>OX493326.1:14743386-17471810 GCA_950371115.1 Anania fuscalis | reverse complement strand
TCTAGATACAGTTAGCTCTTTTTGCGTAGATAGGAACACAAATTAATATTAACTGAGTGACGGTAGTTTATAGTTTTTTCAAAATATTGTAAAGACGAATAACACCTTAGTCTACCTGTGACCACGAACGCTGTAAAGTGTTCGAAACGTCAGGTTAAATAAAATGTTAATAAATCGCGAAATAATCCGTAAAAGTAGTTTCATTTAAATGTATCGTGTTCGCGTAAATAAAAGACAACAGTATGTGAACCAGTACGGACTGGAAACCGCAAATAAAATTCGCCGGTTGGAAGATCTAAAGACAAAGCGTGCGAGAAAACTATCATCTTTAAATTTTCTCAAGAGGTGCAGAGACCATAACCTCATCCCACGATGTGTCCAAATAACACCGAAGAGAGACATACGTGGGAGCGCGAAGATCTTAAACCAGGCAAGTCAAAAATTGCTCCGTCATCTCATACATCAACACCATTCCGACCTTATCTATTTGAATACCACCATCGAAAGTTTGTGTCAGGATTTAAAATTACAACTGTCCCAACTAGATTTTGATGAATGCATTCTAATACTAAATAGACGCGAGTCTTCAAAATATAATGAATGCAAAATAAAACAGATTTTCAAATACAACAAACTGTCAAAGTCAACCCAAAATCTTGTAAAACGAAACGCGTCAAACGTCACATCGACCACAGACAATCGGGCAGTTGTCAATTTATCAAAACAAACATTGGATAGCGATACCATTGAGGTACTCAAATTTGGATTAAATTTTGCCGTAACACCGCGTCAAATTCCTTATGAAGAAATAATATGCAGCGTGGAGGATTGTTTAGTTAAAAATAATTTAAAGAAAGAAGACTCGGAAGCATTACGACAAGACATATCATCAGTCCTAAGACATAGCAAAGTACCGAAGTCAAATCTTTCTCGTACTCAATATATAGCTTTAAAAAACCTAAAAACTAAACCAGAATTAACTATCCTTCGTGCGGACAAAGGAAACGCAACGGTTGTAATGGACACATCGGACTATAAGCAAAAAATGTCACAGTTACTGGCGGACGAAACCACTTACAAACGGGTTAAAATAGATCAAACCAACAAAGTTTTAAAGAAAACCAGTGACTTAGTGCGAAAACATAGTAAAAGTTTAAGTCTAGATGCTCAATACCTAATACCTTCGTGCGCAAAACCACCAAAAGTATATGGGTTGCCAAAAATACACAAACCAAATGTCCCGCTTCGTCCTATTGTGAGTCAGATTGATACACCAACCTACAGACTGGCTCAGCACGTAGCTAGATCACTATCTCGGCTAAGAGGAACAACTACAGCACATGTGAAGGATTCCTACCATTTTATCAGCGAGGTTAAACACCTACACCTAGCGGATAATGAAACTATGGTCAGTTTTGATGTACAGTCCCTATTTACAAGTTTACCAGTACAGGACTGCATTGAAATTACTAAAAGGAAGTTAGTTGAACTTGATATGCCTATAGAATATGCGGAACTATTGGAACATTGCCTAACATCGGGATATTTACTGTGGGACAATGAATTCTATGTACAAGTAGATGGTGTGGCTATGGGCTCTCCAGTATCACCTGTTGTCGCAGACATTTTCATGGAGGACTTCGAGGCCAGAGCTCTAGGCACATCACCTATAACACCCAGGTTCTATAAACGGTACGTAGATGATACTTTTACAATTTTACCCACCAATCAAGTCTCTGCTTTTCTAGAACATTTAAATTCAATCCACCCAAAAATCAAATTTACTATGGAAATTGAGGCAAACAATAAACTAGCTTTCTTAGATATTTTACTTACTAGGAATCCGGATCATACTCTTAGTCATACAGTTTTTCGTAAAGCCACCCATACAGATAAATACCTCAATGGTGCCTCTCACCATCATCCTCGACAGTTGGCTACCGTAGGCAAATCGTTGTTTCAGAGAGCAAGGGGTATCTGTGACGACCAACACCTGGCTGGCGAGCTCCAGCATGTCAGGAAGGTACTACGGGAAAACCAGTTGCCGGTACCACGTCGTTCCAGACCCCGGGTCAAGCATTCCACCGTCGAACGCCAACCTGCTGTACTACCTTATATGAAGGGTGTCACTGACAAGATTGGAAACATTTTGAAGCGCGCTTCAATCAAAACCTACTTCAAGCCGCCGAAAAAGATTAACCAATTTTTACCACCTGTCAAGTGCAACATACCTCTTCAAGATGCGGGGGTGTACAGACTGGAATGTGACTGTGGGCTCTCCTATATCGGTCAAACAAAACGAAGTATAGGCGTGCGGGTAAAAGAACATATAGCCGACATCAAACATAGACGGAATACTAAGTCTGCAGTGTGTGAACATGCCTTAGATACACCCAACCATTTCATACGATTTGACCAGCCTAAAGTCCTTGCAAGAGAACGACGATTTGTTCCTCGCATGTTACGGGAGGCAATTGAAATTAGAAGACACCCGAATTTCAACAGAGAAGATGGTTGGAAAATACCACCAGCATGGGATCCTGTTTTAACGAAATCCCATGCTAGGCCCCGCACTGCAAGACCTCTAGATACAGTTAGCTCTTTTTGCGTAGATAGGAACACAAATTAATATTAACTGAGTGACGGTAGTTTATAGTTTTTTCAAAATATTGTAAAGACGAATAACACCTTAGTCTACCTGTGACCACGAACGCTGTAAAGTGTTCGAAACGTCAGGTTAAATAAAATGTTAATAAATCGCGAAATAATCCGTAAAAGTAGTTTCATTTAAATGTATCGTGTTCGCGTAAATAAAAGACAACAGTAACTTTAATTTTATTTCCTTAAGAGTATTTCTCAAAGAAATCATCACCAAGTTGCTTCCTAAAGGCTGACACACTGGAACAGAAAAGGTCAAGATCGTAATCCTTAACTCTAATAATGTTATTAAAAAGCTCACAGGTCCGTGGGATAAAACTATTCCGACGATAATTTGTAGCTATTAGAGGAAGAAATAGTAAGGGGCTGTTACGGTAAGTTCTTGTGGGTGCATAGAGATATACCTTGCTGAGTAAATCGGGGCAATCGATAGATGATGTTACAATTTTCTTTAGAAGAATGGTATCAGATATATCTCGCCGGTATTTGAGAGGAAGAAAGTGATGGTTGGCACATGATTTAAAATAGTCGCTCTCGTTGAGCCGAGCCCTAAAGTTGAGGAATCTAATAAACTTACGTTGTATTCGTTCCAGGCGCTCAATATAGACTGCGTACCTAGGATTCCAAATTTGGGATGCGTATTCTAAATGGATTCGTGAGTGTTTTTTGGATTGCACGAAATATAAAGCTGTATGTCATCAGCATATATATGGTATTTACAGTTAAGTATCTCTGAAACTACGTCAGCGCTGTAAATGATAAACAGAAGGGGGCCCAAAATGGACCCCTGGGGTACTCCTCTGCTTACAGCCCTGGCGGTTGACAGTTGTGTATTACCATCTCCATCAGTTATCTCAACACGCTGCGTTCTGTGCTCAAAGTTACTTTGAAACCAGTTCATGGCTTTCAGACTGAAACCATAGAAGCGCAGCTTTGCCAGCAGCAATGGAATATTTATGCAATCAAAAGCCCTGGAAAAGTCTAGAAGAGCAAGTAGAGTGACGTCGCCTTTATCCTGGGCAAAGAGAATGTCGTCTACCACCTGGAGCAAGGCAGTAGTGGTGCTGTGAGCTTTGCGAAAACCTGACTGCGTTTTTGGTAGAACATTGTTTTTTTCTATAAACGATTTCATTTGATCGGCTACTATTCTCTCCAGGACCATAGACATGCATGGCAAAATACTAATCGGACGCAGGTCTGACATTGATGTAGAAAGCGTTTATTTGGGTACAGGTTTTATCAAAGCTTTCTGCCAGTCTCTTGGAAATATACCGGTTTCAATTGATCTATTTATGATGGCGGTTATAGCAGAAAGTAAATATGGAAGGGTTAATAATATCATATTAAGGGAAATAACATCCAACCCTATAGCATTAGACTTTAAATTACATAATATCTTGAAAATGTCAGTTTCATGTACTTTCTGTATATTTAACAAATTATTATCGTCAGAAATGTCACGGTTGAATTCAAAATAAGTCAATTGTGATAAGCTTATATTATTATCGCCTGGAGTATTGAGAAAGTGATCGTTTGATTCATTAGGATCTCAAAACATGTTTCCTGGAAGATCAGGTTTTGTTTTTATCCGTACATGTTTTTTAATATGCGACCAAACCACGCGTGGATCATTAGATTTTTTGTTTATATACTGATCAAAATATGCTTTTTTTTCTCTAGTTATCGCCTGATCTACACTACGTCTCATATCCTTATAGAACTCTTTATAGTCTTTATGTTCAACGCGTCCAGAAACGCGTGCTCTTGCCCATGCCTGATCTCATCGCTTCATCATCAGTTTTATGTTGTATGTGAGCCACGGGTATTGATAATATCTTAAGAAAATAGTTTTTACCGGTGCGTGGACATCAAAAATATCTATCACGTACCGGTTAAATAGTTTGACCATGTCATTCACATTATTCAGTTCCCAATTACACCTTCATCCTAATTCCTCTAAGTGTTTCCTAAATAAATCTAGATCTATATCTCCTATAGCTCGGCGTTTAACTTTTATTGGTGTTGGCCTAAATGTTCCAATACTAACATTGCACACAACAAACGCATGTTTACCGAGGTCAGGTATATAATCAACTAAGACTGTACTCGTCTGGATGTCTGTGCAGACCAAATCGATCAGTGTCTCGCTGTGTGAAGTAAAATGTGTTGCATCTTTTACGTATTGTGTAAGTCTATGCCACGTTAAAAAGTCATAAATCCTATTACGCACGCCCATTCTCACCGCTGCTCAACATATTCACGTTAAAATCACCCATCAATATTAAACTATTGCACCACGCAAACGTTTCAAACGAAGACGATATGGCATCAAGAAACATATCTAAATTCATCCATGGCTGTCTCTAGGCAGCCCCATTTGCATTTTTTTTCCCACCCGCCGTTAAGCATAGCCACATTTATTGTTCCACACTATAAGTGGGGGGGTGCACGAGTACTCGGATGGCCACTCCACGGCGTATATAGAAACCTACTCCACCACCGCGCTCGCGCACACTTGCCGGTCGCGGAACGTGTTTTAGTCAGTAGCCAGGTACGGCGGGCGCGCGTCCCTCTTCGCCGTCTCGTAGCCACGTCTCATTAATCGCTAGTATATCTACTATATCTAATTATATCTAGTATATCTAATTAGAACTGTAGAAAGGCATGACGCCTTTCTACAGTTCTAATTAATTCATCGTGACGCGTACCTAATGAGCCTGCATTGAATAGCCCTAACTTAAGCTTACGTTTATTAGCCGTGCTTTTTTATGAATGTTAGAACGGATAAAGCTTGCCCTCCGATCGGTGCATGGCTTCCAATACCTATCCTTTGCGAATGCGTCCTACAATAAACATATAAACTATACGTGAAAGTGCTCTGGTTTCTTAGTATGCTAAGGGCGTGCGTTATTATTTTTTACGAGTATATTGTAAAGTGTAGTATAGTGGTTGTGTTTTATACATAAAGTGTGTTAACAAAAGTGTGTATATGTACATAGTAGTTAAAAAAATAATTAATATAAGACGTAACTCGATACATAATAAAGTGAGACGTAACGATACTGTTCGGCCATCATGATAGTTGACTTGACACAAATTAAAGTTGTATAGAAATGCACCAAATTTCTAATTAACCGATAAAAAACATTGATGTGGTCAGCCACAAACATTGACCCTCCCAAAAACCCTTTTCAAGTCCTCGTCGTTCCTAATCGTCGTCGCGGGTGCGCCGTGTTCGTGTCACATATAGATTCGACCTTCTCGCGTCCAGACGAACCGCCAGCCGGCCTTGCGAGCCAACTCCCCGACTTGGTTAAATAAGTGCCTATTGGTACGGGTCAGCCTACGTGAACGATCACATACATAGGTCGTGGAAGTGAACGCAGACACAGTCTTTCTGTAGTGAGGCTTCTCCTGACCCGCGCCGCCTTAATAAGTTGATCCCGAAGAGACCGGCATGCCAGTCGCACCGTGATAGCTCTCGGCCGTAGTGGAACACCCTGTGTATCTAGCCGACTCCCGCCGACCCTTACACAGTGGACCAGCTCTTGCTCCTCCAACTAGATTCCCAACTTAGCTGCGCTAGTAAGCACTAAGTGCTGGATGCTCTCACCGTCCTCTTCGGGAATGCCCGCTAAGTCCACGACATTAAGGAGCAGTTCTTGGTCTCGATCGTTGAGGTCCGTTTTCAGTTGCGAGACTGTTGCTTCAAGTGTCCGAATAGTAGTGACAGTCCCCTCATTCACGCACGCAGTGGCCACTTGCTTCTCGATTCCATCGAGCCGCTCCTCGATTTTGGTCATTCTCTCACCCATAGAGACCATTAGCATTTCTAGCTTCCATGCTTTGCACTGCTCACTCGCCTGCTTCATCTCTGCTCGGAAAGTGCGCATATCAAAGCAGACTTCCTGCATCTCCATTGTTGCGTCCAAAGCCGTCTCGTTCATGCTTTTCTCGGTTATGGACTGGTCCATGACGTGCATCTCGTCCGCGCCCTTTGCCGGGGTGCTGTCCGCATTTGACCTGGGCAGCCCAGCCTTGCACTCGGGGCACAGCCATGAGCTATGAATATGCACGCCCACGGGAACGCCGACACACGCCCTGTGGCACGTAGTGCTGCATTTGGGACAGGTCACCCCCTCAATCGCGGCCAGGAACCTTCCGCAAGCGTTACACTTCGGTGCCATAATGGTAACAAATGTTTATATTCCTATTTTAGTATAAATATTGTATGTTTTTATTTTTTCACTTTGCGCGGGTATTTCTTAGTGATAAGTAACTTTACCGTATACGAATTTTGGTTTTGTTTTCACTGAGTAAGCCAGACTTTCACGAACACACACTTTATTATAGTTAATTTATTACAGATTATCACAATTATAATCCTTTTTTTGGTTTTACGTATGAACTAATATATTTAAAATACGTAGCGGCAATCAACACGTATGTTTCTGTCAACGTCCGTAACGTCACCTGGTTCATGTGTTCTCTGCAAATTGGTGTATTACATGTTGCGCGAAAAACCTTGGTTTTCCTATTTTTCTTCCAGTTACATAGACCGCAACGCACTTTTCGTCCACTGGTTGGTAAGAGTGCGGAGGATGCTGCAGATGGTTCCACTTCTGGTATTATGTTTTTGATACGGGTTTTGATACGCTGTGGAATATTAGCGACAGAAAATCTGACACGTAAATGAGGTTTAATCAAAGAAATAGCCAACGTTTTGATAAAAAAGTAAACAAACAGAAATAACAAAATGGGAAAAATCACTTACGTATTTAGCCGCTAACGGGTCCAGCGGACCCATACGCACCTTTCAGGTCCGTAGCACTCACACGCAGCGCGCTAACTGACGGCTTAGACCGCCATCTACCGCGCCAAACTATGGTCGAAAGGTACAAAGAGCGGCAACGTCGAAAACTTCGCGTTTTTTAAGCGGTTCAACAATATACAAGAAAGTGGGTCTACCAGACCCATTAGCGAGTCCTTAAGTGTTAAGAGCTCAGATGTGATTCCGTCTTCGCCGGGAGCCTTCCCATTACTAAGCTGTCCGAGGGCCGCCTCAATCTCATCCTCCTCCACGTCTGGGAGATCTTCAGTGAAGTGGCGGGTAAGCTTGGCTCTTGGATCATTCGCGTCGGGCTGCGGCTGTAGGGAATGCAATGCGTACAATCGGCCGTAAAGCCTTCAATTTCGGCAAGAATCTCCGGAACCGATGAGACGATTCTGCCATCCGAGGTTTTTAGCTTTGTCAGGTGACTTTTTCCCAGTCTTTTAGTGAAGACCTTCGACCCCCGATTCTGCTCAATCGCCTCCTCTATGAGGCGAGTATTGTAGCTGCGGAGGTCGCGTCTCACCAATCTCCGGATCTTTTTATTGGTGCAGACAAAGCTTCCTCTGGCATTTCCCGTCAACGTTTCATCAGTTCCAAAGTCCCGCCCGAAAGTTTGGCGTCTCAGCACGCTCGCTTTCCCTTAAAGTGCCTGTTTCCCATTTCGCGTATGACTCCAATCACACCATCAAGGTCCCTGTCCACGTCCTCAGTAGTTTCCAAAGCAGCGAAATTCTGTACATTGAAGATAATTTAAA
Source organism: Anania fuscalis (assembly GCA_950371115.1). Classification (NCBI taxonomy): domain Eukaryota; kingdom Metazoa; phylum Arthropoda; class Insecta; order Lepidoptera; family Crambidae; genus Anania; species Anania fuscalis. The sequence continues at coordinate 17,463,563 of OX493326.1, read as the reverse complement.
AAAATACTACTAGGGGTCTTCATATGACCAACAGAATCCAAAAATATAGTTTCTGAAATTTTTGTCTGTCTGTCTTTCTGTCTGTCTGTCTGTTATTCGCCTTTCACGCAAAAAAACTACTGGACGGATTTTGATGAAACTTTTTTTATTTTATAGCTATTAGTCCTTGGCAACATAAAGGCTATAATTTATTTTGAAGTTCTGAATACGTAATGTGGAACACCAGTGGCCCGTCTAATTTTTAATAGGAATTTATATAGCGCCTAAGGAAAAGTTGTTCAACGTCATCAGCACTTACTGTTGACGTAAAGAAAAATGAGGGTCTGGTCTACCTGATGTGGAACCCTAGCAGACCAGCTAAACTTCGAGAGCTATTAAAATAATGTCTTAGGAAAGGTTGTTCAGCATAATGAGCTCATGCTGATAACGTAAGAAAATTTAAATTCTAATAGCTTCTTTTAGCGACCTCTAACCGACCTAATGATGGTTAAAGGGCTTATCAATAAACGTTGTAAAATAAAAAAGTTTCATAAAGAACTAAAAACCGACTTCAAAATTAAACTTAAAAGCAAGCAAATGATATTGGCTAAAACATACCTAATCAGTACTATTTGGAGTCGGTGAGATTAACACATTATATCTCTCCATGGCTTTTTTTTTACTTTATTTTCATAATATTCAATGTAAACAGCAACATTTTCGGAAAGTCCGGCGCCCGACCCGCCTTTTCTACTCCTGTTGTAGTCTTTATTAGTGAGTAAGCGTGGTCTTCATTCGAAAACCTTCCTGCTCCACCTCTCGTCAGTTCTGCGACAGACATGGCAAGCCCACTGCCACTTCAGCTTGCTACATTTTTGGACAATATCAGTCACCTTAGTCTTATGTCGTATGACTTCGTTACGGATCTTATCCCTTAGTGAGATCCCCAACATTGACCTTTCGATAGCACGCTGAGTGACGAGTAGTCGGTGGGCCAACTTGACTGTCATGTTCCACGTTTCGGCTCCGTAGGCAAAAACTGGTAGGACGTATTGGTTAAACACCCGGCTTTTCAGGCACTGCGGCAGTGTCGACGTGAAGACATGACGCAATTTCCCAAATGCTGCCCAGCCAAACTCTTCTAGCGATTTCCTGCTCGAAGTTGTCTCTACCGAGCTGTAGTACTTATCCAAGGTAGACGTACTCTTGGACAACCTCGAGCGTAGTGCCCTCGACGGAAATTGGTTTCGGGATGACATGTTCGTTGAACATTACATTTGCCTTGTCCAAATTCATCCCAAGCCCCACACGTCTCGAGGCAGCATTAAGACTGTGCAGCATATTTTGCAAATCCTGCAGCGATTCTGCCATAATAACTATGTCATCGGCAAAGCGAAGATGCGTAAGATATTCGCCATTTACATTGATGCCCAGTCCTTTCCAATCCAGCGTCTTGAACACATCCTCCAGTGGAGGATGTGGTGCGTTGGGGAACAGTTTCGGAGATATAACATCTCCCTGTCTAACACCTCGGAGCAGCTGGATGGGTTTTGTTCGGTTATTTTGTACTTGGACGGACATTGATGCCATACTGTACAGGCTTCTTAGCACCTCCACGTACCGCCAATCGACTTGGCATCGCTGCAAGAAGTCCAGAACAGCCCAGGTCTCGACCGAGTCGAAGGCTTTCTCATAGTCCACAAAGGCCAGGCACAGGGGCTGGTTATACTCTTTAACGTAACATTAAATTACTGTTAATTTTATTATTGTGGCAACACTGAACGCCATTTCCTTTTTCTTTTCTACTACATTAAAAAAACGTTGTTTAGCGATTGTGTGTCACGAAGCTATAATAAATTCTAAATATTACATAAATGGTGTTTTCGTGAATGTGCATCGCCCTCTACCAGATATCAGTCCCCAGACACACTCTATGCACCAAACAGCAACTCCTATTTAATTTAATAGGTTCAAAAACACACTAAGAGCATAGCTAATATATGGAACACAGATTCTACTCAATCGACGTTTTTTTTTATACATAAAACAAATTAATTTAATCTAGACAAATGTAACAATAATGATTCATGCAGATACTTTAATCTAATTATATAAATCTACGAGTATTATTGACTGAAATGAATGATAATGAATTTAATAATTTTTATTAAACCAGTTTTAATTTGATATAAAACACATTTTAAATACAGTAATTATTTGCATGTTATGAATCTGCATAACTTTAACCCCTAAATAGGCATAAGAACTTTTCTGTTAATTAAACATTCTCAATTTTTTGTAAACACCCCTATTTAAAGGCAATAAAGAATTTCAATTTGAATATAAAGCTTGTTCGATTTTTATTAGTTAAAATGAAATAAATAAAATAATTAGCTAAAAATTACTTACATAAATAGATTATTATATCCGCATTTCATTCATTCAGGTATTTAATTATGTGTTAAATTATTATTAAGCTGCATATTATGATTCGACTAAAGTATCACGATGATCTTAGCATACTGCAAATATTTGATAAATGTCTTTCAATCTAAATGTTACAGTCAAAGTGATTAAATAGTTTTTAGACATAATGACTGGTTATTGCATATGTTACAGTCAAAACTCATTGCCGGTCAAAACCACTTTTGACTGCAAAAATCAGTCAATAATGGGTTTGACTGATGTCTTTAGTTAAAAACAGTTTTGACTGAATTTGGCAGTCAAAAGTGGTTTTAACCAACGTTTTTAGTCAAAAGCAGTTGTCACTAAAAGTACATTGTAGTAGATAAATAAAATGTTATCTATTTTTTTTAATTTTCGTTAATAATCTTTAAAAAAATATTGAAATGTTCATTTTTTTTTTAATTATAAAAATAAGAAAAAATAATCTAAAATTTTTATTTGTTTTATAATTAAACGATTTCCAAAACATTTTCTATGATTTTTTTTAAATTTATTATTCTCAGTCACAAATAGTTTTGACTTACATTCTTGCTTAAAACCACTTTTGACCGTTACAATTTAGTGAAAATAACTTTTGCTAATTATTTTTGAAGTCAAAAGTGGTTTTGACTAACGTCCTTAGTTAAAACTACTGCTGACGGAAAGAATCAGTTAAAAGTGGTTTTGAACAACGTCCTTAGTCAATACCACTTTTGACTGATTTTTTCAGTCAAAAGTGGTTTTGACCAGTTATGAGTTTTGACTGTAACATATATAACTAGCATTTGCCCGCGGCTACGCTCGCGCTAATCTAGATTAAAAAATAAGGGACAATATAAACTTTAAACTTAATCCAATTACAATATTAAAATAAAACTTGACACACATAACTAAACCGTAAAAATAATGTTTTAAAGCAAATCGCTTAACTTATATTACGTACGTATTGTATACGGTGTATGTAGCGCGAGACATCGAAGCACGTTTTATTAGTCTGATTAGATCGGAAATAAGATTTCCTTCTGGACTCTGTCCATTTTTCAGTACAGGCATCATGTTGCAATTTATTTACACCCAGTAAGCAGAGTTATTATGCCGGACGACCATTTCAGAGATATTTTTCTTCCGCGGAAACAGTACTTTTTTCTTGATATAGTGCTTTTCTCAACCATAGACAACATCTGTGTTACAATTCATGATAAATGGTAGAGTTGTAAAACGTGAAATCGTAACAAACAATCAATAAACAAAGTTCCTTACGCCTTTATAAAATATATATTTATAGTTAGGATTGAAGTTTGTATATACCTATTCTAATCCCACAACGTCCAAAAAAATCTTGCTTAGTTTTAAGTTATTCATTTGCAAAATCCCAAGTCCCTAGGTCCAGTGGTTAGCCCTGCGCGTTGATATATCACTTAGTCAGTCAGTAAGTCAGTCAGTTTTATATAATTATACATTGTCCGATCAGCTGTACGGGTAGTTAAATGGGAAGGTCAAATTTTATTTAATTTTTCGATCTAAGTTCCCTTAATTGTTACACAGTAGGTATCACTGACTTGCTACACTTGTAAACTTTCACGTTTTATAAATATTATCATGCAAGGAATCGGGAAATACCCTACGCCATACTCCATATCCAAAAGTACCGCAACTATTTCTAGACAGCTGAGATATTTGCTTGTGGTAGACATACAGACGGATAGACTTGCGGAAGTAGAGAATTAGTAATAACACGAAACACGTGACAATACATTATTTTTTACAAATACAAAATTGAAACCCATTTTAAGTGCTGTAATTCAGAAAACTCTAATTGTGTAAGATTCTAACCATAAGCCATAATATTTAAATAATAAATTCAGTGATTTCAGTTCGACAATAAAGAACTTCAAATACGAAATTAAATCCCCTTTTCACGGGTTTTTCCCTTTTTTAAGGGATGAAATTCCAACAACATCCATATACTCGAATTTTTTTAGAGCTTTAAACTATAAGCGATATTATGTTTTGTGATTTATATTTTGAAAACGAAGGAATTTCCACACACACACACACAACTTTCACACACAACCTAATCCCTCTTTTCACCCCATCTGGGGTTAATTTATAAAAAAACGCTCAAATACTATTAATTTTTTTTTTATAAGTCAGCCTAAACACAAAATTTGGAGATCCATACTTCAAAACTGACGGACTTTCATACAAACTTTTACTTATAAGGGTGGAATTTCTAAAAATCCTTCTTTAGTGGACGCCTGCATGTAGGTATCACCGATTGCGTGAATGCCTAACCATAAGTATATTTATTTACTTCGAATATAAAGAACTTCAAATACAAAATGTATACCCTTTTCACCCCCTTAAGAGTTAAAATTCCAACAACAACGATATACCTTGCTTGAGTTTTCAACCATAAGCCTAAATAATAAATAGAGTGATTTTTACTTACATAATAAAAAACTTCAAATACAAACTGTATCCCTTTTCCACCCCCTTAAGGGTTTACATTTCAACAACACCAACATACTTTGCGCGACTTATCAACCGTAAGCCTAAATAAAAAATTGAGTTTTTTTTACATAGAAATAATAAAACTTCAAATAATAATTTATCCTCTTTTTACCCCTTTAAGGGTTAAAATCCTAACAACAAAGATATACCTTGCGTAAGTTACCGACTATAAGTTAGCTTAAATAATAAATTGAGTGAATTTAAGTTAGAAAATAAAGAACTTTAAATACAAAAATCCCCTTTTTACCCCCATAAGGGTTGATATTCCAAGAACAATGATATACTTTGACTGAGTTCCCAACCGTACGCCTAAATAATAATTTTAGTGATTTTTACTTTGAAAACGACGGACTTTCAATACACAACTTTATCGTGTACTTCCGGCCGTCTGAGCCAGAGTCCTAGAGAGATCTCGCATATCTAGGCTGATAACGAATCGTAGGTGACGCCAATATACCTAGGTTTCATCGTTTGTGACGCAATAGATTTTTTGAAAATTGAAAAAAACTTGGCGCAGACAGCCAGAATTTCACGTTTTACGACACTCTGGATCTCAAATTCTAGAGGGTTTTAGGGCCCCGTTTCTTATCAAAAGTTTAGTGACGCGATATGTGACGGCATCTAAAGTAGTTTCATCCATTTTGATGCAATGGTTTTCGCGGAATCATGTAAAACGTGTGGTCAGACAGCCTGATATCCGGCTGTCTGAGCCATTTTGTTTTTGGAGATATATAACGAAATATCACATTTCAGACTCATCTTTATGGATTTTACTTTAGTGACGCGATATGTGACAGCTCTCGACCAGATTTGAACCTTCTTTACCCACGCGTTTAGGAGACATTCTGAAAAAACTGTTGGCACAGACAGCCGGAATCCGGCTGTCTGAGCCATCCAGTTCTACCACTTCCAGGTGTTCTTGGTAGCTGGAAACTCATCTAATCTTTAGTGACGGTGATGGTTAATACGAATTATCGTTTGTGACGGCTCTATATGCCGGCAAACAAAAGATATAAGCAAATCAATTGTTCTCCATACATCGCTGCATTAGGGTGACCACACTTCCCACTTTATTAGGTTAATTATGCAAATACTAGTATAGTAGAAAATCGAGGCAACTCGTTTTACGACAGCTGCTTGCCGTGTTCTTTAAATACGTATTTATCTGTGATTATTACCATGTCCATTTTATCTGTGAATGTGATATTTGCTTTAACAATATATGTATCATTTAAAAACGGCAAAAAAACACGTTTGTTGTATGGGAGCCCCCTTAAATAATTATTGTATTCTGTCTTTTAGTATTTGCTGTTATAGCGGCAACAGATATACATCATCTGTTAAATTTTTAACTCTCTAACTATCACGGTTCATGAGATACAGCCTGGTGACAGACGGACAGACAGACGGACGGACAGACAGACGGACAGCGGAGCCTCAGTAATAGGGTCCCGTTTTACCCTTTGGGTACGGAATTCTAAAAAAACATGAATTTCTTATTTTCTGCATCTTGACCCAAATGGGCCGTAGGCATGTGGGACGAGTTGATGAATTACTCAATGAAACGGGAGAACGACTTGCAAAATAAAGGTATTATTTAAATTCATTTTTTGCATCTTGTCCCTAATGGGCCGTTCCAGCATTTCCAGTAAAACACAGCAAATTACTCTAAATAAGAGTGGTCAAACAAATTTTCCTCTTGAATCACTTAGGGTAAGCCCTAAACAAGTCACACTTAACCCAAAAAGCAATTATTAGTGTTGATTGGTCCTTCATACCAACGCAAATACGTATTTAAAGAACACGGCAAGCAGCTGTCGTAAAACGAGTTGCCTCGATTTTCTACTATACTAGTATTTGCATAATTAACCTAATAAAGTGGGAAGTGTGGTCACCCTAATGCAGCGATGTATGGAGAACAATTGATTTGCTTATATCTTTTGTTTGCCGGCATATAGAGCCGTCACAAACGATAATTCGTATTAACCATCACCGTCACTAAAGATAAGATGAGTTTCCAGCTACCAAGAACACCTAGAAGTGGTAGAACTGGATGGCTCAGACAGCCGGATTCCGGCTGTCTGTGCCAACAGTTTTTTCAGAATGTCTCCTAAACGCGTGGGTAACGAAGGTTCAAATCTGGTCGAGAGCTGTCACATATCGCGTCACTAAAGTAAAATCCATAAAGATGAGTCTGAAATGTGATATTTCGTTATATATCTGCAAAAACAAAATGGCTCAGACAGCCGGATATCAGGCTGTCTGACCACACGTTTTTCATGATTCCGCGAAAACCATTGCATCAAAATGGATGAAACTACTTTAGATGCCGTCACATATCGCGTCACTAAACTTTTGATAAGAAACGGGGCCCTAAAACCCTCTAGAATTTGAGATCCAGAGTGTCGTAAAACGTGAAATTCTGGCTGTCTGCGCCAGGTTTTTTTCAATTTACAAAAAATCTATTGCGTCACAAACGATGAAACCTAGGTATATTGGCGTCACCTACGATTCGTTATCAGCCTACATATGCGAGATCTCTCTAGGACTCTGGCTCAGACGGCCGGAAGTACACACTTTATCCCCCTTTTTACGCCATTGGGGGTTAATTTAGCAAAAACGCTGAGACACGTATTAATTCATTTTCATACGTCAGCCTAAACACAAAATTTGGAGATCCTAACTTCAAAACTGACGGACTTTCATACAAACTTTCACCCCCAATTTTACCCCCTTAAGGGTGGAATTTCCAAAAATCCTTCCTTAGTGGATGCCTACACTGTATAAGGTATGTAAGTGCAAAATTTCAAGTCTCTAGGTTCAGCGGTCTGGGCTGTGCGTTGATAGACCACCAGTCAGTTTAGAATTTTATATAGTAGATGACTAAATTGTCTAGACAATGTGATAAATTAATCGCTATATCCAGATATAAATAACAGCAGGTCAAAGTTAGTCAAAGTAATAAATACGGCCCGACTTGCTTACAGCTTCATATCCTTCTGTTAATACAGGTGATAATGTAGTGGTGAAAAATCCTAATAAAGACCGTGCAAAAGCCGAAGATCGAAGGAATGTATAAATTGTATAACTAAGCATGGGATTTTAAATCAATGCAAGGAACTAGTTCACTGTTTGCAAATAAACGTTTAAAATCATTACAACTGTACAGGCAAATTCATTTTAATTGGTGCAAATATAAAAAGTTAAGCCTTTGTGTAACTCATAACGGCTGGATGGTATACATAATATGGATTTATTACCTTCGCTGTTACATATATTATAAACTCATTGACACCTAACAAAAAGAGCTAGTTTTGATATATATATATAAGAGATAGTTTACTTTAAATTAATAATGAAAAATCATATAAGTGCAGCTACACACTTAGGTGCATGACAATTTTCGATGACGATGGATGCCAGCCAGCGGTCTTCAATGTCTGCATCTCACACTCGAGTATCCCCATGTAAGCCTGAAAGTAATGTTATTGTTTTCTCAGATAGGTTAGGAGTTGGTTACGGCCCATTGTTACATAAGTCTATTAATCATAATTTAACTAATATTTGTATGCCAGATGCGTCATGGGACCAAATTATAAAACGCATTCAACACAGTAAATTTACTAATGAAACAGTTATTGTAATTTTAATAGGGAATAGTAAAAACACAACAAAAAAAAATATTATTCAAAACTTTTCTATCTTAACGAACCTTAATGTAAAAAAAGTTGTTTTGTGTGCCCTACCATACTGTAGGTACCAAACAACTGAAGAAAATGAAAAAATTCATCTATTGAATAGTTTATTTTTTAATTTGACAGAACGTCATAGTAACAAGTTTGTGTTTTTTGACACAAACAAATTTACTAACAATAAATTTGTATTAACGGGCGGCTCTTTACACCTGCCATATAACTTAAAAAAACAAATTGCTAACTTGTTAGCATATAATATTAACAATAATTGGTTAAAACAAAAAATAGACTGTGACCAACATATTAGTACTAGTACTAATTTAAATATTATTTCCTTGACAATCTCTTCTAATTTAAACTAAGAGAGCAGACAAAAGCCAAGTCTACCTTTAATATTGTTCATCAGAATATGCAAGGCTTTGCTGGCAAAGAGTTAGAATTATCCTTATTCTTACAAGATTTAAAAATGTACATGTTATGTGTTTAACAGAGCATTGGTTCAACCAATATGAGTTGATGATTAACATTGAAAATTATAAAATTGGTAGTTCGTTCACAAGGAAGTCTGCTACTAGAGGGGGTCACTTATATTGTTAAATAGTCAGTTAAAATATAAGGACGAAAAGATATAGTGTCACTTTCGATTGAACGAACTATCGAACTAGCATGTGCTGAGCTAGAGCAGTATATTATAATAAGCGTTTACAGCCCCCCATCTGCTAATTACCAGCTTTTTGAAACCGCTATGGAAGAGGTCTTAACAAAAGTCTGTATTTCTAATAAGAAAGTAGTTGTATGTGGCGATTTTAACATTGATATATTAGTAAATTCACAGAATGCAAATCGTTATCGTTTCCTTAATCTTTTTAAATCATTTAATTTAATAAACTTATTCAATGAACCTACGAGAGTGACTCCCACAACAGCTACTTGTTTGGATAATATTTTTTGCAATAGCACTGTAATAGATAAATCAATTATAAATTATTTGAGATCTGACCACAGCGGACAAAAGGCGTCGTTTGAGCACCATTATGTCCGAGGAATTGTAGATGCTGTTTGTAGGCCAATAACGGTGAATAGAATAGACCGATTTAAGGAAAAAATTTGTGATGGCATAAATTCATTAAAATCAAGTGATAGCGATAGTGTCGATTTGTTATATGAGAATCTTTTTGGATTGATTAAAAACGAATTTGATCAAATCTTTACACAAAAAAATATAAAAGCAAATAAACTGAGATGTAAGTTTAACGAATGGGCAACACCCGGTATTTATAAAAGTAGAAAAACATTATATGATTTGTATAGTCTTAAAGCAAGCTCTCAGAACCCACAGATTATTGACCATGTGAGACGTTACTCTAAAATATTTAAAAAAGTATGTGCCTCTGCAAAATCAAATCATTTGCGTAATATTATTCGGAGTTCTGATAATAAAGCAAAGGCTACATGGAACATTATAAATAAAGAAACCGGTAGGCATAAACCAAATGATCGCGCTTACTCTCTTAAAATTGGGGATAAACTAATTAATTCAAATGCAGAGGTTGCCAATGCTTTTGAGGGATTCTTTTCAAACATAGCTCCCTCTTCAACTAGGGAACTGGCTTCCTCTGCCGAACTAGCTGAATCCCTTCTCAGGGCGGGTGTTGATGAGTGTACTACTCCATTTCATTTTAGATATATTAACCCCGATGTAGTAATAAAAACTTTTAGGGAATTAAACATGAAAAAAACTGAGGATTTATGGGGAATCTCAGTCAATATTATCAATACAATTCTATACACAATAGCCCCTTATCTTGCAATAATTTTTAACAAATGTATTGATGACAAACAGTTTCCTACATTGATGAAATTTAGTAAAATTATTCCTTTATTTAAGTCTGGCGAGAAAAATGACCCCTCCAATTTTCGACCGATTTCAATCTTACCAGTACTCAGTAAAGTATTTGAAAAAGTAATTTTTAATCAACTTTTATCTCACTTTGTCCTGAATAAACTTTTACATAACAAACAATATGGCTTTACAAAGGGTAGAAGCACTACTGATGCTGGAGTTGCACTTTTAAAACACGTGTTTGATGCGTGGGAGAGTAGGCGGGATGCTTTGGGAGTTTTTTGTGATCTTTCCAAGGCGTTTGACTGTGTGGACCATCAAACTTTGCTAAAAAAACTTAGACATTATGGTGTTTCAAATGACGCCCTAGATTTGGTAAACTCTTATCTCACAGGCAGAACACAAAAAGTTTGTATTAATGGTACTGAGTCTTCTGGCTCCCCTCTAACTATGGGCGTGCCGCAGGGATCGATATTAAGACCCCTGCTTTTTTTAATTTATATAAATGACCTTCCATATTTTACGAAAGACCTCTGTGAGACAGTGTTGTTTGCAGATGATACTTCATTGATTTTTAAAATCAAAAGAGGTAAAGATTCGTTTGACGATGTAAATAATGCTCTCTCTCAAGTATTGCATTGGTTCACTACTAATAATCTTTTGCTCAATGCAAATAAAACAAAGTGTATTAAATTCACAATGCCAAACGTAAAACTGGTCCCAACACATTTAATTATAAAAGGTGAACGACTTGATACGTCTAGTTCCACTACCTTTTTGGGAATAACTTTGGATTCCCGTTTGCAATGGGGTGCTCATATTGAGACTCTATCAGGAAGACTTAGCTCTGCTGCTTACGCCGTGAGGAAAATAAGACAATTGACTGATGTTGGAACGGCAAAATTGGTATATTTTAGCTATTTTCACAGCATTATGTCATATGGAATTCTATTATGGGGCTCAGCAGCAGATATCGAATCTATATTTATATTACAAAAGAGAGCTATACGAGCAATTTATAACCTTGGACCTCGTGACTCGTTAAAACAACTGTTGAAAGAAATTAATATACTGACAGTAGCTTCGCAATTTATTTACGAAAATATCATTTACGTTCGCAAACATATGGATCAGTTCCCTAAGAAAAGTGACATTCATAATTTAAACACCCGGAATAAGGATAAGCTTGCCGTTCCAGATTTCAGACTGCATAAAGTGGGTAATTCGTTCATGGGTAAATGTATCCGCTTTTTTAATAAATTACCAGCATCTATTGCTGAACTGCCCATGTTTAAATTTAAAGCTCATGTAAAAAAGATTCTCATGAAAAAAGGGTATTATACTGTTATAGATTATTTAAATGATAAAAATGTTTGGATATAAATACTGCCTTGCTCGCATGGTGGTGGTGCATTTATTTTGTAATTTAATATTTTGTTATGTATATTTAAAACTTTTTAAAAGAGGCTGACAATAGTGACCGAGTTTCTTGCGCTGCTTCTTCTCGGCGCTAGCCCAAACTTGTCCCGAAGCAGTGGTAGGGTAAAAAATAACAATGGGACGTGTAAAAGTGCTTAGTTTAAGCCTATTTGCAAAAATAAATTGGTTTTATTGGTTTTTATTGGTTTTTTATTGGTTTTCACAGACTACCTGCGCTACTTCGTTTGTATTGCGTTTAGACTACAGGATGTTTGCTATGATGTATTATTTTACGTAGAACATTCAAATATACCTATATACAGGGTGGCCCGAAAGGTGACACTTAAAATTTTTTTTGGATTCCTGACATCTAGGTGTACCCGAAAATAGGATAAATGACTTTTTGACATGGCATAGACTTACACAATGCGTACAAGATGCAACACACTTTACTTCACATAGCGAGAAACTGATCGATTTGGTATGCACAGACATTCGGTCGAGTACAGTCTTAGTAGATTATATACCTGACCTCGGCAAACACGCGTTTGTTGTGTGCTATGTTAGTATAGGAAGATTTAAGCCATCACCAATGAAAGTTAAACGCCGGGCTATAGGGGATGTAGATTGGGATTTATTTAGAAAACAATTAGAGGGATTGGGATGGAGGTGTATTTGGGAACTAAATAATTTGAATGACATGGTTAAACTATTCAACCAATATGTAATAGATATCTTTGATGTCCACGCTCCGGTAAAAACTATATTTCTAAGATTCCATTAATACCCGTGGCTCACATACAACATAAAACTGATGATGAAACGACGTTATGAGGCATGGGCAAGGGCACGCATTTCTGGACGCGTAGAACATAAAGAATTCTATAAGGAGATGAGACGTTGTGTAGATCAGGCGATTATTAGAGAAAAAAAAGCATATTTTGATCAATATATAAACGAAAAATCTAATGATCCACGCGTTGTTTGGTCGCACATTAAAAAACATGTACGGATTAAAACAAAACCTGATCTTTCAGGAAACTTGTTTCGTGATCCAAATGCCATAAACGATCATTTTCTCAACACTCCCGGCCATAATAGTATTAGCTTATCCCAATTGACTTTTTTTAATTTAACCGTGACATTTCTGATGAAAATAATTTGTTTAATTTACAGCAAGTGAATGAAACTGACATTTTGAAAATATTAAATAGTTTGAAGTCCAATGCTATAGGACTGGACGGTATTTCCCTTGATATGATATTATCAACCCTGCCATATTCACTCTCCGCTATAACTGCGATCATAAATAAATCGATTGAAACCGGAATATTTCCTAGAGGATGGCAGGAAGCTTTGATCAAACCTGTGCCCAAAAAGACACTTCCTACAGCAATGTCAGACCTCCGCCCGGTTAGTATTTTGCCATGCATGTCTAAGGTCCTGGAGAAAATAGTTGCTGATCAAATTAAATCATTCATAGAAAAAAACAATGTTCTCCCGCGAACACAATCAGGTTTCCGCAAAGCTCACAGCACCACTACGGCCTTGCTTCAGGTGGTCGACGACATTTTATTTGCCCAGGATAAAGGCGAAGGCACATTGCTTACTCTTTTAGACTTTTCCAGAGCTTTTGATTGCATAAGTATTCCATTACTGCTGGCAAAGCTGAGATTCTATGGTTTCAGTCCGAAGGCCGTGAACTGGGTTCAAAGTTACTTTGAGCACAGAACGCAGCGTGTTGAGGTAACTGATGAATGTGGTAATATTCAGTTGTCAAGAGCCAAGACTGTAAACAGAGGGGTATCTATATTGGGCCCTCTTTTATTTATAATCTACAGCGCCGACGTAGTTTCTGAGATACTTAACTGTAAATACCATGTATATGCTGATGACATTCAGTTATATATTTCATGCAACCCAAAAGATCCTCACGAATCTGTGGCCCGTCTTAATCACGACCTACAGCGCATCGCAGACTAGGCTAGATCAAATTCGCTGGTGCTGAATGGCAACAAATCTAAATTCATGATCTTAGGTTCAAAGGATCAGATAAGACAAATTGAAAATAAGGGAGTTAACATAGCAATTAAAGGGGAGAGACTATAGAAGGAGTAAAAGAAGTCAGGAACTTAGGCCTTCTTATGGATGAAGAGTTGCGCTTTGAAAAACATATTAACAATGTTGTAGGGAATTGTTTCTACCGTTTGAAAATGCTATACCAAATACATAAACACATCTCCACTGAAAATCGTATTAAATTGTGCGATTCATTGGTTCTGTCAAAATTCAATTACATGGATGTAGTATATGACCCTCGCTTATTGTCGCGCACAAAACAAGCTAGTCAACGTGTGCAAAACGCCTGTGCAAGGTTTTGTTTTAAAATTCCGCCTCGGACACATATTACACCTTATTTGAATAATGCAAATATACTAAAAATGGATTCTCGCAGATCGTTACACTTCGCTACACTTCTTTTTGGAATAATAAAACACAATGTCCCAGCTTATCTGGTGGAGAAGTTAGTGTGGACGCGAGACGTTCAGTCGTGCAGAACCCGCCGCTCAAGTAGTTCCCTCGTCCTTCCACCGCACCGCACGGTGGCTTTTCGGGGCAGCTTTAGATTTGCCGCGTCCAAGTGCTGGAATAACCTGCCTCCGCCATTGCGAAATCTAAAAACGTTAGGCACATTCAAAAAAAATTATAAGATTTTTGTTCTCGACTGTCAAAAAAAAAAAAAAATATATATAACTACTTACCATAACTGTCCAGAGTTCTAGACCCATAGATATTTGGTTTGAGAAGTGCAAATTACTGCTATGGACGCGGTGATAAAACCTTCGATAGAGGACGTTGACGTGCGTGTCCGCGTCACCGCGATTCCTACTAGCACTTTTGGGCACAATTAGAATTATCCAAGGTACGATCTTTATAAGAAAAGATTTCATGACAATTATGACTTTCCGATTACGACATAATTCTATTATATTTAATCATTGTTCTCGTTGACATCACTTACTTATTACCATAATTAATATACATTGACATCATTATTATACAAGGTGTTACAAAAAAACCCGTAATAACTGAAGGGTGTTAAATATACTCCTTTGAGGAGTCCTTATTTAATTTCTTACATTTATGGCATTAACTTTGAATTTCGAGTAAAAATAATTTTAAATAATAATATCGATAACGTGCAGCACATCACTAATCCAGGTTCGTTACCCTACTAGGAGTAATAATAACAACAACCTCCTCCCTCTTGGTTATCTTTTTCGAGTTCACAAACTTGAAATAGCCACCAATAAGTCATGTTCGCCTAGTACATTTATCCCTACACAGTACACACACGAACAAACTCAAATTTCTCTTTTTTCACGTACGAGACAAAGTCAAACAAATAAACGAAAATAACTAGCACAAAACACAATCATTATCATGACGCTTACGTCAATTCAATTAATTAATATTATTTTTAAATTAAGAAAGTTTGGGTACTTTACCTACAATAGTGGCTCGAAATGCTGTCCTCCTTCTTGGATGCACAATCTTGCCCGCCTCGATATGGCCTGTGTTGCATTTCGCACCATTGCAGGCGTTATGGTTGCGAACACAGACCGCACACGGTGTTCCATTTCAGCCACTGTATGGCAGTCCGTAAAATAAACTCTGTCCTTAACATAACCCCACAAAAAAAAGTCCAGTGGCGTAAGGTCGGGGGAACGAGCCGGCCAAGCTACGGGTCCCGCGCGGCCGATCCATCCTCCTGGGAACCGAGAAGACAGATAGGCTCGTACATCACGAGCGAAATGTGCCGGGGCACCGTCGTGCTGGAACACCATGTCGTTTTGTTGCTCGAAGTAATCGGTTTCGATTACCGGGATGTCATCAATGGCGTCTTCGAATTCAGTTTGGAGGAATGTCAGGTAGTTATTACCGTTTAGCCGGGCGGGTAAAATGACCGGACCGATGACATGGCCGTTGTAGACTCCTGCCCACACATTGAGACGCCATTGATGTTGAAAGTTGCCCTGCCGTGATACGCGGGGATTTTCGTGTGCCCAAACATGTTCATTGTGAACATTCGAGATGCCGGACCTGGTGAACGTGGCCTCATCCGTCCAAATAACCCGGTTCACGTAGTTAGGGTCGGCTTCCAGCCGTGCGAGGTACCACTCACAAAACGTGATCCGAGGCGCGAAGTCATTCGGAATTAATTCCTGGGTACGACGGTAGTGGTACGGGTGTTGACCATCATCTCTAAGTATTCGCCACACTGAAATATGGCTCATGTTAAGTCTCGCCCCGGCACGCCTTGTACTGGTCGTCGGTTCACTTTCGAAATGCTGCAAAACCTCTTCTACACGTTCTTCATTAGTATTCGGACGCCCACTGCCACCTGAACGATGAAAAGAACCCGTAGAGTGAAGACGAGTCACCATGTTGTGAAAACACTGATACGACGGCAGACGTCGCCTTTCAGCCGCCGGTCTACCGTCGATGAATCTTTCCCGATAAATATCCCGTGCTCGAGCTAAATTTCCATCAGCTCGACCTACACACAACATCATTTCATAGTAATCCGCATTGGAAAACACAGACATCTTCAAAACACACACGTAATCACAGTTTTCGCAACGAAAATATCATTAAATCACACCGAACACGCACAAAGCAAATGAACGACTGAAGGCTGACTGGCTGACCGACCGCCTCGCCGCAGCGCGGGCGGCGGCTCGCCGACAAACTATCATGGCCGCCCTTTGTCGGCGCGGGCGCCATTGCGTTGCCCCGGCAACGCGTGAGCCCTGGTACTCGGGTAGTAGTCGTCAACAGTTGGTAACGTGTATTTTGTTTTTAAACGATTCAACTTCGAATTTATTTTTAAATCTTATTTTCATTTATTTAAAATCTTTATTGCAATAATAAGGTGTACAAAACATTGACGTACGCAAAAATAATTTTCTTTCAGTTAAATCTAGTTTAGTTTACGTAAGGTGCTGGTGGCATATCGCGTTAACAGATTTACCTATTAAGTTAGATAAGTGGATAACCTACAGAACGTAAAAGATGTTGCTCTTTTATTTAACCTATCAGGCCAAGGTCAAAAGACTCCATGAAAATTGAATTGTTACGCGGCCGCAGGTGGGTATTTGCCGCTTGATAGGTTAAGTCTCGATAGCCAGTCATTATTTTTTTTCTGTTTGAGCAAGAGATATCGTAATGCCGGATTTTAAAACAGCATACAAAAATCGACAAGGAGCTGGTAGATGTCAGATGCGCACTAATTAAAATCGAATCAGCTGGTCGATGGTCGAGCCAAGGGCTGTAAGTAACGTTAGGTAATTTTTGATCTTCATACAACAAATGATTCGATTCGAATATTCGATCAAGCGATCAACGAAGTTTGATAGTAAGCTAATCGAAATAAAACTTTTATGATAAATGAGCCAAATTGCTGTCTTACGATGACCAACTTTTATCACTTGTCTCCTAGGTTAGTTAATCAAATTGTCATCTGCTAAGTTTTATTTAATTTAAAATCAACAAAATTTTAAAATTTTGTGTAACTCTATTTTTTTTGGTTCCACAAGAAACTGTAAAAACCAAAATACGTGGGCGGGAACAGTGATGTTGCCCTAGTACTTCTTTCCCGTAAATGCCTTAATCTAGTGGATCGAGTATGGAACTCGGTGACCGAAGGTTCTAGGTTTGATTTCTAAGTCAAAAATAAAATATCATGTTAAAATAGCGGCTCATAAAGTCTAACACCAGGGTGTATCAGACATACACCTCAGCATACAAGCCAAGAAGTATAGTATTTTCTTACTTGATTCTGCCGGTTATTTTAACGATATTAAGTGTATGGTAAAGTTCAAGGTGAATGTACAATGTATTTTACCAGATTTGCAAAAGCGACAACGTAGATTTTTCCTCAGCTTCTGTCTTGTTTTTTTAACAAACAAATTAATAATTATTGACGATTGGTAGCCTATGGTCGGAAATCAAAAAGTTTTTTATTTATACGGAACACACTAAAGAATCGCTACCAGGAGTAGCAAAAAGGAGTGAAATGAAACGTTGCAAAGAGTAATCAACAACAGAAAAGTCTTTGGCAACTTCCGATAATGCATCAGGCACATAAGTTTAGGTTTAGTTCTGGTGGTTCTGGTTTAGGTGTGGTGAATAATCATAAGCTACTTTCAAATAATAGGAACAAGACATGAAAATTATCATTACTTTCATACGATGTTTTAGTGTTATTAAACCGACAGCCGTAAACCAGTTAATTATTACAAGCATTAGAATATCAGTCTCAGCTACTTGTTTCTGGTCTTCTGTGAAACCACGACCAGTGTGAAGATTGAACTCTAGAACGCTAGCTTCTAGCAAGTTTTATGTTTTTGGATGATAATTCACGATCAATTGTTACTATTTTTTATTACATTAACATAATGTTAATGAATTTGGCATGTAATATTACGTGTCATGTGCAAAATAGGCACTTAATGTGGAGAAAGTTGTATTCTGAATTTAAAATAGTCTATGATTTATGAGGTCAATGACTCGCACAGCTGATAGAACAGCGTGGAAATTACGATAAATTCATATCGATATTTTTAAAAAACTTCGATATAAGTTTTTTCCGAAAGCATAACAGCTAGAACAAAAAGGACAGCGCCAGTAATCTCAGTTTCATTCACCATCTATCGCATTTCAGGCATTATTCGTTTTTTTGAAACACCTTGTATTATTTTTTCATAGATTAGGTCAGCAATAATTTTGTAATGTTAGATAGTATGCGGCAGAAATCACGGTAGCGATAAATTAATAAATCTGACCGGTAGGATTGTTGGTGTACCCGCTGTCATACATTGGTTATCCTATACACACACACACCCACACACTTAATTTTACACTTTTTTATAAAGTCATTTATGTAACTTTACTATCATTTTTATAATCTATCTATTTTATCTTTATCCGCAAAAAGTAGTCTATGTATACGTGTATATATGTTATTGTATTTATTTAGTGCAGTCCGTGATCTCACTCGGCAGGGGCCTACTGAAAACCAGCGTCGTAGCCTACGTAGTGGGCAACGACTTTATGCTGAGTGAGGTCCTTTTGCGATGGGCTTCGCGACGCGCATAACGGTACAGTTCGGTCATTATGTTTGTCTTTTTTTTTTCTTCTTGCTTTTTTCTCAAGTTTTTAGTTTTATGTTTGCGTTCTGTTTTGTTATGTGTCGTTGTGATGTCCCGCAATAAATGTTATTTATCTATATCTTATCTTAAAATACCCCATGTATGTTCCGCGATTTTTTGTAGTTTTCGAGCTATGATTTTTTAAAATTAAATTGGGGAATTTTTGACTGGACCCACATAATTGTTTTTTTTTCCCGGAAATTATGCACCTTTTTCAATATTTTTTTTTGTAGCATAGACCTCATGACTTGTTCTTTCACCCATAAAATACCCAGCTTCCTGCCATTAATGTAAAGAACAAAAATATTGACCGCGAAAGTAAAAAAAAAAATGGTGAAAGCGAGTCAAAGTTAAATTTTCAACTTTGAATTAAAAATAAAAAAAATTGTTCCATGACTTTTAGGTAATTTTAAAAACTGCCCAAGACCCTAAGCTTCAATTATAATAAAAAAACATGATGCTTAATAGGCCTTTTTAAGCCGAAACCTGCCTTCAAATGTTCAAAGGTGGAATGTTCTAAATTAATAATTTATTTTAAAACACTTACTATTTATTTCCAGGGTTACTTTGGTTTGACATAACATAATTGTCATTCAGTAAAGTTAATAAATTTAGAATTTTAAAATAGTTTCGGTCCGGTGTCATTTCATCAGCACAAACACCATGAAAATTGTTTTCAACTCCAACCGGTTTACCTTTGGCGGAACATAAATAACAATAAAACGCAGACACTAGAATTACAAACAATGGACAGTGAACTTTGTGCACGCCGAACAAAAGACGGGGGCGTCGTCTGTCGCAGCCTCTCTTTCTCACCTCGGTCGACTTGCTCTATCCCTTATCGCGTCGCATTCCTACCTGTCCCCCAGTTGTTGACAGCTTTCGTTCGTGTTACTACTGCTCCTGGTTTTGTATTCGATTCTAATAACTGCTCTCGCTTGCTAACTGGACACTGATTCGCCCTGTGACTGTTTACCTGTGCTTATGTTTTGGACTTTGATTGCCTTGTGATTTGGACCTTTGTGCTGCAAGATGAGCTATTCTTTAAGTGAATACGAAGAGACGCACAATTTTTACGGTGTTGCCCAAGGAAATGCTAGTTTAGCGGCAAGGCTTTATCGAGAGCAATGTCACGTTTTATTTATGCAAGGAATTAATAAAACGCTAACAACTTAAATTTGGGGAGATATACAGTTTTATTTATAATTAGGTGCATCAAAATCGAGGTCTCAGGGGTAGGTCTGGTCTTGGTTCCGTTCTTCACGTCACTTTAAACGCTCAGTACTCCCCTCAGTCATCCAGTTTAGTGCAGCGTCCAGTGGGTTCAGAATGCCCAGAGCGGTCGTTGTTTCAGAATGCCCAAGGCAGCTGGTTGTTTTAGAATGCCCAATTTTCTTCAGTACGTTGTACAAGTCTGGTGCCAATTTAAACCCGCAGGGTGATCCTGTCGATGTAGATATAATGGTTTGAGGTCACAGGTATAACCAAGGGTTACTACGAATATAGTTTTGTTGATGATCGATGTAATGCGAACGTGGGAAAAAGCGAAGCCAGGCTGTTTTTAACTACCACTACACTAAACAACACTAGTGAACTAAAGAAGGAGTTTATTTTAATCCCTGCGTTAATCTGAGGAGATATATTATGGCATTTACATTTAATAATAATTAAAAGCAGAAACGGGGCACAATTTAGCTAGTGGCTATATTACTTTTATTTTGGCTATCTAGAATAGCTTACAAAACTATATTACTTTTACTTTTACTACTTTATTAGTCTAGGCTAGAAGTTACGCACGAAGGTAACATAAGTGGGCAAATAATAATTTATTTCAATTGTTTGTTTCTTAATATCACAAGTTAATATTTAGTAATGATTATTCTGATGCATAATAATTACATTCGTTTTCTTATTTAATTTAAGAAGTGTAAAGATATGTTATATTTCTATTACCTTCGTGGGTAGAACTATCATTATAATAAGCTTACAACCTAAATGCATAAAGCTGAAATTGTGCACAACTTACCCAGTACGGGAATATAAATAATCACTTAATTTAACTGACAATAAACACGGAGTGTTTTAACTAAAAATAGGTAATATTAGCTTAAAGACGACAGTACGCAAGTGTCGCACTGTCGCGCATGTATTATAACAAAAGTTAATTACAAAATGGTCGCTCCTTGCGACCGATCACTTCGGCTCATGTACCGCCCACCTACACTCGATCTGCCACCGCGAGACCGGTTTCCAATCAGCTGCGCGCGCGCAGTTCGTAAAGATGATAAGTTTCTTTTTACGCGTTATATTAGAAATTATTTATATTTTATTTGTATTTTAGTTTTTTAAGTTAATTGTATTGAGTAGTTTTAGTTAAAATATATTATTATTAAGAAAGCTTAAGTTTAATAATGGAACCTACGTTACAGCAACTGGAACGGCGAGAAGAGCAACGGGAGCATTTCCCAAATTACAGAGTGTTCCTCAATACTCACAACACATTTATGGCGGGACGAATTCCTGGACGCAGTTCATGTCACGAAGGAATACCAAGAATGGATCGAGATGTTATGGATTTATTCGTGGAACAAGTGGAAAGAGATCCATCGACTAGTACCAGAGCAATTTCAAGAAGGACTGGCGTACCACGAACCACAGTTATGAAGATACTGAAGTCAGGTGAGTTAAATTTATTTTGTCTTTTAAGTTAAAAGTTTTAACCTCATAATTACGCCACCATTTAGCTCGCCCACGTTGCACGTGTGCTATGTTTTGCAGCCGCAATCATCGTGACTTCAAAAAGTAGTACGTGCTTTTTGAGCGACTTTTTGTAGCATTTGGTCTTTTTAGTATTGAACTCTCATTGAATGTTTATTTAGGCGCGGGCGCTGGGATGGCGCAGGCGTTTCTCATGGCTCGGTCCACCCGTAACGTTATAGCATCTGTTAAAGTTGACTGCGCGTGTAGTTCTAAACCATTTTGGTTTAATCGCCGAAGCGCGGCATTGTGAGCACGCAGAGCCAAGAACTGAGCGCTCGCGACAGCAGCCGCGCCCGCGTCTCCACTCTGAATGAGACCTATCTTAGCTATGCCTTGAATTAACAATTTCTTACCATACTCTGGGATACCACGCTTTTCACATCCAACGCGTACAACAATTGCAACCTGCAGATTATCCTAGACGAGTGGTTTTCTGTGAAACAATGTTACGAAAAACTCAAAACGATCCTGATTTCTCCAACAAAGTATTGTGGACACACGAATCACGCTTTGAAAGAACAGGGGTTTTCAATATCCACAACTACCACAGTTGGGCCATTGAAAACCCACACAAGGCAAGGCCATCAGATTTTCAAACAATGATTTAGATTTATTTTTTATTTAGATTTAGTGTAAATTTGTGGTCGGGAATTGTCAATGGGGAATTTATAGGACCTTTTGAATTGCCGGCTAGGTTAAACGGAGCGCAATATTTGGAGTTTCTGCGAAATAACTTGAATGAGTTATTGGGGGATATGAACTTATTAATAAGAAGAAGAATGGTATTTCAAAATGATGGTGCTCCGTGCCACTTTGCAATAGACGTACGAGAGCACCTTAATGAGACATTCCCAAGACGGTGGATTGGGCGTGGCGGTCCTATTTCTTGGCCTGCGCGTTCACCGGACTTAAACCCCATTGATTTTTTTCTCTGGGGTTATTACAAAGAGATGGTTTATGCAAAAGAATCAAACACCGAAGCAGAGCTGCGTGAAAAACTAAGGCAAGCAGAAATAAAAATCAAAGAAAATTCTGATGCTTTCCGAAATTTGAAACAAAACTTTTTAAGGCGTTGCTATTTATGCATTGAAGCGGGAAGGAGACATTTTGAAAACTTATTATAAAATAAACTTTGTTAAATTTGTAGTTATTGTTTTATTTTTTATGAATAATGATCCTTGAAAAAACCAAAATAACAAAAATATCGATGTTACCACTCTGTAATAACATGCTTGTAAAAGTTATTTTTAATTCTTTATTCAATAAACGGTATCATTGTAATGTTAATTTTGATAAAAATAATCTTATGAACGATAAGATAGCTAATAAAAAAGCAAAGAAAATTAACCTTTGTACATTTGAAGGCAAGTTTCGGCTAAAAAAGGCCTATTGAGCACCACGTTTTTTGGATTATAATTAAAACTTAGGGTCTTGAGCAGTTTTTAAAATTACCTAAAAGTCATGGAACTATTTTTTTTAATTTTTAATTCGAAGTTGAAAATTTAACTGTGACTTGGTTTCACCATTTTTTTTAACTTTCGGTCAATATTTTAGTACCTTACATTAATGGCAGGAAGCTGGGTATTTTATGGGTGAAAGTACAAATCATGAGGTCTATGCTACAAAAAAAAAAAAGGTGCATACTTCCCAAAAAAAAAACAATTATGTGGGTCTAGTCAAAAATTCCCAAATTTAATTTTAAAAAATCATAGCTCGAGAACTACAAAAAATCGTGGAACATACATGGGGTATTTTCGGGTACACCTAGATGTCAGGAATCCAAAAAAAAATTTTTAGTGTCACCTTTCGGGCCACCCTGTATAGAAAATATCTCAAACGAACATTTAATCGGGATGTAAGTAATCTTCTGTGTTAGTCCAGATCATTTTCTATATGAGTGAAAATGTTGTCTAAATCCGTTGGCATAATGTGATTGAATCACAAACACCCTCACAAACTTTTACATTTATAATATTAGTGGGACCACCACATTATCTGCCACACTAGGGGCCATATTATTTTATACAACGCTAGGTGTATTCCATGATTAAGCCACACTTGGGACCATATTTCTACAACGCTGGGTGTATTCCATGATTAAGCCACACTTGGGACCATACTTCTACAACGCTGAGT
The DNA here is from genome assembly GCA_950371115.1 of Anania fuscalis. Taxonomy (NCBI): domain Eukaryota; kingdom Metazoa; phylum Arthropoda; class Insecta; order Lepidoptera; family Crambidae; genus Anania; species Anania fuscalis. Next base: position 17,439,558 of record OX493326.1, on the reverse strand, counting down.
GTATTCCATGATTAAGCCACACTTGGGGCCATATTTCTACAACGCTGGGTGTATTCCATGATTAAGCCACACTTGGTGCCATATTTCTACAACGCTGGGTGTATTCCATGATTAAGCCACACTTGGGGCCATATTTCTACCACGCTGGGGTTATCATATAATTACGCCACACTTGGGGCCATACCACGCTAGGGGTATAACATAATTGCGCCACACTGGGGGCGATATTTCACTGATGTAGCACTCTGGGGGGGTACAACATAATTCGCCACACTGTAATCACAAGGTAATGTTTGCGTTAAGTAAAGTCCAAAGCCTTAGGACTCAGAAAATTAAGCTCAATTAATAGGATATTCACACCAACGAAGAGCATAGATACCTAAATATGCGACTCAAAATCTTAATTACCACATCTTAAGTTGTCAGTAAACCCCTAGGCTATATAATATGACAGTTTAGGATAACAAGGAAAGCAAGAAATAACCTCAATGTTATTAAATCTGGATAAGACTCATCACTGTTTGAACTGGCATCACTAGTCAAGCAGCTATCATCAAAGTATGTAATCCACGGTTTCAAATTATCAGCAGCAAATTTGTATTTGCTGTTCGAGTGTCCTTCGATGTTCATTCTGTTACAGGCATCTTCTAAATAAATCGGTATAATAACTAATTAAAATGTATTAATACGGAATAACGCGCGAAAGCACTAGTATGATGCGTAGAACGAAGGACGCTTTCGCCACAAAAAGAAACCGTGCTACATTTGAGCTAACCCCAGTAACTGATCAGGCCAATTTTTGTAATGCTCCTCGTATACCGGATACCAGAATTGATACATCCACATACATACTTTTAAACCCAAACTTAGTAATATTTAATGAACAACTGCTTTAATTCAATAATAATTTTATGACGGGTAAACTTAATAATCAATATCTGAGTTGACTTGCATGTATTCAATAGTAAATGATATCTCTTGTAATTTAAGTGTTATACTGACTTCTACTTTCTATAACTTGTGTTTAATTGTACACCAAAAGGGCAGGGCACGGCTAGCTCTTAAGACAAATTACTATTTGTATTGTTGTAAACCCATTATTGTACTCCTGTGCTCCTCAATAAAGATATTATAATTATGACATCCCGATGGCGGTGAGAGATGACCGTTAGTGCCGGGAACCGCTCATAGAGACGTTCCCATCAATCTATTCCTCGTTAATGATACTTCGTACCTGTCCTTGACCAAATCTAATTCGGCTATTCGGCCTAATAAATCGGCTAGTGATCTCTCCTTACCTTTATTGACTGTCTGTTATTACAATTCCATTGGGACGTGGGTTCGAGTCCCACCTGAGGTCGATGATTTTTTTCAAGTGTTATTTATCTTCAATTAAAACCTTGCATGGAATTGCTAAAACAAAAATTTACAATTCCATTGTAGCCTGCCCAGATACTTAACAGTCCTTTTCATCTTGACCATGGTTAATTCCTAGTAGTGAGTTCAAAATAGTGCAAGCAAGGGTACGGTACCCTTCAATTTGAAGTTTGAAGCCATTCGCACCAGTAGTGCTATTTGTGACGAGTAGAGAGACCAATAATTTATATTTGACATTATACTATTACTAAAATGATACTTAATAATTAATTAGTTTTTAATAAATAATTAATATTTGATTAATTTTTAATAATATTTTAATTTATATTTAATTGAAATTGTTAAAATTAATCACATGTGTTATTTGTATTTCAGCGCCAGAGTATGTAGAATATTATTTAGCTTTAAGACTTAAATCTGTAGCCATATTCTATGAAATAAATGATTTTGATTTGGTTTGAACTCTTTAGAGTTGAATTGGTACTCTGTTCGAGGAAATATTTTCTATAACTGAAGGAGCAACGAAATGAGGGTAGATCGAAGTAAACACGCGATTTATTGCTCTGTTTATTTAAAATAATTAAAATAAGAAATAAACTAATTTAAATCTAGTAAACAATAATAAGGTGTGGCTATGTCATTGTATTACGTGGTGGAAAACTGTAATCAGTCAGTGTAGCGCTTTTTGTGTGTCGGTTGTTACGTGCGTTTATTGTGACCAAAATGTCGTTAAGTTGCAACGGATGTCAGCAAGTGATTGAGGACAGGAGGTTCTTGACCTGTAGCCAGTGTAGCCGGTGCTACGACCTTGATTGTGCAGGGGTCCCCGAGAAGCATTTTTATAACTCGCTCACCGACGAGTGGAGGGATGCGTGGAGGTGCGTCGGCTGCACCAGCAAGCAGCCTAAAACCGACAACACCGAGACGCTGGCGCGGGCGAGTGGGGTCACTCTGCGTCGGTTCGCCGCCAGGACGTGTCCCATGGACCTGGACTCGTCGCTTCTCGACCAGACCGACCGGGAGAACCCGGACGACACGGCGCATAACGTGACCGTAGAGGTCACCGACATCCAGGCCCTCGCCATGGAGATTCGCCAATTCAGGGAGGAGATGCGGGACGGGCTGAGGGCGACGCGAGCCCAGATCGAATGCCTCCGGGACGAGGTGCTGGAGCTGTCGGGGCGGGTGACGCGCTGCGAGGACCGGATCGGTGTCATCGAGACAGACGTGAGCGCGCGCATCGGGGCGCTCGAGCAAAGGATGGAGGAGGCGGACCGGCGCCGGGCGGAGTTGGGCCCGGGCTCGGGCTCGGAGGCGGTGGCGGCGCTGCAGCGCACCGTCGCGGGGCTGCGGCTGGAGCTGGGCGAGCGCGAGCAGGAGGCGCTGCTCGCGGCGAGAACGCGGTGCACAGCGTCATGGTGCTAGCGAGCCGCCTCGGGGTGCCCCTCGAGGAGCGGGACGTGGTGTTCGCGGAGCGGCTGGGCGCGCCGCCGGGCGAGGGCGCGGAGGCGCGCGCGCGCCACGTGGTGGTGCGGCTGGCGCGCCGCCACCTGCGCGACGAGCTGCTGCGCGCGGCCCGCGCGCGCCGCGTGGTGGTGCGGCTGGCGCGCCGCCACCTGCGCGACGAGCTGCTGCGCGCGGCCCGCGCGCGCCGCCACCTGACGGCCGAGGGCGGCGCGCGAGTCTACGTCAACGAGCGGCTGACGCGCGCGAACCGCCTGCTCTTCCAGCGGGTGCGCGAGAAATGTCGCCGGCTGCAGTGGAGGTACTCGGGACGAGGCGCGGACGCATATTCGCTCGCAGGACTGATGGTGCGCAGGTTTATCAGTTTCGCACGACAGAAGATCTGGAAAGGGTCTTCGCCTCTCCCACAATCTGACTTCCATGGATCTGTAAAAACAGTGCCCCGATCAGTCATAAGAACCTATATAAAATACCGTGTATATTGTTTGTCCATGTACAATTAATATTGGTTTCAAATTCAATGTTACTGTGCGCCTACTTGTGTTACCTGTTTTTAAGAAAAAAGCAACATCATATTTTAGTAAATTCATTTATATATAATCAAAACAATGTTTACTTTACACTGCCAGAATTACTATCACTATTCAGTATCATAGATTCCAATTACAATCATATTATTTTAATTATATATCGTTTGACATACAGCTTCATTGGAATAATTATCTTACAACATTTACATATAAGAAATTGCCTTAATCCAATCATCACCGACATTCCACAATATTTATATATTTTTATTATTATCCACTGCAATCAAATAATCATTGACATTACTATTTTACAATATTTACATATTAATATTCACTGCAATCCAATACTTATTGACATTACTATTCTATATTAGTTTAAATATTGTCCTTTTTTATGCATACCTAAGTAACCTTCCTTGTTTAGGATAATCTATCGGTCTGATCTGTTTAAACATCAAAGTCTACACTTGAAAATTGAAACGTGTGAGTAGATGAATAGTAAAAGAAACTGGTATTTACAATCATTCAGTTGTATGTGTTTATGAGCACCACGAGTGCATTTCATTATGAATTTTTATAGCGGAACAATCCCAAAAATCGTAAAGCTAGTATCCCAAAAATCAGTTGACCTTTCTTGGATCCGCAGATTCTCAGCCCGACATACTATATTATTATGTATGTTTAATAATCGTCGGACATTTGAGTTTGTTACTTTTAAAATAGAACAGTTTGTTTGTGGAATTTATAATATATAACCTGACCCGTATTTTTTTAAACTAGTAGACCTCATAAAATAAAACATACTGATTACCACATTTTAGACAATACCTACCTACCTACTCCCCGTATAAACACGGGACCATTGTTCATGTTTATGAGAAAATTCGTATGTAGTGTATCGTTAATTCCTGGTTTAGCAGAGTAGATTTACTCTTTCAGCCCCCGGATTATCATAGTACCCTCGCTTGCTGCGTCAACTACGACATTACCGTTTCTAACGGATCTAACAAATTTTCCTAGTGAGATCACGCTTGCCAGTGCTAAGCTATTTATGACAAGTAATCTGAATTTAAATAGAAACCAATAAAATTGATCCTTGAGTGAGCGTCTAGTTATTTTAAATTTAAATATTTTAATATTAATAGCATGGTAAAATGAATTAATATAAAATACTGTTAAAAAAACTATACTTAACATTTCGTATTAAAATGTATAGCGATTAAATTACTATTTTTGGTACATGAACTCAGCTCTTCATAGCCAGATAATTTAGGAATAGCAAATTTACGATAATAATAGTATTTGTCTATCACTACTTTTGTAAATTGTGACAGTCATATTTACTTTACTTTTGCAGATAAATGGCTGCCTAGTCGTTTGCATAGGTACAGATTTAATTTGGAAACCTGAGTAGTCGTTTGGATACCGATTTAATTAGTTGTGTTAATTTCTGAAGTATGTAGATAGATATATTGGGTGTAAAAAAAGGCTTAACCAAGCCGAATACCACATATTCTACGTATTATTACGATCATTTTTTTCTTTTACACTATACCTGGGAAATGACGGGTTACAGAGTTATTGACAGTCAAAGTTACATTTTTTTTTCAAAGATTTTTACAAAATTGACTTCTGTTTGATAATACTAAACTTTTTTACAAAGAAACATGATAAAAATTTTCAGTGCCTTTTTTATAAAAGGCCTTTAAAGGGCACAGCCGGCAATGAATCGTGCGCAGTGCTCTCGCGCCACCCGCTCGCCCGCCGACCGCTTACACACACAGGCATAGTCTGTGGCGTGCGCGCTATACATTGCGGGTTAGAAATAAGTTATTTTTTTTGATACCCAAAAATAAAAGTCATTTCCCAGCAATTATTTTTTTTTGCATTCTACTTGGTTTTATGTATAGAATTCGTGGTTTAAGGCTTCGTTAAGCCTTTTTTTACACCCTGTATACTCGTTATTGCACACCAAACAAAGAAGTTACAGTTGATATTTACAGAAAGATGTACAATTTAAGCGGTCTTATCGCTATTATGTACCACTGATCAAATAAACTACTGTATATGTATCATAGTCTCAAGACGTTGTAGGTCTGGTATGCCGTTGGCATTTTATATGTCAACCGGTACCATTCGCGTGAGGTGCTTGCGTGTTTGGTCAGGCCAGTGGCGGATTAAGACATTTGCCGCCAGTAGGCTATTAAAATTTTGCCGCCCCTTCTGACCTCTGCATTTCGATACCCTACACGGACAAAACACAGTGGAAGAAAATATTTTAGAATTAAAAGATTAAAAAATTATTCTTCGTTTTAAAAAAATATATATCTTATGAAAAATAAAGAACTGATTACACTCATTCTAAACCTGTCCAGTAAATTTTCTAAACTAATAACATTTATTCTAAACCAGTTTAGTAAATTTTTTGAGCTTCTAAATAATGTAATCTATGAAATCAATAAATACTTACATACAGCAGCATACAAATTTCTAGTAAGCAAGATACTGATATTTAACATAATTGGATTCCAAAAATAGCTGCACAGTTTCTAAACAATGGGCTAGTTTCCTAAAAAATCTTATTAGTCCGTTAGTTGGATTAACAGAAAATATTGGACACGTATTTTTCTTTTCTCAATCAAACAAAAAATGATCAAGATTAACCCCGTTAAAGAACCCGTTAAAGTTCCGCGTAACGTCAAACCTTGCTACACTCTTTAGCAAGGCGTGACGTCACGTGCTCACTTTAATGTGCTTTATCTTCCTCATTTTTTGTTTGATTAGCAAAAGAAAAAATATGGGTCCAATATTTTTTGATATTCTAACTGACGGAATAAATAGAATAATCTTTTTTTGACCCAGGAAACTAGCCTATTGGTATTCTCATCACAAATATTAAACTATATAAGAATACTTGTAGTAATTTTTAATAAATGGTTGACAAAAAAAGGTAAATAGTATGTAAATTTACTAAGCCGGTTTGTATTTTTTTGAGTTTTCAGTAAGTAAAGTTTGGTAACTTGAGAAATATAATTTTTGCTGAATCTTGATAATTATTGCTACATTTTATTCCTGATTCAACATTAGAAACTGAATATGACTGTTTTTAAAAAAGAATTCATTTTTAGTATAATACTTTTCTCCGTGTAGTCATAATCAATTAATCATATTAATTTTTTTGTCAATGAAATTGCAACTTGCATGGAATAACACGACTTTTATTGTACTATTATTCTCATATTTTTTCCGTTATTTGTATGACTGTAAACTAGGGTTCATATTATATACCGTGAATTTTTAATTTCCCGAGAAAATTAACTCGATATTCATCGAATTTGGCGAATAAAAAAAACGGAACGGCGTACGGCGTTGGCGTACGGAAGGAATAACTATGAATGAAAAAAAAATCATTCATAGTTATTCCTTCCGTACGCCAATATTACGCGCCCAAATTAGGTGGATTTTGGTTCCGTTAATGTTGGAATGATAATGATTACTATTTGAATTAGCAGTACTTTTATGGTGCATATTTTTTAAGGAATGTTAGGAATCTTTTAAATAAATTTCTCATAATTTTTTTTTTTTCTATTCGCCAAATTCGATGTATATCGATATCTGAGTATGTTAGTTAATTTTCTCGGGTAATTAAAAATTCACGGTGTATATCTAGGGGATATTTTTACAACCCACGACTTAGTGTAGGTTACACAAGAAGTAATTTTATATCTAAGCCACTAAACACTTTTAATTAGAAAGTGCAAGACGCAATTATCCGAGGTGACTTTTGTTTTGACAAAAATTAAATACGGGACGGGACTTCCCAGTTTGTATCGCCGCTTACGCCGCTCTATATCTTTCTCTCTTGCTCCCGAACTCAATGCTGCCACGTTCAGGCTCGGCTCCCTCGGCGACCCGACCGCCCCCCGCGCTTTCATTTCGGCCAGGTAATGTATTCTATGGGCCAGACACTCTTAGCGAATGATCGTCATACGTTCCCGCACCGCTCTCCAAATAAGACTACCAACACAAATACGCAGTATAAAAAAAAGTATTTGCAGATTGACAAACGTCAAATTCTCCACTTTAACAGGTTAAGTTAAGTGGTGCAATCAAATAACATTTAGGTATGTCGTGATTCGGTGTATTTTAATCAAATGTTGGCAACACTAACTGGTCGACCGGGAAAAAGACATGACGTAATTGAGTTGTGGTGGGGAAACGCCGCAGTAGTGTCGGTAGAGATCGCTACTCGGTCAGTTGCTCGTGAGCATTTGAAGTAGGCAGTTGCTAAGCAGTTACTATGTCAGTCGAAGTAATCATTAATGTAGGGACATAATTTCTAATTTAGCAGGTGAAGAGTTTGTAATAAGTTAATATGGCAAGTCATGTTAAATAAATCCAAGTAAGAACTTCGGCAGTAGTATCATTTACCACATCTCAGAAGTGGCACCGTGATCTTCAGCCCACAAGTCAAAGGTATGTTAAATTATTTAAAATTGAATTGTATGTAGGTACCTAAAGAAATTATAAGTTTTAAATACAATTAGCATAGGGAGTGATAAAAAAATTGCTAGCTAATTCTGAAGGGTAATTTTTAAATTCATGTGTGCGGTGTTGTGCTCCGATCATGGTCGGGGCTACTCTCTGATGATACTTACTTAATTCAAAGCACTCGTATTACGATAATGTAGATAATTATTCTTTCATAATAACTTATATATATTAGTTTATTCGAGGCTACCCTCTGATCATTTCTACGAAATTGGAAGCGCGGTATTTGAAAGTTTTTGTAACGGGACGCGCTTGCATGTGGTCGGGACTATCACCGCCCATACTGGCACATTCTAGACGCGCTTTAATTTGAAACTACCGAAAGTGTTTGAGTACTAAAGGGGGGTACCTAGTTTTCGAGACAGAGACAGAGAGACAGAGAAATATTTTATTAGACACACACAACAATACAAAAGTAGAATACATAAAAAATACAAAAAACATAAAAAAGAAAAGGCAGACAAATAACAACATTAAACAACAAGAAAAAGCACAAAAGATTGCATACCATGATCCGCATCGATGTGGTGTCTAATGGGCACCAGCTCAGCATGTGCTGCAGAAAATTGCAGCGCTGATTTTCAGCTGGAGCCCTAGGTGGCCCAGTTCGTAATTACTGCGTGCTCAGTAAACTACATTAAATAACAATAAGTATATCTAATAATTAAATTTTAAAAATAAATAAATACATAAACTTTTATAAGCAATATGATAACCAAATTATTTATATATACATATTTATATATAAAATATAAAATAATAATAAAATATATATATATAAATATTGTGCGCCCGATGACGTAATACAGACCACCGCGACAGGCGACCAGTACGGGTGGGGCCGTCGAGACGGAAACTTCTACCCGCAAACGAAATGAAATGTATCCATTTACTAAGAATATATATATCGACACAATACCAGCATATCTGTATATAAGTTAATTCTTCTTTTGAGGCCGATTAGTGTGTCGATCTTTGTGTTTGGGACTAGTTAAGTGTGCTGTCCAAACGAAAATAAGAATTTATAAGTTAACTAAGTAGTCATAACCATAATCTTATATTTATTTTATTTGGTACATAAGATAAAAAAAAAAAATGTCCTCAAAATGATCCCCGTTAGGGCATTTCAATTTAAGGTAAGTAGGTTATAATTGTTCGTTCTAATTCACTTTCTTCTCATTCGCTTCCTGCGTCCGCTCATTCGAAAAAAGTTAATTAGAGCGAACAATTATAACCAAACAAAAAGTGAATTGAAATCTAGAACCTGTTTTACGATTCAGAACGCACCATATATTTTTGTTTGATCATTCGTGGATCATGCATAAATGAAATGACTCCAAAGTGAATTTAACGCCCCCTTTGGTTATGCAGTTATGATATTTCTACATTCCACTATAGGGTACATACCTTAAGCCAATCCTTTGAGTCTAGACACCACGCAACGTACACTTAAACACTAAAATAACACCAATGCTCTTTATGCCAGCGGCCGTTTGCTCAAGGTAATAATTTTAGTCCGATTGATCGTACTAACACTTGACAACTTTCAGATTTACTAAGCCCACTATGATGAACTTTCTAATTGTTTCAAGAATTTAGTGGCACCTAGAATCGCACAGCGACTCTAGCCCGTTTCGTCGTACCAATAAATACCTACTTTATAATTATTTTCAAAATTTTACTGGCACCTAGAACCGCACAGTGGCTCTAGCCCGTTTGGTCGTACCAATAAACACTTTTAAATTATTTTCAAAATTTTATTGGCACCTAGAATCGCACAGCGACTCTAGCCCATTTGGTCGTACCAATAAATACCTACTTTATAATTATTTTCAAAATTTTACTGGCACCTAGAACCGCACAGTGGCTCTAGCCCGTTTGGTCGTACCAATTAATACTTTTAAATTATTTTCAAAACTTTATTGGCACCTAGAATCGCACAGCGACTCTAGCCCGTTTGGTCGTACCAATAAATACCTACTTTATAATTATTTTCAAAATTTTACTGGCACCTAGAACCGCACAGTGGCTCTAGCCCGTTTGGTCGTACCAATAAACACTTTTAATACTGTTGTCTTTTATTTACGCGAACACGATACATTTAAATAAAACTACTTTTACGGATTATTTCGCGATTTATTAACATTTTATTTAACCTGACGTTTCGAACACTTTACAGCGTTCGTGGTCACAGGTAGACTAAGGTGTTATTCGTCTTTACAATATTTTGAAAAAATAATATAAACTACCGTCACTCAGTTAATATTAATTTGTGTTCCTATCTACGCAAAAAGAGCTAACTGTATCTAGAGGTCTTGCAGTGCGGGGCCTAGCATGGGATTTCGTTAAAACAGGATCCCATGCTGGTGGTATTTTCCAACCATCTTCTCTGTTGAAATTCGGGTGTCTTCTAATTTCAATTGCCTCCCGTAACATGCGAGGAACAAATCGTCGTTCTCTTGCAAGGACTTTAGGCTGGTCAAATCGTATGAAATGGTTGGGTGTATCTAAGGCATGTTCACACACTGCAGACTTAGTATTCCGTCTACGTTTGATGTCGGCTATATGTTCTTTTACCCGCACGCCTATACTTCGTTTTGTTTGACCGATATAGGAGAGCCCACAGTCACATTCCAGTCTGTACACCCCCGCATCTTGAAGAGGTATGTTACACTTGACAGGTGGTAAAAATTGGTTAATCTTTTTCGGCGGCTTGAAGTAGGTTTTGATTGAAGCGCGCTTCAAAATGTTTCCAATCTTGTCAGTGACACCCTTCATATAAGGTAGTACAGCAGGTTGGCGTTCGACGGTGGAATGCTTGACCCGGGGTCTGGAACGACGTGGTACCGGCAACTGGTTTTCCCGTAGTACCTTCCTGACATGCTGGAGCTCGCCAGCCAGGTGTTGGTCGTCACAGATACCCCTTGCTCTCTGAAACAATGATTTGCCTACGGTAGCCAACTGTCGAGGATGATGGTGAGAGGCACTGCAAGACCTCTAGATACAGTTAGCTCTTTTTGCGTAGATAGGAACACATATTAATATTAACTAAGTGACGGTAGTTTATATTTTTTCAAAATATTGTACAGACGAATAACACCTTAGTCTACCTGTGACCACGAACGCTGTAAAGTGTTCGAAACGTCAGGTTAAATAAAATGTTAATAAATCGCGAAATAATCCGTAAAAGTAGTTTCATTTAAACACTTTTAAATTATTTTCAAAACTTTATTGGCACCTAGAATCGCACAGCGACTCTAGCCCGTTTGGTCGTACCAATAAATCTTTACTTCGCTTAGAAAAGTAATCAAGGTGAACTGTTCGTCCTAATAGTCAACTACTCGTAAATGTTAGCACCTAAAATCAAACCTTCACACGGTAGTCCAGAGACTATGGCGTACACTTCAGCAATGACTCGAGTAGCGAATCAGGTCATACAATAGTCAATTTAAGTTACAGTATTTACAAAATAGGTTCCGTATGTATATTCCGTAGGTTCCGTAACGATTAATTCATATACCAACCTTACGATTTACTATCTGAACTATTATATTAACATGTTTTTGTAATTATAAATCGCATCATACTTAAAAAGGAGTATTTCATGAAAATATTGTCTATTACTATAATTTACTATAAGATATTGATTTTTAACCAACTAAAAAGAAGAGCTTCTCATCTCACATATATTTTATATAAGACCAAAGATATACATTTATTTATGTTAAGTTTTTTGCGTAACCTTACATAACATAGGTAATGTAGTAATTTTTATCGACGGATAAAATAAAAATAAATGTGGAATATGTGGTGTTGCACATACATTGCTCTGATCCTGTGGTGAGTACCGAATTCACTTGTGTTACAGAAATCAGAAACAACGATGGTACCATAACACCCTGACCCGAGACAATATAAAACAGTTCGTTTACCACATTGTCCCGACCGGGAATCGAACTAAATGTTTAAATAATTAATTCAATGTATAATAATGTTTTTAAATACTCTCTCTGCAATTTAACTGAGGCGGTAAAATAGTTTGAAATGTTAAGGAACCCTAATCTTATAAGTTATAATGCTAGTATAATGTTACTGCTGAAACCACAGTTTTGAGCATGTAAGTAACGTCAGTAGTAAAAATTACTTAACAAATGTTGAAACACTATACTTTAATTTTGCTAATGAGCAAACATTTTAATAATTGACTCTATAATATAAAATCATTAGATACCCACCCGGCAGCATCAGAGGTATGTTTATCTTAACCTTCCTCATGAATCTATCTATCTATCTATCTATTGGTTAACATAAGATGAAAACCTATGGTGTAGTTTTTGGGTTTAACGCGAATATACGAGCGCGGCGGAGGACTTTGTTTTATGATATTGTAAGAATAATGTTAAACATTATCGTTTCTTTGAACAACCAATGAACAACATGAAATAATGCAAAAAAAAATATTAAAATCATAGCTCCTCACGCAATCGGTTAAAATGATCGCATGTACCTTTACATAGAATGTTTAAGAAATAATATACATTATGTAGGTAACGAGAAAAATATCATAATATGAAAAGGAAAAAAATTCATCATATAATTTTTACGTTGACTGTACAGCAATTATGCGGACGTCTGTGGTAAATCGAAACTTTTGTTTTTCACAAATTTTAATGTGGAACATTTTGTAATCGCTGATTCTACAAAATATTAGGCCAGTGATCGTGAACCCTATTTTTGGAGGTTAATTTTGTAACTATGCGTTATATTTTACTCGTTTACTAATCGGTACAAAAGGAAAAAATATTGACTACCTCTATTGCTGATCTTGCATTATTTTTGGATAAATTAAGAGGTCTAAATCGATACAATTTAAATTCTTCAGTACTGCCCAATAGTGCTCATCAACCTTCAAGGTATTCTTCAGCTTCAGGAACAATCTACAGCAACGAAATAATGTTCGTAAGTTTTTTTTTCACTTTTTTTGTTGTACCGATATTTTATGAGAATTAGAGACTAGATTTGTATAATTAAGTTTCATGCATAGGTATATGAAACTTTACAGTGCCTACCTTTGTTATTTTTGTCACCTGTTTAACGTTATTGTATGTTGAATACATGTAGTACCTACCTACATCATAATAAGTTCGTCTTATAACTATTATCTGTTTATATTACAGGTCGGACATTGAGTATTACTGCGATACAAAAGCAGCTGCGAAGCGGTACGGAAATAAACGCGAAGACATAGATTCTGAAGAAGAAAAATCTTGTAAAAGGTGAGATTTCATATACAAAGTAACATTCCAGTAATAACTAAATGTTTAAATATTCTAGGATCTATTCTATAGGATCTATTCTAGGATCTATATTGGGTCCAATTCTTTTTGTTTTATATAGTGCTGATTTAGTTAATAGCATCAAAAATTGTAAATATCATATTTACGCAGACGATTTACAAATTTATATGTCCTTTAAACCACAAGAAACCCTTACTGCTGTTAGCAAAATCAATGAAGACCTAACTAGTATTAATGCATGGGCTAGTAAAAATTGCTTGGTTCTAAACCCGCTTAAATCTAAATTTATAATACTTGGTTCTAATGTCCAAATAAATTTCATTAATAATTTTAATCCTAATGTTACAATTGATAATATTGCTATTGATCAGGTTACTGAAGCCCGAAACCTTGGCGTCCTTATGGACAACAGGCTAAGATTTCATAATCACGTTCTGGAAACTGTGAGAAATTGTTATTATAGGCTCAAAGTGCTGTACCAAGTGCGCAACTACTTAAATGTCGACTTAAGAGTTAAACTATGTGAAACCTTAGTATTATCAAAACTTAATTACGCTGATACCGTTATAGGTGAATGCATCTATGGCTACACCAAGAAAGTTATACAGCGAGTCCAAAATGCCTGCGCCCGATTTTGCTATTCTATTCCTCGTCGAGCACATGTTACACCGTTTCTAAATCAAGGAAATCTTTTAAACATGAAATCCAGACGTGCACTTCATTTCGCGTGTTTACTGTTTGGTGTTTTACAAAATAAAACACCACCCTACTTATTTGATAAACTATTGTTTTCTCACCGAAGTGTAAGGTCTACAGTGCTCCTTGGATGTCCGAGTCACAATACTGCAGCATTTCGTGGTAGTTTTCGCTATTCTGCCACGAAATGCTGGAATAACATACCTCCGCCTATAAAAAGGTGTCAAACAATAAATTCATTTAGGCACAACTACAATAAGTATCTTTTACATTTGCAAAAAATATCTTGATTATAAAAATCTAGTAGCACCAGTCAATATTATAATCGTACACGAATAATTTCTTCAGAAAAAATGATATACTAAGTTAAAGATTTCATAATATAATTGCTTTTCCTAAAATACCATGTAACTCCGGTTTTAAGTTAATAATTTTATTGTTGTTTCATTTGTTTGTGTATACTGTTTGTATAAATTCAAGTATGTACATCTGGGTGGCAGCGCCCTCATCTCATCTCAGCTGGCATCCGCAGAATACCAGTGGTCGCGACGTGCTCTCTGCTGTCACGACCTTATACTGAGCGGATACCATTTTGGTACTTGGCTCTACACACAGTTGCGCAACTTATTTTATAAGTTTTTTTGATAAGATTTTTATATATGTGTATGTCTTGTACCAAATAAATGATTTTCTATTTCTATTTCTATTTCTATTTCTAATAATATCGATTTAGTTTTGTTTGAAACAAGTAAAATGATTACGAAACTAATTTAATTATTTGTTGAAAGGTCGAACCAGAGACCTCGAAAAGCAGCAAAAAAAATTGTCTACGAGTCTGAAGACGAATCATCAGTAAATAAACCGTAAGTTTTTATTTATTTTTATGTCGATTGAGGTATTATTTACCTACTCGGGGTTTTAATGTACCTATCTACTTTAAATGCGCGGAAGTCACTTCTGTTTTGAAACAATATATGCGAGCACAGACATACTTAGAAATTCTGCTTTTGTATTCCGGAAGGAGTTTTATCATTTTAACAGTTTATGTTTGAAGTAATATTTTTTTTATCACTTGTTCGAACTAAAACAATTGAAACTGTTTAAGTAATAATATTTAGTGTGAAAAGTAAGATTTCATACACAAAGTAACATTCCAGTAATAAATCGATTTAGTTTTGTTTGAAACAAGTGAAAATGTCTACCGTTTTAAACTAATTTGATTGTTTGTTGGCAGGTTGAAACCGAGACATCGAAAAGCAGCCAAAAATTTAGTCTACGAGTCTGAAGACGAATAAGTTAATAAACCGTAAGTTTTTTTATCACTTTTATGTCGATCGAGGTATTTACTTTGCGTTGTAATGTACTCGTACCTATCTATTTTAAATGCGCGGGAGTCACTTCTGTTTTAAAACAAATATTTATAAATTTATGCGAACAACGATAAACTTACTCGTACTTAGAATTTCTGCTATTGTATTCCGGTTGGAGTTTTATAATTTACGAGTTTATGTTCGCAGAATGATGTATTTTCAATCTCTTATTCCAACTAAAATTACTAAAACTGCTCAAAATATTTAATTCCAAATGTTTTTTTTTTTTTTCAGAACTAAATCATCCGTGAAAAAGTCCTCATCTACCAAACGCAAGTCAGCAGAGAGCTCGAGTGGCGAAAAACAAACTCGAACCTCAGGGTGGAAGCTGGACTTGGACGACGACGCGGACATCGAGAGCAGTCGCGCGCGCACGCCGCCCACGCGCCTGCAGTCTGTGCTGACGCGTCGAGTGGCTGACGGGATCCTGCGCCGCACTGCCACTCTACCTGGTGATCTTTTCGTGGAGTTGCGCCTCTACAACGCGAACGAGATAAGAGCTGTGGAGCCGAAAGATCGTTGGGAGAAAGCGGTCCTATCGCTTAAGTATCAGACCAATTCGGACACCGAACATCTCGACCTACTGCGGCAATTCATCAAGCAAGCGCGAGAGGCATTTGAAGAGGACGGTACATTTTTCCCCGATAAAAAAAAATAGTCCGCGATATTAGTTATTTAAGGTAATAAAATAAAATAGTGAAATACTTTTATATATCTTAGTTTTCACCCAGTCTATTTAATTTCATTCATAGTAGGTAGGTAGATCAATTTTAACTTTTTTAGAATGTCGAAAAGAACGATATATTGCACAGTGTGCGATTTATCAGTTAAAAGTAATAGTTTCTCAGCTCATCTTAAAAGTAATACACATAAAAATAATACAGCAATAGAATTAGGAGACGGCATAGATAAAATAAGTAGTGCTTTCCGTAGTCGAATAGCTACATATCGATTGCGCATTAGGGATGAACAAGTACAGATGCCAGCCGAGTTCATGCGCAGCATGCGTGCGCGCGTACGCCAACTTATACAAGCGCGACAACTAGCATTTAACAGCCTTAAAGTCAACTTCGAATTATTTGCAGAATTTTCTCTTAGAACTAATGACTCTAACAAATCTGAGCTAAAATCATTTGCTACAGAGAACTTTATCATACATAAGAACTACGTGTTTGACGAAATATTCCCTCAAGCAATAGCTATTATTTCAACTAAAATTGACGAAATGCAAGAAAGAGACAGCGGTTGGTCTTTTCTTCGTAATTCGTACTTAGAAATTAACATTAATAAATATAATCCTTTAAAAGCATCAAAATTTATAGATTTGCCAAAAGCTTTAAAACTTAAACGAGCTTGCATTAACGTTCAAAATAGTGATAAATTTTGTTTTTTGTGGAGCATAATGGCTGCATTGTTTCCTGCTAAGAGCAATGCTCACCGTACTTCTTCATATCCTCATTTTGAGAACTTTCTCAATACAAAAAACATGTCGTTTCCTGTAAATTTTTCAGATATAAAAACCTTTGAAAAGAATAATCCCAGTATAAGTGTTAATATTTATGGAATTAAAAACAACACTAATATTGTTGGTCCATTCTACCGCACTCAAAACAAGAAAAATAACCATATAAATTTATTATTTTTAGAAAAGGGAAATCTAACGCATTATTGCTGGATAAAAAATTTAAGTCGTTTGTTCAGGTCACAAATAACAAAAAACCACAGAAAAATTTTTTTTTGTGATGATTGTATGGTATTCTTTAAAAACGAAATAAAATTAAATACATATGCGGTGGCGTTGCTACTGTTTTACCAAAACCCGGAACACTTATACAGTTTAAAAACTATGAAAAAATGCAAGACATGCCGTTCGTTATTTACGCGGATTTCGAATCGTTATTACAATCAAGTCCAGACGGACCGACTTCAAATTTTACGAACGTCTTCCAAAAACATGTTCCGGCTGCATTTGCATATTACTATATTAGTTTGTTCATATGACAGTTCGTTTAATCGGTACGTTTCTTATCTTGGACAAAATTGTGTTGAAATATTTATTGAGAATCTTAAGAAAGACATAACTGAAATATTAAAACTATATAAAAACAAAATACCAATGAAAAAGTTAACGGTAGAAGAATCAGAATCATTTTCTAGATCGAAGCAATGTTACCTTTGCAAGCAGTTGTTATTTGACGATAGAGTAAGGGACCACTGTCACTTAACCGGCAGGTACCGCGGTCCCGCACATTCTTACTGTAATCTCAAATATCGTTTACCACAATTCGTACCTGTATTTTTTCATAACTCATCCGGCTACGATAGTCATCTATTTATAAGGCAATTGGGAGAAATATCGGGACCAATAAAGGTTATAGCCAAAAATAAAGAAAATTATGTATCGTTCACAAAGTTTTTTACAACAGATGATAATAATTACATGGCAGTTCGCTTCGTTGACTCGTTTAAATTTTTAGGGATAAGCCTTGAAAAACTGGTTTCTAATTTAAATACACAGGATTTTACACATTTATCCTTTTTTTTTTCTGAAAAATATCAGTTTGAGTTATTAAGACGCAAAGGGGTATACCCTTATGAATACATGACTAGCTGGGAATCGTATAAAGAAAAACAATTACCTCCGCGCCAATGTTTTTACAGTAGTTTGAATGAGTGTACTATTTCAGAATCTGACTATAAACATGCCGAGTGCGTTTGGAAAACATTTAATTTAAAAAATCTAGGAGATTATACAAAGTTATATTTAAAATCAGACGTCCTTTTACTGGCTGATGTATTTGAAAAATTTCAGTATACTTGTAAAACGAATTATAATTTAGATCCTTCGTTTTATCTTACGGCTCCGAGTTTAAGCTTCGATGCTATGCTTCTTTTGACCAAAGTAAAACTTGAACTAATTGAAGACTTGGAAATAATTCGGTTAATCCAAAAGGGTATCCGCGGTGGTGTTTGTCAAGTTTCCACTAGATATGCAAAGGCAAATAATAAATACTTGTCTGATTACGATCCAATTTCTCCAGATAATTACTTATTTTATATAGACTGCAACAATTTATACGGATATGCAATGTGCTCATATTTACCTTATTCTGATTTTCGCTTGTTAAATGCGTCAGAATAATGCTGACGAAATTATAAACACGCATGACGATGCTGAAGAGGGCTATATTTTAGAAATAGATTTAGAACACCCGGAACAGTTGCATGATTTACATAATGAACTCCCTTTTTGTCCGCAAAAATTTACTCCACCAGGCTCTAAAACATCAAAGTTAATACCAAATTTATACGATAAATTTAACTATGTTATTCACTATGTACATTTAAAAGCATGCCTTACTTATGGTTTGAAACTAAAGAAAATCCAGAGTAATAAAATTCAAACAAAGCCCATATCTAAAGCAATACATTGATCTTAATACTGACTTGCGACAAAAGGCAACGTCTGCATTTGAACAAGATTTTTTCAAACTTTTGAATAATAGCATTTTCGGCAAAACATTAGAAGATCCGGAAAAACGACTTGATGTAAAATTAGTAAATCAATGGGTTGATACTAGAAATAAAACAAAAAAACAGTACACTGCTCAGCAATTAATAGCAAGACCCAATTATCACAGCTCAACTGTGTTTTCTGAGAATTTTGTTGCAGTGCAAATGAAACCAGAGTCGATATTACTGGATAAACCAATTTATATAGGATTCACGGTTTTAGAAATTTCTAAAAGCCATATTATGTATAAATTTCATTATTCCATTATGAAACCATTCTACGGTGACAATTTAAAACTTTGTTACACAGATACGGATAGCTTTTTGTACTCCATACACACCAAGGACGTTTATAGAGATTTGAAACGTCAATTTGAATCTTACTTTGACACAAGCAATTACGATAAAAATAATTTGTATAACATTAAACGACAAAATAAAAAGGTTCCTGGTTTGTTTAAAGACGAACTAGGTGGAAAACTCATAACGGAATTTGTTGGTTTAAGATCAAAATTATACTGTATAAAAACTGAAAATAAAGAAATAAAAAAAGCCGAAGGAGTAAAAAAACCAGCTGTTAAACAGTTACTTTTTAAAGATTACAATAATGTTCTATTGCACAACAAAATTATTAAAAAAACTAATGTAGTATTTAAATCGTTGAAGCATGAAATATTTACTCAATCGGTAAATAGAGTAGCTTTATCATCTAACGATGACAAACGTATCATATTAAAAAATAATATAAGTACATTAGCTTGGGGACATAAATCCAGCTTCTTTTAATGTGTTGATAATTTAAGTTCTGACCTTTATTATAATAACGTGTTATATTCTTTTTTGATAATTGAATGTCTTAGTCTTGTATCATAATTTGATGATATTAAATAGTCTGGGGTGAAATAATTAGTTCTTATGTTTAGATTAGGAAAATTTTATATATAAAATGTATTTGTGAAATAAGTATTAAATAAATTTTAAACTACAAATGATTTGTTATTCCATTTTACACAACTGTGAAAACATACATGAATAGTTTCGCAACATTTGCGCACGTGTAGGTAGATGATACCTATTTAGATTTTAGGTCACATAATTTGATGATTCTATAAATTTAGGCGAGGATGTTTATTTAATAAATTGCATGAAACACGCACATGCTTATTTGCTGACACTACAATTAATGCACTCTCAAAACTTTCTTTACCTAGTAAACCCTTGCATTTGACTGATTATTCAAACAGCTTTGTCTAGAGATACACATAACGTGAATAATTACTTGGTAAGTTTCAATATTTTTTATTATATTTCCATTCGTATTAACAGAATCTCTACTTCTACAAAATTAATTCGTATTTTAACATGATGTATTTTATTTCACAGATAATGACAGACCGTTCTGATATAATTTTATCTCAGTGTGCTCAAGACCCGTTGGAGAACTCCGATGACACGTCTATTATGTTATCACAGTTTAACTATGATCCATGGGAAGGATTAACACAGGCTTGTCAGGATATACTGAACAAGAACCAAATTGAAAAACCTCAAACAACTCAAAGGTTTCGGGAGAAAAAGCTGAGGAAAAAGACTGAACCAGTAAAAAAGAAGACAAGATGTGTTAAATCCTACGTCATCAACAAAGAACGAGGTAAAGGCTTAAAATTGATACAATTACAGTAATCGACCTCACGAGCGAACCTTCTTGTTCGATGATACGGGAAGCTAACCAAAACGAAGAAGACACGGACGTGCTGCTCAGTGCGCAATACGTCGTCACCGAACCAGTGGATGAAATTTCCGACATGACGGAGACATTAATAAGAAAAATCTCGAAAACTCTATGTAATTAATATTTAGAGTTATGTATCATTGTATTTTTTTGATATGTAGTTAAATATAAATGTATTGTAAGATAGTCTTCTCAGTGTCAAATAAAGACATTAAGTGGTGAAACATTTGGTTTTTTTATTTTCGTCCTACCTTAAACAGGTTACCTTATGAAAACTTAGGTTAGGGTATAAGTAAAACAAAATATTTCAGTGGGTACATTGTTTATTTAAAAACTATAGATTTGCTTTATTATCTACACACGATTTTCGTATACACAAAACATTTTTAATGCACAAATTTTCTTATGTGTAAAACAATTATAAACTAACATATTTTTACAATAATTATTACAAAGAGTGACTAAATTAGGAACACCTAAATAACTTATATCAGTAATATTATTGTGACCGCATAAATCATGAATCCATTTTATCTTTTCCTCGCCCTTTACTATAATTTTTCTGTCATTTAAATAAGGTTTAATAGTTCTCCAAAATTCTCTGAAATCAATATTTCCTTCACTACACCGATAACCTCTATTCTTTTCAACCCAAAAGACATGTTTCCTTTCTTTTTCAGTTAGTGCAGTAAACGGGTAGGGAGGTTTTATTAAAAAGACATGAGTATGTTCTTCGGTAGCTATAGCTAATTCTTTTACAATAAAATTATTTTTGCAATCTTTAAATCCTTGAAGATCTACAAAAATTGTTTGGCTGTTCATGATAGTTTCTTTACAATATTACTCAAAGGTTTGTATTCGAATATACAATCGTTTAAAATCAAGCAATAAGCAGCTGTTTGATCTAGTATTTCGTGGTCTGTTTCGATTTCAACTCTCACATCGATCGAACCTTTTAAAGTTTCGTGTTGTCGCGAACAGTCGATAACAAATAAAGGAGCTATGTCTCTGAATTCCTGAAACTCATCAACGGCTCTGATCGACGTCCGTGATAAGACTGTTGAAATCTCACATACTGTTCGTATAATAAGGTAAATTTGTCATCCGCAAAACTGACATTTAATCCTTCGTATGAATAATATGATGAATTTAAGAATACCCTTACATCTCGTACGTGACAATGATCAAATTCGGCCATGGACAATTGACTGTTATGTTTTCGATTTGTTTGTAAGGCAACTACAACAAATCGTGGTTTCTCTATTTGAGATGAAGTTTTAATAGACCAAGTATGCTTTCGTGTTTTAGGTCGTAATGGATATTCATAGAGATCCCAACTACGAAACGCTAATGGAATAGGTCTATCTTTTTCTAAGAACTTTAATAAATTTATTCTTTCACGATCGGACACTTTAACGTGAGGCACTCTCCAAATAATTTTAGTAATTTTAATATCGTCCAGTACTTCTCCTGAGTTTAATTTAATTGCATTCAGATTCGTATTACTTCTTAAAAGCACTAATTCGTGTTTACAATTAATTATATTTTTTTCGTAGTCTTCTGCAAACCCTAATATCTTGTTTAACGGAATAGAGACAGAAAATGCTCCACCACCTGAATTTTTTATGCCTTCAGTGGACCATCCCCAAACTCGAGCATATTTTGATTCGTTTTAATTTAAGGATAGATAAGACTTAATTGTTGTAGTTACACCTGCATTTTTAATTTTATCTATTTCAATGCCGTTCAATTCGTATCGAATATCTTGAAATAGGAATAATGCTGGATTATTAATAAAATGTTCATTAAATACTCTTTCTTTAGTAGTGCTATCATACACATTCACTTCCCCTTCGATATACAAACTGCTGAGTGATGGAAGCACGTACAGGTCTTGTTGATTGATTGGAATTCTTATTTCATCATTCTTGTTGAAACTTGTTTCGTATGGTTTGTACGAGTGATACTCAAAACTTTCGATGCTGTTGTCGTATGACGTTTGTTGAGATATATTTAAGATATTCATTTTATCAAACCCAGTAGCTTCAGGAAATCCTTGTTAGTTTTGGTGAGCTTTTTTTAAATGAAGTAGTGCGCTCTTGGGAGATGTCCTTTTAGAAATGATTTGTGAACACGATGTGGTTGGGTTTTTATTAAAATTTATCATTTTTGCTTAAAATGTAAATATAGTTGCACTTCTTCACCTCGTAAATTTATCTCTTTGTTATCAGCATCCAGCAGTCTTATATTAATGGCGTTAATAAAATTTTGATTAACCGGAAAATAAATTAGATTTTTGGGAATTTCAATTATTCTATAACCTGGTGGTACGTTTGGCACAAATTCATAAATTATGTGACTTGATTTTCCGTTAACAAATGAACCACTAACTATATCGCATTCGACCCGCACAGTGGTAGTTGATAGAATGTTTACAGGATAATCTAAATCGGTACTTATATTACCATTTATTGTTTTCGTTCCAAAACCTAAAATTTTACCCAATGACCCCCCTTTGTTAAAATGAACATCTTTGGAACAAAAAATACGTGTTTTCAATGTATTGTTATTGCAAGTAAGTTTAAGTACAGTGTTCTTGATGTTGCTTTTTAAATTATCACAAATATCTTGAAGCTCATAAGAACCTTCAGGTATTTCGATTATTTTATTTTCACCATAATAAAACTTATTGTTTCGTTCATCTATATTGGGAATTGAGTTAAACGTTGAAAAATATAAAATACTGCACTCATAGTCTCCTTGAAGTTCCAAAGTTGGGGAATAGTTTGTTGTCAAGGAAGCTCCGCTTCCAGTTATGGATACAGTGAAAGACATTTTTATACTAACACATTTATTTCTTCTTTTCATTATAAAAATACATTTTCCAATAATTTTTTAAAAATTTCAGACACAAATGACCACAGTTTGTGGTACCAAAGGCTTGATGTCTCATATAATTATAATTTATAGGTAAAGCATGCATATATTTTATAAATTATAATGGTGGTTTAAATTACCAAAACTATCATAATATTCTACGTAATTGTCATGCTTAACAAAGGCTACCCAATGCGTGCCAGGATTTTTGTTGCTATCCAAATTTAGTATTCCGCATTCTATCTTTTTAGGTTTTGATGGTAACGTATCTCTCATGTAAACACCTCGGAAGTGAGGAATAGCACTAGCATATTCTAAGATGTCAAGATTAGTAAGCGCACGTCTAGGTAGCCTTTTAATTAGTTTTTTGATGGGTTCAAATACAAACCTGCTCCCTTTTTATAAGATTTTATATAATACTTTTCCAAGAGCTACTGCTTCCATCATTCTGCTATGTCTTTCAGATTCCTAAAGACTTTTTTGTGCCGCCTTAGAATCATTTACGGCTTTGGCTATACCCGCTGCACCTCCGGCAAGCGAACCTAATGCTGACAATCCCGCAAATATAGGAATTAGTGGTAAAAATCCACCACACTTAGGGAGAGGAATAAAACGTGGTAAACGTCTTCCTTTCTTGTTATTGAATAGCTTTTTTGCCGCTGCATAAGCATCCTTTATTGCAGAGGTATGGTCTTTGGATTTTAGTTTTTTTAGTTGAGTGTGTATTTTCTTAATTCCCTTCTTAAATGATTGAATACCACTGCCTGCTCGAATTTTTGCTTTCATGGCATTTTTTACTATCCACGATGCAAGTTTTTCTCCTTTGCTCGCATCTTTTGAAGTCAATCTCCTTTTGGCCATGCTTAAAAGTTCCAAGTCTGCTTTACGTCGAGTTTCTGAATCTTTATTAATATAAGCAACATCGTGGTGCATGCAAGCTTTGTCCAATTGATTTATACCGCGTTCACCTTTTAGTATACGTTTCGAAGTTTTGTAACGGGACCACAAAATTGATACCCAGGTAAATGTATCTCGAACGGTAAACGATCTTTGAAGATAAATAACACTTGAAAAAAATCATCGACCTCAGGTGGGACTCGAACCCACGTCCCATCGCATACCGGGCGAGTGCTTTGACCACTAAGCTACCGAGGACGTCACGTGACAAGATGAAATTCCTCAAGTGTTTTTTCTCGCTGTCAAAGCCAGCGTATTCTGATCAATGTTGTAGCTATATGTATAGCTGAGTAGTATACTACCGTCAACACCCTATAGAAATGTTTTTACAAATATTTGACTATTGGTTAAGATCAGAAATGCTTAAACATTTTAAATTTTTGTTTTTAGCAATTCCATGCAAGGTTTTAAAGAAATCAAACCAAAGTTCTCCGTATATCTGTTTATTTCCTTCACTCGGTACACTCACTATAAACTCAACCACCATATAAATAAATTATCCTTACTTTCGTAAAAATACAAAAGCACTTTAAATATCACTGAACACAACCATTCGTCAAGACGGTCAAGCTGTGAATGCCCGCTCTTTTGCGCAAAGTCTGTTAACGTCTATTCGCTCCCCACTACACCCCACCGCTTGACGTCAAGTCTGACCAAGGAATAAAATATTAAACAGCATAGAGATCAATCGGTCTAATTGAAAGGATAGTCTGTGTTAAAGATTACTTGAAGCTTACAGCTCGGCCATCAGACAAACAGGTATGTCCTCATACCTAGTTTAATAAAATAACAGACATATTTAGTTAGGACAATAATATAAACAAAAACAATAGATTTTATTGTTATATTATGTATATCTATCATATGCCCTGTATTAATCAATCTACTCATCCAATTTAAAACAATTTTGTGAATAAATCTAATAAAAATAATTGTCTTTTTTTTTTGTATTTTACATTAACAATAAATATTAATCAATAGAACTTAGTTTTATTTCAATCGTTTATTATTTTAAGTATTTATATACCTAACAATAATTGTGTTACTATAATAGGGACTAAGGTTACAAATTATATAATAGAAACATAGCCCTTTTAACAATATTCTTTTAATATCATAAGTAGATAATCATATTATTTAGTAGTAAATAAAGACAATTAATTGAAGAATGTTGTATATATTTAATGCATGCATTTGGTACTTACTAACACTACCATGATTTTAACTACTATCCATCCACAAAAATCATAAATCATATTATCTGTCTGCCAATCCCAATTTACAGCCATTACTCAAGATTAGATCGTCAATTAAATACTTTTTCAAATGTTATGGTCCTCATCAGAACTACTATTACTATCCGCTAAATCTGTGTTAAGGTTCATCCATGGGCGAATTTTGTCAATAGCTACTATAGTTTCATAACGCCTATTATTTTTACGTGTTAACGGTGTATCCTCTACCACAAACCTATCATTGGGCAATATTTTACTAATCCTATATGGGCTGTTGAAATTTTGCTATCAATTTTTTTGATTTACCATCATTTGAAGAAATTTCTCGCTCTACTCGAACCAAATCACCTTCATTATATTTTGTCCCTACCTTTCTTTTTTTATCAAATCGTTCTTTATCCTTACCCTGTTGTATTTGAATACGTTGACAAGCGTCTTTTCTTAAAGCAGTTACGTCTGCTAGCAATGTCTTGTCCAGAGTGTCATCGATCACTTCGCTTAAAATAGACTCAGATGGGTTTATTAACTTAAATCCAAAAAGTAATTCAGATGGGCTCTTTTTTGTAGTCTTATGTATTGTTGTGTTAATACCGATTTGTATATCAGGAATAAATTCGTCCCATGTCCTATCGTCCTTACCGTGTGTTTTAGTAGACAGGGCATCCAAAATAGTTCTATTGAAACGCTCAACCTGACCATTTGCTCTAGGGGTGGCAACAGCATTGAGGACATGCTTTATACCTGAATCGTTTATGAATTTTTTGAATATATGACTTGTAAAGCATGAACCTTGATCAGTTATTAATCTGGATGGAGCTCCAAAGTAACTAATGTGCTCCTTAATGCTACGTAAAGTAGTAACTGCTTTAGTATTCCTAACGGGACGTATATTAACATATTTTGTGAAGCCGTCAACAATAACGAGTAAGTAGCAGTTTCCACGCTTGCTGCGGACAAAAGGCCCTAAATGATCAGCATGTATAGTGTGAAACGGTCTATCTATTCTAGGTATCGGATGTAGTTCACCATGACGAGGACCCCCAGCGTGTTTATGGTGCGCGCATTCCAAACATGCGGATACATATTTTTTTAACAAATTTACGTAATTTGGGGAACCAGTATGAATCTTTAATACGCGACAATGTTTTTTCGAATCCAAAATGACCGATGTCATCATGATTCCGTTTTAATATTTGCCAACGCATTGCTTTCGGGACAACCCATCGTAAACCACTATCGACAATACGATAAACGCGATCATTTTTTAATTTATAATTGTTTTTTACTTCTAGTAATTTCTCAGTGTCCGGACTGCTAAGAACCTTTTTAATTGTAACTATTTCATCATCAACCATCTGTGCAGTGCTAAGCCAGTTATCGGTTTCAATATTAAGGACATCGAGTACGTGAGACTTGGGTATTGCGGGTTCCACTGGGTTGCGACTAAGGGCATCGACGTGACTCATTTTATCTCCGGGTCTATATTCGATCGAGCAGTCAAATTCCTGTAACTGTAACCACCAACGCGCTATTCGTGGGACTAGGTCTCGCTTTGTCAAAGTAGTTCTCAAGGCGTTACAATCAGTAAAAATTTTAAACGGTATCCCCAGTAAATACACTCTAAACCGGTTGAGGGAAGCAATTACAGCTAGGGTCTCTAACTCAAAAGAGTGTAGCTTTTGTTCGTCTACCGTTGTTTTGCGGCTGTAGTACGATACAGGACAAAGAAATCCGTCTTTGTTTTTCTGTAATAGGATTCCTGCTACGCCATTTTTGCATGCGTCAGTATGCAAGTGAGTTTCGGCGGATGGATTATATAGGGCAATAACAGGGCGCGAAAGAAGTTTGTCTTTAATTGACATGAACGCGTTGACTTGATCGGAGGTCCATTTCCAAACACTATCTTTACGAAGCAAATCCGTAAGGGGTCTAGCAATAAGGGCAAAATCTTTAATAAACCGTCTAAAGAAACTCGCGAGTCCCATAAACTGACGTACTTCGTGCTGATTTGTAGGAACGGGAAAGTTAGCAACAGCTGTAGTTTTCCTATTACCCGGACGAATACCGTCTGCCCCTACCTCGAAACCCAGAAAATCAAGATGGTTGAAAAAGAAGTTACACTTACTCAATTTTAGGGTCAAACCACCTCGTTTACGCAATTGTAGTACTTCCCTCAATCGTTCGATACCTTCAGAAAAACTATGTGCTGGTATTAGGATGTCATCCATGTACACGATTGCAAATTTTGTTTTAGCTTCGGCTAGTATTTTATTAATAGTCCGCTGAAAGACTGACGGAGCGTTGACTAGGCCGAAGGACATACGTAAATATTCGAACTGACCATCCGGGGTCACAAAAGCTGTTTTAGGTTGAGAATCTTCCGGAATGGGAATCTGATAATAACCAGAGGCTAAATCTAAAGAAGTGAAATACGTGTGTCCAGCTAATTGATCGAGCTGATCTTCAACCAGCGGAAGCGGATAATGGTCCTTAGCAGCCATTGACAGTTTTACGATTGAGGGCTCGGTAATCGACGCAAAGTCGTTTTTCACCGGTCTTTTTTTTCACAAGTACGATCGGGCTAGCGAATGGGGATGAGGACTCACGGACAATATTAGCATTAAGCATTTCCTGTACCATTTCACGTACCAGGCCTCGCTCAGAATGTGACATACGATAAGGTCGATAGACGACTGGTTCGGAATCTTTTAGTTTTATTTCCATTTCAGCTACATTTGTAAACGCTAAATCCCTAAGCCCACTAGAAAAACATTCTTTAAACTCGAGTAGTAATTTGTTCAATTCACCTTGTTGCTCTTTTGTTAAGGATTTATTGCAATTAATTGTATCAAACGATCTCTCAGATTCTATCTCTAAATTAAGAACAGTCTTTACGTTATCAACAGGTACTGCACGTGTGATCAAAAAGTCAGTCGGGAACTTTACCGGACCGCCAGATATGTTTTGCACCAAGACGTTCCCGATGCCATTTTTTAATTCATATTCACCAGGACATAAAAAGTATTCATGTTCTGGTTTCCATCGAATTGAGCCATCGACATACATTCTTCCGTTGAAAAGAGAATCCGCATGAACGGGTACAGTTTTTATCTCATTAACGTCTATCTCAATATCATTTCTAACTAGCAAAAATATTTTAGAACTTTTGTCGGCTCTTTCAAAGATTAGGCGTTTCGAAGTCTTGGTGATTAGAATATCCGGCCGTTCAGTAAAGGAATGCCCTAGTAGAAGCGAGTATTTTAGGATTTCGTCTTCGACTACATATACTTCAACGGTTTCTCTAATATTCTGTACTTCGATTTCAACGACAGCTTTACCTATCGGCCGTATCACAGAATTACCCAAACCGCGCATAAAAGGCAAGTCGTCTTTAGTTAATTCCAACCCCAAGGATAAAGCCACAGATTTCTGAATTATGGAACATTCGCTACCCAAATCGACGTAACAAGGAATTGATTTGTTGTTTACTTTGGCTGTCAATAAATATTTATTATTAGTTTCTTTTGAATTTTGGAACTGGAATTCATCTTTTTTAATAGTATCGTTACAATCAATATTAAGTTTAACGACTTGTTTTTCATTGGAGTTGGAATTTTTACTGTTGTTAACCTGAGTCTTATTATTTAAAACACTTGGACATGCTACCGTACGGTGACCTAATTTAAAGCAGGTATTACACTTTTCAATAGGCTTAGGACATTTAAAACTTGAATGACCTTCCACCCCACAATTAAAACATTTGATCGGAGGTTTGCCTATGTTCGGTTTGTTAGATGATGTTACGGTCGAATTTGGGACTCTCTTATTTCCATCAAGCCTACCTCTGGACTGACCTGAAATATTACTATCCCTGTCCCTAGCCTGACCTACCTTTACCATTTTCAAATATTTGAGAACCTGTTCTGGCGTCTGAAACTGTGCTGCTTGTGCACCTAACCTAATTGCCCGATCCTCAATACCATAGAGAATACAGTCAACTGCCTTTCTACCAACAATCTGACACCTATTTAGTAAATTGAGTTTGGCATAATAATATTGTTCGAGTGGGTCGCCGTATTTAACCTTAAGTGACAACATCTCTGACAATAATTGTGCGTAATTCTCCCTACATGGAAAAGCTTCGACCAATTTAGATTTCCATTCTGACCAGGTGAATAGCAAAGTTGGCAAACTCTGATACCAAGACTTTGCCAAACCACAAAGCTTAGGAAGTGCGTAATGAATAGTTTCACGCTCATCCCATTCATATATTTCAGCACATTCCTCAACTTTCGTGATCCAGTTTAAAATAGTTTGAGTTTTTGAGAGTGGGTCAAAATCGGGAATGACATTACTTACAGAGGGTAATTTATGATTAGCTGACTTAGATAGTTGTTTAAGAGCTTCAACAAACTGACTAACTACACTATTACTACTTTTAGCATTTAGGTTATCTTCATACCTTGATTTAGTTGACCTTGAAGTAGAGGGGCGGACCAAAGAGTTACTCCTAGACCGGATACGCCTACGCTTCTTGCTAGGTGACCTTCGGACGCTTGACCTCGAAGCTCGATTCTCATGAGACGGCGATCGACGGATGATGGAGCGACTTCTAGATCTATCATCATATGTCGAACGATCTCGTGAACGCCTTCGCGCGTTATGCCCACGATCACTTTGAATCGTGGACTTTCTAGTCTGATTTAGAATTATTGAACGGTTCTCAAGGGCATCATCGGAATCATCGTTGGTACGCCTGGGCACAATCATCGAACGTCGCTCAAGCTCATCGTTACGACAGTTGCTCCCAGGCGCCTCTCTTCGATTTTCATGACGGAAACGTTGCTCAAGCTCCTCGTTTAGGTCATCAAAACGTCTGAGAGATCGAGTACCTGAAAGTTGCTCAAGCTCACCTTCCAAGTTACTCGGAGAATATCTCAATAGACGCGTCGAGCGTTGCTCAAGCTCCTCGCTCAATTCACGTCTTCGATCACGATTTGTGCTCCTGCTTCTAGTTTTGGATCGAGATTTCCTCATGGTGTCCATTTGTTCACCATGTCCATGGTTGTAATCGTGACTTTGTTCACCTCTTGATTCCATTGTATAGTTATTACCAACTGAAACTCAAAAATACCACACTGTCACCACTACCCTTGAAATACATAACTAAATAACTTGGTAAAATATAGAAAAGAAATGAGCTCAAATTGTGAAAATTTAAACAAAAATAAGCTTATCAAATTACTATAAACATTGCTACTCCTATATACAGTCTGCAGACAACACTATTGTCGAGTATAGAATTAAAAGAAATGCCACGATACAATGACTTTTGTTTAGTTGCTTTATGAGTGCATGATCATTGTGTCTATATATTAGTTAACGTTAAAATGAAGAGTTAATAAAACATATTATAACGAATATGTGGCACACAGGAATTATTTACTAATCCGTCGATTTTACTAAATCGTTAAATCATTTGTGACTCTGTTCAGTAAATAAATTAGGAATACTATTATATATAATACTATTCGTTCCTTGAAAATGATTATTCCATTTAATGACTACCCCTAACTGCGGTGCAGCGTGCAGCACCCTCTGATCATTGCATCTGAAGCATTTCTGATCTTAACCAATAGTCAAATATTTGTAAAAATATTTCTATAGGGTGTTGACGGTAGTATACTACTCAGCTATACATATAGCTACAACATTGATCAGAATACGCTGGCTTTGACAGCGAGAAAAAACACTTGAGGAATTTCATCTTGTCACGTGACGTCCTCGGTAACTTAGTGGTCAAAGCACTCGCCCGGTATGCGATGGGACGTGGGTTCGAGTCCCACCTGAGGTCGATGATTTTTTTCAAGTGTTATTTATTTCAATTAAACCTTGCATGGAATTGCTAAAAACAAAAAATTACAATGTTTAAGCATTTCTGATCTTAACCAATAGTCAAATATTTGTAAAAATATTTCTATAGGGTGTTGACGGTAGTATACTACTCAGCTATACATATAGCTACAACATTGATCAGACTACGCTGGCTTTGACAGCAAGAAAAAACACTTGAGGAATTTCATCTTGTCACGTGACGTCCTCGGTAGCTTAGTGGTCAAAGCACTCGCCCGGTATGCGATGGGACCTGGGTTCGAGTCCCACCTGAGGTCGATGATTTTTTTTTTCATTTTTTCAAGTGTTATTTATCTTCAATTAAACCTTGCATGTAATTGCTAAAAACAAAAATTTACAATGGTAAACGATCTATTAAGTTATTTATTATACCACTGCCTTCTTTCATTGATATTAATAAAGTGTGATAAACCAGTGATCAAACTTTATTTATATAAAAATCTAAACCAATTCGCTTTTGTTTACCCAACTATTTTCTTTATCACTTAATCCTAACCATTTGACAAACAATTTGTTTCCTTTTTTTCCGATAACTTTTTCAATTAGGTATAGGTCTGGAAACTTAGTTTTTAATAGTTCATACCCGTAAAAAGGCCCGAGAATATTTTGATTTTGTTTATCTGCTATTTGGTATGTTATGGGATTGGTTTTATTAATTTTTGCGATGCGAAATATTTCTGTAGACCAATTAGGGGTATAGCCTTTATAGAAATCTCCTTTGTATTTACTTATACGCACAAAGTCACCTACTCTGAAATTAGATTTTTGACTGATTTTTATTTTTGGTTGTTGCATTTTAATAATGTTAGATCGTACTAAAATTTCATTTGAATGATTTACATTGATCGGCTTGAATTTAGTAATGCGATGCACAGTGTTGTTATAATGATTTACAACGAAATCCAAATTACTTTGAAACCATTGATACCGTCCGAATAGGCTAAATTTTTTGTAAAGGTTTGATTTAATGGTTCTTATAACTCTTTCTACTATAGATGCTTTTTTGACAGAGTAGGTGGAATAATGGTTTATTTTGTAACTTTTCATTAACTGATTGAAAGAATCGTTATAAAACTCTTTACCTAGATCTGTTTGTACATTTTTAGGCTTTCGTTTTGATTCAGATAATATACTATGCATTGCATTGACAACACATGTTTTAGATTTGACTTCAAAGGCTAGACCCAAACGTATTTAGAAAAAGCATCAATCACTACCAGAACATAATTATATCCTTTATTCAGCGATGAATATTTTTGAAAGTCCATAAGATCAGCTTGCCATAAATCATCTATTCCTTTAATCAATGTATGCCGCCGAAAGAAATTTCTTCTCGCTGCTTTGTGCAACTCATCAACTATATCTTGCTTACTCATTTTTGGATTTTTTTGCTGCTAACATAAAATCAATTTCGTTTTTTGAATAATACACTGTACTTAATTACTCGAAGTTATTTTTTCTAAATTATTAAGATATTTTTTTAAATTGCTCTGAACTGTTTTTATTTCTTCTTTTAATTTTTGGACACAGTTATCAACATATTCTTTGTTCACAGCTTCACTATCTTGTTCAGGAATTTGTAATCCTTTTAACCTTGATGATTTTAAATCAAATGCACCTGCGTCTGTTCGTAATAATGCATCGGTAAAGATATCAGTGAATTCAGGTTGACGTAAACGCTTATGAACATGATGACCAAATTTATCTATATTCATCGCCGTCTTATCGGCTTCTGAAGCCCAATGATACTGCTCAATTTTCCTGGTGGTAGCTTTATATATTTCATTTCTTTTATAACACCAGCTTCATACAATTCTTCAATTATTGCATAAACTTCATTTCGTACCCCATTATTACCAGCTGCCCATGATGCACACAGTAGCTTCAATCTTTCCACTAACTCGTTTGGATCATTCCAGTAAACCAAATCGGTATCCTTTTTAACAGCTTTTTAAATATCAACACCTTCACCTCGTGGCCGACTTTCCATACTACTTGTGTGACTTCTAGAGAACTTAAACAGTGGTTTAATTATATGCATATATTTAAACCCTTTGTTACTGTTAATCTGTTTAGATGGATCATAGTTTCGTTTATGCGCATTAGTATCCATAAGTAACAGTTTATAATTTTGTAGGTCTTCTTCTGTTATAGAATCTAAGTCTGGTGGTTTTTTTTATAATAATTCTTTCAAGCCCGGAGTCTTTTTCAAGCTACGGTTTCCAATTTTCAGATTTCGATTATCATCATTAACACGGGTATAGGTTTAAGTTTTCCATTCACATTTCTAACACCATAAGGTACATCTTTCATAGCTTCAGATGATAAAGACCAAGATAAAGAATCATTGGTAATACTTGGCGATGACTGAAGAGATTTGAAGGAGTTGTCATTAACTTCATTATCCTCAGGGGGAGACGTAGTAAGAGTTTTATTTGGTGTTTTACATATATCATTATCGGAGGTTTCACCATCATCGATATTTTTAAAATAGTGAAAATCTTTATTTGAAGTACTTGATGCTTCGCTTTCCCTGTGCTTAGTTCTTTTTACTAATTGTGGCTGCTCCATTTCATCGTCTATTTGACGTTGATCTCCAGTTTTACTACCCAACTCTTTAAGTGGGTTCACAATAGGTTTATACAAAGTTTCTAGAGCCAGGTCACTGGTATTTTTAAAATCTTTTATCAGTTCTACCTTTCTTTTTACAGCTGTTGCAGATTTTACAATTTGTTCTTTCAGATTTCGCTCCATTGTTCAAGATTCCACTCTGTTGGACTTCTCAAATTAAACTGATTCAAGGAAACGTATGCAGCAGCTTTATAAAAAATATATTTAATCTACTACTATGAATGTATCGAACTTCATTCTGTAACAGCCTTTGTTTCGATCACAATCCTTATCAATGACAACATAACTGTACGGCTTACTCCACACAGTTGAACACATTTCACGAAACTGAGACCAAGTCATGTCTAAGCTGACATGCTCATCGTAAACATTTTTTAAATTAATATCGTCTTGTTTGAACAATATAATAAGGTTTGCATTGTCTCTTACTAATTGTTTCGGAATTTTAGTATATGTTTGATTAATATAAAAACAGTCAATGTTTTTATGACGACCCATTGCGAAATAATCTCGTATATTGTTCTGATTTTCACATGCAACATCGTCAAATATTATAATTGATTCAGGTAAACCTTTATGTAGACTTAGGACTTCACTGTTCTGATTATATTTGTTATAAGATATGTCAGCAACCTTCTCTAATACTTTTTCTAAAAACAAGTATTTAGGTTGATACAGAGACTTAGAATACACATATAAGTTACGAAAACGTGGTCCATCTTGGTGTCACAACAAACTAATTACTAGATTGGTTTTTCCACAGTTTGAAGGACCGCAAACAATGCAACGAATAGTGTTTGGTAGTAAGTTCCCATGTCGCTTAACTTTACTTGATGATACAGGACAAATACAGTCCAATTTTAATGATTCTTTCTGTTTTAGAAATTTCATAGCAGCGTTACAAACTCGTTCACTGTAGTGTGTAAATATCAACAAACTGACTTCTATATTTTGAAGACATTTCATTTATGTATGATCCACGAATGATTAAACAACATGTATATAAATAAATACATATATGTATATGATGCGTTCAACTGAATCGTAAACAGGATTCCAATTCACTTTTTTGGTTATAATTGTTCGTTCTAATTAACTTTCTTCGAATGAGCGGACGCAGGAAGCGAATGAGAAGAAAGTGAATTAGAACGAACAATTATAACCTACTAAGGTAATAGAGACAAAAATTCGTAAATTAAAATTTATACAATGCCGAAAAAGAAACTTTTTTGCGTCAAGTACTCTTTCAATGTTCTGTGAAATTGTTCCTTCTTTATGTGTTTTTTATATATGGTGGTAATTTATTATAAACTTTTACTGACATAATGTGGAGCACCAGAACTTACTATGTGTAATTTAGTAAAAGGTCTGAATAAACGATTTCGTTGACGAAATTCGTTTAAGTATGTTAGTTCCTCTGCTTTAGTTTTAAAGAGTTAAAGCTAAGTGGGCTATATGATGTATATGGAATTTGGAGTCAAACTGAATAAGTGTGTCGGTCTTTGACCAAAGAAAAAAAACTATGAAAAGAGATTGGCTAAGTATACTAATTATTATAGGAGCATCCATAACTTGTAGCAGTTGTGTAAATAGAGTAGGCCAGTTTTTGAGTATTCGATGAAAGCTACAGAGCAGTGAGACATGTAGTTGTTTAACGTGTAGTTGTGAAGTGTAGCAATGGTTTAAGGCCATGTGTGCCATTATTCATATTATTGCTTTATTTATAATTTTGCAACATTTTTGAGCTAAACTAAAAAGCGCAAAACATGTCACATCCCTGACTAGGTTTAAAAACTCGAAAAGTCTCAAATAAAACAATGATGATAGTTGTTCCACAAAAAAAAAGACGACCTCCGTAGCCGAGAGGCGAGCTCATCGGACTGTCTTTGGCGCCGCTGACATATCTGAGGTTCTGGGTTCGATTCCCGGTCGGGTCAATGTGGAAAACTATATTGTCTTTACTGAACTTTAGTATATTGTCTTGGGTATGGGTGTTGTGGTACCGTCGTTGTTTTCTGATTTTCATAACAAAAGTACTTTGGCTACTTACCTTACGATCAGATCAATGAATGTGTTGTATGTGTTATGGTTCAATATTTAATATTTGCCTTTAAAATATATTTGGATTGGGGTTAAGTATACCCTAAATTTTATTGTTAGGCAGAGCGGCTAATTGTGTCGTGCGCCAAGGGTAAGTGTGCCCTAGATTCTAGTAGTTAAGCGTAGCGGCTAAGTGTGTCGTGCGCCAAGGGTTAAGTGTATCCTAGATTCTTGTAGTTAAGCGTAGCGGCTAGTTGTGTCGTGCGCTAAGGGTAAAGTGTGCCCCAGATTCTAGTAGTTACGAATAGCGACTAAGTGTGTCGTGCGCTAAGGGTCAAGTGTGCCCTAGATTTTAGTATTAAAACGTAGCGGCAAGGTGTGTGTTTTGCACTAACGGTTAAGTGTGCCCTAGGTTCTAGTAGTTAAGCGTAGTGGCTAAGTGCGTAGTGAGCTAAGGGTTAAGTGAACCCTAGAACATATTACGATTTAATCTGCAATAAGGAATGTTGGTGACAGTACCTATGACGCTGTATAAACTTTTTGTTAAGCTACAATTTTAATGCATACATGTAAATCATGATCATCATGAACCTTCAGTTCATTAGGCTAGGTCTATCGCCCATTTTAATCAGAAGCTCTAAATAAAAATGTATTATATGGTTACCGATGTAAATCTCATTATAATGCTTACAATAAGCTTATTAGAAAAGAGCAATTTTAAAGCCCTCTACTAAATGTATTCCACTCTGCCTGATTAGGTACTACTATTTTTATTTTTTGTCCAGCAGGGACATTAGTTTATAAATCATCAAATTTAGATGTGCCTACTTACATGTTATATGGACCAAAGGTTTAATAATTAGGTTGACTACTTGACTTACCCTTTAAGAATAATGATAAGAATGAGTATATATCTAATGCTTTTGTTTTAATTATTTTCGGGACCATGGATGAGATCTGCTATTGGCAGAGGCGACTGCAGACACGAGTGAGGTCGTTCGTAGCTCCCTTCAGATCGAGACAAGAATTTTGTATATTGGGATGGGTGTCGAAGGGGTCAGCCCAGCGAGATCAATTCTACCAATACCAGGATGATCCACCCCTACTCATCAATCCTTGAGGTTTACTACAGATCATTTAATTTTGTTAATTACCCCGGTCCTTCATATCAGTATTGTTGATACGTGTTTCTAACGAATATTATTATTATTTGCAGTAGTACTTAGTATAATAGTAATATAACAGTAAGTTGTCTATATGATTGTGTATATTGGCAATTGTCTTGTTTTAAAAATATATCATCATACATTTTACTATATTTATATACACACACCGGCAGGGGCGGGGGCAAGATCAATCAACATCTGTATTTTAATAAATACTTTGATTGGTAATTCCCCTACTCCCAGCATCTGTCCCGATGCTGGGTTTGGTGAATGGTCTAAGGTGGAGCGCAGGTCGCAGAGATCCCGTAGACAAGGCCAGTGGACTATCCTTCCCGAGGTTGCTGCCCGTTCTTGGCCAATTGCCCTAAGCTACTGGTATAACAGAAACCTCTGGCCGTACCCCAAAATATCCTTACCTAGTCCCATCCTAACTCCCTCTCCAAACCGGCATAGCCGAACCGTGGCGGCGCAAAACCACACACAGGCATCCGTAAGCCCAGAAGGATTAAATCCCTTCTGAAAGCACGGCCACAGCACGTTGGGAAAGTGCTGTGTGTTTATTTCCCAAACCCCCCCCCCGTTAATGATATGAGTGCAAATACTAATGCGATTCTGTCATGCGATCCGGTTAACGCCCGGCGCTCGCAGGTACCCGGGCCTGCGAGTGTGAAATTTGTTACCGAAGGCCGCGCAGGGGTGGACGACCAGGCCCCCGCGTCGGCGAATGTTACTGGCGCTTTACCACAAACAGGACCAGGCTCCAGCCTGGACCTGTCAGGCCTCGCAGAGGCCATACCTACTGGCACAGAATCTGTGCCACCACAACACCAGTGGACCGTAGTCGCCCACAAGCGCCCCTTGAAAAAGGGGAAGGCTGGCTCAGCGGCTCCACCACACAAACCAAACCACACACCAAACCAAGGGCCAACGGGACAACCGGAACGTAGTCGCCACAACCGGCGCGCGGAAAGGAAAGCCCGGAAGCCTATTACCAAAGCGGCAGCCGACGACGTAGCAGCGGAAACGCAGCGCGTATCTGCGCCACCCACCTCCACGGAGGTGGCAGCGGCACAGACTATACCGGCTCCGCCGCCACTACCACCACCAACACTACCACCACCACCACCACCACCAGCACAGTCGAAAAGGAGAAGAAAGCCGAGAGGTCATCGTAGCCGGACACATGCTGCGAATGCTTCCCCTGCTCCTGAAAAGGAGCAGTCTGGGCCTGGGGATCGCCCGGGTGAGCAGACTTCCTCGAAGCGAGCTCGCCTGGATGAGACTCAGTCACCCAGGGGAGAAGCCAAACGCGCAAAAACCGACACGAGACCAAAGCGGACGATGAGCTACGCAGATGCGAATAAATCGCATCTGAGAGTAGCGGTTACCACCGTTCCGCCGAGGGACCTCTCGTCCGCCCAGGCAGATCAGCTCAAGGAGACTATCGACGATAGTATCCTGCAGGCTGTTTTGTCTCCACCCTCTCCGAGCGCGCAAGCTCCTTCCTTCCGCGGACGCCCCTTCCTTCTGGATGGGGCACTAGCGATGTGGTGCGAGGATGCGAACGCTCTCTGCTGGCTGGTCGACAGGGTCAAAACCCTACCATCACCGATACCGGGCACCACTCCGACTGTTATCAAACAGTCAGAGATGAAGAAAAAGCTGAAGGCGGGGCTGCTTGTCCACTCCCGTATCACTGACGCTGCCACACTGCACCGAGTCCTTTGCGCCCAGAACCCGTGGTACAAAGTTGACTCATGGCAGTGTTACGATATGACGGTGGACAACAAGCCTCGAGAGGAGGATTCCAAGGAAAAGGTGATTCACCTTATCCTAGGAATCCCCGAAGACCAGAAGCAGACCATCCTGGAGAGAGATCGCCGAGTAGCCCATATGTCCGGCAGTGGCTACATCCGCTTCTTCTCTCCGGACGAGCCCGCAACAACCGGACAGGAACCTACAGCGACGAGTGAGGCCGCAGGGATAACATCCAACCCAGCGGCATCCACCTCAGCTCCCCAACCGGGTATGAGCGAGATGGAAGTAAACTCGGCGCTGCACATTGAGGGGAGCTACAGCGACGAAGATGACGTCCTGCGTAGCCCTTAGCTCCCTCAATGTCATACAGACAAACCTCCAGCACAAGCAGATAGCGGCGGCAACTTTACGCAGAGTGCTGGAGGTCAACAACAAGACCGTCGCTCTGATCCAGGAGCCCTGGATCAGGAATAATAGAGTCTGCGGTCTAAACAACATCGGTGGTAAGTTACTGCTGGACACCTCAGTTGAAAAACCGAGAACCTGCATCTACATGCCTAATAACGTAACAACAACCTTGCTTAACCAATTCTGTTCTAGAGACCTCACAGCAGTGAAGATATCTACAGTACAACAGACCGTCCTAGTGTTAGCTTCGGTGTATATGCCAAGTGAGGGCGAAATTCCTGCAAGGGAACTAGCCCAACTGGTACAACACTGCGAAGCACACGAATGGGACCTGATCATCTCCGCAGACTGCAACGCACATCACCCGCTGTGGGGAAGTAAGGACACAAACAAAAGGGGTGAGTCTTTAGCCGAATATTTACACCAAGCAAACCTGAACATTATGAACAGAGGTATAGAACCCACTTTCGTAAGCTCAAGGTATCAATCTATCATAGACGTTACTTTGGCAACACACGCGGCGGCAGACCTCATTGAGGGTTGGCATGTATCAAATGAACCCTCCTTCGCAGACCATCGCCGCGTCTGTTTCCAAATACAGTACACACAAACACACCCTGTTCCATATCGCAACCCCCGCAAAACAGATATAACAAGGTACACAAATCTACTAACCAAGTCGCTAGGTGATGTACAACTAACAGACGTAACACTTAGTACTGATAACATAGAATCAAACGTTCAGCTCCTAACTGAATCCCTTAGAGACAGTTATGAACTGGCTTGTCCTGAAGTAACACCCAAAACCTCGGGTAAAAGTACCTGGTGGGGGCCAGAACTCGACCGACTACGCAAGGGACTCAGGACACTCTTTAACCGAGCAAAAAACACCAGATCCACTGAAGACTGGGAAAAATACAAAACAGCACAAAAACACTACAAGAAAAGAATCGGATTCCGGAGAACGGAAAGCTGGCATGATTTCTGTAATACCATTAACTCAACCAACCAAGCCGCAAGAATAAAGAAAATCCTTTCAAAAGGCGATCTCAAACTCCTGGGCTCCCTGAAGAAAGAAGACGGCACTTATACAAACACAGATGAGGAAACCAGTACAGTACTACTGGAAACTCACTTCCCAGGCTGTCAAATAACGTAAGACTACGGATGGTCTGACGAGCAATACAGCACACCAACAACCCAAGAATGGGAAATTGCAGACAAGGTAGTAACGACAAATAAAATAGAATGGGCTCTAAAGAGCTTTAAGCCCTTCAAGTCGGCAGGGCTGGACGGAATCTTCCCAGCACTACTACAATGGCAGACCAACCAAGTAACAAAACATCTACTACCAATCTACAGGGTCTGCATTGCATTTAAATACATACCAAAAACATGGAGAGAGGCGAAAGTAGTCTTCCTGCCAAAACCAGGCAAGGAAGACTATACGCACGCCAAAGCTTTCAGGCCCATTAGTCTAACATCATTCCTACTAAAAACACTGGAAAGACTAGTAGACCGATACCTAAGGGACGGAGCGCTAAAACGTAAGCAACTACATCCCCAACAACATGCATACAGAACAGGCAGATCAACAGAGTCAGCGCTGCACATGGTGGTGCATAAAATAGAAACGGCTATCACAAATAAAGCTTCAACCCTAGCTGCCTTCATAGACATAGAAGGGGCTTTCGACAAAACCATGCACAACAGCATTAACCACGCCCTACAGAAATACAACGTCGATCCAGTCATAAAAAACTGGATAACGCAACTAATAAGTAAAAGGGCGGTTCAAATAGTGGTGAACACTACCACAAGAGCAAAGGTAGTAAAAGGATGCCCCCAGGGTGGTGTCCTTTCACCACTCCTATGGAACATAGTAGTGGATAGCCTACTGTACAGACTAAACGAAAGAGGATACACTACTATTGGTTATGCAGACGACCTAACAATACTGATAAACGGAAACGCTGAAAATCTGCTCTGCAGAATTATGCGCTCAGCACTTCAGATAGTAGAAAAATGGTGTGACGAGCATCAACTATCAGTAAACCCGAAAAAGACAGAACTTATCCTTTTCACCAACAAAAGGAAGTTACCTCCACTACAATTACCAAAACTATTTAACACAGAACTCTCGCTATCAATTCAGGTGAAATACCTGGGCGTTATCCTTGATAACAAACTGAATTGGGCGAGTCATATCGATACAAAAATAAAGAAGGCCTGTATAGCATTTTGTCAATGTAGAAGACTAGTTGGTAAAAGTTGGGGTCTAAATCCAAAAATCACACTTTGGCTCTACACATCAGTTATCAGACCTTCTATAACTTATGAATCAGTTGTATGGTGGCCCAGAACACAACTGACCACAGTGAAAACAAAACTCCAGAGTCTACAACGACTAGCGAGCGTAGCAACTACTGGATGCATGAGAACCACCCCATCAGCCGCGCTCGAGTTCCTCCTAAACTTGAGACCGCTCATCATACAGGAGGAAGCACAGTCAGCCGCCCTGAGACTAAGAGCAAATGGACTATGGAAACAAAACATAGAAACAACACACTCAAAAGTTCTGCAGGAGGTCCTAAAGGAATTACCACTCCTCGAGGCGCCCATGGACAGAACTCCGTGTCAACACATCTTCGATCGAAGATACAATATCCAACTCACAGAAGAACCAAAAGACAACTCTGGCGTCGATGAAGTTAGGATATATACAGACGGCTCAAAACCGGCACACGGTACCGGAGCCGGCGTCTTCTCGAATGATTTAAACATAAACATATCGACCACACTAGACAAGTTAAACTCCATCTTCCAGGCAGAATGCATTGGTATAACCAAAGCGGCACAGGCGGTTGCAGCCAGAGACGTCCGAGATCTTGGCATAAAAATTGTCTCGGATAGTGCATCCGTACTCCAAGCCCTACAAAACAATGTCGTAACCTCCGCACTCATACTAGAGTGTCACAATGCACTCCAATCCATTGCAAACACGAACAGAGTAGTTCTGCAATGGATCAAAGGACACAGCAACTCACTGGGAAATGACACCGCAGACGAATTGGCCAAAAGAGGATCGAAGGTAGTAGTCCATGGACCGGAACCACTACTGCCTATACCTCAGGCCCAAATTAAAACGTGGCTGCGTGAAAGAACCACAGGAACCCACCATACCGAATGGATGAACAGTGTAGGATGCAGGCAAACAAAAGATGCAATTCCGGCAGCATCAAATAAGCTTGCCCGCAGCCTCATCAGACTAAAACGGAACGAACTTCGGAAGGTTGTAGGTACTATAACCGGTCATTGTTCACTAAACAGGCACCTATTCCACATAGGAGTAACAGACAGAGGATGCATGGAGGCAGAGGAAACGCCGCGGCACGTGCTCATGGAGTGCGAGAGCGTGGCAGAACAACGGGCACGGATTCTCCAATCACCAGGATCACTCCCGGAGGCATTCAGGAGCCTGAAGGGTCTGCTGGCCTTCTGGGATGACTTGGGCTGGTTGGAGTAGGGGAAGGACACAGCACGCACAATGGCCCAATCGAGAGGCTAAGTGCGGACACCTCCCAGCTAAACTAACTAACTAACTATACACACACCGGCATATTTAGCGGAACACAAAAAAAAGTCCATAATTAAAAAAATATGGTTTTATTTTAAAATCTACTCACTAAACTTCTTTTGTTATTTAAAGTTTCATTTGTTTTAATTAAAATGAGAACACATTTTGCGAGTAAAGGCTTTTTGTGAAAAATGGTACATTTTTGAACTTTTTATGTAACCGGGAAAAGTGAAAATTGATATTAAAATAACAATTTATTAAATTAGAAAAATGGTGATTAATATCGTGTATTTCCTCCACGTGCTCTTATTAAAGTTTCTACCCGTCTAGACATACTGAGAATGATGTTATCGATGGTCTCCTGGGATAGTCTCCGCCATTCCTCAACTACGGCGATTCGCAGTTCACCCACGTTGGCAGGAGCTGGAATTCTGGACTCAACTGTTCTTTTCAGCAAGTCCCAAACGTGCTTTATTGGGTTCATATCCGGTGATCTCGCCGGCCACTCCATAACAGTGATATTCATATCATTAAGATATGCTTGAGTTACCCGAGCGGTATGCGGCAGAGCATTATCCTGCATAAAAACAAAATCGTCACCGATATATGGGGAAAACGGTACGACATTTTCTTCTAAAACTTCTCTGATATAGCGGTCTGCAGTCAGACTCCCTCTGTCAATCACTACCAAGTCTGTGCGAGCTCCCAAACAAATGCCCGCCTAAACCATTATTGATCCACCACCGTATGCAACTGTAGTTTCAAAATTTGTCTGAATGTATCGTTCTCCTTTGTGTCTGTATATTCTTTGCCTGCCGTCAATTTGATTTAAGAGAATTCTGCACTCATCACTAAACAATACCTTACTCCATTGGTTCGCGTTCCAAATTCGATGTTCCTGAGCAAAAGTCAACCTGTTTCTACGATGATTTACTTCGAGCCTTGGAGCCTTTGCGGGCACAAATGAACCCAAACCAGCTTCTTCGAACCTTCTTCGTACCGTACGCTCACTTACGGTTACACCCCGCACTGCTTCTAACTCATGTCGGGCTTGGACGGCCGTCAAACGGGATTTCCTACGTACACGAAGCCGAATGAAACGATCATCCCTACTCGAAGTGCGTCTTTTTCTGCCTTGTTCTGCTCTTCTCACATAAGTACCGGTCTCCCTGAACCGTTGGATACTGCGATGGATCGTTGAAACTGGTCGACGAAGATCTCTGGATATCACTCTGTAGGTTTGACCATTTCTTCGCATTTCGAGTGCCCTGGCAATCTCCGTTGGGGCTAAGTCAGGCATAATTCAGTCCTCAACTCCAAAAAGATGCGTTATTAAAAAAAAAACTAACAAAAAACAGTATTTCAATGAAATTTTAAATCAAACTCAGAAGGAAGAAATACTCAAAGTTCGCTCCAGATAAGGTGTATTTGAATAAAATTAAAACAATTGCATAAAATGTGATGTTCAGTTGTTTTCTTAAATTAAATGACGTATAAACCAGCCAGCAACCTTATGGTTGCTGATGATACTGATATCAAACCTTTTTTTATGTTCCGCTAAATATGCCGGTGTGTGTAGTTTGCTAAATGAGGCCGTACGTCAGCTTACAAATTGATCCTCATAGAATATGAATAGATAGATTGTAAAGGCTAACGAGTGCAATAGCATTAATTAATGAAACAAAAGCAGGCCATAAATTTTGCCCTGTACAAATAAAATTAAAAAAAAAAGTTTAGAC
Source organism: Anania fuscalis (assembly GCA_950371115.1). NCBI lineage: Eukaryota > Metazoa > Arthropoda > Insecta > Lepidoptera > Crambidae > Anania > Anania fuscalis. The sequence goes on along the minus strand of OX493326.1, from coordinate 17,394,727 downwards.
TTAGAAGTCTTTCCAATTGTTGGATATTCTATAATTAATTAGAAAAGAGGTCCAGTGTCTCAGACTCAAACATTTCATGCAATTGATGGGGTAGGTAAAATGGGTTAAAGTAGGCTAAAATTAATTGCTACATTAGCTAGCCTTTAATCGTGAATTAGTTCTTTATAATCACTTAGCAAATTCTATACACAATAGTATTATGATAAAAAATATATATATATTGATGCAAAATGCTAAGAATCACATTAGGATTTGATATGTGATGGGGTTCAGAATCTAAAGAAGACGCTGTTGTTGCTTGCTGGCGTTGGAATATTAATATTTTGAAGGGGAGGACTGGAAATTTTAGTCTATTCTATTTTTGAATATAGAAATAGTCTTCCAACTAACTAAACCGAATCAATTATGTTTAGTAGAAATTCGTAAATCAGGTAGGTAATGACGAAGGATCAAGGACAGCAAAAATAACTTTGTAAAAGAAACATCAGAGTTTATTAAAGTAATATTTACAGTTTGGTGTAAACATACAATGATATCGACACATACTAATAAATCGTTGTATAAAAAAGAAAGTAATCGTGCTAATAGTATAAGATTATCAATATATTCGTGCTACTAATCTAGGTTTCTAAATACTTACACTGCGCAAGTTGTATACCTACTTGCACATTATAATAGGAAATTATTATTAATGTCACAGGCATAGGTAACGGTACCACGTTGGCTATAATTAAATTTAATTGATTTATTTGTACTTATTACATTATAAGGTGCATAAATATTAGAATATTTTAAATAACAAAAAGTGTGCAAGTTACTAAAAATGGTACCGAACTTCACATCTGACTAAGTAGTTAAAACTTTATAACGTTATTAATATCTTTTTAGCTACTATTTTTATTAATTTTTGTGTGCCCTCTTTTGACCAATTTCATTTCAGCCGGGTTTTTATGTTCAACAGGTCTTTGATAAAAAAGTTTCGTTTATAGTTTTATTTTGAAGTATGAAGAACATTAACGTTTATCTTAAACAGTGGAGAAGGTTCAGTCAGTAATTGTAGTTACGCTTCGTCAGTTAGTAAGAAAATGCGTGGTCCTGTTGGATCTGTGGGTGCTTGTTGCAGGGGTGATGCAAAGAAAGATAAAAATAAGCGTATTGCACTTAATACTTATTAATATATTTCACACCATAAAGTTTTAGGGCCAATATTTTATAAAGGGGACCTTGTTAAAATAACCACGCTAAAATATTATAAAATTGTTCTAAATAGTTGTCAAAATTTGTAAGCCCGTTTGAGATTGTAATGTTGGAAAATTAATTGGACGACCGTCTGGTGTAGTGGTTCCTGCTCCGGACTACAAAGCCTGGCTGCGGGTTCGTATCCCGCGCGGGGCAAATGTTTGTGTGATGAGCACAGGTAATTGTGCCTAAGTCATGTACCTAATGAAATAAGTTTATTCATTATCTAGTAACCATAGTTCAAGCTTTGCTTAGTTTAGGGCTAGCTAGTTGGTGTGATTGCCGAAACAATTAATTATTATTCATTTTCATTTTCACCCTAGTAATTATCAGAACACGCTGTTCAAGTTTTTAAAGATGACCTCACGGGCTATTTTCTAATATAATTATTGGCATTGTTGCTGCAGATAGAATAAGGCCATAAGTTAACATTAAATTTTAGAGTATAATGAATATTCTCATATTTCTAGAATAGTATACCTACATGTGATTCTAGATAGTTTTTTTTAAAGTGAGCGAAGTCCCTGTCTGAACTGTTGGTTGCATTGCATCTTTACGAAATCTGTCCGATTTATTTTTGTGAGAATCGAGAAAATAAATGCTAAGAATCACATTAGGATTTGATATGTGATGGGGTTCAGAATTTAAAGAAGACGCTGTTGTTGCTTGCTGGCGTTGGAATATTAATATTTTGGAGGGGAGGACTGGAAATTTTAGTCTATTCTATTTTTGAATATAGAAAATTAGTAATGTTTACAGTTCGGTGTAAACATGTTGTTGTTGTCCTCCCAGACGTATCCGTCGATGGCGACACCCTGCATATTGCACTAGACGTTCGCATTCCTCCTAGCATGCGCACGCATGTGACTCGCGAAACCAAATTTAGATTTGAAGGTGCGGTCACAGACAGCGCAGTGAAGCTGTCCACTGGTGTTGTATGTGTAAACATAGGAAGGCTTAGGTCGAGATTTTCGAAGTTGGCGTTTGGCGTCGAGATCTTCAATACGGGACCGTTCGAAACATTCAACACCCGAACTGACTGCTTTGCGCCACTCCGGTCTCCGAATTGCCAGCTCCTCCCACGTGTCACTACTTATACCGACAGATGTTAAATGCCGCCTGAGAACATCCCGATACCGCAGGTATTGTCCTCCAGGTCTGCGTTTACCTAAGCTGAGTTCAGAATAGAAAACAGACTTCGGCAGCCTGGTAGAGTCCATACGTACAAGGTGTCCACACCAGCGCAGTTGACCCTTGGTTAGCAAGCTTTCCATGCCAGACATTTTTGTACGACGAAGAACCTCCGAGTTTGGAATACGATCTTGCCACTTTAACCGGAGAATAGCTCGAAGACATTTGAGATGGAAGGAGTCCAGACGTTTTATATCCCCCCTGTACAAGCACCAAGTCTCCGAAGCGTACAAAAGTAGCGGCAGCACGATTGCCCTGTACACGGCGATTTTCGTATGCAACTTAAGGTCGTGTGACTTCCAAACTCGATGATTAAGCCTGCCAAAGGCGCTAGCAGCACTAGCAATCCGTGCAGAAATCTCAGACTCGAGACGATTGTCGCTACGAACCAGACTCCCAAGGTAACGGAAAGTTCCCACTTCGACTAATGGTTTTGCAGCCAGATGAACAGCAACTTCACTGACAGATTTACCCCTAGCAGGCTGTTTTAGAATCTGTGTTTTTGAAGCACTGATCACTAGACCGAATCTGCGACATGACTCATCCAAGTTATCAAGATAATTCTGCAGGCTTTCCAAACTATCAGCCATAAGACAGACATCGTCAGCATACAAGACCTCCACCACAGACACCTCTTCGACTTTGCGTTTTGCCCTAAATCGTGAAAGGTCGAATACGCCTTTGTCAACACGGATGTTAAGAGAGATCCTATTGTTACAATTCTTTAGAGCATCACTGACTACTGCAGCAAAATAGATAGCAAAAAGAGTGGGAGCCATAACACAGCCCTGCTTGACGCCACATGTAACAGGAAATTGGTCAGTAAATTTGTCTTCATGACGTACACGGGCCAACATACCCTCGTGGAATTGGCGCACTAAGTTGACAAACTTTACTGGACATCCACACTTTTCCAGAACCACCCATAGAGCAGACCTTGGCACGCAGTCGAATGCTTTTTCTAAGTCCAAAAAACACAGGTAGAGGTCGCGGTGCTGTTCAAGGAATTTCTCTTGAATCTGTTTTAAAACGAAGATGGCGTCGATTGTACCTCTGCCTGGACGAAAGCCACATTGACTTTCAGGAAGAAAGCTCTCAGCTAATGAGCATAGGCGTCTGTTAATGATATGCGCCAATATTTTACCAGCTGTAGAAAGCAGAGCAATGCCCCTAAATGAGCTGCAGTCGGAGAGGTCACCCTTGCCCTTATATAATTTGCAAATAGAGGCATCCTTCCAGTCCTGTGGAATAGTCTCGGCATTCCAGATTTCCAAGACGAGGCAAAATAGCATGGACTTGATTTTAGATCCCCCGTACTTAAAGACCTCCGAGGGCAGACTATCCAAGCCTGGAGACTTGCCATTCTTAAGCCGTTTTATCGCCTCAGCGAACTCCTCGAATGACGGAGGATCATCGAGACCCGACGCTGTTGGCAAGTTCTCAAGAGAGCCAAAGTAAGACAGATCCGCTCCTTGGCTACCAGGATTAAGCACTTCATTGAAGTGCTCAGCCCAGCGCATCAAAACATCCGAAGGATCAGTCAATCGCCTGGACTTGTCTTTTGAGTAGACCGGAGCTGTTTTCTTGCAGCGGGGGCCAAAGACAGTTTTAAGGCCTTCGAAAATTTTTGCTACTTGGTTGGTGTCTGCCAACCGCTGCAATTCATCAGCTTTTTGAATCCACCAACTATCCTTCAATGCCCGGACTTTCGTCTTGAGAACCTGCAGTACCGAGTTCCGCCGCTGAACACTGGTTACGTTTTTGAGGGCTACTCTGGAGTTTTCAACGAGTTCCCGTATTTCTGCATCAGATTCGTCGAACCAATCCTGGTTTTTCTTATGCAACTTACCTACAACTCGCTGAGAAACATTATGCAGTGTTTTTGCGTAGGTACGCCACTTATCATCTACTGTGCCGAGGCCGACGTCAGAGTCAGTAAAAGCGCTCTCAAACTCAGCGTCCAGTCGGTGCCGCAGTTCCTCGCTGTGGACCAGGCTTGCAAAGGCCAATCTAGCTGGCACTCTGTGCCCTGCTCTGCGCGGAGGCCTGTAGTTAAGCTTCAACTTGGACCTGATAAGACGGTGGTCGGTCCAGCCCTGAGCACCGCGCATAGCTCTCGTGATTAGTACATCTTTTAAATCGCGTCTACGCACAATGATGTAATCGAGAAGGTGCCAATGCCCAGAGCGTGGATGCATCCAAGATGTTTTGTATTTGTCGGGAAGCCGGAAAAACGTGTTCGTGATGCTAAGGTGGAACTCCGCGCACAGAGACAGCAAGTTGAAACCATTTACCAGTTACCATGTTTACCCAACACATCTTTCCAAGCAATGTGCTCTGTTCCAACACGCGCATTGAAGTCGCCAAGCAGGATCAATTTATCGCACTCCGGAATGCCCTGCAGAACCCGACGCAGGTCGTCGTAAAAATGGGCCTTATCCTCGTCTGAGGAGGTCATTGTGGGAGCATACACACACACAAGATAAAGGTATTTCCCCGAAGACACGCAAACCCGCAAAGAGATAAGCCTATCATTGTAACCCTTAGGAGGTTCCATCAAGGAACGGGCGAAAGAGTTCCTAATTGCGAATCCAACACCACTTGCAGAACGTTCCGATGCAGGTTTCCCTGACCAGAAGTAGGTGTACCCACCAAGGACCTCGCAAAGCTCTCCGCTTTCCGCCAAATGAGTCTCGCTGATTGCGGCTATGTCAATATTATATCTAGACAGTTCACGAGCTATTAACGCTGTCTTGCGCTCGGGGCACTGGTTAGTATCCCGGTCTAGGAGAGTTCTTACATTCCAAGCAGCTATATTGAGAGATTTATTTATATATTTTTCCCGTAACTTTCGACCGCACGAGGATGGTGCCAGACGATCGCGGCTAACCATCTGGTTGAAAAGAGAGACGAGCATTGTTTAGACCACCTTTTCTAGGCCCCTCCCCGGATTGGGGAGAGCAGTGCGATCCTTAAATAGGGCTGCTCTGTCGTTGGGCGAGCTGCCGACCAGTCCTCTCGCCTCATTCAAGTCTTGGACGACCATCACCGCCCAACCGCCTACGTGCAGAGAACCAGCTAAGGACCAAGCTCACCAACTCGAGTCCCCACCACCAGTCTCCATCGCCGCAGGACTTGAGAAATCCGAGTCTATCAACTTGCCAGGGGTCATCAGCGCGGGAGTAGATTATAGTGGGTAAGTATTTGCGCTAATACAGACCCACTCTCTCGTCCTCAGAATCTAGGTACCGGTGGATCGGAGAACCGATACGACCGGTTAGAAAAGGAGGATGCAGTGAATGGCCGCAAATCACTTTTGGATCCCAGAAATGCGCCCTTTAAGGCCTCATCACAGGTGCCTTGCTGCAACGCCGCGGTTGCCGGAGCTGGTTGCCGTACTGGCGGTGCCCGCCACCCGAGTCGCTGCAGGCTTCATGTACAAAGACGGGGGATCACCGGTTAACTACGTAAGGTAGTCCCCTGCACTGGGTTTAGCCCGCGGATCGACGCGGTTTACCAGGATGTGGCCGCTGCGTACAATACAGCTACTTGGAGCCACCAGTGCAGAGATTTGTGGTAAGCTTGCAGTCCAAATAGTGAACACCATCCGCTAGCAGATCGATCGGTGATCACACTAGGATACTACCGCTAAACTTTCCACATACATCCCAAACATACAATGATATCGACACATACTAATAAATCGTTGTATAAAAAAGAAAGTAATCGTGCTAATAGTATAAGATTATCAATATATTCGTGCTACTAATCTAGGTTTCTAAATACTTACACTGCGCAAGTTGTATACCTACTTGCACATTATAATAGGAAATTATTATTAATGTCACAGGCATAGGTAACGGTACCACGTTAGCTTTAATTAAATTTAATTGGACGTAGTTATGCAAACTAGAACTAACCCACAACATGTCACTTTTGAGATACTTAGGTTTTTGTTTTAAAGGTGTGTAGAAAAAAATAGGTAAGTTTTATGAGATAAATAACTTTACAATGTTAAAGGACAGTATTGGCAAGAATATAGAAAAACAACATAATTTAAATTTATGGCAGTTAAGTGTTTATTTATGATAAAAAACCTGATGGTTCCTTTTTGCAAAACTATTGTATTGTGGGTTAGTTCTTTGTTGATTTTCTTTTTAGGAAAAATAAATGTTAGATAAATGTTTTTTTCATATTTTTTATTGCAACTTGAACATAAAAAACAATTTATTACACTATTATTCATTATCTTGTATATACAATTACTTAATTAGCATCTTCAACTTCTACTTCAAAATCAACAGTACCAGAAAACCCATCTATGTCGTCTTGAACAGTTGAATTCCCGGTTAATTTTTTATAATATTCTTGTGCATCATCTGGTATAAGATGCAGCAAACTTTTTAAGTCATTCAACTTTGCTTCGGGAATAGGTTTTCCATTAGGCCAAAGCGGATTCATTGCTTGTTTTGTTAATAGCCCTGTATTTCCTCGTAAACTTTTCTTTATATTTACTTTTATATGGTCATCATCCAGGTTTGATCGCATAAAAATTGAAAACTCATCTTCTTTTTTGAGCATTATCTCTTTTGTATTAAGCCAAGACACTTTAGAGCCATCAGTAGCTTTCTTCCTGTTTGTTATTTTCTTTTCTAGGTTAGCACTTGACAAAAAATCTTCAGTTTTCATTCTCTGAACTTGCATTGGTTTATTCTTCTTGCATACCTGCATTATTTGCATATAGTCCTCTGGCGTATATAATCTTTGTTGCAATTTTAAAGCACATTCGATTCGGCCAAAATCAGTATCGTTCGGCAGGAAACTGTGACCGGATTCTAAAAAGCGTATCCTGATTGTTTTAAGTGTTGGGTGATCGTTTAATAAAGCTTTTAGCATCAATGTTAGTTTAATATTTCGATTTTGACCTCCGCAAGAGTCACTCTAAAGTATTAAGTTTTTCACGCCGCTATCACCAAGCCTTTCTATTATATGCTTATACAAACAGGAGCCTACTTCTTGAGATCCCCTTCCCGCTTCACCTTCCACGCAAACATTGCAATGGGCCTGCTCATCGCTTCCTGAGTGGATTCCTAAATTGTACACCCATAGTTGCCTTTTGTAGAATACCACATTAGTTGGTATACGCGGAAGGGGTAGGGTTTTTTGCAGGTCGAATGTTATTGTTTCGGTGAATCGATCTTCTTTAGCTGATTGCATATCATTTTTGAGTTGCTGTTGCAGTGCTTTTGCTTTTTGTAAGTGTTCCCTGTGAGCGTCTTCCAGCATAGCCTTTTCTTCTTCAAAGCCTTTTAATTTTTTGCTAGAAAAGTAGTCGCATTTGTTACATGTATCCTTTTTTAAAGGTTTTGTGCGAAGATTAAACTTCGTGAGGAATACGCGTTTAACTTTTAAAAAGAGAGCACCTTCTGTCCAGCCAATTTTGCTTCATCTTCGTATAGCTTATAAATTGTAGGGAGAGTCATATCTGATCTCAAAAATTTTGCATTGTTACAATCTGCTCGGCGATAGTGAGAGACATATGTAGGCAGTTTTTGTATGACATTTATGATAAATTCTTTGCTTTCGTTACTTGCTCTATTGTGTCCTCCTTGGGAACCTCGTTTGTCTGTTATGCAATCGACGCGTTTTTTGCACAGAGATGTATTTACCCTTTTGGATGTTGTCTGAAGGGTGTTTAAAAACATTTTCTTGCAAACAAGTACATCATTTAGATGATATATTCGAGTAAAGGTCTTTTTCTTTGAATGATTACTAGAAGCAGAAACGTATGAACGTTTTATTGGGTTTTCCTTCACACAAGCTGCAATAAACATATTTTGTGCTGCATGTGTGCCCAGAGCATAGAATTTTTGGAATTCGGACAATCTGTTCTCCCTCGAAATCTTCTCTTGACATTTTTTTGGACAGTTACAGTTAAAGTCTAAGAATGGCTTTGGATCGATTCTTTGTTTCCTTGAGTTGACATAGGGTAAATTTTGGTACTTCCTTTTCTTCCTTTCTTCTCGAGTGTGACCACCATACTTTCTCTTTCTACCCTTTTTTGGCCTACCTAAAGGAGATCTAGTTGCTTCAGAAGTGTTCTCTTGCTGGAAGTTTGAGTTTCAGTCTCATCAGTATTAGTTTCAGTAATTAGTGATTCTGATACTTCTGAACTATTATCACTGCCGCCAGTATAATTTTCCCCAACAAAATCCGGGTCTTGTACTGAGTCGTCGTCATCAAATATCACTTCAGTTCTATTAGAAGATGCTGGTGAAACTAATGGATTGTTCTCATTAATATTTAAGATATTTTGAGAAGCTCCGCATTCATTTTCAAAGTCTTCCGTTAAAATATTAAATATATTTGATGTCTCTGGTGACATTGAACGTAAAGGTGATGACGGAGGATCGGGAAGGGTGCTTTGATTGGGCCTTGGACTTATGGGACGAGACACAGGTGTGATCTTTGTCTCATTAATGGTTTCATGAAGCATACCATGAGGTTCAGAAGGTTTTATGTGCTGGACAATGCTAGGAGAGGAGTTAGTGAATTGTTTGTCATAAGTTATTACATTGTAATTGCTAAGTGGTCTAGGAGTTAACGGAGAATAGGGTGGAGGCTCTATACTCTTTTCTTCAACATCTTCATGAGATCTTGTGTTAAAATACCTCGAGCACCCCATGCCAGAAAAAAGCAGTTCGACACTTTTCTCGCAACTGATTTCATGAGTCGAAACTTCATTTTCTCTTAGGCGATTGGTATCGGCATAAGGCAAAGCTGCAGAAGAAAGAAGAAAGAAAAGCATTAAGCGAAACAAATAAACTCACAGTCGCATCCGGGTACAAGTAAGTACGTACATACATATACAAATAAGGATATGAGGAATAAAATAAAACTGGAAACGACATGCTGCTGAAATATGCTCGCATTTAGAAAAACAAAAACTCTTTTCACCTAAACAAACACATTCAAACTGTTTAGCTTGTTAAAGTGAATGGAGTATTTACTTCGCTTCGCTTTCACGCCTTAGCGACTCAACCAAAATTAATCAACTCAAAAATGATATGCGATTAGCTAAAGAAGATCGATTTACCGAAATAATAACATTTGACCTGCAAAAAACCCTATCCCTTCCGCGTATATCAACTAAAATTATGATTTGAGGAATAAATAAAACTGGAAACGACATGCTGCTGAAATATGCTCGTATTAAGAAAAGCTAAAACTCTATTCACCTAAACAAGCACATGCAAACTGCTTAGCTTGTCTGCACAAATACCCACCTTACATAATAAGAGAAAAAAAAGTAATCACCCTCTTCCTTATATGGACTAATGTATCATACTTCCTTGGATAAAAAAGTTAAGGATCACGATAAACGTCCATTAAGGACGTTAACTAGCTTTATATTGGTTTTTGAAAGGAAGACCGGCCATAAATTTCTCTTGTTAAAATAGCACATACTTTTGTGCTGTTAACTAACTTACCCGTTTTTGGCTTCTTTGTAGGACTGCTATGTGGAGAATTCTCAATAATATCTGCAATAAAATTGTAAAATAGTTTAGTTATAGTATAAACAAAAATACTTGTGTAGTTGCGTTGTTTCACAAAAGGAGTTCGTGTTGTTAATTTTTACAATCTACCCAATGGTGGGTTTGACGATATGCCGTGAAACAGACTTTAGATATATATAACTTAATAAATATCATTGCCTGTTTATGCCTGTAGTTATTTACAAAATAAAATTATTTGAGGTTAGAACAACAACTGAAATAGTAATTATTATATACTTACCAACACCGCTGTAGTTTTCATCTTCATCATCTGAGCTATTTTGAAGGCAAGCACTTACAAGTGCTTTTGTTCGAGCACTTAACTTCTTATTCATACTTTTTTGAAATGAGATCGAAGCACAGTAGAAATTGTACAAGTGAATGTGTCAGTGTTACCCACTAATATTTCGTATTGCTTTAATATAATACGATAGTTTATGGTAGATAATGGTAGATTTTATGTTTAATATAATTATCACCCGGGAAAAATATGACTCTTACATAAATAATAATCATAATTATGTATTAGCGACAAAGATAACGCATTTCCATTTCTATCAAACATTCATTTTTCTAAACGCAAATCAAACCCAAGCTGCTTAGACCTTTATTTTTTTTCGAATTTTATAAAACATAATTTTCTATAAGGAACTAAGCATCTTGGTTATTTTTAAGCCCATTTATTTAATTCGCAAAACAGAACCAAGACACATGGTTCCCACAAAGAAATAAAATTACAAATTCTTGTGGGAACCATGTAGCTTGGTTCTATTTTGCAAATCAAATAAATGTGTTTAAAAAGAACCAAGATGCTTAGTTCCATATAGATAATAAAATTTTAAAGTACTATCAGTACCATGCTACATGAGTCCGTTTTGTTTATAAAAAGTGACTCAAAATTTGGGTTGGTACCTTAGCCAGCTCCTTTTTTTGCTTGGTGGCTTACTATATCGGCCAGGATTTTTCTGAGGAGATGCTATACACCGTACACAGTCTATCTACATACATAACTCAATTTCACTTAAAGTGTGGGTTGGTTCTAGTTTGCATAACTATGTCCAATTGATTTGTACTTATTACATTATAAGGTGCATAAATATTAGAATATTTTAAATAACAAAAAGTGTGCAAGTTACTAAAAATGGTACCGAAGTTCACATCTGACTAAGTAGTTAAAACTTTATAACGTTATTAATATCTTTTTAGCTACTATTTTTATTAATTTTTGTGTGCCCTCTTTTGACCAATTTCATTTCAGCCGGGTAAAAAAGTTTCGTTTATAGTTTTATTTTGAAGTATGAAGAACATTAACGTTTATCTTAAACAATGGAGAAGGTTCCGTCAGTAATTGTAGTTACGCTTCGTCAGTTAGTAAGAAAATGCGTGGTCCTGTTGGATCTGTGGGTGCTTGTTGCAGGGGTGATGCAAAGAAAGATAAAAATAAGCGTATTGCACTTAATACTTATTAATATATTTCACACCATAAAGTTTTAGGGCCAATATTTTATAAAGGGGACCTTGTTAAAATAACCACGCTAAAATATTATAAAATTGTTCTAAATAGTTGTCAAAATTTGTAAGCCCGTTTGAGATTGTAATGTTGGAAAATTAATTGGACGACCGTCTGGTGTAGTGGTTCCTGCTCCGGACTACAAAGCCTGGCTGCGGGTTCGTATCCCGCGCGGGGCAAATGTTTGTGTGATGAGCACAGGTAATTGTGCCTAAGTCATGTACCTAATGAAATAAGTTTATTCATTATCTAGTTACCATAGTTCAAGCTTTGCTTAGTTTAGGGCTAGCTAGTTGGTGTGATTGCCGAAACAATTAATTATTATTTATTTTCATTTTCACCCTAGTAAATATCAGAACACGCTGTTCAAGTTTTTAAAGATGACCTCACGGGCTATTTTCTAATATAATTATTGGCATTGTTGCTGCAGATAGGATAAGGCCATAAGTTAACATTAAATTTTAGAGTATAATGAATATTCTCATATTTCTAGAATAGTATACCTAAATGTGAATCTAGATAGTTTTTTTTAAAGTGAGCGAAGTCCCTGTCTGAACTGTTGGTTGCATTGCATCTTTACGAAATCTGTCTGATTTATTTTTGTGAGAATCGAGAAAATTAACAGGGCATGTTTAATATACATTTTATTTACCTTAGTAATTATTTATTTTACACATTACAAAACAATAATATGATTAATTAATAGCAGAAAACACATACTAGACATACGCATTCTTATTGACCCCGACGCCATTGTTAGGTTTTGCGGAATTACCGCATTGATTCTGCCGATTCATAGACTGAGTGTCGATTAGGCAGTCGCAGTACCAATCTCGTTACGTTTCGTGTATAAAGTACCTACCATAAAAGATTTTTCAACACAGTTGCTCGTAAATTCACTCTTATAACACCGTTTTTAGTATCATAACTCATCATATTACGCACTTGTGCTGTAAAAAGATTATCGCACTAGTGCGGTCATGTAAACTTTTTTTTAAAAAATCCAGCAAAAGTTTGTGTCTAAGAACATTGAATATTTTACGAATATTAAATTATTTAAGGGTTAAGATGACAAATAAATATTTTATTTTATTAAATTGTATATTAATAAACACAAACTAACTTAACTATCATTTTTAGAAACAATAATTTATAGTTTATTTTATTTTTTAAATTGCTGCTACTCGGCTGAACAGCCAGTTTTTCCTGTGCCATTATTGAACCTGCGCGCGCATCGAAATTGCGGCGCGCGAAAAAAACAAAACTAACGTGCTATTTTCCATTATTATTTGATAAAGTTGTTGCTGTGTGGTTAATTACTATCAAAAATGTCTACTTTAAATAGTGAAGACGAGTAAAATGTTATTCAACCCCGTCGGAAATACTTATCGAGGCACGAAACGCGAGTGATAGCCTGTTGCCGCCAAAATGCATAGAAAAACAGCAAAAACGCCAAGTCATATTCGGAGAAGGTATTTTAGATTTTAGTTTGTTTTTTCCTCGCAATTGTGTTGAAAAACGTCGTATGCAACTCGTATGCATTGATCATTATCACACTCGGCTTCCTTACCGCGCTCGCCTGCGGCTCGCGCTTATAATAATGCCTCGTGTATAATGACCAACGTAGCACACTTGTATCATAATGTACTATTATTTTAATAATTCTTAAGCATTTAAAATGTTTAATTTAATAATAATTGATCACGAAAGCTAGTGATAGGAACACTAGACCAAAACGGGATCTAAATAGACTAGTGTTCTGCATTACAGTGTGTTTAAAGACATACCTACAATAGGATTCTAGATGACATAAAACAACTAGATCCCAATCAATTAAAATCTATATATTATAAGTGCCTTATTGATAAATTAATACATTGAAGATAAATAACACTTGAAAAAATTCATCGACCTCAGGTGGGACTCGAACCCACGTCCCATCGCATACCGGGCGAGTGCTTTGACCACTAAGCTACCGAGGACGTCACGTGACAAGATGAAATTCCTCAAGTGTTTTTTATTGCTGTCAAAGCCAGCGTATTCTGATCAATGTTGCAGCTATATGTATAGCTGAGTAGTATACTACCTACTACTACTTCAAGTGTTATTTATCTTCAATTAAACCTTGCATGGAATTGCTAAAAAACAAAAATTTACAAATTAATACATGGCATGAAAGATTTTGACTATTTAGGAATAGTAAATAATAATACAATTGACTTTACCTGACATATTTTATCTTTATTTTTATTTAATTGTAATGAGACACAAAGTCTGTCATATCACTTATTGATAATAAGTAATTAATTAGAAGATTTACTGTATTTTTTTTAATCTTCCATATTACTTGTAATAGCGAAACATGTGCACTCCCTAATCATGCAAGAACCTCAATAACTTACCATGTTTTTCGGAAATAATATTCAGATTCTGAACGAACGAACAACAATATTTTTAAGCTTATTGCAATGATCTATTTTTAAAGAAAACGTTTTTTTTTAATTGGAAAATATTAAATGATCTAATTCGTAAGTAGTATACTTAACCAGCAATGTTAAGTGTCACCAAACTCGTAAATTTTCGACTTATAAAGTCAACTAATAAACGGAGATCTAGTTTAGTTATGTTTACGAATGTCGTGATTATGATTTGTTATGAGTATTATTGATGTCTGAAATTTTATGTGTTATTTAAGTTATTCATATGTTTCCAATGTTGAATTTACATAATGTAGCCAGAATTTAATATATAAATTAGGAAACTATAGTTAAGTCGACTAATTCAGTAGTAGACGTGCTTAATTATTTTCATTGACCTGTTCACAATGTTAAGTAAACAAATCCCAGCCTTGTAAATTTATAGTATAATGTACCCAGAATATAATATTTAAGGTTAAGGAACTATAGTTAAAACAACTGATTTAGTAGCGGACGTGCACCGGGAGGTTGCACTGTGCCGGATGGCCGAATATCGTGATTCGGTGTATTTTAATCAAATGTTGGCAACACTAATTGGTCGACCGGGAAAAAGACATGACGTAATTGAGTTGTGGTGGGGAAACACCGCAGTAGTATCGGTAGAGATCGCTACTCGGTCAGTTGCTCGTGAGCATTTGAAGTAGGCAGTTGCTAAGCAGTTACTATGTCAGTCGAAGTAATCATTAATGTAGGGACATAATTTCTAATTTAGGAGGTGGAGAGTTTGTAATAAGTTAATATGGCAAGTCATGTTAAATAAATCCAAGTAAGAACTTCGGCAGTAGTATCATTTACCACAGGTATTTATTTATTTCTTATTTCTGTAAGACAAAAAAAAATTTTTGGGACAAATTTGCCGCCCCCCAAAATCCGCCGCCCTAGGCTCAAGCCCACTCAGCCTGCTGGTAAATCCGCCACTGCATGGTAAATAAAATGATCTAAACATAGATGTCAAAAACTGTTTCAAGAAGGTGACAGCCTATAGGATAAGGATGAAATCAAATCATTCATAACACAGTGGTGTGTATCTAGAGCGGCCTAATAACCACGTTGTCAAAACGATTTAGTGGTGACTGTTTTCTAAAACATCCGGGAATCGAACCAGTCATTACAACCACTAGGCCATTTCAGAGTTATTGAGAAAAGATAATCAACACAAACGGAAGAGCGAATATATAACAAGCTGTTTAGTTATATAGCTTGTAGTTATTAACTGCTTTATTGGTGCTTAATTAAGTTTAATATTGAGGTATAAATGAATAAATAATAAATAAATTGTTTCCACAATCACACCAATTATCTAACCCCAAACCAAGCAAAGCTTGTGCTATGGCGACTAGACTTAGGTGCAAATGCTCATTCTTACCACACCAACATTCGCCCCTAGCGGGATTCGAACCCGTATAATATAATACGTACCGTGAGGTATAACCAAAATATTGCCGGGATTTATTAATGTTCAATCACGTATTTGGATCGGCATTATAAAAACACAATTGTGAGTTAATTATCTTATAGCTTGTTGGTTTTTATAGCACTTATTTCGAGTATCTAAGTTTTGCCATGAAACAATAATCATCTGTTTTCTCAACAACAACAAAAGAACGGAACATTCAAATATGCGAGTAAATCTACTTGTAATGTAGGTATTTAAAAAAAAACTATCTTAGCAGAAAAGTAAAATTATTACGTTAGCGTGGACATATAGTGTGCCTCACGAGTTCATTTCAGTTTTGTACACGGGTATACAGGTACACAGATTTCGGTCAAATACTGTTTTGTTGGAATAAGTAATGTTACATAATACAACAAGTCTGTGTACTAAGCCGTGTAAGCGAAATCAAATTATGGGTAAGTATGGAAATGTTCACTTAAAACAGGGGTTCCCAACCTGGGGGTAATTACCCCCACGAGGGTAAATCAGCTATTTCACGGGGGTAACAAAGAACCTAATTATAATAATAATAAAATAAAATACAAAAAAGTTACAGAGCGCTGCGCATTGACAAATTATGTGCTTGTTTATTTTGGCTCAAAACAGGTGCCGAATATCCTATTTTAGCTAAAAGAGCTTTAAAAATGTTAGTACCATTTGCCACCACCTACAGATGTGAGATCGGAATTTCTCTCAGATCAGAGAAAAGACATTTCTAGGGATTTTCTGCTTTAGTGTCACTAAAAACTAAAGACAGAAATCGTCTGAATGTGGAACATGACTTAAGATGCGCTTTGCGAAACAAAACCTAACATTAAAAAACTTGTGAATGCAAAACAGTACCAAGTTACCAACCGTCACACTGAGCCAACATTCACAAGTTTTTTATGTTAAATATTAATAGTTGTGACTACTAGTAAATGTTTCTAAGTATTATTAATCCGTATGTAGTTTATACGTATAAATACGTAAAAATTGTAAGGCAGTTGTGCAATTTGTTGATTAATAAAGATGTTTATATTTGCTTGTATTGTTTGTTTTGATATCATTTTGAAGCTTGGGTAAAATCAGTTTTCCACATAGATCACAGGGGTAACAGTATTGAAAAGGTTAGGAACCATTGACTTAAAGGAATATACGTACATACCATCAGTTTTACTGCAACATTCTTACCAATTCTGATTTATTGTAAAATCAGGATTGCACTGAAAATAATACCACCAGGATCCAATTTAGCTGCTTTAATCTCTTCCTCTATAATATAATTTTCTTAATAATAAAGTGCCGTACACGTCACTCCCCGATGACTGCCGATATCGGAATGCCGCTTGATTTTAAATTGGCATAGACAAGTAAACCCTTATTTTTATTTTGTTATTCTTAAAAATCGTTTAGTCGCATTTGAATGGTTTGAGAAGTTAATTCTGAAGAAAAATGTCTAAAAGCTAACACTTTATTATACTACTAGAATGTATCTACTAAGACAAAATAACAATGAGAGATCAATCATCATAGGAACAAGCAAAAATCAACTTTGAAAATATAGATTTCAACATAGTTCTACATCAAACTAAGCTATAACAATATTTATTTATTTTTAAATTTATTGGAAAACACAACAGATATTAGTTCACAAGAAATGGATATACATTTAGAAGAGGTATTGAACTAAACTAATATCCTAAGAGTGTTTACACTGCTGCTTAAATCTATCTTTAATATATATGTTTTATTTTAATAAGTTAAGTTAAATTATGCTTAAAATACGAAATTAATCAATGTAAAACTACGTCATTTCTATTGCATAATACTTATAACCTCCTGAGATTATAAGGCGCTCAGTTGTTTTCGGCTACGAGGGATCTTACTACCGTTTTGAACCTCGCAAACCCTGAATCAAATATATCCAACCCGGAGTCACCTTGCAGGAGATTATATGTGCGACACATTTTGGCGATAGGATTGTGGCGTGACACATTGTTTTTATATGTAGGAAGAACGAAGGTAGGTAAGGAGCGCCTCTTGTTCACCTTACAGTTTATTTTTAGAGAAGAGGTGAGTTCAGAGGAGTCGATCATGTGGTGTAGAACTTTAAATAAGATTGATAGATCTATTTGTTGCCGACGAACACTTAAGCGAGTCATGTTGAACCTCTTCAGTCTGTCACTATAGGAAACCAAGGATCGACCCAGGCCGCGACGAAAACAGAGCAATCTAACAAATTTCTTCTGTACGCTTTCTATGTGCTTAGAATAAATCTCGTAATGCGGTGACCATATAACGGATCCGTACTCCAGCCTGCTACGAACCAAGGAGTCAAACAGAGTAATCAGACTACGCGGCTTTTTAAAGTCCCTAGTGACTCTGCCAAGAAACCCCAGCATTTGCAGAGAGCTGTTAATCATGTGCTGATAGTGTGACCTAAACGAAAATTCGTCGTCAAAAACTATACCTAGATCTCTGACTTCTGTTTTACGCTTTAGCTTGTGACCCACAAGCTCGTAGCTAAAACAAGTTTTATTTCGTTTTTTTGTGAAAGAGATTATAAAACATTTATCAACATTTAAAGACATTCTGTTAGTCTTACACCAAGCTGCTAACCTTGAGAGATCCTCCTGCAATATGAGACAGTCACTCACTGAGTTGATTTTCGTAAATATTTTGAGGTCGTCAGCATACAAGAGGCACGGGCACGCCATGTCATCGACGAGATCATTGATGAAAATCAGGAAAAATAATAGGCCAAGATGCGAGCCCTGCGGGACACCAGATTTAACTACAGCAGGTTCGGATGTAAAGCCCTTGACGCATACCAATTGGCTTCTGTTTGTAAGGTAAGATTCTACCCATCGGAGCAGTGATCCGTGAACCCCAAACTCATCCATCTTGCAACACAGAATGTTGTGGTCAACCTTATCGAACGCCTTCCTGAAGTCTGTGTATACAGAATCTACCTGGCCGCTCTATCGAAAGCCCGGCAAAGGTATGACTTGTACTCACGTAGGTTACTAGTAGTACCACGGCTCTTAATAAATCCGTGTTGACGGTGCGAAAGGTATGGCTTTACTTGATGATACACATGATTGTAAACGAGCGACTCGAACACCTTACCAGGGCAGGATAACAAGCTAATTGGTCTATAGTTTTCGCAACTTGAGCAGTCTCCAGATTTATGTACAGGAATTATGTGAGCTACTTTCCAAGCCAACGGGAATATGCCAAAAGATAAGGATTGATTAAAAATCATTGACAGAGGCAGACTCAGTTCCCCTGCGCACATTTTATAAAATTTTGTAGGGATCCCGTCAGTTCCCGCCCCCTTAGAATCATCAAGCAATTCCAACCTGCGCAAAACTTCTTTCTCGCTTACTGAGATTTTAGCAAGGCTAGAAACATATCAGTTGCAGATGTTAGCGCGTGATGTGAGGAGTGCTGTGCTGGATCTTCAAAGACTGAGCCGAAGTATGTTGAAAACAGCTGGCAAATGCCCTGACCGTCGGAGCAAGATATATTGCCCAGTCTCACAGTCTGCGGTATGGTCTTGTGACTTTTCCTGCTGCTGACAAAACTCCAGAAAGACTTAACGTTGGAGTTCAAAGCGTTCTCCTTTAAGTTCACCAGGTTCCTATAACATGTAACTGTAAGAGTTTTGGCACTTTTTCTTAAAAGAGAAAATGTGTCGTAATCTCTGGGGTTGTTAAATTTTTTGTAGCGCCTGTGGTACTTGTTCTTCTCTTTCAGGCAGCGAATCAAAGGTACTGAGAACCAGGCAGGGTAGTTATGGCTTCGAGCTTTTGGAGTGTGAGCTTTAATTATGTTGTTGATTAAGATATAAAATTTATCAACGTTATCGTCTACGTCCTGAGACGTCAGTGTGGCAGGCCAGTCTATTTCACCTAAATCAGCTTTAATACCCTCGTAATTGCATTTTACAAAATTTTTGCGTAGGTGGTCTCAATCCCCACCTCAATAAGAATTGGGGGATGATGTGAGTCAATTTTTGATATTGCCTGAGTTGCATCCAGACCTACAACACTTACCTTCGGGTAACTAGACAGTACCAAGTCAAGCAGACGACCGTTGGTGTTGGTGACGTGATTGAACTGCAAAAGGCTGCACAAGGAAACTGTGTCAACGAGATGTCGTGACTTAAAGTCATTCGAGCCGCTTGGTGCGAGACTGAAACCAGTGTGTAACCACGATAAATTGGGGGTATTACAAGTCTCCCATCACCAGAAAGACATCATCGGGATCAGCAGCTGGTACGATAGATTGTTCATTATTATAGAACAGGGATAGAGTTTCTTTGGAATATCCGGCGGCAAATAACATGTGCAAACATTGACAGTGCGCCTATTTTCTGTCGAACCGACCCGCAAAGTGACCCAGATGTCTTCCGCCGCGCTATCCCAGGATGATCTACGTATCGCGTGAATACTTTTCTTGACAGCTATTAGGACCTCCCCCCTCCATCCGACTTAGAGCATGCAGAGGTTTCCCGGTCGCGCCTATAGATAAAGTAGCGGTCATCAATAAATTCTCCATCATATATACACCGTGAATTTTGAGATACCCGAGAAAATTAACTAACATACTCAGATATCGATATACATCGAATTCGGCGAATAAAAAAAAATTTTTTATGAGAAATTTATTTAATAGGTCCCTAACATTCCTTAAAAAATATGCACTATAAAAGTCCTGCTAATTCAAATAGTAATCATTATCATTCCAACTTTAACGGAACCAAAATCCACCTAATTTAGTCGCGTAATATTGGCGTACGGAAGGAATAACTATGAATGATTTTTTTTTTCATTCATAGTTATTCCTTCCGTACGCCAACGCCGTACGCCGTTCCGTATTTTTTTATTCGCCAAATTCGATGTATATCGATATCTGAGTATGTTAGTTAATTTTCTCGGGTATCTCAAAATTCACGGTGTACTTTTATTTAAATAAGTTTCAGTAAGGCAAATGATGTCGAAATTATTTTGTAAAACAATTAGGTATACATCTCTGACTTTAGTTCTTAGCCTATTTACGTTCTGGTAGTACATAGTTAAGTAAGTTGACATTAACAAGTAGATAAATTACCAAGTATATTTAACAATCAAGTGGCAAAAAATTAGTTTCCAAGATAAAAGATAAAATTAATTAAAATTCCCAAATCAAAGTTTCTTTAACTTGCTCAAGGCCAGCATGTCCCTTACTAAAATGGCCGATGTGCTGTCATCTTTACGAAGGTATACTCTGCCATACTTCACCCAAGCATATTTAAAATCGTTATCCCTGGAATATTTACGCGCTGCTGCGTACAGTTCCTTGCACTCGGCAGACAGGTGTTCAGCGAGGTACACAGAAGTTTTTTCACCAGGAACTCCAAGTAGGGATGTGTTCAGTGGCTCTGATCGATGACTCTTATTATATCTTTTATAAGCTTATAAAATTGTATCTCGATGACGCTCAGACGGAAATATAACGAGGATGTTACGAGGACGCGCAGCACCAGGGTTAATTTTAGCTATTCTACGCACTGCACAGACATCAGAGTCTTGTATTGGTACATTAATGGTGTCACAGATTTTCCTGATGATCGCCAGTAAATCCTCATTCCGTCGGTCGGGAACCGCCTGTATTTCCAAGTTACAGCTTCTTGACACCTTTTCCATTGAGGTAATGCGACGTTCCATTAAACTTAAATCAGACTGGAGCTTAGCCTTCTCGGACTCCAACTTCGATATTGTGTTGTTAGCTGACGTAAGTTCCTTTTTAAGGCTGTTCGTTGGCCAAGAAATCCGTGGTACTCGTGAAGTCAGCTTTCAAATTGTCGGTAGCTGAGGTGATCTGACTCTTTATCATTCTATTTATAGAGGTTCTAAAAGTCTCGAATTTTGCGTCTAACTTAGCATCGAGTTTTGTGTCCAACAAGTCAAGAAATTCGGCGTAGGACATGCCATTAGACGGCGCTACGGTCTGAGCCGCAGCCAGTATGTCACTCACCCCAGGCGTCTCCTGAGCCGAAGTGCCGTCATCGAGCAAGGACTCATCGCACGACATTGTAGTCTAGTTCAGATTAGGCACGATGTGTTTAATAACCGGTGTGTCAGGGCCTTTACGCCGTGTTATGTTTGCGCAAGTAGGACAGTACCATTTCGATTTAAGGTCTTTTTTGTTTGCTTTAAAATATGTAGTAGGCATATTAAGGCACCTATAGTGATATAATCCCTTGCAGGGGTTACATCTAAACAACTCATCCCTCGGAACAGGAGTATTACAAGCAAGGCAATTCATTTTGCAAGGTTTAGAAGCAAATGCAGTCGAACACAAATAATTTGCACAAATCTGTTTAAAAGATAAAGATAAAGAATATTTATTGCAAAAACTAAAAACCGACTTCAAAATGAAACTAAAAAGCGAGAAATAATATTGACTAAAACATACCTAATCAGTTCTTTTTTGAGTCGGTGCGAATGAACACATTTTAACTCTCGATGGCTGGCACCGACTCCAAAAAGAACTGATTAGGTATGTTTTAGTCAATATTATTTCTCGCTTTTTAGTTTCATTTTGAAGTCAGTTTTTAGTTTTTTTTAAACTTTATTTTATTTTACAACTTTTAGTGGAAAGCCCTTAAAAAAAGGTAACATTAAAAATCTATCATAATGAAGTATAGAAGTCGTTTAAAAATATTTTTCACAGAAATGAGGTCCATATTCATATTTATTTATTTCATCTTTTGGTAATAACATTACACTTAGATACGTCATTTTACAATTTAGAGTCAATAAAATAAAATATTAGCATTTGAGCTTCGTCAAATGTACAAATATAAAAATGAAAATACAATAAGATAACGATAAATATAAGTCAATGGATACAATATTAAGTTTTAAATATGTTAATGTCAGTAAGAGCTTCATCTATATTCACTTAAAAGTAAGCCTGATATTCTGGTTTCCGTCTTTCTTGCGCACTTTTTTAATTATTGTTAATAGTCCCTACATTGTATACGTAAAAAAAGCTACTAATTACATAATTTGATTGCATTTTTTACCTTTTTCACCTAATAAAAATGTTAATAGTAAATTTTCCATACTAAAATCAAAACCTCATCGTTCGTTGTCCGATAGTTGAAGAGTTTTCTTCCTGTATTGTAGATTCAGGCTATACGCTCACAAATTCATTGATATGAGCACGTTGCGACGCTTCTTCCAAAAATAAAAATTGAAATCGGACTATTAAAATTGACGGAGTCATCGCGTAAAAAACCCGACTACGCAAAAAAGTTTAAGAACATACGACCGCATTGTAAAGATTTATTTTGACTTAAACAATACTTTTTATTAAAATATTTGTAATGTGCTCGCTGACCTTTCTTTTGATACCCCACACGTGGTGTTTTTTTTTTTTTTACTTAAGATGGGCTTACTCTTGACCCCAATCTTGATTATCTTAGTTTTATTTTTTTCGAGGCTAGAACCTGAGATTTAAATTCCATTTTATTTAGTCTATTTACCCAGGCCTTTATTACGTATCTTGACTTGAATGATTTTATTGAACGAGACAATAAAATCGGTTCAATAGTTTATTACACACATACATAGACTGCCAAAATCAGTACCCTTCCTTTAAATATTTTTATCGGCTTGCATTCTATATAAATTCGAAGTTTTACCTAAATGACTCACTTAAGAACGGCCATACCGAGTCGATTTGGTAAGGTGAGTATTTCACACTAATTAACTTAAATTTCCCACTTAGAAGTACGCAATAAATACGGTATTTATTGCGTTCTATAAATTCAAATTAATACTACTTGCATTGTTTAAGTAAATGAAGCTACTTATTACATCATTTGATTGCAGTTTTCGCCTTTTTCATTTAAATTAAAATATTAATAATATATACTGTTGTCTTTTATTTACGCGAACACGATACATTTAAATGAAACTACTTTTACGGATTATTTCGCGATTTATTAACATTTTATTTAACCTGACGTTTCGAACACTTTACAGCGTGAGTCTACCTGTGACCACGAACGCTGTAAAGTGTTCGAAACGTCAGGTTAAATAAAATGTTAATAAATCGCGAAATAATCCGTAAAAGTAGTTTCATTTAAATTAATAATACAGTATAAATGAGTAAAACAGTCGATTTGGCTTTGTTTTTGTTTCTATGTTCAAATTTCGAATGACCGTAAAAAAATTATCGGCTTGCATTCTAAATTCGAAATTTTAACAAAGTGACAGCTGTACTTTAGACCCGCCATACCAAGTCGATGTGGTAGGGTGGTTTTTTCATACTAATTAACTTAAATTTCGTACTTAGAAGTTAATTACGTTCTTTATTGCGTTCTATAAATTCCAATTAATAGACCCTACATTGTTTAAGCATAAGAAGCTACTAATTACATCATTTGATTGCAATTTTCGCCTTTTTCATTTAAATTAAAATATTAATACTAAAATTTCATTTCATTAACCTGTATAGTATATTAATATAATATGGGTAGGCCTACTAAACGCGCTGCTCAAATGAGACAAAGCCGTATAGAAGAAAGTAGTGACGAGAGGGACGATCGTTTGAAGAAAAACAGGGAGAGAAATGCGAAAAATATTTTAAATGAGAGTGATGAGCAGCAGGCCCAAAGACTTTCTCAGATGAGGGCATATATAAACTTATCAAGGCTTAATGAAAGTCCAGAAAGTCATGCTCATCGCCTTGACTTGATTCGCGAACGTTTATCAAACGAAACCGAGGCGGAACGTTCTCATCGACTTGGCTTAATTCACAAACGTTTGACAAACGAGACCGAGGAGCAACGTTCTTATCGTTTTGGCTTAATTCACGAACGTTTGTCAAACGAGACCGAGGAGCAACGTTCTCATCGTCTTGGCATAATTCACGAACGTTTGGCAAACGAGACCGAGGATCAACGTTTTCATCGTCTTGGCATAATTCACGAACGTTTGGCAAACGAGACCGAGGAGCAACGTTCTCATCGTCTTGGAATAATTCACGAACGTTTGGCAAACGAGACCGAGGAGCAACGTTCTCATCGTCTTGGCATAATTCACGAACGTTTGGCAAACGAGACCGAGCAGCAACGTTCTCATCGTCTTGGCATAATTCTTGGCCGTTTATCAAACGAGACCGTGGAGCAACGTTCTCATCGTCTTGGCCTAATTCATGACCGTTTATCAAACGAGACCGAGGAGCAACGTTCTCATCGTCTTGGTTTGCAACATGAGCGTTTATTAAACGAGACCGAGGAGCAACGTTCTCATCGTGTTGCAGAAAAGAGCTGTACGTGCAATATATTGTCTTGGGCCTCGCGACTCTCTGAGGGAGGTCTTTAAAGATATTAAAATATTAACAGTAGCGTCACAATACATTTTTGATAATATTATGTATGTTAGAAAAAACATTAGTTCGTTTAGCCTTAAATGTGATTCACATCATTATAATACTAGAAATAAAAAAAAAACTAGCCGTTCCGAGCTTCAGATTAAAAAAAGTAGGTAATTCATTTTTGGGGAAATGTATAAAAATATTTAATAAAGTACCACAAACTCTTGTTGACTTGCCTGTTTATAAGTTCAAAAACCACATTAAAAAATCCTTATGGAAAAAGGATATTACAAAGTTGAAGATTACTTGAACGACAAGAGTGCATGGACTTAATAACCTGCCTAGCTCGCACTTACACTATCTTGTAATTGTATTTCCTGTAATAAAATCAGGCTGACAAAGGTGACTGAGTTTGTTGCGCCGCTTCTTCTCATCACCAGCCGATATGTAGTCCCGAAGCGGTGGTAGGAAAAAAAAAATTGGGACATGTAAAAGTGCCATTGATGGCCAATTTGCAAAAATAAATGACTTTGACTTTGACTTTGATCGTCTTGGTTTGCAACATGAGCGTTTATTAAACGAGACCGAGGAGCAACGTTCTCATTGTCTTGGATTGCAACACGAGCGTTTATCGATGAATCTACAGAATCTAGATCGACTCGATTAGATGCCATGCAACAAGCTAATCGCAACCGCAGAGGCATATCTTCTATTAATGATTTTGAACAGGCTATTAACATTTTTGCAGACGTTCCATGTGCCGTTTGTAATAAAGCGTTATATCCACCACAACGTTGTAATTTACATACGACAATGTACAGTGCATTATTACCTGAAGAATTAGTTTCTCTGGGTAATATCATAACATGCTCTCGCTGTCAAAATAGTATTAGGAAACGAAAAATTCCGCCGGTAGCTTTTTGGAATAAAATGTCAGTCGCGACTGTACCTCAAGAGCTAGCAAATTTGACAAAACTTGAAGAACGATTTTTATGCCGCGTTGTACCATTTCTTAAAATAATAATGCTTCAAAACCGTTTCTGTCAAGATTGGTGTAAGGGACAAGTTACTTTGTTTGCTAAAGATGTTATCGAAGTCGCTGAACAACTGCCACTTGCGCCAAACCAAGTAGGACTAGTTCTGGTTGTAGAAAGTCTTGAGAACTTGCAACGCTCCCAAGAATATGTTGTGGATATGAATAGATTGTATCAAGCTCTAACCTGGTTAATGTCCAACAATGTACTCTATAGAGATGTAAGACCTCATTTTGAGAATATTATCGACATTTCTGAAATAGTTCAAATTTCTGAAGAGCCTGCAGATGGTGGTGAGCTTATTGAGTTACAATCTACTCCTCAAAACAACTACGTTGATATAAATGAAGACGTTTCTATACTACACGGATCATTTCATCAGGCCGATTTAAGATTTGATTTACAATCTCGTGGAAAACAATGCACTGCTGTAGCAGCTGTAGCTTGTGCAGCATTTTGTACAGACGAGCCAAGCCAATGGTCAAAAAGTAACATTGATTGTATAGTAATACTTGGAGACAAGCTGTACCGTGATTCCATTACTTCTAGAGCAGACCCCGCAGTAGGAGAAGTTAACCCTGAATATCTTGCTGCGAGTGATCTTGCACAGCAAATATTATATAACAGGAAAACAATTAATATCTTAGTATCTGAAACCAATTATAATGGTCATTTAGATACAGATCGAAGTATTGACGGCTTCCCTAACCTTAAAAATGCTCTGACATTATTTTTCAGAGAAATTTTTTGCGGGCTGCTGACTGCTAATTCCATGACTGTGGCCATATTTTGTAAAGCTGAAGCTGATGCTTATAAATATTGGTTGTTCGATTCACATGCACGTGGGCCTAAGGGGGCTATAGCTCCACGGCGTGGTGCAGCCTGTTGCATGAAATTCCAAAATATAGATGAATTACATGGCATACTGCGACGAAATTTGTTTATACGCACAAACAAAGTACAGGTACAAGATTACTTCCTCAATGTGTACTCACTAACTCCTTTGATAATAAAACCGGAGAACCAGGTCGAAGTGCGCAGAGAAACGTTCGAGGATCAACAGTTGAATATCCAGGAGCAGCCAGAAGTACTTCAGTCACAGAGTCCTACATTTACAATACCCGTGGCGGCAGTTATGTTTCTCTTCGAAAGACCCCTCATGCGTCGCTGATGCGATCACAGCTGTTATCCGGCAGGGAATGGAATATTTCATTCCATTTTCCGATATCCCGCTCGGTTACAAAGCCCGACCTTGGTACAATGCGGACTGTGCTCGAGCTGAGGCTCGTAAACAGTCAGCTTACCAGGCTTGGGTAAAAGCTCGAGATCAAAAAGCGCGAGCGCGAAAGGTGCGAGCAAAGAAGAGAGCATATAATACAGCCGCCAGGTCTTGCAAAAGGGTGCTGCGAAAAGCTAGGTTCGACCATGTCAGCCGTATTGGGGCGAAACTTGCATCTTACCCACAGGGTAGTAAGCAGTTCTGGTCCCTGTCGAAATCAGTCGAATCTAACTTCTGCCTTCCTACACTACCTCCAATGCAGAAACCTGATGGGTCACTTGCCCACACCGCAACAGAGAAAGCAAATTTATTTGCCGATCTGTTTGCAAGCAATTCACGTCTAGACGCTGGCTCGAAATGTCCACCCACCTTGCCTCACTGTGATTCTTTGATGCCAGAGATCACAGTGCACAACAAAGAGGTCCGTAGATCCCTTCTTGGTTTAGACGTGAACAAGGCCTGTGGTCCTGATGGCATACCAGCAAGAGTGCTAAGGTATTGTGCGCCTGAGTTGTCTCCCGTACTGACGCGACTGTACCGCCTCTCTCTCACGACAGAAATCGTACCAAAATCTTGGAAGCTTGCCAATGTGCAACCAGTACCCAAGAAGGGTAGCCGTGCCAACCCTAGTAACTACAGACCGATCGCCATCACTTCCATACTCTGTAAGGTTATGGAAAAAGTTCTAAATTGCAAACTGCTTTCATACCTAGAAGACAATGATCTTCTCAGTGATCGTCAATATGGCTTCCGCCGGGGACGTTCAACTGGGGATCTTCTAGTGTATGTAACGCATTGCTGGGGCGAAGCCATCGAAAACCACGGCGAAGCAATCGCAGTGTCGCTGGATATTTCGAAGGCTTTCGACAGGGTTTGGCATGTGAATCTGCTGAGCAAGCTTCCAACGTACGGTATTCCCACTGGCTTCTGTAGCTGGGTGGCTGACTTCCTAAGTGAACGGTCGATCCGAGTAGTCATTGACGGCTGCTCCTCTGACCTCAAGGCCATTGACGCCGGAGTTCCTCAGGGGTCTGTGCTCTCTGCGACTCTTTTCCTGCTGCACATCAATGACCTGCTATCTTCAGGTATTGTTGGGTACGCAGATGACAGTACGGTCGCGGAGAAGTATCTGTCTAGTGCAGGAGCCAGTGGAGTTGAGGTCCAAAGACTGAGAGAGGCCATGGTTGAGCGTACGAGCCTGACGTTAAGTAACGTCTCCCAGTGGGGCGATGACAATCTCGTCAGCTTCAGCCTTTAAGACGCAGGCGTGTCTTTTTTCCACAAAAAGGAGTCCTTTCACCCTTTCTCCTACTTTCCAAGGTACATCTGTTTCATTGACCGACACTCTACAACTTCTTGGCATGGAGTTATCCTCTGACCTCAACTTTGGCACCACCATCGAGTCTAAGGCTCAAATTGCAGCTAGAAAGTTGGGCGTCCTGAATAAAGTTAAGCGGTACTTCACGCCTGGACAGCTTTTAACTCTTTACAAAGCCCAAGTCCGATCTTGCATGGAGTACTGCTGCCACCGTACGTGGGACGGCTCGGCGAAATACCAAGTTGCTGCACTTGACTCGGTGCAACGCAGAGCCAAGAGAATAATAGGCGATAAAAAACTGGTGGCGTCCAAGCTGCACAGCCTGGCTCACCGCCGCAAGGTTGCTTGCCTATCGGTCTTCTATAGATTGTACTTCGGAGAGTGTGCTCATGAGCTGCATGAGCTCATACCACCGTCACCTTTCTTCCATCGGACAT
Organism: Anania fuscalis; assembly: GCA_950371115.1. Classification (NCBI taxonomy): domain Eukaryota; kingdom Metazoa; phylum Arthropoda; class Insecta; order Lepidoptera; family Crambidae; genus Anania; species Anania fuscalis. The sequence goes on along the minus strand of OX493326.1, from coordinate 17,365,894 downwards.
CCAGACGCACGGCCGGCTACCATCCGTTCTTAGTTGATATACCCATGATCCGCACTAAGCGCTTCTCATCATCTATTATAATGCGCACAGCTAAGGATTGGAATTCCCTGCCTGCGTCTGTATTTCCGAGTGCATATAACCTGACTCTCTTTAAGTCCAGAGTGAATAGGCATCTTCTGGGCAAGCTCGCTCCATCGTAGATCCCATCTATGCTCTAGAGCAAGATTGGGGTCAAGAGTAAGCCCATCTCAAATAAAAAAATAAAAATAAAAAAAACCTATACAGCCAGAAGTAGTTCAGTCAGATTGTCCTACATTTACAATCTCTCTACAGCCAGAAGTAGTACAGTCAGAGAGTCCTACATATACAATTTCTTTACTTGAAAATAGTAACACCCTTCAACAAATATCAAATCTCCAACCACTCTCTCTCTCGAAATCTCGAAACTTTCAACCAACTTCAGGCCCAGAACAAGAAAAACCGTTATTAAACCGTTAAACACCACAAATTGCCACTATAATTGAAACAACTAGTATGCTCCTTAGCATAGACGAATGTGTCCCTAATCTAGAAAGTGTAGTTTCTTTAAATGGCAATCCAACTACAAACAATGACGAGATGAGATTAGCCGAAATTACAAGAAAAACAGCGCCACCATTAAATGTTGACCGAGAGCGACGAACGGAAGAGCTTGCATGGTATAGTCTTTTTCCTGATGGCAAAAATGGTTTTGGTGAAGAAAGAGACATTCAAATTACTCCTTTAGACTATTTTCAAAGTCGAGTTATGAGCCTAGACAAACGTTTCAATCGAAACGACTATTTGTTTTTTGCTCTTTCAATAGTTGAATATTATCGAGCTAAATCCAGTGTTTCTGTGTCATGTCGGATGCGTCAAGGCCAGGGTGAGCAAACACCTCAAGGACTCATAGATACCATGCATCTTACTATGAGGAATATAAGAGGATCAGCGTCTTATTGGCAGAAATGTTGCTCTGAACTTACGGCAATGGTTAGAACTTTGGGGCCACTTGGGGGAACCACATAGGATGTGGTTCATGACGTTCTCTTGCAACGACCTTAATTGGCCAGACATGACCAAAGCGTTACTCATCGCAGATGGTCGTGATGTAAATGAGGCAGAGTACTTGTCTTTTCCTGAGCGTTTGCGGTTGGTACAACAATATCCTGTAGTTGTCTCTCGACAATTTACGATTCGCGTAAATGCTCTGATGCGATTCCTCAAACACGATCCAGACTGCTTAGGCGGTCCAGTTGTAGACTTTTGGTATAGAATAGAGTTCCAAAATCGTGGAAGTCCACATCTGCATATGTTGGTGTGGTGTGACAATATCCCTGATTTCTCGACTCATGAAGGAATCGAATTAATCGAAAAAGTTGTTTCGTGCTCCTTAATGCTCAATGATCCTGTACTAAAGGAATTAATAGAAGACGTGCAAATACACAAACACACGGCCACGTGCTACAAAAAACATAACAATAGTTGTCGTTTTGGTTTCCCGAGGCCTGCATATGAAACTACTGTTTGCTTAGGTCGTGATGATGTGCTAGCAAACAATGGACGATTTTGTTGTTTAAAACGTACTCCAGACGAGATTATGGTAAATAATTATAATCCTATTCTGTTAAGTTTGTGGAAAGGCAACATAGATGTGCAGCCGTGCGGTAATGTTACAGCAGTTGCGTACTATGTGGCTAAATACGCAAGTAAATGTGAGCCCCATGATGCAGGTGACGTAGTTCGAGAAGCCGTCGTGAAGGCCAAAAGGCAAGGTGGTCCTTTATGGAATCAGTTGTTTGCAGTGTCAATGGCCATTCTATCTCAGCGCCTTGTTAGTGCTCCAGAATGCGCGTATAGATTGTGCCATTTACCGCTAAAAATGTCTTCGCGAAAAACTGTCTTTATAAACAGTTGTAAGCCAAATGAACGTTTCAGACTTCTACGATTCGACAGTGATGATACATCTATTTACAACAATATTTTTGACCGGTATGTATTATGCCCAAACGAACTAGAGAACTTAAGTCTCGCTGAATTCGCTGTGCGCTTTGAAACGGTGTCTAACTCATCATGGACCGAAGACGATGGTGATGAAGAATTAAGAGGTGAAGATGCTACGCCAGCAAGATTTATACAACTAAGAGATAACACACGAATGCGTATAAGAAATAAGTCTGCAGTATTGCGCACACGATACTTTACATTGAACAGCAACAAAGAAGCTTATTATTACAGCTTATTAGTATGCCATGTACCATTTCGTGATGAAAGCGAGCTTCTGCTTGAAGAGGAAACTGCTGAGGAGTGTTTCATTCGGCGGCAAAGCGAACTTCGACCATTACATAGAAACGTCAGCGCAGAAGAGTTTGCTCACGCAGAACAAGTGATACAACAGGCTCTTGCTCAAGCAGTCGCGCTCAACGCTGCCCGTGACACTCATGATGCTAATGCTCCTTTGATTTGTGACGGTGAACAAATCGTGAATAACGATGATAATTATTGTGAAGATGAATGCGAAAGGTCTGCAATGTCAGATGAAATCTTCTTGGATAATATTCGAAGTCTAAACGTCCAACAGAGAGACCTTTTCCAAAAAGTTTCTGCGGCCGTTGAAAGTGATTTGCAGGCACAAGAAAACCAATTATTGTTATTCATTACTGGCGGTGCAGGAAGTGGAAAGTCCTTCGTCTTGAAATTACTTGTGGAACACATCAAAAGGTGTTATGCACCTACAGTTGACATATTGCTCAAGGCTAAATTTGTTGAGGTGGGATCTTTAACAGGAGTAGCCGCACGTCAAATTTTTGGCAAAACATTGCATTCAATATTCTCACTTCCAATCGAAAAAGGAAACACCATGACGTACAAAAAAATTACCGGACAAAAGTTAGAGAATGAAAGACGGAAATGGCGCCATATAAACTGGTTAATCATAGACGAAATTTCTATGGTATCATATGAAAATTTGCGAATTATTCACCTGCGTCTCCAAGAATACAAAAATAATGACAAATTATTCGGCGGGGTGCATATATTGCTGTTTGGTGATATACTTCAACTTCCACCGGTAAAAGGGCATTGGTGTTTTATTCAACCACCATGGTTTTTGGGGGAAGTTGATTTATGGCAACAGTTCTCATTTTGTGAACTTACGATAAATATGCGACAGCGAAATGACATTGAGTTTATTGACCTCTTGAATAGCTTGCGGATTGGTGAAATAATGACAGCTCAGGTGGTGTTACTTTGTGAGCGCCGACAAGTGCCTTTGTCAGGAGATTTTGCTGATGGGATTGCTGTCCGTATATTTCCTACTATTAGACAAGTGGACACATATAATGAAAAAATTACCGCTGAAAACGCTAAAACGCACAGCATGTATACAATAAATGCTGTAGATGAATCTCGTGAGGTGGCAGCCTACGGTAGAAAGCCACCAGACAATGTTATATGGTTAGTATATGTTATATATAATAATGGTGCCATGGGCATTGTTAGGAAAATAAAATGGCCTGCTTTCCGAAGAGATCAATTAGAGGAAGGCGAGTTGCCTGAATCTGTGCTTATAAAATTTGATGACGCGACTGTCGGCCTTAGAATAAAAGATAATGACGGTTGTGTAGCAATCTCACCTGTTTGCACAACATTCCAAGCGCAAAGAGGATATGGAGATGTCGAACGCAGAATGTTACCGCTTATCTTAAGTTGGGCCGTAACTGTCCACAAACTGCAGGGAACAACTCTAGATAAAGCAGTTATCGATTTAGGACAGAAGAATTTTGCAAAAGGACAGATATATGTAGCTCTCAGTCGCGTCAAAACCTTAGGAGGCATTGCCTTATCTGATTTGGATGCAAATAAGCTTTTAAATAGGCCTCACGATGAGAAAGCTTTAACAGAAATGATAAGGTTACGTAATCTCTCTAACAACTAGGTAATTAATACCTATTAACAATAGCTAATAATGTATAATAATAATTATCATAAAGGTTTCTTACAAATACATACAATATACTTGTTTCTACTAACTTTTAGCCGTTAAGGATTTCTGTGGCTTTCATCATCAGCTTAGCGGTTTGATAGAATTACGAACATCTGAATTTTGGTTATTAACAAAACGTAAACATTAAGAAACTATCATTATAGAAGTAATTTAAAAAGATTAAATTTAACATAAGCGACGTCTAATTACAGTACCTAAGCCTGCTATTCTGGTGTCATAACAGGGCCCTAACCATGAACTGTTAAAACAATCACAAATCTGCCAAACATTATCATTTCTGTCAAATTTTGTATGAAATGACGTACCAAAATTGACAGATTTGACAACTTTGAGATTGTTTTAAGAGTTCATGGTTATGGCTCTGGTAAGGTCTCGCGTTCTATACCTAAGTCAGTTTGAGAAAAGATTTTTTTTTAGTTACTGGGTGTGCTGGTTTTGGTACCCTGTAAGCTCTACGTCTGCTTAATACCCTGTGAAATACGTTCTGTCGAGACATTGCAGTATTTTCGTCTAACTCCTATCCGTTAAGGAGTTCTGTGGCTTTCATCATCAGCTCAGACACATGAGATGATGACTACCAGACCCAAATATCAGCATAGAGTTAGAAAATACATGCAAAACATTATGGGTGCCTATAAAAATTGAGGGTTGCTCTCGATTTTCAAAGGATCCCATCATCAGAATCTGACTTGGTGTAAATGGGACCACCTCGGAAGTATACCTTTTCAAACTAAAAAAATAATTTTGAAATCGGTCCATAATTGACGGCGTAATCGCGTAACAAACATACCAAAAAAAATAAAAATTTTTTTTAGTTACTGGGTGTGCTGGTTTTGGTACCCTGTAAGCTCTACGTCTGCTCAATACCCTGTGAAATACGGTCTGTCGAGACATTGCAGTATTTTCGTCTAAATCCTATCCGTTAAGAAGTTCTGTGGCTTCCATCATCAGGTCAGCAACATGACATGATGATTACCGGACCCAAAAATCAGCATTGAGTCAGAAAATATATGCAAAACATTATGGGTGCCTATAAAAATTGAGGGTTGCTCTCGATTTCCCAGGGATCCCATCATCAGAATCTGACTTGGTGTAAATGGGACCACCTCGGGAGTATACCCTATCAAACTAAAGAAAAAATTTTGAAATCGGTCCATAATTGACGGCGTAATCGCGTAACATACATACAAAAAAAAAAAAAAACAACAACATTCAGACGAATTGAGAACCTCCTCCTTTTTTTTGAAGTCGGTTAAAAAGGACATCAAAACGACACATAATAGAACAGTACACAATATTAATAATAATAAAAAAGAAAACATAGTACATATAAAGAAAAAAAAATAAAAATGGCCGAACAGTGCCGCTATGCGCGTCGCGAAGCCCCTCGCAAAAGGACCTCACTCAGCATAAGTCGTTGCCCACTACATAGGCTACGACGCTGGTTTTCAGTGGGCCCCTGCCCCTGCTGAGTGAGATCACGGACCGTACGACATTAATAATAATACTTTAAACAAATACAATAGCAATACCATACCATTTAATAGACTACTTTTACAGAGATGGAAGTAGATTAGTTATATTGTAGAAAAGTGAGTTAATTTAAGAAATGTGTTAATGGAGTAAAAGTGTAAAATTGTGCGTGTGGGTGTGTGCAAACGATGATTAGGAATGCAATGCAATATAATATTTCTCTCTCTCTCTCTCTCAATGTCAGCGGGTACATCATCGAACCTACCGGTCGAGTTCATTCAGTTTTACCGTTACCGTCATTTTTGTCGCATAATTATTTTCTAGCTTAAACAGCAATTGGCAACCAATCAAATAAGATAGATCAACATTTATAAAGTGATGATGTCAATGCAATTAATTAATTAAGGAAATAAGCAAGAGATGTCAGATATAGAAATTTACAATAAAGTTTAGCCATAATCGTCAAAAAATTAGTTGTATTATTATTATTCTCTACAGGCCGAAAACCTCTCGCCTCTGGGGCGGTAAGATAAGATAAGATAATCATTTATTTGCTCTTGAAAAGGGTACATTTAGGTGTTAATACATAAAAGAGGTTCAGCTTTTTCAGCCATATATGAATAGCATGCAAATACAGTTTTAGTTAAAATATTTTTACTTTATGAAAGCAATTAAATTGAATTATTTCTTGGAATGTCAGTTTACAAATTTTATAAAAACAATAAAATTAATGCATCAAACACAATAATGTAGCATAATTAAAATAAACAGTCAAAATGTCAAGTAGTTACATAGAGAAACGAAACACAGAATTAAGTAATTATTTCAGATTTAAATATTCATTCGCAGTGTAAAAACAATGTTCATTTAGCCACCTATTTAATGCACCTTTAAACCTATTAAATGGCAAGTCTTTAATATTGTGAGGTATTTTATTAAATATGAGCATACACATCCAGTAACAGTTTTTTCTGAATCCGGCACTTCTTGGTATTATTTCAGAAACAAGTCTATGACCATTTCTGGTATTTCGCGTGTATACCTCATTAGCTTGCTTAAAATAGAACATATTTAATTTTACAAACTTTGCAATTTCAAAGATATACAGGCATGGAAGGGTAAGTATTTTAGGCGATTTAAATAGTGGCCTACAAGGCTCAACAGGTGCAGTGCCACAAATTGCCCGTATACATTTTTTTTGTGCAATAAATGCCCTGTTTGCGTCCGTACTATAACCCCACATAATGAGTCCGTATCTTAGAACGGATTCCACATAGACAAAGTACGCAGTAAGTGCTGTAGTTTTTGTGGCTACTTTACTTAATTTGTATAGTGCATATGAGAATCTATTAATTCTATTGCAAACATTTTCGACTTGATTTTTCCAATTTAGTTTTTGATCCATCAAAATTCCTAAGAATTTTGTGTTGTTTGTACTTTTGAGTTTTTGTTGTTCGAAATTAATATTCATTGTCTGATATAATATGTCATTAAAATTCATAAAATAGGTTTTGTCAAGATTTATAAGTAGATTATTATTTTTAAGCCATTCAATTATTATTTTCACTGTATTGTTAATGTCATCAATGTGGTTTTGAAATATCAATTTTTTATCCGTCGAATAGTTAAATTACAGATATGTCATCAGCAAATAAAATGGATTTGTGTTTCGTCAGATTTGGAAGATAATTGATATAGACCAAAAATAACAGTGGACCTAACACGCTACCCTGTGGAACTCCGTATCTGTTTACCCTGAAGTCAGATTGATATTTATGAATGACATTATTACAGTCAGGTTTGCTAATTTCTACAGATTGCTTTCTATTGTGCAAGTAGTTTTTTATCCAACTTAAAGCAGTTCCTCTAATACCACAATTTTCCAGCTTTTCCAGAAGAGAATTATGTGATACAAAATCAAAAGCTTTCGACATGTCAAAGAACAGTGCAGTTGTGTAATTATTGGCATTAAGGCATGTTAGAGTATCAGTAACCATATCGAAAACCGCATGTGTAGTAGATTTACCCCTTTGAAAACCATACTGGTTGCGCGTCAGGACATGATACTTGTCAAAGAAAGACATGAGTTTAGCATGCAATACCTTTTCATAAACCTTAGACAAAATCGGCACTAGCGCTATTGGAAAAATTGTTTGTCCAAAATTGTTTTTTTGTCCTTTTTGAACAATGGTTTAATTAAGGAATATTTTAGTCTCTCAGGGAAAATACCTGAAACCATTGACAAATTTATTAAAAATGCCAAGACCTTTCTTATTACTTTACTACTTAACTTAATAACTTTGGTACAAATGTCGTCATATCCCTCAGAGTTACTATTATTTAAGGTCATTATTATTTTATTTATATCGTATTTGTCAATAGGGTTAAGATAAATAGAATTATTTTGAATTGGATTAGCTTGGTCATTGTTAGTAATATTTAATTTATTTTCTTTATTTGTCAAATCAATGAAATAATTATTGAAAGTATTAGCGATTTGTTTTGGACTGTAAATAATATTTTCGTCACATTCAATAGAATCAATGTAATTATTATTTTGCGGTTTAATATCTATTTCGTCCTGTATGATCTTCCATGTAGCTTTGCACGTATTTTTGCTTTTTATTACGTATTTGTTATAGGTATTTTTTTTGGCACATAGTATGCGTTTTTTTAATAGTTTGTAGTAAGCTTTAAATTTATATTTGTTTAGATGAGTTCTCTTTCTGTAGTAATTTAGCCTCAGAACTCTATTTGCAGCGCAGCTTTTTCTAATTCCTTTTGATATCCACTGCAAATAAGAATTTGTATTTAATTTGACTTTAATAAATGGGAAACATACTTTGTAGAGAAGGCATAACCAGTCATGAAATTTGTTAAACGCAGCATTATATAGTCAAACGGATCCTCCGTTTGACTATAGACATCCGAAAAAGAAAGGCTCGACAAATGTTCCTTAAACTTTACTATATTTTCGGTGGAGTAGCATCTCCTATATGTATATGTTGTTTGTGGGAGGTTAGGCTTTGTTTTACTACTAAAACTAAGAACCTGTGCAGTATAGTGATCTGACAAACAGAGAGGGAGTATGCTACCAGTCGCACCTTTGATATTACTGTATATGTGGTCAATAAAATATTCCCCCTAGTAGGTTCCGTGATATGCTGAGTAAGATTATGATTTAGAAGAATGTCTGTGAGGTCATTGGTCACATTATTTTTTATTAAAGTGTTTATATTGATGTCTCCCACAATCACTATTTTAGACTTTGAGTGCTTATGCATATATTTGTTAAGTATAAACTCCAATTTGTTAAAAAAGTATTCACAATGCCTTTTTTGTGTAGCGGTTGATGAGCGGTATATGCAGACTATTATTATGTTGTGATAAGGTATTTTTATAGAGCAGCATTCAAAATGAAATTTGACTGTAGCCTCGTCAAAGATGGTTATACGTTTATATTCTATACCTTTTTTCACCATTATACAGGTTCCGCCCCTTTTATTATTTCGTGAATAGTGAGCCGCAAGTTCGTAATTGTGCAAATTAATATTTTTTTCTTTATTAAACTTAATGAAAGTCTCCGTAAAACAAAGCACATCCGATGACAGATCATGCTTCTTTTCCGAGAGAGTAACTTCTATAAGTTCCTTTTTAGAAGATAAACCCTGTATATTTTGATGTAGGATTACAAATTTACTATTTTTTTTTAGGGGCGAAAAAAGCCCAGAGATTTATTTACAGGTGTTTGTGTTATTTTATTTTGTAATGTCTTCGGTATTACAGGAAAATAATAAGGTATTGTCCCTTTATTGTATGTTTGGATGTCTGTACTATCCTTACAAGGTCCATTTCTTGTATTAATCAAATTAAAATTCATGCGCTTCAATTTTAAGCCATTTTGGATATAATCGTGCTCGTATTTCAGATAATCTATTTCTATGTTCAATTTAGTACATAATTTAGTTTTAGTCGATATCATGCATTGGGCGTTGTCATTCAATAATTTATTTAAGTCAATGAAGGTACAATTTTTATAACTTCTAACGATAAGATTACTTTCGGCATTTAATTTACGTACATTAAGATAGTTATTATGCTGTACACTTAACAAAAATATTTTACATTGTTTGAAATTACATAATGTATTACATAATTCAGATAAAATTAAATAAGGGTTTTTGTCATTGCAGCCTAAAGATAATATCAGTATACCATTACTATCTAAAGATTTTTGTAAATGTTTACAGCTGCTTAGCACTTCAGAGCTCGACGCGAATGGTTTTACCATTCTAAAAATGCTGTAGCAGTTATTATTTAACCCGATTCGAGATGTTTGTAGTTTCATTGCCAGGCCACGGACTGGTTGGTCGCCGATTATATGAATGTAAGGCTTTGTCTTCGTTAGATTTTCAGAGTCATCCGGCGATAGTCCTGGTAAACTGTTATTGATTTGGTGGTACGACGGGGTGCTTGTGCCGTCGGCGCATGCTAGTTGACTTTTTAGGGTGGTCCTAGATGGCGTTGTGCTACTAGGTTGTAAGACATTAGAACTGTATTCATCCTTTTCATCTTGCAGAAAATCCAAAATAGTACTATTTAAGCTCTTCTTGTTTTTCCTAGTTGTGATTTTTTTTTTTGAACTTGATAATGACCGGTTATGACCGGCAGTGGCACAGTTGGCCGGGATCAGGGCAAAAGAGAGAGAAATCGGCGGACGATGCGTGCAGTATAAAGCACCACCGCTTTCTGCATCTTTGCTGGAAGCAAGCCGCCGATAAATCCCCGCCTTTTTAGGTGTGAACCTAATGTGGCTGGGATTAACCCGTTTGCCGATATAACAATTGGTATGATTTCAGTGGATGCCACTTCCCACATTTCGGTAACCTCGTGTACTAGGTCTAAGTACTTGCGTTGCTTTTCGGTCTCGGCCTTCACAAGGTTCTCGTCATGTGGGATAGTGACGTCCACTAAAAACACCTTCGATTGCGCCCGGTCCATCAGCACTATATCAGGCTTATTCGCAAGAATAGTCCTGTCAGTGATGATGGGCCGGTCCCAGTAGAGCCGGATACTGTCACTTTCGAGTACTGGCTCCGGCGAGTATTTATAATAGGGTAGTCTCTGGCTCACAAGACCGTACTTCAGGGCCAGCTCTTGGTAGATACTCAGTGTTAGCAAGAGCCGAACAACCCGAAACCACATGACGGGAGTGATTCTCCAGGATGGCGACAGGCCCGACAAATGTCCACTGTGCCATCCTTTATGATGTACTTTCGGTAATTGTTCGTCCTGATAACCTGGTCTCGTATCGCACAAGCAAACCCCTCGGTTTCCCCAAAGAGGTCTCCAAAGCGCAGCCAATGCACGGAAGCTTTTCGGTCCACGTGGGGCTTGTGTAAAGCCTTGAAAAACCGTCCGTGCAGCTCTTTCCCTTTCCATACGGTCTCGCGATCAAAGACACTTAGTATCGCCGCCGACTGCCATGACTCGTTGGCCAGATCAAGAGGGGTGAGTCCTTTATCACATTCTATGACATCACAATGCATCGTTGTGTCAGTCTTTGCCAGGAAATACGCTCTGAGGCTAGATACCTCGCGGTCGTGCATGGTTTTAGTACTTAAGGGGCCTCGACCACCACATTTCCTCGGGATATACAGCCTCATGACCCATGACCTGGGGTGATGCATTCTATTTAGTGTCATAGTTGTGCGGACTTTCCGATCCAGAGCGTTTAGTTCGGTCTGAGTCCATCTGAGAATGCCAAAGGTGTAAAAGAGAATAGGCATAACTCATCCGTTATAGGCTTTGACCTTGTTGACCCCCGTCAAAAAACTATTAAGCACCTTTGTAAGGCGGTCGAAGAAGGCTTCACCAACAGACTGTTTTACGTCCGATTCCCTCAAACCTATACTCTGTGACATACCCAGATACCGGTACGTATCAGTTTCGGAAAGTGTTTGCAGTTGGACGACACCAAGGTTAACCTCCTGCGACCGAGTAATCTTTCCCCTCGTCACATGGATAACCGTACACTTATTAACCCCGAACTCCATTCTGATGGAGCCACTAAAATCAACAACGTTGTTTAGTAGCTCCCTCAGCTTCGGAGCTGTTGGAGCTAACAGCTTCAGGTCATCCATGTAAAAAAGGTGCGTCGTCCGATCTCTCCCTCTCCGAAACTGAAATCCCGTCCCCAAATTCTCCAGCAATCAGCTTAGAGGGTTCAGGGCAAGGCAGAACCAAAGTGGACTCAGACAATCGCCCTGGTATATACCCCTCCTAATGCTTATTCGGTCTTCAGCATCCGCCATTCTCTCGCCCTGGAGACTAAGCATTGTACTCCATTGCTCCATACATTTCCCGAGGACTATTATTATTATTATTGGAATTCATAATGTGCCTAAAAATAATAATATTAAGAATCGCGATGACGCGGACGCCCCCCACCGAAGGCCCCACCACCGCGCTCAGATCAGTATCCTGCCCTGCCCAATCAAGTAATCTGCGTGCCTAGACCGTTATGGTAGGTAGTTATGGAATATTTTTGACAATGGAGAACGAACATCTTGTCCTTTTTTTGAATGTGCCTAACGTTTTTAGGTTTCGCAATGGTGGCGGTAAGTCAGTCCAGCACTTGGAAGCGGCAAATCTGAAGCTGCCTCGAAAGGCCACCGTGCGGTGTGGTGGAAGGACAAGGGAACTACTTGAGCGGCGGGTTCTGCACGACTGAACGTCTCGCGTCCATACTAACTTTTCTACCAGATAAGCTGGGACATTGTGTTTAATAATTCCAAAAAGAAGTGTAAAGAAGTGTAACGATCTGCGCGAATCCATTTTTATCATATTTGCATTATTCAAATATGGTGTGATATGTGTTCGCGGCGGAATGTTAAAACAAAATCTTGCACAGGCGTTTTGCACACGTTGGAAAGATTGTTTAGTGCGCGACAGCAAGCGGGGGCCATACACTACATCCAAGTAATTGAATTTAGACAAAACCAACGAATCGCACAATTTTATAATAGTAGTATAGCACGTTTTTCGCCGTGTGGTGCCGGCAAAATAGAATAGCTCCACCCCATATCTTCCTGTTGGTGTCGTAGAAGGCGACTAAGGGGGTGAGTAGAGTACCCGATCACTTTGTGCTCTTTTCACCAGTCCACATAAGACCAGTATGTGTCTTCATCCAAACCTTTCTCCGGTCGTAGCGGTTCCCGCTCCACTGGGTTCAGAGAGGGGAGGACGGGTGTGTGCATCTGTGTTTGCGCGTACACTTGTGCACCTTAAAATATCCTGCGCATTAGACTGCTTCCGATCAATGGACTCTGAGAATTTAAAACTTAGTCCGAGCGCAACACAACACAGGTCCTACCTCGGCGACGTCCTACTGGACACTGGCGGGGCGGCTTGCACGCCTTTTGTGCATGGCTTTCGAGGTTTTTTAATCTTTGGTGCTTAATAACATAACAAAATTGTTTTATTTTTTGCACCGAGACACAAGAAAATTTTGATCGTTAGTAAACTTCTTATAAAATCTTTCCAGAAAATCGATCAAAAATCATAAAACGACCTATTTTTAAGATATTTTCATCGAGCCAAGTTATTAGGTATTATCGTGTTTTGGTTTTACCGAGACATTAGATCAAGGATAAAATATTTTAATCGTATTTTTATTTTCTTTATAAGTTCCTTAGTTTTGTGAATAAATCCGTCGGAAGATGACTAAAAGTTAGAAACTCCCGCCTTAATTATTTTTAATAATTAACTAATAATTACTTTTAAACTTTCGCGTTGCATAATTTAAAACTCAATGAAACGGGAATTAACGCGATCATAATTTAGGTACAAAATGTTACCTCTTTTGCCTGACGTTTCGATCGGGTTACACCGACCGTGGTCACAGGTCACAGTCAGCCTGTCGAAATTATGATCGCGTTAATTCCCGTTTCATTGAGTTTTAATTAACTAATGTTTATTATTCTTTTAATTTCTATTTAATTGAAATTGTTAAAATTAATTACATGTGTTATTTGTATTTCACCGCCAGAGTATGTAGGATTTTATTTAGCTTTTATACTTAAATCTGTAGCCATATTCTATGAAATAAATGATTTTGATTTGGTTTGAATTCTTAAAAGGTGAATTGGTACTCTGTTCGAGGAAATATTTTTTTATAACCTTAATAGTGAAAGAGTTGAGGCGAGGGTATTCGGCAGGTAACTCTAATTGCGGGGGTGGGTAAATCTGCCCACCGCGGGGAGCTGCCCGCGCGGCCGAGCGCGCGCAGCGCGTAAGCAACTGAGCGCCAAATTTGAAATAGGCTTTGAAATTTCCTATAATTAGCTTAAAGAGCTCAGAAGTATATTTTAAATATAATATTATGTCATCTTACGATACCTTTATATGTTCTAAGCTAAAATTATGAATTGATTCACTCACGGCAACTAAGACAAAATTTCAATATTATTAAAGTTTATCGTCATATTAAAGCTAGGTTATACCTATTATTGTTTCATTTTGATATATTTATATTGTTTTGTAATATGTTCAATACTTATACGGTATATTTTTTTTTACGTGGGCGTGGTAGGTCAAATCCAAAACTATGAGAAATAAAGAAAAACACTCAAAAGTTGTCTCGGGCCCGATTTAAATGAAAACTAGAACTGCATTATTAGATGTTTGAAAAAAAAAACTTATTCCTATCTGGCAATCGAACTAAAATGGAAAAAGCCGGCCAAGTGCGAGTCGGACTCGCGCACGAAGGGGACCGTACCATTATCTATAAAAACGGCAAAAAAAATCACGTTTGTTGTATGGGAGGCCCTTAAATATTGTTTAGTATTTGTTGTTATAGCGGCAACAAGAATAAATCATCTTTGAAAATTTCAACTATTATCACAGTTCATGAGATACAGCCTGGTGACAGACGGACAGACGGACAGCGGAGCCTCAGTACCTAATAGGGTCCCGTTTTACCCTTTGGGTACGGAATCCTAAAAAGAAAACAACCGGTATTATTACACCATTCGATAGTGTCGATAATAACAAATTCTGGGGAGTAGTGACATACGGGAAACTTAGGGAAAACCTCATTTTTAACAAAATTGCGCGGTGGGTTGTTCTTTGCACTTAATTGGTCAATGCTTTGCACGGGCGCGTAGGGTTTGTTCCCTGGAATTCTTGGTACTGAAATAATTCCCGGGAAAATTCATTGATTCGAATACCGGCAAATATTAGCCAATAAAAAGAATTTCCCAGGAATTTCGATACTACAATTAGATGCCTCCTACGTAAACCATCATAATGTTTTAAAACCCAACTTTACAGGAGCACCATCTAAAGATATTATTGGGCGCAGTTCTTCTGTCTTTTGCCTAGGAGTAATATTTTTTACTACGTATAGTCGAAGTATAGCTTGTTATCACAATATATTATACAACATGTATTTGTTAACATATTACAGTTTCAGAGATATTGTTGTTACGGTACTTTACGGCGGATAAAACTAATCTCAAAAATGGTAACTCAACAATACGATTATTTACGTTGTATAGTAGTAGATAGCAAGTAAACTATTAAATTAGTCTAATACCAATTAGTATTTAAATAAGTATAAAGGTAGAGGTAAAATTAGTATTAAACCAAAATTGCGTGGTCTTTAATTTATTCATAAAAGACTATAATAGCGGTTGCTTATTTCGGATAGTACATCTTATATTATTCAGCGCCAGTTATTATGAAATTTCTCGTATTCATAAAGATTGGTGCATTATTTAAGATTTTAAAGTAGCCTTTGTTCATCAATAATAATGTAGGGATCTAATGGTGAAAGAATGAAATTGGCTCAGTAGTTTTGGCGCGTTAAACAGTTAATCAGTCCATATAAACAAACAATGAAACCTATCCTCTTTATAATATTAGAATAGATCAACAAATTATACTATGAAAGGTTCTTACTTTGTAGTAAGTGATTCACATAATAATTTTATCCTTAATTACGTTTCGATCGGGTTACACCGACCGTGGTTACAGGTTGACTGGTGAGCCAAAAAAAAGGAACGGCTGAGTCAGCTTGTGACCACACCACCACTGTGTAACCCGGTCAAAACGTCAGGCAAAAGAGGTAATATTTTGTTCCTAAAATATAATCGCGTTAGTTCCCCTTTCATTTATTTTAGATTTTATCCCTTTTTTCGGTAATTTGTACGTAAAATCATTAAAACAATATAAATCATCCTATCAAATTGTTTCTTATTAATAACAAAACAAATATTATTTTTAGCACATATATTTTACGGGTTGCCAGCCAGTCAGATGCCATCCATAAAAAGATCCGGTGCTTGTTAAGACGCGATCTCCAAAGCTGAAACTCCTGCCTCATATAGGATATAAGGCACCATGCAAAATATTTGTCAACTTATTATTTTTGGTTGTTCAGCAAAACCGGTGTCAAAAGTATTTTCCCAAAGAATGGGGAGATCGCATTTTACAAATTTAAAAACCTCGGACGGCAGAACCGTTACAGCAGTTTTGGAAATTCTCGCCTAGATCTTGATCTAGAAGTCGGACTTCTATGGCCGCTTATATGCCTCGCATGTCCTGAAACTTCCACCTGACGCGAATGACCCTAGAGCCACGCTTTTACGCCACTACAGCGATGATTTCCCAGAACTAGACATAGACGACATTGAGTCGGCTCTCAAACATCTTAGCAAGGCAAAGCTGGAGTCACTTCAGAACTTCTAAAAGCAAGGGGGCTACCCATCCTTGGGGAACTAAGGAGATTGTTCAACCCCGTCGTAGGCAATACGACTACGCCGAGGGCGTGGAGCAAGGGCGCGGTTACTCAGTTTTTCAAAAAGGAGATAAAACTCTTGAAGAACTACAGACCGATCACGCTCCTGAGCAACGTCTATAAGCTATTCTAAAGAGTCGTCACAAATCGTCTAGGCGCAAGAGTTGATGCCCTCCAGCCACCGGAGCAGGCTGGATTTCTTAATAAACAGTTGTCTGGGTTTCGACCGGCGATAATTTAGGGGCTATTAATTCTTCTATCGACAAAAACCCGTCATGTTATAACAGCATTGGAAATAAATAAAGAGAAATGGAAAATGTTCAATTTTGGCCTGCGTATGGACAAGATGTTTAGGAAAAAATAATCTTCCTTCTCCCATTCCCTGCCCTTTTTGCAATTCTTTTAGAGAAATATAATATACCCTGAAATTATTTTATTATTTTATATACTACTCTGTCAAGAAAGTACCGGGAAAAGATTAATAACACACAAAACGTAAGTTATTCATCCCAATTTATTTTATCACCTTCAAAGTATGCTCCTTCAGAAGTGATACACTTACGCCAACGAATAATCCAATCATCAAAACATTTTTTAAACGCTTTTTCCCGAATCGAGTTCAGATCTCGCCGAGAATTCTTCTTTATGTCTTCTACTGAATGAAACCGGGTGCCACGAAGAGGTAATTTGAGTTTAGGAAAAAGAAAGAAGTCGGCTGGAGCCATATCTGGTGAATAAGGTGGCTGCTCGATGGTATTTGTTGAGTTTTTGGTCAAAAATTCGTTCACAATGATGGCCTTGTGAAAAGACGCATTATCGCGGTGCAAAATTCAAGACTGTTCATTCCATAAATCTAGCCTTTTTCGTCTAATTTGCTCTCTTAAACGCCGCATAATGCTTAAGCGTTAGCGTAAGATAGCTTAGTTGGTAAAGCACTCGCCCGGCTTGCGATGGGACGTGGGTTCGAGTCCCACCTGAGGTCGATGATTTTTTTCAAGTGTTATTTATCTTCAATAAAACCTTGCATGGAATTGCTAAAAAACAAAAATTTACAATGTTTAAGCATTTCTGATCTTAACCAATAGTCAAATATTTGTAAAAATATTTCTATAGGGTCTTGACGGTAGTATACTACTCAGCTATACATATAGCTACAACATTGATCAGAATACGCTGGCTTTGACAGCGAGAAAAAAACACTTGAGGAATTTCATCTTGTCACGTGACGTCCTCGGTAGCTTAGTTGGTAAAGCACTCGCCCGGCTTGCGATGGGACGTGGGTTCGAGTCCCACCTGAGGTCGATGATTTTTTTCAAGTGTTATTTATCATCAATAAAACCATGCATGGAATTGCTAAAAAACAAAAATTTACAATGTTTAAGCATTTCTGATATTAACCAATAGTCAAATATTTGTAAAAATATTTCTATAGGGTGTCGACGGTAGTATACTACTCAGCTATACATATAGCTACAACATTGATCAGAATACGCTGGCTTTGACAGCGAGAAAAAAACATTTGAGGAATTTCATCTTGTCACGTGACGTCCTCGGTAGCTTAGTTGGTAAAGCACTCGCCCGGCTTGCGATGGGACGTGGGTTCGAGTCCCACCTGAGGTCGATGATTTTTTTCAAGTGTTATTTATCTTTAATAAAACTTTGCATGGAATTGCTAAAAAACAAAAATTTACAATGTTTAAGCATTTCTGATCTTAACCAATAGTCAAATATTTGTAAAAATATTTCTATAGGGTGTTGACGGTAGTATACTACTCAGCTATACATATAGCTACAACATTGATCAGAATACGCTGACTTTGACGGCGAGAAAAAAACACTTGAGGAATTTCATCTTGTCACGTGACGTCCTCGGTAGCTAAGTTGGTAAAACACTCGCCCAGCTTGCGATGAGACGTGGGTTCGAGTCCCACCTGAGGTCGATGATTTTTTTTCAAGTGTTATTTATCTTCAATACTTAAAAATATGATAATAGTTGTAAGTTCAGACGCGTCAGAATGGCGAGTATATGTCCTCAAACGATGATGCCAATTTATACAATAAACAAAATACATGTGCTTCTGTAACAAAGTTTCCCAAAGTAGTTGTTGTATATGGTCATATTTGAGATCTGTTTTCTAATTGGAGCAAAAAAAAAAGTAAGGATCAGTAGTAGGATAAGTAGTAGAATGTAGGGTACTGTTGTCTTTCATTTACGCGAACACGATACATTTAAATGAAACGGATTTACGGATTATTTCGCGATTTATTAACATTTTATTTAACCTGACGTTTCGAACACTTTACAACGTTCGTGGTCACAGGTAGACTAAGGTGTTATTCGTCTTTACAATATTTTGAAAAAATATAAACTACCGTCACTAAGTTAATATTAATTTGTGTTCCTATCCACGCAAAAAGGGCTAACTGTATCTAGAGGTCTTGTAGTGTGGGGCCTAGCATGGGATTTCGTTAAAACAGGATCCCATGCTGGTGGTATTTTCCAACCATCTTCTCTGTTGAACTTCGGGTGTCTTCTAATTTCAATTGCCTCCCGTAACATGCGAGGAACAAATCGTCGTTCTCTTGCAAGGACTTTAGGCTGGTCAAATCGTATGAAATGGTTGGGTGTATCTAAGGCATGTTGTTCACACACTGCAGACTTAGTATTCCGTCTATGTTTGATGTCGGCTATATGTTCTTTTACCCGCACGCCTATACTTCGTTTTGTTTGACCGATATAGGAGAGCCCACAAGTCACATTCCAGTCTGTACACCCCCGCATCTTGAAGAGGTATGTTGCACTTGACAGGTGGTAAAAATTGGTTAATCTTTTTCGGCGGCTTGAAGTAGGTTCTGATTGAAGCGCGCTTCAAAATGTTACCAATCTTGTCAGTGACACCCTTCATATAAGGTAGTACAGCAGGTTGGCGTTCGACGGTGGAATGCTTGACCCGGGGTCTGGAACGACGTGGTACCGGCAACTGGTTTTCCCGTAGTACCTTCCTGACATGCTGGAGCTCGCCAGCCAGGTGTTGGTCGTCACAGATACCCCTTGCTCCCTGAAACAATGATTTGCCTACGGTAGCCAACTGTCGAGGATGATGGTGAGAGACATAGGTATGTCTGTAACGTTTCATTTAGAATGTAGGGTGTGCAGTACCGTTGCTGAAACTGATTTTTGAATCCTCGGCACAGGAATCAGCGAGTACCGGAAAATACCGAGAATACATTCGGTACGTTACGTTCGATACCGGATAAAAAACTAAGATAATAATACTGTGTTGATTATTCGTGCTCGTGTTAAATAGCTCAGTGTAAATTACAGATTTTTTACTGAGGATTTATTCACAAAATATAGCCATTTTTGTGTAATCTTTTTAATCACTTTAAAAAATTAAATGACACATTTGACAAAGGGGAAAGGTTGTTCTTCTGTTTGTAGGTACTTCTGAGCAGCGGGAACCATAGATTACTTGAAGCAATGTATTTTCCTGGGAATTCCCAGTTATTTCAGTACCGAAAATTCCCGGGAGCAAACTCTAGTCATGCAAATTTTACTTCAGACCAAAAGTCAAGGGATCCATTAGCGTTAGTTTAATAATTATAGCTAAATCTATATGTATACAACGGCAACGGTATGCAGTAAAGCTATAAAGCTATGCTATTCGGTTCGTGTAAATTTTGTTTATAAATATTATTTTAGTTTTATAAATAAATTAAAATAAAAAAATATGTAAGAAACCTGTATGGCTTATTGAGATCCCTCATTTGAGACCAATGGCATTAAGTCCGCCTACTACACATTTTGTACTTAAGAATAAAAGAAGAATAAGAGGACTCTCATTTGAGATCAAACACGAGGGGTCTATTATCTTTGGTTTACAAATTAAAGTTAAAAAACTAAATGAAACGGGAATTAACGCGATCATAATTTAGGTACAAAATGTTACCTCTTTTGCCTGACGTTTCGATTGGGTTACACCGACCGTGGTCACAGGCTGACTGGAACAGCGCTGTTATCTATTATGTTGTCTATTATGATCGCGTTAATTCCCGTTTCATTGAGTTTTAAATTATGCAACGCGAAAGTTTAAAAGTAATTAAAGTCAAAAAACTAATTAACCTAAGAATCGTGTAGAACTAGTCGATACCTCTTATTTGAGACTAAACACGGTCAATAGGGGTTTATAATCGGTTGTTTACTAGTCATAGCAATTACGAATTATTATAAAATACATATATATTGTTACTTATACTTTTTTTTTGGGCGGTAGATGTCAAAAGAGTAACAGCAGAAATGTTGTCTCCGATTTTATTTAATTATTTAAAATACTTAAAGTGTTTTTTTGATAAATGTAACTACACCCACCTGCTGTCACCTATCAGCACTACTTTCTCACAATCAATCACTGAACAAACTTGTCTTTTTACACTGCGGAAATGGCACTACTAGCTGACCTGAAGTCATCCCAGGAGGAGATGGAGGCACAGTTATCGAGACGGATGGCTGACTTTGAGGCACAATTGAGAGCTGCTACACCGCCTAAGGATACACAAACAAAACTTGCAGGTGACTTTTATGCTTTCCGGGACCTTGTGTGGGGTCTCTTGAAGAGTATGAGACAGCAAATCGCTGCCTGTGCCAACACCATCGACACTATGGAAATGCGGCACAGACGTAAAGCTCTCCTCTTCAGTGGCATACCAGAGAGTGTGGACCATGTCTCGGATGCAGTCGTTGACACCATCAAGACAAAGCTTAATCTGCATGACTTTGATGCCTCTAAAATCACACTGTGTCATCGGTTGGGTGATAAAGCGGCCAAGCGTTGCAGACCTGTACTGGTACGCTTCGCTACTTATAACATCAAGTCCTCAATTTGGAAGAACAAGTCACTGCTCAAGGGTTCTCCTATTTCAGATAGTGAATTCCTCACAAGGATCAGGCAGGCGATTTTTATTAAGGCCCGTTCGCATTTTGGAATGCGTGATTGTTGGACCTCTGACGGAGTTATTGCAATCAAGCTTTGTGACGGCAGTAAGCGGAAAGTCAATTCACCCGAAGAGCTACAAATGCTGATCCAAAAGTTCCCGAGGCCCGCATCCAAGGACAGCCCTCAAGCACCGGTGGTGCCTATACCTACTCCTCAGGCTTCAGCTTCGAACGTGTCAAAGATTGGGACTCAAGCAAGCAGGCAGCTAAGAAATAATTTCGTCTTGCTATCCGGTGATGTACTATCCCCCAATTTCCAATATTGTCTCATAAAGAAGGTATTCATAATGTAATACAAATCAAATTAACTTGTAGGTAATTTTTATGTAACTTTTAGCTGTCACAGTCTTTTTTCTTTTTTTTTTGTTGTTTTGTTTTTCATAGCATTGGACCACTGATCAAATAAACTCTTGGACCTTCGATAACGAATAACGTTTCGTTTCTCGTTATATATTTTTTTCTTATTTAAATACCTGGGGGATAGGCATTGTTGGTGGCTAGCTACTGTTTTTATTCTTAGTTTATTTTACTACGCAGTGTATTGTATGTTATTGTTGATTTTTTTTATTTTATAGTTCTTGATTGTGTTAATCACTTTTGTATAAGTCAGCTGGTGGGTCATGCAGAACGTAATTTTGGCTTTTATAGGTGGTCATCTAATTAATTCCATAATTATTATCATATTAACTATTATTATTTATATTATATAATATTACTTGTGCAATCATGTCTATAATAAGTGATCTCCATAACTCAGCCAACTCTTCTTTATCATTTCATTCTTGCAACTCTTCGTTCGAGTCTGTGATCTCAGAATCTCATACACTTAGCGATCAACTACTGAACTGTTTCGAAAACGGCAAAAACACCCTAAATGTATGCCATATTAATGCTCAGAGCATTGCAAAACATCACTGTGATTTACTTGACAGTTTCTCGTCTGAGCTCATTCACGCCGTTCTTGTTTCTGAGACCTGGCTCAAACCCTCTTTACCTTCAGTTGCGTACAGCTTGCCGGGTTTTGTACTTGTACGAAATGATCGATTGGGAAAGGGTGGTGGTGGCGTAGCTATATATTTGAAATCTGATATCCCCTATAAAATCATTTTGTCATCCCCTCCCAGCTACTCTGCTGCAGCGGAATATCTTTTTATTGAAATATGTCTGGCTGGAGTTAAGGTGGTTCTCGGAGTCGTGTATTGCCCTCCTGCGATTGATTACTTCTCTCAGCTCGAACTCGCCCTTGAATCCCTTAGTACTGACTACTCTCATCATGTCATCATGGGCGACTTCAACACTGACCTTTCTAGAGACTCCTCTAAATCCCAAAAATTTTTGAACATTCTAAAATCTACTGGTCTCCTGCATCTCTTGTTTCTCCCAACACACCACAATATCGACACCTGTGATACTTGGATCGATCATGCACTGGTTTCTTGCAATCAGCGTGTACTCCGTCATGGTCAATTGTTGGCTCCCGGTTTTTCCAGGCATGACCTCCTCTACCTCTCTTACAGAGTCCGACCTCCAAAGAGTAAGCCGCAGACAGTTCAGCTTAGAAGTTACGGACGTATAAATACGGAAAACTTACTGCGAGATGCTTCTTTGATCGACTGGGATCAAGTGAAGGCTGCAGCCACAGTCGACCTGAAAGTGGATTTGTTCACAAAAAACATCTTAAATCTCTTTGACAAATATGCACCTATACACACTGTCCGCATAAGGCGACCGCCGGCGCCGTGGTTAACAAAGGGCATCCGCATGGCTATGTCTAAACGTAATAAAGCCTTCCGTAATTTAAAAAAAAGACAGGTCTGAAGGCAACTGGGCTGCGTATAAATCTGCACGAAATCGGTGCAATCAGATGATACGAGCAGCAAAACGACGTCATATCCACACCGAAATCCTCAACTCTTCGGCTTCAAATGCTTGGAAGTTCCTAAATTCACTCGGTGTTGGCAAATCTAAATCTGATGACATCCCCATTTCTTTGAACCTTAATGACATAAACCAACATTTTACTGATCTGCCAACACTCGACGCTCACACTAAAACCAACACGTTAGCATTTATAGCTTCTCTTCCTGCTCCTGACATAGATCCTTTCTCTTTCAACCCTGTTTCTGAGACTGAAATTGGTAAAGCCATTTTATCTATTACTTCCAAGGCAACCGGAGTGGATGGCATCAGCCGCCTGATGAAAGTGCCCTTGATTAAAATTATCTTGCCAGTTATCACAGACATAATTAATTGGTCTCTGGACTCTGGCAAGTTTCCTGACATGTGGCGTAAAGCTCTCGTCTGTCCACTCCCCAAAGTCCGCAATCCTACTACACCTGGCCATTTTCGACCAATTTCTATTTTACCCTTCCTTTCTAAAATTCTTGAGTCCAGTGTTTTAAAACAGTTATCTTCCCACCTTTCTCAGAATAATTAATAAAATTCCTTTCAGTCTGGTTTTCGCCCCGCCCACAGTACTACCACTGCTCTTCTTAAGGTGACTGAAGATATTAGGGAGGGAATGAATACCTCTAAAGTCACTCTTCTGGTATTAATAGACTTCTCGAATGCCTTCAACACAGTGGACTATGACCTTCTTCTCGCTATACTATCCCATCTAAAAGTGTCTGATTCAGTTGTAAAATGGTTCTCATCATACCTGCGTGATCGCCAGCAATTAATCAAGACTCGGCACTCAACCTCTGATTGGTACCACTTATCTTCTGGCGTACCGCAGGGTGGCATTCTATCTCCTTTATTATTTTCTATTTTTATTAATCTCATCACTCTTAATCTTCGCTGCTCGTATCATCTGTATGCCGATGACTTGCAACTGTATGTCCACACAGATATCGCTCAAATATCCTCTGCAGTCAGTTTAATTAATGATAGCTTGAACTATATATCTACTTGGTCTCGCAATTTTGGCGTTTCTGTTAACCCTTCAAAATGTCAAGCTATCATTGTAGGTAGTTCAAGACTGATTTCCAAAATAAGCACTGCTGATCTAGAACCAGTTGTATATGAAGGAACCTCAATTCCGTACTGCGCCAGTGTTAAGAACTTGGGCCTTATGATCGACTCGACACTAAGCTGGACTGTTCATGTAGCTGAAGTTAGCCGTTAAGTAATCTGTTGCCTAAGGAGTCTCTATCGTTTAAAATTCTTTCTTCCATTTAAGACTAAGTTTATGTTGATGCAAACTCTCGTCATCCCCATCATAGACTCCGCTGACTCATGCTGTTCTAACCTCTCCGAGGCACTCACCGACATACTTGAACGTCTTCTCAATAGTTGCATTCGATTTATATTCGGCCTCCGTAAATACGATCATGTTTCTAGTTATAGGTCCCAACTAAAGTGGCTTCCCATCCGTCAGCGTAGAGACTCTCGAATTCTTGGCATTATTTACGCCGTTCTAAACAATCCTTCATCCCCTTCTTATCTTAAAAATATGTTTTCATACTTATGTCAATCTCATGACCGCTCTCTCCGTTCCTCAGACAATCTGCGGCTGGGTACCCCTGCTCATCGTTCTTCTTTTGTCTCTAAATCTTTTGCTCTGAAGGCGACACGACTGTGGAACTCACTTTCCCTCGACATTAAAAAGTCCGAGTCAAAAGTCTCGTTTAAGAACAAAGTTCGCAAATTCTTAATGTAGATTGATTGCAAAATATTGTATTTATATGTAAATTTATTGGTTATCGTATGTAGGTATTTTATGTATCTTAAATGTCTATATATATTATATATATTTATAAATTTGTATATATGTATGCAATATGTATTTTAATGTTAATATTTAATTAATTTGTTGCATTACTTATTTATTGCTTTTGTTTATTTTTCTTCATCTTGTATGTTTACCGCACCACTTCAAAAGCTTTCTGCATGACCTATAGGTTGACTGGCAGAGAATGCTTCTAGCATTAAGTCCAACTATTGTACATTTCTTTTTTAAGTTTGTGCAATAAAGTTTTAAATAAATAAATAATAAAATAAATAAATATATTTTTTCATTTTAAATTGTAAATTATGTATGTACTATCACCGTATTACTTACAACAAATTTACATAAGTATTTCTTGTACATGTAATTATTTTGTATTTTCATTGATGTAACACTAAATAAAGTAAAATTGAGGTTGCCTGGCTTCACACAAAAAAGTTTCACAAAAAATCTAAATATTCACAAGAATTAAATTTCGTAGCTATTGCGATGGTGTGCGGGGGGCGGGGGGAGTCCGAGCGCAACACAACACAGGTCCTACCTCGGCGACATCCTACTGGACTCTGGCGGGGCGGCTTGCACGCCTTTTGTGCATGGTTTTCGAGGTTTTCAAATCTTTGGTACTTAATAACATAACAAAATAGATTTTTTTTTCACCGAGACACTAGAAAATGTTGATCTTTAGTAAACTGCTTAATTTTTACATACTTGTATCATATAACCTTTACAGAATATCATAAAACGACCTATTTTTAAGAATTTTTTCTATCGAGCCAAGTTGTAATTATCGTGTTTTGGTTTCACCGAGACATTAGATAAAAGATTAGATACTTTAATCGTATTTTTATTTTCTTTATAAGTTTCTTAGTTTAGTGAATAAATCCTCCGAAAGATGACTAAAAGTTAGAAACTCCCGCCTTAATTACTTTGCTAAATGCATCAATAATCCCCAAATATAACAAAAAATCCTTTTTTTTTTCAACGTAAGTGGTTCATAATCTAACTAAAAGTGGTTCATAAATAAAAAAATAATAATGCAGAGACACCAATCAGGCTTTTAATCTATTTCATGACACATTGACACTTCTATTTGACCTATGTTTCCCTATTATTAAAATAAAAGTCTGTAATACAACAAGACAGTCTACATGGATAACTAAAGGGCTAAGAAGATGCTGTGCTAAAAAGCGAGCTCTTTACTACAAATATATAAACTCTGAGTTACAAAATAAAATAAAAAATAAAAATACATATAAATTCTATAGTAAACTACTCCAAAGATGTATGACTACAGCACACAAGATCTGCTACTCAAAAACTATACTGACATCAAAAAATAAATGCAAAGCATCCTGGACAGTTGTAAACAAAAATATTAACAAACAAAAAATTGGAAATGACATATAATATGTAAAAATATTGTAAACTTATTTAATAATGTACTGACTTTTTTTTTACGACAACTCTTATCAATAAATTAATCAAAAACCTGACATTTTCAATTACTTGTAATAATATATTTAGTGCTAACTAATAAAATCTAAATTCTATTCATAACTATAATAAACAATATTATGTAAAAAAATGACTTCGTACAATTATTTTTCTGTGTAAATGCCTTTTTATTAAATTAAATAAATTTGCATGCCTACACTTATATACAATACAATAAGACTGTTGATACTTTTAAAAATTTATGACATGCCAACATCTAATATTGTACACAGTTTTAAAGCAAATAAAGATTATTTCTATTTCTATTGCGGCACCGGGTTCCTTGTAGTAGATGGGTCACCGGTACCCGCAGGTAGGTAGGTAAGTTAGGGTTCGAAATAAACCAATATTAGGTATTATCAGTTTATTGTTTGCCTTACAAATCTGTGGCCGCCTTACGTCTAGGACCGAGAGTTACATAAATTAGGTACACTGGCCTGAACAATATTTTTTCTTGTAGGTAGGTAGCAGGGTAGTTTAAAGTGGTCACGTCCGCAATCGTAGTCTTTAATTATTATGGAATTCACTCGTCTCTCCCCAGCCGGTGAGCGATGTGGTTGCATACGGTGGTAGGAAAGCCGTATTATTCCTGGCCTTGTTCCTGGAAGTCCAGATAGAAAAGGTTTGAGCACAAGTTGCTACGCGCGAGTACGCAGCACGGTTAAAAGGTCACAGTGTTCCAGAAAGAAGGGAAAACGGAAAGTGCTAGCGTTAGAAATAAGTTTAGAACACCTTACAATGATGCGGTAGTAATAAAATACATGGAAACTTACCCCAGCGGGAGTTCACTACAAAAATATTAGTTCGTTACGTTTGAAAATATGGCGGGCGCGCAGCAAGCGACACAGCAGGGAATTTCCGAGTCTTGCCGATCGCCTGCATTCGGAAGGCTTCGTGAACGCGAACTGGCTCTTGGGATGCGTGTGAGTTGACGCGGAATAAATGTGTGAACCATTTCAACAATCGTTCTTGAGGGTTCTGTCTAATTATTTGTTAAAATTGGTTTTGTTTTAGAATTTATAGTTTTATTTTAGATAAATATCAAGGTAAGTATGTATGTTTAGTTATATTTATTTTATATAGATTTAAGTGTAAATAAGTTTTTCATAATTAATAAACTTTTAATCTTAAATGTTATGTAACGAGTCTACAACGTTACAGTACCCCGCCAAAAAGCAAAGAATTTTGCATGCTTAGTTGCGATATTCGACTCACACTACTAAGCTAAACTTACTACATATCTCATTCAGACTTAACTTTCATACTTCACGCACACATTTATTACAGACAGAAAATCTCCAAATTTATTGTTTATATTTATTTAAGATCCTTACAGACAGAGGGACAATTTTTTTAAATATAATTGCACTCATGTAGTGAGTTTACGGTGTAAATAAACATTGTTTTTATTTTATTTACACATACTTGGGCTTAAATAGTAGATTATTAGGGTTCGTTTGAGTTTTTTTTTTTTTTGTAATTTATTAGTTTAATGTCTTTGATATGGTAGGAGCCTAGTGGTTTTCCAGACATATCCGCTAATTCATAAACGATAGGTGATTTTTTAGCAATAATTTTACATTGTACAAATTTCGGTGCTAATTTTTTATTTAAGTATTTGTCTTTATCGCTTTGGTAAAATGTCTTTCTCCATACCACATCACCTACATTAAATTCAGCGGGTTTTCTACGTCAGTTATATTGTTGACAATTCCTACTGTGAGCTTGTAGCAGCAGAGATTGGACTTTGTTAAAGATGTTTGACAAGACACCTATATTCTCAGCGTAAGAATCGCGCGGTTGAAAAATAAGGTCTTCTCCGTTCTCATTATTAAGGTAATGTGAACCACATGTGATCAATTCACGTCCATACACAAGGAAGGAAGGAATGAAACCTGTTACCTCGTTCACGGAACTATTCACAGCGAATTGTATTTTAGGTACAAGTAGGTCCCAGATACGCTGATCATTAGAGATGAATGTTGAGATAGCTGTCATAATGGTCTTATTGTATCTCTCGACTGTGTTAACATGCGGCGAATATTTAGGAGTGAAGTGTAATTTAGGTACTTTATATTTCTCAAACATCTGCTTTAGTGTAGCACTTACGAACTGCTTACCGTTATCAAGTATTACTGTAGAAGGTATGCCATGTATAAGAAATACATGTTCCTCTAAGATTTTGGTGACAATTTCGGCAGCAGCGCGCTTGATTGGAAATAGTAAGCAATACTTACTAAAACAACAAGTCACGACTAGGATGTAACAGTTATTTTTCCTAGGAGGTGGTAGAGGTCCTACTAGATCTACGCTAATAGTTTGGAAAGGTCTCGAACAGTGCTTAGGCCTACCCATTTCACCCAAGGGAGCGTGGTTCTGGTGCTTGTGCGCAATGCAGTTGTCGCACGAAGTGACCATTTTAACGACATCAGCATGCATAATTACTTTTAAACTTTCGCGTTGCATAATTTAAAACTCAATGAAACGTCAGGCAAAAGAGGTAACATTTTGTACCTAAATTATGATCGCGTTAATTCCCGTTTCATTGAGTTTTAAATCAGCATGCATACCCGGCCAGTAGTATCTGAGGCTTAAGCGCTTATAGGTTTTAAATATACCAAAGTGGCCAGCTGTGATATCTTAGTGGTTTTTAAGCATCACTTCCTCTCTGAACTCTGAAGGAATCACTTCTTTCCACTCGAACTCTTTATGCAAAGGATGTTTGGTTTGCATGAAGCGAAATAAGCGACCATTTTTGACAAGATAATTAGGGAAAGATGTTGGAGAATTTTGGCAGCCATGATAAATATTTAGGTACCAATGGTCAATAGTAGTAGGTGTAGTATTTACATTTGAATCTATAGCAGAAATGTTGAATGTACGTGATAATGCATCAGGGATGACATTATCAACGCCACGTCGGTGTTTAATTTCGAAATTAAATGCAGATAGTCGAACGCCCCAACGAGCTAGACGTCCAGTCGGGTTATTGAGATTTAGGAACCACTTTAGAGCTGAATGGTCCGTGTAGACGATAAATTTTTTGCCATTATCAAGATAGCATCTCCAGTGTTCCAAAGCTACTAAGACAGCGAGAGCTTCCCGTTCAGTGATACTGTAGTTTCTTTCAGGGCCTGTCAGTGTTCTACTGGTATAGGCTATAGGGTGCTCAATTCCTTTACAGTCTGAGTTAGCATTCCTCCAACACCATAGTCGCTAGCGTCGGTATGGACTTGGAATGGCAGGTTAAAGTCAGGGTACGAAAGAATCGGTGCAGATACTAATAGTTCTTTAAGTTTTGGGAAAGATTCGTCGGCTTCAGAAGACCAAACAAAAGGATTAGATTTCTTGTTGGTAGAAGTGAGTTTATTTAAGGGGCCAGCGATTGAACTGAATTTTGGAACAAATTTACGATACCACGAGGCTATACCCAAGAATCATTTAACTTCTTTTTTATTATTGGGTGTAGGGTAATTCACTATAGTGTCTACTTTAGATGGATTGACATGGAGGCCTTTAGAATTAATGACATAACCCACATATTTGAGCTCGTTTCGAAAAAAAACAGATTTTTCGAAGTTGATGGTCAAATTGGCGAAAGTTAGTTTTTTGAGTACTTTTAGAAGAAGAGAAATATGCTCATTAAAACTAGCGCATGCTATAACTATGTCATCGACATAAACAAAGACAGAGTTCTGGAATTCAGGACCATAGAACAGGTTGTCAACAAGTCTCTGTTGAGTTGCCGGTGAATTTGTTAACCCAAAGGGCATAGTGACAAATCTGAAGGTTCCACGATGAGGAATGTAGAAAGCAGTCTTATTGCGGTCGTTTTCAGCTATAGCAATTTGCCGAAATGCCTTAGATAAATCAATGCTACTTAGGTATTTAGCATTCTTGAGGTTATCTAAGATTTCAGAGATGTAGGGTAGTTTATATGCGTCTTTTTTAGTAACCGAATTTAGCTTTCGAGAATCAAGACAGAATCTCAGTTTGCCGTCTTTCTTAGGTCAATGAAACAGGTGAGGACCAAGGACTTTCACACTCTTCCACCACTCCAAGAGCTATCATCTCGTCCAGTTGCTCAGACAGAATGCGCTGTTTTTCAGGAGAAACGCGGTAGTATCTTTGCCTAATGGGTGGAGAGTCTCCAGTATCGATATGATGCATTATTAGATTGGTTCTGCCTAGACCACGCTTTTCAGTCGAGATGTCTCTAAACTGCTCTATGATGTTATCCGCAGTTACACGTTGAGACTCAGTTAGTTCACGGTAGGAATGTAACGCTCTGGTAGGATCATTTGTTGTAGTTATTTCAGCAATACTACTAGAAGAATTATGTAGGAAAATTGAATTATGAAATTTAGGAAACAGGTGAAATTTTGTCCAAAAATCGATGCCCAATATTAAATTTGTTTTTACAGAAGGTATAACGTAAGCTTTTAGTATATGAAATTGATTTTCAAAGTTAACTGGCAGATTGACGTAACCTTTAGCAGGTAAAAGTTCTCCTCCAGCAGCGGCAAAAGTCTTAGTCAGATCTTTATGAAGTGTCAGGCCTAAAGATATCAAACGTTCATGAGAATTATTCCCCAGGATAGTAACCGAAGAACCAGAGTCCAATAATCCACAAAGACTAGTATCACACACCATAACTGATGCGTAAGGACGAACATCATTAATAGGTTCTTTATCGAAGACTGCTGTCACAAAATAACTAGAAAAGAATTTGTTTATAATAGAAAGCCATTCTTTCGAATCTCCTTCATCAAAATTTTTAGAATTTTGTGCAATAAATTTATAAGTATTTATGTCACAGCAATCTTCACTGATTAGTTTTTTTGATTTGATTGTAAGTGACATTTAGGGCAGTCAGGATATTTGACATTTTTCGTTCCACATTTAAAACAAATAGGAAATCTATCAGCTTTACACTCACTCAAAGGGTGATCTGAATTACGGCAGCGAGGGCAAAAGACTTTTTTAGTGTCAAGACTACTAGTATTTATAGCGGCTATATTTAAATTGTTTGTAGATTTATTAATAAAATTGGTATTATTTGGTTGTTGATTTTTATGATTATTTTTATTGTAGAACGAATAATTGTTATTCCTAAAGTTATCATTATTTTGTCTATACTGTTGAGTGTGAAAAGTATTTTTATTATAGTTAGACTCAGAAGACTTTGAAAACGCTAGGTCAGGAGCTTTGGTTTCAGATAAAATTTTAGGTGGCTCTTTAAATTGAGAAGTCAGAGATTGAATTTTCTCAAAATTTCTACACACCGTTTTTAAATTTTCTATGGTGTCGATAGATGATGAGTTAGAAGCAAATACACTAGCATAACATGGTCTTATATTATGCATTAGGATGCTTAGTTTTTCATGTTCAGAAACAGGTTTAGTCAGTCGAGAGAACAATTCAGACATTTTAGCAGAATATATGGTTATGTTTTCGGTATCTCCTTGAGTTCTATTACGAATCTCTACTTATAACCTATAGTCATAGTCAAATTGACTGAAATCATCGATCAGTAGTGAAATCAAATCCTCCCAAGTACCAACAGAGTTTTTAACACTACGGTACCAGTGTAATGCGTCCCCTGTGAATATTTCCGTAGCATATGTCAACAATTTAGAAGAAGATATACCTCTAGCAGTACTATACTCCTCCACTCTCTGTATAAAGGCGTGCACACAAGTTTTGCCACTGTATTGTACGTCTAGGACCGAGAGTTACATAAATTAGGTACACTGGCCTGAACAATATTTTTTCTTGTAGGTAGGTAGCAGGGTAGTTTAAAGTGGTCACGTCCGCAATCGTAGTCTTCAATTATTATGTAATTCACTCGTCTCACCCCAGCCGGTGAGCGATGTGGTTGCATACGGTGGTAGGAAAGCCGTATTATTCCTGGCCTTGTTCCTGGAAGTCCAGATAGAAAAGGTTTGAGCACAAGTTGCTACGCGCGAGTACGCAGCACGGTTAAAAGGTCACAGTGTTCCAGAAAGAAGGAAAAACGGAAAGTGCTAGCGTTAGAAGTAAGTTTAGAACACCTTACAATGATGCGGTAGTAATAAAATACATGGAAACTTACCCCAGCGGGAGTTCACTACAAAAATATTAGTTCGTTACGTTTGAAAATATGGCGGGCGCGCAGCAAGCGACACAGCCGCCCCGTCTGACGTCTAAAAAGGTATGAGCCCAAGAAATTTCCGAGTCTTGCCGATCGCCTGCATTCGGAAGGCTTCGTGAACGCGTACTGGCTCTTGGGATGCGTGTGAGTTGACGCGGAATAAATGTGTGAACCATTTCAACAATCGTTCTTGAGAGTTCTGTCTAATTATTTGTTACAATTGGTTTTGTTTTAGAATTTATAGTTTTATTTTAGATAAATATCAAGGTAAGTATGTATGTTTAGTTATATTTATTTTATATAGATTTAAGTGTAAATAAGTTTTTTATAATTAATAAACTTTTAATCTTAAATGTTATGTAACGAGTCTACAACGTTACACTATTTCATATAAATATTGTAGAAAATAGCTCTAACCATCCTTCTGAATGGGATGCAGAGTATCGGTAGGTAGGTACTATTCGAATTCATACGATCGTTGATGATCAAAGCGACGCAGATACAATAGACACAAAATGTAGGTATTTTACATTCTATAAAAGGTACTTCATACTATATATAGCTCCGTAACCTCCGATATAGCTTTTTATCACAACTAGTCAAGTTTTTATTTACAAACCAAGTGTGTTACAGTTCTTATGGCAGGTACAATTGTGCTCATTTGGTAGTGTTGCAAAAATGCGGTAAGAGGGCGTTTAAAATCAAGAAATAAACATTTTGTTTATAAATTATACAGCTCTCGTGCTAATATTGGCACTATACATATTATATTAATTCTTAATATTGGTTCTGTGGTGTGTTAAAACGCTTGCTGGCTGTTAGCACACAGATTTATTAAGATCGCGTCGATCGCATCGTTGCTTGGACGCGGTGAGTAGCCACGCACACCTACATAACACTCCTCCCTCTAGTTCGTATCTTAATTAAGAACTAAAACTAATATAGTACATTAAAAGAACTTCTTAAAGTCTACCCTTGGGCGATTCGTAACAATTGACTAGAGCTCTGCGCTTCAACCTGAACGTCCCTCTGGTTCCTATTCGAGTCGACTGCCTCATGGAATTCTTCATCCGAGTCTAAGTCTGTTGCTGTAGGATTGTCTACTATTACATCTGGAACGCCAGGGTTGTCAATACTAGAACCATCTCTAGCGCTTTCTTCCAATAGTGATGACATTGCTGGAATATAGAACTCAGCCCTCCTCCCTCTGGCTAAGCCACTGTCCGGTACGTAGTCCTGCTCGGATCGAGTAGGCACCGTTGGAGACGCCGAGCCTAATACCGGCGACATCGGTGGCCGGCGCAGAAGCAGTGACTGGGGCGGCGGTGAAGTCTGCAGCGGTGACGGCAGAGACTGGGGCGGCGGCGGAGTCTGGAGCGGCGGCGGAGATTGGGGCGGCGGCGGAGTCTCAGATGATGGACCCGGATCAGGTAGGTCGTATTATTAGTTCCTATTACTATATTGTTACGGATGCCCTTATCAAGAACTTATTGATTCTTGTGTCTTTTAAAATATTCTGAACTGTTTGAATCTTTTACCATATAGGTAACATTTCCTAATCTTTTCACAAATTTCACAAAAAAAATACGTTTAAAGTACATCTAAAAAAACGCGTCTCAATACTTTAGTCACTTCACTTGAATTTGGGTTTCCATTCTACATTGGCACATGCCGAACTTGCTGCAAACCTCTTACAGCAAACCTCATCATTCAGTTCATCGGTGGTTTCGTCTCATTTCAATAGTCAAGACGACATGGAAACGGCGAAGCTGAAACGCTTAGTTAAAGACTTGCTGAAGGCTCGTATTTTCTTAGGCCGCTATGTTGAAAGGCGTTTAATTGATCAACGGATTGGTTACCGCGATATAATATTGGTGAGTGCCGCCGAAGTTGAGTTAAAAAGAGACATAGTGAAAGCTGAACACTTGATGAGGTCTGCTTTACCCCAAATTCATTGGATCGGCATTGCAGAATCTGAACCTATGTGAACTTGGCACCCGACCTTGGAAAAAAAAAACTTCTTTGGGTTTGTTTGAAAGAAAACGGTATGTAGTGGATTGTAGTGAAGTTATTTTCGTTTGTAGTTTTTCCGAAAAAAAATTATAGACTACAAAAAAAATGTCAGCCCCCGAGATTGCAAAAACTTACTTTTTCCGGATGTTTCTTATAGAGAACCGTTAGTAGTGGTTTGTAGTGAAATTCTTTTCGTTTGTAGTAAAATAGAAAAATTAGAAAAAAATATTTTAAATTTCGAATATTTTTATTTATTAAAAAATTCGATTTGAAGCCAATACGACTACTAAACACGCTGAAAATGACTGAGAAGCATTCGCAGAGGTTGGTAGTGGATTGTAGTGCACGAATTTTCGTTTGTAGTAGAACAGAAAAAATAGAAAAAAATATTAAAGATCGTGTAATCATCCAAAAAAACATATTTTCTACACAATGCCTTTGAAAGGCTATACGACAACTACAAACGCTAGAAATGACTGAAAAGCATTCGTAGAGGATGGTAGTGGATTGTAGTGCTCGAATTTTCGTTTGTAGTAGAACATAAAAAATAGAAAAATATATTAAAGATCGTGTAATCATCAAAAAAAACATATTTTCTACACAATGCCTTTGAAAGGCTATACGACAACTACAAACGCTAGAAATGACTGAAAAGCATTCGTAGAGGATAGTAGTAGATTGTAGTGCACTAATTTTTGTTTGTAGTAGAACAGAAAAAATAGAAAAAAATATTAAAGATCGTGTAATCATCCAAAAAAACATGTTTTCTACACAATGCCTTTGAAAGGCTATACGACAACTACAAACAATAGAAATGACTGAGAAGCATTTGTAGAGGATAGTAGTGGATTGTAGTACACGAATTTTCGTTTGTAGTAGAACAGAAAAATTAGAAAAAAATATTAAAGATCGTGTAATCATCCAAAAAAACATATTTTCTACACAATGCCTTTGAAAGGCTATACGACAACTACAAACGCTTGAAATGACTGATAAGCATTCGTAGAGGATAGTAGTGGATTGTAGTGGTAGAATTTTCGTTTGTAGTAAAACAGAAAAATTATAAAAAGATATTAAAGTTCGTGTAATCATCCAAAAAAACATATTTACTACACAATGCATTTTGAAAGTCTATACGACAACTACAAACGCTGAAAATGACTGAAATGGGTTCGTAGAGGTTGACAGTGGATTGTAATGCTAGAATTTTCGTTTGTAGTAGCACACAAAAATTAGAAAAAAACATCAATGATCGAGTATTTACCAAAAACGATATTTAAAACACAATTCAATTTGAAAGCCCATACGACAACTACAAACGCTGAAAATGACTGAGAAGCATTTGCAGAGGTTGGTAGTGGATTGTAGTGCACGAATTTTCGTTTGTAGTAGAACAGAAAAAATAGAAAAAAATATTAAAGATCGTGTAATCATCCAAAAAAACATATTTTCTACACAATGCCTTTGAAAGGCTATACGACAACTACAAACACTAGAAATGACTGAAAAGCATTCGTAGAGGATGGTAGTGGATTGTAGTGTTCGAATTTTCGTTTGTAGTAGAACAGAAAAAATAGAAAAAAATATTAAAGATCGTGTAATTATCCAAAAAAACATATTTTCTACACAATGCCTTTAAAAGGCTATACGACAACTACAAACGCTAGAAATGACTGAGAAGCATTCGTAGAGGATAGTAGTGGATTGTAGTGCACGAATTTTTGTTTGTAGTAGAACAGAAAAAATAGAAAAAAACATTAAAGATCGTGTAATCATCCAAAAAAACATGTTTTCTACACAATGCCTTTGAAAGGCTATACGACAACTACAAACGCTAGAAATGACTGAAAAGCATTCGTAGAGGCTGGTAGTGGATTGTAGTGCTCGAATTTTCGTTTGTAGTAGAACACAAAAATTAGAAAAAAACCATCATTGATCGAGTATTTACTAAAAACGATATTAAAAACACAATTTAATTTGAAAGCCCATACGACAACTACAAACGCTGAAAATGACTGAGAAGCATTCGCAGAGGTTGGTAGTGGATTGTAGTGGAAGAATTTTCGTTTGTAGTAAAGTAGAAAAATTATAAAAAAATATTAAATTTCAAGTAATAATCAAAAAAAATATTTATAACACAATGCACTTTGAAAGCCTATACGACAACTACAAACGCTGCAAATGACTGAGAAGCGTTCGTAGAGGTTGATAGTGGATTTTAGTGCAAGAATTTTCGTTTGTAGTAAAACAGAAAAATTATAAAAAATATTATAGATCGTGAAATCATACAAAAAAACATATTTACTACACAATGCACTTTGAAAGTCTATACGACAACTACAAACGCTGAAAATGACTGAGAAGCGTTCGTAGAGGTTGACAGTGGATTGTGGTGCTAGAATTTTCGTTTGTAGTAGAACACAAAAATTAGAAAAAAAACATCAATGATCGAGTATTTACTAAAAACGATATTAAAAACACAATTCAATTTGAAAGCCCAAACGACAACTACAAATGCTGAAAATGACTAAGAAGCATTTGTAGAGGTTGGTAGTGGATTGTAGTGGAAGAATTTTCGTTTGTAGTAAAGTAGAAAAATTATAAAAAAATATTAAATTTCAAGTAATAATCAAAAAAAATATTTATAACACAATGCACTTTGAAAGCCTATACGACAACTACAAACGCTGCAAATGACTGAGAAGCGTTCGTAGAGGTTGATAGTGGATTTTAGTGCAAGAATTTTCGTTTGTAGTAAAACAGAAAAATTATAAAAAATATTATAGATCGTGAAATCATACAAAAAAACATATTTACTACACAATGCACTTTGAAAGTCTATACGACAACTACAAACGCTGAAAATGACTGAGAAGCGTTCGTAGAGGTTGACAGTGGATTGTGGTGCTAGAATTTTCGTTTGTAGTAGAACACAAAAATTAGAAAAAAACATCAATGATCAAGTATTTACTAAAAACGATATTTAGAACACAATTCAATTTGAAAGCCCATACGACAACTACAAACGCTGAAAATGACTGAGAAGCATTTGCAGAGGTTGGTAGTGGATTGTAGTGCACGAATTTTCGTTTGTAGTAGAACAGAAAAATAGAAAAAAATATTAAAGATCGTGTAATCATCCAAAAAAACATGTTTTCTACACAATGCCTTTGAAAGGCTATACGACAACTACAAACGATAGAAATGACTGAAAAGCATTCGTTGAGGATGGTAGTGGATTGTAGTGTTCAAATTTTCGTTTGTAGTAGAACAGAAAAAATATAAAAAAATATTAAAGATCGTGTAATCATCCATAAAAACATATTTTCTACACAATGCCTTTGAAAGGCTATACGACAACTACAAACGCTAGAAATGACTGAGAAGCATTCGTAGAGGATAGTAGTGGATTGTAGTGCACGAATTCTCGTTTGTAGTAGAACAGAAAAAATAGAAAAAAATATTAA
The DNA here is from genome assembly GCA_950371115.1 of Anania fuscalis. Taxonomy (NCBI): domain Eukaryota; kingdom Metazoa; phylum Arthropoda; class Insecta; order Lepidoptera; family Crambidae; genus Anania; species Anania fuscalis. The sequence goes on along the minus strand of OX493326.1, from coordinate 17,327,766 downwards.
AGATCGTGTAATCATCCAAAAAAACATATTTTCTACACAATGCCTTTGAAAGGCTATACGACAACTACAAACGCTAGAAATGACTGAAAAGCATTTGTAGAGGATGGTAGTGGATTGTAGTGTTCGAATTTTCGTTTGTAGTAGAACAGAAAAAATAGAAAAAAATATTAAAGATCGTGTAATTATCCAAAAAAACATATTTTCTACACAATGCCTTTAAAAGGCTATACGACAACTACAAACGCTAGAAATGACTGAGAAGCATTTGTAGAGGATAGTAGTGGATTGTAGTGCACGAATTCTCGTTTGTAGTAGAACAGAAAAAATAGAAAAAAAAAATTAAAGATCGTGGAATCATCCAAAAAAACATATTTTCTACACAATGCCTTTGAAAGGCTATACGACAACTACAAACGCTAGAAATGACTGAAAAGCATTCGTAGAGGATAGTAGTAGATTGTAGTGTACTAATTTTTGTTTGTAGTAGAACAGAAAAAATAGAAAAAAATATTAAAGATCGTGTAATCATCCAAAAAAACATATTTTCTACACAATGCCTTTGAAAGGCTATACGACAACTACAAACGCTAGAAATGACTGAGAAGCATTCGTAGAGGATAGTAGTGGATTGTAGTGCACGAATTTTCGTTTGTAGTAGAACACAAAAATTAGAAAAAAAAACATCAATGATCGAGTATTTACTAAAAACGATATTAAAAACACAATTCAATTTGAAAGCCCATACGACAACTACAAACGCTGAAAATGACTGAGAAGCATTCGCATAAGGTTGGTAGTGGATTGTAGTGCTAGAATTTTCGTTTGTAGTAGAACAGAAAAAATAGAAAAAAATATTAAAGATCGTGGAATCATCCAAAAAAACATATTTTCTACACAATGCACTTTGAAAGGCTATACGAAAACTACAAACGCTGAAAATGACTGAGAAGCGTTCGTAGCGGTTGGTAGTGGATTGTAGTGCTCGAATTTTCGTTTGTAGTAGAACACAAAAATTAGAAAAAAAACATCAATGATCGAGTATTTACTAAAAACGATATTAAAAACACAATTCAATTTGAAAGCCCATACGACAACTACAAACGCTGAAAATGACTGAGAAGCATTCGCAGAGGTTGGTAGTGGATTGTAGTGCTAGAATTTTCGTTTGTAGTAGAACAGAAAAAATAGAAAAAAATATTAAAGATCGTGTAATCATCCAAAAAAACATATTTTCTACACAATGCCTTTGAAAGGCTATACGACAACTACAAACGCTGAAAATGACTGAGAAGCGTTCGTAGAGGTTGGTAGTGGATTGTAGTGCTAGAATTTTCGTTTGTAGTAGAACACAAAAATTAAAAAAAAACATCAATGATCGAGTATTTACTAAAAACGATATTAAAAACACAATTCAATTTGAAAGCCCATACGACAACTACAAACGCTGAAAATGACTGAGAAGCATTCGCAGAGGTTGGTAGTGGATTGTAGTGCTCGAATTTTCGTTTGTAGTAGAACAGAAAAAATAGAAAAAAATATTAAAGATCGTGTAATCATCAAAAAAAACATATTTTCTACACAATGCCTTTGAAAGGCTATACGACAACTACAAACGCTAGAAATGACTGAAAAGCATTCGTAGAGGATAGTAGTAGATTGTAGTGCACTAATTTTCGTTTGCAGTAGAACAGAAAAAATAGAAAAAAATATTAAAGATCGTGTAATCATCCAAAAAAACATATTTTCTACACAATGCCTTTGAAAGGCTATACGACAACTACAAACGCTGAAAATGACTGAAAAGGGTTCGTAGAGGTTGACAGTGGATTGTAGTGCTAGAATTTTCGTTTGTAGTAGCACACAAAAATTAGAAAAAAACATCAATGATCGAGTATTTACTAAAAACGATATTTAGAACACAATTCAATTTGAAAGCCCATACGACAACTACAAACGCTGAAAATGACTGAGAAGCATTCGCAGAGGTTAGTAGTGGATTGTAGTGCACGAATTTTCGTTTAATCATCCAAAAAAACATATCTTCTACACAATGCCTTTGAAAGGCTATACGACAACTACAAACGCTAGAAATGACTGATAAGCATTCGTAGAGGATAGTAGTGGATTGTAGTGGTAGAATTTTCGTTTGTAGTAAAACAGAAAAATTAGAAAAAAACATTTATGATTAAGTATTTACTAAAAACGATATTTAGCATACAATTAATTTGAAAGCCCAAACGACAACTACAAACGCTGAAAATGACTGAGAGGCGTTCGTAGAGGTTGACAGTGGATTGTAGTGCTAGAATTTTCGTTTGGAGTAGAACAGAAAAATTAAAAAAATATTTATTACACAATGCACTTTCAAAGCATATACGACAACTACAAACGCTAGAAATGACTGTGGAACATTCATAGAGGTTGGAAGTGGATTGTAGTGCTAGAATTTTCGTTTGTAGTTTTTTATTTTTAACTAAATATAAAAATTGAAGTCAAATATTAATCAATCAAGTTATTATTAAAAGCGATATTTACAACACAGTTCAGCTCGAAAGCCAATACGAAAACTATAAACGCTGAAATGACTGTATATATTAGCAAAGGATTTTAGTGCAAGCATTTTCGTTTGTAGTCGAACATAAAAATAAGAAGAAAATAGATTTTTTTTATAGTGTAATCATTAAAAACGATTTTTACAATATCATTCAATTTTAAAGCCTATACGACAACTACAAACGCTGAAAATGACTGAGAAATGTTGGTACAGGTTGGCTCTGGATTGCAGTGCAAGCATATTCGTTTGTAATAGACCATAAAAATAAGAAAAATAATAATAAATATAGAGTAATCAACAAAAACGATATTTTCAACACCATTCAATTTGAAAGCTTTTACGACAAAACAAACGCTGAAAATGACTTGGAATTTTTTGTACATGTTTGCACTGAATTGTAGTGCAAGCATTTTTGTTTGTAGTTAAATTTAAAAAATCTAAGTCAAATATTACTGATCCAGTTTTTATTAAAAGCGATATTTACAACACAGTTCAGCTCGAAAGCCAATACGATAACCATAAACGCTGAAATGACTGAGAAATGTTTGTACATATTAGCGAAGGATTTTAGTGAAAGCATTTTCGTTTGTAGTAGAACATAAAAATAAGAAAAATAATAATAATTATAGAGTAATCAACAAAAACGATTTTACAACACCTTTCAATTTTAAAGCCTATACGACAACTACGAACGCTGAAAACCACTAAGAAATGTTGGTACCGGTTGGCACTGGATTGCAGTGCAAGCATATTCGTTTGTAGTAGAACATAAAAATAAGAAAAAAATTAAAATGTTCTATGTTGTTTTTATAATTATAGTTTTGTCTTATTTATTTTATATTTAAATTCGGACGTAAAATAGTAAAGGGGTTCGACGTTGTTTTAGTAGGTCCCTTTTGGTAATCGCCATTACTCTTTGCGATGAACAAAGGTCGTTGTGCTCTTCCCACGTACCAGACGCTCGCTTTATACAGGCGTAGTAATGCCCAGCAACGAAAATGATCACTGAAACCAATTTATACTGACGACCGCAGTAGGTCAGATTATCAGGGATTTCTGAAAGAGTGAATTGCTTTCTGCAATTCTCTAGACCACGCCGTGCCGCAAGCAGCCCAATTTCAGCAGCCTCGATATTGAGGAAAATGTGATTTCCTCCAGTTCCCGTCTTATTAATATTGTTGCCCTTGCAATAGTAGCACTCGCTCTGAGTTTTTGAAACGTAATATTCTGCAGACAGAGTTACGGCTTCCTGAAGGCCTCTCATGGCTTCTTTGAAAATCGGATCTGGATTGAGATCGAGGACTGGGATGCTCCTTATTTTTTTAAACTGACAATCATTGCAATCAATTATTATTTCAAGTGACGGAGTGTTTGGTAAAATATGTGACTCTATCAAAATAGCGACGTTTGTCTCGCAATCCAAGACTCCATTTTTTATTTCCGCTGTGTTTTTTAAAATTTCGCATCGCTCGTTGTATAATTTGGCAGATAAGCCAGACTTCGACAACGTCTCTATAAAAACATGTAATGGAATCTTGGATTTTGAAATGTGTTCGTAATACGAACCGAAATCGTGGTAAGCTGCTATCATACTTTGCACAGTGGAATCGAATGCACACGTGTTCCGCACAGCTATTTGTTTGCCGATTTTTGCAGGGCCCAAACTGTTACCATTTACGAGTAGAGGCAAAGTCAAACAGAATTTCGGCCGCTGGCGTATTATTTCTATATCCGGACACGGTGTAAGATATTTTCCTCGCTTCTTGGGTCGATCTTGCATTTCCACATGGATCGGTTCAGTCTTTTTTGTGAGGCCACGCCAATCTTCATTCTCATTGAGAAAAGCCATTGAATCTCGCTCTTGTTTCAACTCTGCCTGGTCTGTTATTAAAATATTTTCTGGTAATTCGCTTTCTATTGATAAAGTTAGCGAGTCTACGACCAGGTTGGTGGATTTTTCCTCAACCAGATCTACTTGAGGCGTACTTGCGTCTTTTGGCGGTATTTTTTTTGTTTTTTTTTGTCTCGGCATTTAACAGTAGAGTTGTGCCTGCCAAGTTCCTTAGATGAATAACTAGGAACTTATCGATCCTTATGGATTTTTCTTTTTTGAAAACTAGATGTTTTAACTCTCTAAAATATTCTTCGCTGCGTGCTGAACTAGACACGAGTCGTATGTCATTATCATTTGATAACTCTACGAGAGTTGAGCTATTTGGGTCATTGACAACCATGACAGCAGTCCACAGAACAAATTGTTTTACTAATTTAAACAGTCGAGAACCGAACGCAAAGCACTGATAAGGATTTAGTCGTCCTTCCTTAAGTTCACTTCTACTATCTGACTCGATTTTTTTCAAAATAACTTTGATGGCAGCACTCGAATCTAGTTCGGTCTCTCCATCAACGTCGTTAAATCGTTCCAACAGACTTTCCTTTTTGTCCTGATCTTCATCAAGTTTATCAGCACCGTAATTGAAAACATTATATGATTTTAAGCGCTCTGAAACTCGATTCTGTGCTGCAAAACAGTGACTCTGTTTATCGTCAATGTTTTCATGCGTTGCAAAAGCAATGGTCAGAACGTCGGTACACAACTGAATAAAATCGGCAATTTCCGTACAAGTGGTTAAGAGACCCACACATCGGAGATAGAAATCTTTCTTTTCGGGACTCTCGCGATTGAAACAGCTCCAGCGGGCTACCATGTTTACAAAGTGTGAAATATCGAGTCTAATTGTACAACGTGGCGGGTTCACATGCAAAGAACCATTGGTGTCAAAGACAATACATTTTTCAATATATGTTTTGAGATCTGTGTTGTTAAACGCGAGAGAAGTAGCATTAAGAAGTGCCAGTGAGTAGTCTGTAACTACTTGATTCGGACATGACCCACCAGAACGCAACCATTCTCGAATCCAATAAGTTAATGTATTTGTATCATGCTTCTCGGATATTAGTTGAAATAATGGCAATATCTTTTGGCGATATCCACAAACAGCTTGGTAAAGGTAAACAACGCGCTTTGATCCATCTGGTTTTGGTACTTGCTTCACCAAGCTTCCCGTAGCGTCAATACTGATGCTTCCAACAATGTCTTCCTTCATAAACTTGTTGTACATGTGTAACTGTGTGGGAGTCCAGTACATTAAATAGAATTTATCGAGAGCAATCTCGTGAATGCATCCGTTAAACTCCAATCCATATTTCATGTCCCACACAGCAGCAAGAGCTGATTTCACTTTAAATAAACCTAAATCCTTATCACGAACTTCCTGCTTTGCCTTACGTACAACTTCTTCCGAAGGTATGTTACCCGGAATGGCATCCTCTAACTCCATCAACTTATTCGCCTCATCACGTCGCCAAGCGTAAGTAGATTTGCCTTGTAGTTCTTTGCCGATTCGCAATCGTCTTTCTCCACTCAGTTGTCGTTTGTTTTGGTGAGATATTCCACGAGAATCAAAAGTTGAAACGTGTAACGTCGTTTCTTCATCAGTCGGTTCACTCAGACAAATAATGTGAATTTTAGATCCGCATTCCGAGCAACTGCCTTTAACTGTCAAAAACATCTCCCCTTGATTCCGATTAATTTTTGCGTTTTTGAACGCGAAAGGGCAAGGCAATTTGAGGTGAGTCCACAAAATATCGTACAAAGCGTCCGACCAACCGATAACAAGAACCTCGTATTCACGTTCCTTATACTCAACAACACGAGACTTAAGAGTAGCCCATTCACTTCTCGATATTTTTATGTCTTTGCGTAAAACAGGCAATAAGCACTTTGATTCACCCATAGACCAATTTGGATCATGCCCTGAATCGTCAGTCGTGTCGTTACCAGTGCTATCGCATTTCGACGACTCAGACGTTTCAATCCCATGGATTTTATTAAAAACACCGTTCCTATTTTGGGATAAGTAAAGATAAAGGTAATCTTTTGACATCGAACCGTTCATTACAGCGGTTGCTGTTTGCCAAACATCGTTATTCCACGGCAAAAGATTGCCTTTATCATCAACAAACCGCAGATCTTTTAATGCTTCAAAAATAATATGTGGCGGATTCGAACCCGCTCGAGGCATTTTCTTAAAACACTTCGAGAAAAGTACACAATCCGACTCTACGTTACCCTAGCTAGGCTTCCTGCTCTACTCTTCAGCCACTCCACACTTCACACATCCCACCACGAACGATTACACACAAATATGATAATATACATTGAATAATGGTAGTTCTACGTCACTATCACCCAGTTGCAGAAACGGACATTAAATTTTTAAAGCGACCTTAAACATTAATGTATCTTTAAAGTGTTGCACGAAAAGCATTTGACGCAAATTTTAATGCTGCTTTAACTTTAAAGAACCGAACGTCAAATCAATATTTTTACGTTGCACAAAACCTCATTAGCGCTAAAGGGGCATTAGTTTGACAGTTCGAGGTTATAATTTTTAATGCCTGCTCAAACATCCATTAAACTTGTCATTAGCTGTGCAATCTGTGTGTGCAAAAACATTAATTTCACACCTAATATTTCGTTTATTATAGTGGATTTCAGTGTGATATAGGTAAATAATGTCTCTCTCAAGCCTTTCGTCTTTATCGGATCCCGAGCAATATGTTCCGAGACACGTCGTGTTTTCCTTTCTGCGTCCTCAAAATAATTCAGAAGAAGCATATAACAAGGTCATTGCAACCCGAAATACAGTAGAAAGATGCTTTGGAGTACTAAAACGCTGTTGCCCATGCCTTGAAAAAGGTATTACGCTAAACAAAACATCAACAGTCCTGCAAGTAATTGTTGCATGTGTGGTATGCATAAATGTGTAAAGAACTATAGGTGCAACCTCCTATTGACATAGAAATTGATAATGATGGAGATGATAACCATTATCTACTCCAGTTCACAGACTGTTCAGACATCTGACCGGGCTGCAATAATTGCAGTAAATTATTGCAGCTACAATTACGAACACACTATTTACAATTATTGTAAATAGTGTTTTCTCTTAAATAAAATTGTTCCGTAACTATTTTTAAAATAAACTCACCAACTACTTGTAAATAGTACTCACAATTTATTATTGTTTTATTCATGATTATAAAAATATACTTTATAGAAACATGAAATTCCTAAACTTATAAATTAAGTATTAAAGGGCCTTTATTTAGAAGCCTATTGTAAATAAAAAACAAAACATTACCCTTATACAAATATTCTATTGCTATGTGAAAATATTATATTACTGACAAAATTAAAACATTATTATTCAACATTGTATTCGGCTATTTTACTTTATTTTATAAAATTTCCATCTTTAGATTATATTCCCTTTTCTTAGGCAAAATTTGCAGTCTCTGTATGTGTCAGGATAACAGTTTTCGATTCCCGGTCGAGTCCATGTAGAAAACGACTTTTTCTTTATTGTATGCTATTGTGATAGCATTCCATGCCTCTCTCTTCATCTCAATGTATGTACTTGCCCCCCGTTCTTTTGCACTCTACTATGTGCTTGTATCTGTAAGATTATAATGATAAAGATCAATATCAAAGTAAAAAAGGAAGGTGAACACAGTTTATAATTATAGATTGGAGTGATTGTGAAAACTATTTATTTGAATACTCACTACCTACCTACATCAGAAGATCCAGTAGTAATGATTTTTGTTCTTGAGTGTAGCTTGCCCCTTGTTTTAGCATTTGCTGTTGTGCCATTTTAAATGTAGATGAGATAGAGCAGGTAAGTTTCAACACAATACTACAACTCGCACCAAATTCCGCCAATTTCAGATTTTTTCATTTGACAATTGATTGATTTTGAAATAGGACATTTGACGTTTCCATACGTTTTATTTTTGCAAACCCATTCTTTGACAATGCATGTTCTATGACAAAACACAGTAACAAAACGCAACCATTCACTCACTTCATTCAAAATTATTTTTTTGACTTGCAACATTTAATAATGTCGGCATTATATAGTCTTTAGTTAAAGGACCACTAAAGGATGTTTGTATAGTTTTGTGCAACGACTTTAAATCTAATGACCTTATTAGCGGTAATGTCACATTATCTAATGTCGTTTTTAAAGACAGCTTTCTGCAACTGGGTGTATATCTTATAAACTTGCACATGCACAAACACTGGTGTCACAGGAGTCATTAAGTACCCGCGATTGAACGATTCGTTGTGTATGTAAAGGAATTAGGCAGAGGAGAAAATCTCAACGTTCGTTTGCTGTTTGATTTAGTGCATCGAGCACTAAATCAAACAGCAAACGAACTTTCGATACACTTAGCGTAGTCAAGTTGTGATCACCATGAACGTCAAGTTGCGAATACAAGTTTTTTCACAAGATTTTACTAAGACGATAATATTTCCTTAATAGGTACATAATAACCTAAAGTGACATCATAAATCATACTGATAAGTTGTAAAATGATCGGTGAACATAACAATAGGTGTCGGCACCACACCATATGTCTTCAAAGTAACGATTACCGACCGGCTCCTTTTGTTTAGGTCACCACACCACTAGCAATCTTATCTCAATTCCTAGAAAACGAGAGTTTATGACTTTTCTGTATTGTTATGGACAAGCGACTCGTTGCACCCTGTAATTGTTTAATGTAGGTTAGGTAACATAAAAAATACTGAAATGATTACAATTCAATATTTAAATTTTCGAAGTTTTAATAAAAGTTTTAGTAATAATAACAAGGCGCAAAGCGCAATTTTCTTCCGAGTCAATTATCAAGTCTAATGCATACAATTTAAAATTATTTTCTTCCTTCAAATTGTAGTTTATGTAAAAAAAAACAAAAGTTTTGTGAATTCTAAATACGCGTCTTACCCGCTCCGCCCCCGCCGAAAAGTTAGAATTGGCTTTTTCCAGAACCTTAGATTCGTTTGGTGATTATAGAAGTCGAATAGGCTTTCTAATTGAATCGGGTAGAAAAAAACTCTCTCAAGACCCTTTAGCTTGAGAAGGCGTGGAAGTTTTGAGTTGAAATTAAAACGACATAACGATACTTATGAGTTTGATTTTTTCACAGCTTTATGAGACTGTAGACGTGAGTACAGTCTCATGAAACTGTGAAAATATCAAATATATATTCTAAGATCAAGTAAAAAAAGGAAACGGCCCTTTATGCTACAAAAAAAGAAAATTTCAACACTCAAGGGAATAAAAAATTATAAGGTGATTTTCCGTTGACCCAAAACTATGAAATTTAACAAGTATTATCGTCTAATAGTACAAGTAAAGGAACAAATTTAAAGTAAAAATTCGTAATTAAATGATAACAAATCCAAGCGGCAGTCCAAATTTCCAATTAAGTTCACCGTGTCGTGTGCGTCATCGTATAAAAGGGCTTTATTGGAACAAAGTTAAACAAATTTAGAATTATTCAATAATGTTATAGTTTTCGATTTAAGACAATGAAAAAAAAACACAAAAGAAATATAGTAAGAAATATTTACATGATTCGTATCGTCCAATGTGTACGGAACCCTCGGTGGGCGACTTCGACTCGCACTTGTCCGGTATTTTATATTTATCTATGGTATAACAAAGCAAAATTCTTGCACTACAATCCACTACTATCCTCTACGAATGCTTCTCAGTCATTTCTAGCGTTTGTAGTTGTCGTATGGACTTTCAAAGTGCATTGTGTAGTAAATATGTTTTTTGTATGATTTCACGATCTTTAATATTTTTTATAATTTTTCTGTTTTACTACAAACGAAAATTCTAGCACTACAATCCACTTTCAACCTCAACGAACGCTTCTCAGTCATTTGCAGCGTTTGTAGTGTTCGTATAGGCTTTCAAAGTGCATTGTGTAGTAAATATGTTTTTTTGGATGATTACACGAACTTTAATATCTTTTTATAATTTTTTTGTTTTACTACTAACGAAAATTCTACCACTACAATCCACTACTATCCTCTACGAATGCTTCTCAGTCATTTCTAGCGTTTGTAGTTGTCGTATAGCCTTTCAAAGTGCATTGTGTAGAAAATATGTTTTTTTGATGATTCCACGATCTTTAATATTTTTTTTCTATTTTTTCTGTTCTACTACAAACGAAAATTCGTACACTACAATCCACTACCAACCTCTGCGAATGCTTCTCAGTCATTTTCAGCGTTTGTAGTTGTCGTATGGGCTTTCAAATTGAATTGTGTTTTTAATATCGTTTTTAGTAAATATTCGATCATTGATGTTTTTTTTTCTAATTTTTGTGTTCTACTACAAACGAAAATTCGAGCACTACAATCCACTACCAACCTCTACGAACGCTTCTCAGTCATTTTCAGCGTTTGTAGTTGTCGTATAGACTTTCAAAGTGCATTGTGTAGTAAATATGTTTTTTTGGATGATTACACGAACTTTAATATCTTTTTATAATTTTTCTGTTATACTACAAACGAAAATTCTACCACTACAATCCACTACTATCCTCTACGAATGCTTCTCAGTCATTTCTAGCGTTTGTACTTGTCGTATAGCCTTTCAAAGGCATTGTGTAGAAAATATGTTTTTTTGGATGTATACACGATCTTTAATATTTTTTTCTATTTTTTCTGTTCTACTACAAACGAAAATTCGTGCGCTACAATCCACTACCAACCTCTGCGAATGCTTCTCAGTCATTTTCAGCGTTTGTAGTTGTCGTATGGGCTTTCAAATTGAATTGTGTTCTAAATATCGTTTTTAGTAAATACTCGATCATTGATGTTTTTTTCTAATTTTTGTGTGCTACTACAAACGAAAATTCTAGCACTACAATCCACTATCAACCTCTACGAACCCTTTTCAGTCATTTTTAGCACTTGTTGTTGTCGTATAGACTTTCAAAGTGCATTGTGTAGTAAATATGTTTTTTTGGATGATTACACGATTTTTAATATCTTTTTATAATTTTTCTGTTTTACTACAAACGAAAATTCGTGCACTACAATCCACTACCAATCTCTGCGAATGCTTCTCAGTCATTTTCAGCGTTTGTAGTGTTCGTATGGGCTTTCAAATTGAATTGTGTTTTTAATATCGTTTTTAGTAAATACTCGATCATTGATGTTTTTTTTCTAATTTTTGTGTTCTACTACAAACGAAAATTCGAGCACTACAATCCACTACCAACCGCTACGAACGCTTCTCAGTCATTTTCAGCGTTTGTAGTTGTCGTATAGCCTTTCAAAGTGCATTGTGTAGAAAATATGTTTTTTTGGATGATTCCACAATCTTTAATATTTTTTTTCTATTTTTTCTGTTCTACTACAAACGAAAATTCGAACACTACAATCCACTACCATCCTCTACGAATGCTTTTCAGTTATTTCTAGCGTTTGTAGTTGTCGTATAGCCTTTTAAAGGCATTGTGTAGAAAATATGTTTTTTTGGATGATTACACGATCTTTAATATTTTTTTCTATTTTTTCTGTTCTACTACAAACGAGAATTCGTGCACTACAATCCACTACTATCCTCTACGAATGCTTCTCAGTCATTTCTAGCGTTTGTAGTTGTCGTATAGCCTTTCAAAGGCATTGTGTAGAAAATATGTTTTTATGGATGATTACACGATCTTTAATATTTTTTTCTATTTTTTCTCTTCTACTACAAACGAAAATTTGAACACTACAATCCACTACCATCCTCAACGAATGCTTTTCAGTCATTTCTATCGTTTGTAGTTGTCGTATAGCCTTTCAAAGGCATTGTGTAGAAAACATGTTTTTTTGGATGATTACACGATCTTTAATATTTTTTTCTATTTTTCTGTTCTACTACAAACGAAAATTCGTGCACTACAATCCACTACCAACCTCTGCAAATGCTTCTCAGTCATTTTCAGCGTTTGTAGTTGTCGTATGGGCTTTCAAATTGAATTGTGTTCTAAATATCGTTTTTAGTAAATACTTGATCATTGATGTTTTTTTCTAATTTTTGTGTTCTACTACAAACGAAAATTCTAGCACCACAATCCACTGTCAACCTCTACGAACGCTTCTCAGTCATTTTCAGCGTTTGTAGTTGTCGTATAGACTTTCAAAGTGCATTGTGTAGTAAATATGTTTTTTTGTATGATTTCACGATCTATAATATTTTTTATAATTTTTCTGTTTTACTACAAACGAAAATTCTAGCACTAAAATCCACTATCAACCTCTACGAACGCTTCTCAGTCATTTGCAGCGTTTGTAGTTGTCGTATAGGCTTTCAAAGTGCATTGTGTTATAAATATTTTTTTTGATTATTACTTGAAATTTAATATTTTTTTATAATTTTTCTGCTTTACTATTAACGAAAATTCTTCCACTACAATCCACTACCAACCTCTACAAATGCTTCTTAGTCATTTTCAGCATTTGTAGTTGTCGTTTGGGCCTTTAAATTGAATTGTGTTCTAAATATCGTTTTTAGTAAATACTCGATCATTGATGTTTTTCTCTAATTTTTGTGTTCTACTACAAACGAAAATTCTAGCACTACAATCCACTGTCAACCTCTACGAACGCTTCTCAGTCATTTGCAGCGTTTGTAGTTGTCGTATAGACTTTCAAAGTGCATTGTGTAGTAAATATGTTTTTTTGGATGATTACACGATCTTTAATATCTTTTTATAATTTTTCTGTTTTACTACAAACGAAAATTCTACCACTACAATCCACTACCAACCTCTACAAATGCTTCTTAGTCATTTTCAGCGTTTGTAGTTGTCGTTTGGGCCTTTAAATTGAATTGTGTTCTAAATATCGTTTTTAGTAAATACTCGATCATTGATGTTTTTCTCTAATTTTTGTGTTCTACTACAAACGAAAATTCGTGCACTACAATCCACTACTATCCTCTACGAATGCTTCTCAGACATTTCTAGCGTTTGTAGTTGTCGTATGGGCTTTCAAATTGAATTGTGTTTTTAATATCGTTTTTAGTAAATATTCGATCATTGATGTTTTTTTTCTAATTTTTGTGTTCTACTACAAACGAAAATTCATGCACTACAATCCACTACTATCCTCTACGAATGCTTCTCAGTCATTTCTAGCGTTTGTAGTTGTCGTATAGCCTTTCAAAGGCATTGTGTAGAAAATATGTTTTTTTGGATGATTACACGATCTTTAATATTTTTTTCTATTTTTTCTGTTCTACTACAAACGAAAATTCGAGCACTACAATCTACTACCATCCTCTACAAATGCTTTTCAGTCATTTCTAGCGTTTGTAGTTGTCGTATAGCCTTTCAAAGACATTGTGTAGAAAATATGTTTTTTTGGATGATTACACGATCTTTAATATTTTTTTCTATTTTTTTCTGTTCTACTACAAACGAAAATTCGTGCACTACAATCCACTACTAACCTCTGCGAATGCTTCTCAGTCATTTTCAGCGTTTGTAGTTGTCGTATGGGCTTTCAAATTGAATTGTGTTCTAAATATCGTTTTTAGTAAATACTCGATCATTGATGTTTTTTTCTAATTTTTGTGTGCTACTACAAACGAAAATTCTAGCACTACAATCCACTGTCAACCTCTACGAACCCTTTTCAGTCATTTTCAGCGTTTGTAGTTGTCGTATAGACTTTCAAAGTGCATTGTGTAGAAAATATGTTTTTTTGGATGATTCCACGATCTTTAATATTTTTTTTCTATTTTTTCTGTTATACTACAAACGAAAATTCGTGCACTACAATCCACTACCAACCTCTGCGAATGCTTCTCAGTCATTTTCAGCGTTTGTAGTTGTCGTATGGGCTTTCAAATTAAATTGTGTTTTTAATATCGTTTTTAGTAAATACTCGATCAATGATGGTTTTTTTCTAATTTTTGTGTTCTACTACAAACGAAAATTCGAGCACTACAATCCACTACCAGCCTCTACGAATGCTTTTCAGTCATTTCTAGCGTTTGTAGTTGTCGTATAGCCTTTCAAAGGCATTGTGTAGAAAACATGTTTTTTTGGATGATTACACGATCTTTAATGTTTTTTTCTATTTTTTCTGTTCTACTACAAACAAAAATTCGTGCACTACAATCCACTACTATCCTCTACGAATGCTTCTCAGTCATTTCTAGCGTTTGTAGTTGTCGTATAGCCTTTTAAAGGCATTGTGTAGAAAATATGTTTTTTTGGATAATTACACGATCTTTAATATTTTTTTCTATTTTTTCTGTTCTACTACAAACGAAAATTCGAACACTACAATCCACTACTATCCTCTACGAATGCTTATCAGTCATTTCTAGCGTTTGTAGTTGATTGATGATTACACGATCTTTAATATTTTTTTCTATTTTTTCTGTTCTACTACAAACGAAAATTCGTGCACTACAATCCACTACCAACCTCTGCAAATGCTTCTCAGTCATTTTCAGCGTGTTTAGTAGTCGTATTGGCTTCAAATCGAATTTTTTAATAAATAAAAATATTCGAAATTTAAAATATTTTTTTCTAATTTTTCTATTTTACTACAAACGAAAAGAATTTCACTACAAACCACTACTAACGGTTCTCTATAAGAAACATCCGGAAAAAGTAAGTTTTTGCAATCTCGGGGGCTGACATTTTTTTTGTAGTCTATAATTTTTTTCGGAAAAACTACAAACGAAAATAACTTCACTACAATCCACTACATACCGTATTCTTTCAAAAAACCCAAAGAAGTTTTTTTTTTCCAAGGTCGGGTGCCAAGTTCACATAGGTAGAATCTGAGGCATTAGAAATCAATTCGTCTGGTTTGTGTGTCTTTGTACGGAAATAGAAAATCAACCTTTTGGACCCTTTTGGTTCCAAGTTAGAACCATTAAATTTAGAGATGACGAAATTTTGATAAGTTTGAAATGTATCAGGCATATTTCTGATTCATATTTGGAGACTGAACCAATACTGACCAAAGGTAGCGCAAAGAAAGTCAGAGAGGTTAATGACACTATACCAGATAGCAGTGTACAAACATTACGTGATACATACAATGAAATAGTTTTAACTTTAAAAAGTGCTTTGTCTATCAGTAATGTTAAAGAATTTGTGACTTTTTTGTTTGCTTTTGTAATAGCACTTTTTACTGGAAGTACAGCATTTGTAAATTTTCTTGGTAACTTCATTTTGGCGTTGATAAGAGAAATGTCAATTTTAATTAAAAACTCCACACCAATGTTCTTGGATTTGATAGATTTCTTCAGTAAGATAGTTGGAGGTTTTTATATACTTGTGGCTATGTTCTTCAAACCAAGCAACCCAGCACCACCACCAAATAAAAGAAGCATTGCATATTACAACCAACGCCATCATCGCAGTGACCATTTTAGTGATGATGGTCAGTTTGATTAAATAAGAAATTACTCATTTTCCTTTTATTACACAAGTATACATTTTTATTTTGATACTATTATGTACATGAATTAAAATGGATTTTAAAAATCCATTAAAAGTTTCAAAGTTTAGTGACAGTTTTTATTAAAATCTGTTGAAACAGATTTGTATAATCTATCCAAAATCCTGTGCGTAAATGTGTTTTTTGGGTACTATGTATCATCCGTGGCCGTGTGGGGACGGCCGTAAAGAATACACTTCCCCACCGCCGGCAGGAGGCGTGTCGTAGGAGGCGACAAAATCCTGTAGCACGAGACGGGGAGCAGCGTCTGCGTGCGAAACAATATAAAAAAACTGCGCTCGCCAACCCGCCTGCCAAGCGTGGCGAGTCTGGCAACCACCCCCCAATGATAGACACGACAAAGACCAGGCCCCCAGTCTCCGGTGGTCCCGCTGTTCTTGGCTACGGTAGCGGTCAGGGGGTGCTAAGAAACCCCCGAGGAGGAACTTCGGCTACCACCCCCAAAGAAGACTGGCCCTGGTAACACACAACGTCCGCACGCTAAGGACTGATGAGAAGATCGTTGAGCTGGAAGAGGAATTGAGTAGGATGCATTGGAGTATTGTGGGAATATCAGAAGTTCGAAGAGAGGGCGAGGACACGATAACCCTGAAATCAGGCAACCTACTCTATTACCGGGAGGGCGAACAACTGTCCCAAGGCGGTATCGGGTTTCTCGTCCACAAGTCCCTCATTAATAACATCGTTACCATCGAAAGTGTATCTGTTGGAAGAATATACAATGCATAGACACATTTCCCTATCTGGCCACCAGAGGCGCCACCTCCGCGCCCTTCCTTCCTCCATGTTGTCTCGCACGCCGCGCTTTAAAAAACTGTTCTATAATTATTATCTTCTTTAATAAACCGAGTTGTCTGTTTAACTAAGTAGTTATTATTTCCACAGGTTATGGGCCGTCCTGTATACCTATTTAGTTAAAACAACGATTAATTACCGTGAAGTTGGAATCAAGTTTTTTTTTTAAGCACGTGCAAAAATGTCCTCGAATAACCTGCAAATAGAAAAATTGTCGGGAAGGGACAATTATAATACTTGGAAGTTCGCAGTACGGACTTATTTGGAGCATGAAGAACTTTGGGAGTGTATTGATCCGAGAATTGTCACTATTGACCCCAAAAAAGATATGAAAGCAAAGTCCAAAATTATTCTGTTGGTGGAACCAATAAATTATGTTCACATAGAAAGTGCCACAACGGCTCGAGAAGTATGGGAAAATCTACAGAAAGTATTCGAGGACTCCGGGCTTTCAAGAAAAGTATCTTTATTAAAAGATTTAATCAATACATCCCTGGATAGTTGTGCAAATGTTGAGGACTATGTTAATAAAATAATGAGTTCAGCGCACAAATTGAGAAACATTGGTTTCAAAGTGGAAGATGAATGGCTAGGAACTCTTATGTTGGCAGGCTTACCGGAATATTATAAGCCGATGATCATGGGAATTGAAAGTTCAGGAATCAAAATTTCATCTGACTTTATAAAGACAAAACTTTTGCAGGAAGTTAAAATTTCAGAGTCTTCAGCATTTTATACAAAACATAAACAAAACCCAAATAACCAATCTAAGCCAAAAGGAAAAGGACCCCGCTGTTTTAATTGCAACAGATATGGACACATAAAAGCTCAGTGCACCCGAAAGATGAATACTACTAATAACAATGTTTTTTCAGCCATTTTTTCAGCCTGTGATACATTAAATCAAGATGACTGGTACATAGATTCTGGTGCAACAATGCATATGACAAGGCGCTCTGACTGGATGTATGATTTACAACCACCTCCGATCCAGAAGATAATGGTGGCTAATAATGACTCGGTCTCAGTGCAACAGATAGGTAAAGTAAACATTCAAACTTTTACAAGCAATGATGAGCATCAAATACAGGTGAGAGATGTTTTACTTATACCCGAGCTTAGTGCAAATCTGTTATCAGTTAGTCAGTTAATCAGTAATGGCTGTAAAGTAAAATTCACTGACTCTGGCTGTCATATTTACAATTCTAAAAACAATCTTGTTGCAATGGCCCGAAGAATCAATGGCATGTATAAGCTAAATGTTATTTCTGTCAAGGCATGCACTGTTTATTCAAATGAAAGTAAGGCTGATATTGAAACCTGGCACCGGCGAATGGGTCATTTAAATATAGCAGATGTTAAAAAGTTAGAGAATTGTACTGAAGGTATAAATATAACAAAAAGTAAAGAGATTGCGGTATGTATTCCATGTTGTGAAAGAAAACAAACAAGGCTTCCGTTTCCACACTCTGGTTCTAGAGCAAATGGTTTGCTAGACATAATACATTCAGATCTATGTGGTCCGATGGAGACTCCATCTGCTGGTGGCGCTAAATACTTCATAACTTTCATAGATGATTACTCAAGAAAAGTGTATGTATATTTCTTAAAGAACAAGTTGGATATTAAGTCTGTGTTTGAGAGATTTAGAAATGAAGTTCAAAATGAGACTGACAGGAAAATAAAAGTACTCAGAACCGACAACGGTAAGGAATATTGCAATAATATGTTTTTAAAATTCTTGGCAGATTCCGGCATTAAACATCAGACGAGCACTCCCTACACACCAGAGCAAAATGGATTGGCAGAGCGCATGAATCGAACGTTGGTGGAGCGTGCTAAAACAATGTTGTTTGATGCAAATCTGAAGAAGGAGTATTGGGCTGAGGCTGTAGCTACTGCGGCTTATATAGTTAACCGATCACCATCAAGGGTCCTAGCTGAGGTAACACCTTTTGAAAAATGGACTGGTAAGAAACCCAACATTTCTAATTTGAAGATTTTTGGCTCAAGGGCTATGGTACACATACCGAAACAAAATCGTTTGAAATGGGAACGAAAATCGCGGGAGTTGATTTTCGTTGGATACTGCGAGAACACAAAAGGATACCGACTATATGACCCTAAGACTAAAAAGACTGTGATTAGTAGAGATGTGATATTTATAGAAAATAAAAAGGATGTACTAGTAGAACCTATGCCTACGGAATCTGTACCATTGCCTCAGCTCATTACACTTCCACTTGATTCACAAATTAACAGTTCTGGAAATAGAACCTATGACCGAGAGTGCGAGGGAATAATACATTCAGATGATGAGACACAAAACTCGCACAATGAGACACAAAATATTACATTATCTCCTCAGAGCTCGGATAATTCTTTCAATAGTTGTGTGATGAATAGAGATGACAGTGATGAAACTTATTACCCGAACACAAGTGATGATTTTGATAATGAAGAAATTTTTGAGAGAAATATCACACTGAGACCTCGAAATCGCAGAGTCAATCATGATAATAAAAATTACTTATGTGTTCCACAGTTTTCAGATCCACTGACTGTTGAGGAGGCCTTGTCTAGTGTTGAATTACAACATTGGAGAGATGCTATGAATGAGGAATACAAATCTTTGATGGACAATAATACATGGAAGCTGACTCCTTTACCGGCTAACAAGCGTGCCATACCATGCAAGTGGGTCTTCAAAACCAAAATGAATGAAAAAGGCGATGTGGTGAAATATAAAGCACGACTAGTTATAAAGGGTTGTTCACAAAAAAAAAGGCATAGACTACACTGAAGTTTTTTCACCTGTTGTGAAATTTTCATCTTTACGATATCTTTTTGCACTAGCAGCTAAATATGACTTTGACATCTTACAAATGGATGCAATTTCTGCCTTTTCTTCAAGGTGACATTGAGGAAGAAATTTATATGATACAGCCGCCATTTTATGAAAAAGGCAAAGAAGTATGTCTACTACAAAAATCATTGTATGGTCTAAAACAAGCTAGCCGAAATTGGAATAAAAAATTAGATTCCACATTGAAAGGTATGGGTCTCATGCAGTCAAACTTGGACCCATGTATTTATCATAAAATTGTTAATAACAATGATATATTATTTGTGGCTATTTATGTCGACGACCTGATTATATTTACTAACAAACAAAGCTCAGCTGATTTCATCAAGAATGAGTTGAATAAAACATTCAAAATGAAGGATCTAGGAGAGGCATGTTACTGCATAGGAATACATGTAGAGAGAGACAGGTTAAAAGGAATAATCTATTTAGATCAGAGAAAGTACATTCAAGAAGTATTACATAAATTTGGATTATCTGATTGTAAAGCTGTGAACACACCTTTGGATATGAATTCAAAAATAAAAGGTAATACTGAAAAAGATAAAATACTGAAAAATATTCCTTATCAAGAAGCCATTGGCTGTCTCTTATATATTTCACAAGTAACTAGGCCAGACTTAAGCTTTGCTATTAATATGCTGAGTAAATATAACAATAAACCAGAGATGCACCACTGGGTAGCACTAAAGCGAGTGATGAGGTACTTGAAAGGCACGCAAGACTATAGACTTACCTTTAGGCACAACGCCAATGAAGAAATAACCCATGGCTATTGTGACGCGGACTGGGCGACCTCGGAAGAAGACCGACGCTCGTGTACTGGCTATATATTCTTGTTTCAGGGAGGATCGATAAGCTGGAACTCAAGACGACAACCTACCGTGGCTTTGTCTACAACCGAAGCAGAGTACATGGCTCTATCGTCATGTGTACAAGAAGCTCTATGGCTAAAACAACTACAAGAAGATATTTGGCCACAGCTAAAAACTAAACCTCTGCTTATTTATAGTGATAACCAAAGTTCTATAAAACTTTCAGGTACTGATGGATATCATTCTAGGACCAAGCATATCGATGTGAGGCACCATTTTGTTCGTGACAAAGTGATCGGAGGATCAATTGAGGTGCAATACATACAAACGGACTTGATGGTTGCAGATGCCCTAACAAAAGCTACATCACACTCAAAGTTGCAGTTCTGCTCGTCTATGATGGGAATATGCCTAAGGGAGGATGTTGGAAGAATATACAATGCATAGACACATTTCCCTATCTGGCCACCAGAGGCGCCACCTCCGCGCCCTTCCTTCCTCCATGTTGTCTCGCACGCCGCGCTTTAAAAAACTGTTCTATAATTATTATCTTCTTTAATAAACCGAGTTGTCTGTTTAACTAAGTAGTTATTATTTCCACAGTATCGAGCAGGGTGACATACCTGACACTCAGAGTATCAAATAGATACTCGCCTAAGGTTATACAGGTATATGCACCGACCTCTACACACCCTGATGAGGAAGTGGAGGCTATGTATGAGGACGTTAGTAGAGCCATACATACTACTAAAACCGACTTCAATGTTGTTACGTATATGGAAGTCCTTGCGACATGATGACCTTTCTGCCATACTCCAAGGTATTGCCTCGTGGATGGATGACCATAACTTAGAAATAAACTTCGCTAAAACAAAAATCTTACAATTTAGACCCTACCAAAAAACCGTAATTAAATATTGACTTTTTATTTAATAACCATAAGTTAGATACTGTTAGCACATTTACCCTATTAGGATTGAATATTGACACCCATTTAAACTGGAAAGAGCATATCAAAAAACTTAAGCTTAAAATGTCTAAGTTTATATATGCTTTAAGAGCACTTAAAAGAAACACTGATTTCAACACATCGTTAACAGCGTACTACGCGTATAGCTACGCCTGGTTAACGTACGGCATAATAATTTGGGGAAATAGCCCTGATATAGACGACCTTTTCATTTTACAAAAAAAGTGTGTACGTATAATCGCACACATAAAAAACATAGACAGCTGTAGGCCATACTTCGTAAAATATAATATGCTTACCTTGACTTCAGTCAAAATTTGTACGCAATCACCCAAAACTTTTCGTGACGAAGGAAGAATCCAACAAGCAGCTACAAACACAATTTACAAATACCAGAAAACAAGCTCAAGTTAACCTCTTTAATGGCTATTAGGGTCTATAATAAATTACCAAACTATGTAAAAGCCGAAACAAAAAACGATATATTTGTTAAAATAAGAAAAAATTAATAGCCAAATGCTACTACGACTTAAAAGAATTCTTTGATGATAAAAATATATAATGCAAGTTCCTTGGCAACATAAAAAATGTTGGTCTACCCTCCACACAAAAACTATACCTACTTGACATACTGTATGTAAAGAAACGCAGCAGCCAATCGCAGCTAGCCTAGCCATGCCAGCTAATCAGGAACGTTTCCGCCAAAGCCAAGCCTGTAAAGCCTGCCATGCCGCCAGCCAATCAGGAACGTTCCCGCCGAGCCGTCCCCACCGAGTCAGCTGGGCAGCGGACGTCGGTGGGGGCAAGCCTTTATAACGCCGTGCAAGATCATTTTAGTCAATCATTTTGTACCGATCACTTGTCGAGCTAAAACTCTGTCAGTTTGCAAATAAAATCCAATTTCTTTACAAATCAGAATTGGGATAACTTTCACTCCCACTGTTTAGATTTCTTGGTTACAATTGTTTAGTTTAAATTTCTCGTGTAAAGTACGGGTAGTAGTAATTTTCCGCGACTACTAGTATGTAGTAGTAAACGGTCTCAAATACGGTAAGAAACGCAATCGGTCGGAGCGGCGTCAATGCCGCATTGTAAGCAGAAGTACTCGTCGCAGTCGCGTACGTTCGCGCTCGGGACGGAGGCGTCCTACACTGCTCGAGGGACAATCGTCGGCAATGAGATATTTGCAAGTACAGAGGTATCATCAAAGCCGGAGTTATTTTATTGCTAAAGTCAGTAAGTGATACTACTTTTGATTTATTTTTGATACAATTAGACGACCGTCTGGTGTAGTGGTTTGCGATCCGGACTACAAAGCCTGGTGGTTACGTGTTCGAAACCCGCAAATAATAGTGTGATGAGCACGATTGTTTGTACCTTAGTCATGGATGTCTATAAACGTATTCAAGTATGTTTATTCGTTATCTAGTTGCCATAGTACAAGCTATGCTTAGTTTGGGACTAGCTTATTGATAATTTATTGTCTGGACGGGAAATTATTTCGTGCTCAGGCTTAATGCCGAAGTGGTTTACTGGTGATAGTAAAGTAATTTTTAATCATTCTAACGAGTTTAATGCCCATGTATGCTCTGGACGATTAATGTAGCTGGTGTACTTTTCGGAGACTTAAATGTCCCACGATTTAGACAATCCCTAAAACTAGTTCATGATTTTTGCGAATTATAACTGGTTGACGTGAGCTACCTACTATAACTGCTAGTGTCCAGCCAGCCAGCCAGGCAGCCAGCCAGGCAGCCAGCCAGGCAGCCAGCCACGCAGCCAGCCAGCCAGCCATAATGATAATGGAGATGCTTATGCATTTTTACCTACAGTTAAACAGTTTGATTCGATTTTGGTGTTGTTCAAAAGTGGCTGTAGTTTTTACTTAAAATAGTGCTTATAAGATGCATAGATGCTGTCCGAAGTGCATACGTTAAGCTATACGACGCGCTAAATCAAATCTTTTGAAGGAATAGATTAAAAATACCTACCCGCAAAGTTTTAACGAAAATATTTTATTGCTTAATTAGTAACTTTTGTGGTATAGCATGGCCATGTGCGACTGTCTACACCATGTAGTCTTTGGAAAAAGGTTATTTAAAACTAAAACCAACCCAGCCATGGTTATAATAATTAATTTACTAATTTAAACCATTAGAAAACATCAGTTTTTAGTTTAGTGGTTTGGATTCTTGTTTGGTACTTCTTACATATTGTTATTTAGTTGCAAGTTGCAACAAAGGTTGAATTTACTGTTCAATTGTTTATTTGCCAGAATACATAACGTAAGTAAATTGTAGAACTTAAAATTGGAATTCCTGTTCCTGTTGAGATTGCGATTGAGGAAATAGAAACCACTAGTTATTATTTACCATTTATTACTTTTCTAGTATGTGTAAGTACCTACCTCTATAGGTGCCTAGTACCTACAGATGTTTCAAACTGTGAAAGTCCTACTGAGTGTTTTGTATTAGGCGGCCGAGCTGTTAAATTGTTTCTGTTTCATGTGCTGCCTCGAGTCCGCGCTTCATGTGTTTTGCGCACTCGATCGTATACACACCGAGTATCCGATAGGTACTCTTGGTTTGGGGTATACATGCGTGTTGATGCAGCAATCACGGAGTGCAGCAGGTGCAGTGTTCATGGTGCGCTTGTGAAGCGCTCTCGGCGCGCATCTAGCTCGGTGTTGTGGTGCGGAGCTGGCACAGCCTTAGTGCGCGTCTGTGGTGACAGCCGGGCGTGGTGCGCTCATGGTGCAGCTGCAATATGCTTGTGGGGTGCTCTCCGCCTTCATACAGCTTGGTGATATTTACTTTATTTATTTCTCAGCGGACTAATGTTTAAAATGTTTGTGATATGCTAAAATGTGCCTATGCTGACATTCACTAGGAGGTCCGCTAACTCTGTGGCTTTTTCTACAGTATGAAAAACCTGTGCGGCCGGTGCCTATGCCCGCAGTCGCTGGAAGGTATGACAGCTAGGTAGGCCTAGGCCTACATTGTGAAGAATTGCATAGTCATTTTCGCTAATTTATTTTACTCGCCTTGCAATACAGCTTTATCAGCTCTTTTTGTTACTAGTGCCTAAAATAGTGTCTGTCATAGGTCAAGGACAACGTGCTACTGAGAACAATAATGGCAACTTCGAGCTACAAGGCATCGTCCATTCACTGCCGGTCACTACATGGAGGTTATCAACATGGGCACCGAGAACATTGTCTGGCAGCCGGGCGAAAAGCTTTTAACCGATGTCTGCGCGGCACCACCACTGCCAAATGACAAAGGTCAGTCGATAAGCCATTAGTTAACTTTTGCTAGCCATTACCATTTTGCAAGCCAGTACCATTTTACTAGCTATTGTAATTTTGCCGGCTATCGTCATTTTGCCAGCCGTTCCCATTTTGTTAGCTTTTGCTATTTTAAACCCTAGTTCAATCCTTATTAATAGGGGTAGGTGTAAAATAACCTGTTAGCTCGTGCATACGAGAAATGTAGGTTTTATTGTTTTGCACACAAATCTGTCCGGTTTCCGATGAAATCGTTAAGCTATAACCAATGAATCTCTTTCTAAAATAAGTGCTTTTACTGCCTAGCTTAAGATCATAGCAATATTCGCAATAGTGTGCAATACTTAATATTTTTAATTAATGAAAAATGCTGCCATAATATTAATTTTATAACTAATATGAGCTATGTGCTCTTAAACCGATTATTTGCAAGAAAATGCAAGAATTGCAACAATTTATCGCGGATAAACATAAAATTAATAACACAAACCAGCCCGTTTATCGTCAATCTTAACTCCTGTCGCAGTTAGAGAATAAAACAGTAAGATTTAAAGTCATAATACCCTAATTCTTGGAAGTAGGGGTTATCAACGGGGTGGATTTATGCTTTCCCTCAAAAGGGTACTTTACCAGTTTTGATTTAGCACAAAGTTATCATGATACCTAACTCCAAGTTATATTTTAACCTTGCATGGCAAATACAGTAGATTAATTTAAACGTGTAATAGTTCTGTGGATAGAGGCTAGCTTTAAATCTTAGATAAGTGAGCTATTAAGCAGTGAGCTATTGGGCAGCGAGAAATTGATCAGCGAGACATTGATCAACGAGATATTGATCAGCGAGACATTTATCAGCTAGACATTGATCAGCGAGACATTGATCAGCGAGACATTGATCAGCGAGACATTGATCAGCGAGACGTGTGGCTGTGACGTGTGGCTGTGACGTGTAGCTGTGACGTGTAGCAATGACTTGTAGCAATGACTTTTAGCAATGGCCTGTAGCAATGGCCTATAGCAATGGCCTGTAGCAATGGCCAGTAGCAATGGCCTGTAGCAATGGCCTATAGCAATGGCCTGTAGCAACGGCTTGTAGCACTGCTTGTAGTCGTAATATTATTAAGATTAATGACATGTAGGTGTTTGATATGCAACTGTGTTGCATGATGGACATAACCTAGATACTCTTCATTGTATGGCCGTAATACCCTCCTTATTTAAAAAAAGAGGTATCATTAAGTTATTGTTAGACAGCGGCTATCTATTCAGGACTTAGTTGTTAGCTTCGAACAAAAACGCCTAGCCAAGGTTAAGCTGCCGAGCATTCCCGCCAAGTCTCCCCGCCGAGCCTGTTAGCCAACAATATAATAAAGTTGGAGGCAGTGTTCTAATACTCCTAACTAATATTCCGGGCATTGACAGATACAGGTTTTGGAGTATATAGTAAAGCGATTAATTTCTTAAATCCATAAATAAGTTGTTCCTGTATCTGACAGTGCAAGAAATTCGGACTAGCAACTATTTAACTGATCATCTGATTATTTGACAAGCTAGTAACTTTTGTTTGTTTTCTCGCACATTGCGGGAGCAATTGTTGCAGGATGGCCGAGTGTAACGAAACGCAGCAGCCAATCGCAGCTAGCCTAGCCATGCCAGCCAATCAGGAACGTTCCCGCCAAAGCCAAGCCTGTAAAGCCTGCCATGCCGCCAGCCAATCAGGAACGTTCCCGCCGAGCCGTCCCCACCGAGTCAGCTGGGCAGCGGACGTCGGTGGGGGCAAGCCTTTATAACACCGTGCAAGATCATTTTAGTCAATCATTTTGTACCGATCACTTGTCAAGCTAAAACTCTGTCAGTTTGCAAATAAAATCCAATTATTAAGTAAAAAGTAAAGTTTTTGATTTGTGCTTCTTTACATGTATTAATTGCAATTTTTAAATGAATAAGCAGATTTCTTAATAAAGTAAGTATTTATTTTGCACATGTACGGACGGAAGTAGACAGAGAGACACGGACACGAGCGAGCTCAAGTGTCAAAAAAAAGAAGCACAGGCAAACTTTAATATACAGCCAAGTAATAAAATTTATCCTTAACACTCCCACTAAATTTTATAAACAAAATATAGTTTGCCTGTTTAATAACAAAGAAATAAAAAAAACTAATTAAGTTTAAACAGTATTACATCCCTTATATGCTCAAATTTAACAGTGGGTAGAGCTTTTGTCAAAATATCAGCTAATTGTTCAGAACTTTGCACATACTGAATATCAATTAATTTTTGCTGTACCTTTTCCCTAATAAAATTAAATTTAACATCAATATGCTTAGTTTTTTTGTGTAACACAGGATTATTGATTAATTTTATAGTGCTTTGATTATCAATACATAAACAAGTACAATTCTGATCAATATCAATATCTTTGAAAAATTGTCTTAACCACAATAAGTTTTTGGCAGCTTCACATCCTGCCATAAATTCAGCCTCAGTTGTTGATAAGGCGGTACAAGATTGTTTTTGACTTGCCCAAGAAATAGGGCCACCATTTAGCATGAAAATATAACCAGTAGTTGATTTTCTTGTATCCAAATCCCCAGCAAAATCTGAGTCAGAATATCCAATTAAGTCTTCATGACCTTGGTACTTTATATACATATCTTTTGTTTTAATAAGATATCGAATTATTCTCTTAAGCTGAGTAACATGATGCAGACTTGGGTTATTAATATATCTACTCAATAAATTGACACCAAATGCAATATCAGGTCTAGTTGCCATAGATAAAAACAATAATGACCCTATGGCTTCTCTATAAGGAAAATTGATCTGCATTTTTTCAACATTCTTGGTAATTTGGACATTTACATCGATAGGCGTACTACATGGGTGAGCTGTACTCATATTGAATTTACTTATAATTTGTTCAATATATTGTCTCTGACCAATACATATAGAGTTCTCAGTTCTTACAATTTCCAAACCAACAAACCGGTTTAACTCTAACTCTTTTATATTAAATCCTTGACTTAAGTAATTGATAATGTAGTCTAATACTTTTCTAGATTGAGACATAATTAAAGCATCATCTACATACAAAATTAAAAGAGCTTTATTACCATGAAAATTACCTACAAACACACAGTTGTCGGCTTGTGACTGAATAAAACCAAATTTTACTAGAAAATCAGAAAATTTCCTATTCCAGCAACGAGATGCTTGTTTTAAGCCATATAGGGATTTATTTAATTTGCATACTTTATTTGCAGGTGCTTTCACTCCCTCTGGGATTTCCATGTAAATGTCCTCCTCCAGCTCACCATACAAGAAAGCTGTTTTGACATCTAACTGTGTTATTTCCCAGTTATATTCCGCAGATACTGACAACAGTATTCTTATTGACTCATATCTTGTGTTAGGAGAAAATATTTCAGTGTAATCTATTCCTTCTATTTGAGTAAAGCCACGGGCACACAGTCGGGCTTTATATCTATCTATTTCACCATTTTGTTTTCTTTTAATATCAAAAACCCATTTATACGTTATAGTTCTCTGATTTTGTTTGTCAACATAACTCCAGGTATTGTTAGAATGATGAGCTTCTAATTCTTCATTTATAGCCTCTAGCCATAATCACTTTCCTTACTATTCACTGCTTCATCATTAGTCACAGGCATATTTAATTCCAATAAATTTGCCTCAAACATTCTTTGTCTGCGCGTTCGGACAGTAACATTTGAATCAAATGAGTCAGAAGAATAATTATCTTGTGAGGGTTCATATGTCTCATCGTGTTCATCAACAGCAGTATGTGCACTGTCATCACTATAATCAGAAGTAATATGCTCATCACTCACATCTCTCTCTGTGGTATTATTTGTTCCATCCTCCATTTCTTGTCTTTCTTCATCTTTATCATCACAAATCAAAGTTTGAATTTCATTCCTTTTTATTTCAGGACTTTTCATTTCATTGAAAATAACATTCCTAGATATTGTTTTTCTTTTAGTGTTCGGATCATACATTTTATAGTTAGTATTATCATAGCCTACAAGCATCAGTTTTCGACTTTTAGAATCAAGCTTATTTCTCAACTGATCAGGAACATGGACAAATCCTTCACACCCAAAAACTCGAACATGATCCAAGCTAGGTTTAATGCCACACCATAGCTCCGTGGGTGTAACATTAGGTGTCTGGCTAGAAGACATGCGGTTTAATAAATAAACAGCACAGTTGACTGCTTCTGCCCATAGGTTGAGTGGTACACCACGGGCATAAAGCATGGATCGAGCGCTTTCCATTACTGTCCTGATCTCTCTTTCTGCACGGCCATTCTGCTCAGGAGTGTATGGAGCTGTGAGTTCATGAGATATACCCTCACTTTCCAGGTACTCCTTGAAAGCCTTACTTATGTATTCTCCACCATTGTCAGTGTGTAAAATACGCACACTATGTGAAAAAAGGTTTTTAATTTTTAAATTATATTTTTTAAAATAATCCAACACATCACATTTGTTTTTTAAAAAACACACATACCTAAAACTTGTTGCCGCATCCTTGAAAATAACAAAATATTTCATACCTTGCACTGATGGCACATTGAAAGGTCCACAGACATCACTGTAAACAACATCACCTGGTTGTAGTGGTTGTCGTGATGATTTCTGAAATGGTCGACGAGCATGCTTGCCATAAGCACAACCCTCACACACAAACTTGTCGCAGTCTGATAAGTCCACACCAGTAATTACACTGTTTTTGCACATTTTCTGAATTTCTTTAACATTTAAGTGTCCCAATCGTTCATGCCATGTTTTAAGGTCCAATTTCTGCACAACATTACATACCGGATTTTGAATTGTTTTCACATTCAGCTTGTACAAATTGTTACTTTGTAAAGATGCGCACATCACTATTTCATTGTCCTTGTAAATCAAAGCATTAGTATGTTTTTTTACAATACTATAACCTTGCCTAGAAATTGCCCCCTCAGAAAACAGGTTTCTTCTTAGTTTAGGTACATAAAGCACATTTTTAAAAATGCTTGTCTCCCACTGTCCATTGACACACTTGTTAATTAAAACATTTCCTTGTCCGACAACTTCTATGTCTTCTTGGTTTCCTAGTTTCAGTGGGGATCCCTTATACTCAAACAACTGCACAAAATTTTCACGTTTGTAAGACATGTGAGCTGAGGCACCACTGTCTAATATCCAACTGCAACCTTCATCATCACCATGCCAATCATTGCTTTCTATATTGAAGGCTAACATATTTTTGTCTTTCTTAATTTGTTTAGGTGCATGACAATCTCTTGCAAAATGGCCTCGTTTTCCACAGTTATAACAAACAAACCGATGTACTGTTTCTTCTGATTCTTTCTTTGTTTCTGTAGATGTCAAATTTTTCTTCCTTGCATTTTGTTTAGCTACTAATAAAGCTGTCTCATTCTCTTCTTCTACATTGAAGCTAGCCTCCTCATCTAACAGCCGAGCTGTCAAATTGATCACAGATTGTTTGCTTGAATCAAGTGACATCCAAGCCTGTCGAAGAGATCTATACTTTGGAGGCAATGTACTCAATATCTTGGTAATAATTGCAGTTTCACTGATGTCTTCTCCATTTTCTTTTAATTGCTTAGCTAAACTCTCAACTTTCGCTATATGCTGAGCAATACTATCTCCCGGTGACATTTTATGTTGGTAAAAACGTTCATGTAAAATCATTTTATTCATCTCAGATTTCTGTTCATAAATGGATTCAAGTTTCGTCATCACTTCGAGAGCGGATTCACAATTCTCGCTGAGTGCTACTTGTTTCAAATCCATTGCAGATGTTATTATGAACATCGCCATGCCGTCATCTTTATTCCATTGAGTGGCGTTCGCTTCAGGTTTTGGCTGGTATATGTCCAAACCTTTGGCACGTAAGGCACATTTTATTTGGAATTTCCATTGCTTGAAATTGGTTCCATCGAATTTATCGAGGTTTAACGTTTTTCCAAACTCCATGTTTTTAGGTTATAACACAATGCACTTTTGACAAACTTATTTGTAAACTGTCTGTACTGTATTCTTTTTACTGCTCTTTGCTAATCACTCGCGTGAGCACTTTCTGGGCCCATAACCAATTGCAATTTTTAAATGAATAAGCAGATTTCTTAATAAAGTAAGTATTTATTTTGCACATGTACGGACGGAAGTAGACAGAGAGACACGGACACGAGCGAGCTCAAGTGTCAAAAAAAAGAAGCACAGGCAAACTTTAATATACAGCCAAGTAATAAAATTTATCCTTAACAGTATTAACCTGCGTGATCCTCTTCTGTAATAAAATTCAATCTTAGTTTAGATGAATCTCGTGTATTACTTCTTGACATTATATACTTTTATTTATTTTATTTAACGAATTTAATGCGACTGTTTTCTTTTGAATTTTAAATATGACGATTTTATAATTAAATAATAATAATAATAAAATAGTAATATTGTATTTGGAAATATAAATAAGAATGCAATACCCTTACAGGGTACATAAGTATGATCTCACACAATGTAACACCTTATGTATACACTTATGACGCAATAAATGAATATGAATATGAATATGATATCCGCAACTTTAATACGAATAGTATTAAAGAGGCGATAGAGCGGAACCAAGGCTCCAAAGTGTTTGCAAGAGACATGTTTATTGGGCAAAGCCAGCTGACGAAACTGAAGACGGAGGATGGTAGTATAATGTCGACAAAAGCCGAAGTTTTGAGGGAGATTGAAAAGTTCTATGGGCAGTTATACACCTCGTTCACTAAACCTGTTAGTAGTTCAGCCGCAGATCCAAGAGCTAAGCTGACCCGAAACTATACCGAAGATATCCCGGACATCAGCCTATATGAGATTAGGATGGCTCTCAAACAGCTCAGGAACAACAAGGCGCCGGGTGATGACTGAATCACCTCAGAGATTCTGAAAGCGGGTGGAACACCGGTACTGAAGGTCCTTCAGAAACTCTTTAACTCCGTCTTGCACGAGGGAATAACGCCGGAGGCATGGAACAGAGGTGTGGTAGTGCTCTTCTTCAAGAAAGGAGATAACACCTTGCTGAAGAACTACAGAACCATCTCGCTTCTGAGCCATGTCTACAAGTTGTTTTCGAGGGTCATCACAAATCGCCTCGCACGTAGGTTCGATGACTTCCAGCCTCCCGAACAAGCAGGTTTCCGAAAAGGCTTTAGTACCATAGACCACATACATACGCTGCGACAAGTTATACAGAAGACCGAAGAGTATAACTTACCACTATGCTTGGCGTTTGTGGCCTATGAGAAGGCCTTCGATTCGATCGAGACTTGGGCAGTGCTACAGTCTCTCCAGCGGTGCCATATTGACTATCGTTACATCGAGGTGCTGAAATGTTTATATAAAAACGCCACCATGACGGTCCGAGTACAGGAGCAGAGCACGAAAGCTATTCCTCTGCAGCGAGGCATAAGGCAGGGAGAAGTTATTTCTCCGAAACTGTTCACCGCCGCATTGGAAGATGCTTTTAAACTCCTGGAATGGGAAGGATTCGGCATCAACATTAATGGCGAATACATTACTTACCTTCGGTTTACCGACGATATTGTCATGGCAGAGTCGCTGGAAGACCTCGGTACAATGCTCGATGGCCTTAATAGAGTTTCCCAACAGGTAGGTCTTCCGATGAACATGGACAAAACAAAGATTGTTTTAAACTTTCATGGTCACTAACATTAGAATAGTTTGTTACGGGATTGCTACCATGTACCTTATTTTTGAGTTCCCGAGATATTTACTGTTGCAAGCGCCATGATCACGGAGTTACTCCGTGATCATGGCGCTTGCAACAGTGCCGAAATATCTCGGGGACTCAAAAATAAGGTACATGGTAGCAATCCCGTAACAAACTATTCTAAAACAAAGATTATGTCGAATGCCCATGTTGCGCCCTACCCAGTACCAGTTGGGAGCTCTATTCTCGAAATTGTTGACAAATATTGTTGACTTGTTTACCTGGGACAAGTGATCCAGTTGGGTAGGTCCAATTTTGAAAAAGAGGTCAATCGACGAATCCAACTCGGATGGGCAGCGTTCGGGAAACTACGCAACATCTTCTCATCCAAAATACCTCAGTGCCTTAAGACGAAAGTATACAACCAGTGTGTGTTACCAGTGATGACATACGGAACAAAAACGTGGCCTCTTACTATGGGCCTGATAAGAAAGCTTAAAGTTGCATAGCGCGCTATGGAAAGGGCTATGCTCGATGTTTCTTTGCGAGATCAAATCAGAAATGAGGATATCCGTGAACGAACCAAAGTCGCTGACATAGCCCGACGGATTAGCCGGCTGAAGTGGCAGTGGGCGGGGCACATAGCACGTAGAACTGACGGCCGATGGGGCAGAAAGGTTCTGGAATGGAGGCCACGTACCGGCAAGCGCAGCGTAGGACGCCCACCCACAAGGTGGGCAGACGACCTGGTAAAGGTTGCAGGACGACGCTGGATGCAGGCCGCTTCCAATCGGCCGATCTGGAAGTCACTGGGGGAGGCCTATGTTCAGCAGTGGACGTCCTGTGGCTGATGATGATGATGATGATGATGATGGAACTTGCTCGCAGGTTTTCTATAAATTTAAAACAATCTAAAACAAGCAGGTAACCTGCAAAATTATTTTGCGGTTTTTTATTTTTAATCTGTGGGTCACTTCGCGGATCATATAACTTTAAGGCTCGGTCTATACGCTGCCGGAATCCGTAAGCATCCGCAAGAATCCGTACTCTGACTTATTTGTATTGTTTTTATAACTAAAAATATTGTTTTTGTAAATTTCTTTGCTAGTTTTGTTTTATCTGTTTTTTTTATCTCTTTAATATCGCGTGCTTGCTGTGTATTGTAATTCTGATTATTTGTTTTGTTACTCTGTTTCTGTCTCATCTCCTGTCCTGTAATGGTATGTGAGCGGCGGTGCATCGGCTCATCGGAACCTTTCTGGTTTCTTCGACTGACTCCGAGCCGGAGTCGGCCGGAGGAATTGGGGGTTCTTTGGTGATCCGATTTACCGTTGACACTACCCGTCCCGCGTCCTGCGGGGTCTCTGCTAAAAATCAGCGTCGTTATGGCTCTGGCTGTAACGACAAATGCTGAGCGGGGACCTTTTTGACACTCTTTTAATGTTATTATATATATTTGATTCTGCTTGTAATTGTGCTTATGTGTCAAATACTGAAAACCAGCGTCGTAGCCTAGCCTGAGTGAGGTCCTTTTGCGATGGGCTTCGCGACGCGCATAGCGGTACAGTTCGGTCATTGTGTTTGTCTTCCATGTTTTTATTTTAGTTTTTTAAGTAAATGTTTGCGTTCTGTTTTGTTATGTGTCGTTGTGATGTCCCGCAATAAATGTTTTTTATCTTATCTTTATCTTTAAATAAATGTTTTCTATTCTATTCTATTCTAATTGTTCCCTTACACCATTTGTAAATGTTTTTGTTAACATTTTATTTAAATAGAACATGGTCATTTGTACTAAATCTTGTAGTTTTATTACATCTATTTGGTTTAGATTGCGAACACTGTTTATTTAACACACGATTATAAACGGCTGACGGTGATGAGGGTGACGACGGCTTCGGATCGATTAGGTCTAATTTAGATCTTAATTTGTGACCAAAAACCATTTCCGCCGGCGACAAACCCGTGGTGGTATGGACCGAATTTCTATAATGATAAAAGACAATATTTAATTCCCTTTTCAAGCACCTTTACAAAACTCTCAGCCTGGCCATTACTAGCCGGGTGATACACTGGAGAAGTGATGTGAGACATATCTCAATGGCATACCATTAGAAAAACAAAATTGTTCGAACTCATGAGAGCAAAAAGCTCTACCATTATCACTCGCCAACGTTTTCGGCATTCCGAATCTCGACATGTAATCGCACATCTTTTCTATGACCGCGCTGGATGAAGTCGATTGATTCATGACGTTATAAACTTCCACCCACTAACTATTGTTAGCATCAGCAAGTTAATCAAACTATTTTGTAACCGCTGATGTTTTCTATTTAATTATTTAATTCAATAACTTTTTAATATAAATAATTACTTTAGTCAAATAAGTATCATCATCATCATCATCATCAGCCCACACTAGTCCACTGCTGGACATAGGCCTCTCCAATTGCACGCCACTTTGCACGATCCACGGCTACTCTCATCCAGCTCCTGCCAGCAACCTTGCGAAGATCGTCGCTCCATCTAGTCTGTGGGTGTCCCACACTACGCTTGCCGACACGCGGTCTCCACTCAAGAACTTGTTTGCCCCAGCGGTTATCGGTTCTGCGACAAATATGGCCGGCCCACTGCCACTTCAGCTTGCTAATTCGACAAATAAGTATAGCAACACTAAAATATTTCTTGATGGCGGCCATTGGTGCGGATGCGGCGGTTGCGAACGGACGTTGAGTGGCGTGATTTTGTAATCTGAATAAGTACTTTCACTAAGTATTATAATTTATTGATTCCCAGTGAGCGTCTTTAATTTCTCAAAGCGTGAGTGTTAATATTTCAGAAGAAGGGATAACAAATCAGCCAGCAGGTATGATTTTTTTTCTTCAAGTTTTTATGTGTTTTTCTTATAAATATTCGTAAAACTTAATAAGTAAATCAGGTCTTTTAAACCACGAATCGATATTGAAAGCAAATCACTATATAAGTTATCTGTTTCTTAGTAAACAAAATACATTATACACATATAATCGCCAATACAAACTGGGTTGAAGTGTTATAATAATAATAATTCTCAGATGGACTCAGACCGAACTAAACGCTCTGGATCGGAAAGTCCGCACAACTATGACACTACATAGAATGCATCACCCCAGGTCGTCGGTCATGAGGCTGTATATCCCGAGGAAATGTGGTGGTCGAGGCCTGTTAAGTGCTAAAACTATGCACGAGTTATAGCTAGATACCCCGCGGGAGAGAAACCCGCGAGGTATCTAGCCTCAGAGCGTATTTCCTGGCAAAGACTGACACAACGATGCATTGTGATGTCATAGAATGTGATAAAGGACTCACCCCTCTTGATCTGGCCAACGAGTCATGGCAGTCGCCGGCGATACTAAGTGTCTCTGATCGCGAGACCGTATGAAATGGGAAAGAGCTGCACGGACGGTTTTTCAAGGCTTTACACGAGCCCCACGTGGACCGAAAAGCTTCCGTGCATTGGCTGCGCTGGCTGTTTTGGGTTGTTCGGCTCTTGCTAACACTGAGTATCTGCACAGGCATAACCAAGCAGCCAAAATTCTCCACCAAGAGCTCGCCCTGAAGTATGGTCTCGTGAGCCAGAGACTACCCTATTATAAGTACTCGCCGGAGCCAGTACTCGAAAGTGACAGTATCCGGCTCTACTGGGACCGGCCCATCATCACTGACAGGACTATCCTTGCGAATAAGCCTGATATAGTGCTGATAGACCGGACGCAATCGAAGGTGTTTTTAGTGGACGTCACTATCCCTCATGACGAGAACCTTGTGAAGGCCGAGACCGAAAAGCAACGCAAGTACTTGGACCTAGTACACGAGGTTACCGAAATGTGGGAAGTGGCGTCCACTGAAATCATACCAATAGTTATATCGGCAAACGGGTTAATCCCAGCCACATTAGGTTCACACCTAAAAAGGCTGGGATTCATCGGCGGCTTGCTTCCAGCAAAGATGCAGAAAGCGGTGGTGCTTGATACTGCATGCATCGTTCGCCGATTTCTCTCTCTTTTGCCCTGATCCCGGTCAACTGTGCCACTGCCGGTCATTACCGCCCCAGAGGCGAGAGGTTTCGGCCTATAGAAAATAATAATAATAATAATAATTTATTTGCTTGTCACATGGTAAATTACAGGTGTTATTACAATTATAAGTACATTGCACACATGACACCCCGTAGGGGCACCGCAAATTAAGCGAACATAGGGCCTATTAACGGTTAAATACACAATATAATATGTTATCCACACTTATCCTTGCATTTGTTAGCAAATTTGACTTCTACATACAATTGCAACATTTTTTTATGCTCTGCTTTGCTTTACACTGAACCGGTCCTTGAGGACAAGTCTCAAAGAACTCGTCCAGTGTGTAATAAGCTTTAACTAATAGATATGTTTTCAGACTGGTAGTAAATATATTAAACTTTTCTGTCTTTAATACTATTTGGGATACAGTTATAAATTTTAATAGACATCCAATGTGGACCTGATCTGGAAATTTGGAGATGTCTACCTAACGGAAGATTTAATTTATTTTTATATCTATTATTGCGCCTTACTTGTGTGTTTTGAGAATAAAGGTACATATGTTTTTTTACAAATTTACAAGATTCTAAAATGTATAAACATGTAACAGTAAGTATTTTTTCTTTAATAAAATATGGTTTGCAAGAAGTCATTTGATCAATTTGAAAAATAGTTCTTAAACATTTTTTTTTGTAGAACCTTAATGTCTTGAACGTCTGTACTGTTGCCCCACAGGATTATACCATACGTAAGCCATGAGTGAGCATACGCGTAATATGCAGCAAGAGCTGTTTTAGTGTCTGTCACTCTTTTCAAGTGATAAAGACCATAAATGAACGAAGACATTTTTTTTTGTTATTTTTTGGATGTGTGATTTCCAATTTAAATGGCAATCAGGGTCTAAACCCAATAAGGTAGCAGTCGGTTCCGTATTTATTGCAAAGTTTTTATATTCATATTCAATGTTAAGTGGTGTTTTCTGATAAGGCCTAAATTGAACGAGTTTAGTTTTGTTGAAATTAAGATGTAGGTTGTGGGCAGTTAGCCAATCAGTGATTGTGTCTAAATTATTATCAAGTTTTAATTTTAATTCTTCTAAGTTGGTACAAGGTATGCTGATAGAAATGTCATCTGCAAATAGAGTGCAATGATCACTTACAAATTTTGGCAAATCGTTTATATAGATTAAGAATAAAATACATCCCAAGACGCTACCTTGAGGGATAGAGTTATATACGTTTATTTTCTTTGATCTTACATACTTAATTTTTCCAGTTTTAAAATCAGTATGTTCTATTTCTACAAATTGTTCACGATTTGTGTTTAACAATACGCATGCATGACAATATCATCACGATAGGGCTGGTCCACAGATTTAAAGTCGCTCAGCGAGCTATGGAAAGGGCTATGCTCGGAGTTTCTCTGGGGATTATAGGGATCGGATCCGAAATGAGGTAATCCGACAGAAAACTAAAGTCATCGACATAGCCCATCAAATAAGCAAGCTGAAGTGGCAGTGGGTCGGCCATATTTGTCGCAGAACCGATAACCGCTGGGGTAAACGAGTTCTTGAGTGGAGACCGCGTGTCGGCAAGCGTAGTGTGGGACGCCCTCAGACTAGA
The DNA here is from genome assembly GCA_950371115.1 of Anania fuscalis. NCBI lineage: Eukaryota > Metazoa > Arthropoda > Insecta > Lepidoptera > Crambidae > Anania > Anania fuscalis. The sequence continues at coordinate 17,289,641 of OX493326.1, read as the reverse complement.
TGGAGTGACGATCTTCGAAAGGTTGCTGGCAGGAGCTGGATGAGAGTAGCCGTGGATCGTGCAGAGTGGCGTGCAATTGGAGAGGCCTATGTACAGCAGTGGACTAGTGTGGGCTGATGATGATGATGATGATGCATGACAATTTATGACTAGTAAGGTATTCTTATTTAATCACTTGAAATTGCTATTTATGATGTGCTATCTATTTTGCGTTTATCAAAAAAAAAATATATTGAGTCATTAACATATAAGTCTTAACAATAACTTTCGTTTTGTATTCTTACACCACTCGCAAATATGTTAACGTACCCACCCACAGGCGAGGTACGTACACACAAAACATAATATTTAATATCCAAATGAAAGTAATAAGTATTATAATACCCTCGATAGGGTAACGAGTGTAGGCAAACATGTGTGATCATCCGAAGCTTCGCGATACTCAGGATTTAATTCCGAGCTCTGAGGATTTAGTGTTAAATGTTGGAAGCATTTCGTAGTCACCGAATTGCGTTAACTGACCCTACACCTAAAAATGTATCTGAGTATATTATAATATGTACATGCACCACACCATGCAATGCGCCTAGCATGACCATGGTCTCAAGGCGATCGCTTGCGTCCGTGTGCGTACGGCAAGACGTCGGACGGCTCCATTATTGGGCCTGGGGCGCATCCCAGCGCATTCGATACAAGTGTACATACCTTTAGTAGACAGCAGACACAAATATTTTTAAACTACCTACATTTGTACAAGTTTTATAATGTTAAGATAAAATATACATAGATGATGATGATGGTGGTGATGATGATGATGATGATGAGGATGATGGTGGTGGTGATGGTGATGGTGATGGTGATGGTGATGATGATGATGGTGGTGGTGATGATGGTTTATAATGTTGGTGATTATAATAATTAAGTGTCATATGAAGCTTTTCTGTACTATTTCGTTTTGTTTTGTCAATGAAAGAAAACATATTCCAAATAATTACTCAATTTTACTTTTCGTTAATTCGTTTTATTCAATTCACTTCATTTATTAACCATGTCGTTATATCACATAAAATTGGTACGTCAAAGTTTTAACAGACCATATTTTTCATTATTATGATTGACTGTCTATTAGCATGGCATTTTATGTTGTTGAAACTAGAATAATAATTTCATGAATTTCGATACTAATTGAATAACGTTACTGTCCCTTAACACCCCTTGACTAAATTAGAACACTGACTGACAATGTCGGACTCGGGTCGTAGCGTATACACTCCACCTCTGCTAGAACATGATATGACGCGGAAGAGAAAGGGGAATAGTAGGACTGTTTCACCAACTCGTAAACGACTCAGAATTCGGTCACGAGAATCATGAGGAAGATCTAGATCTAGATCTTTTGGTTCTTGTCTAGACAAGAACCAAAAGATCTGAAAATAGCACGCAGGTACAGGCGCAATGACTCGACGCGATCTGAGCGTCGTAAGCATAGACGAATGGGTAGGAGTCGTACTCGTGACAAGCACTTTTACAATACCCGTAGAGGGCGCGGTAGATCGGCTAAGTCTTCCAGCCCTAGTTCGTCGTACAGATCACGAAGCGACAGTTTGACTAGTACAAAGTCAATGAGTGGCTCGGAAACATCGCTATCAATCTCGGATCGTTCTCGCTCCAGGTCAAGGCGTTCAAAAACAAGGCGCCATAATCTCCGGTCTCGTCGTAGTCGCAAAAAGATAGACGTAATGGATCGCTTTATTGATGCGATCAGTAACCACGGTCGAAATACATTCGTAGGCGCTCATGATGTCATCCCTGCTTTCGATCCCAGCCAAAGAAGCCAATCCACGAAGTCTTGGCTCAAAAAAGTCAACGAAACCGCTGCAATATATCGGTGTAGTGAAAAGCAAACGATTTTTCATGCACTACCGAAATAAAGTGGCTTGGCGCGACGGTGGTATGAAGGCCTATCCTCAGTCAACCTATCATGGAAACAATGGCAAAGAAAATTGCTACAAAACTTCCCAGAGGATCGTAATTATGCGGACAGGCTAACCAAAATGTTGTCGCGAAGAAGTCGAAAGGAGGAAACTCTCGAAGAGTACTTCTATGACAAAGCTAAACTTGTCAGCCACTGTAATATTAAAGCAAAAGATGCAGTTGATTGCATTATACATGGGATTTTTTATCACAATATAAAATTAAATGCTCAAGGAGCTAATTTTAAATCACCTGACCAACTTCTTAAATATCTGCGTAGCATTACTGTAAAAAGCATTACTAGAGACAACAAGAAAGTAATACATCAGTAAAAACATACTTTTACCCTACAAAAAACACTGAAAGCAACAAAGACATAAAAAATTCAGTTCCTACGTCCCGAATATGCTACAATTGCGCTGAACCTGGGCACATAGGTCCTAAGTGTCGGAAATAATCACAAAAATGCACTAAATGCCACCGTCTAGGTCATCTTACCGAATATTGCAGGCAGGGGATAATTCTAAAAAATCAAAAGCACGCTTGTAACGTAGACAGTAAGATCATAAATAAAGTACAACGAATAATAGCTCAGAATAAATTGGGAGATAATATATATAACAAAATAGTTAAACTTTACGAAAAACCACAGACAGCATTTGTAGACTTTGGCAGCCAGTGTACAGTCGTGAAGCAGAGTGTTGCAAATGATTTAAAGTTTCCTATATCTTATGAAAATTTGCCAGTTATTAAGGGTTTTGCATCGGGCACATTAAGACCTATAGGAAAGGTACAGGTTCATATAAGGATAGACTTTGTGAATGCTAATGTTGAAGCCTTTGTAATTCCGGATGAGTTTTTAAACACGGACATACTAATAGGACAGAACATCACAGAGATGTCGGATGTAGTTGTATTCAAAACAAACGCTAGCTTAATTCTTTATTCGGATAAAACAATGGCCGATAAAATGAAGCTATTCGTTCTGGATGATGTCATCGTAAAGGGCCTGCAGACAGTCAGAGTGCGCTGCGATTTAGATTATTCTGGATACATCTACTTACCTGCAAATATTTCTTTTAAAAATGGAGAACAAATTATGACTCTGCCGGGCATCTTCCACATCAAGGAGAGTACGGGAGATATACCCGTCGTAGGTCTTACTAATCAAAATGTATCACTCGCAAAGGATAGGCTCTTGGCTCGAATCTGTTTACTGCCTCTGCAGAATGATTCATTGCCGATACATCCTTCAAATGAATTTCAGGTAAATAAAATGACACTGACAGATTATGCTCACACTACCGACACTCAAACAATAGCTTTAAATATGTTAAACATAGGTAGCGACCTGACACAAGAGCAGGAACAGAGACTTTTGACTTTAGTTAACGAATTCCGAGACTGTTTCGCGCTAGATTTAAATGAATTAGGTACGACTAACATAACGGAGATGCACATACAATTACAAGACAATACCCCCGTATCTTATAAGCCTTACCGGTTACCGTTTAGCGAAAGGATAATTGTACGTGGCATTATAAATGACTTGTTAGATACTGATATAATACAAGAGTCTAGCTCGTCATATGCGAGCCCCATTGTATTAGTAAAAAAGAAAAGCGGAGAGCATCGTTTATGCGTCGACTACCGGGCTTTGTATAAGAAGACTGTGAAAAACTAATTTCCTATGCCCGTCATAGACGATCAACTAGGTCGCCTTAGTGATAAAGTTTATTTTACTAGTCTCGATCTCAAATCAGGCTTCTATCAGATTCCGATGGCCTAGGGGTCAAGACATTTGACAGCATTTGTGACTCCCGATGGTCATTACGAATACACATGAATGCCCCTCGGACTTGTTAACGCGCCGGCGGTATTTCAGCACATGATTAATAAGGCACTCGGTAAGGATAGATACGACCTAGCCATTCCATATATGGACCATTTGCTCTCCTTCTGCTACAATTAACGAAGGACTTGATAAACTTCGCAAAATCCTCATGTCACTACGTAACGCCGGCTTAACACTAAATCTATCTAAATGTTTCTTTTTCAAAAAATAATTGGATTACTTAGGTTATGAGGTTTCTAGTGAAGGGCTAAAACCTGTTTAGCCCTTTTTCAAGCGTTGGAAAGAATGATAAGCTCATGTGATGTGTGTGTGCAATTGCGTCCGTCACCACCCCGCGCACCCCTCTCGTGCTGGGAGTACCCCACTGTCGCTTTCCATCGCATCACATTGATTTTTTGGGTCTAATTAAAGGTTGCGTATATTTAGTGATTGTTGACGCACATAGTATTAACACTTACGCTTTGAGAAATGAAAGACAATCACTGGGAATCAATAAATTATAATACTTAGTGAAAGTACTTACTCAGATTACAAAATCACGCCACTCAACGTCGGTTCGCAACCGTCGCATCCGCACCAATGGCCACCGTCAAGAAATATTTCAGTGCTGCCATACTTATTTGACTAAAGTAATTATTTATATTAAAAACTTATTGAATTAAATAGAAAACATCAGAGATTACAAAATATTTTGATTAACTTGCTGACGCTAACAGACGGCCGTCCTGATAATGGAATGTCCCTATTCCAGTCCGGCCTGACTGATCTTGACTTGACAAGAAACCTGATGCTATTTCCAAACCACTGAACACCTATCACAAAATGACCTAGTAACTTACTACTAAATTAAATCTAAATTTATTAATAATTTAAATCTAAACGAACTCCTTTCTATGTCAATCATCCATTAGATCATTGAACCGGAATCAAACCAGTCGCAGTATGATACAAGTAACTAGTCACGGAATAGTCGAACCGGGAACTATGATGTTTTATATCTATCAAATTCTTAGCACTAAATTATTACTAAAGTTAACTTTTTTAATCAATTACGTGTCATAGATCAACCATCTATTTGCAAATGTACTGGAATCGAACCCAATACTACGTTACTCTTTGATCCACTACGCTATATGTATCACTTATGTGATTACTCAATCTTCTTTAGTGACTTACAACTCTCTAACCTTGTGTTAGATGTAAACCAACCCATAATCAATAAATAGTTCTGGAATCGAACCAGAAACTATGTCGTTCACCCAACCACTAAGCTATATGCAAAACTTAAAAATACCTAAACACCTTCAATGACCTATAACTATCTAACACTAAGCTGGAGTCGAACCAGTCCTATGATAAATAAACAGTTGTTACTGGAATCAAACCAGAGACTATGTTAATCATTTAACCACTGAACTAAGTGATTTTTATTTTTAATTATCGCCCCCGGTAAAGGTAAAATTTTACCATGTCCGAAGTCGTAACTGTGACTAATTTAACTTACAACCAACAAGCCGTCTGCGCTATTAAAATTAAAACTCTACAATTAATTGAAAGTTTTCTACAAAAACTATATGACCGTGTCCCGGAATCGAACCGAGGACTTAGTCAACCTTTATACCACCGAGTTATTATCATTAATTGGAATCTTTAATTTCTAAAATGATTACAATGTTAATAAGATCTGTACGACCATGTCCTGGAATCTAACCAAGGACTAAGATAAAGCTTTAACTTCTGCTCTATTAGATTATAATAAACTTAACAAAACCGTAATTTATACAGGTAGTCAAACACTAAAAACAACCATTTTACTGTTGACCGCGGAATCGAATCCGGGTCCACACTGCATTATTTTTCTCCTAATTACTAAGTCATCGGGTCTTAGAGACAAAGATAGAGCAAACCACTTATTTATTTTTAAAGTTTAAATTAAATTTTATTTTAAAATCCTTATTCTATAACCTTACTTACAAGTAAATTAAAAATAATTGATTGCCTGCTTCTAAGTTTTATCTACCAGTCAACTACTATTAAGTATTATTATGGTACTTATTTTAACTACATTAATTTATCGCCCCCACAATAATAAGCTACATTTAAGTTACTAGCTAGAGAGTCTACGTGAACTTAATAACCACTAAGCCATAAGGTAATAACTTTTATACCATTAGTTTAAAAATTGAATAATATAACTAAACTATAAATCATTAAAAAATAATGTGCGCAATCTAAATAAATGAAACCATATTACGAAATCTCTCTAATATTTTATCAATCAATCAACAAGCTTAAGCGTTTCTGGAATCGATAACCAAAGGCCGTATACAGAAAGAAAGCTGGAAACTTATAAGCGCTTACCGGCGCTTGACAGCGCTGGTCCGTTCTACACAAAGGAAGCAGTTTGAATCAGACCAAGGAAAATATCGGACTCATTACCTCATCATTTATTTGTAAATAAATTGAAATTTGATGATGAAAGATTTTATAAATATACAAGAATGACTCAAGAAACATTTGATTACATTTTGGATTTAGTGAAAATAATCAGAATCTTTAATCTAAATGATGCTGGTTGATGTGGGAGTATCGATGACTTCACATAGGACATAATGCAGATTTCAGGACCCGGTCTTATATGAGTTGTCACTGATACTGTTGGATCATCTTGGAATTATATTGGACTAAAGGATTCAGATTACTTATTAAGGTAATTAATTTAAGGACCCCGAACCCTTGGTTGACTTATCATGCAGTCAAATAGGTAGATTTTAGTATGTCATATTAAATTCTTTAAACTCAGTTGTTCCCTTAGTTGCGCATAATTACGCTAAATGCGTTTTGTTTCAGATTTAAGTCCTATTCCTGGGGGTGGCAATTGCTTGTTTGGGATGATTGTTTATCACATGGCCACCACTCCTGGTGAGCGTTTGGTGTTGGGGCTCACCAGGCGCCCCTCGGGGCGTCCTTTTTCCTCTTCCTTGAATGCGCACAAACCCATGAAACTCTTGAGAAAACTTAATTATAACATCCACGTACCTCTAAAAGAATTTGGTTTACTACTATGAACACTACGTACGGTCCTACCAATAAAACTAGACGATCACACAGCCAATTTAAATTATCACAGCCTAACGTTATTGACTTAGTCCGTTTCGATCTCAATTAATTAGTAATTTCAATATTTTAGAGTTAGACGCAGATTGGTGCGTTACAATAAAATAAAGTATGCCGATTTATAACTTAGATTATGCTTTTATTGTTAACTATCCATTTAAGTCCCTTAACAGCACATGTTATTATAAATGACTTGTAGGCTATGTATGCTACACCGCCTATTCAACAAATATAAGAATAATAATAAGAATATTTTATTTGCGTAAAACATAGTATTTGAGGATCTTACATGATAAGGGAGTGCACATGTTTCGCTATTACAAATAGCATGCAAAATTACAGTACATTTTCTAATTAATACCTCATTATCAATTAATATTATGACAAACTTTATGTCTCATTATAGCAAATTAAATTAAAACAAAATAATTAAGATATGTCAAATAAAATAAATTGTATTAGGAATGGTCAAATAAAATCTTTCATGTCATATATTCTTTTATCAATAAGCTACTTATTTAATTTAGATTTAAATTGGTTGAGATTTAATTGTTTTATGTCATTTGGATTTTTATTGTATATATTTAAACACATTGTATGGCAGCTTTTATTGTATTTAACTGATCTTGGGATAATGTCTAACACTAGTCTGTTAGGATCCCGTTTGAGTCTTGTGTTCCTATCACTAGCTTTCATAAACAAATTAATATTACTCTTTACGAAACACCTTATTTCGAAAATATACAGTGCTGGCAGCGGGAGCAAGTTCAAGTTTGCAAAAGCTGTTCTACAGGACATGAAGATGGCACTGCTCGCACCAAAACAATAAGCTCCGCGTATTTACATAGAAAATAAATTAAAAGCAAGTGTTTTATGGAGTGAAAATACACACGTTTTGTAGTTAATACTATAAATACTCAGTGACAGTGTTATCTCAAAAAATAAACCACAACAAAAGTTAATATCGCGTAACAAACAACAGTGACTAAATAATGCATCAACAAAAACCTAGTGCACTCTGATTAAACATTAAACAAAACTTTCTAAGTGTAATCGTAAAATATATTAAACAATCAAACTATCTCAATATAATAAATGAAGCAAAACAAACCGCCAGAGTAAACAAGCCCTCTGTAATAAACTTGCTTTAAAAATACATTAAAGTGTGTTTTCCCATAACAAAAACGTAAAATGTGTTAGTAATAGTACAATTAATTCGTGACAATGTTTGCAAAAAAAAGTGACGAGACATTATTGTGAAAACTGGGTATAAATTATTACTTAAGGAAGTGACTATATTGACAAGAATTATAACATAAAAACAGTGTCAAATATAACTTACACATATAAAAAAGGTGCATTACTAACTTATAAACAAAACATTTTAACAAACAAACAATAATAGTGAATATTTTTTTAAGTGCTGGTGTCTTAAAAATTACATCATTTGAAACTGTAACGAACAACGGCAATTATTAACTGATAGCAACGCATACTTAAATTCGCATGCATCGTCATTGTTGTCGTGGAACATTGGTTAAAAACGCTGCAATACGTGAGAAGTATTTCTGTGTGGATGCAAGTTCGAGACCCACTGACACTGACTACACCCTAGACATTTTATTTTTGACATAATTATTATTTTTATAACTTTTACTTAAATATTTTGACATTTTATTTTTGACAATTTTTTTATTATTATCAACAAGATGTCTCAAAATTGTGCTAAATGCGGAAAAGAAATAACAAAAAATGACTGTATAAAGTGTATGAACTGTGACAATTACTACCATTTGGATTGCACAAGTATTTGGGACAAGCTGTTCTACCTTATGAAGCCTGAAAATCGTAAAAAATGCCAGTGTGATGGTTGTATATTTAACAAAATCCCTCACCTTAACATAAATATACCAACAGAAAATTCGTTGAAAGCATTGTCTGAAGAAGAAACTGTTGTTAAAAACGAAGCAGAATCCAATACAAATTGTTACAGTTCGAGAAAAAAGAAAATCAAAATCAACTCGTGATTTATCTTCATCATTTTTGTCAATGAGTAGCACGCATTCTCGTACCATTGATGTAGAAAGTAGCCCAAAATTGTTAACAGATGGCGCTGTTAGTCCTAATATGAGCGTAAAATCTTTGAGAGATGAAGTTCAACAGCTGCGGACAGAACTACAAATGGCAAAGAATGAAATTAATAATTTAAAAAATACTATTAGTAAATTGGGATATAAACATCCAGAACATAAAGAAATTGTGAAAACATCAACCCCAAAAAGGCAAAGAAAACTAGTAAATGGACAAGAACCGAACCATAGTGTCCCTATGCTAGAAAAAAATATTGAAGATACTAAAAAAAAGGTAGTATGTCTTATCAGCAGCGTCGAGCGCAACAGAGCGTCTAAAACTATGTTAAGCAACTTTGCGAAATACAACATGGTCCATTATCGCACTCCTGGCGGCGGTATTAATGAGTTATTAAGCGGCATACAGAATAAACTTAAAAACTATACATTTAACGATTATTGCATATTGTGTATCAAGTAACTATAAAAAACTTGTTGAGCAACTAAGAAATGTATTATTGACTATTAAGCATACAAATGTAATTATGTGTTTGCTGACATTTAGATTCTGTGATCAATCAAATATTTTTAATAAGAGAATTGAAAATTTTAATAACTTAATTTATTTTGACAACTTAAAATATGAATATTGTTACATTTTGGACTCAAACAAAAATGTATCTTACTCATATAACATGTTTTTGAAATTTAATGGACAAATCAATATAAGAGGCTTAAAAACAATTGTAAATGACATTAATCAACTTATTTTAATTCTTGATAGTCGGGTAATGTTTGACAGTCAGCAGAAGGATAATATCTCAGTATCAACGGCATTTCATACAAACCAGGAAATTGTGGTTGACCATTCCTTTCGTGCCTAATTCTTTTAAAATTATGAGTCAAAACATTCAATGTCTAACCAATAAAATTGATGATTTGAATGTTTTCTTAATGGATGCTGATGTGGACATTGTTGTGATGGTCGAGCACTGGTTGTTGCCTGAAAATTATCGACTTTATGCGTTGGAGGGCTATGAACTGCGCGCTAAGTTCTTAAGACGGAGCCATGTGCATGGTGGTGTGGCTATATTTGTTACAGATCATATTAAGACTACGGAACAGTTGGACATCCAGTCTTACACAGTAGAATTTATAGTCGAAATTTGTGCTTTGGAAATTACCGAATTTAATTTATTGATTATATCCATATATCGACCAGAAAGAGATGTCAAGGTATTTTTCTCCCAGATATAGGCATTGTTAAACCATCTTGCAAAACTTTCGTCTAATAAAAAGATTATAATAGCAGGTGACATAAATATAGATGTAACACAGAATACAAAATTATCACAGAGGTTCCTTAACATGGTAAAATCTTTTGGTTTACAATGTCTTATAAAAGATCCTACACGAGAGACAGAAAATAGCTCATCATGTATAGACCAATTCATAGTCACTGCTAACATAAATATGAAAGCTACTGTTGAGAAATATTATTTGTCAGATCATCATACCTTGATTGGAAAATTTCCTTTGAATAACAATTTATGTTATAATACAGTTTCTAACAAAATTAGGAAAAGGAAATTCAATAAAGGAAATATGGACATTTTTAAAAATAAATTAGGACAAATAAATTGGTTTAATAATAATATAATTACTTCTAAAAACGACATCAGTGTAAATTACAATATTTTTTTAAATACAATTCAGAAATTATTGGATATGTATATTCCGCAAAAGACTTTTAATAAAGAATAAACGACCGACTAAATGGATTACAAAAGGTTTAAGGAAATGCTGTTACCATAAACGTATATTGCGCTTACTTACATCCAACTATCAAAAAAATGAAGCTTTAACAAATTACACCAAAACATATACTACAATATTAAAGAAAATACTTGTTAAAGAAAAAAGAAAATATTATATAAATAGACTTAAACAATCACACAATAAATATAGAGAAATGTGGAAAATGATTAATGAAAAAACAAAACCAACTAACAAAATCAAACATGAAAATATTAATTTAAAGCATAATAATAAAACTATTACTTTACCAACAAAAGTTGCAGAAGCATTTAATGACTATTATGTTAGTATAGGTTCTAATAGAACTAACAACATCTTTAGGCAACAAAATATATCTTTGACAAACTCAATTTACTTAAGAGAAGTTACAGAATCGGACGTAAAAAAAGCAATTCTAAGCCTTAAGCGCAATAACACGTGTGGGTACGACGAGGTTCCGGGTACGCTACTCGTCCACTGTGTCGATGAATTGGTTGAACCATTAACGTATTTAATAAACCAGTCATATAATGAAGGAATCTGTCCCGACGCTTTGAAGTTAGCAATTATAAAGCCCATTTTCAAGAAAGGGGATAAGCTTGTAGTAAGTAATTATCGCCCTATTGCCTTATTACCAGTAATATCAAAGGTATTTGAAAAGGTTATATGCCAAAGAATTTATGCATTCCTCGAAAAATATAATGTGTTTAATACAAATCAACATGGGTTTAGGAAAAACTGTTCTACTGTATCGGTCATATTTGAGTGTAATCTAGAAATACTTAACGCGTTAAATAAAAACCAGTGTGCTATAGCACTTTTTATGGACATGACAAAGGCATATGACTGCGTTTTGCATGATATTTTAATAAAAAAACTAGATTCACTTGATATACGTGGGAAAGCGGGAAAATGGCTCACTTCCTACCTATCAAATAGAAAGCAGTTAGTTCAGTTAACGCATTTAAATAATTGAACTAGAGGGCTTAAGCAAATTAAGTCCTCAACTCAAGCTGTAACTGGATCTATACCTCAAGGCAGTGTGTTAGGGTGTTTATTATTCTTAGTTTACATAAATGATTTACCCTCAGTAGTCTCTCAAAAACTTATCTTATTTGCTGATTATGCTACGGTTATAATCACATGCGAGCAAAATAACGTAAATAGTTTGCAAGGCCTTATTAAAGATTGCTAACACAAAATTGTAGCACATTTAAAAGAAATAGGTCTTACTCTCAATTTTGCAAAAACTAAAATGATGCGGTTTAGACCACATCAGAGGACAGAGCTAATATTCTCGATATCTTATCATGGACAAATAATTGAGCAAGTAAAACAATTCTCGTTACTGGGAGTCACAATGGACTCGACATTCTCGTGGAAACCACATGTGGAAGTAGTAGTCAGTAAGCTTAGTAGCTTTTCGTATGCTCTGCGGGAACTCCGCAAAAATACAAATACGGAGTGTGCGCTCACTGCATATCACAGCCACGCTGCATCCTGGATACGTTACGGAATCATATTCTGGGGTAAATCGACCGATGTGTCCCATGTATCTGTGTTACAAAAGCGGTGTCTTAGAATTATAACTTTTACAGCACCGAGAGAGTCATGTAGAACATTATTTGCACAATACAAAATACTTACAGTCACTTGCATCTATATATTTGAATTGTGTCGTTTTATTAGAAAAAAATGTAAGTATTTCCAGCACTTTAATGACACGTCTAGCCGTTATGCCTCCCGCCGCGCGAATGATTTTATTTTACCTGCGGCCCGCCTAGCGCTGTATAAAAACGGTCCTTACTATATGGCCGTCAAAGCTTATAATCATTTGCCAAAGTCGATTAAAGCCCTCCATGATATTAAATTTGAAAAGGAGTTAAAGAAAATGTTAATGTTAAAGTCATACTATGATTTAAACGAATATTTTAGGGACAAAATTTAAATTACCATTCCTGACATTTATTACAATCACAATCCTTTATTGTATGTATTGACTGACCATTATTTGAATTTTATCACGGCTTTTTAATTTTGACATTTGATATTTATATTTGACATTGTAATTTATTGACGTGAAAAAAGCATGACGTGACATATTGAACAATTTAATTTTATTGTATAATTGTAAATTAATATTTGAATTGGAATTTGAGTAATGGAATGTAATGTTATTTTAACTATAATTTGATTAAATGTTTCATTCACAAATGCCTCATGGAGGCTGTAATGTAACATATTTACCACCTGTATATTATGCTAATGTATATATTTTTACTACCACTGTTACATTATGAAGTGAGTAAATGAATATGAAATAATACGTATTTACATAATAATGATATGAATTACATTTGTGTTTTGATATTGTGACTGTGTTAAATTAAAAATTACGGTGTTACAAAAATAACACACTACCTGCATCATAATACGACATCGTACCGGAATAGTACCAATATTTCGTCACTTGCGCATAAGCATCGCTGGCCTAGTGGTGCGAGCACCGAACTTGTAAGGCGATCGCTCAGGAAAACCCAGATCGAATCCACAAGCTGACTACATTCTCATTTTTGTGTTTTGTGCATTGTTGATAAATAAATACAATGAGTACACCAAAGACAAAAAATATTTCTTGTGCACGGTATCACAAAGTTATAAAGCAGAAGCAATATTTCAAACGTTCCCGCTGTAATTTGATATATGACTTATAGTCCGAGCCCGATAAGCGATATTGGTGTCTTCGCCTAAAAGAATTCTAAAGTTTCTATTTTTTTTTCTGTAGATACATTTATACCTAAATAACTTAATTTAGCGTTTTGTGTCAGATCTTGCTATCCTTATTTTAGGAATTAATGTTTATTTGTCTTTTTTATTTAATTTGATTTAAAACTGCCAAAATTAATTAAAAGTTTAAAATTATAATTGTATTGTTCCTAATATAGCATACATAGAATACAAGCCTAGTTTGTGTCACTTTCGTCCAGTAAAAACTGACATAGAAAAAGTACCAAATAATTTTGCCAAAAAAAAATTCAAATTAAAAAAGTTTACTTAATGTATCTCAGTTCATATAGATATGCTTTTTATATAATTTTGTGCCAAAGTAAGGCATGAACTTTTGAGTATTTTAAATATTTAGATAATCCAAGCTACACACGCATCAAAAAAAAATATAAATTGTTACAGTTAACGTACTTCATACCACAAATGCATCAAAAATCGATTATGTTAATTTGTGTCACTTTCGACTACAATATATTTCATTGAACACAAAAAACTGCGCTCGAAGCGGACGCAGGCGGGTAGGAGGCGGTGACAGGCGCGGGGGGTATAAATCATATGGTACAATTTCTTCTGCGAAGCGTTTATGCGTTTCATACTCTCGCTCAATTCTCGCACACATTTGTGACGGGGCCATTTAAAAAAAAATGTTATTCTATGTTACAACCGATAGTATAGATATATATATAGATAGTCTCCAAGCGAAATCTTGAACGGACAGACAGACGGACATGACGAAACTATAAGGGTTCCTTGTCAGGACTACGGAACCCTAAAAATTTGACGTAAAAAATACTGTTAGGCGGTACAAAGTTAGCCGGGTCAGCTTGTTACTTAAAGAATAATCGTGACTTAGCTGAGTCTTTCACTCTTAAATTAGGAGTGAGTCGTACTTGCAAAATCCAATACAGGGTTCCCTTGTAGGTTACGTTATTAAAACCAGCGTCAAAAATCAGACCCAATTCCCGTAATTTAAAAGTTAGTTATAATAATCCAGTGTCGATCCAGGGGGCCTAGCACGAAAGTGTATCTTTTGTTCGGTCGTATATATGAGCCTTACAAATTAAAATGGCGAGTCGCATGTATCAATCCTTTGATAAAATATAACCAACTCAATCTAGTCGAGTAAAAGCCCCGACTGTTTTCAATTATTCATAAATTGTCAAACCTTTGATGCAGGGAATGGATGTTTTAATCTGATCGGATAATACGACCGACCGAACGATGCGCTTTCGTATTAGGCCTCCTGTCTTGCCAATATAAACCTCTTAAACGATATTCTCTTACACTAAAATGACTATGTCAAATTGACAAATCAACCCAAAGTGACCGTATTATGATTTAGAGTGGAAAATGGCCAAATAGTAGGTACTTCTACTAATTTAAATGTTAAATTGATTTGTGAAAATTGTCACCATGGATTTAATAGTCAAACTGGATAGAGCATTTGATAAACAGAGAAAAAAATATTTGGTTTGTGCCTATCACTAGAAACAAGAGGCCTAATATTACGAAAGCGTTTCGTTTGTTCGGTCGTATTATCCGATCAAATTAAATATCCATTCACTTGTATCAAAGGTTTGACAATTTATGAACATTTGAAAAGGGTCGGGTTTTTTACACGGCTAGATTGAGTCATATTTTATTAAGATTGACACATGAGACTGGTTATTATAATTTGTTAGGTATAAACGTCCGAACAATTTATACAATTTCGTGCTATGCGTCCAGTATTTCAATTTGGTTGCATCAAATAAATATAGTTTACTACTAAGACCGAAAGTGTAAGTTACTTGCAAAATTTTAGAAGTACCTACTCTATCCAGTTTGACTACTAAGTCCATGATTGACACAATCATGATCATGATCATATTTCGTGTGCACGTTTTAATAGCGACGAGAATTTAGATTTTTAGTAACATCATAATCGCATCATATTAAAATCTTCGTAACCAATTAATGACAATTACGGGAATTAACCCCCAAGTTTCTTAATACTTGCAAATATTTATTTTATGCAAAAGTACACCTTACTATACAAGATTTAAAGAACGAAGTCGCGTGTCTAGACCTAACTAGTTTAAAACATAGAACAGTTTATAGATTTAAGCTAGGGATTGCAGTCCGGATTATCCGTAATCCGAAATATCCGGATTACACCGTATTTTTTTAAATATTTATAGATGCTTCCGCAAACAAAAAAGTGACGATCCAATTGACGGATTGTCCCAGACAGACGCGGCCTGAGGTGGCGGCCGCGGCCGCAGCCTGTTGTATAGTATGAAAGTCTTAGCACTATTCAAATCTACGCGGCTTGCGCGCGGCCAGAGCGCGGCTAGCCGCGGCCGGGAGATCCGCCCACTCCCCGCCCTGCTCGGTGTGTGCGCTCACGCGGCCTGCGGCGCGGCCAGTTGCAATTTTTTACAAGTAGCCGCGGCCAATTTATAATATACGTCGGTGATATTGACATAATATATCTTATTTATCATGTTTAAAATTGTTTGGGTAATATTATTCTAAGTATAAACCTAGTCATTTTTGGAATAAGGGAATATAAAGTTTATTTCATTATGAAACACACTCGCAGTCTATAGTTTTTTTTTTGTTTGCTCCTTGTAAATATGGATAAAAAAGAAGTTTATATCTTACTGTAGCCTGCGAGTGTGTTTCATAATTATTATAATATTATTTTCACAGTTGGCAGTGGTTTTGGCAGTCCTCTTGTGATGTTAACCTGACACTGCCTAGAGAATTCTGAAGAGAGCGAAACAGGTGGAAATATGAAGGTGCAAGGTCAGGACTATACGGCGGATGCATTAACACCTCCCAGCCAAACTCTCCTAATTTTTGCTGAGTGGCTAAAGGTGTGTGAGGTCTAGCGTTATCATAATGAAAAACCACACCCCTTCTGTTGATTAAGCGGCCGGCGCTTTCTCTCAACTTCTTGCTTTAATCACATCAGTTGTTCGCAGTAGAGTTCGAGTATTACGTCGTAATAAAGAATCACAAATGAGTACACGGTTCATTAGGTTTCCTTCAGTGAGCTCGTGGGTACCAAAATATCGAGCTTTTTTGTGTACCGTTTTTTTTTAAATGCGCCTAAACTGATTTATGGTCAATTCGCAGTTCTTCAGCTTCGTCGTAACTACTGATATGCCGATATTGCTCCACTTTTTCAAAAATAGCATCAATATTATCCGTTATAGGGCGACCAGAGCGACGTGCATCTTTGACATCAAAATTTCCGGATTGAAAACGCTTAAACCGAATTAGTGCTACTCTTGCAGATACTGCATTAGTTCCATAAATATCGAAAATTTTTTTCGCGGCTTGCGTTGCATTTTTACCTTTTTTTGTAGTTAAATTTTAAAATGTATCGA
Organism: Anania fuscalis; assembly: GCA_950371115.1. Lineage (NCBI taxonomy): Eukaryota > Metazoa > Arthropoda > Insecta > Lepidoptera > Crambidae > Anania > Anania fuscalis. Next base: position 17,272,665 of record OX493326.1, on the reverse strand, counting down.
ATTTATTCATTATTTATCATCTTGACAGTATAAAAAACAAATGAAAAACATACATTTTCCTAATTTGAATTTGGAATTATCTTCTTTGAAATTTAAACTTTTAATGATACCAAAACCAGCAAGATACAAATAGTACAGCCAAAAAGATTTTATTAAAAGTTCATACATACTATAATGCGAAAAGACTTTTTCCCCAACCTAATATTCGGCGGATATTCGAATAATTTAAATATCCGGATCGCAAGCCCTAAGTGTGCTTCCCTTATTGGCCTATCATAGAATCCGAGCAATTTATAGGTGATGTTGTCATATAATTATTTATAAAAAATCTGTTACAGCTACCACTATCTAATCCACAAAACTATTCTGTTTTAAACTATTTAGTTCCAATCACGCGATTTTGTTCTTAAATTTGTGCACGATAAGGTCTATTTTCGCATAAAAAAAATAAATTAATTATAACCATGGTTTTTTGCGATGGTATTTAGGGTTTACGTCCAATATATGATAATATTGAACACATTAATAGTTTTCAACCTCCATTTTAGTATTTTCTATGCATCACCTTTTGTAATTTTAAGTAAATACATGTTGCAACGCAACTCGCACCGAAAACAAACAACAATACTGTCAATACCGCTTTCGCGCTAGACCGGTCGGTAGAAGTGTGCGGGCGCGGGGGGCGGCGCGTCCATGCAACTCTCTTCCACGTGTGACTTTTGCGCGTAAACATACCTGTTTTTTCAAATAATAATATTTTGAATAAACGAATAATATTTTGTTGATAAAAATGACACAAATTCTGAAAATTGTATCATTACACTATAACAAAAATAATGCCTAAAACTCTAGAAACTTGCATTTTCTTTTGGGGCTTTTTAAAAGCTTTTATATGAAAAAACAAAAAAACAACCAATATTATGGATGAATTCGACACAAAACATTTCGAATAAAAGATACCAATGACCTAAAACTCTTAAAACTTATTTAAGTTACTACAATTTTCTTTTAGAGCTTTTTCGGCGACATTTTAGGTACTGGTTAAATAACAGTATTTTTGTGGACAGAGGTGACACAAAAGTCATATTTACATCAGTTACTACTTCATTATTAACATGAAAGTAAAATTTTGATCTATAATATTCTTTTCGTCCGTTAATAGCCGAAAAGGCAAATACCTAAATTTCTACCTAAGTAAGCACAAAAAATGACACAAATTAACTTGTTAGTTTTGGAAAATGGTCCGGAAACTATATGCGAAAAATCACAAACTTTAGTATTCTTTAAACCTCAATAGTCAGCGGGCTCGGCCTATTAAAATGTACCGGCAAGGAGAAACTATATTATCTAATGGACAATGACAGAAAAGCTAAGTGGATTTGTGACACATGTAAACGCAAAAAGACATCAACTACTAAGTACTACACAACCCCCCTTAGTTCTTAACCTATGGATAAGAAATCTCAAGATGGAACAAATCAAAAAATTCCAAATAAAAAACCTATGTATTGTTTTAAACTTTCATGGTCACTAACATTAGAATAGTTTGTTACGGGATTGCTACCATGTACCTTATTTTTGAGTTCCCGATATTTCGGCACTGTTGCAAGCGCCATGATCACGGAGTAACTGAAGATCTTGCGGGTAAGTTGTTAAGGGCAAACATATCGGTCTACCCTCTTTCGCTGTCTTTTATTGCACGCGTCGGTACCATTGTCTACAAACTCACTATTTTCTCGCACCTGTTCTCGACACACAACACTAACAGTATCAAAACGTACCATAGCGTGCCGAATGAAGGAACACATAAAAGCGGTCAAAAACAACGACAAACAGAAATCGGCAATCGCGGAACATTTGTTGGAATCAGGTCTCAATCACTGGATTGAGTTTCACAACCCTCAGATCATTTCGCCAGAACGCCACTACATACCAAGAATGGTCAGGGAAGCGATTGAAATTACAAAGTACAAAAATTTCAATCGCGAGGATGGGTTTAAATTGTCAAGTGTCTGGAATCCAGTGATTCGTATGTGCAAAAACCGGAAAAAACAACAAACTGCTCTGTCGCGGTCAGATACTGTTAGTGTTGTGTGTCGAGAACAGGTGCGAGAAAATAGTGAGTTTGTAGACAATGGTACCGACGCGTGCAATAAAAGACAGCGAAAGAGGGTAGACCGATATGTTTGCCCTTAACAACTTACCCGCAAGATCTTCAGTTACTCCGTGATCATGGCGCTTGCAACAGTGCCGAAATATCGGGAACTCAAAAATAAGGTACATGGTAGCAATCCCGTAACAAACTATTCTAATAAAAAAACCTATGGGACACGATTCACCTGATTTCATTGCAACTATTTCGGCTACACCAATTGATACACCGATGCATGATGATACTGATTATATTACATATCGCAAAAAGAATGCAACAGTAATCAATATTCCTACTGACAATTCCTTCGACTCTTTAAAAACTGATTTGGATGAATATGAAGAGCAAGATATTTCTTTTAGCACGCCTCAGCGACTAAATAGAAGCTGTCCAAATATTATAGTAAAAAGCCATCTAGACTATGAAGCTTTACAGGCAAAGCTGGATAGTCTTCAACAAAAATATGAATCAGCTGAACATCAAATTGAGCTTCTGTTGTCGGAGAACTTTAATTTAAAAAAAAAGTAATCGAAGAATACAAATCAAAAATGTGCAATTTGACATCTATATACAAAAATATAGAACAACCATCAGCATCAAAAAGTAGATCTGACTCTGTCAAAAAAACATCCGGAAAAAAGAAAAGAAAAGATATTAATGACTCGCTGAATACAGAACAGAGCTTTCATGAATTATCTAAAGAGAAAGTTGCCAATCCCATAGCACTTGAAGCTGATTTAGACACAGAAAAAGTATTAAAACCTAAACTCACTATTCTAAGCTCTAACTTTAACAACAATATACTAAAAACAGCCATTAGTACTTTTCAAGGTGAATATGAGTTGTGTCATTATAAAACACCCCACAGAGGTATACTAGATTTGATACAAATCATAGATATGAAAACTAGTGAATTTACAAAGGATGACTACTGCGTTGTTATGGTTGGCGAAAAAGACTTTGAGACATCACAGAACTATAAAGGATTGGTACAAAATATAAGAAATATACTAATTTCCCTGAATAAAACCAACGTCATAATATGTCTACCGACATTCAAGTATGGAGGATTAACTCAACTATTCAACAGAAGAATTGAAATATTTAACCGTCTCCTATACTTGGATATACAAGAACATGCATATGCGTATCTACTGGACTCAAACTTACATCTCACGTATGACTACCACATGTTTAGTGGACCACACGGTATTATAAATAATAAGGGGATAAATAATATTATGACTAATTTAAAATACTTAATTGACGACATAATTTTGTATAATTGTAATGATGACATTGATTCTGTAACTTCTGATATAAATTATTGTTTTTTTTTCGACTCTGTCAATAATAAAATATTTAGAATAATGCATCAAAATATAGCTAGTGCTTTATCTAAGGTGGACATAATGGAATTGACATTAGCTGATCTTGAACATTCTAATAATACTCCCGATGTTTTGTGTCTTAGCGAAACATTTTTGAAATCTGGGCATGAAAACTGTTTCAAACTTACTAATTATGAATTGGCGTCTTTTTATAGCAGACCAAATAAAAGGGGGGGTGTTTGTATACTCGTTTTAAAAGGACTAAATTACAAAAAAAATGTTACTACTGCCAGACATGCTAAATCAAATGTATTTGAATGTTGCGCCATAGAAATTCCTCACAATAATCTAATAATTTATCTGTCTTTACAGAACTCCGACATCTGATGTACATGTTTTTTTTAAATAATCTTGACTCTTTGCTACATGAATTAATCAGTAATAAAAAAAAGAAAATTGTTGTTTTAGGTGATTTAAACATTAATACTCTAAAGGCTGACAAAGTAGCTAAAGCCCTGCAGGATTTAACAAAAAATTACAATCTGACTATACACATAAACGAACCTACACGAAGATCCTCTTGTATAGATCATATTCTGAGTAATATTGACAATACTTCAGCATCCGTACTACATTTAGGATTATCGGATCATGAAACTGCACAGATGCTTTCATTTCCAGTAAAGAACAAAAAACATAATCCAAAAGTTACATATATATACAAAAGAGATTATAGCTCGGATAACATTAAAATATTTAAAACATGTCTTAAAGGGCTATCATTTAGTGAAGTATTGGGGGAAAATAGTCTCAATAAGGCATTTGATGGGTTTCATGACGTGATATTGTTTTTTTATGAGCTTTGCTTTCCTAAAGTTAAAGTAAAAATACAAAGTAATACAAATAGAAACAAATGGATAACATCAGGACTAAGATTAAGTTGTAGAACTAAACGTACGCTTAGAATTAGGTACTACAAATCCAAAAATAGTAACCATAAACATGATTACATGATATACTCTAAATTACTTAAAAAATGTATTTGTCAAGCTCAAAAAAATAAAAATAGCAATTTCATAAATTACAGCAAAAACAAAACTAAAGCTGCCTGGCAAGTTATAAAAGACAAAGATTGCCATGACTCTATCAAAGATATTGACTATATTTCTCTTAATAATGTAAAAATTTACAACCCGATGATTATATCTAAAGCATTTAATAAGCATTTTATTAAAACATCGAATTTACAAACAAACAAATCAAATGTCAAACAAGAAACTAGTGTTAATGCTTTAAGTAGGTCTATGTATCTAAAACCTGTGACTAATGATGAGATATGGAGACAAATACTATCTTTAAATAACACTAAGTCTGAAGGACCTAATGAGATTTGTACTGATGTAATAAAAAAATGTATTGACGAGCTAACTCCTATCTTGACCTATCTTGTAAACTTGTCCTTTGAAAGAGGTGAATTTCCTCAACGACTAAAATATTCTGTTGTTAAACCAATTTATAAAAAAGGTTGCAAAAGCGACATTGCCAATTATAGACCAATAACTCTGATTCCAATTGTTTCAAAAATCTTTGAAAAATGTATGTTTGATAGATTAATTAGTTACTGTAGAGATTTTAACATAATCAATAAAGACCAATACGGATTCCAAAAGCAAAAATCAACCGCACTTGCCATGTTCGCCTTGTTTCAAGAAGTTGTAACTAGTGTGGACTTAAAAAAGTTGACAACAGTTTTGTTTCTGGATATTTTAAAGGCATTTGATTTGGTAAAACATAGCATCATGCTTCAAAAACTAGAGGGAATAGGAGTAAGAGGACTACCTCTCCGGTGGTTTGAGTCGTACCTCCAAAACAGGCAGCAGTCGGTTATTATAACAAAAACAAATAAAGACAATTTAAAAAAATCATATTACTCAAAATATCTTACTAACAAATTCGGAGTGCCGCAAGGAAGTGTGCTTGGGCCTCTTTTATTCATTATTTATATAAATGACATAATAAACGTAACACGACATAAGTCTATATTATTTGCAGATGACATTTCTATTATTGTGACAAATGAATCAAAAGACGGTTTGACGAAGCACGAAGCTGAAATTAATAATACACTAATTAACATTATTGAATGGCTTGACAAAAATAATCTTAAAATTAATTTAACCAAGACAAATTTTATTCAGTTTATTCAATTTAATAATTTAAGGCAATGTAATTTAAATATTTCATAAAGAAACATATGTATAAATCAAGCGGACTCACTAAAATTCCTGGGGATAAAGGTAGATAAGAGTATGAATTGGAAATTACAGATTGAATCAGTATGTGATAAGATTAATCGCAATGCGTACGTTCTAAAAAGACTACGCCACATAAAAGATCGGAGTACAATCCTTACAGCCTATCATGCATATGTCACTTCTATATTGCGCTATGGGTTGATTCTTTGGGGAAATAGTGTAGATGTACATAAAGCGTTTGTTGCACAAAAAAAAATGTGTTCGTGCAATATTTGGCGTACCACCCTACCAAACATGTAAACCACTCTTTAAAGAACTTAAGTTATTGACATTACCAGGCCTTTACATATTTGAAATAGGTAAATTTGTGAAAAATAATCTTGGTCTATTTAATAAAGCTGTGAGAAATGTGTATCCAAGAAATAAGAGATTTCCCGACCGACTTGTGTTGACATTTTCTCCCAGAACTGCACTTTACATGAAAAATTGTTTATATATGTGTATAAAAAATTACAATAAAATACCAACATACATAAAAACATTAGGACCAATATTATTTAAAAATAAATTATTTGAATGGCTTTTAGAACGTAATTTTTATAGTGTTAAGGAATTTACAAAATAATTTTGACTATGATAATTATTAATGATGACATAAAATATTAATATGACTAAAAAGCTAAATTAATTATAATGCAGTGTATTAATGATTAAATAATGTAATCAACTAATTATTAAATTTTACATGCCATACAATGGCGAGACATGTTGAAATATCTATACTAATATTATAAAGAGGAAAGATTTGTACCTATTTTTGTATGTTTGTAATGAATAGGCTCAAGAAGTACTGGGCCGATTTAAAAAAATCTTTCACCAATAGAATGCTACATTCTTTCAATTTGACATAGGCTACATTTCATTTTGAAAAAAATTAGGGATCCTTGGTAAAATTTGAACAATGTAACCGAAGGTGTAGAAAAATGAGTCTTAAAATGTCTTTCGTCGAATGCGCTGCCGAAACTATTAGCGATAATTGTCTACCCCGTGCGAAGCCGGGACGGGCTGCTATCTAATATATATTTATTCATCTTATTGTACCGTGTCTCTAAGTAAATAAATGATTTGATTTGATTCATGCCTGGCGGTATGGCACAGATAGTTCGAATACACTTTTTTTGGGCTATAAACACATTTTGTATATTTGTGCAATTTCCCCACATTATTAGCCCATAGCGCAAAATAGAAGCTATATACGCGTGGTATGTAATGAAAGCCGTTTGTAGGTTTGTCACCTTCCTCATTTTGTTGAGGGCATAGGCAAAACTATTAACACGATTGCACAAAGTCTCAATATGTAATTTCCAGTTTAAATCTTGGTCAATGACTACACCCAGAAACTTGGTACAGTTTATTTCCTTTATTTTGTCAATATTAAGCTTAAAATTGTATTGTTTATGTTTTGATTGATTAAATTGAACAAAATGTGATTTATTTAAATTTAGTTTTAAATTGTTTACGTCCATTTAATAATGTTGTCAATAGTGTTATTTATGTCAAGTTCATGGTCATGTATAAAGTTTTTATCAGAAGTCACAATAATAGATATGTCATCAGCGAACAAAACACATTTATGATTTGTCATTTACGTTATATCGTTAATATACAATAGGAACATTAGAGGCCCTAGCACACTTCCTTGGGGGATACCACATTCAACAATTTTTGAGTCAGAAACGTGAGGTATTACTTCGTCGTCTACTAATCTGCTGACAACTACGCGTTGACTTCGGTTTTTTAAATAGGATCTTAGCAACCGATGAGTGGGTCCTCTTATTCCTATCGATTCCAACTTGTTCAACAAGAGTTTATGGTCAACAAAATCAAAGGCCTTTGACATGTCAAAAAAGAGTCCTGTGGTCAAATATCCGTCGTTTAAATTATTTAATATTGTTTTTACTAATGTAAGGATTGCTAATGTCGTTGATTTTTTCTTTTGAAAGCCATACTGTTCTTTATCAATAATGTTATACGTGTTAAGGTAGTTCATTATTCTTTGGTGCATGCATTTCTCAAATACCTTAGAAAGGATTTGGATTTAAGTAATTGGTCGATAGTTACTGAAGTCGTCTTTAGCACCTTTTTTAAGCAGTGGCTTGACAATAGATTGCTTTAGCAACTCAGGAAAACTACCCATTGTGAATGAGAGGTTTATGAGCTGTGTTAAGATGGGCACAAGCTCTTTAGTACATTCTTTAATAATTCTCGTACAGATTCCGTCAAATTCTTCAGATTTAGTGTTGTTTAGGCTTATTAAATAATATATTGTTTTAAACTTTCATGGTCACTAACATTAGAATAGTTTGTTACGGGATTGCTATTTACGTATGACCTGGCCAAGCACGTAGCTAAAGTCTTGCAACCATTAGTAGGCCGTACGTCATCGTTTGTCAAAGATTCTCGTCACTTCATTGAAATCCTGCACCAAAACAAGGTTGATATGGATGAGTTGATGGTCAGTTTTGACGTAGAATCACTCTTCACAAATGTCCCAGTAGCAGATTGTCTTGAAGTGGTTAAGGTGAAGTTGGAAGATAATGACATCCCGATGGAATATGGCACACTTCTACATCATTGTTTGTCGAAGAATTTCTTTGTATACCAGGGTCAATACTATCTCCAAATAGACGGAGTCGCGATGGGCAGCCCCGTAGCTCCAGTTATAGCTAATATTTGGATGGAGTTTTTCGAAGAAAAATCCCTGGCCACCGCCCGCACCGAAATCAAACTATGGAAGAGGTATGTAGACGACGTTTTCTGTGTATTGAGAGGAAACAACCAAGATGTAGAAACTCACCTGTCATATTTAAATTGTATCCATCCAAAAATAAATTTTACCTGCGAGATAGAAGAAAACAGAAGCCTAGCATTTTTGGATGTGAAGATTGAAGTGCGGAGTGACGGTTCACTGAGTCACTCTGTCTATAGAAAATCCACTCACACTGACCGCTATCTCAACGCAACCTCGCATCACCACCCTCGACATCTTAATTCTGTAGTAACTGCACTGACAAACCGAGCCTATGACTTGTGTGACCTTGAACACCTAAACCAAGAGTTGGAACATGTTCAGAAAGTCTTACAGAATAATGGATATAGAGGGCAGCTACCATCTAGACACAAATCAAGACACTTTAAAGACACAGTAGACAGGCAACCTGTGTTCTTGCCATACATAAGAGGAGTGACAGACAAGATCTCAAACGTACTTCATAAATACTCACTTAATACTGTCTTCACTCCATTAAGAAAAGTAACACAATGTCTACGATCTCCAAAAGACAGTTTCCCAATGGAGAAACCGGGTGTCTATAAGATTGACTGCAGCTGTGGCAGTTCATATATCGGCCAAACAAAACGTACCATAGCGTGCCGAATGAAGGAACACATAAAAGCGGTCAAAAACAACGACAAACAGAAATCGGCAATCGCGGAACATTTGTTGGAATCAGGTCTAAATCACTGGATTGAGTTTCACAACCCTCAGATCATTGCGACAGAACGCCACTACATACCAAGAATGGTCAGGGAAGCGATTGAAATTACAAAGTACAAAAATTTCAATCGCGAGGATGGGTTTAAATTGTCAAGTGTCTGGAATCCAGTGATTCGTATGTGCAAAAACCGGAAAAAACAACAAACTGCTGTTTCGCGGTCAGATACTGTTAGTGTTGTGTGTCGAGAACAGGTGCGAGAAAATAGTGAGTTTGTAGACAATGGTACCGACGCGTGCAATAAAAGACAGCGAAAGAGGGTAGACCGATATGTTTGCCCTTAACAACTTACCCGCAAGATCTTCAGTTACTCCGTGATCATGGCGCTTGCAACAGTGCCGAAATATCGGGAACTCAAAAATAAGGTACATGGTAGCAATCCCGTAACAAACTATTCTAATTATTAAATAATTTCTTTTTTAACTTCATCTTCACTCATTGGAAGAAGAAACATTGTATTTGACATAGTCTTGGTATTCTGAGATTTTTGTGTATTACTACTATTTTTACTATTATTGATATATTTCATATTAGAAATTTTTTGTGACTTATCTATGCATTTTATTAGTATTTTGGAGTATTTTGTATATGTGTTTTTATTTTTTTCAGTTTTATCTTTATAATACATAAAACGTAATGACCGTTTTGTTTTACAGCTAGTTTTTAGCCAGTTGCTTATGCATTTTTGTTTTTGCTTATTACGTATTTTTATTTGCTTATTATATCAGTTGCGCGCGCGCATCCACCCGCGACGTGCGCGTTTTCGAGTGCAAGGCTGTTATTGTCCGCAAAAATATCGTGTACTGTAAAGTGCAACAATTGTAATATTGTGATAGATGAGCTTCTGTCATATGTGCAAAATAAAATCTCGATATCTGATGAAGAAACTTTGGTGCGAATATGTACATCTTTTTACGCGAGTGAACAAATTCAGAAATCACATACGTTATTATTCGAATCGGTACCTTCTGAGATACGTAAAATTGCCCGTAAAGGAAAAGGAAAAGAAGATCGTTTACTGTATGATATACTTAATTTTTTTAAAGTCACGGAGCCCGATGTGGTGCCGATTTTCGTAGCTCGTGACCTCGAGAAGTTACCACCAATAACTCTCGACCATCTGGATGTATCTAAGCTTTTAAAAGATTTGATGCGTCTTCAATCGGAAGTTAAGGAGATAAAATCGAAGTATGTGTCGGTTGAGCAGCTAGAAGACATGAAAAAAGAGTGGATTCATTCCCAAAATCGTCAAAATCGCTCGCCACCGTTCTCAGCTGCTAAAGTGAACATGAAAAGAGGCGCATATCGTAATAGCGGCCCTACAGGGTTATCGCTTTTCGACGAAACTACTGAAAATAATGAAAACTCATCTAGCTGCGAGCTGTTAAATGCGAGTGATTTAAGTTTGCATTGCAGAAAAATGGAAACAAAACAGCTGGAGGGTACATGCAGTGCCGAAACGTTTAAACAAACGGCCAGTTCACTGACGGGAGCGATAAGCGATACCGCGGAGCGAGATGACTCACCGAGTAGTAACCGGCGCCTGACCGATCAGCTGGCTGGAAGCGGTGCTACTACAAACGCAACGGAAAATGATTCTTATGCGCAGGTTATAAGGTCGGATAAAGAGTGGACAGTTGTTAAAAAAAGGCAGAGAAAATCACGAAATCGTGTCGAAGGAAAAGCTGGGAAAGTGATAGTTGATGCTGAGGAAATGTTTAGAGCAGCAGAAAGAAAAATACCACTTTTTATAACTAATGTGCATAAAAATACATCGGAGTCTGACATTAGTAGATACATTTATAGCAGAACCCAGGAAACAGTGCAGCTGGAAAAAATATCTATTAAACGTCAATGTGACTACAATGCATATAAATTCTTTGTTGTACAACATAAACTGTCACTATTTATGGATGAGAAGCTATGGCCACAAGGAATAATTTTTCGGCGCTTTATACAATTTAAAGTAAGGCGTAGTATTGAAACTTCTACTACGGAAGGCGGCCTATCAAAACCAAATAAAGATAAGTGATAAAAAAACTTACAAGTTTGTAACATTTAACTGTTGTACTTACTGGTATGGAAGCCAGGTCAATAATGTAAGGTGTGGAGGGGTCTTATCTAGATCGTACGGTTTGGAGTGCGGGGTCAGGCAAGGGGGACTAAGTTCGCCCACGCTTTTTAACCTGTATATAAATGAGCTGATTGACGAGCTCAGCGGCACCAGAGTTGACTGCTACATAGACGGTATTAGCGTCAATAATATCAGTTACGCTGACGATATGGTGCTGCTGAGCGCGTCAATCTGTGGCCTGAAAAAACTGGTGTCCATATGTGAAGCCTATGCTATGTCTCACGGGTTGGTGTACAATGTAAAAAAGAGCCAAGTTATGGTCTTTCGGGCCGGGGGTAAATGTTACGACCGGATACCGCATGTATTATTAAATAACAGTGAAATGCAACGTGTTTATCAATTTAAGTACCTCGGCCATATATTGGCACCCGACCTGAAAGACGACGACGACATAGACAGAGAACGGAGGGCGATGTCAGTGAGGGCGAACATGCTTGCTCGTAGGTTTGCACGTTGTTCGCAACAAGTAAAGACTACCTTATTTAGAGCTTTTTGTACATCCTTCTACACGTGTAGCCTATGGGCTAGTTATACTCAAAAAGCTTTCAACGCCCTCTGAGTGCAATACAATAACGCGTTTAGGGTGCTGCTGGGGTTGCCACGTTACTGTAGTGCATCCGGGATGTTCGCGGAAGCAAGGGTAGATTGCTTCTACACCATCATGCGCAAGCGCAGCGCGTCACTGGTGCGCAGAGTGCGGGGGAGCACCAACAGCATCCTGAGTATGATCGCCAGCAGACTTGACTGCTCGTACGTGAATCGGTGCTGTGCCATATCGGGTGGTGTGGTTAAGGGCAGGTTCAATAATTGAATTAATTAAACATGTATTCCTAAATTTATATTATTAATTTATATTTTTTTATTTTTTTATTGTAATTCCAAAATGATTTGATTTAATTTAATTTGATTTTAATTTAATTTGATGTTATTTTACTAACATAGTATTAAGTACAAACACTAACAAAATGAGTCATGGTCACTTGAATAAATGAATTTCATTATTATTATTATTATATTATTACAATTATTGATCCTAATTTTCCTAACTGGAAAACATAGCTTGTAAAATAAACTAAGTTCATTGTGGAACTCTGCAAAAGCCGCGTTGCGATTAGTGTTTGCGTAAATTTTGCTCCAAGTCATATTGTTTAAACACTTCCTGAACTTGCGAGTGTTTTCACAACTGTAGTCCTTTCTCAGTATAGTGTATGACCTTGGTTTAAAAGATTGCCGAACTGGAAAACTTAGAAGTTGTGCGGTGTCATGATCCGATAAATATAGAGGGAGTACTTTGGCAACAGCGTCTTTGATATTGCTCAACACATGGTCTATACACGAGTCTTTGCGAGTTGGCACATTAATATGTATGTTCAAATTATAATTACTACATAACGATGGTGGAAGTATCAAATAATGTAAGGGACATGTTGGCCAAAATGAGTTATATATACCACCGTATTCAGAATTTTCGGCTCTATCGATTGGTATACTTGAAATTTTGAAATCTTTCAAAAAATGTCCCTTACCTTACATATTTTTTGTTATCTAAATACGACTTTTGGTGTAACAAATAATTTAAAGTACGTTTTTTTATTTTACTTCTTACAAAATAAAGTAAGTATTTTTAATAACACAATTTGACCCTTACCTTAAACTGTTGGTTTTAACTTTTAAACTCATTGAACCTTACTTCATTTAAAACTTTTTGATTTATCAGAATAAGGCCCTTACGGCAATATTCATACAAGAATTTGTAATGTTTGCTCCTTACCCTAAGTAATCGCGCGTCAAGAGTAAAACGAGGCGCGGGAGGGTAGTCACTTACGCTTCGGAGCAGGTTGCAACCTGAGGTTTTCTCTTATACGTGATTATTAAATCGCACAAACCGCATTTGTGGCTGTTATGGTTGTGTTGTTAAAGTATTTAACACTGTTTACATAATGTCTAAATGTATTGATGATAATTTGTGTGACTTACTTGCCCGAAAGAAAGAGTTACTGAACATGAAAAGGATTATCATTGAGAGGTAAGTTAGTTTTACTGAAAACTTATAATATATAATTATTTTACATCTGTGCTGTCAGAAACGTTGTTTAGCATGCCAATTATAACTTAGGTTTATAAATTAATGTAACTTTGTTTATTTTGTCACCTAATCTCTAAACTGACTACCTAAAATAATTCGATTGTGAGAATTTTGTTTTTAAATTAAATTGACATCAGAATTCAAGTAAATTGGTACTACAATTAGTTACATAAAACACAATAATATGAGGATAATAAAATCTTATAAAATTTTACTTATATTCGATTGTTTTCTATACTTATCATTTACAACTTCTTATACCTACTCACCATGATTTAGCCATATAAATTTAATGTAAGGGACATCACATCATTTAGAATGTGCTATACATTAATGAATTATTTTTTTTTAATTGGAAAAACGTTTGTTTACGTTGATTATCCTTATCCGAGTAAGTAATAAAATGATTGTGATAGCAAAAAAAAATGTTAGAAATTTGAAATCATAAAGTATTTTACAAAAAAAATAACTTTACGTTAGAAAAATATCGGGGGGTGAAAGCCAAAAGGGGTTAAGCGACATTTTGTAAAAGTGTCAGGAGAGAGGTTTAAAGTTTTAGTTTTCGAAAAAAAAATCATTTAAAAAAAACTACTGAAACGACTTTGATCAAATTAATCCCAGATATGTACAAGTAAATAAGACAGTTTCTCGAGTTAAATATATCAATGAATAACTATTATTTCATTCAATTTATGTCGCTTAGACCCAAATGCATCGATTGTTGTTTATTTCAGAGTGAAGCAAAATGGTTCAAGTGCATGAGTTATAAAAAATCGATAAAAGCAAATGCGTTTAAGCGCCGGTACCGACACAAAACAGAACCAGGGAAAAATAATCACACGCCAAATCTTCTTTAAATCGAGTATGTCAAAAGAGTTTAGGTGACATCACTAATTGGACCACATTGAAGTATTTTGATTCAGGCGACCATCAGCGTGGCACCAGGGTAGAGCAAAACGAACTTACTACCAAGTCAACACAGTTTACTCAACCAATTTCATGCGGAAAACTTAAGATAGAAAATGAAATAACTACATTACGTTAGTATTTTAAAAATTTATTGCGAATAAACTAAAAATAGCAAAACCAACATGATAGTCACAATAATTTGTAGCAACAAATTATGTTAAAAATGGTTGGCAAAAACATTTTTTTTTATTATTATTTATTTGGGAGATAAAACAACCCGTCGAATAAAGTACATAACAGCTAATTTTAAAATGTCATCGCTATTGTTGAAACAAAATATTGAATGACGTTTTAAATTCAGTCAAAGTATCATTTGTAGGACTGTTTTTTTACTTGCAATTAATAAAAATTAACAAAAACAACATACCTTACTGTATAAAACTAAAGCAAAAAAGGTTTATTTTATAAAATAAAACTTTCCTTTTGTAACAATCAAACAAAATGAGATCACTGAATATTTTTTTCAATCACCTGAAGATTTCTTCAGTCGATTGATTATTATTTTCAATCGTAATAATAACAATACTATAATTTTAATTGTAAAGTAACAGTCTAAACATAACCACTGTATTTTTTTTTAAATTGTAATATCTTGTAATAGGTATTCTTCGGTAATATCCCCATCATTGGCATCCTTGAACAAAAAAAAAACATAAAGATCGAATATTGACTATAGTCAACCGTCAATTATGTTAAATGGAATACAATTACCTTTTCCTGTGGTTCTTTATTACTATCATCTGATTGTGGAGGCTTTATATTAATTAATTGACAAATGCAACAACATCAGCTTGCCTTTCACACTCACTTATATCACCACAAGCATAAAAGCACTCAAAAACGGCAAAGCTGCTGGCTTGGATGATATCACAGTTGAACAGCTGAAACACCTGGGACCAGTGGCTATATCTTGGCTTCTTAGTTTATTTAACGCGTGCATGGCATCAGCGAAGATCCCGAAATTGTGGAGGAAGTCGAAAATTGTGGCCTTACTAAAACCTGGGAAATCTCCATCTGACCCTAAGAGATACAGACCAATTTCTCTCCTGTGTCATACCCTCAAGCTCTTCGAGCGACTAATACTCAACCGACTTACAGGTACCATTGACCCCACTCTCATCCCAGAACAGGCCGGGAAAATCATGCACCAGTCAGGTGCTTAACCTCACTCAATTCATTGAGGACGAATTTGAGCGGCATGGCATGGTCACAGGTGCTGTATTTGTCGACCTCTCAGCAGCGTATGACACAGTGAACTTAAAAAAAATTGCTGTCTAAAGTATCGAGTGCCACAAACGATCCCACTTTCGAGTCACTGTTAAGTGAGCTCCTTGGTAACCGCCGCTTCTGCGTCCATTTACACGGAAAGAAGAGCAAATGGCGATGTCAGAAAAACGGCCTTCCCCAAGGTAGCATCCTGGCACTACTTCTATTCAACGTCTACACGAATGATCAGCCCCACCACCCTAACACTCAGCGATATAACTAATCCGATGATCTTGCGCTAACTTGCCAAGATAAGACCTTCGAAACCGTGGAAAGTATACTGAATCTTGCCCTTGAAAACCTTCATGAATATTACGAGCATAACGTTCTAAGGCCCAATCCAAGCAAATACCAATCGTGTGCTTTCCACCTACGTAACCGCGAGGCATACAGGGAGCTGAACATTTCCTGGAAAGGCGTCGGCATCCAACACTGTAACTTCCCTACATACCTGGGAGTGACACTGGACCGCTCTCTGACTTATAAGACCCACTGTAGAAACACAAAACAAAAAGTAAGTTCCCGCAATAACCTCTCTCCTGCACTAACTGGGAAGCAAACCCAACGGTTATGCGCACTACGGGACTCGCTTTGTGTTTCTCAGCAGGAGAATACGCGTGTCCAGTGTGGGCTAGGTCAGCACATACCAGAGACGTGGACGCAGAGCTGAACGACACCTGCCGCATAGTGACTGGCTGTTTAAAGCCAACCCCGGTCGGTATGCTATTTCATCTTGCGGGAATAGCTCCACCCAGAGTCCGCAGAGAAGTGACATGTTCGCTTGAAAAACAAAAACAGGAAAGGACCCGAGACATCCACTCTACGGGCTCTCCCCCGCCACAGGTCGGTTGCGAAGCCACAAAAGCTTCCTGCGGTCTACGCAGCCTACCGACGAAACCCCTACTGACATGAGGTGCCAGGCTTTGGGCAAGCGAGTATCCACATTCACTGTACCCCCCCAATGAAAATCTACCTCCAGGCTATTAGGAACCTTGGCCAACCTGGAGAAGTCTAAATAGGCTGAGGACCCAGGTTGGTCGAAGTAAAGATAACCTGTGTCGGTGGGGGTACTCAAGCAGCGCAGACGCCAGCTGTGAATGTGGAGAACCTCTGCAAACCATGGCTCACCTCACTAACTGTCCCGCGTGCCCGACCACCTGCTCGCGTGAGGACTTACTTGTCAGTAACCAGAGGGCTACCACGGTAGCCGCCTTCTGGGCAAGTAAGATTTAGCCCGTGTTCTTGCCGACACGAAAGAAGAAGATTAATTAATTGAGATAAAAAAAAAACTTAATTTAGTTTAAATTTTTATACAAGATGTACAAATAGGTAATTTAAGTAAAATAAGTCTTAGATAGTTTAAATTTTATTAATTTAGTGTAAAAGCTGCAATAATAACGTCCTTAGGAGAAAAAGTCCGCTGACTGGAGGTTTCTTTGGACCTTGATTGTGACTGAATTAAGTACATTAGAAGGATGTTTTTTTTTTAATGAACAGACCACATATAGATCTAAAAGTTGATACTAATTTAAAGTTAATCAGACGTAGTTTTGGTAAATATCCCGCTGGCTGGAGGTCGGTTAGAGAAGCTTATATTTCCGTTTGTATTACGGAACAAATTCTGTTTTCAGCATAATTCAGTCGAACAAATCCAGATCTTATTCTCTGTATCACTCATAAGTCTCCCAGACGTGGGATCCCGCTGAGTGTAGACACACAAAATTATACTGACAGATAAAATATAGGTACAATAACTGAATTTAAAACTTCATAAGGTATGATTCCTTAAAATTGTACAACTTTTTTGATGTGATTCTGCTAACTGGTTTACAACCACTTTTCTATGTGAATGAACAGTGGAACCAGGTGTTAAGCAGGGGCACACCTTAATTTAGTGGTACCTTGTATAAATGTTTGATTTTTACGGCTATCTCCTACGGCTAGCTAAAATATATCTCCAATTAACATTTTTAGTAAAAATAGGATAATTTTAATACTTACCACAAAATATTCCGATGCCCTCGATCACACACAACTTACTTCGCTCGCTGCCGGCGCGTGACGTGACTGATGCGCCCGAGCGGGGAAATATTCGGGTATTCCAAACGACTTAGGTCTATGCCATTCAACTAGAATTTTGATGGATCAAGTAATCAAACTTATAACATTCGATCCGGAAAAAGACGTAAATACCTAAATTATAAATATTGATATCAGGCAAAATGCAGTAACCGTCGTTAGCTAAAAAATATGAACAAATCAAAATGGTTCAAGCGACATGATTTAATATTCTAGAGAGAGGCAAAAGGGCTCAAGCGACATATCTTATTATTCTGTAAAAATACAAAATGATTCATATGACACCGCCAGGTGTAAGTCGAAAAGGTAAAACGTCTTAAAGCGCATCAGTCATTAAATATGGTGAGACAAAAATAATCTAAAGGACAAATTAGTAAAACATGAGAAAAGCCTAATCGATTCAAGTCACTTTGTTTCCTAAATGGTCTAATTTATTGTCGCTTCGATCCCTGACCTCCAAAATGACCCCAATTTAGCTGGGGGGGTTAAACGCCAAAAAAGTGCTCAGAAAAAATTGAAACCTAGCTCAAACGACGGAGAAAAAATTCGCTGATTCCATATATGTATATAACTCAATATCGCAAAAAATGTCGCTTAGCCCCTTTTGCCCTTCACCCCCCGATATGAATCCTCATAGATGATGTCCCTTACATCAAATTATCAACTGTTGTCTCGTTCATTAATGTAACCTTTAAACTAACAATAATATTTATTTTTAGATCTGCTGAAAACCAAATATTATAAATTATGCTGATACAGAATCGGACATTGATAGATCTAACATTATTGTCAATGATAGTAAGGAAACAATATGTAGTATTGAAGATAATAATAATATGGACATCTTAAATACATCTACGTTATCCTTGTGTCGGACACATTCATTTTTTACTAAACTTGACGAAAGTTCCAACAATATTGCAGAGGGTGATAATAATGTCAATGAAAGTGCTTTTTCGTACACGTCATATGTCATCAATATTGTGCAAAGCGAAAAACACCTTGATGTGGTTACAGAAACTGACGCACACAATTCTGACGCATTTTTTATGCCTGAAATACTAGGTGAAATCGAACATACCGACAATAACGAGACAACACAAATGATACAGACGGCATCATCACTTGATGATAGGATAGTTATCTTGCATAATCCAACAGATGGCTGCGACGAAACTGTCTCTGAAGATTCAATTGCACCACAAGAAGATCGTCACATAGTATCTCCAACCATACTTACTAATGAAACAACAATTGCACCACAAGAAGATTGTCACATAGTATCTCCAACCATACTTACTAATGAAACAATATTCACCCTGCAAAATAATACAGAACAACTACAATGTGATAGTGATAGTATGGACCAACGTCCCTGTACTTCTCGTGATGCTTTGATACCGAACGACGAAAGAACACAGGACGAAAGTAATAACATTCAAAACAAAAAGAAACGCTCTGTGACGTCGACGTTTGCAAAATCTTGTATGGATTTTTATATAGATGATGAAAAGCAAGATTTTTCTTCGGGAAGTTCTGACATCTGGTCAGAAAAAGACAATTCTTCAGATGAATCAAAAGATAATGATAAAACTAAAAAAAAAGAAATGTAAAACAAAAAAAAAAAAAAACGATGAAAAAGAAGTTGTCCCTGTAAAGAAAAGAAAAACTGAAAGTAAACGCAAATCAAGAAAAAAATTAAAAGAAAAGGGTTTATCTTACGTTACGTTATCTGGTAAAGTTAAAGAAGCCCGAAAGTTGCAAGAAAATCCTTGTAAAGAGAAGAAATGTTTTAGAAAATGTCATGAAATACCAGAAGAAAGAAGGAGATCTATATTTGATTATTTTTGGGCACTCACTGATGAAAAGAAACGAGATTGGATTGTGCAATGCTGCAGACCTACTGAAATAAAATGCAAAAAGACGAAAAATATAGCCAGCAGACGGATGACAACCTATGAGTACTTTATAAACGAAGGCGAAGGACGGAGGCAGGTCTGCCAGCAATTTATACTTAAGACATTGGACATAAGTCAAACGTTCGTTTTATACAATATTAGCCATGCAAAAGAAGGGCTCTCTAGCCACGAATCTCGAACACGGACTGCTCCAGACAAATACGACGAAGACAAAGCTTTATGCCAGGACATACATTGAAACGTTACCGGCCTTACCATCCCACTACAGCAGAAAGGACTCAAAAAAATTATATCTATCTGAAGAATTTAGGAATACGTCAAATTTATATAGATTATATGTTAAACAATGCCAGGAAACATCTAAAACCTATTTAAGTGAAAAACTATTTAAAAACTTGTTTAATGAGTACAACCTTGCATTTCATGTACCTAAAAAGGACAAATGTCTTTTCTGCACTAAGAATGAAAATAATCCAGATACTACGACGAATGAAGAATATAAGTCTCATTTATTAGAAAAAGATGCAACTTATAAGCGTTTCAAAATTCATCAAAACATTAAATCGGATGACACATTGATTGTGGCTAGCTTCGACCTCCAAAAAGTTTTGGCCACCCCCTGTGGAGAAAGTATGATGCTATACTATTCCAGAAAATATGCTGTGTATAATTTTACAGTGTATGAGAGTAGAACGCAAAACGGTTATTGCTACACATGGGGGGAGTCGGACGGAAGGCTAGGTAGTTGTGAAATATCAACATGTCTTTTGCGATACCTGAAAAAAGTCGATTCCAAAGGAGTAAAAACGTTATTATTATACTGTGATAACTGCGCCGGCCAAAATAAAAATAAAGTTATACTCTCAATGATTAAACATTTCTTGAAGCAGTCCAAAAATTTGCAAGCCGTACAACTTAATTACCTTATGGCCGGACACACATATATGCCAGTCGATAGTATGAATGCAGTAATTGAGAGAGAAGTAAAAAAGCCTATTGTTTGGGCACCTTCACAATGGCCAACCTTTATGGAGTCTTCCAGAAAAAAACCGCAGCCATATTCTGTAAACGTAATGGAACATACAGAGTTCATCGATTTTAATAATTTAGCGGATATGGAATTCACTCCTGCTACTTGTTTTTCGTAATGCTCAGTTTCCAGGAAGAAAAGTGGGCTGATTTTTTGTAGTTTAGGATGGAAAAATATGACCATTTTTTTAAACCATACATCAACTAGTTACATTAAGGGCCCAGAAGTTTCAGTCTCCTTTATTGATTAAGCCCAGGGGTAGGGGACTAACTCTGAATAAAAATTTTACTCTGCACTGTGCAAGTGGCCCTAAATGGTTAAAATTGTATTAAGACATTTTCGGTACCTGTGATTACTAAAAATCACAGATACCGAAAATGTTTAAATATTAAGAGAAAAAAAACATGATTTTGATTTAAAAAGAGTTGATTTTTTTATGTAACCGTAAATGAAAAACTACAGCATTTATTAGGATGACACTCTTTGCAGATAGTCCATTGTTTGTAAGAATATTTAAAGCTCATAAACATAAAAGTGAATAAATACGAGACTGATTAAATAGAGAAGTTCTTTTTTTTTGTTACTGTTTTGAACTGTGTAAACACAATGTTATTATTATCATAGTGTTATCTACATTAATTTTCTGGTCTTAGTGTTAAATAAAATACTGAATTATGAAAACTGAATTGTTTTATTGGCTAATTGGGTTCATAAAGAATATTTAAATAAAAAATAAGCAATATTAACGAATATAAATAATAAATTTTGGTGACTTACATCATGTTTCACAGTTAAAATTGACATTTACAATAATATTACTATCGTGTATTTATTCTTTAATGTTCCTTACAACATACAGGACGTTCCATATTGTGAAATTCCAACATTGTAAGGTACATTCAAGCTCGTTTTTTTAATGTAAGGGACACGCTATCTTTTAAACTACCAAGTTTTCCCAAATTTGGTGTGTATATTATGAAAGAAGAGAAAAATCTAAAAAACTTTGCCATAGAAACCATTTGTATTGTAACTTCCTATAAAAAGATATTGAGGTATAATGAAAAAAAAAAACTTTATTTGGCCACCCTGAAAAGTCGTGTTTTGTCCCTTACATTAATTGATACTTCCACCATCGATAAGTTAGAGAAGTAGTTCGCAATAGTGCCCTTTTTTAACGTATTAATGTCCCCAGCTAAAACAATTTTGGTATCATGTTTATGTTTTCTTATATTTATTCGGGTCTGATGTGTCAAAGTCAAAGTCAAAGTCAAAATCTTTATTTGCAAAATAAAATGTAAGGTAATACAGATATTTAGTACAAAAGTCAGTCTCAATAATATTCTACCGGGAAACGTACCGGTGTGCAAATTTATCTTACAATAATCAAATTATTTTTATTAGAATATCAGTAAGAATGAATTTAAATAATACATTAAATATTATTGAGGTCAATTAAAATATTCCTTAATACTATAGTAACACTTGTCAAGAAGCCATTTATTAATCTCATTCTTAAATTTATTCAGAGGCAGGTCTTTAAGATTTTTAGGCAAGTTATTGAATATTTTAACAGCCATCATAGGAGCACTGTTTGCATAGAATGTAGAGCTGCATTTGGGATAAAATAACCTATTTTTATGCCTTGTTTGTCTTTCGAGACATTCAGCATGTGATTTGAAATAATTCGGATGTCGCTTTACAAAGACACATATTTCTCGAATATACATGCATGGCAAAGGCAATACGCATATCTTTTGAAATAAGGGCTTGCAGCTTTCAAGAAACCACGCACCACATACCGCTCGCACACATTTCTTTTGTAATTTAAATGCTTTAATCATATCAACAGAGTTCCCCCACAAAGGCAGACCATATAACAATACCGAAGACACATAACCGTGATAAGCAGCTAGAGCTGCTTTTTGTGATATTGTTTTCCTTAATCTTTTTAAAGCATACACAAACCGGTTTAATTTTGTACAGACATAATCAATATGCGGCTTCCAGTTTAAATTTTTGTCGATTTTTATTCCTAAAAACTATTTTTGTATTTTATATTCATATTTATAGGTTCCATTTCATAATTTACAATATGTATTATTTTTGTTTTGTCAAGTAATAGATTATTTGAATTAAGCCATGTCACAATATTATTAATAGAATTATTTATTTCTGTCTTTTTCAGTGCATTTAAATATAAAAGTAGTATCATCTGCAAACAAGATGCATTTATGCTTAGTTATTTTAGGCAAGTCATTAATATATAGCAAGAAGATTAGAGGTCCTAAAATACTTCCCTGAGGGACACCGCGGTCATTAGATCTATACCGTGAACGATGTAGGTCTTTAGTGAAAATACTCGTACTATCATGTCCTACCTGGGTTAACCGAGTAATTTCTGTACATTGTTTTCGGCCTTGTAAGTAACTGCTTAGCCATGTGTAAGCCGCGCCTTTTATCCCGTACCTTTCAATTTTTTTTAATAGGATTTTGTGGTCAACAAGGTCGAAGGCTTTAATAGTCATATCCAGCATGAGAGCAATTACTGGAATTTTTCTATCGATACTCTCAGCTATATCTTTTACAAAATTAAAGCATGCTAAAGTTATAGATCTGTTTTTGCGGAAACCGAATTGATCTTCAGTTAAGATACCAAATCTTTGTATAAATTTACATAGTCCATCGTACATAGTTCTCTCAAATATCTTAGATATTACTGAGGTCAATGTTATTGGTCTGTAGTTATTGAGGTCCTTTTCATCTCCTTTTTTGTGAACTGGTTTAATTATAGAAATCTTAAGTTGCTCTGGGAATGAACCTTCAACAAACGATAGGTTTATAAGGAAACTCAGTGGTGAGCAGATATAACTAGCACAGGACTTCAGTATTTTGGTATTGAGCTCGTCGTAGCCAACTGAATCCGTGTTCTTTAATTTTTGAATATTTTTTTTAATTTCTGCTGGATCCGTTGGTTGTAAGAAAACTGTATTTGAATTTGTATCAATACTTGGTTGAGAAGAATTGTTACTTGGCTTGTTTGTATTACCAATGTTACTTAGGTCAATAAAAAAATTGTTAAATAATTCACATATGATGTCAGGGTCACTAGTTATTTGGTCATTAAATTAAATTACGTCAATGTTTTTTATTTGTATTGTTTTATTTCTACTTGAATTAACCGAAGTCCATGTGGCCTTGCAAATATTTTTACTATTCAAAATGTATTTTAAGTTGTTTCTTTGTTGAGATTTATATATGCACTTTTTTAAAAGATGAGTATATTTTTCATATCTGTTTTTATGTACGGTTTTGTTAAGTAAAGTTTTCTTTTTGTTATACTTGACTTTTTGATACCTTTTGTTTTCCACCTCCCTCTATCACAAATGTTATTTCGTGGGTGTACGGTAGATACATATAACTATCAATTTGTGCAGAGGTAATTCAATTCCACAGACCTCGAACGTCTTTTGGGTTGCATACGTTTTTAGTTTAGTTAGTTCCCGTTAACGTTATTAATGAAATTACGGCATTATGAATAGTTTGTTACGGGATTGCTACCATGTACCTTATTTTTGAGTTCCCGATATTTCGGCACTGTTGCAAGCGCTATGATCACGGAGTAACTGAAGATCTTGCGGGTAAGTTGTTAAGGGCAAACATATCGGTCTACCCTCTTTCGCAGTCTTTTATTGCACGCGTCGGTACCATTGTCTACAAACTCACTATTTTCTCACACCTCTTCTCGACACACAACACTAACAGTATCTGACCGCGACACAGCAGTTTGTTGTTTTTTCCGGTTTTTGCACATACGAATCACTGGATTCCAGACACTTGACAATTTAAACCCATCCTCACGATTGAAATTTTTGTACTTTGTAATTTCAATCGCTTCCCTGACCATTCTTGGTATGTAGTGGCGTTCTGTCGAAATGATCTGACGGTTGTGGAACGCAATCCAGTGATTCGTATGTGCAAAAACCGGAAAAAACAACAAACTGCTGTGTCGCGGTCAGATACTGTTAGTGTTGTGTGTCGAGAACAGGTGCGAGAAAATAGTGAGTTTGTAGACAATGGTACCGACGCGTGCAATAAAAGACTGCGAAAGAGGGTAGACCGATATGTTTGCCCTTAACAACTTACCCGCAAGATCTTCAGTTACTCCGTGATCATGGCGCTTGCAACAGTGCCGAAATATCGGGAACTCAAAAATAAGGTACATGGTAGCAATCCCGTAACAAACTATTCTAATGTTAGTGACCATGAAAGTTTAAAAGAATATACGGCATTATGGTGTCTCAAATGAGTCAGGAAAATTGTTAGAGTCATACCTCACAGATAGAACGCAAACAGTTAATGTCAATGGAACTGACTCATCCGGGGCTCCATTACGCATGGGTGTGCCCCAGGGCTCTATATTGGGACCTTTATTATTCCTGATATATATAAATGACCTTCCTTACTTTACTAAAGATCTGTGTGAGATAGTATTGTTTGCAGATGATACGTCATTGATTTTTAAAACTGACAGAGGTGAAGCAAGCTTTGACGATGTAAATAATGCTCTCTCTCAAGTACTACGATGGTTTACTGCTAACAATCTTTTACTTAATGCAAAAAAAACCAAGCTCATCAAATTCACTATGCCCAATGTGAGGCAGGTCAGTACGCATATTAATATGTCAGACGATCACATAGACGCAGTCGATTCAACAACCTTTTTGGGAATTACTATAGACTCCCGACTGCAATGGGGTCCCCATATAATTGCCTTGTCAGGAAGGCTCAGATCAGCGGCTTATGCTGTGAGGAAAATAAGGCTTTTAACTGATGTCGAAACGGCAAGACTAGTATATTTTAGTTATTTTCATAGTTTATTGTTGTATGGTCTATTGCTATGGGGCTCAGCTGCTGACATCGAATCAATCTTCGTGTTGCAGAAAAGAGCTGTACGTGCAATATATTGTCTTGGGCCTCGCGACTCTCTGAGGGAGGTCTTTAAAGATATTAAAATATTAACAGTAGCGTCACAATACATTTTTGATAATATTATGTATGTTAGAAAATACATTAGTTCGTTTAGCCTTAAATGTGATTCACATCATTATAATACTAGAAATAAAAATAAACTTGCCGTTCCGAGCTTCAGATTAAAGAAAGTAGGTAATTCATTTTTGGGGAAATGTATAAAAATATTTAATAAAGTACCACAAGCTCTTGTTGACTTGCCTGTTTATAAGTTCAAAAACCACATTAAAAAAATCCTTATGGAAAAAGTATATTACAAAGTTGAAGATTATTTGAACGACAAGAGAGCATGGACTTAATAACCTGCCTAGCTCGCACTTACACTATCTTGTAATTGTATTTCCTGTAATAAAATCAGGCTGACAAAGGTGACTGAGTTTGTTGCGCCGCTTCTTCTCATCACCAGCCGATATGTAGTCCCGAAGCGGTGGTAGGAAAAAAAAAATTTGGGACATGTAAAAGTGCCATTGATGGCCAATTTGCAAAAATAAATGACTTTGACTTTGACTTTCCCGGTAAGTACCGTTGTTTTTTGCAAGTATACATGTGCCGCCTCTCTGCTTATCTCTAAAGAAGGCTGTGGCCAACTCATAATTATTGATATTTATATATTTCTTGGTTCCTGTTCTCAAAAAGGTTTGAGAGAGACATATCAAATCTGGCTCAATGCCAGACTTGTTTAGTTCCTGTAAAGTTATTTCCAAAATATCTTGCTTTGCTAATATACTGGCGATGTTTTGATGCAATATATTGAAAATATTTTTTGTTTTACTACTTTAAGGAATTGTTTTTATTTGTTTGCGGAAAAACCGGTGTAAAGTAGTTTGATTTAATCGCGATGGCTCGTTAGTGTCAGAAACTTTTGAGCTCTGTTTCATGGGTGGGGCTCGAGAGAAAAAATATGGAATGATTCCTGATTGGAATAGGGTTTATAGAAAAACACTTGTTGAGCTTTTGAATGCCTTTTTTGAAGTAAGTAACAACATTTTACAAATACAACAGACACATTAACCGGTTGGGATAAAAACATTCCTATTGGGTGTCGAAGCATCACGCGCTTACATGTTCTCTTCTGATTGGCTGTCGTAGACATCAGGCCATCACACGGCTACCATCGTTCATGGTCTTCGGCGCGGATAACGTGAGACAATAGGGTGACAATGGGTTTAATCGGCTCGAACATCCTCCCGGCCATTGAAAGCTCTGCTGCAGCTTTTAATTCTTAATCATCTGACATTGGCAAGGGACAAAGGCGATTTAGTGCTCGACGAACGGTGCCGTGGGCAGTATTTACATCGACCACCCGAGGAATTCCATCTGGTCCAGGAAACAGTTTAGCGACTCTCCCTAGTCGCCAGCAAAGAGGGGGTGCGTTTACTTCCTTTATCAAAACCATGTCGTTAAGTTTGACATCTCTACATCTTGTTCGCCATTTGGTCCTCTGCTGGAGTTCGGCGATATATTCGGAGGTCCACCTTTG
Source organism: Anania fuscalis (assembly GCA_950371115.1). Classification (NCBI taxonomy): domain Eukaryota; kingdom Metazoa; phylum Arthropoda; class Insecta; order Lepidoptera; family Crambidae; genus Anania; species Anania fuscalis. Next base: position 17,245,382 of record OX493326.1, on the reverse strand, counting down.
CCAAAAATGCTGTCGCGCCTGCTCGAGGCGCTGGAACCGGTCAAGATGATGCAGTTTGTAGTCCACGAAGCTCGGTGACGGCAGCGCGGTGAGTTGTCTACCAATCAGAAAGTGAGCCGGGATGAGTGGTTGGAAATCATTGGGTGATGGACTGAGAGGACATAGGGGTCGGCTGTTTAGGATGGCTTCGACTTGTGCAAACAATGAGGACAACACCTCAAACGTTAGATGAGTGTTTCCTTAGATTCTATGAATATGGTGTTTGGCTGATTTTACTCCGGCCTCAGCTAGACCATTGAAGTTGGGAGCGTATGCAGGCGAGAATTTAAATTGTATTCCTTGACAAGTTGCAAATTCATGTATAGAGTTTTGATTTGAATTTAGAAAATTACCTATTTCTTTGGCTGCAGCAACAAAATTGGTGCCATTGTCGCAATAAATAGTGCTAGGTAAGCCTCTGCGTGCAAGGAACCTCTTTAGAGTAAGAATAAAAGCATCTTTACTTAATTCACTAACAGCTTCTAAGTGAATGCAATGATATCGAAAACATATGAATATGCATACGTAACATTTGGTTATTTTACATCCACGACCTTTGCGATCGGTAATTAAGAATGGTCCAGCGAAATCAGTAGCTACAGTAAGAAAGAGAAAATCAGGCTCTACGCGCTCTTTTGGCAAGTTTCCCATAATATTACTCATAGTCTTGCCTTTAACACGTCGACAGACAAAACAAGATCGAGCTACGTTTCTGGCTAGGTTTCTACCGCCAATAGGCCAATAGCGATCTCTGATTGAAGCGAGCATGTGTTGAGGTCCTGCGTGTAAAAGACGTTCATGTTCCTCTTGAAAAATAAGCTTAGTTAAGGGATGGTTAGCCTTTAAAATGATTTGGTGTTTTTTGTCATAATGGTAAGTAGAGGTCTCTATACGGCCTTGGACTCGCAATACGCCTTGTTCGTCTAAGAAAGGGGTTAGAGACGCTAAGATAGACTTAGCTGGCATAGTCGAATTCTTACGTAACTGATGTATTTCATTAGGAAATGATTCATTTTGAGATAAAATAATAAGAGTTTGTAGCGATTTGTTAAGTTCGTTTACTTGAAGTTCACCTACGAGTTTGTTATTGGGCTTTTTACAATTGTTTACGAATCTGAGGACTAGAGTCTCCAAAGAGTGTTTGCTAGAGCAAACACTCTTTGGAGAGTATAGAGTTTGGAGATTTTTTTTAAATCGACTACTGGCGTCGAAGACGCTACTTCCGCCACCAAGGCAGGCATGGCTTTTAATTCTGGCAACTCGACGGAATAAATAGGGGACGACGGCCACGAAGACTCGTCTTGTTGTAAGAAAGTTGGCCCACGCCACCACATGGAGCAATCGCTAACGTAATGCGGGTCTACCCCTCGGGAGAGCAAGTCAGCTGGGTTCTCCGATGTAGGGACGTGACGCCAAGACGAACAATCTGTTAGATCACTTATGACTGCCACTCGATTAGCAACAAATGTTTTAGTTTTGTTGGGAGTTTTTAGCCACCCCAAAACGACAGTAGAGTCTGTCCAATAGATGTTGCAGTTAATTGTACAACTTAGAGCGTGGGAAACAGATGACGTTAATTGTGCACCAACAACAGCAGCGCATAACTCTAACCTGGGGATTGTAGAGGCTTTTAGGGGAGCTACACGTGCTTTAGCGCACAATAAATTGACCTTTACATTGCCATCGACATCGATGGACTTTAGGTATATGCATGCGCCGTAGGCTTCTTTAGAGGCGTCACAAAAGCAATGCATTTCTATATTTTTATGGTTTTCTATTAGGACGTGTCTTGGCAACACTAAAGTAGACATATGCGAAATATTTTAGGAGAAATTAAGCCAAATTTTTTGAAAGTCTAGCGGAACTGGTTCATCCCAGTCCATTTTTAGTGACCACAGTTTTTGAAGAAGCATATTAGGGTTGATAGTGCAAAGGGACAGTAATCCAAGGGGATCAAAAATTTTAAAAGTTGTTGAAAGAATGGATCTTTTGGTGAGAACATTAATTGGTGGGCAATCTATTCGAAAAAATAATAAGTCAGAGGAAGGAGACCAGCCTATGCCTAGCGTGCTGGTAGAGTTGCTAATAATTAAATTACCTTCTTCGACGTTTATGGAATTGGGAGAGAAAAGATCTGGTAAGTTAGACCTGTATTTCCTTAAGGGAAAGCAACCTTTAGCCAGTTCACTTGACACCTGGTGCTGAATGTAGCGCAGTTCCGATGTAGAGTCACACCCGGTCAACAAATCATCGCAGTAGAAATCTTTCTGAATGATAGTCCTAATTTTAGAATCGCTACATTTTTCACCAAGTTGCCAGATACACCTAGTGGTCAGAAAACTAGCGCTTGAGAAACCATACGTCACTGTATTTAATTGTAGAGTGCGTAGATCTTGGTTCTTTTCGTCTCGCCACAGAATCAGTTGTAAATTGCGATCTGATTCTCTAAGGGCAACCTGACGGTACATTTTTTCAATGTCACCCGAAATAATGTACTTGTGTTGACGAAAACGAATGAGTATATTAAATAATGAGTCTTGAATAGTTGGACCCACGAGTTGTATGTCATTTACTGATAGTCCAGAAGTAGTGCGAGCCGATGCGTCGAAAACGACACGCAATTTAGTTGACTCGCTGTTTTCTCGAATGACAGGGTGATGGGGAAGAAAATAGGCGCCCATAGCCATTGATAATTTTATCTCTTTTAAGTGAGCGAGTGCAGAGTACTCATGTATAAAATCGGAATAGGCTGATTTTTATTCTGTCTGCTTTCTAAAGCATGCTTCTAGATTATAAAATCTTTTCCTAGCTAGTTGGTATGAGTCACCTAGGCAGTCTCTATCACGATGAAGAGGGATGCCGACGCAAAAACGGCCATTAGTAAGACGAGTGGTAGTAGAGAGAAAGTGCTGTTCGCATAGGCTTTCCTCTTTTGAATAGGGTTGGCGCTCGGGAAAACTTTCTAGCTCCCAAAACTTGGTGATAAGATGCTCTAGATTGTTGTTTGTAGAGCATTCTCTATCTAAATTGTCGTTTTTCAATAGAAAGTTGCATGTAATAGTTTTATTGGAGTTTGGTTGCTTGTCAGCCAGCCAGAACAAGTCAGCTCAAATTAACATGTCGATAGACGATGGTACATTGAAGCCTGGATCAGCTAGGTCACAATTAGGCAGATTTAGAGGTCTAGCATCGAATGCAACTTTAGGCATATTATCTGAAATTTGGGGTAGGACTAGACAATACATTGTTACATTAAATGGACCTGTGTTTGATTGTAAATTTATAGCACATCTTTCTACATTTATGTTTAACGAGGTGTTACCAATGCCAACTATGTTCACCTTTGGAGACGGCAAAGAAATTAAATTTAACCTTTGTTTTACCAAATTGGTTATGAAGGACGACTGGCTCCCACTGTCAAGTAAGGCCTTTATTGTCATGGTATTTTTATTAACAGGATTGGAAACCTTTATTTTAGCGGTACACAGTAATACATTAGTAGAAGTTTGAGTGGAAGACATGACAACTGTTTGGGATGAAGTGGAGGCATCAGAATTTGGGGTGAAATGCAATAAAGAATTGTGCCGCCTTTTACAAGAGCGACGAGTCCCGACAAGTTTACATTCCTTATGACCGGGTTTTAAACAGTTCTTACATAGCTTTAGAGATTTAACTATAGAATTTCTATCTTTCGGGGACTTTGATTTAAAAGTAAAACACTCATATAGGCGATGATCGCCCTTGCACAATGAACACTCTAATAATGACTTAGAAGAGGATTGACTATTTTCGTTACTTGTAGTAGTTGTAGTGACAGCGAAAGATTTGGTTTGTTGAACCTTATTTGAAAGTGTGGGATTTCCCGCTGGCTTAATTTTGTTTTGTCTATCTAGTTTGGATTCATAAACAGTTTCAAGGACATCAGCCCTATTTTTGAGAAACATAAAAAAGTCTGTCAGCGTTGGTATTTCGGAAACATTATTTCTAAATTCCTCCCATTTAAAACATGTAGTGTTATCTAATTTCGCTGTGACCATATAAATGATTAGGACATCCCATTTGTCTGTGGGTAGTCCTAGCGTGCTGAGAGCTCGCAAGTTTTTCGTCACATGGTCAATAATAAAACAAAGTGACTTGGCGGTCTCTCGCACGGTTTCAAAGTTAAGAAGAGATCTTAAATGATTGTTAATTAATTGCCTTTTGTTATCAAACCTTTCACATAATAAGTTCCAGGCTTGACAGTAGTTTTTATCTGTAACTTCTAAGTTGCAAATAACCCGAGCGGCTTCGCCTTCCAAATACGAGTTTAGATAATGAAATTTATAAATATTTTTGATTTGTGTATTTTCGTGAACTAAAGAGCTGAAAGTTTCCTTAAACTCCAACCATTTAAAATAGGTGCCATCAAAGTTAGGAATTTTAATTATTGGCAATTTAAAACCTAGCGTTTTATTATTACAATGGCCACCATTTGGACAATTAGAATGTTTAAAAGTTGAATCATTCGATGGACATGATGCAAATCTAGATGTTTTGGGAGGTGAATTCGCTTTTATTAAATCCTGGGCAATACAAATACTTATAATGATCGAAGTCTTGTTCAAAAACATCGCGAGTAGTTAGCTCCTGATCTCGATTACTTTCACTCAAAGATTCTATTTAATTTTGAAACTCGTCAAATTCTAGGAACAAGGCTTCAATTCTAGATAATTCCATCGCAAGCTTGTTTGTTTCGAATTCGGGAACATTTTCTAAAGTCTGCAATGGTTCCACGTGATTTTTAAATTTAGTTAATCGTCCTTTGATATTGCTACGCTTAAGTAAAAGAGATTTTAAATCTATGGGAGTTTGATTTCCGATAGACATTGCGATGAAATTAATCGGAACACTATAAGAAGCTAGAAACTACAATTTAATTTGATAAAATTGCATACGATACGCTCCTCGCTTCGTAGTCCAGCTGATTGCTCCGACGAGTAGAAAAACCGGTCGGCAAGCAGGATCAGCTGTGCAGCGCGGCCAGGCTCGCGCGAAACAAAAGGCGACGTCACGCGCTGGGTCTCGCTCGACGCGTGCCGTAGACGTGTTGCAACGGAACACTGGAATTGAGATACAATATGTATCAAACAACTGTCTTTAAATGATTTAAAATGCGGAGTGATTAGCTAGTAGGTGAATAATAACCTTTCTGATGTGAAATAGGCACAGTGAAGCGAAAGATTATGAAAGATAGAATGTTAACGAATTATTTAAAATATTTGCGATAGTGAGAAGGTAGGTAGGCCGTAAGTAAGAACGGAAATTTATAAACTTTGGGCTTAAGAGTAAAAAATAGTGTTTGCGATAGAGAGAATGTCAGCAAAATTGCAATTTTGTGCTCAAGCAAGTGTGATTTATGGTTGCGTTTAGCTAGATAATAGGTATTAAAGGTTATGAATGCAAAATCAACAAAATTGTAGCACAAGTCGAAGAGGATCGAATTAGGAAGAAAAGGAACGGGCTCACGTTTAAGAATGATAGGCAATGCTGGGTCGGAGAAATGCGTAGTCCCGACTGCTGTCTGCGGCTGGTAACCTCGTGAGCTGAATCCTCGGAGTTGGTAGGTAGACTGACGTAGAGGGAGGTGGCTTGAACTTTGATGGCTGAGCTGGCACGTGGAATGTCTGTAGCGTGGCTGTTGGCTGCTTCGCTGTGCCCCGTTGTCAGCGCGCAGGTTTTCTTTGTGGGTTGGCACGCTGCTAAATGCCCTTTTGTTCTCCAGTCGGTAATAATGAACCTGCAAAACTTCAGAATCCGATTAGAGATGCAAGGTCCTGTCACGGTCGCCACTTTGATTGGAATAGGGTTTATTGAAAAACACTTGTTGAGCTTTTGAATGCCTTTTTTGAAGTAAGTAACAAAATTTTACAAATACAACAGACCCATAAACCGGTAGGGATAAAAACATTACTATTGGGTGTCGAAGCATCACGCGCTTACATGTTCTCTTCTGATTGGCTGTCGTAGGCATCAGGCCATCACACGGTTACCATCGTTCATGGTCTTCGGCGCGGATAACGTGAGACAATAGGGTGACAATGGGTTTGATCGGCTCGAACATTCCTTTTCGGTTTTCTACTTGAACCTTTTGAGTTGCAGGCATGCCACGCACTATACATTTTCTCAGCTGTTTAGGGTTTAGATAATTCCGTTCATAGTCGACTCAGTTAATTACATAATTAATAGATTTAGCTAACTGATTGACATTGTTAGAGTTACAATTAATATAGTGGCAGTTTTGATATTCATTACAAATTCTGTTTATACTGTGGTTCAAATCAGTTACATTCAAGTACCTATTCGATAGTATATTAACTACAATTATGTCATGTTTACTATACCGTTTTACTAATCTGCTTAGGTTTGTATCTGTAATTTGTTTATCGTAATCGTTCTCTCCAATACAAATGATTATTTTGTCACTAGAATTATTTTTCAAATTGTTTACACTACTTATTACATCTGGGGACAGTGCGTATGGTTTAGTTTGTGCAGTAACGACATATTTTTCATATTGTGTGTGCTCCCGTGAACGCATTAAGGCCGCCGACAATCCAATGCAGCGCTGCGTTCCAAAGATAAATATTCGTTTACTGTTATCAACATGTCTACAGCATTCAATATCCGTGTTTTTGTTCTTCCGAGAATCTCATGTGAGTCATATGACAGTCTCTGTTCCAATAAAGAGATATATTCTTTCAGCTTTAATATCTCCTTTTCTGCGAAGTTCAGTTAATTCTGCAAGATCTTGATTTTATCGTAGAGGTGCTGTAGTGAGGAGTCCAGGTTAGCTGCTTTAGCGGTTGATGTTGTAAGTTTTGTAAGAATCATAGGAGAGGAGGCAGCTTCGGACTGTATTGTCGAGCACCTGTTACTTTTATTGGAGCAGTGACTTGATTGACTGTCGTTTAGTGGAGATTGGCATAGGGTTTTTAATATATCATTTTCCATTGCTAATTTGCTTAGTTGCTGTCGGAGGTTGTTATTTTCCAGAGTCGTATTATCAAATTCATTCTGTAGGATGGCATACTCTGACCGTAACAAACAGATGGTCTCTTTCATTTCTAGTATTGGGATTCGGTTTCCAGAATTCGATTGGGTCGGTCACAGTGCAGTCCAAGCTTTTTGAATGTGGTTTATCCAGGGAATCGAGAGACTTCTGGGTTAGCAAGTCATTAATCTCATTAGAGATCGGCGAGTTGAATGACAGTTGCGATGCAATGGTTGTGTTCAGTGTCTGCGAATGTTGTTCATCAATGTGTGATGACATACATAAAGGTGTTTCTTGAAGGTGGTCTATTTTTGAGACTTTGCTCACTGGTGTTGATTTTGGAGACTCCGGTATAATTCCTGATAGGGTCAGACTGGACGAAGGAGTATCGTTTAATTTTGAGATGGTGTCTTTTTTCCTTTGAGTCACGTAAGATACAGGATTTGGTGTAGAAGTCTCCTTCGCTAATTTGCAACACGACTTACACTTCCAATTCTTTTTAGCATTTGCATCTTTGAGACGGTTTAGTTTTTCTGAGTAGCCTATGCAGGCGAATTCAAAATAATTGCGGCACAATGAACATAGTACTGTATTATTTGAAGCAACTTTCTGTTTACATTTGTGGCATTTGACGATAAGCGCCCTCTTGCGTTCACTGATAACACCTTTTATAGTTGGTTTTGACATAAACATGAGCCCGATATATCAAAACGTATCTTATATCGGCTATCAGTTCAATATCATATCGTATCGATATACGATTTTACGTAACTGATATTTCAAAAACTATAATATCAAACATAACTCAAAACTGTATATCAAAAAACTGCAACGTAACAACAAAACTTATATCGCCGAAACTATTTATAACCGAACGTACTATCGATCGATATCCTTGTTCAGTTGATATTCGCTTCGTCTCTTTCTAAGTCGGTATGCTTACATTGGAGTAAAAGAGATGACGCGGTTATTCAGATATTGTGGCGTGACGAGAAGGCGATTTCCGCTCTTATTTAAAAAAAAAAAAAAAAACTAAAACTAGGCAATATCGATATCTGAGCCGTAACTGAATAAACCGTATAATCATCATAACTGAATAAACAGTATATCGTATCGATATGTGATATCGGATATCATATCCGATATTGAAACTCCATATCGGTTACATATCGGTTACTGTAAAATATCGAAAACGCCCATGTCTATTTTGACATTCTTTAATCTATCCAAATGCCAACTTATTGCAGAAGATAGTACCGTATTATATTGGTAGATGTCACTCTGTGGCTGTTGTATGGCAAGTAGCGACCTCTAGTGGCGAGTAGTAAAATGAGCTGTGATTGACCTTTATTATTGGTTAATGTTGCGCATGTCGTTAAACAAAGATTATGTCGAATGTCTATGTTGCGCCCTACCCAGTACCAGTTGGGAGCTCTATTCTCGAAATTGTTGACAAATATGTTTACCTGCGACAAGTGATCCAGTTGGGTAGATCCAATTTTGAGAAAGAGGTCAATCGACGAATCCAACTCGGATGGGCAGCGTTCGGGAAACTACGCAACATCTTCTCGTCCAAAATACCTCAGTGCCTAAAGACGAAAGTATACAACCAGTGTGTGTTACCAGTGATGACATACGGAACAGAAACGTAGCCTCTTACTATGGGCCTTATAAGAAAGCTTAAAGTTGCACAGCGCGCTATGGAAAGGGCTATGCTCGGTGTTTCTTTGCGAGATCAAATCAGAAATGAGGAGATCCGTGAACGAACCCAAGTCGCTGACATAGCCCGACGGATTAGCCGGCTGAAGTGGCAGTGGGCGGGGCACATAGCACGTAGAACTGACGGCTGATGGGGCAGAAAAGAGGCTACGTACCGGCAAGCGCAGCGTAGGACGCCCACCCACAAGGTGGGCAGACGACTTGGTAAAGGTTGCAGGACGACGCTGGATGCAGGCCGCTTCCAATCGGCCGATCTGGAAGTCACTGGGGGAGGCCTATATTCAGCAGTGGACGTCCTGTGGCTGATAATGATGATGTCGTTGAAAGATCTTGTAGGGGTGGTAGCGACCTCTGGTGGTCAGTAGTAAAATTAGGTTGAGTGTCCTGGTCGCCGGATTTGATCGGTCCCAAGATCAATGCTAACAATCTGGTCTGCAATAATACTTATCAATAGGTGTCACTAATATTTATATGAGAACTAGTGTCATCTAGCTGTAAGTAGTGGTGGCTCACTATCTTATCACACCATATGATTCATAAGCTGATTGTGTTTAGATGTCATTTGAAAATATAACGTACGAATTTTGTTTATCACCAATTTAATTACTGTCACTCACTAGGTCGAAGTGCTTAAGTTGTCCATCAGTTCACCTGTTGATATCCCAGATCACATATATTCACTCGTAATGTTGACGTTAAGGTCACTTCATAACACAGAATACACTTAAGTACTAAAAAAATAATCCTTGGTGATTTCCTTGTGATAACGTCTGTGGCACTTCATTAAAGATCTTTAAATCACTACTAATTTTAATAGTCATATTAGACGTATAAATATTTTTAAACGATAAAAATACACACAGGCGCAAATTAAGTTAGTTCTTTAATTCAAAATATAAGATAATATATATTTTTTAATTTGCTTTACACCCACATTACTATGTCTATATAAGCACTCTTGAGCATTCATTTTTAGGGCGTAAAGAACATTATTTTTTTAATCGTACTTTACGCCCAAAATTAATCCGAACCTCATAATAAAAATGGAAGTAAAGCACATTTGAACGAAATTTCTTAGATGTAAGGCACATCTATTTTCTAAAATATAAAACTAGGCTAAAATCTAAATATTTCATCGTCTGCATCTCAAGGTTTTAGGTATATTCTGTCTACATCACTTTTTTATAACTTTAAAAATACAAGCGTAATGAATTTAAATCTAAAAAAAAAACTTATTTTGGCTCTCCTGTAAAGTAGCGTTTTGTGCTTTACGTCAATTGAGATTACAAGTATCGATATTTGTTTAAGCTTGAATCATATGAACAGCACACGTAATATGCAAAACATGTAGGAATGTGAGTAGTAAGGATTCGAGAGTTCTGGCACACCAGAACTCTCGGAGATTTCTGACCCGCTCAGGCTAGCTCAAAAATCTAAATCGCAGGGGGTGAAAGGCTAAAAAAAAAAAAAAAGAATTGGGGGTCATTTGAATCGTTTGCACGCATCCCCGTCTTTGTATCTCTCACGGTTTCATAGATAGGAAATCTAATTCTTCACGTCCTAGTTCATAAGCTAATTATATCTAATCACCTACTGGTCATCGTTGTTCTTTGCATGTGTATTAACTGTATTGTTAGCTAATTGCCTATTGCATTGCCTAATTGCATTAACCTATTAACTATGATTCCTTACAGTAACTAGCTAACCCTTTCAATATTTTTTGACTCACCTCTGATAAAAAACAAATGTCAAGAAGCGAGGTTTTTATACCTTCTCTTGTAGCGCTGAATGTATGCTAAGCTTCTAAAGATGCCATGGTGAGTGCTAAGAAGGTGAGCTACAGATATGTGATTGATGTACCAAGTTGTACTTTGGGTACCTATTATTATAAGCCCACATATATCGCTTAGCTCGCAACGTACATCTTACTAACTTTGCTATACAACATAGCTTTGAGAAAAATAAAGAAATAGACACACAATGTCATGGCTTACCTTTGATATCTCACACCGTTTAGCAACGAAGCAAATCTGGTATTCATATTCGTTTATTACGCGTCATAGGTCTACCTATATTAACGTATTAATTATTACATTTTGCAAGACCATACCTTAACAAACGTGAAGAAACTGACTAAACAGCATTCCAGATAAACATAGGTAGTGTAATTTCTAAAGTCATGACTAGCATATTAAAAAACCATTACCAGTAAAAAACATTCCAAAATATTTCGGAAAAAAAAACCATTATTATATAACAAGTTTCGATGACTTGAGTTAGTATAAAACGGTTGCAGTTCGCTTTTTGCTTACTACTCGTGCTTCAGATTTCATCAAAGTTTATACAAGCGTTTCGTTTTATTCATCACAAGGACTATGGATGTAAGTAACACTTTCAATGACTTTATTTCTTATACTATGTTTATGTTTCTTTTTACTCTGGAATCTTATGCAGAGTGTAAGTATTTTACATTATGTTACTATCACCTAAAATTAACATTATTCAAATTGTTACAGATCAACGGAGGAATCGAATTTCAGGAAAAAACACATTAAAAGGTTATTACTTTCCTTCGTCAGACGAAGTCTTCTATAGATTGTACTTCGGAGAGTGTGCTCATGAGCTGCATGAACTCATACCACCGTCACCTTTCTTCCATCTGACATCCAGACGCACGGCCGGCTACCATCCGTTCTTAGTTGATATACCCATAACCCGCACTAAGCGCTTCTCATCATCTTTTATAATGCGCACAGCTAAGGATTGGAATTGCCTGCCTGCGTCTGTATTTCCGAGTGCATATAACCTGACTCTCTTTAAGTCCAGAGTGAATAGGCATCTTCTGGGCAAGCTCGCTCTATCGTAGATCCCATCTATGCTCTAGAGCAAGATTGGGGTCAAGGTAAGCCCATCTCAAATAAAAAAAAAAAAAAAAAAAAAAAACGACGAAGAAGTGACTCCATACCAACGGGGGATTAAAAGAAGCGTTTCAGTGGACGAATTCTTTAGAGAGCCGAATAAGAAAAAAAACGAACAGTTGGGCGTCCTAACAAAGATACTATATCATACATTTCTACCAACACTGACGACGGAGCTACCGCTACACATCTTATAAAGATAGAGGTGTACGAGATGAAGAAGTAGAGAATGTGGACCAGGCGGATCATTGGAAGCATGCTGACATTGGCGTAAAATATTACACAAAACCAAACAACGACATGCTTCACAGAAAAACTCGTCGGATAATTTATGAGATCACAAGGGGAATATCCGATTCCCCGGATTGTCAAAAGTACTCAATTAAGAAACAATGTAGGTAATGAATTACCATCGTTAATATCGTTTAGTCAAAGTGATCATATTATAATATTAATTAAGTAATAGCTAATTTGTCAGCGATTCAATTAATGACAATCTGTTTAAATAAAAGGTTAGTTAAATGTGTTAATGTACTTAGGATCTGCTATTCGGGTTGTGAATTTCTCCTTTCCTACAATGGCTGAGAAATGTGTTAGTGTATTTTTTTCATCTTCTGATGATTTTAATGACTTAGAGTCTTCATATTTTGACAAACAATTAAATGAAGTCTGCGAAAAGGTTGAAGAAATAGTCAAAAACAATCAACCAGTCGAATTTGACTCATTTTTTTGATAAATCACTTGTGGAGGTCTGCGAAAAGGTTAAAGAAACAGTTAATAACAATCAACCAGTGGAATTTGACTCATATTTCGATAAATCACTTGGTCTGTGAAAATTTTGAGAAAACGTAAGTATTAATACCTTTTTTTTTTAAATATTGCATAAGGTTTATTACTTATGGTTATATTAATGTATTTTATAATTTTGTTAACAGTACCAACATACAACACGGTGGAGGCTTAAAACGACGGGCTGAGGATCAGCTTCCGACGTCTTCACATGACAAGAGACTGTGTATTGACGAACCTTCAACTTCAAGGGATATCGAAGATACATCGCTGTCTTCTAATAGCGACATGGTGAAGTGTTTTGCTTGCAACATTTTCATCAAAAAAAGGTACTTGTGTAACCATTATAATAGTAAAACCCATAAAAATAATACATTTCATTTACATGAAAACATGCCAAATGTTTCACTTATAGAAACTGCTTTTGGAAAACGAGTTCACACATATAGGATAACCTCATTATCAGAGCTTAAAGATTTAGAGACTGTTGAATCATTCGTTAATTCTATAAAAGACGATATAAAAAAATTGCTCTCCGATAGTGTACTAAAATTAAAAACAATCAAAGTAAACTTTGTTTTATGCGCTAACTTTATTCAACAAAATAAAAATGTATTCAATGTTTTTGACTTCCAAACCCAAAATTATATTATCAACGAATCTGATAAAATCGATATATTCATTAATTCTTTAAAAGAAAATTTATCAAACAGAGTCAGAGAATTTGAAAAAAAAGATAGTGGATGGAGCCTAAAAGATATTGTTAGTTTGGACATGAATATAAACAAATTTAACCCGTTACGGGCATCGTCTTTTATCGAATTGTCTTATGATATTAGGATTAAAAAAGCTGTTATTAATGTTAAAAATATAGATGTACAATGTTTGAAGTGGGCTTTACTCTCTGCTGTATATCCTGTACCAAAAAACGCTGATCGAGTAAACTCATATTTAGAAAATGAAAATAAATTAAGATTCGATGGGATTTCGTTTCCTGTTAAATTAACAGATATTAAAAAAGTAGAACAATTCAATAACATAAGCATTAACGTCTTTGGTCTAGAATATAAAGCAGAGACAAAAAGCCATGAAGTGATTGGTCCCTTATATTTTTTTACAAAGTCTCGGAAATGAAACCATGTCAATTTATTATATGTTACTAACGAGGGAAATTGACATTATTGCTACATTAAAAATTTGTCCCGATTAGTAAGTAAACAGATAACTGCACGAAACGGTGCATTACATATTTGTGACGGTTGCTTGTTATATTTTGCAACATAAAATGCATTAACTGAGCACCAAACACGCGATTGTGGTCATATTCGTACTGAATTACCCAGTGCAAATGTGTTTAAAAAAAATTGGTTTAATGAAAATGTTCCTACTGACAAACTGTATTTTGACAAATTTGGTAAAAAAAGAGGGTGCCATTTGTTATATATGCTGATTTCGAATCATTTCTAAAACCGATTGCATCTTGCAGTAGTGATCCTAACAAATCGTCCACTTCTAATGTTCAGAGACACGACGTGTACAGTTTTGGTTATGATATTAAATGTTCATTCGACGATAATCTATCAAAATATGTTACATATAGCGGATAAAACTGTTCAAATGTTTTCATGAATAAACTTAAAGATGATTTAAAAAAGATATGTCGGTTAAAACTGCTCCTCTCCCTCTTACCGATGATGTTAAAAAACACATAGAAGAAGCTACAGTATGCTACATATGTGAAAAAGACTTATCTGATCAATATATAGACTATGATTGGCATACAGGGTCCTTTATGGGAGTATCACATGAAGCATGTAGCAAAAAATTTTATAAAATTGATTTTGTACCGGTAATTTTACACAACCTCAGTAATTACGATGCTCACTTTATAGTACACGCATTAAATTTTGCCGAAGGCGATATACAAATAATTCCTCAAAATAAAGAAAAATACATTTCTTTTTCAAAAACGCTTCACGTGAATGGACAACGTGTAAATTTAAGATTTATTGATTCGTTTAAATTTTTATCTAGTAGTTTAGATTCATTAGCTTGTAACCTTAGTAGTAGTCAGTTGTGTGAACTCAGAAATGAATTTCCTCAAAAAGATGATTTTGAGTTATTGAAAAGAAAAGGTGTTTATCCATATGAATTTATGTCTTCGTGAGATTCACTACAATTTTCATCATTACCGAAGATTGAAGATTTTTTCAGTTCCCTTACTGGGTGCACTATATCCACCAGTGAATATGATCACGCTCAAAGTGTGTGGTCCCATTTTAAATGTCGTAACATGGCTGACTATTCTAATCTTTATCTTAAAACGGATGTTCTGTTGTTAACTGATATTTTTGAGAACTTTCGAAATGTTTGTTTGAAAACTAATCATTTGGATCCTGTTCATTACTACACGGCCCCTGGGTTGAGTTGGGATGCTATGCTTAAGTGTACTAAAGTTGAACTTGAGCTTTTAACAGATTTTGATAAAATTGCATTCATTAAATCAGGTATTCGAGGTGGTGTGTCTCAGTGTAGTAATCGCTATGCTAAAGCTAACAATCGTTATATGGAGGATTTTCAAGTCGACGAACCAATTTTATATCTAACTTATTTAGATGCTAATAATTTGTATGGGTGGGCTATGTCTCAGTATTTACCTGTTTCTCAATTTGAATGGGAAAGTATTGATGTAAATTATAATGTTCCAATCACTTCAGAAACCGGATATATTTTAGAAGTAGACTTAGAATATCCTGTAAATGTCCATGATTACCATTCCGATTTTCCGTTATGTCCTGAATATATCTGTGTTGGTGGATCTAAAGAGAAAAAATTAGTTCCTAATCTAAACGATAAAAAAAAATATGTTATACAATATAGAAATCTTTTACAAAGCTTAGAGTTGGGTTTAAAAGTTACTAAAGTGCACAGGGTTTTAAAGATTTAATCAAAGTCCATGGTTGAAAAAATATATAGATTTGAACACACAATTACGCACATTAGCAACATCTGATTTTAAGAAAGATTTTTATAAATTAATGAACAATTCTATATTTGGTAAAACAATGGAAAATATCGAAAAAAGAGTAAATGTAAAATTGTTAACTTATTGGGAAAATAGGGGTAAATCAAATGGAGCACAAAGTCTAATTGCTAAACCTGAATTTCATAGTCTTTCAATTTTTTCTGAAAATTTAGTAGCAGTTCAATTAAAAAAAACGAAGATATTGTACGATAAACCAATTTATTTGGGTTTTAGTATACTAGATTTATCGAAAACTCTAATGTATAATTTTCATTACAAATATACGAAAAATAAATTCGAAAACATTAAGTTGTTGTACACAGACACTGATAGTTTGGTCTATCAGATATTTTGTGATGATTTTTATGAAGAAATTAAACCAGATATCAATAACTATTTTGACACATCTGATTATAGAACTGACAATATTTATGGATTTCCGTTAGCTAATAAGAAGAAGTTAGGTTATTTCAAAGATGAAAATAATGGGGATATTTTCACAGAGTTTGTAGGCTTGCGTTCAAAAATGTATGCGATGAAAGTTAATAGAAAAACGATAACTAAAGCCAAAGGAGTCAATAAATGTGTTACAAAAAAATTAAACAGATAATTATAAAAGTTGTTTGTTTGACAAAAATATACAACTCGCAGAAATGTATAGATTTAGATCGATCAAGCATGTCATTTTTACTCAGAAAATTAATAAAATTTGTTTATCTTATAATGATACCAAGCGTTATATTGTACCCAATTCTACAAAAACATTAGCTTGGGGTCATTATAAATTAAGATAATTACTAACTTTGGTTTATGGACATTTATAGGATACTGTATATATGGTTAAATTAATGTTATTAAATCTTTCCTCTTTTTGTTTTTAATGATAAGTTTTTAGTCTTTTCAGAATTTAAACTGTATTGTTTAAGAATTATTAGAAAATTTACTAAGTACGTACATTGTATAAGTGAGTGTTGTATAAGTTGTAGTTTTAGTAATATTGTCTTTGTTGTTTAATTTTTGTTTTTAAAGCAGAGAAACCCATTAGTATTGTTGATCTTTGTATATTATTTATTTTTAAGTTGTTGAACTTGTAACTCAATCTTTACATTTTAGTTTTTGTGTTTAGAGTGACCTACTTGTCAAAGTATTAAGAAATATATTATTTTATATACTGACTAATTTGATTTTTATTCATATCATCACCCAATTTTATAGCGTGTAAACGTTAGACGAAAACATGATTCATTTTGAACATCCATTTACTGCAATCGTCGCTGGTCCTAGTGGGTGTGGTAAATCCCATTTCGTGTGTGAGTTTATTAAACATATTAAACAAGTATGCAATAAGGATTTTACAAACATCCTATGGTGCTATGATAAAATGCAACCATTGTACAACTTAAATGAGGTTAACTATTATCAAGGAATTCCTGATTTAAACATATTTGATGGAAAGGAACCTCAACTTATAATAATTGATGATCTTATGAGAGAATGTGCTGGTCGGGTAGTTGATATATTTACCAAAGGGAGTCATCACCGGAATTTGAGTGTATTTTACATTACTCAAAATTTTTTTTATTAGGGTAAAGGACAACGTGATATTTCATTAAACTCAAGTTACATTATTAATTTCAAAAATCCGCGAGATCGAACACAAATCCGTTTTCTTGCGCGACAACTTGTACCCGAAAATGTGAAGTTTGTTGAAGATGCTTACAAAGATGCCACAAATGAAGCACATGGTTATTTGATGATTGACTTGAAACAAAACACTGACGACATGTACCGTTTTAAAACCAATATTTTTCCGGATAAGTACACGATTTGTTACATTTCTAAAAAAGGATATAAATACAACGGTAATCAACGAAAAACTTTCATTTCATAATAATGAAACCAAGAGTCATCACACATTCAGATTTCCTAAGAGCATTACATTTACTTAAACCAAAATTTCGTAAAGCATTAATCAAATCTTGTAACCAAGAGGAAATAAATTGTATTTGTGAGTGTATTTACAACGTTATTCGTGGAAAAATTCCTATTCTGGAAATAGACAAAAGAAAATTGAATAAACATAAGCATATTTTAAGAAAACTTATTTTGAAGGGGACAAGTAAACTAAGAAAAAATATAATTATACAAAAAGGTGGAGCGTTCTTACCTATAATTATAGGATCAGTGCTTAGTGCCTTAATGAATTCAATTATAAAATAATACATCAAAAGTAATAGGAGATGGAGAATGCTAAAAAAATGATACTAATCGAACCTGAATTAATTGAAAAACTAAAAAATGACAAATCGGAGAGTAGCGTTAACAATTTGTCTCGACTTGACGAAGAAATGCATAAAGTATTGAAAACAAAAATCGATGATCGAGAAAAATGGTCATTGTATTTACAGACATTACAAAGATATTTGTATTTCATTGGTAAAGACCGAAAACCTTTAGAAATACCTATTCTATCATTAGGTGAAACAGAAAGTATAAAAAAACAGAGTGTTGAGGATCAAGGTCCAGAAGATAGACAAGACTTCACCAAGATAGGTGAAAACAGTGCTAGTGTTAGCGATACATATTCTATGTCACAATTAATCCAACTTTTACCTAAAACATATAAAATAAAAGGTGAGCTCTTATTGGATATACTATTGAAAAACAAGAATAAAATTTATTGGAACCAAAGAGGCACTGTCTTTATCAACAATAAAGAGGTTTATAAGAGCAACATTGTTGATCTACTCAACGATGTTATTCGACCTTTGAAAAATAGTTCACCCACTGGGTGGTCAGAGTTTACTAAAGTTTTAAAAGAATTGCGAGTACCCTTAAAGTTATATAGGTAATCCCAAAAGAGCAACTTTTTTCAATGTAATGTCTAATACTCCAAACTTTGGTGAAAGATTTAAAACTGGTGAAGACAAAGAATTTGAGTATTCTACTCCACATTCAAGGTCGATAAATAAAGAAAAAGTTAAAAAGAAAATAGATTGGCAGCAATGGACCCCTTTTTAGAAATTCATGATATTTACTATGATATTTCTCATCTTGCTGGCTATGGTAGTATAAATAAATTGACAGATGCTATGAAAACTAAAATGACAAGAAAAGAAATTAAAAACTGGTTGGAGTCTCAAGAAACATATACTTTGCATAAGCCTGTGCAAAAACGATTCTCTAGAAATAAATATGTTTTATCCAACCTTAATGAACTTTGGCAAGCTGATTTAAGTGATATGCGATCTTTTAGTAAATATATAATGATGGTTATAAATACATTTTGTGTGTTATTGATGTTTTCAGTAAATACGCATTTGCAAGAGCAGTGCATAAAAAAAAATCCGAGACAGTTAAAGAATGCCTTGCGAGTATATTTTCTGAAGCCAAAGCTACCCCCACACATTTGCAATCAGACAAAGGCACCGAGTTTATTTCAAAAAATGTACAAATGTTTTTAAAAGCTCGAAATATAAATTATTACACAACTAGTAATCCCGATATTAAAGCAAGTATAGTAGAAAGATTTCAAAGAACTCTTAAAATGAAAATGTGGCGTTACTTTACTCATAATGATACTTACCGTTATGTAGATATTTTACAGAAATTACTTTATTCTTATAATCACAGCTTTCATAGAAGTATAAAAATGAAGCCTTGTGATGTCAATTTTAATAATATCATGACCGTCTGGCGTAACCTGAATCATGTTGATAAAAAAGAAAATAATAGATCTGCTACATACAAACCAAAGTTTAATGTTGGTGATCACGTAAGAATAACAAAGTACAAACACATATTTCAAAAAGGCTATGAAACTAACTGGAGTGGTGAAGTATTTATTATCACATCAATTATAGAAAGGTCACCTTGGGTAGTATACACTTTAAAAGATTTACAAAATGAGACAATTACTGGAACGTTCTATGAAAAAGAATTACAGAAAGTTAATTATGATCCTACTACAAAACATAAAATAGATAAAATTGTGCGTACACGTTATTTTGGTCACAGAAAATAATTTTTAGTCAAGTGGAAAGGTTATCCCAATAAATTTAATAGTTGGATATTAGCATCAAGTGTTACCAAGTAATAGCTCCATGTTGTATTTTCCTGAAAATAAAACCACTAATTTTTCTCAGAGTTAAAACAATGTCATTTTTACATAATCATTCTTGTGAATGTGTTAAGTCTGAATTAGATTAATTTGCATTACCAGCTACTCAAACTAGTATAGAAAATGGTCAGTGGATTCACTACAAACCAATCTCATCACTGAGTGATGACGGGCCAATAGAATTTCAGGTTCCTGGAACCGGAGATGATTATATAGATTTATCACATACTTTGCTTCATATAAAAGCAAAATAATAATAATAATAATAAATTTATTTATTTTTCTCCAACTATCCTAAGAGATATCATAACAGAAAAAGAAAAAAAGTTAACATTACAAGATAAATAAGGTAGGAGACTGGTGACTGAGCTAAGCAAAAAATGCCTGTATTACAGTGCACCAGCACTCTCCCCTCGTGATGCGTGCAGTTTGTGCATGTGCATGTGAATTAGTAGGTACCCCTTATGAGATCCGAGAAAAGCTAATATAAAAATATTTAAAAAAAAAAGTGTGTGTGTGTGTGTGTGATTTTTTTAAAAGATTTTTACAAAATTGACTTCTGTTTGATAATACTAAACTTTTTTACAAAGAAACATGATCCGCTTACACACGCAGGCATAGTCTGTGGCGTGCGCGCTATACATTGAGGGTTAGAAATAAGTTAATTTTTTTATACCCAAAAATAAAAATCATTTCCCAGCAATCATTTTTTGTGCATTCTACTTGGTTTTATGTATAGAATTCGTGGTTTAAGGCTTCGTTAAGCATTTTTTTACACCCTATATAGACCAGGAACAGCGTGGGGCCTAGGATACTGCCCTGAGGGACACCGTAGTCTAAGGGTATGTCAGAGCTTATGAAACCATCCACCACCACATGTTGGCTGCGATTTGTGAGGTAGCTATGAAATAGTAGAAGTTGGGTACCTCTTACGCCCAAGGCTTCCAATTTGCGTAGTAGGATAGGTATCGAGACCGTATCGAAGGCCTTTGCAAGATCAAGGAAGACTGTAAGACATTTTTTGCCACCATCCAGGCTTCTGGCAACGTGGTCCGTGAGTTCATTAACTGCGTCAGCCGTGGATTTTCCCGTTCTGAAACCATGTTGCCTTGGGGAAAGCAACGACTCGCTCTCAAGGAAACCAATGAGCTGTTTGTTTATAAGTCGTTCTAGGATCTTAGAAAGAGCAGGTAAGATCGAAATTGGGCGGTAGTTGTTTGCACTATCACGCTCTCCAGCTTTATAGATTGGGTGGACTTGAGCCTTTTTAAAGGCATCGGAGAAACAACCTGAAGATATACACAGGTTGCATATGTGGGTGATTGGTGGAGCAAGCAAATGCCTAAAACACCTAAGGAGAGCAGAGGGGATGTTGTCCTAGCCCACTGCACACTCCTCTTTGAGTGATGTGATATGAGAAGTTCGATCTCTGCAGTGGTGGCCTCCAGAAGTATGAGAGAGTCGCAAGGCGAGGAAGTCGGAATAGGAGGAAGACCAGAATTATTAGAAGTGCGCGTCCTTTCAGTGTTTTTGAAGACCTCAGCGTAGGACTTACCAATGCCTGCAAAAAAGGTGTTAACGTGGTCAACTGATTGTTTCGTAGTGGGCATAGATTGGAGTAGGTCTTGGGAAGAGGGCCGTGATTTGCCAATGTTTGTGACGTCTTTTATAGCCTTCCATAAGTTTTTGTTATTAGTGCCGGCTCTTCTAAGGAGCTCCCTATCGTGATCTCTTTTCACTTTTTTGAGTAGAGAATTACAAAAGTTACGGTAACGATAGTAGGTTGCTCTAAGAATTTCATTACTTGGGGTCTGCTTCAGTTTTTTGTTTATATTATCTCTATTTTTAATGCATTTTAAGAGACCAGGAGTTATCCATGGCTTGAGTATCCTGCGTCGGCGAGGGAGAATGAAAGACTGGGTCAATCAATCAATCAATCAACAAGATCAATTGCTGTCTGAAGTATATGAATGAGTTTATTGGTGGCGATATTGGGGTCGGAAGAATTTAGGACAGGGGAGAAGTTTGATTCATTAAGAGTGACAGAAAGATTTGTGTAATTAATCTTTTTAATCAATCAGGGTGCTTGTGTAGCTTTTTTTACCTGGATAGCAAATAGTACTGCGTCGTGATCGGTCACAGAGGACTGGATGACGAGCGTTTGGGCTGGGAGTAATGACTTTATTATTACGTGATCCAGGCAGGCCAGGTTACGAGTGGGCAAGGTGTAAGCTGGCAGCACGCCATAGTATGCTAGGGTGTTTAAATAAAATTCGGAGTCATGATCTGAATGTTGGGGCACTATATTTATGTTGATGTCACCCATTATAATTACATTTTTAAAATGCTTTAGGGTCTCTAAGGTTGAGCCAAGAGATATTATAAAATTATGTGCACTCCGGAAACCAGATGGACGATAGATGGCTAGGATAGCGGTTACGTTGTTTACTTTAATAAGTATGCAACTAGCTTCATTGATTTTTAATTCGGCCAAGGAAACACAAGAGAGACTGGAGCTATAGTAAACGACCACACCATCATTTTGATTTAGAGGGTAAGTAGAGGAGAAAGAGGAAAAGCCTTTTAAAAATAGGTATTGTTGAATTACTTTGCAACCAGCACTCAGTTAGTATTATAAAGTCAAGATTAATATTAAGCCTGCCTAAAAGAATGTTTAAATTATTTATGTTAGCCGTAATACTGCGGATATTTTGTGTTAATATTTTTAGGGAATTGGTGTTTTTGTTTATAACTGCTTGAACCTCATGAGGATCACAAATAAGCGAGGAACAGACCGAAACACTGTCAATTTTTCTTATCAAATCACTGTCACAATTGAATTTTAAGTTTAAGATTTTTATGTTCTGAGTTGAAAAAGAGAACACAGAGTGAATCACTCAGTTTCAATGTAGGTTGTTGCATACGAAAGCTTAAAGCTAAATAATGTCTTAGGGGTTTAGGGACCGCATTGGTCGTACATTTGGCTATCATTTTACGAACTAGTGTATAATGTATGTAATAAAGGTAGTGATATGTAGAAATTGATAATAAGATATTCGTGTGGGAGTGCTTTGTGTTGAATTTTTTGATTATGAGTGTTACATGTAGTAATAAATGTAGTTTAATAAACCATAAATCTAGTTTATTGTGTGTGGTGGTTGTGTAAGCGCGAATGTGTGAGGTGTGTTTATAGAAAATATAGTAGGTTACAAAGTATAATATTAATTTAAAGACACAAGTATAAAACAAGTGACATTTGTGTGTGCACAAAATGTTTAAAGTTACTAGTTTTTTGACTTCATATCCATTAACTGTGATTCAGAGGTAACAATCACGAGTTTAGCGTTGTCTTCTCTGCGCAGGAGGATCCGACCGCTAGAGGTCCAACAATGTTTAAAGTTCTCTGTTTTGGCGAAGTCACGTGTCAGATAGAATAACCTACGCGCTCGAGCAGTTAGGTTTTCGGAGATGTATATGACTTGGCGGGGAAAGTCAGGTCCTAAGATTGAGGTGTTTAATCTAGCGCTGGTGCTGCCTCTATGGTAGTCTTTGTAGGCTTTAAGAGTTCTATTTTTCAATAAAGTTGAGTTCAACTTCATTAAAATGGTTCTGCCTCTGCTGTCAGCGGACCTGGTGGGCAGGCAACGAATGTCGAAGATGTCAGCCGGGGACAGGTTAATGGATAGCTCCTTGAAGATGCGAACTGAAGTTTAGATAAGTTCCTCCTGTGATAAGTTATATTTCAGTGGTAGATTTCGAATTTCCAAGGAACTGGAACGGGAGATCCGATTAGCCTCCTCGGCACTGTCCTCCAGTCTTGCCAGGCGCTCATAGAAAGCCTTAGACTTAGCTTGAGCGCCGTTCAGCTAGAGGCAAATGTCGTCAAAAGTACTTAATCAGGACTTAAAACCTTTACTACCAACTACATCCGTGGCACGGTTAATAATGGCTTCACTCACTTTTCAGTCAGCTAGATATTTATTTAAATCAAAAACTAGTATCACCTCCAAATAATACCTATGGTTATCGTGCATACATCGAAACATTACTAAATTACGCCCCATCAGCAAAGCAATCACACCTTACATGTGGACTCTGGTATGAAGACACAGCTGGAAAAATGAATTCAACTGATGATTCAAATAAAGGATTTAAGACAAGACAGAAACTTGTGAAGGAAAGTAGGGAGGTAGAAATGATAGGACATCTACATGGAGACATGTTTAACCAAGAGAAGTTTCTAATAAATGGTGTTGAAATGTGTGTAAAATTGGTACGATCCCGAGATGCTTTTAATTTAATGTGTTCATCTAGTGATGTAAAGTTGAAAGTTTCCATTACTGATGCTACACTTATGATACGAAAGGCGCGTATAAATCCTTCTGTACTACTTGCTCATCAAAAAGTTCTAGCAACAACTACAGCTAAATATCCTATTACTAGGGCTGAAGTAAAAGTTCTAAATACCATCTGGGGTTCAAGGTAAAACCCTAGATAATATTTTTTTAAGACAAGTACCAAAAAGGTGTATTATTGGATTTGTAGATAATACAGCGTTTAATGGTAGTCTTTTAAAAAACCCTTATGATTTTGATAATTATGATATAAGCACATTTAGTTTGTATGTCGATGGGATGCAAATTCCCTCTAAAGTTTTGCAACCTGTATTTAATAAAAACATGTTTACTTTAGCTTATCACACTTTGTTCTCTGGAACTGGAATACATTTTTTGAATGAAGGTAATGGTATTTTAAGAGATGGTTATGCAGATGGTTATTGTTTTATGGCGTTCGACTTGACCCCAGATCTGTCAGCAAATTCAACCGCTCATTGGAATCTTATACGTCATGGGAGTGTTCGGTTAGAAGTCAGATTTGAAACATCTCTTACTCAAACTGTTAATTGTATTGTATATGCTGAGTTTGATAATATTATTGAAATAGATAAAAATAGGAATGTTAATGTAGATTTAAGTAGTTAAATTTAGACTTTGAAAGAAGGCAAACATATATATTGTGATGAATGCTTAGGAAATACAAAAATATTTGAAAAGGTTATGTCATTCTTTAGAATTTAATGTTTTTGCTGCCAATCGAATTCCAATTCATGTAACCCAACCATTTTATATGATTAGTAATCTTGATCCTGATACAAAGCCAGGTTCACATTGGGTTGCAATATATATCAATACAGAAGGTGTTGGTGAATACTTTGATAGCTTTGGACGTAAACCTGAAAGTTATCATTTATCTTTTTTAAGAAAAAACACTACAATGTGGATTTATAATAATAGAACTATTCAAAGTATATTCACATCTGTTTGTGGTGAATACTGTTTGCTTTATCTGTATTTTAAATTAAGAGGTATGTGTTTGAGAGATTTTATAGAAATGTTTGGTGAAAACTCTATTTATAATGATGTATTTGTTAAACAAATGTTTAATGCTTTTATAATGTAAAAAATGTATCTTGCAATAAAAAAATATATGGAAAAGTATTTTCTCTTTTGTTTTTACGTTTTCAAAACCCTAAAACCCCTAAAATAAAACTTATAGGTAAAATTAAAAGAAAAATATAAGTAACAAATTTATTTAATTTATTTTTCTTAATTAAGTATTTTTGACAATCCGGGGAATCGGATATTCCCATTGTGATCTCATTCGTTTTATTCATCACAAGGACTATGGATGAAAGTAGCACTTTTAATGACTTTATTTCTTATACTATGTTTAATGAGTACTTTTGACAATCCGGGGAATCGGATATTCCCTTTGTGATCTCATAAATTATCTGACGAGTTTTTCTGTGAAGCATGTCGTTGTTTAGTTTTGTGTAATATTTTACGCGAATGTCAGCATGCTTCCAATGATCCGCCTGGTCCACATTCTCCAACTTCTTCATCTCGTACACAGTGGCGTTCATAGCTTTGAGATTTTGGTAGGCACTGACAAATTTCAAGTTAGCTTAAATCGCGATGTTAACTTAAAACAAAAATTCGTAATGTCGGTACAGAAAAATAAGTTTTTATTGTTGTTAGACCAAAATTAACTCTGTATCTCGCAATCTCCTCCCCTAAATAGAGCACCCTAAAGTCGTAAAACTTAAATTAAAACCCATTATACCAAATCTATCTTAAAAAAATATTTTTATTCACACACAAATCTAGGTAAAACCAAAATGCGAATAAAAACAAACAATGTGTCACTCATTTAAAATTTTAGCAGATTAACGTTATTAAAAATAAAACGTCGCATAACAAGCCGCTCTCGCTTGACTCGACAAGCATCAAACTGGACGACTTTGTCCGGTGTTCACGCGCAATACCAACACTCACTATGCTTTGCTGGTTCTTATTAGCGCCATCTAGGTAAATTCGGTAAAAGTCAATCTAACGAACAAAGTATTGAAGAAATTATTGGAAAGCGTTGCTTTTGGTATGATTAGTTGATATGTAAGATAATCATAGATGGCGCTAAGAGAAAAAATTTTTATAAGTATATTCGCATTAGATTGCGTAAACCTAAAAAAACAAAGAATAACAATTAAATCAATAATAATCTCGTACCATTATTTTTCTTTCTGGTATGTTTGGTGATTTATTTTACCACCACAGATATCACAAAAATGAATGAAATTAGAACATGTCATTTATCTGATATCCGTAGTGGTCTTTGAGAGAGAAAGAGATGAAATTGAAGCTACGATTTCGTTTTGTGTTCTGTTAGAGAGCCCGGTAAAAGCATTTGAACTGTTTTGAAGATGTTGCTCTAACACACTATCATATTTTGCTAACAACTCTACCGACTCCACATAATTGCCTTTATTTAAAAACGATTGGGGGTTGGAGTGTAGCAAAGGGTGTGCAAGGCGTTTGGGACTTAGAAAATTTTTCATCAAAAATATAAAACATAATAAAACTCAAATCTTTGTTTTTCAATGTATAAGGGGGCTCAAATTTAATGCTTTTTATACTTGTGACTTTTACTTTCCGACGCATGGTTGAACCGGAAAATGCGATAGAATATAAAGTGGTCAAACACTTTGAGAATATTGATATTCCATTAACATACGAAAAGTGGCTCCTCAATCCAAATGCACATTAATTAAAACGCTTACCAGAAATATGTTTTAGACCTTAGGGTCTAAGTACCAAATAAATTGAATGACTCCAAAAAAATTACATGCCTTTTTATCCTAAAATATACAATAAGGTCCAAAATAAATTAACGCACATGACAATCATTGCATATATTGTACAAATATTATTTTTGCTTACCAAAATGGATAAATGATCACCAAATAATGTCTTACTTAAACTTATCTTAATATAACAAAATCCTTACTACAAATTCGTTTGACTGTCATCCAATAGTGATAAATTCAACCCAGATTACTTTAATGTACTTTTAGCTAAAATTTCAATTGCTTCCCTTTATTCCTAATGTGATGTGTGGAATGGTATATAATATAGAATGTAATACTTTCGATGTTGGAAAGTTTCGACCAATTAAACCAACAGTTTTTCAGTGAATGATATGAGTATTGATACCAATCAATAGTGATAATTGGTCAACCAGTAGGTGTAACTGTTCTACATTTTTAAACAGTATTAATTTTATTAACTAACAGTAGTAACAGTAACAGGTGTAACATTTACTGAGTTTAGCAATCAGGCTCAATTATGTGGAACCAACTCATGAAGCCAGGAATATCCCCAGAAAAGAAAGAACTTTTCTCGCCAATAGGCGGTCAACAAATCTAAAAAAGCTCTGTTAATTTAATTTTTTTTTGCTTTTTTAGAGTTTATGATTGACTGATTATAAAGTGCCTTATCCTAATATCCTGAATACAAATTAATGTTAACTATTAGTACCATTAAAATAAAACTATTTTTAGGGTTCCGTAGTCCTGAAAAGGAACCCTTATAGTTTCGTCATGTCCGTCTGTCTGTCCATCCGAGGTTTTGCTTGGAGACTGCTTGACCCTAGAGAGCTGTTATTTTGTGTAGATGTGTACCTATCTATATCAATCATGCCGAAAAAGTGGTAGAATAAAATTTCGAAAAAGAGAAAATCAATTTACTTGGTCTTCCCAGAAAGTAAACTTATCTAACTAACATAACATCGCAGTAACAAGACGTCGAATAAACAAGGCTGCACAGTAAAATCGTTCGCAGTACAGTTTTTCTATGTAACGTAACATCGCAGTAACAAGACATCGATTTAACAAGGCATCGCAGTATGGAGTTGTCGGTGAAAGGTTTTCGAAGAATCATACATCGATAAAAAGTTTTTCGCACTCAAGTAGGTAACCCCAAAATTAGGGGCACCCCTTTCCTCTGTTAATTTAGAATCCCGCGTAACCGGATGACATTTTTTTAGCAACCATTAGAAAATGCTCCTCAAAGTTTTTGTGAATAAATTGTCTAGTGAAATAGTCAAGTTTGAGGGATCAAATAAAATGTACCTATTGCAGTTATTTTGTTTCTTGGCAGATTTTACTTATACAATACATACAACTAACATCGCATAAGGTTATGGCCAATGTAAATTTTTTAAAAATACCGAAACCATTGCGGAGAAAGTCAGGGGCAAAACGCTATTATATAGTATACAGGGTTACATTGCAACGTAGTGTCTAGTGCCAATTTTTCCTAACCACTCAAAATCATATTTAATTATTACTATCTTTGTGATAAAATTATAAAACATAATAAAATTCAAATCTTTGTTTTTCGTCGTATAGAGGGGCATAAACTAAACGCTTTTTATACTTGTGACTTTTTCATTCCGTCGCATGGTTTAACCGGAAAATGTGATAGAATAGTGGAGCCTCTAGTCACTTGGTTTTTTTTTCTCGCTAAGCCATGTTTTGGAAAGAAAAAGTCACAAGTATAAAAAGCGTTTAGTTAGTGCCCCTCTATACGACGAAAAACAAAGATTTGAATTTTATGAAGTTTTATAATTTTATCACAAAAATTTTCTAAGTTTTTGACCAATTTATATTTTATCGCATTTTCCGGTTAAACCATGCGTCGGAAAGTAAAAGTCACAAGTATAAAAAGCATTTAATTTGAGCCCCCTTATACATTGAAAAACAAAGATTTGAGTTTTATTATGTTTTATATTTTTGACGAAAAATTTTTTAAGTTCCAAACGCCTTGCACACCCTTTGCTACACTCCAACCCGATTGGGTTTCGTCGTGAGCTCTAAATGGCGATTCTTGTTTTCCCAAAAAGCAAGTAATATCTATTAATCGGTAAAAAATACTGCGGTTACGGTCGACTTTGGCGTTATGACGCTCAATGTCGCCTTTTAATTGAACACTCATACCCAATTCTATACGATTTTGCTCGAAAGAAATCATGGCCATACACGATTTAATGTGCTTTTCAGACTGATCATGTTTTTTGGCAAGATTAGTTAAATTGCCAAAATCGACATAGCCAGTATCATTTCATACAGTTTTAATAGTTGAAA
Organism: Anania fuscalis; assembly: GCA_950371115.1. Classification (NCBI taxonomy): domain Eukaryota; kingdom Metazoa; phylum Arthropoda; class Insecta; order Lepidoptera; family Crambidae; genus Anania; species Anania fuscalis. The sequence continues at coordinate 17,216,261 of OX493326.1, read as the reverse complement.
ATAACATGCACGGCAAACAAAACAAGGAATTTGAATGAGAACACCCGGCGAGCCAACCGTAGGTATCGTAATATTTCAAATTGTCTCACGTATGAGGCATTCCTTTTTTGCGTTAACGTTAAATTGGGAGTAGGTCTAGAGAATGATACTATTTTTGCCTTGTCCACAAATGAAAATTGATTAAAGGGATTGGCGCGTAATTTGTCAAAACAAATAGAATTCTCATTACATACTGTACATTGTAGTTTCTCCATTTTATAGAACACAACAACACAACACTGAACTCTGAAATAACTATAATAGCACTCAAAAGAAACAGTTTATGATCCGTAAGAGTAAAAACAACTTTTCAAAACACTCGCGGGATGAAAGCCAAAGCAAACTAAAAAAAAAAAATATGGCCGATCGAAATGATCTCTATTTACATTATTTTTAGGATAGTTTTAGCAAACAATTAATTATTCGTTTTAAAACTTAAAACTATTTACTATAAATATAATTAGGATTTTAGGGTTTGAAATTTTATTTTAACAAGTTGTGATGTAAAGTTTACTTAAAATAAGACTTTAAATTTTTAAATTGAAGGCGGAAATTGAGCGCCATCTGGTGGGAGCTAAGCAGGTAAGCGCCGCATAAAGCTGGAAACATACTATCGGACGCGGCTTACGGACGCGGCTTACAGCCGCGACTTATAAGTGTGCACGGTCCTCGGACGTTGCTTGCGGACGCCATGAGTGTGACCACTTTAAGTAGATTTCTACGTTTTTGGTAGGTTTGTGACAAAGAGGACGATGATTTAGTAGTAATTTCAGTAGAAAATCTGTATCGTTTAAATTCTGAAAAATAGTAGCTTATCCAAAATACAATTATCCAGGCCAAAAAAAAAGCTAAATAAATCACTTTGGTTGTATGGGAGCCCCCTTAAATATTTATTTTATTCTGGTTTTTAGTATTTGTTGTTATAGCGGCAACAAAAATACATCATCTGTAAAAAAATTAACTGTCCAGCTATCATGGTTCATGAGATAGACGGACAGACGGACAGACAGACAGACAGACAGAGAGACAGACAGACGGACAGCGGAGCCTTAGTAATAGGGCCCCGTTTTACGCTTTGGGTACGGAACTCTAAATAAATCTTGTCCAGGTCCCGGGGATTTCCTGTAAAATAATACTGAATACGGTGATAAGCGGGTTTCTTTTTCGCATACGTTATCACATCGCTAGCTATCTTATAATAAAAATGTTCATGCAATCAATAAGCACGTGCGAGCTCTCGCGCAGTCGGCGTCCTTCTGACGCTCGGACGCGTCCGCACCCCGTGCATACCGTCCGCGGACGTTTTCGGCTTACAGAAACATCCAGCGCGCCAGATTGCTGTCGGACGTCCGAGAGCTCAAGGTCAGCCCAAGGTTACGTCCGCGACTTACGTCCGATGGTTTGCACACCTTAGTGTACATTCAATACCTAGATTCCTTTAAGTCGCGGCTGTAAGCCGCGTCCGTAAGCCGCGTCCAATAGTATGTTTCCAGCTTTATGCTTACCAAAAATTGGTGTTTTGTAACTGTGTACGTATGCGCACAGATTATATAAGTGTGTGTGAAAATTAAGGAAGTGTGCGTGGAATAGTAGGCGGTATCGCGACCGCCTACTGTGGGTCATTTGTATTGAAAGTATTGAAACGAGCGCGCTTTAGTCTGAAAGTTTAATAAAGACGACAAAATGGTAACTTAGACTTTATTATAGATTGTCAATTTGGCAAATAAAGATGGTTAGCTGTCCTGTAGGATTTTTCTTTAGGTAGGCACTGCATAATTTCCTATATGCACCGCACGCCACTGCTCGTACACCTCTATCTTTATAAGATGTGTAGCGGTAGCTCCGTCGTCAGTGTTGGTAGAAATGTATGATATAGTATCTTTGTTAGGACGCCCAACTGTTGTTGACCTCTTTGTTTTCGTTTTTTTCTTATTAGGCTCTCTAAAGAATTTGTCCACTGAAACGCTTCTTTTAATCCCCCGTTGGTATAGAGTCACTTCTTCGTCGTCTGACGAAGGAAAGTAATAACCTTTTAATGTGTTTTCCTGATATTCGATTCCTCCGTTGATCTGTAACAATTTGAATAATGTTAATTTCAGGTGATAGTAATATAATGTAAAATACTTACACTATGCATAAGATTCCAGAGTAAAAAGAAACATAAAACATAGTATAACAAAATAAAGTCATTGTAAGTGTTACTTACATCCATAGTCCTTGTGATGAATAAAACGAAACGCTTGTATAAACTTTGATGAAATCTGAAGCACAAGCAGTAAGGAAAAAGCGAACTGCAACCGTTTTATACTAACTCAAATCATCGAAACTTGTAATATAATAATGGATTTTTTTTTCGAAATATTTTGGAATGTTGTTTACTGGTAATGTTTTTTTTAATATGCTACTCATGACTTTAGAAATTACACTACCTATGTTTATCTGGAATGCTGATTAGTCAGTTTCTTCACGTTCGTTAAGGTATGGTCTTACAAAATGTAATAATTAATACGTTAATATAGGTAGACCTATGACGCGTAATAAACGAATATGAATACCAGATTTGCTTCGTTGCTAAACGGTGTGAGATATCAAAGGTAAGCCATGACATTGTGTGTCTATTTCTTTATTTTTCTCAAAGCTATGTTGTATAGCAAAGTTAGTAAGATATACGTTGCAAGCTAAGCGATATATGTGGGCTTATAATAATAGGTACCTACAGTACAACTAGGTACATCAATCACATATCTGTAGCTCACCTTCTTAGCACTCACCATGGCATCTTTAGAAGCTTAGCATACATTCAGCGCTACAAGAGAAGGTATAAAAACCTCGCTTCTTGAAATTTGGTTTTTATCAGAGGTGAGTCAAAAAATATTGAAAGGGTTAGTTAGTTACTGTAATGAATCATAGTTAATAGGTTAATGCAATTAGGCAATGCAATAGGCAATTAGCTAACGATGCAGTTAATACACATGCAAGGAACAACGATTACCAGTAGGTGATTAGATATAATTAGCTTATGAACTAGGACGTGAAGAATTAGATTTCCTATCTATGAAACCGTGAGAGATACGAAGACGGGGATGCGTGCAAACGATTCAAATGACCCCCAATCCTTTTTTTTTTTTTAGCCTTTCACCCCCTGCGATTTAGATTTTTGAGCTAGCCTGAGTGGGTCAGAAATCTCCGAGAGTTCTGGTGTGCCAGAACTCTCGAATCCTTACTACTAATGTGTTGTTTTAAATTATTTGTATTTTTGCTACCCATTGTATCACAATTAATCAGCGTATATTACGAAATTTATTATTTGTTTGCGTTCAAAATGTTCAAATTGAATACAAGTATTTTTTTCTGGTAAAACTGTTAACACTTGCGAACAATGATGTAAATCATACTTTTGTTTTTTGTGAAAAAATGCAAACAAGTATCACAAAAAAATGTCATTCCCTTGTGATGACACTGCGACCATGAATCGGCAAGAGTTCGTACTTGCAGATCAGATAGGCAGCCCATGAATAACTCTATACCCCAGGGTAGTGTCTTGGGCTGTATACTCTTCTTAATCTACATAAATGATCTCCCAAAAATATGTAATTCGCCTTGCGTGCTGTTTGCGGACGACCTTTCTATTGTAACACCATGTCGCTCTTCCTCTGCTCTAAACGATGACCTTTCTGCCATACTCCAAGGTATTGCCTCGTAGATGGATGACCACAACTTAGAAATAAACTTCTCTAAAACAAAAATCTTACAATTTAGACCCTACCAAAAAACAGAATTAAATATTGACTTTTCATTTAATAACCATAAGTTAGATACTGTAAGCACATTTACTCTATTAGGATTGAATATTGACACCCATTTAAACTGGAAAGAGCATATCAAAAAACTAAGCTTAAAATGTCTAAGTTTATATATGCTTTACGAGCACTAAAAAGAAACACTGATTTCAACACATCGTTAACAGCGTACTACGCGTATAGCTACGCCTGGTTAACGTACGGTATAATAATGTGTGGAAATAGCCCCGATATAGACGTCCTCTTTATTTTACAAAAAAAGTGTGTACGTATACTCGCACACATAAAAAACATAGACAGCTGCAGGCCATACTTCGTAAAATATAATATGCTTACCTTGACTTCAATCTACATATTAGAACTCGGAAAATTTGTACGCAATCATCCAAAACTTTTCGTGACGAAGGGTGACCGTAATCCAACAAGCCGCTACAAACACAATTTACAAATTCCAGAAAACAAGCTCAAGTTAACCTCTTCTGGCCCCCTGTCAATGGCTATTAGGGTCTATAATAAATTACCAAACTATTTAAAAACCGAAACAAAAAACGTCATATTTGTTAAACAATTAAAGAAAAAATTAATAGCCAAATGCTACTACGACTTAAAAGAATTCTTTGATGATGGAAATATTTAATGCAAGTTCTTTGGCAACATAAAAAGTGCTGGTCTACCCTCCACACAAAAATAATAATAACTAGCATTTGCCCGCGGCTACGCTCGCGCTAATCTAGATTTAAAAATAAGGGACATTATTAACTTTGAACTTCATCCAATTACAAAATTTAAATAAAACTTGACGCACATAACTAAACCGTTAAAATATTTTTTTTAAGCAAATCGCAAAACTTATATTACAGACGTATTGTATAGGTTGTAGCGCGAGACATCGACGCACTTTTTATTAGTCTGATAACATAAAATAAAAATAAATCGCGGTTTAAAATGTGCCCATTGCAGTGTTACTTAAGTAGTAAGTAATCATGAAAGACATTTTATTATTATTTTATTTATTATAACTCGCGATTTTTTAATTTTATTAGGGATATTAGATTTCCTTTTGGTCTCTGGTTCATTTTTCAGTACAGGCATCATGTTGCAATTTATTTACATCCAGTAAGCGGAGTTGTTATGCCGGACGACCATTTTCTCAGAGATATTTTTCATCCGCGGAAACAGAACTTTTTTTTCTGGATATACTATGTCCTTTTCTGAACCGTAGACAACATCTGTGTTACAATTCATGATAATTGGTAGAGTTGTAAGACGTGAAAGCGTTACAAAACAATCAACAAACAAAGTCACTTACGCCTTTATAAAATAAAATTAGTTAGGATTGAAGTTTGTATATACCATAATTTCCAAAAAATCTTGGGTAGTTATAAGTTATTCATTTGCAAAATCCCAAATCCCTAGGTCCAGTGGTTAGGACTGCGCGTTAACCTAGTCAGTCAGTTTGCCATTTTATATAATTATGCAGTGTCCGATCAGCTGTAGGGGGCCGATCAGGGGTAGATAAATGAAGAGGTCAAATTTTACTATTTTTATCGATCTTAGTTGCCTTAAATGTTACACAGTAGTTTTGCTGACTTGCTACACTTGTAAACTTTCACGTTTTATAAATTTTATCATGTGAGATATCGGGAAATTCCCTACGCCATACTCCATAACCAAAAAAACCTCAACTATTTTTAGACAGCTGAGATATTTGCTCGTGGTTGTCTACCACGGACAGACGGATAGACTTGCGGAAGTAGAGAATTAGTAATAACACGAAACATGTGACAATACATTATTTTTTACAAATACAAAATTTAAACCCATTTTAAGTGCTGTAAGTCAGAAAACTCTAATTGTGTAAGACTCCAACCATAAGCCTAAATATTTGAATAATAAATTCAGTAATTTTATTTCGACAATAAAGAACTTCAAATACGAAATTAAATCCCCCTTTCACGGGGTTAAGGGTTGAAATTCCAACAACATCCATATACTTTGCCAGAGCTTTAAACTATAAGCTATATTATTTTTTGTGATTTATACTTTGAAAACGAAGGAATTTCCACACACAACTTCATCCCTCTTTTTACCCCATCGGGGGTTATTTTATAAAAAAAAACGCTGAAACACTATTAATTTATTTCCATTCGCCAGCCTAAACACAAAATTTGGAAATCCATACTTCAAAACTGACGGACTCTCATACAAACTTTTACTCATTATTTTAATCCCTTGAGGGTGAAATTTCTAAAAATCCTTCCTTAGTGCTAAGTTAAGTTAAGCCTACACTGTATAAGGTATCGATGTGCAAAATTTCAAGTCTCTAGTTTCAGCGGTCTGGGCTGTGCGTTGATAGACCAACAGTCAGTTTAGAATTTTATATAGTAAATTAATAATAATAAATTGTTTCCACAATCACACCAATTATCTAGCACCAAACTAAGCAAAGCTTATGCTATGGCGACTAGATAACGGATAAACATACGTAAATACGTTTATAAACCATGACTAATCCATGACTTAGGTACAAATACTATACCTACTTGACATACTGTTTCAATCTGCGTGATCCTCTTCTGTAATTTAATTGAATCTTAGTTTAGATGAATCTCATGTATTGAAATTATATACTTTTATTTATTTTATTTAACGAATTTAATATGACTTTTTTATTTTTAATTATAAATATGTCGATTTTATAATTAAATAATAAAAATACTAATAATATTGTATTTGTAAACATAAAAAAGAATGCAATATCCTTACAGGGTCCATAAGTATGATCTTACGGAATGTAACACCTTATGTATACACTTATGACGCAATAAATGAATATGAATATGACTAATTTGCCGTCGAACTAGTCGTACTAGGTTTTTTTATTAAACAGTAATGACCTTTGTCTCGCTGTTCAAAATATAATAGATTGATATGGTAATTTTTTTTAGTTTTTGTCATATATAGAGGTCCTGTTACAATGCATTTATTTAGACCATAAACATTTATGCTTACCTATATCAGGATTATTCTTTTTAAATAATTTAATATCATTTACAGTAGGTGGGAATGACATTCCCTCTGTATTCAAAATATTCGAATAATGTGGATACGAATTTACTCGGCACACATTTTTTCTTGTTGGAAATAAAGCTGCAATAACGCTCCATAAAAAGCAATGCTTATCATTATTCTGAATAATAAGACAGCTTTTCATGTTTTGTATTTTAGCTGGCAAAGGTATGTAACTTCCACCTCTAGGACATAGTGTTAATAAATTATATGAAGATCTTTTTGGCTTAATCAGAAAGGAATTTGATCAGATTTTTACTCAAAAGCAATTAAAAACAAATAAGCTGAACTGTAAGTTTAATGACTGGGCAACACCTGGTATTTACAAAAGTAGAAATACTTTATATGATTTGTATGCTTCAAAAGCAAATTCTCAGAACCCACTAGTCATAGAACATGTCAAAAAGTACTCAAAAATATTTAAAATTAAAATCTCTGTTTAGCCTAATGGTCGACTGATAGAGAATGCCTCATGGCATTAAGTCCACCTATTGTATGATTCTTCTTAAATCTGTGCAATAAAGTTTAAATAAATAAATAAATAAAATTGTATGTGCCAAAGCCAAGTCCAACCACCTTCGCAGCTTGATTTCAGGTTCTACTAATAAAGTAAAGGCCACATGGAATATTATAAATAAAGAAACATGTAAGCAAAAGTCAAAAGATCACACTTTCTCTCTCAAAATTAGGGATAGGCAAATCAGCTCAGACATAGGAGTTGCAAATACTTTTGAGACATTCTTCTCAAACATAGCTACTTCTACAACTAAAGATCTTGCTTTGTTTGCTGAACTAGCTGAATCTCTTCTAAAATCAAGTGTTGACGAATGCAAGTCCCCATTAAATTTTAGATATATAAATCCCGATGGAATAATTAAAGCATTTAGAGAATTAAAACTGAAAAGCACAGAAGACCTATGGGGAATCTCTTTTAATATCATTAGTACAATTATAAATACTATAGCCCCCTATCTTACAATCATTTTTAACAAATGTATTGATGATAGAGAATTCCCAACTATAATGAAATTTTGTAAATTAATTCCTGTATTTAAATCTGGTGAGAAAAGTGACCCCTCCAATTTTTGACCAATATCTATCTTACCAGTTTTTAGTAAAATATTTGAAAAAATTATGTTCAATCAACTATTATCTCATTTTTTTCTGAATAAATTACTACATAAACCAGATACATGAAACCAGAAAGGAACCAAAAAATTGAATATCAAACTATTGATTATAAGAAACTTTTTGAGGACCTAAAGATTATACAAATTGGTGAGTGTAACGGTAAATATGAAGCATTAGAAGAAAAACTACTTGAAGCTATTGATAAAAGTAAAGTAACGAAGACCAAGATGGCAAACCCTCCAAAAAAAGACTGGATCAACAGTGATATAATAAAAGCTATTAAAACAAGAAACGAGTTAGGATATAGCTCCATCAGAGCACCAGATGATGAAGTAGCAAAAGAACAATACATAAAGGAAAGAAAAAAAGTACAGGAACTTATACAAACAACAAAATCAAACTATTACCAAAATTTGTTTAAAAACTGTGTAAAAAAGCCTCTTAAAATGTGGAAACTTATCAATACTCTAAACAGTAATAAAGTTAAAACTAGCGTAGCTCCTGCCAAAATTGTAACGGATGCAGGTCAAATTACTGATCTTGTTGAGATATGCGAGTATTTCAATTCATTTTTCGCCGGCATAGGTTCTGTTTTAGCCAGTAAAATACCTTGCGCACAAAGTTCAAATTCCAAAAGTCATGTAGATTTCACACATTTATCAGAAAAATATTTTTCCAAATTTACTCCAGCTACCACAGAAGAAGTTAATAAAATAATTGACAACCTAAATTCTAACACAAGTAGTGGCCTGGACTGTGTTAGTCCTAAGACAATCAAAATTGTAAAATCTTTTATTCTGGACGAACTTGTAAATTGCATCAACAGTTGTTTGGAAAATGGCAACTTCCCTGACTCACTCAAAGTAGCTAAAGTCACCCCAATATTTAAGTCTGGTAGCAGAACTGACGTTAGCAACTACAGACCTATATCTGTGCTACCAGTCATTTCAAAAATATTTGAAAGAGTCATTTACAACCAGTTGGAACAATATCTAAATACCATAAATTTTCTTTCCGACAAGCAATATGGGTTTCGCCCAAAGTCTAATACTTTGTCCGCGTGTATTGACCTTATTACAAATATCAAGCTAAAAATCGATCAAAAACAACTAGTGCTGGGAGTCTTCATTGATTTGAAGAAAGCTTTTGATACGATAAGCCACAAATTGCTCTTAGAAAAATTAAACTCAATTGGTGTCAGAGACACTGTACTCAAAATGATGCAGTCATACCTTACAAACAGACATCAAATTGTAAAAATTAATGACTTTCGCAGCAATTCCGAAAAAATTACGTACGGTGTCCCACAGGGATCTATTCTGGGTCCCTTGTTGTTTCTAGTCTACATAAATGGTATTAGTGATCTGGGTTTGAAAGGTGATGTGTCTCTGTATGCCGACGACACGTGCTTATTTTACACTGGCAGCGATATAACAAATATAGTCAAAGAAGCCCAGCATGATCTGGACACATTATACACGTGGTTTCAGTCAAATTTGTTAACGTTGAATATAGCCAAGACCAACTTCATAATCTTTAGTGCCAAAAATAAACCAATAGCTGATTTCGAGCCCCTCACTATAAATAATGAACCTCTGACCCAAGTAACCTCTGAAAAATACCTCGGGCTCACACTTGACAGCCGTCTGCATTGGAAACATCACATTGAAAAAGTGCGCGCGAAATTGACAAGCCTGATGAGTGTTCTCCGAGGCAACGTACGCTGTTTCCCAAAATCCGTTCGCTATACCATATATAACGCCTTAGTAAGACCTCATCTTGAGTATTTAATCGAGCTGTATGGCAGCGCAGCCAAAACAAATCTTAAAAAACTACAAGCGGCACAAAATAAAATTATAAAGCTTCTGTTCCACTTTGACTACTTGACTCCAACAACTGAAGTATACAAAAAAACCGGTCTAATGTCACTGTCTCAGATATACAAATATAATACATGTATCCTCATACGTAAAATTGTTACAAAATCTATCCTTACACAAATATGATTTAAAATAAAGTCGCAAATCCAAAAACGTTCCCTAAGAAGACCCAGCGATATCCAACTTATAACACCTAGAACAAAATATGGCAAAAAAAACATAATGTATGAAGGCGCCCAGTTATTTAATAAATTGCCCAATAATATTAAAAATACCAAATCATATCTTTCCTTCAAAAACAAACTAAAACATCATTTTAGAACCCATTTCTCGGAGTTTGCATAATTAGCAATTGTTGACAAGAAACCTTGTGTCATAGCATCTAAAAAGCGATTAGTAATTGAACCTACTGCAATGATTACTGTTTTGATTTTCGCTCGTAAATATGTAATTTGCAAACGACTACTTGTGTTGAGATGAGCAGTATTTAATACAAAATGTAGCTTACCTATAAAATTATAATAACATTCCAGTCTGCTACATATTCGGACAGACGTATATTTGTGCGAATAAGAATGTCCATCTGAATGTTTTTCTTTGTATACCCGCATTAATACTATGAAATGTAACAAGTTACTTATGTTATTGTTAGATCGTACACTTGTTAAGAAATTAGTTAATAAGTTTTCTTTTGTATTTCTCTTGTAAGTGAATTTTATTCTTTTAGAGAAATAAATGTCTAAAACCGTACATAATAAACAATATGGTTTCACGAAAGGTAGAAGCACAACCGATGCTGGAGTTGCACTCTTGAAACATATATTTGATGCTTGGGAGAGTAAGCAAGACGCTTTAGGTGTCTTTTGTGATCTTTCAAAAGCTTTTGATTGTGTAGATCATCAAACTTTACTTAAAAAACTGAGACATTATGGTGTGTCAAAGAAGTCTTTAGATTTAATAAATTCATATCACACAGGTAGAACGCAAAAAGGATGTATAAATAGAGCTGAGTCTTCCGGATCACCTCTAACTATGGGTGTACCGCAGGGATCAATATTAGGACCGCTGTTGTTTCTTATATATATAAATGACCTTCCTTACTTTACAAAAGATCTATGTGAGATGGTATTGTTTGCAGATGATACATCAATCATTTTCAAAATCAAAAGGGGCCAAGAATCTTTCGATGATGTCAATTATGCCCTCTCGCAAGTATTGCATTGGTTTACTACCAACAATCTTTTGCTTAATGCGAACAAAACTAAATGCATTAAATTTACAATGCCTAATGTGAGACAGGTCTCAACGCATATTATTGTAAAAGATGAACAACTAGATACGACTAATTCCTCAACGTTCTTAGGAATAACTTTAGATTCCCGTTTGCAGTGGAGTGCTCATATTGAGGCTTTATCGGGAAGGCTTAGTTCAGCTGCTTATGCCGTAAGAAAGATAAGACAACTGACTGATGTTGAAACGGCAAGATTAGTGTATTTTAGTTATTTTTACAGTTTAATGTCATACGGCATACTGTTATGGGGCTCAGCTGCAGATATTGAAACCATATTTGTCCTGCAAAAGAGAGCTGTTCGGGATATTTACAATCTTAGACCCCGAGATTCGCTAAGAGAACTATTTAAAGAAATTAACGTACTTACAGTCGCTTCACAATATATTTTTGAAAATATTATGTATGTTCGCAAAAATCTGCACATGTTTACTTAGAAAAATGACATACATAAGTATAATACCAGGCATAAAGATAAACTTGCCGTTCCAATGTTTAGATTGCACAAGGTAGGAAGTTCTTTCATGGGCAATTGTATTCGTTTTTTTAATAAATTACCACAATACATTGTTGAAATGCCTGTATATGAATTCAAATTGCATGTTAAAAGGACTCTAATGAAAAAGGGCTATTACACCGTTAGTGATTATATAAATGATAAAAATGTTTAAAACTGCTTAGCTCACAACAAATCTTGTAAAATATTTATTTATTTTTAAAAGAGGCTGACAAATAGTGACCGAGTTTCTTGCGCTGCTTCTTATTTATTTATTTATTTAGAACTTTATTGCACAACTTATAGATAGTGTACAAAAGGTGGACTTAATGCTAGAAGCATTCTCTGCCAGTCAACCATTGGGTCATGCAGAAAGTTTTCAAAGGGCGCGGTGCAAGTAACTGATTAAATACAGCCAAAAAGTGTAATAGCCAAAAAAAATACAAAACTACTTAATTCTACTTCTTCTTGGCACTAGCCCACAATAGTCCCGAAGCAGTTGTAGGTAAAAAAAATTGGGACATGTAAAAGTGCCTTTTATGGCCAATTTACAAAAATAAATGATTTTGATTTCTCATGGGCCAATATTTATTTACATTTATTTCTAAATGACTCATACTAAAATAGGACCAACCAGATTCAAAATGTTGAAATTCAATAAATTTATGTTTTAATTTCTCAATTACAGTCATATATAATTCATTCAGATCTGTACTTCTGTAAACAACTTCATACTTTGTGTTAAATGATTTAAGCTGTAGTTCATTCATTTTCTGCAATGAAAAGTGAATAAATTGTTCAAAATTAATTTTAATACAGTCATGTTTCATAAGTAACATTTCAATAACTTTAATTATATAACTGCGTTTGTCACACAAGAACGCCTCAGGAGTGATTTACTTGACTTCTTGTGTTGGATTTAAGCAATATGTAACAATTCAGTTTCTAAATGCTGTAGCAATTATTTTTAATATTGTTAAATTCTGTTTTCAATAAACAATTGGATTTGTGTATGTTTGTTCTCAAATGATATTTAAATTTAAGTTTAGGTAATTGAAGCTGACATTTCTGACAATGCATCAACATATTCGGTGCCTCGGAGTTGGAAGATTGAACTGCAAATAATGACAAAGAAATAAAATAGTTAATTATTACCAGGTATTTATTGATTACATAGATAGATTACATATCATTCGCGGGTAGGCGTGAAAACGACAAGTCGCAATTTTTACGCTCTTCGTTTATTTAATTTTTAAAATTGTATTTAGTCACTATACATGGAATAAATCACCTGAAATACCTGCCAGCAAATCCAAATAAGTGAGTTCCTGTTTTCGCTACTTGTGCACACAAATATATCATCACAACACTAGGATGGAGTCACTTCAGCAGGCCATGATGGAGATGCAGGCATCTTTCACTGCACAACTGGCAGAGTTTCAGCGTAGCCTGGAGCGGGCTACGCCATCTAACACAGTGGCAACGCTTGGAGCGGAATTTTCCTCTTTTAAGAGGTTCATTCTTGCATCTCTGTCTAATCTACAGCGACAGGCCGACCTTCTCCAGCAAGAATGCAACCGGCTTGAAATGTGTAGGCGCCGCAAGATCTTGCTTGTGCACGGAGTCTCAGAGACGCAGAACAATGACACTGGAACAGAGATTGGAAAACTGCTCTCTGAACGGTTGAACCTCTCATTGCCATCAGAGGTTTTCAGCAGGTGTCACCGTATGGGTCGAACTTCCAGAAACAAGACCAGGCCCATTCTTGTCAAGTTTACTGCAGTGGCTGACCGGGACAAGGTCTGGTTCGCGAAGACAGCACTGAAAGGTACAGGAATAACCATTTCCGAGTTTCTGACCAAAACACGACACGACACCTTCATGGAGGCCCGAAAGCGTGTCGGTGTGAGCGGGTGCTGGACGAGGAACGGCGTTATTGTCATCACGGCGGCAGACGGCTCTCATCGTCGCATCACAACCATGGGTGAGCTGGATAAGGCTGTACCAGGCACGGCAGCATCGGCGGAGCACTGCATTCCGGTCGCAGGGGCCTCGAGCAAGGGGCAGGATACAGCCAGTATAAGGTCCAGGCGCAAGAAATGAAGGAGGTAAACAGCAAGTTTTGTTTGTTCCAAATTTTTGTTGTTTATTGCCTCCGAACTCTCAATTTCCCATAAGTTTATTTGTGTCACGTTCACCATGCCTCTAGTAGCTTTCAAAATAATGACTTTCAGTCTTTTCTTATTAAACTATCCTATTCCTTAATTTATAATCATATTTTCTATATGTACCTTACTTCGTAATGTGAAAGTGCAATTCGCTTCAACAACTGTCATCTGTCATCAGTGACGTCGCTCAGATGACAGATGATAGTTGAACGTTAATGCGTCACTATGGGTGTGTTCCATTACTTCCATTTCACGACAATTTGTGTTTATGTGTGTCCAAAGATGTTATACTAGTACCATGTCTTTGTGTCACTAAAAAAATAATAATAATAATGTTTTTTATGTATTTTTACTTTGTAAGATTTTCTTCATAGTACTGCTGGTGGGTAGAGGAACAAGTAAACAGGTACACTTTAAAGTGCCTGTTAACATTTCTACATTTTTATATATTTTAGTGTACTTATCTATTTTTATATTTGCCATTATTTATAAACAAACCCAAACTAATATGGATCTATCTAGTGATCAATCGGACAACTATCTATCTCTCTCCTCCTCTCCTTCTTCACAGAATGAGAGCTTCCACTCTACTTTCCTTACTCTTTCTGATGAGCTGGATGCCACTTTCTCTAGCGTGCCTAACAATTTTAATGTTGTTCATATAAATGCACAAAGCATCCCAGCTCACTATCCTGACCTGCTGGCTGCTTTTGGCAATAAGTATGTACACGCAGTTCTTGTGTCGGAAACATGGTTAAAACCTTGCCTACCATCGACATCATACTCTCTGCCGGGTTTTCAGCTGGTTCGGACCGCATTGCGAGATCTGGTGGCGGTATTGCAATTTACATCCGATCACATATACCTTTCTCTGTAGTTAACGTTTCCTTGCCCTCCTCATCCTCTGATGTAGCACAGCACCTCTTTATCGATGTCACTTTATCCCACACAAAAATTCTTCTCGGCGTCTTCTATAGTCCCTCTTTAAGAGTGGATTATTTTTCTACTCTGGAGAAAACCCTAGAAGACCTGACTCCCTTATACAGTCACGCCATACTGATGGGAGATTTCAACACTTGCCTTATTAAAGATGATTCCCGTTCTCGCTCGCTTAGATCTTTAATAAGTTCATGCAACTTAAATATTCTCTCACTTAATGCCACTCATTTTTTTCCAAATTGCGCCCCATCACTTCTTGACCTAATGATTGTCGCCTCCCCTAATCACGTTGCTAAGTTCGGTCAGTGCCATGCCGATGCGTTTTCCTTTCATGATCTCATTTATCTCTCATACAGAGTCCGTCCCCCTAAATCTAAGATGAAATTTCTCCTGCAGCGCAATTTTAGTGGCATGAACATTGATGCCCTCAAACGTGACACCACAAATACTGATTGGTCCGTGATTGAGGGTATTGAAGATGTAGACGAAAAAGTTAAAATATTCAACTCTCTTCTAATTGCGTTGTTTAATAAGCATGCTCCTGTTAGGCCTGTCAGAATCAAATATGTTCCTGCGCCCTGGTTGACAGATGAACTGAAATCTCTGCGGGATAAAAAAAATGCTGCCAAGACCAAGTTTAAAATGAACCCGTCCGATAAAAACCGCGAAAGGTATAAACTTCTTCGGAATCGCTGCAATATTTTGTGTAGAGACGCTCAAAGACGCCATATTCACAAATCTGTTCAAAACGGAGATCCAGCTAAAGTCTGGAAATTTTTAAAATCTATTGGAGTTGGAAAATCACGTAACGATCCTGTTGCTAAAGATATTAACATTGACCTTCTAAATAAGCATTTCTCTACATCCGTTGCCCTCGATGGCTTAACAAAAAACAATACTCTCAGTCAACTGTCATCACTTCCAACTCCCGACTATCCGGCTTTTCATTTTAGTCAAGTATCCGATTGTGATGTTAAGAAGAACATACTCTCTATCGCCTCTAACGCTGTGGGTAGCGATAGTATAAGTCGTCATATGATAATTCCAATACTAGATTATATTACTCCTGTCATCACACACATACTAAACTACTCGCTCTCCACAAGCGTCTTTCCAATGATTTGGAAAGATGCCCAAGTAACACCTCTACCAAAAAAGAGAACTCCCGCATTATACACAGACTATCGCCCCATATCAATACTACCGTTCATCTCTAAAGTTATGGAGCGTGTTGTCCATGAGCAACTTAGTAAATTCTTGTCCGAAAATCAACTTCTGAATCCTTTTCAATCTGGTTTTCGGCCCGGACATAGTACAGTTACTGCGTTAGTTAAAATCACAGACGATGTCATACTTGGAATCGACAATAAACATTTTACTGTTCTAACCTTGCTAGACTTCAGTAACGCTTTCAACACTGTCGATTTCGACCTATTGCTCGGAATATTGCGTTCGCTTAACATATCTCCAACGGTGCTTGACTGGTTTCATAGTTACTTACATGAACGCCGGCAACGCATTCGTGCTGAGGATTCTTTCTCTGCGTGGTGCGACATCGGCGCCGGTGTTCCTCAAGGTGGTGTTCTGTCTCCTCTTCTATTTGCAATTTTCAATAACACTATTACTTCCAATCTATCCTCCTCCTTCCACTTATATGCAGACGATCTCCAAATGTATGCCCAAGGGAGCCTTGATGACCTATTAGGAGTGGTGGAGTCTATTAACCATGACTTAAAGCGCATTCTTTGCTGGAGCAAGTCTTACGGACTCAGGGTTAACCCTTCTAAGACGCAGGTAATAGTTCTGGGCGGCTCTCGGCAAATTTCAAGGATTGACTGGAGTACCTTGCCACCCATTACATTCGACGGTGTCAAAATCCCATACAGCAAAGTCGTCAAAAACTTAGGTATTTACATTGACAGCGCGCTTACCTGGACGACGCAGATTGCGGAGGTTAGCAGGAAAATGTTTGCAACGGCAGCATCAATTAGTAAATTACGAAACTTTCTACCAATTCCCACTAAAATTGCACTTGTACAGGCCATCCTTTTTCCCATTCTTGATTATGCTGACTGTTGCTACTTAGATCTCAACGAATGTCTCTTAAGCAAGCTCGAGCGCCTTCAGAATTTCTGCATTCGTATCATCTATTACTCGTATTCGTATTATCATGGTCGTACTTACGTAGACCATAGGGTCTACGTAAGTACGACCATGTCTCAGAACACCGAGCTCTGCTAAAATGGCTACCGATACGACGTCGGCGCGAGTATCACATTCTTTCCTTCTTATTTTTTATATTAAAGTATGCCTATATACGTCCCACTGCAGGGCACAGGCCTCACCTCAACTATGAGGTGGTTTGGGCCATACTCCACCACGCGGGCCCGGTGCGGATTGGTGGAAGGGTGTTGTAAGGCCAGTGACTAAACCTTACTGTCAGATGTTATCAAGCCGCCTTAGGGCCTCTGACTAGGCTTCACGACCAATATCAAGCGATATTGGCCGGGACCAACTTTTAACGTGCCTTCCGAAGCACGGAGATGCTCGTGATAAATGTCACTAAATATGGTCGGAATGGTCACCCATCCACTCACGACCGCGGCGTTGGTTGCTTAACTTTAGTAATCGATACCAAAGCGCTGCCGCCACTGAGCTACGAGCACCTTTTTATATTATTTAATCCAAATTCACCACCATATCTAAAGGAGCGTTTTAAATTTAGGCAGTCTGCCTTGGGTCACGAAATGCGGTCTTCTAATAATCTCCACCTCACTTTTCCTTTACATTCTTCTAACACATATTCACAGTCCTTTACTGTGCAATCCATCCGCTTATGGAATTCCTTGCCGATGACTATTCGGCAGTCTGGATCACTTATAAGCTTTAAAAGAAAACTTAAAACATATCTCCTTTCCCTTTAGCTTTTTTGTTTTTGTGTCTTTTCGTCATGATTCTTTCATGTTAATTGGGTTTGCATTTATTGTATTTATGTACAAGGTATTATGTATGTATGCTTTATTTAGGATAATATAAGTATGATTATTATTTATTTTGTTAATTTACGTATTTGTATTATTAACTATATGTGTTAATTTACGTATATATATTGTTATTTAATTTTTCTTTCTTTAGCTCTTCACCGCCTTCCCCTCTCGACTTTGTAAACTGTCCTCTACCTGAAGGTTGTCTGGAAGAGATCGCTTCTAGCGATAAGACCACCTAAATTGTACCATTCTGAATGTATTTTCTTTTTTTGTGATGTTTGTTTTGTGTGGTGTGCAATAAAGAGTATCTATCTATCTATCTATCTACATAGTCTAACAAACATAATCTTATATTAGTTAAGAAATAGTTACATTTAATGACCTAATGATAATACAGGTTACAATAAGTATGACTTAATAGTTAATAATTATAAATAGGAAAATGTATAATTAATAGTTCCTTAAAAATAATTGCTAACAAAATTCGGTGGGCATGTTCTGAACTCTTTACGAGTAGCAATAATGAAGTTGAAAAGGTGCGCCCAAGCCTCTGAATCGTCATCTGTGCTATTTTTAATGGTGATTATAGCTTGTCTTCACCTGTTAACCGGTGAGACTTTCACTATATAATATGCTTACCTTGACTTCAATCTACATATTAGAACTCGGAAAATTTGTACGCAATCATCCAAAACTTTTCGTGACGAAGGGTGACCGTAATCCAACAAGCCGCTACAAACACAATTTACAAATACCAGAAAACAAGCTCAAGCTAACCTCTTCTGGTCCCCTGTCAATGGCTATTAGGGTCTATAATAAATTACCAAACTATTTAGAAGCCGAAATAAAAAACGATATATTTGTTAAACAATTAAAAAAAAAATTAATAGCCAAATGCTACTACGACTTAAAAGAATTCTTTGATGATAAAAATATTTAATGCAAGTTCCTTGGCAACATAAAGGTTGTTGGTCTACCCTCCACACAAAAACTATACCTACTTGACATACTGTTTAAATCTGCGTGATCCTCTTCTGTAATTTAATTGAATCTTAGTTAAGATGAATCTCGTGTATTACTTCTTGACATTATATACTTTTATTTATTTTATTTAACCAATTTAATATGACTATTTTCATTTTGAATTTTAAATATGACGATTTTATAATTAAATAATAATAATAATAATATTGTATTTGTAAACAAAAATGTAGCAAGCTGAAGTGGCAGTGGGCTGGCCAATACACAGAATATTTTATGGGCACTAAATGTTGGCTATTAAGTTGATTGATAACAGACAAATTTTGCATAGGCAAATTCAATTTAGACACTTTACGTAGTGTGATATTATAACACTCGTTACAGTCTACTGTACTAGATATCTTAGCGTGCACTTTAGGGGCATCAGACTGGTACACCTCGAGACCAAACGCGTCTACAAACTTAATAGCACTAGATTGTTCAGTAGATAGTCCCAAACTATCAACTAGATCAGCATCTATAATGGACACAGAGGCGGCATCATCTAGGAGTGCATAAGTGTCCACTGCACCATGAGGACCACGGAGTTGTACAGGAACAATTTTTAGCATAACTTCGTTAGAGGGACACGGTGGGACAGCACTAGGGGGACACTGCGGGACAGCACCCGAGGGACACTGCGATACGGTATTTATGGGACACGGTAAGACGGCACTATTGGGACAAGACGGGTCGGCACTAGTGGGACAGGGCGAGACAGCACCAGCAGGACACGTCGAAACTGCACCAGTGGGACACGGCGAGGCGGCACCAGTGGGACACGGCGAGGCGGCACCAGTGGGATACGGTGGGACGGCACTGATGGGACACGGCGGGACAACACTAATCACGGCTATGTGGGCCACTGTTGCCTCCATTTCAGGTTGTGTGGTCTGTGATTCTCCCAGAATGTTATCAGTGTTATTGCTGGGTAACTTCCAATGTAACAGTCGATGATGTGCTAGACCACAGCCATCAATGTCGCAAACAGCTCCAAGGCAGGAATCTCGATTGTGATCATTGTTTAGTAAACAACAAAAACAGATGCCTTGTGATTTGACAAATCTCCACTTGTCTTTCCGCATTGCACGCCTAAATATTCGGCAGTCAGGTAATATGTGGTTTGATTTTTTGCAGTAGTGGCACTTGCTTTCTACAGCCGCAGTTGTAGCCAGTATGGGATGATAACGAGTGCCTTTCTGTGGGTCAACTCGTTTAGTCTGTGTGGTCTCCTTGACAGTTTCCTTTACAGGCTGTAGTAGGCCCACATTGTTTATAATTATAGATTCTCTTTTTAAGAATGCTGCTAATAATTCAATTTTTGATTGTTTTTCAGATAATCTTATGTAAGCATAGTCGGTCCACTTTCCAATTAGGGTACATGGTAGCTTTCCTAGGACTACACTAGCAAGTTCAGGGCTTCTTTAATAATCTTCTTGACCTAATGCTCGTATTGTTGCAACACAATTGTTCACTTTGACTGAGAAATTGATAATATCATTTTGATAAGCTGCTGGCAATGGTGGCAGTTTTGTTAATTTTGCAGTTATGTTGTGTATAATAATATCAGGGCGGCCAAACCTCAACTCTAATGTTTCCATTACTATACGAGGGTCAGTACTGCCTATTAGAAAATCAGTGACAGCCTCCATAGCTTCACCTTTTAATGCTTTTCTTAATCTCCACACATTTTCAGAATCTGAAAACTTACATACCCGAGTAGATTCTATAAAGGTAGTTTTGAAATGGAGCCATTCTATACAATCTCCACTGAAAATAGGTAGATCACGAGGTGTAGAAAGCCGGCTGAGCAATCTGCCATCATGTTGTGGGGTTGGCTGGCTTCTTATTGCCTCTTTCAAAGCGTCAGTCAGTTGTTGTATAGCTAAGTTTGTACTTGGTGGCTCCGGCTCCGGAACCGAATGATGAAGAGGTTTGCACTCATGATCTAGCCATTCTTCAACTCTTGACTGTGATTGCGCGTGGGATAGATTATCGTTGACATTTTTACGATTATATTCTGACCTTTCATCATCCTCTTCACCTACTGCTTCTAATGCGGCCAGTTTGGCTTGCAATTGTTTGTCAATCAGTTCTAGCTGTATCTTAGCTTTAGCTTCGGCAGCTTCTAGTTCTAACTGTTTACGTCGTGCTGCTGATGATGCTGTAGTTTTTCTTGAAGTGGTAACGGAACCTTTCACTGATCGTGTCGTCTTTTTTACAGAACCACAATGTGACGACTGTTTCTTTGGGGGTTCTATTTTCACTTCATCCATATGCAGCTAGTGCAGCGCAGGGGCCAGATTGATACAGCTCTTGCTCTTGTTCTTGATTGTTACCTCAGGTTTCTCGAAATCCTGCACGGATTCACAACCACGCCCATTGGCGTCCAAGAGTTCGTGCCGCTGGCGGCGAGTCAGTACTTTTGACGTTGGTGGTGTTTTAAACATCGCCGATGTGAAGATCCGCGCTCGAAGACCATTTATTTTGTAGGGGATCCACAATAAGAACGCCAAAAATATGATTTTCCGCCAGTCGAAGAAAGGTGCACGATGACAAGCGAAAAAATTAGCGGGAAGCCGCCTGCCTCTTGACAGATGGATGACAGATTAAGTGTCATGTCAAAAAAAATAATAATTGTGTAATACACAAAACAATCTAAATTTTGGCCACGCGCACCTGTCGGCGACTGCACGCGTTTATTAATGCACACAAAACAACGAATCCAAATTAAATGTTGAGAAATCCCATTTTTTTGTTGAGCAAGGAATATGTCGCGCACACCGACATTGTAGAAAAAACTCTCCTCACGTCTCTAAAAATACTGAACGCAGTTATAGAGTTTTTACGTCCTTTATATTAAATTATAATTGATTTTATAGGGTTCAAAATGTGGACAAAACATAATAATGTATATTCTTCAGTTTTTTTTCAAATATGCAGTGGCGCCGCGAGTCACTTGATCTGTCTTTGTTTACTGTGTAATTACATGAACAATTAAGATGTCCGTGTCACATTTTTAACCGACTACGGTAATGCCAAAAGGTAGGGTTATGATTTTAGCAATATTATATGTATATGTTTAAATGTATGTTTGTATTTACGTAGGGTCTTGGTTTCGGTATAGGCTAAGTGACTATGAGTTTAAAACGATCACAGAGCAAGCGAAGTCGTAAGATATTATCTAGTCTGTTCGCATTAATATATAACCATTTCCATTCCGATAAAGTCAAAGCAAATCCGCATGTCTAAACTAGTTTAGAGTAAATAAAATTTTATTTTGCTACATTAACATTTTTGTACAATATAAAATTCTATAAGAATAAAAAAAAGGTAATATTTAATTAAATTAAACTAATTTTTTAAAACTTTTTTTTGTCTGTCAATTGAAAATATTGATGGTAGTGAATACACTCGGTTAGCCTAAAATAATATTGTGGAAGTGAATCCGGGGTATACGATTATGCTGATCCTTTCTTATTTGGCTCAGTGTAGATGCAGTATTGATCTAAATGCTGCATCAGCATTTATGCCCGATGACGTTTATCGAGATCATGCAGAGACTCTCCTTTTATGGTGAGAAATACACCTGAATATTACGTACTTAAACGATCAAAAACTGACCATAAGCACAATCTCGTGCCAGAAACGCTGTCGGAACAGTTCTCCAGGTTAGAGGTTTCCAGCTTCCAGCTTCCATCGTTTAAAATTTTAGTAATTTGTTAATAACAATTTTTTAGCTAGTGGATACTTTTTTATTATTTTAATATGTAATGCATTCGAACGCACCTTTATATTCGAGTGACTTACCATTTTAAATAATTGACTAACTTAAATGAATAGTCAATGTTTTCAAATAGTACTGATTGATTCGAATAATAATAATAATAATAATATTGATAAGTACTACTGTACTGATTGAATACATCACCATTCAAATTAGTTACTTCCTTAGTTTATGAATCAACTAGTATTTTACCTAGACTTTGTACACAATTATTAGTAAAATGTAATTTTTGTTTTATAAGTACGATAATGCAAGCAATTAAATAATTAAAACTAAACGAGATAACATGTTTTAAATAAGTTTTATGCAGCAGTTAACATGCTTATAGTTCCAATTAAATTCTAATGAACTGTTAATATTGGTTTCAGGTCTAATGCTGAAGAATTATTCCCTTCAGAGGATGAGATACCGATGCAGCCTGAGAAGAGTGATAAGAAAAAGAAAAAACGCAGCAAATCGATTCCGTCTGCATCTACTCCAGGTGCTAAAAAGATAAAAGGTGAAAACCCGTCGCACCGTGTCACCGCTGCCGAACTGTTCGGCAGTGATAGTGAAGATGATGACGCTTCGACGTCAGCCCCAGCACCTCAACCCGGTAAATTATTATCTTATATCTCTAGAAGACTTGCAAACGAGATAGCAAGGCAGTCACATCCAACTAAATCGGGTTTACACTTTATAGAACTCAAAGTTTATAAGTGCAATGTTATATTCATATTCATTCATTTATTGCATCATAAGTGCATACATAAGGTGTTGCATTGTGTGAGATCATACTTATGGACCCTGTAAGGGTATTGCATTCTTATTGATGTTTACAAATCATCATCATCATCATTATATCAGCCTGTTGCAGTCCACTGCTGGACATAGGCCTCCCCCAAGGAGCGCCACAGCGCACGATCTCCCGCCCTTTGCATCCAGTCGCTGTCGGCTGCCTTCTTTAGGTCATCGGTCCATCTAGCCGGGGGGCGTCCTACACTACGTTTTCCTAAGCGTGGTCTCCATTCGAGAACCTTCCTGCTCCATCTCTTGTCGGTTCTGCGACAGACATGGCCATACGATTCCGACCAGTTCCCAAAATTGGAAGATTTAATTTGCTCTTGCACAGCCGAGGTATGCGTTCAACACGCGGTGAGGAGCATGATCATTAAATTTATAGTATGTAAAACTTGTAAATTGGGAACATTTTAAGAGTTCATAATGCATATTATTTACGTTTTAGAATAATAAACGAATAATACATTTCTATTTGGTTTAATTTAACCCAACTCGTCTGGTGCGGTTTTCTTAACGCGTTGTTATAAGTGGTGTAGCAGCGTATAAATAGCCGCTGACACGTGGGGAGCTCAATTATGAAAGATTATGTTTGTAGATTAATTATGTTGATTCTTATGAAACCCACCCTGCGAATTGAAGAAAGAGAAATGGTTTCGTCATCAGCACTGAAGTATGTGGCCCACTAACCTGCAGACCAGCTCAGGAACGCTTCACCAAATCTAATCAGTATCTCACACCGGTAAGCACTTTCACAAAACAAATAGTCAAATCACTGTTGGGTTCATTTCAGGCAACTTTCAGCTGTCCATCACGGAGAAAAACGAACTCCTCACCAAAATTACGCGAAAAGACGCGCTCGCGATGTCGTGAAGGTTAGGAATGACAATTCAATATGGTCGGCGCTCGGTGAACG
This sequence comes from Anania fuscalis, assembly GCA_950371115.1. NCBI lineage: Eukaryota > Metazoa > Arthropoda > Insecta > Lepidoptera > Crambidae > Anania > Anania fuscalis. The sequence continues at coordinate 17,191,964 of OX493326.1, read as the reverse complement.
ATAGCCAAACTATGTGGCGCTGGTGTCTTCAGGTTCAGCGAATTCAAGAGCGCGATCCTTATGGCGCGAACCAAATAGCCTCAGATACTAACTTATAAAAACCATTTGAAAATAATAAATTATTATTAAAGAATTTACCTATTACTTAGGTTTAGTAATAAAAAATATTTTAAAGATTAATTTGGGTCACTTAAGGTGCCCAACCAAGCTGCCCGCCTTGGTAGTTCGCAGAACTTTCAAAAGAAGACAAATTAATAAAAGTAAATTGAGTTATTATAACTAAATAAGAATAAAGAGATGACATTTTTATTGAGTTGGTATGGGATACAGTTTCACAACCGGACGCTTGAAAATTCCACATTTAGTTTTAACCGTCGCGACACGAACGACTCTATCAGAACCGGAATGAATTTCCGTGATTACACCTAATGGCCAACTTAAAGGAGTCATCATCCTGTCCAACAAGTATGACAGTTCCGATTTCTATGGGACCGTCAGGAGAGGTCCACTTCTGTCTGACTTGCAGCGTGTGCAGATATTTCAAACGCCACTTTCTCCAGTAAGACTGAACCATACTATCTAATAATTGCTTGCGTTGAACAAGATTAATGCGCACGTCTTTCAAGTCCACGGCAGGCAAGTACTGCAATGCTGGCAAAGGCTGACATTAAAAAATGCGCAGGGGTTATAACTTCTGGTGAAGGATCAGAAGACACAACAGTAAGTGGGCGAGAGTTCATAATGCACTCTATCTGAACCAATACTGTCTGCAACTCCTCGTAAGTGAAAAGCTGGTTTCCTATCACACGGTATGACGGCAAATCTGCCATCATGGGCTTAGGGTGTGATGGGTTTACTCTGAAGCAGTAGTTGCATTTCCGCACCCTAACCCTTACAACGGTCCTGGCGTCCAATATCCAGAAACGTTGGCGCAAAATGGAAATAAGCAGACCTGGGCCTGTATGACAGTTCATAACATGAAAATGATCAATTAAAAGATCCACCACTGGGTCATGCTTAGGGAGCAAAAGAGGATGCTTAGTAGGCATGGACGATTTCATGAGTAGCAGGTGAAAAATCACACACCTGCTATTTTTTATCATATTGACTGCTACAAATCACAGACTGTGAAATCATATAATATCATGCGAATTTCTTTTCATTCGTTGATGACATGTAGCAGAGCGGGTCTAGCGTAGCGACCTAGCGAGCGCACTTGAGCGAAGGCCTTGAGCGCGCGAGCAAGTAGGAATGATTTGCTACAGGTGCGTGTTAGAAAAAGACAAACATGCTGTGCTATTTTTTATGCCATCATAGGTGACGAACGATAACGATACTGAGCATTTTAAGAGGTTTAAACTTATGAACGTAAAGTTTAGATTCGTTTGTCATGATTTTTCTTACGAGTGGCAGGTTGAAACCTTCTTGTTTGTTGAATTTTATGCTGAGCGCCGTAAGGTTAGATTATCTTAATTACTTTTAAACTTTCGCGCTGCATAATTTAAAACTCAATGAAACGGGAATTAACGCGATCATAATTTAGGTACAAAATGTTACCTCTTTTGCCTGACGTTTCGATCGGGTTACACCGACCGTGGTCACAGGCTGACTGGAACAGCGATGTCTTCACTCCGTATGAGAGGCAGATTCTTCATCTACCCTCATAATATTATTTTCACGCCAAGTACCGTCACACACTACACTCACTGTGTCCCTATTCTGCACACTAACCGCCGCGTCCGTATTCAGGTGAGAACTCGATCGCGAAACAAAACGAGATTGTTTATTTTTAATCACTGGATTCCATGTCGCGGATAATTTTAGATTATCTTGTTATGATTTTGTAGTAGGCCACGTCGAGCTCGTTTTGTTTATAATGAAATTTCATTATTAGTAAGTATGAATTATGATTTCATGATGTTTTTAAATTCACTAGTCGCCCGGTTTTTTTTTTATTTTTTTATTTGAGATGGGCTTACTCTTGACCCCAATCTTGCTCTAGAGCATAGATGGGATCTACGATAGAGCGAGCTTGCCCAGAAGATGCCTATTCACTCTGGACTTAAAGAGAGTCAGGTTATATGCACTCGGAAATACAGACGCAGGCAGGGAATTCCAATCCTTAGCTGTGCGCATTATAAAAGATGATGAGAAGCGCTTAGTGCGGGTTATGGGTATATCAACTAAGAACGGATGGTAGCCGGCCGTGCGTCTGGATGTCCGATGGAAGAAAGGTGACGGTGGTATGAGTTCATGCAGCTCATGAGCACACTCTCCGAAGTACAATCTATAGAAGACCGATAGGCAAGCAACCTTGCGGCGGTGAGCCAGGCTGTGCAGCTTGGACGCCACCAGTTTTTTATCGCCTATTATTCTCTTGGCTCTGCGTTCCACCGAGTCAAGTGCAGCAAGTTGGTATTTTGCCGAGCCGTCCCAAAGGTGGCAGCAGTACTCCATGCAAGATCGGACTTGGGCTTTGTAAAGAGTTAAAAGCTGTCCAGGCGTGAAGTACCGCTTGACTTGATTCAGGACGCCCAACTTTCTAGCTGCAATTTGAGCCTTAGACTCGATGGTGGTGCCAAAGTTGAGGTCAGAGGACAACTCCATACCAAGAAGTTGTAGAGTGCCGGTCACTGGAACAGATGTACCTCGGAAAGTAGGAGAAAGGGTGAAAGGACTCCTTTTTGTGGAAAAAAGACACGCCTGCGTCTTAGAGGCATTGAAGCTGACGAGATTGTCATCGCCCCACTGGGAGACGTTACTTAACGTCAGGCTCGTACGCTCAACCATGGCCTCTCTCAGTCTTTGGACCTCAACTCCACTGGCTCCTGCTAGACAGATACTTCTCCGCGACAGTACTGTCATCTGCGTACCCAACAATACCTGAAGATAGCAGGTCATTGATGTGCAGCAGGAAAAGAGTCGCAGAGACAGAGAGTGGTGATGAATAATACACTCGGCGTCAAAAAAATCGCACCTCTAAGAAATCATGTTCAAATGTCATTAACTCTTGATATGCACATGCAGTCGTGTTAATTATAATTTTATTTAAAAGGTTACTTAATTAACTTAATAAAAAACATTATTTTTCATTATCAAATAAAACCAAATGCAACAAATAAAGTGTCACAAAAATTCTAAGGAAATTTTGCTGCTCGGGAGAGTCGCGAGTTGCGCTACCTTTGTGGGTATAAAGGGGTCAACACGGGGTCAATGTAAGTCATTCGCTATTAAACCGTTGAAGAGGACACACGCACTGATTTTACTGAAGAAAGAACATCTGGAAAATGGATACTACAGCTGATGAGGCCGCTCAAGTGGTTGCACTACTGCAAGCAGGGGTGCGGCAGTGTGATGTCGCCCGGCAACTGAATCTGAGCCGTTTTTCGGTTCGAAGAGTCTACCAGCTCTTTTTAGAGACCGGTGGCTATATCCGGCGACATGGGTCCGGTAGACGTCGCTGCACTTCGGAAAGAGACGACCGGTTTGTTGTGTCGTACTCTTTGAGAAATCGCTTCTCAAACGCTGTTCAGTTGCAACAGGAGCTCCAGGCAGGTCGCAGACGCACCGTGAGTGTCTCCACGGTTAGAAGAAGACTGAAGGAGAAGAACATAGCAGCCCACAGAGCTGCTACAGGTCCAAAATTGACTGCAGCGCACCGGCGAGCCCGCTTGCAGTTTGCTCGCGACCACGTCGATTGGACCATTGAGCAGTGGGGAGCTGTTCTCTTCTCAGACGAGACACGAGTGTGTCTTTTCTACAACGACCGACGAAGAAGAGTATACCGGAGGCAGGGTGAACGTTTCGCCCAAGCCTGCATCCAGGAGACGGTGGAATATGGAGGCGGATCCTGCATGTTCTGGGGCGGTATGTCGGCTGCCGGCAAAACCGACCTTGTCTGCGTCTCCCGGACCGGAGGTGCTCGCGGGCAAGGGTCGCTGACTGCTCGCCGCTATATCACAGAGATCCTGGATGTGCATGTGGTCCCTTTTGCCGAATCTTTTGGCGAGGGGTTCACATTAATGCACGACAACGCTCGCGCTCACACTGCAGCCATCGTGAGCGACTTCCTGCGGAGGTCCCAAATTTCTGTGATGCAGTGGCCAGCGAGAAGTCCTGATCTGAATCCGATAGAGCACCTCTGGGACCGTCTTAAACGTAAGGTTTGATTTCGGGATCCGGCTCCTTCGACTCTACAGGAACTCCAAACCGCGGTGATTGAAGAATGGGGTCTTATCCCTCAAGAAGAGCTCTTGAAGTTGGTGAGGTCTATGAGGGTCCGTATGGAAGCCGTCATCAGGGCCAGGGGGGGTAACAATAGATTTTAAGTTAATTTTAAGACACTTTTTGTTGTTTGTTAATTAAGCCTTAATTAAGAATTTTTATTGTTTTTCAAATTTTAATGTTTTTTGTATAATTTTAACTAAAAAAAAGATTACACTTAACTGTTTTTTGATACTCCTTTTATTACCTTTCTAATGATACCTAACACGATCCTCTACATAAGGTTTAGGAATTTTTAAATAAGATTTTTAAAAGGTGCGATTTTTTTGACGCCGAGTGTAGGTGCTATGTATGTTTATTAAAATTTGTTTTGTTAGTGACGAGTGTAGCATTGTAAATAAATGTTGTAAATAGTGAACGAATATTTAGTTTGTAGACTTTGTAGTTATTTGACTCAGGTCAGGACTTTAATAACAATTTGTTTGCAAAAAATATGCTTAAATAATATGTGTGTTATACATAGCACATCACGTAGCGCATGAACTTATATACTTATGACATTTCATAAAAAAGTAGCAAAGTAGCAAGGAGCAACTGTTCACAATAAATCATCATTTCATCATATGACAATGAATGAAAAATAGCAATCATTGCCTTGCCTAATGCTTAGCCTCAAATGACAAGTCATAATTAGAGAGCCTCCCTCCTATGCGCAACAGCCCATCTTCGTCAAGAAACACATAATATGTATAACATATTATATATAGGTATTTAGCTAGAATAAGTTTGTGGAATTATTGTTGCCTTAATTAACTTTTTTTTTCTCTCTATAATTTAATCTTACCGCACCCTTTGCAAGCTTTTTGCATGACCCAATGGTTGACTGGCAGAGAATGCTTTTAGCATTAAGTCCACCATTTGTACACTTATTGTAAGTTTGTGCAATTAAGTTTTCAATAAATAAAATAAATAATAAACACGAATAAGCTTTGCAGCTTTTTTGCAGGCAATTTATCTTTAGTAAGAGCTTTGATATCTTCTGCAAAGTGAACTCTTTGAACGGAACGAATTACGGCTTTTTCTGCAGTCATAAGATTATTGACTGTGCCAGAAAAAGAAGAAGCTTTCTTTATAAAACGAAGGATATAAACGACAATCCTAAGAAGCTTATCCCAAGAGGAGATACGCTGAGCTAATTCAGTAAAGGTAAATGGTTCACACTGAACTGTCGCAGTAAGTACCCTTGCCCTGTGTTCAGGCAATTGACCTGCATTGGAAGGGGTAAAAGGTTTTACGGGCTATTCCGAGTTAGAAGTGTGTAGGTATATGACACATCCATACCCATTCATACTGGCGTCACAGAAGGCAACGATTAGCACAGTGCTATCACGTAAGACACCTACATTCTTGTATGAACGCCGAAAACTTTTGAATAATGCTTTCGGGAGGAGTGTCATCCCATCCAATATTGGACAGCCACAGCTTTTTGATAAGCAGCTTGGCATATAAAATTATAGGGGCTACCAAGCCGAGGACATCAAGCGATCGGACTACAGAAAGTATGCTCCGCCTAGTACATTTCTCCTCTACATTAAGAGTCACGAAGAAAAAGCTGTCACCGACCGGTACCCATGAAAAGCCTAATACCTTCAAAGCATTGTTAGAAGAATCGTCACAAAAGTCCACTGTACTGCGATGCGAATCCGGAAGATCATCAAGTAGCGCTTGAGAATTACTCGTCCACTTTACTAAATCAAAGGCGCCGGACTTAAACAACGAGATCAGTTCTCGTGAAAGAAGAATGGCGCTGGATTCATCTGCAATAGAATGAACCAGATCGTCCATATTAAGTTTAGACTCTGCCACAGTGGCAGCATCCGGGAAATGTGGCCTCATATCCTAAGCTAATTGGCGAACGGTCCGCATTGACAAGTATGGACTTGACTTGAGTCCAAACGGAACCCGTTTAAATTGAAAGGTATTCAAATATTTACGATGTTTATCAGGGACTTCAATCTTCAAATACATTTGCAGTCATAGCGACAGGGAAAAGACGAAAATCAAGCAATAGCAAGAATAAATCTGCTTGCAAGTTGGGACCGGTATGTAACACATCGTTTAATGACAATTCGGTGTGAGTCGCGGCACTAGCATCAAGTACGATCTGAGGCACCGGCTTATCCGGACGGATAACAGCATGATGCGGGATGTAGTATCCCTCGTCAGTAATATCGGACTCGGCGACTTGTGACAAGTAATCGACATACTCATTTATTACGTCATTATAGTTTTTTTGTAAGTCAGGCGACTGTTTGAACTTGCGTTCCAAGGCCACCCATCGACGTTGAGCAGCAGTGCGAGAATAACCCAGTGCACGCGGGTCTTTAGAAAAAGGTAACGCGACAGAATACCGCCCATCATCAGCGCGAGTGACCGACGATGCTTCAGTTCTCACATTCGGTTTCTTCTGGGCTTAAAAATTGCATATTTGGTATTTCTTCTAGTTGCCAGAATTTTTTTACTAAATCATTAAGTGCGAGTGCAGAAAAAGAAGTTTTATTAATTTTATTTTGAGACTCATTACAGGGATAGTCACCCATCAACACGAAACCGAACGCGGTCAATAAAGCGGGGGGCACATTGGTGCCAGACTCCACTTTGTTACCTAAGTAAATATACGGAAACAGTTAGGCACCTAGTACGACGTCCACGTTCCCGTCTATATTCCACGTCAAATCAGCAAGGGGCAATCCCTCTAAATAGCCGACATCACCCTTGGTTATATAGTGAGTAGGCAGCTGATCCGTAATAACACCTGTAATTTACCATGTGACAAGCAAATATATATTTTTTTTTTCTATAGGCCGAACCCCTTTCGCCTCTGGGGCGCTAATGACCGGCAGTGGCACAGTTGGCCGGGATCAGGGCAAAAGAGAGAGAAATCGGCGGACGATGCGTGCAGTATCAAGCACCACCGCTTTCTGCATCTTTGCTGGAAGCAAGCCGCCGATGAATCCCAGCCTTTTTAGGTGTGAACCTAATTTGGCTGGGATTAACCCGTTTGCCGATATAACAATTGGTATGATTTTAGTAGACGCCACTTCCCACATTTCGGTAACCTCGTGTACTAGGTCCAAGTACTTGCGTTGCTTTTCGGTCTCGGCCTTCACAAGGTTCTCGTCATGAGGGATAGTGACGTCCACTAAAAACACCTTCGATTGCGCCCGGTCCATCAGCACTATATCAGGCTTATTCGCAAGAATAGTCCTGTCAGTGATGATGGGCCGGTCCCAGTAGAGCCGGATACTGTGACTTTCGAGTGCTGGCTCCGGCGAGTACTTATAATAGGGTAGTCTCTGGCTCACGAGACCGTACTTCAGGGCGAGCTCTTGGTGGAGCATTTTGGCTATCTAAATCTGATGACATCCCCATTTCTTTGAACCTTAATGACATAAACCAACATTTTACTGATTTGCCAATACTCGACGCTCACACTAAAACCAACACGTTAGCATTTATAGCTTCTCTTCCTGCTCCTGACATAGATCCTTTCTCTTTCAACCCTGTTTCTGAGACTGAAATTGGTAAAGCCATTTTATATATTACTTCCAAGGCAACTGGAGTGGATGGCATCAGCCGCCTGATGATAGTGCCCTTGATTAAAATTATCTTGTCAGTTATCTCAGACATAATTAATTGGTCTCTGGACTCTGGCAAGTTTCATGACATGTGGCGTAAAGCTCTCGTCTGTCCACTCCCCAAAGTCCGCAATCCTACTACACCTGGCCATTTTAGACCAATTTCTATTTTACCCTTCCTTTCTAAAATTCTTGAGTTCAGTGTTTTAAAACAGTTATCTTCCCACCTTTCTCAGAATAATTTATTAAATCCCTTTCAGTCTGGTTTTCGCCCCGCCCACAGTACTACCACTGCTCTTCTAAAGGTGACTGAAGATATTAGGGAGGGAATGGATACCTCTAAAGTCACTCTTCTGGTATTAATAGACTTCTCGAATGCCTTCAACACAGTGGACTATGACCTTCTTCTCGCTATACTATCCCATCTAAAAGTGTCTGATTCAGTTGTAAAATGGTTCTCATCATACCTGCGTGATCGCCAGCAATTAATCAAGACTCGGCACTCAACCTCTGATTGGTACCACCTATCTTCTGGCGTACCGCAGGGTGGCATTCTATCTCCTTTATTATTTTCTATTTTTATTAATCTCATCACTCTTAATCTTCGCTGCTCGTATCATCTGTATGCCGATGACTTGCAACTGTATGTCCACACTGATATCGCTCAAATATCCTCTGCAGTCGGTTTAATTAATGATAGCTTAAACTATATATATACTTGGTCTCGCAATTTTGGCGTTTCTGTTAACCCTTCAAAATGTCAAGCTATCATTGTAGGTAGTTCAAGACTGATTTCCAAAATAAGCACTGCTGATCTAGAACCTGTTGTATATGAAGGAACCTCAATTCCGTTCTGCGCCAGTGTTAAGAACTTGGGCCTTATGATCGACTCGACACTTAGCTGGACTGTTCATGTAGCTGAAGTTAGCCGTAAAGTAATCTGTTGCCTGAGGAGTCTCTATCGTTTAAAATTCTTTCTTCCATTTAAGACTAAGCTTATGCTGATGCAAACTCTCGTCATCCCCATCATAGACTACGCTGACTCATGCTGTTCTAACCTCTCCGAGGCACTCACCGACAAACTTGAACGTCTTCTCAATAGTTGCATTCGATTTATGTTCGGCCTCCGTAAATACGATCATGTTTCTAGTAATAGGTCCCAACTAAAGTGGCTTCCCATCCGTCAGCGTAGAGACTCTCGAATTCTTGGCATTATTTACGCCGTTCTAAACAATCCTTCATCCCCTTCTTATCTTAAAAATATGTTTTCATACTTATGTCAATGACCGCTCTCTCCGTTCCTCAGATAATCTGCGGCTGGGTACCCTTTGCTCATCGTTCTTCTTTTGTCTCTAAATCTTTTGCTCTGAGGGCGACACGACTGTGGAACTCACTTCCCCTCGACATTAAAAAGTCCGAGTCAAAAGTCTCGTTTAGGAACAAAGTTCGCAAATTCTTAATGTAGATTGATTGCATAATATTGTATTTATATGTAAATTTATTGGTTATCGTATGTAGGTATTTTATGTATCTTATATGTCTATATATATTATATAATGTCCGATTTTTTAAGCACTCATCCTGCTAGCCTGTGACTATATAATATCCGATTTTTTTAGCACTCATCCTGCTAGCCTGTGACTATATAGGTGAAAAGCAATCGTGAAAACCAACTTTCAAATGTGTATCATAAAAACTAAAAAAATGAAAATAAAAATACAAAATAACAACAACGACTTCATATTGCATAAACTCGTCCATCTTCAAACGTAAAACCATCTGTGATCATCTGTCTTATTCCTTCCCCTTGTAAAGAGCCAGAAAGAGCTAAAAATGGCCGGAGTTCATTCATAACACACCTTCAACCTTGTTAATAAAAAAAAATGCCTTAAATGTAGCTTTTGCAAATTTTCGAATGATTAAATCGACATAATTTAAAACAAACAAATAAAAACATAAAATTCTTAAATAAGTAGATGTTAAGTCTTACCTATTGGCGGTCCTCTTATCAGCTTATCAGGTGAGTACACTAATCTTCAAGGGGTGTAAGTATTTTTCAGACAGGGAGTGATTCAAATTTCCCATCACACTTTCTCAGGCTGTGGACTGACGAGCTATCCAAAATCATGCTAGAATTTATTGTGTTAGGGGTATGCAAGTTTATTAAAGTTAGGTATGTTTGATTAAACTAAAAAAATGAATTATCATAATTTAATGATAACTCGGCGTGTTTAAAAATTTGAATCAGCACTATCTACAACGATTGTTTATTTACACGACTATTAACACACTGTTCCTCCTATTTACACTACTGGTTTCAGTTTATTTACACAAAAATAATCACTATTTATTTACACTAATTGCTGTACATGGCGTCCGTTTTGCGCGATACACACATATCAAGGTACTCCTGATTGGAGTATCGGTAGGGCATGATCGTAAAATTGTGATCGATATCACACGTCTTGCTAGTGCAAGACGTGTAGATTTTCGATACTAAAATTCAGGTGAATCTTTACCTTGACACGTGCCAAACATTCTTTGAATTAGCCGCCTTGTCGGCAAGCAGCGAAAACACTTGCCGAAAAGCGCGGCGGCCGGCGGCCCCTTTGTACTAGATCGTTTGAGATGCACCGAAAAGACCGACTAAAATTAGACCAGGAGCTAGTGATCTTATCTCCGAGATCCTTTACCTACGCAAAGGCCATACAAGTTCCCAATCGCTCTAATTGACTCGAAGCGTCCAGGTACCCAATCTCTAAAAATTTTGACGTATTGCCAGGGCTCATGAAATAATAATAATTATTTGTTTTTATTCCTATCCTAATTACTAAGATTCCTAAGTTTGATTCTATCTTTTTATCAAATGTTATCTGTATAGGCCAACCGCTGCCGGCGGCGGTTCGGCCTCTGAAGGCGGTTTAGCGCTTTCTAGGTTGGCCAAGGCTGTTCGTACCTAGATTGTGGGTATTCTGAGCGCGATATAAAGTTACGAGGTATGTCGGTCTTTTCCTGGCACAGTTCATGGTACTTAATTAAAATCTTTAGTTTATAAATTGTGCCGATTTCCTGTAGTTTTTTTTTTTGGCCATTTGGTACTGACTGAATCATTTTTAGACTAACTATCAATCGAGCATACAACCTCAGTTGAGAAGTGCTGCCTAGACTATTGTGTCATTTAAAAAGATCGAGCCCGTGAATCAAACGCAAGACCTACCTCCATGCATGCAATCATTTATTTTGACCAAATTAGCTCTAAGCCTATGCCAATTAAATTGGCGGAATTTTAAAGACACCTAGGGATGAGTAACAAAAGGGAAATGTATCGACGTGTAAAACTATTGGCATTCACCTCGCTATGCAATTAATATCGTTGTAAACGTCACAATATCAACAATTATAAGTAATAATTTCACTTATGATCGAATTAATCAAAGAGTAAAAGCAATTTGAATTATGCAAATAAAGAATACTATTACTTTTACTTTTCGATCGATTGCTTATGCGAGACTGTTTTACTAAGAAATAACATAATTTTATACTTCTTTTAATAACTTCTCAACTGGCGGCCAATTTGGGAACAGTTGCATTTAGCACAAACAAAGTGCAGAGGAAGGTAAACGTTCTGTAGCCTTCTTTATTAGTCGATCTTAGCAGAAAAGTTTAAAATAACCAGAGCTGGGCCTACTTTTAGGCCACCCGTCATGACGGTAGGTAGGTTTTAAATTTCAAAAGCAAGAACTCAAACGGCTACAAGCTATCATCCTGTGGCATTTAATGAGACTTTTGCTATATCTGGCCTTACACCGTTTAAATAAAATCACTTTTTGATTTTTAATTTACAGAAACAAAAATGACATTGAACTTTTTCTAATTGTTAGTATTAAAATTAAATGACAGTGTATCGATCCGCGCTATCTCGATAGATACTACATCACTAATGCTTCGTCTGGTGCGCTGGCGGCCGCACTTTGACCGATCGCTGCTGCGCAGTGCGCTTCGCTTTCTTTTAGTTCGGGTCGTGCGCCTGTCGCGATTAGATGCGTCATACAGACGCGCTTCCGGCTTCCGCGCGCGTCGTAGTATCGCAAAATCTGTCATTTATTAAAAACACAATTTTAACCTAGTTTGTTCTGTGATAATTAGTCAATGTAGAACCATCAAAAAGTCACAATGTGAGTGTGCGTGTGAGTGGTCGGTCAGTGTTATAAAAAATGTAGAAACTAGAATACCTAAATCTTGAGTTAGATGAGGAATGTTTTCGTGTATTTTTAATCATGATGAGTTCAACTTTCGATAGTAAGGAACAGTGTAAATAAACAATCGTTGTACCTAGAGAGATGATTCAAATTTTTAAACACGCCGAGTTATCATAAAATTATGTTAGGTATTTTGAATTTCATTGAGTTAGAATAATCTAACTTATCGTTTTCGGTTAGTTTTAATTACCTTTCTCAATAATAAAGTCGCATACCTAAAACAATCTTAACATGGTTTTGGATAGCTCGTCAGTCCACAGCCTGTGAAAGTGTGATGGGAAATTTGAATCACTACCTTATCTGGAAACAAACCCCCTGAATATCAGTGTATGTGTACTTACTTGATAAGCTGATATGAGGGCCGTTTTACTGGTTTTACCATTGGTAAGCTGCTAACTTAACATTTACTTAGCTAAGACATTGTATTTTTTTAATTGGTTTGTTCTAAATGATGTAGATTTTCAAATTAGAAAATTTGCACTAAGCTACATTTAAGCCCTAATTTTAAGTTAACAATGTTAAAGGTAAACAAGCCAAACATCTGACCGTGTAGTATAAATTTATGAATGAACTCCGGCCATTTTTTACGTCTGTTAGCTCTTTCTCGCTCTGTACAAGGGGAAGGAATAAGACAGATGATCACAGATGGTTTTACTTTTGAAGATGGACGAGCTTATGCAATATGAAGTCGTTGTTGTTATTTTGTATTTTTATTTTCATTTTTTTAGTTTTTATGATACACATTTGAAAGTTGGTTTTCACGATTGCATCTGTGATCATCTGTCTTATTCCTTCCCCTTGTAAAGAGCTAACAGACGTGAAAAATGGCCGGAGTTCATTCATAACACGCACAGATGTTTGGCTTGAATAACTAGGGGGAATGACCTTCAACCTTGTTAATAAAAAAAATTGCCTTAAATGTAGCTTTTGCAAATTTTCGAATGATTAAATCGACATAATTTAAAACAAACAAATAAAAACATAATTTTGAAAATTCTTAAATAAGTAGATGTTAAGTCAGCTTACCTATTTGAGGTCCTCTTATCAGCTTATCAGGTGAGTACACTAATCTTTAAGGGGTGTAGGTATTTTTCAGACAGGGAGTGATTCAAATTTCCCATCACACTTTCTCAGGCTGTGGACTGACGAGCTATGCAAAATCATGCTAGAATTTATTGTGTTAGGGATATGCAAGTTTATTAAAGTTAGGTATGTTTGATTAAACTAAAAAAACAAATTAGCATAATTTAATGATAACTCGGCGTGTTTAAAAATTTGAATCAACACTATCTACAACGATTATTTATTTACACGACTATTAACACACTGTTCCTCCTATTTACACTACTGGTTTCAGTTTATTTACACTAAAATAATCACTATTTATTTACACTAATTGCTGTACATGGCGTCCGTTTTGCGCGATACACACTGCTGCACGTCTTTGGGCGTGCAATCCAACACGCCGCAGTGCGTCGCGATCGCGGCGCATCACACGAAAGGCCCGTTTAATATGACGTCTTAAATTGTCCTCCGTCCGTATTTCGTGGCCATCGTGTCCATAAACAAGGTCTTTAAGACGACCCCAGACATGAAACTCCATGGGCGTTAGGTCTGGGGAACGAGGGGGCCAAGGAACCGGCCCTCCGCGGCCAATCCAGTGATCACCATGCTCATTTGTTAAATACTCACGAACCGTCCTGGCGTAGTGAGCTGGGCAACCATCGTGCTGGAAATAAAAATTTCTCAGCAACGCCAGCGGCACTCGCTCCAACATACGCCGGACCCGAGTATTTAGCAAATGCACATAGCTCTCCCCGTTTAACCGCTCGAGAAAAACAGGCCCCAACAACCTATCGCCCAATAACCCAGCCTACACGTTGACACTAAATCTCACTTGGAAGTGATCCGGCAGCACTGCGTGTGGGTTATTTTCTGTCCAAAAGTGGGCATTGTGTTGGTTAAAAAGGCCAACTCTCGTAAAAGTTGACTCGTCAGTCCACAAAATGTTTCGAGTCGCATCCGCTAACAACCACTGGAAAAAGCGGACACGGGGCTGAAAATCGGTAACCTCTAGTTCTTGCACCCAGGTGAAGTGATACGGGTACAACCCTTCCTCCCGCAAAAGTCTCCACACATAAAAATCACTGACTCCGAAGACTATGGCCGCGTCCATGGTGCTAGCCATGGGGTGTCTGGTAAAAAAATCCAGCACTTCCTCTTTTAAAGAGGCTGAATAGCGTGGCCGGCCGGCGTCAGCAGCTGGCGGTCGGAACTTCTACCAGTCACGATGCCGCTGCACTGCTCTCAAAATAGTCTGCCGGGCAGGCAGAACTCCTCCATTTCTTTCCACAAACAGTTCTGAGGCCGCGGTTAAATTAAAGCCGGTCTCATTGTAGCAGAGTACCATATCAAGGTACTCCTGATTCCGAGTATCGGTAGGGCATGATCGTAAAATTGTGATGGATATCACACGTCTTGCTAGTGCAACTAGATTTTCGATACTAAAATTCAGGTGATTTTTTACCTTGACACGTTCATTAAATTAGCCGCCTTGTCGGCAAGCGGCGAAAACACTTGCCGAAAAGCGCGGCGGCCGGCGGCCCCTTTGTACTAGATCGTTTGAGATGCACCGAAAAGACCGACTAAAATTAGACCAGGAGCTAGTGATCTTATCTCCGAGATCCTTTACCTACGCAAAGGCCATACAAGTTCCCAATCGCTCAAATTGACACGAAGCGTCCAGGTACCCAATCTCTAAAAATTTTGACGTATTGCCAGGGCTCATGAAATAATAATAATAATTTGTTTTTATTCCTATCCTAACTACTAAGATTCCTAAGTTTGATTCTATCTTTTTATCAAATGTTATCTGTATGGGCCAACCTCTGCCCGAAGGCGGTTTAGCGCTTTCTAGGTTGGCCAAGGCTGTTTGTACCTAGATTGTGGGTATTCTGAGCGCGATATAAAGTTACGAGGTATGTCGGTCTTTTCTTGGCACAGTTCATGGTACTTAATTAAAATCTTTAGTTTATAAATTGTGCCGATTTCCTGTAGATTTTTTTTTTGGCCATTGGGTACTGACTAAATCATTTTTAGACCAACTATCAATCGAGCATACAATCTCAGTTGAGAAGTGCTGCCTAGACTATTGTGTCATTTAAAAAGATCGAGCCCGTGAATCAAACGCAAGACCTACCTCCATGCATGCAATCATTTATTTTGACCAAATTAGCTCTAAGCCTATGCCAATTAAATTGTCGGAATTTTAAAGACACCTAGGGATGAGTAACAAAAGGGAAATGTATCGACGTGTAAAACTATTGGCATTCACCTCGCTATGCAATTGATATCGTTGTAAACGTCACAATATCAACAATTATGAGTAATAATTTCACTTATGATCGAATTAATCAAAGAGTAAAAGCAATTTGTATTATGCAAATAAAGAATACTATTACTTTTACTTTTAGATCGATTGCTTATGCGAGACTGTTTTACTAAGAAATAACATAATTTTATACTTTTTTTAATAACTTCTCAACTGGCGGCCAATTTGGGAACAGTTGCATTTAGCACAAACAAAGTGCAGAGGAAGGCAAACGTTCTGTAGCCTTCTTTATCAGTCGATCTTAGCAGAAAAGTTTAAAATAACCAGAGCTGGGCCTACTTTTAGGCCACCCGTCATGACGGTACATAGGCTGCACTAAAAGTATCATCTCAGCCTATTGCAGTCCACTGCTGGACGTAGGCCTCCCCCAAAGAGCGCCAAAGAGCACGATCTCCCGCTTTTTTCATCCATCCACTGCCAGCCATCTTCCTAAGGTCATCGGTCCATCGAGCTGGGGGTCGTCCTACACTACGTTTGCCTAGGCGTGGTCTCCACTCGAGAACCCGTTTACTCCACCTTTCATCGGTTCTGCGACAGATGTGGCCAGCCCACTGCCACTTAAGCTTGCTACATTTTTGGACTATGTCCGTTACTTTAGTCCTCTGCCTGATGATCTCATTTCGGATTTTGTCCTTTAACGAAATCCCAAGCATCGACCTTTCCATAGCTCGCTGAGTGACATGTAGTCGGTGGGCCAGCTTTACTGTCATATTCCACGTTTCGGCTCCGTAGGTCATCACCGGTAGGACGCACTGATCGAATACCTTCCTCTTCAGGCATTGTGGCAGTGGCGACAAGAAGATATGACGCAGCTTCCCAAACGCTGCCCAGCCAAGCTGCATCCTCCTAGCGATTTCCCGCTCGAAGTTGTCTCTACCCAACTGCATCACTTGCCCGAGGTAGACATACTCATTGACAACCTCGAGCGCCACGCTTTCGACGGAGACCGGTCCGGGGATGGCATGATCATTGAACATGACTTTAGTCTTGTCCAAGTTCATCCCCAGGCCCACGCGTCGCGAGGCAGCGTTGAGGCTTTGCAGCATTTTCTGCAAATCCTCCAGCGATTCCGCCATAATGATAATATCATCGGCAAAACGGAGGTGCGTGAGGTGTTCGCCGTAGACATTGATGCCCGCTCCTTTCCAATCCAGTGTCTTGAAGACGTCCTCCAGTGCGTTCGTGAACAACTTCGGAGATATGACATTTCCTTGTCTCACACCCCTGAGCAGCTGGATAGGTCTCGTCTTATGGTTTTGGACCTGAACAGTCATCGATGCCATTTTATACAGGACCCCCAGGATTTTATACATTTTATACCCTAAAAGTATCGGGAATGGAATATTTCCACTGTTCCTGTCATATTACAATCTTTTTAATTGCAAACTCCTTGGTTTTTAAAAAGCGAATACCATTTATTTATTTAAAAAAAGATGCTCGGTCTTATCACAAGGTCTTGTCAAACTTGTTTAGTCGTTGAGAAAATGGAATTGACGCAAGAAAATTCAAGAGCGATGATTTATTATGACTTTCGAAGTGGTTTAACACAAAAACAGTGTGTTGACCGGATGATTTCTGCATTTGGTAATGAAGCCCCATCTAAAACCACAATTTATCGCTGGTTTGCTGAATTTCAACGTGGACGTGTCAAGCTCAGTGATACTCCCCGTCAAGGTCGTCCAAAAACTGCAGTCACCCAAGAAAACGTAGATGCTGTGCGTAAGCTGATTGAGGAAGGTCGACATGTGACATACCGCGAAATTCAGGCAACTTTAGACATTGGCATGAGTCAAATACAAATAATCTTGCATGAACAATTAGGTGTAAAAAAGTTGTTTTCCCGATGGATACCGCATTCGCTCTGTGAAAAGCAAAAAGCACCTCGCGTTACTTGGTGCGTCATAACTCTCGAAAGATTCCACGCAGGATCCTCAAATGCTGTATACAACATCGTATCAGGTGACGAATCCTGGATATACGCGTACGAACCCGAAACAAAAAACCAGTCATGAGTTTGGGTGTTCGAAAATGAGTTAAAACCAACAAAAATTGTTCCTTCACGGAGTGTTGCAAAAAAAATGGTGGCCACGTTTGTCTCCAAAACCGGCCATGTTGCGACTATTCCTCTTGAGGGACAAAGAACAGTTAATGCAGAATGGTATGCTAGCATTTGTTTGCCACAGGTCGTTTCTGAACTCCGTAAAGAGAACTGCAATCGCCGCATCATCCTCCATCACGACAATGCGAGTTCTCACACGGCGCACAGAACAAAAGAGTTTTTAGAGCAAGAAAACATAGAATTATTAGACCATCCGCCGTACAGCCCCGACCTAAGCCCTTATGATTTCTATACTGACCACGCAATTTATTATTTATTTTAGGGAACTAAAATAAAGAATAAGTTGCGTGGTCAGAGATTTTCATCACCTGTAGAAGCTGTAGACGCCTACAAAACGGCCATTTTGGAGACCCACCCAAACTTCCGAATGGAATAGTTGCTTCAATGATTGGTTCCGTCGTATGGAAAAATGTGTCAAATTTCGCGGAGAATACTTTGAAAAGCAATAAATACATTTTGAAATAGTAATGTTGTGTCACTTCCTTGATTCCCGAAATTTTCAGTGCCGCCCTCGTAGGTAGGTTTTAAATTTCAAAAGCAAGAACTCAAACGGCTACAAGCTATCATCCTGTGGCATTTAATTAGACTTTTGCTATACCCGGCCTTACACCGTTTAAATTAAATCACTTTTTGATTTTTTATTTACAGAAACAAAAATGATATTGAACTTCTTCTAATTGTTAGTATAAAAATTAAATGACAGTGTATCGATCCGCGCTATGTCGATAGATACTACATCACTACTGCTTCGTCTGGTGCGCTGGCGGCCGCACTTTGACCGATCGCTGCTGCGCAGTGCGCTTCGCTTTCTTTTAGTTCGGGTCGTGCGCCTGTCGCGATTAGATGCGTCATACAGACGCGCTTCCGGCTTCCGCGCGCGTCGTAGTATCGCAAAATCTGTCATTTATTAAAAACACAATTTTAACCTAGTTTGTTCTGTGATAGTTAGTCAATGTAGAACCATCAAAAAGTCACAATGTGAGTGTGCGTGTGAGTGGTCAGTCAGTGTAATAAAAAATGTAGAAACTAGAATACCTAAATCTTGAGTTAAATGAGGAATGTTTTCGTGTATTTTTAATCATGATGAGTTCAATTTTCGATAGTAAGGAACAGTGTAAATAAACAATCGTTGTACTTAGAGAGAAGATTCAAATTTTTAAACACGCCGAGTTATCATAAAATCATGTTAGGTATTTCGAATTTCATTGAGTTAGAATAATCTAACTTATCGTTTTCGGTTAGTTTTAATTACCTTTCTCAATAATAAAGTCGCATACCTAAAACAATCTTAACATGGTTTTGGATAGCTCGTCAGTCCACAGCCTGTGAAAGTGTGATGGGAAATTTGAATCACTACCTTATCTGGAAACAAACCCCCTGAATATCAGTGTATGTACTTACTTGATAAGCTGATATGAGGGCCGTTTTACTGGTTTTACCATTGGTAAGCTGCTAACTTAACATTTACTTAGCTAAGACATTGTATTTTTTTTATTGGTTTGTTCTAATTGATGTAGATTTTCAAATTAGAAAATTTGCACTAAGCTACATTTAAGCCCTAATTTTAAGTTAACAATGTTAAAGGTAAACAAGCCAAACATCTGACCGTGTAGTATAAGTTTATGAATGAACTCCGGCCATTTTTTACGTCTGTTAGCTGTTTCTCGCTCTGTACAAGGGGAAGGAATAAGACAGATGATCACAGATGGTTTTACGTTTGGAGATGGACGAGCTTATGCAATATCAAGTCGTTGTTGTTATTTTGTATTTTTAATTTCATTTTTTTAGTTTTTATGATACACATTTGAAAGTTGGTTTTCACGATTGCTTTTCACCTATATAGTCACAGGCTAGCAGGATGAGTGCTAAAAAAATCGGAAATTTTATTATATAAGATGTACGTGAATTAGTGTCAGATATTTTAAGGGTAATAAGTTTACGTAATGACAAAAAAAAATTGTAAGTATTTTTTTTTATTCTAGCTTTAGTTTTAGAGAAAAACACGATCAAAACTTTGATATCAAACGCAACTATCAACACCCTCTAAGCAGCTGATTATTACGTAGCGGACAAGAAGCTACTTCTAAAGTACAACAACAAACGTCGCTTGTTTGTGTGCATGCGCTACTATGATTTATTGCCAACAGCCGCCGAAGAACAGACAACACCCATCCAATTTTAAACTCTAAACTAATGTGATTAGATTTAAATTTAAAAATTGTATCGCAAGGGCTGGCATCGTCAAACGCAAATTCAAAGAGAGACCGCCAGAACACTTTGTCTTAAGGTTCATTTGATTTATTAACCGACTCTGAAGGCGGCGGAAGACACAGGACTTCGGAAATGCCTAAAGTCAAATAGCGAAATGAAAGTACCGTTAGCAAAAACAGTTTTATTTTTTTACTATTCTGAGTAATTGGAAAACGGCTGATGAATGACAGAGTAGTTTTACGTGTAAGGTTGAGGTCTTGGATCCGATCCCAAACTAGGCTAGTTATGTTTTGGAATACTCACACTGACCATGCATGATTTAAATCAAAGGGCAAAGGCTCTAATCTGAAATAAACTTCTTTTTAACCTGCTTTCTATTTATTATTTTTGATACGTTTATTTTCTCAGATTTAAAAGTAAAGTCAACTAGGCGTTGATTAGGGCCAAACTGCGGTATTGCCTGTACTACGAATCTGTTTTTCGTCCCCCAAACACTTGCTGAATAATTTAAAGTATTTTTGTGGTTTGCCTTGACCGGAATTTGAACCCGAAACCCTCCACGCTTAGGGCGAACTCCTTATCCACTGCGACTACTACACTGCTGGTTTTTAGTGTATTTACATTTCATTACAATTCAAATTTCAAAATAAATCTACCCAATGTAGAAAAATAATCCAATGTTGAGTACTTACGGACTTTCAGGTAGGTACAAGTACCTTGCTGTAGATAATGCTGAATGGGAGCTAAAGAGGGAGACAATCAGCTAGTACCTTTCAAGCTTAACGTTACTAGCTACTAGTTATTACCAAAAATGTATGGGGGACTGAGTCAAATGCTTTTTTGTAGTCGATCCAGGCAGCAGAGAAGTTCCGGCGATTGCGTTTGACCAGTTGGCCAGCGACAGCATCTATGAGGAGGAGCTCCTTTGAACCGCGGCTACCAGCCCGACATCCGTTCTGAGCGTCAGACATTAGACGATTCGCGTCTATATGATCACGAATTTTGGCGCTCAGAACGGATGTTAGTGTCTTATAGATGGTAGGCAGACACGTTATCGGGCGGTATTTACTCGGATCCGCGGTATTTTGTGTTTTAGGAGCTAGGTGAGTGATCCCAGTAGTGAGAAAGTTCGGGAGAGCTCCTTTCTCTAGCGCCTCCTGAAATTGGCGGGCCAAGGTAGCGTGGCATACCGAGAACCCTTTTAGCTAGTAACTCTGCAGGCCATCCAGTCCCGGACTTTTCCAGTTCGGGGCTCTACGTACTGCAGTGGCTACGTCCTCATCGGTGATGAAGAAAGGGTTCATCGGGGGTACTGATGCACACGCCTCCTCTATCGCGCCAATCCAGGGTCCTTCGCTGTGCTCTACCGGTGTTGACCAAAGGCCACGCCAAAAGCTTACGACGTCGGCCTTGTTCGGTCTTGCACCAGTGTTGCGAGGTTCAGAGCTCTCCAAGCGTTTGTAGAACTTTCTCCGGTCACTTCCGAAGAGACGATTCTGCTCGTATCTCTCAACCCTTTCGGAGTACCTTCTGATACGCTTCGCCCACGCAGCGATCTTCTGCTTCAGCTCATCGATGCGCTCCGTCAGTTTTCGGGTAAATTCTGGGTTAGCCAAATTAATGGTCATCCCAGAAAACTTCCTCCTGACAAAGCGCACAATTCTTGGCCTGGAATTGCCCGGCGGAAGCACGTCAGTTTGCCGATGAGGACTCTGGCCTGCTCGATACGTTGTTCGATTCTCCTCTTCCAGGCTGGCACAGTATTACTCCTGAGTAGTACGTGCAGCACTTGGACTTGGTGCAACTCAGATGCCTGTGAATCGGCACACCGTCATTGCTGCACTGAAGAGAATTGTACTGGTATCAGCCAGGCCAGAGCTGCTTTCCAAATGCTGGGGCAGCATCTGGTTAACGGCCTCAACGACATCCCGGATCCGTACGCTGAGTGGTAGCCTCGGAAGCCTAGGTCTCTCTTCCAGGGGAGTATTACTGTACTCCGAAATCGACTCCTTTAGAATCCCCCTCATTCGCTCTATGTCCTGGGCGACTATATCCGACGCGCCATCAGCCTCCACCGGCTCGTCTTCGACTACCATATTCTCGCCGCCAGAAGGCTCTGGAGTGGCAGTCCGCTCAGTGGGTGCGGATGGCGCGCAGGAAACAGTCTCGCTTTGCAATTGTTCGAGCTCAGTGGTGCTAAAGATATTAGACCGCAATATCCACCGAGCTCTATCCGACAGGTTTTGTTCGGCGACTGACAAATTTGGCTCCAGCTGCAGAAATGTGCGATGCATCCGTGCTCGATAGCCTGTCCTGCCAGTTTCTCCCTCTGTCGCTCCGTAGTAAGCGCGCATGAGGTTTGCATTCATAGCTCTATTCCACCTCATGCGCCTAGTACCTCCAGTGGCGGGCACCAATTGCTGGGACTGTGAAGCCCCTGCTGGTGCCAAGCGCACTGAAGGCGATGATGGCGGTGACTGGGCAGGTGGTCGGCCCAGTCGGGAAGTGCTGGCGGCCCGCATGCTGCCACGTCTAGCGCCAGCCCCAGACGCTCCCCGGCGATCACGCTCTGTTTTGCTTCATCATCGTTTGGTGGAGCAAGATACCATCGGGGTCTTGCTCATTCCCCCCGAGGGAGCCGTTTTATGAACCCATTTCCCTGGGCAGCGCGACTGGCACCGGCTCTCGCACCAGTCGCTAAGGTACTGACTGACTGCACTGGTTGAGCAACTATCTGTCACTTAGTTACTCAACCAGTGGGCGATGGGGTCGTCACTTCCCGACGCCTTTTTATTATTATTATTATTATTATCCGTTATACAGTCAACGACAAGTGCATATATCTTGTATTTATTATTTGGGTATACGCGAGACTAAATGTTTAAATTAACGTACCCCAATATGGGCCGAGACGCGGAGCCAATTCCCTTAACAAAAGAATTACTTAAGGGAATTATAACTAAGTTTAGCGCCTTGCAACAATCAACGGTTATCAAATTATTTTGAGAGCCATTATCAATAAGGCATCGTATTATTATTTTATTACCATTATTAGATTTCGCGTAAACTTGCGCGGTTGACAATAAAATAGAAGAAGTAGTGTTAAAAATAAAACAACAAATATTTTATAGGGCAACATTTATTTTTATATGGTATTACTGTCCGTTTCCGTTTTCATGTAATGTCTGTAATGGCTTCCCAAGTGGCTAAAATAAAGGTGGCGTCTGCAATATATAAATTCTCTTTTATTCACAATAGTCCCTATTCCTTGAAGTTCAATAGGTTATGGGCCCAGACATGCTCATATTCTATTAACTGATAAAAACTATTGTGAATAAAAATACGGTGTGGTAGAACATCGTTAATAAAGTCGTGGTAAAGCGGCGTATAAAGACAGCCGATCTATTGAAGAAAAACCGCGTGGTCAAGCGTGGAAAAACCCTCATAAAATATCAGCCTAGAAACGTAAGACATGGAAGACACAAATTCGGAAATAAAATTACGCGACTCGGCACAATGGGCAGCGTGGAAGTTCCGTTTGAAGGTTATATTAAGGGCGGCAGGAGTCCTAGGTGTCGTGGATGGCACTGTACCCAAGCCAGACGAGATTAAAGAAGGATATTTACAGTGGATGGACAATGATGCCAAGGCGCAGGGCATATTAGTAACCAGGTTAGCAGAGAAAACCATAAATCAAGTACTATGCTGCACAACGGCAAAAGAAATTTGGGACAAATTGAATACAATATTTAAACAAAAGGGAAATTTGTCAAGACATATTGCACAGGAAAAATTTTACAACCTAAAGTTTCAAGAAGAAGAAAGAATTGCAGATTTTTTAGGGAGATTTGGAGAGACATTGTCTACATTAAAGTCTCTTGGTGTAGAAATCTCAACGAGTATGGCCATCACAAAGATCACCTCATCATTACCAGCATCCTTTAACCATTTCATTTCAGCATGGGAATCCGTACCAGTGGAGAAGCATACCATGGCAGAACTGTCAGCGAGGCTACTGATAGAGGAGATGCGAATGAAACAATCAATGGGTAATTCTGAAGCCTTCCAAGTGACCAAGAGCCGTAAATGTTTCAGATGTGGTAAAGAAGGTCATTTCAAGAAAGAATGCAAAGGTAATGTTCAAAATAAAAAATATTGTAGTTCATGCAAGAAATCAAGTCATAATTTGAAAGAATGTTGGTTTAAAAATAATAAATTAGAATCTAAAGGTCATAACAAGAAATACTGTACCTATTGTAAAAAATCTAACCATAATTTAAATGAGTGTTGGTTCAAAAATAAATCGAATAATAATAATTCAGGTAATGAGTCAAATAACAAAAATGCATTTCATATGTGTATGTCCCCAGCTCTGAACGCACAGTTAGGCCAAAATAGCAGTGTGTGGATTTTGGATAGCGGCGCTTCAGAACATATGTGTAACAGTATTAGTTCTCTTTTGAGCTATGTGAGTTTTTCCATACCAAAACAAATAATTATAGGAGACGGTACAATTATTCATGCATTAGGTAAAGGTGATGTACACTTAGAAGCATTTAATGGCACTATGTGGATTGAAACAACCTTACATGATGTTTTGTATGTGCCAAAATTAAAGACAAATTTATTTTCTGTAAGTTCAGCCACAGACAAAGGTTACATTTTAGAAATCAATAATGAGAAATGCTTTTTTAAGAAACAAGATAAAAAACAAGTTTGTGCAATTGCAACTAAGAAAGATAGATTGTTTAATTTTAGTTTTAGGTACCAAAAGTGTGATCATGCATGTGTAGGTAAAGTCAGTGACAGCTTGTTGGAGTGGCATAGAAAAATGGGTCATCAGGACATTGAACAAATTAAACATATTTTGAAAAGAAGTAACATATCTGTGTCAACAAATAATTCTTTGTCAACTTGTCAGGATTGTTTAAAAGGTAAGTTGCATAAACAACCCTATCCGTTAAGTGAGGTTAGAGGTCAAAACCCAGGTGAAATTTTGCATATGGATTTATGTGGACCTATGGAGGTCAGTTCATTAGGGGGTGCATATTATTACTTGCTAATTAAAGATGATTACTCACGGTATAGAAAAGTATACTTTTTAACAAACAAATCTGAAACAGTGAAGTGTGTTCAAGCTTACTTACAATATATTATCAACAATCTCGGTCACAAAATAAAAATCCTAAGGTCAGATAATGGATCAGAATTTAAAAATAAATACATGAAGTCACTAACAAATAACTTAGGTATTTTACATCAAACAAGTGTGCCATACACACCAGAACAAAATGGGTGTGCAGAGAGAGAAATACGGACAATAACTGAATGTGCTAGAACTATGTTACAGAGCTGTAATTTAGACAAAAAATTATGGGCAGAAGCTGTGAATACAGCTGTGTATATCTTGAACAGGACAGGTAAAAGTAGGGCTATAAATAAAACTCCATATGAGTTGTGGTATGGCAAAGATTTATTTGACATTACACAATTGCATAGCTTTGGTTCAAAGGTAGAGGTGCTGATACCAGAACAAAAGAGATTAAAATGGGATCCGAAAACTAAAACCGGTATATTTGTAGGATTTGGTGAAACAACTAAAGGTTACCGAATATATGTACCAGATGAAAATAATATTTAGATCAGAAGAGAGGTGGTATTTTTGAAAGAAAATAAAGATTCTAAAGAAACACTAGAGGTTCAAGAGACTGAACACGTTGAGGAATTTCACTTTCCATTAGTGGAAGAAAGAGAACAAGAAATTGAAGAGATACACTCAAGAATGGAAGAATATCACAGTTTTTATGAAGAAGATACCGATGAACAAATACAAGAAGAACACTTAGATGATTTAGAAAATCAGGAACAAGAAAATCAAGAAGAGAGTACTCAGAACACACAAGAAGAAAGGCCATTAAGAAAGAAAACAAAACCACAATGGTTAGATGACTATGAAACTGGTTTCTTGACAATAAATGAGGAACCATCAACTTATGATGAAGCCATGAATAGAGAAGATCATGAAAAATGGCTAAAAGCCATGGAGAAAGAAATGAACACATTATACGAAAATAATACATTCACGGTGGTCAATGAAGTACCGGAGGGAACAAATATTATCTCAACAAAGTGGGTTTTTAAAATTAAAGATACTGACGAGGGAAAGCTTTATAAAGCTAGGCTAGTAGTAAGAGGTTTCGAGCAAAAGGAAAAGATTCTAGATGTGTACTCACCTGTAGCAAAGTTAGGAACATTTCGAATTTTCATGGTTGTTGCAAACAAAATGAAGCAATCTGTTTTTCAAATGGATGTCATAGGAGCATTTCTTCATGGTGATATAAATGAAACAGTGTTTATCAAGTTACATACTGGAGAAATTTGCAAATTAAATAAGTCCTTATACGGTCTAAAAAAATCCCCTAAATATTGGAATGAAAAGTTTGATAATTTCATGGTAAAACAAGGTTTTCAAAAATCTAAATATGATTGTTGCTTGTATAGCAGATATATAAGTGGTAAATATATGTATGTCTTATTATATGTAGATGACATTATTTATTTCGGTTCTGACAAAACACAAACGGATGAGTTCAAAGTGCAGTTAAATAAAAATTTTAAAATGAAAGATTTAGGTTTAGCAAACATGTATTTGGGTATAAATATAACTCAAAAAAAGGGTATCACTACTTTAAACCAGAAAAAATATTTAATCTCAATTCTTAAAAGGTATAATATGTTAGATTGCAAATCAGTCACTACCCCGATTGATCAAAACTTTAATTTTCAATTATTATCAAGAGAAAAGTCAGAAAGTAGTGAAATAGAAACCAAGTGCAGACAGTTAATAGGTTCTTTGTTATATGCAGCTTGCGGTACAAGACCAGATATATGTGTAGCAGTTAGTTTTTTGAGTAGATTTCAGCATTGCGCCAGTCAGTTTCTTTATAAAACATTAAAAAGAATACTGAGGTACATAAAAGGTACATTGCACTTATCTCTAGTATACAATGCAAATTATAAAGCCATAGAAGGCTATGCTGATGCAGACTGGGCTGGTGACATACAAGATAGGAAATCTACATCAGGTTATGTTTTTCAGTTGTTTGGTTGTGTAACATTATGGTCTAGTAAGAAACAAACATGTGTCAGTTTATCATCAGCTGAATCAGAGTATATTGCTCTAAGCTTGTGTATTATTGAAGCTAATTGGTTGAAAGGCATTCTGTCTGATTTTAATATAAATATAGATAACATAACTTTGTATGAAGACAATCAGTCAGTAATAAAATTGGCATATAACTCGGAAAACATTAAAAGATTAAAACATATAGACATAAAATACAAATACATTGTTGATCAAGTAAATAAAGGTTTAATTACTTTAAAATATATAAATTCCTGTAACAATATTGCAGACATGTTAACTAAAACTCTAGGTAAAATACTGTTTGAGAAGTTTAGAAATTGTTTATTAAAATAAAAACACTGTGTTCTGCAAAACTATTGATATGATACATAAATTCATAGCTGTTATTTATTGGTTTACTAATATAAGTTTAAAATCACAAATAATTACTGCCAATGTAAAATAAATGTAAAAAAAAAAAAGGGAGCTTAAGCATATTTATCTATTTTTTATGTAAACTAAGTAAATAAATAGTAAAATGAAAGTAATTTTGTAAAAGCGTAAAATGTGTTAAATAATATTTTGTAAAACCGGAGTATGTACAACTGGGAAATATTTGTTGAGGGGGGGTGTTAAAAATAAAACAACAAATATTTTATAGGGCAACATTTATTTTTATATGGTATTACTGTCCGTTTCCGTTTTCATGTAATGTCTGTAATGGCTTCCCAAGTGGCTAAAATAAAGGTGGCGTCTGCAATATATAAATTCTCTTTTATTCACAATAGTCCCTATTCCTTGAAGTTCAATAAGTAGGTCTAACTTCAGCACTTAATGACAGCGAAGGAATACCGGAGGAAACATCAACACTACGATTCGCGTTATGAATGCGCAGCGCAGGCGAAACAGGTGCGCTGTTATCAGCCGAGCAATTTTTCATAACGCACGAGTCTATGTTTACGTCGGCCTGTCCGGACGGAGCGCGCGACGGAACCACAGGTGATGTCAATGACTTGACCGGTCGGGAGTTGAGACACTTGAACGTAATTATTTGACCTAATATTATGATCTTTTTTATCAAAGTGTGATGTTTCTTTTTGCATAAATCACAAACATGTGTAGATTTACAAGACGTAACTGTGTGTGACCCACTTAAACAATTAACATTACCATGTTTTGATTTAATGAAATCAAATCGCGCGCGCGGAGAACTTAAGTTCTTAAACTGAGAACAAGCGTAAATTAAATAATCGGCTTTGTTACAAAATTCGCACGATTTCGTCGGCGAAGTAGTACTATGCACACTCATTACTCGCGACGAATGACTTGTAGGTATAAGGGCGGGACGACTGATTAGTGGACGGCTTACTTGCGCTCGCACCAGCGTTCGATGTCCGCGTCGAGTTATTGTTTAAACGTTGCAATATTTTTGCTTGATCTTGCACGAAAGATACCAAGTCATTATAAGACGGAATTTATTTATTTCGAAACGCTAACTCAAACGCTTGTACCGTTTGTGAATCGATTTTCCTAAGTGCGCAATGAAATAAGATAAAATCGGACAAATCCTCGATACCTAACTGTTTTAATGCCGCCACGGAAGAGGTTTACATGCCAATAAATGAATCAAGACTATTAGACGTATTTATGCAACCCTTAGAGTCAAGAATATTATTTAAGTAATGCGTGCCTAATGCAAGTTTATCTTGAAACTTTTTTACCAAACTTTTCCAGATGATATTATAGGTTTCACCCGTAGGCACAATGCCTGACGTGACCTTGAGTGCGTCGTACGTAAGTTCACCTACTAGATACTGGACGCGCTGCGAGTCAGTCAGCTGATTATTGTTATGAATGTTCGATTTAAAGCTTTCGTAGAACTTAGGCCAATTTTGTGTTTTGACATCAAAACTTGGCAATTCTATTGGTGGCAACTTAATGTTGCATGTAACATTAGAATTAGACGATTGATTTCGCAATGAATTATCCGATCGCAACGCCTGAATAATATTATTTCGGATGTGCTTTACTCGAAGATCTTCAAACGCATCTAAAGGCTTGTAATCTGGCTTAAACGTCAAATCAAGTGATAACTGGTGGTCATTTAAATTATCTATTATCGTTTCGAACTGACTACGCATCTCATCAATTGGTTCAGACTTAGCCATGAAAGTGTCATTACTTCTTGACGCGTAATTAGAAATGTTGTTTGTAAGATTAAATAAATCATTCATCCGCGAAAAAAGTCGTTCTTTTTTAGCCGTCAAAAGGAAGAACTGTTTATCATTCGAATCACTAAACGTATTGTCTTTATCCGTAGACATTTTAAAGCAAGTATTCACAATGAATATAAGAAAAAAATGAAATGATAATTTCGAGTTGAATTATTTTAAATGACGTAAAAATATGTGGAATTTGCAAATGACGTAACCGGCGCGCAATGGCGGTACGCTGTAGGTACTTCGAGAACTTTACCAAAAATAACGTAAATCTGCGAACATTCAAGTACTTATATGGAAAATAATACTTGTAATAAGTATTTTAATGCAGTTACTTCGATAATTTTACCAAAAATTACGTAAATCTGCGAACATCCAAGTACTTATATGGAAAATAATACTGAAATTATTATTAAATAGTATTTTAAATGAAAATATGATATGCTAGTGCAATATCCGAGCTTAAGAAGGACCAATAAAATGATGTAGCAGCGTATAAATAGCCGCTGACACGCGGGGAGCTCAATTATGAAAGATTATGTTTGTAGATTATGTTGATTCCTATGAAACCCACCCTGCAAATTGAAGATAGAGAAATGGTTTCGTCGTCAGCACTGTACTATGTGGCCGACTAACCTGCAGACCAGCTCAGGAACGCTTCACTAGCTCGTCTCCGCAGTTCACACCGTGAAGCACTTTCACGAAAACAGGTAGTCAAATCACTGTTGGGTTCATTTCATGCAACTTTCAGCTGTCCATCACGGAGAAAAACGAACTGTCACCAAAATTACGCGAGAAGACGCGCCCGCGATGTCGTGAAGGTTAGGAATGACAATTCAATATGGTCGGCGCTCGGTGAACGATAGCTAAAACTATGTGGCGATAGTGTCGCCAGGTTGAGCGAATTCAAGAGCGCGATCCTTATGGCGCGAACCAAATAGCCTCAGATACTAACTTATAGAAACCATTTGAAAATAATAAATTATTATTAAAGAATTTACCTATTACTTAGGTTTCGTTATAATAAATATTTTAAAGATTAATTTGGGTCACTTAAGGTGCCCAACCAATAAGTTAACTACACAGAATCAATAAAAATTTTATAAGACTTATCTTTTTCTTTAAATTTCATTGCTAGCGCAAACGTAAAATCTGGTTAATAAGAAAAAATAATTTAAAGCGTTGAGATCACCGTGCCTGGTATTATTGCCTATGTAGTAACTGTCAAATATAAATTCGAAATTGTCATTTAGATTTCCAACTTGCTACAATATAATAATAAGGCATGACACACACACAAAGATAAAAGATACTGTTATATTCGAGAGGTATCACCTTTTTACCTGAGTGCTATGAAAGAGTTATGTTTATATAAATAAAGTTTTCTAAACTATTTACGTAACAAATAAAATTTAATAATACTTTTCTAAATTGTTTTAGTTAAAAGTTAATACAATTTGTATCAAAGCTAGTTTTTCAACATGTTATTTTTTATTTTTATTATTATGTATCTTTATCTAATAAACACACCGTCACCAAGCGTAATCCGCATTCTTATGCAGATACTAACAAAATATCGCTTGTGTGAGGCGTCGGGTTTAAGCATCTGACGATGAATCATACATAGTCAGGTCATAAGTTCTGTCACACAATAAAAACTTTTGAATTTAGAATGTTGGCCACAAAAAAGTGTATTGAATTCGAATTTCGAATTTTTCATGAAAATATGGTGTCTACTTTTTAGAATTTTCTTCATTTTTAAATATGGAGTGGACACTTAAAGAAGACCGTGTCGCGGTTATTGCGTTGCATCGTTACGGTTACGCGCCAATTCAGATTTTCGACTTACTGAATTAAATATAACCAAAAGATTTGTTTATCGTACCATAAAACGATACAATGAAGACTCTAGTGTAGATGACAGGTCAAGAAGTGGTCGCCCTCGCTCTGTTAGGACTCCAGCAGTGATAAAAGCTGTGAAGGCGCGAATTCAAAGAAATCCCATACGTAAGCAGAAACTGTTGGCCCTTCAGATGGGGTTAAGCAGGACCACGGTGAAAAGGGTGTTAAATGAAGACTTAGGGCTTAGGGCATATCGAAGAAAAACAGGACATCGTTTGGACGCTCGTTTAATGGACCTGAGACTGAAGAGATGCCGCGCTTTTTTTGAAGCGGTACGCGGGAAAAAAGCATCGGGAAATTCTTTTTTCGGATGAAAAATTTTTCACCGTGGAAGAGAGCTACAACAAACGCTGCCACGACAAACGCTGAGCGGGGGACCTTTTTGGCACATTTCAACTTTTCTTTTTTTTTTCCATGAAGCAATGTATGTAACTCTATGTATGTGCCAAATAAAGAATTATTATTATTATTATATTATTATAAAATGATAAGGTGTACGCACACAGCATTGAAGAAGCGAGCAACCGTATTCCACGTGTCCAACGAGGTCATTTTCCATCCTCGCTCATGGTTTGGTTGGGAGTCTCTTATTGGGGCTTAACTGAGGTATATTTTTGTGAGAAAGGCGTAAAAACGAATGCAGTTGTGTATTTATTTCTGTAAATAGGCTTAAACTAAGCGCTTTTAGACGTCTCAATATTTTTTTCCCTACCACTACTTCGGGACAATTCTGGGCTAGTGCCGAGAAGAAGTAGCGCAAGAAACTCGGTCACTATTGTCACTCTCTTTTTAAATAGTATATAGTTTACATTACAAGATAAATGTACCTGTGCGAGCAGGGCAGTATTTATTTCCAAATATTTTTATCATTTATATAATCATTTACAGTATAATATCCTTTTTTCATTAAAGTTGTTTTAATATGCGATTTAAATTTTAACAGGGGCAGTTCTACAATAGACGCTGGTAATTTATTAAAAAAGCGAATACATTTTTCCATAAATGAATTACCCACTTTATGCAGTCTGAAATTGGGAACGGCAAGTTTATTCTTATTTCGGGTGTTAAGATTATGAATGTCACTTTTCTTAAGGAATAAGGACAGGTTTTTGCGGATATACATTATATTTTCATAAATAAATTGGGATGCTACTGTTAGTATATTCATTTCTTTAAACAGTTCTTTTAAGGATTCTCGAGGTCCAAGGTTCAATGTCTGCTGCTGAGCCCCATAACAATATTCCATATGACATTATACTATGAAAATAGCTAAAATACACCAATCTTGCCGTTTCAACATCAGTCAGTTGTCTTATCTTTCTCACGGCATAAGCAGCAGACCTAAGTCTTCCCGACAGAGTCTCGATATGCGCACCCCATTGCAAACGGGAATCTAAAGTGATTCCTAAAAATGTAGTTGAAATAGATGTATTAAGTTGTTCATCTTTTACAGTAATATGTGTTGAGACAAGTTTTACGTTGGGCATTGTGAATTTGATGCACTTTGTTTTATTTGCATTGAGCATAAGATTATTGGTGGTGAACCAATGCAATACTTGCGAGAGTGCATTATTTACATCGTCAAATGAGTCTTTACCTCTCTTGATTTTATAAATCAATGAAGTATCATCTGCAAATAACACTGTCTCACAGAGGTCTTTCGTAAAAGATGGAAGGTCATTTATGTAAATTAGAAAGAGCAGAGGCCCTAATATCGAACCCTGCGGCACGCCCATAGTAAGAGGCGACCCAGAAGACTCAGCTCCATTGATACAAACTTTTTGTGTTCTGCCTGTGAGATAAGAATTTACTAAATCTGAGGCTATCGTATTTATAATTGTATTGATAATATTGACTGAGATCCCCCATAAGTCCTCAGTTTTTTTCATGTTTAATTCCTTGAAAGTTTTTATTAGTATATTAGGATTAATATGTCTAAAATTAAATGGAGTTTTGCACTCATCAACACCCGACTTGAGAAGGGATTCAGCTAGTTCAGCAGAAGAAGTCAGTTCTTTAGTTGTAGAGGGAGCTATATTTGAAAAGAATTCCTTGAAAGCATTTGCAACTTCTGCATGTGAGTTAATTATTTTATCCCCAATTTTAAGAGAGTAAATGTGATCATTCTGTTTACGCCTACATGTTTCTTTATTTATTATGTTCCATGTGGCCTTTGCTTTATTATCAGAACCCAAAATAATATTTCGAAGATGGTTTGATTTTGCAGTGGCACATACTTTTTTAAATATTTTAGAGTAATTTCTAAAATGATCTATGATCTGTGGGTTCTGAGTGTTTGCTTTTAGACTATACAAGACATATAATGTTCTTCTACTTTTGTAAATACCAGGTGTAGCCCATTCATTAAACTTACACCTGACTTTATTTGCTTTTTTTTTTTTTTGTGTAAAATTTTTATCAAATTCATTTTTAATCAAGCCAAAAAGATCCTCATATAACAGATCAACACTATGGCTACTGCTAGATTTTAATGAATCTATACCATCACATTTTTTTTCTTTAAATTGGTCTATTCTATTTACGGTTATTGGCCTGCAGACAGCATCTATAATTCCTCGGACATGATGGTGCTCAAACGCCGCCCTCTGGTCACTATGGTCAGACCTTAAATAATTAATAACTGTATACTGTTTTAAACTTTCATGGTAACTAACATTAGAATAGTTTGTTACGGGATTGCTACCATGTACCTTATTTTTGAGTTCCCGATATTTCGGCACTGTTGCAAAAAATCCTTGGCCACCGCCCTCACCGAAATCAAACTATGGAAGAGGTATGTAGACGACGTATTCTGTGTATTGAGAGGAAACAACCAAGATGTAGAAACTCACCTGTCATATTTAATTGGTATCCATCCAAAAATAAATTTTACCTGCGAGATAGAAGAAAACAGAAGCCTAGCATTTTTGGATGTGAAGATTGAAGTGCGGAGTGACGGTTCACTGAGTCACTCTGTCTATAGAAAATCCACTCACACTGACCGCTATCTCAACGCAACCTCGCATCACCACCCTCGACATCTCAATTCTGTAGTAACTGAACTGACAAACCGAGCCTATGACTTGTGTGACCTTGAACACTTAAACCAAGAGTTGGAACATGTTCAGAAAGTCTTACAGAATAATGGATATAGAGGGCAGCTACTATCTAGACACAAATCAAGACACTTTAAAGACACAGTAGACAGGCAACCTGTGTTCTTGCCATACATAAGAGGAGTGACAGACAAGATCTCAAACGTACTTCATAAATACTCACTTAATACTGTCTTCACTCCATTAAGAAAAGTAACACAATGTCTACGATCTCCAAAAGATAGTTTCCCAATGGAGAAACCGGGTGTCTATAAGATTGACTGCAGCTGTGGCAGTTCATATATCGGCCAAACAAAACGTACCATAGCGTGCCGAATGAAGGAACACATAAAAGCGGTCAAAAACAACGACAAACAGAAATCGGCAATCGCGGAACATTTGTTGGAATCAGGTCTAAATCACTGGATTGAGTTTCACAACCCTCAGATCATTTCGACAGAACGCCACTACATACCAAGAATGGTCAGGGAAGCGATTGAAATTACAAAGTACAAAAATTTCAATCGCGAGGATGGGTTTAAATTGTCAAGTGTCTGGAATCCAGTGATTCGTATGTGTAAAAACCGGTAAAAACAACAAACTGCTATTTCGCGGTCAGATACTGTTAGTGTTGTGTGTCGA
This sequence comes from Anania fuscalis, assembly GCA_950371115.1. NCBI lineage: Eukaryota > Metazoa > Arthropoda > Insecta > Lepidoptera > Crambidae > Anania > Anania fuscalis. The sequence continues at coordinate 17,157,138 of OX493326.1, read as the reverse complement.
GAAGAGGTGTGAGAAAATAGTGAGTTTGTAGACAATGGTACCAACGCGTGCAATAAAAGACAGCGAAAGAGGGTAGACCGATATGTTTGCCCTTAACAACTTACCCGCAAGATCTTCAGTTACTCCGTGATCATGGCGCTTGCAACAGTGCCGAAATATCGGGAACTCAAAAATAAGGTACATGGTAGCAATCCCGTAACAAACTATTCTAATGTTAGTGACCATGAAAGTTTAAAACAATATATTGTTAACCGGTACGGGCCGGAAACAGCAAAAACAATAAAACACCTAGAACGCGCGCGGAAAAAGTGTGAATGTTTGAAGGAGTCCCTGTCATTCCTAGTGAAGTGTCGGGATACGGACATTATCCCAGTGTGTGTTCGGATAAAACCTCGACCTGACATTCACGGCTCCGCAAGTATTCTGCTATATGCGAGTGTGAGCGAGTGAAAATTATTGCGAAAATTAATACGCAATTGTAGGTACCAACTTGACCAGTTTCAGTGTGAGTTATACGAAATACACAAAAAGTGCAGTGAGTTGCTTTCTAAAAGTGATTTTGATACTTGTGATCGTGTTACCTACCTACAAGCTCAGCGCTCTAGAGAACTTAGTGCTCTGAAACAGGATCGTAAGTTCGAATCATTACTACGAAAACAAAAGCCTGCGGCCTACCACGAGAACTCGATCGTAACTCGAACGGCAGTCAACATGTCAAGTGTCGAGTTGTCTGCTGCTGCACCTAAACGTATTCTTTATGAGGAGGTGATTGGGTCGGTTGAAGAATGTATCGTGCGTAATAAAATACCATCTGTAGACGCGGATACATTAAGACAGGATATTGCCGTGATATTACGCCACGTAGCACCACTAAAACCGAATTTAACTTCTTCCGAATCAACTGCGCTGAATGAACTCCGAAAGGATGAAACTATACTGGTTCTGAAAGCTGATAAAGGGAATGCGACTGTTATAATGGATTTAAAACACAATGAAACGGGAATTAACGCGATCATAATTTAGGTACAAAATGTTACCTCTTTTGCCTGACGTTTCGATCGGGTTACACCGACCGTGGTCACAGGCTGACTGGAACAGCGATGTCTTCACTCCGTATGAGAGGCAGATTCTTCATCTACCCTCATAATATTATTTTCACGCCAAGTACCGTCACACACTACACTCACTGTGTCCCTATTCTGCACACTAACCGCCGCGTCCGTATTCAGGTGAGAACTCGATCGCGAAACAAAACGAGATTGTTTATTTTTAATCACTGGATTCCATGTCGCGGATAATTTGAAACCGTCTTCCCGATTGAAATTTTTATACTTTTTGATTTCAATAGCTTCACGCGCAACTCTTGAATAAAAGTGGCGATCCGTGGAAAGAACTTGCGTTTGATGAAATTCAATCCAGTGATTAGTGCCCGATTCAAGAAGGTGTTCGGCAATCGCTGATTTTGCAGTTTGGCGGTTTTTCACAGCAGCTATATGCTCTTTAAGCCTTTCAGCGATGGTTCGTTTCGTTTGGCCTATGTAGGAACTCCCGCAGCTACAGTTTATTTTGTAAACACCTGGTGTTTGTAACGGCAAGACATCCTTCGGTGTGCCTAGTAAAGTCTGTACTTTTAACCCCGGGGTGTAAATCGTGGGAATGGACCATTTCTTTAGCAGGGAGCCAATTTTATCAGTCACTCCCTTCACGTAAGGCAAAAATGCGGGATGTCTGCTTACATTCGGACTTAGAGAGCGTTTTATCGGTGGCTTCAACAGATGTGGTGACACTTTGTATCCGTTTTTAATGAGAACCTCCTGAACATGATTTAGCTCTTGCTTCAAATGGTCAGGGTCACAGAGATCATATGCTCTATTTCTTAATGATGACATTACGGATTGTAAGTGGCGTGGATGGTGATGTGAGTCAGCGTGTAAGTATCTATCTGTGTGTGTTGGCTTTCTATAGACACAGTGCGACAAGGATCCATCCGATCTCACTGTAATTTTGATATCCAGAAATGACAACGACCTGGCCGATTCCAACTCATATGTAAATTTCATCTTAGGATGAATCGAGTTGAGATGTTCTAAATATCGATCTACTTCTTGCTCGTTACCTTTGATGATACTGAAAATATCATCAACGTACCGTTTCCATAGTCTGACGGTTCCAGGGCCAAGTTGCAGCGCCTTTTCTTCAAAATGTTCCATCCAGATATTAGCAAGTACAGGGGCTACAGGGCTTCCCATTGCGACACCATCAATCTGGAGGTAATATTGACCTTGGAAAAGAAAATAATTCCCATCTAGACAGTTTTCCAGTAAATCCATATAATTGAAGGCCATTTCGCTGTCACACAGTTTTTCCTTTACAATGTCCAGACACTCCCTAATTGGAACGTTGGTGAACAACGACTCAACGTCAAAACTCACCATAACTTCATCAGGTTCCAACTTTAGTTCTTTAATAATCTGAACAAAATGGCGTGAGTCTTTTACAAAAGACGGTGTTTTACCCACTAGAGGCTGCAATACTGATGCAACGTACTTTGCAAGATCGTAAGTAGGCGAATTTATTTGACTTACAATTGGACGCAATGGCACGTTAGTCTTATGAATTTTAGGCAGACCATATAACTTAGGTGGTTGGTGTGACTTACAACGATACAGTTTTTCGTACTCGTCTTCTGCAAAAAGGTCTTGATTTTCTCGGATAAGAGCACGGATCCTACGCGTTACTCTGGCCGTGGGATTATACGAAACCGGTTTGTACACCTCTTCGTCACTTAACAAAACTCGTATCTTTTGATAGTAATCGTCTGTGTTTATCACTACAGTAGCGTTTCCCTTATCGGCCTTAAGCACTAAAATATCCGGGTTTTCTTGAATGTTTATTAGTGCTTGACGCTCTTTTATAGTGACATTGGTGGCTGGAAGTTTCGACTTTCGTAAAATTACTGCGACATCTTGTCTTATAGTATCAGCATCACCAGGTGGTATGTTATTACGAACAATCGTTTCCTCCATGCCACCGATCACTTTTTCATACGGTACTCGCTTCGGTGTAAGTGCGAAATTCATACCTTTGGCCAAAACGTTAACTGCAGTATCATCCAAACTCACGCTTGACAGGTTTACTACCGTTTCCCTCGAAACCGCGGATGACGTGGTATTCTCAGAATACCGCCGGTTGTACAGCTTTAAAAACTTTTTCTCGTGGGTAGTGGTACATAGTTCAAATGTACGGCTAGCTTGTAAATAGGTAACCCTATCACACAGATCGTAAACTTCGCGAGACAAGACGACACCACATTTCAAATGTAACGCATATAAATCACACTGTATCTCATTCAACTCCCGATACTTATTCTGTATTAACTGTCTCAGGAGCCGTCGACTTGCACTTGTCAGAATCCTACGCGAAAATGCGATATCACTACGCGGCTTAATACGCACACAAGTAGGTAACAAGTCCCAATCGCGACACTTTGTTAAAAATATCAACGATGTATTCACTCGCGCATGTTTTTTCCGTAGGAATTCTAGGTGACGTATTTGTTTTGCTATATCCGACCCGTAGCGGTTTGCAATAATTACTTTTAAACTTTCGCGCTGCATAATTTAAAACACAATGAAACGGGAATTAACGCGATCATAATTTAGGTACAAAATGTTACCTCTTTTGCCTGACGTTTCGATCGGGTTACACCGACCGTGGTATCACTGGATTGAATTTCATCAAACGCAAGTTCTTTCCACGGATCGCCACTTTTATTCAAGAGTTGTGCGTGAAGCTATTGAAATCAAAAAGTATAAAAATTTCAATCGGGAAGACGGTTTCAAATTATCCGCGACATGGAATCCAGTGATTAAAAATAAACAATCTCCTTTTGTTTCGCGATCGAGTTCTCACCTGAATACGGACGCGGCGGTTAGTGTGCAGAATAGGGACACAGTGAGTGTAGTGTGTGACGGTACTTCGCGTGAAAATAATATTATGAGGGTAAATGAATAATCTGCCTCTCATACGGAGTGAAGACATCGCTGTTCCAGTCAGCCTGTGACCACGGTCGGTGTAACCCGATCGAAACATCAGGCAAAAGAGGTAACATTTTGTACCTAAATTATGATCACGTTAATTCCCGTTTCATTGTGTTTTAAATTATGCAGCGCGAAAGTTTAAAAGTAATTATTGCAAACCGCTACGGGTCGGATATAGCAAAACAAATACGTCACCTAGAATTCCTACGGAAAAAACATGCGCGAGTGAATACATCGTTGATATTTTTAACAAAGTGTCGCGATTGGGACTTGTTACCTACTTGTGTGCGTATTAAGCCGCGTAGTGATATCGCATTTTCGCGTAGGATTCTGACAAGTGCAAGTCGACGGCTCCTGAGACAGTTAATACAGAATAAGTATCAGGAGTTGAATGAGATACAGTGTGATTTATATGTGTTACATTTGAAATGTGGTGTCGTCTTGTCTCGCGAAGATTACGATCTGTGTGATAGGGTTACCTATTTACAAGCTAGCCGTACATTTGAACTATGTACCACTACCCACGAGAAAAAGTTTTTAAAGCTGTACAACCGGCGGTATTCTGAGAAAATTCAAATTCAAATTCAAATTTTTATTTGCTCATAAATAGGGTACATTACATAGACATGTGGTCATAAAAAACATTGAGAAATAGAGCTTTGACCTATTTAGCCATATAAGATAGCATGCAAATACTTAAATAATTATGACAGATATGGAGAAAAAAATAATAATACAGTCAGTTAAAAGTCAAAACATATTGATTTGCTTAAAATGTCAAGAGCAGAAATTTAAATCGTGTGTCATTTTTTACAAAATTATTAATAAATTAGACTGCATCGACTATAATTAAGGTTCCTTATGTTTAATGAAATCCTCGATTGAGTAGAATGCCTTATCTAGCAACCATGTACGCAACAGGAATTTAAATTGATTTACAGGCAAATCTTTAAAGCTGTTTGGAATTTTATTGAAGATGGTTTTGCACATCGCATAACAATTTTTGTGAAACCTTCGGGTTTTTGGAATGATGTCTAGGACTAATCTGTGACAATTTCTAGTTGATCGCTGATAAATATCCTTCGCCTGTTTGAACTTAGTAGGATTACGTTTAACAAAGAGTGCCACTTCAAATATATAGAGACATGGTAGGGGTAATATTTGAAGAGATTGAAAATATGGTAAGCTAGATATGTCTGGTGCTATGTTACATATGGCTCTTATACAGCGTTTTTGTGCAACAAACAGTTTATTTATATCGGTTCCATTTCCCCAGATTATCAAACCATATCTTAAAACCGATTCGACATAGGCATAATAAGCAGTAATGGCTGTACTAACATTTGCAACCCTTGTCAGTTTATGAAGAGCAAAAGCAACCCATTTATTTTATTACATAGCTTATCTATTTGATATTTCCAACTAAATGTAGGATCCACGATTAATCCTAAAAAGTCACATTATCAGCGTTCCGTAGAATTTGTCAATTACACTTTATGTCAATAGATTTATTCTTGAAATTATTAAAATTAATTAAATTTGTCTTTGATAAATTTATTTTAAGATTATTTCTATCGAGCCATTCCAATAAAGATGTCAAAGTATTTTTAATGTCATTTTTATGTTGCTCAAATGAAGAGTCTTTATCAGTCGTAATTATGACAGATGCATCATCAGCAAATAGTACAGTCTCTTGTTCCGTTATATCTGGTAAGTCATTGATGTACAGTATAAATAATAGCGGACCTAGCACGCTGCCTTGTGGAACACCTAAGTCGTTTGTTTTTAATTCGGATTTATGAGTCTGAGCTGTAGAGTTTGCATCGAGTTGCACTATTTCAACATATTGAGACCGATTTGTAAGATAAGACTTAAGCCAACTTAATGCAGGTCCCCTTACACCACTGCGTTCTAGTTTACTTAGCAATTTATCGTGAGAGACGCAGTCGAAGGCTTTTGTCATATCAAGAAAAACTACAGTTGTGTAGTTTTTTAAGTTGACATTTTGCATAATATTATAAATTAGGTCAAATGCTGCATGCGTCGTAGATTTATTTTTTTGAAAGCCATGTTGACTTTTTTTTATTATATCAAATTTGGTAAAGAAGTTTATTAGCTGATTGTGCATAACTTTCTCAAATATTTTTGATAGTATAGGAAGAAGCGCTATTGGTCTGTAATTTGATACTTCTTTTTTATTGCCTTTCTTGGACAAGGGTTTTAAAATTGATATTTTTAGCCTTTCTGGAAATTTCCCAGTCTGTAATGACAGGTTAACCAGGAAAACCAATACATGACTAAGTTCTTCCCTACAGTATTTCAGAACTTTGGTACATATACCATCATACCCTTCGGATTGTGTGTTTTTCAGTGACATTATAATTTTTTAATATAGTCAACATCTACAGGTGTAAGAAAAATACTGTTCGGCTGAATAGTTTTTAGTGTATCGTCGATTTTTTGATTTCCATCATTAGTTAAAAAATAATTATTGAACGCCGATGCAATTTTTGTAGGGTCAGTTATTTCTTCACCATTATGATATATAATATTTATATAGTCTCTTTTAAAAGTATCACTAGTTTCTTTTTTAATTATTGTCCATGTTGCCTTGCATATATTTTTACTTGTTAATACATATTTTTGATTTATTAGTTTTTTTGACGTGTTTATACATTTTTTAAATAATTTGTTATAGGTAATGTATTTTGCTCGACTAGCTTCATTTTTGTTCAAATAGTACCTAAAGCGAAGTTTTCTCTTTGTACTGCTACTCTGTTTAAGACCCTTAGACATCCATTTGGGTTTTGCTGAGGTGTTGGTTTTTGTTCTAATTATCGGAAAACAAAGATGGTATAAGAGAGTCAGTATATCAAAAAATTCATCAAATGCAACATTTAATTCGTTTTTGTCGTAAACGCTTGAGAAAGAGAGGCTTCCCAGGTAATCTTTGAACCTACTAATATTTTCAATTGAATAACACCTTTTATACGCAATAATAGACCTGGGTATCATACTTTTCTGGCTTATATTAAATTTTAGAACTTGAGAGGTATCATGGTCTGATAGGCATAGTGGCAAAACAGATCCAATGGCATCCTCTATGTTACTCAATATTAGGTCTATGCATGCCTTTTCTCTAGTAGGTTTATTTATGTGCAATTTATAATTATATTTTTTTTAAATATAATTATAAATAATTATAATTATAAATAAATAATAGAGAATACCACGTCATCCGCGGTTTCGAGGGAAACGGTAGTAAACCTGTCAAGCGTGAGTTTGGATGATACTGCAGTTAACGTTTTGGCCAAAGGTATGAATTTCGCACTTACACCGAAGCGAGTACCGTATGAAAAAGTGATCGGTGGCATGGAGGAAACGATTGTTCGTAATAACATACCACCTGGTGATGCTGATACTATAAGACAAGATGTCGCAGTAATTTTACGAAAGTCAAAACTTCCAGCCACCAATGTCACTATAGAAGAGCGTCAAGCACTAATAAACATTCGAGAAAACCCGGATATTTTAGTGCTTAAGGCCGATAAGGGAAACGCTACTGTAGTGATAAACACAGACGATTACTATCAAAAGATACGAGTTTTGTTAAGTGACGAAGAGGTGTACAAACCGGTTTCGTATAATCCCACGGCCAGAGTAACGCGTAGGATCCGTGCTCTTATCCGATAAAATCAAGACCTTTTTGCAGAAGACGAGTACGAAAAACTGTATCGTTGTAAGTCACACCAACCACCTAAGTTATATGGTCTGCCTAAAATTCATAAGACTAACGTGCCATTGCGTCCAATTGTAAGTCAAATAAATTCGCCTACTTACGATCTTGCAAAGTACGTTGCATCAGTATTGCAGCCTCTAGTGGGTAAAACACCGTCTTTTGTAAAAGACTCACGCCATTTTGTTCAGATTATTAAAGAACTAAAGTTGGAACCTGATGAAGTTATGGTGAGTTTTGACGTTGAGTCGTTGTTCACCAACGTTCCAATTAGGGAGTGTCTGGACATTGTAAAGGAAAAACTGTGTGACAGCGAAATGGCCTTCAATTATATGGATTTACTGGAAAACTGTCTAGATGGGAATTATTTTCTTTTCCAAGGTCAATATTACCTCCAGATTGATGGTGTCGCAATGGGAAGCCCTGTAGCCCCTGTACTTGCTAATATCTGGATGGAACATTTTGAAGAAAAGGCGCTGCAACTTGGCCCTGGAACCGTCAGACTATGGAAACGGTACGTTGATGATATTTTCAGTATCATCAAAGGTAACGAGCAAGAAGTAGATCGATATTTAGAACATCTCAACTCGATTCATCCTAAGATGAAATTTACATATGAGTTGGAATCGGCCAGGTCGTTGTCATTTCTGGATATCAAAATTACAGTGAGATCGGATGGATCCTTGTCGCACTGTGTCTATAGAAAGCCAACACACACAGATAGATACTTACACGCTGACTCACATCACCATCCACGCCACTTACAATCCGTAATGTCATCATTAAGAAATAGAGCATATGATCTCTGTGACCCTGACCATTTGAAGCAAGAGCTAAATCATGTTCAGGAGGTTCTCCTTAAAAACGGATACAAAGTGTCACCACATCTGTTGAAGCCACCGATAAAACGCTCTCTAAGTCCGAATGTAAGCAGACATCCCGCATTTTTGCCTTACGTGAAGGGAGTGACTGATAAAATTGGCTCCCTGCTAAAGAAATGGTCCATTCCCACGATTTACACCCCGGGGTTAAAAGTACAGACTTTACTAGGCACACCGAAGGATGTCTTGCCGTTACAAACACCAGGTGTTTACAAAATAAACTGTAGCTGCGGGAGTTCCTACATAGGCCAAACGAAACGAACCATCGCTGAAAGGCTTAAAGAGCATATAGCTGCTGTGAAAAACCGCCAAACTGCAAAATCAGCGATTGCCGAACACCTTCTTGAATCGGGCACTAATCACTGGATTGAATTTCATCAAACGCAAGTTCTTTCCACGGATCGCCACTTTTATTCAAGAGTTGCGCGTGAAGCTATTGAAATCAAAAAGTATAAAAATTTCAATCGGGAAGACGGTTTCAAATTATCCGCGACATGGAATCCAGTGATTAAAAATAAACAATCTCGTTTTGTTTCGCGATCGAGTTCTCACCTGAATACGGACGCGGCGGTTAGTGTGCAGAATAGGGACACAGTGAGTGTAGTGTGTGACGGTACTTGGCGTGAAAATAATATTATGAGGGTAGATGAAGAATCTGCCTCTCATACGGAGTGAAGACATCGCTGTTCCAGTCAGCCTGTGACCACAGTCGGTGTAACCCGATCGAAACGTCAGGCAAAAGAGGTAACATTTTGTACCTAAATTATGATCGCGTTAATTCCCGTTTTATTGTGTTTTAAATTATGCAGCGCGAAAGTTTAAAAGTAATTGTTATAATGGATGTCGTTGAGTACGATAGAAAGATCCAAAATCTACTCAGTGATGTCAATACATACAAAAAGGTAAATTACAACCCGACGGCGAGAACGGATCGAAGCACTCGCTCACTCATTAGACAGTGCGAGGACGTTTTCGACGACGAGACTTTTAAATACTTACTGCGGCCTAGAAATGTCCAGCCCCCGAAACTATATGGCTTGCCTAAAGTACACAAGCAGAACGTGCCACTACGACCGATTGTGAGTCAGATAAACTCACCTACGTATGACCTGGCCAAGCACGTAGCTAATGTCTTGCAACCATTAGTAGGCCGTACGTCATCGTTTGTCAAAGATTCTTGTCACTTCATTGAAATCCTGCACCAAAACAAGGTTGATGTGGATGAGTTGATGGCCAGTTTTGACGTAGAATCTTCACAAATGTCCCAGTAGCAGATTGTCTTGAAGTGGTTAAGGTGAAGTTGGAAGATAATGACATCCCGATGGAATATGGCACACTTCTACATCATTGTTTGTCGAAGAATTTCTTTGTATACCAGGGTCAATACTATCTCCAAATAGATGGAGTCGCTATGGGCAGCCCCGTAGCTCCAGTTATAGCTAATATTTGGATGGAGTTTTTCGAAGAAAAATCCTTGGCCACCGCACTCACCGAAATCAAACTATGGAAGAGGTATGTAGACGACGAATTCTGTGTATTGAGAGGAAACAACCAAGATGTAGAAACTCACCTGTCATATTTAAATGGTATCCATCCAAAAATAAAATTTTACCTGCGAGATAGAAGAAAACAGAAGCCTCGCATTTTTTGATGTGAAAATTGAAGTGCGGAGAGACGGTGCACTGAGTCACTCTGTCTATAGAAAATCCACTCACACTGACCGCTATCTCAACGCAACCTCGCATCACCACCCTCGACATCTCAATTCTGTAGTAACTGCACTGACAAACCGAGCCTATGACTTGTGTGACCTTGAACACTTAAACTAAGAGTTGGAATTAAATAATAATTAAGTTAATTAAATTAAAGGATTTAAAAGATTAAGAAAACGAGTTGAATTCGGTGAATTTACTAATATATCGATATTAAAATCTCCACACACATCTATTTTCTTACTAGAACTACAGACTTTTTGCAAAGCCTCTTCCATATTGGATTCAAAAAGCTGGTAATTGCCTGATGGGGGGCTGTACACGCTTATTATTATATACTGCTCTAGCTCAACACATGCTAGTTCAATAGTTCGTTCAATCGAAAGTGACACTATATCTTTACGTTCTTTACAGTTTAAAGCTGGAAACATACTATCGGACGCGGCTTACGGACGCGGCTTACAGCCGCGTCCGTAAGTCCGCGTCCTTTAAGTCGCGGCTTACAGCCGCGACTTAAAGGAATCTAGGTATTGAATGTACACTAAGGTGTGAAAACCATCGGACGTCAGTCGCAGACGTAACCTTCGCTGACCTTGAGCGCTCGGACTTCCGATAGCAATCTGGCGCGCTGGATGTTTCTGTAAGCCGAAAACGTCCGCGGACGGTATGCACGGGGCGCGGACGCGTCCGAGCGTCAGAAGGACGCCTACTGCGCGAGAGCTCGCACGTGCTTATTGATTGCATGAAATTTTTTATTATTTATAAGATAGCTAGCGATTTGATAACGTATGCGAAAAACAAACCCGCTTATCACCGTATTCAGTATTATGTTACAGGAAATCCCCGGGACCTGGACAAGATTTATTTAGGGTTCCGTACCCAAAGCGTAAAACGGGGCCCTATTACTAAGGCTCCTCTGTCCGTCTGTCTGTCTGTCTGTCTGTTCGTCTGTCCGTCTATCTCATGAACCGTGATAGCTAGACAGTTGACATTTTCACAGATGATGTATTTTTGTTGCCGCTATAACAACAAATACTAAAAAACAGAATAAAATAAATATTTAAGGGGGCTCCCATACAACCAAAGTGATTTATTTTGCTCGTTACAAATCTCCGCTGTCCGTCTGTCTGTCTGTCCGTCTGTCACCAAGCTGTATCTCATGCACCGTGATAGCTAGAAAGTTGAAATAAATATTTAACATACAACAAACGTGATTTTTTTACCGTTTTTATAGAAAATGGTACGGAACCCTTCGTGAGCGAGTCCGACTCGCACTTCGCCTGTTTTTACAGATAATGGTGCGGAACCCTTCGTGCGCGAGTTCGACTCGCACTTGGCCGGTTTTTTTTGGCCTGGATAATTGTATTTTGGATTAGCTACTATTTTTCAGAATTTAAACGATACAGATTTTCTACTGAAATTACTACTAAATCATCGTCCTCTTTGTCACAAATCTACCAAAAACGTAGAAATCTACTTAAAGTTGTCACACTGATAGCGTCCGCAAGCAACGTCCGAAAGACCGTGCACACTTATCAGTCGCGGCTGTAAGCCGCGTCCGTAAGCCGCGTCCGATAGTATGTTTCCAGCTTAACTCACTAATTTCAAAATCAAAAGGGGCCAAGAATCTTTCGATGATGTCAATTATGCCCTCTTGCAAGTATTGCATTGGTTTACTACCAACAATCTTTTGCTCAATGCGAACAAAACTAAATGCATTAAATTTACAATGCCTAATGTGAGACAGGTCTCAACGCATATTATTGTAAAATATGAACAACTAGATACGACTAATTCCTCAACGTTCTTAGGAATAACTTTAGATTCCCGTTTGCAGTGGGGTGCTCATATTGAGGCTTTATCGGGAAGACTTAGTTCAGCTGCTTATGCCGTGAGAAAGATAAGACAACTGACTGATGTTGAAACGGCAAGATTAGTGTATTTTAGTTATTTTCACAGTTTAATGTCATACGGCATACTGTTATGGGGCTCAGCTGCAGATATTGAAACCATATTTGTCCTGCAAAAGAGAGCTGTTCGGGCTATTTACAATCTTAGACCCCGAGATTCGCTAAGAGAACTATTTAAAGAAATTAACGTACTTACAGTCGCTTCACAATATATTTTTAAAAATATTATGTATGTTCGCTAAAATCTGCACTTGTTTACTAAGAAAAATGACATACATAAGTATAATACCAGGCATAAAGATAAACTTGCCGTTCCAATGTTTAGATTGCACAAGGTAGGAAGTTCTTTCATGGGCAATTGTATTCGTTTTTTTGATAAATTACCACAATCCATTGTTGAAATGCCTGTATATGAATTCAAATTGCATGTTAAAAGGACTCTAATGAAAAAGGGCTATTACATCGTTAGTGATTATATAAATGATAAAAATGTGTGGATTTAAAACTGCTTAGCTCACAACAAATCTTGTAAAATATTTATTTATTTTTAAAAGAGGCTGACAATAGTGACCGAGTTTCTTGCGCAGCTTCTTCTCGGCACTAGCCCACAATAGTCCCGAAGCAGTGGTAGGTAAAAAATTGGGACATGTAAAAGTGCCTTTTATGGCCAATTTACAGAAATAAATGATTTTGATTTTGATTTTGACTCACTATTTAATAGTATAAGTGACCCCCCACCCCTCGTAGTGGACTTTCTAGTGAACGAACTGCCGGTTTTATAATTTTCAATGTTTATCATTAACTCATATTGATTAATCCAATGTTATGTTAAACATAGAACATGTACATTTAAATCTTGTAAGAATAAGGCTAATTCTAACTCTTTGCCAGCCAAGCCTTGCATATTTTGGTGCACAATATTAAAGGTAGGCTTAGCTTTTGTCTGCTCGCTTAGTTTAAATTATTTGAGATTGTCACAGGAATAATATTTAAATTAGTACTACTACTAATATGTTGGTCACAGTTTGAATTTTTATTAAATAATAAATTGTTAATATTACATGCTAACAAAGTAGCAATTTGTTTTTTTAATTTATATGGCAGGTGTAAAAAGCCGCCCGTTAATACAAATTTATTGTTAGTAAATTTGTTTGTGTCAAAAAACACAAACAAAGATTGTAAAATACACTATTCAATAAATGAATTTTGTCATTTTCTTCCGTTGTTTGGTACCTACAATACGGTAGGGCACACAAAACAACTTTTTTACATGAAGGCTAGACAAGATTGAAAAGTTTTTTATAATGTTTTTTTTTGTTATATTTTTGCTATTTCCAATTAAAATTACAAGTATTGATTGACTATTAAATTTACTTTTTTCTATGCGTTTCATAATTTGATCATAAGACGCATCTGGCATACAATTGTTAGTTACATTACACGACCTCCGTAGCCGAAAGGCGAGCATGCCTCCTCCGTAGCCGAAAGGCGAGCGGCATATAAATGGCGCCATCTCTGAGGTTCCGGGTTCGATCCCCGGTCGGGTCAATGTAGAAAACGAACTTTTCTATATTGGCTCGGGTCTGGGTGTTGTTGTACCGTCGTTGTTTCTGGTTTCTATAATACAAGTGCTTTAGCTACTTACCTTAGGATCAGAGCAATGTATGTGATGTTGTCCAATATTTATTATTATTTATTTATTATCGTTTTCATTTGGTATAATAATTACACTTAATTAACTTGTGTAACAATGAGCCGTAACCAACTCCTAACCTATCTGAGAAAACAATAACATTGCTTACAGGCTTACATGAGGCTAATTGAGAGTGAGATGCAGATATTGACAACTGTCTGCTGGCGTCCATCTGTAGACTTTTATCTAATACCTGGGTGATTTTAATATTGGGTAGTGATTTAAAATCTTGGGTTGGAATTGTCTAATTCTAAGAGTTTGTTTGCAGCCAGGATGTGCTCATTAATTTGGTCCTGAGCAGAGTTATATTTAATAGTCATGTAACTTTGAGATGTCAGCCTGAAGCCTTTCAATATCCACATCATATTTACATCTACTTTCATGTAATTTATTATTATAAATTTCTAAACTGTCTACTAACTCTGAGCGTTGTTTTCTTAACAATATATTATTGTAAAAGCATTTCTGTTTTTTAATTAATTTATTGGTTTTTGTAATGAATTTACTTATTTTTATATATTTCTTAGCCTTATTATTACTTGATAACCTAATTTGTTTGTTAGTTTTTAATAATTGAGCAGAATTGCTATTTAAACGTAAGTCTAAAACTACTGCATGCCCACCAGGGCTCCCAATCAACTCCTCGTAAAGGTTCAAGGTCTGCGAGAACTCTTGGTTGTTTTTTTCTTCTTCTAAATGCAATAATGTCCTGTTGGCATCTCGAGGTTCGATCTCCAGTTCATTATTGCGCACAAGTGTTTGTTCGAAGAGATTACTGCACTGGTCAAAGGTGTTGATGGTCTTTAGTAGCTCGTCAAGGTGTTTAGTGACTTCCTGGTGTTGGGCATGTAATTCAGCTAGTTCTTTCTTGAGTTGAGAGTTCTTGTCAATAGTTATTTTGATCTCTGCTTCACTCTCATCTCTTTCCCTAAGAAGTTGGTCACAGCTTTCCCTACTCTGTTTCAATTCCTCAAGCGCTATTTTGAGTTTCAGCTCGGTGTTTTGTGAAGCCATTTTTCGGGTCATAATTCCACTCCGGGTAGTCATTTTGTATGATTAATATTGACTTCACCTGGAATTATTCAAAAAGAAGTGTACAAGAGATGTTTTAACCTATCAAGCTTCAATTACCCACCGGTGGCCGCGAATAATAGATTTTTTATTGTGTCTCTTGACCTTGGCCTGACAGGTACTTGGGTTTATGTTATGAGCCGGGAAACTAACAGAGTAAGTACTTTGATATTTATTAAAAACGTGGATGGTTGTTTTTACTTTGATAGATAGCTACAAATCTACAATCAAGTCTCTTATATAAAATAAAATAATAGGGTTTTAGCACGAAATATACAGATTTACTGTTTTTTTTTATAAATTTTTACTTGAGGGTATGTTTATCCAATACTAAAAATAGTTTATTTAGTTAAGTTACACTAGATTTGTTTTAAATAACTATCAACATCGCCCACTGTTAATTGATTAAATGATTTTGATAAGTGTTAGAAGTACAATGTCTGCGGCAAAAGGTTGTTTTCATCAACTTTACTTCCACTGTACGTCAAGTAAAGAGAGGCACAACTAGGCCGAATGTGATGAATTGTGACGAGTCCCACTTTCGTGAGGTTTGTGCAGTGTTAAATGTTGTGAAAACAGTATTACAGTAAGTAGTTGATAATTATCACTATGTACGGTTATGTAGACTGTGTTTACTATACTCGTAATTTATAGGTAACCTCAACTTAATTGAATAAGTAAGTAATTTATGAGTCAAGATTCACAATCAAGCTAAATATAAATAATAATTGAAAACAGTACTCCCCTGGTTTTAGTTAATTTACACAAAATAATAATAAATTTTAATTAAAATTACAACAGCTGTTTTAGCTGCGTCTGACCAAGAACCTTGTGGAACCTGATTCTCATACCATGTTTAATAACAGGCACTGGGTATTCCAACAAGATTCTGCGCCAGATCATAGAGCGAAAAGCACACAAGACTGGCTGGCGGCGCGTGAAATCGACTTCATCCGGCACGAAGACTGGCCCTCCTCCAGTCCAGATTTGAGTCCATTAGATTACAAGATATGGCAACACTTGGAGGAAAAGGCCTGCTCAAAGCCTCATCCTGATTTGGAGTCACTCAAGGCATCCTTGATTAAGGCAGCCGCCGATATTGACATGGACCTCGTTCGTGCTGCGATAGACGACTGGCCGCGCAGATTGAAGGCCTGTATTCAAAATCGCGGGGGTCATTTTGAATAAACTTTATTACCATATGAATCTATGTTTTATTAAGTTCATTTTGCTATATAAATGGTTACATAAATAATAAACATGTCTAAATTATTTCATATTACACATGTGACAGAACTTATGACCTGATAACATAGCAACAGCTGAGTACTTATGTAGCGCGCCTGCGCAGCGAAATCAGTAGCGCGAGCACGAATATTTGAAGTATTCGTAACGTAAACGTATCGAGTCTACTACACGATTACGCAGTAAAACGTTAGTAGGCAGCACGAAGCACTTTCGTCGTCGTATCGTAAGCTCGATAGGCCAACGCAAGTGACGTCATTCTAACGTAAATAGGGATTGAGCAAACTCAGGAATTATGAACAAATGATGTGTTCGGAAACAACATGAAGCGAGATAATAAATAAAAATTAGTAAAATAAATTATGTTATCGGTGTTAAATCGTAAAGAAAGCAATAAAAATGGTACTAATTATATTTATTTTAATTAAGATAAGTTAATGCAATTATTCGTCTTTCCTTACAATTTTAAAGAAAATGTTATCCACCTAGATGTTTTGATTTCCGAACGGACTACTAAATTGTCAGACAAAGTTTATGCAAGTAAAGTATGCCTATATACGTCCCACTGCAGGGCACAGGCCTCACCTCAACTATGAGGTGGTTTGGGCAATACTCCACCACGCGGGCCCAGTGCGGATTGGTGGAGGGGTGTTGTAAGGCCAGTGACTAAACCTTACTGTTAGATGTTATCAAGCTGCCTTAGGGCCTCTGACTAGGCTTCACGACCAATATCAAGCGATATTGGCCGGGACCAACTTTAACGTGCCTTCCGAAGCACGGAGATGCTCGTGATAAATGTCACTAAATATGGTCGGAATGGTCACCCATCCACTCACGACCGCGGCGTTGGTTGCTTAACTTTAGTAATCGATACCAAAGCGCTGCCGCTACTGAGCTACGAGCACCTCAAAGACAAAGTTTATGCAAAGTACAACAAATTGGATTTGAAAATATAAATTTTTAACTTAAATAATGAGGACAAGTAATAAGAAAACTACGTAAATCCGGCAAATAACCATTATGATAGAATCTATAGAAAAGTACGTAGAGTGAAAAACTAAGATCTTGTCCTATTAACCAATAATAGTTTGTGATGTTTAAGTATAGGTATCTATCTACAACTTTGATATTTCCCTGTAATTTGAGTTGTAATATAAGTAATTAAGAATATAAAATATTCAGAGAATAAAGTACCTACATTACCTTAGTTCACTTCAATATGGTTATGATTATTGTAATGTGAATTTGTATGTAGTTGTCCTATTATTTTGTGTCTTTGTTGCAAGTAGGTACCTACCACGGGCCAGCTTAATAATCTTCTCTCTATCTTTACTACCAACCTACATATAACTTTTTATTTAAAGAATTGTTTATTGAAAAGAAATGTTGATCATTGTGTAAACTTAATACTTTAGTTCGATTTTACAAATCTTAGTGGATGTGCTATGCTAAGTTAAATATCTACTTAATGATTTTTGAAATATCCTTTATGTGATGGTAGATTGTATTTTTTTTAAATAAATAGTACATTTTTTTTTTTTTTTTTACTTAAGATGGGCTTACTCATGACCCCAATCTTGCTCTAGAGCATAGATGGGATCTACGATGGAGCGAGCTTGCCCAGAAGATGCCTATTCACTCTGGACTTAAAGAGAGTCAGGTTATATGCACTCGGAAATACAGACGCAGGCAGGGAATTCCAATCTTTAGCTGTGCGCATTATAAAAGATGATGAGAAGCGCTTAGTGCGGATTATGGGTATATCAACTAAGAACGGATGGTAGCCGGCCGTGCGTCTGGATGTCCGATAGAAGAAAGCAAGCTGTTTATAAAGTTAATCTGAAAAATATGTGTTAATTTTAATAGAAAAACTTTGTCACTTAAAGGGAAGGAATTACTTAATTTAACTAGTTCCTCTCTTTTCATAATTATTTATATTCGACGACCTCCGTATCCGAGAGGCGAGCACGCTGGACTTGGCATCGCCATCTGTGATGTCCCGGATTCGATTCCCGGTCGGTTCAATATAGAAAACGTTATTTTCTACATTGTCTCGGGTATGGGTGTTGTGGGACTATCGTCGTTTCTTATTTTTTATAATACAAGTGCTTTAACTACTTAATAATAAAGCCCTTTATTCTGGTATTAGAAATAACATACACATTGTTGGTAACTTAGCTTATAAAATATCTCTAATCTCAGTGTGCCTCTTGACATATGTAACGACCATACCCTTTCAAATCAAAGTATGATTCAAGTAATTAATAAAATAAATGTTAATTTTTTCTCTTCAAATTATTTCTTACTAAAAAGGGCAAATTATTAAACACTATGCTTTCTTCGTAATTTTGAAGATATTCAAAACCCTAATAAAACATGCTTTTTACAGCGGATGGACCGGAGTGGATTGATAAACAATAGGATAATATGTTTAACGGATCCTTCAGTGCATTGCGCGAGCGCACGTTGTAATGTTTTTTGTGCCTGACGCTGGACATATGATGCAAAATTGTGAGCCATAGCATAAAAAAAGAGCTTTTAGGAATTTTAACAAATATAAATGTGAAACTATACAAAAAAATACTGCATTTGAAACAAAAGGACCATAGAAAGGGACGCCATTAACTCCGCAGGCGAAACTACGCACGTGTATCCCATAGCAAGGCGAGAACACTTGAGGTCAGATGTAGTCAACTTTGAATGATACTAAAATTAAAATTATTAAGATTTGATTTGTCCTCAATAATGTACACTATGAGCGTAAGTCTTAGACGTAGGAGCTAATTTATAGTTATTTAGTAATTTACATTATGTCAAATCTTTTGATATACCTAGGTAAACAGTGATACGCAATATTCATATAATAACTAATGAAGGAAAAGGGAGTAAAATTGTATTTCCAGACAGTCATATTTGTATTAGTCCAATATAGTAAAATAATAGGACTTTAGGAAAGATAGAGTATCTGTTGGAATATTTGTCGTGCTATGTTGAAATGGGGCTTGTGGATCATAGAAGGTTGAGTACCCCTGCAAATTTAAAGATTTCGAACGTCAGCTCTTAAGACATGGGGCGTGGGACGCAGGGAAGAAATGTGATGCTTAAATAGTTTAGCAGGTTAGGTTCGGTAGACAGTCAGATTTGGGCGGTCTGACGTGGATGGTCCGAATGGTGTTCGCGTGTCCTAAGAAAAGATGCAGAGGGGTAAGTGTTTTGATTATTACAAATTCCTTTTGAAAGTATTTTAATTAAAATATTTAAAGACACAGTAACTTTTAAATTTTGATGACAATGATGATGTTGATGCCAATGATAAAGTATTTAATTATTTAAAACGTCATTATAATATTTTACATAATTCTCTTGTTTTCCGTAATTTCTTATCAAAAGGAATTTAACAACTTTTTTTCATGTCCTCATAGAAAGCGAAATGGGATTTAATTTGATATGCTTTAAATAACAATAAATGTAACGTAAATAATTGATTTAAATCATAACTACTTATTTCACAGATTTTTATTTTTTATTTTTTTTATTTGACTTACTCTTGACCCCAATCTTGCTCTAGAGCATAGATGGGATCTACGATGGAGCGAGCTTGCCCAGAAGATGCCTATTCACTCTGGACTTAAAGAGAGTCAGGTTATATGCACTCGGAAATACAGGATTTAATGCCAAATGAAATTAAATAATGTTTATTTTGTAGCTTGGTTATTTTGATTTTGAAGATTGACATGTTGTTTGCTATTAATTTACCTAATTTCGATTATTGGGTAACATTTTGTGTGTAATGATTTATACTATTAGTTTGAACCCATTTTCTATTTCATGATGACGTGATGCATGTTATTTTATTTGACTTTGTTTTGTTGTGTTTTATTTTGAGTGTTTAAAGTTCATCTTACGTGTTAAAAACCTTTAAAAATATATAATGGATTTTGAATATGATTTACGTATCAAAACGTTTATTAATTGACGATTTAGCGCTCATTAGAGCTATTAAACTTTGACATATTTCTGTGGTAAATCAAAGGTCATTTGATCTTGTTTTACATAAAAACAACCTCATTTTTATTTAACAAATATGACTGTCGTTTATCTTTTAAATGTTTGCTCGATTATTGAGCCAATTTACGACAAAAAAACTTTGAAATCTTAATTTTACAATTTACTTATCATTATTTTACGTCTAAGACTACGCATATTTGACTTATAAACCTTTACGTTTACCAAATTGACTTACTTGATCTATTTTAACTAACGTTTGGAGAAATATTGAGTTCTCATAGATATCATAATTTTATTGTAGATAACTACAATTAGGTAGGCAGGTATACGTTCTGACGTTGAGACATCTGACATCAAAAACAAACAAACTTAATTATTTTTTATTGTAGGTGGGAAGTAGGTAGGGTACAGTTAGGATTATACATTTCTTTGTAGGGTTCTAGGTTCGTAAATATGTAGTTCAGGCAGAGGTACCGTTAGGTAGGAGTAGGTACCCCTTTTTCCTTAATAACCTATCCTTCCTAATACCTGTTCCATCCTACCTTTTAAAAATAGCTTCATTTGTTTAGGTTAACCGTTGTAGTAATTAGGTAGTTAGTAAATGGGCTATTTTTAGGGATCCTTATACAAAATCCTATATCCATAAAACTAAGAGAAGAATTTAATGGAAGTTTTGAGATTATTTTCAAATCAAGGGCCATAATTTTAAATTTAAAATAATACTGGTTGATGTGGGAGTATCTATGACTTCACATAGGACATAATGCAGATTTCAGGACCCGGTCTTATACGAGTTGTCATAGATACTGTCTGATCATCTTGGTATTATATTGAACTAATTACAACATTAAATCATAAGTAATTCACTGCTCACGTCCGACTGCCAAGGATAGGCTGCCAAGGGTCAATTTTACAACATTTATTTCAAATTCAAAATAATGCTGGTTGATGTGGGAGTATCTATGACTTCACATAGGACATAATGCAGATTTCAGGACCCGGTCTTATACGAGTTGTCATAGATACTGTTGGATCATCTTGGTATTGTATTGAATTAATTGCAACATTTATTTCAAATCCAAACGATTTTGATTGATGTGGGAATATCCATCTGACATTACTTGGTGTCATGGATATTGTTAGGTCAATCTATATTTCATATAGAGGGGTTAGTATAAATATTTTACTAGTCGAAAAATAATCAGAATCTTTAATCTAAATAATGCTGGTTGATGTGGGAGTATCGATGACTTCACATATGACATAATGCAGATTTCAGAACCCGGTCTTATACGAGTTGTCATCGATACTGTTGGATCATCTTGGAATTATATTGGACTAAAGGATTCAGATTACTTATTTAGGTAATTAATTTAAGGACCCCGAACCCTTGGTTGACTTATCATGCAGTCAAATAGGTAGATTTTAGTATGTCATATTAAATTCTTTGAACTCAGTTGTTCCCTTAGTTGCGCATAATTACGCTAAATGCGTTTTGTTTCAGATTTAAGTCCTATTCCTGGGGGTGGCAGATTGCTCGTTTGGGATGATTTTTTATCACATGGCCACCACTCCTGGTGAGCGTTTGGTGTTGGGGCTCACCAGGCGCCCCTCGGGGCGTTCTTTTTCCTCTTCCTTGAATGCGCACAAACCCATGAAACTCTCGAGAAAACTTAATTATAACATCCACGTACCTCTAAAAGAATTTGGTTTACTACTATTAACACAACGTACGGTCCTACCATTTAAACTAGACGATCACACAGCCAATTTAAATTATCACAGCCAAACGTTATTAACGTAGTCCGATTTGATCTCAATTAATTATTAAATTTCCATATAATTTTTAGAGCCAGACGAAGGTGTTTAGTTACACATAGGCCTCCTCTAATAGTTTCCACTGAGGTCTATCCTGGGTTACTCGCCTACACCTTGGGCCAGCAGTCATTTTGATGTCATCCTCCCATCTTATACACTGAAATGAAATGAAATGAAATTATTTATTCTGTATGTAGGCCCTCCTCCGGGCACTTATACACGTCCCAAAATATAACTTAGCCCTACCACCGCTTCGGGACTACATATAGGCTGGTGATGAGAAGAAACGGCGCAACAAACTCAGTCACCTTTGTCAGCCTGATAAATGAATTACCAACTTTTTTTTTAATCTGAAGCACGGAAAGGCAAGTTTATTTTTATTTCTAGTATTATGATGATGTGAATCACTTTTTAGACTAAACAAACTTAGATTTTTTCTTACATACATAATATTTTCAAAAATGTATTGGGACGCAACGGTTAATATGTTGACCTCTTTAAAAATCTCCCTCAGAGATTTTCGAGGACCAAGACAGTATATTGCACGGCACGGTACGGCTCTTTTCTGCAACACAAAGATTGATTCAATGTCAGCAGCTGCGCCCCATAGCAATAGACCATACGAAAACAAACTATGAAAATAACTAAAGTATACTAGTCTTGCCGTTTCGACATCAGTTAAAAGCCTTATTTTCCTCACAGCATAAGCCGCTGAACTGAGCCTTCCTGACAGGGCATTTATATGGGGACCCCATTGCAGTCGTAAGTCTAATGTGATACCCAAAAATGTTGTTGAATCAACCGCATCTATATGATCGCCTGACATATTT
This sequence comes from Anania fuscalis, assembly GCA_950371115.1. Taxonomy (NCBI): domain Eukaryota; kingdom Metazoa; phylum Arthropoda; class Insecta; order Lepidoptera; family Crambidae; genus Anania; species Anania fuscalis. The sequence continues at coordinate 17,134,194 of OX493326.1, read as the reverse complement.
ATATGCGTACTGACCTGCCTTACATTGGGCATAGTGAATTTAATGCACTTGGTTTTTTTCGCATTTAGTAAGAGATTGTTGGCAGTAAACCAGCGTACTACTTGTGAGAGCGCATCATTCACATCGTCGAAGGTAGCTTTTCCTCTATCAGTTTTAAAAATCAAAGATGTATCACCTGCAAACAATACTATCTCACAAAGGTTTTTAGTAAAGTAAGGAAGGTCATTTATATATATTAGGAATAATAAAGGTCCCAATATAGAGCCCTGGGGCACACCCATGCGTAATGGGGCTTCAGAAGAGTCAGTTCCATTAATACTAACTGTTTGCAATCTGTCAGTAAGGTACTCTAACAAATTTCCTGAATCATTCGAGACACCATAATGCCGTAATTTCATTATTGACGTTTTGTGATCTACACAATCGAATGCTTTAGACAAATCACAAAACACTCCTATAGCATCTTTCTTTTTTTCAAATGCATCGAATATATGCGTAATGAGTGCAACTCCCGCATCAGTTGTGTTTCTACCTTTAGTAAAACCAAACTGCTTCTCATGTAATAATTCGTTAATTCTAAAATGTGAGAAGAGTTGATTAAATATAATCTTTTCAAATATTTTACTAAGAGCTGGTAGTATTGATATTGGTCTGTAGTTCGAGGGATCCCTTTAACACCGGATTGAATCCGGTGATAAAAGTGATAAAGGTATAATTTTACTGTACTTCATTAAATTTGGAAACGAATCTTCATCAATACACCGATTAAATATACAAGCAAGATGCATCGCTATACTATCAATAATATGGTTGATTATATTAGTCGAAATTCCCCATAAATCTTCAGTTTTTCTAATATTCAACTCTCTAAAAGTTTTAATAATAATTTCTGGGTTAATATGTCTAAAATTAAATATAGAATTGCATTTGTCAACATTGGATTTTAGAAAATTTTCGGCAAGACCTAGTGAACAGTTTAATTTACTAGTTGTAACTAAAGGTATTTTAGAGAAGAAATCCTCAAATGCGTTCGCTACTTTACTGTCAGATTTAATAATTTTACTGTCGATATTGAGGTCGCTTTAATTTTATTTTTGGAGTTTGTAATAATACCACGGATATAATTGGCTTTGGCTACAGAGCATACTTTTTTAAAAATCTTAGAGAGTTTTTTAACATATTCAAACATTTTTGGGTCTTGAGTTTGCGCTCTTAATAATTCGTATAAATTTGTCCTACTTTTGTGAATACCAGTCGTGGCCCAGTCACTAAATTTATATAAGATTTAACGATTTTAGTTACATTTCTTTTAATGGGGGTATCTATACGTCATACCAAGGAGCCTGACAAAATTTTAGCGAAAAATTCAGGCTAGTTTCGGAGATATTCATCATAACAATCTCATATCGTAACTACAAAATTCCACATCCTTTACAGCTGATTACTACTACAATGACACACTAAATACGCACACAAGCAAACTCAAAATCCAAGAATCAAGCGCGGTCAGCGGTGGGGTGAGATGCCGGGTCAAGAATACCAACATGAAAAAATTTACCCTGTTTTTAGGGTAAATTAAAGTTTTTGAGTTGTTTTTTTTCGATAAAGTAATAAGAAAAAATACGACTAGGTTTGTAATTAATGTTGTGATGCTAAGTCATTAAAACTTAAAGAACGGTTTTTTACCCATGATTTTAATGTTCACACTATCACGTAGCCAACGCGGTTGCGAAAATAGGTACGCAAAATTTAAGGGATCAGGATGCCGCAAACTGGCCAAAGAGTGTAATCTGAACGTTCGACTTGATTCACTGCAAAAAACGAAAAGATTCACTTCTTTGATAATCAAAGCTGTTATTACTTAGGTACGTAGCATTTTAAATTATTAAAAAAAAACCGCGGTGACAACGACAAGCTACTATTTTATTGTTGTCGCAAGCTCAAGTAATGTTGCGTAATCAGCTTTAATAAAACCACTTAAGTACACGATTAATTAGTTATTCATCACGGCCGCCAACTTGTAGTGTAATGAGTTATTAAATTTTATAAACAAAACTACTAACATTTGATATTTATGAAGTGTCGTTTAATAATATCATAACATTAAATTTAACAGCTAGTCTCAATAATAAACAAAAAAATACAATATCATTAAATCCAAATTTCTTGCCATTCAAATTCCACTTTATTTTTACAATAAATTTTAGGGGTAAAAGTATGACAAGAACAGGTCGCAGAGTATCCGACTGGCCGCTCGCGCTGAAAGGCCGCCGTTGCCGCCGGGGCACGTGTCGGGCAAGGTCAAAGCATGAGCGAGCTAGAGATGTGCCACAGCCCACATTAGATCCGATCTTAGGGCTAAAAATTTTCGACTCACGACGGAGGTCGGACTGGACTTTACTAATAAAGATTTTATTCTTGCACTATCTGAAAGTTAGTACTGTTAAGTAATAAACTTTTTTAGGTACATTTAGTAAGAAATATCAACGAATGCGATTTATTGTTATTATTTTAGTCTTAATGACGACAGCAATGTTTTATGCGTCTTCGTGCTAAAAAATTATACATTTTATAAGTGTTTTGATTCCTCTAGAAATCCCTTACTTTTGCCGCTAACAATAAAACCTAAGTGGTTAAGAATTAAAAAAAACCTTTACGTCTGTAAGTTAAGAATAAAATGTCTGATACAGTTCAATATGGCCTAATTTGTTAAAACAATAGTTAAGACGTCCTTAATTGTTATTTTACACACATTTATTATTATTGGTTTGGACTGAATGAGTTCGATAAAACATTGATGCAACTCGGACTCATAGCCCGATGGAGTGTAAGAGAGATAGATGCGTCACAAGCTGAAAGCTTAGGCCGATAGTGCCTCTCTATCGCTTGTTCCGCGCTCTCGCTCGTACGCGAAACGTGAAACTTTCGTGCGTGCAGTCGTGGTGCAGTCGGTCATCGATTTATAAGACGTTATCACGTCAAAAACTTGTGTCGCACTCTCGATTTAGTTTTAAACGGGGTGTCAATTCCCAATTCACGATCCGCTATCAATCAGGCCTGTTTTCGTATCTTACAAATAATCCAATCATAAGCGCATCCCTAGCTGGCGTTTTTTCGGCTTTAACAAAGCGCGCGCGCTGCAGTTTTTGTGTGTGGTGAAGTAAATCAGTCAGTCACTCAGTCAGTCTCTTACTTGCTTCCTTGTGTGTGTGACGTGTCAGTCAGGTGCAACACGATGTTCTATCGGTATACGATTTCGACGATCTGCATAACAAATGGTTATGTACCAATTTATATTCTATTGCCAATTACCAACTTATTGATGAACTAATTGGCGCAATATTTTTGGAGCGTCTCAATGGACACAGCTACCTCGAGTGTCTTCAAGGAACCTTGGAGGAACTGCTATCTAACATCCCTCTTCATCTCCGTCGTGGATTGCAGTACTTCTAGCAAGATGGAGCCCCGGCGCACTACGACCGCGTTGCACGTACGTGCGTGCCTGCTTGCCTGCCTACATCGCATCGGCATCGCGCGAAGGATTGGTTGTGCTGGGCCGGTTCTCTGGTCGGCACGTTCCCTGGTCCCTATGCCTCTCGACTTCCATGAGAAGTGAAGGACTTAGTGTGTGATGAAAGTGATCTTAACATTCAAAGTGCGTCACATCACAATAACAAAAGCGAAAAGTGGCAGTGACACGTGGCGTTATTGCGCGTAAAAAAACACGTCAGTAGGTGACCTTTGGTCTGTAGGCGTCAGTGAAGGATATTTTTAAAATTTTTTTTATAAATTGGTGATTTGTAAATGCCTTTAAAGAAACTGACTCCTAATTAAGCAAGGTAAGGTGAATTGGAACCAAGCGGCACCTACTTACTCGATTGATTTGTAATTTATTTAGTTGTTTGTCAAAAAACTTATTTATTAGATAGGTACCTAGGTAGTTACACTTACAACAACGCTTAACTTGCAAGACCGTAGCCTGTGAAAATGTGATAGGGTGTCATAATAAAATAAATGTTATTAAAACCGTATTTTATTTTTTATTTCTATCCGCCTACTGACTCTGCTAAGGAAAGATAAAACTTTAAAATTACTAATTGAGTACAACAATTAAAATCAAGTAAATACCTTATCTACTTAAAATAAGGATGCAATCTAAGTCATAAAACATTGAAATTATCTTTTCTTAAGCTTCGAAGTTCGAACTAACAAAAAAACAATGTTGGCTATTAATTTAATTGGCATTGGTTTTAATGTTTGATAACAATCATTATTATTATGATAAGAAGCGCATTCTACACACACATGTAGGTACATGTGTGCATAAAGAGAAGCAGATTACAATTGGTCTGTGATTGGTCGACGAGACAGCCCGGCCGTGCTGCTAAACCAATCGCAGATCAGCTGACTTGACAGTTAGTATACACACAACTAACTTGCTAGTGTGCGCTGTGTACGTACACTACGTACGTACACAATCTGTAAACTACAGCTTGCACATGTGTTGGAAAAGATACAGAGTGTTTCAGGTTTGACTGTGATTTTATTGATTTATTTTGTTAGAAAGCATAACTTTTAAAAATGACTATGAAACAGTACCTTATTTTTTGCCATCGTATTTAGTATGATTTTTAGATACCACCCTATAAAGGAATGTAACTAATTTCGTTAGATCCTGTATTTATTGGTATTTACTTTTATATGTTTTTGTTTGAATATATTATTAAATTCATCTTTGACTAATCCAAATAGGTTTTCATATGATACATCTACAGTATCACTGTATGGTGGCAATAAATTTATTCCGCAATCAATATTATTTTTAAATCGATCTAATTTATTAGCAGTGACCGGCCTACAAACAATATTCACAATAGGCGAGACATGATGGTGCTCAAAAGAGGCTATTTGTCCACTATGGTCTGATCTAAGGCAATTTATAACTGATTTATCTACTACTTTACAATTACAGAAAATATTATCTAAGCAGGTAGCTGTTGTAGGAGTGATTCTAGTAGGTTCATTAAAAAGATTAATCAAATTAAAAGATTTAAAAAGATTTAGGAACCTCACTTGGTGTTTCTACTAATATGTTAAAATTAAAATCTCCACATACAACTATATTTTTGTTTGATTTACATAACTTTTTTAATACCGCTTCCATAGTGGACTCAAAAAGAAGGTAATCTGCCGATGGGGGTATGTATACACTAACAATAATATACTGCTCTAACTCAGCACACGCGAGTTCAATAGTTTGCTCCATAGAAAGTGCCACGATATCCTTTCGTTCCTTGGATTTAATATATTTTTTAATTAATATAAATGATCCCCCTCGTGTAGCTGACTCTCTACAGAACAAGCTAACAACTTCCCAGTTTTCGATTCCTATGAGCACTTCACATTTCTTAAACCAGTGCTCAGTTATGCAAAGGACATGTATATACATGAATATTCATGTCTTGTAAATATAATGATATTTCCAGTTCTTTGCCGGAAAAGCCTTGTATATTTTGATGAACAATATTGAGGCTGTAGGTCTTTTTCTTTGTCATAATGGGCTGACTGCAAGAGATTTTCTCTATTGTCTTATTATTTAATTTAAATGTATATTATTATCATTATTAATATTTAAATTAGTACAAATACTAATATTATCACTGCAAATGGTTTCATTTTTGTATTTTAAATCAATACAGTTAATATTTTATGCTAACAAAGTAGCTACTCGTTTCTTTAGTTTATAAGGCAGGTGTAAAGAGCTGCCAGTCAATTGAAAGCTATTATTAATAAATTTATTTGTGTCAAAAAACACAAATTTGTCGTTATGATGTTAAGTCATATTATAAATTAATGTATTCAATGAGTGAATACTGTCATTTTCTTGCGCTATTTGATTTTTACAAAAAGGTAGGGCACAAAATATTATTTTCCTTACATTTAAGCCAGACAAAATTGAGTAACTTTGAATGATTTTTGTCTTATTAAGGTTTTGACTATTTCCTAGCATTATAAAAAGGATAGAGTTAGAGTTTAATCTACTATTTTGTATACGATTAATTATTATATCAAGTGATGCACCTGGCATACAGTTATTAATAACATTACAACTTAATTTCTTACTTAGTAGAGGACCATAACCAACTCCTAACCTATCTGAAAACATAATTACATTTATCTTGATATTACTATATTGTGGTGTTTACATTGAAGGTTGCCGGTTAATATTCAACAGATTGGCCCCTGAGATGGTGTTATCTGTCACCTGTGTTACATTTATATTTGATCTGTTTTGGGATTTCCTATTTCTAAAAGTTTATTTGCGGCCAAGATATGCTCATTTATTTGTTCCTGGCCAGAAACATATTTGCATGTTATAGATTTTAAAGACTCATGTAACTGCGAGATGTCCGCCTGCATTCGTTCAATGTCAACATCGTATTTAGATCTGCTTTCATACAGTTTATTATGATAGATCTCTAGACTGTCTATTAACTCTGCACGTTCTTTCCTCAACTTAATATTATTATAAAAACATTTCTGTTTTTTAATTATTTTTTTAGTTTTTGTGATAAATTTATTTAATTTTAAATATTTCTTTAACCTATTTTTACTAGTTAACTTTATATTATGTTTAGTATCAAATTGACCTCTTTTACTTAATTCTAAATCAGAAACTACTGCATGCCCACCCGGGCTTCCAATCAACTCCTCATAGAGGTTCAAGGTCTGCGAGAACACTTGTTGTTTTTTTTCTTCTTCGAAATGCAATAAAGTCCTGTTGGCATCTCGAAGTTCAGTCTCCAATTCATTGTTGCGCAATAGTGTCTGTTCGAAAATATTGCTGCACTGGTTGAAGGTGTTGATGGTATTTAGTAAGTCATCACGGTGCTCGGTGACTTCTTGGAGTTGGGCATGCAATTCAACTAATTCTTTTTTGAGTTGGGAGTTTTTTTTTGTCACTGTCTTCCACGGCTTCTTTTCCCATCTCTTGGATACCACTCTGAGACTGCCTTGCACCATTTTCCTTGTTTGTCACGCATCATATGCCCGGTCCACCTCCATTTTTGTTGGTCAATACGTAATAGGATATCGGTTAGTTTGGTTTTCATCTTGATGTCAATGTTTCTGATTTTGTCTCGAAGTTTCGACCCTATTATGCTGCGTTCCATTGCTCTTTGGCATTTGGCAAGTTTGTCTCTTAAAGATTTAGTAAGTGCCCATGTTTCACATCTATAGGTTAAGCATGGAAGGATGCAAGTGTTGAAAGTTTTTCTTTTTAGTGCCATGCCTATGTCCTGTGACTTCATGATTTCCTTAAGTGACCAGTATATCTTCCAGCCATTGGCGATCCTTGTATTTATTTCCTTTGCTATTAGGTCTTTTGGGGAAATAAGCTGGCCTAGGTTAGTATATTCATTTATAAACTCTAGGTTCGCTCCGTTTACGATTATGTCTACCTGCGTTGAATTGGTCATAACTTTGGTCTTGGCAAGGTTCATTTTCAGGCCAACTTTCTCGCTTTCCTTGCTAAGGCTTTGTATCATTTGTTCTAGAGTTTCTGGCTTCTTTAAAACTCAATGTGACCCTGACAATTTGAAGCAAGAGCTAAATCATGTTCAGGAGGTTCTCATTAAAGACGGATACAAAGTGTCACCACATCTGTTGAAGCCACTGATAAAACGCTCTCTAAGTCCGAATGTAAGCAGACATCCCGCATTTTTGCCTTACGTGAAAGGAGTGACTGATAAAATTGGCTCCCTGCTAAAGAAATGGTCCATTCCCACGATTTACACCCAGGGGTTAAAAGTGCAGACTTTACTAGGCACAACGAAGGATGTCTTGCCGTTACAAACACCAGGTGTTTACAAAATAAACTGTAGCTGCGGGAGTTCCTACATAGGCCAAACGAAACGAACCATCGCTGAAAGGCTTAAAGAGCATATAGCTGCTGTGAAAAACCGCCAAACTGCGAAATCAGCGATTGCCGAACACCTTCTTGAATCGGGCACTAATCACTGGATTGAATTTCATCAAACGCAAGTTCTTTCCACGGATCGTTTTTCCAGGATTTCGTATTATATATAACGGATTTGTCATTTCATCTATTTGTTTTTTAATAGCTTGGTAGTTGATTTCGCCTTGTTTGCAGGGAACCCTAAACTGGTTGTGTATATTAACTGCTATGTGTTTACGTGACAGTTTTGTTGGGGCCTTCTTAAATGAACTGCGCACCATACGATGGTTTGTATTGAAGTTCAGCCTTGTTATAACAATAGTGTCTGTGAAAACTTTAGGGTGATTGGTTATTATGTAGTCTATCTCATTTTTGTATGTTCCATCAGGAGATACCTAGGTCCATTTATTTTTGTTTTTTTTTCTTAAATATGGAATTAAGTACTGTTAAGTTATGTTACATGAGAAATTCTACCAGTCTCTGTCCATTGCGACTTCTTTTACCGTGTCCAAATGTCCCCAGTATATATTCGTTGTGGTTTAGTCTTGCTCCTACTTGTGCATTGAAGTCACCCATCAAGATAATGTGATTATCGTAATATTATTGTAATGTTTGTGATAGGTCTACATAAAACGAATCTAAGATGGACAGTTCTGCTTGTTCAGTAGGTGCGTAGACTTGTATTATCGACCATGACTTTTTATAGTTGGGTAACTTCACATTAAGTATTGCTAATCTATCGGAAATTCCTATTATTTCACGGATATAGTGTTTCAGGTGTCGTTTAATAAGAAAGCCAACTCCGTACTGCCCAGCTGTTTTTCCTTTTTGGCACAAGATGTAGTCCTTGTATTCCTCAATTTTTTCTTTATGTCTTCGCATTTCGCTTATACCTAAAATGTCGAGCTTTACATTTTCTAAGGCATTTTCTAGCTCCAGCAAGCTTTCATGAGTCCGGAGGGTTCTCGTGTTCAATGTAGCGATGTTATACACTGTACATCTTTTTGTTAGAAGGTAGCGGTCTAAATCTCCCGCGGGGACCAGCCGTGCTGGGAGATGTTTCATTTGTTGTTGTTTGTGTAGTTGTTTTGAATATCCGGTTTTTGGTGGTAATGTATTAGTTTCTATAGTTGTTTTTGTCTGACAGTGAGTATGATCTTTCGCGCATGAACTGAAATGCATTTTTCCTTTGCATTTTATTAGGGTTAATGGGCTGATTCTGTTTATCTGGACTTTGTGTTACTGATCTTTTTCTTTTTTCATAATCGTTTTTTTGTTTGTTTTTTTCCATCCTTTTTTGCTTGCAAGGCTGATTTTGGCAGGTCTTGAGTGATATAAGTGTTGGATTTCATTTTTTGTTTGTTTAATAAGTATCTGTATTTTTTCTGCAGGGTGGTAGTTGCTAGTAAGATTGGTCTAGTTTTGCCTGTTTTGTCGCCCTTTTTCCCTAGTCTCTGCAGTCTATCAATCTCCCCCTTTTCCATATCCACATCTATTCCTTTTAGCGTTGATGTGGCAAGCGTGATTAAATCATTGTGATTTTCTTCCTCCGATTCTGGGAGCCCGTGGAGTATGATGTTATTTCTCTTACTGTTTGCTTCGAGGTTTTGTATTTTTTTGTTTAATTTTTCGACTTCGCCTTTTAATTTTTCATTTTCTTCATTTTATTGGCTGTAGTTTTTCGTCTACCTTTTGAAGGACGGCAGCAGTAATGTTTTCGGTAGTGGTTTTTGTTTGAAGATTTAGTTGTTCCGTCATCTTTGTCAAAAGTAGCGACATCTCTGGTGACAGTAGAGTCGTCCTGCTGTTTTCGGGAAACGGAACGCAAAAAATAATAACTTTCTGAACGTAGCCGTACCCGTTTGTTGTGTTGGCAGCACTTCGTTTGTCGTCTATGGTGGTGTTGTTTCTACGTAGTTTATTTGATCAGTGGTGTTGTTAACCAATTGTGTAGGTAATAATGAAAGTAAATTATAACCTTCAAAGAACACAAGTCGAATTGATTTATCGAGATAAGATCACTTTTTGGTCCTATTTATTGCGGTTTTCGGCAGTATTTCAATTAACACACGCGCAAGGAAGATTTTTAGTGGCACTATTGCAGCCAGTTATTGTTATTTCTCACTGATTTTATTTAATTTAGAGAGCCTTTTTAATAAGCAGTTGACGAAAGTAACACCGGAACCGGCTTTAACTACTTAGCTTACCATTATATATGGAGCCGCGCTCGAGTTCCTCCTAAACCTGAGACCTCTTGATCTCATCATACAGGAGGAAGCACAGTCAGCCGCCTTGAGACTAAGAGCAAACGGACTATGGAAACAAAACATAGAAACAACGAACTTAGAAGTTCTGCACGGGGTTCTGCAAGGGGTTCTCAAGAAACTACCACTCCTTGAGGCGCCCATGGACAGAACTCCGTGTCAACACATCTTCGATCGAAGATTCAATATCCAACTCACAGAAGAATTAAAAGATAACTCTGGCATCAATAAAGTGAGGATATACACAGACAGCTCAAAAACGGCATATGGCACCGGAGCCGGAGTCTTCTCGAATGATTTAAACATAAAAATTTCAACCACACTAGACAAGTTAAACACCATCTTTCAGGCAGAATGCATTGGTATCACCAAAGCGGCACAGGCGGTTGCAGCCAGGGACGTCCGAGACCTTAGCATTAAAATTGTCTCGGATAGTGCATCCGTACTCCAAGCCTTACAAAACAATGCTATAACCTCCGTCCTTATACTGGAGTGTCACAATGCACTCCAATCCATTGCGAACACGAACAGAGTAGTTCTGCAATGGATCAAGGGACACAGCAACTCACTGGGCAATGATGCAGCAGATAAATTGGCCAAAAGAGGATCGAAGGCAGTAGTCCATGGACCGGAACCACTACTGCCCATAACTCAGGCCCAAATTAAAACGTGGCTGCGCGAAAGAACCAGAGAAACACACCAAATACAATAGACGAACAATGTAGGATGCAGGCAAACAAAAGATGCAATTCCGGTTGCATCAAAAAAGCTTGGCCGCAACCTCATCAGACTAAAGAGGGACAAACTTCGCAGGGTTATAGGTGTTATAACCGGCCACTGTTCACTAAACAAACACCTGTTTAACATAGGAGTAACAGACAGCCCCATATGTAGAGGATGTATGGAGGCAGAAGAAACGCCAGAGCACGTGCTTATGGAGTGCGGGAGTGTGGCAGAACAACGGGCACGGATTCTCCAATCACCCGGATCACTCCCGGAAGCCTTCAGGACCCTAAAAAGGCTGCTGACCTTCTGGGAAGACCTGGAATGGTTGGAGTAAAGGGGAAGGATGTAGCACGCACAATGGCCCAATCAAGAGGCTAAGTGCGGAAACCTCCCAGCTAAAACAAACAAACATTATATGGAGCAAATAATTATAAATGAATTATGTGATGTTGTCCAATTTGTATTGTCCAATATTATTTATTAATCAATTAATATTGATGCAAAATAATAAAACAATGTACTACGTTTAAGTTTACGCGTTCCTAACATTGTTTTTACTTAAAATAAGCTTTCATAACAACACACTGGAATATTTTTATAAAAATTTAGTTCCGACGCAAGTTTTCTCACCGACAAATCTTAGGTGACAAAACATTCGTAACTTCACGATAGCCAGCTATCGCCAGTCACGATACTATACGTCAAAAAAAGGTTTGTGCTCGCGAAGTAAGTTGACATTTAACGTTACGTTTACCGTACGCTTACTTTACGATACGAAATTCATTCGTGCTGCCAAATTTAGTTTGCTTTACGTCCGATAGAGGCGCTGTCAGATTCTCATACAAATGGTTTACGTTAACGATACGAATACTTTGACGCAAGTTATTCGTGCTCGCGCTACAGATTCGAGGTAACCTGTGTGAGTATTACGTTGAATCCAATTACAAATCATGAACAGTATGGATCGTTGAAAATTATTTATGAAGTAAGTACTTTTATGTCTCGAATCAGTTTTAATTCGATTATGGGACATTTTTTGTAAATGATTAAGTATCTAGGTAAGTTATTTAATATGATATGAATTAGCTGTTTGCTAGAGTCATTCGAATAGTTCATTATTCATTATAAAATTTGTTGAAATGAACCCAGAGACCTATTTAAATGAGTAAAAAGACGAGTTTTCGGATTTGACTTATTCTGATTCATCAACTCAATGTGTAAAATTAGAGTAATTGAACGATTCAAATGAATAAATAGAAGAGTTTTCGAATACTAATTGATCAATTCAAAGTGTAAAATTGGGGCTTCTGGATTCCTTGATCCAGATGCCCCAATTTTACACTACTAACTGCTGTCGAAAGTATCGAGTGCCACAAACGATCCCACTTTCGTGTCACTGTTAAGTGAGCTCCTTCGTAACCGCCGCTTCTGCGTCCATTTACACGGAAAGAAGAGCAGATGGCGATGTCAGAAAAACGGCCTTCCCCAAGGAAGCGTCCTGGCACCACTTCTATTCAACGTCTACACGAATGATCAGCCCCACCACCCTAACACTCAGCAATATATCTATGCCGATGATCTTGCACTAACTTGTCAAGATAAGACCTTCGAAACCGTTGAAAGTACACTGAATCTTGCCTTGGAAAACCTTCATGAATATTACGAGCATAACGCTCTAAGGCCCAATCCAAGCAAAACCCAATCGTGTGCTTTCCACCTACGTAACCGCGAGGCAAACAGGGAGCTGAACATTTCCTGGAAAGGCGTCGCCATCCAACACAGTAACTTCCCTAGATACCTGGGAGTGACACTGGACCGCTCTCTGACTTACAAGACCCACTGTAGAAATACAAAACAAAAAGTTAATTCCCGCAATAACCTACTGCGCCGTCTCTCATCCACAACTGGGGAGCAAACCCAACGGTTATGCGCACTACGGGACTAGCTTTGTGTTTCTCAGCAGGAGAATACGCGTGTCCAGTGTGGGCTAGGTCAGCACATACCAGAGACGTGGACCAGAGCTGAACGACACCTGTCGCATAGTGACTGGCTGTCTTAAGCCAACCCCGGTCGGTATGCTGTTTCCTCTTGCGGGAATAGCTCCACCCAGAGTCCGCAGAGAAGTGACATGTTCGCTTGAAAAACAAAAACAGGAAAGCGACCCGAGACATCCACTTTACGGGCTCTCCCCCGCCACAGGTCGGTTGCGAAGCCGCAAAAGCTTCCTGCGATCTACGCAGCCTACCGACGAAACCCCTACTGACATGAGGTGCAGGCTTTGGGCAAGCGAGTATCCACACTCACTGTACGCAGTGGGCAGCGAGACTTCGCGGTTTAACGGCTCATTACGGTTTTAACGACATCGAGGAGGCATTACGAGATCGGTTCGTGATGGGAATGCTCGCGGGACCCGAACGAGACAAACTGTTTGTCCAGGACCTCAAGGAGTTGACGTTTGCAAAAGCAGTGGAGTTGGCTGAAACACTCAGATGTGCGCGCGCTGGATCTACGAGTTCCAGGACTCAGCAAGATCGATTGTTCAAAATCAACCACGATTCTTCGAGCGGAAGAACAAAAGCCTCGGAGAAATGTACAGTGTACGGTTTTTATCCTGGCTTGTTGAGTTGCGTTGACAAGTGTAGGAAGTGCAACACGAAAGGGCATTTACAAAAGATGTGCCAAAAAGTGAATTACGTTGAGGCATCAAACAGCGGCGCGGAGGTAGGCGAGGATGACGGTAAATTGTTTAATATTTCTAGTAAGCATGGTGAGCCTATGGTAGAAAAGGTGACAGTAGGGGTGCCACTACAATTTGAAGTCGATAGTGGATCTTCCGTTACGATTGTATCAGATTTTTTGTTTCGTAAATGGTTTCCTAATGTGCGGTTACTCCCCACAGCAAAAAAATTAATGACTTACATTGGTGCTAACATCGAATGCAAAGGAGTAGCACAGTTACCAGTAACCTATTTAAATCAAACTTACGAATAAGACTTTTATGTAGTACACGGTGTTGGTCCACCACTTCTGGGACGTGACTTTATTTCCCTATTTAAATTGGAACTGTTACCATGTAAGTACGTAAGCAACGGCTACGGGGAAAACATAAAAGAACATTTAAAATTTCGGTACCCCAAAAGTTTTTCCCGATAACTTAGGCGCGTTTAATAAATATAAAGTGAAATTACAATTAAAACCCGAAGCGAAACCAGTGTTTTTTAAAAGCGCGGCCAATAGCTTTTGCGCTAAGAGAAAAAATTGATAGCGAGATTGATCGTCTAGTTCAATTAGGTGTTTTAAAACCGGTTGACCACTCTGATTTCGCATCCCCGATCGTCCCAGTATTGAAGCGCAACGGCACGGTAAGGCTGTGCGCAGACTGGCGCAATGGCGTACAACCAATTTTTGTTGGACGATCAATCACATGAGATTACGTGCATAAACACACACCGCGGCTTATTTAAATATACGCGCATGGTTTTCGGTCTTTCAAGTGCACCCTCTATTTTCCAAAAGGCAATGGAATGCGTACTGTCTGGCTTAGAAGGAGTATTGTGTCTATTAGATGACGTTCTGATAACAGGAAATAACAGAACCATACATTTGCGAAGATTAGAAGCGGTTTTAAAAAGATTACAGGACATCGGATTGGTTTTGCAACAGGAAAAATGTGAGTTCTTTCAAAATGAAATAAACTATTTGGGGTACACGATAAATAAACATGGTCTAAAAAAATCATTAGATAAAATTAGAGCAATTGTCGATGCGCCAGTACCTACTAATGTTCACAAATTGCAGTCCTTTTTGGGCTTTATTAACTACTACCGCAATTTTGTACCCGACGCATCAACTATTCTCAGTCCCCTGTATGATTTGCTTAAGAAGCACACCAAATGGGTGTGGGGAAAAGCTCAAAAGGAGGCTTTTATTAAAAAAAAAATATATTTGCTTCGGAGAAAGTTCTCGTGCATTTCGACCCTAATGCAAAACTAATCCTGACTGTTGATGCGTCACCGAAGGGCCTAGGCGCGGTGCTCGCTCAGAGAGACAAGGATGGCTGCGAACGGCCGATCTCTTTCGCGTCACGCACTCTGAATGCAGCAGAGAAGAGATATTCTCAAATTCAGAAAGAAGCGACCGCTATAATATTCGGGGTGCGACGCTTCCACCAATATCTTTACGGTAGATCTGATCCATTTATTTTACGTATTGACCATAAGCCACTCATATCAATTTTTGACCCATATAAAGGCATACCGGAGGTATCTGCAAATAGGCTACAGAGATACGCTATGTTTCTTTGTGGATACAACTACGTAATCGAATATGTTCGAAGTGAAAATAACTGCGCCGATTATTTTTCTCGAAGCAGTTTGCCTCAGGTGGTGGAGGACGGGGCGCGTGAACGCGAGGGCGCGGGCGGTGAGTTGCGGGGACGGGGACGCGCTGTGCAACCGAGTCGCGGCGAGCGCGACATCCAGCAGTCGCGTGAAACCGGCGCCGGCGCCGATAGATCGTGCATCTTATATTCATTTTGTGATCGGAGGCAGCATGCCCATTACACTAAATGAATTACGCGCGGAGGTACAAAACGATGTTATCTTAAACAAAGTTGCTAGGTACATATTGAAGGGTTGGCCTAGGCGACTAAATAATAAGAGCAGTTTAAAACCTTATTTTTTGTGTAGGACTCAGTTATCATTTGAGAACGGTTGTATTATGAGGGGTCATAAAGTAGTTTTGCCGACCACTTTACAACAAAGAGTTATGCAAGAATTGCATAGTTCTCATCTGGGAATAGTCAAAACAAAATCAGCTGCGCGAAAATTGTTTTGGTGCCCGGGAGTCTATGAAGCCATCGAAAGGTTGAAGGTACTTGTGACATTTGCATGCAATTGCGCCCATCTCCACCTCGGGTATCCATTTCACCTTGGGAATTTCCACGTGAACCTTTTTCTAGAATCCATATAGATTTCTTAGGACCTATCAATGGACAGGTCTATTTGGTTGTGGTAGATGCATACACTAAATGGGTGGAAGTTTACAATATGCACAGTGCTACTACGTCATCGGCTTTTTATATCAAAGTTCGGTATACCACATAGTGTCGTGAGTGATAACGGTACAGCTTTTACGGGGCAGGAGTTTCAGATGTTTTGTCTTTCTAACGGTATAACACACATAACTTCCCCGGCTTATCACCCCGCCAGCAATGGCCAAGCCGAAAGTTATGTAAAAATTGTAAAAAAGGGAATTAAAAGTTCAATTTTAAGCAGTCGAAACGTAACGGAGTGCTATAATAATTTATTAAAATACCTTTTCAACTACAGAAACTCGATCCACGGTACCACAGGACTGTCACCGGCTCAATTGACCTTTGGCCGGGAATTAAGATCACGGCTACACATGTTAAACCCTATCACTTCGCCTCCGTCCGAGCCGTTGTCTGATGTCGTCAAACATAAACAGTGTTCACAGATTAAGTTTCATGGCGGTAAAAGTAACTATAACCTGTATGTCGGAGCTAATGTACTTTACAAACATTTTTTGAATAATAAAAAAATCTTATGGAAAAAAGGCACAATAGTGAAAAAGCTAGGCAAAGTAATGTATTTAGTTAAGGACATTTTTTCATCAATGTGCCATCGCAAACATATAAACCAATTAGTTATATACAAAGGAGCTCATAACACGGGCGTAACAAAACAACAGACTGTTGATGTTGAGATTGCTGACATTCTAGTACCATTGTCAAGCACTAATGTCCCTTCTATCTCTCAATCGGGATACGAGGGAAGGGTGGATGAAGGTGTTACAGACCCTACGGACCCGCCTTCGCGCGCAGTCATTGATGGGTCCCTGCAGATGACTGGAGACGAGGACGAGTTTCACGAGGCTGAGCCAGGGGACTCGGGTGAGTCAGCCAGTAGCGGCGACGCGCTTTCCACTCCAACACTTATTCGGCGCGGTGATCCATCCTCACGTTTAGTGTTACGAAACATCCCTCGCATAGATTATTAAACTTAAATGTAAATGTTATTTTTGTAAGTAGTATACTCTTAATCTTAATAGAAGGGGAGATGATGTTATGTATATGTATGTATGTATAAGCGGCTGCGCCCACTCTTGTGTCAGTTTCAATAAAACAGTGCGCTAACGGCAATCAGTGTGTTCACACGCCTCGGCGGTCCTCCTAAATAAACCATTTACTATGAACAGTTTTGGGCCACGAGTCTCGTGCCGGTACAGCTCTGCACCGCTGATGGTGTGTTCAGACCGCGTAACTAGATGTGGCGTCACGGTGCTGCGCTTGTAGGTTTTGGCGCTTCGATCTTTTATCACTCTCCAGGTATCGCCTTTCTTTACTTTGTAAAGAGAGTCCATCATCCTGGAGAGTGATAATACCGAGTTCAGAGTCGTAGCCTCGCCATCCTTGACCCTACGTTCAGCAGAGCTACGCTGCAGGTTAACCTCTAAGGCAAATGCTTCTTCTTTGCTCTGTGTGTTATTACCCGGTACGCCCTTAGCAGTACGCAACTGTGGACCGCGCAATACTGTCCCACTTGCGTCGCACCGGGCAATCAGAGCTAAAAGCGTTGTGCCCAGCGTCCCCCAGCTTCGCGCTCTGGCAGTTTCGGGGACTCAGCGGCAAGATAGCCTGCGCACTGCGCGCGGAGGTGTGCGCCTCCGCAATGCGATCATGAGTCCTCGACTGCCCTGCAGACCTTTTTGCTGTGCCCATATCCCAGGCAGCCGTATCCGTTTGTTGTGTTGGCAGCACTTCGTTGGTCGTCTATGGTGGTGTTGTTTCTACGTAGTTTATTTGATCAGTGGTGTTGTTAACCAATTGTGTAGATAATAATGAAAGTAAATTATAACCTTCAAGGAACACCAGTCGAATTGATTTATCGGGATTAGATCACTTTTTGGTCCTATTTATTGCGGTTTTCGGCAGTATTTCAATTAACACACGCGCAAGGAAGATTTTTAGTGGCACTATTGCACGCAGTTATTGTTATTTCTCACTGATTTTATTTAATTTAGAGAACCTTTTTAATAAGCAGTTGAAAAAGTAACACCGGAACCGGCTTTAACTACTTAGCTTACCATTATATATGGAGCCGCGCTCGAGTTCCTCCTAAACCTGAGACCTCTTGATCTCATCATACAGGAGAAAGCACAGTCAGCCGCCTTGATACTAAGAGCAAACGGACTATGGAAACAAAATATAGAAACAACGAACTTAGAAGTTCTGCAAGGGGTTCTGCAAGGGGTTCTCAAGAAACTACCACTCCTTGAGGCGCCCATGGACAGAACTCCGTGTCAACACATCTTCGATCGAAGATACAATATCTTACTCACAGAAGAATCAAAAGATAACTCTGGCATCAATAAAGTGAGGATATACACAGACGGCTCAAAAACGGCATATGGCACCGGAGCCGGAGTCTTCTCGAATGATTTAAACATAAAAATTTCAACCACACTAGACAAGTTAAACACCATCTTTCAGGCAGAATGCATTGGTATCACCAAAGCGGCACAGGCGGTTGCAGCCAGGGACGTCCGAGACCTTAGCACGGGCACGGGGGTTACACTCTCGGAATTTCTAACCAAGCCCCGTCATGACGCGTTCCTTGAAGCTCGAAAACGCATCTCAAAGTGTTGGACGCGGAATGGGATCATCGTGGTCACGGCGGCCGACAGTCACACCATCGGATAACGACCATGGCGGAGCTGGACGAGATTGTCCCCGCGACGGCGGCGTCTGCGGCACAACAAGCCACCACTGCGGGAGTTTCTGGCGTAGGTCAGGGCGACTCCACTAACACCAGATCAAGGCGTAAGAAGTGATAGGATTTGTGCAGTTTTTTCATGTCGGAGTAATTTAAATTTGTGTAGGTAGGTCAGTCCAACTTTTTCAGCCTAGCTTCAACGATAGTTGTGCCCACTAATTCTTTATTTTATTTTTTAAATTTAGTACTTTGTTTAACTCCAAAACAAGTAAATTAGATACCCGAAATTCTTAATTTGTTATTTATATTCGTTCGTTTGTTATGTTTTTATTGTCGCATGACATTTTTGACACATGACAGCTGTCTGATTGTGTGACACGTTCGGAAACACTCATTCAATGTGGGGCAATAACGTTATAACGTTTTTTTATTTTTATTTTTATTTAGGTTGTTTGCTCTGATATGTTTTTCGATGTATATACATATTTCAGTTAAATTTATTGAATTGTGATTGTTCTGTATTACTCAGATATCAAATTAAACACAGGCAGTGCTTGATTTGATGTTTGAGTTGATTTCTTGCAAACAGCTGGCGGGTAGAGGTATAATCGGTGGGTACATTTTAAGTACCTATCGTAAATATTTTATTTATGTATTTTATAGTTACTTAATATTATATTAGATATACCATAAATATTTATGAACGTTTCTAGTGATACATCTGAACATTTTCTCTCTTTCTCTTCTTCATCATCATCTAGTGACAGCAGTTTTTACTCCGCGTTACCCTCTCTATTCGACGAGCTTAATGCTGCTTTTTCTAATGTTCCCAAAAATTTTAATGTGGTTCACATCAACGCGCAAAGCATACCAGCCCACTATCCGGATATGCTTGCAGCTTTTAACAACAAAAACATACATGCTGTCCTGGTATCGGAGACATGGTTGAACGCCTGTCTTCCGTCAACATCTTACTCCTTACCAGGCTTTCAGTTAGTACGAAATGACCGCATTGTTAGATCTGGTGGTGGCATTGCAATATATATTCGTTCACAAATTCCCTTCACGATAGTTAACGTATCTCCTCCATCCGCATCATCTGATGTTGCTCAACATCTTTTTATTGAAATAAGTCTTTCCCACACAAAGCTTCTTCTCGGTGTCTTCTATAGACCTTCTTCAAAGGTGGATTACTTTTCTGCCTTTGAGAAAACTTTAGAGGACCTGACTCCCTTATACAGTCATACAATACTGATGGGAGACTTCAATACCTGTTTATTTAAAAACGACTCCCGCTCCTCTCGCCTTAGATCTATAACTTCGTCTTGTAACCTGAATATTCTCACTCTTAACGCTACCCACTACTTTCCTAACTGCGCTCCTTCTCTTCTTGATTTGATTATTGTCAACTCCACTGGCCATGTTGAAAAGCACGGTCAATGTCATGCAGATGCTTTCTCTTATCACGACCTTATTTACCTATTGTATAAGATTCGTCCCCCAAAAGCTAGGGCGAAATATCTCCTGCAACGCAATTTTAGTGGCATGAACGTTGATGCTCTTAAACTGGATGCGTATGAGATAGACTGGTCCGTGATTGAGGGTGCTAGTAGTGTGGATGAGAAGGTCACGCTTTTCAATAATCTCCTTCTTGAATTGTACGACAAGCACGCTCCTGTTCGTCCTGTTAAAATTAAACATGTTCCTGCGCCATGGCTCACGGATGAACTGAAGTCGTTGAGAGACAAGAAAAACCTTGCAAAAACGAAGTTTAAAATGGACCCGTCCGACAAAAACCGCGATAAATATAAAATTCTACGAAATCGCTGTAATACTTTGTGTAGAGACGCTCAAAGACGCCATATCCATAAATCTGTAGAAAATGGAGATCCAGCTAAAGTCTGGAGGTTCCTCAAGTCTATTGGAGTTGGTAAAACGCGTAATGATCCTATCTCTAAAAACATAGATACTGACCTTTTAAATAAGCATTTCTCCACTTCCATACCTGTTGATAGCACAACAAAAATGAGTACTCTCAGTAAACTTTCGTCACTTCCAACTCCTGACTACCCTTCTTTCAGTTTTAAAAAACCATTAAAAACCAATTTATTTCTGTAAATAGGCTTAAACTAAGCGCTTTTACACGTCCCAATATTTTTTTTCCCTACCACTACTTCGGGACAATTTTGGGCTAGCGCCGAGAAGAAGTAGCGCAAGAAACTCGGTCACTATTGTCAGCCTCTTTTAAATAGTATATATTTTACATTACAAGATAAATGTACCTGTGCGAGCAGGGCAGTATTTATTTCCAAATATTTTTATCGTTTATATAATCATTTACAGTATAATATCCTTTTTTCATTAAAGTTGTTTTAATATGCGATTTAAATTTTATTTTAACAGGGGCAGTTCTACAATAGACGCTGGTAATTTATTAAAAAAGCGAATACATTTTCCCATAAACGAATTACCCACTTTATGCAGTCTGAAATTGGGAACGGCAAGCTTATTCTTATTCCGTGTGTTAAGATTATGAATGTCACTTTTCTTAAGGAATAAGGACAGGTTTTTGCGGATGTACATTATATTCTCATAAATAAATTGGGATGCTACTGTAAGTATATTAATTTCTTTAAACAGTTCTTTTAAGGAGTCTCGGGGTCCAAGGCCGTAAATTGCCCGTACAGCTCTCTTCTGCAGTACAAATATAGATTCAATATCTGCTGCTGAGCCCCATAACAATATTCCATATGACCTTATACTATGAAAATAGCTAAAATACACCAATCTTGCCGTTTCAACATCAGTCAGTTGTCTTATCTTTCTCACGGCATAAGCAGCAGAGCTAAGTCTTCCCGACAGAGTCTCGATATGCGCACCCCATTGCAAACGGGAATCTAAAGTGATTCCTAAAAATGTAGTGGAACTAGATGTATTAAGTTGTTCATCTTTTACAGTAATATGTGTTGAGACAAGTTTTACGTTGGGCATTGTGAATTTAATGCACTTTGTTTTATTTGCATTGAGCATAAGATTATCCTATCAAGCTTCAATTGCCCCACCGGTTGGATCGCATAATAGATTTTTTATTGTGTCTCTTGACCTTGGCCTGACAGGTTAATGGTGGTGAACCAATGCAATACTTGCGAGAGTGCATTATTTACATCGTCAAATGAGTCTTTACCTCTCTTGATTTTAAAAATCAATGAAGTATCATCTGCAAATAACACTGTCTCACAGAGGTCTTTCGTAAAAGATGGAAGGTCATTTATGTAAATTAGAAAGAGCAGAGGCCCTAATATCGATCCCTGCGGCACGCCCATAGTAAGAGGCGACCCAGAAGACTCAGCTCCATTGATACAAACTTTTTGTGTTCTGCCTGTGAGATAAGAGTTTACTAAATCTGAGGCATCGCATGAAACACCATAGTGTCTAAGTTTTTTCAGTAAAGTTTGATGGTCCACACAATCAAAAGCCTTAGAAAGATCACAAAAAACTCCTAAAGCGTCCTGCCTACTTTCCCAAGCATCAAACACGTGTTTCAAGAGTGCAACTCCAGCATCTGTAGTGCTTCTACCTTTCGTGAAGCCATATTGTTTGCTATGTAACAATTTATTAAGGACAAAGTGTGATAAAAATTGATTGAAAATTACTTTTTCAAAAACTTTACTAAGTACCGGTAAAATTGAAATTGGTCGAAAATTTGAAGGATCATTTTTCTCGCCTGATTTATATAAAGGAATTATCTTACTAAATTTCATAAAAGTAGGAAACTGTTTATCATCAATACATTTATTAAAAAGAATTGTAAGATAAGGGGCTATCGTATTTATAATTGTATTGATAATATTGACTGAGATCCCCCATAAGTCTTCAGTTTTTTTCATGTTCAATTCCTTGAAAGTTTTTATTAGTATATCAGGATTAATATGTCTAAAATTAAATGGAGTTTTGCACTCATCAACACCCGACTTGAGAAGGGATTCAGCTAGTTCAGCAGAAGAAGCCAGTTCTTTAGTTGTAGAGGGAGCTATATTCGAAAAGAATTCCTCGAAAGCATTTGCAACTTCTGCATGTGAGTTAATTAGTTTATCCCCAATTTTAAGAGAGTAAGAGTGATCATTCTGTTTACGCCTACATGTTTCTTTATTTATTATGTTCCATGTGGCCTTTGCTTTATTATCAGAACCCAAAATAATATTTCGAAGATGATTTGATTTTGCAGTGGCACATACTTTTTTAAATATTTTAGAGTAATTTCTAACATGATCTATGATCTGTGGGTTCTGAGTGTTTGCTTTTAGACTATACAAGTCATATAATGTTCTTCTACTTTTGTAAATACCAGGTGTAGCCCATTCATTAAACTTACACCTGACTTTATTTGCTTTTAATTTTATTTGTGTGAAAATTTTATCAAATTCATTTTTAATCAAGCCTAAAAGATCCTCATATAACAGATCAACACTATGGCTACTGCTAGATTTTAGTAAATCTATACCGTTACACATTTTCTCTTTAAATCGGTCTATTCTATTTACGGTTATTGGCCTGCAGACAGCATCTATAATTTCTCGGACATGATGGTGCTCAAACGACGCCCTCTGGCCACTATGGTCAGACCTTAAATAATTTATAACTGATTTATCTATTACATTGCTATTGCAAAAAATATTATCTAAGCAAGTAGCTGTTGTGGGAGTCACTCTTGTTGGTTCATTAAATAAGTTAATTAAATTAAACGATTTAAAAAGATTAAGAAAACGAGTTGAATTCGGTGAATTTACTAATATATTGACATTAAAATCTCCACACACAACTATTTTCTTACTAGAACTACAGACTTTTTTCAAAGCCTCTTCCATATTGGATTCAAAAAGCTGGTAATTGGCTGATGGGGGGCTGTACACGCTTATTATTATATACTGCTCTAGCTCAACACATGCTAGTTCAATAGTTCGTTCAATCGAAAGTGACACTATATCTTTACGCTCTTTAAAGTTTAACTCACTATTTAATAGTATAAGTGACCCCCCCCTAGTAGTGGACTTCCTTGTGAACGAACTGCCGATTTTATAATTTTCAATGTTTATCATTAACTCATATTGATTAATCCAATGCTCTGTTAAACATAGTACATGTACATTTAAATCGTGTAAGAATAAGGCTAATTCTAACTCTTTGCCAGCCAAGCCTTGCATATTTTGGTGCACAATATTAAAGGTAGGCTTAGCTTTTGTCTGCTCTCTTAGTTTAAATTATTTGAGATTGTCACAGGAATAATATTTAAATTAGTACTGCTACTAATATGTTTGTCACAGTAAATGGTTTCATTTTTGTATTTTAAATCAATACAGTTAATATTATATGCTAACAAAGTAGCTACTCGTTTTTTTAGTTTATAAGGCAGGTGTAAAGAGCTGCCAGTCAATTGAAAGCTATTATTAATAAATTTATTTGTGTCAAAAAACACAAATTTGTCGTTATGACGTTGAGTCATATTATAAATTAATGTATTCAATGAGTGAATACTGTCATTTTCTTGCGCTATTTGATTTTTACAAAAAGGTAGGGCACAAAAAATTATTTTCCTTACATTTAAGCCGGACAAAATTGAGTAACTTTGAATGATTTTTGTCTTATTAAGGTTTTGACTATTTCCTAGCATTATAACAAGGATAGAGTCAGAGTTTAATTTACTATTTTGTATACGATTAATTATTATATCAAGTGATGCACCTGGCATACAGTTATTAACAACATTACAACTTAATTTCTTACTTAGTAGAGGACCATAACCAACTCCTAACCTATCTGAAAACATAATTACATTTATCTTGGTATTACTATATTGTGGTGTTGACATTGAAGGTTGCCGGTCAACATTCAACAGATTGGCCCCTGGGATGGTGTTATCTGTCACCTGTGTTACATTTATATTTGGTAGTGATAAGAAATCTGTTTTGGGATTTCCTATTTCTAAAAGTTTATTTGCGGCCAAGATATGCTCATTTATTTGTTCCTGGGCAGAAACATATTTGCATGTTATAGATTTTAAAGACTCATGTAACTGCGAGATGTCCGCCTGCATTCGTTCAATGTCAACATTGTATTTAGATCTGCTTTCATACAGTTTATTATGATAGATCTCTAGACTGTCTACTAACTCTGCACGTTCTTTCCTCAACTTAATATTATTATAAAAACATTTCTGTTTTTTAATTAATTTTTTAGTTTTTGTGATAAATTTATTTAATTTTAAATATTTCTTTAGCCTATTTTTACTAGTTAACTTTATATTATGTTTAGTATCAAATTTACCACTTTTACTTAATTCTAAATCAGAAACTACTGCATGCCCACCCGGGCTTCCAATCAACTCCTCATAGAGGTTCAAGGTCTGCGAGAACACTTGTTGTTTTTTTTCTTCTTCGAAATGCAATAAAGTCCTGTTGACATCTCGAAGTTCAGTCTCCAATTCATTGTTGCGCAATAGTGTCTGTTCGAAAATATTGCTGCAATGGTTGAAGGTGTTGATGGTATTTAGTAAGTCATCACGGTGCTCGGTGACTTCTTGGACTTGGGCATGCAATTCAACTAATTCTTTTTTGAGTTAGGAGTTTTTATTTATAGTAATTTTAATCTCTTCTTCACTCTCCTCTCTTTCCCTAACAAGTTGGTCACAGCTTTCCCTACTCTGTTTCAAATCCTCAAGTGCATTTTTGAGTTTGAGCTCAGTATTCAGCGAAGCCATTTTCCGGGTCATAGTTCCACTCTTGGTGGTCATTTTGCTGGATTTATATGGCCTCACCTGGAATTATTTAGAAAGAAGTGTATAGCCGATCTTTTGATTTAAGTTTATTTTAAGATAAGCAAGAAGACTGACAGTAATAGGTACTTATATGCTAAATTTATTTATTTTATGTGGTTGATTTTAGTTTAAAATATATAAAGAATAAGTCTTTAAATTAAAATGATCGATTTTTAAAGAAATACAGATTTACTGTACAATTTTCTTTTATTAACTTTTTCCTTGAGGGTATTTTTAACGAATATAAAAAGATAATTTATTAAGCTAATTTACACTAAATTACTTGAAATAACCATCAACATTTCCCACTGTTAGTTATTTGAATGTATTGTTAAGTGTTAGAAGTAGAATGTCTGCGTCAAAAGGTTGTTTTCATCAACTTTACTTCCACTATATGTCAAGTAAAGAGAGGCACAACTAGGCCGAATGCAATGAATTGTGACGAGTCTCACTTTCGTGAGGTTTGTACGGTGTTAAATGTTGTGATAACACTAATGCTGTAGGTAAATAGTTGCTAATTATCATCAAGTAGGTACCAAAGCTACGCAAGTTACAACTATTGATATAACCTCAACTTAATTGTAATGGTAATTTTAAAGTCTAGATTGCAAACACACTTATTATAACACTTTCCTATTATGATTAAAATAATGTTGAAAACAGTACTCCCCTGGTTTTAGGTTGAATTGAACTCCTTTTGAATTTGGATGTCAAAACCGGTAGGAAATTTTGTCCGATTTTATGTCACTTTTTTGAAAATTAGGTTTATTTACACTAGCATAAATTATGAGTTATGCTTTGTTTTTGCTATTTAGGCCTAAACTAGGTTTATTTTACACAAATTATCAATAATTAAGAATTAAAATTACAACAGCTGTTTGAGCTGCGACTATCAGCCAGGGTTGCCAGACGAAAAGAAAAAAAAAAGTTTTAGTCAAGTAGCCGATTGTGATGTTAGGAGAAACATCTCTTCTATTGCCTCTAATGCAGTCGGAAGTGATTGCGTGAGCCGCAACATGATCCTGCCTCTGTTGGATGTCATTACTCCAATAATCTCCCACATCCTTAATCATTCCCTCTCCTCGAGTGTCTTTCCCACGTTATGGAAAGATGCCCAAATAATTCCTCTTCCGAAAAAACCAAATCCTTCCTCTTTTTCGGACTATCGGCCCATATCCATCCTACCATTCCTTTCTAAAGTGATGGAGCGTGTTGTGCACCAACAGCTCAGTCGCTTCCTTTCCTGAAACCAACTGTTAAATCCTTTCCAATCCGGTTTTCGTCCAGGCCATAGCACGACTACTGCTTTAATCAAAATTACAGATGACATCCGACAGGGTATGGATCAGCAACTACTCACTGTGTTAGTACTACTCGACTTTAGCAACGCTTTTAATACTGTCGATTTCGACATTTTACTGGGATTGCTGCATTCTCTTAAGATATCTCCAACGGTGCTTGACTAGTTTCACAGTTACTTGCATGGTCGCCGGCAGCGCATTCATTCTGAGGATTCTTTCTCTGGGTGGTGTGATGTCAGTGCCGGTGTCCCTCAAGGTGGCGTACTGTCTCCTCTCCTCTTTGCACTTTTCATTAATTCGATTACTCACAACCTAAAATCTTTTTTCCACTTGTATGCAGACGATCTTCAAATATATTCTCAAGGGCGCCGTGAAGACCTTTCCAGTGTTGTGGAGGTAGTTAACGACGACCTTTGTCGTATACTAGACTGGAGCAAGGCATTTGGTCTCAGGGTTAACCCTAATAAAACGCAGGTGATAGTTGTGGGAGGTTCTAGGCAAATTGCTAGGATTAACTGGCCGGCCTTGCAACCTATCACATTTGACGGTGTCCAAATTCCGTTCAGCAAAATTGTAAAAGACTTAGGCGTCCATATTGATAGCACCCTCAGTTGGACAACTCAAACTGCGGAAGTCAGCAGAAAAATGTTCGCAGCGGCAGCGTCACTAAATAGGCTTCGTAATTTCTTACCCATACCCACTAAAATTGCTCTTGTTCAGGCTCTTTTGTTTCCCATTTTAGATTACGCAGATTGTTGCTATTTGGATTTGGACGAGAATCAGCTTAACAAGCTTGAGCGCCTACAAAACTTCTGTATCCGGATAGTTTTTGGTCTACGGAAGTATGACCATGTCAGCGAATACCGGTCCAAGCTTAAATGGCTCCCAATTCGACTCAGGCGGGATATGCATATTCTCTCTTTACTTTTTACAATATTGTTTAGTCCGAAATCACCTCCGTATCTGAAAGAGCGCTTTCAATTTCTGCAGTCATCACGGGGTCATGACATACGGTCATCCAAAAGCCTGCTTCTTAAATTTCCTCTCCATACTACAAACTATTATACGCGGTCGTTTACTGTTCAGTCAACCCGTCTATGGAACTCCTTACCCTTAGTAATTCGGCAATCTGAATCAATTTCTGTTTTTAAAAGTCGGCTTAAAGCACATTTTCTTGCACTGTGAGAACAAATCGTCTCTGGTTTGAGAATTGCTGTTTCTGGAATATCACTGGTTGTTAGTCATGCTATTTTCTGGCATAAAGGTATATGTATGGAGGCGCCTAATTCCTCCACGTGGCGGGGATTGAAAATGTGGGCTGGAATTTATAGAAAAAGATTCGAAAACCCTTAGGCTAGGTTGTAGTGGACTGTATCTCTGCGGTAACATACAAACACAGAGATATAGCACTTGCAAAACACCTTTTTAAATAAAAATGGACGAAGAAAAGTATAATAGTGACACGAGGAACAAATATGGAGGGGACATGCACACTTACCACTTTATCCGTCGGGCACGAGCACTTGTCTTGTCCTAGGCACTTCGCAGGCGATATCTTCAGTATATTTGTACGTATAAAAGTCTATTAAAGTGAAAAGTCACGCACCGAAAATTAGTTATAGTATAATCACACGCGTGCGTCCGTCTCAGCGTAGACGCAAAGCACAAGAGGGTTTTGAAGCAGTCACAATGCACCGAAATACAGGCGACCGATGCATTGACAAGGACGGCCATATATAAAAGTGTACATGTTGGAAAAGGATGGGAGATAGATAGGATAAAAAGGCATTTGCAAGTGCTTAAACTACCCTATATTAATTTAATAAAAGTTGCGAGATACGAAATCCACCATCCCCCCGGCCTTGAAGAAACCCTTCAAAACAAAGAGAAAGAAAGCGCTCTATTTAGTAGAAACTATAAAGCGCAGCACCTTAATTGTGCAAATAAATAAAAGTTTTCAAATTAAAGAGTAATATTAATAATCTAAATAAACCTAAGTAAAGTTTAACGTTAAGAAGATTATTGAGTTGGAAGCGGGCATAGCCGCACGACTGGACGTTTATACGTGCCAGTTTTCGTCTTTACCTCCGCAACGCGAGTAACTCCATCCTTGCCAGGATATAAATTTGTGATTATTCCTAAAGGCCACCGTAAGGGTGGAGCGTTTTCTACATTTAGTAAGACCACGGTACCGACTTTGATTGGATTTGAAGGCGTATTCCATTTTTCACGCAATTGTAAATTATGTAAATACTCTGATCTAAATCGCTTCCAGTATGACTGAACAAGCGAATCCATTAATGAGAAGCGTGTTAACAAACTGGTTCGTTCTTCAGTTAAGTCAGCCGCGGGTATGTATTCTAGCGGAGCAGTTGATAAAAAATGCGAAGGTGTAAGCGCGAGCGGCTCCGACGGGTCAGAGCTTAAAATATAAAGAGGTCGGCTGTTCAACACGGCTTCAATCTGTGTAAGAACGGTCGACATCTCCTCAAAAGTGAGAATTTGATTTCCAATTGTACGGAATAACAGCGATTTGGCACTTTTAATATTAGCCTCCCAAATACCCCCGAAGTGGCTAGCAGTGGGAACATTCATTCGCCAAGTAATACGGTTTTTTGCGAGCTCATTGCTAAACGTCTGGTAATACTCGTCAGTTAGCAAGAACTCGTAAAGTTCCTTAAAATAAGTTTTAGATGCGACAAAGTTAGTGCCATTGTCACTATATAAGAAAGTACAAGGGCCTCGCCGTGATAGAAATCGTTTAAATGCGTCTATAAAAGATGCAGAAGTTAAATTAGAAACAAGTTCAAGATGAACTGCCTTTGTCACAAGACAAACAAAAAGGCATAAGTAGGCTTTCACGCTACGAACGCCGCGTTTACGATAAGGAGTAATATACAGCGGGCCTGCGTAATCTACGCCCGTGTGCAGAAACGGCTTACATTGTTCTAGTCTACACTTTGGTAAATCAGCCATTGGCGGGAAACTTGACTTTGGATTTAACCGAAAACAAGTGTTACATTTATGTATACGTTGTCGAACGACGCGTCTAGCGGAAATAATCCAATATTTAGATTTTAAAATGGCAGTTAAAAGTTGTGGTCCAGCGTGACAATTGTCGCGGTGATATGAATCAATTAAAAGTTCAACAATACGTCCCTTTTTGGGCAATAAAATTGGGTGTTTTGAAGAATAGTCAAGTGTCGAATTCGATAAGCGACCTCCGACGCGCAATATTCCATTACTCATAAATGGAAATAATTTTAGTAATTTAGATGAACATAATTGGCCATTAGAAATATTTTTCATATCTTCTGAAAAGTTCACAGATTGCACAACACGAATTATTTCTAATTCGGCTGTGTTCAAATCGTCAGCGGT
The DNA here is from genome assembly GCA_950371115.1 of Anania fuscalis. NCBI lineage: Eukaryota > Metazoa > Arthropoda > Insecta > Lepidoptera > Crambidae > Anania > Anania fuscalis. The sequence goes on along the minus strand of OX493326.1, from coordinate 17,104,018 downwards.
AATGATATTATTTCGCGGTAGCTTTTTCATAAATCTAAGTACATAAACAGTAGTGCGAAGAAGCTTGTTCCACGTGGAACTACGAGAAGCGAGTGACAAAAGTGGATTTTCAACGTTAGCGGTATTTTTAATTACATGAGAAACAGTTTTTTCTTCAGGTAATGATAATTTATTAGGTACAAATTTTTTAATAGGCCAATTATCTATAGGCATAGAAAGCCAAGACGGTCCTTTGAACCATAGTTCATGTTGAACTAATTGCGATGGTTTAAGTCCGCGGGACACACAGTCCGCGGGGTTCTGTACACCAGGGACATGATATAATTTTTCGGGCGAAAGATTAGTTTGAATTTGCGAAATGCGGTTGGCAACAAAGGTATCGAATCTATGTGGCGATGCAACAGACCAACATAAAGCGACCTCTGAGTCTGAGAAAGCAAAAATATTATCTATTTTATGCCTGCTCAACAAAGTGTCATGGACTTCTTTAAGAAGCCGTGAAAGTAATAGGATCCCGTTAAGTTCTAAACGAGCGAGAGTTATTTTAGGTTTAGCGGATGCTACTCGTGACTTTGAGCATAAAAGTGAGACAATAGGAGGCTGATTGCCGTTTATGACGTGCAAATATATAACACAGCCATATGCGGATTCACTTGCATCCGAAAAACCAACTAAGAAAACCTTCGAATTGGGATCTATACCTACATGACGCGGAAATGAAATGCGAGATATTTGCGGTAGTTCAAACAAATATTGTTGCCATAAATTAATGATGCGGGAGGGGGGCACATCGTCCCAATCGAGATTTAGAAGCCAAAGCTCTTTAATAATTTTTTTTGCAAAAAGAATAATAGGTCCGACAAGTCCTAAAACATCGTACAGACGTGCGGTGGCGGACAAAATGGCGCGTTTAGTACAAAGTGGTGGCGGACTCGAAATCTCAAAAACAAAAGTGTCTTGTGCGGGTAACCAGCGCAACCCTAAAATCTTAAATGTACTTCCATCATCAAAAGAAATAAATTCAGACTGCCGGTGCGACTCAGGTATATGCTCGAGAAGTTCGAGTGAGTTAGAGGTCCACTTGACCAAGTCAAACCCACCAGATTTGAAAAGTTGGATTAACTCATGAGCTATCTTAACTGTTTCATCCAGAGAAGAAGCAGAAGAAGCTAAGTCATCCATATAAATATCTCTTTCCAAAACAGCGGCTGCATTCGGCCAATTGTGCCTTTCGTCACTAGCGAGTTGACGTAAAGTGCGGAGCGCTAAAAATGGAGAAGATCTGAGTCCAAACGTAACGCGAGTAAACTCAAAACTTCAAGCGGGTCAGTATTAGAAAATCGATATAGAATCCGTTGATATTTACGGTGCGGGGAATTAAGTGTGTATACATAAATACATTTGCTTTACATCTGCAAAAAAAGCAATGCGAAAAATGCAAACATTCAAAAGAATATGAAAAATATCAGCCTGTAGATTGCAACCAGTATACAAGATGTCGTTAAGTGACAGTCCTGAGTCAGTCTCAGCGCTGCCATCTAGGACGGGACGGACCTTGGTAGTCGACTTGTCGTCGCGCACTACAGGATGGTGCGGTAAATAAAATCCAGGCGAGTCGCATGACTCTGGCGCGGTGCGGGAAAGAATACCTTTATTTAGGTAGTCGAGAAAAATATCGTCATATTTAAGTTTAAGATCTGGATTTTTGGCAAACTTCTTTTCAAGAAGTAAAAAACGTTTTTTAGCGGTTGTATACGAATTGCCTAAGTTTTGGGGGTCATCTTTAAAAGGAAGATCAACAGAATAGCTTCCGTCGGCATTGCGAACAGTCGTGGAAGTAAAAATATTTTCGCATTGCTGATCGTCAGGACTTAAAAACTTGCGCGAGGGTAATTCCTCAACCGCCCAAAATTTTTCGACAATCTGATGTAGCGGGTCAGAAGTAAAAGCACACAGTGTGCGAGTAGCGGGTTGAACTGAAATAATTGGAGCGTCACCCATAATTAGGTAACCTAAAGTCGTTTCAAAGGCGGAGGGCATATGATCATTTGAGCTTTTAATTTTGTCAGATAATAATATTTCACAATAAAGTTTAACACCTAAAAGCATGTCAATAGGTCCAGGATGTGAAAACTCGTCATCAGCGAGCGGAAGATTATGAATAAAATGTATAGCCGATGCATCGACGTGCGAGCCGGGCAGCTGCGACGTAATCTGGTCCACTATCATGGGAGTTATAGAATATTCGCACTTATTATCAAAGCGGGAACTAAATTTAAGCGCGGTGATACCTACAATTTTTTGTGAGGCTCCTCCTATACCTTGAACTTCCGTATAGCGGGTTTGTTTGTTAATTGGAAGCGATAATCGCTTACAACACTCCAAAGAAATATAATCACTCTGAGAGCCAGGATCCACTAGACATCTCAAGTAGTGAGTCTGATTATAGCGATCTATAACCTTTATTTTAGCGGTTCCTAATAAAGTAGTCGTTTGAGAACGATAAACACGATCATACGAAACTGTACAAACAGATGCATTATTTTCTAACGAATGCGGTGAATTGATAGCGGCGCGGGAATGAGTCACAGTAGGTAACTCGACATGACTGCTCGACGCTCTGCGGGCTGAGTCATGAGCGGTAGCGGGAATCATAGCGGGGTCGGACACCACCGTAGCACTAACATTACAATGATTCGATTGAACCTTTGTATTAAAATGCAATAAAGAGTGGTGTCGCATAGAACAATGAGAACAATTATGTTTAGAGGTACAAGAAAAAGTTTTATGTTTAATACTTAAACAGTTGTTACAGAAAGAATTATTTTTAATAAATGTATATCGGTCATGCGGAGTTAACTTCATAAAAGAAGGACACGAATATAAATGTTCATGTTGTTTATTATTACACAGAGCGCACTTATCGCTAGCGCTTATGTTTCGTGAACCCGACCCTAAGTCCGTATTCACAAAAGATTTAGTAGAAGGCATAGGGGTGTGCTTAGTGTGTTGTTTGTTTTGCGATTGCGAATAATTGTTAACTGATTTATTAGTAGTCACAGAGCGAGATAAAACTTTACTTTGTTCCTTAATGAACTCAATAAAATTATTATAAGTAGGTATTTTTTCTTTACGGTAAGTTATTTCAAATAATTTAGTTGTTTCTGTGTCTAACTTTTGCAGGGCTAAAATAAAATAAAATCAGTTAAATCTTTAAGCTTTAATTGCTTAAGCGCTTCGACAGAAGAATCAAAGTTATTAATAAATGAATCTAGACCGACCGAACTTGTATTTGTTAGCGGTTTAAAATGTAACAACTGATTAAGATATGCGCATGCGAGCGAGCGAGGGTCGTCATACTTCTGCACGAGCGCGTCCCAGATAATGATATAGTTTTCAGCGGTGGGAGCCAGCCCTGCGCATACGCACGACGCCTGCCCGGTTAATTTACCTACCAAGTAAAATACCTTTTCACTATCGGTAAGCGATGCGTTATCGTGAATCATACTTTTAAATTGTTGATAAAATAAGGGCCAATTCTTGATGTCTCCGTTGAATGACATCAAGTCAAGGGTGGAAGGCGAGGCTTAGAATTCGTAGAAAATTGCGGTTGTAAAGTAGGATTGACATTACGTTTCTCAATATCGAGTAAAAGCTGTTTAATATAAGAATACATTTCTTCAAATGAAGTCCATGAATCATAATCTATATCCAGGTGGGGGTTTATTTGTAAGTTTAACATATTATAAGAATCTAAAACGTCCTGATAATCGTTACGTAATTTGTCGATATTGGAAGCACTTGCACAAAACACCTTGTAATCTTGTGGGTTTTGTTCAGTTTTTTGTGCAAGGTAAAAAATATTTTCCAAGCGTTTAAAAATAACATCGCGTTTTACAGAATAAAGCGTCAGCTGATTTTTATTAGTATCAACGGTTGCTTCTACGAAAGCCTCACCTTCTCTTCTCTTTGATCTACCCATTGTAAATAATATTTAGCGAAAAGGTTAAAGTTAATGAGTAAATTGAGAATTACACAAATAAGTTGTGATTAAATAGCGAGTAAAAATTGGCGGGTGATGTAAAATAAATAATGGCGGGTAGCGAGAACGCCGAGACACAGCGCGTGCGATCGAGTTTGCGGAAAAGAACTTAACTGAACAACGAACAAGTATTGGAATGTTAATACGTATTCAATATAGAATCTAACACATATCACGAACCAATAATAAATTAGGAATAATCACGATACCAATATATTATACCACGCAAATGCGGTGCGAAAATAAAAAATAGATAGTTGCCGATGCGGTTAAATAATTAAAAATATATCAACAACTACCTAATTTGCGCGGTACAACGACCGTATAAATATATCTAATCTTGCGGGTTGTAGTAATTATTGAGAAAACTGCGTATCTGCGTGATTAGGAATATTAATTTATATGAAAATCTGGGTCGAAGTGACCAAAAAAATATATGGAGGCGCCTAATTCCTCCACGTGGCGGGGATTGAAAATGTGGGCTGGAATTTATAGAAAAAGATTCGAAAACCCTTAGGCTAGGTTGTAGTGGACTGTATCTCTGCGGTAACATACAAACACAGAGATATAGCACTTGCAAAACACCTTTTTAAATAAAAATGGACGAAGAAAAGTATAATAGTGACACGAGGAACAAATATGGAGGGGACATGCACACTTACCACTTTATCCGTCGGGCACGAGCACTTGTCTTGTCCTAGGCACTTCGCAGGCGATATCTTCAGTATATTTGTACGTATAAAAGTCTATTAAAGTGAAAAGTCACGCACCGAAAATTAGTTATAGTATAATCACACGCGTGCGTCCGTCTCAGCGTAGACGCAAAGCACAAGAGGGTTTTGAAGCAGTCACAATGCACTGAAATACAGGCGACCGATGCATTGACAAGGACGGCCATATATAAAAGTGTACATGTTGGAAAAGGATGGGAGATATATAGGATAAAAAGGCATTTGCAAGTGCTTAAACTACCCTATATTAATTTAATAAAAGTTGCGAGATACGAAATCCACCAATGTATATATATGTATTATATTTAAGTATGTATGTATGTTTATTTTTATCTTAGCATTTATATTTCTTAGGTATTTTTTGTACGTGTATGTAGTTTATACTTATTGATATTAACATTGTAGGTATATAAATAAAATTACACAATAAGCACTCTGCAGCACTTTCCCCTTTCTTTGTAGTTGTCCTCTGCCTAAAGGTTGTCTGGAAGAGATCGCTTTTTAGCGATAAGACCGCCTAAATTGTACATCTTTCTGTAAATATCAACTTTAACTTCTTTGTTTGGTGTGCAATAAAGAGTATCTATCTATCTATCTTAGCATTAAAATTGTCTCGGATAGTGCATCCGTACTCCAAGCCTTACAAAACAGTGCTATAACCTCCGTCCTTAGTTCTGCACGGGGTTCTGCAAGGGGTTCTCAAGAAACTACCACTCCTTGAGGCGCCCATGGACAGAACTCCGTGTCAACACATCTTCGATCGAAGATTCAATATCCAACTCACAGAAGAATCAAAAGATAACTCTGGCATCAATAAAGTGAGGATATACACAGACGGCTCAAAAACGGCATATGGCACCGGAGCCGGAGTCTTCTCGAATGATTTAAACATAAAAATTTCAACCACACTAGACAAGTTAAACACCATCTTTCAGGCAGAATGCATTGGTATCACCAAAGCGGCACAGGCGGTTGCAGCCAGGGACGTCCGAGACCTTAGCATTAAAATTGTCTCGGATAGTGCATCCGTACTCCAAGCCTTACAAAACAATGCTATAACCTCCGTCCTTATACTGGAGTGTCACAATGCACTCCAATCCATTGCGAACACGAACAGAGTAGTTCTGCAATGGATCAAGGGACACAGCAACTCACTGGGCAATGATGCAGCAGATAAATTGGCCAAAAGAGGATCGAAGGCAGTAGTCCATGGACCGGAACCACTACTGCCCATAACTCAGGCCCAAATTAAAACGTGGCTGCGCGAAAGAACCAGAGAAACACACCAAATACAATAGACGAACAATGTAGGATGCAGGCAAACAAAAGATGCAATTCCGGTTGCATCAAAAAAGCTTGGCCGCAACCTCATCAGACTAAAGAGGGACAAACTTCGCAGGGTTATAGGTGTTATAACCGGCCACTGTTCACTAAACAAACACCTGTTTAACATAGGAGTAACAGACAGCCCCATATGTAGAGGATGTATGGAGGCAGAAGAAACGCCAGAGCACGGGCTTATGGAGTGCGGGAGTGTGGCAGAACAACGGGCACGGATTCTCCAATCACCCGGATCACTCCCGGAAGCCTTCAGGACCCTAAAAAGGCTGCTGACCTTCTGGGAAGACCTGGAATGGTTGGAGTAAAGGGGAAGGATGTAGCACGCACAATGGCCCAATCAAGAGGCTAAGTGCGGAAACCTCCCAGCTAAAACAAACAAACATTATATGGAGCAAATAATTATAAATGAATTATGTGATGTTGTCCAATTTGTATTGTCCAATATTATTTATTAATCAATTAATATTGATGCAAAATAATAAAACAATGTACTACGTTTAAGTTTACGCGTTCCTAACATTGTTTTTACTTAAAATAAGCTTTCATAACAACACACTGGAATATTTTTATAAAAATTTAGTTCCGACGCAAGTTTTCTCACCGACAAATCTTAGGTGACAAAACATTCGTAACTTCACGATAGCCAGCTATCGCCAGTCACGATACTATACGTCAAAAAAAGGTTTGTGCTCGCGAAGTAAGTTGACATTTAACGTTACGTTTACTGACGCTTACTTTACGATACGAAATTCATTCGTGCTGCCAAATTTAGTTTGCTTTACGTCCGATAGAGGCGCTGTCAGATTCTCATACAAATGGTTTACGTTAACGATACGAATACTTTGACGCAAGTTATTCGTGCTCGCGCTACAGATTCGAGGTAACCTGTGTGAGTATAACGTTGAATCCAATTACAAATCATGAACAGTATGGATCGTTGAAAATTATTTATGAAGTAAGTACTTTTATGTCTCGAATCAGTTTTAATTCGATTATTGGAACATTTTTTGTAAATGATTAAGTATCTAGGTAAGTTATTTAATATGATATGAATTAGCTGTTTGCTAGAGTCATTCGAATAGTTCATTATTCATTATAAAATTTGTTGAAATGAACCCAGAGACCTATTTAAATGAGTAAAAAGACGAGTTTTCGGATTTGACTTATTCTGATTCATCAACTCAAAGTGTAAAATTAGAGTAATTGAACGATTCAAATGAATAAATAGAAGAGTTTTCGAATACTGATTGATCAATTCAAAGTGTAAAATTGGAGCTTCTGGATGCCTTGATCCAGATGCCCCAATTTTACACTACTAACTGCTGTCGAAAGTATCGAGTGCCACAAACGATCCCACTTTCGTGTCACTGTTAAGTGAGCTCCTTCGTAACCGCCGCTTCTGCGTCCATTTACACGGAAAGAAGAGCAGATGGCGATGTCAGAAAAACGGCCTTCCCTAAGGAAGCGTCCTGGCACCACTTCTATTCAACGTCTACACGAATGATCAGCCCCACCACCCTAACACTCAGCGATATATCTATGCCGATGATCTTGCACTAACTTGTCAAGATAAGACCTTCGAAACCGTGGAAAGTACACTGAATCTTGCCTTGGAAAACCTTTATGAATATTACGAGCATAACGCTCTAAGGCCTAGGCAGCGCGAGCATCGGACCAGTGGAGACTGGTCCTCTGCCTTAAGGCGCTGCATGTCAATATGGACACAGCTGGCCCCTACTAGTAATCGCTAGGCGAGCGGCGACACGCTGAGCACAACGTGCATTTGGTGAGGGTTCCTGGCGTTCTTCTTGTATCGGATGACGGCCCTATACTCGTCCTCCTTCAATTCCTTAAAAATGTTCCTGTTTTGTGTGTACAGGGCCTTTAGGATTTCTTCCTCCGTGTTGTGCTTGTTTATGTTTTTTATTAATATAAGCGGATCTTTGTTTTTTATTTCCTCTATGTTTAGCTTTAAATTTTTCCCATCTTGACTCTATCCACTCCTTTTTTTTTACATCCCAAGATCACTTTTTGGTTTCTCCCCTTTCTTATCCTATCTATCTTAAATCCTTCTCCTTAGCCCTTACTACTTTCCTAATCTTTTTCAACACTTCCTCCCCCGTCTCCATTTTGTCTTCCGATGTTATTATGACCGAGTGCACCGCTGCATGCTCCGGAGACTTAATCTTCGGAGAAGCAGCGGCTACACTCGCATATGACGGTTTGTTCTTCGCTTCCAGCTGGCTTCTTTCTATCGCTTCTTTTAGCTGAATCATTTCTAGCCTATTTTCCTCCATCTGTTTACTGTGTTTTTCCATTTTTAATATAAATTCCTTTTCTACCCTCTCTTTCTCCCCTTTCCCCTCACCATCCACTAAACTCGCCTTCTCGGGCTCTGCGGTACCGCTGGTCCTGTCCAGCTTCTTCTTGTCCGCAGTCCTCTCCAACTCCGCCTCTTTGACCAATTGATACAGCCGCTCGAGGGCCGCCGTAACCTCCTCCTTTATGTCGGTTCTAATATTTCTAGAATTCCGTAGGTGGAGTTTGGACTTCGTCAACATGGCCTTAGCCTCTGTCGTCCGGCTGTTGTACTTCGGCTCGGCCCTCGGGGAGACACTGAATGTCTCGGCTGATGGTCGGGGGGCGGCAGTCGGTCTGGAGTCTTGCGTCAAGGTCTTGGCTTTTGTGGGTCGGGCAGCAGGGACCACCTTCCTGGGTGATTGCGGGGATTTGGAGTTACCGTGCACCTTCCCTGCCTCCCATTCCCCAGTGAGCCGTCGGACCAGCGAGTTCCGTTTTGATACTTGAGAGGGCAGATCCCTCTCACGGCTACGGTGAGTGATGACGGCCAAAGAGCTAGCCCCTTGGTCGCCATCGTGAGGGCTGGTGGAGCCAGCCTTGGTTTTGTCCGCGGACAGTTTTTTGATGGGAGTGTGTTTCCCGAACATGCTGGTGGGAACGCGTCACAAGTAATAAAATAGTTAAAATTGTCGTATAAACAATAAAAGTCAAAATAAATAAATAGTGTTAAAATACTGTTGTAAAAACAGTAGGTGTAAAAATAATTTTAAAACTTAAAACTAATAATAGCAACACTTTTTTTGCTATTGTCTAACCTAACTAACCTAAACACCGAGTGATCTCCCGATGCCCTGTGGGTCACCACCCAAGCTCTCTGAGTCAAAATACGAAAATAAAATTTTGTCAAAACCTAACCGAGCTTAGGTGGTAAAGCAGGTAAGGGAGGGTGGAAGGGCAAAATTTTGCCCTTTATTACGTCCTAGGGGTACAAAAGGGGTGTCTAAAGATTCGTCTCGTCGGGAGGGCAATACTGTCAAACTACGAAACCGGGGTGCCGTAGAAAATTTTAATGTTATGGTCAAAAAACTAAAATTCAGTTCTTTCAATTTTTTTTTGTAAAATCCAGGAGCGTCGCAGCGTGCTGAAATTGAAAAAAATTTAAAAAACGGACCAAAAATGTCAAAGTTCAAAATTTAGTATATAGTATTTTTCGAAGTTAATGTTAAAAATACGAAAAAATGCCAAAAATGCAAGTAATTAAGATTTTTTGACGCTTCTTTCGCTGAAACAATATACACCGTGACTTTTTAATTACCCGAGAAAACTAAAATTTGCGTTGATAAAAATATGTATATCAGTAAGTAACACACAAATATTATAGCGTTCATACAAAAATATCGTTTTATAGGACTTCAAATAAATCCTGTTAATGCACCAAAAACATGGAAACCATCTTGGTAGTATTTGTTGAATGAGAGAGAGAGAGACGCATGCATTCATTCAGACTCGCGCGGCACTCGCGCAGTCTCCCGCGCATGCGCGTCTGCTACGCCTAGTGCTAACGATTGTCAAGATCGCCAAGCATCGCGGGTTCGCAGCACATCCTGCACTAGCATTTAATAAACGTGATATCTGTTGATTTGTATGTCGTGGCCATTACGAAGTAATAAAAATAGCACTTTTCACGAGTTTTTTTTATCTGCTTAGTAAATTGTTTATTTTAATTACTTAGTTAAGGTGTATTTTAAAATATGAAATCCACTAGGTATTTACAAGATTAACAAATGATACAAATACCTAAAAACCTTAAAACAAATATCAACGTACCTTACACGTATTGCAGTATTTTTTCAAAATGTCCTCCTCTCTCCGAGATACAAACACGTGCTCTTTTCCGCAAGTTATTCTTCAAAGAAATAAGTTTCTTTGAGCGTGAACCTCTTGAAAAGCCGCAATGAATCGGTTTCGCAAATCACCAACACTAGTAGGTTCACTCACAAACACTCGGGGCTTGATCTCGCTCCACAAATAAAAGTCCACAGGCGTAAGGTCCGGGGACCGCGGAGGCCAGGGCACGGGCCCGCCGCGGCCGATCCACCGCGCTCCGAACTCGCCGTTTAGGTACGCGCGCACTGTACACAGTACTGATAGGCCATCACGGTATTCGTCACTTCACTTTAAAGTAAACACAGGTGCGGAGGTCGCCTGCGCCGGTGACCTTGCGTGACACAACCTTGACCGTTTAAGATTCGCGACGGACTGAGCTGAGGTCAATGATGGCGCGGGCGGGCGGGGGATGCGCGTGAGACTCCGCCCGCCCGTTCATTGATGAAGGGAGTGCTGGCCAGCTTCGAGCTTAGACGCGAGTTTGCCGAATGAGATAGAAACGTCTTTTGTCGGCAGGTTGTGTAATTTGTTTTCATTCATAGTTATTCCTTCCGTACGCCAATAATACGCGACCAAATTAGGTGGATTTTGGTCCCGTTAATGTTGGAATGATAATGATTACTATTTGAATTAGCAGGACTTTTATGGTGCATATTTTTACGGTATGTTTAAATAAATTTCTTATAATTTTTTTTTTTTTTATTCGCCAAATTCGATGTATATTGATATCTGAGTATGTTAGTTAATTTTCTCGGGTAATTAAACATTCACGGTGTAGAATCTACTAATTTAAAACTATTAGAAGCACAAACGTGACTGTATTTCAGTTTTCAGTGGTGTTTTTGAGTTAATTTTGTTCCGGACAGTGACTTACCAAGAAAACTCGGTATCAAAGAAATTGAATATTTTGCCTGAAAAATGCGAATTCCCGCCTTTTATGACGTCCTTGGGGTACAAAAGGGGTGTCTAAAGATTCGTCTCGTCGAGACGGACAATACTGTCAAACTACGGAACCGGGGTGCCGTAGAAAATTTAAAAGTTATGGTCAAAAAACTGAAATTCAGTTCTTTCAATTTTCTTTGGTAAAATCCAGGAGCGTCGCAGCGTGCCTAAATTGACGGCGTCTAGCTCGTATGGACTGGATCTACAAGATAAACTGAAAAAAAATTTAAAAAACGGACCAAAAATATCAAAGTTCAAAATTTAGTATGAGATTTTTCTAAGTTAATGTTAAAAATACGAAAAAAATGCCAAAAATGCAAATAATTGAGATTTTTTGACGCTTCTTTCGCTGAAACAATTAAGAATCTACTAATTTAAAACTATTAGAAGCACAAACGTGACTGTATTTCAGTTTTCAGTGGTGTTTTTGAGTTAATTTTGTTCCGGACAGTGACTTACTAAGAAACCTCGGTATCAAAGACATTGAATATTTTGCCTGAAAAATGCGAATTCCTGCCTTTTATGACGTCCTAGGGGTACAAAAGGGGTGTCTAAAGATTCGTCTCGTCGAGACGGACAATACTGTCAAACTACGGAACCCGGGTGCCGTAGAAAATTTAAAAGTTATGGTCAAAAAACTGAAATTCAGTTTTTTCAATGTTTTTTTGTAAAATCCAGGATCGTCGCAGCGTGCTGAAATTGACGGCGTCTAGCTCGTATGGACTGGATCTACAAGATAAACTGAAAAAAAAATTGAAAAACGGACCAAAAATGTCAAAGTTCAAAATTTAGTATGAGATTTTTCTAAGTTAATGTTAAAAATACGAAAAAAATGCCAAAAATGCAAGTAATTAATATTTTTGACGCTTCTTTCGCTGAAACAATATAGAATCTACTAATTAAAAACTAGTAGAAGCGCAAACGTGACTGTATTTCAGTTTTCAGTGGTGTTTTTGAGTTAATTTTGTTCCGGACAGTGACTTACCAAGAAACCTCGGTATCAAAGAAATTGAATATTTTGCCTGAAAAATGCGAATTCCCGCCTTTTATGACGTCGTAGGGGTACAAAAGGGGTGTCTAAAGATTCGTCTCGTCGAGACGGACAATACTGTCAAACTACGGAACCGGGGTGCCGTAGAAAATTTAAAAGTTATGGTCAAAAAACTGAAATTCAGTTCTTTCAAATTTTTTTTGTAAAATCCCGGAGCGTCGCAGCGTGCTGAAATTGACGGCGTCTAGCTCGTATGGACTGTATCTACAGTAGAATCCGTTTATTATGACATCGAAAGGAATTGACAAACACGTCATAATAAGCGGACGTCATACAAAACGTTTTGTGAAATGAAAAACTTTTTTATGTAAATATGTATGTACTTAAGTATTTTAATACAGAAACATAGTAAATACATATGTATACATACATATTAAATCAAAATCAAAATTGTACATAATCAGCACATTATAACACATACAAGTGTATTTTTTACTGTAAGAAATCTGTAATTTTTGACTGCTTTTGTTTTTTCATTTTATTGTAAAAACAGTCTCTAATACTATTGTGTATAGAAGACATAGCTATGTTAGTCAAATTATCATTTTCAATACTGCTGTGAACAAATCGTGATAATAATTCTGCAGCTTTTAATGCCTCTTCTGCGGTAGGTAATGGTTCTTCCTCGACTTCCTCTTCCCCATCACTTTCGAGTTGTTTCTTAGCGCTAATGTTCTGTACGATATTTTCATCGGTGGGTTCTTCGGATGTGAGGAGAGCGCTATCGATGTTAACATAATCTTCCCACATTTCCGGTGCTGCTAAAGAATCTGAATTTAGGTTTCGTGACCACAAAGATAAAGGAATATCATCTTCTTCATCGAATTCATGTTCTGATATTTGAATAGGTAAACCGTCGTGGCTTTCAATAAATCCTGCATGTTTGAAACAGTTATGAATGGTTCTTTGTGACATTTTATTCCAGGCATCATTAACCATCAGAACTGCATCTAGCACCGTTATTTTTGTAGAAGAGTTGTTTTCATTAGCATCAAGACAATTAATCATTTTGAGCACAAGGTTCTTCCTAAAATTCGTTTTGAGTGATCGTATTATTCCCTGATCCATTGGCTGTAGTACTGATGTTGTATTCGGCGGAAGGAAAGCAAGTTTTATAGACTTTAAATCAGTAACATTTAGATGCGCCGGGCAATTATCAACCAGCAATAGAATCTTTTTCTTCTTCTTCACCAAATCACGATCCCAATCACGAAGCCATTTTTCAAAAAGTTCTGACGTCATCCAAGCTTTACGATTGTTAACATAATCGACAGGTAATGATTTGATACTTCTAAAACATCTTGGTTTTTGTGACTTTTCAATAATGAGCAATTTTTTTTTCTCTGTGCCACTCATATTAGCTGCTACCATGACAGTTATTCTATCTTTCGACAACTTACCTCCACTACAATTTTCACCTTTAAATTTTAAAGTTTTATCCGGCATTAATTTGTAAAAAAGTCCAGTTTCATCAGCATTAAATATCTCATCATCAGAAAATTGTCTTCGTAAATTCGGCCACACAGATATCAACCAGTTTGTTGTTGAATTTTGATCAACAGACGAAGATTCACCAACAATTTTTCCCGCCACAATGTTATGTCGAACTTTAAAACGACTGATCCAGCTTGCAGAACAATTGAAGTCGAGAATACCAAAACGCTCGGCAAAACCATTTGCCTTTTCCTGTAGCATAGGGCCGCTGACAGGTATTCTTTTGTTTCTCATGTTTTTAAACCACTGAATCAATGCTTGATCAACATTTTCTTATCGTGATTTTCGAAGCCTCTTCGGTTTCAAAACATTTGAATTGAACGATTGCTTAATGCGGTTCTTGTTTTTAAAAATCATTGAGATTGTCGAATGACCCACGCCAAATTCCTTTGCGAGACATGAGTTAGATTCTCCATTTTCTAATCTGCATATTATTGCACCTTTCTCTTTAATTGTAAATGCTTTACGTCGTTGAGATGACATTTTTTTCACAGTAACAAATAAAAAACAATGCGTGACTTTCAAGCGTCAATTACTCACTGAGATTTAAAACAAAAACGAGCCACGTGCCGAACGTCGTCGGGAATCAACGAACATTACCGGAGGTGTAAAGAATCATGTCGGTCATTATAACCGGACATAATTTATTAAAAATGGGTCATAATAAGCGACATGTCACTGTAAGGGAAGTCATTATATCCGACTTTTTTATAAAGAATTTTATATGAAAACCAAACTTCGTGGTGTAATTACGTCATAATAACCGGTTGGTCAATATAGGCGGAGTCATAATAAACGGATTCTACTGTACAAGATAAACTGAAAAAAATTTGAAAAACGGACTAAAAATGTCAAAGTTCATAATTTAGTATGAGATTTTCTAAGTTAATGTTAAAAATACGAAAAAATGCCAAAAATGTAAGTAATTGAGATTTTTTGACGCTTCTTTCGCTGAAACAATGTGACGAAGAACCCTTACGGCTAGCTCAGGCCTGAGTTCCTCGTCAGCATACGTACTGGCCCCAGCCCGCGATGCGTGCGGTGAAGGGATGTGTACTTAATTAAAGGTTATCCTACCAGGGAATTGACACAGAAACCAACGAGACGTTTTATGATATATATTTCAGTTAGATTTACACATACATCGAGTTCCTTATGCTAATTCACTCCTTACCCTTAGACTAGGCCTAATCTGTGACTGCTGTCTTACTTTTTACACACTTATACGGACGAGGCAGAGCGACGGGGATCAGCGCGGTTTCCCTCGGGACGATATCGCGAGTCACGGACGGCAGCGGAACTTGGCGGGCGTTTAGTTAGTGTCTAATGTAGCTACCGGGAGATGAAGGCTGGCATGCGGAGTCGTCAGCAGCTCGAGGCTGCGAGAGCGTCCGGGCCGGGGATGGGCTCACCGCAGGAGCGCGGTCAAGGTACGGGAGTAAAGGCTCGGTTCCTACGACCGAAGTCGTTGTCGCCGGTAAGCCTTCGGATCAGGGAACGGGTCGGGTATCTTAACTAATGTTAGCCTGGATGGTGAGTCGCCAGAGTTCCGACGTTCCGAGACACTGGGAGCGGTTCCCACGGGACGTTGTCGCGAGTTACGGACGACGACGCGGAGCGTAGCGGGTGTTTTGTTAGTATCTAGTTATAACTACCGGGAAATGAAGGCTGGCATGCGGAGTCGTCAGCAGCTCGAGGCTGCGAGAGCGTCCGGGCCGGGGATGGGCTCACCGCAGGAGCGTGGTCAAGGTACGGGAGTAAAGGCTCGGTTCCTACGACCGGAGTCGTTGTTGCCGATAGACCTTCGGATCAGGGAACGGGTAAGGTGCCTAAACTAGTGTTAGTCGGGAAGACGGGACAGCGAATCGTCAGAGTTCCGATGTTCCGAGACAATAGGAGCGGGTGACGTGCGCGCGCGCGGAGACGTCTTGTCACGGTAACAGAACTCGGACGACTGCCGCTGAGCTCCCTCCCACTGCGCTTTATATATCGTCGCGGAACGTGTGGTGTGGGCGCGGTGCGGCCGCGTAGGGTTGTCAATTTGCCGGTTCGTGTTTAGGGATGTCGCACCGCCGGATCCTCGTCACATCTCCTCCCCGCTTTCGGAGATTTTTAACTGTAAAAATCACAAGGTCTGCTACACAATCTACCAGAAACAAAGTAAAAAAATCTCGGGCTTGATCTAACATCTGGTATATTTATTTATTATATAAAGTTAGCTTAGACAATATCTATGTTTAAATAATTTACTGTATGCTCTGCACAATGCTATAACTTATTAAATCTACGGGGGCCAAATATTACTAACAAATGTTTTGTTCTGATCTGATTGATTTAATTGCGGTGGTTAGAACAATGCTTTAGAATAGTTTGTTACGGGATTGCTACCATGTACCTTATTTTTGAGTTCCCGATATTTCGGCACTGTTGCAAGCGCCATGATCACGGAGTAACTGATCATCATCATGATGCGCCGTGATCATGGCGCTTGCAACAGTGCCGAAATATCGGGAACTCAAAAATAAGGTACATGGTAGCAATCCCGTAACAAACTATTCTAATGTTAGTGACCATGAAAGTTTAAAAGAACAATGCTTGTACTTAAGTTAATGCTACGGGGGTTAATTACAAAGTTTTACATTTATAAGTATTCTATTTCTTGGTACGGTTAATTACTGACTTATTTATATTGGGTACAATTTACAATACACTTTATACTAGAAAACAGTTAAACATATTTTTTTAATTAGTTAAGTAATTCATCTAATTACTTACTAATTTTTACAATCTGTACTTATTCGCGTACTTTTGTAATACACTTCTTCTTCTCTTTCGACGAAATAATGAGGGTGGAGAAATACGACCTTTGGGGTCCCGGTGTTTCTCGGGGTTTATTTTCGGGGTTTTCCGTTTCGCCTTTTGCCCCTCTTCCCTCGCTGATGTTTTTTTTTGTTTGGTCGCTCCATTTCCTGATCGATGATGTTGAGGAGATTGACTTGATTGATCAATCTGTCTATTTCGCTTTCGCTCAGATAGTCAACGCCCAACAACTCCGACCAGCCCTCCGGCTCCATGTCCTCCTCCTCATAGTTTGTCTCGCTCGTTGACGGTCCCGGTATCGGTTCTTGGGGTCTCGTGTCGGTTTTCTTTGTTTGCCTGGTAGCCGGATTTGGGGTTGTGATGATTCGCACCCAGTCGTGCCTTCTAATTTCGATTTCCCAGGCTTTGCCGCGCACTATTACTGACCCTGGTCGCCTGGTTGGTGGAATAATTGGTCCTGCCATCTTGGTTGAGTTAAGTTGTATTGCGGTTTGTTGCGTGTTCCCGGTATTTATACTCGTTGTGTAGTTTTTATTAGTAAATTCGCGGGTAAGTTGGATTTTTAGTTTGTGCGAGACTGCGATGTAACTTGTTTTTGAGATTCGGATGTTTCTTTATTCGTGGTATGGTTTCATGCCTTTTACGTGTGCCGTATATATTTTTTTTGTGTTTATGTCCTGTATTTCGAAGATGACTGGTGACTTGTTTGATATTATTTCGTATGGGCCGTTGTATTTGGGTGCCAATTTTGCGCAAAACTGTTTGTTTGCATCTGATAGTATGAAGTTTCGTTTCATCACTTTTTCGCCGTGCTTTGGTTTCCACTCTTTCTTATTTTTATCGTACTGTTATTTTTGTTGTAGGGAAGCTGTGTGCTGGTTGTTCTTTACGACTTCGTGGACTTCTGTTAGTGCTTGTTTTTCTTTCAGGTGTAGTGTGGGGAGCTCGTTTCTGTCTTTCGGGGCTCTTAGTTCCTGTCCGAATAATAAGAATGCCGGTGTATATTTGGTCGATTCGTGCGTTGACGTGTTAATAGCGAAGTTTAGTTCCGGTAGGTATTCGTCCCATTTTTTGTGGTTGTCATTTATGTAGGTTGCTATCATTGTTTCTAGGGTTCTGTTTACGCGTTCGGTGGGGTTCGCTTGAGGTGAGTATGGTGCTGTTAGTTTATGTTTCGTGCCATACTTTTTCAGCTCTTCTTCGAATATTTTGCTTGTGAACTGTCTCCCGTTGTCGCTTAGTAGTGTTTCCGGGCAGCCGTATCTCATTACAATGCATTCTTTGAAAGCTTTCGTAACTGTTTTGGCGGTTGCTGTACGTAGTGGTTTGATTTCTGTCCATTTCGTAAATTTATCGTGGAAAACGATGATCAATGTGAATCCGTTTGATGATCTTGGTAAGGGGCCTATGAGGTCCGTCGATACTATACTCCAGGGTGATTCTGCGTTATTAATGTGCATGAGTCCTGCCTGTTTTTGTTGTGGTTTCTTGTGAGCTTGGCACGTCTTGCAAGTTTTTACGTATTTCGCGACGTCTTTATACATTCCTGGCCAATAATATTGTTGTGATATACGATTCAGTGTTTTTGCTGTTCCGAGGTGGCCTGATGTTGGCGTGTCGTGGTTATCCTTCATGATGTCTTGTTTGTCTTCTTCGGTCACGCACAGCTTCCATTCCGAGGTGGGTTCTAGTTTTGGGCCGTAGGCGTAGTTAGTTATCTTTCGGTATAGGTTTCCATTTGTTATCTTGTAGTCGGTGTTTTCCTTTCTGTTTATCTCTTTTACTTTCTTCTGTGTCCAGTCTATGTTGTCCTTTCCAATTTCATATATTGGGTTTCTGGATAGTTCGTCTGTGATTTTGTTGAGAGTTCCCGGTCTGTATTCTATGTTGAAGTCATATTGTTGTAGTTCCAGTGCCCATCTGGCTAGTCGTCCTGATGGGTCCTTGATTGTATTTAGCCACCTTAGTGCTTGGTGGTCGGTCATGACTGTGAACTGGTAACCTTCTAGGATTGGTCTCATTTCACGTATCCCCCATACTACCGCTAGGCATTCTTTTTCTGATGTTGTGTATTTTCTTTCGGCTGGTTTTAGTGATCTGCTTGCGTACATTATCGGGTAGTCCGTTCCGTCTTGATTCTGTAGGAGTACGGCTCCGAGGCCTACGTCGCTTGCGTCTGTCTGTAGCGTAAATGGTTTATTAAAATCTGCTCTTTTGAGTAGTTGGTCTTGTGTGATGGTTTGTTTGATTTCGGTGAACGCCTTTTCTTGTTCCGTGCTCCAGGTGAACTTTGTGTCCTTTTTCAGTAGCCTTAAGAGTGGATTCATTTTTTCTGTGTAGTTTGGTATGAATTTCCTGTACCATGATGTCATTCCAACTAGTCTTCTCACTTTTTTCACCGTTGAGGGTGGTTTCAATTCTGTAATTGCTCGTATCTTTTCCTGGTTCATTTTTATTCCGTCCCTGTTCACTATGTGTCCTAGGTATTCGACCTGTGTTTTGCAGTATTCACTTTTCTTTTTGTTTATTTCGAGTCTTGCCGCTCTTATCCTTTTGAATATCTCTTTTAAGTGTTTTATATGCAGGCTGTATGATGGGCTACATATAATGATATCGTCTAAGTAGACGTACGCGTGTGGCTCCATTTCCGGTCCTATTACTGTGTCAAGTAATCTCTGGAATGTAGCTCCGCTTGAGTGAAGTCCGAACGGCATTACTTTGAATTGAAACAGTCCTCTGCCTGGAACGGTGAAGGCTGTTATGGGTTTGCTGTCTTCTTTCAGTTTACGTTTCAGTAGCCGTTTTTCAGGTCTATTTTCGAGAAGTATTTCGCGTTCCTTAGCTTCTCTAGAGTGTTATCTATCTGTGGTGTTGGATACGCGTCTTTGTGTGATATCTGGTTGATCTTTCTGAAGTCTATGCAGAACCTGTATTCTCCGTTCGCTTTCCTTGCTAATACTACTGGTGAGCTGTATGGGCTGTTTGATTTCTCGATAATATTGTTTTCAAGCATTTCTTCTACGTGTTGGTTGATGATTTCTTGGAGTTTCGGGTTCTTCGGGTAGTATTTTTGTTTTATCGGCTGGTTGTGTTTCAGTTTAATTTCGTGGGTTGTCCATGTATTACCTTTTGGGCTTTTGTCGCATTTATCATATTCCTCGGCTATTGTTTTCTGTAGCGTTGTTTTCTGTTCTGCTGTGAGGGTTGGGTCCATAATTTCCGTATCTATGTTGTTGTTCGTGTTTGTGATGGTTTCTATTTGTTCCTTTTTGCTTTTTGGGTTGTTTGTGTTGTCCCATTCTAGCTTTACTCCTATTCTGTTTAGTATGTCCATACCGATGATTATTTTTGTGATCTGTGGATGGTACAACATTTGGTGCTTTATTACTCTTTCCTTTATTGTTATTTGTAGTGTTAGAGCTTTTCTGATATTTATTTTCTCTCCGTTCGCCGTACTGGCTGTTTCTGATACTATTTCTGGTTTGAAGTTTTTCTTTAAGTATTCTTCATATATTTCTTTGTTCGCGTAAGATCTTGTTGCTCCTGTGCCACCTAACGCTTGGTATGTTGTGTCTAATAGGGTGATATTTATGTATAGACGGTTGTCCCCGTTTTTTGATTCGGTGCCTAGTGTCATGGACTGTACCGGGTTTTTTTGTTTCCGGCAACATCTGATGCTTAGTACGCCGATTTTGCCGCATCCTCCGCAAAACAGCGTTTTTCTTCCTCTGCACTCTCTGGATGTGTGTCCGGGTTTGCCGCAATTCCAGCAGCATGTGTTTGGGTTATAATTGTAGATGTATTTTGCAGTTTCTCTTGGTTCCTGTTGTGTTTGTATCGATTGTCTTTCTTCGTAGCTTTTTGTTTCTGTTTTCGTGTTGTAATTGCTTTTCTTGTCGAAGTTTCTGTTAAGACTTCTCTGGCGGTCTTCTGTGACGCTTTTGTATTCTTTTGCAAGTTGTGTTAGTTGGTTCACTGTATTAAATTCGGTTCTTTTTATGTAGAGCTTGTATTTTGGGTTCATATTTTCATAAATTCTGTTTATTTTTTCTTCCTTTGACATTTTTCCGTATCTGCGCATTAATGTTTGTAAATAAATTAGGTAATCGCTGAATTTTTGACTGTAGTTTTGCCTGGCTGTCACTATTTTTCTGGGAAGTTCACTTTCGTAATTGTTTGGCATAAACGTTACGATAAAACACTCTATGAATTCTTCCCATGTCGTCCACGAGTCTTTATTGTTTCGGTACCACAACACAGCCTTACCTTTAAGAAGTCTCGGTATCACTTTAAGTAGGTTTTCCTTTTCTATTTCTCCTGTTTTGGCTAGTTCATCCAGTCTTTCAAGGAATTCCACGGGGTCGTCGTACGTGTCGAAATGTAGGTTCCACCTCGATACTATGCACTCATTTGTGTTAGTACTGTGCGGCTTGCTATTTCTCGATTGGTCGACGTTTTTGTCTTCTTGTGACATCTCTGTGTCTTGGAAATCGGTGTCGGAGTTATCGGTGTAATCTTCTTTCTCGCCGGAGGACTGGTCAGGTTGGTCGGATCGGTTTTGCGGTGTCGGTGTGGTTTCTTCCCTTACGACTTGTGCGAGGTTTTGCCTCAGGTCTCGCACTGTTAGGTTTCTGGTTTCAATGTTTCTTCGTTTGCACTCTTCTTCCAGTTCTTGTTTTTTCAGTGGACTGTACCGGGTTTTTTTTGTTTCTGGGTGCGACGGCTCGGTAAGAACCCTTCCCCGGGGATTATATGGGTTTTTTCGTTGGGCGCCAATGTGACGAAGAACCCTTACGGCTAGCTCAAGCCTGAGTTCCTCGTCAGCATACGTACTGGCCCCAGCCCGCGATGCGTGCGGTGAAGGGATGTGTACTTAATTAAAGGTTATCCTACCAGGGAATTGACACAGAAACCAACGAGTCGTTTTATCTATACTAATATAAAGAGGAAAGATTTGTACCTATTTTTGTATGTTTGTAATGAATAGGCTCAAAAAGTACTGGGCCGATTTAAAAAATTCTTTCACCAATAGAATGATACATTCTTCCAATTTGACATAGGCTACATTTCATTTTGAAAAAAATTAGGGATCCTTGGACAAATTTGAACAATGTAACCGAAGGTGTAGAAAAATGAGTCTTAAAATGTCTTTCGTCGAATGCGCTGCCAAAACTATTAGCGATAATTGTCTACCCCGTGCGAAGCCGGGACGGGCTGCTATGATATATATTTCAGTTAGATTTACACATACATCGAGTTCCTTATGCTAATTCACTCCTAACCCTTAGACTTGGCCTAATCTGTGACTGCTGTCTTACTTTTTACACACTTATACGGACGAGGCAGAGCGACGGGGATCAGCGCGGTTTCCTTCGGGACGATATCGCGAGTCACGGACGGCGCCGGAACTTGGCGGGCGTTTTGTTAGTGTCTAATGTAGCTACCGGGAGATGAAGGCTGGCATGCGGAGTCGTCAGCAGCTCGAGGCTGCGAGAGCGTCCGGGCCGGGGGTGGGCTCACCGCAGGAGCGCGGTCAAGGTACGGGAGTAAAGGCTCGGTTCCTACGACCGGAGTCGTTGTTGCCGATAGACCTTCGGATCAGGGAACGGGTAAGGTGCCTTAACTAGTGTTAGTCGGGAAGACGGGACAGCGAATCGTCAGAGTTCCGATGTTCCGAGACAATAGGTAGGTGACGTACGCGCGCGCGGAGACGTCTTGTCACGGTAACAGAACTCGGACGACTGCCGCTGAGCTCCCTCCCACTGCGCTTTATATATCGTCGCGGAACGTGTGGTGTGGGCGCGGTGCGGCCGTGGTGCGGCCGCGTAGGGTTGTCAATTTGCCGGTTCGTGTTTAGGGATGTCGCACCGCCGGATCCTCGTCACAACAATATAGAATCTACTAATTTAAAACTATTAGAAGCGCAAACGTGACTGTATTTCAGTTTTCAGTGGTGTTTTTGACGGACGGACGACGGATGGACAATACTGTCAAACTACGGAACCGGGGTGCCGTAGAAAATTTAAAAGTTATGGTAAATCACCAAAAAAAGGTACTATGCCATATTATTTTAAAATTCTGAATAAATCTGTAAATAATGACGTCATACCAATATCACCAGAGGGGACACAAACACAAAAAAAACTAAGTCATAATCTTTTTCGTGTCTAAAGATCATGAATCTAAAGTATTACATCAAAATATAGCCAGCATTTTATCAAAACAAGAAATATTGGAAATAACGGTTTAAGAACTAATTGAAAATGATAATGAACCGGACGTTATATGCCTATCTGAAACCTTTTTAGAGAAGGGACACGAGAGCTATGTCAATATCCACAGCTATCAAATGGTTTCTGCATTCTGCAGAAATAAAAAGAGGTGGTACCTGCATATTGGCTAAAAGGAGTCTAAATTGTAAAGATTTGACGTACCTTAAGAAATACGCATCACAAAAAAAACGTTTGAGTGTTGTGGTGTAGAGATCATGTCAAGTAAACTCATCATCATATGTCTTTATAGAACACTAACATCTGATCCCAATATATTTTTGAATAAGCTTGATACCTTACTAAATGAGGTGTTTCAAAAATACAAATACAAAATAAGTATTGTTATAGCGGGTGATTTAAATAAAAATACTCTGATTAAAACCAAAGTGTCTGAATACCAACAAGACATAGCCCAAAATTATAATTTAACATTGCATATTACAGTACCAACTCGTAAGCTGTCGTGTATTGATCACATAATAAGCAATGTTGAAAATTCTACAGCAACAGTGTTACCCCTTCACCTCTCTGATCATGAAACAGTTCAACTATTGAGCTTTCCTATAAAATATAAAAACTCTGCCCCCTTATCTTATTTTATTTACAAGAGGGATTACAGCCAGGAAAATATTTTAAAATTCAAGCGCTGTCTAGCAAATCTTTCATGGTTTGATGTCTACAATGAAACGAATCTAAATAAGAGTTTTGATACATTTCACGAGCTGTTTACATTATTTTATAAGTTATGTTTCCCTAAGGTTAAAATTAATATAAGGTCCGATTTTTTTAGCACTCATCCTGCTAACCTGTGACTATATAAGGTCAGATTTTTTTAGCACTCATTCTGCTAACCTGTGACTATATAGGTGAAAAGCAATCGTGAAAACTAACTTTCAAATGTGTATCATAAAAACTAAAAAATTAAAATTAAAAATACAAAATAACAACATTGACTTCATATTGCATAAACTCGTCCTATCTTCAAACGTAAAACCATCTGTGATCATCTGTCCTATTCCTTCCCATAGACAGAGCGAGAAAGACTAAACAAACATGAAAGATAGCCGGAATTCATTCATAACACGAACAGATGTTTGGCTTGAATAACTAGGGGGAATGACCTTCAACCTTTGTTAATACAAAAATTTGCCTTAAATGTAGCTTTTGCAAATTTTTGAATAAAAACATCGACATAATTTAACTTTTTAAATAAACAAATAAAAACATAATTTTGAAAATTCTTAAATAAGTAGATGTTAAGTTAGCAGCTTACCTATTTGCGGTACTCTTATCAGCTTATCAGGTGAGTACACTAATCTTCAACCTTGTAGGTATTTCCAGACAGGGAGCGATTCAAATTTCCCATCATACTTTCTCAGGCTGTGGACTGACGAGCTATCCAAAATCATGCTAGAATTTATTGTGTTAGGGGTATGCAAGTTTATTAAAAAGTGAGGTATGTTTGATTAAACTAAAAAAACAAATAAGCATAACTTTATGATAACTCGGCGTGTTTAAAAATTTGAATCAACACTATCCACAACGATTGTTTATTAACACGACTATTTACACACTGTTTCTCTTATTTACACTACAGGTTTCAGTTTATTTACACTAAAATACTCCTGATTGGAGTATCGGAAGGGCATGATTGTAAAATTGTGATCGATATCACACGTCTTGCTAGTGCAACTAGATTTTCGATACTAAAATTCAGGTGATTTTTTACCTTGACACGTGCCAAACATTCTTTGAATTAGCCGCCTTGTCGGCAAGCGGCGAAAACACATGCCGAAAAGCGCGGCGGCCGGGGCGGCCCCTTAATACTAGATCGTTTGAGATGCACCGCAAAGACCGACTAAAATTAGATCAGGAGCTAGTGATCTTATCTCCGAGATCTTTTACCTACGCAAAGGCCATACAAGTTCCCAATCGCTCTAATTGACTTGAAGCGTACAGGTACCCAATCTCAAAAAATTATAACGTATTGACAGGGCTCATGAAATAATAATTATTATTTGATTTTATTCCTATCCTAACTACTAAGGTTCCTAAGTTTGATTCTGTCTTTTTATCAAATGTTATCTGTATGGGCCAACCTCTGCCCGAAGGCGGTTTAGCGCTTTCTAGGTTGACCAAGGCTGTTCGTACCTAGATTGTGGGTATTCTGAGCGCGATATAAAGTTACGAGGTATGTCGGTCTTTTCTTGGCACAGTTCATGGTACTTAATTAAAATCTTTAGTTTATGAATTGTGCTGATTTCCTGTAGAATTTTTTTTTTGGCATTGGGTACTGAATTATTTTTAAACCAATTATCAATCGAGCATACAACCTCAGTTGAGAAGTGCTGCTTAGACTATTGTGTCATTTAAAAAGATCGAGTCCGTGAATCAAACACAAGACCTACCTACATGCATGCAATCATTTATTTTGACCAAATTAGCTCTAAGCTTATGCTAATTAAATTGACGGAATTTTTGAAAGACACCTAGGGATGAGTAACAAAAGGGAAATGTATCGATGTGCAAAACTATTTGCATTTACCTCGATATGCAATTGATATCGTTGTTAACGTTACAATATCAACAATTATGAGTAATAATTTCACTTATGATCGAATTCATCAAACAATAAAAGTAAATTTGTATTATGCAAATAAAGAATACTATTACTATTACTTTTCGATCGATTGCTTATGCGAGACTGTTTTACTAAGAAATAACATTATTTTATAATTTTTTAATAAGCGTTTTAGCACAAACGAAGTGCAGAAGAAGGTAAACTTCTGTAGCCTTCTTTATCAGTCGACTTTTAGGCCACCCGTCATGACATGACAGTAGGTAGGTTTTAAATTTCAAAAGCAAGAACTCAAACGGCTACAAGCTATCATCCTGTGGCATTTAATGGGACTTTTGCTATACCCGGCCTTACACCGTTTAAATTAAATCACCTTTTGATTTTTAATTTACAGAAACAAAAATGATATTGAACTTTTTCTTAATTGTTAGTATTAAAATTAAATGACAGTGTATCGATCCGCGCGATCTCAATACATCACTACTGCTTCAGGTGCGCTGGCGCGGCCGCACTTTGAGTTTTGACCGACCGCTGCTGCGCAGTGCGCTTTCTTTTAGTTCAGGTCATGCGCCTGTTGTGATTAGATGCGTCATACCGACGCGCTTCCGGCTTCCGCGCGCGTCGTAGTATCGCAAAATCTATCATTTATTAAAAACAAAAGTTTAACCTAGTTTGTTCTGTGATAGTTAGTCAATGTAGAACCATTCAAAAGTCTCAGTGAGTGTGCGTGTGAGTGGTCGGTCAGTGTAATAAAAAATGTAGAAACTAGAATACCTAAATCTTGAGTTCGATAAGGAGGAATGTTTTCGTGTATTTTTAATCATGCTGTCAGATGTTTGGCTTGTTTACCTTTAACATTGTTAACTTAAAATTAGGGCTTAAATGTAGCTTAGTGCAAATTTTCTAATTTGAAAATCTACATCATTTAGAACAAACCAATTTAAAAAATGCAAAGTTTTAGATAAGTCAATGTTAAATTAGCAGCTTACCAATGGTAAAACCAGTAAAACGGCCCTTATATCAGCTTATTAAGTAAGTACATGCACTGATCTTCAGGGGGTTTGTTTCCAGATAAGGTAGTGATTCAAATTTCCCATCACACTTTCACAGGCTGTGGACTGACGAGCTATCCAAAATCATGGTAAGATTGTTTTATTTAGGAATGCGACTTTATTATTGAGAAAGGTAATTAAATTATTCTAACCCAATGAAATTCAAAATAACTAACATAATTTTATGATAACTTGGCATGTTTAAAAATTTGAATCATCTCTGTACAACGATTGTTTATTTACACTGTTCCTTACTATTGAAAATTGAACTTAGCATGATTAAAAATACACGAAAACATTCCTCTTTATCGAACTCAAGATTTAGGTATTCTAGTTTCTACATTTTTTATTACACTGACCGACCACTCACACGCACACTCACTGAGACTTTTGAATGGTTTTACATTTACTAACTATCACAGAACAAACTAGGTTAAACTTGTGTTTTTAATAAATGATAGATTTTGCGATACTACGACGCGCGCGGAAGCCGGAAGCGCGTCCGTATGACGTATCTAATCACGACAGGCGCATGACCCGAACTAAAAGAAAGCGCACTGCGCAGCAGCGGTCGGTCAAAACTCAAAGTGCGGCCGCCAGCGCACCTGACGAAGCAGTAGTGATGTAGTATCTATCGAGATCCTGCGGATCGATACACTGTCATTTAATTTTAATACTAACAATTAAGAAGAAGTTCAATATCATTTTTGTTTCTGTAAATTAAAAATCAAAAGGTGATTTAATTTAAACGGTGTAAGGCCGGGTATAGCAAAAGTCCCATTAAATGCCACAGGATGATAGCTTGTAGCCGTTTGAGTTCTTGCTTTTGAAATTTAAAACCTACCTACTGTCATGTCATGACGGGTGGCCTAAAAGTAGGCCCAGCTCTGGTTATTTTAAACTTTTCTGCTAAGATCGACTGATAAAGAAGGCTACAGAAGTTTACCTTCTTCTGCACTTCGTTTGTGCTAAAACGCTTATTAAAAAATATAAAATAATGTTATTTCTTAGTAAAACAGTCTCGCATAAGCAATCGATCGAAAAGTAATAGTAATAGTATTCTTTATTTGCATAATATAAAAATTTACTTTTACTCTTTGATGAATTCGATCATAAGTGAAATTATTACTTATAATTGTTGATATTGTGACGTTTACAACGATATCAATTGCATAGCGAGGTGAATGCCAATAGTTTTACACGTCGATACATTTCCCTTTTGTTACTCATCCCTAGTTGTCTTTAAAAATTCCGTCAATTTAATTGGCATAGGCTTAGAGCTAATTTGGTCGAAATAAATGATTGCATGCATGTAGGTAGGTCTTGCGTTTGATTCAAAGACTCGATCTTTTTAAATGACACAATAGTCTAAGCAGCACTTCTCAACTGAGGTCGTATGCTCGATTGATAGTTGGTTTAAAAATAATTCAGTACCCAATGGCCAAAAAAAAAAATCTACAGGAAATCAGCACAATTCATAAACTAGAGATTTTAATTAAGTACCATGAACTGTGCCAGGAAAAGACCGACATACCTCGTAACTTTATATCGCGCTCAGAATACCCACAATCTAGGTACGAACAGCCTTGGCCAACTTAGAAAGCGCTAAACCGCCTTCGGGCAGAGGTTGGCCCATACAGATAACATTTGATAAAAAGACAGAATCAAACTTAGGAATCTTAGTAGTTAGGATAGGATTAAAAACAAATAATAATTATTATTTCATGAGCCCTGGCAATACGTCAAAATTTTTTGAGATTGGGTACTTGGACGCTTCGAGTCAATTAGAGTGATTGGGAACTTGTATGGCCTTTGCGTAGGTAAAGGATCTCAGAGATAAGATCACTAGCTCCTGGTCTAATTTTAGTCGGTCTTTTCGGTGCATCTCAAACGATCTAGTACAAAGGGGCCGCCCCGGCCGCCGCGCTTTTCGGCAAGTGATTTCGCCGCTTGCCGACAAGGCGGCTAATTCAAAGAATGTTTGGCACGTGTCAAGGTACAAAAATCACCTGAATTTCAGTATCAAAAATCTAGTTGCACGAGCAAGACGTGTGATATCGATCACAATTATACAATCATGCCCTACCGATACTCCAATCAGGAGTATTTTAGTGTAAATAAACTGAAACCTGTAGTGTAAATAGTCGTGTAAATAAACAATCGTTGTAGATAGTGTTGATTCAAATTTTTAAACACGCCGAGTTATCATAAAATTATGCTAATTTGTTTTTTTAGTTTAATCAAACATACCTCAACTCAACCTCACTTTTTAATAAACTTGCATACCCCTAACACAATAAATTCTAGCATGATTTTGGATAGCTTGTCAGTCCACAGCCTGAGAAAGTGTGATGGGAAATTTGAATCGCTCCCTGTCTGGAAATACCTACACCCCTTGAAGATTAGTGTACTCACCTGATAAGCTGATAAGAGGACCGCAAATAAGTAAGCTGCTAACTTAACATCTACTTATTTAAGAATTTTCAAAATTATGTTTTTATTTGTTTATTTTAAATTATGACGATTTTTTTATTCGAAAATTTGCAAAAGCTACATTTAAGGCAAATTTTTGTATTAACAAAGGTTGAAGGTCATTCCCCCTAGTTATTCAAGACAAACATCTGTGCGTGTTATGTATTTTGATTATATTAGTCGGAGGGCTCATAAGATGCTTGGATTTCTTCATAGGTTGACAAGGTCCTTTAAAAGAATAACATCTTTAAGAATTATTTATTTTGCCTACGTCAGGAGCATTATGGAATATGCTTCAGCTGTCTGGTCACCATCTTATGTAACGCACATAGCTCAGTTGGAGCGGGTGCAGCGTTGTTTCACTCGCCGTTTAATGTGTCGCCTCAAAAAACGAGAATGTTACGAAGAGAGACTTAGAACTCTATGTCTCCACTCACTGGAGGAACGGCGTTCAATCGCAGACATGAAGTTCCTGTACGATGTGGTGAACGCGGTGCTGGACGCCCCAGAGCTCACTGAGCGCGTTGGTTTGTGCGCCTTTAAAATTCGCCCCAGACGTAGGCATATGCGCTCATTCTACGCCGGGACGGTCAGGGCAAACTATGCTGCTCACTCTGTCCTGCACAGAATTGTGCACACTTTTGAAGACAGATTTAGCGATGTCGATATTTTCTTTTTGACACGTACTCGATTCATCTCACACGTAGTACGGAAACTGCCAAAATTTTGCGAATCACCCCAGTAAATAGAGCATCACACACACACTCAACTCACACTCATACACACATATACGCATACACATCACACACACTCACCGGACATATCTTGTTATTCTTTTTTTCTTTTCTTAGTTTCTACTTTTGGTATATTTTTTCCGTATAACCCTTCCGTGTCTTACCGTCCTATAATATTAATTTTGATATGACAAACTTTGTCATTGGCTGTGTAAGCATTTAATTCTAAGTAGTTTAAGTTAAATTTACATGCTGTAAAGTTTGCAATAAATAAATTTTAAAAAAAAATGTATGAATTCCGGCTATCTTTCATGTTTGTTAAGTCTTTCTCGCTCTGTCTATGGGAAGGAATAGGACAGATGGTTATACGTTTGAAGATAGAACAAGTTTATGAAATATGAAGTCAATGTTGTTATTTTGTATTTTTAATTTTAATTTTTTTAGTTTTTATGATACACATTTGAAAGTTGGTTTTCACGATAGCTTTTCACCTATATAGTCACAGGTTAGCAGGATGAGTGCTAAAAAAATCGGACCTTATATAAATTCATTGCGAGAAAAGAAGCAAATTTGGATGACAAGAGGATTAAAAATAAGTTGCAAAAAAAACGGATAGATAGATAGATAGATAGATACTCTTTATTACACACCAAACAAAGAAGTTACAGTTGATATTTACAGAAAGATGTACAATTTAGGCGGTCTTATCGCTAAAAAGCGATCTCTTCCAGACAAACTTAAGGCAGAGGACAACTACAAAGAAAGGGGAAAGTGCTGCAGAGTGCTTATTGTGTAATTTTATTTTTATACCTACAATGTTAATATCAATAAGTATAAACTACATACACATACAAAAAATACCTATAAAATATAAATGCTAAGATAAAAATAAACATACATACATACTTAAATATATATATTTATATATATATATATATATTTATATATATGTCTATCATAAAAACTAAAAAAGTTAAAAATAAATTACAAAATAACAACATCGACTTCATATTGCATAAACTCGTCCTATCTTCAACTCTTTCTCGCTCTGTACAAGGGGAAGAAATAAGACGAATAATCAGATGGTTAAACGTAGCAAAGATAGGACGAGTTTATTCAATATGAAGTCAATGTTGTTGATTTTTAACTTTTTTAGTTTTTATGGTACACATTTGAAAATTGGTTTTTATGATTGCTTTTTACCTATATAGTCACAGGTTAACAGGATGAACACTAATAAAATCGGACCTTATATATATATATATATATATACCTATATGCCAGGAAATAACATGACTTACAACCAGTGATATTCCAGAAACAGCAATTCTCAAACCAGAAACGATTTGTTCTCACAGTGCAAGAAAATGTGCTTTAAGCCGACTTTTAAAAACAGCAATTGATTCGGATTGCCGAATTACTAAGGGTAAGTAAAACTAAACAATATTGTATAAAGTAAAGAGAGAATGTGCATATCCTGCCTGAGTCGGATTGGAAGCCATTTAAGCTTGGACCGGTATTCGCTGACATGGTCATACTTCCGTAAACCAAAAACTATCCGGGTACAGAAGTTTTATAGGCGCTCAAGCTTGCTAAGCTGATTCTCGTCTAAATCTAAATAGCAACAATCTGCGTAATCTAAGATGGGAAACAAAAGAGCCTGAACAAGAGCAATTTTAGTGGGTATGGGTAAGAAATTACGAAGCCTATTTAGTGACGCTGCCGCTGCGAACATTTTTCTGCTGACTTCCGCAGTTTGAGTTGTCCAACTGAGGGTGCTATCAATATGGACGCCTAAGTCTTTTACAGTTTTGCTGAATGGAATTTGGACACCGTCAAATGTGATAGGTTGCAAGGCCGGCCAGTTAATCCTAGCAATTTGCCTAGAACCTCCCACAACTTTCACCTGCGTTTTATTAGGGTTAACCCTGAGACCAAAAGCCTTGCTCCAGTCTAGTATACGACGAAGGTCGTCGTTAACTACCTCCACAACACTGGAAAGGTCTTCACGGCGCCCTTGAGAATATATTTGAAGATCGTCTGCATACAAGTGGAAAAAAGATTTTAGGTTGTGAGTAATCGAATTAATGATAAGTGCAAAGAGGAGAGGAGACGGTACGCCACCTTGAGGGACACCGGCACTGACATCACACCACCCAGAGAAAGAATCCTCAGAACGAATGCGCTGCCGGCGACCATGCAAGTAACTGTGAAACCAGTCAAGCACCGTTGGAGATATGTTAAGAGAATGCAGCAATCCCAGCAAAATGTCGAAATCGACAGTATTAAAAGCGTTGCTAAAGTCGAGTAGTACTAGCACAGTGAGTAGTTGCTGGTCCATACCCTGTCGGATGTCATCTGTAATTTTGACTAAAGCAGTAGTCGTGCTATGGCCTGGACGAAAACCGGATTGGAAAGGATTTAACAGTTGGTTTGAGGAAAGGAAGCGACTGAGCTGTTGGTGCACAACACGCTCCATCACTTTACAAAGGAATGGTAGGATGGATATGGGCCGATAGTCCGAAAAAGAGGAAGGATTTGGTTTTTTCGGAAGAGGAATTATTTGGGCATCTTTCCATAACGTGGGAAAGACACTCGAGGAGAGGGAATGATTAAGGATGTGGGAGATTATTGGAGTAATGACATCCAACAGAGGCAGGATCATGTTGCGGCTCACGCAATCACTTCCGACTGCATTAGAGGCAATAGAAGAGATGTTTCTCCTAACATCACAATCGGCTACTTGACTAAAACTGAAAGAAGGGTAGTCAGGAGTTGGAAGTGACGAAAGTTTACTGAGAGCACTCATTTTTGTTGCGCTATCAACAGGGATGGAAGTGGAGAAATGCTTATTTAAAAGGTCAGTATCTATGTTTTTAGAGATAGGATCATTACGCGTTTTACCAACTCCAATAGACTTGAGGAACCTCCAGACTTTAGCTGGATCTCCATTTTCTACAGATTTATGGATATGGCGTCTTTGAGCGTCTCTACACAAAGTATTACAGCGATTTCGTAGAATTTTATATTTTTCGCGGTTTTTATCGGACGGGTCCATTTTAAACTTCGTTTTTGCAAGGTTTTTCTTGTCTCTCAACAACTTCAGTTCATCCGTGAGCCATGGCGCAGGAACATGTTTAATTTTAACAGGACGAACAGGAGCGTGCTTGTCGTACAATTCAAGAAGGAGATTATTGAAAAGCGTGACCTTCTCATCCACACTACTAGCACCCTCAATCACGGACCAGTCTATCTCATACGCATCCAGTTTAAGAGCATCAACGTTCATGCCACTAAAATTGCGTTGCAGGAGATATTTCGCCCTAGCTTTTGGGGGACGAATCTTATACGATAGGTAAATAAGGTCGTGATAAGAGAAAGCATCTGCATGACATTGACCGTGCTTTTCAACATGGCCAGTGGAGTTGACAATAATCAAATCAAGAAGAGAAGGAGCGCAGTTGGGAAAGTAGTGGGTAGCGTTAAGAGTCAGAATATTCAGGTTACAAGACGAAGTTATAGATCTAAGGCGAGAGGAGCGGGAGTCGTTTTTAAATAAACAGGTATTGAAGTCTCCCATCAGTATTGTATGACTGTATAAGGGAGTCAGGTCCTCTAAAGTTTTCTCAAAGGCAGAAAAGTAATCCACCTTTGAAGAAGGACTATAGAAGACACCGAGAAGAAGCTTTGTGTGGGAAAGACTTATTTCAATAAAAAGATGTTGAGCAACATCAGATGATGCGGATGGAGGAGATACGTTAACTATCGTGAAGGGAATTTGTAAACGAATATATATTGCAATGCCACCACCAGATCTAACAATGCGGTCATTTCGTACTAACTGAAAGCCTAGTAAGGAGTAAGATGTTGACGGAAGACAGGCGTTCAACCATGTCTCCGATACCAGGACAGCATGTATGCTTTTGTTGTCAAAAGCTGCAAGCATATCCGGATAGTGGGCTGGTATGCTTTGCGCGTTGATGTGAACCACATTAAAATTTTTGGGAACATTAGAAAAAGCAGCATCAAGCTCGTCGAATAGAAAGGGTAACGCGGAGTGAAAACTGCTGTCACTAGATGATGATGAAGAAGAGAAAGAGAGAAAATGTTCAGATGTATCACTAGAAACGTTCATAAATATTTATGGTATATCTAATATAATATTAAGACTTATTTCAATAAAAAGATGTTGAGCAACATCAGATGATGCGGATGGAGGAGATACGTTAACTATCGTGAAGGGAATTTGTGAACGAATATATATTGCAATGCCACCACCAGATCTAACAATGCGGTCATTCATTAACGGAATAGGCGATATAATTATAACAAAAATAAAACACATACAAACAAAAATAAATATTTAAAATACTCAAACATATTAAAGAAATTTATTTATAACGCTAAAAGAAATTCGAATATTGACTTTATTTTTAAAAGTGAAAATAAATGTAGGGCCTCTTGGACTATAGTAAAGAATGAATTAAATGATTTCCCTTGTACCACTAAAACTATAGAAAAACTTAATTTAGGGCAACTTAACTAAACTTAATTAAGGGCATCAGAAAATCATGTGTGTCAAAAAGAAACCTTCGCTTTAAATACTATGCCAACTCGAATAAATATAATAAAATAAGGTATCAAAAGCATTCTTCTATACTAAAGAAATGCATACAAAAATCACAAAGGTTATCAAATGAAAAATATCTGAAAACAAATAAAAACATTTGTAAAGCGACATGGAATTTAATAAAGTCATTTAACCATACAGAAGCTGTTAATAATAGTAATTACATAGATAAAATGATAAATAATAATACGCTGACATTAAATTTAATTGACATATGTAATAGTTTTAATGAATTCTTTATTGACATGACTAATAAATCATCAAAAGCTAAATTGACATTTAATAATTCTAATATCCAATCCATGACTAAAAGCATTTTCCTTTACCCAACCACAGCTGATGAAATATTAAAAATTATCAATTCCCTCAAAAACACAACTTCAGTAGGATATGACGAATTTCCTACTAAAATTTTAAAATATTGTTCAGTGATTTTATCCGATGTTTTGAGTCACCTGGTAAATAAATCGATGACAGAGGGTAGTTTTCCTGAAAATTTAAAACTTTCTGTAATTTACCCGGTACATAAAAAAGACGAAAAAACTAAAATGGATAATTATAGACCAATTGCACTAATTCCTGTATTAGCGAAAGTATTCGAAAAAGCTATACACAAAAGAATATACAATTTTCTCGAAATGCATAATATTTTAGCAAATGAACAAAATGGATTTAGAAAGGGCAAATCTACCACGCTTGCGACATTTAACTTAATAGAGTGTATAACTAAGTGTATAGATGAAAACGTAGATGTGACTGCTATATTTTTTGACATGAGCAAGGCATTTGATTTCGTATCTCATGAGATTCTCCTCCAAAAATGCGAAAAATATGGTATAAGAGGTACAGCATTAAGCTGGCTTAAATCTTATCTTCATAATAGACGTCAATATGTCCAAATTAAATCTTTAAACTCTCGCAACGAAGAAACTACTACAAATTCTATAGTTTCTCTAAATAATGTAGGTGTCCCACAGGGAACAATTTTAGGACCTTTATTATTCATAATTTACATCAATGACTTGCCCAGCATAACTAATCATCAATGTAACCTATTTGCCGATGACATATCAGTTGTAATCTCAAAAGCTCCCAACCAAAACTATACTGAAGAAATTAATAACACCATCATGCTTATATCAAATTGGTTGAAAAATAATAATTTAAACATAAATCGCAATAAAACTAAATACGTACAATTTTTTAACAGAAAACCTAAAGATAATCTTAGTATTAACATTGACGACGAAAATATGAATAAATCGGATACAGTAACTTTCTTGGGTTTTATTATAGATAGTCAGTGTTCTTGAAAACAGCACATAGAAAACGTATGCAAAAAAATCAACAGATTTGCTTATGCTCTTTGGCGTCTAACTACCCAAGTAAATCAGAAAGCTGCTCTAATGGCATATCATGGATATGTAGCATCAAACCTCAAATACGGCCTAATATTTTGGGGGAATTCCGTAGATATGCCTAGAGCCTTCATAACTCAAAAACGATGTGTTCGTGCTATATGCAATGTTCCACCTCTAACCTCATGCAAACAATTATTTCCCGATCTGAATCTCCTATCTCTTCCATCAATGTATATTCTGGAATGTTGTCTTTTTGTAAAAACTTATCCGTCTTTATTTGTGCATAAAGATGATTATGCAACTAAATCAATTAGACATCGGGGAAGGTTATTGTTACCCAAAATACGAACAACTTTATATAAAAGAAACTGTTATCCAAGCTGTATAAGAATATATAATAAACTGCCTCATTCATTGACTGAACTACCATTAAATTTATTTAAAAATAAACTATTTAACTGGCTCAAGATAAAATGTTTCTACTCAGTTAATGAATATCTAGATTTTAAAGTTGACATTATCAAATAATTTATAACTGACGTATTAATTGTATTTTGTTGTCAAAAATTCATGATTGTATAGACTTAATTATTGTTTCTTTTTTGTGACATGTATTATTTGTATGCTATTGACTATGGCTGAACAAGTGAAACTATGTACTCGTATACACTTGTGACCTTATGATGTACCCTGTTCAGAACAAATAAATTATTCTTGATTCTTGATTCTTGATTCTTGAATAATCTTGTATTGACAAATCCCTCTGACATATCCATGACATTCAATAATCATTTCATTAATTTATCGAACAAAATTGACAATCATAATAGAGCAATTAATACAAAACATGTATTTAATTCTTTATTTCTTCGGCCTTTTACTGAAATAGATGTAAAAAGGGAAATTATGTCGTTAAAAAATACAAAAACTGAAGGTCATGATGAAATCTGTACGAAAGTTTTGAAGGAATGCGTTAATGAAATTATTACTGTTTTGACATATTTGATAAACCTATCCTTCTCCTCAGGTACTTTTCCGGAACTGCTAAAACTGACAATAATAAAACCATTGTTTAAAAAAGATAATACTGATGAAATTGATAGTTATCGTCCGATTGCACTATTATCAGTATTTTCTAAAATATTTGAAAAATGCATGTATGCGCAGTTAGTAAATTTTTGTTGCAAATTCCGCCTTCTAAACACCGAACAACATGGATTTCAAAAAAATAAATCCACCACGTTAGCAATACATAGCCTTATGGTAACTATTTTATCAAGCATTAATAAGAAAAACTTGACCACCGCTATTTTTGTAGATTTAACAAAGGCATTTGACCATGTTTTACATACATTGCTTTTCAGCAAGTTGGAAGCAATTGGAGTGAGGGGTCCAGCACTTGATTGGATAAAATCATACCTCAAAAACAGACAACAATGTGTTGTTATAGACAGACTTAACGAAAAAAAACGAAGTTGTAGCTTATTTCTCGCAATACAAGCACAACCAAAAAGGTGTACCACAAGGTAGCGTATTGGGTCTAATGTTGTTTTTTTTTTACATTAACGATATTGTTGGTGTAACAACACCCCATAAATGCATTTCATTTGCAGACGATATCGCTATTTTAGTGTCTTCAGATACTACAATTTCGGTTCATGAAAACGACGTTAATAATACTCTCGATAAATTAATTGAATGGCTTGACAAACATAATTTAAAAATAAATCTGACTAAAACTAATTACATACAATTCAACAAAATCAAAAATATTAATCTTGATATTCATTATAAAGACACCAAAATTGACCAAGTAAAACAAACTAAATTCCTAGGTTTAACTATAGAACAAGAAGTAAATTGGAAAACGCATATAGATAATATTTGTTACAGAGTCAATAAGTTTATTTATGCCTTAAAGCAGGTTAGATCTGTGACAAATTTAAAAACTGCGATCGCTACCTATCATGCATATGTTGGATCTATATTACGCTATGGTTTACTGATGTGGGGCAATAGCACTAATATAAATAGAGCTTTTATTGCCTAAAAAAATGCATAAGAGCAATATGTGGTGTTCCTCCACGAACATCATGTCGTCCTCTATTTGCACAGTTGCAATTGCTAACATTGACGTCAATGTATATTTTTGAAACATGCGTATTTGTAATGCAAAGTAAGCATCTTTTTAAAAGGGCATGTGACATTTATCTACGGAACACAAGAAATCCAAATAGACTGGTAATACCAGAAACCCCAAAAACAATGCATTATAAAAAAAGCTGTATGACTATGAGTATAAAAATCTTCAATCATATACCTAATGAATTCAAGACATTGAATATAAATCAATTTAAAACAAAACTGAATAAGTGGCTAATCTCACATACCTTTTATGATTTAAAGGAGTTTTTTAAATAATTAATATTCATTTCAACCTTATCATTTTACGACTGACATCAGAATCTATGTACCTAATCTAATTTAATTAAATCCAATTTTGAGACTCAATTTTATATTTGATTTCAATTCAATTTTTTAATTTGCATGCCTCATGCTGGCTAAACATGCTTGGAACGTTTATTTTAAAACATACCTCTGTATACCATGTTTAAGCAAATAAAGATTATTTTATTTTATTAATTTTATTTTTAGTATGAGATTTTTCTAAGTTAATGTTAAAAATACGAAAAAATGCCAAAAATGCAAGTAATTAAGATTTTTTGACGCTTCTTTCGCTGAAACAATATAGAATCTACTAATTACAAACTATAAGAAGCGCAAACGTGTCTGTATTTCAGTTTTCAGTGGTGTTTTTGAGTTAATTTTGTTCCGGACAGTGACTTACCAAGAAACCTCGGTATCAAATAAATTGAATATTTTGCCTGAAAAATGGAAATTCCCGCCTTTTATGACGTCTTAGGGGTACAAAAGGGGTGTCTAAAGATTCGTCTCGTCGAGACGGACAATACTCTCAAACTACGTAACCGGGGTGCCGTAGAAAATTTAAAAGTTATGGTCAAAAAACTGAAATTTATTTCTTTCAATTTTTTTTTGTAAAATCCAGGAGCGTCACAGCGTGCTGAAATTGACGGCGTCTAGCTCGTATGGACTGGATCTACAAAATAAACTGAAAAAAATTTAAAAAACGGACCAAAAATGTCAAAGTTCAAAATTTAGTATGAGATTTTTCTAAGTTTATATTAAAAATACGAAAAAATGCCAAAAATGCAAGTAATTAAGATTTTTTGACGCTTCTTTCGCTAAAACAATAAAGAATCTATATAAGAATCTATCTATATAAAGAGTCTATTATTCAGATTCATTAAGGTAACATTATATTAATATTTTGTAATTAAAATAAAATAAAAATATTTTTTTTATAAAAAGCTCTCCGAAAGAGCATAAATGGCGCAGTCTAGTGGATAGTGCTGAACTGGACAACCAAAAATCGTGTTCAGTGTCTGTTTCAACGCTGGTTTACTGCCAACAATCTCTT
Organism: Anania fuscalis; assembly: GCA_950371115.1. Taxonomy (NCBI): domain Eukaryota; kingdom Metazoa; phylum Arthropoda; class Insecta; order Lepidoptera; family Crambidae; genus Anania; species Anania fuscalis. Next base: position 17,064,811 of record OX493326.1, on the reverse strand, counting down.
ACTAAATGCGAAAAAAACCAAGTGCATTAAATTCACTATGCCCAATGTAAGGCAGGTCAGTACGCATATAAATATGTCAGACGATCATATAGATGCGGTTGATTCAACAACATTTTTGGGTATCACATTAGACTCACGACTGCAATGGGGTCCCCATATAAATGCCCTGTCAGGAAGGCTCAGTTCAGCGGCTTATGCTGTGAGGAAAATAAGGCTTTTAACTGATGTCGGAACGGCAAGACTAGTATACTTTAGTTATTTTCATAGTTTGTTGTCGTATGGTCTATTGCTTTGGGGCTCAGCTGCTGACATTGAATCAATCTTTGTGTTGCAGAAAAGAGCCGTACGTGCAATATACTGTCTTGGTCCTCGAAAATCTCTGAGGGAGATTTTTAAAGAGGTCAACATATTAACCGTTGCGTCCCAATACATTTTTGAAAATATTATGTATGTAAGAAAAAATCTAAGTTTGTTTAGTCTAAAAAGTGATTCACATCATTATAATACTAGAAATAAAAATAAACTTGCCGTTCCGTGCTTCAGATTAAAAAAAGTTGGTAATTCATTTATGGGGAATTTATAAATTACCACAAACTCTTGTTGAACTACCGATCCATGAGTTCAAAATCAACATAAAAAAAAGTCCTTATGACAAAAGGATATTACAAATTAGAAGATTATTTAAACGACAAGAGTGTATGGACTTAAACTGCCTAGCTCGCACTTACTATTGTCTTGCAAAATGTATTTCCTGTAAAATCAGGCTGACAAAGGTGACTGAGTTTGTTGCGCCGTTTCTTCTCATCACCAGCCTATATGTAGTCCCGAAGCGGTGGTAGGGCTATGTTATATTTTGGGACGTGTATAAGTGCCCGGTGGAGGGCCTACATACAGAATAAATAATTTCATTTCATTTCATTACAGTGCGAACTTCTTTCCCAAAAAAGCGATTTTACGTTTTGTGGAAGCTGCGACTCCTTGAGGGTCTACTTCACCTTCGTAAGGACTAATTACGATGATTCTTAATATTTTGCTGGTGATACTGTGAGTACGCTTGGATTTTATGAGTTCATAACTTTTCCTTTCCCTCAATCCATGATTAATGTGTAAACTCGTAAATAAATTAATTGAAATTATTATAAATAATAATTATATAGGGTTTTATTGCACAATCTTACAGTTAATATTTTAATTTAATTATTGTGAAGTGTTTTTTTTTTTTTTATAATGGCACAACTACAACTTTTTGATTTAGCATTAAAAATAGTGCCCGAGTATAATGGAGATGTCAACTACTTATAAAGATTTTTGAGTGCAGCTGATCGTGTTTTTGCACAATATTTCGATCCTGAAAATGTAAACAATTTTTTAAATACTATTGTTGTTAATGGACTTATCGGGAAATTGAGGGGAAAAGCTCTCGATATAATTGACGTTAACGCCGCAAATTCATGGCCAATAATTAAAGATGAAGAAAAACTTAGACACTATGGTGTTTCATGCGATGCCTCAGATTTAGTAAACTCTTATCTCACAGGCAGAACACAAAAAGTTTGTGTCAATGGAGCTGAGTCTTCTGGGTCGCCTCTTACTATGGGCGTGCCGCAGGGATCGATATTAGGGCCTCTGCTCTTTCTAATTTACATAAATGACCTTCCATCTTTTACGAAAGACCTCTGTGAGACAGTGTTATTTGCAGATGACACTAGATTGATTTTTAAAATCAAGAGAGGTAAAGACTCATTTGACGATGGAAATAATGCACTCTCGCAAGTATTGCATTGGTTCACCACCAATAATCTTATGCTCAATGCAAATAAAACAAAGTGCATTAAATTCACAATGCCCAACGTAAAACTTGTCTCAACACATATTACTGTAAAAGATGAACAACTTAATACATCTAGTTCCACTACATTTTTAGGAATCACTTGAGATTCCTGTTTGCAATGGGGTGCGCATATCGAGACTCTGTCGGGAAGACTTAGCTCTGCTGCTTATGCCGTGAGAAAGATAAGACAACTGACTGATGTTGAAACGGCAAGATTGGTGTATTTTAGCTATTTTCATAGTATAAGGTCATATGGAATATTGTTATGGGGCTCAGCAGCAGATATTGAATCTATATTTGTACTGCAGAAGAGAGCTGTATGGGCAATTTACGGCCTCGGACCCCGAGATTCCTTAAAAGAACTGTTTAAAAAAATTAATATACATCCCAATTTATTTATGAAAATATAATGTACGCCGCAAAAACCTGTCCCTATTCCTTAAGAAAAGTGACATTCATAATGTTAACACCCGGAATAAGAATAAGCTTGCCGTTCCCAATTTCAGACTGCATAAAGTGGGTAATTCGTTTATGGGAAAATGTATTCGCTTTTTTAATAAATTACCAGCATCTATTGTAGAACTGCGCCTGTAAAAATTTAAATCGCATATTAAAAAAACTTTAATGAAAAAAGGATATTATACTGTAAATGATTATATAGATAATGAAAATATTTGGAACTAAATACTGCTCTGCTCGCACAGGTACATTTATCTTGTAATGTAAAATATATACTATTTAAAAAGAGGCTGACAATAGTGACCGAGTTTCTTGCGATACTTCTTCTCGGCGCTAGCCCAAAATTGTCCCGAAGTAGTGGTAGGGAAAAAAATATTGGGACGTGTAAAATCGCTTAGTTTAAGCCTATTTACAGAAATAAATTGGTTTTAATGGTTTTGATGTTTTGATTCAAAATTTTTCGGACCAAAGAGATGAAAATTCTTTAAACCGTGACCTTGTCAATTTACATCAGGGCAACGAGAGCCCCCAACAATTTTACGATAAATGCATAAATGTGTTGACTACCTTGATAAACTACATAAATATTCATAATGTTGATCAAAACGTTAAAAACCTTTTTAGCTGGATTACGAGAGCCCTTAGGCTCCACGATTCGGGCTATGCGCCCCGAATCTCTACCTAAAGCCCTGCAATATATAAAAGAGGAAAGTAATATTATGTACTTGCAAAAACGTAACCAACCCCAAATTAATAACACCAATAATAAACCAATTAATCAAAATTAGAATTTCAGAATTAACAACTCACCGAGACTTCCCCCAAATTGGTATCAGCCGAGACCGAATAATTTTAATTATAACCCGAACCGTTCAAACTGGAATAATAATAATAACCAACAAAGCTTTAGACAGCCAAATTTTATTCAATTTCGGCAAAATCAAAATCAACAAATTAAGCCCAATTATTTTATTCAAGATCCAAAATGAAACCCTATGCCAAAACCAACCCTCATAAGTGGAATTTCTTACCCATTATGCACGAGGTAACAATACTAACTCACCAAGGTTTATTCCAAATCCGAATTACAGACCGCAGCAACTCAATCCACAAAATCCAAATTATTTCCAAAACGTAGGTCACTATTCAGATTTTGTTTTCGAAGAATTAAATCATAATGAAATTTACAATGCTGATTTTCCGGACCAAAATTATCCTTCTTACGGTTACAGTTGCGACTATAATGATGACTTTGAACCAGAATTTATCCTAGTTTCATACGATGACACAACCCCATACGAGGCCGCCACGGAACGTGAAACCGCGTCTGAAGCTCCTGAGATTCGAAATTTTCAGGATACCCTAGACCAAAACAAGGAAACGTGATACAAGTCAATGTTCATTCTAAAATACAGTTTCCATATATACAAATAGATAGTCCTCCTCTGAAAATTTTTTATTGATACTGGTTCAAATCAGTCCTTTTTATCTCCGGAAGCAATCAGAAAATATTTTATGGGTTTAAAATTAAATCACGCACCTTTTTCAGTCACTGCCACAGCCTATATGAGATAAGGATGGCTCTCAAACAACTCAGGAACAACAAGGCGCCGGGTGATGACGGGATCACCTCAGAGATTCTGAAAGCGGGTGGAACACCGGTACTGAAGGTCCTTCAGAAACTGTTTACCTCCATCTTGCTCGAGGGAATAACGCCGGAGGCATGGAACAGAGGTGTGGTGGTGCTCTTCTTCAAGAAAGGAGATAACACCTTGCTGAAGAACTACAGACCCATCTCGCTTCTGAGCTATGTCTACAAGTTGTTTTTTCGAGGGTCATCACGAATCGTCTCTCACGTAGGTTCGATGACTTCCAGCCTCCCGAACAAGCAGGTTTCTGAAAGGCTTTAGTACCATAGACCACATCCATACGCTGCGACAAGTTATACAGAAGACCGAAGAGTATAACTTACCACTATGCTTGGCGTTTGTGGACTATGAGAAGGCCTTCGATTCAATCGAGACTTGGGCAGTGCTACAGTCTCTCCAGCGGTGCCATATTGATTATCGGTACATCGAGGTGCTGAAATGTTTATATAAAAACGCCACCATGACGGTCTGAGTACAGGAGCAGAGCACAAAAGCTATTCCTCTGCAGCGAGGCGTAAGGCAGGGAGACGTTATTTCTCCGAAACTGTTTACCGCCGCATTGGAAGATGCTTTTAAACTCCTGGAATGGGAAGGATTCGGCATCAACATTAATGGCGAAATAATTATGAAAATGTAATTATTTTGCTTACAACTTCCGCTTAGTTACGCCGGCATAGGAACCCCAATTTTTTTTTTTGTCGTCGAAGCGCAGCCGAGGCGACAACATCTTTCCTGATGATGCCACGTGAAGTGGCGAAACGCGCGTCGAGGTTTTTATGTCGGTGTTGGGTACTAACTTTTGCATTCGTCTGTTTCGCATGCAATTTAAGGGAGTGAGGGCGGTGCTCTTTACATGTGCCTGTGATTATCTTCAGATTGTGGGTTACATGTGGTGTAATTGGGGTTCCTATGCCGGCGTAACTAAGCGGAAGTTGTAAGCAAAATAATTACATTTTCATAATTATTTCGCCATTAATGTTGATGCCGAATCCTTCCCATTCCAGGAGTTTAAAAGCATCTTCCAATGCGGCGGTAAACAGTTTCGGAGAAATAACGTCTCCCTGCCTCTCGCCTCGCTGCAGAGGAATAGCTTTTGTGCTCTGCTCCTGTACTCAGACCGTCATGGTGGCGTTTTTATATAAACATTTCAGCACCTCGATGTACCGATAATCAATATGGCACCGCTGGAGAGACTGTAGCACTGCCCAAGTCTCGATTGAATCGAAGGCCTTCTCATAGTCCACAAACGCCAAGCATAGTGGTAAGTTATTCTCTTCGGTCTTCTGTATAACTTGTCGCAGCGTATGGATGTGGTCTATGGTACTAAAGCCTTTCGGAAACCTGCTTGTTCGGGAGGCTGGAAGTCATCGAACCTACGTGAGAGACGATTCGTGATGACCCTCGAAAAAACAACTTGTAGACATAGCTCAGAAACGAGATGGGTCTGTAGTTCTTCAGCAAGGTGTTATCTCCTTTCTTGAAGAAGAGCACCACCACACCTCTGTTCCATGCCTCCGGCGTTATTCCCTCGAGCAAGATGGAGTTAAACAGTTTCTGAAGGACCTTCAGTACCGGTGTTCCACCCGCTTTCAGAATCTCTGAGGTGATCCCGTCATCACCCGGCGCCTTGTTGTTCCTGAGTTGTTTGAGAGCCATCCTAATCTCATATAGGCTGTGGCAGTGACTGAAAAAGGTGCGTGATTTAATTTTAAACCCATAAAATATTTTCTGATTGCTTCCGGAGATAAAAAGGACTGATTTGAACCAGTATCAATAAAAATTTTCAGAGGAGGACTATCTATTTGTATATATGGAAACTGTATTTTAGAATGAACATTGACTTGTATCACGTTTCCTTGTTTTGGTCTAGGGTATCCTGAAAATTTCGAATCTCAGGAGCTTCAGACGCGGTTTCACGTTCCGTGGCGGCCTCGTATGGGGTTGTGTCATCGTATGAAACTAGGATAAATTCTGGTTCAAAGTCATCATTATAGTCGCAACTGTAACCGTAAGAAGGATAATTTTGGTCCGGAAAATCAGCATTGTAAATTTCATTATGATTTAATTCTTCGAAAACAAAATCTGAATAGTGACCTACGTTTTGGAAATAATTTGGATTTTGTGGATTGAGTTGCTGCGGTCTGTAATTCGGATTTGGAATAAACCTCGGTGAGTTAGTATTGTTACCTCGTGCATAATGGGTAAGAAATTCCACTTATGAGGGTTGGTTTTGGCATAGGGTTTCATTTTGGATCTTGATTAAAATAATTGGGCTTAATTTGTTGATTTTGATTTTGCCGAAATTGATTAAAATTTGGCTGTCTAAAGCTTTGTTGGTTATTATTATTATTATTCCAGTTTGAACGGTTCGGGTTATAATTAAAATTATTCGGTCTCGGCTGATACCAATTTGGGGGAAGTCTCGGTGAGTTGTTAATTCTGAAATTCTAATTTTGATTAATTGGTTTATTATTGGTGTTATTAATTTGGGGTTGGTTACGTTTTTGCAAGTACATAATATTACTTTCCTCTTTTATATATTGCAGGGCTTTAGGTAGAGATTCGGGGCGCATAGCCCGAATCGTGGAGCCTAAGGGCTCTCGTAATCCAGCTAAAAAGGTTTTTAACGTTTTGATCAACATTATGAATATTTATGTAGTTTATCAAGGTAGTCAACACATTTATGCATTTATCGTAAAATTGTTGGGGGCTCTCGTTGCCCTGATGTAAATTGACAAGGTCACGGTTTAAAGAATTTTCATCTCTTTGGTCCGAAAAATTTTGAATCAAAACATCAAAACCATTAAAACCAATTTATTTCTGTAAATAGGCTTAAACTAAGCGATTTTACACGTCCCAATATTTTTTTCCCTACCACTACTTCGGGACAATTTTGGGCTAGCGCCGAGAAGAAGTATCGCAAGAAACTCGGTCACTATTGTCAGCCTCTTTTTAAATAGTATATATTACAAGATAAATGTACCTGTGCGAGCAGAGCAGTATTTAGTTCCAAATATTTTCATTATCTATATAATCATTTACAGTATAATATCCTTTTTTCATTAAAGTTGTTTTAATATGCGATTTAAATTTTTACAGGCGCAGTTCTACAATAGATGCTGGTAATTTATTAAAAAAGCGAATACATTTTCCCATAAACGAATTACCCACTTTATGCAGTCTGAAATTGGGAACGGCAAGCTTATTCTTATTCCGGGTGTTAACATTATGAATGTCACTTTTCTTAAGGAATAAGGACAGGTTTTTGCGGCGTACATTATATTTTCATAAATAAATTGGGATGTATATTAATTTTTTTAAACAGTTCTTTTAAGGAATCTCGGGGTCCGAGGCCGTAAATTGCCCATACAGCTCTCTTCTGCAGTACAAATATAGATTCAATATCTGCTGCTGAGCCCCATAACAATATTCCATATGACCTTATACTATGAAAATAGCTAAAATACACCAATCTTGCCGTTTCAACATCAGTCAGTTGTCTTATCTTTCTCACGGCATAAGCAGCAGAGCTAAGTCTTCCCGACAGAGTCTCGATATGCGCACCCCATTGCAAACAGGAATCTCAAGTGATTCCTAAAAATGTAGTGGAACTAGATGTATTAAGTTGTTCATCTTTTACAGTAATATGTGTTGAGACAAGTTTTACGTTGGGCATTGTGAATTTAATGCACTTTGTTTTATTTGCATTGAGCATAAGATTATTGGTGGTGAACCAATGCAATACTTGCGAGAGTGCATTATTTACATCGTCAAATTAGTCTTTACCTCTCTTGATTTTAAAAATCAATCAAGTATCATCTGCAAATAACACTGTCTCACAGAGGTCTTTCGTAAAAGATGGAAGGTCATTTATGTAAATTAGAAAGAGCAGAGGCCCTAATATCGATCCCTGCGGCACGCCCATAGTAAGAGGCGACCCAGAAGACTCAGCTCCATTGATACAAACTTTTTGTGTTCTGCCTGTGAGATAAGAGTTTACTAAATCTGAGGCATCGCATGAAGCACCATAGTGTCTAAGTTTTTCTTCATCTTTAATTATTGGCCATGAATTTGCGGCGTTAACGTCAATTATATCGAGAGCTTTTCCCCTCAATTTCCCGATAAGTCCATTAACAACAATAGTATTTAAAAAATTGTTTACATTTTCAGGATCGAAATATTGTGCAAAAACACGATCAGCTGCACTCAAAAATCTTTATAAGTAGTTGACATCTCCATTATACTCGGGCACTATTTTTAATGCTAAATCAAAAAGTTGTAGTTGTGCCATTATAAAAAAAAAAAACACTTCACAATAATTAAATTAAAATATTAACTGTAAGATTGTGCAATAAAACCCTATATAATTATTATTTATAATAATTTCAATTAATTTATTTACGAGTTTACACATTAATCATGGATTGAGGGAAAGGAAAAGTTATGAACTCATAAAATCCAAGCGTACTCACAGTATCACCAGCAAAATATTAAGAATCATCGTAATTAGTCCTTACGAAGGTGAAGTAGACCCTCAAGGAGTCGCAGCTTCCACAAAACGTAAAATCGCTTTTTTGGGAAAGAAGTTCGCATTGTAATGAAATGAAATGAAATTATTTATTCTGTATGTAGGCCCTCCACCGGGCACTTATACACGTCCCAAAATATAACATAGCCCTACCACCGCTTCGGGACTACATATAGGCTGGTGATGAGAAGAAACGGCGCAACAAACTCAGTCACCTTTGTCAGCCTGATTTTACAGGAAATACATTTTGCAAGACAATAGTAAGTGCGAGCTAGGCAGTTTAAGTCCATACACTCTTGTCGTTTAAATAATCTTCTAATTTGTAATATCCTTTTGTCATAAGGACTTTTTTTTATGTTGATTTTGAACTCATGGATCGGTAGTTCAACAAGAGTTTGTGGTAATTTATAAATTCCCCATAAATGAATTACCAACTTTTTTTAATCTGAAGCACGGAACGGCAAGTTTATTTTTATTTCTAGTATTATAATGATGTGAATCACTTTTTAGACTAAACAAACTTAGATTTTTTCTTACATACATAATATTTTCAAAAATATATTGGGACGCAACGGTTAATATGTTGACCTCTTTAAAAATCTCCCTCAGAGATTTTCGAGGACCAAGACAGTATATTGCACGTACGGCTCTTTTCTGCAACACAAAGATTGATTCAATGTCAGCAGCTGAGCCCCAAAGCAATAGACCATACGACAACAAACTATGAAAATAACTAAAGTATACTAGTCTTGCCGTTCCGACATCAGTTAAAAGCCTTATTTTCCTCACAGCATAAGCCGCTGAACTGAGCCTTCCTGACAGGGCATTTATATGGGGACCCCATTGCAGTCGTGAGTCTAATGTGATACCCAAAAATGTTGTTGAATCAACCGCATCTATATGATCGTCTGACATATTTATATGCGTACTGACCTGCCTTACATTGGGCATAGTGAATTTAATGCATTTGGTTTTTTTCGCATTTAGTAAGAGATTGTTGGCAGTAAACCAGCGTTGAAACGGACACTGAACACGATTTTTGGTTGTCCAGTTCAGCACTATCCACTAGACTGCGCCATTTATGCTCTTTCGGAGAGCTTTTTATCAAAAAAATATTTTTATTTTATTTTAATTACAAAATATTAATATAATGTTACCTTAATGAATCTGAATAATAGACTTAAAAACTCAATGAAACGCGATCATAATTTAGGTACAAAATGTTACCTCTTTTGCCTGACGTTTCGATCGGGTTACATCGACCGTGGTCACAGGCCGACTGGAACAGCGATGTCTTCACTCCGTATGAGAGGCAGATTCTTCATCTACCCTCATAATATTATTTTCACGCCAAGTACCGTCACACACTACACTCACTGTGTCCCTATTCTGCACACTAACCGCCGCGTCCGTATTCAGGTGAGAACTCGATCGCGAAACAAAACGAGATTGTTTATTTTTAATCACTGGATTCCATGTCGCGGATAATTTGAAACCGTCTTCCCGATTGAAATTTTTATACTTTTTGATTTCAATAGCTTCACGCACAACTCTTGAATAAAAGTGGCGATCCGTGGAAAGAACTTGCGTTTGATGAAATTCAATCCAGTGATTAGTGCCCGATTTAAGAAGGTGTTCGGCAATCGCTGATTTCGCAGTTTGGCGGTTTTTCACAGCAGCTATATGCTCTTTAAGCCTTTCAGCGATGGTTCGTTTCGTTTGGCCTATGTAGGAACTCCCGCAGCTACAGTTTATTTTGTAAACACCTGGTGTTTGTATCGGCAAGACATCCTTCGGTCTGTCAGACATCATTAGGTTTTCTAACTATCTTAATCGGATGATAAAGATAGTTAGAAAACCTAATACCTTTCATGAAAAACGTGAAAATTATTGTAATGGAGCGCATTTAATTGTTTTTTTTCTGAATGACCAGAAAAGATAAAATTTCATAAACTAGCCATCTACTGGTTGAAATAAATAGTTCCATATATTCTTTACATTACAAGTAGTCATTTTATCAAATAACAGACTACTTAATTATAATAATTAACCAGTAAACTATAAGACCAAAAATATTTAGTTGGTTTTGGCTGAATTAAAATGAGTTTTATTTAACTATCTGCATAATTTGCTTCTTATTCTTAGAAAAACTGTAACAGTGTGCTTAACATAAGAGCCGTAGGCATTTTTTGTATAAATACTAAAAAATCAGTTTATTCATCTGCGCTTGACTCGCTTACACATGATGAGTCCTCAGAGATAGTTGCTGTAGTAAAGATCACGTTGACTGGCTTCGGTAGCCAAAGATTCTTACTATCCATGGTACTCCTCAGGTATGACACCTTTTTGCACAGATTGACGAGATCCATTATCGTCAGGCTACGCCTGGCATTTCTTCTTTTTTCCTTGTTTTCGCTATATAAATCTGGATCTAACAATTCTTCTAGCTGTATCATCTAAATCTTCAGAATCTTGAGAACAGGGCGATAGATCGGGAGGTATTTATGACGGGTCAGTATCGGAAAAATCACCACCAAACATCGTTTCATCTTCAGATTCTATGCTCTGCTCTTGTTTACCTAAACTGTTCTCTGGAAAAATAAAAAGTGATGAATTAATATAGAAAAGCACACAAAAAAATATATTTTGAATCAAACAGACACTGTAAGAAAAGATTGATTCTTACTAGAATCACTGGATTCTGATCGCGTTTGTTGTTTAAGTTGTTTTATATGACGTGTCCCTTCTTGACTATCAGTATCTGTAATTAATTATAACTTTAAATCATATTTCATTAAGCACTTCTTCTTACACTTCCGGCCTTATATATAATGGAGGTGGATCTATTTGTCAAATCTAATCATAACCTTTTTCCTCAGTTATCTGATAAAGTGATACGCAACCGTCGCGATGGACGCAAACTATGTTTCACATCACCAGCCTATATCAGTCCACTGCTGGGCACAGGCCTCTCCAAAAGGAGGATTTTGCCATAATCGCCACGCTTGGCAGGCGGGTTGGCGATCGCAGTTTGGCCAATGGTGGAGAGGAGACGCTGCTGCCCGTCTTCTTATGCCGGTTCTCCTGTAGGCGCCTCTTACGACACCCATAGGAAGATAAGGGGTGGTGCAATTCTTTTAACGTGCCGGCACCACACGAAACGAACTATGCTTACTACAACAATTAAAAACGGTTCTTCATAGAAAGATTGTAGTACGAGTAGGCATGGCTCCTAAAATTTTATAATAAAATTACTCAGTTACGCAAACTCTAAACAACAATTAATAAATAATAATATTAAAAACTTTAATAATACCATAGACCACATTCATACGTTGCGGCAAGTTATGCAGAAGACCGAAGAGTATAACTTGCCACTATGCTTGGCGTTTGTGGACTATGAGAAGGCCTTCAATTCTAATGAGACGTGGGCAGTGCTAGTCTCTCCAGCGGTGCCATATTGACTATCGGTACATCGAGGTGCTGGAATGTTTATACAAAAAAGCCACCACGACGGTCCGAGTATAGGAGCAGTACACGAAAGCTATTCCTCTGCAGCCAGGCATAAGGCAGGAAGACGTTATCTCTCCGAAACTGTTCACCGCTGCATTGGAAGATACTTTTAAACTCCTGAAATGGGAAGAATTCAGCATCAACATTAATGGCAAATACATTACTCACCGTTGGCCATGGATAGAGATAGGTGGAGGAGTTTGGGGGAGACCTTTGCCCAGCAGTGGGATGATATAGGTTAAAAAATATATTACTCACCTTCGGTTTGCTGTCGATATTGCGGTCATGGTAGAATCGCTGGAAGACCTCGGTACAATACTCGATTGCCTTAATAGAGTTTCCCAATAGGTAGGTCTTCGGATGAACATGGACAAAACAAGATTATGTCGAATGCCCATGTTGCTCCCTACCCAGTACCAGTTGGGAGCACTATATCATCGAAATTGTTGACAAATATGTTTACCTGGGACAAGTGATCTAGTTGGGTAGGTCCAATTTCGAGAAGGAGGTGAATCGACGAACCCAACTCGGATGGGCAGCGTTCGGGAAACTACACAACATCTTCTAGTCCAAAATACCTCAGTGCCTAAGACGAAAGTCTACAACTAGTGTGTGTTACCAGTGATGACATACGGAACAGAAACGTGGCCCCTCACTATGGGCCTTATGAGAAAGCTCAAAGTTGCACAGCGTGCTATGGAAAGGGCTATGATCGGTGTTTCTTTGCGAGATCAAATCAGAAATGAGGAGATCCTCGGTGAACGAACTAAAAACGCTGACATAGCCCGACGGATTAGCCAGCTAAAGTGGCAATGGGCGGGGCACATAGCACGTAGAACTGAAGGCCGATGGGGCAGAAAGGTTCTGAAATGGAGGCCACGTACCGGCAAGCGCAGCGTAGGACGCCCACCTACAAGGTAAGCAGGTAAAGGTTGCAGTACGACGCTGGATGCAGGCCGCTATCAACCGGCCTATCTGCAGTCACTGAGGGAAGGCCTATGTTTAGCAGTGGACGTCCTGTGGCTGAGATGAGATGATGATGACTTACCTTACTTAAGTTTAAAGAGTTTATTTTCATCGTCCTTTTTCTTAGTGATATTCATTTTAATTCAATAACGCACACTAGTCCACACAATGACATATAAAATAATCGCCCAGCGCGCGATTTGGTAAATACCTAATGAATGAAATGAAACCGAGCAACTCGCGCGCTGCCGCGCGATCTGTGTGCGAAAGAGACGGCTATGCATGGATAGTTGGTTTTAGCTGAAGCAAAATTTCAATTGTCGCTATTAATTAATTATTGTGAAAGAGAAGAGTAGGCACGGCACAGATAATCGTTTTTAGCTGAAGTATTTTTTTATGCGTTGAATAAAAATTATTCAGTAAAAATATATGACAATGCGATATCTTTTTTTACTTGCTTCAAATGTAAAGCAAACATGCTACATATTTTTTTGCAAAAAGCAACTAAGATTTGTTAGTTTTTATGACTTCTAGTACAATTAAAATTTCTGCTAAAATACAAACAGTCAAAACCAGTTACCGTAGAATACCTAATTTTAGACGAATGATTTCATATGATATTTACTGTTAATATCTACATATGTTAAATATAATCATAGGCTTTTTAATCACTTGCAGAAATTATTTATTTAATATTTTACAGACACGTTTACTGCAGTTAAAAAAGGCAAAATTGAGAAGTGAGTGAGTGTTACTAGCCTATAAACATTGCCAGTAACAAATTATTACCTATTATAGTTTAATGCTACGGCTATTAATAATACAATATTTTTATGTTAAATAATTAATTTAACATAGTTGGGCCGGCAAGTTAATAAATGACATAAATTTAATTTTGAAAATATTATGAATGTATGAACAGTTATATTTATTTACCAGATTTATATTCTATTAGAATACATGAAAGTATTGTAGAGAAAACAAGTAACTTAAGCCTAATTATTACTAGCTTTAAGTAAGCAGTAGCCCTATGACATGCTAAGACAAATCTTGGGATCGGATGGTAGCCCTTGGACTCCATCCACTACGCTATTTGACAATAAATACTTAGTATTTTACATAGGAAGAGGAGCTATTTTCCTTAACGAACGCGTGTATATTTTGTTACCCATTTTACAATCTGCTACTCTGACTTTCCCATCAGAGCCTAAATAAGTTTTCACAATTCTGGCCATGGGCCATGACAATGGAGATACATTTTCTTGTTTTAATATAACTAGATCACCTTCTTTTAAGTTAGGCTGAGAATCATGCCACTTAGGCCTATTCTGTAACTGAGTAAGATAATCCCTTGACCATGCTCTCCAGAAATCTTGTTTTATCTTAGTACACATATTCCAAAATTTAAGCCTTTCAATAGGTATTTGAGAACAATCTGGTTCCGGATAGGAGGTCAAAGAACTACCAATCAGGAAGTGTCCAGGCGTCAAACAGTTCAAATCTGAGATGTCAGTGCTCATAGGAAGCAGTGGGCGAGAGTTAAGTACAGCTTCAATTTCAGTAGCTACAGTATAGAGAGCTTCAAATGTTAAGCTAAGATTGCCAATAACACGCTTTAAATGGTGCTTAAAACTCTTAACACCAGATTCCCACAGACCTCCAAACTCTGGACTGTAACTTGGTATGAACTTAAATTTGATCATATTTGTAGAACAGAAATCGTAAATAGAGTCCTTGTGACTTTTAGAAACAAACAATTCATACAATTCGTTTAATTTATTAGATGCTCCCTTAAAGGTTTTAGCGTTATCACAAAATACCTGAGATGGCATACCACGCCTAGAGATAAATCGCTTAAAACATGCCAAAAATGCCTCAGTGGTGAGGTCGCTTACGAGCTCTATGTGTACTGCCTTTACAGCAAAACAAACAAACAATGCGATGTAGCATTTGCAGATCATTGGTCTCCTAATTCTGGCAGACTTCATGCTGAATGGACCACAAAAATCTACACCTACGACCTGGAATGGCCTGGCTGCTGTAATTCGCTCTTTTGGTAGAGAACCCATCAATTGCTTGGCAACTGCAGCCTTCAAACGCACACACGTGGTACATTTGTGAATAACCTTTTTGACTTCCCTGGTGCCACTAATTAGCCAATAATTTTGAGAGAGAGAACTCAATACTAATTTGGATCCTGCATGTAAGAGTCGCAGATGCTCTTTTCTTATTAGCAAGGTTGTAATGTGGCATGATTTAGGAATTATAATTGGGTGCATTTTATTATATGGAATGTTATTTGCATTTTCTAAGCGGCCACCCACTCTGAGTATGCCTTCATTGTCTAAAAATGGATGGAGACTTGCTAACCCCGTCTTTATAGGTTTGTCATTAATGAGCGACTCTATTTCTTTATAAAAACATTTTTGCTGAGTTATTTTTATAATCAGTAATAAAGCTGTTTGCAATTCTTTTGGGGACAAGGGACCAACAATTTTGCAATCAGCCTTAATACAGTTATTTTGAAATCTAAGTATGTATGCTAAAATCCTTTTTAATTTATTCAAATCTGAGTATTTCTCAAAAGTTTCAAAGAGATGTGATTGGTCAATAGTACACGCATTTGATGGTAGAGTTTCTTCTATTTCTGGTTGTGGCAAAATAGGCAGTTTGCAATTTGCAGGTAAGTGGCAATAATCTCTGTTCGAAAGCTCTAATGGACCATGCCACCATAAATGACTGGATTGCAGCTTCTGCGGCTCAACACCCCGAGATAGTAAGTCTGCAGGATTGTCCGAGGAACGCACATATGACCAACTGAATGTCCCAGTTAGACTTTGAATTTGTTGAACTCTATTAGAAACATATGCATTGGATTTAATTATAGCACATTTTATCCAAGCTAATACTATTTGTGAGTCGCTGTACAAATATACTTTAATAGGAAATCTAGACAGCAAAACTTTATTGACTCTATGTGCCAGTTGAGATAGCAACAAGGCACTATTAAGTTCAAGCTTCGGAATAGTCAAATCTTTACTCAAAGGAGCAAGGCGAGATTTGGAACACAATAAATTGATAGTAACCGTCCCATCAGTGTTTAAAATTCTTAGGTAGAGACAGCACCCAAATGCCTTTTGTGATGCGTCTGCATACCCTACTAGTTCAATTGATACTGCATTTTTTGAATACACACAGCGAGGAATAGTAATTTTTTCCATTGCAGTTAATTTATCTACAAAGTTGTTCCAATTCTTTAATTGATTCTGAGGCAATAAAGTGTCCCAGTTGACTTTTATTGACCAAAGCTCTTGCATGAATAATTTAGAAATTACAATTATGGGTCCCAAGAACCCGAGAGGATCAAATATTTTACCAATAAAACTAAGAATTTTTCTTTTGGTGTTAAGACACCCATTATCAGGCTGTAAGATTTTAAAAGTGAACTGATCATCAGTTATATCAATTTTCAAGCCTAGAGTTTTTACTAGATTATTGTGATTAATTTCAATGTCATCATCGAAATACTTGTGTTCGGAAGGAACATCATCCAAGACCTGAGGAACGTTAGAGCACCATTTGTGCAAGTGAAAGTTTCCTAACCTTAAAAGCTCTATGAGCTGCCTCTTGAGATCATGCAGTGACTCTATATTTTCAGTGCCACACAATATGTCATCGCAATATGTGTTTGATCGCAAGGCTTGAGCAGCTAGAGGATAATTTTTCCCATACCTATTAGCTAACTCTATCAAGCAACGGGTGGCCAAATAAGTAGAGGCCTTCAAACCATATGTGACAGTCTGCAATTGCAAGCAAGTGACGGGCTTGTGTTTATTATCTCTCCAAAGAATGTTCTGAAGACAGGTTTGATCAGGGTTTACCTTTATGCAGCGAAACATCTTTGCTATGTCACAAATTAATGTAAAAAGGTACGTACGGTACAAAAGAAGGATGTCGAATAGTTCATTTTGTACTACCGGTCCATTCAGCATTACATCATTGAGGGAGATTCCATTTCTTGACTTCATGCTACCATCAAATACTACCCGCAACTTGGTTGTTTTGCTTGCTTCATTTATCACAGCATGGTGAGCTAAAAAATAAACATGTCCATTAGAAGTATCATAATCACCAATGGCCACCTTTTTCGCATGTCCCAAGTTAACATACTCATCTATAAATTGCTTATATTTTTCTCGGTACAATGGATTTCTTTCAAATTTATTTTCCAGTGTTAGAAATCTTTGGAAAGCCACTGAAAAAGAATCCCCAAGTTGCAGTTGGTCTATGCTATCTACAAGAGGCATATCAACACAGAAAGTATTTTCAGATAATTTGACTGAATTTTTAAAACAGGCTTCGGCCTTTTTATTTTCTATGGAAATATCATGTGATTGTGCAACTTCAGGAACCTTCTCAGAAAGCCAAAATTGTTCCATTATATGTTCAAGTTTATCACAATGAGAAATAGCCAGGTTTGAAACAAATTTGTTTTGTTTATTACAAGAATTACTACAAATTTGACCACCAACAACATAGCCAAATGACGTTTTTTGTAACACAGGTCCACTAGGTAACCTTATGTTTCCATCTTGTAAGATATGATAGTATACATCAGCACCTAAAAGCAATGATATTTCTTTTGGAAAATTAAATTCATCATCAGACAAAACTATGTCCTTGGGCAAAGGTACAGCTGACATATTTATATATTGTTGGGGTAACTTGGTAGTAATTGAATCTACAACATGGCATTTTGTAAAGAGTTTTAGTTCTGACACTGTAGAATGTAATTTTATTTTAACAAATTTATTAATTTTGTTATGTTTATTAGTTATGCCAATTATATTGGTTTCACATTGTATTGGTTGTAAACCTAAAGTTTTAACTAATGAAGTAGTAATAAAAGAAACTTGGCTACCCGAGTCAAGCAGCCCTCTCACGTGGACCTCATGGCCTGCAATATCAAACAATTTTACTTTAACAGTGGGCAATAAAACTTTGTTGCCTGATAAGGTTGAGTGTAATGTTACAGGCTGCTCCACCTCTTGTGTACTATCTTCATGCAGAAGGGTATTGTGCTTCTCCTTACACGATTGACAAGAAAATTTAAATCTGCAATTGCCGGTATGGGAGTTTAAGCAGGTAGTACACAGCTTGTTCATAGAAACAAACTTTTTACGATCTTTTATCGGAGTTGATTTGAAAGATGGACAGCTGTACAATTTATGACTTTGCGTCTTACAAAATTTACATGGTTTTACATTGGAAGTAGCAACATTGGTTACCTTATTTGGCTTCTTAGTAGTTCCTTCATAGTCCCTAGTTTCCTCAAGCGCCATAGCACGCTTTTCGAGGAATGCCAAAAAATCTTCCATTGTTGGCAAATTTTCGGAGTTCCTGTCAAGTTGATAGGCCCGATTAGTAAAAGTATCTAGTTTTCTTATCAAAATAGACAAGAGAAGCATATCCCACTCCTTTGTAGGTTGCTTTAAATTTTTTAAAGCATATAGTTGTTGCTTAATTTCTGAAATAAATGACCTTATGGAGGCCGCAGTACTCCTCTGCATAGAAGGTAAGTCTAAAATAATATTTATATGGTTCATAACTAACCTAGTTTTGTTATCAAAACGTTTTTTAAGTAAATTAAGTGCCTCCTTGTATGACTCACTAACAAGCGGCAAATTTATAATTTCAGCAAGTGCATCTTCTCTTAAATATGTGCGTAAATAGAATAGTTTTTGCACATCTGATAGTGCCTTATTATTGTGGATAACTGCAGTAAACAAGTCTATGAAAGAGGTATATTTTGTAACATCTTTACCAGTAAAAATGGGCAAATCAATGTTTGGTAATTTAGAACTTGAGACACTTGTACACTGGGACACCTCAGATGTGCTTAAACTTGTTAAACATTCATTTATTTTTGATAATACAGAGAAATATTTCTCTTCTTGTATGGCTACATCCTCGTTGTCATCGTCATCTATAGTTAATATGTCTAATTGCACCTTTTCATAGTCTTTCAATGTTGAAATCAGTTTTTCTTTACGTGCCTGAAGGGCCTCAGCAGTAGCAGAAGCTAAATTAACAGGATCTAACATAAAGTTCTCAATTCGTGTGAGTGTACCTTTCAGTTGTCCGCGTCGTAAACGAAGAGACTTCATTTCTTCCATTTTTATCACTGCACTTAAGTTGTATTAATGAAGTAACACACAACACAATTGTATTGTTTGATAAACAAACCGTATTTCTAAAAATAATCAGAGAGGACAACGAAGAAAACAACGAGACAAAATTGGGGGGAAAACGTCGAAGAAAGCCGGCTGTCAAATGTCACCTGTCACCGCGGGTGGTTGACGTTTCACGTAACGTGCGTAGATCGATGCGTTTCTACAACAAGAAGCACTTCCGGTACGGCGTTTACGGCCGCGGTTGTAGTAACTTCTATTCTCTATGGAGCCGAGCGAGACTTCTTTCTTCTCAAACGTAACGTGATCTACCCTCAACCAATTTTATTGATGTGGTATTGAAATCTTGATAAATAATGCAAATCGTTGAGCTTGTGGACTGTTTCTTGATTCTAATATTGTTCTTACGCGTAGATATGTTAATAATTGCTGCAACTCCGCGCCCGGCCAATGCCAATGGCCGCTCACGCGGTCACACGAAGTCGTACGCACACTCACTGTATACGGCAAAAACTCCCGGTAAAACTTTATAGAGGCTCGTACAGGACCACCGCGCCTATGTTAAATATAATCATAGGCTTTTTAATCACTTGCAGAAATTATTTATTTAATATTTTACAGACACGTTTACTGCAGTTAAAAAAGCAAAATTGAGAAGTGAGTGAGTGTTACTAGCCTATAAACATTGCCAGTAACAAATTATTACCTATTATAGTTTAATGCTACGGCTATTAATAATACAATATTTTTATGTTAAATAATTAATTTAACAACATACAAAATGAGTTTAAGTCCGAAACTTGGTTTTATCGGTATAAACTTACGAGCGTAAGTGTTTGAAATGAGTTTATTCGTTTTTTCATGAAGAATTTTGGAAATACGTTGCAGTTATTCTGTTTTTTCACTAGCTATCTCAGGAAATAAGCGTCGTAGAAGATAATCGTTTTTCGCAAGTATGATCATGTTTCCAGCTATAGGTCTCAGCTTAAATGGCTCCCTATCCGTCAGCGTAGGAATTCTCGAATTCTGAGCATTGTATACGGCGCCCTTAATAATCCCTCCTCACCGTCATATCTTAAGAATTTGTTTTCGTATCTTTGTCAATCTCATGATCGCTCTCTCCGTTCTTCTGAAAATCTTCGACTAGGTACGCCTGCTCATCGTTCCACTTTCGTAGCAAAATCTTTCTCTCTAAGGGCGACACGACTTTGGAACTCACTTCCCCTTGATATTTAAAGTTCGGATTCTAGAATGGTTTTCAAGAAAAAAGTACGCCAATTCTTAAAATAGATAAATTGCACTAGATATTTGTATGTAAATATATATATTTATAGCATATTTGTATATATATAAGTATGTATTTATTAATATTTTGTTGTGTATCTATATTATTTATTAAAGTATATGTATAACATATTATGTATAGGTATTTAGCTAGAATAAGTTTGTGGAATTATTGTTGCCTTAATTAACTTTTTTTTCTCTCTCTATAATTTAATCTTACCGCACCCTTTGCAAGCTTTCTGCATGACCCAATGGTTGACTGGCAGAGAATGCTTTTAGCATTAAGTCCACCATTTGTACACTTATTGTAAGTTTGTGCAATAAAGTTGAAAAAAAAAAAAAAAAAAAAAAAGGGTTTTACCTGTAGATGCGGCTCAATGAGACGAGTCGATAGGTGTAATAAAAGTTTAATAGTGGAAAAATGCAGATAATCGGTTTTTGCACTAAGGGTACGATATGCTCTATTTCTTAATGATGACATTACGGATTGTAAATGGCGTGGATGGTGATGTGAGGCAGCGTGTAAGTATCTATCTGTGTGTGTTGGTTTTCTATAGACACAGTGCGACAAGGATCCATCCGATCTCACTGTAATTTTGATATCCAGAAATGACAACGACCTGGCCGACTCCAACTCATATGTAAATTTCATCTTAGGATGAATCGAGTTGAGATGTTCTAAATATCGATCTACTTCTTGCTCGTTACCTTTGATGATACTGAAAATATCATCAACGTACCGTTTCTAGAGTCTGACGGTTCGAGGGCCAAGTTGCAGCGCCTTTTCTTCAAAATGTTACATCCAGATATTAGCAAGTACAGGGGCTACAGGGCTTCCCATTGCGACACCACCAATCTGAAGGTAATATTGACCTTGGAAAAGAAAATAATTCCCATCGAGACAGTTTTTCAGCAAATCCATATAATTGAAGGCCATTTCGCTGTCACACAGTTTTTCTTTTACAATGTCCAGACACTTCCCAATTGGAACATTGGTGAACAAAGACTCAACGTCAAAACTCACCATAACTTAATCAGGTTCCAACTTTAGTTCTTTAATAATCTGAACAAAATGGCGTGAGTCTTTTACAAAAGACGGTGTTTTTCCCACAAGAGGCTGCAATACTGATGCAACGTACTTTGCAAGATCGTAAGTAGGCGAATTTATTTGACTTACAATTGGACGCAATGGCACGTTAGTCTTATGAATTTTAGGCAGACCATATAACTTAGGTGGTTGGTGTGACTTACAACGATACAGTTTTTCGTACTCGTCTTCTGCAAAAAGGTCTTGATTTTCTCGGATAAGAGCACGGATCCTACGCGTTACTCTGGCCGTGGGGTTATACGAAACCGGTTTGTACACCTATTCGTGACTTAACAAAACTCGTATCTTTTGATAGTAATCGTCTGTGTTTATCACTACAGTAGCGTTTCCCTTATCGGCCTTAAGCACTAAAATATCCGGGTTTTCTCGAATGTTTATTAGTGCTTGACGCTCTTCTATAGTGACATTGGTGGCTGGAAGTTTTGACTTTCGTAAAATTACTGCGACATCTTGTCTTATAGTATCAGCATCACCAGGTGGTATCTTATTACGAACAATCGTTTGATACTGAAAATATCATCAACGTACCGTTTCCAGAGTCTGACGGTTCCAGGGCCAAGTTGCAGCGCCTTTTCTTTAAAATGTTCCAGCCAGATATTAGCAAGTACAGGGGCTACAGGGCTTCCCATTGCGACCATTTGACCATTTGAAGCAAGAGCTAAAAACGCAGGTAATAGTTGTGGGAGGTTCTAGGCAAATTGCTAGGATTAACTGGCCGGCCTTGCAACCTATCACATTTGACGGTGTCCAAATTCCGTTCAGCAAAATTGTAAAAGACTTAGGCGTCCATATTGATAGCACCCTCAGTTGGACAACTCAAACTGCGAAAGTCAGCAGAAAAATGTTCGC
Source organism: Anania fuscalis (assembly GCA_950371115.1). Taxonomy (NCBI): domain Eukaryota; kingdom Metazoa; phylum Arthropoda; class Insecta; order Lepidoptera; family Crambidae; genus Anania; species Anania fuscalis. The sequence goes on along the minus strand of OX493326.1, from coordinate 17,042,433 downwards.
AGCGGCAGCGTCACTAAATAGGCTTCGTAATTTCTTACCCATACCCACTTAAATTGCTCTTGTTCAGGCTCTTTTGTTTCCCATTTTAGATAACGCAGATTGTTGCTATTTAGATTAAAAACTCAATGAAACGGGAATTAACGCGATCATAATTTAGGTACAAAATGTTACCTCTTTTGCCTGACGATTCGATCGGGTTACACCGACCGTGGTCACAGGCTGACTGGAACAGCGATGTCTTCACTCCGTATGAGAGGCAGATTCTTCATCTACCCTCATGATATGATTTTCACGCCACTATAGTGATAAACACAGACGATTACTATCAAAAGATACGAGTTTTGTTAAGTGACGAAGAGGTGTACAAACCGGTTTCGTATAACCCCACGGCCAGAGTAACGCGAAGGATCCTTGCTCTTATCTGAGAAAATCAAGACCTTTTTGCAGAAGACGAGTACGAAAAACTGTATCGTTGTAAGTCACACCAACCACCTAAGTTATATGGTCTGCCTAAAATTCATAAGACTAACGTGCCATTGCGTCCAATTGTAAGTCAAATAAATTCGCCTACTTACGATCTTGCAAAGTACGTTGCATCAGTATTGCAGCCTCTAGTGGGAAAAACACCGTCTTTTGTAAAAGACTCACGCCATTTTGTTCAGATATATATGCGGGATGTCTGCTTACATCCGGACTTAGAGAGCGTTTTATCGGTGGCTTCAACAGATGTGGTGTCACCACATCTGTTGAAGCCTTTGTATCCGTTTTTAATGAGAACCTCCTGAACATGATTTAGCTCTTGCTTCAAATGGTCAGGGTCACAGAGATCATATGCTCTATTTCTTAATGATGACATTACGGATTGTAAGTGGCGTGGATGGTGATGTGAGGCAGCGTGTAAGTATCTATCTGTGTGTGTTGGCTTTCTATAGACACAGTGCGACAAGGATCCATCCGATCTCACTGTAATTTTGATATCCAGAAATGACGACCTGGCCGACTCCAACTCATATGTAAATTTCATCTTAGGATGAATCGAGTTGAGATGTTCTAAATATCGATCTACTTCTTGCTCGTTACCTTTGATGATACTGAAAATATCATCAACGTACCGTTTCCAGAGTCTGACGGTTCCAGGGCCAAGTTGCAGCGCCTTTTCTTCAAAATGTTCCATCCAGATATTAGCAAGTACAGGGGCTACAGGGCTTCCCATTGCGACACCATCAATCTGGAAGTAATATTGACCTTGGAAAAGAAAATAATTCCCATCTAGACAGTTTTTCAGCAAATCCATATAATTGAAGGCCATTTCGTCGTTTACTGTTCAGTCAACCCGTCTATGGAACTCCTTACCCTTAGTAATTCGGCAATCCAAATCAATTGCTGTTTTTAAAAGTCGGCTTAAAGCATATTTTCTTGCACTGTGAGAACAAATCGTTTCTGGTTTGAGATGTGCTGTTTCTGGAATATCAGTGGTTGTTAGTCATGTTATTTCCTGGCATATAGTTATATATATATATATAATATTATAATATAATAGCACAAGTCATGTTCGTTAGTAGTTTTTCCCATCACCAAAATGTCATCCGCCCATACTACAATATTGGGTAAGTTTCCGAAGTGAGTTTCTAATACTTCTTGGAATAATTCTGGTGCATTCATTTACCCATAGGGTAATACAAGATATCTATATACACCAAATGGTATGGCAAAGCAACATTTCCAAGAAGACTCTTCACTCAGTATCAAATGATGAAAGCCTTCGGAAAGGTCCAAAACGGTAAAGCATTTTTTATCTTTTAGTTTTGTAGCTAAGTTATCTAGAGTTGGCAACATTTTAGGCTTTTTAACAATTATTTTGTTCAAAATGGTCTCCGTTAGGGGTGCCTTTTGCCCGCATAGCTTATTACACGCTACGCGGTATGGGCGTCCCTACGGATCACTGTCGAGCTCTTCCAGCATCTCGTTGTGGGCCTCCGCCTTGCCCTTCTTAATGGCTAGCTGAAGCGCCTTCTTGCACTCCTTGTAGTGCTGGCGGAGGCCCTCCTCGATTGGGTCACGGCCGTGACGACTGCGGTGACGCGTAAGTGCACGCCTGGCTGCGTTACTGGTGGCCCGGAGATCCGCTATCTCCTGGGTCCACCAGTAGACTTGCCGCCTATTGGGGACGTTGCGGGCTCTGGGCATCGCTGCGTCACATGTTCCCGTCAGAGCCGAGCAGAGGAGAGCGGCGCCGGTTTCCGGATCGGAAGGAGGAGGGGCCCCCTTGGAACACCAGGCTTGGACAATGGCCTCCTCTTCGGCCTTTTCTCTGTCCAGCTTGGTGACAGTCCATCTCGGAAAGGCTGCCGAGCAGCCGGGCCGGGGCGGACCCACAGGGCTAGGGGACGAGGAGATCTCGAATCGGACGTACTGGTGGTCCGAAAGGGTCTCCTCTTCAACCAGCCGCCAATTGACGACGTAGCGGGCAACTCCCGGGGTGGCGAATGAGATGTCCACCCTTGACCCGCCTCGTGGTCGCACACAGGTGTAGGCCGTCCCGACATTGAGAATGGACAGCCCTAGTTCCGCCAACCAAGCCTCAAGGGCCCTGCCCTTTACGTCGGTGGCCACGCCGCCCCATGCCTGCGACTTAGCGTTAGGCGTCCAGTCGTCTGACCACTGGGCCCAAGGCGCGGAGGTAGGCCTCGAACTCAGTCAGGGATTTGTTAGGGGAGAAATAGCAGCCGACAATTGCGTATTTCCCCCACTTAGCCGACACGTACCCGGGGCCGCGCTCCCTTAGAGTCAGGGGGGTTGAACTGGGCCCAGTTCGGCCGAGAACTGCCACGTCCCCTGTGGTGCTGCCAAGCCAGTGCGGTTGGGGGGAACCCAATAAGGCTCCGAAGCCACCGCAACATCAATATCCCACTCCGCTAGGGCCTGGAGGAAAAGATCCTGCGACCCAGCGGCGTGGTTAAGGTTCCCCTGGAGGAGAGTGATATATCGATTAGCCATCGATCATCTCAACCTCCTCGCACCGCACGGGGCGCTCCTCCGTTCTGGTGGTCCAAGAGATCCGTAGATCCAGCCGTAGAGATGGGAGTTCGACCCTTGTCTCGACCAATAAGGTTGGCCTTGGCCCGTTTATCGAGGTCCGCCGTGAACTCGGCCTCCTCGAGCTCCTCTAACCTCTCTTTCAGGAAGAGTTTGGCCCGCTGTACGCCTCCAGACTTTGCCTTACCATTGTGGCACTCGGGAGTGCGCTCCCTACCCGCTATATGGTGCAGATACCAACCAAAGACACCGTGCTCGGTTAGGATCTGTACTAGACATGAGCCCGATATATCAAAACGTATCTTATATCGTTGATAGAATCAGGCGTTACTTTGCGGAAATCCATAACTAAATAATTATGAAAATGTAATTATTTTAAAATAATTACATTTTCATAATTATTTAGTATCTTATATCGGCTATCAGTTCAATATCATATCGTATCGATATACGATTTTACGTAACTGATATTTCAAAAACTATAATATCAACCATAACTCAAAACTGTATATCGAAAAACTGCAACGAAACAACAAAACTTATATCGCCGAAACTATTTATAACCGAACGTACTATCGATCGATGATGACGCGGTTATTCAGATATTGTGGCGTGACGAGAAGGCGATTTCCGCTCTTATTTGCTAGCAATAAGAGTCGATTTATCTTGTATCGATTAAGTTTTGAAGATATTTCTCAGCGTTTTTCTATTCGCAAGCAAATTTGTTACTTTGCCGTAACTGAATAACCGTATCGTATATCTGCTCTTAGTTAGCAAACCGACTAAAACTAGGCAATATCGATATCTGAGCCGTAACTGAATAAACCGTATAATCATCATAACTGAATAAACAGTATATCGTATCGATATGTGATATCGGATATCATATCCGATATTGAAACTGCATATCGGTTACATATCGGTTACTGTAAAATATCGAAAACTCCCATGTCTAATCTGTACCATATGAAAGTTAAGGGAGCCGTGCTTCCTTGCAATCCAGTCATCGAGGACCGGGCGAAATGCACTTATAGTGCGATTCACCGGGCCCCCGTAATGACTGGATTCCAGCCTACGAGACCAAGCCTGCATCAGGTGCTTGTGAGCGCTGGATCTGATGCGGGCCGTCTCCTCTATCGCCGGGTTTTCACCCTTCAGTCTGCGCTCCTGCCGCCAGGTGTATACGGCGGCTAGAATGCCAGCCTCCAAGTCCCAGGGGGGGAATCCCGCGAGGACTAAGGCCACGCTACGCTCTGATGACCCGCAGCGCGATGATTCGCTGTGGCCTTCGGAGCAATGCCCTCGCTTCCCCGTTGAGTGGGTTCCAAACTGGAGCCCCATATAGGACCATGCTTTTCAGAACCTCAGCGTACAGCTTGCGACAGCTGACGCTGGGGCATTCGGCAGCCCAGGGCTGCTGCTGTGTTGACGAGGCGCGGCTTCATAAGCGCAAAATGTGCCTCAAACTTCCATCTGCCGTCGAGAGTGATACCCAGATAATTTATCTGGGTCCCAATCCCGACGGCGACTCCCTCCACAGTTATGTGGGCGCGCGGCGGTCGACCCTGGCGAGGGCCATGAAAGATCATGGCCTCGGTTTATCCAGGGCAACGGTAAGACTCAAGCGTCGGGCAGCATCTACCACGGCCGATGTAGCCGCCTCTCCGCGAAGACACAGCTCTCCGAGGCTCCCCCCTTGAGCCACGACGAGGGTGTCATCCGCGTAGCATAGTACACGGGTGCAGGGCAGAGGCCGGTTCCGGAGGACGAAGTCGAAACCGATGTTCCACAGGGTCGGACCTAAGACCGATCCCTGTGGGACACCACATCACATGCTCCGCTCCAGCATCCACCCTCCCCCCCCCTAACCGTGTATATGATCTCCCGGCCATAAAGATAATCTTCCAACAGCCTCACCAGGTAGAGAGGCACTCCACGAAACTGGTAGAGGGGTCTGTTGGGGGAGAAGTAAGTCCCCACAACAGCAATATCCCTCCACACCGCCGCGATATATCCGGGCCCCCGTTCCAAGGTCCGAAGCGGGTGTGCGTCAGGGCCTGTGCGGGTAATAATTACCACGTCTTGGTTGGCAGAGCCTACCTAGCTGGATGAACCATCTGGGATGAAGTAGGGCTCTGCTGCAACCGCCAGGTCAATTTTCCACGCCACCAGGTTTGCCGTGAACAAGTCCTGGGACCTGGCGGCTGTTTCAAGTTCGCCTGGAGGAGGGAGAAAGTGGACCTAAGCAGCATTGCGTGGCCTGCTTTCTTTCTCTACCTCCTCTAGCCCGACCTGTGGTTGGACTTCTGACTCCATAGCGCGCGAGCAGACTAGCTGTGGGGGGACGGCAAGCCTTTCCACCCATGATGTGGTCGGATGCCTTGCCGGCATCCGCACACACTCCGCATCTGGGCTTCTTGGTGGAGCAGTCCAGTGACTTATGGTCAGGTAGTCCACACCTGAAGCATAGGTCGCTTGTAGTCTTCGTGGAGGGACACGTCTGTGTTCTGTATTGAAATGAAACACGGGTTAACGTTATGGCGTATATTTGGTGACTGGCTCACAAAACTTTTACAGTTCTGTAGTATCTATGTGGGCATACCCACATAATATTATAATAACAAAGGTACCTACATAACACCTCCACCCCTAATACATAACAATACTTAAACAACATGAAGAACTATTAAATGATATAAAGTTACAAGATACAAGAAGTTTATACAACTTATACAACTGTTTTGCAAGTCAGAACAGGGCAGACATTTTCTTTATTAGTAATGGAATCACCATTAATGTAACGTAAGAGTAAAGAAGTTACAACAACAAATAAGTTCAGCTACTACATTACTTTAATAATCTTAAAAATTATAACTAATTCTTAACTACTAAATTCTTAGTCTATGTCTATGCCGTATCTTTTGGGTTTAGAACGAATACGTAAGGGATACCGACGTTCACCAGTGGAAAGGTGCGACTGGGGTTGGTCGCGAGTCCGCACTCGGCGTCACCGAGTCCGCCGACCCGGCCGCGGTCTCCGATGGCGTTGCAGCGGTATCAATGTTCGGACAGGGGTATCTCATGCTCAGATTACAAACGTACTTCCTTATCTGGTCGACATGCCTATGTAAAAGATTACTATCTTCTGCGCGTATGATATAGTCGGTCTCGCCTAGACGCTGGATGACTTTGCCGCGAGCCCACTTTTGGTGCGGTGTATAGGTGCGGTAGTACACCTCGTACCCCTCTGGCGGCCCGCTCCTGGCGGTCCTGCGCGGCGCGCACGGCCTCCGCGCGCTGCGGCTTTAGGCAGTCGAGCCGCATGCGCAGCGCCCGGCCCATCAGCAGCGCCGCAGGGCTCTCGCCAGTTGCACTGTGTTCTGAGTTTCTGTATGCTAATAGGGACCTACATAGTGCAGTGTCTATGTCAGTTTTTTCCAATATGGCCTTCTTAATAATTTTTTTACATATTTAGACTGCGCTTTCAGCGGCCCCGTTTGACGCGGGGTGATAGGGTGCCGAAAAAATATGGTTTATACCGTTGTCTATTACGAATTTCCCAAACTCTTCACTAGAAAACGGAGGACCGTTATCTGAAACGATCTGCCTCGGTATGCCGAAACGCGACCATATTTCTCTTAACTTGCTTATAACATTCCCAACGGTCGTCCTACTCATTTTGGCGATTTCTATCCATTTTGAACACGCATCTACTTCAACTAGGTAAGTGGTGCCTGCTATCGGTCCCAAGAAATCTAGGTGTAGGCGAACCCAGGGCCGGTCCGGCCAGTGCCAGGAGCGCGGCGCGTGCGCCGGCGGCGCGCTGGCGGTCGCGGCGCACACGGCGCACGCCCGGCACCGCCCTTCTACCGCCTCGTCGATTCCGGGCCACCACACGTAGCTACGTGCTATACTTTTAGTTTTCACGACACCCATGTGCGAGTCGTGTAATTCATTTAAAACTATGCCCCTACAACTGCCGGGTACCACCACTCTATGTCCCCACATAATACAGCCTAATTCAAGATATAGTTCATTTTGCCTATTGTAGTAAGGTTGAAGCTCTTTTATTTCTAACGACCTAGGCCAACCATCTTTAATGTAACTTATAACTCTACTAAGAATAAGATCTTTGCGCGTTTCTGCTTTCAAAATTTTATAATCTAAAAGAAGAGCTTCCGAAGCGAAATGCAAATAAGTTTGTTCAGGACAATCGTCTTTCTCTACCCGTTTAATTTCTTTATAGGAAGCTATCATTCTAGAAAGGGCATCGGCAACATTTTGATCCGTTCTCACATACTCGATTTTAAAATATATGCTGAGAGAGTCAACGCCCACCTTTGTAATCGGGCTGCTGTCATACTAGGAACGGCCGCAGCGGGATTAAATATACTCAACAAAGGTTTATGATCTGTTCGCAGCGTAAATTGTCTGCCGAACAAATATTGATGAAACTTTTTTAATGCATATACAATCGCTAAGGCCTCTTTATGTATTTGACTATAGTTCTGTTCGGCTGGCGTGAGCGCCCGCGAGGCGTACGCGACCGGCCGCTCGCGGCCCGCGCGGTCTCGCTGCGCCAGCACGGCGCCGACCCCGCGCGCGCTCGCGTCGCACGTTACTATTAAATGTTTTGATTCATCATAGTGATCCAATGTTTCTGTATTACCTAACAATGTTTTTATTGTTTTAAACGCCTGCTTCTCAGTTTTGCCCCAAACCCATTCCGTATTTTTCTTTAATAATTCATATAAGGGCCCTACATGGTAACTCATATTCTTAATAAATTTCCCGAAAAAATTTACCATTCCTAGAAAAGATCTAAGTTCCGATACGTTTTTAGGTTCGGTCATTCTTGTTATAGCCTTTACTTTGTCACTGTCTACACTGATACTACTCTCATTTATGACATACCCTAAATATTTCACATTGTCAGCAAAAAAGTTACACTTTTCTTTCTTTATTTTTAAACCGACTGCACTTAAACGGTCTAGCACTTTATATAAGGCCTCTAAGTGAGAATTACTGTCCCCAAAAATTAAAATATCGTCTAAGAATACAACAACGTTTGGTAAATCTTTAAAAAGATTACTCATTATCCTTTGGAAAATGCCTGGACTAGATGACAGACCAAATACTAACCTATTGTACATAAACAGGCCGCGATGTGTATTTATAACTGTGTATTTTCTTGTTTCATCTAATTCAATTTGGTTGTAAGCCTGAGACAAATCAATTTTGCTGTAATATTTACTGCCATTTAACCTAGAAAGCAAGTCATCTATTTTAGGAACGGGATATTTGTCGACGTGCAACACCTGGTTCAAAGTAACTTTGTAATCTGCGCATATACGTATACCCCCGTCCGCCTTACTTGCAATCACCAGAGGGGACGCCCAGTCCGAGCAGTCAACAGGCTCGATGACCCCGCTGCGCAACATCGCGTCCAGCTCGGCGTCCACGCGCGCGCGCAGGGCGTACGGCACCGGGCGCGTCCGGCAAAACAACGGCGTCGCGCCATCACGCACACGGAGCGTGGCCCTTCCACAGGTGAACCGTCCCAGGCTCCCGTCGAATAACTCCTCATATCTGGAATATATTTTATTAGATATATTAAATAAATCCACTTTATTTTGTTTTTCAGAGTCTATTTTATTTAGACTAAATTTAGGCAGATCTATTTTTAATTCGGCCAGCCATTGCCTACCTAACAAACATGTAGTGCCGTTATCAATAACATATAAATCTAATGTTCTGCTAACATTTTTATACTTGACATTGATGACTTCAATGTACCCTACTGATTCAATTTTACTACCATCATAAAAAGTTAAAATTAAATTACTCGACACTAACGGAATCCGGCTAAAGGAATCTTCATACATTTTACGACTTATACATGAGATAGCCGAACCCGTATCTATTTCCATGACCAAAGATTTATTTTCCACCAGTAATGACATTCTTACCGGCTTGTATTCCTTTATGGACATTTGCATAACCTCAACTTCTTCTTCACTTTCGGATACCTCCTGGTGCTCGGAATGAAAACCCTCTGGTTCATTCCGCACGCTGGTGTAGTGCGCTCGCGCAGCGCTGGCTCCGCGCGCTCGCGGCTGCTGTTGGCGCGCCCCTCGCACGACGTGGTAGTCACCGCGGCCGCCGCCGCCCGACGTCGTGCGAGGCGCAGTGCCTCGTCCACTCTCGTACTTGTTCTTATTCCGATCTTCTTTACATACGCGCTTTAAATGGCCTCGCACGCCGCATCGGTCACAAATGTAGTTGCGGAATCGGCATTCGGTCCGGTGGCGGTTGCCGCCGCATACCTCGCATGATCCCCCAGCACGCAGTTGATGTAACGTCGACGTCGAGTGTCCGTCGCGTGAAAACGGTTCCACACTCTGCGCATCTTTTTCCGCCCTTTCGATGTTAGTGGCCACGTTGACCGCCCTTGCGAATTCGATTGTGCCGTCCTCCGAAAATAACCGTAACCGCATTTCATCTTTAAGTAATCCACACACGAACTGATCACGCATATTTTCGTTTAAGTTTGGACCAAATTCACAAAATCTAGACAACTTTTTAAGTTCCGTTACAAATTCAGAAACCGACTGCCCTGACCTCTGCCGACACTGACGAAACTTATAACGCTCCGATAAAATGGACGGTGTTGGATGCAAATGACGCTGCATTATTCCAATAACTTCAGTGTATGTCATTTCACTAGGCTTCTTCGGGCTGCATAATGTCACCATGAGTTCGTAACCTGAATCACCTATGACCGATATTAATGTAGGCACTTTTAATTTTTCTTCCGTACCGTTTACTAAAAAGTACATTTGTAACCGGTCACAATACAAGGTCCAATTCCCGTTGATAACGTCGAATTCACTAATTCGTCCCCCCGAAGACATTTTAAAATTGTTTATTTAACTCACTCACGAACTAGCCGAGAAAACAAAAAAAATCCTAACCTCGTCGCTATTTGTTCTGTATTGAAATGAAACACGGGTTAACGTTATGGCGTATATTTGGTGACTGGCTCACAAAACTTTTACAGTCCTCTCCCCCTCGGACCTCTGAAGAGTTCAGACGCGTTTTACACCTATTTCACGTCGTTATTATTTTAATTTTTAATGTGAATTTCGCCGAAAAAATTCGAGTCAAATAATAGGAGTGCATAACAAGTAAAGAGGTCGACTGTCCACTCGCACGCTCCTGGTACCCAGCGCGTTGAGTCATCGGCTGCGCTGTCACCGCCCATCACCCAGCGTTGCCCGCCTCCAGGGGCGTAACGTCGCACGGCCAATACGCCGCGTCTTCACTGCCAGCCCTCCGCGCTGCACCTGAGTCATCGCCGCTAACTTCTATTCTCCTGGTAACTATGTCGCTAAAACACAACACGACTGCGTCGCCCGTACAGGCCGCGTCTCAAAACCGAGCGGTCGGCGGTACACCATCAAATTCTACACAAACGTCGCTTCAGCACTCCCTAAATCCAGAAGAAACGGTTTCGGCAACTACTGTGCACTATGAACCTGAAGAATACATCACTCACCGTGCTAAAAAAACTAAATATGACAGTAACGATCATAGCGATATTCGCTTATTTATGACCGAGATGCGCATGTACTTTACCAACTTATCATTAGAACAAGATAAAAAACTGACTGTCCTCCAGGACACAATAGCAGCCATTAGGGATCAAAACGCTGATATCTTTAAATCCATTGACTTCATCACGCAAAAATATGATGAGTTGACTTGCAAGCTGAATAAGCTGGAAGACGAGAAAAGAGAACGGCAAAAACACATTTCCGCACTTGAAGAGAGAGTCGAGTTCCTGGAAAAAAAGGGGCGAGCTACTTTTATTGAAATTAGAAATATTCCCAAAACCGATAATGAATCAAAAGAATCCTTGTATTCAATTGTAGGCAAAATCGGATCACTTTTAAATGTGCAAACAGAGGCTAAAGACATTCGAGACGCCTACCGCATAAACTCGAAAGTAGGGGACAACAAGCCCATTGTTGTCGAGCTGCACAGTGTCCTGAAGAAAACCGACTTTATTGCCTCTTACAAAAGATTTAACAAAGTGCCTGGAGCTGAAAAACTTAGTACTCAGCACATACATATGGGAGGGAAAACTCACCAAATATATATTGGCGAGTCATTAACTCCTAAGCTTAAGAGACTTTTCTACCTATCTCGTGAGTTTGCTAAGTCAAATGACTATAACTACTGCTGGACGTCTAACGGGAATATCTACTTGCGAAGAAGAGAAGGATCGCCTTACATACGTATCGTCGTTGAAACAGACCTCGAAAAGTTACGAGAGAACAAATGACTATGTGTTCAGATGAGACTAAAACTTGAGTCTGATTTAAGTTTTATCGTAACAACTGTCTCACCTTTTGTATTTTTTTTACTACTATTATTATATAAAGGTATCATTACACTTCTATAGAACCGGTACTCTAATACACACAACGCTCACTCACAAGACTACAACAATTCAAACACCCCATAACATTCATAGCATAGATTTATCTACGTTAGTTATCTGCGTCTCACTGGTCATAATATTATACTGCGGCCAAGCCTCGGCTAAAACTGTGTCAGTGCCTTCAGCTGCCTTTTTTTACTCTTCCTTCATTAGTAATGGCTAATTTAAATCAGTTTTCTAAAGAAATTGTCAGTTTTTCCTTGAGTAGCTCAAACAGGTGTCTATCTGAGCAGTGCCTGGACTACATCACTCCTTCGCTCAAATTTAAAATTATTCACATGAATATAAGAAGTATTAATAAGAACTGGTTATTAACTCTACTAAACTTGAATTTGACGTAATAGTACTTACGGAATGTTGGCTTCGGGTTTCAGGGCCGCTTCCAATACTGCAAGGCTACTCGTCGCATGCCTCAAACAAAAACCCTATACAAAACGATGGCGTAGTCGTCTTCATAAAAGACACCATACCCTCCACCTTTATGGAACCAGAATTGTTGGATGCTAACTGCCTTATCTGTTGCTTAAATGATTTGGCTATTATATCCGTGTACCGGTCTCCATCATACAATAATTTAGATAACTTTTTTAATAGTTTTGAAAAAATTGTGCCAACCCTAAATTCTATTAAAAACATTGTTTTTATTGGTGATATAAATATAGACATTAAATCTAATAATCAGGACAGGCACTCGTTTGATTATCTGAATCTGACGGCTAGTTTGGGACTATTACCCGCGCATTTGCTCCCTACTAGAGGTAATAACTGTTTGGACCACATTTTTCTGCGGACGAAGACATCTGCTGCTACTCTTGTGTTGGATACATCCGTCACTGATCATTCTCCGGTTTTGGTTTGCCTGGATCAAAATCAACCAAGTGGTGGTAAGCCCCGTGGTCCGATTCATCGTCTTAACTACTCTGATATAAAGTCGAAAATTGACAACACTGACTTTTCTTCTGTCTTAAATACAACAGACACAAATAAAGCCACTGACCTGTTTATCGACATACTTCAAAAAGTAATCTCCGATCACACAACCTTAATAAAAGTACCAAGAAAGACTTTCCCTGTCAAGCCGTGGATTACACCTGGCTTGGTTCGCTGTATTCGAAACCGAGACAGGATGCACAGGCGAGCTAAAAAGTTTCCAGATGATCGGGTTCTCCAAATATCTTACCTACGGTATCGTAACTTTTGTAACTCATTATTAAGGAAACTTAGGAGAGCGTATGAGGCAGGTGAACTCTTGAAGGCTAAACATAACCCTAAAGCCACATGGAAGATTGTAAAGACAATCACGAATTCATTAACCCAACCTGTATCACCTAGAAATCTTCTGCATGACTCGGCCTGTCCTAAGGCCGCGGCGAATCAGGTTAACCGTTTTTTCGCCAGCATTGGTAAGACTCTAGCATCTAAGGTGCCTCGACTTATGGGTCATCACAATATCTCTCGTTCCTCTGCCTCATCGCAATGCAACTCGCTAGTTCTGTTGCCGGTTAGCCCCGACCAGGTATGCGACTTGATTAATAGTTTACGCTCAGACTGTGCAACTGGTTGGGATAATATCCCAGCTAAAGTAATTAAGCAATCAAGTCACACTCTTTCGGTCCCTATTGCCCACATTTTCAATCTGGCTCTAGGCTCGGGTGTATTCCCGACGGCTTTTAAGCGAGCAATTATTCATCCTATATACAAGAGTGGGGATAAAACTGACGTTAACAACTACAGACCCATCTCAGTTCTAAGTTCCCTTTCCAAAATTTTGGAGAGGTTTTTAAACAAGAGTCTTGTGGACTATCTTACAAAATACAAAATCATTGCGTCCAACCAATATGGCTTCAGACCAGGAGTCTCAACTGAAGATGCTGTACTTGCATTCTCAAATGCAGCTGTCAGTAAACTTGACAATAAGTATAAGTGCTTTGGCATTTTTCTGGACCTTTCCAAGGCCTCCGATACGGTCTCCGTCCCCCTCCTTGTTTCTAAGCTAGAGAGTCTTGGAATTCGTGGGCCCTCACTTGGCATTTTTGAGGACTATCTCTGTGGTCGAATCCAGAGGGTTAAACTTGATTCTGTCCTTAGTGATGATGAAGAGCTAAGTTTTGGAGTCCCTCAGGGTAGCGTTTTGGGGCCAACTCTATTTTTGATATATATCAATGATCTCTGCCTTACCTCTATCACAAATTGCGACATCTTTACTTATGCTGACGATACCGCCCTACTTGTATGTGATAAGACCTGGGAAAGTGCCTCAATCAGCGCTGAACGTGCTCTGAGGGTGGTAATGGAATGGCTGTCCAAGAACTTGCTTACCCTTAACATTGATAAGACCAAAATCATGCGTTTCACTTTACCAAACTTGACGTCACTCTCTCTTTCGTCTTCCATCAGAGCCCACACATGCGATGGTACGCAGATTCACTGCTCTTGTATGGAGCTATCTTTGGTCCCCAATGTAAAGTACCTCGGTGTGTTTATTGATGAAAAATTGGACTGGCGTACTCACATAGAGACACTGTGCACTAGAGTTAGGAGACTCATATACATCTTTAAAACGCTAAGACGCTCTGCAGATACGGACACATTAAAACTAGTTTACCTTAGCCTGTGTCAATCCATCCTAACCTACTGCATCCCTGTGTGGGGTGGAACTTTCAAAACGGTAATGCTAGCCTTGGAGAGAGCCCAAAGAGCAATTCTGAAGGTAATGCATTTCAAACGCAGAGACTATCCAACCACTAGCCTGTACCAGGATTCCCAGGTGCTCTCTGTGAGGCAATTGTACATATTGCGTACTGTTCTTCGACGCCACTCTATGGTTCCACTGGATCCCGATGCCTCCCACAGACGTCACGGTAGACCGGTCCGAATAGGTTGCTCCTGTCGCACTGCTTTCGCGGGTCGGCAGTTTAATGTCCTGTCATCCCGCTTGTACTACAAAATTAATGCCGAACTACCCTTGCATACTTTAAATAAGTACGAGATAAGACGTAAACTTTCCAACTGGTTGCAGGGCTTGACTTACGATATTGCCGAGAGTTTCCTTGTGAAAGTATCCTAGTTTCACTGCTGTATTTTTTCTATGAATACATTCACACACTACATACGCACAAACACATGATCTCACACACACACACACACACACATACACACACACATAGATGTAAAAACAATAATAATTCATTATAAATTCCTTAACCTTTATGTAAATGACACAATTAATCTCTATTATTATACAATTAAATTAAAATCAATTAAATTAAAATAATTTATATTATTATTATAAATTTTGCATCCACTCTATTAATTTTTAATATATTGATCTATATGTCTTTCTATAAATTAATTCAATTTAAGTTGTTATATTGCTCACATATCTCGCCACAATTTATTATTGTTACTTAATACTTTAATCCTTGTTCAATTTGCTAATTAATTCAAAACTTGTACAAATCTATGTTTGTATCTAACCGAATGGTGAGAGCCTGATGACCTGTAACACAGGTAATTACTTACCTAGCTCAGGCATCAGTCTCACACATACTTCTAGTGATCTTTACCTCCGACATGTATGTACAATTTCAATTTGTGTGAGAAAATAAAGAAATATTATTATTATTACTCCATAGGCCGAAAACCTCTCGCCTCTTGGGCGGCAATGACCGGCAGATGCACATTTGGCCGGGTTCAGGGCAAAAGAGAGAGAAATCGGCGGACGATGCGTGCGGTATCAAGCACCACCGCTTTCTGCATCTTTGCTGGAAGCGAGCCGCCGATGAATCCCAGCCTTTTCAGGTGTGAACCTAATGTGGCTGGGATTAACCCGTTTGCCGATATAACAATTGGTATGATTTCAGTGGACGCCACTTCCCACATTTCGGTAACCTCGTGTACTAGGTCCAAGTACTTGCGTTGCTTTTCGGTCTCGGCCTTCACAAGGTTCTCGTCATGAGGGATAGTGACGTCCACTAAAAACACCTTCGATTGCGCCCGGTCCATCAGCACTATATCAGGCTTATTCGCAAGAATAGTCCTGTCAGTGATGATGGGCCGGTCCCAGTAGAGCCGGATACTGTCACTTTCGAGTACTGGCTCCGGCGAGTACTTATAATAGGGTAGTCTCTGGCTCACGAGACCGTACTTAAGGGCGAGCTCTTGGTGGAGAATTTTGGCTGCTTGGTTATGCCTGTGCAGATACTCAGTGTTAGCAAGAGCCGAACAACCCGAAACCACATGACGGAGTGATTCTCCAGGATGGCGACAGGCCCGACAAATGTCCACTGTGCCATCCTTTATGATGTACTTTCGGTAATTGTTCGTCCTGATAACCTGGTCTTGTATCGCACAAGCAAACCCCTCGGTTTCCCCAAAGAGGTCTCCAAAGCGCAGCCAATGCACGGAAGCTTTTCGGTCCACGTGGGGCTCGTGTAAAGCCTTGAAAAACCGTCCGTGCAGCTCTTTCCCTTTCCATACGGTCTCGCGATCAGAGACACTTAGTATCGCCGGCGGCTGCCATGACTCGTTGGCCAGATCAAGAGGGGTGAGTCCTTTATCACATTCTATGACATCACAATGCATCGTTGTGTCGGTCTTTGCTAGGAAATACGCTCTGAGGCTAGATACCTCGCGGTCGTGCATGGTTTTAGCACTTAACAGGCCTCGACCACCACATTTCCTCGGGATATACAGCCTCATGACCGACGATCTGGGGTGATGCATTCTATGTAGTGTCATAGTTGTGCGGACTTTCCGATCCAGAGCGTTTAGTTCGGTCTGAGTCCATCTGAGAATGCCAAAGGTGTATAAGAGAATAGGCATAACCCATCCGTTATAGGCTTTGACCTTGTTGACCCCCGACAAAGAACTATTAAGCACCTTTGTAAGGCGGTCGAAGAAGGCTTCACCAACAGACTGTTTTACGTCCGATTCCCTCAAACCTATACTCTGTGACATACCCAGATACCGGTACGTATCAGTTTCGGAAAGTGTTTGCAGTTGGACGACACCAAGGTTAACCTCCTGCGACCGAGTAATCTTTCCCCTCGTCACATGGATAACCGCACACTTATCAACCCCGAACTCCATTCTGATGGAGCCACTAAAATCAACAACAATGTTTAGTAGCTCCCTCAGCTTCGGAGCTGTTGGGGCTAACAGCTTCAGGTCATCCATGTAAAAAAGGTGCGACACCCGATCTCTCCCTCTCCGAAACTGAAATCCCGTCCCCGAATTCCCCAGCAATCTGCTTAGAGGGTTCAGGGCAAGGCAGAACCAAAGTGGACTCAGACAATCGCCCTGGTATATACCCCTCCTAATGCTTATTCGGTCTTCAGCATCCGCCATTCTCTCGCCCTGGAGACTAAGCATTGTACTCCATTGCTCCATACATTTCTCGAGGAAGTGTCGAACCATATAATCAATTTTATACAGTTCGAGGACCCTCTTTAGCCATGTATGGGGGACTGAGTCAAATGCTTTTTTGTAGTCAATCCAGGCAGCAGAGAAGTTCCGGCGATTGCGTTTGACCAGTTGGCCAGCGACAGCATCTATGAGGAGAAGCTCCTTTGAACCGCGACTACCAGCCCGACATCCGTTCTGAGCGTCAGACATAAGACGATTCGCGTCTATATGATCACGAATTTTGGCGCTTAGAACGGATGTTAGTGTCTTATAGATGGTAGGCAGACACGTTATCGGGCGGTATTTACTCGGGTCCGCGGTGTTTTGTGTTTTAGGAGCTAGGTGAGTGACCCCAGTAGTGAGAAAGTTCGGGAGAGCTCCTGTCTCTAGCGCCTCCTGAAATTGGCGGGCCAAGGTAGCATGGCATACCGAGAATCCTTTTAGCCAGTAACTCTGCAGGCCATCCAGTCCCGGACTTTTCCAGTTCGGGGCTCGACGTACTGCAGTGGCTACGTCCTCATCAGTGATGAAAACAGGGTTCATCGGAGGAACTGATGCACACGCCTCCTCTATCCCGCCAATCCAGGGTCCTTCGCTGTGCTCCACTGGTGTTGACCAAAGGCCACGCCAAAAGCTAACAACTTCGGCCTTGTTCGGTGTTGCACCAGTGTTGCGAGGTTCAGAGCTCTCAAAGCGTTTGTAGAACTTTCTCTGGTCACTCCCGAAAAGGCGATTCTGCTCGTATCTCTCAACCCTTTCTGAGTACCTTCTGATACGCTTCGCCCACGCAGCGATCTTCTGCTTCAGCTCGTCGATGCGCTCCGTCAGTTTCCGAGCAAACTCTGGGTTAGCCAAATTAATTGTTATCCCAGAAAACTCCCTCCTGACAAAGCGCACAATCCTTGGCCTAGTATTGCCCGAGCGGAAGCACGTCATTTTGCCGATGAGGACTCTGGCTTGCTCGATACGTTGTTCGATTCTCCTCTTCCAGGCTGGCACAGTATTACTCCTGCGAGTAGTACGTGCAGCACTTGGACTTGGTGCAACTCGGATGCCTGTGAATCGGCACACCGTTATTGCTGCACTGAAGAGAATCGTACTGGTATCAGCCAGGCCAGAGCTGCTCTCCAAATGCTGGGGCAGCATCTGGTTTACGGCCTCAACGACATCCCGGATCCGAACACTGAGTGGTAGCCTCGGAAGCCTTGGTCTCTCTTCCAGGGGAGTATTACTGTACTCCAAAATCGCCTCCTCTAACATCCCCCTCATTTGCTCTAAATCCTGGGCGACTATATCCGATGCGCCACCAGCTACCACCGGCTCGTCTTCGACTACCATATTCTCGCCGCCAGAAGGCTCTGGAGTGGCAGTCTGCTCAGTGGGTGCGGGTGGCGCGCAGGAAACAGCCTCGCTTCGCAATTGTTCGAGCTCAGTGGTGCTAAAGATGTTAGACCGCAATATCCACCGAGCTCTATCCGACAGGTTTTGTTCGGCGACTGACAAATTTGGCTCCAGCTGCATAAATGTGCGATGCATTCGTGCTCGATACCCTGTCCTGCCGGTTTCTCCCTCTGTCGCTCCGTAGTAAGCGCGCATGAGGTTCGCATTCATTGCTGTATTCCACCTCATGCGCCTTGTACCTCCAGTGGCGGGCACCAATTGCTGGGGCTGGGAAGCCCCTGCTGGTGCCAAGCGCACTGAAGGCGATGATGGTGGTGACTGGGCAGGTGGTCGGCCCAGTCGGGAAGTGCTGGCGGCCCGCATGCTGCCACGTCCAGCGCCAGCTCCAGACGCGCCCCGGCGATCACCCCCAGGCAGCGGCCCTATGCGCTCTCTATTTTCTGCCATCATCATAGTGAGCGAGATACCATCGGAGTCTCGCTCATTCCCTCCGAGGGAGCCGTCTTGACCCATTTCCCTGGGTAATGCGACTGGCACCGGCTCTAGCACCAGTCGCTAGGGTACAGACTGACTGCGCTGGTTAAGCAACTATCTGTCACTTAGTTGCTTAACCAGTGGGCGATGGGGTCGTCACTTCCCGACGCCTTTATGATTATTATTATTATTATTATTATTATTCCATAGGCCGAAAACCTCTCGCCTCTTGGGCGGCAATGACCGGCAGATGCACATTTGGCCGGGTTCAGGGCAAAAGAGAGAGAAATCGGCGGACGATGCGTGCGGTATCAAGCACCACCGCTTTCTGCATCTTTGCTGGAAGCGAGCCGCCGATGAATCCCAGCCTTTTCAGGTGTGAACCTAATGTGGCTGGGATTAACCCGTTTGCCGATATAACAATTGGTATGATTTCAGTGGACGCCACTTCCCACATTTCGGTAACCTCGTGTACTAGGTCCAAGTACTTGCGTTGCTTTTCGGTCTCGGCCTTCACAAGGTTCTCGTCATGAGGGATAGTAACGTCCACTAAAAACACCTTCGATTGCGCCCGGTCCATCAGCACTATATCAGGCTTATTCGCAAGAATAGTCCTGTCAGTGATGATGGGCCGGTCCCAGTAGAGCCGGATACTGTCACTTTCGAGTACTGGCTCCGGCGAGTACTTATAATAGGGTAGTCTCTGGCTCACGAGACCGTACTTAAGGGCGAGCTCTTGGTGGAGAATTTTGGCTGCTTGGTTATGCCTGTGCAGATACTCAGTGTTAGCAAGAGCCGAACAACCCGAAACCACATGACGGAGTGATTCTCCAGGATGGCGACAGGCCCGACAAATGTCCACTGTGCCATCCTTTATGATGTACTTTCGGTAATTGTTCGTCCTGATAACCTGGTCTTGTATCGCACAAGCAAACCCCTCGGTTTCCCCAAAGAGGTCTCCAAAGCGCAGCCAATGCACGGAAGCTTTTCGGTCCACGTGGGGCTCGTGTAAAGCCTTGAAAAACCGTCCGTGCAGCTCTTTCCCTTTCCATACGGTCTCGCGATCAGAGACACTTAGTATCGCCGGCGGCTGCCATGACTCGTTGGCCAGATCAAGAGGGGTGAGTCCTTTATCACATTCTATGACATCACAATGCATCGTTGTGTCGGTCTTTGCTAGGAAATACGCTCTGAGGCTAGATACCTCGCGGTCGTGCATGGTTTTAGCACTTAACAGGCCTCGACCACCACATTTCCTCGGGATATACAGCCTCATGACCGACGATCTGGGGTGATGCATTCTATGTAGTGTCATAGTTGTGCGGACTTTCCGATCCAGAGCGTTTAGTTCGGTCTGAGTCCATCTGAGAATACCAAAGGTGTATAAGAGAATAGGCATAACCCATCCATTATAGGCTTTGACCTTGTTGACCCCCGACAAAGAACTATTAAGCACCTTTGTAAGGCGGTCGAAGAAGGCTTCACCAACAGACTGTTTTACGTCCGATTCCCTCAAACCTATACTCTGTGACATACCCAGATATCGGTACGTATCAGTTTCGGAAAGTGTTTGCAGTTGGACGACACCAAGGTTAACCTCCTGCGACCGAGTAATCTTTCCCCTCGTCACATGGATAACCGCACACTTATCAACCCCGAACTCCATTCTGATGGAGCCACTAAAATCAACAACAATGTTTAGTAGCTCCCTCAGCTTCGGAGCTGTTGGGGCTAACAGCTTCAGGTCATCCATGTAAAAAAGGTGCGACACCCGATCTCTCCCTCTCCGAAACTGAAATCCCGTCCCCGAATTCTCCAGCAATCTGCTTAGAGGGTTCAGGGCAAGGCAGAACCAAAGTGGACTCAGACAATCGCCCTGGTATATACCCCTCCTAATGCTTATTCGGTCTTCAGCATCCGCCATTCTCTCGCCCTGGAGACTAAGCATTGTACTCCATTGCTCCATACATTTCTCGAGGAAGTGTCGAACCGTATAATCAATTTTATACAGTTCGAGGACCCTCTTTAGCCATGTATGGGGGACTGAGTCAAATGCTTTTTTGTAGTCAATCCAGGCAGCAGAGAAGTTCCGGCGATTGCGTTTGACCAGTTGGCCAGCGACAGCATCTATGAGGAGAAGCTCCTTTGAACCGCGACTACCAGCCCGACATCCGTTCTGAGCGTCAGACATAAGACGATTCGCGTCTATATGATCACGAATTTTGGCGCTCAGAACGGATGTTAGTGTCTTATAGATGGTAGGCAGACACGTTATCGGGCGGTATTTACTCGGGTCCGCGGTGTTTTGTGTTTTAGGAGCTAGGTGAGTGACCCCAGTAGTGAGAAAGTTCGGGAGAGCTCCTGTCTCTAGCGCCTCCTGAAATTGGCGGGCCAAGGTAGCATGGCATACCGAGAATCCTTTTAGCCAGTAACTCTGCAGGCCATCCAGTCCCGGACTTTTCCAGTTCGGGGCTCGACGTACTGCAGTGGCTACGTCCTCATCAGTGATGAAGACAGGGTTCATCGGAGGAACTGATGCACACGCCTCCTCTATCGCGCCAATCCAGGGTCCTTCGCTGTGCTCCACTGGTGTTGACCAAAGGCCACGCCAAAAGCTTACAACTTCGGCCTTGTGCGGTCTTGCACCAGTGTTGCGAGGTTCAGAGCTCTCCAAGCGTTTGTAGAACTTTCTCTGGTCACTCCCGAAAAGGCGATTCTGCTCGTATCTCTCAACCCTTTCTGAGTACCTTCTGATACGCTTCGCCCACGCAGCGATCTTCTGCTTCAGCTCGTCGATGCGCTCCGTCAGTTTCCGAGCAAACTCTGGGTTAGCCAAATTAATTGTTATCCTAGAAAACTCCCTCCTGACAAAGCGCACAATCCTTGGCCTGGTATTGCCCGAGCGGAAGCACGTCAGTTTGCCGATGAGGACTCTGGCTTGCTCGATACGTTGTTCGATTCTCCTCTTCCAGGCTGGCACAGTATTACTCCTGCGAGTAGTACGTGCAGCACTTGGACTTGGTGCAACTCGGATGCCTGTGAATCGGCACACCGTCATTGCTGCACTGAAGAGAATCGTACTGGTATCAGCCAGGCCAGAGCTGCTCTCCAAATGCTGGGGCAGCATCTGGTTATTATTATATTATTACAGTTCTGTAGTATCTATGTGGGCATACCCACATAATATTATAATAACAAAGGTACCTACATAACAGTCTGTTTGGTGTGCCCGAGTCCCATACATCTGTAGCAGCGCAAGGAGCGTGTGTCCAGTAGCTGGATTTTGGCCATTCTCTGCAAATCCGTCATATCTAGAGACGACATGTCGTCGGGCAGGTCAGGGCAGGTCAGGGCGTCGGAGGGTGGAGGAGCGACGAGGTGAGTAGGAGACTTCGTCTTCTGCTCAAGGAAGCGGTTGAATTCCGCCTCGCGCGCCTCATCTTCCGCAGCCA
This sequence comes from Anania fuscalis, assembly GCA_950371115.1. Taxonomy (NCBI): domain Eukaryota; kingdom Metazoa; phylum Arthropoda; class Insecta; order Lepidoptera; family Crambidae; genus Anania; species Anania fuscalis. The sequence goes on along the minus strand of OX493326.1, from coordinate 17,020,158 downwards.
AGTACCGCCTGCGAGCAACGGTGGAGCAAGAGGGTGTACTACCTTTGCTTTTACCTCTGGTTCTTCCTCTAGTGGCAGTGCTGATTTTTCGAGTCGAACAGCTTTCGCCATCCGAGTCGAAAGTCCCGCCCCGCTCAAACATCCCCTTGGGTTGAGAGCGATCGTTCGACCGCGTGGAGCGTCGTTTACGACTTCGCAAACGGCCACGGTAGCGCTCGCTGTCCGAGGCGGCAATCGTCGCTCGGCGGGAGCTACCCGCACCATCAGCTCTGTCGACCGGATTTAACGGCGATTTGCTCGTTCCAGCCCGCGTCTTTATTCTCTCCACCGAATTTAACTGCAGTGCAGGTTCGGTTGTTGTTGTTGGAGCGCCTCGTGCTTGGGGGTTGGTCGCATATTTTAATGCAAGAGAGTCCATTTTTATATTTTCCCACCATGCGTCTTCATCCGGCGGGGTCTCCACCCTCCTTGGAGCCCTCATACGGGGAGCCGTAGCCCAGAGTTGCCCGCCAGACATAGAGGGAATTCCACCCATAATCTCAGAGTGGAACCACCGAACGGGATCTTTGGCGCAGACGGTTAGGGCAAGGTTGGCACCAGTCGACCAAAACCAGCGCTTCACCGAGCCCGCCGCTGGCCCTGTCCCCCGAACCCCCCTCTAACCAAGGGCGTAGGTTAAGCCGTTCGCCCCCAGCCGATTGATCCTGGTGCGGCTACACCAGGACCGCCCGTGTTACCAGAATCAGAGGCCAAAGGAGTGTGTTGCCTGGGTGGTCTGCCTCTGGTCTGTTATTAACTGATCAGCCTTATATAGTTTAAAGATAAAGATAAATATAAATAACATTTATTGCGGGACATCACAACGACACATAACAAAACAGAACGCAAACATAAAACTAAAAACTTGAGAAAAAAGCAAGAAAAAAAAGACAAACATAATGACCGAACTGTACCGTTATGCGCGTCGCGAAGCCCATCGCAAAAGGACCTCACTCAGCATAACGTCGTTGCCTTCTACGTAGGCTACGACGCTGGTTTTCAGTAGGCCCCTGCCGAGTGAGATCACGGACTGCACTAAATAAATACAATAACATATATACACGTATACATAGACTACTTTTTGCAGATAAAGATAGATTAGAAGATAGATAGATAGATTATTAAAATGATAGTAGAGTTACATAAATGACTTTATAAAAAAGTGTAAAATTAAGTGTGTGGGTGTGTGTGTGTGTGTGTATAGGATAACCAATGTATGACAGCGGGTACACCAACAATCCTACCGGTCAGATTTATGAATTTACCGCTACCGTCATTTCTGCCGCATACTATCCAACATTACAAAATAATTGCTGACCTAATCTATGAAAAAATAATATAATAATGATGTCAATGTATAATAATTATGGTAATAAGTAAGTGATGTCAACGAGAACAATGATTAAATATAATAGAATTATGTCGTAATCGGAAAGTCATGATTGTCATGAAGTCTTTTCTTATAAAGATCGTACCTTGGATAATTCGAATTGCGCCCAAAAGTGCTAGTAGGAATCGCGGTGACGCGGACACGCACGTCAACGTCCTCTATCGAAGGTTTTATCACCGAGTCCATAGCAGTAATTTGCACTTCTCAAACCAAATATCTATGCGTCTGGAACTCTGGACAGTTATGGTAAGTAGTTATATAATTATTATTTTTTGACAATCGAAAACAAAAATCTTATATTTTTTTTTGAATGTGCCTAACGTTTTTAGATTTCACAATGGCGGAGGCAGGTCATTCCAGCACTTAGACGCGGCAAATCTGATACTGCCCCGAAAAGCCACCGTGCGGTGCGGTGGAAGGACGAGGAACTACTTCTTCTTCTTTCGTGTCGGCAAGAACACGGGCTAGATCTTACTTGCCCAGAAGGCGGCTACCGTGGTAGCCCTCTGGTTGCTGACGAGTAGGTCCTCACGCGAGCAGGTGGTCGGGCACGCGGGACAGTTAGTGAGGTGAGCCATGGTTTGCAGGGATTCTCCACATTCACAGCTGGCGTCTGCGCTACTTGAGTACCCCCACCGACACAGGTTATCTTTACTTCGACCAACCTGGGTCCTCAGCCTGTTTAGACTTCTCCAGGTTGGCCAAGGTTCCTTATAGCCTGGAGGCAGATTTTCATCGGGGGGGTATAGTGAATGTGGATACTCGCTTGCCCAAAGCCTGCACCTCATGTCAGTAGGGGTTTCGTCGGTAGGCTGCGTAGATCGCAGGAAGCTTTTGCGGCTTCTCAACCGACCTGTGGCGGGGGAGAGCCCGTAGAGTGGATGTCTCGGGTCGCTTTCCTGTTTTTGTTTTTCAAGCGAACATGTCACTTCTCTGCGGACTCTTGGTGGAGCTATTCCCGCAAGAGGAAACAGCATACCGACCGGGGTTGGCTTAAGACAGACAGTCACTATGCGGCAGGTGTCGTTCAGCTCTGCGTCCACGTCTCTGGTATGTGCTGACCTAGCCCACAATGGACACGCGTATTCTCCTGCTGAGAAACACAAAGCTAGTCCCGTAGTGCGCATAACCGTTGGGTTTGCTCCCCAGTTAGTGGAGGAGAGACGGCGCAGTAGGTTATTGCGGGAACTAACTTTTTTTTTTGTGTTTCTACAGTGGGTCTTGTATGTCAGGGAGCGGTCCAGTGTCACTCCCAAGTATCTAGGGAAGTTGCAGTGTTGGATGGCGACGCCCTTCCAGGAAATGTTCAGCTCCCTGTTTGCCTCGCGGTTACGTAGGTGGAAAGCACACGATTGGGTTTTGCTTGGATTGGGCCTTAGAGCGTTATGCTCGTAATATTTATGAAGGTTTTCCAAGGCAAGATTCAGTGTACTTTCCACGGTTTCGAAGGTCTTATCTTGGCAAGTTAGTGCAAGATCATCGGCATGGATATATCGCTGAGTTTTAGGGTGGTGGGGCTGATCATTCGTGTAGACGTTAAATAGAAGTGGTGCCAGGACGCTTCCTTGCGGAAGGCCGTTTTTCTGACATCGCCATCTGCTCTTCTTTCCGTGTAAGTGGACGCAGAAGCGGCGGTTACGAAGGAGCTCACTTAACAGTGATACGAAAGTGGGATCTTTTGTGGCACTCGATACTTTAGACGGCAATTTTTTTATGTTCACTGTGTCATACGCTGCTGAGAGGTCGACAAATACAGCACCTGTGACCATGCCTCGCTCAAATCCGTCCTCAATGAATTGAGTGAGGTTAAGCACCTGACTGGTGCATGATTTTCCCGGCCGGAATCCGGCCTGTTCTGGGATGAGAGTGGGGTCAATGGTACATGTGAGTCGGTTGTGTATTAGTCGCTCAAAGAACTTGAGGGTATGACACAGGAGAGAAATTGGTCTGTAGCTCTTAGGGTCAGATGGAGATTTCCCAGGTTTTAGTAAGGCCACAATTTTCGACTTCCTCCACAATTTCGGGATCTTCGCTGATGCCATGCACGCGTTAAATAAACTAAGCAGCCAGGATATAGCCACTGGTCCCAGGTGCTTCAGCTGTTCGACTGTGATATCATCCAAGCCAGCAGCTTTGCCGTTTTTGAGTGCTTTTATGCTTGTGGTGAAATCAGTGAGTGTGAAAGGCAAGCTGATGTTGTTGCATGTCTGTTGCGTATGTTGGGCTGATCTTGGTGTCTTGGGGAGTCTTCCAGTGGGCTTTCCATTAAGTATAAGCTGGTGCGCTACTTGATTGACTGTGGTTTGACCCGGTAATGATGGAGGGGGCGGGTCATTTGTCAGTTTTTGTATAGTGGACCACGCTTTCTTGCTATTGTGCGTCATATCGATAGACGTGACAGTATTTATCCACTTTTCCTTCCTACTATCGCCTACCAGACTAAGAAGCTCTTCTCCGATCGAGATGGTCTGTTCAGAGAAGGGGTCTTCTGCGAAGAGTGCCTCATATTGTGTAAGTAGGGTGGAAGCTTCTGATGTCAAGCCTGGGACGTATGACGTGCGACAGCCTCTGGGTATGGTTCGCCGGGATACTGACCAGATGACCTTTACAAACTCGTCATAGTTTTGAGGTTCAGGCGGTATGTCGAGAAGCTGTTGGTCCACTTTTTCAGAGAAGCTGAAGGGAACTACTTGAGCGGCGGGTTCTGCACGACTGAACGTCTCGCGTCCACACTAACTTCTCCACCAGATAAGCTGGGACATTGTGTTTTATTATTCCAAAAAGAAGTGTAGCGAAGTGTAACGATCTGCGAGAATCCATTTTTAGTATATTTGCATTATTCAAATAAGGTGTAATATGTGTCCGCGGCGGAATTTTAAAACAAAACCTTGCACAGGCGTTTTGCACACGTTGAATAGCTTGTTTTGTGCGCGACAGTAAACTAGGGCCATATACTACATCCATGTAATTCAATTTTGACAGAACCAATGAATCGCACAATTAAATACGATTTTCAGAGGCATCTCCACTGTTAATCGTATACTACTGTTTATGTATTTGGTATAGCACTTTCAAACGGTAGAAACAATTCCCTACAACATTGTTAATATGTTTTTCAAAGCGCAACTCCTGCGTTCCTGACTTCTTTTACTCTTTCTATAGTCTCCCCTTTAATTGCTATGTTTTAACTCCCTTATTTTCAATTTTTCTTATCTGATCCTTTGAACCTAAGATCATGAATTTAGATTTGTTGCCATTCAGCACCAGCGAATTTGATCTAGCCCAGTCTGCGATGCGCTGTAGGTCGTGATTAAGACGGGCCACAGATTCGTGAGGGTCTTTTGGGTTGCATGAAATATATAACTGAATGTCATCAGCATATACATGGTATTTACAGTTAAGTATCTCAGAAACTACGTCGGCGCTGTAGATTATAAATAAAAGAGGGCCCAATATAGACCCCTGGGGTACCCCTCTGTTTACAGTCTTGGCTCTTGACAACTGAATATTACCACCTTCATCAGTTACCTCAACACGCTGCGTTCTGTGCTCAAAGTAACTTTGAACCCAGTTCACGGCCTTCGGACTGAAACCATAGAATCTCAGCTTTGCCAGCAGTAATGGAATACTTATGCAATCAAAAGCTCTGGAAAAGTCTAAAAGAGTAAGCAATGTGCCTTCGCCTTTATTCTGGGCAAATAAAATGTCGTCGACCACCTGAAGCAAGGCCGTAGTGGTGCTGTGAGCTTTGCGGAAACCTGATTGTGTTCGCGGGAGAACATTGTTTTTTTCTATGAAGGATTTAATTTGATCAGCAACTATTCTCTTGTTAAGTGTAGTTGTGTAGTTAGTCTTGTTTATTCTATTCTTAGTTTGTTAAGTTCTGTTATAAAGTATTCTATATTTGAGATTGATATCCAATTACGGTAAGCTTTAAGTTTTGTTGACAAAGAAATGGCAGTTTCTAGATCCGATAGGGTTTCAAAAATGATTTGCACATTTACTCCCAATAATTTAAAAGAGCTGTCTAATTTAACAAAGTCGATAAATTTTTGTTCAGAGATATTTGTATATTTTATTATTTCTGTTATTTTATTTGACAGTTTGTCTTGATTTTGCACAACAGCTGAAATGGTGGTGTTAAAGTTTTCCAAAAAGAGTTTATTTAGAGTAATTGCCTGATTAACGTGATGTGTTATTGCATTTTGATTATTCTGAAGTATTTTTATGGCTTCGTCATATCTCAAAGCATAGTTTTGATCTAAATTTCCAGTAATGCTGTGAATTATAGTACCTTTTTTTTCCTGAGGAAATGCTCTGACGCACTATCCTCCAGTCGCGGGGCACGACTGGAGGGGTGTGTGGGACTCCGGGCTCAGAAGGAGCCCGCCTACCCACTAAAACCTCACGGTGCCCGCCGGTGCCTTGAGTGAAACGGAGCCAAGGGTTTCGCCATAAGCCGCCGCCGCAGGCATGCTCCTTGACTCCACTTCGGCCGCAGCCTGCCTTAATAGCAGGCTGCCCGGTCTCTGGGGGAGCTACCCCCCCACTCTACTGCGAACGGCGCGCGGGGTCACGCACTGCGCCATCGCCGGTCCCGGAGACACCCCCGTGTCTGTAACCGGCCCGTCCGGAAGGGGCAGGTGGAGAAGGTATGCTCTCCTCCGGCGCCCAACGCGCCTACGGCGGATCATCGGGGCGGAGGCTGAGGCCTCCCGCTCCCTCTCCGCCGCTTCCTTCTGCGAGATGACTGCCTCGCAGAAGGTAAGCATAGCCTGCCACGCTTCCTCACTTGAGGCCATCCTCGCGACGATCGTCGGCAGTGAGAGGTCACCGCCCACCACCGAAACTAGGACACTGCGCTCCTCGTACCATGCAGAGCACGAAGCGAGGGTGTGTTGCACAGTGTCCTTGTCGCACCGGCGGCAGTGGTGACACTCAGCCGTCGGCTCGCGACCGATCTTTGCTAGGTAGGCCCCAAAGCAGCCGTGGCCTGACAGCACCTGGGTCAACCTGACCGTCAGGCGATCGTGCTGCCGTCGCACCCACTCGGTGAGCACCGGGGCGATTGCCCCCGTTGTGCGACGGCCAGCTGGGCTGTCCACCAGGCGCTCCCTCCATGCTGCAAGAGCGTGGTCCTCAAGGCGGAGACGCTCCGCCTCCACTTCTCGCGGGGCGGGCCTTTGCCCCTGGGACCTTTGGTCTCCCCGCCACTGATAGACAGCGGCGAGGACCAGGGCATCGAGGTCCCAGGGCATGCTCCCAGCCAGCGCGAGGGCAGCGTCCGCTGAAACCGTCCGGTATCCACGGATGACCCTGCACGCCTGGCGTATCTCCTTTAGCTCCTCCGACCACCAATAGACCTGGCGTTTTGGAGGCAGAGGTTTGGACCGGGGCATCGCCGCATCGCAGACGTGCGTCATAGCCCCCCGAAACCACTTTGCCTCTTCATCAACCTGGATAGGTCCATTGGGGCCAGGTAACCATGCCTTGACCAAGGCGGCCTCCCTTAGCATGTCCCGGTCGAGAGCCTTAACCCTCAAACGAGGGTACGCCGGAGTACGGCTAGGCGGACTGGGTGCTTGGGTGTTGGTTGAGGCGGAGAGGTCGAACCGGATGTTCCGGTGATCCGACAACGACGCCGGCTCTATAAGCACCCGCCAACCACTCACTCGGGCAGCAATCACCGGGGAGGCTAAAGTCAAATCAACGATCGACTCCCCCTGGGGCCGCACACATGTCGGGACATTACCGCGGTTTAACAGGACAAGCCCCGCTGCCGTGGCCCACTTCAGTACAAGCTCCCCGCGGGAGTTTTGGCCAGCTCACCCCAAGCCGTAGCCCTGGCGTTGAAGTCGCCAGCGACGAGAGCAGGGAGACGCGATCGCATCAGGACAGCGGTGAGGCTGTCAAGGGTATTTTCTACCAAGGCAGCACTTCTGATGGGTGGAAGGTACACCCCTGCCAGAAGCATCCCTCTACACTTGGCTACAACATAGCCGCTCCCCCGTGCCACCACTTCCAGTGGCACTCCGGACACCAGGATAGCTACCAGGCCCTCCGCGTCGGCCACCCAGTTATCCCTAGCTGGAGGGACCCAGTAGGGCTCTGGGGCTATGGCCACATCAATCCGCCACTCAGCCATGTGCTGCAGCAAGAGATCTTGCGCGGCTGTGGCGTGATTGACATTAACTTGTAGTACACGGAGAGCCATTACGCATGCGCGGTGTCCATCGCCGTCACGTCCCCTGTGTTACTGGGGGGAGTAGGCTTAGAAGCCTTCCCCCCTTCGATGGGGAGCAAGACTTGCTCCCTACCTTGTGGTGGCGGGCTTACCCTTGTCCGAGCATATAGGACAGTGAGGGCCAGCGGCCGTGCAGTCACGTGCCTGGTGTCCGGGACGACCGCAGTGGTAACACAATTCGCTACGGTCTGTCTCACACGGGCATTGGCTTCTGACGTGGCCACCCTCCATGCACCGGTAGCAGCGTAGGGGCTTGGTCTCGAGAACCTGCACTCGGCACGAGACCCAGCCCACTAGCAAGCGGCCTTGAGATAGTTTTTTTGGCTGCTGCTACCGGTAGTCTCACTACGACGGTGCCACTGCCGGACCATGACTGGCGAATCTGGCCAACCTTGACGTGGTCGACCGCGCAGCCTCCAGTTTTGGAGACCGCCGCCGCCACTTCCTCCTTCGTAACGGAGTCGTCCAGGCCTGAGAGTCGAATGTCGACAGTTTTGGTGGGCCTGGTGACCCGTACAGCGTCAGCCGGTAGCACCTCCCGCAGTTTCGCTGCAAAGGCGTCCGCCTTGTCGCCGGACGTGGCCCCGGGAATCTCCAGCAGCTTTCCACCAGTTTTGGCCTTGGAGAAGCGAAGGCCGGTGATCCCGAGCTCTTCCACATTTATCCGGGACTTGGCAACCCGGATTGCGGACTCATAGGTAACCCCTCTGTCCTGTGCCCCCGGCAGAAGTGTCAACACAATTGCCGAGGAGCGTGGTGGTCGGAGTTTGGGGGTGAAGGCTTTGGAGTTTGCTGGTTTCGCCAGTTTGGCGCTAGTTTGCAGCGGTTGGACTGCTTTTTGGGCCCTTTTGCCTCGCTTGACCACTGTGGTCCAGCCATCGTCTAAAGACGCAGTTGGTGGTGCAAGTGGGCGAGGCTCTTCTTGTGCAAGGGCTTTGGGCGTACCACGCCTGCGCGTCCTGCTCCTGCTGCCGCGTACTGGCGCCGTGGCCTTCTTGTTTGCCGCGGGAGTCTTTGCTCTCTTGAGTGGCTGCGACACCGAGGTCGAAGCTTTTCCGGCTGCATATGGGGCCTTTTGGGCTGCACTCTTTGCCACCCGCTTAGAGGCCGCCTTCGGGGTGTCCTTTTGCCTTCTCGCCTGAGGTGGATGGTTTGGGCGTGGGGGCTGCAGTCTTTAACGGGAGGGCAGGGAAATCGACGTCAATAGACGCTCCGCCCTTTTTCCGGTCTGCTGCGAGAGAAATGCGCCTTTTCTCTGGCAGCAACCTGTCATTAAGGCCTTCAAAACGGGCCGACATCATGGCACCGCATTTTGCCATGATGTCACGCTCCATTTGCTCTCGCTCTGAGGTCTGGGACGCAACGTCCATTGGGACCGAAACGGGGGCCGGCTGCCTGAGAGCAGCGACCTTCTTGCGTAGGTCCTCCTGCTCTCTCGTGAGGCGCTGATTTGCAGTGTTCAGACGCCGGACCTTGTCATCAAGTGTCCTCTCAGCGTCGTTGAATTTCCTATGGAACACACCCTTGACGTTACCGCTCCTCCTGGCACAATGAAGGATCGTATCCGTGCCGGTGCGGATGGCCTGCACCAGCTCCTGCGCCGTCTGCTCGCGTGTGGTAAATTTTGCCCTATTTAGGGCCTTTTTTACTTTCGCCGACCAGCCCTCAGCCTCCACCTCAGCTTCGGCTGTCCGCTTCTTACGTGGATCAGACTTAAGGAGCTCCCTTGCTGAGGCCTGTGCTGCCCTCACGCCTGTAGTAACAGGTCTCCCTCGGCGCCCGCTGCGGCCACGACCGGTCGCGTATGTGGGCTCCTTAGAGCTCCGCAAGTCCTCCGATTCGGAGTCCAAACCACACCCAATCGACTCGCCTTTAAAGTATGCCTATATACGTCCCACTGCAGGGCACAGGCCTCACCTCAACTATGAGGTGGTTTGGGCCATACTCCACCACACGGGCCCAGTGCGGATTGGTGGAGAGGTGTTGTAAGGCCAGTGACTAAACCTTACTGTCAGATGTTCTTAAGCCGCCTTAAGGCCTCTGACTAGGCTTCACGACCAATATCAAGCGATATTGGCCGGGACCAACTTTTAACGTGCCTTCCGAAGCACAGAGATGCTCGTGATAAATGTCACTAAATATGGTTGGAATGGTCAGCCATCCACTCAAGACCGCGGCGTTGGTTGCTTAACTTTAGTAATCGATACCAAAGCGCTGCCGCCACTGAGCTACGAGCACCTCGCCTTTGGTCCGTTTGAAATGCCGGGACCTGGACCTGCCGTCCAACGACGACGCAGAGTCGATGTCGACGATGGAGATGCGGTTGACTATGATCTTGCAGTTCCGGAGCAAAAGTGAGTCCTCACCTACTCCACCAATCTCGGGCTTCTCCTCGTCCGATACTGGGGACCGCGACTCGCCCTGAGAAGGGCGTTTAAGCACCGCAGTTGCGGTCACACCAGACATCTCTTCGCCCATGAAGGGCATATCCCCAACACCCAGTCCAGAAGACCGGGAAGGAGACATCAAAACACCGCGCGCTGGTAGCCCGGACCCGCCCTGAGAAGGGCGATTATCCCCTATGGGAGTCGCGAGCTTGCCAGCCGCATTCGCCAATGTCTTGCTAGACATATTCGCAATCGCGAAGGAACGTTCTCTGTGTAGTGTTCTGTTACCAGTCAGTGCTGCGTTACCGCACGTGACTGGCATCCAGGGGTGACGAACGGGGACGTAACTACACTTCCACCCCCGTGAATTATAGTACCTAACCCATCTATAAAAGCTCTTCTAAATCTATGTAGTTTCACTTCAAGAATTAAACTTATTTAAAATACTATTCAATCGGTTAGTTATATAGTCATGTAAAATAATAAATCTAAACTTATAATCTTTATCTAAGTCACTAATCAAAGCTTCAAGTGTAAAAACTTGATTTTGGATGATGACTATTTGATCCTTAATACAGTCTAAATCGATATAGTGTAAGAACACATGGTCCGATTGCCTAACTTTAGATAATCCTAAATTGAATGGTAATATTCCGGGGCTATTTGTCATCGGCGTTAGTTTCGCTTCCTCGGCTAGTGCCTGATCGAATGATCAGTCAGAAAGATGTACTTACTTAATAAGCTGATATAAGGGCCGTTATTAATGGTTTTACCATTGGTAAGCTGGTAATTTAACATTTACTTAGCTAAGACTTTGCATTTTTTAAATTGGTTTGTTCTAAATGATGTAGATTTTCAAATTAGAAAATTTGCACTAAGCTTCATTTAAGCCCTAATTTAAAGTTAACAATGTTAAAGGTAAACAAGCCAAACATCTGACCGTGTAGTATAAGTTTATGAATGAACTCCATGAAAATAATATCATGAGGGTAGATGAAGAATCTGCCTCTCATACGGAGTGAAGACATCGCTGTTCCAGTCAGCCTGTGACCACGGTCGGTGTAACCCGATCGAAACGTCAGGCAAAAGAGGTAACATTTTGTACCTAAATTATGATCGCGTTGATTCCCGGTTCATTGAGTTTTAAACTAACAATTAAGAAGAAATTCAATATCATTTTTGTTTCTGTAAATTAAAAAAACAAAAGGTGATTCAATTTAAATGGTGTAAGGCCGGGTATAGCAAAAGTCCCATTAAATGCCACAGGATGATAGCTTGTAGCCGTTTGAGTTCTTGCTTTTGAAATTTAAAACCTACTTACTGTCATGTCATGACGGGTGGCCTAAAAGTAGGCCCAGCTCTGGTTATTTTAAACTTTTCTGCTAAGATCGACTGATAAAGAAGGCTACAGAAGTTTACCTTCTTCTGCGGGCTAGAAGGCTACAGAAGTTTACCTTCTTCACAAACGAAGTGTTTGTGCTAAAACGCTTATTAAAAAAATATAAAATAATGTTAATACTTAGTAAAACAGTCTCGCGTAAGCAATCGATCGAAAAATAATAGTAATAGTATTCTTTATTTGCATAATACAAATTTACTTTTACTCTTTGATGAATTCGACCATAAGTGAAATTATTACTCATAATTGTTGATATTGTAACGTTTACAACGATATCAATTGCATAGCGAGGTGAATGCCAATAGCTTTGCACATCGATACATTTCCCTTTTGTTACTCATCCCTAGGTATCTTTAAAAATTCCGTCAATTCAATTGGCATAGGCTTCGAGCTAATTTGTTCCACCTGAGGTCGATGATTTTTTTTTCAAGTGTTATATATCTTCAATTAAACCTTGCATGGAATTGCTAAAAACTAAAATTTACAATGTTTAAGCATTTCTGATCTTAACCAATAGTCAAATATTTGTAAAAATATTTCTATAGGGTGTTGACGGTAGTACACCTACTACTCAGCTATACATATAGCTACAACATTGATCAGAATACGCTGGCTTTGACAGCGAGAAAAAACACTTGAGGAATTTCATCTTGTCACGTGACGTCCTCGGTAGCTTAGTGGTCAAAGCACTCGCCCGGTATGCGATAGGACGTGGGTTCGTGTCCCACCTGAGGTCGATGATTTTTTTTTTTCAAGTGTTATTTATCTTCAATTAATTTGGTCAAAATAAATGATTGCATGCATGTAGGTAGGTCTTGCGTTTGATTCACGGACTCGATCTTTTTAAATGACACAATAGTCTAGACAGCACTTCTCAACTGAGGTTGTATGCTCGATTGATAGTTGGTTTAAAAATAATTCAGTACCCAATGGCCAAAAAAAAAAATCTACAGGAAATCAGCACAATTCATAAACTAAAGATTTTAATTAAGTACCATGAACTGTGCCAGGAAAACACCGACATACCTCGTAACTTTATATCGTGCTCAGAATACCCACAATCTAGGTACGAACAGCCTTGGCCAACCTAGAAAGCGCTAAACCGCCTTCGGGCAGAGGTTGGCCCATACAGATAACATTTGATAAAAAGACAGAATCAAACTTAGGAATCTTAGTAGTTAGGATAGGAATAAAAACAAATAATAATTATTATTTCATGAGCCCTGGCAATACGTCAAAATTTTTTGAGATTGGGTACCTGGACGCTTCGAGTCAATTAGAGCGATTGGGAACTTGTATGGCCTTTGCGTAGGTAAAGGATCTCGGAGATAAGATCACTAGCTCCTGGTCTAATTTTAGTCGGTCTTTTCGGTGCATCTCAAACGATCTAATACAAAGGGGCCGCCCCGGCCGCCGCTCTTTTCGGCAAGTGTTTTCGCCGCTTGCCGACAAGGCGGCTAATTCAATGAACGTGTCAAGGTAAAAAATCACCTGAATTTTAGTATCGAAAATCTAGTTGCATTAGCAAGACGTGTGATATCGATCACAATTTTACAATCATGCCCTACCGATACTCCAATCAGGAGTATTTTAGTGTAAATAAACTGAAACCTGTAGTGTAAATAGGAGGAACAGTGTGTAAATAGTCGTGTAAATAAACAATCGTTGTAGATAGTGTTGATTCAAATTTTTAAACACGCCGAGTTATCATAAAATTATGCTAATTTGTTTTTTTAGTTTAATCAAACATACCTCAACTCAACCTCACTTTTTAATAAACTTGCATACCCCTAACACAATAAATTCTAGCATGATTTTGGATAGCTCGTCAGTCCACAGCCTGAGAAAGTATGATGGGAAATTTGAATCGCTCCCTGTCTGGAAATACCTACACCCCTTGAAGATTAGTGTACTCACCTGATAAGCTGATAAAAGGACCGCAAATAGGTAAGCTGCTAACTTAACATCTACTTATTTAAGACTTTTCAAAATTATGTTTTTATTTGTTTATTTTAAATTATGTCGATTTTTTTATTCGAAAATTGGCAAAAGCTACATGTAAGGCAAATTTTTGTATTAACAAAGCTTGAAGGTCATTACCCCTAGTTATTAAAGCCAAACATCTGTGCGTGTTATGAATGAATTCCGGCTATCTTTCATGTTTGTTAAGTCTTTTTCGCTCTGTCTATGGGAAGGAATAGGACAGATGATCACAGATGGTTTTACGTTTAAAAATAGGACGAGTTTATGCAATATGAAGTCAATGTTGTTATTTTGTATTTTTAATTTTAATTTTTTTAGTTTTTATGATACACATTTGAAAGTTGGTTTTCACGATTGCTTTTCACCTATATAGTCACAGGTTAGCAGGACGAGTGCTAAAAAAATCGGACCTTATATAGGTGGTGAGTTTTTACATGGTTCCGTCTCATTATTGTTAATAATGACCCTAGACAGAGCATCTGCGTTTGTATTGGAAGTACCTTTTTTATATACGACTTCGTAGTCAAACTCTGCCAGTTTGAGCTTCTATCTGGTAAGTCTTGAGTTAGGTTCTTTTAGTGACACAAGCCATTGAAGGGGCTTGTGGTCGGTATTAAACAATTTTAAATTTTCGGCCGAATATATATGGGCGGAAGTATTTAGTTGCCCACACAATGGCTAGCAATTCTTTTTCTGTTGTGCTATACTTAATCTCGTTGTCATTAAGAGTTCGAGAAGCAAATACAATTCTCGACCCCAGATGCAAAAGGTCTGATGTCAACATAAGGTATTTTCGTTTTTTTGCATAAGAAGAACAGGCTATCTGTTCTCTTTATAACACACTGAGAAACATATTTCTATCTCTTTTAGTTTCAGGGATACAGAGATGCATAATGCTCTATGTTAGGAGTTTTCTAATTCATTACGACCCAGAAAGCCATATTTTAACTTACATATTTATGCATATAAATTATTGAAACTCTGTATTAATGTATGTTAGAATGTATTATTATGCTTCAAAGTTATTCTTAACATCATCACGGTTCATATATACTTGAGATGTTATGCTTCAAAATATTTTCATTATGCTATAATACGCAAGTTAACATAAAGCATTATGCTTCTAAAAATGTATGTTAATATTAGTTCTCTCATTGTTTAAAGCGTTATGCTTCTAATGTTTTAAGTTCAATTTATTAACGCATATCAACATAAGACATTGTGTTTGTACAAACTACTATAAAATCTTTAATTGTCAAGTTCTATGTAAAAATATAAATTTATGCGTCTGACTTTTTCGTCGAACAGCGCCACGAATCGGGTGAGATCGGGCATTTCCGCCGAACAAACGACCGCGCTCGACATAAACAAACACTTGTTTACTCGCCATTCAGTGGAAGCCGGCCGGTAGGAGACTACTATAATAGTGATTTATTACGTTGGTAATTATTTTTGAACGGTTTGTAGTGTTAGTTGCTGAAAAATATTGTAACTTAACAAAAAGTAATAAATTAAAGTGTGTTTAATTGATCAAAAACAATGGATGATGTAAATCAGGTACGTAAAGTTAAGAATATAACCATTGGTTTTCGCTCCGGACTACAAAGCCTGGTGGTTGCGGGTTCGAAATCCCGCAAGGGGCAAATGTTTGTATGATCAGCACGAGCATTTTAAAGTCGAAACAATTTTGGAAACAGAAGTGATTGTGGAAACAATTTTAAATCAATTTATTGTTTCCAGATGAAGCAGTTGATCTTCAACTTACAAGCACTGCATGTTGTTCAAAATCTACTTATGATAAAGATATCGAAGGAGTGTACACAGGTTTGTTCTTTATTCTTATAATCATGACAACTAAACTTACATACTAAAACCTTATTTTTTTTGTCATTTACTTGATTGCCGTGAATACTTTTCCTAAGTTTATAGATATCTATATCCAATATTTAGTTATATTTTCCCCGCAAAATTATTAAGGAAGCCTAGAGCACACAATATTTTGACACAGGTAGAACTGCGAGTACCCTTAATCTTTTCGTTTTTAACCAATATGTAAATTCAGTAACCATATATCTTATTATAATACATATAACCTAAAAATATTTTACAGATTTTGACAGCGACGACAGCGTGAACGACAAAACATATGAACCCAATGAAGATACTGGCAGCTCTGCTGGCCACATAAGTGATTCTATGGATTCAGTCTAATTCATTACCGAAAAGTTGCAGTACAAAGAAAGATATTAGGTTGGGAAAAAATTCTTTTCGCATTATAGTATGTATGAACTTGTAATAAAATCTCTTTGGCTGTACTATTTGTATCTGGCTGGTTTTGGTATCATTAAAAGTTTTAATTTTAAAGAAGATAATTCCAAATTCAAATTAAGAAAATGTGTGTTTTTCTCTTAATCTAATGAAGAAATTCGATTCATTTTAAAATTTTACTACAAAAAAGTAAAAAATGCAACGCAAGCCGCGAAAAAAAAATGCGATGTTTATGCACCTAGTGTCTGTGAGAATAGCACAAATTTGGTTTAAGCGTTTTCAATCCGGAAATTTTGATGTCAAAGATGCACGTCGCTCTGGTCACCCTATTACTGATAAAATTGATGCCATTTTTGAAAAGGTGGAGCAAGATCGGCATATAAGTAGTTACGACGTAACTGAAGAACTGGGAATTGACCACAAAACAGTTTTGCCGCATTTGAAAAAAACTGGGTACACAAAAAGTTCGATATTAGGGTACCCCACGAGCTCACTGAAAGAAACCTAATGAACCGTGTAGGTACTCATTTGTGATTCTTTATTACGACTAACACTAACACTAAGCAAAAATTAAGAGAGTTTGGAGTGTGTTAATGCATGCGCCGTATAGTCCTGACCTTGTACCTTCAGATTTCCACCTGTTTCGTTCTCTTCAGAAGTCTCTAGGCAGTGTCAGGCTAACATCACGATTTCTATGGGGATATAACGAAATGGGATCATGTCCCTACCTACAAGATGGCAAAAAGTTATCGAACAAAATGGTACCTACATACTTTAGTTAAATGTAAATAAACTATATTAAAAAATGTTTTGAATTTTCTTAAAAAATGCGAGTAAACATTTTCCCCAACCTATTATTTTGCCGGAAAAACCACCTCAAAATTATTTTGATTTAATTACACCAGACGACCTTTTTGGCTCGCAAGAACAACCACCATTACAATCATATCTTGCGACGACTTAGATGACTTTTTTATCCGTTTGGTGGCTACCAAGCTTAGTTATGTTGCTATGTTGATATGTTATGTGCTCAATAAGTTATGAGGCATAGTGTTATCTTTAATTTTAGAGTCAAAGGCTGATAGAAACTTATTAGAAGTACAAAGCTGTACCTGTGAATAGATCTCGTTAATTTTCTTAATTATAGTGAGGCATAAAGCTATATTTGATTTCAGAGTGTAAACATCTGATTTAAAATTAGAGTATAATGTTATATCTTAATGTACGCCAAAGGTTTTTTAGCAATGTTACGTAAATGAAGAAGCATAATGTTACAAGTGCGTTTTTTTTTTGTTTTTCGTTTATATTATTTAAAATATAATAGATAAATAGTTAAATACCTAAACATATTATAAAGATAATTAGTTTACTCAAATTAAAAATGCAACTATAACTCAAATTAAATCAAATCAAATTCTTTATTTGCCTTTAAATAGGGTGTTTACAAAAAAATTGTGGATGGTTAATTAACAGTAAGGTTCTTATGCCTATTTAGTTATGCAGATTCATAACATGCAAATAATTAGTGTACTTAAAAGTGCTATTATTACAATTCAAATTGGTTCATTATTATTATTATTAAATTTATTATCATTCATTTCATACATATATTCGTCTTAATTAAAATATTATGTTTTATGTTTAAAAAAGTCGTCGATTGAGTAGAATCTGTGTTCCATTAGCCATGCTCTTAGTACGTTATTAAACCTATTAAATGGGAGTTGCTTAATTTCTTCAGGTATTTTATTAAATATTTTCATGGCCATTACGTATCCATTTTTATTAAACCTTTTTGTTTTGGGTTTTAAATAAACAACTATGAGGCGATTAATGTGAGAATTTTATTTTTGCTGTCCTGAAAACCTAGCAAAACACACATCAGACAGAATGCTTCTAAGGTCGAGAACGCAACACTGACTTGTGATAACGGGAACCAGTTTACCAGCGAATCTTTTAAAGATTTTTATAAGGAGTGCAGTATTGTATTGTACAATACAATCCCTTATTGGCCCCAGATGAACGGCAAAGTTGAGCGACAGAATCGAGACATACTTAAGCAACTCAGAATAAGCCAGATAGAGAAAAAAATAGAAAGAAGAACTTTTGGAATATATGACTATGTACAATAGCACACCCCACTCAACGACTGGAAAACACCTGCTGAACTTTTCTTTCGAAGGCAATTTCGAGATAAAATACTGGTTGCAGCAGACATTAAATACAAAACTACAGGTTCAGATATTAGAGACAGGGATAGAGAGAAAAAAGACAAGAGAGGAATATGCAGACAAAAAGAGGAAAGCAATGGACAGCAACTTAGAAATTGGGGAAAAGGTTTATGCAAAAAAATAATTAAAGAAAACAAATTAACTCCTAATTTCAAACCCGAGTCTCACACGGTGACAGATGTTAACATTGGAGATGTTAGAGTGAGAAACGATGCAACTGGAAAAGAATATCGCAGGAATATTGTCCACCTTAAAAGAGTCGAAAATGGTGAATGGAAGATCATCGATCGGAACGCACATAGTGAAATGGATAGCACCCAAAATGATAACAAAACACAATGATTAGAATAACTAAAATAACCAATGTTGAGATTTGATTAATATAAATTTCATGATTTTTGTAATCAGTTATTTTATTTTAATAAGGAAGAGATGTAGTGTACTGCAGTTCAATGGTGGGGGCATTTGATTGTCACCTGCCGTAGTGTGCGGACGTATCGAGCGTGCTTAGGACTGACACGGTGATAAAGTGTGTTCCGAGTTGGTGTTATCGAGCATTTTACAGTACACATTCCTTTTAGGTGAATGATAAATTTTCTTAAATCTGATAGTCCATGTCTATATGTAGACATGTTGTAGTACATGATTAACTTCCAATCATCTCGTATTAGTTGTAGCTCCGATATTTTATCGAAGTATAGATCTTGATGACCATTAAGAGCAGTGAAGTTATAGGGTACACTGCTGTGTACGCTAGTTGATAACATAAGCGTCATAAATAGCAACGCTAATGATATGACGTGTGTGAAGACACGAAATGTAGATGCCAATATGTACGAGCTACGTTCGTACATTTGTCTGCTGCATCGTCAGTGACCTAGAAACCAGCGCGACCCGTGGACCCTGAACATGCACCGTCGGCACTCTACACCGACGGCACACAACTATCAAGCTATGCATGTTAACATACTGTAGCATTTAAATATAAACATAACTTTTACAACAAATAAATCAGATATCAACCGTCCGTGTTGGTTCTCATTTCCCTCCGCTGCGGCCAGGACACCCTTAGCCGTCACTATGATCAGTCTGGTGAGTCTGCCAGACTGGCAGCGGGTCCACATCACCTACCTACCGTCCTAACGCTGCTACCCTGGGCGACCTGGGAGCAGCTATCATTATCCTCTTATCATCCTTATTATATTTAAGTATTTATTGTTAGGTGGGACTAGGGCTCTAGGGACTTAGTGTCTTGGAGTAAAGGGACTCTACGCTCACTAGGGAGTTAGTTCTCGTCTGACTTTATATTCTGGACGTCGGGGGCGGTGCCCTATAAGCATTTGCTTCCCGCCTGTTCATATTCGAGCCGGATAAATTATCATATTCGAGTCGGATAAATTATCATTTACCTATGGACCTTACAGTTGGTCTTTCCATATAAATAACCCTTAACTTGCACTGGGAAGGGGTGCCTTACAACCACTCTGTCTTCCCGGCTGGTTTGTATTTTATTCCTTAAAAATCCCAAATTCTATCATTGACTATCACTACTGACTTACAACAACAGCATATCATATTTAACTATTTTGTATCACATACGTTGACTGGTAGATAATGCTATAACGCATTATACCTGACAATTGTACTTGACGTAAATTATTAATCTCTTAACTAATGACTTTATTTAATAACTTAGGTTAATATACTTATCAATGCCCTAGTTACATTACAAGTGGAATGTAAGAAGTCGCGTTTCGACACCTAATGCAATTTACCAACTTTATCATATTATTTTTAAACGTTCACATACTAATAACAGACTGTGGATCGTGCTATCGAAGTAACAACATATGACTTTATTAACATAAATAGGTAGTGTAGGTAACTTACACACGGGGAAATTATAACATTGACTTTCATTTACGGGAGCGGTACCTTACAACCATCTGCTACCCGGCGTATCATGGACTTGACAAAATATTGCTTATGTTATTAACTATCATTAACATTATCATTTATTGACGGAAGCGGTGCCTTACAACCACCTGCTTCTCGGTGTATCATTACTTGACAAAACATTACTTTATCACTATTATCAGTAGTCTATGACTACATTATCAATTCACTGACGGGAGGGGTGCCTTACAACCACCTACTTCTCGCAGTAACATAAACTTGACAACATCATGCATGTGCAAAACCCTGTCACATTAATATTGACATGACATTATTTTGCACTTGTATTGACTGACACGTTTGTCAAGTCTGACTTGACATTATCACTATCAAGTTTGACATGACATTATCATTATCCAATTTAACATGACATTATCATTGCATTGACGGGAGCGGTGCCTTACAACCACCGGCTTCCCGCTTTGACATTAACATTGACATATAATAAATAACACTTGACTTGAACTTTATGACACTGGCTAGGTATCATATGAGTTTATCCTATTCCTTTGTCCTAAACAATATCCTCCAGCACGGGCAGGATTATATCGACAAGTCACCAAAACACTTTCACCTCGGAGGATCAACAACTGACAGCAGCAGATCATTATCAAGACTGTGCAATCAAGCACAGGCAGCCCGAGCACCCGATAATCAAGGTTCGGCGTCCTGAGGCAAAATAGCAGCCGTGCAAGACGTAACAAGAAGCGTCTGCTAAATACTGTAGTCGGAGCATCAGCACCTCCACTACATCATCAGCCGCATTAGCATCGGCGTACCAACAACTAACCGGAAGCGTCTGCACAGCGACAACTGTAGTTGGAGCATCAGCATCTTCACTAATTTATCACGCAAGCATCGGCATACCAACAACTATCAGCAGCGGATCGGATACTGGCCTCCCTGAAGCGGGTTTCACCAGTATTCTAAAAAGTCGCCAATGCTGTTTAGTTTAACATCAAACATCAATAGAACATGACACCAATTTCAACGACAAGGGGCACTAACTGCTGTAGTACACGTACTGTGTAGTTACAGCACCATTTCACCAACTTCTGAACAGAAGACAAACATATCACCAAGTCCATGGAGTCGCCACCAAACCACGTCATCTGGTCATCAAGCAACTACAGATCAATGGATCTTCGTCATCTTCTTGAAGATGCCAATATGTACGAGCTACGTTCGTACATTTGTCTGCTGCATCGTCAGCGACCTAGAAACTAGCGCGACCCGTGGACCCTGAACATGCACCGTCGGCACTCTACACCGATGGCACACCACTATCAAGCTATGCATGTTAACATACTGTAGCGTTTATATATAAACATAACTTTTACACCAAATAAATCAGATATCAACCGTCAAAAAAAAAACTGTAGCGTGTAAGGCTACAGTTGAATGATATTGATATGATATGATAATGATAAGATGTTAGATTGATATAATAGGGCGGGTAATTTATGATAAAACACCTCACTCTATGAATGCCTTTATTGCACTAACTTACTTAAGTTATGTCTGTTTACATTACAGTTTATTGACCTAATTAGATGTGACGTATATTGAGGCATTAGTGTAACTATATAATTTTGCTTATGTGCGGTAAACCGTACACCCTCCTTCCTGCAAGTTATTTCCAACAAGAAGAACAATTAAGACCATGAACCCTCCTTCTCATGGTCAGCATACACATAAACCGCTTTCCTAGCGTGAACTATCTATGAACCCTCTTCATAAATAATTATTTAATACATTTACCCTGCTTACTGCTTATTAATTATCTTCTTTCTATTGTATTGCCTCAATTACATAACTACTGTCTCCGTATCGTATAAATTAATGACACAGTAAACTCTTAAATCTTATAATAACCATATAAACTTATTATCCAACCACTCTATCTAATAATAATCTTTGTTAATAAATAAAGTATTCATAACACTTAATCATCTACTTATTATTATACAATTCGGTCAAGTAATACTTTTTTTTAAATAATTACAATGCTCAATGTGTACTTTAATTGGTATACTCCAGTATACTTTAATTATGTAAATGGGTGCTTCTTCGAGCAAGGCATTCTTTGGTGATATGCGTGGCAATTTTCAAATTTAATATTTTTTTTAAATCGACCTCTATATCTTATACGTAAAAGTAATGTTTTTTACTGGATTTACCCGCTGGATGCGGGTGGCACAAGACCGATCTTTGTGGAAATCCTTGGGGGATGGATGGGTGAATGTTTTTTATGGAAAAGGCACATAATAGAGCGATATACTTACAAAGATAATCGAGGTTAAAAAATTAGAAGCCACGCAAATCAGAAAACACTCCACGAAAATGATTTTTTAAAATTTAACTTTCTTAGATTATTTATTTCATATACTACTCTGTCAAAAAAGTACCGGGAAAAGATTAATAATACACAAAATGATAGTTATTTATTTAAATTTATTTTATCACCTTCAAAGTATGCTCCTTCAGAAGCAATACACTTACGCCAATGAATAATCCAATCATCAAAACATTTTTAAACGCTTTTTCCGGAATCGAGTTCAGTTCTCGCCGCGAATTCTCCTTTATGTCTTCTACCGAATAAAACCGGGTGCCACGAAGTGGTAATATGAGTTTAGGAAAAAGAAAGAGGTGGCTGGAGCCATATCTGGTGAATAAAGTGGCTGCTCGATGGTATTATTGAGATTTTGGTCAAAAATTCGTTTACAATGATGGCCTTGTGGAAAGGCGCATTATCTTGGTGCAAAATCCAAGAATTTTCATTCCACAAATCTGGCCTTTTTCGTCTAATTTGCTCTCTTAAACCCCGCATAACGCTTAAATAATACTCTTTTTTTTTCTTTTGACCTTCTGGAAAGAATTCTGAGTGCACAACACCGCGACAGTCAAAGAAAACATGACTCTGACTTTTGATCGAGTTTGGCGCGGTTTCTTCGGTTTCGGTTCAGTTGGAAGGCGCCACTCCGAAGCTTGTTGACTAGTTTGCATGTCAAACTCGTAAACCCACGTCTCGTCAACAGTAACAATGCCTTTTATGAATTTTAGGTCGGAATTGACTCGTTCTAGCATGTCTTCAGCGACTCTTTTGCGATTAAGTTTTTGGAGAAAATTCAGGTCTTTTGGGACTAGCCGATGTTTCATACCCAATTGATTATTAAAAATGGTACGAATCGACTTGTGTGACACAGAAAGTTCGACGGCTAGCTCTCTCAAAATTGAATGAGGATTTTCAGTCACTATTTTTCTTCACTTTTGCGATGTTATCTTCAGTAGCAGACGTTGATGGCCTACCAGAGCGAGGCAAATCTTCCATTACATCTCGACCGCTTTTGAACGCTTTGTACCACTCATAAACACGTGTTTTTGATAAAGTCGATTCACCGTAAGCCTTCTGTAACATTTTCAGAGACTCCGAACACGAAATCCCATTGGCGATGCAAAATTAAAGACAAACTCTTTGTTCGATGTTTTTGTCCATTATGAAATTCGCAATACACACTAGATATGGTATAACTAAAAACAATAGTGTTACATAAACAAATCATCAATTCCCGAAACTTTTTGACAGAATGTATAAAATAAGTTATTATGTTATCAGTTGAAAGAATAGGTAAGTAACTAACACAGAAATCGTTTTTTTAGCTTTTATTTAAAGTTATTATTTTTAAGCCTCTCACTTCTTCTTCTTCCGGATAACTTCTTTCTTTCTAATTTTTCCTCTCTTTTTTTAAGGCATTTTTGGTCTAAAAAAAATATTCATTACAATTTAATTATTTATTAATATAGGTGGCTAATCTGACACTATTTTTAACTATAATGAGGTACGTAAAATTAGAAACCCATCAACTGCATCTTTTTAATTTTGATTTAAACGGATTCACATTTCACAAACTAAAAATATGATCATACAATACTATTACAAAACCCGAAAGTTATTTCATTTGCATGGCCAATAATTGATTTGCGTGGATCAAAACTACCACGTAAGCCACGCAAATCACGACCACGAAAATCAAAATAAATCCTTTATTCTAAAAATATACATAAACCTTTTAAGCAAATAAACTGTGTTTTGAACATAGGTTACGTAACCTAATATTTGTTCGCTACGATATTTTATTCAATAAATAAATTTACAGACACCGGAGAAAATTGTACCACGCAAATCAAATTTTTGAGAAACCATACCCATGCAACGGGTAACGGCAAAAAATAAGGTTCTTACCTTATTTTTTCGGACACTCGACGCGTCGTCACACAAGCACTCTACCCGGCCGTCGGAGCGCGAATAGTTGTAACGTGAATTAGGATGACGCAACATCCGGTCGCGAAATTAGGGATTTGCAAGTGAATTTATAATGATCCACGCAAATCAGTAACTACCTTGGGACAGTCACATTTTAATTTTTTAGATAATGTAATTCTTTTAGAATTACGGTCTAATTTTTCATAGAATTGTCAACTTGTTATGACTTAGTTTTTTTTTTTTGGTATGGATGGATGGATGGAGATCGGGGTTTGGGACACTCCACGAAAATCAAAGAATCGGGGTGTCTTTTATGATATTAAATAGAAAGATAATTAAATAATTGTTATATATGTATGCATGTACGTAGGTTAGTTGCGCGGCTGCGCCCGCGCTTTGCAAGTCACGAAATAAAGCCAGTGCGTTGACAGCCGTCTGCCGTTTTACTTGTGTCCTCGCGTGTCCTAACACTGGCGACGTATTTCTACCCGCGCGTAAACTAAAAATGAAAATGTCGTTCTCGAATTTTGGTGTGCTCTCGTGTTTCGACCATGAAGTACGTACAAGTGTAGGTTAATACAATTGTTTATTGCAAACGACATAAGCGACGGCAAGGATCCATCGGGTGAGAGAAGACGGGCGATACTCCTCAGCGCACTCACCGAGGGCACGTACAAGCTCGCAGCGGATCTCGCGCTGCCCAAGGAATAACATGACGTGCCTTTTGAAGATATCGTAAAACTCCTCGACGCCCACTTTACACCGAAACAAGTTGAAATTCAGCGACCGTCATCGGTTTTACGCCGCTACCCAACATGCTACGGAGACACCGTCACAGTGGGCCGCCAGGTTACGTGGTCTCACTTCAAATTGTGGGTTCACGAATGTCGAGGAAGTGCTAAGAGACCGGTTCATCATGGGGATGTTAGCAGGGCCCGAAAAAGAAAAAATGTATGTGCAAGAGTTGGCGGGTCTGACCCTTACTAGAGCAGTGGAGCTGGCTGAAGGACTGCGGAGCGCCCGCGCCGCCGCCAGCGCTGCCGGCGCGCCGCCCGCGTCCACCGACCAGCTGTACAGGATCACGCGCCCGCACGCCGGCCTCGGGGCCGGGCCTCGTCGTACCGATAGTGAGAAAGTGAAGTGTTCGGTGTGCGGTTACAATAACCACAAAGCAGAGTCATGCCGCTTCGCTAATTATTCGTGTCGGAAGTGTAATATTAAGGGTCATTTAGCACGTATGTGCAAGAAAGTGAACTTCGTTGCTACGACCACTAGTGAGGTAAACGAGGGCGACGACGACGACGGTGAGTTATTTAATATTCGCTCCGTTAAAGGTGAGCCGTTAGTTGAGTCGGTGTATGTTAACGGAAAACGGTTGCAATTTGGAATTGATAGCGGTTCAGCGGTGACAGTCATATCGGAAAGAACGTTTAAATTACATTTCGATAATCTTCCATTATCCAGAACCAATAAAAAACTTATAAGCTATACGGGTGAGGTCCTGGGATGTGTAGGCTGATGTCGCGACCGAACGCGCGAGTTAGAAGTGTACGTGGTTCGAGGCGGAGGGCCGCCGCTCCTCGGTCGTGATTTTATCGCTCAGTTTGAACTGCAGCTTAGCCCGGTAAACTATTGTGATCAGGATATTGACATTGTTAAGTCGTTTCATTCACGGTATCCTGATTTATTTTCTGGTAACCTAGGTAGGTTTAACCTTTACAATGTTAATCTTACATTAAAAGAAGGGTCCAAGCCGGTATTTTGCAAAGCGCGCCCGGTGGCTTTTGCATTAAGGCCGGCGTATTTAACTTTTAGTCATCTTCCGACGGATTTATTCACAAAACTAAGGAACTTATAAGAAAAATAAAAATACTATTAAAAAATTTGATCTTTTATCTAATGTCTCGGTGAAACCAAAACACGATACTAATAACTTGGCTCGATAGAAAAAATTCTTAGAAATAGGTCGTTTTATGATTTTTGGATCGATTTTCTGGAAAGATTTTATATGATACAAGTATGTAAAAATTAAGCAGTTAACTAAAGATCAAAATTTGCTAGTGTCTCGGTGTAAAAAAATAAAAAAATTTTTGTTATGTTATTAAGTACCAAAGATTAAAAAACCTCGAAAACCATGCACAAAAGGCGTGTAAGCCGCCCCGCCAGTGTCCAGTAGGACGTCGCCGAGGTAGGACCTGTGTTGTGTTGCGCTCGGACTCCCCCCGCCCCCCCGCACACCATCGCAATAGCTACGAAATTTAATTCTTGTAAATATTTAGATTTTTTGTGTGGAGCCAGGCATACATTTTACTTTATTTGGTGTTACATCAATAAAAATACAAAATTATTACATGTACAAGAAATACTCTGTAAATTTGTTGTAAGTAATACGGTGATAGTACATACATAATTTACAATTTAAAATGTAAAAGTATAATATATAAGGTGTAAGTGAATTAGTGTCAGATATTTTTAGGAGTAACTTAGACTATCACATGGATCACATATAAGATAAATTTAAAATTATAGAACAAACTTTAATTCACGCACCAAGTAATATGATATTATGATGAACAGTGTAATATGATTATTTGAATGCATTAATGTAATTCTGTAGAGGTTATGAATCGGCTAGCGTTGTGTGAGTAGTCTAAGTAGACCACAAGTGTGGTTTTTGGGTTCAGGTACAGGATGAAGTAGATTCTTTATTTTAAAACTTTTTATTTTTTCGTTTTTTTAAGTTTGTTCTATAATTTTAAATTTATCTTATATGTGATCCATGTGATAGTCTAAGTTACTCCTAACAATATCTGACACTAATTCACTTACACCTTATATATTATAATAATTCGTAATTGCTATGACTATAGTAAACAACCGATTATAAACCCCTATAGACCGTGTTTAGTCTCAAATTAGAGGTATCGACTAGTTCTACACGCTTCTTAGGTTAATTAGTTTATTGACTTTATATTGTAAACCAACGATAATAGACCCCTCGTGTTTAGTCTGAAATGAGTCTCAACAAGTTCTACGCGTTTATTTATTTTATTCTTAAGCACAAAATGAGTAGTAGGCGGACTTAATGCCATTGGTCTCAAATGAGGGATCTCAATAAGTCATACAGGTTTCTTACATATTATTTTAATTTTAATTTATTTATAAAACTAAAATAATATTTACAAACAAAATTTACACGAATCGAATGGCATGACTTTATAGCTTTACCGCATACCGTTGCCGTTGTATACATATAGATTTAGCTATAATTATTAAACTAACGCTAATGGATCCCTTGACTTTTGGTCTGAAGTAAATTTTGCATGACTAGATTTCCCGGGAATTCTCAGTACTGAAATAACTGGTAATTCCCAGGAAAATACATTGCTTCAAGTAACCTATGGTTCCCGCTGCTCGGAAGTACCTAAAAACAGAAGAACGCCCTTTCCCCTTCGTCAAAGGTGTCATTTAAATTTTTAAAGTGAATAATAAGATTACACAAAAATGGCTATATTTTGTAAATAAATCCTCAGTAAAAATCTGTAATTTACACTGAGCTATTTAACACGAGCACGACTAATCAACACAGTATTATTATCTTAGTTTTTTATCCGGTATCGAACGTAACGTATCGAACGTATTCTCGGTATTTCCCGGTACTTGCTGACTACTGTACCGAGGATTCAAAAATCAGTTTCAGCACCGGTACTGCACAGCCTACATTCTACTACTTATCCTACCACTGATCCTTACTTTATTTTTTTGCTCCAATGAAAAAACAAATCTGAAATATGACCATATACAACGTCTTTGGGAAACTTTGCTACAGAATGCGCATGTATTTTGTTTATTGTATAAATTGGCATTATCGTTTGAGGACATATACCCGCCATTCTGACGCGTCTGAACTTACAACTATTATCGAAATGAAATGAAATTATTTATTCTGTATGTAGGCCCTCCTCCGGGCACTTATACACGTCCCAAAATATAACTTAGCCCTACCACCGCTTCGGGACTACATATAGGCTGGTGATGAGAAGAAACGGCGCAACAAACTCAGTCACCTTTGTCAGCCTGATTTTACAGGAAATACATTTTACAAGACAATATCAAGTGCGAGCTAGGCAGTTTAAGTCAATACACTCCTGTCGTTTAAATAATCTTCTAATTTGTAATATCCTTTTGTCATAAGGACTTTTTTAATGTTAATTTTGAACTCATGGATCGGAAGTTCAACAAGAGTTTGTGGTAATTTATTGAAAAATTTTATACCATTCCCCATAAATGAATTACCAACTTTTTTTAATCTGAAGCACGGAACGGCAAGTTTATTTTTATTTCTAGTGTTATAATGATGTGAATCACTTTTTAGACTAAACAAACTTAGAGTTTTTTTTTACATACATAATATTTTCAAAAATGTATTGGGAGGCAACGGTTAATATGTTGACCTCTTTAAAAATCTCCCTCAGAGACTCTCGAGGACCAAGACAGTATATTGCACGTACGGCTCTTTTCTGCAACACAAAGATTGATTCAATGTCAGCAGCTGAGCCCCATAGCAATAGACCATACGACAACAAACTATGAAAATAACTAAAGTATACTAGTCTTGCCGTTTCGACATCAGTTAACAGCCTTATTTTCCTCACAGCATAAGCCGCTAAACTGAGCCTTCCTGACAGAGCATTTATATGGGGACCCCATTGCAGTCGTGAGTCAAATGTGATTCCCAAAAATGTTGTTGAATCAACCGCATCTATATGATCGTCTGACATATTTATATGCGTACTGACCTGCCTTACATTGGGCATAGTGAATTTAATGCACTTGGTTTTTTTCGCATTTAGTAAGAGATTGTTGGCAGTAAACCAGCGTACTACTTGTAAGAGCGCATCATTCACATCGTCGAAGGTAGCTTTACCTCTATCAGTTTTAAAAATCAAAGATTTATGATCTGCAAACAATACTATCTCACAACGGTCTTTAGTAAAGTAAGGAAGGTCATTTATATATATTAGGAATAATAAAGGTCTCAATATAGAGCCCTGGGGCACACCCATGCGTAATGGGGCTCCAGAAGAGTCAGTTCCATTAATACTAACTGTTTGCAATCTGTCAGTGAGGTATGACTCTAACAAATTTCCTGAATCATTCGAGACACCATAATGCCGTAATTTCATTATTAACGTTTTGTGATCTACACAATCGAATGCTTTAGACAAATCACAAAATACTCCTAAAGCATCCTTTTTTTTTTCAAATTCATCGAATTGTATGCGTAATGAGTGCAACTCCCGCATCAGTTGTGTTTCTACCTTTAGTAAAACCAAACTGCTTCTCATGCAATAATTCGTTAATTCTAAAATGTGATAAGAGTTGATTAAATATAATCTTTTCAAATATTTTACTAAGAGATCATATTTATTAGTACTTAAATGACACTGTCCAAATTGTTTGAAGCTCAGGCCGAAGCTCAAAGAAGTCACGGACATGATATTCAGATAAAAATAATCTTATATATAAAATTCTCGCGTCACAATGTTCGTTCCCGTACTCCTCCGAAACGGCTTGACCGATTCTCATGAAATTTTGTGAGCATATTGAGTAGGTCTGAGAATCGAAATCTATTTTTCATACCCCTTAATGATAAGGGGTGTCCACCCTTAACATTTTTCTTCTTAAAAAATATTTATATGGCAAAACAACGTTTGCCGGGTCAGCTAGTATTGTCTAAAATCTTTAATTATTGAATGTTACTTTAAAAAATACATATCTCTGTATCACTCAGCTTTTTAAAGTAATTCAGTTTTTATCTGCACGTCATACTGATTTATTCGCCGCCGTTAACCAGACATTTTAAGAACGCTGACTTGACTAATTTAGTTATAATTCTATGATAGCGAATAGGGAAAATAGGGAATAGGGAAAAATATATAAAATAATTTCAGGTAATATTATATTTCTCTAAAAGAATTGCAAAAAGGGCAGGGAATAGGAGAAGGAAGATTATTTTTCCCTAAACATCTTGTCCACGCGCAGGCCAAAATTGAACATTTTCCTTTTCTCTTTATTTCAATCTCTTTGCATTTTTTCCAGTGCTGTAATAACATGACGGGTTTTTTGTCGATAGATGAATTAATAGCCCTTAAATTATCGCCGGTCGAAACCCAGACACACGGTTTTATTTATTGGCTGGAGGGCGTCAACACTTGCGCCTAGACGATTTGTGACGACTTTTTAGAATAGCTTATAGACGTTGCTCAGGAGCGTGATCGGTCTGTAGTTCTTCAAGAGTTTATCTCCTTTTTTGAAAAACCGAGTAACCGCGCCCTCGCTCCACGCCCTCGGCGTAGTCCCATTGCTTAAGACGAGGTTGAACAATCTCCTTAGTTCCCCAAGGATGGGTAGCCCTCTTGCTTTTAGAAGTTCTGAAGTGACTCCAGCTTTGCCTTGCTAAGATGTTTGAGAGCCGACTAAATTTCGTCTATGTCTAGTTCTGGGAAACCATCGCTGTAGTGGCGTATAAGCGTGGCTCTAGGGTCATTCGCGTCAGGTGGAAGTTTCAGGACATGCGAGGCATATTAGCTGCCATAGAAATCCGAGGACTTCTAGATCAAGATCTAGGCGAGAATTTCCGAAACTGCTGTGATGGTTCTGCCATCCTAGGTTTTTAGATTTGTAAAATGCGATCTCCCCATTCTTTGGGAAAATACTTTTGACACCGGTTTTGCTCAACAACCAAGAATAATAAGTTTACAAATATTTTGCACGGCGCCTTATATCCTATATGAGGCAGGAGTTTCAGCTTTGGAGATCGCGTCTTACCAAGCACCGGATCTTTTTATGAATGGGATCTGACTGGCCTCTGGCGACCCGTAAAATATATGTGCCAAAAATAATATTTGTTTTGTTATTAATAAGAAACAATGATAGGATGATTTATATTGTTCTAATGATTTTACGTACAAATTACCAAAAAAAGGGATAAAATCTAAAATAAATGAAACGGGAATTAACGCGATTATAATTTAGGAACAAAATATAACCTCCTTTGCCTGACGTTTTGACCGGGTTACACAGTGGTGATGTGGTCACAAGCTAACTCAGCCTGTCTTTTTTTTTTTGGCTTACCAGTCAACCTGTGACCACGGTCGGTGTAACCCGATCGAAACGTAATTACGGATAAACTCATTATGTGAATCACTTTCTACAAAGTAAGAACCTTTCATAGTATAATTTGTTGATCTATTCTAATATTATAAAGAGGATAGGTTTCATTGTTTGTTTATATGGACTGATTAGGCTCCAAAACTACTGAAGCAATTTTATTCTTTCACCATTAGATCCCTACATTATTTCTGATGAACATAGGCTACTTTAAAATCCTAAAAAATGCACCATTCTTTAGGAATACGAGAAATTCCACAATAACTGAAGCTGAATGTTATAAGATGTATTATCCGAAATAAGCAACCGCTATTATAGTCTTTAATGAACAAATTAAAGACCACGCAATTTTGGTAAAATACTTATTTTACCTCTACCTTTATACTTATTTAAATACTAATTGGTATTATACTAATTTAATAGTTTACTTACTTGCTACCTACTACTATACAACTTAAATAATCGTATTGTTGAGTTACCATTTTTGAGATTAGTTTTATCCGCCGTAAAGTATCGTAACAACAATATCTCTGAAACTGTAATATATTAACAAATACATGCTGTATAATATATTGTGATAACAATCTATACTTCGACTATACATAGTAAAAATTTGTACTCCTAGGCAAAAGACAGAACAAACTGCACCCAATAATATCTTTAAATGGTGCTCCTGTAAATTAGGGTTTTAAAACATTATGATGGTTTACGTAGGAGGCATCCAATTGTAGTATCGAAATTCCAGGGAAATACTTCCTATTAGCTAATATTTGCTGGTATTCGAATCAATGATTTTTCCCGGGAATTTCCGGTTATTTCAGTACCAAGAATTCCGGAGAACAAACCCTACGCGCCCGTGCAAAGCATTGACCAAATGAGTGCGAAGAACGACCCACCACGCAATTTTGTTAAAAATTAGGTTTTTCCTAAGTTTCCCGTACGTCACTACTTCCCACACTTTGTTCTTATCGACACTATCGAATGGTGTAATAATACCGGTTGTTTTACTTTTTAGGATTCCGTAACCAAAGGGTAAAACGGGACCCTATTATGTACTGAGTCTCCGCTGTCCGTCTGTCCGTCTGTCACCAGGCTGTATCTCATGAACTTAGATAGTTGAAATTTCCAGAGATGATGTATTTTTGTTGTCGCTATAACAACAAATACTAAACAGAATACTTTAAATATTTAAGGGGGCTCCCATACAACAAACGTGATTTTTACGTATGTTACGTACCCTTCGTGCGTGAGTCCGACTCGCACTTGGCCGGCTTTTTCGATTTCAGTTCGATTGCCAGATAGGAATAAGTTTTTTTTTCAAACATCTAATAATGCAGTTTTAGTTTTCATCAAAATCGGGCCCGAGACAACTTTTGAGTGTTTTTCTTTATTTCTCATAGTTTTGGATTCGACCTACCACGCCCACGTAAAAAAAAATACACCGTATGAGTATTGAACATATTACAAAACAATATAAATATATCAAAATGAAACAATAATAGGTATAATCTAGCTTTAATATTACGATAAACTTTAATAATATTGAAATTTTGGCATAATTGCCGTGAGTGGATCAGGGGATAACTTATAATTTTAGCTTATAAAATATAAAGGTTACGATGACAAAATATTAAAATAAAAATACACTTCTGTGCTATAGTCTGAGCTCTTTAAGCTTAATGATAGGAAATTTCAAAGCCGATTTCAAATTTGGCGCTCAGTTGCTTACGCGCCGCGCGCGCCCGACCGCGCGGGCAGCTCCCCGCAGTGGGCGGAGTTACCCACCCCCGCAATTAGAGTAACATGCCGAATACCCTCGCCTTAAGAGATAAGGTCGGAAATGAATTAGCACGTTAAGTCGAGCTGGGCGTGCTTCGCCCGGTTGATCATTCCGAGTATGCGTCACCGATCGTACCGGTGTTCATGCGCGATGGATCTGTTCGTATCTGCGTAGATTATTTTGTTACAATTAACAAACAACTAAACGTCGATCAGTACCCGTTGCCAACAGTGAACGAGTTATTTTCTAAGCTGTATGGGGGAGTTCAATTTACAAAATTAGACCTGTCCATGACGCACAACCAATTTTGCCTTAGCGAGGAATCACAAAGACTAACTTGCATCAATACACACCGCGGCCTGTTTGCATACATGCGCCTGGTGTTCGGATTAGCAAGCGCACCATCAATATTCCAGCGGGCCATGGAAAATCTACTTGCAGGCATAAACGGCGTACTTGTCCTACTCGACGACGTTCTGGTCACAGGTTGTGATCGTTCCGAACACCTGGACAGGCTTAATCAGGTGCTACAAAGGTTACAGAATGCAGGTTTAACTCTGCAACGTGAAAAATGCGATTTTTTTAAAAGTGAAATTAGTTATTTAGGATATGTAATAAACAAGGAAGGATTAAAAAAGTCTGCCGATAAAGTAAAAGCCATACTAGATGCACCGACGCCAAAAAACGTTAATCAACTCCAGTCGTTTTTGGGATTATAAAATTATTATAGATGTTTTGTTCCCAGCGCATCTTGTATTTTAGGTCCGTTATATGAGCTTTTAAAAAAAGGCAATAAGTGGTGTTGGTCTCATAGGGTGGATGAGGCTTTCAGTAAAATCAAAAATATGCTCGCATCAGACCAGGTCTTAGCGCACTTTAACACCCATGCTAAAATTATTCTGACAGTAGACACGTCTCCTAACGGTTTAGGTGCTATTTTGTCACAAATATGCGAAGACGGTATAGAAAAACCTATTTCTTTTGCGTCGCGTACACTAAATAACGCCGAACGCCGATATTCACAAATACAAAAGGAAGCTACTGCCATTATATTCGGAGTCCGGAGATTTCATCAGTATTTGTACGGGCGGTCAATACCTTTTATATTACGCACTGACCACAAACCACTGCTTTCAATTTTTGGTCCCCACAAGGGTATACCAGAAGTTTCTGCGAATCGTCTGCAACGCTACGCGTTATTTTTAAGCGGATATAATTACAATATAGAATATACACCGTGAATGTTTAATTACCCGAGAAAATTAACTAACATACTCAGATATCGATATACATCGAATTTGGCGAATCAAAAAAAACATTTATTTTTATGAGAAATTTATTTAGAAGGTCCCTAACATTCCGTAAAAATATGCACCATAAAAGTCCTGCTAATTCAAATAGTAATTATTATCATTCCAACATTAACGGAACCAAAATCCACCTAATTTTGTCGCGTATTATTGGCGTACGGAATGAATAACTATGAATGAAAACAAATTACACAACCTGCCGACAATAGACGTTTCTATCTCACTCGGCAAACTCGCGTCTAAGCTCGAAGCTGGCCAGCACTCCCTTCATCAATGAACGGGCGGGCGGAGTCTCACGCGCATCCCCCGCCCGCCCGCACCATCATTGACCTCAGCTCAGTCCGTCGCGAATCTTAAACGGTCAAGGTTGTGTCACGCAAGGTCACCGGTGCACGCGACCTCCGCACCTGTGTTTACTTTGAAGTGACGAATACCGTGATGGCCTATCAGTACTGGCGAGTTCGGAGCGCGGTGGATCGGCCGCGGCGGGCCCGTGCCCTGGCCTCCGCGGTCTCCGGACCTTACGCCTGTGGACTTTTATTTGTGGAGCGAGATCAAGCCCCGAGTGTTTGTGAGTGAACCTACTAGTGTTGGTGATTTGCGAAACCGAATCATTGTGGTTTTTCAAGAGGTTCAAGCTCAAAGAAACGTGCTTATTTCTTTGAAGAATAACTTGCGGAAAAGAGCACGTGTTTGTATCTCGGAGAGAGGAGGACATTTTGAAAAAATACTGCAATACGTGTAAGGTACGTTGATATTTGTTTTAAGGTTTTTAGGTATTTGTATCATTTGTTAATCTTGTAAATACCTAGTGGATTTCATATTTTAAAATACACCTTAACTAAGTAATTAAAATAAACAATTTATTAAGCAGATAAAAAAAAACTCGTGAAAAGTGCTATTTTTATTACTTCGTAATGGCCACGACATACAAATCAACAGATATCACGTTTATTAAATGCTAGTGCAGGATGCGATGCGAACCCGCGATGCTTGGCGATCTTGACAATCGTTAGCACTAGGCGTAGCAGATGCGCATGCGCGGGAGACTGCGCGAGTGCCGCGCGAGTCTGAATGAATGCATGCGTCTCTCTCTCTCTCATTCAACAAATACTACGAAGATGGTTTCCATGTTTTTGGTGCATTAACAGGATTTATTTGAAGTCCTATAAAACGATATTTTTGTATGAACGCTATAATATTTGTATGTTACTTACTGATATACATATTTTTATCAACGCAAATTTTAGTTTTCTCGGGTAATTAAAAAGTCACGGTGTATAGGATTCACGGTTTTAAAAATTTCTAGAAGCGTGCGGATAATACCGCGGACTATTTATCGCGTGCTAGTTTGCCGAGCGTTATAGAACGCGATGCGGCGGGAGACGCCGGCGCCCGCGCTCCTTACTGGGAGGCGGACTTACACGATCGCGCTGCCTACGTGTGTTTTGTCGTGCATGGCAGCCTCCCGATAAATGTAGATGAGTTACGTGACGCAACAAGTAAGGACCGTATACTGATTAAAGTTGTTAATTATGTACTGAATGGCTGGCCGAAATCAGTTACCGACACTGAGTTAAAACCGTTTAAGTTATGCCAAAATGAACTATCTTATGAAAACGGATGTCTAAAATGCGAGGGCATAAATTAATTATTCCAAAATCATTGCGCGAAGTGGTGTTGGCGGAACTCCGTAAATCACATTTAGGCATTGTGAAAACAAAGGCTGAGGCTCGCGCGCGTTTTTAGTTTCCTGGCATCGATAATGCATTAGAGCAAATGATAGGCGCGTGCGACGTATGCGTGCAGCTGCGCGCGTCGCCGCCGCGCGCGTCCGTGGCGCCGTGGTCCTTCCCCGCGCGCCCGTTCCAACGCGTTCATCTCGATTTTCTAGGCCCGATTCATGGCATTATGTACCTTGTCATTGTAGATGCTTACACTAAATGGCTGGAGATATACGAGATGAATTCTTGCACTACGACCAACGTTATTGACAAAATGTATGATTTTATGTCTCGTTTTGGGTTACCTCATACCTTAGTAACTGACAACGGGACATCATTTTGTGCTCAAGAATTTAAAATGTTTCGTGAATTAAATGGAATTTCCCATATGACGTCACCGCCTTACCACCCCGCTAGTAACGGCCAAGCAGAATCATACGTGAAAATAGTCAAACACGGAATTAAAAGTAGCTTGCAAATTAGTAACAATGTAAGAGAAAGTAGATTAAATCTACTAAAGTATATTTTTGAGTATCGTAATTCCGTCCATTCAACAACAGGAACGACCCCGGCTCAACTAGTTTTCGGGCGCAACCTGCGATCACGGCTCGACCTCCTATGTCCGCGTCCACCGCCGGAGTCGCCCTCCTCTGCCGCACTCACTGATCGTGTTGTTTCCAAACAGTCCTTGCAAACTGAAGTACACGGAGGCAAAGACAGGATATTCACAATAGGACAATATGTGTGGTACATGAAACATTCAAACAGTAATAAATTTACTTGGGTGAAGGGATTAACCTATCAAGCTTCAATTGCCCCACCGGTTGGATCGCATAATAGATTTTTTATTGTGTCTCTTGACCTTGGCCTGACAGGTTAAAAGAAAGGTTAATAGTCTACGACAGGGCGGGCGCGTTTTGGCCTGTCTTAGATCCTGGGTACCTCGGCTTCCGCAACATCATTAAAATCGTCATCGTCTGATGATTCCGGTGGTCGTCGGACGCCTCTGGTCATCGTCACAAACGAGCCGCTCGGCTGATCTATGCCATCAGGCGGTGGCGGCAGGGATAACGACGCCGTCGCAATTTCATCACTTTCTTTTTTCCCTCCGTCGTAGGGAGTATGGTCATTGTGTGGAGAGGACGGCTCAGGCTGTATCCGTGATGTTGCAATATTTTCGGCAGACCCATTATTGTCGTAGGTATAAACGGCGCTGTCAGTTAGTATATCGTCGTTCGTATCAAGGTGCGGCCCTTTACAATGTAACAATTGATTTGTATGTTTTTTTAATAAATTTGAAGTTGAACAGTCTTTAATCAAAAATAATCTTTTTCCTAAAGTTTTTACAATTAATGTTTGTTTTAATTGTTGGGGGAGAAATGTTATATATGTATGCATGTACGTAGGTTAGTTGCGCGGCTGCGCCCGCGCTTTGCAAGTCACGAAATAAAGCCAGTGCGTTGACAGCCGTCTGCCGATTTACTTGTGTCCTCGCGTGTCCTATACCTAACAATAATAATCAATAACCCAGTTAAGAGAGGATTGGAAGTATACCAAAAAAAAAAGTGGCTAGCTGACTTTTCGATTTCCATTCTTTGTAGGTGATGCCGCTTAAAAAACGTGTCTAGAAGAACGACCTAAATACAACTGTACAAACTATTCAAATACGAAAACTAAATGAACTTTATTGATAATATGATACTTTTCACAATGAACGATGAAAACAAATTATTTATTTAGCAATTTTATTGATCTACGGGTTTTTAAATCTTTTATAAGTTACATAAATAATAATATACAAGGAGTACGTTAACGCCTACTAATCAAGTTGACTTTCTGTATCGCTAGAGTTGGAACTAAGTTCGTCGCAATTATTCTGATTGACATCTAAAGCGGCCACATGAACCCAAGGTGACATCCTATCGGCAGCAACGGTGGTTTGGCGTTTACTTTTGGTGCTAGTTAACCCAGGTATCGCAGCCACCCTATAACGGTCATTACCCAAAACGGCTAGGACTCGGTATGGTCCTATAAAGGGAGAAAGGAGCTTTTTGCTCTTGCCGTCATTTGCAAAAGAAGTTCTAGTAATTTTGACAAGTTCGCCTTTTTTTTTTTTTTTTTTTTTTTTAATTTATTTAGGAAATCAACGGCGATACAATTATGTTTAAATATACTTATTAGTTTCTTAAAATATACAGCTAATAACAGATTTCCACGGTTTAACAATTATAAGTAAATCGGAGGCATGGTGCCAAAATAATACATTTTATATAAAACTAGGGGTAAATAAAATTATTATAAAATTAAAACTGCTCGTCACCAGTGTGTGTGTGTGTGTGTGTGTGTGTGTGTGTGTGTGTGTGTGTGTGTGTGTGTGTGTGTGTGTGTGTGTGTGTGTGTGTGTTACTCTTACATCATTTAAGGATTATTCAACAGTACCTTAATAGCATGTGACCTAAATGTTTCCTTACTATAAGCGAAAAGATCCACCTCACTAAAGATCTCGTTGTAAACCCTGGGTAAGCGCGACAAGGTCGCGTTACGGGCGTAATTAGTAGTGAAGCGTGGCACATTCAGAAGCGGCGGCAGGTGGCGGCGGGAGCGGCGGGCTGGCACACAGTACGACACGCCGGCCACGAGCTCAGGGCAGTCCACGCGACCATGCACTATGTCATATAGCAGGCACACATCTATCAATTTGCGCCGGTCCTCAAGCGTTAACAAACCATACTGTTTACAATTCTCCCTATAAGTCGGTAAGGTAGGCTTCGAAAGACGGAAATTCATTTGTTTAATAAATCGATTCTGAATACGCTCCAAACGATCGATGTATACGGAGTACTGTGGGGACCAGATCGGGCTGGCATAATCTAGGTTGCTACGGACATAGGCGTAGTATAATATTTTAAAGGTGAGCTCATTTTTGAAGTGTTTACATGTTCTTATAACATATCCTAAATTTTGAAAAGCTTTGCTTATAATCCTGTCAATATGTTCAGATAACAGCATTTTTCCGTCAAAAAACACGCCTAGATCTCTAACTATTGATGGTCTGCGTATTGCATCACCATTAAAATTATAGGAAAAGACTATAGGATTCGGTTTTCTTATTATTTTTAGAGTAATACTGGAACAGGTTATCTAAATCATTTTGGATTAAAGTACAGTCGTGAATACTATTAATTTTGAAAAATATTTTCTTATCATCAGCATACATTACATGTTTTGTGGATTTAAAACAAATATCAATGTCGTAAATGTAGGCATTGTAAAATAAGGGTCCCAAATGCGATCCCTGGGGAATACCAGTGGGTATCCTGATGAAGTTGGACTTAAAACCTCCCACTACAACAGCTTGAGACCGATTGCCTTCCGCATATAACCTAGCAGGACGTCGATTTTTATCGCAAGCTAGTTTCTGCTTCTCTTATTCCTCGTCTATCCTATCTTTGACGCATTCACGCATAGTTGCTAAATCGACTCATGCACAACTTCGTTCATTCTTGGATCTATTTCAGCATTCATACTTGTCCCAAACATAACCTCGGTCGGTGTTCTGCCAGTCGTTTTCTGGCGCGTATTATTCATCGCCCATTGTACCCTACCCACCTTATCGTCCCAATCCTTCTCGTCAAAATTTAAGTTCTGAGCGGTCAACGAATTTAGTATTGTGCGGTAACACCGTCCCACCTGGCCGTTAGACCTCGGACTGTATATGGCATTCAATGCCCTTATCCATACAGAATCGTTTAAAGGCATGTGACGTGAAGCAGGACCCCCGATCGCTGATTATACGGTCTGGGTTGCGAAAAGTATAAAATATATCGTCAAGTACCCTAATAGCGATTTCAGATTTGGTGTTACGAACTGGCCTGATGAAAGTAAATTTTGTGAACGCATCTACAATAATGAGTATGTAAGAATTCCCCCTTTTTGACCTCACAAAGGGCCCAAGGTGGTCAACATGTATAGTATAAAATGGCACTTCCACTTGGTTATCACGTGCAGCTGCCCTTCGTTTGTATTAGACTTTTTAGCAAACGCGTATTGGATACACGCTTGAACGTATTTCTTGACGAAATTGGACATCCCGGGGAACCAATATGCCTTGCGGAGACGCTCCAGAGTTTTCTCAACTCCGACATGTCCAATGTCGTCATAGTTCATACGACAAAGTTGCCACCTTGCGCCCTTTGGCACAACCCAACGTAAGTTTTCCTTTTTCCCATCGACACACTTATAAAAGCCGTTGTTTTTTATCACATAGTTATCCCGTATGTATTTTAGTTTATCGGCATCCATATCGCAACCGAGAATGTCTCGAATTCGACACAGCTCAGAGTCTCCTAACTGTAACGTGTGAAGCCAGTCATGACTGCTAATTGTCATCACACTCGGATATGGTTCGGATTCAACTCCAACGTTATTTTCTAGGGTAGGATTTCGAGACAACGCGTCTACGTGTGCCATCTTGATTCCCGCTCGATACTCGATAGAACACTGGAACTCCTGCAGCAAAAGCCACTAGCGAGCTATGCGTGGAATCAAATCACGCTTAGAAAATGTTGAGCGTAGAGCGCTACAGTCCATGACAATTTTAAAATTCAGACCAAGCAAATAAACCCTAAATTTCCTGAGAGAACATACTACAGCCAGAGTCTCCAGTTCAAAAGCATGGAAATTCTTTTCTTCCGGGGCCGTCTGTCGGCTGTAGTATGCTACGGGCTGAAAGCATTCACCACCTGTAGCCTTCTGTAACAGAATTCCACTGACTCCGACCTTACTAGCGTCAGCGTGTAATTCTGTTTCAGCGCTAGAGTCGTAAATTGCCAATATGGGCCTATTGACTAACCTTTCCTTAAGATTCTGAAATGCTACTTCCTGTTCATGGGTCCAAACCCATTCTGCGTCCTTTTTGAGTAATTTATTCAATGCATGTGCCAATGTTGCAAAATCCCTTATAAATTTCCTAAAATACCCTACTAATCCAAGAAACTGGCAAACTGAGTGAGCTTTTAAAGGACGAGGGAAATCCATATCAGACTGAATCTTTTTATCTCCGAGACGAACACCCACAGCACTGATTTCGTAGCATAGATAAATAATTTTGTCCTGTAGAAAACTGCACTTCGATAGGTTTAATTTTAAATTTGCCTCCTCAATCAAACGCAACACTTTTTCCAGTCTTGCCAAACATTCGTCCTCATTTTTACCATAAATCAAAATATCGTCTATATAAGCAGTCGCTTCCGTAAACCTGGCAGACCCTAAAACCCTATTTATCATCCGCTGAAAAACAGCCGGTGCGTTAGCCAACCCGAACGGCATCCGATTGAACTCATATTGGCCGTCCGGGGTGACAAACGCCGTCAGGTGCTTAGAGTCTTCAGTTATAGGGACTTGGTAATAGCCGGAGGACATATATAATGTCACAAAACATGCCTGCTCTGACAACCTGGCAACCTCGTCCTCAATGACAGGCATAGGGTAGCGCTCTTTTGCTGTTACAGAATTTAAAAGTCTATAGTCAACGCATAGCCTCTGCCTGCTATCCTTCTTTCGTACCAGAATTATAGGACTTGTATATTCAGAAACAGATTCACGAACAATGTTTGCCTCTAGCATTTCTCCTACCATCTCCCTAACCTGTTCGCGCTCTTTATGCGACAACCTATAGGGACAAACACTATGGATTTCTTACTATTTAATTCTATTTGCATCTCTGTAACGTGAGTGCACCCTAGTTCCTTCAAACTTGATGGAAAACAGTGTTTAAAGTCCCCTAATAGCCGTAGTAGTTTTAGTTTATGCTCTTCGCTAACCGAATCGCCTATGTGAACCTTCCCAGCATCTATGTTCTCGCACTCTATCTGTTGAATATCTTTGGCCACTTCGCAAACTCTATTAACTATATTTACCCTTGTATCTCTGTCTAAATAGTTCCCTCGTAAAATCAACAAAAATTCACCAGAGGGGTGATAAGTAGGTTAAGCTGCCCCTCCCTGACTTTATAAACACCCCCATGAACACTAAACTGTTGCAATTATAGGGTTGGTACAAGCTTTGATAACAGCCGAGCCATAAATAATGGTATCAGCGGCAGCAAACACTCTAACAGTCGAGTCTGGCGACTCGTCAAAAGTTGAAAATGGTAGTTCATGGATAACATTTGAGAACTTTAATTGTTTTGCGTCTTTATACACGACAATATGAGACTGTTCGGTATAAGACAGGTCGGTCTTACAATTATAGCAATATAAGTCCGGATTATTGATTATATTAGTCCTATTTAGGCGGACAACTGAGTTACTTCCGACATCGCCAGGCCTACCTCGATTGTTACTAGGATCAAATGGTTATTGGGTGTCTTTATTACTCATCAAGAATGGTAGTAGTTGGTCTGGTTGGGTACATGGCAACGCATTAGCACTGGATCGCATAGTTTTGTCATTTAACCCATGTATATACACCCCACCGCGCGTTTGCCATCGATGTCACACCGGTTCAATAAAGCCAATTTCTCGTAGTAATATATTTCAAGGGGTGCGTTAAAGCTACTCCTTCGCCTTAGCATGTCCTCCAGGGATTGGCCGTAGTTTTGTTCCAAAGGAAAAGCGTTTAAAAGCTTTTGCTGCCATTCGGACCATGTAAACAGTATTGAATTGAGACTTTCATACCACGTCTTAGCCAATCCCTGGAGTTTTAGCATGGTAAAATGTATTATACTCTTTTCGTCCCAGCCGTATACGGTGGCACACTCATTCACTTTCTTTAGCCAAACGTCTATACGTTGGTACTTTGAAGAAGGGTCGAAATCTGGCAAAATATTTTTAGAACTGATGCTATTATGGGTCTGAGTGGCCATCGTGGGCGGTTGAGCTTGAGCTTTAACATTACTTAGTGGTTTTATCATGTAAATAACGTCTGACGCTAAGAAAGTAGGACTGACTAACCGTTTAGATTTCCGTACCGGCGCGCTGTCTTCCTCGACCCGCCTGCTGCGTGCTCGTCGAACCTCCGGACTGCGGGACCGCTGGGTGCTTGAAGTGCGACGGGGCTCCCCTCGTCACTCGCGATACCGCTGCTCGCTGCGCCCCGGTTACTCCCTTTCAGGATCTACGCGATGAAGAAGGCTTCGTTCCCTCCTCAAATCATCTTCTCGTTCGCGAAGTCGTTGATGCTTGCGATCCAGGTCTAGCTCCTTTTCCAGTAAACTTTTGCGACGCCCTTGATGTCGCTCCACACTTCGGACTCTGCTTCGGCTACGATATCCATAGCTATCACGCCGAGTGCCGCTGCGGCTTCGCCGTATCGATTCTCGGCTGCTGCCCACATTCTGTCTCTCGGGCGTAGCTAGACGGCGCAGCAGTGGTAATTCTTTCTTAGCTGTGTATTCGTCCTTAAAAAGAAAGCCATATTCATGATTACTAGCAGTGATAATATCGGAATTTAAACATTAAATATCTCGAAAACGGTGCGTCCTAGCCCAAAAATAACAAAATTTTGGCCCCCGTAGATCGCACGCACTGTCCTAAGAACACGTTAACAGTATTAAATCTAATGATCTTCTTCAGATCTTCATCGAGGGTTGACACTATACCGACGAAGGTAGAATGATAATATTGAGAATAAAACAATTTAAGATAATTAATGGTACTATTTAAAGTGAAATATCTCG
Organism: Anania fuscalis; assembly: GCA_950371115.1. Classification (NCBI taxonomy): domain Eukaryota; kingdom Metazoa; phylum Arthropoda; class Insecta; order Lepidoptera; family Crambidae; genus Anania; species Anania fuscalis. Next base: position 16,976,335 of record OX493326.1, on the reverse strand, counting down.
AAAACGATGCGTCCTAGCCCAAAAATAACCAAATTTTCGCTCCCGTAGACCACACACACAGTCGCAGTAACACATTGACACCATTTAAACTCATGATCAGCAACAACCCTTCATCGAGGGGTTGAAAAATATCGACGAGGGTAGAACAATATTTAAAGTATAACGATGAACGGTATACAATCGTTGCACAACTGAATTGTATTGAAGTATATGTGGCTAAACGGGGACATTTATCATCCAAATCAAAGTCAAAATTACTGAACTAATGATTATTAGACAACCTCCGTAGAGCACGCCGGACTTTAAATGGCACCGCCATCTCTGAGGTTCCGGGTTCGATCCCCGGTCGGGTCAATGTAGAAAATGAACTTTCCTATATTGGCTCGGGTCTGGGTGTTGCGGTACCGTCGTTGTTTCTGATTTCTATAACAAAAGTGCTTTAGCAAGTTACCTTAGGATCAGAGCAATGTATGTGATGTTGTCCAATATTTATATATTTATATTTATTTATATTAATTTCAAATTGAATTATGGGTGGTTATTATACACTTGTCATTACTACAAACTTATTTTACAACGAGATTAGCAAGTAGGTGTATGCCACTTCTGGAATGTAATAATACTTACATTTATTTTCCAAAAGGGTTATGTATTTCTTCCACTCTAGCAGAGAAAATTTAAAAGGATAGAATGCCAGTAGGTTGTAATTGTTCGTTCTAATTCACTTTCTTCTCATTCGCTCCCTGCGTCCGCTCATTCGAAGAAAGTTAGTTAGAGCGAACAATTATAGCCAAAAAAAAAGTGAATTGAAATCTAGAACCTGTTTTACGATTCAGAACGCACCATATATTTTTGTTTGATTATTCGTGGATCATGCATAAATGAAATGACTCCAAAGTAAATTTAACGCCCCCTTTGGTTATGCAGTTATGATATTTCTACATTCTACTATAGGTACATCCTTAAACCAATCCTTTGAGTCTAGTCACAACGCAACGTACACTTAAACACTATAATAACACCAATGCTCTTTATGCCAGCGGCCGTTTGCTCAAGGTAATAATTTTAGCCCGATTGATCGTACTAACACTTGACAACTTTCAGATTTACTAAGCCCACTATGATGAACTTTCTAATTGTTTCAAGAATTTAGTGGCACCTAGAATTGCACAGCGACTCTAGCCCGTTTGGTCGTACCAATAAATACCTACTTTATAATTATTTTCAAAATTTTACTGGCACCTAGAACCGCACAGTGGCTGTAGCCCGTTTGGTCGTACCAATAAATACTTTTAAATTATTTTCAAAACTATAGTGGCACCTTGAATCGCACAGCGACTCTAGCCCGTTTGGTCGAACCAATAAATACCTACTTTATAATTATTTTCAAAATTTTACTGGCACCTAGAACTGCACAGTGGCTCTAGCCCGTTTGGTCGTACCAATAAATACTTTTAAATTATTTTCAAAATTTTATTGTCACCTAGAATCGCACAGCGACTCTAGCCCATTTGGTCGTACCAATAAATCTGTACTTCGTTTAGAAAAGAAATCAAGGTGAACTGTTCGTCTTAATAGTTAACTACTCGTAAATGTTAGCACCTAAAATCAAACCTTCACACGGCAGTCCAGAGATTATGGCGTAGGTAACAATGACTCGAGTAGCGAATCAGGTCATACAACAGTCAATTTAAGTTACAGTATTTACAAAAAAAGTTCCGTATGTAAGCATAATTAGAATCAATCATTACCAACCTTACGATTTACTATCTGAACTATTATATTAACATGTTTTTGTAATTATAAATCGCATCATACTTAAAAAGGAGTATTTCATGAAAGTATTGTCTATTACTATAATTTACTATAAGATATTGATTTTTAACCAACTAAAAAGGAGAGCAAAATAATTATGAACATGCGCTTCGACGACCAAGTCGTCGAAGCGCAGCCGAGGCGACAACATCTCTCCTGATGATGCCACGTGAAGTGGCGAAACGCGCGTCGAGGTTTTTATGTCGGTGTTGGGTACTAACTTTTGCATTCGTCTGTTTCGCATGCAATTTGAGGGAGGGAGGGCTGTGCTCTTTGCATGTACCTGTGATTGTCCTCAGATTGTGGGTTACAGGTGGTGTAATTGGGGTTCCTATGCCGGCGTAACTAAGCGGAAGTTGTAAGCAAAATAATTACATTTTCATAATTATTTAGTTATGGATTTCCGCAAAGTAACGCCTGATTCTATCAATTTTAAAAAGGAGAGCTTCTCATCTCAAATATATTTTATATAAGACCAAAGATATACATTTATTTATGTTAAGTTTTTTTGCGTCACCTTACATAACATAGGTAATGTAGTAATTTTTGTCGACGGATAAAATAAAAATAAATATGGAATATGTGGTGTTGCACATACTTTGCTCTGATCCTGTGGTGAGTACCGAATTCAGTTGTGTTACAGAAATCAGAAACAACGATGGTAACATAACACCCTGACCCGAGACAATATCCTCTTCCCCCTCGGACAGCTTAGAAAGCGAACGTTAAAACTGACGATTTTAGTTAAAATATTAAATTTAAATCAATTTCTCGGAAGTTTAATTCATCGTAATAAATAGGAGCGCAGAATTCACCAGGAGGTTCGCCTTCAACAGCGCGGCGCAGTTTTGCCGCCACCACTAACTGTGCCTAAGCCCCGCCTACATACGGAAGAGAAAGCAACGAATATACGCGTGAGTGCTATTTACATCTTACTCTGCTACGTACGTAGCCTCTTGCGCAGCGGACTGTGCGGCGACCGTGTGTCTCACTACCCATCCTGCTTTAACGCACTACCTGCGCGCACGCGCTGCCTGCAATTAATATCCTCTGCATTTATACTAGCCTAGTACAATGGATCGAGAGGCTGACATGTCTATCTGTGACGTCGGAGATAGCAGCGTTGTTACGCAGGGAGACGTAACACCACCTCCGTACGTTTTTGCGCGCACAAAAACAGTTACGACGGACGACTTCAATACATTTAAGGATGAAATACGAAGTATGATTAACTCGCTGTTTTCTGCGCAAAACAAGGAAACAAAACAAAGCGCCGCAACATTAATGGAAATAAAAAATTCGAACTCAAATATAGAAAATGCCATCAGTCTGTTATCATCACAGTACCAAGAATTAAACAACAAAATTTCACATCTTGAGACGAAATGTAAGGCGGGAAACGAGCGCATTCATTGATTAGAGGACAAAATCGAGACTTTACAGATTGGATACCGTAAAGCAAACCTTGAATTAAAAAACGTACCCAGGCTTCAGAGCGAAGCAAGGGGGGACTTGGTGGATATGGTTTTGCGCTTATCATCAACAATTGGGGGAAACCTACGACAGGAAGACATAAAGGACATTTACCGAGTTCGTGGAAAGAAGGATTAGCTGAACACACCAATCGTGGTTGAAACGTCGTCCGCTTTGGTAAAATCGGATATCCTGCGACTCAGTAAAGCGTTCAACGTAAAAACAAAAGGAAAACTCTGCGCCAAGCATTTAGGTTTCCGCAAATCTGAAGACACCCCGGTATTTGTCACAGAACAACTGACTGCGAAGGGAGCACGATTGCACTACCTAGCCAGGGATTTGGCTAAGTCTGCCCAATACAAGTTTTGCTGGACCGCGTACGGCAAGGTCTACGTCAGAAAAACGGAAACCTCTCCGATTATAAGCATCACATCCGAAGATCAGGTTCACCAGCTGCTCCTAAACAAATGACTATCTTATGAGAATTTCATTGTAAACAAAACCTATTTACAGTGGCTGGTACATTATAAAAACTTAATAATGTTACGTTTAGATTTACATATATTATTTAGAAGACAATTGTTGATTAAGCGGATAATTGCGTACACACAAATTTCGGCAAACAATCATACACACTTACACACACACATACACTTTCACACACACCTTTACACTCAAACACACCTTAAAACACTCGTACACATTTTTATAGATACCAAAAATACATATAGTACAATATTTACAGAACTGTCAAAAGTAGGGATCGAATTAATACTTTTACCTACATAATGGATATAGCTTTTCACAATGTGATAGAATTAGATAGTGTAGAATTTGCCAGCGCAACCATTTGTGATAGTGAAATCGTTACCAAACTTTTTAAAATCAAAGATAACGATTTTACTTTATTAACTCAAAATATTAGAAGCGTATATAAAAATTTTGATGACTTTATGGTGTCATTTTCACCATTAAGTTACGACCCCACTGTTATTGTTTTGACTGAATGCTGGCTAAGTGACTATAAACCGACTCCAACTATACCTAATTATAAGACGTTCTCATCAACAAAACACAAAAATAAGAGTGATGGGGTAGTTATCTATGTGAGGGACAATGTCAGGGCAGACGTTAGGGAAACATACTTGCAAGACGCTACTTGTTTAGAACTTAATATCAGGGGCATAACTATTCTAGCTATATATCGTTCCCCTTCAATCATAGACGCCAGTCATTTTGTTGCTAGTTTGAATAGCTACTTGGAAGGGTTCACCACGTGCAGCTCTGTAGTAGTGAATGGAGATATAAATATTAATTTAATTCCTAGAGAGACTGAACCAAAAGTTGAACGTCGAAACAGAAACAACTATTTAGAAATGCTCGCTGGTCATAATAGCCAGGACATAATCTTCCAACTATAGGAAAAAACTTCTTAGACCATATAATGATCAAGTTAGATAAAACCAAAATTGCAGCGCAGATTGCCGTGCTGAGTACATCTGTAACTGATCACATGATGGTTCTTTTACATCTAAACAGTACCGGTACATTTAACAAATGTAATAAAACCAAACGTGTTATCAGCTACGAAGATGCATGTCATCATGTCATAGTCTAGCCAGTAAAAACTTGTCTGAGCTTTTGTTGTGCAGGGATCCGGAGTTAGTGGTTCAGGGACTGATTGATAAATTAACGTTGTCAATTAAGGAAAACTGTAAAACGGTTAAAATACCCAAAAATAAGAGAGTGCTAAAGCCCTGGATTACCCCGGGAGTCCTGCGTTGCATTCGACACAGAAATAAATTGCAATCTAAATCTCGCTTAAATTATGCTGACGAGATTCTTCGACATACCTACAGACGATACCGCAATTTTTGTAACAATTTGATAAAAAAGCTAAAACGCGAATATGAGAGGAAATTACTGCGAGAATCTGAGGGTAACTCAAAGAAGCTTTGGAACAGTATAGCCGCTATTGTTAACTTAAAACCGACAAAATCTGATAACTCAAAACTACTCCATAGCAAAACCACACAAGCAGAATCTGTAAATTTTATTAATAGGTACTTCAGTAACATAGGTAAAGAACTCGCCGATGCCATACCACCATCATCACCTGCTGGATGTCCATATTATGTGCCCCCTGCAGACAAGGCAATTACTTCCTCATTTTCATTTGTTCTTTTTGACACTGACGAGAAAGAAATCCACAATGTGCTTATGAGTCAAAAAACAAACTACATTTGTATAAATATGTTTCATGCATAGGTATATGAAACTTTGCAGTGCCTACCTTCGTTGTTTTTGTCACCTGTTTAACGTTATTGTATGTTGAATACATGTAGTACCTACCTACATCATAATAAGTTCGTCTTATAACTATTTTCTGTTTATATTACAGGTCGGACATTGAGTATTATTGCGACCTGGCACAGGTGCTCTTCGCACTTAATAGAAGAAGTCAACCTTTATGTTTGTGAAAGACTATTGTGTTTAAACGAAATAAAATTATTATTATTATATTATTAATATAAAACAGTTCGTTTTCCAGAGACTAGATTTGTATAAATATGTTTCATGCATAGGTATATGAAACTTTGCAGTGCCTACCTTTATTATTTTTGTCACCTGTTTAACGTTATTGTATGTTGAATACATGTAGTACCTACCTACATCATAATAAGTTCGTCTTATAACTATTATCTGTTTATATTACAGGTCGGACATTGAGTATTATTGCGATACAAAAGCAGCCGCGAAGCGGTAAGGAAATAAACGCGAAGACATAGATTCTGAAGAGGAAAAATCTTGTAAAAGGTGAGATTTCATATACAAAGTAACATTCCAGTAATAATATCGATTAAGTTTTGTTTGAAACAAGTAAAATGATTACCAAACTAATTTGATTATTTGTTAATAGGTCGAACCTGAGACCTCGAAAAGCAGCAAAAAAAATTGTCTACGAGTCTGAAGACGAATCATCAGTAAATAAACCGTAAGTTTTTATTTATTTTTATGTCGATTGAGGTATTATTTACGTACTTGGGGTTTTAATGTACCTATCTACTTTAAATGCGCGGGAGTCACTTCTGTTTTGAAACAATATATGCGAGCACAGACATACTTAGAAATTCTGCTTTTGTATTCCGGTAGGAGTTTTATCATTTTAACAGTTTATGTTTGAAGTATTTTTTTTTTATCACTCGTTCGAACTAAAATAATTGAAACTATTTAAGTAATAATATTTAATGTGAAAAGTGAGATTTCATACACAAAGTAACATTCCAGTAATAAATCGATTTAGTTTTGTTTGAAACAAGTGAAAATGTCTACCGTTTTAAACTAATTTGATTGTTTGTTGGCAGGTTGAAACCGAGACATCGAAAAGCAGCCAAAAATTAAGTCTACGAATCTGAAGACGAATCAGTTAATAAACCGTAAGTTTTTTTATCACTTTTATGTCGATTGAGGTATTTACTTTGCGTTGTAATATACTCGTACCTATCTATTTTAAATGCGCGGGAGTCACTTCAGTTTTAAAACAAATATTTATAAATTTATGCGAGCAACGATAAACTTACTCGTACTTAGAATTTCTGCTATTGTATTCCGGTCGGAGTTTTATAATTTACGAGTTTATGTTCGCAGAATGATGTTTTTTCATTTAATCTCTTATTCCAACTAAAATTACTAAAACTGCTCAAAATATTTAATTCTAAATGTTTTTTTTTTTCAGAACTAAATCATCCGTGAAAAAGTCCTCATCTACCAAACGCAAGTCAGCAGAGAGCTCGAGTGGCGAAAAACAAACTCGAACTTAAGGGTGGAAGCTGGACTTGGACGACGACGCGGACATCGAGAGCAGTCGCGCGCGCACGCCGCCCACCCGCCTGCAGTCTGTGCTGACGCGTCGAGTGGCTGACGGGCTCCTGCGCCGCACTGCCACTCTACCTGGTGATCTCTTCGTGGAGTTGCGCCTCTACAACAGAACGAGATAAAAGCTGTGGAGCCGAAAGATCGTTGGGAGAAAGCGGTCCTATCGCTTAAGTATCAGACCAATTCGGACGCCGAACATCTCGACCTACTGCGGCAATTCATCAAGCGCGAGAGGCATTTGAAGAGGACGGTACCTTTTTCCCCGATAAAAAAAAATAGTACGCGATAATTTGTAATTAGTTATTTAAGGTAATAAAATAAAATAATAATAAATAAATATTGGACAACATCACATACATTGCTCTGATCCTAAGGTAAGTTGCTAAAGCACTTGTGTTATAGAAATCAGAATCAACGACGGTACCACAATACCCAGACCCGAGCCAATATAGAAAAGTTCGTTTTCTACATTGACCCGACCGGGGATCGAACCCGGAACCTCAGAGATGGCGGCGCCATTTAAAGTCCGGCGTGCTCGCCTCTCGGCTACGGAGGTCGTCATAAAATTCATAAAATAGTGAAATACTTTTATATATCTTAGTTTTCACCCAGTCTATTTAATTTCATTTATAGATCAATTTTAACTTTTTTAGAATGTCGAAAAGAACGATATATTGCACAGTGTGCGATTTATCAGTTAAAAGTAATAGTTTCTCAGCTCATCTTAAAAGTAATACGCATAAAAATAATTCAGCAATAGAATTAGAAGACGGCATAGATAAAATAAGTAGTGCTTTCCGTAGTCGAATAGCTACATATCGATTCCGCATTAGGGATGAAAAAGTACAGACGCCAGCCGAGTTCATGCGCAGCATGCGTGCGCGCGTGCGCCAACTTATACAAGCGCGACAACTAGCATTTAACAGCCTTAAAGTCAACTTCAAATTATTTGCAGAATTTTCTCTTAGAACTAATGACTCTAACAAATCTGAGCTAAAATCATTTGCTACAAAGAACTTTATCATACATAAGAACTACGTGTTTGACGAAATATTCCCTCAAGCAATAGCTATTATTTCAACTAAAATTGACGAAATGCAAGAAAGAGACAGCGGTTGGTCTTTTCTTCGTAATTCGTACTTAGAAATTAACATTAATAAATATAATCCTTTAAAAGCATCAAAATTTATAGATTTACCAAAAGCTTTAAAACTTAAACGAGCTTGCATTAACGTTCAAAATAGTGATAAATTTTGTTTTTTTGTGGAGCATAATGGCAGCATTGTTTCCTGCTAAGAGCAATGCTCACCGTACTTCTTCATATCCTCATTTTGAGAACTTTCTCAATACAAAAAACATGTCGTTTCCTGTAAATTTTTCAGATATAAAAACCTTTGAAAAGAATAATACCCGTATAAGTGTTAATATTTATGGAATTAAAAACAACACTAATATTGTTGGTTCATTATACCGCACTCAAAACAAGAAAAAGAACCATATAAATTTATTATTTTTAGAAAAGGGAAATCTAACGCATTATTGCTGGATAAAAAATTTAAGTTGTTTGTTCAGGTCACAAATAACAAAAAACCACAGAAAAATATATTTTTGTGATGATTGTATGGTATTCTTTAAAACGAAATAAAATTAAATACTCATATATGCGGTGGCGTTGCTACTGTTTTACCAAAACCCGGAACACTCATACAGTTTAAAAACAATGAAAAAATGCAAGACATGCCATTCGTTATTTACGCGGATTTCGAATCGTTATTACAACCAAGTCCAGACAGACCGACTTCAAATTTTACGAACATCTTCCAAAAACATGTTCCGGCTGCATTTGCATATTACGTAGTTTGTTCATATGACAGTTCCTTGAATCGGTACGTTTTTTATCTTGGACAAAATTGTGTTGTTATATTTATTGAGAATCTTAAGAAAGACATATCTGAAATATTAAAACTATATAAAAACAAAATACCAATGAAAAAGTTAACGGTAGAAGAATCAGAATAATTTTCTAGATCGAAGCAATGTTACCTTTGCAATCAGTTGTTATTTGACGATAGAGTAAGGGACCACTGTCACTTAACCGACAGGTACCGCGGTCCCGCACATTCTTACTGTAATCTCAAATATCGCTTACCACAATTCGTACCTGTATATTTTCATAACTTATCCGGCTACGATAGTCATCTATTTATAAGGCAATTGGGAGAAATATCGGGACCAATAAAGGTTATAGCCAAAAATAAAGAAAATTATATATCGTTCACTAAGTTTTTACAACAGATGATAATAATTACATGGCATTTCGCTTCGTTGACTCGTTTAAATTTTTAGGGACAAGCCTTGAAAAACTGGTTTCTAATTTAAATACACAGGATTTTACACATTTATCCTTTGTTTTTTCTGAAAAATATCAGTTTGAGTTATTAAGACGCAAAAGGGTATACCCTTATGAATACATGACTAGCTTGGAATCGTATAAAGAAAAACAATTACTTCCGCGCCAATGTTTTTATATATTCATATTCATATTCATTTAATCACTTCATAATGTACATTATTGATGGTCAATAGTAACATTACAACCTTTATAAGGCATTCGTGAATTCAAATTAAAGTTATAATTATATTTACATGTCATCATTATGTTACATTCATACAATATTACATTCATAAATTGGTATATTTTAATTAAGTCATGCCAAGATTTCAAGATGTCAAAATTTACGTCTTAAAATTAAATTACAAATGTCAAAATAAAATTCAAATTTATACATAGTCCCAATAAAATAATGTCAAAGACGTCAAGAATTATAATATTTAAAATTTGTCCCTGAAATATTCATTCAAATCATAATATGCCTTGGCAAGTAATAACTTCTTTAACTCTTTATCAAATTTAGTACCTTGGAGGGCTTTGAGCAAGTTGGGCAAATGATTGTAAACTTTGACAGCCATATAGGACGGACCGTTTTTAAAAAGCGTAAGTCGGGCAGCGGGTAGAACAAAATCATTTGCTCGGCGCGAGGCATAACGGCTCGTCGTGTCATCAAAGTGCTGGAAATAATTACTATGTTTTCTTATAAAACGACACAATTCAAATATATAAATGCAAGTGACCGTAAGTAGTTTATATTGTGTAAATATGATTCTACATGACTCTCGTGGTGCTGTAAACGTTATAATTCTGAGACATCGCTTTTGTAAAACAGATACCGCAGATACATCGGTCGAGTTACCCCAGAATATGATTCCGTAACGTATCCAAGCGGCGGCGTGGCTGTGATACGCAGTGAGAGCACTCTCCTCATTTGTACTTTTTCTGAGTTCCCGCAGTGCATACGAAAAACTACTTAGCCTACTTACAACTATTTCCACATGTGGTTTCCACGAAAGTGTCGAGTCCACCGTGATACCCAATAGTGAGAATGTATTCACTTGTTCAATTTCTTGTCCCTGGTATGAAATCGAATATATTAACTCTGTTCTCTGATATGGTCTAAATTGCATCATTTTTGTTTTCCCAAAATTAAGTGTGAGGCCAATATCTTTTAGATGTGTTATAATTTTTTGGAGACAATCACTAATAATACCTTGTAATTGGCTTATAGAATCAAGTGCACAAGTGACTATAAGTGTAGCGTCATCTGCAAATAAAAATATTTTTTGTGAGACTACTGAAGGTAATTCATTAATGTAGGCTAAAAATAACAAACAACCTAACACACTGCCTTGGGGTATAGACCCAGTTATATTTTGAGTAGATGATCTAATTTGTGTCAGTTTTCTGGTTGTGTCATTTAAATGAGTTAGGTGAACAAATTGCCTTCTATTGGATAGGTAGGAAGCGAGCCAATTTTTCGCTTTCCCACGTATACCTAGTGTTTCTAGTTTTTGTATCAAAATATCATGTAAGACACAGTCATAGGCTATAGTCATATCCATAAAAACAGCTATAGCGCACTGGTTTTTATTAAGTGCATTTAATATTTCAAGATTGCATTCAAATACAGCTGATACCGTTGAATGATTTTTTCTAAAGCTATGTTGATTATTATGTAAGACATTATACTTTTCAAGAAATGTATAAATTCTTTGGCATATGACTTTTTCAAATATCTTAGATATGACTGGTAATAAGGCAATAGGACGATAGTTTGTAACACTAAGCTAAAGATAGGTTTTACCATTGCTAACTTTAAAGCATCTGGAAATATGCCTTCATTATAAGATTGATTTATTAAAAGTGTCAATGGTTCTACTAATTGTTCAACACAGTGTTCTATTAGCGTACCTGGAATTTCGTCATAACCACATGAATTATTACGTTTAATGCTCAAAATTGCTTTTTTTACGTCAGACTCTGTTACCTCTCTTAAATAAATTGAGTTTGTTATAGGTGACAATTTTTTTGGTATGTGGCAGTGTTAGTTCTATGGGAACTTATATTTACATAGTAACTATTAAATATTTCAGCAATTTTTGTTGGTGACGTTTCGTTTTTATTATTATGCTTGATGTTTATATTTTCATGTTTGTTATTATAATTTGGTTTAATTTTTTCATTAATCATACTCCACATTTCTTTGTATTTATTTCGTGCTTTTTGTAGCCTATTTATATAAAATTTTCTTTTTTCTTTTGCAATTACTTTCTTTAGTATCATACTATACATTTTAGTGTAAGTTTTATAGTAGTTTGAATGAGTGTACTGTTTCAGAATCTGACTATAAACATGCCGAGTGCGTTTGGAAAACATTTAATTTAAAAAATCTAGGAGATTATACAAAGTTATATTTAAAATCAGACGTCCTTTTACTGGCTGATGTATTTGAAAAAATTCGGTATACTTGTAAAACGAATTATAATTTAGATCCTTCGTTTTATCTTACGGCTCCGAGTTTAAGCTTCGATGCTATGCTTCTTTTGACCAAAGTTAAACTTGAACTAATTGAAGACTTGGAAATAATTCGGTAACCTAATCCAAAAGGGTATCCGCGGTGGTGTTTGTCAAGTTTTCACTAGATATGCAAAGGCAAATAATAAATACTTGTCTGATTACGATTGTTAATGACTACATTAATTAGTAAGGTAAAATGTCAATAGATGGCGCTGTCTTTACTTAAACCGCGCAAGTAACTAGTGTTGGTAATTTCAATAAGAACTCATATGTTTAAAATTAGTTTACGAAATTGACAACAGATGGCGCTGTCTCGTGTTAGTTGGCGCAAGTAAAGTTATTCAATGATATTATATGGTCGAAAGATTTTTGAATATATCATCATCCTGCTTAGTTCAAGTACTTACGGTGGTTTTATTTACACATATACCCCTATAGTATTAGTACACAGTTCAATTAGATCAACCAGTAGGTCAACACTTTAACATAGGTCCTTCGAGCCGGATGGCATAAAGGACAATTTTTGAGCTGTTGTCAGAGAGACTACAACCCCGCACTCGCAGTGGATTGCTGCGGATAAGGTGCGGTTCCAGCAACAAACAGGAGGCCTGCTGTGACGCGGTGACGGAGGCGGCCAAAGTTGGAGTTGGAGGCAAAGGCGGCCAAAGTTGGAGTCGGTGACGGAGGCGGCCAAAGTTGGAGAGGCAGGCAGCAGTGACGTACATACAGGGTGGACAGGACATTACGCCATCACAGGAAACCAGGTTCAGTTTAGTGAAGTGGTCAAGCGTGAGTAGTGCATTTATTAAAAAACATTATCAAGCAATTTTAAACTCTATTTCATCGTATTCAAAAACTTAGTGCAATCAAGATTTAGAAGAGACTTGTAATATTTTCGTGTTTACTTATAAACTTAGAATATTTTCGTGATTTCTTTAGTAACTTAGAATTATTTGCATGCTAGTTAAGGACTTAGAATAGTTTACCAAAAAACGAGGGAACGGGGAACCTATGCCCAATTTACCCTAGAAGTGTTAAAGACTTAGAAAATTTTAAGAAAAAAAAAAATTTGCAATTTTTTGTGTAAACTTTGTTATTTTTCGTTTTCTGATAAGTGTTTTCACAATGGAAAAATTAATATATATTCAAGCAGATTTACAAAATTCAATTAAAAAGGGTTTGTCTAATTTTAAAAAGAGTCCGAAAGAGAGAATCACTAAAGAGTATGTCGAGGCTAGACTAGAAAATTTAGAAAAGGACTGGGCATCATTTAGGTCAAATAACCGTAAATTGTATGAGATCTCAGATCCTGATGAGTTAGCTAGTTCAATTTATGTGTCAACTGAAGTTTACGAAAGCACCGAAGAAGATTATTTAATTTATAAGTCATTAATGAAAGTAGCTCTTAGTAAATTCACAGTACAACAAGAATCACAAGCTAAAAAAGGTTGTGACACACCAAGCCAATTTGTAAAACTTCCAAACATTACCATTCCTACATTTTCGGGCGCTTACTCGGAAGGGACAACTTTTCGAGATCTGTTTATATCACTAGTTCATAAAAATGAGTCTTTAGATAATGTTCAAAAGCTCCATTACTTGAAAACCCACTTGTCGGGTGAGGCAGAACAACTGGTTAGGTATACACCTATATCGGACGCTAACTATAGTCAATGCTGGTCTCTACTCGAAAAACGATACAATAATAAGAAATTCTTAGCTAATTGTATTTTAAAGCGTTTGTTTGGGCAAAAACGAGTACAGAATGAATCGGCATCAGGCCTAAAAGAATTACTAGATACCACCATGGACTGTATGAATGCGTTAAAAAATATTGAGATCGATGTGAGCACATTAAACTTGACCCAGAAACGCGCAAACACTGGGAGTTACATAATTCAGAAGAAGAGTCGAATAAGTTGCCAACATTAGACCAATTTAAAGTTTTCATAGAAAATCGTTTTCGAGCTCTAGAAATAATTGACCCGAAAAAACCTACACAGTACCATAGCAGTGGTCCTCATGCTAAGCCAAAGGTTTTGTTGTCTACTAATACAAATTGTATGAGTTGCGAGTACTGCTCAGACGGGCACAAGTTGTGTTTTTGTAAAAAAATCGCAAAGCTAAAATCTGAACAGAGGCGTGAGTTTGTACTTAAGAACAGAATATGTTATAATTGTTTAGGTAGCAACCATACCAGTTATGAATGCCAAAAGACAACTACTTGTAGACTTTGTAACAAACGACACCAATCGCTCTTACACCCAGAATTTGTTAAAACGGATGCAAAGGAGGCTGTTGCGAGTACTAGTACTTCTACTAGTACTTTACCAATAGTTTCATGCATGTCGACACGGAAGGTTCCTAAATATGGACAGGTTTTACTAGCCACCGCTTTAGTAAACGCCGTGTCTGGATATTGTGGACAGCACGTAGTAAGAGCCTTAATAGATCAAGGCTCGCAAGCTTGTTTTATAACGGAAGCAGCAGTTCAATTACTACGACTTAAAAAGGAGTCGATAAGGGGAACCGTAACTGGGTTAGGAGACAAGGGTTCGACGACATTTAAGCATGTGGTCACAATAACTCTACAGTCTAGAATAGATCAACAATTTCAGATCAAACTTAAGGCCTATGTTCTAAGAAATCTAATCATATCACATTTACCAGAGCAACCGATAGAATCAATAAACTGTAAATTTTTGTTTTTTAGCAATTCCATGCAAGGTTTAATTGAAGATAAATAACACTTGAAAAAAATCATCGACCTCAGGTGGGACTCGAACCCACGTCCCATCGCATACCGGGCGAGTGCTTTGACAACTAAGCTACCGAGGACGTCACGTGACAAGATGAAATTCCTCAAGTGTTTTTTCTCGCTGTCGAAGCCAGCGTATTCTGATCAATGTTGTAGCTATATGTATAGCTGAGTAGTATACTACCGTCAACACCCTATAGAAATATTTTTACAAATATTTGACTATTGGTTAAGATCAGAAATGCTTAAACATTGTAAATTTTTGTTTTTTAGCAATTCCATGCAAGGTTTAATTGAAGATAAATAACACTTGAAAAAAATCATCGACCTCAGGTGGGACTCGAACCCACGTCCCATCGCATACCGGGCGAGTGCTTTGACAACTAAGCTACCGAGGACGTCACGTGACAAGATGAAATTCCTCAAGTGTTTTTTCTCGCTGTCGAAGCCAGCGTATTCTGATCAATGTTGTAGCTATATGTATAGCTGAGGTCGATGATTTTTTTCAAGTGTTATTTATCTTCAATTAAACCTTGCATGGAATTGCTAAAAAACAAAAATTTACAATGTTTAAGCATTTCTGATCTTAACCAATAGTCAAATTTTTGTAAAAATATTTCTATAGGGTGTTGACGGTAGTATACTACTCAGCTATACATATAGCTACAACATTGATCAGAATACGCTGGCTTCGACAGCGAGAAAAAATACTTGAGGAATTTCATCTTGTCACGTGACGTCCTCGGTAGCTTAGTTGTCAAAGCACTCGCCCGGTATGCGATGGGACGTGGGTTCGAGTCCCACCTGAGGTCGATGATTTTTTTCAAGTGTTATTTATCTTCAATTAAACCTTGCATGGAATTGCTAAAAAACAAAAATTTACAATGTTTAAGCATTTCTGATCTTAACCAATAGTCAAATATTTGTAAAAATATTTCTATAGGGTGTTGACGGTAGTATACTACTCAGCTATACATATAGCTACAACATTGATCAGAATACGCTGGCTTCGACAGCGAGAAAAAACACTTGAGGAATTTCATCTTGTCACGTGACGTCCTCGGTAGCTTAGTTGTCAAAGCACTCGCCCGGTATGCGATGGGACGTGGGTTCGAGTCCCACCTGAGGTCGATGATTTTTTTCAAGTGTTATTTATCTTCAATCAATAAACTGGATAGATTTAGATAACTTGTGCTTAGCTGATCCACAGTTCAACACTCCTAGTAAGATTGATTTGTTATTGGGCGCTAATGCCTTTAGCCAAATTTTGAAAGAGGGAGTGCAAAAAAGCCCAGATGGCTTGCTCATTGCTCAAAATACCACATTAGGGTGGATCGTATCGGGGACAGTTAACGCTGAGAATAAGAAGTCATGTAAAGTCCAAGATAATCCTAAAATATCAGTAATGCATGCTTAAATCAACGAAGACGATACACTGAAACGATTTTGGGTAATAGAAGAACAACCTCATAGTTCAAAATGTATATTGACAGAGGAAGAACAAAAATGCGAAGAGATTTTCGTAAGTACAACAAACAGGACACCTGAAGGTCGCTATATCGTTAAGTTACCATTTCGTGAGCATCAGCATAGTTGTAAGGGTGGTAACTCGCGAAACATAGCTATAAGAAAGTTCAATGCATTGGAAAAGAGGCTATCGAAAGATTTAGAACTAAAAAAGAGCTATATCGAAGTTATAAATGAATATTTGCAGTAAGGACACATGAGACCTGTAAAAAAGGAAGATATACGAGAAGATGAAGCTGTTTACTTACCGCATCACGCTGTCGTTAGGAACGATAAAACTACTACAAAAGTAAGAGTAGTATTTAATGCTTCTAGCAAAAACAGTCTCGGAATATCGTTAAACGATACTTTAATGGTAGGACCTAAACTTAAAGCAGATTTACGTCATTTAGTGTTGCGCTGGAGAGAACATCCTATTGTATTGGTAGCCGATATTGTGAAAATGTATCGCCAAGTTAGAGTAGCCGAAGAAGATGCAATTTTTCAGCGTATTGTGTGGCGTGAAGACTCTGCAGCTGAAATACAAGATTTCGAGTTAATGACAGTCACTTTTGGAACAGCCTCTGCTCCGTATTTAGCAGTCAGAGCATTAAATCAAGTTAGTTTAGATGAAGGCGAAAACTTCCCACTGGCTTCGCCAAAGGTAGTGAGTTCATTCTACATGGATGATCTGATGACAGGATGCAGAGACGTTACAGAAGGAGTGACATTGTACAAGGAGATGAAAGAGCTATTGTTTAAGGGTGGTTTTCAGTTACAAAAATGGAATAGCAATGATAAGCATTTACTTACAGAAATACAAAGAATTGAAAGCCAAAATACAAATTATACAGCACAAAATAAAAGCACATCAGAAACTAAAAATAAAATAAAAGACATGTGTACAAAACTAGAACAAGAGAACAATAATAAAATAAAGGACAAAGAAATAGATATGAAAGCAGAAAGCGTAACTAAGATTCTAGGTATTACCTGGGATAGAAGCGAAGATCATTTTAGGTACTCGGTGAATCTTCCCACGATGACGCCTGGACCTGAAACAAAAAGATCTATATTATCAGTAATAGCACGATTATATGATCCACTAGGATGGTTAGCTCCTAGCATCATAATAGCAAAAAGGTTTATCCAAAAATTATGGCTTGCTGAAATAACTTGGGATGAACCAATACCGGAAGAATTAAAACGTGAATGGTTTACTTACCGTGATGTGTTATGTCAAGTCAGTTCGGGGGTTCCTCGATGGTTGGGTACTGCGGGCACAGAAGACACTCGCGAATTACATGGGTTTTGTGATGCATCCAAGTTAGCCTACGCAGCAGTTGTTTACTTACGAGTAGTAGATGCAAAAGGGAATGTACACGTGTCTTTGTTGGCAGCCAAGACAAGAGTGTCACCTATTAAGCAGATCAGCATTCCTCGATTAGAATTATGTGGCTCTACTCTTCTAACACGACTGTTGGCTGAAGTTGTCGAAGTAGTAAACGTACCCAAGAAAAACATTAAGGCCTGGACGGATTCAACAGTGGTTTTGGCGTGGTTGAATAGCCATCCCAGTAGATGGAAGACTTTCGTAGCGAATAGAGTCTCAGAGATTTTAACAACATTAGATTCATCACAGTGGTTTCACGTGTCGACCAAAGAAAATCCAGCCGATTGTGCATCTCGAGGTGTTCAACCGGACGCACTTGCGACGAATGAGCTTTGGTTTTACGGTCCAAAGTTTCTTCGAGAACAAAATGTACCATACAATAGACCAAAAGACTTAAAAGTTAACCTGGAAGAAGCCGTTAAGTCACATTTTAATGCAATGACCGAAGACACTTTATTGCAACGCTTTTCTTCCTTACAGCGATTGCTTAGAGTGATTGCTTATTGTAGACGATTTTACAAACGGGATGAGAAGCATACAACTTACTTGTCTAAAATAGAAATAGAGAACGCGGTGATTTGCTGTGTTAAGAAAGTGCAGAAGGAAGAGTTCAACGAAGAATATTTACAGTTGCAGGCCAAAGGTTGTTTACAATCTAAAAGTTCAAAATTGAAATCATTATGTCCGTATCTAGATGACAAGGGAATAATGCGAGTGAGTGGCAGACTACAAAAGTCAAAGTTACCGGAAGAGACCAAACATCCTATTATATTACCTCACACCTCATATTTCACAAAACTGTTGATCGCAGATGCACACAAGAACACTTTGCATGGTGGAGTCCAGTTAGTGATTAATTATTTGAGAGAAGTATACTGGATGATGGGTGTCAAAAATCTAGTCAAGCAACACATTCGTAAATGCGTGCATGCGTGAGACAAAACGCAAAAGTTCAGAACCAATTCATGGGATCTCTACCTACAGTAAGATGTACGCCTGCCAGAGCATTTTTGCATAATGGAGTAGACTATGCTGGCCCGATAAAAATAAGGACAACAAAGGGACGAGGTAACCGATCCTATAAAGGCTACATTTGTCTATTCGTTTGCATGGCTACTCGAGCCATCCATTTAGAAGTCGTGAGCGATATGAATTCACAAGCGTTTATAGCAGCGTTTAGAAGATTTGTGTCTCGGCGTGGCCAATGTGCTCAACTGTGGAGCGATAATGGTACCACATTTGTTGGTGCTTCAAAGGAATTGAAGGAATTGAATGACATTCAAGATGATATTGCGGCATATTTGGAAAACCATGGGACAGAATGGAAGTTCATACCCCCCCACTCGCCTAATTTCGGTGGATTATGGGAGGCTGGTGTTAAATCTACAAAATTTCACCTGAAACGTGTAGTAGGCGAGACAACTCTCACTTTCGAGGAAATGTGTACGTTTTTGACCCAAGTAGAAGCTTGCCTGAACTCGCGACCACTCACCGTGGATAGTTCGGATCCAAATGACCCGCGACCCTTAACTCCGGGGCATTTTCTTATTGGAGGACCATTGCTAGCGGTGCCTGATGTAGCTAGCTATGAACGTTCTAATATCAGCTCACTGACCCGTTGGCAAGTAGTTCAGCGAATGCTTCAATCTTTTTGGATTCGTTGGTCTACAGAGTATCTGTCTAACTTGATAAATGGGCATAAATGGAATTATCAGGTACCTGAGCCACAAGTAGGTGACATAGTTCTCATAAAAGAGGATGACCTGCCACCTAGTCGTTGGTTAATGGGACGAATAGTAGAAAAGCACCCAGGTAGTGATAACGTTACCCGTGTGGTCACTATTAAAGTAAAGTCATCTACTGTTAAGAGACCTACCTCTAAATTGTGTGTACTGCCAACCCATGATGACTAATGTCAAATTACTTTATGTGTACAGTTTATTTCATACTTGTTTCAAGTTGTGTTTGTTATTTAAGTTTGTTTAAATTTAGATCACCGCGGACCAAATTGTATGTCACGGTGGGCGGATTGCCGAATGTTTTTGTTAAAGGACATTTTGTCACTAAATGTCCTTGGTGGGCGGAAATGTTAATGACTACATTAATTAGTAAGGTAAAATGTCAATAGATGGCGCTGTCTTTACTTAAACCGCGCAAGTAACTAGTGTTGGTAATTTCAATAAGAACTCATATGTTTAAAATTAGTTTACGAAATTGACAACAGATGGCGTTGTCTCGTGTTAGTTGGCGCAAGTAAAGTTATTCAATGATATTATATGGTCGAAAGATTTTTGAATATATCATCATCCTGCTTAGTTCAAGTACTTACGGTGGTTTTATTTACACATATACCCCTATAGTATTAGTACACAGTTCAATTAGATCAACCAGTAGGTCAACACTTTAACAACGATCCATCTTCTCCAGATAATTACTTATTTTATAGACTGCAACAATTTATACGGATATGCAATGTGCTCATATTTACCTTATTCTGATTTTCGCTTGTTGAATGCGTCAGAATTTAATGCCGACGAAATTATAAACACGCCTGACGATGCTGAAGACGGCTATATTTTAGAAATAGATTTAGAATATCCGGAACAGTTGCATGATTTACACAATGAACTCCCTTTTTGTCACCAAAAATTTACTCCACCAGGCTCTAAAACATCAAAGTTAATACCAAATATATACGATAAATTTAACTATGTTATTCACTATGTACATTTAAAAGCATGCCTTACTTATGGTTTAAAACTAAAGAAAATTCACACAGTAATAAAATTCAAACAAAGCCCATATCTAAAGCAATACATTGATCTTAATACCGACTTGCGACAAAAGGCAACGTCTGCATTTGAACAAGATTTTTTCAAACTTTTGAATAATCTTTTCCTTTGCTCGCATCTTTTGAAGTCAATCTCCCTTTGGCCATGTATAAAAGTTCCAAGTCTGCTTTACGTCGAGTTTCTGAATCTTTATAAATATAAGCAATATCGTGGTGCATGCAAGCTTTGTCCAATTGATTTATACCGCGTTCATCTTTTAGTATATACGTTTTCGAAGTTTTGTACCGGGACCACAAAATTGATACCCAGGTAAATGTAACTCGAACGGTAAACGATCTATTAAGTTATTTATTATACCACTGCCTTCTTGCATTGATATTAATAAAGTGTGATAAACCAGTTATCATATAAAGTCAGTGATTTATTTATATAAAAATCTAAACCAATTCGCTTTTGTTTACCCAACTATTTTCTTTATCACTTAATCCTAACCATTTGACAAATAATTTGTTTCCTTTTTTTCTGATAACTTTTTCAATTAGGTATAGCTCTAGAAACTTAGTTTTTAATAGTTCATACCCGTAAAAAGACCCGAGAATATTTTGATTTTGTTTATCTGCTATTTGGTATGTTATGGGATTGGTTTTATTAATTTTTACGATGCGAAATATTTCTGTAGACCAATTAGGAGTATAGCCTTTATAGAAATCTCCTTTGTATTTACATATACGCACAAAGTCGCCTACTCTGAAATTAGATTTTTGACTAATTTTTATTTTTGGTTGTTGCGTTTTAATAATGTCAGATCGTACTAAAATTTCATTTGAATGATTTACATTGATCGGCTTGAATTTAGTAATGCGATGCACAGTGTTGTTATAATGATTTACAACGAAATCCAAATTACTTTGAAACCATTCTTTTCTTTTTCAAAATTCTTTATTGAAAATAAAAAGTTTACAAATAACAATATAACTTACGTTAATCCGCATCGTTATACGTGTGAAATATTTGTATTGCTTACTTTAGGCTGAACTCACCTTTAAAAGTATTAACAAAACATAATTGCTTAAGAGTATTCGAAACATAATTTGATTACATACTACAGGAACGATCTTATATTTTGTATTTACTTATTGTTTAAGTGCATTTTTTTATAAAGTATTGCTATTTAAGTAGATTGCACGCTCGCCTGATAACTCAAATACAAGTTCACAAACTTGTAGGCAATGCTGAGCGTAAGATCCACCACTACCGTCAATCAAGTAATAAACTCTGCGAGTGGAACCGGTCGTGCGCATTCGCCACCGCGCGTTTAGGTGGTAGGTGTTGCAATAGCGGCCAAGTCGCCCAATGTGACGTCACTTGCAAATAAGCAATAGTGATGTGGCAGCCTGTATGTGCCGTACTTGTCGATATACGATAAATCTTCCTTGCTTGTTTGACCAATGTTGTTAACTAATTTATTAACATGATATTTGTTTTTACTGTAAAATTTACGCGGCTGTTTTATAATGAACTTCTTAAGTGTAGGTAATTTAATATTTATATGTAGTTTTAGTAGATTTGTGTAAAATGGGGTATTGTAAGCGATTTTAAGTGCCTTATTTTGAATGACTTGTAGTAAGCTATAATTTGAAGTGCACGCGTATGTAATACAAGGTCTGACTAGAGAGGTGTAGATCCTAAGCTTAGTCTTAGGGCTCAGATTAGATCGGCGATAAAGAATGGGACTCAAAGCACCCATAACTTGAGCTCCTCTAGTACGTGTTTTAGAGACGTGCTTCGACCAGTTGACTTTCTTGTCAATAGTGACGCCCAAGTAACGCACACTATCTCGCCATGGTATGTTGTATCCGTTAATCCTCAGTGTTCTAGATGGTGGTTTTCTTTGTCGAGTAAACATAATTGATTCCGTTTTCGATGCATTAAGTTTGAGTTTCCATTTAGTGAAATACTGAAGCAATAAGTCAAGGGACAACTGTAAGCGATTAATAATTAAATCATAGTCATTTGCCGATGTGTAAGACGCAGTATCATCAGCAAAGCACGCCAGATGTGTTCATGTTTGTATTGGTATGTCATTAATGTACATCAAAAACAAGTAAGGCCCCAGAGTGGAACCTTGTGGGACTCCAGCTGGCATTTCATATGCTAATGATTTACTATCATTAATTTGGACGCGAAATGCTCTGTTTGTGAGGTACGATTGCACGAATTAACCAAGTTCAAGGGTATGTGGCCTAGCAACTTATAAAGAAGACCATCATGCTAAACGGTGTCGAAGGCTTTTTCAATATCTAGCAAAAACATACCGGACAATAATTTTAGGTTTAAATTATGTATGATGTGTTCAGCTACTCTAGCCAGCTGGTAGATAGTGGAATGTGCCTCACGGAATCCAAACTGTTCATCAATGATAATATGGCCAGAATGGCTTATAAGTCTTTTGTATATAATTTTTTCGAATAACTTGCCAAAAGCTGGGAGTAAACTAATCGGCCTATAGCTACCAGGTAGTGTTTCGTCCTTACCCATTTTCTTTATTGGAATTATTTTGGCAAGCTTCCATGCTTCAGGAAAATAAGATAAGCTTAAGCAACCATTAATTATTTTGGTTAGGTAAACTACAGCTTTTTGGGACAGATTTTTAAGGAGTAAATTGTGTAATCCATCATCTCCAGGTGTTTTTTTTTTTATTAAGGAACAGCAAACAGCTACAAAATACACAATAATATATTAAAAAAACTTATGACATAAAATGTTCACAATAATGTAGCCAACAACGCTATTCACATATTAATACTAACAATGTAAATTAAATTGTCGCAGACGCTGAATATAAACAAAATACTAACTTGAATTTAAAAAAAAAAAAAAAAACTAAGGAGCCTAAATATAATTACAGTTTTATAGTGAGCTGCTCAAACACAGATTTTTTTAAACTGATAATATTAGGTGTAAACAAATCTATGCCACCATCATTATTAAGACTGTTAAAAGATTGCATCATACGGCGAAAAGGTGCACGCAGGCCGGTATTTGTACGGCATGTACAAACGGCGAAAAGGTGACGAGCGCGCATAGCACGTATTTGAGCACTTCTGGGCACTGCAAGATTTAAATTAGATACCAGCTCAGTACAGCAAAATTTATTGTTTACTATTTTATACAATGTTATGGCTTCCAGATACTTATGTCTACATTCAAGTGACATAACACCAAACTTCCTAAGCAATGGGATACGAGATAAATAAGATTTATGGCATCTGTAGTACATGGCACGCAAAAACCTATTCTGAACTTTCTCAATAGCTTCTTTATAAACATTATAGTAGGGGTTCCATATGGGAACAGCATACTCAAGCTGGGGACGGACCAAAGTTTTGTAGAGGTACAAGTATGTAGATGTACGTTTGAAGTCAGTAGAAGTTCTCATTACAAACCCGTACATTTTAAAAGCTTATTTAATAATTGTATCGATGTGAATATTTAATTGTAGCTTAGAGTCCAACTGAATCCCCAAATCTCTCAAGTCTGTCACTGCTGTCAGAGACTTATTACAAAGAATGTAATTGTAATTTACGCGCTTTTAAGCTACAAAGGTACTTCCAAATTTCTTTGGGGTAAGTAGGTTGGTTGTTAGCACCTTCATTTTTGTAGTTGTTCAGCCTTTCAATAGAATCTCGAACTACAACTTCCAAGTCGCTATCGATCCAATCGATCGTTAGGCACATATTTTTGTAAAAATTTTCAGCAAGTGCATTACACTTATATTATTTGCTCTTATGATGACTGAGTGACAGATCCAGTAGGAAGCTTAAGGGGTGGTATCGCACTACATTTAGGCTTAATAGAATTAGCAACTTTCCATATGTCATTAGAAGGATTATCTACTTTTGCCAACTTATGATCCCAGTTTCTGTCGTTATGTTTTTGAAGTTTTAAGTTGACTTTCCCTTGCAATAGATTTATTTGGGAGCGGATATACCTTTTATCGTCCCTATCAGTCAGAGTTTGGTCGATGCGACGAAAGCGGTTCTTTAATTTTATAAGTTTTTTGACACGCCGTGGCAACTTAGGAATATTAACTGTTGCAGTAGATGTAGGATCATGACAGTTTCTTGCTTCGAAAATTACTTGAGTTAGGTGGTTAACGGCGTTATCAATTTGAGTTTTGGTTTTGAGAGTTTGAGATGAGAGATGTATATGCTGGTCGATTTGTGAACGATAACCCACCCAGTTTGCGTCACGAAACCTATAGTATTCTTTATTGGGTTTTATTTTCAGTCCCCCTTCAACGGTGAAGTGTAAAGGCAGGTGGTTCGAAGAGAGAGCGGGTATGGTTCTGACTGCACTAAGATCAGACACATTTTAACATAAGACCAAGTCAGGGTTTGTGTGATTTAGGTCAACTCTATAATTTAATTGAGATGGTGTATCTGAGGCATAAATGGTGTAATCATTTTGAAGCATATGCTGGAATAGACTTCTACCACGAGTACTCTTGTAAGGACTATTCCAGCACTCGTAATTGGCATTGAAATCTCCTAAAATGAGAACATTTCTACCTGCTCCTAATAATAAGTTGAGGTCAGAGTGTAGCAACGGAAGATTGGGTGATTGATATATGGAAAATATTAAAAGATCGTTACCAGAAATAAATAATTTGACTCCTACAGCTCACCGTCGAACTCGAATGCATCCAACTTCATAAATTCACTTAACACGTACATGGCATCGATTAAGCAGTTACATAATATTATAATTGCAGGAGACATAAATATTAATTTACTCACCAAACTTAACGAACCTTCTAATGAATGTAACAATAGAATTTCTTATCTTAACATGCTTTCCTCACACGGTGTCTTACCGGGGCACAGGTTTCCAACAAGGGAAAATAGTTGCTTGGACCATTTAATGCTTAAGCTTGAAAATTCCAAACTTTCAGCCTCGATCGCAGTTTTGAACACGACCGTTACAGATCATGCCGCTGTGCTCATGAGTATTCACAAAATAAAAACTATTTTTTCTTCTCCAACCACTAAAACCTTTATTGACTTTGAAGAGGCCGCGGAGAAACTTTTAAACAAAAACTTACTAAATTTATTACAAAATAATGACCCCAACTCTGTGGCCCAGCAGCTGATCAGTAAACTTGCTGAATCCCTAAAAGACAGTGTCAAAGTAAAAATGGTGTCAAATCGACAACGCAATATTAAACCCTGGATAACCAGCGGTATATTGCGTTGTATTAGAAACAGAGACAGAATGCAGCTAAACTTAAGATTAGACCCTCATAATGTCATACTTAAATTAACTTATCTAAGATACCGAAATTACTGTAATAATTTGATCAAAAAACTCAAACGCAAATACGAATCTGAAAAGATTAATAATAATATTAAAAACTCGAGGGCACTTTGGAAATCTATAAAAGAGATAACCCATTTAAAATCAACCAAATCTAACAACAGTGACTTGCTGGGCTTAAGGAACACACCAGAAGAATCTGCAAACTATATAAATAACTTTTTTGCGAATGTCGGTAAGCAACTTGCTGAGGACATTATCGACTTGCCCTCAGGGGGGAAGGCACAGACTTTGCCTCGGTCTCAGTCATCTTCATTTGTTCTTTTGGAGACAGATCCTATGGAGATAGACGCTGTTATTTC
The DNA here is from genome assembly GCA_950371115.1 of Anania fuscalis. Taxonomy (NCBI): domain Eukaryota; kingdom Metazoa; phylum Arthropoda; class Insecta; order Lepidoptera; family Crambidae; genus Anania; species Anania fuscalis. The sequence goes on along the minus strand of OX493326.1, from coordinate 16,950,132 downwards.
AAATTTAAAATCTGAAAGTGCTCCGGGTTGGGATGGAATTCAAATAAAATTTCTTAAAATGGTTCGACCCATTGTGGTCCCTATTATTTGCCACCTAGCTAACCTCTGCTTTGAAAAGGGTATCTTTCCCACCCTACTTAAAAAATCTATTGTGACACCCGTCCACAAAGGTGGTGACAAATGTGACCTAAACAACTACAGACCCATTTCTGTATTGCCTGCCATCTCAAAAATTATAGAAAGACTTATTAATTCTCGACTCGTTAACTACCTTGAAAAATTTAATATTTTATCCACATCCCAATTTGGCTTCCGAAAGAGCAAATCGACCGAAGATGCAATATTAGACCTCTCCTCATTAGTCACCAAACACTTGGACCATGGAACTAAGTGCTTGACAGTCTTTTTAGACCTAAAAAAGGCTTTCGACACAGTAGCTGCCCCGATTCTTGTCAAGAAAATGGAAAATATAGGTATTCGTGGCACTCCATTGGACCTTTTGGTAGACTATCTTCGGGACCGGTCCCAGAGCGTAAAGATTGAGGGGTACTTAAGCGATCCCGCTAAAATTGAATATGGAGTCCCGCAAGGCAGTGTTCTGGGCCCTACCGTATTTTTAATATATTTAAATGACTTAACAAACCTCGAAATAGAGGGTGGACATATATTCTCCTACGCAGATGATACGGCCATCGTGTTTAGTGGCATCTCCTGGAAATCTGTTTTTGATATAGCTGAGAAAGGCCTTTTTAAGATTGCCAACTGGCTTAAGTCTGCTCTCCTAACCTTAAATATTGCTAAAACGAACTATATTTGCTTTGCCATTAACAAACGGACACAACCAACTTCAAACTTCTCTCTGAAGATTCACTATTGCGCCAGAACTGACACTGGGGCCTGTGGGTGTGCTGAAATCAAATGCGTAAATTCTGTTAAGTACCTTGGGGTAACTCTTGATCAACGGCTATCCTGGTATCTTCATATAGACCAGGTAAACGACAGGATAAGAAAATTGGTTTGGATTTTTAAAAAATTGAGGCACGTGACCTCTCAAAAACTTATATGCAACATTTACCAAGCTTTAGCACAATCCGTGTTGTCTTACTGCATATCTGTTTGGGGAGGAGCCAGTAAATCTAAATTCCTGGAAGTGGAAAGAGCTCAAAGATGCTTAATTAAGACGATGCTCCAAAAACCTTACAGATTTCCAACTGACGAGCTTTACCAAACCTGCGATATTCTGTCTGTTAGAAAACTTTATATACTGACTTCAACACTTAGGATTTACAAAAATCTGACATATAATCCTAACTTACTAACTGGTAGGAGACAAGATAGGATTGCTCCTACTTCCACCTGCAATACCGTATTTGCTAAGCGACAATTCCAAGCACAAGCAGCCTTAATCTATAATAAACTCCATAAAAGATTCAAAATTTTCAGTTTGCAATTTTTTCAATGTAAAAAAACTTTGTTGAAGGTTCTTGCTACTATTGGATACCTTGAGACTGAGAACCTTCTGTCAAGACCTATATTATAGATGTAAGTGTTGAGTAGTGGTGATATCAAACCGATCCCAAGATTTAATTCGTAGGGCTACACACGTACATCCACATAATATATTTATAATTATGTATACTAAAATTATTTAAACTTTATTGCACATATTGAAAATCATATAACAGGTGGATTTGTTGCCGTGAGGCATACTCTGTCGGTTGACCATTGGGCTAAAAAGAGATGTTTAGATATACCACACACACACACACACACGCGCACGCACACGCACACACACACACACACACACACACACACACACTTAATTAAGTAGAAATGTCACTTATGCATGAACACGTTGCTGTGCTCTGTAATAACAAAAACTTGTTTAGTATTCTACAAAAAACCGGTAGAATACTAGTGTATTAAACTATACTATAAAAGTATTAATATAATAGGTATAAAGAAATGTTGTTTTTTTCCTAACTGCAAAATATTGTAAGGTATAACTGTAGAAGAGCGGGGCCTCCTACCACAGGTATCCTGCATACTTACAAGGTAGGTCCCAGCCACAGATTGTTTTAAGTTAATCTTTATGTTAAAGTAATAAACGATTTTTATTTATTTTATTTATTTATTATTACAGCTTCCATGTGTTTGGTTTTGGGAATAGAGATTAAGGAATGTACTATGTTTTCCCGAACAAGGATGGCCACTCCTTGACCTCTACCAGTGTGATGTTTGTCTTTCCGGTAACAAATGAAACCACGTGTGTGTAAATTAGTTTGCGGTGTTAGTCGGGTTTCACAAACGGCAAATATATTTATAAATAAGGCGCTTACCGACAGGTCCATTAACTCATCCATTTTATGACGCAGTCCGTCTGCGTTCCATGATAAGATTTTTAATCCATCATTTCCTTTGAATTTATATGTATTGGGCACAATGAGTCAAGACTAGCATAACTTTGTCTAGCATCGACTGACACGACTTAAAGCGATCCTTTAGTTTTTTAATATTTTTCTTTTGTGGTTTGATCAGTATTTGAGGTATCAAGCGGGGCGGCATTTATTACTGTGGGTAAGACGACAGGTGATTCTGTAGAAACGGATGGTCGCGATGGTTGTTGAGCTGTTACTTCGGCCCATGACTTCATACCCGGACGAGCAGGAATAGCTTTCAGCAATTGATCGTTAATAAATACGATGACATAACGATGTCAAAGAAGTCTCTCCGCTGCTTCTACCTTAATGCTTGCAGCATAGTCAAACCAGGAAAATTCGATGAATTGAAGTGCATTATAAAATGCTCGCCAGAAAAAATCCACATAATTGTCATAACCGAAACATGGATCAAATATGAAGATGAAACAAAAAAAATATTGCACTCGCGAAACCTTTAGTACCAAGACTATCCTTGACCATATCTCAAACAACCTTAAAAGCCAAAACTTCCACTTTGCCATAATTGAATCCACCATGTCAGACCATAAGCAGATTTATTTTGAAATAAAAAATTACCACTGTCCACCGCCCAATAAAATTAAATACACAAAAATCAACTACGATTTATTTTGCAAAATATACGAAGAAACTGAACAAACAACCAATAACACCTCATATGAAGCATTAGAAGACAAACTAATGAAATGCATATTCGAAAGTAGGGTTGACAGCACTAAGATAATGAACAAACCTAGAAAGGATTGGATTAATCAAGACATAATTCACGGTTTGAATAGAAGAAATCATCTATGGCAGCAGTTCAAAAATAACCAGTATAACAAAGACAAAGAACAACTATACAAAGAGGCAAAAATAAACATGAACAAAGTGATTCAAGAAACAAAGTCAAACTACTACAAAAAATGTTTTCAAGAAACGACGAATAAACCTCGAAAAATGTGGAGCCTAATTACAGACCTAACTCATAATAGGCATAGGACTTTATCATACCCGGACAAGCTCGTTGTGAACTCAAAGACTATTACTAATGCCAAGGAGATTTGCGAGAGCTTTAATAATTATTTTTCGACAATAGGCATTAACCTAGCCAACGAGATTCCCGCCAAGTACCATAACCACGATAACCAAACGCTACCCTCAGATGTAACATCGAAACTGGATGTTATTTCACCAACCAACCCAGACGAAATTGGCAAAATTATAGAAAGTTTAGATCCTAATTCTAGTTGCGGCATTGATGGCATTAATATTAAAACAATAAAGTGCATTAAAAAAAAGATCTCGAACGAGTTAGCGCTTATCATCAACGAGTGCTTCAGTCAGGGTTCTTTTCCTGACAACCTAAAAATCGCAAAAGTGAGTCCTATTCATAAGTCTGGATCTAAATTCGAGCCCAGCAATTACCGTCCAATATCCGTGCTACCGGTTGTTTCAAAAGTTTTTGAGAAAATACTGCACGCTCGCCTTGAGACATACCTAAATATAAATAACTTCTTTTATAAAAATCAATACGGATTTAGGCGTCAATCAAATACACTCGCAGCCACCGCTGATCTTGTAACAAGAATCAAAAATAAAATAGACCAAAAACAGTTAGCACTCGGTATCTTCGTTGATCTAAAAAAAGCGTTTGACACAGTTAGTCACAAAATTCTGCTGCAAAAATTATCTATCATTGGTATTGGTGGTAAAGCGCTAAAAATTTTAGAGTCATATTTACTAAATCGGAATCAACTTGTTAAAATAGGCGAGCAACAAACTACCTTTCAACCCATCATATGTGGTGTTCCTCAAGGATCGATACTGGGGCCACTATTGTTCCTAGTATATATCAATGACATTCACCAAATTGGTCTTGTGGGTGAACTAACACTTTATGCGGATGACACTTAAATATTTTATTTCGGCCAATCAACTGAAACTATGAGTCCTGTGGTTCAAGAGGACTTAAATAAATTAAGTGAATGAATAAGTTATAATTTACTAACGATTAACACAGATAAAACTAACTTTGTAATTTTCTCGGCTATTAACAAAAAAATCGACGACCAGATACAGCTTCAAATAAACAACCAAAAAATCAATCGCAAATTTAAAGAAAAATATTTAGATATTGTTCTGGACAATCATCTTAATTGGCGGCCACACTTAGAAAAAATTAAACATAAATTAGCGTCGCTAACTGGTATGCTGTTTGGCATCACAAAATGCCTTTCGAGACCTATTCGTCATCTAATTTACAACTCCCTGGTTAAGCCCCAGCTAGAATACTAAATAGAGATTTAGGGCACTGCTACAAAAAAACACCTTGACTCTATTGAAATAGCACAGAACAGGTTATTAAATTTTTTATTTAATTACAATTTTATAACTAACAATAAAAAGATTTACAATGAGACCAAAATTCTAAATATAAGACAATTGTATAAATACTTCACGTGCATCCTGATACATAAAATTTTGAATAATGACATAAATATTAATATTAAATTTACAAAGAAAAAGAATTTTCAAAAAATGAAACTAAGAAATGCCAACCATTTGGTCACATACAAATGTCGAACAAATTACGGGAAAAAGACAATTGAATATGAAGGTGTTAAATTGTATAATGCGTTACCAAATCATATCAAAGAAGCAAAAACAATGAATATCTTTAAAAAGCATCTTAAACATTATATTCTAAATGAACAACAAAAGTATTAAAATAAATACAAATATTAATAAATCGTTAATAAATCAAAAAGATTAATTAGCAAAATAAATTTAATCATAAAAAAAAAACAAAATTATTTTTAATCAAACGCTCATGATCATCAATGTCGCATCCACGCGCATCCCGCTTTTTACATCAGTGTTTTGTTTTGTACGTAGGAACTTGTATCGGCCAGCGACGGCCATCCGTCACTGTTTATATCTATCCCTTAGTTAAATTATTATTTTGTAATACGATCATCGAAGGCGATTATATTTTTTTGTTATTGTTAAACTGTATTCTCAGTAAGTGAATTTGTAATTCTTATGAGAAATAAAGATCTTTAACCATGAACTGAAGGCTGTGGGCTACGTTGTAATTCTTTTCTTTGCTGCAGTTTCTGTAGATATGCCAAGCGGGCACTGCACTGACGGTAGTTAGCTGGGTGCTCTTCTTTACAATTACAACAGCGTGCTGGCTCCTTTCGGTCTTGTTTGGGGCATACGGATGTAGCATGATTTTCTGTGCACTTAACACAGCGTGCAGACATATTGCAATTTCTTGCTGAGTGGCCAAACTGTTGACATCTGAAGCATTGAGTACCTGCAGGTCGTTTTGGCATAAACTTTTTCATCGTCACAACACATTGTAACAGATATTTTATTCGGCGAAATCTTGCAACATCGCTGCCTATCAGAAGTTGTACTAGAAGGAGCGGAGGACGATTTTCATTGTTTGGATTTGCCGATTTTAGTCGTGAAACATGGACATTGCCGAAACCGAGTCTGTCGAGTTCATCAGGAAGTTGATCCTCGGCATATGATGGAAGACCCTGTATAACAACTTTGGGAGCCTTTTCATCTCTTCTCGTATATGTAATAAAAGCAATTTCTTCCTTTCGAAATAATTCCTTTATTGCTTCGTGTGCTTCAGGGGTATAGCAAATACTCGCAACTTTATTCTGGCCACGATACTGCATATGGTAGCGATTTTCACACTTGCCGATAAGGTCCTTGAGGAATCCATGAGTAAAATCTGGTTTTAGCTCGAGAATGATCGGTGGGATGTGAGCTGTTTTTCTGACTGTAGTAGATGCTACCTGAAAATGGGTTTTTGCTTCTTCGCTGTCTACTGGAAGTTGTTCAAAACTATTGTGGGTATCAATGCTACGCTGTTTATCATATCGAAACGAATCTTTAGTTGTACGCTTGGCAGTTTGCCACTCATGTTGATCTTCAGCTTCTCTTTTGCTTCTTAAATTGCTCTATGAGGAGGACTTTATGAGGTACTTGTCCATTTTAACTAAAGATGAAGTATCGATAAGGTGTCAGGCCTGACACGTCTCATCACTATAGCACTGAGTAAGGTAGCGGGTTAACGTCGTAACAAGCGTGCGCTCGTCACGAGGACTACACACGGTGTGGACTTTGAAACCATTGATACCGTCCGAATAGGCGAAATTTTTTGTAAAGGTTTGATTTAATGGTTCTTATAACTCTTTCTACTATAGATGTTTTTTTGACAGAGTAGGTGGAATAATGGTTTATTTTGTAACTTTTCATTAACTGATTGAAAGAATCGTTATAAAACTCTTTACCTAGATATGTTTGTACATTCTTAGGCTTTCGTTTTGATTCAGATAATATACTATGCATTGCATTGACAACACATGTTTAAGATTATGACTTCCAAGGCTTGACCCAAATGTATTTAGAAAAAGCATCAATCACTACCAGAACATTATTATATCCTTTATTTAGCGATGAATATTTTTGAAAGTCCATAAGATCAGCTTGCCATAAATCATCTATTCCTTTAATCAATGTATGCCGCCGAAAGAAATTTTTTCTCGCTGCTTTGTGCAACTCATCAACTATATCTTGCTTACTCATTTTTGGATTTTTTTGCTGCTAACATAAAATCAATTTCGTTTTTTGAATAATACACTGTACTTAAATTTCCGAAGTTATTTTTTCTAAATAATTAAGATATTTTTTTAAATTGCTCTGAACTGTTTTTATTTCTTCTTTTAATTTTTGAACACAGTTATCAACATATTCTTTGTTCACAGCTTTACTGTCTTGTTCAGGAATTTGTAATCCTTTTAACCTTGATGATTTTAAATAAAATTCACCTGCGTCTGTTCGTAATAATGCATCGGTAAAGATATCAGTGAATTCAGGTTGACGTAAACGCTTATGAACATGATGACCAAATTTATCTATATTCATCGCCGTCTTATCGGCTTCTGAAGCTCAATGATACTGCTCAATTTTCCTGATGGTAGCTTTATATATTTCATTTCTTTTATAATACCAGCTTCATACAATTCTTCAATTATTGCATAAACTTCATTTCGTACCCCATTATTACCAGCTGCCCATGATGCACACAGTAGTTTCAATCTTTCCACTAACTCGTTTGGATCATTCCAGTAAACCAAATCGGTATCCTTTTAACAGCTTTTAAAATATCAACACCTTCACCTCGTGGCAGACTTTCCATACTACTTGTGTGACTTCTAGAGAACTTAAACAGTGGTTTAATTATATACATATATATTTAAACCACTTGTTAAACCCTTTGTTACTGTTAATCTGTTTAGATGGATCATAGTTTCGTTTATGCACATTAGTATCCATAAGTAACAGTTTATAATTTTGTAGGTCTTCTTCTGTTATAGAATCTGAGTCTGGTGTTTTTTTTATATAATAATTCTTTCAAGCCCGGAGTCTTTTTCAAGCTACGGTTTCCAATTTTCATAATTCGATTATCATCATTAACACGGGTATAGCCAAGCATAAGTTTTCCATTCACATTTCTAACACCATAAGGTACATCTTTCATAGCTTCAGATGATAAAGACCAAGATAAAGAATCATTGGTAATACTTGGCGATGACTGAAAAGATTTGAAGGAGTTGTCATTAACTTCATTATCCTCAGGGGGAGACGTAGTAAGAGTTTTATTTGGTGTTTTACATACATCATTATCGGAGGTTTCACCATCATCGATATTTTTAAAATAGTGAAAATCTTCATTTGAAGTACTTGATGCTTCGCTTTCCCTGCGCTTAGTTCTTTTTACTAATTGTGGCTGCTCCATTTCATCGTCTATTTGACGTTGATCTCCAGTTTTACTACCCAACTCTTTAGGTGGGTTCACAATAGGTTTAAACAAAGTTTCTAGAGCCAGGTCACTGGTGTTTTTAAAATCTTTTATCAGTTCTACCTTTCTTTTTACAGCTGTTGCAGATTTTACAATTTGTTCTTTCAGATTTCGCTCCATTGTTCAAGATTCCACTCTGTTGGACTTCTTAAATTAAACTGATTCAAGCAAACGTATGCAGCAGCTTTATAAAAAATATATTTAATCTACTCCTATGAATGTATCTATTAAAACGCAATGGTGGTTTTCAACAGACTAATTTATTTGAACCTAATGACGTAATACGTTACATACAAGGAGTGAACCAGAGGGCGCTAGTATTGTTATTTTGTTATCTTTATAACACCCTCACCTAACAAAATAATCTAGCTATTATTACACACAATAGTCTTTATATTATAACTCAAGTACAGAATACATTTTCTATACTTCTGACAAGCCCATCAATTTTATAAAGTTATAATGTTTATTTGAACAAAGACTTTTAGTTAGTACATCAGCTGGCATTGCAGAAGTTTGAAGATATTCAATTGTTACCTTTTTATTTAACACACAATCTCTAGCAAAATGATGGCGTACATCTATATGTTTTGTACGTTTGTGAAACAATGGATTGGCGGCCAATTTCATTGCACTTTGGCTATCACTATACAAGCAAATTGGTTGATTTTCATCAAACATTACAAGTTCAGACATTAAGTTTTTTAGATAAATAGCTTCTTTGCATGCCTCCGATAGGGCCATATATTCCGCTTCTGTGCTAGACAGTGCCACTGTGTTTTGTTTTCGAGACTCATAACTTATAACACAACCTGATAGAACAAAACAAAAACCAGTATGTGACCTTCTATCCATACTACAAGATGCCCAATCGGCGTCTACAAAACCATGCAATTCAGTTATATTCTTAGTGAAAACCAAACCATATTTCTTTGTTTTTTGCAAATATCTTAACAACCTTTTTAAGTGTTTCCAGTGTGTCTCATTAAAACATGTATTGAATTGACTTAGGTAACTTACACTAAATGAAATATCTGGCCTAGTCAGTACTGACAGATACATTAAGCTGCCAATTAATTGTTGATAAGGATATGTGTCATTAACCTGGTCAGGTACAGCTTTTTCTAATTTAAGGTTAGCTTCCATGGGAGTATCTGAAGTTTTGCAATTAGACATATTAAATCGTTTTAAAATACAATTCACAAATTCTTCTTGGTCTACAGTTATACAATCTTTTTGAACTTTAACATTCATTCCTAGACAATTTTTTATCTCACCCAAATCTTTTATTTTAAATTCACTCTCTAGTACATTTTTTAAGTTTATATATGTAGTTTCACAGTTATGAAATACAAAAAAGTCATCTACATACAATGCAATGTAAATTTTTATATTTTCATGACATTTATAGAATAAGCAGGGTTCATAAACAGACTTTTTGTATCCCAATTTGAGCAAGCATGTTTCTACTTTAGTGTACCAGGCTCTAGCAGATTGCTTTAACCCGTATATAGCCTTCTTAAGTTTAAAAACTTTATTTACACAATCTAAAGCTTTAATATCTGAATTTTCTGGTATTTCCATGAACACACATTCATCAATATGACCGTTTAGGAAAGCTGTAGGAACATCCAAGTGATTCATTTTGAGATCAAGCTGCACGCTTAAGGCAAATAACAATCTTAAAGTTGAGTAACGCAACACTGGTGAAAAAGTTTCATTATAGTCTTTACCTTTAATCTGTGTGAACCCCTTAGCAACTAGTCTGGCTCGATATCGCACTTCACCATCACTGTTGTACTTCTTTTTAAAAACCCACTTATTTTTAACCACTGTACTGTCACTTGGTCTGTCCACTAATTCCCACGTGTCATTGTCTCTAAAAGATTTTAATTCTTCTTGCATAGCTTTTTGCCACTGCACTTTCTCAGGTCCATTTATGGCATCACTAAATGACATTTCTTCACTTGTCAAGTCTTCAATACACAACCATCCATACCTCTCTGGTGGTCGACGAACACGTTTCTGATTGTGTTCAATGTTACCTTCGTTTTGCTGAATGACTTGCAAATCGTCTGTTGTCAATGGCTCATGAAATTCTGCATCACTTGATGATTCACTATCAACATAATATGTTTCATTATCCTTCTCTATTAACTCTTCTAGCCTCTCTTTACTATTTACTATAACTTCAACTTCTCTTACTGAGTTTTCTTTCAGCTGTTTCTCTTCAACTGTAATACTTGTTGCACTACTGTCATTTTCAGTGTTTTCCATGACAACAACATCTCTGGCCACAGTCACTTCTCTAGTTCTTGGATTAAATAGGCGATACCCCTTTACATTTTCTGAGTAACCAACTAGGTGCATCTTTTCAGCCTTCTTATCCAACTTGTTCCTTTTAGCCTTTGGTATGTGGACCATTACTGGGCTGCCAAATATTCTTACATGGCTAAGATTAGGCTTTCTGCCCGTCCATACTTCAAATGGTGTCTTGTCTAAACTGGCCACTGGCGATCGATTCTTTAAATATACAGCAGTGTTAACCGCTTCTGCCCACAACTGTTTATCAAAATTAGCATCAAACAAAAGACAGCGGGCTTTTTCGACAATTGACCTGTTATATCTCTCACTTAAGCCATTCTGCTCTGGAGTGTGTGCATTTGTTTTTTGATGAACAATCCCATTTCTCTTTAAGTATTCTTCCATTTCATTAGAACAGAATTCACCGCCATTATCAGATCTTAATATTTTTATTTTCTCAGACTGCTGGTTTTCTACTAGTTCTTTAAATTCCCTGAAATACTTAAAGGCTTGATTCTTCTGTTTTAGGAAGTACACAAAACACATCCGGCTATAGTCATCTACAAATAACAGGTAATATCTCGCCATGCCAAGTGATTTTTTCTCCATTGGCCCACATAGATCTGTATGGATCAGTTCTAGGACTCTACTGCTTTTGCTGGAACTGACAGGAAAAGGCAACCTAGTTTGCTTGCCTTCGCAGCATACAACACAACTAGATTTGCTCGTATTCCCTATTTCTTCATAGCTCACACCGTCAACTGTTCCCTTTTTCATTTTTTCTAGGTCGTTGGCGTTGATGTGGCCTAATCGTCTGTGCCAAGTTGTACAAGGAGTCTGTACTGCCGCTGCCAATAACTTCTCAGACTTTACAATGTTTAATCTGTACACTTCATTTGCTAGACTTGCTTCTCCAATGCAAACATTCTGAGCATTGTAAATGTAACATCCACTTTTATTGAAGGATACTCTGTTACCATTTGCAATAATTCTGCTCACTGATAGCAAATTCGTGGTGAGTGATGGTATGCACAAAACATTTTTTATTTCCACATCATGCTCAGTGTTCTTCACGCGCGTCGTCAGGCGAAGATCTCCGGAGCATTCGACTTGTACACTTGTTCGGTTAGCCACTATAATCTCTTTAGTTTTCGGTTGGTATGAGATGTTTGTCAATAAGTTTTTATCTGACACCATATGAGTACTTGCGCCCGAATCGACGTACCAATCGAGCGGACTAAACTGTTGCGTAAGGAATACAGCACTCAATGCATTCTGATTTGGTTTCTGTTTGTCTTTTTCAGCTAATAAACGGCATTGGTTTTTATAATGACCAATCTTTTTGCAATGGTAGCAACGAATTATTTTTTTGTTGACATTTGCTCCACTGACAGATGGGAGTGTTCCATTATTGGTATTTTTGCTATTTCCGCTACCGTTTTGCACTCGCGTTTGTAAGTTGCGTTTGTGTTCATGTGCAATAAACGCGCCTTCCGACATAACCTCCAAATCCATGCTCATATCTAATAATTTAGTTTTGATAGCATCAGCACTTATTTTCAGACCCGAATGCTCAATGGCCATTATCATAGGACTAAATTTTTCAGGGAGTCCTGCCAGTAGTAGTGAACCGATCCACTCATCATTTATTTCGAAACCAGTACCTTTTAATTTCTGAGCTGTGTCTACAAGCTGGTTTACGTAGCTGGTCATTCCATCACAGTTTTCCAAACGTATTGATATTAGGTTTCTTAGGAGACTGATCCGGCGCGTAAACCCCGTGTCATCAAATAATGATTTTAATTTATTCCACAAAGCTTGAACTGTTTCTTCATTCTTAATATGTACAAATAGAGTTGGATCAATTGTCATAATCATTTTCGCTCTGGCTTTCTTGTTATCCGGAACAGACAATGCGGTGGCATTGTTAACATCCACGCCTTCCAAAATCATAAAGTTTTCGACGGAAAACGCCCAATCATCATAATTTTCTCGCCCTTTCAGTTTTGGAACATTAACTGCGTAGTTTCCAGACATTTTGAGCACTGATTCTACAAAAAACTACACCGAAAAAGCTAAAGGTTTAGGGTCTGGGCCCATAACCTATTAAAACACAATGGTGGTTTTCAACAGACTAATTTATTTGAACCTAATGACGTAATACGTTACATACAAGGAGTGAACCAGAGGGCGCTAGTATAGTTATTTTGTTATCTTTATAACAGTATCGAACTTCATTCTGTAACAGCCTTTGTTTCGATCACAATCTTTATCAATGACAACATAACTGTACGGTTTACTCCACACAGTTGAACACATTTCACGAAACTGAGACCAAGTCATGTCTGAGCTGGCATGCTCATCGTAAACATGTTTTAAATTAATATCGTCTTTTTTGAACAATATAATAAGGTTTGCATTGTCTCTTACTAATTGTTTCGGAATTTTCGTATATGTTTGATTAATATAAAAACAGTCAATGTTTTTATGACGACCCATTGCGAAATAATCTTGTATATTGTTCTGATTTTCACATGCAACATTGTCAAATATTATATTTGATTCAGGTAAAGCTTCATGTAGACTTAGGACTTCACTGTTCTGATTATATTTGTTATAAGATATGTCAGCAACCTTCTCTAATACTTTTTCTAAAAACAAGTATTTAGGTTGATACAGAGACTTAGAATACACATATAAGTTACGAAAACGTGGTCCATCTTGGTGTAACAACAAACTAATTACTAGATTGGTTTATCCACAGTTTGAAGGACCGCAAACAATGCAACGAATAGTGTTTGGTAGTAAGTTTCCATGTCGCTTAACTTTACTCGATGATACAGGACATACACAGTCCAATTTTAATGATTCTTTCTGTTTTAGAAATTTCATAGCAGCGTTACAAACTCGTCCACTGTAGTGCGTAAATATCAACAAACTGACTTCTTTATTTTGAAGACATTTCATTTATGTATGATCCACGAATGGTTAAACAACATGTATATAAATAAATACATATATGTATATGATGCGTTCAACTGAATCGTAAACAGGATTTCAATTCACTTTTTTGGTTATAATTTTTCGTTCTAATTAACTTTCTTCGAATGAGCGGACGCAGGAAGCGAATGAGAAGAAAGTAAATTAGAACGAACAATTATAACCTACTAATGCCAACCTCGTACTTACGCCAAAACGTTTACCATAAATCACGTCAGATGGTGTTACACGTTTCGCATTTAGCTCGCATGTATTCAAATGTTTGAAATAGGCGATATATCGCATTTCTCTATTTTAATTCGTCACAATTATTAACATTTTAGTTTAAAATTGTTTTTTTTTTATTTATTTAAAGGGAAATAAACTAACTCGATTAAAGTAATTTTTATTTTATGATGGTGTGAACATCTTGATGAAAACGTTATTGGAAAAGGATAAAATAATTTAAAAAACCCTCAACTTAAAGATATAAGTATGTTACGAGATATAATTGACGTAAAGTAGAGTTGGTCTATCGCGGAGTCGGTCATATAAACAATAGAGTATCAGTTTTCATAGCACTTCCCTACGTACCGATCTGTGTCTCGAAGCTATAGATGTGTCAATATCATATTACACTTGTGACGAGGATCCGGCGGTGCGACATCCCTAAACACGAACTGGCAAATTGACAACCCTACGTGGCCGCACCGCGCCCACACCACACGTTCCGCGACGATATATAAAGCGCAGTGGGAGGGAGCTCAGCGGTTTACATCCCGTCTATGGCCCTCTATATGAAAGAAGCGTCGAAGCGCTTCTTTGATAAGGCCATAAACCACCCTAACCCACTCGTAGCTGCTGACGACTCCGCATGCTAGCCTTCATTTCCCGGTAGTTATAACTAGATACTAAAAGAACACCCGCTACGCTCCGCGTCGTCGTCCGTAACTCGCGACAACGTCTCGTGGGAACCGCTCCCAGTGTCTCGGAGGCGTCGGAACTCTGGCGACTCACCTTCCAGGCTAACATTAGTTAAGATACCCTACCCGTTCCCTGATCCGAAGGTCTATCGGCAACAACGACTCCGGTCGTAGGAACCGGGTCTTTACTCCCGGGCCCGTACCTTGACCGCGCTCCTGCGGTGAGCCCATCCCCGGCCCGGACGCTCTCGCAGCCTCGAGCTGCTGACGACTCCGCATGCCAGCCTTCATCTCCCGGTAGCTACATTAGACACTAACAAAACGCCCGCCAAGTTCCGCCGCCGTCCGTGACTCGTGATACCGTCCCGAGGGAAACCGCGCTGATCCCCGTCGCTCTGCCTCGTCCGTATAAGTGTGTAAAAAGTAAGACAGCAGTCACATATTAGGCCTAGTCTAAGGGTTAGAAGTGAATTAGCATAAGGAACTCGATGTTTGTGTAAATCTAACTGAAATATATATCATAAAACGTCTCAATGGTTCCTGTGTCAATTCCCTGGTAGGATAACCTTTAATTAAGTACACATCCCTTTACCGCACGCGCCGCGGGCTGGGGCCAGTACGTATGCTGACGAGGAACTCAGGCCTGAGCTAGCCGTAAGGGTTCTTCGTCACATTGGCGCCCAACGGAAAAACCCATACCGTATGGGAAGAAACCACACCGACACCGCAAAACCGATCCGACCAACCTGACCAGTCCTCCGGCGAGAAAGAAGATTACACCGATAACTCCGACACCGAATTCCAAGACACAGAGATGTCACAAGAAGACAAAAACGTCGACCAATCGAGAAATAGCAGCAAACACGTACGACGACCCCATGGAATTCCTTGAAAGACTGGATGAACTAGCCGAAACAGGAGAAATAGAAAAGGAAAACCTACTTAAAGTGATACCGAGACTTCTTAAAGGTAAGGCTGTGTTGTGGTACCGAAACAATAAAGACTCGTGGACGACATGGGAAGAGTTCATAGAGTGTTTTATCGTAACGTTTATGCCAAACAATTACGAAAGTGAACTTCTCAGAAAAATAGTGACAGCAAGGCAGAACTACAGTCAAAAATTCACCGATTACCTAATTTATTTACAAACATTAATGCGCAGATACGGAAAAATGTCAAAGGAAGAAAAATTAAATAGAATTTATGAAAATATGAACCCAAAATACAAGCTCTACATAAAAAGAACCGAATTTAATACAGTAAACCAACTAACACAACTTGCAAAAGAATACGAAAGCGTCACAGAAGACCGCCAGAGAAGTCTTAACAGAAACTTCGACAAGAAAAGCAATTACAACACGAAAACAGAAACAAAAAGCTACGAAGAAAGACAATCGATACAAACACAACAGGAACCAAGAGAAACCGCAAAATACATCTACAATTATAACCCAAACACATGCTGCTGGAGTTGCGGCAAACCCGGACACACATCCAGAGAGTGCAGAGGAAGAAAAACGCTGTTTTGCGGAGGATGCGGCAAAATCGGCGTACTAAGCATCAGATGTTGCAAGAAACAGAAAAACCCGGTACAGTCCATGACACTAGGCACCGAATCAAAAAACGGTGTCCCCGTTTTTTGACCGTCCATACATAAATATCACCCTATTAGACACAATATACCAAGCGTTAGTAGACACAGGAGCAACAAGATCTTACGCGAACAAAGAAATATATGAAGAATACTTAAAGAAAAACTTTAAACCAGAAATATTATCAGAAACAGCCAGTACGGCAAACGGAGAGAAAATAGACATCGGACAAGCTCTAACACTACAAATAACAATAAAGGAAAGAATAATAAAGCACCAAATGTTGCACCATCCACAGATCACAAAAATAATCATCGGTATGGACATACTAAACAGAATAGGAGTAAAGCTAGAATGGGACAACACAAACAACCCAAAAAGCAAAAAGGAACAAATAGAAACCATCACAAACACGAACAACAACATAGATACGGAAAGTATGTACCCAACCCTCACAGCAGAACAGAAAACAACGCTACAGAAAACAACAGCCGAGGAATATAATAAATGCGACAAAAGCCCAAAAGGTAATACATGGACAACCCACGAAATTAAACTGAAACACAACCAGCCGATAAAACAAAAATACTACCCGAAGAACCCGAAACTTCAAGAAATCATCAACCAACACGTAGACGAAATGCTTGAAAATAATATTATCGAGAAATCAAACAGCCCATACAGCTCACCAGTAGTATTAGCAAGGAAAGCGAACGGAGAATACAGGTTCTGCATAGACTTCAGAAAGATCAACCAGATATCACACAAAGACGCGTATCCAATACCACAGATAGATAACACTCTAGAGAAGCTAAGGAACGCGAAATACTTCTCGAAAATAGACCAGTAGCCCGAGCACGAATATTTAAAGTATTCGTAACGTAAACGTATCGAGTCTACTACACGATTACGCAGTAAAACGTTAGTAGGCAGCACGAAGCACTTTCGTCGTCGTATCGTAAGCTCGATAGGCCAACGCAAGTGACGTCATCCTAACGTAAGTAGGGAATGAGCAAATTCAGGAATAATGGACGAATGATGCGTTTGGAAAAACATGGAGCGGGATAATAAATTAAAATAAGTAAAATAAATTACGGTATCGGTGTTAAATCGTAAAGGAGACAATAGAAATAAAATGGTATTCATTATATTTGTTTTTATTAAGATCAATTAATGCAATTATTGATCGATCCCTACAATTTTAAAGAAAATGTTATCTACCTAGATGTTTTGATTCCCGAACGGACTACAAAATTGTCAGACAAAGTATAAGCAAGTTCAACAAATTGGTTTCGGAAATATAATATTTTTATTTAATTAATGAAGACAAGTAAAAAGAAAACTACACGTAAATTCGGCAAATGACAATTATGGTAGAATTTATAGAAAAATACGTGGAGTGAAAGACTAAGATCTTTTCTTATTAACCAATAGTTTGTGATATTTATATCTACAACTTATTTCCTTGTAACTTGAGTTGTACTCTAAATTATTGAGAATATGAAATATTCAAAGACTAAAGTATATACATTACCTTAGTTGTCTTCAATATGTTTATGATTATAATGTGGATTAAAAACAGTATGTAGTTGCCCTATTATTTTGTGTCTTTGTTGCAAGTAGGTACCCACCAACGGGCAGCCTAATAATCTTCTCTTTATCTTTACTACTACCTACCTACTTATAACTTTTTGTTTACAGAATTGTTTATTAAGTTGATCACCGTAAACTTAACCTAACTTTAGTTAGATATTACAAATCTTAGTGGATTTGTTATGCTGAGTTAAATATCCACCTAATTATTTTAAACTATGTTTTTAAATAAATTTAAAATAAAATTCCAAGTAGTTTGAAAAATTTTATCTAAAAAATATGTGTTAATTTTAATAGAAAAACGTTATCACTTAAAGGTAGGGTACTTGTTAAGAATTACAATTTACCTAGTTCCTCTCATTTCTGGTTTATATTCGATGACCTCCGTATCCGAAAGGCGAGAACGCTAGACTTGGCGTCGCCATCTGAGATGTCCCGGGTTCGATTCCCGGTATGGTCAATATAGAAAACGATTTTTCTATATTGTCTCGGGTCTGGGTGTTGTGGTACCATCGTTGTTACTTATTTTTATAATACAAGTGCTTTAACGCACACACGCATACGTCTACTTAGACGATATCATTATATGTAGCCCATCATACAGCCTGCATATAATGTCCGATTTTTTTAGCACTCATCCTGCTAGCCTGTGACTATATAGGTGAAAAGCAATCGTGAAAACCAACTTTCAAATGTGTATCATAAAAACTTAAAAAAATGAAAATAAAAATACAAAATAACAACAACGACTTCATATTGCATAAACTCGTCCATCTTCAAACGTAAAACCATCTGTGATCATCTGTCTTATTCCTTCGCCTTGTAAAGAGCGAGAAAGAGCTAAAAATGGCCGGAGTTCATTCATAACACGCACAGATGTTTGGCTTGAATAACTAGGGGGAATGACCTTCAACCTTGTTAATAAAAAAAATGCCTTAAATGTAGCTTTTGCAAATTTTCGAATGATTAAATCGACATAATTTAAAACAAACAAATAAAAACATAATTTTGAAAATTCTTAAATAAGTAGACGTTAAGTCAGCTTACCTATTTGCGGTCCTCTTATCAGCTTATCAGGTGAGTACACTAATCTTCAAGGGGTGTAGGTATTTTTCAGACAGGGAGTGATTCAAATTTCCCATCACACTTTCTCAGGCTGTGGACTGACGAGCTATCCAAAATCATGCTAGAATTTATTGTGTTAGGGGTATGCAAGTTTATTAAAGTTAGGTATGTTTGATTAAACTAAAAAAATGAATTAGCATAATTTAATGATAACTCGGCGTGTTTAAAAATTTGAATCAACACTATCTACAACGATTGTTTATTTACACGACTATTAACACACTGTTCCTCATATTTACACTACTGGTTTCAGTTTATTTACACTAAAATAATCACTATTTATTTACACTAATTGCTGTACATGGCGTCCGTTTTTCGCGATTCACACATATCAAGGTACTCCTGATTGGAGTATCGGTAGGGCATGATCGTAAAATTGTGATCGATATCACACGTCTTGCTAGTGCAACTAGATTTTCGATACTAAAATTCAGGTGAATCTTTACCTTGACGTGCCAAACATTCTTTGAATTAGCCGCCTTGTCGGCAAGTAGCGAAAACACTTGCCGAAAAGCGCGGCGGCCGGCGGCCCCTTTGTACTAGATCGTTTGAGATGCACCGAAAAGACCGACTAAAATTAGACCAGGAGCTAGTGATCTTATCTCCGAGATCCTTTACCTACGCAAAGGCCATACAAGTTCCCAATCGCTCTAATTGACTCGAAGCGTCCAGGTACCCAATCTCTAAAAATTTTGACGTATTGCCAGGGCTCATGAAATAATAATAATTATTTTGGCCATTGGGTACTGACTGAATCATTTTTAGACTAACTATCAATCGAGCATACAACCTCAGTTGAGAAGTGCTGCCTAGACTATTGTGTCATTTAAAAAGATCGAGCCCGTGAATCAAACGCAAGACCTACCTCCATGCATGCAATCATTTATTTTGACCAAATTAGCTCTAAGCCTATGCCAATTAAATTGTCGGAATTTTAAAGACACCTAGGGATGAGTAACAAAAGGGAAATGTATCGACGTGTAAAACTATTGGCATTCACCTCGCTATTCAATTGATATCGTTGTAATAATTTCACTTATGATCGAATTAATCAAAGAGTAAAAGCAATTTGTATTATGCAAATAAAGAATACTATAACTTTTACTTTTCGATCGATTGCTTATGCGAGACTGTTTTACTAAGAAATAACATAATTTTATACTTCTTTTAATAACTTCTCAACTGGCGGCCAATTTGGGAACAGTTGCATTTAGCACAAACAAAGTGCAGAGGAAGGCAAACGTTCTGTAGCCTTCTTTATCAGTCGATCTTAGCAGAATAGTTTAAAATAACCAGAGCTGGGCCTACTTTTAGGCCACCCGTCATGACGGTAGGTAGGTTTTAAATTTCAAAAGCAAGAACTCAAACGGCTACAAGCTATCATCCTGTGGCATTTAATGAGACTTTTGCTATACCCGGCTTACACCGTTTAAATTAAATCACTTTTTGATTTTTAATTTACAGAAACAAAAATGATATTGAACTTCTTCTAATTGTTAGTATTAAAATTAAATGACAGTGTATCGTTCCGCGCTATCTCGATAGATACTACATCACTAATGCTTCGTCTGGTGCGCTGGCGGCCGCACTTGACCGATCGCTGCTGCGCAGTGCGCTTCGCTTTCTTTTAGTTCGGGTCGTGCGCCTGTCGCGATTAGATGCGTCATACGGACGCGCTTCCGGCTTCCGCGCGCGTCGTAGTATCGCAAAATCTGTCATTTATTAAAAACACAATTATAACCTAGTTTGTTCTGTGATAGTTAGTCAATGTAGAACCATCAAAAAGTCACAATGTGAGTGTGCGTGTGAGTGGTCGGTCAGTGTAATAAAAAATGTAGAAACACCTAAGAAATACCTAAATCTTGAGTTAGATGAGGAATGTTTTCGTGTATTTTTAATCGTGATAAGTTCAATTTTCGATAGTAAGGAACAGTGTAAATAAACAATCGTTGTACCTAGAGAGATGATTCAAATTTTTAAACACGCCGAGTTATCATAAAATTATGTTAGGTATTTTGAATTTCATTGAGTTAGAATAATCTAACTTATCGTTTTCGGTTAGTTTTAATTACCTTTCTCAATAATAAATTCGCATACCTAAAACAATCTAACATGGTTTTGGATAGCTCGTCAGTCCACAGCCTGTGAAAGTGTGATGGGAAATTTGAATCACTACCTTATCTGGAAACAAACCCCCTGAATATCAGTGTATGTACTTACTTGATAAGCTGATATGAGGGCCGTTTTACTGGTTTTACCATTGGTAAGCTGCTAACTTAACATTTACTAGCTAAGACATTGTATTTTTTTAATTGGTTTGTTCTAAATGATGTAGATTTTCAAATTAGAAAATTTGCACTAAGCTACATTTAAGCCCTAATTTTAAGTTAACAATGTTAAAGGTAAACAAGCCAAACATCTGACCGTGTAGTATAAGTTTATGAATGAACTCCGGCCATTTTTTACGTCTGTTAGCTCTTTCTCGCTATGTACAAGGGGAAGGAATAAGACAGATGATCACAGATGGTTTTACGTTTGAAGATGGACGAGCTTATGCAATATCAAGTCGTTGTTGTTATTTTGTATTTTTATTTTCATTTTTTTAGTTTTTATGATACACATTTGAAAGTTGGTTTTCACGATTGCTTTTCACCTATGTAGTCACAGGCTAGCAGGATGAGTGCTAAAAAAATCGGACATTATATAAAACACTTAAAAAAGATATTCAAAAGGATAAGAGAGGCAAGACTCGAAATAAACAAAAAGAGAAGTGAATACTGCAAAACACAGGTCGAATACCTAGGACACATAGTGAACAGGGACGGAATAAAAATGAACCAGGAAAAGATACGAGCAATTACAGAATTGAAATCACCCTCAACGGTGAAAAAAGTGAGAAGACTAGTTGGAATGACATCATGGTACAGGAAATTCATACCAAACTACACAGAAAAAATGAATCCACTCTTAAGGCTACTGAAAAAGGACACAAAGTTCACCTGGAGCACGGAACAAGAAAAGGCGTTGACCGAAATCAAACAAACCATCACACAAGACCAACTACTCAAAAGAGCAGATTTTAATAAACCATTTACGCTACAGACAGACGCAAGCGACGTAGGCCTCGGAGCCGTACTCCTACAGAATCAAGACGGAACGGACTACCCGATAATGTACGCAAGCAGATCACTAAAACCAGCCGAAAGAAAATACACAACATCAGAAAAAGAATGCCTAGCGGTAGTATGGGGGATACGTAAAATGAGACCAATCCTAGAAGGTTACCAGTTCACAGTCATGACCGACCACCAAGCACTAAGGTGGCTAAATACAATCAAGGACCCATCAGGACGACTAGCCAGATGGGCACTGGAACTACAACAATATGACTTCAACATAGAATACAGACCGGGAACTCTCAACAAAATCACAGACGAACTATCCAGAAACCCAATATATGAAATTGGAAAGGACAACATAGACTGGACACAGAAGAAAGTAAAAGAGATAAACAGAAAGGAAAACACCGACTACAAGATAACAAATGGAAACCTATACCGAAAGATAACTAACTACGCCTACGGCCCAAAACTAGAACCCACCTCGGAATGGAAGCTGTGCGTGACCGAAGAAGACAAACAAGACATCATGAAGGATAACCACGACACGCCAACATCAGGCCACCTCGGAACAGCAAAAACACTGAATCGTATATCACAACAATATTATTGGCCAGGAATGTATAAAGACGTCGCAAAATACGTAAAAACTTGCAAGACGTGCCAAGCTCACAAGAAACCACAACAAAAACAGGCAGGACTCATGCACATTAATAACGCAGAATCACCCTGGAGTATAGTATCGACGGACCTCATAGGCCCCTTACCAAGATCATCAAACGGATTCACATTGATCATCGTTTTCCACGATAAATTTACGAAATGGACAGAAATCAAACCACTACGTACAGCAACCGCCAAAACAGTTACGAAAGCTTTCAAAGAATGCATTGTAATGAGATACGGCTGCCCGGAAACACTACTAAGCGACAACGGGAGACAGTTCACAAGCAAAATATTCGAAGAAGAGCTGAAAAAGTATGGCACGAAACATAAACTAACAGCACCATACTCACCTCAAGCGAACCCCACCGAACGCGTAAACAGAACCTAGAAACAATGATAGCAACCTACATAAATGACAACCACAAAAAATGGGACGAATACCTACCGGAACTAAACTTCGCTATTAACACGTCAACGCACGAATCGACCAAATATACACCGGCATTCTTATTATTCGGACAGGAACTAAGAGCCCCGAAAGACAGAAACGAGCTCCCCACACTACACCTGAAAGAAAAACAAGCACTAACAGAAGTCCACGAAGTCGTAAAGAACAACCAGCACACAGCTTCCCTACAACAAAAATAACAGTACGATAAAAATAAGAAAGAGTGGAAACCAAAGCACGGCGAAAAAGTGATGAAACGAAACTTCATACTATCAGATGCAAACAAACAGTTTTGCGCAAAATTGGCACCCAAATACAACGGCCCATACGAAATAATATCAAACAAGTCACCAGTCATCTTCGAAATACAGGACATAAACACAAAAAAAATATATACGGCACACGTAAAAGGCATGAAACCATACCACGAATAAAGAAACACCCGAATCTCAAAAACAAGTTACATCGCAGTCTCGCACAAACTAAAAATCCAACTTACCCGCGAATTTACTAATAAAAACTACACAACGAGTATAAATACCGGGAACACGCAACAAACCGCATTACAACTTAACTCAGCCAAGATGGCAGGACCAATAATTATTCCACCAACCAGGCGACCAGGGTCAGTAATAGTGCGCGGCAAAGCCTGAGAAATCGAAATTAGAAGGCACGACTGGGTGCGAATCATCACAACCCCAAATCCGGCCACCAGGCAAACAAAGAAAACCGACTCGAGACCCCAAGAACCGATACCGGGACCGTCAACGAGCGAGACAAACTATGAGGAGGAGGACATGGAGCCGGAGGGCTAGTCGGAGTTGTTGGGCGTTGACTATCAGAGCGAAAGCGAAATAGACAGATCGATCAACCAAGTCAATCTCCTCAACATCATCGATCAGGAAATGGAGCGACCGAACAAAAAAAACATCAGCGAGGGAAGAGGGGCAAAAGGCGAAACGGAAAACCCCGAAAATAAACCCCGAGAAACACCGGGACTCCAAAGGTCGTATTTCTCCACCCTCATTATTTCGCCTCATTAACATAAATTTAAATAGTTTTTACCCTAAACCATAGTTTTAATAATTTTTTAACATAAAACATAACACATTAGGCTAAAATAGCAAAGTATATATCGGGTGTAAAAAAAGGCTTAACCAAGCCGAATACCACATATTCTACGTATTACTACGATCATTTTTTTTCTTTTACACTATACCTGGGAAATGGCGGGTTACAGAGTTATTGACAGTCAAAGTTAAAAATTTTTTTCAAAGATTTTTACAAAATTGACTTCTGTTTGATAATACTAAACTTTTTTACAAAGAAACATGATGAAAATTTTCAGTCCTTCTTTCATAAAAGGCCTTTAAAGGGCACAGCCGGCAATGAATCGTGCGCAGTGCTCTCGCGCCACCCGCTCGCCCGCCGACCGCTTACACACACAGGCATAGTCTGTGGCGTGCGCGCTATACATTGCGGGTTAGAAATAAGTTAGGTTTTTTGATACCCAAAAATTAAAGTCATTTCCCAGCAATTATTTTTTTTGCATTCTACTTGGTTTTATGTATAGAATTCGTGGTTTCAGGCTTCGTTAAGCCTTTTTTTACACCTTGTATATACACCGTGAATTTTGAGATACCCGAGAAAATTAACTAACATACTCAGATATCGATATACATCGAATTTGGCGAATAAAAAAAACGGACCGGCGTACGGCGTTGGCGTACGGAAGGAATAACTATGAATGAAAAAAAAATCATTCAATGTTATTCCTTCCGTACGCCAATATTACGCGACTAAATTAGGTGGATTTTGGTTCCGTTAATGTTGGAATGATAATGATTACTATTTGAATTAGCAGGACTTTTATAGTGCATATTTTTTAAGAAATGTTAGGGACCTATTAAATAAATTTATCTTAAAAAAAATTTTTTTTATTCGCCGAATTCTATGTATATCGATATCTGAGTATGTTAGTTAATTTTCTCGGGTATTTCAAAATTCACGGTGTATATTCCGTTATAATAAAACATACAGATTAAACTCATTTCACTAACATTGTAAACATTAAGCAATAAATTCAATTGTTTAACAGGTTAAATAAATAAATTTAACCGACCCCAAATACGAGGAGTATTACGAATAATACATTAAACATAAAATGTTGTGACCATCTAAGTTATAACTGTCCGCGATCGCATTTACAACTATCTTTGAACATATTATTAACCCTAGAACCCTACGCGGGGTGCTGGAGCACCCCAAAAGATTTAGTTTTGGAATTTATTTTGCTAGTGTACAATGCACAGATTTGACTTCCCGTGTATTTTACCCCGTGGCCCTGCACTACTCATTGGTCAATGACGCAGCGTACGCCGTACGGTGTAGACGTGAGTACAGGTGTGGTAGGGTGCTGTGGTACCCCAGTGTAGGAATAACGTAAGTATTTTTATTTGTTCTGATTGTTATTTTTCAGTTTATTTTGACTATTTTACGTATTATTGTAAATGTTAAATGCATAATTTAAATAGTTTATTATTGAGGTTATATAGTATAACAAGACTCAAACTGTAAAAGCGAATTAATTCACGTCTACAATTTCTCGAAATGAAAAAGTAAATATTATAGGATCTTTCATCATCTGTACTTGCCTATGTGTTTTATGGACTACTTAATGCGGTTGGTTTTTTATTCCTGGGTTCTTTTTAAATGTTCCAGGGCAAATAATAAGCCTGAAATCAAGCTTCGTCTTACTTTTTTTAAAGAATTAGGTCGGAATCTGATACAAGAACATTTGGAGGAATGTCTACAAAGGTCAACTTTGAGGAGGGATATAAAAGAAAACATTTCTGCCATTCTTAAAAAACTTATGCTAGCTGATACTTCTGTGTCTGTACATCACCCACAGAGGCGATGTGGTTTCTGTCCAAAGAATAAGGACCAAAAGAGCAAGACCAGGTGCACCAATTGCAAAATCCCAATTTGTTTGGAACACCAAATAAAAGTATGCCAAAAGTGCTGTTACGTAGTAATTTTGGAGCCACTCATGGAAACTTATTTACCTGTCAACTAACCAATTTGCAGCACATTTTACACAAGCATCCCTTGTTACATTCATAAATTAACCTAGTTTACTCAATTGTTGTATTTTGCTAAAGTCTAGAAATAAACCTAAAACATAACCTCAGTGACAGTTTGTTTTTTTTATCTTGTGAAAGTTGCGCATAGGCAACTAACTTATATTTTTATTTACAACTGTCATTCTGAGAGTTCAATGTTGTCACTTTTGATTAGTCATTTGATCGTTCCATAGCAATTAGATTATAATACGCTATGCGTTCGACTAGTATTCAAAAATTAAAAAAGTAAAGTGTCTGTCAAGTGTCTTGTGTTCAGGAAGTGGAATTTTTATTATCTGAAAAAGGGTAGTTTTTGGCTGATGATATGAAGCAGGAACTACGTAATGGTTCCAGAAGCTTCCATCGCCTTGCAATAAATACCGGCGCGGAGCCGGGAAGGTCTTTTTTTGTTGCCTGTCTGCCGTCAATACAAGAAGTCCAAAGTGGTTGTGCGCCGAGGTGGATCGCCTGCCAGCCGTGTTAATTTTCAAAGCTGTTTGCAGACGGTTTTCTCCTTGAGGAGTTTCACCCTCGACTTCTTTAAAATACATATTGTACCAGTTTTTGCGAGTGACACAGCGGGATACAGTTTGGAACGACGCTTGTGCCACCGCGAGCTGCTTTTAACCCCGTTTTAAGGGTTTTTTTTTTATATTGGGAACCCGACCCCCACTCCTGCGGACTACACGCAGCTGGGGAAGGCCTGCCTCCCTGGGGTCATAGAACGCGACGGGAAGGTGTGCCGAGTCGACCTCAGGAAAGAAACTTATTTTTATTTTTTATAGGGTTTACCCACCTTAAGGGTATGGCGCCCACTAGTTATTAACGGAATAGGCTCAACCAAACCGATACTCGCTCAACCCCGTAGGTTTAAAACTTATTCTAAAATACCCACATTTCCCGACCGCTGACTGGCTGGCTCGTAACTTTTTTTTCTGTAGCATCTTGAATACCAAATTCAACCCACCACTGGAACCCTTTTTTTTATTTGGCTTAAGTAAATAATAAATCATAATCATTAAAGAGAAACAAAATCTTTTATTTAACAGTGGCGCCCAACGTGGGGCTTTTTATTTTGGAAAAGGTTGTGTCAGTCGCTGCAACCTGAGTTTTAAGCCTACGAGCCTGTGTGGTCTCGGGCCAGAATAGGACCACCCCAGTTCTTCCTTGGGTGTCGTAAGAGCCGACTAAGGGACTTACTTTTGCCCCAACATCTGGTGCACTTTTTTTTTTTTTTAATTTTTTTTCTCTCTTCTTTTCTTTCTTTAAATTTGGTTTGGCGTTTGGTTGAGCTTATAACAGAGGGTTTTATTTGTTAGTTTTGGTTTAAAACCACACCCTCAATTTTTTTTTCACATTTACAAATTATACATAATTTATTTTTGTCAATTTTTTGACATTGACTAATTCTGATTAATTGTTACCATTTTATTTTGTTTTAAAACGGTCAGAATACTATATTGTTTACGAAGTGTATTTATCAGCTAATTAACCTACACGTTTCTATTTTTGTAAAGCCAGCCCGACAGTTTTAATTTTTTGAAATTTTTCAATATGGAGCGTCCAATCAATTACAATTTATTACATAAGGATGAGCTTATTTATGAAGTCGCAATCCGTGATGAGAAGCCTGAAAATACAGTGGTGGCTCTCCGAGTTCAGATGCGTCGGTTAGCCAGGGAGGTTTCTGCCGATGATGTAGCAGACACCACTCTGGATCCTGCTTCTGAACTCCGAATTATTAAAGGGAAACTGACTGAACTCGAACAAACTTTATCAACAAGCTCATCTCATTTTAAAAAGTTTAATAGGGTTAAAGCTTTAGCAAATCATTTATATCATCGACTTAGTAGGGTTGAGCCTAGCGATGATTTAGAGGCTGAATATGCCAGTATTTAGAAATGCTTAAATACACATTTAGCAAAGATTGACACTTTAAGTCAAAGTTTTAATAGCCACTTTGGTTCGGTCGTGGAGGAGCCGATTGCGAGCGTCACAACTTCTCCGTTACGTGTTTCCTGTGGCAGCTGTGACAGTGAAAAATCCGTACGTAATCTAAATCATAAATTTGATGGTCATGCTTGCGTTAGAACCTATCTGCAAACACTAGAGGAGTTATCTCATTCTAGGGAGATTAGTGATGCAACCTTGTTTCGGTCCGCTTATGAACTATTCACGGATATTGCATTGGTCTGGTACCGCAGTATTAGAGACACTGTTACGGATTGGCTTTCTTTGAAGCGACTTTTAATTTGTGAATTTTCTCCTCCTGATTTTGATAGGCGATTGATGGATGAGATTCGCAAACGGACTCAGGGTTTGACTGAGCCGGCTTTTATTTATATTGCCATAATGGAAAACTATTTCAGTAGGCTCTCATATGAGGTTAGTGAGACTGAAAAGTTGAATATTATTAGATTCAATCTAAGACCGAATTATATTTTGGCATTGGCGCTGCAACAGATCGACACAATCGTTGAGCTTACAACCAAATGTAGACTATTAGAGCAGAGTTTCGCCTATGCTGCTGACTTTAGGGAACCTCCAAAAGCTACCGAGTCTACACTTGCTAGGGACTTAACATATGTTGCGCCCAATTATCAGCCTAGGGTTAATGAGGTCAAAGATGTATCTAACTCTTTTTGTGTCCACTGTCGACAATCAGGCCATTGGCTTTCTGATTGCAAATCGACAGAAGTAGTTTGCTACGCTTGTGGAAAAAAAGGGGTGACTAAGCCTAAGTGTCCGAATTGCAACAAAAACAAGAGTTCTGGCAACACTGTGTCTACCAATCATAGGAAAACACCACCACCAAACTCACAAAAACAAATGGCCCCGAACCGCCCAAAATACGTTGACCAAAAGCAAAATTGCGTTAAAACTGCTGCCCTTCGGAGCACAACTTGTAAAGATGAGCGTCCTCATTTAACCATTTGCATTGATAATAATAATTATCATGGTTTACTTGATTCGGGCTCGAGTATTTCCATATTAGGCTTGGATACAGGTCAACATTTTCTTGCGGCTGGAGCAACATTACACCGTGACAGTGACATTGAGAACATTTCCATGGCTAACAACTCGTTGTTTCCCATCTGCGGTCATATGTTTTTGAACGTTACGTTAGGTCAGGTCACTAGAGCTATTAAATTTTATGTGGTCCCTGATGTTTCCACCCCAATTCTTCTTGGCGTAGACTTTTGGAGAATTTTTACTTAGCTCCTAACATTTTTACGGATTCCCCGTTTGAATCCAATCCCATTGGTGGATTAGCTTGTTGTGGTCCTGGTTATCGACGGACGTGTGGCCTGCGTTAATTTTCTGCTCGCCACACCGCCGCCGTTGACCACCCAACATGTTCCTTTTTATTATTTATTATTTTGGAACTTAGTCCGCTTTAGGACTATTTGTTTTGTTTTGCCTTGTGGCGTTTTTGTTTTTTTTTGTTTCCTTCGTGGTTTCGTTTTTTGTTTATGAGCTAGAGGGCCAGCTCGAATTTTACTTGCGTAAAATTCTTCTGGCAGGAGGGGTACTGTTACGTAGTAATTTTGGAGCCACTCATGGAAACTTATTTACCTGTCAACTAACCAATTTGCAGCACATTTTACACAAGCATCCCTTGTTACATTCATAAATTAACCTAGTTTACTCAATTGTTGTATTTTGCTAAAGTCTAGAAATAAACCTAAAACATAACCTCAGTGACAGTTTGTTTTTTTTTATCTTGTGAAAGTTGCGCATAGGCAACTAACTTATATTTTTATTTACAACTGTCATTCTGAGAGTTCAATGTTGTCACTTTTGATTAGTCATTTGATCGTTCCATAGCAATTGGATTATAATACGCTATGCGTTCGACTAGTATTAAAAATTAAAAAAGTAAAGTGTCTGTCAAGTGTCTTGTGTTCAGGAAGTGGAATTTTTATTATCTGAAAAAGGGTAGTTTTTGGCTGATGATATGAAGCAGGAACTACGTAATGGTTCCAGAAGCTTCCATCGCCTTGCAATAAATACCGGCGCGGAGCCGGGAAGGTCTTTTTTTGTTGCCTGTCTGCCGTCAATACAAGAAGTCCAAAGTGGTTGTGCGCCGAGGTGGATCGCCTGCCAGCCGTGTTAATTTTCAAAGCTGTTTGCAGACGGTTTTCTCCTTGAGGAGTTTCACCCTCGACTTCTTTAAAATACATATTGTACCAGTTTTTGCGAGTGACACAGCGGGATACAGTTTGGAACGACGCTTGTGCCACCGCGAGCTGCTTTTAACCCCGTTTTAAGGGTTTTTTTTATATTGGGAACCCGACCCCCACTCCTGCGGACTACACGCAGCTGGGGAAGGCCTGCCTCCCTGGGGTCATAGAACGCGACGGGAAGGTGTGCCGAGTCGACCTCAGGAAATAAACTTATTTTTATTTTTTTATAGGGTTTACCCACCTTAAGGGTATGGCGCCCACTAGTTATTAACGGAATAGGCTTAACCAAACCGATACTCGCTCAACCCCGTAGGTTTAAAACTTATTCTAAAATACCCACATTTCCCGACCGCTGACTGGCTGGCTCGTAACTTTTTTTTCTGTAGCATCTTGAATACCAAATTCAGCCCACCACTGTAATCCTTTTTTTTATTTGGCTTAAGTAAATAATAAATCATAATCATTAAAGAGAAACAAAATCTTTTATTTAACAGTGCTCTAATTAATATTGTATTTTAAACTGTCAGGCTGATTTGTGATCTCATTGATTTAATTAACAGATTAAAAATATAATTTTTAATGACTGATTTTATTTAAACAAGCTATACACACTTTTACTTAGGGGTACCCCATCACCCCAGTGTAGGAACACCGAGTGCATCAGATAGTGTAGGGCTCTAGGGTTAAAATCGAACGTCAATTCGTGATAACTGATAGTAAATGCGCTGGTTGTACGCGAACAATAGAACGCAAGCGCACCCACCAACCAGTCAACAGGCAGAGCAGAGGCAGTGCGAATCGGGCTACGACGGCGAATGCACGCTCAAATTTTTACCCGCGCACAATACGCGACCACAGCGATGTTCACAATAGTAAATCAAAATACCGTTTTCCCATTAATCATCATTTCACGTAGTTATGTAATCATTTTTTGCTACAAATACAGTATGAAAATGTAAGAAACGTTTATTAATAGCAAATAAACGGACTTCTTAAGAATAGTTTAAAATTGGCCGGAATGAGACCTACACATTGTATATTAATTAACAACTAACTAAATTGTCAAACCGATAAACAAATATGTTTAACCGACTTCTAAAAAGAAGTGCATTGCAAACGTACACATTGTAATAATAATAATTAGCAATAAGTTAGATGGTTAAACAGAATAAACAAATACGTTTAACCGACTTCTAAAAAGAAGTGTATTGCAAACGTACACATTGTAATGTCATAATAATCGACAATTAATTAGATTGTTAAACCGAATACACAAAGATGTTTAACTAACTTCTAGAAAGAAGTGTATTACAAACTCACACGTTGTAGTTATATTAATTAGCAATTAGTTAAATTGTTAAACCGATAAACAAGGATGTTAAACCGACTACTAAAAAGAAGTGTATTACAAAAGTACGCAAATAAGTACACATTGTAAAATTAGTAAGTAATTAGATGAATTACTTAACTAATTAAACAATTATGTTTAACTGTCTTCTAGTATAAAGTGTATTGTAAATTGTCCCCAATATAAATAAGTCAGTAATTAACCGTACCAAGAAATAGAATACTTATAAATGTAAAACTTTGTAATTAACCCCCGTAGAATTGACTTCAGTACAAGCATTGTTCTAACCACCGCAATTAAATCAATCAGATCAGAACAAAACATTTGTTAGTAATATTTGGCCCCCGTAAATTTAATAAGTTATAGCATTGTGCAGAACATACAGTAAATTATTTAAACATAGATATTGTCTTAGCTAACTTTATATAATAAATAAATATACCAAATGTTAGATCAAGCCCGAGATTTTTTTACTTTGTTTCTGGTAGATTGTATAGCAGACCTTGTGATTTTTACAGGTAAAAATCTCCGAAAGCGGGGAGGAGATGTGACGAGGATCCGGCGGTGCGACATCCCTAAACACGAACCGGCAAATTGACAACCCTACGCGGCCGCACCGCGGCCGCAACGCGCCCACACCACACGTTCCGCGACGATATATAAAGCGCAATGGGAGGGAGCTCAGCGGCAGTCGTCCGAGTTCTGTTACCGTGATAAGACGTCTCCGCGCGCGCGCACGTCACCCGCTCCTATTGTCTCGGAACATCGGAACTCTGACGATTCGCTGTCCCGTCTTCCCGACTAACACTAGTTAAGGCACCATTGATGTAAAAAGTAAAGATACGGCTGACAGAACAAATCGCCTTGCATTTCCTCCATACATGACACACTAGACTGTTAGACTTTGATGTCAACTGTCAAATAGCATCATAGAGTAACCACAAAATTACTCCTAAGTAACCTTGTAAGAGCGGCTTATAACGAAAGAGGAACTAAGAAAAAAGATTTTATTTCACAGATGTTATATTTAAAGTAGTATCAGAGTAAATATAACTTTTTGCTTTTTCAAATTAAATACGTCAACATGAATTAAGGTAAAATAAAATAATCTTTATTTGCTTAAACACGGTATGCATAGGTGTTTTAAAATGAACGTACCAAGCATGTTTAGCCAACACGAGGCATGCAAATTAAATATAAAATTGAACTAAAATGAAATATAAAATTAATCTAAAATTGCATTAAATTAAATTAGGTACATAGATCATATCATATCATAATTATGTTGAAATTAATATTTATTATTTAAAAAACTCCTTTATGGTATGTGAGATTAGCCACTTATTAATTACAAATACACATATTTCAAATATATACAGGGACGTCAATGTTAGTATTGCAACTGTGCAAATAGAGGACGACATGATGTTCGTGGAGGGACACCGCATATTGCTCTTATGCATCTTTTTTGGGCAATAAAAGCTCTATTTATATTAAGTAGTATCACATCAGTAAACTGTAGCGTAATTTAGAACCTACACTGCATGATGGGTAGCAATCGCAGTTTTTGTTACAGATCTAACCTGCTTTAAAGCATAAATAAACTTATTGACTCTGTAAGGATAGGTCCAGATCGGGCTAACGCGCCGTGAATGCACAGGACGCGCACAGCGCGCGATTTGCGATCCGTTACTGCAACAGATTGGTGCGCCTCTTTAGCGCAACTCATGCAAGGCTTGTACAATGCGCGCGATCTGCGCGCGTGCAGTTCTGGTTCACGTTCGATTCGCGCGGCTCGCGCGCAGTCTCGCGCTGCGCCTGATGTTCAAACATTAACTATATGCGTTTTCCAATTTACGTCTTGTTCTATAGTTAAACCTAGGAACTTCGTTTGTTTTACTTCGTTAATTTTCGTGTCTTTATAATGAATATCAATATTTTTGTTTCTGTTTAATTATATGTAAGTAATTAGTAAATACTTTAACATCAACATTACTTTTAAATAAAACTATACTTTTCTTATAAGTTGTAATGATGACTAATCTATACATATAATTGAAGCTATAAAACAAAAAACAATTTCTCTCTCTATCTCTCGAAATGAAACAAAAGGTATGATTCCGAATTCAGCAGCACGCAGTAGTGCTGGTCCCCATATTTTCTATATGAGTTTATATGAGATTACATCGACAACCATCTGGTGTAGTAGCGCTCCGGACTACAATGCGGGTTCGACTCCCGCGAGGGGCAAATGTTAGTGTGATGAGCACGAGCATTTGCACCTAAGTCATGGATGTTTATAAATGTATTTAAGTAGTTTATAAATATATTTAAGTATGTTTATTATCTGTATCTAGTGGCAATAGCACAAGATTTGCTTAGTTTGGGGCTAGATAATTGGGTGTTTGTGGATACAATTTATTTTTATAAGTATACGGAATCATACCTTAAAACTTTTCTAAAAAAACTATATTAGATAATTTATATATATTTATTAATTACATTTCACTGTCCTTCGAATAAAACATTTTTTTTTACTTATGCCTTTTGTTATTTTTGACATGTTTTCAATTTTTGACTCATAGTGCTTTATCACGTAAAATTAAAATAAGTATTCAATAAATCATCATAAAATAAAATATTTATATTACATCGCATGTACTGGACTGCGCTCAGTGCACTGTGAGCACTAATGCACGCCGCTACAAAGTTGTATCGGTTTTGCACGGTAAATATGGCGTTGCTTCGTAAAATTGACAAAGAAGTTGGAAAATTGTTAAAGTAATGTAAATAAGTTTAGTGTTTATCAAATATGCGGATTATTGGTGAGAAGTAAAATTAGAATTTGTTTTAATGACCTTTCTGTCGTAATTTATGCAACCTTTTAGTGAACATTTAGGCATATTTATTTTTTTATACAAATGTCAGATCACGATGACCGCCGACCACTGACTACGTCACTTCGGCCTCGGTCGGGTCATTTTCGGGTCTCTTTAGGTCCAACACCCAGACGTGTGGTCCGCCCTGTCCTTACGAAGTAATATATAAGTCAATGTAAGGCACCTTACCCGTTCCCCGATCCGAAGGTCTATCGGCAACAACGACTCCGGTCGTAGGAACCGAGCCTTTACTCCCGTACCTTGACCGCGCTCCTGCGGTGAGCCCATCCCCGGCCCGGACGCTCTCGCAGCCTCGAGCTGCTGACGACTCCGCATGCCAGCCTTCATCTCCCGGTAGCTACATTAGACACTAACAAAACGCCCGCCAAGTTCCGCCGCCGTCCGTGACTCGCGATACCGTCCCGAGGGAAACCGCGCTGATCCCCGTCGCTCTGCCTCGTCCGTATAAGTGTGTAAAAAGTAAGACAGCAGTCACAGATTAGGCCTAGTCTAAGGGTTAGGAGTGAATTAGCATAAGGAACTCGATGTATGTGTAAATCTAACTGAAATATATATCATAAAACGTCTCGTTGGTTTCTGTGTCAATTCCCTGGTTAGTTAGTTAGTTAATTTAGCTGGGAGGTGTCCGCACTTAGCCTCTCGATTGGGCCATTGTGCGTGCTGTGTCCTTCCCCTACTCCAACCAGCCCAAGTCATCCCAGAAGGCCAGCAGACCCTTCAGGCTCCTGAAGGCCTCCGGGAGTGATCCTGGTGATTGGAGAATCCGTGCTCGTTGTTCTGCCACACTCTCGCACTCCATGAGCACGTGCCGCGGCGATTTCTCTGCCGCCATGCATCCTCTGCATGTGGGGCTGTCTGTTACTCCTATGTGGAATAGGTGCCTGTTTAGTGAACAATGACCGGTTATAGTACCTACAACCTTCCGAAGTGCGTTCCGTTTTAGTCTGATGAGGCTGCGGGCAAGCTTTTTTGATGCTGCCGGAATTGCATCTTTTGTTTGCCTGCATCCTACACTGTTCATCCATTCGGTATGGTGTGTTCCTGTGGTTCTTTCACGCAGCCACGTTTTAAATTGGGCCTGAGGTATAGGCAGTAGTGGTTCCGGTCCATGGACTACTACCTTCGATCCTCTTTTGGCCAGTTCGTCTGCGGTGTCATTTCCCAGTGAGTTGCTGTGTCCTTTGATCCATTGCAGAACTACTCTGTTCGTGTTTGCAATGGATTGGAGTGCATTGTGACACTCTAGTATGAGTGCGGAGGTTACGACATTGTTTTGTAGGGCTTGGAGTACGGATGCACTATCCGAGACAATTTTTATGCCAAGATCTCGGACGTCTCTGGCTGCAACCGCCTGTGCCGCTTTAGTTATACCAATGCATTCTGCCTGGAAGATGGAGTTTAACTTGTCTAGTGTGGTCGATATGTTTATGTTTAAATCATTCGAGAAGACGCCGGCTCCGGTACCATGTGCCGTTTTTGAGCCGTCTGTATATATCCTAACTTCATCGACGCCAGACTTGTCTTTTGGTTTTTCTGTGAGTTGGATATTGTATTGAAGATAAATAACACTTAAAAAAAATCATTGACCTCAGGTGGGACCTCAATGATTTTTTTCAAGTGTTATTTATCTTCAATTAAACCTTGCATGGAATTGCTAAAAAACAAAAATTTTCAATGGATATTGTATCTTCGATCGAAGAAGTGTTGACACGGAGTTCTGTCCATGGGCGCCTAGAGGAGTGGTTATTCCTTTAGGACCTCCTGCAGAACTTTTGAGTGTGTTGTTTCTATGTTTTGTTTCCATAGTCCGTTTGCTCTTAGTCTCAAGGCGGCTGACTGTGCTTACTCCTGTATGATGAGATCTAGCGGTCTCAAGTTTAGGAGGAACTCGAGCGCGGCTGATGGGGTGGTTCTCATGCATCCAGTAGTTGCTACGCTCGCTAGTCGCTGTAGACTCTGGAGTTTTGTTTTCGCTGTGGTCAGTGTTCTGGGCCACCATACAACTGATCCATAAGTTATAGAAGGTCTGATAACCGATGTATATAGCCAAAGTGTGATTTTTGGATTTAGACCCCAACTTTTACCAACTAGTCTTCTACATTGACAAAATGCTATACAGGCCTTCTTTATTTTTGTATCAATATGACTCGCCCAATTCAGTTTGTTATCAAGGATAACGCCCAGGTATTTTACCTGAGTTGATAGCGAGAGTTCTGTGTTAAATAGTTTTGGTAATTGTAGTGGAGGTAACTTCCTTTTGTTGGTGAAAAGGATAAGTTCTGTCTTTTTCGGGTTTACTGATAGTTGATGCTCGTCACACCATTTTTCTACTATCTGAAGTGCTGAACGCATAATTCCGCAGAGCAGATTTTCAGCGTTTCCGTTTATCAGTATTGTTAGGTCGTCTGCATAACCAATAGTAGTGTATCCTCTTTCGTTTAGTCTGTACAGTAGGCTATCCACTACTATGTTCCATAGGAGTGGTGAAAGGACACCACCCTGGGGGCATCCTCTTACTACCTTTGCTCTTGTGGTAGTGTTCACCACTATTTGAACCGCCCTTTTACTTATTAGTTGCGTTATCCAGTTTTTTATGACTGGATTGACGTTGTATTTTTGTAGGGCGTGGTTAATGCTGTTGTGCATGGTTTTGTCGAAAGCCCCTTCTATGTCTATGAAGGCAGCTAGGGTTGAAGCTTTATTTGTGATAGCCGTTTCTATTTTATGCACCACCATGTGCAGCGCTGACTCTGTTGATCTGCCTGTTCTGTATGCATGTTGTTGGGGATGTAGTTGCTTACGGTTTAGCGCTCCGTCCCTTAGGTATCGGTCTACTAGTCTTTCCAGTGTTTTTAGTAGGAATGATGTTAGACTAATGGGCCTGAAAGCTTTGGCGTGCGTGTAGTTTTCCTTGCCTGGTTTTGGCAGGAAGACTACTTTAGCCTCTCTCCATGTTTTTGGTATGTATTTGAACGCAATGCAGGCCCTGTAGATTGGTAGTAGATGTTTTGTTACTTGGTTGGTCTGCCATTGTAGTAGTGCTGGAAAGATTCCGTCCAGCCCTGCCGACTTGAAGGGCTTAAAGCTCTTTAGAGCCCATTCTATTTTATTTGTCGTTACTACCTTGTCTGCAATTTCCCATTCTTGGGTTGTTGGTGTGCTGTATTGCTCGTCAGACCACCCATAGTCTGACGTTATTTGACAGCCTGGGAAGTGAGTTTCCAGTAGTACTGTACTGGTTTCCTCATCTGTGTTTGTGTAAGTGCCGTCTTCTTTCTTCAGGGAGCCCAGGAGTTTGAGATCGCCTTTTGAATTGATTTTCTTTATTCTTGCGGCTTGGTTAGTTGAGTTAATGGTATTACAGAAATCATGCCAGCCTTCCGTTCTCCGGAATCTGATTCTTTTCTAGTAGTGTTTTTGTGCTGTTTTGTATTTTTCCCAGTCTTTAGTGGATCTGGTGTTTTTTGCTCGGTTAAAGGGTGTCCTGAGTCTCTTGCGTAGTCGATCGAGTTCTGGCCCCCACCAGGTACTTTTACTCGACGATTTGGGTGTTACTTCAGGAAAAGCCAGTTCATAACTGTCTCTAAGGGATTCAGTTAGGAGCTGAACGTTTGATTCTATGTTATCAGTACTAAGTGTTACGTCTGTTAGTTGTACATCACCTAGCGACTTGGTTAGTAGATTTATGTACCTTGTTATATCTGTTTTGCGGGGATTGCGATATGGAACAGGGTGTGTTTGTGTGTACTGTATTTGGAAACAGACGCGGCGATGGTCTGCGAAGGAGGGTTCATTTGATACATGCCAACCCTCAATGCGGTCTGCCTCCGCGTGTGTTGCCAAAGTAACGTCTATGATAGATTGATACCTTGAGCTTACGAAAGTGGGTTCTATACCTCTGTTCATAATGTTCAGGTTCGCTTGGTGTAAATATTCGGCTAAAGACTCACCCCTTTTGTTTGTGTCCTTACTTCCCCACAGCGGGTGATGTGCGTTGCAGTCTGCGGAGATGATCAAGTCCCATTCGTGTGCTTCGCAGTGTTGTACCAGTTGGGCTAGTTCCCTTGCAGGAATTTCGCCCTCACTTGGCATATACACCGAAGCTAACACTAGGACGGTTTGTTGTGCTGTAGATATCTCCACTGCTGTGAGGTCTCTAGAACAGAATTGGTTAAGCAAGGTTGTTGTTACGTTATTAGGCATGTAGATGCAGGTTCTCGGTTTTTCAACTGAGGTGTCCAGCAGTAACTTACCACCGATGTTGTTTAGACCGCAGACTCTATTATTTCTGATCTAGGGCTATTGGATCAGAGCGACGGTCTTGTTGTTGACCTCCAGCACTCTGCGTAAAGTTGCCGCCGCTATCTGCTTGTGCTGGAGGTTTGTTTGTATAACATTGAGGGAGCTAAGGGCTACGCAGGACGTCATCTTCGTCGCTGGTGCTCCCCTCAATGTGCAGCGCCGAGTTCGTCTCCATCTCGCTCATACCCGGTTGGGGAGCTGAGGTGGATGCCGCTGGGTTGGATGCTGTCCCTGCGGCCTCACTCGTCGCTGTCGGTTCCGGTCCGGTTGTTGCGGGCTCGTCCGGAGAGAAGAAGCGGATGTAGCCACTGCCGGACATATGGGCTACTCGGCGATCTCTCTCCAGGATGGTTTGCTTCTGGTCTTCGGGGATTCCTAGGATAAGGTGAATCACCTTTTCCTTGGAATCCTCCTCTCGAGGCTTGTTGTCCACCGTCATATCATAACACTGCCATGAATCAACTTTGTACCACAGGTTCTGGGCGCAAAGGACTCGGTGCAGTGTGGCAGCGTCAGTGATACGGGAGTGGACAAGCAGCCCCGCCTTTAGCTTTTTCTTCATCTCTGACTGTTTAATAACAGTCAGAGTGGTGCCCGGTATGGGTGATGGTAGGGTTTTGACCCTATCGACCAGCCAGCCGAGAGTGTTTGCATCCTCGCACCACATCGCTAGTGCCCCATCCAGAAGGAAGGGGCGTCCGCGGAATAAAGGAGCTTGCGCGCTCGGAGAGGGTGGAGACAGGACAGCCTGCAGGATACTATCGTCGATAGTCTCCTTGAGCTGATCTGCCTGCGTGGACGAGAGGTCCCTCGGCGGAACGGTGGTAACCGCTACTCTCAGATGCGATTTATTCGCATCTGCGTAGCTCATCGTCCGCTTTGGCCTCGTATCGGTTTTTGCGCGTTTGGCTTCGAGGAAGTTCGCTCACCCGGGCGATCCCCAGGCCCAGACTGCTCCTTTTCAGGAGCAGGGGAAGCATTCGCAGCAGGTATCCGGCTACGATGACCTCTCGGCTTCCTTCTCCTTTTCGACTGTGCTGGTGGTGGTGGTGGTGGTGGTGGTAGTGATGTTGGTGGTGGTAGTGGCGGCGGAGCCGGTATAGTCTGTGTCGCTGCCACCTCCGTGGAGGTGGGCGGCGCAGATTCGCGCTGCGTTTCCGCTGCTACGTCGTCGGCTGCCGCTTTGGTAATAAGCTTCCGGGCTTTCCTTTCCGCGCGCCGGTTGTGGCGACTACGTTCCGGTTGTCCCGTTGGCCCTTGGTTTGGTGTGTGGTTTGGTTTGTGTGGTGGAGCCGCTGAGCCAGTCTTCCCCTTTTTTAAGGGGCGCTTGTGGGCGACTACGGTCCACTGGTGTTGTGGTGGCACAGGTTCTGTGCCAGTAGGTATGGCCTCTGCGAGGCCTGACAGGTCCAGGCTGGAGCCTGGTCCCGTTTGTGGTATACTGCCAGTAACATTCACCGACGCTGGGGCCTGGACGTCCACCCCTGCGCGGCCTTCGGTAACAAATTTCACACTCGCAGGCCCGGGTACCTGCGAGCGCCGGGCGTTAGCCGGATCACATGACAGAATCGCATCAATATTTGTACTCATGTCATTAAACGAAGGGGGTTTGGGAAATAATCACACAGCACTTTCCCAAGGTGCTGTGGCCGTGCTTTCAGAAGGGATTTAATCCTTCTGGGCTTACGGATGCCTGTGTGTGGTTTTGCGCCGCCACGGTTCGGCTATGCCGGTTTGGAGAAGGAATTAGGATGGGACTGGGGGTGAGGATATTTTGGGGTACGGCCAGAGGTTTCTGTTATACCAGTAGCTTAAGGCAATTGGCCAAGGCCCGTTCTTGGCCAATTACCTTAAGCAACCTCGGGAAGGATAGTCCACTGGCCTTGTCTGCGGGATCTCTGCGACCTGCGCTCCTCCTAAGACCATTCACCAAACCCAGCATCGGACAGATGCTGGGAGTAGGGGAATTACTAATCAAAGTATGTATTAAAATACAGATGTTGATTGATCTTGCCCCCGCCCCTCTAATTTTTCTCTCTACTTGACTTGATCCAGACTTATAGAAGGTATTAGTCAGTTTTAATTGGCAATTTCTTTCACTTGGAACTTGGAAGAAGCATCTATTAATGGCCACATCGATCCGAGCCATTTAACACATAATATAAAGTCATACTGAAATCAAACCATTACACCTCATAATGTCCTCATCGCGCAAGTCATTCATACTGTACGCAAATCCATTGCTCGAACTATTTAGAGAAATGAATTAATCAGTAATAACTACAACGGTACACAATAAAAACATTTGCGTTTCTCGAAACGTTGAATAACGATGTAGCATTCTCGCGAGAATATTTACAATACCATCTTATTTACACGCCCAGACACGTGCGCAGAAATTATTACTTATTCTAATATTGCATAAGTCCGTCAATCTTAGCGAAGGAAAGGAGCCACGGCAAGTTGTGCGAGTAAACTCGTATGACTTTGAAGTTGGACGGTAGGTATAAAAATATAATGAGTTAAGACCAAATGTAGCGATGATATCGGAATTGCTAGTAACAATTGGAAGATAATGTTAAGAAGAAGAATGGAAAATAATACACTGATTATATTGTATAACAAATAACAACAGGAAAGTGACACCATTGCTTGGCTGCGCGGATTGAGCTCAGGGCCGTAACCATGAACTCTTAAAACAATCTCAAAGTTGTCAAATCTGTCAATTTAGGTACGTCATTTCATACAAAATTTGACAGAAATGATAATGTTTGACAGATTTGAGATTGTTTTAAGAGTTCGTGGTTACAGCCCTGATCGTGTGCGCGAAAGACACCGTTTGATTCAGCGAGCGATTCAATAAAAAAACGATATAGGTAGTTATTGTAACATAATAATGACCTATTCCTGGTAGGATAACCTTTAATTAAGTACACATCCCTTTACCGCACGCGCCGCGGGCTGGGGCCAGTACGTATGCTGACGAGGAACTCAGGCCTGAGCTAGCCGTAAGGGTTCTTCGTCACACACTACCTATGAACTTAATAAAAAACCCAAAAAAGTCCGTCGGGGGCTGCCATCACTATTTTAAACTTCAACATAAATAGTATATTCATAAATAGGTATAGCAAAAAACAGCATCAAAATCAGACTAGTAGTTTTGGTTTTTCATTACTTAGACTTGTCGTGTGGTGTCGGCACGTTAAAAGAATTGCATCACCCCTTCACTTCCTATGGGTGTCGTAAGAGGCGACTACAGGAGAACCGCCATAAGAAGACGGGCAGCAGCGTCTCCTCTCCACCATTAGCAAAACTGCGATCGCCAACCCGCCTGCCAAGCGTGGCGATTATGGCAAAATCCTTCTTTTGGAGAGGCCTGTGTCCGGCAGTGGACTGATATGGGCTGGAGATGATGATTACTTAGACGAATTATATTTACTACCTATACCGCCTCCGTGAGTTGTTACCGTGGCACCTATGACCTTAAAACTTTCACCAATCAAACCCGAACCCATCACTGAAAACCGCATCAAAATATCTCCAATTATTCAAGTTCATTTAATGGTAGCCCCCGACGGATTTTTTTGGGTTTTTTTATTAAGTTCATAGGTAGTGTAATATGATATTGACACATCTATAGCTTTGAGACACAGATCGGTACGTAGGGAAGTGCTATGAAAACTGATACTCTATTGTTTATATGACCGACTCCGCGATAGACCAACTCTACTTTACGTCAATTATATCTCGTAACATACTTAAATCTTTAAGTCGAGGGTTTTTTAAATTATTTTATCCTTTTCCAATAACGTTTTCAGCGTCGTGGGTATTTCCAAATTTTTTAATTTTGCTTTTTATTTCAAACTTTTTAGAGGGCATAGGTGTTATGTACAGTGCCAGTTTTAGCACTACCAGCACCCTGGACGAGATTTCTACGGCGCCATTATCTGCCATTCAAAACAAGACAAGGGATAAAATGAAATACCTATAGTCCATATAAACTTCGACTAATAGGACGTAGGAAACCAAAGGATATTCGTCCGGGGCATTCATCACCCCGGACCGCCGCAAGGTGTAGACGTTTCCACTATTTCTGTGCTAGTTGATGTCTTAAATAAAATATTAAAGTTTTGTAAAATTAAATCAGAACACAATAATAGGAGTGCATAAGTGACCAGGAGCTATCAGCGCACGGGAGGCCATCTTAGTAAGGTAACCTAAGCCCCGCCCTACTTGCATCAACTTGCACTACTGCTTTGCTGACCCCACCCACTAACACCTGACTGGCTCGCGCCACGCCACGCTCGTCTTACATCACTTACGCCGCTTGCGCACTCCAAACGCTTTCTGCTCGCCTGGTACTCGCCGTGTAGTGATGTTGCATTCTACACTGAATAGAGCTTTGTCGGAAACAGATATGTCAATTTCCGCATCGCTAGGAAATGAATCGCCATTGAATGCTGTTTCTGATCGCTTACGCAGACCAGCCCAAGATATGACGAGTCAATTCGACTCCTTTAAAATGGAGGTGAGACAGCTTATAACTACTTTTATGACATCGCAAAGGGAAGAGATGAGACAACTTAATTTAACAATGAAGGAAATACAGGACACTAGCAAGAACATTGAGGCATCTGTCACATTTGTAACCTCACAAAACGAGGAGTTAAAAAAGCAAATAAACAGCTTAGAACAGCGGTCGAGGCAAGATAGAGAATATATATTATTTCTGGAAGACAAACTGGATG
This sequence comes from Anania fuscalis, assembly GCA_950371115.1. Lineage (NCBI taxonomy): Eukaryota > Metazoa > Arthropoda > Insecta > Lepidoptera > Crambidae > Anania > Anania fuscalis. Next base: position 16,906,451 of record OX493326.1, on the reverse strand, counting down.
ATCTGCAGCTTTCGTCTCGTAAGAGTAACTTTGAAATAAAAGGCGTGCCTAAAAAGGAGTCTGAAACAAAACAAGACCTAATTGAAATGGTTGTAAACTTATCCGAGTCTGTTGATTGCAAAATCAGCAAGTCAGACATCAAGGACATTTATAGAATACGGAGTAAGAAACCAGATCAAAAGAACACTCCCATTGTGGTAGAAACTGGTTCTGTCTTGATGAAGACAGATCTATTAAAAATGGCCAAATCATTTAATATAAGAAATAAAAATAAATTATGTGCCAAGCACCTAGGTCTAAAGTCACACGCAGACACGCCGATTTTCCTCTCTGAGAATTTGACTTCAAAAGCTTCCTGTCTTTACTTCCTGGCCCGTGACCTGGCCAAGTCTAAAGGATATAAATTTGTGTGGACATCCTATGGCAAGATCTAATGTACGTAAAAGTGAGCAGTCCCCGGTCATTGTGATCAAGACGGAGCAACAGGTACACATGTTACTCTTGGAACAAGACTGACTATATTACTTTTTGAGTGTAATGTCTAGCGTGTTTTCTCTGTGCTTTTGTGATAATTATGTGAAAAACAAACTTTATTTGTGTCCTAAACCTAACATTCAGAAGAAGTACTTAATGTATTATATAAAAACGTATGCACTCCAATTTGAAACAATGTATAATATAAAAAACACTTACCAAATATATCCCTCACTTTTACACACACACCTACACACCTCAACACAAACGCTTGCCACACGTATACATACTTACATACACACACTCCTATTTACTATTTACTTACACACACACGTTGAACAGTTTAAACTCAAAATACAGCGACTAAACGCACTTGATCTAAGTATACCTCTACAATCTGTAAAATCTTGCCACACTTATATAGACATATGTACAAATACACGAACCCTGAAAACAATTACCACTGGCTTATATCTATTTATTCAACTAAAATATGGGTGACACACTACACTCGTTACAGGAATTAGACAACATTGAAATAGCCCATGCAATTGAGTGCAATGGAGCCGAGGTTGAAAAACATATACGTATAAATAAAAATGACTTTACCTTAATAGCACAGAACATTGTCAGTATATATCGTAATTTTAATGACTTTACACTTACGTTGTCTACCTTATCGTTTGAAACCGATGTCATTATTTTTACCGAATGCAGACTAAATCAAAACAAACCTCTCCCGCAACTAAACAACTACGAATCCTACAGTACAACCAGCCAACTTAACCAATGTGACAGTGTAGTTGTTTATGTTAAAAAATCTTTAAAGCATAAAGTAAAGGAAGTACATCTGCAACATGCTTCATGTCTGCAGGTAGAAGTGCTAAATAACACAATATTGTGTATCTATCGGTCTCCGTCGAGCCATGACGCAGAAAAATTTACTAATTCTTTAGGCTCTCACCTAGAGTCACTTCTCGGCATAGTAGTATAATAAAAGCAGGTGACATTAATATAAATATACGGCCTAAATCTTAGAACCATCACATGAATTTAAAAATCGAATGCTCTACTTAGATATTCTTGCTAATTATGTTATACTTGCTGGACATACACTACCTACGAGGCAACAGAACTGTCTGGATCATATCATGTTAAAAATAAATAAAATTAAATATAAAGCAAGGATAGCAGTTATGCACACCACTATTACGGATCATTTCACTACATTTCTTTCAATTTCAAAATTAAAAAATCAACCTATTGAAAACAAAAATAAACAAACCATACATTTTTAAACTGCTTTAAAAAATCTGCAGGGTAAAAGCTTACCCGAATCCAGTGAATACTGTGACGATCCAGTTGTGGTGACTGACCAGTTATTGGACAAAATGACTAAAAGTCTAAAATCGAATACTACAGTAACTCCTGTACCATGCTGTAAAAGGATTAAACAACCGTGGATCACGCCAGGTCTCTTACGCTGTATCAGACACAGAAATAAACTTCAGAAAAATCTACGAAATGACCCACATAATTACATTCTTCGAGTTACGTACAGACGGTACAGGAATTACTGTAATAATCTAATAAAAAGAATAAAAAGAAAATATGACAGAGATAACATTATTAAATCCTTAAAAAATAACCAACTGCTATGGAAAAATAATAAAAACATCACATTTACAAATAAATCACAAAACTCGAACACTGACCTACTTAACATAAAATCATCGTAAATTTTTGTTTTTAGCAATTCCATGCAAGGTTTAATTGAAGATAAATAACACATGAAAAAAATCATCGACCTCAGGTGGGACTCGAACCCACGTCCCATCGCATACCGGGCGAGTGCTTTGACCACTAAGCTACCGAGGACGTCACGTGACAAGATGAAATTCCTCAAGTGTTTTTTCTCGCTGTCAAAGCTAGCGTATTCTGATCAATGTTATAGCTATATTTATAGCTGAGTAGTATACTACCGTCAACACCCTATATAAATATTTTTACAAATATTTGACTATTGGTTAAGATCAGAAATGCTTAAACATTGTAATTTTTTGTTTTTAGCAATAAAATCATCGCCTATTGAATCTGCAAACTTCAATAACAATTACTTTACTAACGTAGGAATTGAACTTGCAAACAATATCAAGCAACAAGGCACAAATACTCTTAAAGATTTTTTGGATATAAATTTGGTGCCGCCATTCTCTTTTGTTCTTCTTCATACACATATTAATGAGGTAAAGAGCATTATTTTAAACCTAAAATCAAATAGCGCTCCAGGTTGGGACAGTGTCCCCAACAAGTTTTTGAAATTGGCAGTCGATGACTTGGCTCCTATCATCACCCACTTGGCCAACCTATGCTTTGATAAAGGGATATTTCCTACTCAATTGAAACAATCAATTGTTACACCTGTGTACAAGGGCGGTGCTAAAGACGAAATTGGTAATTATAGGCCAATTTCAGTCCTTTCAGGCTTGTCAAAAGTACTAGGGAAATTACTCAATATTGGACTACTCAATTACCTTAATAAATTTAATTTGCTTTCTCCTAATCAATTTGGCTTCAGACGAGGAAAATCTACAGAAGACGCAATAACGGAGTTAAGTTCTTTTGTAACTGAGCAACTGGATCATGGGAAAAAATGTCTGTCGGTTTTCCTTGATCTGAAGAAAGCATTTGATACTGTCTCGATCCCTATACTTATATACAAGCTGGAAAAAATTAGCGTAGTGGTAAACGACCGTCTGGTGTAGTGGTTCGCGCTCCGGACTACAATGCCTGGCGGTTGCGGGTTCGAATCCCGCGAGGGGCAAATGTTAGTGCGATGAGCACGAGCATTTGCACCTAAGTCATGGATGTTTATAAACGTATTTAAGTATGTTTATCCGTTATCTAATCGCCATAGCACAAGCTTTGCTTAGTTTGGGGCTAGATAATTGGTGTGATTGTGGAAAACAATTTATAATTTATTTATTTATTTATCTAATTTTACATAAAAATTATAGGTAATTAGTATCAAGATTGTCGTGTGGCGTACCGCAGGAAAGCGTTTTGGGACCTACATTATTTTTGATTTATTTAATGACCTGTGTAGCATGAACATACCAAATGCTAAGATCTTGTCTTATGCCGACGACACCGCCGTGGTCTTTGCTGGTGAGACATGGGAGTTAGCTAAGAGGAGAGCTGAATTGGGTCTGGCTAGAGTCGCTCTGTGGCTGCAGCAAAATCTTTTAACACTTAATAAATCTAAAACAAATTACATTTGTTTTAGTATCTACAACAGCTCGCAGCCGCAGACTGACTTTAGACTGAAAATACATGAGTGTACTGGGGACACTAACAAAAAGGCTTGTAACTGTTCCACGATAGAAAAAGTTCTACAAACCAAATATTTAGGAGTCATTATGGACAAGAGACTATCGTGGTACCCACATCTAGAGCACGTTGTTAGCAGAACCAGGAAACTAATCTGGATATTTAAAACCCTTAGACACATAATACCTGATATAACTAATCACCTAGACTCTCCCAGACAACTTCTCAATCAAATTTATATCTCTCTTGCACAATCTATAATAACTTATTGCATTCCGGTCTGGGGTGGTGCTGCAAAAACCCAGTTCCTCCATTTAGAAAGAGCGCAACGAACCCTGATCAAAGTTATGTACTTCAAGAAAAGACGGTTCTCTACCGAAAAGTTGCACCACATCAGTGGCGTTCTCTCTGTCCGAAAATTATATGTAGTTATAATAATCCTAAAAACCCAAAAATCCTTGAAATTTGACCCGCTTCTATTGGAAAAACGTCGAAAAGATGCTGTAGCTAACGTAATTGTAACAAAAACTAAGTTTGCTAGTAGACAATTTAACTCGCGTTCGGCAGTCCTGTTTAACAAAATAAACAAAAATATACATTTATGATAAAACCTATTTCGAATGTAAAAAACTTTTATTAAAATGGATACAGACACACACACACACACACACACACACACACACACACACACACACAGATATTATAAATATAAGTATACAAACACGATTAGACATCACATCGATATGTTTAAGTTATTAAAGAAAATAAAATTATTCATCAACTTATTAAGAATCGGGGAATACTTATAACTGAAAAACTTTAATAATTAACAAGTGTACCCACTATAATGAGATTCAGATGGTGTACCAGAACCAGCGCGAGCGAGGCGAGCGCGCAATTTTTTTGCGTTTTAAATCTTATAAAGCTATGTATTTCACTATAATTTAACAAGTGTGGTGAAATACTATTTTAATGTAACCGAAAAAACTGGGGTGTAAGGGGGCACACGCACATCTTCTGCCCGAAGTGCCAACCTCACCTGTCCGTGGTGCACCCTGCTGGACAACGGACGAGGCTCTGGCGACCGAACCGTTGCTGGCGGCATACCCAACAAAACGCAGAGCCAAATATCTCTGGCCAGTGGCGAGCAGCAGCGTCACCGGTGCGAGGCTCTGTGCTGCGCTCACCAACCCGCTTGCCCAGCGTGGTGAGTATGGGCATATACCCCCCATGAGTAGAAGAGAAAAACCACGGCCCCTAGTTCCCGGCCGCCCTACTATTCTGGGTCACGGCAGCGGCCTCGGTTATGGTAGCACAGGGGGTGCGAAGAATCCCCGGGCTACGGATGGCTGCCACAAACGACTGACCTTGGCAACGTATAACGGACGCAGTCTGCGGCTGGATGAAGACCTGGTCGAACTCGAGGAAGAGCTTAAAAACATCAGATGGCATATTCTAGGGTTGTCAGAAGTTCAAAGACAGGGGGAGGACACGATGACCCTTGAATCTTGCCCCATTTTCTTCTTCCGAGAGGGAGACCAACTCTCCCAAGGTGGCATAGGTATCCTTGTTCACAAAGATCTCCGTGACAACGTGCTTGAGATATCCAGCGTGTCGACCCGGGTAGCGTACCTTGTACTAAAACTGACCGAGAGGTACTGCCTCAAAGTCATACAGGTATATGCGCCGACGTCGACAGGGCATTCGGATGATGTGGTCGAGGCCGTGTATGAAGATATATCTAAGGCCATACATCATACAACCAAGATCCACTTCACCGTTGTCATGGGCAACTTCAACGCCAAAGTAGGAGTACAGGAACGCGACGAATCGTGTGTAGAAGAGCACGGCTTTGGAACCAGGAACCACAGGGGGCGAATGCTGGTAAACTTTCTGAGTATGCAGGGGCTCTTCTGCATGAACAGCTTTTTCCAGAAGAAGCCCCAGAGAAAGTGGACCTGGCTAAGCCCCGATGGTAAAACGAATAATGAGATAGACTTCATCATGACGGACAAGAAGCATATATTCAGGGATGTCTCTGTGGTAAAAAGGTATAACACCGGTAGCGACCACCGACTGGTTAGAGGCACCCTAAATATCAACGTTAAGCTGGAAAGAAGCCGCATGATGGGGTCGACTCTTCGTCCGCCACATACTTAGAATCCAACATAAACAACGCATTTGGGGAGTTTCATGAATTACTGTGTCTATTTTATAACCTCTGCTTCCCAAAAATAAAGATAAAACGTAATATTACAAATAAAAACAAACAAAGCTGGATAAGCAAAGGCATAAAAAAACAGTTGTAAAACAAAAAGATCACTCCGGTGCAGTTACTATAAACATAAATCTATGACTAACAAAAATAATTATATTAAATATTCAAAAGTATTAAAAAAATGTATTGATAATTCAAAAAGAAATTCTAATACAAGATTTATAAATAATAGCAAAAATAAATGTGTAGCAGCATGGAGGCTAATTAAAAATGAAATCAGCAGCTCAAAAAAAGAAAATGACATCTCTGAAATAAAAATCAATAATCAAACCTTGACCAATCCTTTTGACATCGCCTCAGCTTTTAATGACTACTTTATAGAATTGACTAATACCAACTATCGTGCCACAAACACACAGGGACATAAAGCAAAAACTGCAATAATATCCAACTCAATGTTTCTTCGGCCTATGTCGAAAGAAGAGGTCAAAAAAGAAATAATGCGTTTAAATAACACCACATCTGAAGGGTTCGATGGAGTTAGTACAAAGATAGTCAAAGCTTGTGTAGATGAATTGGCTCCTATTCTGACTTACTTAGTCAATCTTTCATTTGCATGTGGTATTTTCCCCGAACTACTAAAAGAATCGGTCGTCAAGCCACTTTATAAAAAAGGCGAAAAAAACGACGTCAACAATTACCGGCCAATCACACTGATTTTATCTAAAATTTTTGAGAAGTGCATATACAAGAGACTACTTAACTACTGCAACGCGTTTAACATAATAAAAAATGAACAGTTCGGCTTTCAAAAGCAAAAGTCAACAACACTTGCCATTTTTTCTCTTGTAAATACAGTGCTAGCAGATCTTAATGCTGGACACCTAACAACGGGATTATTTTTTGATCTATCAAAAGCCTTCGATTTTGTTAATCATAACCTCCTACTGCAAAAGTTAGAAAACATTGGAGTGAGAGGCCCTACGTTGAGGTGGATATCTTCTTACCTGGATAATCGATGTCAGCGTGTGGTTGTTAATAAAATAATTAAAGATGAACTAATACCTTGTCCGTCTAGCTATAAACACAACGCATGTGGCATCCCCCAAGGAAGTGTATTGGGTCCACTATTATTCATACTGTACATAAATGACATAACAGAATCAACAAATCATAAATGCATTTTATTTGCTGATGACATATCAATAATTGTGACATCCGATAAAAATAATAATAACGCATTAATCAATCATCAAATTGAAATAAATAAAACTATTGACAACATTATGAAATGGCTTGAGGAAAATGACTTAAAACTTAATCTTAATAAATCATTTTTTTTACAATTTAATAAATCTAAACATCCCCAATACAATTTTACACTTAAGAAATTACACACACCAAATTTCTAGGTGTTATTATTAATCAAGACCTAAATTGGAAGCTACACATAGATAACCTATGTAATAGAGTCAATCGTTTCGTTTACGCACTCAACAAAATTAGAAAAGTGACCAACATCCAAACAGTCATCACTACTTTCCACGCGTATATAGCATCTATACTACGCTATGGGGTTATTATATGGGGTAATAGTACGGAAAGAAATAGAGTGTTTATAGCGCAAAAGAAATGCATCCGAGCTATGTGTGGGATCCCGCCTGGCGATTCTTGTAGACGGGCTTTTATTGAGCTTGGTTTGCTCCCTTTACCTGCACTGTACATTTTGGAAATCTGCTGTTTTGTTAAAAAACATAATGAATTATTTATGAAAGCAAAGGATATGAACACAAGACTTAAAAGAGACCCCGATAGACTGGTACATAGTGTCGTTGAAAAATCTGCTAAATACAGAAATAGTTGTGTTTCGATGTGTATTCGGATATACAATAAAATTCCACATGACATTAAAAATCTTAAAATTAATTTATTTAAGACAAAATTGCATAGTTTTTTAATTGACCAAAAATTATTGACCGTAAGTTTTAATTTCACTATTATAGGATTTATTTTGACAATTGTTTTATATTTTAATATTCTTAATGCTTATAGTTTGACATTAATAATTTTAATGATGTTAATTTATTTTAAAACTTATAATTTCTACAGCTTGAATTATTGATATTTGCATGCTGACAGTTTGGCAAGACATGTGCACACTATTTTGTAACATCTTTTATACCATGTACTTATGCAAATAAAGAATACTATTACTATTACTATTACTATTACTGGTCCAGGCCGGCCAAGACTCCAAAAAATTCCAGTTGGAGCTCCGAAACCGATTCGCTGCTTTGGAAACTACTGAGGACGTGGACAGGGACACTGATGATGTGATTGGAGTCATATGTGAAGTGGGAAACGGGCATTTTAAGGGAAAGCGAGCGTGCCGAGACGCCAAACTTTTGGGCGGGACTTTGGAACTGATGAAACGTCGACGGGAAATGCCAGAGGAAGCTTTGTCTGGCACCAATAAAAAGATCCGGAGATTGGTAAGACGCGACCTCCGCAGCTACAATACTCGCCTCATAGAGGAGGCGATTGGGCAGAAACGGGGGTCGAAGGTCTTCACTAAAAGACTGGGAAAAAGTCACCTGATAAAGCTAGAAACCTCGGATGGCAGAATCGTCTCATCGGTTCCGGAGATTCTGGCCGAAATCGAAGGCTTTTACGGCCGATTGTACGCATTACATTCCCTACAGCCGCAGCCCGACGCGAATGATCCAAGAGCCAAGCTTACCCGCCACTTCACTGAAGATCTCCCAGACGTGGAGGAGGATGAGATTGAGGCGGCCCTCGGACAGCTTAGTAATGGGAAGGCTCCCGGCGAAGACGGAATCACATCTGAGCTCTTAAAAGCTGCAGGCCAACCTGTACTTGGAGAACTTAAGAGGCTCTTTAACTCCGTCATAGCGAATGGGACAACTCCGGAAGCGTGGAGTGGGGGCGTGGTGGCATTGTTTTTCAAGAAAGGAGACAAAAGTCTCCTGAAAAACTATAGACCAATCACGCTCCTGAGTCACGTTTACAAGCTGTTCTCGAGGGTCATCACAAACCGTCTTTCCGCAAGATTTGATGCTTTCCAGCCACCGGAACAGGCTGGGTTTCGCAAAGGTTACAGTACTGGTCGCGCGCGTCGGATGGTCGCGCGCGTCACTCGTTGGCGAAACACCTGTATCCGCTACGCTGCGCATAAAAAATCGTCTTATGTGTTCAGCATTTGATTCAGTGGTTGAAACTTATATATTATTAAAGCTAAAAAGATGTTCTATCGTTTAGTGAAAACTGTGTAATTTGGACTACACTCATTAGTGAGTTATGAGCAAAAACATTTTGAAAAATTCAACGGCCATAATAATAACAACGACGGCAACAGCTGAGGAGTGCGCATGAATCATTCGCGTCACCTGCCGAACAAGTGCCCGAGCGTTCAACGAACTCAACACGAAGCGCCCGGGTCATTGACCGAAGTGCTACGAGCCTCGTAGCGCGCTTAGACGCTACGATCACCGTGACGTATTGTGTGGGGAGTGGCTTCGTCAGTTTGCTTGGTTACGTAGCTACGAGCACTATACTGGGATTTAAAATACATCATGTCAACAAAAAATAAACAATGCGCCGGCTGCCGGAGCGCGATTGAACCAGATGACGGCTGCATGAAATGTTCATTGTGCGGCTGTTCGTACGACCTTATATGTGCCAATACAACTAAAGAAGCCTTAGGGCAGTTGACATCGTTGCAATTAAGTAAATGGCTATGTCAAGAATGTGTAAGTAAGAAACCAAAAGGTGACAACACAAACACTCCGCTACGACAGAGCAATCGTAGTCAAGATATATCGGCACCTTTGGGCACTCCAATGGGAGGTTTTGAAAATGTAACTATGCGTACAGCCCAACGTTTGACTCAAAGGAGTACAGTGAACCTGCGCAATGACAGCACCGATTTACCCGGAGCCGAGGAACTACGTACTATGGTGAGGGAAGAGTTGCAGGCTGCAGTTGAAGAGCGGTTTTATGAGTTTGAAATGCAAATGACAAATAAAATACAAAAATTGTTAAACGAGCAATTCTCAACCCTTAAATCAGAACTCCTTAATACATTAGATAGAATAATTAATAAATCTAACAATTTGAATAAGGAATGTGACTTGGTATCAAAATCAAGACAAGAATCGGTTGTGGACAAAGAGAAAAGCGAACCTCCATTACGGGAAAGTGCGACTAACCCACAAAAACCAAAATCTAAAACCGTGGCTAAACCCATGAAGCCAAGATTGAATAAAAACACTATTACTACTAGAAATATCAATAAAACTGGACCCACTTCTGTGACTACATCGGCCACATCTGCAACTAAGGCAGGCGGGGTCTCGTTGCCTCTGCCTTTAGCCGAAACAAATAGTGAGGACGAGGAAACAGACAACAAATGGACAGAAGTTAAACGCAAACGTGCAAGCACCTCACTCCCAGGTATGCTCAGGGGAACTGCCGCACCAGGTGCTACGCTGCTGAAAGCGGCAGAGAGATGGCAGTACCTTCACCTGTACTACGTACAGGAGGGAACCACGGTGCAACAGGTTAGCGACCATCTCTCCTCTATTTGTGGTACTGACGCGTGTACTGTGGTTGAGTTGAAGCCGCGTGGGCGTTACGCCTCGTTTAAGTTGGGAGTCCCGTCCAAAATTGCAGACTGCGTTATGTGTCCTGATAATTGGGCTGAGAACATCTGCATTAAATTCTGGCGTAATAACTTTCGTTCCAGTAGAAAAAGCACGTAAAAATCTACCACGAAGTTGTAATTTTAGTTTATTTTATCAAAATGTGCGTGGCTTACGCACTAAAACAGGGATGTTCTATGAAAATGTACTGAATAACAATTTCGATATAATTGCTATAACGGAAACGTTCTTAATCAGTTCCGTGTGTGATGGCGAACTATTCCCCGCTGGCTATAATGTGGTACGTAAAGACAGAGCAGGAGATGCTGGATGGGGAGGAGTTCTACTTGCGGTCCGTGATTGCTATACTATGCGTGAAATTACAGATATCGAAACTATGACTGCCGATAAAGAATTAATCGTGACGATTATTAGTTTTAGGAATGTAAGGTTTCTTTTATGTGTTGTATATTTACCTCCTAATTACAGTGATGATAAATATCTAGATGTATTATCATGTATAGAAGACGCTATTTGCGCTTATCCTGACTTGAATGTATTTATTGTAGGTGACTTTAATTTAAATTCTTGTAGTGCGAATGTTAGGACACATTTCGATTTTTTCTGTGACTTCTGTTCTTTGCAGCAACATAATAATGTATTCAATAGACTAGGTGGTATGTTAGATCTTGTGCTGAGCGATCTTGAACCCGATCAGGTCGAAGTTACCGATAGCGCGCACCCTTTCGTACCGATTGATAATTATCATCCGGCACTCGAGGCCACGGTCAAATTTCCATGCCGAATGCAGTCGGATCCGGTACCCTTGCCACCCCCACTGACTCGCGCTACATCTAGCCCAGATTTTAATTGGCGCAGGGGTGATCTGCAGGGATTGTACACAGCCTTGGCTTCAATAGACTGGTCGGAACTGTTGACTCTAACGGACGTAGACGCTGCCGTTAGTATGTACTACGATAGGTTGTATAATTGTATAAAAGACTGTGTTCCAATAAAAAGTCATAAAAGGTACACAAAAAAATATAATTATCCAAACTGGTACACCTCCGAGATAATAAGAAATATTGAATATAAGTATTTCCATTTAAAGAGATACAAAAAGGAGGGGAAGGATTTTAATAGAGATCTCTTTAAATATTATCGGGAGCAGGTTAAAACGTTAATTAGGTCAGAATATCGGCGGTACCTAGTACGAATCCAAAACCAAATTATTATTGACCCTGTTCAATTCTGGAATTTTGTGAAGGATAGGAAGAAAGGGAGAGGTGGGCCTGATGTCTACACTTATGATGGGGAAGAGTTACATGGTCAAGCAGCAGCGGACGCTTTTGCGAAATACTTTAGCTCTGTCTTCCTGCCTAATGAACCTTTGCTGGACCATGAAGTGGCAGTGCGGGCTGCTTACACCCGACCTGACGCCGCTTCCATCACGGTCTCGGCGGTGAATGTAGGTGATTTAAAAGAGGCTGTGACGCGCCTTAAGCCTCGTTCCGCAGGAGGGCCTGACAACATTCCAGTATTCTTGGCAAAGGATTGTGTATCTGCTTTGGCTGTGCCCCTTCTTTTTATATTTAATCTGTCGCTCAGTCAGGCGAAGTATCCCAAAAAGTGGAAACTGTCACGAGTAACACCTGTTCCGAAGGGGGATGGGGGTAGGGATGTCTCATCCTTCAGACCAATAGCAGTCCTTTCAGTTTTTGCCAAAATATTTGAGACTATTTTGAATAACCGAATCAGTAAGCAAATTAGTAAAGTATTGCATGACAGTCAACATGGATTCCGGCATGCTCGCTCTACCATGACTAACCTAGTGGCGCACGTTGACTATGTCAGTTCTGAAATGGATAATGGCCGACAAGTGGACGTTGCTTACTTCGATTTCAGAAAGGCTTTTGATCTGGTCGACAACGATGTCCTACTTCAGAAGTTAGCAATTGCGGGCTTCACACCTAACCTGCTAAAGCTTATGTCCAGTTATTTAAGTGATCGCGGTCAGTATGTACGGCTTGATGGTTATGAATCTGACGAATATTATACAGGGTCGGGAGTGAGCCAGGGTAGTACTTTGGGGCCAACATTATTTTTAATATTCGTCAATGACTTACCTGATAATATCGGCGTAGCCAAGTGTCTTTTGTTTGCGGACGACCTTAAATTGAGCCTAGGAATTGGAGGGGCGGAAGACATCGAGGCTTTGCAAAATGACATTGACTCTGTATTGATATGGAGCCAAGACAATCGACTCCCTCTTAATAATAATAAATGCAAGCTTATTACTTGTTCACGAAAACGGCATCCGACATATGCAAGCTACAGCTTATCTGACGCTCCATTGGAAAGAGTAAATGATATACGTGACTTAGGTTTACAAATTGACATAAAATTAGATTTTCATACACATGTGACAACAATCTGCAAGATGGCTAGTAGAATGCTAAGATTTGTTATGAGAACTGCATCTCAATTCGATAATTTGAAGGTGGCAAGGATCTTGTACAATGCGTTTGTCCGGAGCAAACTCGAATACGGCGCTGTGATCTGGGATCCCTATGAACATAAGTATGCACTCATAGTGGAAAAAATACAACGAAAATTTGCGCGTTGGCTCTATAAAAGGCGTTACGGCTATTACCCGTATTTATACCCGTCTATGTTTGTTTATGGCATGGTCGAACTAGACTCGCTGAAATTTAGGAGACTAATGTTGTTACTAAAACATTATATATCCATAATACGTAACCAAATCGAATGTCCCGCGATTCTGGAACGTATGTGCATTATGGTCCCGACAAACATTCCTCGTGACGCGTCGGGGCAGGTCGCGCCGCGGCGCCGGCCCCGGCTGCTGGCGCGGCCGCGCGCGCGCACGGCGTACGCCGCGAACGCCCCCACAACCCGTGCATTGCGTTGCATAGGGGACTTGCACGCTCGGCACAATGATATTGACATTTTCGCTGACCAAATAGGACATATATTAAATCAATTTTATAAATATTTAAATCAGGAGATATTTTGACATTTTTACTTTGTTTTGACATTGAAAATAGATATTGACTTAGTGTGTGATTATTTTATAAGTGTATTGACATTAATTGATATAATAATTAATCTGACTGTTTGTAATCTCTGACTATGTAATAGCTTGTATGCGTGTTGGATTCAATCTGTAAGCCTACAAGTATTTTATTTTAATAAAGAGTTTAATAAAGAGTTTAATAAAGAGTTTAATAAAGTACCATAGACCACATTCACACGGTGCGGCAGGTTATACAGAAGTCCGAAGAGTATAACCAGCCCCTGTGCCTGGCCTTTGTTGACTATGAGAAAGCCTTCGACTCGGTCGAAACCTGGGCTGTTCTGGACTCCTTGCAGCGATGCCAAGTCGACTGGCGGTACGTGAAGGTGCTAAGAAACCTGTACAGTATGGCATCAATGTCCGTCCAAGTACAAAACCACCGAACAAAACCCATCCAGCTGCTCTGAGGTATTAGACAGGGAGATGTTATATCTCCGAAACTGTTCACCAACGCACCGGAGGATGTGTTCAAGACGCTGGATTGGAACGGACTGGGCATCAATGTAAATACATGTTAGAGTGCTAAGGCGATCCATGATTAAATACGACAATATTTGAGGACGATGTTTATTCAACCAAAGTTCGAACACGAATGAATCAAAATACAGACAGCAGGCCTTTTTATCGTCGGCGCAGGTGCAGTGTTGTTTATCATTCGACTGCAGGTGGTGTTTTGATCGCCTTATAGTACAATTAATTAAACTTAATATGACACAAATCAAGTAATAATATAATAGATTATTTTTTAGCATTTTGTTTAAATTAAAATAAGATAAATCATTTCTTGGAATATTTTCAATTTACAACAATAAATTATTTAATTAGAACGCTATCACGGCCATTCTGATGAAAAGCTCGTGCTCTGAGCGGAGATACATTCAATCTGGAAAAGAAAGAGAGTTAGACCAATTGAATATATCTCACGCCATAATTATTTTATTACAGTTTTGTTTGCCAAGTTATCAGACTAAATCGCTAATGTGATCTGTGCAGATAAGTGGCAAACAAAATTGAAGTTATTTTGCCCAGTTGCCAGACTAAATCACTTACGTGATCCGTGCAGGCAAGTGGCTAGCAAATTTTATTATTATTTTGCCCAGTTACCAGACTAAATCACTCAAGTGATCCGTGCAGGCAAGTGGCTAGCACATTTTATTATTATTACTTTGCCCAGTTGCCAGACTAAATCACCAATGTGATCCGTACAGACAAGTGGCAAATAAAGTTACAATAATTGAATTGTTAGTTTTTGCCCAGTTGCCAGACCAAATCACACAGTGATCCGATCAAGCAAGTGGCTAATTTTCATCATCTGTTTCGGTAACGCTATCACGGTCATCTAAATTTGGTGTCGGTACTAATCTTACTTGTTCGTGTGACACAACAGTGACCCTGTCATTCTTTTAACTTTTTACCTCGTAGCGATCATTTTCGAGAATTTTTGTAATTTGATTAGGACCTATATATTTGGGGCCTAGTTTGTTGTTTGACCATTGGGTATCTTTGCATAGAACGAAGTCGTCCAATTTGAAAGGAATAACTGAGGCGCAATTTTTTATTGATATTTAACGCAATACCTATCTTATGGTTACGACACCAAAATAGCCGCCGTTCTAGTTGGAGTGTAGGAAAACCCTTTCCTTACAAATTTTCGTCGAAAAATTGACCCTATATAACACCTTATTTTTATCATACCATTGGATGGGGGGTCCATAGAGGACCAACATCAGCTAAGGTTACTTTGCTGTAAAGTAATTTTTGGCGGAGTTAGGAGGAAAAAATATAGGACTTAACACTTGAAATTGTGAAATAAAATAAGTTTAATAAAAAAATAAAAACCGTAAACCGTGTAGTCGGTGCAAATGAACACATTTTAACTTTCGATGGCTGGCACCGACTCCAAAAAGAACTGATTAGGTATGTTTTAGTCAATATTATTTTTCGCTTTTTAGTTTAATTTTGAAGTCGTTTTTTAGTTTTTTATTATTGTGGGACTGTTCGGTCATTCTGATTTCAGCTTCTCTACGAATCTCGTCACGGTCAGTATTGGTTTCTATTAATTGAGTAATTTGTGCAATAGCGGGTGGAGCACACACTTTGCCAATCAATAATTCTAAAGGGGAGTGTCCGGTTGCTTTAGATTTTGTGCAATTGATAGAAAGTTGAAGTTCGCCCAGCTTTATAGCCCAAGCTCTTTTTTGAGTTTGAGCTACTGCACCGAGGTGATCTTTAATAGTTCGCATTAGACGTTCAATTTGACCATTTGCTCTTGGTAAGCCTTTAGCGATAGCATGATGTTCAATACCTCCGTATGTAAAAAGGTCTTGGATTTCTTTGCCCATTATTGCCGGCTCTCTATCCGAGATTATACGTTGAGGGGTACCAAAGAGATTAATTATTTCATGGAAAGATGTGAGAATGAGACTTGAGGTTTTATCTTTTTGTGGGTGAATAATAAAAAAATTGTATAAGTATCGATTGCAACAAACGCGTAAGCTTTTTGCGTATTACCTGTTAGATTTATTATCAAATCAACATGAATTGTGTGAAAAGGACCATAAGTTTTGTCAATCGGATGAAGGCTGATTTGCTTTTTACCTGCTTCTTTACCGACTTTACAATTTAAGCAATTATCGCAAAATTTTCTGACTCTCTTTGACATATTTTTAAACCAAAATTGTTCTCTGATTTTATGTAAAGTTCGTTCCCAACCAGCGTGTAAAAGGGTATGGTGGTATTCATTTATAAGATTGCATACAAGAGCATTTGGTATAACTATTTTACTAGAGGATTTGCCTTTATTATCTTGGATTTTAATAACTAATATATCATTTTTTAGTCTGTATTTTTTGTCATGGTCTTCTTTGTTAATAAAAGATTCTATAATTTTATTTAAATCAAGATCTCTTTTTTGCTCTACGATAATCCAAGATGAATCTTTTGTTAACATATTAACGAGAGGGTTTCTGCTTAAAAAATCAACATGCGACATATCCTCACCTTTCCGGTATTTAATACCAAATTCAAAAATTTGTAAAAAGGACCACCATCTATGTACTCGTGGTGTTAGTTCCTTTTTTGTTCGACTTGCCTTAAGGGCGTTGCAATCAGTAACCACCGTGAATTGTCTACCAAAAAGAAAATGTCTAAAATGTTTTAAAGCTTTTACAACAGCGAGAGTTTCCAATTCGTAAGAATGATATGTCGATTCTGGTTCAGTCGTTCGTAAGCTGTAATAGCCAATGACTTTGCGGCGGGCGTTATCAATTTGAATAAGCATTGCTCCGTAACCAAGAGAACTGGTATGAACCTCTATAGGTAAATCATCATTAAATATAGAAAGTATTGGTTCTGATGTTAGGTAAGTAATAATCTCCTGTCGAATTTTTTCGTGAGCTGTGGTCCATTCCCAGGTGCTATATTTTTTTGTTAATCGATAGAGAGGTGCCATTTTCTGAGAGAAATTTGGTATAAAACGACGGAAATAACTAGCGAGCCCATTAAATTGTCGCAACTGCTTAACACATGTTGGAGGTTGAGAGTTTTTAAGAACATTAGTTTTGTGTGGACTAGGTTTAACTTCACCATTAGAAATAATATTGCCTAAATATTCAACGAAATTTTTCAAAAATTTGCATTTGGAAATATTAAGTGAGAAACCTGCGGTGGACAATCTTTTGAGAACTAAATCCAAGCGCTGCAGGCCTTCTTCTACAGTCTCGGAAGGAATAAGGACATCGTCCATATACACAAGGGCAATAGAATCTTTATAGTCTCCCAGGGCCTTATTGATAGCTCGCTGGTATACAGAAGGGGCATTACATAACCCAAAGGGCATTGTTAAATACTTAAATTGCCCATCGGGTGTCACAAAAGCTGTTTTTTCTATAGATTGTTCGTCAATGGGGATTTGATGAAAGCCAGATTCCATATCTAGGCTTGTGAAATACTTAGCTTTACCTAATTTATCGATTTGGTCTTGGATCAAGGGTAGAGGGTAATTGTCTCTAACTGTATTCATGTTTAGCTCTCTGTAATCGACACACAGACGGTCTGTGCCATTTTTCTTTTTAACTAACAGAATAGGGCTAGAATATGGGGAACAGCTATCTCTGATAATACCTTTATTTTTTAGATCCTGAACTATTTCTTTAACTTTTTCTCGTTCAATGGGGGCTAATCTATATGGTCGTCGTTGAACTAAGCGAGTGGGGTCTTTCAATCGGATTGACAGGCTGCCCGTTGTTATTTTACGAACTTTGTCTTTCATACCAAAACTATCCTGATGTTGTGCAATTATTTCATTAAGTTGAGTCCGGTAATTGTCAGTCAAATCAGAGTCAATAGAATCAAAAGAGTTCTGAGAGGCAAAATAACAGATGCTTGGTTCCCTTTCAACGGCTATTCCATTAATGGTAATAGTGATTTTAAGACCAGGTGTTTTTAAGGTATCTATACCAAGGATAACAGAATACGGTAATTTTTCTACAATATGTAAACTGACGTCAAATGATACTCCGTTCAAATTAGCTACAGTAAGAATAACTTCGTTAGATACCAAAGGTTGATTCGTAATACTACGCAAGTTAAGTACTTCAGAAGTACGTTTTCCTGGGATAGATCCGGCAACTTTTTGTGAAATAAGGGAACATTCGGCACCAGTGTCAATCAAACAAGAAAGGAGTACATTACCAATGTTTATTTCCGTCCTTCCAGGTGATTCGCGCCGAGCCAGGTTTGCCTGAGGTTCTCTTTTATTAGCTGTCTTCCAGGTAGATGGTTTGGAGCAACAATTCTTCGTGAGATGACCCGTACGCTTGCAGAATTCGCAGTAGATGGATTTGCGGTCTCGTGCTCGGTGTCCTGGTTTTCCGCATTTTAGGCATGTGAATTCAGTTCGTAGTTGTTTTACGTTAGGTTCACTAGTTGAAAAAAACTCAGCGGGTCTTTTTCTATAATTACGTAGATTGGCAATCAGTTCAGCTTGTGATTTAGGTGCTGATCGCAGCAGTTCTGCTTGAATAAATTTTGGACGGATCCCTGATATGACGGCTTCAACCATTAAATCTACATGGGGCATTTAGAGATATTCTTTAAAAAAGACGCCAAGCTTCGCTGAAGTACTCAGCGAAATTTTTTGCGTGATTAGATGTATATTCACGAACTTTGTTGACAAAATGGATATAACGAGATTCTGCCATAAACTGTGTGTGTAACTCTTTTTTTATTTCGGCCCATGTTGCATATATTTTGTGTGCATTAGTATCGGCCCACAGTTTGGCGCGTCCTCGTAGGCATGAGAATCCCTTCATCATTACAGTCGTCGTAGAGAATCCTCGAAGATTGATTAATGAATCAACTTGTTTGCACCATTCCTCTACCGTCATCCGACAATCATCGGGGTCGAAATCGGGTAAGTAGATCTCGCTTAATTTCTGACTTGCAGTCGTGGTCTGAGGTGTTTTATGTTGGCCAAGAAGTTGTTGCAGCAGTTGAACTTGAAGTCGTAACAGAGTAAGCTCGTTGGATTCTTCATTGTTGATGATGAGGTTATTTTATGTAGACAATGATGACGCTTGTGCAGCAGGCTTACATGGTAAAGTTGGAGAAAATCTTCCAGGGTTCAGGTTAGGGGCGTGGTCATCCGCTTCTTCTGATGTTAGAGTGCTAAAGCTAGTGCTAATCCATGATTAAATACGACAATATTTGAGGACGATGTTTATTCAACCAAAGTTCGAACACGAATGAATCAAAATACAGACAGCAGGCCTTTTTATAAGGCGACCAAAACAAGTTTCCGAGGGGTAGGGTCGGCGCAGATGCAGAGTTGTTTATCATTCGACTGCAGGTGGTATTTCGATCGCCTTATAGTACAATTAATTAAACTTATTATGACACAAATCAAGTAATAATATAATAGATTATTTTTTAGCATTTTGTTTAAATTGAAATAAGATAAATCATTTGTTGGAAGATTTTCAATTTACAACAATAAATTATTAAATAATTAGAACGCTATCATACATATCTTACGCATACGCATGTGGCGAATATCTAACGCATCTTCGCTTTGCCGATGACATAGTTATTATGGCAGAATCGCTGCAGGATTTGCAAAAAATGCTGCACAGTCTTAATGCTGCCTCGAGACGTGTGGGGCTTGGGATGAATTTGGACAAGACTAAGGTAATGTTCAACGAACATGTCATCCCGGAACCAATTTCCGTCGAGGGCACTATGCTCGAGGTTGTCCAAGAGTACGTCTACCTTGGACAAGTACTACAGCTCGGTAGAGACAACTTCGAGCGGGAAATCGCCAGAAGAGTGCAGCTTGGCTGGGCAGCATTTGGGAAATTGTGTCATATTTTCACGTCGACACTGCCGCAGTGCCTGAAAAGCCGGTTTTTTAACCAATGCGTCCTACCAGTTTTAACCTACGGAGCCGAAACGTGGAACATGACAGTCAAGTTGGCCCACCGACTACACGTCTAGCCTAGATTAGAATAATCTTATTAGATCTTAGAGCCTAGATGATGATTAGAAATAAAATAAATTAATAAAAAAATAAAAAACCCGACTGCGTAAAAAGTGAACATAAAAGATGAAAACAAGATTTTTAAAATCAATTTGCAGTCGGAGGCATCAAATTATCCTACTAGAAATGTTTTATAACTGTAGGTTGATACAAGTAGTTACAGTAGGTACTGGCTGAAGTTGGACACGGTTGGTTGGTACTTGGTATCAAAAATATGAAATACTGAATTAAAATAAAGTTGCGGCTTACGACTTGAGTGCTGCGCGATTTTGGATTTAATTATTATAGAAAGACGACAGATGCAGATCAAAGCAATAAAGCATGCGGCCGCGGCGACGCGACGTTGCCAATTCGGCAAAGTTATAATGCGCATCGCGTTCTCGTACTGGTGCGATTCTATGCTTTAATTTCATATACACAAGGCACAAATTACGTATAGCGGCGACGCGCTAGACATAAGGTTTAACTTTTATTAACCAACTTCAAAAAAAGGACGAGGTTCTCAATTCATCTGAATGTTGTTTTTTTTTTTTTGTATGTTTGTTACGCGATTACGCCGTCAATTATGGACCGATTTCAAAATTTATTTTTTAGTTTGAATGGGTATACTCCCGAGGTGGTCCCATTTACACCAAGTTAGATTCTGATGATGGGATCCTTGGGAAATCGAGGGCAACCTTCAATTTTTATAGGCACCCATAATGTTTTGCATATATTTTCTGACTCAATGCTGATTTTTGGGTCTGGTAATCATCATGTCATGTTGCTGACCTGATGAGTGTGTTAAGCAGACGTGGAGCTTATGAGGTACCAGACCGCCAATTTTTATTTACTGGGGGCGTACCCGCACACCCAGTAACGAAAAAAAAAAAAAGTTCCTTTCTTAAATTGACTTGGTATTTAATGCAAGACCTTATCCTATGGTTACGACGCCAAAATAGCCGCCGTTCTGGTTGGATTTTAGGAAAACCCTTTCCTTAAGACTTAAACATTTTCGTCGAAATATTGACCCAATATAACACTTTATTTTTATCATACCATTCGATGGGGGGTCCATAGAGGACAAACATTAGCTAAGGTTACTTTGCTGTCAAGTCATTTTTGGCGGAGTTGGAAGGTGAAAACTGAAGCTTATTTTAAAGGCGTCTGGGACTTGTAATAAATTAAGTCGAAAAATTGATCATGAATAGCACCCTATTTTTAACCGACTTCAAAAAAAGGAGGAGGTTCTCAATTCGTCTGAATGTTGTTTTTTTTTTTTTTTTTGTATGTTTGTTACGCGATTACGCCGTCAATTATGGACCGATTTCAAAATTTATTTTTTAGTTTGAATGGGTATACTCCCGAGGTGGTCCCATTTACACCAAGTCAGATTCTGATGATGGGATCCTTGGGAAATCGAGGGCAACCCTCAATTTTTATAGGCACCCATAATGTTTTGCAAATATTTTCTGACTCAATGCTGATTTTTAGGTCTGGTAATCATCATGTTATGTTGCTGACCTGATGATGGAAGCCAAAGAACTCCTTAACGGATAGGAGTTAGAAGATAATACTGTTTTTTGTCGACAGAACGTATTTCGCAGTATGTTGAGCAGACGTGGAGCTTATGAGGTGCCAGACCGCCAATTTTTATTTACTGGGGGCGTACCCGCACACCCAGTAACGAAAAAAAAAAATTAAAAGTTCCTTTCTTAAATTGACTTGGTATTTAATGCAAGACCTTATCCTATGGTTACGACACCAAAATAGCCGCCGTTCTGGTTGGAGTGTAGGAAAACCCTATCCTTAAGACTTACAAATTTTCGTCGAAATATTGACCCAATATAACACCTTATTTTTATCATACCATTCGATGGGGGGTCCATAGAGGACCAACATAAGCTAAGGTTACTTTGCTGTTATGTCATTTTTGGCGGAGTTAAAAGGTGAAAACTGAAGCTTATTTTAAAGGCGCCTGGGACTTGTAACAAATTTCGTCAAAAAATAGCACCCTATTTTTATTATACCATTGGGTGGGTGGTCCACAGAAGACCAACATTTGTCTAGGTCACTTTGCTGTAAAGTCATTTTTGGCGGAGTTAGGAGGGGAAAAATAGAGGACTTAACACTTAATATTATATAATTGTGAAATAAAATAAGTTTAATAAAAAACTAAAAACCGACTTCAAAATGAAACTAAAAAGCGAAAAATAATATTGACTAAAACATACCTAATCAGTTCTTTTTGGAGTCGGTGCGAATGAACACATTTTAACTCTCGATGGCTGGCACCGACTCCAAATAGAACTGATTACGTATGTTTTAGTCAATATTATTTTTCGCCTTTTAGTTTCATTTTGAAGTCGGTTTTTAGTTTTTTATTAAACTTATTTTTAAGAGACTTTAGTTAGATGTTTTGTGTGCCGCACTTATTGTTTGTTTGTTCGTTGTTTGTTTGCGCTTTATTATTTAATTTAATTTAATTAGTTTGTGATTGCGATCTGCCCAAAGGACTCTTGATATTCTCTGCCAACTCAATTACTTTTGCCTGCCCCAGGATTTTGATGATTGCCAAACCGCCGACCTTTGCTTGACCTTTTTATCATTAATGATTGGATTTGAATTAATACTTGCCAACATTACATTATTATTTACGTGATATATTATGTACATAGGGTACCCTTGAATATTATTGCTCATTTTAAGGTTCCGTATCCAAAGGGCAAATCCATAGGGTCCCGCTATTACTAAGGCTCCGCTGTCTGTCCGTCTGTCCGTCTGTCCGTCTGTCCGTCTGTCCGTCTGTCCGTCTGTCCGTCTGTCCGTCTGTCCGTCTGTCCGTCTGTCCGTCTGTCCGTCTGTCCGTCTGTCCGTCTGTCCGTCTGTCCGTCTGTCCGTCTGTCCGTCTGTCCGTCTGTCCGTCTGTCCGTCTGTCCGTCTGTCCGTCTGTCCGTCTGTCCGTCTGTCCGTCTGTCCGTCTGTCCGTCTGTCCGTCTGTCCGTCTGTCCGTCTGTCCGTCTGTCCGTCTGTCCGTCTGTCCGTCTGTCCGTCTGTCCGTCTGTCCGTCTGTCCGTCTGTCCGTCTGTCCGTCTGTCCGTCTGTCCGTCTGTCCGTCTGTCCGTCTGTCACCAGGCTGAATCTCATTGTAGATTATGGTACGGAACCCTTCGAGCGCGAGTCTGACTTGCACTTGGCCGGTTTTTTTTACACGTTGTATATTTAAAAAAAAATTACAAACTTTATTTACTTAACGACGGCACAGAGGGTTAGTGTAGTTTGGTCATAGTGTAGTTTCGTCATTTAAAAAATATGGTGTAGTTTGGTCATTTCTATATTCAATTTAATTATCCTGGTGCAGTTTAGTCATGAATTTAAAGTACAGTCAGCATCGCAGTTTAAACAAAAAGTTAATGTAATTATTAACTGACTTCAAAAAAGAGGGTTCTCAGTTTGACTCGTATGTTTGTATGTTTGTCTGCGATTTTCTCGCGTTTTGCTCATTTGATTTTGATGCGGTTTTCAGAAAACTATTTATCGCATTTTAGAGAAGGTTTTAGTATGCATATCATACTCCTGACCTGATGCTGGAGGCCACAGAACTCCTTAATGACAGGGAGTCATTAAATAATACTGCGATTAGACGATAGAACGTATTTCGTAGTATATTGGGCAGCTGTACCAGACAGGTACCAGGCAGTGATTTTATTTACTAGGTGCGTATACCAGTACACCCAGAAATTATAATAAATATCTATTATATTGTTCGTTTTTGAAATCAACTTAAATCAAAATTAACTTGAACGCAGGACCTTATGCCATGGTTATAAACGATCTTTTTAAAAAAGGATTTCAATAATAATATAACTTTAAAAGTCCTAACACTAAAATTGGTTAAAAAAAGTTTATTTTTTTAGTTACTCAAATATTCTTAGGTGAAAATAAAAAACTTTAACTGATAACTTGTGGCTTATTGCTTTTTGGTTTTGTTAAATATTACTAAAGTATTATTGGGGGGAGTTTGTTGCCGGTATCTTCTTGCTTGGTAAATCTACAATCCGAAACACCGGTGGTTTATAGTCTTTTTTATAAGAAAACAAAAATAAATAATATTCAACATATTTATGACAATGCAATGGGTAAATACGTAATTTTGAAGATAATGACGAGAGCTGGCAGAGAATATTTAATAATGTGGGGCGATAATATATTTCTCGTATCTATCACTTCATCATTCTATCTAATCACATATTTGGTGACGCAATTGCCTGAAAAAAAATGATTTAAGGCGGGAGTATTTTACTTTTAGTCATCTTCCGACGGATTTATTCACAAAACTAAGGAACTTATAAGAAAAATAAAAAAAATATGAAAATATTTGATCTTTTATCTAATGTCTCGGTGAAACCAAAACACGATAATAATAACTTGGCTCGATAGAAAAAAATCTTAAAAATAGGTCGTTTTATAATTTTTGGATCGATTTTCTGGAAACAATTTATATGATACAAGTATGTAAAAATTAAGCAGTTTACTAAAAATCAAAATTTGCTAGTGTCTCGGTGTAAAAAAAAAACAATTTTGTTATGTTATTAAGTACCAAAGATTAGAAAACCTCGAAAACCATGCACAAAAGGCGTGCAAGCCGCCCCGCCAGTGTCCAGTAGGACGTCGCCGAGGTAGGACCTGTGTTGTGTTGCGCTCGGACTCCCCCCGCCCCCCCGCACACCATCGCGATAGCTACGAAATTTATTTCTTATAAAATATTTAGATTTTTTGTGTGGAGGCAGGCATACCTCAACCACAATTTTACTTTATTTGGTGTTACATTAATGAAAATACAAAATTATTACATGTACAAGAAATACTCTGTAATTTTGTTGTAAGTAATACGGTGATAGTACATACATAATTTACAATTTAAAATGTAAAAGTATATTATATATATATTTTATAATAATTCGTAATTTCTATAACTAGTAAACAACCGATTATAAGCCCCTATAGACCGTGTTTAGTCTCAAATTAGAGGTATAGACTAGTTCTACGATTCTTAGGTTAATTAGTTTATTGACTTTGATTTGTAAACCAACGATAATAGACCCCTCGTGTTTGGTCTGAAATGAGAGGCCTCAACAAGTTCTACGCGTTTATTTATTTTATTATTAAGTACAAAATGTATAGTAGGCGGACTTAATGCCATTGGTCTCAAATGAGGGATCTCAATAAGTCATACAGGTTTCTTACATATTTTTTTATTTTAATATTTATAAAACTAAAATAATATTTACAAACAAAATTTACACGAATCGAATGGCATAGCTTTATAGCTTAACTTCATACCGTTGCCGTTGTATACATATAGATTTAGCTATAATTATTAAACTAACGCTAATGGATCCCTTGACTTTTGGTCTGAAGTAAAATTTGCATGACTAGAGTTTTCCCGGGAATTCTCGGTACTGAAATAACTGGGAATTCCCGGGAAAATACATGGCTTCAAGTAACCTATGATTCCCGCTGCTCGGAAGTACCTACAACAGAAGAACGCCCTTTCCCCTTCGTAAAAGGTTTCATTTAAATTTTTAAAGTGATTAAAAAGATTACACAAAAATGGCTATATTTTGTAAATAAATACTCAGTAAAAAAATCTGTAATTTACACTGAGCTATTTAACACGAGCACGACTGATTAACACAGTATTATTATCTTAGTTTTTTATCCGGTATCGAACGTAACGTATCGAACGTATTCTCGGTATTTCCCGGTACTCGCTGACTACTGTACCGAGGATTCAAAAATCAGTTTTAGCACCGGTACTGCACAGCCTACATTCTACTACTTATCGTACTACTGATCCTTACTTTATTTTTTGCTCCAATTAGAAAACAAATCTCAAATATGACCATATACAACAACTACTTTGGGGAATTTTCCTACAAAAGCGATATATTTTGTTTATTGTATAAATTGGCATTATCGTTTGAGGACATATACCCGCCATTCTGAGCCGTCTGAACTTACAACTATTATCATATTTATAAGTGCTTAAATGACACTGTCCAAATTGTTTGAAGCTCAGGCCGAAGCTCAAAGAAGTCACGGACATGATATTCAGATAAAAATAATACTGTCTAAAATCTTTAATTATTGAATGTTACTTTTAAAAAATACATATCTCTGTATCACTCAGCTTTTTTAAGCAATTCAGTTTTTATCTGCACTTTATACTGATTTCTATATTCGCCGCCGTAAACCAAAACGCTGACTTGACTAATTTAGTTATTATTATTATGATAGCAAATAGGGAAAAGTATATATAAAATAATTTCAGGTAATATTATGTTTCTCTAAAAGAATTGCAAAAAGGGCAGGGAATAGGAGAATGAAGATTATTTTTCCCTAAACATCTTGTCCACGCGCAGGCCAAAATTAAACATTTTCCTTTTCTCTTTATTTCAATCTCTTTACATTTTTTCCAGTGCTGTAATAACATGACGGGTTTTTTGTCGATAGATGAATTAATAGCCCCTAAATTATCGCCGGTCGAAACCCAGACACACTGTTTTATTTATTGGCTGGAGGGCGTCAACTCTTGCGCCTCGACGATTTGTGACGACTTTTTAGAATAGCTTCTATAAGCTATTCTAAAAACTACAGACCGATCACGCTCCTGAGCAACGTCTATACGTTGCTCAGGAGCGTGATCGGTCTGTAGTTCTTCAAGAGTTTATCTCCTTTTTTGAAAAACCGAGTAACCGCGCCCTCGCTCCACGCCCTCGGCGTAGTCTTATTGCCTAAGACGGGGTTGAACAATCTCCTTAGTTCCCCAAGGATGGGTAGCCCTCTTGCTTTTAGAAGTTCTGAAGTGACTCCAGCTTTGCCTAGCTAGGATGTTTGAGAGCCGACTCAATTTCGTCTATGTCTAGTTCTGGGAAACCATCGCTGTAGTGGCGTATAAGCGTGGCTCTAGGTTCATTCGCGTCAGGTGGAAGTTTCAGGACATGCGAGGCATATAAGCGGCCATAAAAGTCCGAGGACTTCTAGATCGAGATCTAGGCGAGAATTTCCGAAACTGCTGTGATGGTTCTGCCATCCTAGGTTTTTAGATTTGTAAAATGAGATCTCCCCATTCTTTGGGAAAAGACTTTTGACACCGGTTTTGCTCAACAACCAAGAATAATAAGTTTACAAATATTTTGCATGGCGCCTTATATCCTATATGAGGCAGGAGTTTCAGCTTTGGAGATCGCGTCTTACCAAGCACCGGATCTTTATATGGATGGAATCTGACTGGCCTCTGGCGACCCGTAAAATATATATGCTAAAAATTATATTTGTTTTGTTATTAATAAGAAACAATTGATAGGATGATTTATATTGTTTTAATGATTTTACGTACAAATTACCAAAAAAAGGGATAAAATCTAAAATAAATAAAACGGGAATTAACGCGATTATAATTTAGGAACAAAATATAACCTCCTTTGCCTGACGTTTTGACCGGGTTACACAGTGGTGGTGTGGTCACAAGCTGACTCAGCCTGTCTTTTTTTTTTGGCTCACCAGTCAACCTATGACCACGGTCGGTGTAACCCGATCGAAACGTAATTACGGATAAAATCATTATGTGAATCACTTTCTACAAAGTAAGAACCTTTCATAGTATAATTTGTTGATCTATTCTAATATTATAAAGAGGATAGGTTTCATTGTTTGTTTATATGGACTTATTAGGCTCCAAAACTACTGAGCCAATTTCATTATTTCACCATTAGATCCCTACATTATTTCTGATGAACATAGGCTACTTTTAAATCCTAAAAAATGCACCATTCTTTAGCAATACGAACAATTTCACAATAACTGGCGCTGAAAAATATAAGATGTATTATCCGAAGGAAAGCAACCGCTATTATAGTCTTTTATGAATATATTAAAGACCACGCAATTTTGTTTAAATACTAATTTTATCTCTACCCTTATACTTATTTAAATACTAATTGGTATACTCATTTAATAGTTTACTTGCTACCTACTACTATACAACTTAAATAATCGTATTATTGAGTTACCATTTTTGAGGTTAGTTTTATCCGCCGTAAAGTACCGTAACAACAATATCTCTGAAACTGTAATATATTAACAAATACATGCTGTATAATATATTGTGATAACAAGCTATATTTCGACTATAGAGAGTAAAAATTTGTACTCCTAGGCAAAAGACAGAAGAACTGCACCCAATAATATCTTTAGATGGTGCTCCTGTAAAGTTGGATTTTAAAACATTATGATAGTTTACGTAGGAGGCATCCAATTTTAGTATCGAAATTCCTGGGAAATACTTCCTATTAGCTAATTTTTGCCGGTATTCCAATCAATGAATTTTCCCGGGAATTTCCGGTTATTTCAGTACCAAGAATTCCGGGGAACAAACCCTACGCGCCCGTGCAAAGCATTGACCAAATGAGTGCGAAGAACGACCCACCACGCAATTTTGTGAAAAATTTGGTTTTTACCTAAGTTTCCCGTATGTCACTACTTCCCAGAATTTGTTCTTATCGACACTATCGAATGGTGTAATAATACCGGTTGTTTTACTTTTTAGGATTCCGTACCCAAAGGGTAAAATGGGACCCTATTAGGTACTGAGGCTCCGCTGTCCGTCTGTCCGTCTGTCACCAGGCTGTATCTCATGAACCGTGATACTTAGATAGTTGAAATTTCCAGAGATGATGTATTTTTGTTGTCGCTATAACAACAAATACTATACAGAATACTTTAAATATTTAAGGGGGATCCCATACAACAAACGTGATTTTTTTTACGTACGTTACGTACCCTTCGTGCGCGAGTCCGACTCGCACTTGACCGGCTTTTTCGATTTCAGTTCGATTGCCAGATAGGAATAAGTTTATTTTTCAAACATCTAATAATGCAGTTTTAGTTTTCATCAAAATCGGGCCACAACTTTTGAGTGTTTTTCTTAATTTCTCATAGTTTTGGATTCGACCTTCCACGCCCACGTAAAAAAAATTACACCGTATCAGTATTGAACATATTACAAAACAATATAAATATATCAAAATGAAACAATAATAGGTATAACCTAGCTTTAATATTACGATAAACTTTAAAAATATTGAAATTTTGTCATAATTGCCGTGAGTGGATCAGGTGATAATTTATAATTTTAGCTTAGAAAATATAAAGGTTACGATGACATAATATTAAAATAAAAATACACTTCTGAGCTATAGTCTGAGCTCTTAAAGCTTAAGGATAGGAAATTTCAAAGCCTATTTCAAATTTGGCGCTCAGTTGCTTACGCGCCGCGCGAGCAGCTTCCCGCGGTGGGCGGAGTTACCCACCCCCGCAATTAGAGTAACACGCCGAATACCCTGGCCTTAAGATATGTTTGGAATTGTTTCGATTTCCGCCACTGAACAATATATAGCACCGAAGCATGCCACAAACGATTAAATAGTACCTAGAATGCCCCAAAGGAAACCAGATTTGCCACAGTTTTATCATGTCATTAAAAAATAATCTGAATAATATGTTTATTTACTAATTCAAAAACTTAAGTTTGGTATACAAACCACTTATGCGAAAACGGCGGTCAACAGCGTGTCGTGATTCGATGTATTTTAATTAAATGTTGGCACACTAACTGGCGACGAAGAATAGGACTTAACGTAATTGAGTTGTGGTGGGGAAAACATCGCAGCAGTATCGGGAGAGATCGCTATTCAGTCAGTTGCTCGTCAGCGTTCGAACCAAGCGGTAGCTAAGAGGAAACTCTGTCGGCCGTAATAGCAATTATAATTAATACAAAAAGCATATAATTTGTGAGTTACCTGATTAATTATTCTATTCTTATAAAATGAAATCAGTGAGGTTCAACAGTGGTATTATTTCGTCAAAACTCAGAAGTGCGATGAAGCTGCAGCCAACAAAAGGTATACAAATCCCGCAGGGGCTGTGGGACAGCAACTGCTCTGGCAGATGTGGTTGATGGTCTGTTGACTGCCCAGGACCAGGGAAAGGTTGCTCTTCTGCTCCTACTTGACTTTTCTCGTGCTTTCGACTCGATAAGCATACCTTTGTTGCTGTCCAAGCTTAGTTATTATGGCCTTGACGCTCGAGCTGTGAGATGGTTCCACAGTTACCTTACTCACAGGACACAACTTGTGGAGCTGCAACAAGCAAATAGTTCTAAGCTGCGGTCTAGCCGGAGGGTGGTGAACCGGGGAGTCCCCCAGGGATCGATACTGGGCCCTATCCTCTACATCTTGTACAGTGCTGACATCACATCATGCATTACACACTGTTCTCACCACCTTTACGCGGATGACCTGCAGCTATATCTTCCCTTTGATCCCGCTGACCATGCCAGCGCTATTATAACGATAAACAGTGACCTGCAAAGGATATCTGACTGGTGTATGTCAAATTGTCTAACCCTCAATGCAAAAAAATCGAAACTAATGGTTTTTGGAAATCCTAAAACTATTGGAAAGATTAATGATGTTCCAATAGCTATCTCTGTGAATGGGGACCAAATTGAAAGGGTGAATAAGGCACGGAACCTGGGACTGGTTTTTGACAGCGGGCTAAGGTTAGAGGCCCACATAGCCGAATGTGCAAGAAGTTGCTTTTACAGACTGAGGCTGCTTTACAGAATCAGGCAATATTTAAGTGAAGAGCTCCGCATTAGCCTCTGTGAGTCACTTATATTGTCAAAATTCAATTACTGTGATACTGTGTATGGTCCATGTCTGCTGGCTCGATCAGCCCAACTTATCCAGAGAGTACAGAATGCCTGTGCTAGGTATTGCTTTACAATTCCACCGCGGTCCCATGTCTCTCCTTTTCTTAGTGATAGGGGCTTGCTTAAGATGGAAGCACGCAGACGGCTGCATCTGGCCACCATGTTATTCGGAGTCATTGGAACGCGAAAACCAGGGTACCTACTTGATAAGCTGCTGTGGGCCCGGGATCGCGATGGTCAAGGTAAACGGGCATGTACTCGCGTGTTTCTAACACCAAGCCATCGCACAGTCGCCTTTCGGGGCTCTTTTCGATTTGCCGCCTCGAAGTGCTGGAATGACTTGCCTCCGCCGATGCGCGCTCTTAAAACGAAAATCACGCTCAGGAAAAGACTTAAAAATAACCTGCTGATTTGCCAGCGAGCAGAAGAAAGTTACATTTTAACTCACAAGCAGAGTATGCGCGTCGCGTGGGCGGGTATAGGCGTCACTTCCCGGCACTTTGGGGGCGGCAGCTGAGGGCGTTACTAGGTTTCTCGCAGCCGGTTCATCGATGTAGTGACCAAAACATATTCTGCAATTGAAATAATGGGACATTCAATGAAATTTATTGATGATAATGCACACTTTACACTATTGAATCAGCGTAGTAGGTACTCACTTGAAGACGGGCGGCGTCGCACATTCATTGCTTGCTTGCACTTTGAGATTTATGCGTCGTCACTACACACATTAAGATGTTGCTTTTTCAAAATATAAACCATGCCACATGAGTCATAACATGTGCATATTACGTGGCATCACACCATTTTACGCAAATTACCTGTGTTGCGAAAATAGCGGACAGCTGTAAGGAGTATTCACAGATTAGTCAGAGTATAGGAGTATTCAATAATCACTTAGTATACTGTTGTCTTTTATTTACGCGAACACGATACATTTAAATGAAACTACTTTTACGGATTATTTCGCGATTTATTAACATTTTATTTAACCTGACGTTTCGAACACTTTACAGCGTTCGTGGTCACAGGTAGACTAAGGTGTTATTCGTCTTTACAATATTTTGAAAAACTATAAACTACCGTCACTCAGTTAATATTAATTTGTGTTCCTATCTACGCAAAAAAAAAAGTAAAGTAAAAAACGCTGTAAAGTGTTCGAAACGTCAGGTTAAATAAAATGTTAATAAATCGCGAAATAATCCGTAAAAGTAGTTTCATTTAAATCACTTAGTAGTAAGTTATTTGGTCGTGCAACCAGAGACAATGCAAACACTCCGGCCGACGCTTATAAAGGCATGCGCACACGCACACGATCGGTGCTGAGCTATCGGCTAAGCTGGTTGTCATTGTCTCTGGTCTAATGTTTTTTTTTTTTTTTTTTTTTTTTCTTTTTTGTGTTACTTCGTGCGGTGTATATTCTTTTCTTTGTTATTGTTTGTTAGGTTTTTGTTGATTATTTATTTTATTATTATTATTATTATTTTATTTAATTATTTTTGATTGTTTGAGGCCCTCGCAGAATATCAGTGTCGTGGCAGCCTTAAGTTGCCACGGCGAATACTGAGCGAGGGTCCTTTTTGGCACGTTTATTTATTTTTATTTATAATATTATTATTAGTTCTGTGTCAATCTATGTTATTTTCTTTTTCATGTTTGTGTCAATTTTGAGTGCCAAATAAATAATATTCTATTCTATTCTATTCTATTCTACGGCGAGACTATAGCACTAATCATTTTACTTGTTTCTATATTAAAGATAAATAACACTTGAAAAAAATCATCGACCTCAGGTGGGACTCGAACCCACGTCCCATCGCATACCGGGCGAGTGCTTTGACCACTAAGCTACCGAGGATGTCACGTGACAAGATGAAATTAAAGCTTAGTGGTCAAAGCACTCGCCCGGTATGCGATGGGACGTGGGTTCGAGTTCCACCTGAGGTCGATGATTTTTTTTTTTCAAGTGTTATTTATCTTCAATTAAACCTTGCATGGAATTGCTAAAAACAAAAATTTATAATGTTTAAGCATTTCTGATCTTAACCAATAGTCAAATATTTGTAAAAATATTTCTATAGGGTGTTGACGGTAGTATACTACTCAGCTATACATATAGCTACAACATTGATCAGAATACGCTGGCTTTGACAGCGAGAAAAAACACTTGAGGAATTTCATCTTGTCACGTGACATCCTCGGTAGCTTAGTGGTCAAAGCACTCGCCCGGTATGCGATGGGACGTGGGTTCGAGTCCCACCTGAGGTCGATGATTTTTTTCAAGTGTTATTTATCTTCAATTAAACCTTGCATGGAATTGCTAAAAACAAAAATGTATAATTGTTTCTATATGTTTTGAGAAATTTTATTATAACTAGTAATAAAAGCCTTTTAAATAGAAGCCAGTGAATTCTTTTTATTAGGTAGGTGAAGCGGCCATGTGAGTCCCGTGGGCCAAGTGTGTCCTTTAGTAAATACCTCTTTTTTTATTAGGTAGGTGAAGCGGCCATGTGAGTCGCTTGGGCCAAGTGTGTTCTTAGTTTTTATAAAACACTAGTACAACGGCCAGGTGTATCGAGTGCTTGTGTCAAGTACTTCCTTATTTTGAAGCAAGTAATCAATAATCAATTTGCAACAAATCACAAAGCTTATTTATGGTACAGAAGTAGTACAGAAGTAAATAATTAATATTCCTTTTATACTACTTTACGTAGCGGCTAGTTGTGTCGTGCGCTAAGGGTTAGGTGTGCCCTAGATTTAAGCTAGTAGATAAGCGTAGCGGCTAGGTGTGGAGTGAGCTAAGGGTCAAATGAGTCCTAGATCACTTAATCAAAGGTACTCTTTGACGTCGTTTTATGATATTAATATTTAACCCGCAATAAGAAAGTTGATGACATTACCTAAACCTATGACGCTATATAAACCATTTATGCTTCAATTTTAATGCATGCATGTAAATCGTGATCATCATGAACCTTCAGTTTATTAGGCTAGGTCTATCGCACATTTTAAGCAGAAGCTCTGAATAAAAACGTTTTGTATGGTTACCGATGTAGGTAAATCTCATTATAATGCTTACAATAAGCTAATTAGGAAAGAGCGATTATAAAGCCCTCTACTAAATGTATTCCACTCTGCCTGATTAGGTACTACTATTTCTGTTTTTTATCCAGCAGAGTCATTAATTTATAAAGCATCAAACTTAGGTGTACCTACATGTTATATTGACCAAAGGTTTAATAATTAGGTGGAATACTTGACCGACTCTTTAAGAACAATGATTAGAATAAGTATATAACTAATGCTTTTGTTTTAATTATTTTCGGCGCCATGGGTGAGGTTTTTTTGTGTACTGTATTAATACATGTTTGTAACGAAATAATCTTATTATTACTAGTAGTACTTATTATGTGTGTATATTGGCAATTGTCTATTTTTAAACATATATCATGATTAATTTTACTATATTTATATAAGATTCAACGATTTTAGTTACATTCCTTTTAATGGGGGTATCTATACGTCATACCAAGGAGCCTGACAAAATTTAAGCGAAAAATTCAGGCTAGTTTCGGAGATATTTATCATAACAATCTCATTTCGTAACTACAAAATTCCACACCCTTTACAGCTGATTACTACTACAATGACACACTAAATACGCACACAAGCAAACTTAAAATCCAAGAATCAAGCGTGGTCAGCGGTGGGGTGAGATGCCGGGTCAGGAATACCAACATGAAAAAATTTACCCTGTTTTTAGGGTAAATTAAAGTTTTTGAGTTGTTTCTTTTTTTTTCGATAAAGTAATAAGAAAAACTACGACTAGGTTTGTAATTAATGTTGTGATGTTAAGTCAGTAAAACTTAACGAACGGTTTTTTACCCATGATTTTTATGTTCACGCTATCACGTAGCCAACGCGGTTGCGAAAATAGGTACGCAAAATTGAAGGGATGCCGCAAACTGACCAAAGAGTGTAATCTGAACTTGCGACTTGATTTACGTCAAAAAACGTAAAGATTCACTTCTTTGATAATCAAAGCTGTTATTACTTATGTATAATTTTGAATTATTAAAAAAAACCGCGGAGACAACGACAAGCTACTATTTTATTGTTGTCGCAAGCTCAAGTAATGTTGCGTAATCAGCTTTAATAAAACCACTTAGGTACACGATTAATTAGTTATTCATCACGGCCGCCAACTTGTAGTGTAATAAGTTATTAAATTTTATAAACAAAACTACTAACATTCGAGATTTATTAAGTGTCGTTTAATAATATCATAACATTAAATTTAACAGCTAGTCTCAATAATTAACAAAAAATTACAATATCATTAAATCCAAATTTCTTGCCATTCAAATTCCACCTTATTTTTTCAATAAATTTTAGGGGTAAAAGTATGACAAGAACAAGTCGCAGAGTATCCGACTGGCCGCTCGCGCCGAAAGGCCGCCGGTGCCGCCGAGGCACGTGTCGGGCATGGTCAAAGCATGAGCGAGCTAGAGATGTGCCACAGCCCACATTAGATCCGATCTTAGGACTAAACATTTTCGACTCACGGCGGAGGCCGGACTGGTCTTTACTAATAAAGATTTTATTCTTGCACTATTGTAACGTTGCACGTACATGTTTTAATTAAATAATTAATTTAATTTAATATTACACATTGAAATTTAATTTTATACAAATTTATTTTGATTTTTTAATTAAAATCAAATAAATAAACTTTTATTAAATTAGCTAATATATTTAAATCTATAAACTTATAAAATAATTAATTACACATTTTATTTTAACCTAAATTAAACTTATCATAAAATCTATATTTACATAAAAAAAAACTATAATACTTATGACTAATAATTAATTTAAAAAAAAAAAGTTAATGTAATGAAGTAGTGATTACGTTCACAGTTTTGCGCTAAACTGGTAGTGCGCGATTGTACTCGCGCCCACCGGTCTTTATTTCTCATAGTGACGTCACGATGTTCGAAGCTTCTAGAATCAGAGGCGGCCTTAGCTTGTAACGGTCAACCGCCGCGCGAAACCGGCTATCGGGCAGTCCGCGACACCACCTTACATAAAGAACACCTGTGCGCACACTATACTAGTGTCGTCTCTCGCGCAGATTAAAAACCAATTACCTAATATAAATTTAGTGTTCGCGGACATATTAAAACTAAATCCTAATTGGAAATAATAATAATATATCGTCAAGTAAATGATAACCGAAAGTTAAGTGTTATTCCCGCACCCACATATTGGTGAGTAAAGTGCAAAGTGTTGAACGTTATTTAGTTATAAGATTTTGTAGTGGCTTATGCCTGAGCAATAAAGTGTCTCATTAGTAGAAGTTTATAATCATTATCATTTTGAAAATAGTTATTGCTAAATCATTATCGCCAGTTCCATTGGCCGTTGCATTATTGTAAATTCATTTCAGCGTACCTACATACATTGCCTAATTATTCAAATAGATATTTTCTCTTTCTTTCTTCCTGCTGTGCTTTTGTAACTCCGCTCTGCTTGTGAACACAAACACGCTTACATTCCTTTTGTACCGGTTCTTGCCATGATCTCGTCAATAAAGGGTGTTCACAAAGGCGGAACCAGCAGGAACAGTTTCTAAGACTGTGTGATGTTTCACAGGGTGCTACCTTTACACTTGGAAGAGCAAACACCACCACCATCTCGACGGTTTGGAGCTGGCGTCGCCATCCGACCGTCAATCTTGACCCTCATCACCGCTGGCCTTGCAACTCGGACCGTCGTGTCGACCAGTCAGGGCAGTACCGGACCACGACGGCAAATCCAGAGGGCATAGACCACCCACGACCCTATTACCTGTACTATTTTAATTCAATAATATATATTTTATATAATGTGGACTTGGGTTCGTTATTTCTCCTCCTAAGTAGGTAGATTAGCGACGCCTAACGTCACACTATCTGAAAGTTAGTACTGTTAAGTAATAAACTTTTTTAGGTACATTTAGTAACAAATATCAACGAATGCGATTTATTGTTATTATTTTAGTCTTAATGACGACAACAATGTTTTATTCGTCTTCGTGCTAAAAAATTATACATTTTATAAGTGTTTTGATTTCTCTAGAAATCCCTTACTATTGCCGCAAACAATAAAACCTAAGTGGTTCAGATACTGTTGTCTTTTATTTACGCGAACACGATACATTTAAATGAAACTACTTTTAATTTACTATGGAAATTGAAGCAAACAATAAACTAGCTTTCTTAGATATTTTACTTACTAGGAATTCGGATCATACTCTTAGTCATACAGTTTTTCGTAAAGCCACCCATACAGATAAATACCTCAATGGTGCCTCTCACCATCATCCTCGACAGTTGGCTACCGTAGGCAAATCATTGTTTCAGAGAGCAAGGGGTATCTGTGACGACCAACACCTGGCTGGCGAGCTCCAGCATGTCAGGAAGGTACTACGGGAAAACCAGTTGCCGGTACCACGTCGTTCCAGACCCCGGGTCAAGCATTCCACCGTCGAACGCCAACCTGCTGCACTACCTTATATGAAGGGTGTCACTGACAAGATTGGAATCATTTTGAAGCGCGCTTCAATCAAAACCTACTTCAAGCCGCCGAAAAAGATTAACCAATTTTTACCACCTGTCAAGTGAAAACATACCTCTTCAAGATGCGGGGGTGTACAGACTGGAATGTGACTGTGGGCTCTCCTATATCGGTCAAACAAAACGAAGTATAGGCGTGCGGGTAAAAGAACATATAGCCGACATCAAACATAGACGGAATACTAAGTCTGCAGTGTGTGAACATGCCTTAGATACACCCAACCATTTCATACGATTTGACCAGCCTAAAGTCCTTGCAAGAGAACGACGATTTTCAACAGAGAAGATGGTTGGAAAATACCACCAGCATGGGATCCTGTTTTAACGAAATTCCATGCTAGGCCCCGCACTGCAAGACCTCTAGATACAGTTAGCTCTTTTTGCGTAGATAGGAACACAAATTAATATTAACTGAGTGACGGTAGTTTATATTTTTTCAAAATATTGTAAAGACGAATAACACCTTAGTCTACCTGTGACCACGAACGCTGTAAAGTGTTCGAAACGTCAGGTTAAATAAAATGTTAATAAATCGCGAAATAATCCGTAAAAGTAGTTTCATTTAAATGTATCGTGTTCGCGTAAATAAAAGACAACAGTATGTGAACCAGTACGGACTGGAAACCGCAAATAAAATTCGTCGGTTGGAAGATCTAAAGACAAAGCGTGCGAGAAAACTATCATCTTTAAATTTTCTCAAGAGGTGCAGAGACCATAACCTCATCCCACGATGTGTCCAAATAACACCGAAGAGAGACATACGTGGGAGCGCGAAGATCTTAAACCAGGCAAGTCAAAAATTGCTCCGTCATCTCATACATCAACACCATTCCGACCTTATCTATTTGAATACCACCATCGAAAGTTTGTGTCAGGATTTAAAATTACAACTGTCCCAACTAGATTTTGATGAATGCATTCTAATACTAAATAGACGCGAGTCTTCAAAATATAATGAATGCAAATTAAAACAGATTTTCAAATACAACAAACTGTCAATGTCAACCCAAAATCTTGTAAAACGAAACGCGTCAAACGTCACATCGACCACAGACAATCGGGCAGTTGTCAATTTATCAAAACAAACATTGGATAGCGATACCATTGAGGTACTCAAATTTGGATTAAATTTTGCCGTAACACCGCGTCAAATTCCTTATGAAGAAATAATATGCAGCGTGGAGGATTGTTTAGTTAAAAATAATTTAAAGAAAGAAGACTCAGAAGCATTACGACAAGACATATCATCAGTCCTAAGACATAGCAAAGTACCGAAGTCAAATCTTTCTCGTACTCAATATATAGCTTTAAAAAACCTAAAAACTAAACCAGAATTAACTATCCTTCGTGCGGACAAAGGAAACGCAACGGTTGTAATGGACACATCGGACTATAAGCAAAAAATGTCACAGTTACTGGCGGACGAAACCACTTACAAACGGGTTAAAATAGATCAAACCAACAAAGTTTTAAAGAAAACCAGTGACTTAGTGCGAAAACATAGTGAAAGTTTAAGTCTAGATGCTAAATACCTAATACCTTCGTGCGCAAAACCACCAAAATTATATGGGTTGCCAAAAATACACAAACCAAATGTCCCGCTACGTCCTATTGTGAGTCAGATTGATTCACCAACCTACAGACTGGCTCAGCACGTAGCTAGATCACTATCTCGGTTAAGAGGAACAACTACAGCACATGTGAAGGATTCCTACCATTTTATCAGCGAGGTTAAACACCTACACCTAGCGGATAATGAAACTATGGTCAGTTTTGATGTACAGTCCCTATTTACAAGTTTACCAGTACAGGACTGCATTGAAATTACTAAAAGGAAGTTAGTTGAACTTGATATGCCTATAGAATATGCGGAACTATTGGAACATTGCCTAACATCGGGATATTTACTGTGGGACAATGAATTCTATGTACAAGTAGATGGTGTCGCTATGGGCTCTCCAGTATCACCTGTTGTCTCAGACATTTTCATGGAGGACTTCGAGGCCAGAGCTTTAGGCACATCACCTATAACACCCAGGTTCTATAAACGGTACGTAGATGATACTTTTACAATTTTACCCACCAATCAAGTCTCTGCTTTTCTAGAACATTTAAATTCAATCCACCCAAAAATCAAATTTACTATGGAAATTGAAGCAAACAATAAACTAGCTTTCTTAGATATTTTACTTACTAGGAATCCGGATCATACTCTTAGTCATACAGTTTTTTGTAAAGCCACCCATACAGATAAATACCTCAATGGTGCCTCTCACCATCATCCTCGACAGTTGGCTACCGTAGGCAAATCATTGTTTCAGAGAGCAAGGGGTATCTGTGACGACCAACACCTGGCTGGCGAGCTCCAGCATGTCAGGAAGGTACTACGGGAAAACCAGTTGCCGGTACCACGTCGTTCCAGACCCCGGGTCAAGCATTCCACCGTCGAACGCCAACCTGCTGCACTACCTTATATGAAGGGTGTCACTGACAAGATTGGAAACATTTTGAAGCGCGCTTCAATCAAAACCTACTTCAAGCCGCCGAAAAAGATTAACCAATTTTTACCACCTGTCAAGTGCAACATACCTCTTCAAGATGCGGGGGTGTACAGACTGGAATGTGACTGTGGGCTCTCCTATATCGGTCAAACAAAACGAAGTATAGGCGTGCGGGTAAAAGAACATATAGCCGACATCAAACATAGACGGAATACTAAGTCTGCAGTGTGTGAACATGCCTTAGATACACCCAACCATTTCATACGATTTGACCAGCCTAAAGTCCTTGCAAGAGAACGACGATTTTCAACAGAGAAGATGGTTGGAAAATACCACCAGCATGGGATCCTGTTTTAACGAAATCCCATGCTAGGCCCCGCACTGCAAGACCTCTAGATACAGTTAGCTCTTTTTGCGTAGATAGGAACACAAATTAATATTAACTGAGTGACGGTAGTTTATATTTTTTCAAAATATTGTAAAGACGAATAACACCTTAGTCTACCTGTGACCACGAACGCTGTAAAGTGTTCGAAACGTCAGGTTAAATAAAATGTTAATAAATCGCGAAATAATCCGTAAAAGTAGTTTCATTTAAATGTATCGTGTTCGCGTAAATAAAAGACAACAGTATGTGAACCAGTACGGACTGGAAACCGCAAATAAAATTCGTCGGTTGGAAGATCTAAAGACAAAGCGTGCGAGAAAACTATCATCTTTAATGTCAAATGAGACGACCGGTTGAGTACAAACTGATTTATTGCTCTTCAACTACCTCGCGTTACACAATAAATAAAAACATAAGTAGGTACCTTCAACACTACACAATTCCCCTTTTAAAATATAAAAATAAACATAGGTAATTATTACATAAACCATTATTCCTTTTCATACAAAATCAAACTCAATAACAAGACTCCATATGCTTGTAGTAGTTGTATGTAGGTAATTGTATTTCTTAATAACAACTTTTCTGAATTTATGTTTTGTTTGAATACAGTAGACTATTTCATTTAAAATCAATAATTATTCTTCAATCGAATTAATTTCTGAACACAATTGTCAGTTAAGTATATATAATCTAGTTATTATATGACAACAACAATATTGAGTAAGTATTTAATTTATTTTTATATAAGAATCTATGACATTCATGTATCTTTAATTTATTATTTATTTTTATTATTAATTACAAAATAATTATTAATTTTATTAAATATGTGTACAATACAAATTGATTTAATTAAACATGCAACAATTATTATTAAATAAACAATTTCAAATTGTTAACAATGCATAAAAGCTGTTGTGATAAGTTTAGTTATTAGCTAGGTGCGTAGGTATTTTCAGCGCCGATCACCGCTCGGATACGTCCACCGATCAGGAGGCCTCACTGTCCTGCCAAAACGGGTTTTATATTGAGAATCATTACAGCTCAATAACGGTTGTGAAGGAGCACAAGGGCTAGGAGACGTAATATTAATGTCATCATATCGGTTGCTATGAACAAATGAGTTCATTGTATTTTGCCTATACTCAGAATCCCCAATTAACTGACGTCGATTGCGTCTTAGGAAGTTGCCCGTATCCATCTTGATTAAGTAAGATCTGGGACCTAATATTTTATGTACAACTCCATTTTCCCAACCTGAATGCAGACTTACTTTAATTTTTGTTCCAATTAGAAATGGTTTTAAGTCCCTAGAATTTCTATCATAATACCTTTTTTGATTGAGTTGGCGTATTTGTAAGTTATTTTTAACATTTGTAGGAATTTTGGGTTTTAACAACTTAGGGCTGCAGGGCAAAATACTTCTTAATTTTCTATTATTTAGGAGTTCAGCCGGTGACGGTAAATCATTATTTAGTGGCGTATTTAAATATTCTAACAGAGCGATATTTATGTCATCTTCATTATAACTAGTTTTCTTTAACATTGATTTAACAATTTGAATTGCTCGCTCCACTTGACCGTTGGATTGAGGATATCTCGGTGATGACGTCACATGCTGGAATTTCCACTCCTGACTAAATAGTTTGAATTTATTTGATGCAAATTCAGGACCATTGTCAGATATAACTATTTCTGGTATTCCCTGACGACTAAAGATCTTTTTTAATTTATTTATAACTTTTTCTGAGGTTAGCGATTGAATTTTTTCAAATTCAATAAACTTACTGTAGTAGTCTATAACTAACAAAAATGATTCACCTCTAAAATGAAAAATATCTATACCCAATTTAGACCACGCTCTTTGAGGTATTTCATGTTGAATTAGACTTTCTTTAGTATTTTGCTTTCTGTAGGTTAGGCAAGCTTGGCAGTTGGATAAATAATCGAGTAATTGTGCATTCATGTTTGGCCAAAATAATATTTCCTTGGCTCTTAACCTACATTTCTCAATTCCTAAATGACTTGAATGTATGTTTTTTAGCATTTCTGACCTCAAACACTTAGGTATGACAACTCGTGACCCTCGCCACACAATGTCATATGCTACTGATAATTCACTTCTACATTCCCAGTATGGCTTTAACACATCACTTACGTCCTTCTTAAGGGTTGGCCAACCTTTCAATATTATTCTAATTAACTCCTGTAATTCGTTATCATTTTTAGTACTCTTTTGAATTTGTATAAAATGCGTATCGGTTAAAGGGTTGCTCGCCACCATCGCGCATACCTGAGCTTGGATGTCTAACTGGTCGCGCGGCGCGGCGGCGTCTGGCGCGCTAGCGTCCACTGCGCGGGACAGCGCGTCGGCTATGTATAAATATTTACCCGGCTTATATACCAAGTTAAACGTATAAGGTTGCAGTCTTAACAACATTCTTTGCAATCGTGCGGGAGCAATTGACAGTGGTTTATTCATTATGCTTACCAATGGTTTGTGGTCAGTTTCTACCGTTATGTTGTGTCTACCGTATACATACATATAGAATTTTTCGCATGCAAAAACACAAGCGTAAAGCTCCTTTTCTATCTGAGCGTATGCCTGTTCTGTTTTTGTTAGTGATCTTGACGCATAGCAAACTGGTAAACCATCCTGCAATAGGCATGCCCCTAAACCATTTTTGCTAGCATCTACCGATATTGTAATGGGTTTATCTAAGCTGTAATATTGTAATACGGGTGGATTAGTTAAACACGTTTTTATAATACTAAAACATTTTTCGTGCTGTTCTTCCCAATGCCATTGTACATCTTTTTTCAACAATTCCCGTAAAGGACAAGTTTTTTCAGACAAGTTTGGTATAAAATTACCAACATAGGTTACTAAACCTAAAAATCTTTCAAGATCTTTTAAATTTTTTGGAGTCGGCATATTTATAACAGCATTAATGTGCGATTGGTCGGGAGAAATACCCGTTTGACTTATTCTGTGCCCTAAGTATGTAATTTCTGTTTGACCTATCTTACATTTTTCCTTATTCAATTTAATATTAATTTCTCTACATCGTTGTAACACTGCACGTAATCTCTGATCATGAATTTCCCTATTTTCTCCATGCACTAAAATGTCATCAACAAACAGGGTTACACCTTCTATATCATCAAAGTGATTATATAATCGTTTATGAAAAACCTCGGAAGCCGAGGAGATACCAAACGGCATTCTCAAAAACTTATATCTGCCAAAGACTGTATTAAACGTACACAAATTACTACTCTCTTTATTTAATTTCAATTGCCAAAAGGAATGTTTTGCATCTAATGTGCTGAAGTACTTTGCACCTGACAGTTTAGCGGTTATTTCATCAAGAGTTGGTAGTCTAAAATGTTCTCTTTTAATTGCCCGATTTAAGTCTTTTGGATCTAAACATATCCGTAGGTCGCCATTCGGCTTTTTTACTACGGTCATGCTGTTAACCCAGTCGGTCGGGCCCTCGACTTTACTTATTACGCCTTGCTTTTCCATATCATCCAATTTATTTTTTACCTGTTCGCGTAATACCAGTGGTAACTTTCGTGGAGAGTGAATTACGGGTAAAACATTATTTCTTAGCTCTATTTTATATTCACCTGGCAAACAACCAATGCCTTCAAACACATCCAAATATTCTTC
Organism: Anania fuscalis; assembly: GCA_950371115.1. Classification (NCBI taxonomy): domain Eukaryota; kingdom Metazoa; phylum Arthropoda; class Insecta; order Lepidoptera; family Crambidae; genus Anania; species Anania fuscalis. The sequence goes on along the minus strand of OX493326.1, from coordinate 16,862,195 downwards.
TAGTATGCAACTTTCACTAGTATTTTGCTGTAAAGAATATATTCTTTTAATTAAGTTTAATTCATCGCATGACTGTCTGCCTAAAATCGGACTAGATTGAACGTCTGCTATTATAAAATTTAAAATATACACATTTTCCTTACAAAGCACCTTTAAATTGCATTTTCCTACTACTTTTATTTCCATTCCTGAATATCCCTGTAATTTTAATGATGTTGAAACTAAATCACTTTCTAAAATTCCTATTAATTTTAAATATTTAAGTGGTAAAACATTTACGTCTGCCCCTGTGTCCAATTTGAACATTAACCTTTTATTATTTATTTGTAAGTTTACTAACCAATCTCTATTATTATTTACAGTGGTTACCTGATCGGTGCCCGATTCTTCCTGTACGGTGTAGATTCTACACATCCGCGAATAGTGGTTCATTTTTTTGCACTTGTTACACTGCTGTCCTACAGCTGGACATCGACTCTGACCATGATTTAAACCACATCTTGAACATCTGGTCGCGTAAGCATTGCGGTCCCTTGCATGTGAGTGTGTGAGCGTCGTTGATGATGACTGCCCCGGACGGTTGCCTGGATGGCCATGGCCTCGGTAAGGAATAAACCCGCGTCGCGATCCTCTCGTGCCTGCATTTAGTACATCTATGTTTGCTTCAGATCTATTTCCGTGTTGATCTACATTTTCTTTCTTTATATGACCGGCTTGCATACGTGAAATCTCTGCCAATTGACATATAGCCATCGCCTTTTCTAGTATTAGATCTTGTTCTCTCAGTAGTCGTTCCCGCAAGGCTGCATCCATCAAGCCACATATTAGTCGATCTCGAACGAGGTCCTTGTGCAAATCTTTGAATTCGCACTTACCCGCCATTTTATTTAGCTCAAAGACATATTGCTCGATCGATTCTAAATCCTGTTGATTTCTTATAAAAAACTTATGTCTTTCGACTGTTATGTTCTTTTTAGGCAGAAAAAAATTATCAAACTCTTTAATTAATTCTTGAATTGATGAAAACTCGCCGGAAAATTGGTCGTAAACTTCTCTGCATTTTTCCCCAATTACGTGCAGCAAAATGTTAATTTGTACCTTCTTTGGTTTTTTCTCTAATTCGCACGCATCGTAATAAATCATAAACGATTTCTTCCACTTTTCCCATTCTCGGCTTAAATTTCCCGAAGTAACGTTGACCAAATCATTTTCAAAATGAAATGGCGGCGGCGGCTGTAGTATAGATTCCATCTTTAGACACTTTTAATTTTAACACTGGCTTTTATGTATGTATCATAACTCGTTATTTATTATTTATAGTAATTTTCACAACTTCAAATATAATTTTATCTATTTAAAACCACTAAATTTATTTATTTTCGGCTGCGCCATGTCAAATGAGACGACCGGTTGAGTATAAACTGATTTATTGCTCTTCAACTACCTCGCGTTACACAATAAATAAAAACATAAGTAGGTACCTTCAACACTACACTATTTTCTCAAGAGGTGCAGAGACCATAACCTCATCCCACGATGTGTCCAAATATCACCGAAGAGAGACATACGTGGGAGCGCGAAGATCTTAAACCAGGCAAGTCAAAAATTGCTCCGTCATCTCATACATCAACACCATTCCGACCTTATCTATTTGAATACCACCATCGAAAGTTTGTGTCAGGATTTAAAATTACAACTGTCCCAACTAGATTTTGATGAATGCATTCTAATACTAAATAGACGCGAGTCTTCAAAATATAATGAATGCAAATTAAAACAGATTTTCAAATACAACAAACTGTCAATGTCAACCCAAAATCTTGTAAAACGAAACGCGTCAAACGTCACATCGACCACAGACAATCGGGCAGTTGTCAATTTATCAAAACAAACATTGGATAGCGATACCATTGAGGTACTCAAATTTGGATTAAATTTTGCCGTAACACCGCGTCAAATTCCTTATGAAGAAATAATATGCAGCGTGGAGGATTGTTTAATTAAAAATAATTTAAAGAAAGAAGACTCAGAAGCATTACGACAAGACATATCATCAGTCCTAAGACATAGCAAAGTACCGAAGTCAAATCTTTCTCGTACTCAATATATAGCTTTAAAAAACCTAAAAACTAAACCAGAATTAACTATCCTTCGTGCGGACAAAGGAAACGCAACGGTTGTAATGGACACATCGGACTATAAGCAAAAAATGTCACAGTTACTGGCGGACGAAACCACTTACAAACGGGTTAAAATAGATCAAACCAACAAAGTTTTAAAGAAAACCAGTGACTTAGTGCGAAAACATAGTGAAAGTTTAAGTCTAGATGCTCAATACCTAATACCTTCGTGCGCAAAACCACCAAAATTATATGGGTTGCCAAAAATACACAGACCAAATGTCCCGCTACGTCCTATTGTGAGTCAGATTGATTCACCAACCTACAGACTGGCTCAGCACGTAGCTAGATCACTATCTCGGCTAAGAGGAACAACTACAGCACATGTGAAGGATTCCTACCATTTTATCAGCGAGGTTAAACACCTACACCCAGCGGATAATGAAACTATGGTCAGTTTTGATGTACAGTCCCTATTTACAAGTTTACCAGTACAGGACTGCATTGAAATTACTAAAAGGAAGTTAGTTGAACTTGATATGCCTATAGAATATGCGGAACTATTGGAACATTGCCTAACATCGGGATATTTACTGTGGGACAATGAATTCTATGTACAAGTAGATGGTGTCGCTATGGGCTCTCCAGTATCACCTGTTGTCTCAGACATTTTCATGGAGGACTTCGAGGCCAGAGCTTTAGGCACATCACCTATAACACCCAGGTTCTATAAACGGTACGTAGATGATACTTTTACAATTTTACCCACCAATCAAGTCTCTGCTTTTCTAGAACATTTAAATTCAATCCACCCAAAAATCAAATTTACTATGGAAATTGAAGCAAACAATAAACTAGCTTTCTTAGATATTTTACTTACTAGGAATCCGGATCATACTCTTAGTCATACAGTTTTTCGTAAAGCCACCCATACAGATAAATACCTCAATGGTGCCTCTCACCATCATCCTCGACAGTTGGCTACCGTAGGCAAATCATTGTTTCAGAGAGCAAGGGGTATCTGTGACGACCAACACCTGGCTGGCGAGCTCCAGCATGTCAGGAAGGTACTACGGGAAAACCAGTTGCCGGTACCACGTCGTTCCAGACCCCGGGTCAAGCATTCCACCGTCGAACGCCAACCTGCTGCACTACCTTATATGAAGGGTGTCACTGACAAGATTGGAAACATTTTGAAGCGCGCTTCAATCAAAACCTACTTCAAGCCGCCGAAAAAGATTAACCAATTTTTACCACCTGTCAAGTGCAACATACCTCTTCAAGATGCGGGGGTGTACAGACTGGAATGTGACTGTGGGCTCTCCTATATCGGTCAAACAAAACGAAGTATAGGCGTGCGGGTAAAAGAACATATAGCCGACATCAAACATAGACGGAATACTAAGTCTGCAGTGTGTGAACATGCCTTAGATACACCCAACCATTTCATACGATTTGACCAGCCTAAAGTCCTTGCAAGAGAACGACGATTTGTTCCTCGCATGTTACGGGAGGCAATTGAAATTAGAAGACACCCGAATTTTAACAGAGAAGATGGTTGGAAAATACCACCAGCATGGGATCCTGTTTTAACGAAATCCCATGCTAGGCCCCGCACTGCAAGACCTCTAGATACAGTTAGCTCTTTTTGCGTAGATAGGAACACAAATTAATATTAACTGAGTGACGGTAGTTTATATTTTTTCAAAATATTGTAAAGACGAATAACACCTTAGTCTACCTGTGACCACGAACGCTGTAAAGTGTTCGAAACGTCAGGTTAAATAAAATGTTAATAAATCGCGAAATAATCCGTAAAAGTAGTTTCATTTAAATCTAAGTGGTTCAGAATAAAAAAAAAACCTTTACGTCTGTAAGTTAAGAATAAAATGTCTAATACAGTTCAATATGGCCTAATTTGTTAAAACAATAGTTAAAACGTCCTTAATTGTTATCACTTATCAGTGCGTGTGTATCTTTAAGACACACATTTATTATTAGTCGTTTGGACTGAATGAGTTTGATAAATCATTGATGCAACTCGGACTCATAGCCCGATGGAGTGTAAGAGAGATAGATGCGTCACAAGCTGAAAGCTTGGGCCGATAGTGCCTCTCTATCGCTTGTTGCGCGCTCTCGCTCGTACGCGAAACGTGAAACTTTCGTGCGTGCAGTCGTGGTGCAGTCGCTCATCGATTTATAAGACATTATCACGTCAAAAACTTGTGTCGCACTCTCGATTTAGTTTAAAACGGGGTGTCAATTCCCAATTCACGATCCGCTATCAATCAGGCATGTTTTCGTATCTTACAAATAATCCAATCATAAGCGCATCCCAAGCTGGCGTTTTTTCGGCTTTAACAAAGCACGCGCGCTGCAGTTTTTGTGTGTGGTGAAATAAATCAGTCAGTCACTCAGTCAGTCTCTTATTTCCTTCCTTGCGTGTGTGACGTGTCAGTCAGGTGCAACACGATGTTCTATCGGTATACGATTTCGACGATCTGCATAACAAATGGTTATGTACTACCCTATTGCCAATTACCAACTTGTTAAATAAATAAATAAATAAATTTAAACTTTATTTCTAAAACACATGTAAGGTCTTACAGTACACAGTGACTTCTGCACTAAGCAAGCTGCTTGTTTTGCGGGAGTCGGGTAACAATTAACAAGTTATGCATGCACATTGGAGACCGGGGTCAAGCTATTAATCAACATTGAAACATAAAAAAAAAAAGCTATTTTGAATTTAAATATTAAAATTTACATAAAAAGTTATTGAATAAATTATTTTTAAAATTTTAACCAAATTTAAGTAAAATAAGGTGTGTGTGTGTGGTGTGTGTGTGTGTGTGTGTGTGTGTGTGCGTGCGTGCGCGCGTGCGTGTGCGTGCGTTCGTGCGTGCGTGTGTGGTGTGTCTGTGTCTGTGTGTGTGTGTGTAGTGGGGAGGGTTTGATAAAGTCAAACAAGAAGGTTTTCTGTTTGCGTATAGTCCAATTCCATTAACCAAATTTCAACGACACATCTTGCCTTGTACACAGTAACCTCTTTGATGTTAACATTACGACAAACTGTATTGTATACACGTGGCAAAAGAAAAAGTGGATGTCTTTTGGCAAAGGTTGTTCGTACCGAGGGGACCGGTACCTTATACACGCGTTGGTTAATTAACAGTTCATAATCCGCAGATGTTAGGATGATTTTATGTGTAGCGATGACTGCACGAAGAACAAACAACTGGCGGACTCTTAAAACACTGCATTCCTTGTAAAGAAGGTCAGTGCTAAACCGGAATGGCTTATGCAACATTACCTTAAGCACCGTCCTCTGGGCTCTTTCGAGTTGGATCAAAATGGATTTTGCGGCACCGCCCCAGGCTTTGATGCAGTATAAAAGCAGTGATTGACAGAGGGACTTGTACACTATAATTAGCGTGTCTTTTGAGGCCGAGTGTCGGAGAAGTTTCATAATATAAGCAGTTCCCCGGACACGAGCTGACAAGGAGGCGATATGATGTCTATAGGACATGTTCTCGTCCAACACGACTCCTAGGTATTTAATTTTTTCGGTACGACTAATATGGAGGCAGCTGCAAGATACTGGGCTCCGCATTCCCTGGTTGCAATTATGGAGTCTAAGTAACTTCGCCGGTGGAGGTTGAGAGGCTCGAGTCTTGTGAAATGTTATGTGCTTTGTTTTATCTAAATTTAGTGACAGAAGATTCCTTTTCAACCAGTCCAAAACGGTTGCCATTCCTAGCTCGGCCAATTCGTAGGTTTCATCCCATGAAGTGCCCTGGAAGAGTATAACTGTGTCGTCTGCGTAACATATTGTGTGTGCACCGTTCATTGAGAGCTGCAAAAGGTCGTACATATACACAATGAAGAGAGTAGGGCCAAGAATACTGCCCTGCGGCACCCCAAATTCCACCGGAAGATCGTCACTAACGTCGAGACCCACTCGCGTGCGTTGCCAGCGTCCAGAGAGATAGCTTCGGAACCAATCCTCAGTCAATCCTCTGAAGCCGAGGCAGTTAAGCTTTTGTAAGAGTATCGGAATGGATACAGTATCGAATGCTTTAGCGAGGTCTAAAAAGATCCCTAGACAGTTTCTGTTTTTATCTAAAGCTTCGGTTACTATTTTGCTTACTGCCAACACCGCGTCTTCAGTCGATTTTCCACGTCTGAAACCAAACTGCCAAGCCGGGAGTAGGTCGTTCTGCTCAAGGTAGTTGACTATTCTTTTGTTAACTACTTTTTCTAGTAATTTAGAGAATATGGGAAGTAATGATATTGGACGATAGTTTGACGGCACACTCTTTTTACCACCCTTATGAATCGGTGTAACTACGGCCCTTTTCAAGCTCTCTGGAAAGGTACCAGATGAGAGGCTCAAGTTAAAGATATGTGTAAGGGGTCTCAATATTAATTCTTTGATTTGATTAATAAGCAATGGAGTACACCTATCGCCACCAGGAGAGCTGTTTGGCTTCAGGTCAGCTATGAGAGTGCTAACCTCATCTTCGTCAGTCGGATTCATAAAAAAGGACCCCGATATGGGGGGTCGCATTCTGACAGCGGCAGCCAGCGATGTCTGGGTGGAGGAAAGCTCATCAAGAGTTTCTTTCGCAAGATTTTTGCCAACATTTGCGAAATATTCGTTACATATGTTTAGGGAGGAAATAGGGTCGGGTGTGATTTTGCTGAGTTCTATACATGGAATATGGGTCTTATTTAGATGGCATATATCCTTAATCGCTTTCCAAAGCAGTTTCGGATTATTTTTATTGTTTGTTAATGATAGGTTTTCGTATTCAGTTTTTAGCTTTCGAAGCAAGTTATTTAAAAAGTTGCGGTATCTTTTATATGTAAGTTGGGTAATTTCATTAAATTGATTTTTTCTGGCTTGAAGATGTAGTTTATCTCTGTGTTTTTGACATCGAATTAGTCCTGGTGTTATCCAGGGCTTTAAAATGAATTTTGAACGGCTTATCACAATTTCTTTTGTATTATTGTTGATTGCTGTAATTAAAATGCCATTAAATATAGATGTGGCTTTATTTACATCTTGACAATCCCCAACAGAGGCCCAGTCCGCCGACTGAAGTTCCTTTGCAATAGCGCAGTTGTCTATTTTAAGTTGGGAACGTTTGGCAACTGTCTTGGCCTGTCCGATTCTTGTGGCTACTATACCAATAGAGTGGTCTGTTGTGTCTGTATTACATACCATGCTTAGCGTATGCTTTGGAATTTTTACAAAGCAGTGGTCTAGGCAAGCTTTACCTCTTGTTGGTTTAGTTATTGCTGGTAGAAGTTGGTGTTGAGCAAGAAGAGACACATAGTCAGTGCACTGTTCACTTAGCGGTTCAGAAGAACAGATATTAAGATTTATGTCACCTACAAGAAAAATATTCTTTTTTTGTCGAGCATTCTGTAAGGTTTCATCAAGTGAAGTAAGAAAGTTAGATGCATTAGTGAAGGAAGGAGACCGATACATGCCCAACACTAGTACATCTGGGCCGATACTAATCTCAAGACAGTTACAGTCTAGGCAAGAAGACTCTACTGCCGATGCGAACCAACACTCTTTAACATAAACTATTACCCCGCCACTCTTGTTAATAAACTTATGCGTTCGAAATGTCGTATACCCAGCAAGTTGTGGTATTAATGTGTGCTCGTTTAACCAGCACTCCGTTAAGACTATCAGATCAAGATCAATGTTTATGCGTTTCAGCGTCACTTGAAACGCATCGAAGTTTTGTTGAATACTTCTAATGTTAAAGGTTAGTAACTTAAAGTTTTGATTAGAAGACAGAAAACCATTGCAGCTATCTACGTCACCAAGCAAATGACAGTCTATTGAAAGTGTTTCTTCAAGATCAATCGAGAAGTTATTTATTTTAAAATGATTTCTGTAATAATTGTAAAATAATTATGACTTACAGTTAGATTTGCTATAAGACTGTACTTGCCCGGAGTCGTCCCACGGTAAATAGCTTTGCCTCCCTTTGTATATAATGTTGTGTGTGTTGGTATGTATGAGTTTGTGTGTGTTGGTGGGTGTATGATTGTGTATATGGGTGGTTGTATGAATGTTATAGAAAAAGTTTTTGTTTTTTTGTCCAACTTTGTGATAAATATACATAATGTTACAACCGTTACGAATAAAATAGTTTCAGCCCTGTGATTAAACTTTGTTGTCTTTGTCTTCTTCCTGTTGTTTTGCTGGTCCAACTCTTTGGTCAAGGTCATACATGGATGAGATTCGTATAGCTGGCTTGCCGTCTGCTTTTCTGACGAATATGCCTCCATCTCGAACCCAGCAATACCGGTATTCGTAGTCTTTCGTGCGAGATCTTGCGTGACGAAATAACTGCCGGTTTTCTTTTGTGAGTCTTTCGTTGACGAAAAAAGGTGTGGGCTGGCCAACTACTATGTTCTCTGATGTAGCATTACGTCTGGTCTTGGCCGCTTTAAGTAGTTCATCGCGTTTGCGTTTTATTAAAAGTTTGACAACAATTGGCCGAGGCCCTGCATACTGATTTGGGAGTGTTTTTGTTGCCTTACGTATTTTAGGGCCAACTCTCCTTATGTCATTGATGTCCCTTTCAGTGAGGTCTATTCCGATTTTTTGTGAGGTCGCAATCACAATCCCGAGCAGATTTTCGTTATCATGCTCGGCCAGTCCAGTTATTTCTAGGTCATTTTTCATGTCGTCCTGTTCGCGTGTGGCTAACTGTTTTTGAAGGATTACCACAGTTAATTTAAGGCTGTCAATCTCAAGCTGTGTATTTTTAAGTATTGCCGAGTGCTCGTTTAATGTTTGCGACAGATGTTCTGAGATAGTAGACATATGGCTTTTTATTTCGACGTTTTGCTTTTTTACCTCGGTCACCTCCTGCCTTAACTGTCGTAGTTCGGCTATTAGAATGGACAAATCGTTACATTTTGCGTCATCTTTAACAGGCTTCGTTTTAGCTGCCTGCGTACGGCTACCTCGCAACATGTTTACGTTGTCGCACAAAAAGGTATCGTTTAATTGTGACGAGGTAGTAAATGGGCGCGCCGGAGTCGAGGTGTTATCACCTTTAGGGCGAGAACACACACAGGCGGGACACCACCATTCATCTTTGTGGGTTTGTAAAAGCTTGTCATATGTATCCTTGGACATATTAATACAAATAAGGTCATAAGTGTTTTTGCATTTTACACATTCCGTGTAATATAAATCTTTAATTGGTTTATCACACCCAGTACATTTAGACGCCATATTTAACACTCCCGAGTAATATTTTATTTTATACTATTGAATAACAATGAAAGCGGGGTCCTTCCCTGTATCGCTCCAGCGCAGCGCAGACTCGATCCAATCAAACCCCAGTTGTGACGTAGCTACAACGCATGCGCGAACTGCGGTGACTCGGTAAATGCCCGCCGCACGACGCAACGAGAAGCGATGATACAGCGTTTTAGCTATAGTAGATTTTGCAATAGTTTGAAGATAAAACTTTGGCACTTCTCTTCTAAACGGGATGTTTTTTACAGACAAATATGTTCACTGTGTAGATCGAATATTTAGCAATGTAAATATGTAACACTTTTTACGATTACTAACTTAACTTAAACTGTGTGATTTTTAAACTGACGAGCGAAAAGATTTACGTGTTGACGTGCGGCGACCCGCGGTCCAAAAAAAAACTGTTGATGAACTAATTGGCGCAATATTTTTGGAGCGTCTCAATGGACACAGCTACCTCATGTGTCTTCAAGGAACCTTGGAGGAACTGCAATCAAACATCCCTCTTCATCTCCGCCGTGGTTTGCAGTACTTCTAGCAAGATGGAGCCCCGGCGCACTACGACCGCGTTGCACGTGCGTGCGTGCGTGCGTGCGTGCCTGCCTGTGCGTGCGTCACATCACAATAACGAAAGCGAAAAGTGAATTAAAAAGTGGCAGTGACACGTTATTGCGCGTAAAAAAGCACGTCAGTAGATGACCTTTGGTCTGTAGGCGTCAGTGAAGGATATTTTCATTTTTTATAAATTGGTGATTTGTAAATGCCTTTAAAGAAATTGACTCCTAATTAAGCAAGGTAAGCATGGATTAGGACCAAGCGGCACCTACTTACTCGATTGATTTGTAATTTATTTAGTTGTTTGTCATAAAACTTATTTATTAGATAGGTACCTAGGTAGTTACACTTACAACAACGCTTAACTTGCAAGACCGTAGCCTGTAAAAATGTGATAGGGTGTCATAATAAAATAAATATTATTAAAATCGTATTTTATTTTTTATTTCTATCCGCCTACTGACTTTGCTAAGGAAAGATAAAACTTTAAAATTACTAATTGAGTACAACAATTAAAATCAAGTAAATACTTTATCTACTTAAAATAAGGATGCAATCTAAGTCATAAAACATTGAAATTATCTTTTCTTCAGCTTCGAAGTTCGAACAAACAAAAAAACAATGTTGGCTATTAATTTAATTGGCATTAGTTTTAATGTTTGATAACAATCATTATTATTATGATAAGAAGCGCATTCTACACACACATGTAGGTACATGTGTGCATGAAGAGGAGCAGATTACAATTGGTCTGTGATTCGTCGACGAGACAGCCCGGCCGTGCTGCTAAACCAATCGCAGATCAGCTGACTTGACAGTTAGTATACACACAACTAACTTGATAGTGTGCGCTGTGTACGTCGTACGTACACAATCTGTAAACTGCAGCTTGCACATGTGTTGGAAAAGATGCAGAGTGTTTCAGGTTTGACTGTGATTTTATTGATTTATTTTGTTAAAAAACATAACTTTTAAAAATGACTATGAAACAGTACCTTATTTTTTGGCATCGTATTTAGTATGATTTTTAGATACCACCCTATAAAGTAATGTAACTAATTTCGTTAGATCCTGTATAGTATGGTCAATAAGGCCGTATGTCAGCTTACATATTGATGCTCAACAGAAGCAGGCCATAAATTTTGCTCTGCACAAATTAAATGATGTAACGAAACGCAGCAGCCTATCGCAGCTAGCCTAGCCATGCTAGCCAATCAGGAACGTTCCCGCCAAAGCCAAGCCTGTAAGCCTGCCATGCCGCCAGCCAATCAGGAACGTTCCCCACCGAGTCAGCTGGGCAGCGGACGTCGGTGGGGGCAAGCCTTTATAACGCCATGCAAGCTCATTTTAGTCAATCATTTTGTACCGATCACTTGTCAAGCTAAAACTAAAGATACTACGTTTGATTTATTTACTACTTTTGATACAATTAGACGACCGTCTGGTGTAGTGGTTTGCGCTTCGGACTGCAAAGCCGTGATGACCCCGATCGTTTGTACCTAAGTCATGGATGTTTATAAACGTATTTAAGTATGTTTATTCGTTATCTAGTTGCCATAGTACAAGCTATGCTTTGAAACTAGCTAATTGATAATTGTCTGTGGACGGGAAATTTTTCGAGTTACTGAGCTCAGGCTTTATGCGGAAGTGGCTTACTGGTGATAGTAAAGTATTTTTTTAAACATTCTAACGGGTTTAATGCCCATGTATGCTTTTGACGATTAATGTAGCTGGTGTACTTTTCGGAGGCATAAATGTCCCACGATTTAGACAATCCCTAAAACTAGTTCATCCTTTTTGCGAATTATAACTGGTTGGCGTGAGCTACCTACTATAACTGCTGCCAGCCAGCCAGCCAGCCAGCCATAATGGTAGCGGAGATGCTTATGTACTTTTACCTAAATACTTAAACAGTTTTGATTCGATTTTGGTGTTGTTCAAAAGTGGCTGTAATTTTTAGTTAAAATAGTGCTTATAAGATGCATAGATGCTATCTGATGGGCGAAGTGCATACGTTAAGCTATACGACGCGCTAGATCAAATCTTTTGAAGGATTAGATAAAAAATACCTACCCTCAAAGTTTTAACAAAAATAATTTAATTGCTTAATTAATAACTTTTGAGGTGTAGCATGGCCACGTGTGACTGTCTACACCATATAGTCCTTGGATAAAGGTTATTTAAAACTAAAACCAACCCAGCCTTAGCCATGGTTATAATAATTAATTTACTACTTTGAAACAATCGAAAACGACAGTTTGTAGTTCAGTGGTTTAGATATTAATTCTTGTTTGGTACCTCTTACATATTATTATTTAGTTGCAAGTTGCAACAAAGTTTGAATTTACTGTTCAGTTGTTTATTTGCCAGAATACATAACGTAAGTAAAACGTAGAACTTAAAATTTTAATTCCTGTTCCTGTTGAGATTGCGATTGAGGAAATAAAAACCACTAGTTAATTATCTACCATTTATTACTTTCCTAGAACGTGTAAGTACCTACCTCTATAGGTACCTCCAGATGTTTCAAACTGTGAAAAGTCCCTACTTAGTATTTCGTATTAGGCGGCCGAGCTTGTTAATTTGTTTCCGTTTCATGTGCTGCCTTGAGTTCGTGCTTTATGTGTTTTACGCACTCAATCGTATACACACAAGAATATCCGATGAGGTAGGTACTCTTGGTTTGGGGTATCCATGCCTGTTGACGCAGCGATCACGGAGTGCAGCAGGCGCAGTGTTCATGGTGCGCTTGTGCAGCTCTCTCGGCGCGCATCGAGCTCGGTGTTGTGGTGCGGAGCTGGCGGAGCGCAGCTAGTGCGCGTCTGTAGTGGTGACAGCATCGGGCGTGGTGCGCTCACGGTGCAGCTGCAGTATGCTTGTGGGGTGCTCCGCCTTCATTCAGCTTGGTGATATTTACTTTATTTATTTCTCAGCGGACTAATATTTAAAATGTACGTAGTATGCTAAAATGTGCCTACGCTGGCATCCACTAGGAGGTACGCTAACTCTGTGGCTATTTCTACAGTATGGAAAACCTGTGCGGTACGCTAAACCTATGCCTGTGCCAGCAGTCGCTGGAAGGTATGGTAGCTAGGTGCCTATGCCTACATTGTGAAGAATTGCATAGTCCTTGTCGCTAATTTATTTTACTCGCCTTGCAATACAGATTTATCAGCTCTTTTCGTTACTAGTGCTTAAAATAGTCTGTCATAGGTCAAGGACAACGTGCAACTGAGAACAATAATGGCAACTTCGAGCTACAAGGCATCGTCCATTCACTGCCGGTCACTACATGGAGGTTATCAACATGGGCACCGAGAACATTGTCTGGCAGCCGGGCGAGAAGCTTTTAACCGATGTCTGCGAGGCACCACCACTGCCAGATGACAAAGGTCAGTCGATAAGCCATTACCGTTTTTGCAAGCCAGTACCATTTTACTAGCTATTGTCATTTTGCCGGCTATAGTCATTTTGCCAGCCGTTCATATTTTGTTAGCTATTGCTATTTTAAACCCTAGTTCATTCCTTGTTAGCTCATGCATACGAGAAACGTAAGTTTTATTGTTTTGCATACAAATCTGTCCGGTTCCCGACGAAATCGTTAAGCTATTACCAATGAATCTCTTTTTAAACATAAGTGCTTTTACTGCCTAGCTTAAGGTCATAGCAATATTCGTAAGTGTGCCATACTTAATATTTTTAATAAATGAAAAATGCCGTCATAATGTTAATTTTATAACTAATTTGAGCTATGTGCTCTTAAAGCGATTGTTTGCAAGTAAAATGCAAGAATTGCAACAATTTATCGCAAATAAACATAAAAATAATAACACAAACCAGCCCGTTTATCGTCAATCTTAACTCCTGTCGCAGTAAGAGAATAAAACAGTAAGATTAAAGTCATAATCCCCTAATTCTTGGAAGTAGGGGTTATCAACGGGGTGGATTTATGCTTTACCTCAAAGAGGTACTTTACCAATTTTGATCTTGCACAAAGTTATCATGATACCTAACTCGCAGTTATATTTTAATCTTGCATGGCAAATGCAGTAGATTAATTTAAACGTATAATAGTTCTGTGGATAGAGGCTAGCTTTGAATGTTAGATAAGTGAGCTTTTGAGCAGTGAGCTTATTGAGCAGTGAGCTATTGGGTAGCGAGACATTGGGCAGCGAGATATTGATCAGCGAGACATTGATCAGCGAGACATTGATCAGCGAGACGTGTGGCTGTGACGTGTAGCCGTGACGTGTAGCAATGGCCTGTAGCAATGGCCTGTAGCAATGGCCTGTAGCAATGGCCTGTATCAATGGCCTGTAGCAATGGCCTGTAGCAATGGCCTGTAGCAACGGCTTGTAGCAATGCTTGTAGTCGTAATATTATAAGATTAATGACATGTAGGTGTTCGATATGCAACTGTGTTGCATAATGGACATAACCTAGATACTCTTCATTGTATGGCCGTAATATCCTCCTTATTTAAAAAAAGAGGTATCATTAAGTTATTGTTAGACAGCGGCTATCTATTCAGGACTTAGTTGCTAGCTTCAAACAAACGCCTAGCCAAGGTTAAGCTGCCGAGCATTCCCGCCTAGTCTCCCCGCCGAGCCTGTTAGCCAGTAATATAATAAAGTTAGAGGCAGTCTTCTCTGGTCCAAGTATAATAACTAATATTCCGGGTTAAGCGGCGGGTAGCGGTTAATTTCTTAAATCCATAAATAAGTTGTTCCTGTATCTGACAGTGCCAGAAATTCGGACTAGCAACTATTTAACTAATCATCAGATTATTTGACAAGCTAGTAACTTTTGTTTATTTTCTCGCACATTGCGGGAGCAATTGTTGCAGGATGGCCGAGTGTAACGAAACGCAGCAGCCAATCGCAGCTAGCCTAGCCATGCTAGCCAATCAGGAACGTTCCCGCCAAAGCCAAGCCTGTAAGCCTGCCATGCCGCCAGCCAATCAGGAACGTTCCCGCCGAGCCGTCCCCACCGAGTCAGCTGGGCAGCGGACGTCGGTGGGGGCAAGCCTTTATAACGCCATGCAAACTCATTTTAGTCAATCATTTTGTACCGATCACTTGTCAAGCTAAAACTCTGTCAGTTTGCAAATAAAATCCAATTATTAAGTAAAAAGTAAAGTCTTTGATTAAACTTTTTTTTTTAAAAGTTTAGACTTAGAAGCCTTTCCAATTTTTGGATATTCTTGTTTAAAAAAGAAGGTCCTGTTTCTCAAATTCAATCATTTTCATGCAATTGATGGGGTTGATAAAATGGGTAAAATTATGATATAATTAATTGCCACATTAGCTAGCCTTTAAACGTGAATTATTTCGTTATAATCACTTAACAACTTCTATCCACAATAGAATTTAAAAAATATATATATATGTATTGATATTTGATGCTAAAAGCTAAGGATCACATTAGGATTTGTGTTGACAAATAATATGATGGGGTTCAGAATCTAAAGACGCTGTTGTTGCTATCTTGCGTTGGAATATTACTATTTTGGGGGGTAGGGCTGGAAATTTTAGGCTATTCTATTTTTTGTGGATATAGTTTTTCAATTAATTAACTGAATTAAATATGCTTAGTAGAAATTCTTAAATAAGGTAATGACGAAGGATTAAGAACAGCAAAAATAACTTTGTAAAAGAAACATCAGAGTTTATTAAAGTAGTGCTTACAGTTTGGTGTAGACATACAATGATATCGACACATGCTAATAAATCATTGTTTATAAAAGAAAATTGATAGATGTGTGCCTGCTATATGACATAGTGCATGGTCGCGTGGACTGCCCTGAGCTCGTGGCCGGCGTGTCGTACTGTGTGCCAGCCCGCCGCTCCCGCCGCCACCTGCCGCCGCTTCTGAATGTGCCACGCTTCACTACTAATTACGCCCGTAACGCGACCTTGTCGCGCTTACCCAGGGTTTACAACGAGATCTTTAGTGAGGTGGATCTTTTCGCTTATAGTAAGGAACACACACAAACACACACACACACATACACATACACACACACACACACTATTAGCTGTATATTTTAAGAAACTAATAAGTATATTTAAACATAATTGTATCGCCGTTGATTTCCTAAATAAATTAAAAAAAAAAAAAAAAAAAAGATCGTGCCTAATGGTATAATATTATTAATATTCACGCTTCTAATCCAGGCTTATAAATACTTACATTGCGCAAGTTGTATACTTGCACATCATAATAGGAAATTATTATTTATGATACAGCAGGCATATCGGTACGACGTTGACTATTTTAGATATCTAAACTAAGTAAGCAGTAATACATATGTATTGTATCTCGGGCATCATATTTGTACTTAATACATTGTAAGGTATTATATATTAGAATATTTTAAATAACAAAAAGTGTACAAGCTACTAAAAATGGTACTGAACTTCACATCTGACTAGTCCAAACGTTATAAGTTCAAAAGTTAAAAAACATTATTTATTTATTTATTCAGAAACTCAACAGCTTGTTTACAGTTTTCATGACACAAATAAATTACACATTATCACTTAAGCCAATTAAAGAGTTCCATAACATGTATTTTGATAATGTCGTGCTTAGCAAACAACTGGTGCTTTGTGATAGCTCGTCGATAAGATGCGCGAGACCAGCAATGTTGGTAAATCGATGGAGAAAGAATATTAATTAAGATGCCCAGAGGATAAGAGCGTTTTCAATGTCCTACTGTTGAATAGTCCTCCTTCCATACAAGTATCGCACACAAAATCGGCGGCTCATACAATAAGAAAAAATAAGATTGTTTTTTTTTTTTAAAGAAGAATACATTTTGCCAACATAGTTAATGCATGAAAAAGACTAACATAGAAGAAACACAATAATGCTTTAATGTTCTATAGCAGTTTTTTTTAAATTATTATTACGAATACTACATTATAAATTGTGACTGAGAAAAAATAATTTAAAAAAAAAAGTAAAAAATTTGTTTATTTTAAAAACAATGCTACCTTTTAGGTACAAAAATTTACTAGCGACAGTAAATTATGTGCATCTAAGTTACTGTGCAGTATATCATGCAGAAAGCTTAGGTCTAGTATCTCACGTCGTGATTCAAGGGATAAAATATTGTAGTAATTGCAGTCCTCAAGATAATTACTATGGCGTCTGCGCATTTTAAAGTTTAGGTACTTAACAAATTTAATCTGATTTTTTTCCAGTTTGTTTTTATATTTTGCATAAGCAGGAGACCATATTGGGCTACAATATTCAAGAATACTACGACAGTGTGCGAAATATAGTGTCTTAATAGTTTGTAAATTATTAAAAGTTTGCATGTCCTAATTAAAAATCCAAGATTACGGTAAGCGCTGTTAACAATTCGGTCAAAGTGTTCTGAGAAGAGCAGTTTGGAATCAAGAGTAATGCCCAAATCCCTAATGTTGGTTCTCTCGATTAGTTTACCACCAAAATTATAAGGGAATGTAATTATATGTTTCTTACGAGTGAAGCTAATACACTGGCACTTATCAATGCTAAGTGAGATCTTATTTCTATTATAAAAGTCCTCAAGCCTATCAAGGTCGCTTTGTATAAGCAAACAATCTGCTGGCGAAGCTACTTTCATATATATTTTCTTGTCATCTGCGTATAACAGATGATTTGAGTTTTGAAAACATTTATATATATCATAGATATAAGCGCAGTAGAATAAGGGTCCCAAGTGTGACCCCTGCGGGACACCAGATGGGACAGAAACATAATCAGACCTGAACCCTCCCATTACAACAGCTTGTGACCGATTTGTAAGGTACGATTGTATCCAACGCAGTAAATCACCACGAATGCCAAGTTCAAAAAGTTTTTTAAGCAGAATGACGTGATCTACCCGATCGAAAGCTTTTTCAAAATCAGTGTAGATCACGTCAACCTGTCCACCGCACTGCATTTCATTCAGCACATAGTTACTCAATACAGCTAAATTTGAAGTGGTAGATTTGCGTTTTAGGAAGCCGTGTTGATGTTCTGAGAGGCCGTTAGTGATTATAGTGTAAATATTGTCATAGACTATTCTCTCGAGAATTTTACTTAGTGAATTTAAAATTGAAATTGGCCGATTATTGGTGATTCTAGTTTTTGAGGATTTTTTATGAATCGGAACAATATTTGCCCTTTTCCAGACCTCTGGGCAAACGCTACTTTCCAATGATAGCTTAAATAGCAAGTAAACTGGATAGGCCAAAACATCAGCACAACGACGAAGGAACACAGGTGGAATGCCATCGCAGCCCGCACCCTTAGCAACGTCCAGAGACTGAAGCATTGCTTTCACCTTATCTTGGGTAATTGTGATTGTACTTACTGTATCCAGGCAATTATCCTGGCCAACATCATTAGTAAAGACTAAATTCGTGATCGAGCTTTGAGAAAACATGGTGTGAAAATACTCATTAAATTTATTACAGACGATGGAGCCATCCGTCAGTGTTACACCCTGGTATATTTTTTTTTTTTTTTTTTTACTTAAGATGGGCTTACTCTTGACCTCAATCTTGCTCTAGAGCATAGATGGGATCTACGATGGAGCGAGCTTGCCCAGAAGATGCCTATTCACTCTGGACTTAAAGAGAGTCAGGTTATATGCACTCGGAAATACAGACGCAGGCAGGAAATTCCAATCTTTAGCTGTGCGCATTATAAAAGATGATGAGAAGCGCTTAGTGCGGATTATGGGTATATCAACTAAGAACGGATGGTAGCCGGCCGTGCGTCTGGATGTCCGATGGAAGAAAGGTGACGGTGGTATGAGCTCATGCAGCTCATGAGCACACTCTCCGAAGTACAATCTGTAGAAGACCGATAGGCAAGCAACTTTGCGGCGGTGAACCAGGCTGTGCAGCTTGGACGCCACCAGTTTTTTATCGCCTATTATTCTCTTGGCTCTGCGTTCCACCGAGTCTAGTGCAGCAAGTTGGTATTTCGCCGAGCCGTCCCAAAGGTGGCTGCAGTACTCCATGCAAGATCGGACTTGGGCTTTGTAAAGAGTTAAAAGCTGTCCAGGCGTGAAATATAAATTGTTTGGGATACTGTGAACCATCTCTCTTGGATTTGATATACGACCAGATAGCTTTGGGGTTTTTATTGATATGGCGTTCAATGGTGGCTATATGGTCAGCGTAGCACTGTTCCTGAACTTGGTGTTGGCGATTACGGAGCATAACAAACTCATCACGATCGCGTGGGTTAGCATAGCGCTTCCACTTTTTGTGTGCCTTACTTTTAGCACGGATAATTTTCACTAAAGCTAAACTATACCAAGCTGGGTACTTATCTTTAACAACTTTTTCTTTTGATAATGGTACCAGTTCGTCTAAGCAGCTGTTAATTGTCTCGTAAAATATCTCTAAAGCTTCATCAGCCCCCTTATATTTAAGTTTATCGTCCCAATTTACGTTCCTTAAATAGTCTGTGACGGCCGAAAAATTACATTTATGAAAGTTGCGACGTGGCACTGAATGCTCCGGGAGTGGTGTTACAAACAAATCTGTGAGATGGACATGCAATGAAGGGTGGAGTCTATCTTCTTTAGCAAGGAGCGACGACGCTCTTTCCACCGAGGAGTTCACGTTGCAAAAAGCCAGATCGAGACAACGTCCCATGTTATTTAGGATAAAGTTATATTGTTGAAGGCCACACAATGTCAAAAAATCAATAAATTCAGTTGCAGCATTTTGCATATCTACCGTAAGATTATTAACGAGTGTATAATGCCCATCATGCCAGTCTAAGCAACGCAGGTTAAAGTCACCAACTAAGAGATAGTTATCATCTGGATGTTCATCATTAAGTCGCTCAAGAAACGATTTTATTTCTTCTAGCTGGGCAGGTATATTATTGTAATTAGGCGGGAGGTACGCCAAAATAATATGTAACCTACGTTCCGTGCCTAAACAGTGCGCAGGTATTGTGACGCAGAGTAACTCCGTGTATGAGATTAAATAAGAAAAACTATGACAGATTTGTGCACTCAGATTAGTTTTTGTGCATATCATTATACCTCCACGGTCAACACGAAAAATATCGTAACGAGAATCACAAATTTCGGCATCAAAAATATCACCCTGAAGCCATGTTTCAGTTAATAATATAACGTCATAATCACGACAAAGTATGCTGTTGTGAATTTCTAAACACTTGGTTCGAAGACCACAAACGTTTTGGTAATAGATAACTAAAACATCCTTCGAGTTACTCATTTCTCGGGCTTATGAACCAAACGAATTTATGTATTTAGAAAATACCTACCAGCAAGACATTAACCAGTGATGCAATATATAATAGTGCCACGATATTATGTGTTAAAAACGCTAGTAACAGTTTGTAAAATAAATGACTTGTCGCGCGACTAGAAAATGCGGCCGTTAAGTGTAAACAATAGGTAGTGTTACGATGTATCAGCGAGCAATTACAACAGAATATATTATCAATATGACAATGTATTATGGTGAGTGCTAAGTGCAGTCTTCTGTATCGAAAAAGTCTGAATAGCATCACAAGAAGGGTAC
This sequence comes from Anania fuscalis, assembly GCA_950371115.1. Lineage (NCBI taxonomy): Eukaryota > Metazoa > Arthropoda > Insecta > Lepidoptera > Crambidae > Anania > Anania fuscalis. Next base: position 16,841,667 of record OX493326.1, on the reverse strand, counting down.
CAGTAAAACATGTATTCATGATGAAACAAATAGTAGAAATACCAAATATATGCGTGATACCGAGCGAAAATACTATTTGCGTTTGTTTATGGCAGTTCAGATATCCCTTTACCGTTATAGTACGTGCGATAATACAATGGAAATGCAACGCGAGATAACGAAGAACGAGATTAGGAAAATCTATAACTTGAGAACAAAACGAGATATAAAAGTCCCAGTTAACACCGAACTTAAATGCTGTCATGCTAGTTTTCAAATGATACGGCGACATTCCATTTGAACAAAATCGACCTAAATTTATTGTTATAAGGTACAGTGCAGTTACAATTGAGTAGGTTAATGATAAAATATTTCTACTTACATTGAAAACGGGGGTTAGAATATAATTACTCCTTTGAATTCCCGCACCGTGCACACTACAATACTCAGCACCCGCAAGGAGAATGCGAATAATATGTGAACTGAGCATGTGAAAGTAACAAAAAACCATCGCACCAGAAACACTTCTACAGCCTATCAAGCACTGAAGAGTCCCGAATAAAAATAGCGTCACTAGTTTCAGATTTTCTCATATAAACTCTGCCGGCTCGTACCCATACAAACTTATACTTTAGTTCTCTTCCGCGCTGACGCGCTGCTGCATGTAGTTGTTTATTTTCATGAGACAAGTTCTCCACGACAAAAACAGGTGACTTTTTTTCAGGTTCAAACCCAAAGTCAGTGGTATTCAATCTGTCATGAGAGTTCTCTCTGTTGTATTGGATGACTGCGGATAGCACCGAATCACGTATTCTTGGTGAGCCGAATTTAGCGATGATTGTGCGCGGTCTGGAGCTGTTCGGGTTCAGTTTGGCAACCCTAGAGCAATAATGAATGTCCTGGTCGTTAACTGGACACTTCACAACGCGCCCCAATTGCTTCACAATTTGTAAGACATTTTCAGATTTCTTTTCGGGGACGCACTGTATCTCCAAGGTCGCGGCACGCGATTGTTGATCGATTTGATGCATTTTGAAGTTAAGGTTATTTAACTCCGATCGTAGTGCAGTATTTTCTTTCTTCAGGGTTACTATGTCATGTTGTTGTTGCTGAAAACCTTCAGTTAATCTGTCAAACTTTTCACTTATAAATTCAATAGATGTATGCAAGTTTGTTATTTTCTCAGAGAACGAGTCGATAGTCGACTTAAATACAGCATTTTGTGACTTGATAAAAATCAACATCTCCTCCCGCAAAAGTTCACGCAATTCAGTGCGTCGAATGTAATCGTCAGCTGTAGGCAATGGTGCACAGTCCGTCCTATTGTAAGTTTGCACCTTTCTACGCGTCACATTAAATGAAATCTCGGCTTGCGATGTCGGCGTCGACGGGCGGGCCAAGCTCGTAGAATTATCTCCCTTTGGCTGCTTGCTCATACACATAGGGCATAACCACTGAGCGATTGCTTCAGGATTAAGGTCTTCACGCTGGATGTTTAAACAAAGAAGATGATAAACTCCGTTGCATTTAATGCACTCCACATAGTCTTCAATATTTGTGTTTAGTGTGCGAGCTAAACAGGTCTTCATGTTTATGTTGTCTTTAGTGTTGAATCGTCAGGTAAGACAGAGACGGCAATTATTGTATGAAAGTCTCAGATCCCAGCGGTGAGGCGAGAGGTTCCCCCGCAAGCAGAGATAGTTCGCGAACTGTCACTTGCGCTGCGCGCAGATAAGATTGGCACGAATGATTGATGCTCCCGACGCACACGATTTATGCTTAACGCGCGCTAAGTTAGTAATAGGTGCTGGTAAGTATCGCCCGACACTTTTACGATGCATGAATAGAATTTTATAACTGAGGAGCACACGTCTGCTCTGCACGACTGTCACGGGGTGAAAAAATTTATTAACAACTTAAATTTAGCTACTATTTGATTAAATTTTTGTGTGCCCTCTTTTGACCAATTTCATTTCAGCCGGGCTTTTATGTTTAATAGGTATTTTATAAAAAGTCGTCTATAGTTTTATTTTTAAATATGTAGAACGTTACCGTTTATCTTGAACAGTAGAGAAGGTTCAAAGTCATTTGTAGTTCTGCGTCAGTTAGTACGAAAATGCGTGGTCCTGTTTAAACGGCCATGTGTGCTGTTAAGGAGCTATGTATGTTCCACCACAACTAGTTAAACGGCCATGTGTGCTGTTAAGGAGCCATGTGTGTTCCACCACAACTAGTTGAACGGCCGTATGTGCTGTTAAGGAGCCATGTGTGTTCCACCACAACTAGTTGAACGGCCATGTGTGCTGTTAAGGAGCTATGTATGTTCCACCACAACTAGTTAAACGGCCATGTGTGCTGTTGAGGAGCCATGTGTGTTCCACCACAACTAGTTAAACGGCCATGTGTGCTGTTAAGGAGCTATGTATGTTCCACCACAATTAGCTAAACGGCCATGTACGCTGTTCAAGAGCTATGTGTGTTCCACAAAGAGTTTGACGACCGTCTGGTGTGGTGGTTCGCGCTCCGGACTACAACGCCTGGCGGTTGCGGGTTCGAATCCCGCAAGCGGCAAATGTTAGTGTGATGAACATTAGCATTTGCACATAAGTAATGGATGTTTATACATGTATATAGGTATGTTTATCCATTATCTAGTATCCATAGTACAAGCTTTGCTTGGTTTGGGGTTGGCTAGTTGGTGTGATTGCCGAAACAATTCATTATTATTCGTTTTCATTTTTACTAGGTAATTATCGGAACACGCTGTTCCAGCTTTTAAAGATGACCTCACGGGCTATTTGTTTTTACTCGTATTATAGGATGATTGATGCAGACAGGATAAGGCTATGGGTTAACATGAAATTTTAAAGTACAATGAGCATTCCAATATTTCCCTAGAATAGTACCTCGTGTGTGCATAAGTTTTGAGACGAAATAAAGGTTGCTTAACTGTTTTAATAATTAACTTATATTTCTTAAATTTTCAGTAAACATTAAGTAGATAATAATCAACAATAAAATATAATTATTATTCAAAATGACCACCCTTGTTTTTAATACAGACCCTTAGACGATTTGGCCAGTCATCAATGACGGCACGAATCTTTTCCAGCGGGATTCGCTTCGCTTCTCGGACAAGAGCTCGCTTCAGTGACTTCCAAGTTTGGGTGGGACTTTCGGCAGGCCCTGAGCTCTAATTCAGTCCATAAAGAAAAATCCAGCGGGTTGAGGTCGGGACTGGAGGAGGGCCATTCCTTCGCCGCGATAAAGGCCGGCAAATTTTCCCTCAACCAAGCTTGAGTGGTTTTTGCCTTATGGGATGGCGCTTGTAACGTTGCACGTACATGTTTTAATTAAATAATTAATTTCATTTTATATTACACATTGAAATTTAATTTTATACAAATTTATTTCGATTTTTAATTAAAATCAAATAAATAAACTTTTATTAAATTAGCTAATATATTTAAATCTATAAACTTATAAAATAATTAATTACACATTTTATTTTAACCTAAATTAAACTTATCATAAAATCTATATTTACATAAAAAAAAACTATAATACTTATGACTAATAATTATTTTTAAAAAAAAGGTAATGTAATGAAGTAGTGGTTACGTTCACAGTTTTGCACTAAACTGGTAGTGCGCGATTGTACTCGCGCCCACCGTGCTTTATTTCTCATAGTGACGTCACGATGTTCGAAGCTTCTAGAATCAGAGGCGGCCTTAGCTTCTAACGGTCAGCCGCCGCGCGAAACCGGCTATCGGGCAGTCCGCGACACCACCTTACATAAAGAACATCTGTGCGCACACTAAACTAGTGTCGTCTCGCGCGCAGATTAAAAACCAATTACCTAATATAAATTTAGTGTTCGCGGACATATTAAAACTAAATCCTAATCGGAAATAATAATAATATATCGCCAAGTAAATGATAACCGAATGTTAAGTGTTATTCCCGCACCCACATATTGGTGAGTAAAGTGCAAAGTGTTGAACGTTATTTAGTTATAAGATTTTGTAGTGGCTTATGCCTGAGCAATAAAGTGTCTCATTAGTAGTAGTATAAAATCATTATCATTTTGAAAATAGTTATTGCTAAATCATTATCACCAGTTCCATTGGCCGTTGCATTATTGTAAATTCATTTCAGCGTACCTACCTACATTGCCTAATTATTCAAATAGATATTTTCTCTTTCTTTCTTCCTGCTGTGCTTTTGTAACTCCGCTCTGCTTGTGAACACAAACACGATTACATTCCTTTTGTACCGGTTCTTGCCATGATCTCGTCAATAAAGGGTGTTCACAAAGGCGGAACCAGCAGGAACAGTTTCTAAGACTGTGTGATGTTTCACAGGGTGCTACCTTTACACTTGGAAGTGCAAACACCACCACCATCTCGACGGTTTCGAGCTGGCGTCGCCATCCAACCGTCAATCTTGACCCTCATCACCGCTGGCGTTGCAACTTGGACCGTCGCGTCGACCAGTCAGGGCAGTACCGGACCTCGACGGCAAATCCAGAGGGCAAAGACCACCCACGACCCTATTAACTGTACTATTTTAAATCGATAATGTATATTTTTTTATAATGTGGACTTGGGTTCGTTATTTCTCCTCCTAAGTAGGTAGATTAGCGACGCCTAACGTCACACTGGCGCCCTTACGTGGTATTTATTATATGGTCTGGATTTGCCTCGTAGTATTTGTTTGTGTGTTTGTTGATTTTATTTTTGTGAAACGTTTTTATTTTAATTTTTGGTTGCTGGTAACTAAGGTGTACCCCAAATATTATTATTTCAATTTTATTCGTTTATTATTAATAATTTATAAATCATATTAATATAATTTAATTGTATTCAATATATTATGCAAATTAATTTATTGTGAAATTTTTAAACAACCTGTACTAGTGTAGTCCAAGACCGGTATAGTCGTGCACACAAGTGTTTACTAAGTAAATATTATTTTTGCGGTGCAATATTTTTTTTAATTTTGGCGTACACACTAGTTGCTTTTCATGCTTTTTTTCTTTTTATTTCTGTGACTGTGCTGTTTTTGCTTTGCGCTTAATTTTTAGTTTGCCAACCAAAACGTTGATTAGTATAGTATATTGTAACAGACGGAGTAGCTTTAGTGTACCATTATTAACGTTCAACATTTAATACTTTTGTGATTTAAGAGCGATTTATTAATTTTTAAAAAAATGATTTTTTTTTTTTAATTTTAACATTGAATTAATAAATAAAAAATGGAATACACCATAAAATTCTTATCACTTCAAAAAACTGAACTGGAATACGAAGTTGCTATTCGTGGGGAAACCCCGGCTGCAACTGATCAAGAATTACGTAAGCAAATTTCAAAAATAGGGCTTTCGTTTCCTTCCGAGGATATTTTGGAAAGTTGTTTTTCAGTTTCGGACGATCTCAAGGGAGTTAGTGATGCCCTTGGCAAAGTCCAAACTAATTTAGACTCGCGACCGGATAGGAACGTTTTGCTTCGCACACAAAACTTAATAAACCATCTTCATCATCGCCTCAACCGAATTGTATGTGATAAAAATGCTAAGCCTAGGTACGATGATTGCATCAGAAAATTTGAAATCCTTAAGGACAAGTGCAACAGACTCAGTGCCACAGTTATCCAGCCTGCATTGCTGACGCCTATCGTTGAGCCGATAGCTAACACATCTACACCTTTAAACGTAAATGTCACTTGTGACCGCGGTAGTTCAAACGAGGTGTGCAAAATTAAGTTTGATGGGAAGTCTTGCGTCCGTGCCTTTATACAGCGCATCTCGGAGTTTCGCGAGGCTAGGTCGATTTCAGATACAAAACTTTTGTCCTATGCTACAAAGATTTTCGTAGGTGATGCTTTGCATTGGTTTAGAAGTGTGAAGGATCGGGTTTCCGGTTGGCCTGAACTAGCCACGTTGCTTATTGAAGACTTCAGCCAAGAAGACTATGATTACAGGTTGAAAGATGAGATTCGTTCCCGCACACAGGGTGAATCTCAGAACATAAAAATCTACTTGTCAATCATGTCTGGTTTGTTCTCGCGTCTATCTAAAAAACTTACCGAGGATGAAAAGTTAGAAATTATCCTACATAATATCAGGCCATGTTACGTTAGTATTTTAGCATCAGTTCCTAGAGTTACCAATATTGATACCTTACGTTCGCTTTGCCGTAACTACGAAAATATCCAAGGACGTGTTTCTGATTTTCGTGAACCACCCAGGCGGACAGCTGATACCTTGGCACCTGAGTTTGCCTATACGGGTACTAACAGGAACAGCACTTACAATAAAGGTTATAGTTACCGGAATAATAATAATCATCATAGTCAAAATAAATTTCAACAGTACAATAATAACAATAGATCACAATATAATATAAATCAAAATAATAATAAAGTTTTTAGTTACACTAATCCAAATAAGAATGCTGCTGATGTGAAACAGGTACATGCAATCGTTACAAACTCCGAGAGGACGTCATACTGTCCTAGATGTCGTAGTATAGATAATCGCCCTTATGCTACAGTTCAAATTAATGGTTTAAGTATAACTGGTCTGCTCGATTCAGGTTCAGCCGTAACAATAATAAATAACGGGTCACATCGGGCGTTTGGGGACCTATTCGTTCTTACTGATGACTGCATCACAGTAGTAGCGGCTGGTGGCCAATCTATGCAAAGCCAGGGTTACATAAACTTGCCTGTGCATTTCCAAAATCAATTTCATATAATCAAAGCTCATATTGTTCCGGACATTAACGCTAGTCTTATCTTGGGCGTGGATTTCTGGCGTAAATTTAATATTCTTCCTTATTTCTTAAGTAGCATTACTTTCTCTGATGCCACATCAGCTGACGAGCAGCCGAAACTAGATACGTTTATTCAGGGCTATGAAAATTTAAGCTCTCATGAGAAGTCTATAGCTGACAACATTATTGCGCATTTTGAGGACATTTCTGCCGAGCGCAAGGGTTTGGGTGAAACCGATCTTATAGAACACCATTTGGATACAGGAGATGCACAGCCTATCCGACAACGTTATTATCGGATGTCTCCGGAGAAGCAGCGCATCATTGTTGAACAGGTGGATGAGATGCTTGCTCTTAACGTTATTGAGCCTTGCGAGAGCGCTTGGTCTTCGCCCGTCCTGGTAGTAACAAAGAAAAACGGCCAGCCTCGATTCTGCCTCGACAGTCGCAAGCTGAACTCAGTCACTCGAAAGGATGCGTATAACTTGCCCTACGTGTCAGAGATTTTGGACAACCTTCGCGATGCTCGTTTTCTTTCAAGCATTGATTTGTCTAAAGCATTTTGGCAGATTCGTATTGCTGAGCAGGACAGGGACAAGACCGCATTCTACGCTCCAAGACGCGGTACGCTCCGTTTTAAAAGAACAGCTTTCGGTTTGACCAATGCGCCAGCTACTCAGCAGCGTTTAGTTGATCTCCTTTTTAGAGAATTTGACCTTAAAGTCTTTGCCTACTTAGATGACATTATTATCATTTCAGAATCCTTTAATTCCCATGTTTCGCTTCTTTTGCGAGTTTTAGACAAACTTCGCCAAGCTAACCTAACGGTAAACTTGAAAAAGTGTCAATTTTTTAGAAGTCAACTCAAATATCTGGGGTATGTTGTTGACAGCCATGGCCTACGAACTGATCCGGAGAAAGTGGAGGCCATCTTAAATTACCCGACACCTACTTGTCGCAAGGACATCAAACGCTTTCTCGGGACAGCTACTTGGTACCGGCGTTTTGTGCCTCAGTTTAGCACCATAGCAGGCCCCCTAAATAAATTAACATCATGCAAGAAGGGTGGCCCTCCTTTCAAGTGGACTCCCAAGGCTGATGCTGCTTTTCTTAAGCTGAAGGAGTGCTTAGTTTCAGCTCCAGTTTTGTCTTACCCTGATTACGACAAGCCATTCGAGTTGCACACCGATGCCAGCAACTACGGTGTGGGAGCTATGCTTACTCAGACCATAGACGGTAAGGAACATCCCATAGCCTACATGAGTAAGTCGTTGTCAGCGGCTGAACGAAATTACAGCATTACTGAGCGTGAAACTTTGGCAGTTGTCATTGCTCTCGAACACTGGAGGTGTTATCTGGAGAACGGGAGGCCTTTTACTGTCTTCACTGATCACAGTGCCTTAAAGTGGTTTCTTTCGTTGAATAATCCCACTGGTCGTCTTGCTCGCTGGGGAGTTCGTTTGTCGGCGTTCCACTTCGAGCTCAAGCATGGCCGAGGTATAGACAACGTGATTCCTGATGCCCTTTCACGAGCTGTCCCTATAGGCGCAATCAACCTGTCTGATTCGTACCTTAATACAACAGACGCATGGTACAAGAACATTTATAACTCTTGTTTGACGAAACCTCAAAATTATCTCCCTCCCTATACAGATTATGCAAAAATAAACACGACTAAACCTTAACCTCTGAATTTTCGTGGAAGGAGGTCGTTCCCACTGAATTTCGTACTGATATTATACGAGAAAATCATTCTGAGCCTATGGCTGGACATCTAGGTATCTTTAAAACGTATCGTAGATTGGCGTTGAGATACTTCTGGCTAGGGATGTATCAGGGTGTCGTTAAGTTCACAAGTTCTTGTACCAAGTGTCTGGAATACAAACATCAAAACCATCAAGTCCTTGGTGAAATGGGGCGCCCTAAACAATGTTGCCGACCTTTTCAAATGGTTTCAATTGATCTTATGGGCCCTCTGCCGGTTAGTCGAAAACAAAATCAATATATACTTGTTATAACATGTTGTTTTTCAAAATTCTGCCTAATTTTTCCTATTAGAAACGCAACCTCAACTATCATTATCAAAATCCTCGAAGACCAACTATTTTTGGTACATGGGGTTCCTCAAACAATTTTCCTCGATAACGGTAGTCAGTTCATTAGTCGCATGACCACGGATTTGTTTAAAAGTTATAATGTGCCTAACGTATTCTTTACGCCTAGATACACTCCTCAGGTGAACACAGTAGAGCGTTATAATCGGACTATTATTACCTGTTTGTCAACTTTCGTTAATGAGGACCACAGGACTTGGGACTTATTCATCTCAAAAGTGCAATTCGCCATTAATAACTCTGTTAATGAAGCGACCGGTTTTACTCCGTCATTTCTTGTTTACGGCAGGAAACTAGTAACTTGTGGCTCACACTATATAGATTCAGACCTTGGTGAAGAATTTCAGTCCGCGACACCACCTTACATAAAGAACACCTGTGCGCACACTATACTAGTGTCGTCTCGCGCGCAGATTAAAAACCAATTACCTAATATAAATTTAGTGTTCGCGGACATATTAAAACTAAATCCTAATCGGAAATAATAATAATATATCGCCAAGTAAATGATAACCGAACGTTAAGTGTTATTCCCGCACCCACATATTGGTGAGTAAAGTGCAAAGTGTTGAACGTTATTTAGTTATAAGATTTTGTAGTGGCTTATGCCTGAGCAATAAAGTGTCTCATTAGTAGTAGTATAAAATCATTATCATTTTGAAAATAGTTATTGCTAAATCATTATCGCCAGTTCCATTGGCCGTTGCATTATTGTAAATTCATTTCAGCGTACCTACCTACATTGCCTAATTATTCAAATAGATATTTTCTCTTTCTTTCTTCCTGCTGTGCTTTTGTAACTCCGCTCTGCTTGTGAACACAAACACGCTTACATTCCTTTTGTACCGGTTCTTGCCATGATCTCGTTAATAAAGGGTGTTCACAAAGGCGGAACCAGCAGGAACAGTTTCTAAGACTGTGTGATGTTTCACAGGGTGCTACCTTTATAATTGGAAGTGCAAACACTACCACCATCTCGACGGTTTCGAGCTGGCGTCGCCATCCGACCGTCAATCTTGACCCTCATCACCGCTGGCCTTGCAACTTGGACCGTCGCGTCGACCAGTCAGGGCAGTACCGGACCACGACGGCAAATCCAGAGGGCATAGACCACCCACGACCCTATTAACTGTACTATTTTAAATCGATAATATATATTTTTTTATAATGTGGACTTGGGTTCGTTATTTCTCCTCCTAAGTAGGTAGATTAGCGACGCCTAACGTCACACGCTGAGTCTTGCTGGAAAACCCAATCCTTGTTGTGAAATAAACTATGAGACAGGGGTTTCACAACAGCCTCTAAAATGTCACTTTGATAATTCTTGGCTTTCACTTTGACGATTTTCTCATCGGTGAAGAGTATCTTCCTCGCATCGTGTCTCCTAAGTAGTATTGGACAACGTTGGCGTCGTAGTATTTACGAAGGCGATCGAATAAAAAGTGAACTTTCCTACGGCTATACGCCTTTACCTTAAGATCATATTTCAGTATTCTGTTGACTGAAACGCGCGAAATATTAGTCTGCAAAGCAAGTTTTTTCTGAGTGCGACATGGATTTCGGCGAAGTCGCTCTCGGATGATTTTGATGTTCGCAGGCGTCCTCACAGAGCATGGCCGACCACTCCTTTGGCGATCTTGCAAAGAACTTGTCTCCTTGTATCGTTCGATAGTGTAATACATGACAGTTACGACTCACACCAAAAGATATCACCTCACGGAAAATCTCCATTGGTTTTTTTCCCGCCTTATATAGCGAAATCACGGTCGCACGTAATTCTTTGGGTCCCTCCATTACGAGAAAATTTTAAGAAATATTTAAAAATCAATAGAATTAAAAGTTAACATTCCACATTCAAAATTGGAAAAATAAATAAATAGCAGCCAGTCATATTTTATTATTTTTTTTAAGTACAAAGATCGTCTCAAAACTTATGAACACACGAGGTATATATACATGTGATTCTAGATAGTTTTTTTTCTAAATGTGATCGAAGTACCTACCCTGTCTAAACTGTTGGTTGCATTGCACCTTTACGAAATCCGTCCGATTTCGTCGAGAAAATTTACAGGGCAAGTTTAATACATTTTATCTGAGTAATTATTTATTTTAACTTTACAAAACAATATGATTAATTAAAAACAGAAAACAATTAATGGACATACGCATTCTAATTAAACCCAACGCCATTGTTAGGTTTTTGCGGAAATACCGCATTGATTCTGCCGATTCATAGACTGAGTGTCGATTAGGCAGTACCAATCTTTTAAAGAACGTTATGTTTAGTGCTTAAGGCTGTTCCCCTAGCCAATGACCTTGAGCATTTTGCTGCCTCTCGTCCCCTCTTCACCGCTGCATTATTTCGTAAAGTGATTGCGATAGTGAATGCGATAACGCCAAGACATCTAGTTAGCTTACGCCAAACTACGATGTACTCGTGGCATGATTAAGCAAATACAAACGTAAAGCACGGATCGTAGAATAATTATAAGAGGCGGCCAGGCGGCAGAGTAAAATAATTTGCTCGCAACTTTCGCCGCCTACACATTATTATTACCTTACGCACATTACATTTTGAGAAGTCATGTGGAATATTTTGGAAAAACATAATAAATTAGCCGTGAATAAATAAGGTAACGAAAATACATAAATTATAGCGACAACCCCTATAGTTTATTTGTCAGTTATTAAAATATTTTTGGCAGAACAGAATACTAAAATTTAAATATTGTTTTCTAGCAATTACCTACCATGCTACGTTTATTAATAAATGGTTTTTAATAATACTAGAATTTAAAAATGTAATTTTTCTTTATTGAATTTAAAAATAAAACAGTATGAATTGAAACAAAATTTACGAACTACAGGTGGGATTCGAACCCTCGCCCATTGGATCTTGAAAGGCGGGCGAGTGCATTTCCAACTACGCTACCAAGTCACTAGCTGTTAAGTCGAAATCTTCAAGCGTTTCTCGCAGACTTTTTTTTATCAATGATGCAGCATTGATCAGGCAATTTGCGGATACTACACTACACCCGATAGAAATATTGTTACAATTTTGTGTGCCCATAAACTCTATCGTGAATTCGTGAGATATTTTATTTATAGGTTTTTGTCATTTATATAAAGTATCTGATTTTATGTTATAAATATTTTCGGTTTTTATTTGTTTTATCTTAAGATTTAAAACTGTTAATTTTTCTTATCAAATCTAAAAGTAAAACATAGTAAAAATTGAAAAAAAAAAATACTTAAAAAAGTTACTGCTTCAAGTGAGATGCGATCCCACGACCTCGGATTACCGGGCGTGTGCTTCCTCTACTAAGCCATTCAGTCACTAATCGATTTGGCGAAATCTTTCAAGTGTTTCTGTCGAAGCCATCGTTTTTTCTGATCAATGTTGCGGTATACTACCTTAGTTAGCTAAGTATAGAGTGTGGCAATGTGGCCAGCCTTCTGGTGATAATAATCTGATTTTATATTGTGGGCATTTTCGCCAGTAGACGTCCCTTCGCTTTTTACGATGTCTCACGACTTTTCACTGTAATTATTAAAAAAACTATACGGTTTATTAGAAAAATTAAATAATGACATAGAAAGTTGTACGTTAATGTGTACTTCTAAACATTTAAAATAGAAGGATTCATGTATTATCATTTAAAAATAAATGTTTAAAATTAAAAGATGGTGATTTTTTGCATTCCCCATACAGACTAGTCGAAGTTTAAATGAAGATGAACGACTAAAAAAACTGGAAAACAGTGCTGAAACTGCGCCATCAAAACCTAAAAAATGACTCACAACTTAAAAATTATGGCTTGGAATGCCAATGGACTACTGTCGCGGGGGGTAGGTGGAATGACCAACACCAAGCGTACACGATAATTTAAAGTATTTATTCGCAGTTATGCAAGTAATTATTTACACAGGGCGTGGGTGAAGGCCCGACTGACAGATTGATTTCGGTTCCGAACTTCCCTGACGGAGCGGCCGAAGGTGGATAGTGGCCGAAGGTGGAGAACGCAGCTGGTGGTAGAGTGTGCGATGACACGGCGGTCCAGGGGCAGCCCGTAAGTGGACACGCCGATGTTCAAGCCCAAAGTTTGTTAAGCCCGAGATTCGTTCCCTGGGGATCAAAACACCAGCTTAAGCCACATTTGTATCTGCGTTTCCTCTGATTGCGACCACCATTACAGCCAAGCCAAGCAAGTCGGTTTATGTAAGAGGGTAGAACGTGAGGTGAAGTAAGACAAAAAGATCGCAATCAGAACGGAGAACAAACACAGTAAAAATAAAACAATAAATTATGGAAATAGCTGAGAATTACGCCAAATGCAGCTAAATAACAATTGGATAAAAATAGTACGCCAATGGCATTGGAATTAATTTAATTACGAGTGAATTTACTATTAGAAGGTTAATTAATCAACAATGAAGAATAGATTACTATGATAGGATAGATGAATAGAACAAGATCGACGAAAGTTAAATATTAAGTATTTAAATATCAGCGACCTGCCAGCAAGTAATTATAAACTAAGGTATTATTACTTAACTAAGCGTTAAAAGGTAACTGTTCATCACTTACCCTATCGGGGAGGATTCCTCACACTCTTAAATAAGTAAAAATGCAGAATAGCTAATAAAAATTTTGCAAAGTCACTGTCGTAAGACGTACGAAATGGAGTACGAAGACGCAGAGAGCGACACGTCCGTGCTCGTATGCTATAAAATCAGTGTATCGCGACTGCCGGCGCTCGCGCAGTTCGCGGCCGAGGCAGGGAAGGCGTCCCCCCGCAAACATCATACGATGTTTGCAGAACAAAGGATACAAAGGATTGAATAGAATTCACTTTGGGGGTCCGCGCCGCACATAGATAGACCATTAGCAATTACGAATAATGTCGATAATGTTGATAATCATTTGTTTTTTAATTATGTTACGTATTGAAATAAGTTAGATTTAGGTTATAAGTTAATTTAGATAGTTAAATAAGTAGTTTAATTAAAGAAATTACTATATTATAATAGTTTTTATTTTTATTTTATGTAAACATGTAACGATAACGTTACACTACTCAGAGACCAAAATGAGTTGCAAGTAGTTCTAGTCACACAAAACATTGACATATGCCTTGTATCAGAAACACATTTTACCAAACAATCTCATATAACATTCAAAGGATACGACGTCTATCATGCACTGCACTCCAACAACCGTGCTAGAGGTGGTAGCGCCGTTATTGTAAGAAATAACCTTAGTCATTATGAAAACTTTAAATTTGAAAACCTGTGCAAGCCATTCCTCCCATTAGAGAAATTGATACACCGATACACTTCGGGGAAGGGTTTACGATGCTACTAATGTCAAATGATGATTGGTAGGATCGACTGAAATGCCCGATCCAACCGACCGAGCGTTTGCATTTCATATTAGTAAATGCCCGATGCATCAGTCAGTTTGTTAGTAACAAACGCCAGGCAAAGACCATAGTCCTACCTACCTACTGGGTGAATCTTGAAATTGGGCGTATTTGATTGATTCCCGTGGAAAATTTTAAATGATAAAGATATGCTAAAATTATGACGTAATATTAAATTTGGATAGTTTTTTAACATATTGATCTAATAGGCACTTATTTTGCACAGTTAGTTTCGAAAATATAAGCAATTGAAATTTTGTCTACCACGGGAATCAAAAACAAGGCGTGGGAATCAATAAAACAATCTTTATTATAGTTCAAATCAATTTTTTGTTTTCGATCAATCGATTGCTCTTTAACTAACAAACATATATTTTAAATGCAAACTTAAATAAATAATGCACTATCAATAGTTTTTATTTGTTATAAGAAGCGATCTTTAAAAACAATAAAAATATTTTTTATGGCTATCACGGTACTCAACGATGTATAGAAACAATGCCACGGGAATCAAATATTTACCTTCGTAACTCGGCGTGGATACATGCTGCGAAGTGACCGCCTTCCACTACACTTAACTCACGACTGATTCTCGCGCGGCAACGCACACTCGTATCCCTACTTTTTATTACTAGAGCTGCAGGTGAAGATTAGTGTCGTACCACGGGAATCAACTCTCAATCTTGGACAAAATTTTGATTCTAAATTAAAGTATAACTAAATACTTAAGTGAAGATTCTAATTGACTAATCTATTTACAGACTAATCTATTTATATAAAAGTAGCATTTTACCATCTGGTTTTATCCCTATGTTGCAGTTTTTTCTACAGTTTGATCAAAATTTATTGAATTTACCCTAATTATTTTTTACAGTTATTTGCAAATTCAATGAAGCCAAAAACCATGAAGCATTAGTTAGAATACACCTAGAACTAAATAAAAAAATATATTTTGATGTTCTATTATTAAACCTCGGGTACTTTATAACTCCGGACAGCGTAATTCGTGCGTTTCAAGATTCACCCTACTCAGTCCATTATAATCAGCCCACGTCAGCCTACTGCTGGACATACAGTCGTGGTCAACTAATTAGGGACAGATAGAATACTAAGCAATTTTGAATGTTTACATCCTATTATTATAATATAAAATACTTTTGGCAATACATAAAAGACAAACGAAGTAACCAGTCAACTCTCCCGTCAAAAATTCACCTAAACGATTCCACTGCTGAATCTGGTTCAGAGATGGCCTCCCTTTTCGCCAAACATTTTTCTTCCATTTTCACTCTGAATTCTGAAAATACAACCCACAATTTAATTGATCTATCGCAACGTACTTTATCTAATGTTCAATTTTCCGAATATGACATCTCAATGGCTATTAAAAAACTAGACATACAGAAAGGAGCCGGTCCTGATAAAATACCTCCTTTATTTATAAGAGGCTGTGGATCTCTTTTGTCTCTACCATTAACTATGATCTTCAATCGCTCACTCAGAGATGGTGTGTTTCCCGAGGAATGGAAAAAAGCTAAGATAGTACCTGTATTCAAAAAAGGTGAAACAAGCAACGTAAAAAACTACCGACCAATTTCCATATTGTCTACCTTTCCTAAGTTGTTTGAATCTCTGATAAACCCATTCATTATTAGCCACATAGATATTTCTCTATCCGACTACCAGCATGGGTTCCGCAGGGGTCGCTCAACGCAGACTAATCTGGTTTCATTTATTTCTGACATTGCGCAGGGAGTAGATAGTGGAAGTCAGATCGATGCCGTCTACACGGACTTTGCAAGTGCTTTTGATAAGGTGAACCACTTGTTACTTTAAAAGAAGTTGCAAATCAAAGGTATACATGGTGGTTTACTTCGCTGGTTTAGGTCTTACCTTAGTATGAGACCTCAGATTGTTGCTGTTGGAGGGTTTGAGTCAGAGGTGTATTATGTATTGTCCGGAGTCCCACAGGGCTCTCACTTGGGTCCAATACTCTTCCTTATATTTATCAACGATATAGTGATGCATATTAAAAATTGTAAATTCAGCCTGTTTGCGGATGACTTAAAAATTTACAGAACAGTCAATTCTCCCCTCGATATGAGACTGATCCAAGAAGACTTAGACAGCATTCACACGTGGTGTGAATCGAACGATATGACCTTAAATGTCGACAAATGTTATCATATCAAGTTCACGAAGAAGAAAAATCATCTCACATACACTTATAAGATCAATGGTTCAACATTAACTGAAGTAGAGGAAATAAGAGACCTAGGTGTTATAGTAGACAAGAAACTTAAATTTATATCACATATAAATTATATTGTAGAAAAATCTTCCAAAATTCTAGGTTTCCTCAGACGAAGCACCGCAGGTCTCCGTTTAAATTTCACTCGCAAAATATTATTTAATGCCCTGGTCCGTAGTAACTTGGAGTACGCAAGTGTGGCGTGGAATCCTGTGTATGCGGTTCACTCTCAACGCTTAGAAGGTATACAGCGTGCATTCACTAGGTATCTAGCATTCATTTCGCAGGGAGTGTCACACAGATCATCTTATGACCAACGACTTGCCTGTTTTAAAATGAGCTCGTTGCGTCGCCGACGTAGGGACCAGGATTTGTTGTTTTTGCACGGACTTGTCAATGATAAAATTAAGTGTAGTGAACTTTTGGAACGTGTTAAATTGGCGGTGCCAGCTCGCATGCCCAGATATCCGATCAAAAAGACATTTGCATTGCCATCGGCAAGGACTAACCTGGGGCGTCATGCTCCTCTCGCTAGAAGTTGCGCTCAGTATAATGAGAATAGTGGCCTAGATATTTTCCACGATTCGTTACTAAAATTTAAACAGAAACTTTCTGAATATTAGTTTTTTTTTTTTATTGTCTTGTTTATTCATTAATTTTGTTTTGGATATTTTATTATGTTTAACTGTTACCGTGTAGATATTTGTGTTGTTATTAGATCTTACTTACCTGTCAACTTTGTGTACGCCTATAATAGGTACATGTATAAGTCAATGTATGTGTGTATTTGATGCAATTTATTTTATTGTATACATGTACTGTTGGTGTACCTTTTGAAATAAATAAATAAATAAAAATAATTATTGTGAGTTTCCTTCGAGATTACTAACTGTTACTTTGTAAACATATTTACTATCTAGTACTCTGGTTAACAGAATACAATAACAACAAACAAAACTTACTTAGCGTTAGCATCCGTGGGAATCTGTTCAAGAACGACCTTGCTGCGCCCAGCAGACGATTTTTTGAGCCCGCGCTAACGGTTTAGCGCGGGCTCAATAAATCGTCCGGTTTTCAGCAGGGCATAGACCGGGCCCAATTTGGAATGGCCCATTTCGGAACGTGCGCCCGACCTGACACCTCGCTCGATCCACAGTAGCATAGATTCTAAGAGAAAATCATTAAGCATTACGTGTTTCTAATGATGTCTTTAGTCATTAGGCTCCAATTCAAGACCATAAAGAGGGATCCTGGGATAGTATTGTTATATTAAGAAGCAAGAAGAAACCACCAAAACTATGATTCAATTTCAGAATGAATTATTTAAATATATAATTCTGAAAATTCACTGCATAAGTTAAATGTTGTAATAAAGACATAGATTACACTAAATATCAAAATCCTAAATAACCTTATAAATTTTTGTGCGTAAACTAAAAGACGTCCTAAGAATACGACACACCAAATCTTAAAAGTCGTTGACCAAAAAGGTTAGGAAAATTCTGACGGTCAAATCATGCGTAAAGTGACATTTCCAGTCTAAGTAATCGCTAGGGTACACCAAAGAATTGCAGGCTATATCAAAGTAACACGTTTCGGAGCATTCAATGACGAGCTTTCACGACAGACTGAGGCTGAGCGACATGGTGAAATTGCACCACCAAAGCATAAAATAAAATGACATCCACTTTGTAGCCGGAAGATATTCGCATGGGAGATATTTTTAGAATTTAAAACTGTTTAAAATATTAATCAAATTTAAAAACGAAACATAATATGATTTTAAAAAAATTGAAAAAAAAAACTTCATCAGGGGGACCCGAACCTACCACACACCACAAATGCACGGGGCAAGTGCTTTACCATTCTAAGCTATCGAGTCACTAGCTGTCTCGACGAAATTTTGTACGTGTTTCTCGCTATTGATAAATAAAATATCTGATTTTATGTAGGTACATAAATAGTTTAGTTTTCTGATTTTGTACATTTGAAAACTGTTAATTATTCTTATTAAATTTAAAAATAAAACAAAATATATTATGATATTACATTGTGGTGCATTTTATATTAAGTAGGTTTTTTTTTGGTTTTTTATTTAGGTTATTTCTTTATTACAGAATTATACTGTATGGGGCACTGCAAGGGATTTTTAGGTGACGAATAGTAATGCACCTTAATATTATGTCCCTAAGGTTAAAATTAAAAATTTGGTATTCCTAAGCATAACCGCGGCTTGCTAAGACCACTGTCATAGCAAGTTAGTAGTAATATAAAGTTACGACAGATTTTTTTATATTTAATATGTTAATAATACAAATAAATAAATACAACTAGAAATAAAAAAAAAACTGCAAAATAAAAAAAACAAAATATGAATTGAAAAAATAAAAACTGAACCAGGTGGGGTTCGAACCCACAACCTTTGGATACATAGCGAGTGCTCTGCGACCTAAGCTACCAAGTCGCTAGATGTCTTGACGAAATCTTTCAAGTGTCTCTCGCTACGCTATTGATAAATAAAATATCTGATGAAACAATTTATGTATATAATCATAAATTGTTTAGTTATTTTTATTTTTTAGATTTAAAAACTGTTAATTATTCTTATTAAATTTAAAAATAAAACAAAATATATTATGATATTACATTGTGGTGTATTTTATATTAAGTAGGGTTTTTTTGGTGTTTTTTATTTAGGTTATTTCTTTATTACAGAATTATACTTGCTACTAAGACTAAGACCACTGTCATAGCAAGTTAGTAGTAATATTAAGTTAGGTCAGATTTTTTATATTTAATTTGTTCATAATACAAATAAATAAATACAACGAGAAATAAAATAAAAAATGAATTGAAAAAATAAAAACTGAATCAGGTGGGGTTCGAACCCACAACCATCGGATACATAGCGAGTGCTCTGCGACCTAAGCTATCGAGTCACTCACGCTAAGTGACGAAATTTTTTAAGTGTTTCGCGCGTGCTGTTTTATTCCGAGCAGTGATTGATCGGCACGGCGGAACGAGCGACACAAGCTTCCCCTCAGACAGCTAGCTGCACACTGCCTCCCGCTGCCCCGCACAGCACGCCAGAGAATCGGACGTTCGTAGATAATGAATAATAGCCATAACTTTGTCAATAATGGATCAATTTACAATTTTTTTGCGATGAAATGAAAGATTTTTTGATTTCCTACCGATTGGTACAAACTAAATAATAAGATAAGGATTAATTACGGAGGAGACGCACAGAATACATTTTTATCGACGTCGTTTAAAAGCTTGTTTTCGTAACTATTAATTAGAGGAAATACAAATTTTAAGCGATGATTTTACAGATAAAACTTCAAAGATTACTTTGGTGTCTTTCAATTATCGCTATACGCATCAAATAAGGAGTAGAATGCAGCTAAAAAGTAGGAAAAATCGAAGTTTTAGTGAGGGAACCCTCTTAAACTAACATATAATATTTTATTTAAATAATTCTTAAGCGTTTAATTTAATATTTAATTGATCATACAAGCTAGTGATAGTAACACGAGATCAAAACGGGATCCAAATAGACAATAGTGTTCTGCCTTACAATGTGTTTAAACTTTAAACACTTTAAACTTTAAAGATATACTTACAATAGAATTCCAGATGACATAAGACAACTAAATCCCAACCAATTAAAATCTATATTATATAAGTGAAAGAAAGATTTTGACTACTGGCTGTCCCGGCGAACTTCGTACCGCCAAATAATATTTTTTCCGTCAACTTTTTAATGTTTTTATTTTTATATTTTTATTGGGACGGAGACAAATCCAACAAATCATAAACCATGAAAATCGGTCGAGTCGTTCTCTTGTTATAGGTGTTGCAACAAACACGAGTTTATTTTATTTATTAAAGATTCCTAAAACGACTGAATTTACCTGACATATTTTATCTTTATTTTACTTTAATTTAAGAGACACCGTCTGTCATATCTCATAATTGATAAAAAGTAATTAATCAGAAGATTTACATACTGTGATTTTGTAATTTTTCATATTTGTAATAGTGAAACATGTGCACTAACTCCCTTATCTATCATGCAAGATTACTTACAATGTTTTTCGGAAATAATATTCTGATTCTAGATGAATTTTCCCCAGTCAATATTTTTAAAGATTGTTGCAATATTTTTTTTTAATTGCATAATATTCAATTATCTAGTGCGTAAGTAGTATATTTAACCAGCAATGTTAAGTGTTACCAAACTCGTAAATTTGTGACTTATAAAGTCAAGTAAATAAACGCAGATCTAGTTTAGTTATGTTTACGAATGTCGTGATATGATTTGTTATGTGCACAGTATAATGTGTCTGAAATGTTATGTGTTATTTAAGTTTGTTTAAACCATTAAGAACTTATATTGACGTGTTCTCAATGTTGAACATAGCCCAACTTTGTAAATTTACATAATGTATCCAGAATTGAATATGTAAGCTTAAGAAACCATAATAGTTTAGACGTGGTTAATTATTGACCTGTTTACGATGGTTATTAAACATATCCCAACCTTTTAAATTTATATAATATAACCAGAATGTAATATTTAAGATATGGGACCAAAGTTAAAGCAACTGATTTAGTAGCGGACGTGCACCGGAAGGTTGCACTGTGCCGGATGGCCGAATGTCATGATTCGATGTATTTTAATTAAATGTTGGCAACACTAACTGTCGACCAAGAATAGGACTTGACGTAATTGAGTTGTGGTGGGGAAAACACCGCAGCAGTATCGGGAGAGATCGCTATTCAGTCAGTTGCTCGTCAGCGTTCGAACCAAGCGGTAGCTGAGAGGAAACTCTGTCGGCCGTAATAGCAATTATAATTAAGGCGGGGGTATTCGGCATGTTACTCTAATTGCGGGGGTGGGTAACTCCGCCTACTGCGGGGAGCTGCCGGCCGGGCGCGCGCGGCGCAACTGAGCGCCAAATTTGAAATCGGCTTTGAAATTTCCTATTATTAAGCTTAAAGAGCTCTAGCACAGAAGTGTATTTTTATTTTAATATTTTGTCATCGTAACCTTTATATATTATAAGCTAAAATTATAAGTTATCCCCTGATCCACTCACGGCAATTATGACAAAATTTCAATATTATTAAAGTTTATCGTAATATTAAAGCTAGGTTATACCTATTATTGTTTCATTTTGATATATTTATATTGTTTTGTAATATGTTCAATACTCATACGGTGTATTTTTTTTTACGTGGGCGTGGTAGGTCGAATCCAAAACTATGAGAAATAAAGAAAAACACTCAAAAGTTGTCTCGGGCCCGATTTTGATGAAAACTAAAACTGCATTATTAGATGTTTGAAAAAAAAAACTTATTCCTATCTGGCAATCGAACTGAAATCGAAAAAGCCGGCCAAGTGCGAGTCGGACTCGCGCACGAAGGGTACGTAACGTACATAAAAATCACGTTTGTTGTATGGGAGCCCCCTTAAATATTTAAAGTACTCTATTTAGTATTTGTTGTTATAGTGACAACAAAAATACATCATCTCTTCGAAATTTCAACTATCTAAGTTCATGAGATACAGCCTGGTGACAGACGGACAGACGGACAGCGGAGCCTCAGTACCTAATAGGGTCCCGTTTTACCCTTTGGGTACGGAATCCTAAAAAGTAAAACAACCGGTATTATTACACCATTCGATAGTGTCGATAAGAACAAAGTGTGGGAAGTAGTGACGTACGGGAAACTTAGGGAAAACCTAATTTTTAACAAAATTGCGTGGTGGGTCGTTCTTCGCACTCATTTGGTCAATGCTTTGCACGGGCGCGTAGAGTTTGTTCTCCGGAATTCTTGGTACTGAAATAACCGGAAATTCCCGGGGAAAATCATTGATTCGAATACCAGCAAATATTAGCTAATAGGAAGTATTTCCAAGGAATTTCGATACTACAATTGGATGCCTGTTACGTAAACCATCATAATGTTTTAAAACCCAACTTTACAGGAGCACCATCTAAAGATATTATTGGGTGCAGTTCTTCTGTCTTTTGCCTAGGAGTACAAATTTTTACTATCTATAGTCGAAGTATAGCTTGTTATCACAATATATTATACAGCATGTATTCGTAAATATATTACAGTTTCAGAGATATTGTTGTTACGATACTTTACGGCAGATAAAACTAATCTCAAAATTGGTAACTCAACAATACGATTATTTAAGTTGTATAGTAGTAGGTAGCAAGTAAGTGAACTATTAAATTTGTATAATACCAATTAGTATTTAAATAAGTATAAAGGTAGAGGTAAAATTAGTATTTTACCAAAATTGCGTGGTCTTTAATTTGTTCATTAAAGACTATAATAGCGGTTGCTTATTTCGGATATTACATCTTATATTATTCAGCGCCAGTTTTTGTGGAATTTCTCGTATTCCTAAAGAATGGTGCATTTTTAGGATTTTAAAGTAGCCTATGTTCATCAGAAATAATGTAGGGATCTAATGGTGAAAGAATGAAATTGCCTCAGTAGTTTTGGATCCTAATCAGTCCATATAAACAAACAATGAAACCTATCCTCCTTATAATATTAGAATAGATCAACAAATTATACTATGAAAGGTTCTTACTTTGTAGAAAGTGATTCACATAGTGAGTTTATCCGTAATTACGTTTCGATCGGGTTACACCGACCGTGGTCACAGGTTGACTGGTGAGCCAAAAAAAAAGGACAGGCTGAGTTAGCTTGTGACCACATCACCACTGAGTAACCCGGTCAAAACGTCAGACAAAGGAGGTTATATTTTGTTCCTAAATTATAATCGCGTTAATTCCCGTTTCATTTATTTTAGATTTTATCCCTTCTTTTTGGTAATTTGTACGTAAAATCATTAAAACAATATAAATCATCCTATCAATTGTTTCTTATTAATAACAAAACAAATATTATTTTTGGCACATATATTTTACGGGTCGCCAGAGGCCAGTCAGATCCCATTCATAAAAAGATCCGGTGCTTGGTAAGACGCGATCTCCAAAGCTGAAACTCCTGCCTTATATAGGATATAAGGCGCCGTGCAAAATATTTGTAAACTTATTATTCTTGGTTGTTAAGCAAAACCGGTGTCAAAAGTCTTTTCCCAAAGAATGGGGAGATCGCATTTTACAAATCTAAAAACCTAGGATGGCAGAACCATCACAGCAGTTTCGGAAATTCTCGCCTAGATCTCGGTCTAGAAGTCCTCGGATTTCTATGGCAGCTAATATGCCTCGCATGTCCTGAAACTTCCACCTGACGCGAATGACCCTAGAGCCACGCTTATACGCCACTACAGCGATGGTTTCCCAGAACTAGACATAGACGAAATTGAGTCGGCTCTCAAACATCTTAGCAAGGCAAAGCTGGAGTCACTTCAGAACTTCTAAAAGCAAGAGGGCTACCCATCCTTGGGGAACTAAGGAGATTGTTCAACCTCGTCTTAAGCAATGGGACTACGCCGAGGGCGTGGAGCGTGGGCGCGGTTACTCGGTTTTTCAAAAAAGGAGATAAACATTGTAAATTTTTGTTTTTTTAGCAATTCCATGCAAGGTTTAATTGAAGATAAATAACACTTGAGGACGTCACGTGACGTCCTCGGTAGCTTAGTGGTCAAAGCACTCGCCCGGTATGCGATGGGACGTGGGTTCATGTCCCACCTGAGGTCGATGTTTTTTTTCAAGTGTTATTTATCTTCAATTAAAAGGAGATAAACTTTTGAAGAACTACAGACCGATCACGCTCCTGAGCAACGTCTATAAGCTATTCTAAAAAGTCGTCACAAATCGTCTAGGCGCAAGTGTTGACACCCTCTAGCCAATAAATAAAACAGTGTGTCTGGGTTTCGACCGGCGATAATTTAGGGGCTATTAATTCATCTATCGACAAAAAATCCGTCATGTTATTACAGCACTGGAAAAAATGCAAAGAGATTGAAATAAAGAGAAAAGGAAAATGTTCAATTTTAGCCTGCGCGTGGACAAGATGTTTAGGGAAAAATAATCTTCCTTCTCCTATTCCCTGCCCTTTTTGCAATTCTTTTAGAGAAATATAATATTACCTGAAATTATTTTATATATACTTTTCCCTATTCCCTATTTTCCCTATTCGCTATCATAGAATAATAAATAAATTAGTCAAGTCAGCGTTCTTAAAATGTCTGGTTAACGGCGGCGAATAAATCAGTATGACGTGCAGATAAAAACTGAATTACTTAAAAAAGCTGAGTGATACAGAGATATGTATTTTTTAAAGTAACATTCAATAATTAAAGATTTTAGACAATACTAGCTGACCCGGCAAACGTTGTTTTGCCATATAAATATTTTTTAAGAAGAAAAATGTTAAGGGTGGACAACCCTTATCTCTAAGAGGTATGAAAAATAGATGTTAGCCGATTCTCAGACCTATTTAATATGCTCACAAAATTTCATGAGAATCGGTCAAGCCGTTTCGGAGGAGTACGGGAACGAACATTGTGACGCGAGAATTTTATATATAAGATTATTTTTATCTGAATATCATGTCCGTGACTTCTTTGAGCTTCGGCCTGAGCTTCAAACAATTTGGACAGTGTCATTTAAGTACTAATAAATATGATCTCTTAGTAAAATATTTTAAAAGATTATATTTAATCAACTCTTATCACAGTTTAGAATTAACGAATTATTGCATGAGAAGCAGTTTGGTTTTACTAAAGGTAGAAACACAACTGATGCGGGAGTTGCACTCACTACGCATACAATTCGATGCATTTGAAAAAAAGAAAGATGCTTTAGGAGTGTTTTGTGATTTGTCTAAAGCATTCGATTGTGTAGATCACAAAACGTTAATAATGAAATTACGGCATTATGGTGTCTCAAATGATTCAGGAAATTTGTTAGAGTCATACCTCACTGCCAGATTGCAAACAGTTAGTAATAATGGAACTGACTCTTCTGGAGCCCCATTACGCATGGGTGTGCCCCAGGGCTCTATATTGGGACCTTTATTATTCCTAATATATATAAATGACCTTCCTTACTTTACTAAAGACCGTTGTGAGATAGTATTGTTTGCAGATGATAAATCTTTGATTTTTAAAATTGATAGAGGTAAAGCTACCTTCGACGATGTGAATGATGCGCTCTCACAAGTAGTACGCTGGCTTACTGCCAACAATCTCTTACTAAATGCGAAAAAAACCAAGTGCATTAAATTCACTATGCCCAATGTAAGGCAGGTCAGTACGCATATAAATATGTCAGACGATCATATAGATGCGGTTGATTCAACAACATTTTTGGGAATCACATTAGACTCACGACTGCAATGGGGTCCCCATATAAATGCCCGGTCAGGAAGGCTCAGTTCAGTGGCTTATGCTGTGAGGAAAATAAGGCTGTTAACTGATGTCGAAACGGCAAGACTAGTATACTTTAGTTATTTTCATAGTTTGTTATCGTATGGTCTATTGCTATGGGGCTCAGCTGCTGACATTGAATCAATCTTTGTATTGCAGAAAAGAGCCGTACGTGCAATATACTGTCATGGTCCTCGAGAGTCTCTGAGGGAGATTTTTAAAGAGGTCAACATATTACCCGTTGCCTCCCAATACATTTTTGAAAATATTATGTATGTAAGAAAAACTCTAAGTTTGTTTAGTCTAAAAAGTGATTCACATCATTATAACACTAGAAATAAAAATAAACTTGCAGTTCCGTGCTTCAGATTAAAAAAAGTTGGTTATTCATATATGGGGAATGGTATAAAATTTTTCAATAAATTACCACAAACTCTTGTTGAACTTCCGATCCATGAGTTCAAAATTAACATTAAAAAAGTCCTTATGACAAAAGGATATTACAAATTAGAAGATTATTTAAACGACAAGAGTGTATGGACTTAAACTGCCTAGCTCGCACTTACTATTGTCTTATAAAATTTATTTCCTGTAAAATCAGGCTGACAAAGGTGAATGAGTTTGTTGCGCCGTTTCTTCTCATCACCAGCCTATATGTAGTCCCGAAGCGGTGGTAGGGCTAAGTTATATTTTGGGACGTGTATAAGTGCCCGGAGGAGGGCCTACATACAGAATAAATAATTTCATTTCGATAATAGTTGTAAGTTCAGACGCGTCAGAATGGCGGGTATATGTCCTCAAACGATAATGCCAATTTATACAATAAACAAAATACATGCGCATTCTGTAGCAAAGTTTCCCAAAGACGTTGTTGTAAATGGTCATATTTAAGATTTGTTTTCTAATTGGAGCAAAAAAATGAAGTAAGGATCAGTGGTAGGATAAGTAGTAGAATGTAGGCTGTGCAGTACCGGTGCTGAAACTGATTTTTGAATCCTCGGTACAGTAGTCAGCGAGTACCGGGAAATACCGAGAATACGTTCCATACGTTACGTTCGATCGAAAACTAAGATAATAATACTGTGTTGATTAGTCGTGCTCGTGTTAAATAGCTTAGTGTAAATTACAGATTTTTACTAAGGATTTATTTACAAAATATAGCCATTATTCACTTTAAAAATTTAAATGACACCTTTGACGAAGGGGAAAGGGCGTTCTTCTGTTTTTAGGTACTTCCGAGCAGCGGGAACCATAGGTTACTTGAAGCAATGTATTTTCCCGGGAATTACCTGTTATTTCAGTACTGAGAATTCCCGGGAAATCTCTAGTCATGCAAAATTTACTTCAGACCAAAAGTCAAGTTAGTTTAATAATTATAGCTAAATCTATATGTATACAACGGCAACGGTATGCGGTAAAGCTATAAAGCTATGCCATTCGATTCGTGTAAATTTTGTTTGTAAATATTATTTTAGTTTTATAAATAAATTAAAATAAAAATAATATGTAAGAAACCTGTATGACTTATTGAGATCCCTCATTTGAGACCAATGGCATTAAGTCCGCCTACTACACATTTTGTGCTTAAGAATAAAATAAATAAACGCGTAGAACTTGTTGAGACTCATTTCAGACCAAACACGAGGGGTCTATTATCGTTGGTTTACAATATAAAGTCAATAAACTAATTAACCTAAGAATCGTGTATAACTAGTCGATACCTTTTATTTGAGACCAAACACGGTCTATAGGGGTTTATAATCGGTTGTTTACTATAGTCATAGCAATTACGAATTATTATAATATATATAATATACTTTTACATTTTAAATTGTAAATTATGTATGTACAGTCAACAGCACGTCGACCTACCCCAAAAGTCAAAAATTATCCAATAGATTTTCAACTTTAAGCCTGACATATAGAGTTCATTTTCAAATGAGAAAATTTGACATTTTGTGGTAGGTCGACGTGCTGTTGTCCGTACTATCACCGTATTACTTACAACAAATTACCAGAGTATTTCTTGTACATGTAATAATGAGGGGGGAGTCCGAGCGCAACACAACACAGGTCCTACCTCGGCGACGTCCTACTGGACACTGGCGGGGCGGCTTGCACGCCTTTTGTGCATGGTTTTCGAGGTTTTTTAATCTTTGGTACTTAATAACATAACAAAATTGATTTTTTTTTACACCGAGACACTAGCAAATTTTGATCTTTAGTTAACTGCTTAATTTTTACATACTTGTATCATATAAAATCTTTCCAGAAAATCGATCCAAAAATCATAAAACGACCTATTTCTAAGAATTTTTTTCTATCGAGCCAAGTTTTTAGTATCGTGTTTTGGTTTCACCGAGACATTAGATAAAAAATCAAATTTTTTTATAGTATTTTTATTTTTCTTATAAATTCCTTAGTTTTGTGAAAAAATCCGTCGGAAGATGACTAAAAGTTAAATACGCCCGCCTTAATACAATAAGCATATAATTTGTGAGTTACCTAATTAATTATTCTATTCTTATAAAATGAAATC
This sequence comes from Anania fuscalis, assembly GCA_950371115.1. NCBI lineage: Eukaryota > Metazoa > Arthropoda > Insecta > Lepidoptera > Crambidae > Anania > Anania fuscalis. The sequence goes on along the minus strand of OX493326.1, from coordinate 16,813,215 downwards.
AGTGAGGTTTAACAGTGGTATTATTTCGTCAAAAGCGTTTGACAAAGAACTTAATTACTTTATTAATAAAATTAATATTTATAAGTATTATAGAGGGCCCACCTGAGGACGATGATTTTTTTTCAAGTATTATTTATCTTAAGTATTATAGAGTTAATAAAAAAAATTTTTTTTTGTCACATATTAACAATATGTAATCAAAATCATCGACCTCAGGTAGGACTCGAACCCACGTCCCATCGCAAGCCGGGCGAGTGCTATACCAACTAAGCTACCGAGGACGTCACGTGACAAGATGAAATTCCTCAAGTGTTTTTTCTCGCTGTCAAAGCCAGCGTATCTCTGATCAATGTTGTAGCCATATGTATAGCTAAGTAGTATACTACCGTCAACACCCTATAGAAACATTTTTACAAATATTTGACTATTGGTTAAGATCAGAAATGCTTAAACAATGTAAATTTTTGTTTTTAGCAATTCCATGCAAGGTTTAATTGAAGATAAATAACACTTGACAAAAATAAATAACACTTGAAAAAAATCATCGACCTCAGGTAGGACTCAAACCCGCGTCGTACTTACCTCACGTACCTGAGGTCGATGATTTTTTTAAGTGTTATTTATTTTTTTACATTATTTTGATAAATCTCGTAGGGTTCAGCCTGCGTTTGCAATGTAAGCGGAAAAAATGAAATTATTTACGATATCACATTAGAAACCTCAAAAATAACAATATTTCTCCACTATTTAATGGATGTTATTATACATATAAACCTTCCTCTTCAATCACTCTATCTATTTAAAAAAACCGCATCAAAATCCGTTGCGTAGTTTTAAAGATTATAGATAGGGATATAGGGACAGATAAAGCGACTTTGTTTTTAACCCCCGACGCAAAAACTACGGAGTGTTATAAGTTTGACGTGTCTGTCTGTGTGTGTGTGTGTGTGTGTGTGTGTGTGTGTGTGTGTGTGTGTGTGTGTGTGTGGCATCGTGGTACTCGAACGAATTAACCGATTTTGATTTAGTTTTTTTTGTTTGAATGATTAATTAGTCCGGAGTGTTCTTAGCTATGTTTGATGAAAAAAGGTCCAAGATGGCCGCCGTAACAAAATGGCGGATTACTTTTTTTTTAACTCTCTCAATATGGGTATCAAATGAAAGGGCTGACTAGTAGAATACTAAACACTATGCTAAATTTCAAACCCAAGCTGGTCGCTATCACAAAATTGCGAATTGAGCCGTTGGGGCTAATCGTATAAAAAGTATTATTAAATAAAAATAAAATTTAAAAAAACCCCCAGTAGTAAATGAATTGGGAAGTCTAGCTCACGCTGCTGTATTCCAACCGCTCGCAAGCTCGCTGGGGCGCTCCGCGCCCCTGGAATACAGCAGCGTGATCTAGCCCTCCCAATTCATGAGTAAAAAAAGGATATGTTAAATCATTTTGTAAAAAACCTTGGTTCACAACAGTCACTTTTGAAGTCATATCAACCAACCGCTCGCCAGCTCGCTGCGGCGCTCCGCGACTTTAAAATACAACAGCGTGATTTAGTATTTCCCAATTCATGGGTAAAATAGATTGGCTTGACTATTTGAAATCATTTTAAAGAAGCTCATGGTTCACAACGGTCAAGTTTCAAGTTGAATATGAAATTTCAGAAACAAAAAGAATCACTAGAATTAAAACGTATTGGTCCTGCTTTGTTTAATGAATGAAAGCGACATGGAAACTTACTACCAAATACTATACGCAGCATTGTTTTTGGGCCATCAAACTGTGGGAAAACTAATTTAGTAATAAGTTTGTTATTACATCCAAATGGTCCACGATTTCGAAACCTGTATGTTTATTCAAAACCTTTGTATCGGACAAAATACGTGTTTTTAGAGAGGGTGATGAATATGGTTGCAGACACTACTTACAACAAGTATTCTCACAACAGTGAAATTTTGAGCCCACATGAAGCATTACCAGACTCTATAATTATATTTGACGATGTTGCTTGCGAAAATCAGAACAATATACGGGACGCCATAAGAATATTGACTGTTTTTATATTAATCAAACTTACACCAAAATACCCAAACAACTTGTAAGAGACAATACTAACCTCATAATATTATTTAAGCAAGACGATAAAAATCTTAAACACGTTTATGATGAACACGTTGGATCTGATAATTATGTCATGGTCTCAGTTTCGCGAAATGTGTTCAACTGTTTGGAGGAAACCTTTTAGTTATATTGTTATCAACAAAGACTGCGAGCGAAACAAAGGTTGTGTTACAGAATAAAGTTTGATACATTTATAGTAGTTGACTAAACTCTTTAAAAAGCAGCTAAATTGACAACGAATCAGTTTCATTAGTGAAGTCGAAAAGAGTAGAACCCCTAACAATGGAACGAAATCTCAAGGAACAAATTTTTAAATCAGCATCAGATGTAAAAAGAAAGGTAGAAATGATAAAAGATTCAAAAAATATAAATGATATGGCTTTAAAAACAATATTTAAACCAATTGTTAGTCCACTTAAACTGTTAACAAGCAAAACTGAGGGCAAACGTCGTATAGAAGAAGACATGAATCAAACCAAACCAGCAAAACGCACCAAGGACACCGAAAGCGAGTTGTCGAATACTTCTACTGAAGGTGAAGATATTAATTATGATTAAGAAAATTTGAGTGATGGTGAAGGAAAGGATAATGATTGTAAAACACCTAACAAAACACTTACTACATCACCTTTTGATAATGGTGATGTCCATGAGAACTCATTTAAATCTCTGCAGTCATCACCAAGTATTGCTAATGATTCTTTATCATGGTCCATGTCATCTGAAGTAATGAAAGATATACCTTATGGTGTAAGGAATGTAAAAGGAAAACTTATGCTCGGCAATAGCCTTTTGACTTTGATCACCTTTTGAAAATTGGAAACCGTAGGTTGAAAAAAACTCCCGGTTTAGTAGAATTATTGTATAAAAAGATACCAAATTTAGATTTTATTACGGAAGAAGACTTACAAAATTATAAATTAATACTTATTGAAACTAATGCGCACAAACGTAACTGCGATCCATCCAAACCAATAAACAGTAACAAAGGATTTAAATACATGCACGTGATCAAACCATTATTTAAGTTCTCTAGAAATCATACTAGCAGTGTAGAAAGTCTCCCACGAGGAGCAGGCGTCGATATTTTAAAGGAAGTAAAGAAAGATACTGATATGGTTTACTGGGACGATCCCAATGAATTGGTAGAACGATTATTACTTGCATCATGGGCAGCTGGCAACACTGGAGTGTACAATAAAATTTATGCAATAATTGAAGAACTATACGAAGCTGGTATAATAAAAGATATTAAATATATAAAGCTTCCATCAGGCGGATTAGGCAGTATCATTGCGCTGCAGAAGCCGACAAGACGACAATGAATATTGATAAATTTGGTCATCACATTCATAAACGTCTACGATTATCTGAGATCACTGAGACTCTTTCCAATACATTAGTAAAATCAGATACAGGCGATTTTGATTTGAAATGGTCAAGATTAAAAGGACTACAAACTCCTGAAAAAGAAGATGAAGCTGTAAATAAAGAATACGTGGATAAATGTGTTCAGCAATTAAAAAATAAAATTAAAATAATTCAAAATAATATCAAGAAATACCTGAACAATTTAGAAAAGTTAACTACCACCAATATAAGTACATTGTATTACACAAAAAAAGAAATCGATCTTATGATTTCGGCTAAACCTACGAAGGATGAGTAAACAAGATGTAGTTAACGAACTTCACAAAGCTGCAAGAAGAAATTTCTTTCGTCGACATACGATCATTAAAGTATTAAATGACTTATGGCAAGCTGACCTTATAGATTTTCAAAAATATTCAACATATAATAAAGGATATTCGATTCAGAAAAAACTGTTACTGGATGTGTATGCTCATATTTAATAAAATACCTCACAATATTAAAGACTTGCCATTTAATAGGTTTAAAGGTGCATTCAATAGGTGGCTAAATGAACATTGTTTTAACACCGTGAATGAATATTTAAATCCGAAATAATTACCTAATTCTGTGTTTCGTTTCTCTATGTAACTACTTGACATTTTGACTATTTATTTTAATTATGCTACATTATTGTGTTTGATGCATTGATTTTATTGTTTTTATAAAATTTGTAAACTTTGACATTCCAAGAAATAATTCAATTTAATTGCTTTCATAAAGTAAAAATATTTTAACTAAAACTGTATTTGCATGCTATTCATATATGGCTGAAAAAGCTGAACTTCTTTTATGTATAAACACCTAAATGTACCCTTTTTCAAAAGCAAATAAATGATTATCTTATCTTATCTTATCTTATAAATATATTTTGGTAGTAATTGATGCTTTGTCAAAATACGTTTGGGTTAGACCGTTGAAGACAAAATCTAAACAAAGTGTTACGGATGCAATGCACAGTGTATTATCTAAATCAAAACAAAAGCCTAAAAATTTACAAACAGACCTAGGTACAGAGTTTTATAATGATTTATTTAAGCAGTTAATGAAAAGATATAACATTAATCATTATTCGACGTACTCTGTCAAAAAAGCCTCCATTGTAGAACGAGTAATAAGAACTATAAAAACTCATCTCTACAAAGTGTTTAGTCATTGCGGACGATATGAATGGTTCCAAAGTAATTTAGATTCCGTTGTGCATCACTACAACAATTCTTTACATCGCATTACCAAATTTAAACCGATTGACGTTAATCATTCAAATGAGGGTATAGTAAAGTCTAACATTATTAAAACCCAACAGCTAAAGCTACAAGTACGTCATGGGCCAACTTTTCAAGTTGACGACTTTGTTCGTATCAATAAATACAAAGGAGATTTCTATAAAGGTTATACTCTTAATTGGTCTACGGAAATATTTCAAATCGCTAAAATAAACCAAACCAATCCCCAAACGTATCAAATTAAAGACAAACACGAACAAAATATTTTAGGCTCTTTTTATGGATATGAATTACAAAAAACCTGACATCTATCTCATTGAAAAAGTTATTAAGAGAAAAGGAAACAACATTTTTGTTAAATGGTTAGGATTAAGTGATAAAGAGAACAGTTGGGTGAACATGATTTAATTAGTGGTCTAGTTGGGTATATAAATAACATAGAAATACTCCTCCGTGACACTTACTGCGAATCGATAAAGGAAGGCAGTGGTATAATTAATAATTTGATAGATCATTTACCGTTCGAGTTACATTTACCAGGATATCAATTTTGTGGTCCCGGTACAAAACTAAGAAACGGCTACTCAAAGGTGATCGAGGAGTAAACAAATTGGACGAAGCTTGTATGCATCACGATATTGTTTACATCAATAAAAATTCGGAAGCTCGACGTAAAGCCGACTTAGAACTTTTGAATATGGCTAAAAGGAGATTGAAATCGAAAGATGCTAGCAAAGGAGAAAAAATTGCGTCGTGGATAGTAAAAAATGCCATGAAGGCGAAAATTAGAACAGGTGGTGGTATAAAATCATTTAAGAAAGGTGTTAAAAAATACAGTCCCAATAAAAAAAAAAATCTAAAGATCAGCAGGCTGCCATGAAATATGCTTATGCAGCGGCAAAGAAACTATTTGTTAATAAGAAAGGAATACGTTTGCCGCGTTTTATTCCTCTTCCGAAGAGTTGTGGACTTTTACCACTTATTCCCATATTTGCGGGATTGTCGGCTTAAGGCTCACTAGCTGGAGGAGCAGCAGGTATAGCAAAAGCTGTTAATGATTCTAAAGCTGCACAAAAGAGTCTTCAGGAAGCTGAAAGACATAACAGAATGATGGATGCGGTGGCTCTGGGAAAAGGGGTATATATTAAACCTCATAAAAAAGGAGCAGGTCTATATCTAAGTCCTTCAAAAAACTAAATAAGCGGCTACCCAGACGTGCTCTCACTAACCTAGATATATTGGAACATGCAAGTGATATTCCGTACTTTCGCGGAGTTTACATGAGAGATACGTTAACTTTAAAACCTAGAAAGGCTGAATGTGGAATATTGAATTTGGATAGCAACATAAATCCTAATACGCATTGGGTAGCTTTTGTAAAGAAAAACAATTATGTTAAATATTATGATAGGTATGGTAATTTAAAACCGCCGTTAGAATTTGTACAATATATGCACGATTTGCCTATAAACTATAATTATGTACGGCATCAAGCATTCGGGACCGCAAATTGTGGTCATCTGTCTTAAATTTTTAAGGATTTTTTGGAAAAAGCATTTATATAATTGTACGGTTGTGGAACGAACTTCCTTTTAAAATCAAAAAATCCACATCGAAATTTTCTTTTAAGAAGGCTTTGCGCATTCATTTTAAACCCTCTCTTATTTTCTCGTTTTCTTCTTCATTTCCCAATAGTCCTCGCTGGCATGGTTCTGTGTAACATCATATTATATGCGTATGTGTAAGTATATTATATGTATGTATGTACCGTATTGTTATCTATCTATTTATATAGTATGTAATGTATTAATCTAGTTAAGTTTGATTTATTTGATTTTGTATACAAGCTTATTTTGTTGCACCGCCCATACCATCTCTGTCTGGCCCTATGGTTGACTGGTAGAGAATGCTTTTGGCATTAAGTCTGCCATTTGTACCACATTTTTTTGTCTGTGCAATAAAGTTTAAATAATAATAATAATAATGAACAAGTTAAATAAATATGTCAGTATGAAAATGTCTTTCACTGTGTCTATAACTGGGAGAGGAGCCTCTTTATTAACCAACTATTCCCCAAATTTAGAACTCCGAGGAGACTACGAGTGTGGACTTTTGTATTTTTCAACGTTTAACTCTATTCCTAATAAAGACGAACGAGATAATAAGTTTTATTACGGTGAGAATGAAATCATCGAAATTCCTGAGGGATCTTATGAGCTTCAAGATATTTGTGATTATTTAAAAAGTAACATTAAGAACACGGCATTGAAACTACGGTGCAATAATAATAGGCTAAAAACAAACATTTTGTGCTCCAAAGATGTTCACTTTAATAAAAGTGAATCATTGGGTAAAATTCTAGGTTTTGGAACAGAAACAATCAATGCAAATATAAGTACTGATTCACGGTATCCTGTCAGCATTATATCAACAACCATCTTGCGGATAGAATGCGATGTAGTTAGTAGTTCTTTTGTAAATGGAAAAGCGAGTCATTATTCATGAATTTGTGCCTAACGTACCTCCTGGCTATCGAATTATTGAAATACCTAAAAATTTAATTTATTTTCCTGTTAATCAAAATTCTATAAGTGGTATCAATATAAGACTGTTGGACGCTGAAAATAAAGAGGTAAATTTACGAGGTGAAGAAGTGCAACTGTATTTACACTTTAGAAAAAATGATTAATTTCAATAAAAACCATCCTACATCGTTTATTCAAGCCAGTTCTAAAAGAACATCTTACAAGGGAACACCGCTTCTGCTAAAAAAGAAACTTACCAAGACCAATAAACAATTTCTGAAACTAGTTGGCTTGATAAAATGAATATTTTAAATATATCACAACAAACGTCATTCGATAACAGTATCGAGAGTTTCGAGTATCATTCATACAAACCATATGTGAGAAGTTTCAACAAGAATGATGAAATACGAATTCCTATCAATCAACAAGACCTGTAGGTGCTGCCTTCACTTAGTAGTATATACATTGAGGGAAAAGTGAATAAAAACCATTAAAAACCAATTTATTTTTGTAAATAGGCTTAAACTAAGCGCTTTTACACGTCCCAATATTTTTTTCCCTACCACTACTTCGGGACAATTTCGGGCTAGCGCCGAGAAGAAGTAGCGCAAGAAACTCGGTCACTATTGTCAGCCTCTTTTTAAATAGTATATATTTTACTTTACAAGATAAATGTACCTGTGCGAGCAGGGCAGTATTTATTTCCAAATATTTTTATCGTTTATATAATCATTTACAGTATAATATCCTTTTTTCATTAAAGTTGTTTTAATATGCGATTCAAATTTTAACAGGGGCAGTTCTACAATAGACGCTGGTAATTTATTAAAAAAGCGAATACATTTTCCCATAAACGAATTACCCACTTTATGCAGTCTGAAATTGGGAACGGCAAGCTTATTCTTATTCCGTGTGTTAAGATTATGAATGTCACTTTTCTTAAGGAATAAGAACAGGTTTTTGCGGATGTACATTATATTTTCATAAATAAATTGGGATGCTACTGTTAGTATATTAATTTCTTTAACAGTTCTTTTAAGGAGTCTCGGGGTCCAAGGCCGTAAATTGCCCGTACAGCTCTCTTCTGCAGTACAAATATAGATTCAATATCTGCTGCTGAGCCCCATAACAATATTCCATATGACCTTATACTATGAAAATAGCTAAAATACACCAATCTTGCCGTTTCAACATCAGTCAGTTGTCTTATCTTTCTCACGGCATAAGCAGCAGAGCTAAGTCTTCCCGATAGAGTCTCGATATGCGCACCCCATTGCAAACGGGAATTTAAAGTGATTCCTAAAAATGTAGTGGAACTAGATGTATTAAGTTGTTCATCTTTTACAGTAATATGTGTTGAGACAAGTTTTACGTTGGGCATTGTGAATTTGATGCACTTTGTTTTATTTGCATTGAGCATAAGATTATTGGTGGTGAACCAATGCAATACTTGCGAGAGTGCATTATTTACATGTCAAATGAGTCTTTACCTCTCTTGATTTTAAAAATTAATGAAGTATCATCTGCAAATAACACTGTCTCACAGAGGTCTTTCGTAAAAGATGGAAGGTCATTTATGTAAATTAGAAAGAGCAGAGGCCCTAATATCGATCCCTGCGGCACGCCCATAGTAAGAGGCGACCCAGAAGACTCAGCTCCATTGATACAAACTTTTTGTGTTCTGCCTGTGAGATAAGAGTTTACTAAATCTGAGGCATCGCATGAAACACCATAGTGTCTAAGTTTTTTCAGTAAAGTTTGATGGTCCACACAATCAAAAGCCTTAGAAAGATCACAAAAAACTCCCAAAGCGTCCTGCCTACTTTCCCAAGCATCAAACACGTGTTTCAAGAGTGCAACTCCAGCATCTGTAGTGCTTCTACCTTTCGTGAAGCCATATTGTTTGCTATGTAACAATTTATTAAGGACAAAGTGTGATAAAAGTTGATTGAAAATTACTTTTTCAAAAACTTTACTAAGTACCGGTAAAATTGAAATTGGTCGAAAATTTGAATGATCATTTTTCTCTCCTGATTTATATAAAGGAATTATCTTACTAAATTTCATCAAAGTAGGAAACTGTTTATCATCAATACATTTATTAAAAAGAATTGTAAGATAAGGGGCTATCGTATTTATAATTGTATTGATAATATTGACTAAGATCCCCCATAAGTCTTCAGTTTTTTTCATGTTTAATTCCTTGAAAGTTTTTATTAGTATATCAGGATTAATATGTCTAAAATTAAATGGAGTTTTGCACTCATCAACACCCGACTTGAGAAGGGATTCAGCTAGTTCAGCAGAAGAAGCCAGTTCTTTAGTTGTAGAGGGAGCTATATTCGAAAAGAATTTCTCGAAAGCATTTGCAACTTCTGCATGTGAGTTAATTAGTTTATCCCCAATTTTAAGAGAGTAAGAGTGATCATTCTGTTTACGCCTACATGTTTCTTTATTTATTATGTTCCATGTGGCCTTTGCTTTATTATCAGAACCCAAAATAATATTTCGAAGATGATTTGATTTTGCAGTGGCACATACTTTTTTAAATATTTTAGAGTAATTTCTAACATGATCTATGATCTGTGGGTTCTGAGTGTTTGCTTTTAGACTATACATGTCATATAATGTTCTTCTACTTTTGTAAATACCAGGTGTAGCCCATTCATTAAACTTACACCTGACTTCATTTGCTTTTATTTTTTTTTGTGTAAAAATTTCATCAAATTCATTTTTAATCAAGCCAAAAAGATCCTCATATAACAGATCAACACTATGGCTACTGCTAGATTTTAATAAATCTATACCATTACACATTTTTTCTTTAAATCGGTCTATTCTATTTACGGTTATTGGCCTGCAGACAGCATCTATAATTTCTCGGACATGATGGTGCTCAAACGACGCCCTCTGGCCACTATGGTCAGACCTTAAATAATTTATAACTGATTTATCTATTACATTGCTATTGCAAAAAATATTATCTAAGCAAGTAGCTGTTGTGGGGGTCACTCTTGTTGGTTCATTAAATAAGTTAATTAAATTAAACGATTTAAAAAGATTAAGAAAACGAGTTGAATTCGGTGAATTTACTAATATATTGACATTAAAATCTCCACACACAACTATTTTCTTACTAGAACTACAGACTTTTTTCAAAGCCTCTTCCATATTGGATTCAAAAAGCTGGTAATTGGCTGAGGGGGGGTTGTACACGCTTATTATTATATACTGCTCTAGCTCAACACATGCTAGTTCAATAGTTCGTTCAAGCGAAAGTGACACTATATCTTTACGATCTTTAAAGTTTAACTCACTTTTTAATAGTATAAGTGACCCCCCCCCCCCCTAGTAGTGGACTTCCTTGTGAACGAACTGCCGATTTTATAATTTTCAATGTTTATCATTAACTCATATTGATTAATCCAATGCTCTGTTAAACATAGTACATGTACATTTAAATCTTGTAAGAATAAGGCTAATTCTCTTTGCCAGCCAAGCCTTGCATATTTTGGTGCACAATATTAAAGGTAGGCTTAGCTTTTGTCTGCTCTCTTAGTTTAAATTATTTGAGATTGTCACAGGAATAATATTTAAATTAGTACTGCTACTAATATGTTTGTCACAGTAAATGGTTTCATTTTTGTATTTTAAATCAATACAGTTTATATTATATGCTAACAAAGTAGCTACTCGTTTCTTTAGTTTATAAGGCAGGTGTAAAGAGCTGCCAGTCATTTGAAAGCTATTATTAATAAATTTATTTGTGTCAAAAAACACAAATTTGTTGTTATGACGTTGAGTCATATTATAAATTAATGTATTCAATGAGTGAATACTGTCATTTTCTTGCGCTTTTTGATTTTTACAAAAAGGTAGGGCACAAAATATTATTTTCCTTACATTTAAGCCGGACAAAATTGAGTAACTTTGAATGATTTTTGTCTTATTAAGGTTTTGACTATTTCCTAGCATTATAACAAGGATAGAGTCAGAGTTTAATTTACTATTTTGTATACGATTAATTATTATATCAAGTGATGCACCTGGCATACAGTTATTAACAAAATTACAACTTAATTTCTTACTTAGTAGAGGACCATAACCAACTCCTTTTTTTTTTTTTTTTTTCGTCAGAAAAATGCTTTACGCATACCACGCCAGCCGCGGGGGCGGTTGGGGGTTATGTGGGACTCCGGACCTCTGTTGTGAGAGCCCTATACCCACTAAAAACCTGACGGTGTCCACCGGTGCCATTAAGTGAGTAGGAACTACGGGTCAGCGCCCCGGGCGTTCACCCCGGGCATTCGTCCGCAGTTCCGCCTCTGGCTGTGGCTCGCTGATAGCAAGCGCCACCCGGCTTCAGGGAGAACGGTCTTCCCCCCGGTCTTCAGTAAAACGGCGCGCGGGACACGCGCAACACCGCCACGGGCCTCTTTTAACGGACGGCCGACACCCCCGTGTCAGTCACCCGAGGCCCATCAGGGAGGGGCAGTTGGAGGCCGTACTGCCTCCTGCGGCGCCCATGGCGTCGGCGGCGACCATAACCAACTCCTAACCTATCTGAAAACATAATTACATTTATCTTGGTATTACTATATTGTGGTGTTGACATTGAAGGTTGCCGGTCAACATTCAACAGATTGGCCCCTGAGATGGTGTTATCTGTCACCTGTGTTACATTTATATTTGGTAGTGATAAGAAATCTGTTTTGGGATTTCCTATTTCTAAAAGTTTATTTGCGGCCAAGATGTGCTCATTTATTTGTTCCTGGGCAGAAACATATTTGCATGTTATAGATTTTAAAGACTCATGTAACTGCGAGATGTCCGCCTGCTGTTAATAACAGTAAGAAAGAGTATCAAAGGTACATTTCGTGAACAATCCGGCACTATTTCTATTTCAAGACATTCAATATGAACTGAATGGAGTTGAGATAGATAAAATTAAAAACGCAGGTGTAACTACAACGATAAAATCTTATCTAACTCTAAATGAAAACGAATCCAAATGTGCTCGAGCTTGGGGTTGGTCAACTTCAGGAACAAACAATACTAACGGTGGAGCATTTTCCGCATCTATACCATTGAACAAGATATTAGGATTTGCAGAAGATTATGAAAAAATCATAATTAATTGTAAACACGAGTTAGTGTTACTGAGAAGTAATACGAATCTTAATGCGATCAAGTTAAATACAGGTGAAGTTGTAGTTGATATTATAATCAACAAAATTGTTTGGCGAGTTCCACACATCAAAGTATCAGATCGTGAAAGAGTCAATCTGTTAAAACATTTAGAGAAGGATAGAGCTATTCCATTAGCGTTCCGTTGCTGGGATATTTATGAATTACTACCGAAAACACGTAAGCATACATGGTCTATCAAAACTTCATCACAAATAGAGAAACCACGATTTGTTGTAATTACCTTACAAACCAACCGCAAACACAACAGAAAAAGTAAAATGGATGCAAGAGTTGTGTTACCATGATAGTATTTTAGACATTAGTTGTAAGAGCGCCCCTAATTTGAATAATCTTAATGAACTCTATTGTAAAGATAAATTGTTATTTAATTGTTTTATTCATAAGAAATATTGTGCGTTACGAAATGTTTTAAGTATAAAAAAATGGTGTTTAGACAATTATGTAAATTTTAACAATATTTTTGAAATAAATGCTTGACTGTTATTTACATCTTTTATTTTAAAACAACCCAAGGAGGTAATAAATAAAATCAGGTTTTTCAATCATAAATATTTATTTGCATCATCCTTAAATAACAAATTATAGGTGACTAACTAAGATTTAATAAACAAATGTCATTCACAATATTACATCACCACACAGTTTTATAGATTTTTTTCTAACTAGCAGACTCTATAGATGAAATCGTGGACCTTACGGAGGGTAAGGTCCACGATTTCATCTATAGAGTCTTGCACCACATACTGCGCGCTAAGCACTACGTTGTCTTCACTGTCTTCCTCAGTCAAGTTCTGCAATGTAGGCTCTTTCGGCAGGTCCAAAATTTTGATCTGTATCAGCTTTAGCCCATGGTTTTCCTTGCTTATTACATATGACTTTGCAGATATGTTAGGCTTCTTTTTAGGAAGTTCTCGTTTCTGCTTTCGTTTCTTAGGCTGATTTTTGGACAAGTCTTCATGTTGTTGTGTGATATTTTCCAATGGATCTTGTGCGTATTGGCTGAACATGATGTCTGGTGTATCCTCCATTTCTGTAACAATTAAAGATTAAATGTAATTATGTTATGTCATGAAATCAAGTTATTGAAATAATACATTTTATATGAATACATGTTAATACTTACAAAATAAAATCTGGCTCCGGTGTTTTTCACGACAGAGTTGAAAGCGGAATGGAGCCATCAGATACAATGATTAGTTTATGCTCATTTCAAACAGCTAACTTAGTATTTTGTTGTCGCTGACCTAAGTGTATGTATGATACACGTGTCATGTGTAAAGTATCATATTAACGTAATGATATAACAAGTTTCAAGAATTGATTATTACAAAACTGCTAAGTTTGCATGTTGTCATGCATGTGGTGTAGCGTCAAGTTGCTTTCAACTAACTGTCAAATGCATTATCGTGGGAAAGTATTGATATCACATCCCAACAAGTTTAAACAAGTTTAGTGCATTCAGAATTTCACGTTGCAATTTAGAAGTTCTCACGTTGCAGTTACTATGTAGGTAAATAATGACAAGTAGTATCGGAAATAAGGAATTAAAACCAAACACTTTAATTAGTTACGATAATTTATTAATATTAAAATTAACATAAAGTTAGACCCCACCGGTTGATACATATTTATTTCTAGCATATATTTAAATACCAACATACTTTATTATTATAACCTACATACTTATTACTGTAAATTAGAATGTTTCCATTCACAAAAGTTTGTCTAAAAGAGATCGCCCTTAGCGATAAGACTACCTACATTGTACATCTGTCTGTGTAAATTGCTTTGTATTTTCTATAAAAGTGTGATATAAAGAGTTATTTATCTATACTTATAGAGACAATAATATTTTCCATTTGATTTCCTTAATAAATATACACATTACCTAAATGATTTAAATAGTGATTTTATAGTGCCCCCAGGACACAGTTGATACATTGTCTTTTAATATGAAACGCTTATCATCTTTTCGTGATAATGCTACTTTGTTTTGTTCTGTCGTGAAAATTTTATGTTTAATTGATTCAAAAAGAATGTTTTTTCCTCTCAGTTCTTTACCTGTTGACAGAACATTAACATAGTCTAAAAATTGTATTTTCTTAGTTACATTCTTTTTAACTCCTTTTACTTTTTTAATTCGTAATCAGCCGTTCTTATGCTGTACAGCTTGGATCGTAATCCTACAATTTCCATTAATATTTTACCTCCTAACTCGTCTTTGAATAAACCGGGAACTTTTTTATTCCTAGGAATAATATCAAAACAGTTATTAGCAGCATAGTTGCTAGTATCAAAATAGGGCAGAAAGTTATCCTTAAGGTCAGAATAAAAGTCATCCGTTCTTATTGAATATAAAAGACTATCTGTATCAGTGTAACACAGAGATAATTTATCGTTGTAAAACCTTTTCATTACGGAGTAATGAAAGTCAAACATATGATTTTTCGATAGCTCCAATACCGCGAACCCTATTTAAATGGGTTTATCTAACACAATTTTCTCTCGATTTAATTGTATGGCGATCAAATTTTCGTCAAAAACTGTTACGCTGTGAAAGTTAGGGCGAGATATAAGTTGTTCCGCTGAATAAAATTTTTTTTGTTACATTTCTTTCATCTTTCCATGTACTGACAAGTTTCACGTCGACTCTGCGCTCAGTATCTTCTTATGTCTTTCCGAATATACTGTTGTTTAATAATTTGAAAAAAAAACTTGTTCAAACAACGAGTTTGACTGCTGTCGCAAATGTGTATTTAAATCAATGTACTCTTTAAGGAATTGAGACTGTTTGAATGATACCGCCTTATGATTTTTTTTAAGGCGTAATCCATGAGCAAGACACGTCTTTAAATGAACATAATGTATGACATAATTATATTTGTTAAACAAATTTGGTATGAGTTTATTATTCTTCGCACCTGGTGCACAAAATGGATAATTTTGAGCACAAAAAGGAAGATCATTGTGCAAATCATGTAAACTTTCAGGGTATTCCAGGTCAACTTCTAGAATATATCGGTAATCGTTATTATCAGGAATGCTCAAAATGTCAAGTCGTTCGCAATCTTTATCTCCAAGAAATTTAAATTCAGCATAAGGTAGATAACTGCACATAGCAAAGCCGTACAAATTATTACAATCAATGTAAACCAAAAAGTTATTGGGTTGAGATGAATCAAAATCATGCTGATACTGATTATTCGACTTTGGGTACCTTTTCGAACACAGACAAATTCCTTCACGAATACCGCGTGGGATCATCCGTATCATTTCGAGGTCTGAAAGAAGTTCCAATTTAACCTTTGCCTTTAATAGCATCGCATCGAAACTAAGACTTGGCGCAGTTAAATAGAAAGCTGGATCTAAATCATAATTGCCTTTGCATGTTTTCCAAAACTTTTCAAAAATGACGGATAATATTAAAACGTCACTTTCTACATACAAGTCCGTATATTGCCCAAGGTTCTGTATATTCAAACTATGCCATACATTTTGGGCATATTCATAATCAGACTAAGCTATAGATTCATCTGTGAGATTATTGTAAACATGCTCTATTGATGGTATTTTTTTTTTCTTTATACACATTCCAGCTAGACATATAATCATAAGGGTATATACCCTTTCGACTCAGAAGTGATAATTGATGATCATTCTCACAGATTTTGCGTAAATGTATAAAATCACTTCGATCTAGATTTTTTGCTAACTTTTCGATACTAGTTCCTAAAAACTTGAAAGAATCAACAAAACGTACTGCAACAAAATTTTCTTTGGAAAGCTAAATGAATTTAGTAAAAGAAATATAATTTTTTTTATTTTTTGGAATGACCTTAATATCTCCAGGAAAGGTACTTAGTTTGCGAATGAACAAGTGACAGTCATAACCTGACAAATAATGGAAAAAAACAGGTATGAATTTGGGTATACGGAATTTTAAGTTGCAATAAGAATGACTAGCCCCACGAAAACGACCTGTGAAGTGACAATGATCTTTTACTTTGTCGCCGAGTAATAAATTCGAACACAAGTAGCAATATTCGGCTTTTTTAAATTAATTTAACCAAAAATTAATTTAACCAAATTAATTTAAAAAAAAAAATCATTTTAACCAAAGTCTTCCTTGGTTAAAATGATAGGAACAGGATTTTCAGATGCTAGATCAATGTTTCTGTAGATGTTTTTCACATCTTTTTGCAAACGCCTAACAAATTGTTCAGCGCAATCAGATCCACGGTATGACACTAGACGATTGAGAGAACTATCGTAATTACACACAATGTAATACGCAAATGCAGCAGGTATATGCATCTGAACTTTTGACGTGCAAGCTCCCGAACTTTCTAAATATGGTTGTAAAATCGTTTCAAAATATGCGTATATGACAAACGGCACATTTTGCATGCACTGATAGGTTTTGAATTGCAATGAACTATTTTTATCAGGCAACATTGTAACTACTCCGCCACACTCGTGATCGACTCGATCCTTATTGGTCTTAAAAAATAATAAGCAATCATGGCAAAAATATAATTTACCGTGGTGCTTGGTCACCTGATTTCGAACCAGTTTTGTAAAATTCTTTATTAAGCAATAGTGTGATTTATTATCTTTTTCAATAAGAAGCATATTAATATGTTGTTTTTTCCTTATCGATGTTTTGTACAATGGTCTGATAGCATCATGTTTGAAATTTAAGCCATACACGTTTACACTAATATTTTCATTATTTTTCTCAAAAGTTTTTATGTCTTTTAGTGAAACTGGGAAAGACATGTTACTTATATTTAACACTTGGCTAAAATGCGGGTACGAGGCGACTCGACTTGCATTCTTTACTTCAGGGTATAAAGCACTCATCACCGTCCATGCGAAACAATATTCGTCATTATTTTTTACATTAATGCAAGCTCGCTTAGCCTTAATTTTTTTTGGCAAATCTAGATAGCACGAACCTTTTAGTGGAGAATACTTATTAATGTTTGTTTCAAGATACAAAATATCGAGAAGGGACCACCCACTTCCTCTTTTCTGAAATTCGTCAAGCTTTTTACATATGATCTGCGAAATCTGCTCTAATAAATCATCAAAATTATAATTTTGATGCAGTGCAATGTTTTCAGTCGCAAACGATTTAATTTCTATAAAATCATCTTTAGGTAATATGACTTTGACGAAAAGTTCAAAATTAACCTTAACATTGATATGAGCTAAAATCGCCGAGTCGAGCACTGCGCGCAGCCTTGAAGAGGCTGTCTGTAAGTATTGCGCAGGTGACGTAGCAGCGACATCAGCGCCGTCAAGCGCGCGCGCACGATCCGCGCTTATGCGATAAGAAACTATGCGTCCTCTAAATGCGGAACTTACTTTCTCTATCCCTTTATCGTAATAAACAGCAGTATAATTTTTATGCAAGGTACTGCGTAAATGAACTGGGAATGCTCTACTCAAAACCGACTTTTGGCATACCGAACAGAAAATAGTCTTGTCTCTAGTACTCATTGTAACTAACTTATTAATAATTTAAAACAAATCAGTTTTTAAAATAACTTAATTCAAAATATTTAAACTATTGTTATCTGCCAGCACGTCAACCTACATCTCAAAACATTGCTTTGCATATCACATTGATTTAAGATAAAAATTGGTTGAGAAATTTGTCAGTTTAGGTAGTTTGACGTGCTGTTAAACGGACAATATATTTCAATGTACTTAAATAGGAAACCAAATTAGAATAGCAAATATTATATAATTTTATTTATTTCAATATTAGTATATATCTAAAACTTATCCTGATTTAACAGTGATACGGTGTATTACAACCGGTTTCGGGTCTTCTTAATCTTATTTAATACTAGTTCTCACCATCGGCGTAAAACACCGGATCACTTTTGAATCGGTTTTTTTGGCCACTAAAAAGTTCTTTTATGGCGCGCCAAAATGGATCGTCGTGCGTAGTTTGCAGCTTTAGCTGAGCGCTCCACTTGTCATAGCGATCGCGGGGTGCCAAATGCTGAATGTCGGCACTGTTGTAGACTCTGACGTCTACAAAGACCTCACCGTCTTCCACGAGAACGGCCTGCCGATTCACACCTCCGGCGACTCGTCGCGACAGTGAAGACCACAGCGGCTGGCCTTGCCCCTGCTTTGGCTGCTCTAGGTCGTCCCCAAAGAGCTCGTCCGCAATGGAACTGCGAGTCTTTGTCCTGTTAAAATTAATGATGTTATGGAAAACAAATATGCGATAGTATGTAGGTATTACCTAGTACAATGTGCTTACAAAGTTTTTTTTTTTATATTATTTGGTTTGGATCAATTTCAGTATGAGGGAAATTTAAATTTAAACAAAGGGATTAACGGTTTTTATAAGTATATAAATAATACATACTTCGACTTTTTCTTGGACTCGGACTTCGACCTCTTATTGGTAGGCTTCGCTTTCGACGCTTTTTTTGGTGTGCTGAAATTGAAAAGGAAATTATGAAACAGCATAATTAATTATTTAGTTCATATCTTACGCTTGTGAATGAATAATAACAGACATATCACTTGTTAAAATAATTAAATAAGTCTCCTAACTTCAAACACTATTTCACACTTAGGCAAAGCCTTAAGGCGAGGGTATTCGGCGTGTTACTCGGCGTGTTACTGTTAATTGCGGGGGTGGGTAACTCCGCCCACTGCGGGGAGCTGCCCGCGCGGCCAGGCGCGCGCGGCGCGTAAGCAACTGAGCGCCAAATTTGAAATAGGCTTTGAAATTTCCTATCATTAAGCTTAAAGAGCTCTGACTATAGCTCAGAAGTGTATTTTTATTTTAATATTATGTCATCGTAACCTATATATTTTCTAAGCTAAAATTATAAATTATCCCCTGATCCACTCACGGCAATTATGACAAAATTTCAATATTATTAAAGTTTATCGTAATGTTAAAGCTAGGTTATACCTATTATTGTTTCATTTTGATATATTTTTATTGTTTTGTAATATGTTCAATACTCATACGGTGTAATTTTTTTACGTGGGCGTGGTAGGTCAAATCCAAAACTATGAGAAATAAAGAAAACCACTTAAAAGTTGTCTCGGGCCCGATTTTGATGAAAACTAAAACTGAATTATTAGATGTTTGAAAAAAAAACATATTCCTATCTGGCAATCGAACTGAAATCGAAAAAGCCAAGAGCGAGTCGGACTCGCGCACGAAGGGTACGTAACGTACTTAAAAAAATCACGTTTGTTGTATGGGAGCCCCCTTAAATATTTAAAGTATTCTGTTTAGTATTTGTTGTTATAGCGACAAAAAAAATACATCATCTCTGGAAATTTCAACTATCTAAGCATCACGGTTCATGAGATACAGCCTGGTGACAGACGGACAGCGGAGCCTCAGTACCTAATAGGGTCCCGTTTAACCCTTTGGGTACGGAATCCTAAAAAGTAAAACAACCGGTATTATTACACCATTCGATAGTGTCGATAAGAACAAATTCTGTGAAGTAGTGACATACGGGAAACTTAGGGAAAACCTAATTTTTAACAAAATTGCGTGGTGGGTCGTTCTTCGCACTCATTTGGTCAATGCTTTGCACGGGCGCGTATGGTTTGTTCCCCGGAATTCTTGGTACTGAAATAACCGGAAATTCCCGGGAAAATTCATTGATTCGAATACCGGCAAATATTAGCCAACAGGAAGTATTTCCCAGGAATTTTGATACTACAATTGGATGCCTCCTACGTAAATTATCATAATGTTTTAAAACCCAACTTTACAGGAGCACCATCTAAAGATATAATTGGGTGCAGTTCTTCTGTCTTTTGCCTAGGAGTACAAATTTTTACTATCTATAGTCGAAGTATAGCTTGTAATTACAATATATTATACAGCATGTATTTGTTAATATATTACAGATTCAGAGATATTGTTGTTACGGTACTTTACGGCGGATAAAACTAATCTCAAAAATGGTAACTCAACAATACGATTATTTAAGTTGTATAGTAGTAGGTACCAAGTAAACTATTAAATAATTATAATACCAATTAGTATTTAAATAAGTATAAAGGTAGTGGTAAAATAAGTATTTAACCAAAATTGCGTGGTCTTTAATTTATTTATAAAAGACTATAATAGCGGTTGCTTATTTCAGATAATACATCTTATATTATTCAGCGCCAGTTATTGTGAAATTTCTCGTATTCCTAAAGAATGGTGCATTTTATAGGATTTAAAAGTAGCCTATGTTCATCAGAAATAATGTAGGGATCGAATGGTGAAATAATGAAATTGGCTCAGTAGTTTTGGAGCCTAATCGTCCATATAAACAAACAATGAAACCTATCCTCTTTATAATATAAGAATAGATCAACAAATTATACTATGAAAGGTTCTTACTTTGTAGATAATGATTCACCTAATGATTTTATCCGTAATTACGTTTCGATCGGGTTACACCGACCGTGGTCACAGGTTGACTGGTGAGCCAAAAAAAAAAGGACAGGCTGAGTTAGCTTGTGACCACACCACCACTGTATAACCCGGTCAAAACGTCAGGCAAAGGAGGTTATAGGATATAAGGAGGAGATATTTTGTTGCTAAATTGAATGTGCAATTTCGAAAAGGGCACATGTCGCATATTTTGCCTAATAGGTTTTTTTGTATAAATGTGGTGTAAATGCTTGCCTACACCTATTATGATCGAAAAGAGCACATCTCTGGTATTCATTCTACTATCAACGTCATGGTCTGTAGAGAAACAATTTCGAAAAGGTCACAACTCCCAGAGATGTGCCTTTTTCGAACTTATTACGACCGTTTATCCAAAATATGTCTGTCATTTTCGTTAGTATGATGTAATACAAGCAAATACTGCATCAGTCATTGTGTTGTCAGTGGTTAGTTAACACGTCCTGTTACAAGCGCACACAATGAGTTCTTTTGATTTTGATAATCAAATATTGAAAAAAAAGAAAAAAGGAGTAAGAAATCAAGAGAAATATAAACATTTTGGCATTAAAACTTCTAAATTAAAAGGTTTACCACATGTTAACCACAAATAGAGACGAGTACCAGGACGACGAACATGAGCATGTTGCCGGTAAGTTCATTGAATAATAATATAGGTAGGTACCTACATATTTTTATGTAATTTGTAATCGTTTAAAATGACAACCTAGATTATTTTATAGACTGTCATATTTTAAGGAAATTACCTATATTAACGAGTTTTATGCTGGTTTTGTATCTTTTGTTTATTTAATTAAGTTATTGTTGACCGATATTGTTCTAGGTGCCCCCAAAAATCAAGAAGATCAAAGAAGAAGAATCAAAGAAGTAATAGAAAAGATGTAACTAACAATCAAAAAGTTACTTTTCAAGTATCGACTTATTACGAGTTTGTTTTTGACCCAAACAAACCTGGTGAAGTAATCGCAAAAAACTATATAGATAGTGACATTCCTCAAGAAATATACATTCTTTCAAAAGTAAAAGGTACTTGTAGTAACTTACCTAGCCAAGCAAATTCAGCATATAGTGGTAAAGTACCTATTAGTCATCTAAAAATTGCAGACATTTCAAACGTGAAACAATACATACCGGCTGAATTTACAGATTTTTTGAAGAAATCTTACAATGACCTACAACTACTGGAAGAGAGCCTGCAGAAGAAGAATTTTAATAAAAGTTTGTTACTCATGCATTGACTTATATATTACTTCGTAAGGACAGGGCGGACCACACGTCTGGGTGTTGGACCTAAAGAGACCCGAAAATGACCCGACTGAGGCCGATGTGACGTAGTCAGTGGTCGGCGGTCATCGTGATCTGACATTTGTATAAAAAAATAAAAATGCCTAAATGTTCACTGAAAGGTTGCATAAATTACGACAGAAAGGTCATTAAAACAAATTCAAATTTTACTTCTCACCAATAATCCGAATATTTGATAAACACTAAACTTATTTACATTACTTTAACAATTTTCCAACTTCTTTGTCAATTTTACGAAGCAACGCCATATTTACCGTGCAAAACCGATACAACTTTGTAGCGGCGTGCATTAGTGCTCACAGTGCACTGAGTGCAGTCCAGTACATGCGATGTAATATAAATATTTTATTTTATGATGATTTATTGAATACTTATTTTAAGTTTACGTGATAAAGCACTATGAGTCAAAAATTGAAAACATGTCAAAAATAACAAAAGGCATAAGTAAAAAAAAATGTTTTATTCGAAGGACAGTGAAATGTAATTAATAAATATAATAAATTATCTGATATAGTTTTTTTAGAAAAGTTTTAAGGTATGAGTCCGTATACTTATAAAAATAAATTGTATCCACAAACACCCAATTATCCAGCCCCAAACTAAGCAAATCTTGTGCTATTGCCACTAGATACAGATAATAAACATACTTAAATATATTTATAAACTACTTAAATACATTTATAAACATCCATGACTTAGGTGCAAATGCTCGTGCTCATCACTCATACATTTGCCCCTCGCGGGAGTCGAACCCGCATTGTAGTCCGGAGCGCTACTACACCAGATGGTTGTCGATGTAATCTCATATAAACTCATATAGAAAATATGGGGACCAGCACTACTGCGTGCTGCTGAATTCGGAATCATACCTTTTGTTTCATTTCGAGAGATAGAGAGAGAAATTGTTTTTTGTTTTATAGCTTCAATTATATATTATATATGTATTATATAGATTAGTCATCATTACAACTTATAAGAAAAGTATAGTTTTATTTAAAAGTAATGTTGATGTTAAAGTATTTACTAATTACTAAGATACAATTAAACAGAAACAAAAATATTGATATTCATTATAAAGACACGAAAATTAACGAAGTAAAACAAACGAAGTTCCTAGGTTTAACTATAGAACAAGACGTAAATTGGAAAACGCATATAGATAATGTTTGAACATCAGGCGCAGCGCGACCTTTAAACTGGCTCGAACGTGAACCAGAACTGCACGCGCGCAGATCGCGCGCATAGTACAAGCCTTGCATGAGTTGCGCTAAAGAGGCGCACCAATCTGTTGCAGTAACGGATCGCACGCCGCGCGCGTGCAGCTCGCGCGCAAATCGCGCGCTGTGCGCGTCCTGTGCATTCACGGCGCGTTAGCCAGATCTGGACCTATCCTTACAGAGTCAATAAGTTTATTTGTGCTTTAAAGCAGGTTAGATCTGTAACAAAAACTGCGATTGCTACCTATCATGCATTGTAGGTTCTAAATTACGCTACAGTTTACTGATGTGATACTACTTAATATAAATAGAGCTTTTATTGCCCAAAAAAGATGCATAAGAACAATATGCGGTGTCCCTCCACGAACATCATGTCGTCCTCTATTTGCACAGTTGCAATTACTAACATTGACGTCCCTGTATATATTTGAAACATGTGTATTTGTAATGCAAATTATGCATATTTTTAATAGGGCATTTGATATTTATCTACGGAACACAAGAAATCAAAATATCCTGTTACTACTAAAACTCCAATAACAATGCAGTATAAAAAAAGCTGTATAACAATGAGTATAAAAAAAATTTCAATAATATACCTAATGAATTCAAAACATTAAATAATAATCAATTTAAAACAAAACTGAATAAGTGGCTAATCTCACATACCATAAAGGAGTTTTTTAAATAATAAATATTAATTTCAACATAATTATGATATGACTGACATCTATGTACCTAATTTAATTTAATGCAATTTTAGATTAATTTTATATTTCATTTTAGTTCAATTTTATATTTAATTTGCATGCCTCGTATTGGCTAAACATGCTTGGTACGTTCATTTTAAAACACCTATGCACACCGTGTTTAAGCAAATAAAGATTATTTTATTTTACCTTAATTCATGTTGACGTATTTAATTTGAAAAAGCAAAAATTATATTTACTCTGATAATACTTTAAATATAACATCTGTGAAATAAAAACTTTTTTCTTAGTTACTCTTTTGTTATAAGCCGCTCTTACAAGGTTACTTAGGAGTAATTTTGTGGTTACTCTATGATGCTATTTGACAGTTGACATCAAAGTCTAACAGATGGGGTTAGTGTGTCATGTATGGAGGAAATGCAAGGCGATTTGTTCTGTCAGCCGTATCTTTACTTTTTATATCAATGTACTCATGTTTAATTTTAGTAATATGTTTGATTTTAGTTGCCTAAAATAAAAGTTACACAAATTTCTAATATATTTTTGTTTAATTTATTGTACTCAATTACTGTAAATTTTGAAAAGGGAACATCTCACAAATATAAAATATCTAATAACATATATAAATTAATTTTAAAATAAATCATTTTAGTCGTTTTTGAATGCATATTACCACCAAAATGTAACTCAGTAGCTACTTTTAGAAATAATTCAATGGTTTGGAAAATAATTAGTTTTTTTCAATTCCTGAACTTTTTAAATTTACAGATATGTGCCCTTTTTGAAATTGCACATTCATTGTTATAATCGCGTTAATTCCCGTTTCATTTATTTTAGATTTTATCCCTTTTTTTTTGGTAATTTGTACGTAAAATCATTAAAACAATATATCATCCTATCAATTGTTTCTTATTAATAACAAAACAAAAATTATTTTTAGCACATATATTTTACGGGTCGCCAGAGGCCTGTCAGATTCAATCCATAAAAAGATCCGGTGCTTGGTAAGACGCGATCTCCAAAGCTCATATAGGATATAAGGCGCCATGCAAAATATTTGTAAACTTATTATTCTTGGTTGTTGAGCAAAACCGGTGTCAAAAGTCTTTTCCCTAAGAATGGGGAGATCGCATTTTACAAATCTAAAAACCTAGGATGGCAGAACCATCACAGCAGTTTCGGAAATTCTCGCCTAGATCTCGATCTAGAAGTCCTCGGACTTCTATGGCCGCTTATATGCCTCACATGTCCTGAAACTTCCACCTGACGCGAATGACCCTAGAGCCACGCTTATACACCACTACAGCGATGGTTTCCCAGAACTAGACATAGACAAAATTTAGTCGAATCTCAAACATCTTAGCTAGGCAAAGCTGGAGTCACTTTAGAACTTCTAAAAGCAAGAGGGCTACCCATCCTTGGGGAACTAAGGAGATTGTTCTCATCGGTTCTCATGTTCGGTTTTTCAAAAAAGGAGATAAACTCTTGAAGAACTACAGACCGATCACGCTCCTGAGCAAAGTCTATAAGCTATTCTAAAAAGTCGTCACAAATCGTCTAGGCGCAAGAGTTGACGCCCTCCAGCCAATAAATAAAACAGTGTGTCTGGGTTTCGACCGGCGATAATTTAGGGGCTATTAATTCATCTATCGACAAAAACCCGTCATGTTATTACAACACTAAAAAAAATGTAAAGAGATTAAAATAAAGAGAAAAGGAAAATGTTCAATTTTGGCCTGCGTGTGGACAAGATGTTTAGGGAAAAATAATCTTCATTCTCCTATTCCCTGCTCTTTTTGCAATTCTTTTAGAGAAATATAATGTTACCTGAAATTATTTTATATATACTTTTCCCTATATGCTATCATAGAATAATAACTAAATTCATCAAGTCAGCGTTCTTAAAATGTCTGGTTAACGGCGGCGAATATAGAAATCAGTATAAAGTGCAGATAAAAACTGAATTACTTAAAAAATCTGAGTGATACAGAGATATGTATTTTTTAAAAGTAACATTCAATAACTAAAGATTTTAGACAATATTATTTTTATCTGAATATCATGTCCGTGACTTCTTTGAGCTTCGGCCTGAGCTTCAAACAATTTGGACAGTGTCATTTAAGTACTTATAAATATAATAATAGTTGTAAGTTCAGACGCGTCAGAATGGCGGGTATATGTCCTCAAACGATAATGCCAATTTATACAATAAACAAAATACATGCGCTTCTGTAGCAAAGTTTCCCAAAGTAGTTGTTGTATATGGTCATATTTGAGATTTGTTTTTTAATTGGAGCAAAAAAATAAAGTAAGGATCAGTAGTAGGATAAGTAGTAGAATGTAAGCTGTGCAGTACCGGTGCTGAAACTGATTTTTGAATCCTCGGTACAGTAGTCAGCGAGTACCGGGAAATACCGAGAATACGTTCGATACCGGATAAAAAACTAAGATAATAATACTGTATTGATAAGTCCTGCTCGTGTTAAATAGCTCAGTGTAAATTACAGATTTTTTTACTGCGGATTTATTCACAAAATATAGCCATTTTTGTGTAATCTTTTTAATCACTATAAAATTTTAAATGACACCTTTGACGAAGGGGAAAGGGCGTTCTTCTGTTTGTAGGTACTTCCGAGCAGCGGGAACCATAGGTTACTTAAAGCTATGTATTTTCCCGGGAATTTCCAGTTATTTCAGTACCGAGAATTCCCGGGAAAACTCTAGTCATGCAAATTTTACTTCAGACCAAAAGTCAAGGGATCCATTAGCGTTAGTTTAATAATTATAGCTAAATCTATATGTATACAACGGCAACGGTATGCGGTAAAGCTATAAAGCTATTCCATTCGATTCGTTTAAATTTTGTTTGTAAATATTATTTTAGTTTTATAAATAAATTAAAATAAAAAAATATGTAAGAAACCTGTATGACTTATTGAGATCCCTCATTTGAGACCAATTGCATTAAGTCCGCCTACTACACATTTTGCACTTAAGAATAAAATGAATAAACGCGTAGAACTTGTTGAGGCCTCTCATTTGAGACCAAACACGAGGGGTCTATTATCGTTGGTTTACAAATTAAAGTCAATAAACTAATTAACCTAAGAATCGTGTAGAACTAGTCGATACCTTTTATTTGAGACCAAACACGGTCTATAGGGGTTTATAATCGGTTGTTTACTAGTCATAGCAATTACGAATTATTATAAAATATATATGTATATATTTTTACATTTTGAATTGTAAATTATGTATGTACTATCACCGTATTACTTATTTTTTATTTTTTTATTTTTATTTATTTGGTTTACCAGTAGTTGATACACTAAAATTTTCAAAACACAATATCAACTTATACGTCTAAGTGTACAACCTTCAAAGGTGAACACAACATGCATACACTCTTTATTATTATAGATATATATATATATTTTTAATGTTGGTAGTTATAAACAAGCAAGATTAGTAATTATGAACCAAAACGAATAAAAAAAAAAAACTAGCTAAAAACTATTTGTTGGACCTCACGCTTGAACCTGAGTGGACCACTTCCAAACATTTCAATATCTTTTTGATATTTATTGTACAAGTTACAAAGTCTCGGGATTGGACTGTTGGAGCCCAATACAGTTTTATGGAAAGGTGGGCTTAGGATATTAATAGGATGTCGAGGGTACTTATATGGAACCCTAAATTGAATTTTAGATGTAAGTTCAGGACTATTAATATGACCGTTTATAATTTTGTGAAGGCATATAAGATCTGTTGAGTTTCTACGATTTTCCAATGAATTAATTCTAAAATGTGCTAGACGATTCCTGTAACCTTTAATTTTTTTTGAAATGCCAGTGAAATAAGCCAAGTGGTTGAGAAATCGTTTTTGAATCCTTTCAAGTCTTAAACTATGTGTTGCATAATGAGGACGCCATACTACCCCGCAATATTCAAGTATGTTTCGAACGAGTGAGTTAAAGAGATATATTTTGCTTTTAATTTTTTTAAATGATTTAGTATTTCTAATTATAAAACCTAACGACTTAGATGCTTTTTTAATGATGTTGTCAATATGAGGAACAAACGTAAGTTTCTGATCCAGGAGAATGCCCAAATCTCTAATAACATTAACATTGTTAAGGCTGGAGCCATTAATGCTGTAATCAAACTTAATTGGTTTTAATTTACGAGTAAATGTGATATGAGAACACTTTTCCACGTTGAGATCCATAAAATTTTCCTCACACCAATTTGTAAGTTTATCAATATCGCACTGTAACAACTCTGCATCCCTTTGTGAGTCAACCGTCCGCATAATTTTAAGGTCATCTGCAAACATGTACGGCTTTGAGAAGCTGAAACAAGCTGGTAGGTCATTAATAAAAATGTTAAAAAGTATTGGTCCTAAGTGCGAGCCTTGAGGCACTCCAGATGTGATCCCAAAAACCTTAGATCTGTAACCATCAGTTACAACATAAAATGACCTATCGCTTAAATATGACTTTAGCCATTTAAGAGAGGATCCGGAAAAGCCATAGGCAAGGAGCTTCAAAACTAAGATGTCATGAGAGACTTTATCAAAAGCCTTACTAAAATCAGCATAAACCACATCAACTTGTTTATTCCGATCCACTGATTGTACGATATCATCTAGAAAAGACAGCAAATTAGTACACGTAGATCTCGCGGAAGTAAAACCATGCTGATGATTAGATATGTACTTTTTAAAGTAATGGCTTATCATGGGGCATATCAACGACTCAAATACCTTCGAAAGTGTCGAGAGTATAGATATAGGTCTATAATTGCTTACGATGTCGTTGACGTCTGCTTTGTGTATAGGCACCACCTTTGCCATCTTCCATTGGTGTGGAAAAAGTCCTGTACCAAGCGATGCATTAAAAATGTAATACAGGGGAACTGCAAGTTCGTCGGCGCATCTCACAATAAGAATGGGTGGTATCTCATCCGACCCAGAACCCTTAGAGATGTCTAATCTTTTGAGAGAATTGACGATTTCATTTTTACTTATGCTTATGGCAGAAAAATAGTCAGAGTTGTTGGATAGACTACTTAAGTATCCGGACGATCGCATAACATCACCATCGTCTGCGCTGTGTTGACTGTATACGGAGGCAAAATATGACCCAAACATATCACATATATCACTACCAGTGTGTACTATTTTCTCGCCGTTCGACATAGAAGCAGGGAAGTTACTGGTCTTATTGCGCTTGGTTTTTATATAAGACCAAAAGAACTTTGGATGCATTTGTATTTTGTCCTCGATGCGAGCAATATATGAAACATAGCACTCCTTCGACAGCTTTTCACAACGCTTGCTGCAAATTTGAAGCGATATTTTGTCCATTGGATTGTTATAAGTTTTATATCTTTTTAGATACTTATGCTTTTCTCGCAATAACTTATTCAAGGTTTTACTTACCCAAGGCGGTCGAGAGCTACATTTGCGCACATTAAATGGAACAAAATCCTCTATTAATTTACTAAGTATACTATAAAAGATATCAAGCATTCGATTGGGATCACTAATTTCACTGTATATTTCTGACCATGAGACTTTCTGTAGTTCTGAGTTAATAGCGTTGTAGTCGGCTTTATTAAAATTTAATTGCATTGTCCTGTTTGGTTCCAATGTTAAGTTTAAACTAGATTTCAAAATTATTTCGAGGGGAGGATGGAGGGGATCAATCTTACTGAGACAATCTGTAGCTCTGTTTACATCACAATCCATTACATCAACAAGAACCAAGTCCAAAACTTTATCCTTTACGTTGAGAATACCATTACACTGTCTAAAATTATTTACATTAACAAAATCCAAGAAATCTTGACACAGTTTGGGGTAGGCTGAGGTACCTATTCCGTCACAATCTATCCGAGTCCAGTCGATACTGCTCATATTAAAATCACCAATAACAATGGTATGATAGTCATTAAATTCTGAAATGGAGTTAAAGCTGTCCAAAAAATTATCTAAGATTGATTTTATTATGGGTGGAGGTATGTAAACTGCACAGACTGCTACCTTAAAACCAGACTCAGATTTAATGGTCACCCACAGGTCCTCACATTTGCTTTCCCAAGCACTTAATCTTTTGACAGTGAACTTTTTGCTGACTGCAATTAAAACACCACCCCCTTCTTTTTTGTTATGGAAACCTGACGTTTCCCTATCTCGCCTGAAGATATTATATCTTTTGTCGAAAAGTTCGCTATCAAGGATATTTCCATTAAGCCAAGTTTCAGTCAACACTACTACGTCATAATTCGAGCTCACCAAGTTAAGATAAAAATCATCAGTTTTAGTGCGTAAGTACTTACAACAAATTACAGAATATTTCTCGTACATGTAATTATTTTGTATTTTCATTGATGTAACACCAAATAAAGTAAAATTGAGGTTGAGGTATGCCTGGCTTCACACAAAAAAGTTTCACAAAAAATCTAAATATTTACAAGAATTAAATTTCGTAGCTATTGCGATGGTTTGCGGGGGGCGGGGGAGTCCGAGCGCAACACAACACAGGTCCTACCTCGGCGACGTCCTACTGGACACTGGCGGGGCGGCTTGCACGCCTTTTGTGCATGGTTTTCGAGGTTTTTAAATCTTTGGTACTTAATAACATAACAAAATTGATTTTTTTTTTCACCGAGACACTAGAAAATTTTGATCTTAAGTAAACTGCTTAATTTTTACATACTTGTATCATATAAAATCTTTTCAGAAAATCGATCCAAAAATCATAAAACGACCTATTTTTAAGAATTTTTTTTATTACCAAGTTATTATTACCGTGTTTTGGTTTCACCGAGACATTAGACAAAAGATCAAATATTTTAATAGTATTTTTATTTTTCTTATAAGTTCCTTAGTTTTGTGAATAAATCCGTCGGAAGATGACTAAAAGTTAAATACTCCCGCCTTAAAGAGTTAAATAAACAGACGTACGTTACAATTGATGTAGTAACAACTAGTGACTTATTAATTTGATTAGTTTTGAACCATCCAAAACATAAATAAAGTTAATATTTACAGCTCCGACTCGGAGTCGAGAAGAGCGTGTAACGACCATAACCTTTCAAATTAAATAATGATTTAAGTAATTAATAAAATAAATATTAAATTTTCTCATCAAATTATTTTTAACTAAAAAGGACAACTTTTTAAACACCATGCTTCCTACGTAATTTATAACCAAACCAAAACCCTAATAAAATAAACTATGACAGCGAACTGACCTAAATAGTCAGATAAACAATAAAATAGGACGTTCAACAGACCCCGTAGTGCATTGCGCGAACGCACATGGTCAAAGGTCATGTCACTAATGGTTAACACTCGAGCCATAGGGTGCAATATCGCGTGCCAAAGCGCTAAGGAATCTTTTTAAAACAAAGTCATAAATAAAATGTGCAAATATAAAAAAATAAACTGGATATGAAACAAACGGACACTCGCTAGGATTATCATAAACATCGCAGGCAAACCCATGTGTATGCCATATACGCTTCGGAACGGGCACATAAAGCTTTGTTTCTACTATGCTTAAAGTCAGATGTTGTCAACTTTTAAAATAAATGATCCTAAAATAAAAATTATTAGGATTTGCTTTGTCCACAATAATGTACACTATGAGTGTAAGTCTTAGACGTAAAAGCTAGTTTATATTTATTTAGTAATTTACATTATGTCAAATAATTTGATATACGTAAGTAAGCAATGGATACGCAATATTCATACTATAATTTCTAATGAAGGAAAAGGGTGTAAATATATATTCATAGCCAGTCATATGTTTGTTTTAGTAAAATATAGAAAAAAAGTAGGACTTTAGGAAAGTTACAGAATGTGTTAGAATATTTGTCATGCAATGTTGAAATGGGGCTTGTGGATCATAGAAGGTTGAGTACCCCTGCAAATTGAAAGATTTCGAACGTCAGCTCTTAAGACATGGGGCGTGGGACGCAGGGAAGAAATGTTATGTTTAAATAGTTTAGCAGGTTAGGCTTCAGGACAGTTGGTGTTTCGCATTGATTGCACCTGGATGGTGTTCGCGAGTGTTCAACGGCTGAGAACGTGAGTTATAGATTTTAAGAAGTCTGGGTATTTTAATTCAAATATTTAATGCCAAAATCCTTTTCAAACCAGTAATTGACAGTAATTCTAGACTTGATTTATGATAATTTAAATGTTCTTTTATCCCACATCATTCCTTTTCATCAGGATTTTAACAGTTTTGTTCGCTACTAATTTACCTAATTAAGATTATTGGGTAACATTATGTGTGCATTAATTTATAATCTTAGTATGAACCCATTTTCAATTTCATGATTCTGTGTGCATGTTAATTTTATTTGACTTTTTGTTGTGTTTTATTTTGAGTGTTTATTTGCGGTACCTAAATTAATGCGGATTATTTAAGTTCATTTGAGCTTATCCTACGTGTTGAAACTCTTGGAAAAGATTTGAATACGATTTACGTATCAAAACGTGACGGTTTGCGCTCATTTGAGCTATTTAACTATGACATATTTCTACGGTAAATAAATTTGATTGGTTTAAATCAAGGTCATTTGATCCTGTTTTACATAAAAAACCTAGTGATTTTACTTAACAAATATGACTGTCATTTATCTTTTAAATACTTATTTGTTCGATTGATTGAGCCAAATTACAACAAAACAACTTTTGAAATCTTTATTTTACGTCTAAGATTACGCATAATAATATGTGACTTATAAACCTTTTACTTTTACCAAATTAACTTACTTGACCTATTTTAACTAACGTTTGGGGAGAAATTGTGTACCTACTGATATTATAATTTATTGTAGATACTTAACTACAACTAGGCAGGCAGGTAGATATACGTTTTGACGTTGTGACATCTGACTTTCCAAATTATACGTTTAATCAAAATCAAATAAACTTAATTATTATATATTATAGGTAATAGGTGCAGTTAGGAAGTTCGTTTGAAGGTTACTAGGTTCTTAAGTATGTAGGTCAGGTAGAGGTACCGTTAGGCAAGGAAAACCCTTTTTCCTTAAAATCATATCCTTCCTGATACCTGTCTAATTAAAATAACTTAAACTGTAAAATTAAAGTAGTTCATTTATTCCCTAAGGACAATAAACGCAGAAATCAGTGGGAATCTGCTTTACGGATTAAAAATTGCACGATTACTCACACTATATTTCATAGAAGAAGACTATTTTGGAAAAAGTATAATATACTAAACGGGTAACAGTTTAGTGAATTCACTGGCACTGAAACAAAAGTACAGAAACCTAAAAAGCCCAAATCATGACAAGCTTCATGGAGCAGTTTTAAACATACTAATACATAAAAATATTAGTTAGTGCTTTACCCTGTCTTCTTCTTGAATTTATGAAAGACTCCACCACTTGCCTGTCTCTCTACTGTAGAGTGCTGTGAACTTTTAACTAAATGACAAAGCGGAGGCAATATACTCGTTTATAATGGACTTACAAAAGGGACAGAAAGAAATGTAATAGTTAGAACAGGTACCTCCTTTTCATAAAGGAAAATCTCAATTACTAGGCCTCACTATTATGAAGAACTAAGAAACTTTCAAGTGCTGCAATTTTAGGGAATCTATTTGTAAAAAAATTCAATAAAGTCTAGGAAGTTATATCTGTTTTTTATTATTATTTTCAAATAACCTTCAAACATGTTACTTACTTTAAATATACCATTACTTCATAATAATAATTATAAAAAAAAAAAACATTTCACAAATGTGAGTATCATACTTATTAATAAAGAAATAGTATCAGGACTACATGCTATGCATCAATCAAATTGCAGAATTTCCTACCAGTACAAAATAAATATCTATGTGTTTGTGTGTAGTAAGGAATTTTCTTTTTAAAGGACTACTCTCTAACACTAATACTTAACTCAAGGCACAGTAATTTCATATATCAAGCTTTTTTTTAGCTTTATACGGGTGCTTAATTTAATTATTGTATCTTCGCTTAGAAGTTTGTCAAGACTCCTTAGAAATTCACAATCCAATCCATGCTTGTCCACCAAATATCCTAAATACACTTCCCATAATCTGGAGAACTTTCATGACCTCTGGTATTGAATTAGAGATAGGTACATGTTTACATCATGCATACATGCCACTATCCGCAGCGCTCACAATGGTATAAAATTAAGTTTCTCCATCCTTGCTTTACATTATCCTTTCATGTTTGTGATATCACCAGCAGAGTAGAGGTGAACAGTTAGGAGATGACATGCTTCATACAAAACTTTTTCTTGCTTGCTGTTGTATCTGTGAAACAAAAAGCATCAGATGATGAATACTTATTATTTAAAAAGTGTATTGAATAAATATCAGGAAATTATTTGAATATAAGTTCATACTTCATACCTTTCTAAATAAAGATGTATTTTTATGTTTCCTTAGGCTAGGAAGTGGAAAATCGGCATCAATGTCTCTGAATTTCTATCGCCAGAGAGGCATATGCAACATCATCTGTAATGTTATAGTCAGCGCCAAAGTTTCGGTTTCACTCATAAGCCTCCAATCTAGAAGAAATAACAGATATAGTCCAAATTAACCAGAATTATGCACAGGAAATATAATGTAACCTTCAATATTTTCAATGCTTACCTCTCTATCAAATCACAACGTTTCCGTTAATTGTTCTGGTCCTTTTACGAAGTCCGCTTTGAAGCTCAGAAAAAGACATTAATGAATACATTTTAAACGCTAAAAAACTTTAAATGCGAAAAAATCGCTACTACACACTTGACACTAACAGTCAACAGGGTACAAGCGCCGATCGCGCCATCTACAAAAAGCTTTGCGTGTTCCTCCCCATTAATATATTTAATCATTTTTAGTTCAAAGACTGCAAGCGGGCGGGTGGTTACAATTGGTTCCGTGTTCCAGGATGTTAAAAAACACTGGATCATGTTTAGTAGGCTTTCTAGCCTACAATTGTTGTCTGTGAAACGGAGAGAGGTCGAAAACGTGAATGTTTAACATAAGGATATCCAGGGTTGTGGGTGTGCGCAGACGAGGAAATTGGAATACAGTGGGGGCATAATGCTTAGGAAACTAATAATCAGAATCATAGTATGGGACCGAGGTCCATAAAGATAAAGGAAAAAGCACCATACCAAAACAATAAGGTTCATTCAAGCAACGGTTCTGTTTATTTTACAATAAAACTGTTTATTTTTATACTAAAATCCTAATTTTAGTTTCGAAACGTAATTCTCAATACCAGTTTTGGTTCGATTAAAATATCACTAGGTTCCATTTATGAAAAGAATGGGGGCGAGATCTGATAGGTAAATTTACAAATATGTTAAGTATGTATGTTATTAACAATTAACTATTCGATTTTTTTTATAAGTATAGGTTAAAGGTAAACTAATATTCATTTTTGATAACGTTATTTATCTTATATAAAATGTACTCAGTGAATAAATAACTATAATAAAATAACATACGATTGTTTCTACCTAGTAAAACCTGTTCTAAGAATAATACAGACTCCAAGACATACTTAGTGCGTATAGTGTACAACAATGGTGTACTATTCGTTTCGGCATGTTATATTTCAGCCAAATAATCATAACAAGATTACAGTTTAGTTCTTTGTTCAAAGACCGCCGAATTAGTTAATAACAGTTCATATTTCATTCCTTGCATCGGCTAGTGAGAGCGGTCCCACGAAAATTTTGCCTATTAAATAAACAAACGCCCAGGTGTCCCATGTCTAGCATAGGCATTAAAAATATTATGTAACAGGAAACATTTAGTACTAACATAAATAAAAGTAATAGTTTTAATTTAAACAATACTCGTTTTAAAGATTTTAAGCGTGAGAAACTAGACTTAAATGCGGACTTGATTTAAAAGTTAAAATTATCAATGTGCCTGTCACATAAATAGTCTATAGAATTGTCTCAAAGTGTATTTTTTGTTTTACACTATTACGTTCGGCTATTTTACGATAAATGTGTTGGAATTTCAAGTGCACCCTTCCTTGGTCCCAATGTTGCGTCGAAAGTAATAAATTACAGTTTAGGGTACGTTATTGCAATGTGTCTAAAGCATCATGTTAGTCGAGTGACGATATCTTTATAATTTAGTTAGATTCCACGAATATTATGGCTTGCTAATAGATTGATCATAATAGAATGATTTATAAATATGAGGTTTTACTAAAATCATGCATTTTATGTAAAAAATCTAAGTAGATTCAAGTAATTACCCTAATTGCTTAGTGGTTAAAATGCTGCGTGGTAGTTTGGTTTTCCCAGCAACAGTCATAGGATGGTTATTTACTGTGGGGGCGATGAATAAATGCGAATAAAAATAATTGCAATGCTACTAATGCCTAATAAATACCTAATAGTTGACTGGTGGAAAATACGCAGAAGCGAACAATCCGCTAATTCAAATTTAAAGTTGAGGTAGATATAAAATAAAGTCTACATTACAGAAATCAAATTACGTATTTATAGCGACAGTATTGGTTATGGCCCGATGACTTAGTGGTTAAAAACGTAGTAGGACCCGGATTCGATTCCGTGAACAACAATAAAATGGTTGTTTCTATCGTTTGATTAACTATATGAATTATAGTTTAGTTTATTATGTTTTGTTTTAATAGAGTGTTTTAGAAGTTTAACTAAGTTCCTGGTTCGATTCCAGGATACGGTCATCAGTTTTAGGTACGGTAAACAATTAAAACATTTTAAAAATCATAGATTCAATTAGGTAATGACATTTATAGCTCGGAGGTTAAAAGGTTGACTGAGTCCATGGTTCGATTCCGGGACACGGTCATTTGGTTTTAGGGATCCACGCCTGAGGTTTGAAACGGGACCCTATTACTAAGACACTGCTGTCTGTCTGTCTTTCCGTCTGTTCGTCTGTCTGTCTGTCCGTATGTACGTTTGTCCGTCTGTCACCGGACGGTGTCTATGGACCGTGATAGTTCATGTTGAAACATTTGAAAATTTCACATAATATTATTATGAAGTATTATTTCCGTTGCTATAACAACAAATATGACGAAACAAAATAAAAGAAATATTAAAGGGGATAAAATAAGTGTGAATTTCATTGCCGTTTTTATAGACAATGGTACGGAACCGTTCGCGGATCCGACTCGCACTTGGCCGGGGTTTTAGTAAACATTCAGTTCAAGTTACAAGTTTTATTTAGCTACAGGTACGCACTCAGGGCATGGTCATATTTTACTTTTACGAGGGCGATTAATTAATTATAGGAGTCACTTAGCTCAGTGGTTGGAAGATTGGCGTAGGTTCTGGTTCGATTCCGGAACTGGGTTTTTTTATTTTTATAGGGCTGGTTCGACCCCAGCACAATGTTAGATAGTCGTTAGTCATTTAAGGAGATTGAGTAATTACAAATTGTTTCATATCGCGTTGTGGATGGAGGAATAACGTAGTATCTGGTTCGATACATTAGTCAAATTTAATTATGCCAAGTAATTAAATAATGGGTTAACTATAGTAATACTTTAGTGATAATAATTTAGTAGTTAGAAAGCATTATAGTCACAGGTTCGATTTCGTGACTAGTTATTTTGGGTCATATTACGACTGGTTTGATTCTGGTTCTATTTACAAAACAGATGAATGACGAAGAGATAAAATAGTTTAGATTGAAATGATTAAAATTTCGTATGAAGAACTATTTTAGATTTAAATGATTCGGTTGAGTCCGGTTATATAAAAATAGCATAGCTCAGGTCAAGTCACTGGTTTGATTCCGGGACTATGGTTATTTTATAAAGGCGATTACATACCGTAAATTCCTTTAGAGTTTTGAGTACGCAGCCTGTAATGTTCGTGGTTTCGTTATCCACTAAAGGTTATATTTTTGAATATACCTACACTTGAAAGTCATGTGTGCTTTAAATAAAGTTTCGTTTTGATTGCATTGCAACGAATATTGTAATTTTTAGTTATAATGCTGATAGTTTTGGTTTATTTTGAATACAGTTAGGGTCTTATAGATTAAAAGAAAGAAATTTCATAGAAGCTTATTATTTCGCAGAAGGACATCTATTTTATTCTACAAAACTTGAAAAGTAGTCGGCTAGTAGAGAATGCCTCATGGCGCAGGTTGCCTATTGTATGTACAATGAATAAGTTTGCTTGAAGAAATAAATAAGTTACTTAGGGTTAACTCATATAAAGCTCTTTGTGTATTTATGATTTTAGTTGCGGTTAATTAGGTTTTGCTATAGCGTACATCTTTTGTAATTGCGTAGATATTGTGATCCGTTGAGTTAGTGCGTATTTGCGAAAGCGTACAACGCATTTTTACAAGTTTGCGTAGTTTTGCAAGTATTTTCAGGCAGGATGGCAAAAACAATGCCACTAGCGTAGTGTCTTTGAGTAGTTATATTATCATCATTTTTGCATTTGTGCAAAATATTTTCATAGCATTTTTGCGTATGTAGGTGATTTCTAGCTTTTTGCGTAGAATTAGTATAATGTCAAATTAAAGTCAAAATAATAAATTTTGTTGACATTACTCATTGAATGGATAGGGGTATTTTATATTTAAAAACAAAATAGCTGCTAACGTATATATCTTTTATGAGGTCATACACCCTGTACAGTGGATTGGTGGACTGCAAAGTGGCGTTGTGGCGTTAGTAGTTCAGCAGTTTTGCTTGCGGGGTTGTAATTTATTCTTTTAAACTTTCATGGTCACTAACATTAGAATAGTTTGTTACGGGATTGCTACCATGTACCTTATTTTTGAGTTCCCGATATTTCGGCACTGTTGCAAGCGCCATGATCACCGTGATCATGGCGCTTGCAACAGTGCCGAAATATCGGGAACTCAAAAATAAGGTACATGGTAGCAATCCCGTAACAAACTATTCTAATGTAATTTATTGTCATTTTGACCCAAAGCACCCACAACATTGAATTGGTTGAGGGATAGGTGTTAGGTTAGTATGTTCATGTTTACTATTTAACAGGTAAACTGAACAATGTCAGTTTTGTACTGGCCCTCAGTCGATTCATACTCCACACCTAAGTTGAACTAAGCACACTACACACGCTCCAGGTAGTAAGTGGCTGTTAGCTGGTGCAGAGTCTGAGTGAGAAGATGGATCGGTGTATGGTGATGTCTTTAGTTGATAAACGTGATCTGTTTTCTTGTGGGGATATGTTGATGGTATCCGTATCAAGACGTATGGCACGATTGGACTGATAGTATCAACATATTGTCACTAGGACTGAGCTTGCCTGACAACCAAGTTTATCTACAGTGAATGGATTGCCTGACGATAGACTAGCTATACATAGGTTGGTTGGAGGCTCAGAATTTCTGTGCTCTGCTGCAGCAATTTCTATCTGGTTTTAATACACACAAAACATTATTTTGGGTACAAATGTTAATAAATTGATTAATACCTACATGTACGATCGTACATGTACTGCACAAATACAAATAAATAAAAAACAGCTTGTGCAAATAATGTAACTTTGTTTTAGAGATATGCCTATCCGTCTTTTCAATGTTGTGATTGTTAACACCTTTTCGATCATTTCAGGATAGATTTGTTATATTTACATTTCAATGAGTTATTTGGTAGATTAGCTAGACTCGTAACTTGATCTCATAATTTGTAAGGAATTTAAATTTCATTCTCCTTTGACGCGGTCAGTTGAAATAAGTTTTATTAAATTGGAACAACGTATTGTTGATTTGAAGGTTCTGGATCTTTTAAGTTTTGAAAATTCTTATTCCAGTAAATGTCACTAATGGTTAACACTCGGGCCATAGGGTGCAATATCGCGTGCCAAAGCGCTAAGGAATCTTTTAAAACATAGTAATAAATAAAATGTGCAAATATAAAAAAATAAACTGGATATGAAACAAACGGACACTCGCTAGGATTATCATAAACACCGCAGGCAAACCCATGTGTATGCCATATACGCTTCGGAACGGGCACATAAAGCTTTGTTTCTACTATGCTTAAAGTCAGATGTTGTCAACTTTTAAAATAAATGATCCTAAAATAAAAATTATTAGGATTTGCTTTGTCCACAATAATGTACACTATGAGTGTAAGTCTTAGACGTAAAAGCTAGTTTATATTTATTTAGTAATTTACATTATGTCAAATAATTTGATATACGTAAGTAAGCAATGGATACGCAATATTCATACTATAATTTCTAATGAAGGAAAAGGGAGTAAATATATATTCATAGCCAGTCATATGTTTGTTTTAGTAAAATATAGAAAAAAAGTAGGACTTTAGGAAAGTTACAGAATGTGTTAGAATATTTGTCATGCAATGTTGAAATGGGGCTTGTGGATCATAGAAGGTTGAGTACCCCTGCAAATTGAAAGATTTCTAACGTCAGCTCTTAAGACATGGGGCGTGGGACGCAGGGAAGAAATGTTATGTTTAAATAGTTTAGCAGGTTAGGCTTCAGGACAGTTGGTGTTTCGCATTGATTGCACCTGGATGGTGTTCGCGAGTGTTCAACGGCTGAGAACGTGAGTTATAGATTTTAAGAAGTCTGGGTATTTTAATTCAAATATTTAATGCCAAAATCCTTTTCAAACCAGTAATTGACAGTAATTCTAGACTTGATTTATGATAATTTAAATGTTCTTTTATCCCACATCATTCCTTTTCATCAGGATTTTAACAGTTTTGTTCCCTACTAATTTACCTAATTAAGATTATTGGGTAACATTATGTGTGCATTAATTTATAATCTTAGTATGAACCCATTTTCAATTTCATGATTCTGTGTGCATGTTAATTTTATTTGACTTTTTGTTGTGTTTTATTTTGAGTGTTTATTTGCGGTACCTAAATTAATGCGGATTATTTAAGTTCATTTGAGCTTATCCTACGTGTTGAAACTCTTGGAAAAGATTTGAATACGATTTACGTATCAAAACGTGACGGTTTGCGCTCATTTGAGCTATTTAACTATGACATATTTCTACGGTAAATCAATTTAATTGGTTTAAATCAAGGTCATTTGATCTTGTTTTACATAAAAAACCTAGTGATTTTACTTAACAAATATGACTGTCATTTATCTTTTAAATACTTATTTGTTCGATTGATTGAGCCAAATTACAACAAAACAACTTTTGAAATCTTTATTTTACGTCTAAGATTACGCATAATAATATGTGACTTATAAACCTTTTACTTTTACCAAATTAACTTACTTGACCTATTTTAACTAACGTTTGGGGAGATATTGTGTACCTACTGATATTATAATTTATTGTAGATACTTAACTACAACTAGGCAGGCAGGTAGATATACGTTTTGACGTTGTGACATCTGACTTTCCAAATTATACGTTTAATCAAAATCAAATAAACTTAATTATTATATATTATAGGTAATAGGTGCAGTTAGGAAGTTCGTTTGAAGGTTACTAGGTTCTTAAGTATGTAGGTCAGGTAGAGGTACCGTTAGGCAGGGAAAACCCTTTTTCCTTAAAATC
Source organism: Anania fuscalis (assembly GCA_950371115.1). Classification (NCBI taxonomy): domain Eukaryota; kingdom Metazoa; phylum Arthropoda; class Insecta; order Lepidoptera; family Crambidae; genus Anania; species Anania fuscalis. Next base: position 16,771,464 of record OX493326.1, on the reverse strand, counting down.
ATATCCTTCCTGATACCTGTCTAATCCAATCCTCTAAAAATAGCTTCATTTATTTAGGTTAATGGACGTAGTAATTAGGTAGTTAGGAAATGAGCTATTTTTAGGTATCCATCCTTATTAAATCATTTTCATAACTCCTTTATCCTCAAGACTGAGTAGAGAATTTAATATTAATTTGTGATTAAATTAAAATATGAGTATTTTATAAAATACAATTTTTACTGCTTACTTCCGACTATCATGAATAGGCTACCAAGGGTCAACTATACATAATAGAGTTTAAATTCAAAATAATGCTGGTTGATGTGGGAGTATCGATGACTTCACAAAGGACACAATGCAGATTTCAGGACCCCGTCCTCTACAAGTTGTCATAGATACTGTTGAATCAACCTGGTATTGTATTGAATTAATTACAACATTTATTTCATATCCAAACGGTTTTGATTGATGTGGGAATGTCCATCTGGCATTACTTATGTCATGGATATTGTTGGGTCAATCTGTATTTTATATAGAGGGGTTTTGTATAGAGTATCGGTACCTTACTATTTAGAAAAGTGGTCTGAATCTTTAATCCGAATAATGCTGCTTAATGTGGGAGTATCGATGACTTCACAAAGGACACAATGCAGATTTCAGGACCCCGTCCTCTACAAGTTGTCATAGATACTGTTGGGTCATCTTGGTATTATATTGGACTAAAGGATTCAGATTACTTATTTCGGTTAGGTAATTTCATGACCCCAAGCCCTTGGTTGACTTTACATGAAGTCGAGTAAGTAGGTTTTAGTTTAAGTAGTTAGTCTGATATTTTATATTAAATATCTTAGGTTCAGTCGTTCCCTTAGTTGCGCATATTTACGCTAAATGCGTGTTTCAGACTAGGCCCTATTCCCGGAGGTGGCAGATTGTTTGTTTGGCGATATTTGTTTATCACATGGCCACCACTCCTGATGGGCGTTTGGTGTTGGGGCTCATCAGGCGCCCTTCGGGGCGTTCCTTTTCCTCTTCCTTGAATGCGCACAAACCCAGGAAACTTTGGAAAAAACTTAGTTATAACATTCACGTACCTCTAAAAGAATTTGGTTTACTATTATTAACACAACGTACGGTCCTACCATAAAACTAGACGATCACACAGAAGATTTAAACTATCACAGCCAAACGTTATTAACGTAGCCATTTCGATCTTAATTAATATATTTAATCATTTTTAGTTCAAAGACCGCAAGCGGGCGGGTGGTTACAAGCGGCAACGGACTTGCGCTTACGATAGTCTGATTCCGACCTAACAATAAAACGAGAAATTAAAACATAGCGAAATCACTGAAGATTACTTACTTACTTCAATTAAATTTCTATGAATGTAATTAACTCACGAACATTGTTATTTGAGTAACGCACTTGGTTCAACTTTCACCGGTCACGAAGATGCACTAATCGCACGAAGATCACTGGTGAATGATTATGACAGTCAATTTAATTGCAGCTTATTATATATCCAAATTTACACTCACACATAAACCGTAAAACCGTAAAAATTACGCACACTGCGTCATAATGCTGGTTGACAATTGATTGAAAAAAGAACACATAAGCTTCTCAGACTACTTACAAATTTGTTACCATTTAGAATTTGAATCAGCAATCCTGATCGTGTGAAATTAAAATGTAATCCAAGTTATAATCACAACACTAATTGTTAACTGCGGTTTCTGTTGCGCATTTTTTCGTTTAAGTCTCGTCATTGGCTTGCATGTTTTACTAAAATCATTATTATCTTATAATTTTGTATGATTCAAATCATACTCGGCTTAAAGTTATTTCAAATTTCATTGTTCCTCGTTGACGGTTAATCTACCTAACCTAACCCTCCTTGTTACGCAGTCGGGTAAAACGTTTTATCCGTGTTTAGACAATTAAAATTGTAACATTATCATTCGAATACAAAGGATAATTTCATCATGTTCATTAAGGATACATTAGCTCAGGTATGAAATCGGGCGATCAGTAAATCAGACAACCCCGGTTCGGACCCTGAAATCAACAGGCTGATAATTTTTTCAAGTTTCTTATTTTCTTCTTTTATTCAAATTCCATCTAAATCCATTCAGTCGGTAAACGAGTATTCATATATAATATACAGAGGCACTACTCAGTAACGCGTTGTGCGTGTTTTCGAGTCTAGACATCACTTTCATGCCTGTATGAGTAACAGGGACGGAAAGACTCGTGACTACGGACAACGACGTACAGAGTAGGGCTTCAGTAACTGTCTTGCTTTAAGGCCTTAAGATGGGTGAAATGTCAAAAATGTCGGATATAAAAATCAATTTCTCTAAATACGTTTAACTCAAATCCATAAACTTTAAATAAGATATGCTAGAAGAAGATTCAATAAACATTTTGAATTCAATAATTTTGCTTTTCTGAATATGAAAAGCAAAATTATTGATTTCATATTCACTTTCTTTTATTAAAACAATCCCAAAAACATGTCTATTTTTTCATGAATTTCAAATGTTTGCTCAAATGGCACAAGATTTTTCGTTGCTGTTTTCACACAAAGCAAGGTTATGCAAATATCAATGCATTGAATTGAAAGTTTTATCTATATTTTGCATTAAATTCATCAAAAATATGGTTTTTCCGTATCCCCGTGAGCGTGCTCGCTCCGACTCGTCCTGTCATGCCCCGTGCGCTCCGCGCAGTCCGTTTCCGGACATTGTCGAGGGTGGACCGCGCGTCGCTGTCAGAGCAATTTCGTTTACTTTGATTTTCGGTTTTAATGTGTTTCTACTGATTTGAAAATATTTAAAGGACATTGTTAAAACTCGCCTAAGAACCAACACTTAATTGACAATTACCAAAATTCCTATTCTTAATTTTGCGATCGCTCTGGCAACCCTGCCTGTCAGACGCAGCTAAAACAGCTGTTGTAATTTAAATTAAAATTTATTATTATTTTGTGTAAAATAAACCGTAATTAGGCTTAAATCATAAAAACAAAACATAACAAACAATAAGTGACGTGTAAACAAACCCTAAAATACAAATTAGGTACATAATACAATCTGACAAAGCTGCCCGCCGGCTTTGACAACGAAATTTAAAAGGAGTTAAACGGATTACCTAAAACCAGGGGAGTACTGTTTTCAATTAATCTTTATATTTAGCTTGATTGTTTTATTTTATTTTATTTATTTTTTCTTTCTTCAAAATCCACAGCTCTTAAAAAAGTTACAATTCACATATATACCTAACCTACAGCCAATAATGGATTCTATATTTATTAATAACATCTTTAAAAAACAACACAGTCAAAGGGATAATTATTAAGACAAATATTACCTATATAAGAAGAAAAATAAAATCAGAGAGAATACTTGCATGTAGGTGAATGTCTGGCTGTGAATGAATGGTGTAATGAGTACGAGTGTGTACGAGTGTGTATGAGTGTTAATGAGTGTAAATGAAATGTGTGTGTGTTTGTGTGGGTGGTCGGGTTGTCCTACCGAGCTAACTAATTGCGAACCTCTTTTCTAAAGGATCGTTTGGAGGTGCTAAATAAGTCAACTAAAGCAACTCTTCTGTTATAAGTGCGGTGCATTCTACTTACTACTGAATTTTGGGCATAGTTAGTTTGAGTTAATGAACTACTAAAAAGCTTAGTGAATCTTGACTCATAAATTATTTACTTATTAAACACCTGACCGTTATTTGAAGCTTAAACATATAATGAGATAGGCCTATCTGTTTTCCGCTCGTCTTACCTCTCTGTCTACCCTAGTAGCTCTCTCTCGCTCGCACACTTTCAGTCCACCACCAGTGCTGCCGCTTGGCGAGCTCTCGTCATTGGCGTCCTGTTTTCCGCTGCGCACGGTCGTGCTCAGGACTCAGTAAATTAATTTTGCAATCTTTGCAAATTCATATACATATACACATATTCCTGTTCCACGTAAGTGTTTTACAAGTTTTTCTTACCTTTTTCTGTTTTAACAAGAAATAAGTTAATCAAACGGTGTTGCCGTTCGGTACGTTAGGTACATAGTTTTTGGTATCGACCTACCTACATATTTTGCTTTAAATATTTTTTGTGTGGTATTCTATCCTAGATTTTACAGCTCTTATTTACATGGAAAGTGACGAAAGTGTTTTAAATTCGGGCTCGAAAGAACCATGTGCTAGTGCTAGCGCTCCCACTAATAGTGACAATAAAAAACGATCGCGTATTCGTCGTCAGTCTCGAGCTAGGTCTCGTTCGTCGAATAGTAACTCATCCGACTCCTCTAGCAGCTCGAGTTGGTCGTCTTCGGACTCGAGTCCTCGAAGATCCACGCCGCGTCACCGCAACAAAAAAAGGGGGGGCAAGCGCCGGCATCGACGACACGATTCCCGGAAATTCCGTAAATTAACACGTCAGGTAGATGACCTCCGGAATCAATTATTTTTTTTTACAACAATAATTCTGTGCCCTATTCCGCGGCACACTTTAATGAAAATCTAGTTGATGGAAACGTTAGTGGCGAACTTTACGTAGATCCGATTTTAAATGTCGAGGTGACGGCACCTGTTGCTCAGTCAGATTTTACTTTTGAAATCGAGACGAAATTGAAAGAACCTAGTATTCCGAAGACTCCTCAGGTGTTTCTCCAAACGTTAAAGGATTTGCAACATTTAGATAGTAGTGATTGGTGCGAGGTTCGTTATGCGGAAACCCAAAAACTTTATAATTCTACCCCCGGTTTTATCGATTTGAAAATGAATGAAGAAATTAAGGCGTATGATTCGTTACGCCATCTTGCTCACGCTGACAAGGCTTTCGCTGCTTTAACGTTTTGCATCCTTAAACATCTTTTAAATACTTATTTGTTCGATTGATTGAGCCAAATTACAACAAAACAACTTTTGAAATCTTTATTTTACGTCTAAGATTACGCATAATAATATGTGACTTATAAACCTTTTACTTTTACCAAATTAACTTACTTGACCTATTTTAACTAACGTTTGGGGAGAAATTGTGTACCTACTGATATTATAATTTATTGTAGATACTTAACTACAACTAGGCAGGCAGGTAGATATACGTTTTGACGTTGTGACATCTGACTTTCCAAATTATACGTTTAATCAAAATCAAATAAACTTAATTATTATATATTATAGGTAATAGGTGCAGTTAGGAAGTTCGTTTGAAGGTTACTAGGTTCTTAAGTATGTAGGTCAGGTAGAGGTACCGTTAGGCAGGGAAAACCCTTTTTCCTTAAAATCATATCCTTCCTGATACCTGTCTAATCCAATCCTCTAAAAATAGCTTCATTTATTTAGGTTAATGGACGTAGTAATTAGGTAGTTAGGAAATGAGCTATTTTTAGGTATCCATCCTTATTAAATCATTTTCATAACTCCTTTATCCTCAAGACTGAGTAGAGAATTTAATATTAATTTGTGATTAAATTAAAATATGAGTATTTTATAAAATACAATTTTTACTGCTTACTTCCGACTATCATGAATAGGCTACCAAGGGTCAACTATACATAATAGAGTTTAAATTCAAAATAATGCTGGTTGATGTGGGAGTATCGATGACTTCACAAAGGACACAATGCAGATTTCAGGACCCCGTCCTCTACAAGTTGTCATAGATACTGTTGAATCAACCTGGTATTGTATTGAATTAATTACAACATTTATTTCATATCCAAACGGTTTTGATTGATGTGGGAATGTCCATCTGGCATTACTTATGTCATGGATATTGTTGGGTCAATCTGTATTTTATATAGAGGGGTTTTGTATAGAGTATCGGTACCTTACTATTTAGAAAAGTGGTCTGAATCTTTAATCCGAATAATGCTGGTTGATGTGGGAGTATCGATGACTTCACAAAGGACACAATGCAGATTTCAGGACCCCCTCCCTTTACAAGTTGTCATAGATACTGTTGGGTCATCTTGGTATTATATTGGACTAAAGGATTCAGATTACTTATTTCGGTTAGGTAATTTCATGACCCCAAGCCCTTGGTTGACTTTACATGAAGTCGAGTAAGTAGGTTTTAGTTTAAGTAGTTAGTCTGATATTTTATATTAAATATCTTAGGCTCAGTCGTTCCCTTAGTTGCGCATATTTACGCTAAATGCGTGTTTCAGACTAGGCCCTATTCCCGGAGGTGGCAGATTGTTTGTTTGGCGATATTTGTTTATCACATGGCCACCACTCCTGATGGGCGTTTGGTGTTGGGGCTCATCAGGCGCCCTTCGGGGCGTTCCTTTTCCTCTTCCTTGAATGCGCACAAACCCAGGAAACTTTGGAAAAAACTTAGTTATAACATTCACGTACCTCTAAAAGAATTTGGTTTACTATTATTAACACAACGTACGGTCCTACCATAAAACTAGACGATCACACAGAAGATTTAAACTATCACAGCCAAACGTTATTAACGTAGCCATTTCGATCTTAATTAATATATTTAATCATTTTTAGTTCAAAGACCGCAAGCGGGCGGGTGGTTACAAGCGGCAACGGACTTGCGCTTACGATAGTCTGATTCCGACCTAACAATAAAACGAGAAATTAAAACAGCGAAATCACTGAAGATTACTTACTTACTTCAATTAAATTTCTATGAATGTAATTAACTCACGAACATTGTTATTTGAGTAACGCACTTGGTTCAACTTTCACCGGTCACGAAGATGCACTAATCGCACGAAGATCACTGGTGAATGATTATGACAGTCAATTTAATTGCAGCTTATTATATATCCAAATTTACACTCACACATAAACCGTAAAACCGTAAAAATTACGCACACTGCGTCATAATGCTGGTTGACAATTGATTGAAAAAAGAACACATAAGCTTCTCAGACTACTTACAAATTTGTTACCATTTAGAATTTGAATCAGCAATCCTGATCGTGTGAAATTAAAATGTAATCCAAGTTATAATCACAACACTAATTGTTAACTGCGGTTTCTGTTGCGCATTTTTTCGTTTAAGTCTCGTCATTGGCTTGCATGTTTTACTAAAATCATTATTATCTTATAATTTTGTATGATACAAATCATACTCGGCTTAAAGTTATTTCAAATTTCATTGTTCCTCGTTGACGGTTAATCTACCTAACCTAACCCTCCTTGTTACGCAGTCGGGTAAAACGTTTTATCCGTGTTTAGACAATTAAAATTGTAACATTATCATTCGAATACAAAGGATAATTTCATCATGTTCATTAAGGATACATTAGCTCAGGTATGAAATCGGGCGATCAGTAAATCAGACAACCCCGGTTCGGACCCTGAAATCAACAGGCTGATAATTTTTTCAAGTTTCTTATTTTCTTCTTTTATTCAAATTCCATCTAAATCCATTCAGTCGGTAAACGAGTATTCATATATAATATACAGAGGCACTACTCAGTAACGCGTTGTGCGTGTTTTCGAGTCTAGACATCACTTTCATGCCTGTATGAGTAACAGGGACGGAAAGACTCGTGACTACGGACAACGACGTACAGAGTAGGGCTTCAGTAACTGTCTTGCTTTAAGGCCTTAAGATGGGTGAAATGTCAAAAATGTCGGATATAAAAATCAATTTCTCTAAATACGTTTAACTCAAATCCATAAACTTTAAATAAGATATGCTAGAAGAAGATTCAATAAACATTTTGAATTCAATAATTTTGCTTTTCTGAATATGAAAAGCAAAATTATTGATTTCATATTCACTTTCTTTTATTAAAACAATCCCAAAAACATGTCTATTTTTTCATGAATTTCAAATGTTTGCTCAAATGGCACAAGATTTTTCGTTGCTGTTTTCACACAAAGCAAGGTTATGCAAATATCAATGCATTGAATTGAAAGTTTTATCTATATTTTGCATTAAATTCATCAAAAATATGGTTTTTCCGTATCCCCGTGAGCGTGCTCGCTCCGACTCGTCCTGTCATGCCCCGTGCGCTCCGCGCAGCCCGTTTCCGGACATTGTCGAGGGTGGACCGCGCGTCGCTGTCAGAGCAATTTCGTTTACTTTGATTTTCGGTTTTAATGTGTTTCTACTGATTTGAAAATATTTAAAGGACATTGTTAAAACTCGCCTAAGAACCAACACTTAATTGACAATTACCAAAATTCCTATTCTTAATTTTGCGATCGCTCTGGCAACCCTGCCTGTCAGACGCAGCTAAAACAGCTGTTGTAATTTAAATTAAAATTTATTATTATTTTGTGTAAAATAAACCGTAATTAGGCTTAAATCATAAAAACAAAACATAACAAACAATAAGTGACGTGTAAACAAACCCTAAAATACAAATTAGGTACATAATACAATCTGACAAAGCTGCCCGCCGGCTTTGACAACGAAATTTAAAAGGAGTTAAACGGATTACCTAAAACCAGGGGAGTACTGTTTTCAATTAATCTTTATATTTAGCTTGATTGTTTTATTTTATTTTATTTATTTTTTCTTTCTTCAAAATCCACAGCTCTTAAAAAAGTTACAATTCACATATATACCTAACCTACAGCCAATAATGGATTCTATATTTATTAATAACATCTTTAAAAAACAACACAGTCAAAGGGATAATTATTAAGACAAATATTACCTATATAAGAAGAAAAATAAAATCAGAGAGAATACTTGCATGTAGGTGAATGTCTGGCTGTGAATGAATGGTGTAATGAGTACGAGTGTGTACGAGTGTGTATGAGTGTTAATGAGTGTAAATGAAATGTGTGTGTGTTTGTGTGGGTGGTCGGGTTGTCCTACCGAGCTAACTAATTGCGAACCTCTTTTCTAAAGGATCGTTTGGAGGTGCTAAATAAGTCAACTAAAGCAACTCTTCTGTTATAAGTGCGGTGCATTCTACTTACTACTGAATTTTGGGCATAGTTAGTTTGAGTTAATGAACTACTAAAAAGCTTAGTGAATCTTGACTCATAAATTATTTACTTATTAAACACCTGACCGTTATTTGAAGCTTAAACATATAATGAGATAGGCCTATCTGTTTTCCGCTCGTCTTACCTCTCTGTCTACCCTAGTAGCTCTCTCTCGCTCGCACACTTTCAGTCCACCACCAGTGCTGCCGCTTGGCGAGCTCTCGTCATTGGCGTCCTGTTTTCCGCTGCGCACGGTCGTGCTCAGGACTCAGTAAATTAATTTTGCAATCTTTGCAAATTCATATACATATACACATATTCCTGTTCCACGTAAGTGTTTTACAAGTTTTTCTTACCTTTTTCTGTTTTAACAAGAAATAAGTTAATCAAACGGTGTTGCCGTTCGGTACGTTAGGTACATAGTTTTTGGTATCGACCTACCTACATATTTTGCTTTAAATATTTTTTGTGTGGTATTCTATCCTAGATTTTACAGCTCTTATTTACATGGAAAGTGACGAAAGTGTTTTAAATTCGGGCTCGAAAGAACCATGTGCTAGTGCTAGTGCTCCCACTAATAGTGACAATAAAAAACGATCGCGTATTCGTCGTCAGTCTCGAGCTAGGTCTCGTTCGTCGAATAGTAACTCATCCGACTCCTCTAGCAGCTCGAGTTGGTCGTCTTCGGACTCGAGTCCTCGAAGATCCACGCCGCGTCACCGCAACAAAAAAAGGGGGGGCAAGCGCCGGCATCGACGACACGATTCCCGGAAATTCCGTAAATTAACACGTCAGGTAGATGACCTCCGGAATCAATTATTTTTTTTTACAACAATAATTCTGTGCCCTATTCCGCGGCACACTTTAATGAAAATCTAGTTGATGGAAACGTTAGTGGCGAACTTTACGTAGATCCGATTTTAAATGTCGAGGTGACGGCACCTGTTGCTCAGTCAGATTTTACTTTTGAAATCGAGACGAAATTGAAAGAACCTAGTATTCCGAAGACTCCTCAGGTGTTTCTCCAAACGTTAAAGGATTTGCAACATTTAGATAGTAGTGATTGGTGCGAGGTTCGTTATGCGGAAACCCAAAAACTTTATAATTCTACCCCCGGTTTTATCGATTTGAAAATGAATGAAGAAATTAAGGCGTATGATTCGTTACGCCATCTTGCTCACGCTGACAAGGCTTTCGCTGCTTTAACGTTTTGCATCCTTAAACATCTTTTAAATACTTATTTGTTCGATTGATTGAGCCAAATTACAACAAAACAACTTTTGAAATCTTTATTTTACGTCTAAGATTACGCATAATAATATGTGACTTATAAACCTTTTACTTTTACCAAATTAACTTACTTGACCTATTTTAACTAACGTTTGGGGAGAAATTGTGTACCTACTGATATTATAATTTATTGTAGATACTTAACTACAACTAGGCAGGCAGGTAGATATACGTTTTGACGTTGTGACATCTGACTTTCCAAATTATACGTTTAATCAAAATCAAATAAACTTAATTATTATATATTATAGGTAATAGGTGCAGTTAGGAAGTTCGTTTGAAGGTTACTAGGTTCTTAAGTATGTAGGTCAGGTAGAGGTACCGTTAGGCAGGGAAAACCCTTTTTCCTTAAAATCATATCCTTCCTGATACCTGTCTAATCCAATCCTCTAAAAATAGCTTCATTTATTTAGGTTAATGGACGTAGTAATTAGGTAGTTAGGAAATGAGCTATTTTTAGGTATCCATCCTTATTAAATCATTTTCATAACTCCTTTATCCTCAAGACTGAGTAGAGAATTTAATATTAATTTGTGATTAAATTAAAATATGAGTATTTTATAAAATACAATTTTTACTGCTTACTTCCGACTATCATGAATAGGCTACCAAGGGTCAACTATACATAATAGAGTTTAAATTCAAAATAATGCTGGTTGATGTGGGAGTATCGATGACTTCACAAAGGACACAATGCAGATTTCAGGACCCCGTCCTCTACAAGTTGTCATAGATACTGTTGAATCAACCTGGTATTGTATTGAATTAATTACAACATTTATTTCATATCCAAACGGTTTTGATTGATGTTGGAATGTCCATCTGGCATTACTTATGTCATGGATATTGTTGGGTCAATCTGTATTTTATATAGAGGGGTTTTGTATAGAGTATCGGTACCTTACTATTTAGAAAAGTGGTCTGAATCTTTAATCCGAATAATGCTGGTTGATGTGGGAGTATCGATGACTTCACAAAGGACACAATGCAGATTTCAGGACCCCCTCCCTTTACAAGTTGTCATAGATACTGTTGGGTCATCTTGGTATTATATTGGACTAAAGGATTCAGATTACTTATTTCGGTTAGGTAATTTCATGACCCCAAGCCCTTGGTTGACTTTACATGAAGTCGAGTAAGTAGGTTTTAGTTTAAGTAGTTAGTCTGATATTTTATATTAAATATCTTAGGCTCAGTCGTTCCCTTAGTTGCGCATATTTACGCTAAATGCGTGTTTCAGACTAGGCCCTATTCCCGGAGGTGGCAGATTGTTTGTTTGGCGATATTTGTTTATCACATGGCCACCACTCCTGATGGGCGTTTGGTGTTGGGGCTCATCAGGCGCCCTTCGGGGCGTTCCTTTTCCTCTTCCTTGAATGCGCACAAACCCAGGAAACTTTGGAAAAAACTTAGTTATAACATTCACGTACCTCTAAAAGAATTTGGTTTACTATTATTAACACAACGTACGGTCCTACCATAAAACTAGACGATCACACAGAAGATTTAAACTATCACAGCCAAACGTTATTAACGTAGCCATTTCGATCTTAATTAATATATTTAATCATTTTTAGTTCAAAGACCGCAAGCGGGCGGGTGGTTACAAGCGGCAACGGACTTGCGCTTACGATAGTCTGATTCCGACCTAACAATAAAACGAGAAATTAAAACATAGCGAAATCACTGAAGATTACTTACTTACTTCAATTAAATTTCTATGAATGTAATTAACTCACGAACATTGTTATTTGAGTAACGCACTTGGTTCAACTTTCACCGGTCACGAAGATGCACTAATCGCACGAAGATCACTGGTGAATGATTATGACAGTCAATTTAATTGCAGCTTATTATATATCCAAATTTACACTCACACATAAACCGTAAAACCGTAAAAATTACGCACACTGCGTCATAATGCTGGTTGACAATTGATTGAAAAAAGAACACATAAGCTTCTCAGACTACTTACAAATTTGTTACCATTTAGAATTTGAATCAGCAATCCTGATCGTGTGAAATTAAAATGTAATCCAAGTTATAATCACAACACTAATTGTTAACTGCGGTTTCTGTTGCGCATTTTTTCGTTTAAGTCTCGTCATTGGCTTGCATGTTTTACTAAAATCATTATTATCTTATAATTTTGTATGATTCAAATCATACTCGGCTTAAAGTTATTTCAAATTTCATTGTTCCTCGTTGACGGTTAATCTACCTAACCTAACCCTCCTTGTTACGCAGTCGGGTAAAACGTTTTATCCGTGTTTAGACAATTAAAATTGTAACATTATCATTCGAATACAAAGGATAATTTCATCATGTTCATTAAGGATACATTAGCTCAGGTATGAAATCGGGCGATCAGTAAATCAGACAACCCCGGTTCGGACCCTGAAATCAACAGGCTGATAATTTTTTCAAGTTTCTTATTTTCTTCTTTTATTCAAATTCCATCTAAATCCATTCAGTCGGTAAACGAGTATTCATATATAATATACAGAGGCACTACTCAGTAACGCGTTGTGCGTGTTTTCGAGTCTAGACATCACTTTCATGCCTGTATGAGTAACAGGGACGGAAAGACTCGTGACTACGGACAACGACGTACAGAGTAGGGCTTCAGTAACTGTCTTGCTTTAAGGCCTTAAGATGGGTGAAATGTCAAAAATGTCGGATATAAAAATCAATTTCTCTAAATACGTTTAACTCAAATCCATAAACTTTAAATAAGATATGCTAGAAGAAGATTCAATAAACATTTTGAATTCAATAATTTTGCTTTTCTGAATATGAAAAGCAAAATTATTGATTTCATATTCACTTTCTTTTATTAAAACAATCCCAAAAACATGTCTATTTTTTCATGAATTTCAAATGTTTGCTCAAATGGCACAAGATTTTTCGTTGCTGTTTTCACACAAAGCAAGGTTATGCAAATATCAATGCATTGAATTGAAAGTTTTATCTATATTTTGCATTAAATTCATCAAAAATATGGTTTTTCCGTATCCCCGTGAGCGTGCTCGCTCCGACTCGTCCTGTCATGCCCCGTGCGCTCCGCGCAGCCCGTTTCCGGACATTGTCGAGGGTGGACCGCGCGTCGCTGTCAGAGCAATTTCGTTTACTTTGATTTTCGGTTTTAATGTGTTTCTACTGATTTGAAAATATTTAAAGGACATTGTTAAAACTCGCCTAAGAACCAACACTTAATTGACAATTACCAAAATTCCTATTCTTAATTTTGCGATCGCTCTGGCAACCCTGCCTGTCAGACGCAGCTAAAACAGCTGTTGTAATTTAAATTAAAATTTATTATTATTTTGTGTAAAATAAACCGTAATTAGGCTTAAATCATAAAAACAAAACATAACAAACAATAAGTGACGTGTAAACAAACCCTAAAATACAAATTAGGTACATAATACAATCTGACAAAGCTGCCCGCCGGCTTTGACAACGAAATTTAAAAGGAGTTAAACGGATTACCTAAAACCAGGGGAGTACTGTTTTCAATTAATCTTTATATTTAGCTTGATTGTTTTATTTTATTTTATTTATTTTTTCTTTCTTCAAAATCCACAGCTCTTAAAAAAGTTACAATTCACATATATACCTAACCTACAGCCAATAATGGATTCTATATTTATTAATAACATCTTTAAAAAACAACACAGTCAAAGGGATAATTATTAAGACAAATATTACCTATATAAGAAGAAAAATAAAATCAGAGAGAATACTTGCATGTAGGTGAATGTCTGGCTGTGAATGAATGGTGTAATGAGTACGAGTGTGTACGAGTGTGTATGACTGTTAATGAGTGTAAATGAAATGTGTGTGTGTTTGTGTGGGTGGTCGGGTTGTCCTACCGAGCTAACTAATTGCGAACCTCTTTTCTAAAGGATCGTTTGGAGGTGCTAAATAAGTCAACTAAAGCAACTCTTCTGTTATAAGTGCGGTGCATTCTACTTACTACTGAATTTTGGGCATAGTTAGTTTGAGTTAATGAACTACTAAAAAGCTTAGTGAATCTTGACTCATAAATTATTTACTTATTAAACACCTGACCGTTATTTGAAGCTTAAACATATAATGAGATAGGCCTATCTGTTTTCCGCTCGTCTTACCTCTCTGTCTACCCTAGTAGCTCTCTCTCGCTCGCACACTTTCAGTCCACCACCAGTGCTGCCGCTTGGCGAGCTCTCGTCATTGGCGTCCTGTTTTCCGCTGCGCACGGTCGTGCTCAGGACTCAGTAAATTAATTTTGCAATCTTTGCAAATTCATATACATATACACATATTCCTGTTCCACGTAAGTGTTTTACAAGTTTTTCTTACCTTTTTCTGTTTTAACAAGAAATAAGTTAATCAAACGGTGTTGCCGTTCGGTACGTTAGGTACATAGTTTTTGGTATCGACCTACCTACATATTTTGCTTTAAATATTTTTTGTGTGGTATTCTATCCTAGATTTTACAGCTCTTATTTACATGGAAAGTGACGAAAGTGTTTTAAATTCGGGCTCGAAAGAACCATGTGCTAGTGCTAGCGCTCCCACTAATAGTGACAATAAAAAACGATCGCGTATTCGTCGTCAGTCTCGAGCTAGGTCTCGTTCGTCGAATAGTAACTCATCCGACTCCTCTAGCAGCTCGAGTTGGTCGTCTTCGGACTCGAGTCCTCGAAGATCCACGCCGCGTCACCGCAACAAAAAAAGGGGGGGCAAGCGCCGGCATCGACGACACGATTCCCGGAAATTCCGTAAATTAACACGTCAGGTAGATGACCTCCGGAATCAATTATTTTTTTTTACAACAATAATTCTGTGCCCTATTCCGCGGCACACTTTAATGAAAATCTAGTTGATGGAAACGTTAGTGGCGAACTTTACGTAGATCCGATTTTAAATGTCGAGGTGACGGCACCTGTTGCTCAGTCAGATTTTACTTTTGAAATCGAGACGAAATTGAAAGAACCTAGTATTCCGAAGACTCCTCAGGTGTTTCTCCAAACGTTAAAGGATTTGCAACATTTAGATAGTAGTGATTGGTGCGAGGTTCGTTATGCGGAAACCCAAAAACTTTATAATTCTACCCCCGGTTTTATCGATTTGAAAATGAATGAAGAAATTAAGGCGTATGATTCGTTACGCCATCTTGCTCACGCTGACAAGGCTTTCGCTGCTTTAACGTTTTGCATCCTTAAACATCTTTTAAATACTTATTTGTTCGATTGATTGAGCCAAATTACAACAAAACAACTTTTGAAATCTTTATTTTACGTCTAAGATTACGCATAATAATATGTGACTTATAAACCTTTTACTTTTACCAAATTAACTTACTTGACCTATTTTAACTAACGTTTGGGGAGAAATTGTGTACCTACTGATATTATAATTTATTGTAGATACTTAACTACAACTAGGCAGGCAGGTAGATATACGTTTTGACGTTGTGACATCTGACTTTCCAAATTATACGTTTAATCAAAATCAAATAAACTTAATTATTATATATTATAGGTAATAGGTGCAGTTAGGAAGTTCGTTTGAAGGTTACTAGGTTCTTAAGTATGTAGGTCAGGTAGAGGTACCGTTAGGCAGGGAAACCCTTTTTTCCTTAAAATCATATCCTTCCTGATACCTGTCTAATCCAATCCTCTAAAAATAGCTTCATTTATTTAGGTTAATGGACGTAGTAATTAGGTAGTTAGGAAATGAGCTAATTTTAGGTATCCATCCTTATTAAATCATTTTCATAACTCCTTTATCCTCAAGACTGAGTAGAGAATTTAATATTAATTTGTGATTAAATTAAAATATGAGTATTTTATAAAATACAATTTTTACTGCTTACTTCCGACTATCATGAATAGGCTACCAAGGGTCAACTATACATAATAGAGTTTAAATTCAAAATAATGCTGGTTGATGTGGGAGTATCGATGACTTCACAAAGGACACAATGCAGATTTCAGGACCCCGTCCTCTACAAGTTGTCATAGATACTGTTGAATCAACCTGGTATTGTATTGAATTAATTACAACATTTATTTCATATCCAAACGGTTTTGATTGATGTGGGAATGTCCATCTGGCATTACTTATGTCATGGATATTGTTGGGTCAATCTGTATTTTATATAGAGGGGTTTTGTATAGAGTATCGGTACCTTACTATTTAGAAAAGTGGTCTGAATCTTTAATCCGAATAATGCTGGTTGATGTGGGAGTATCGATGACTTCACAAAGGACACAATGCAGATTTCAGGACCCCGTCCTCTACAAGTTGTCATAGATACTGTTGGGTCATCTTGGTATTATATTGGACTAAAGGATTCAGATTACTTATTTCGGTTAGGTAATTTCATGACCCCAAGCCCTTGGTTGACTTTACATGAAGTCGAGTAAGTAGGTTTTAGTTTAAGTAGTTAGTCTGATATTTTATATTAAATATCTTAGGCTCAGTCGTTCCCTTAGTTGCGCATATTTACGCTAAATGCGTGTTTCAGACTAGGCCCTATTCCCGGAGGTGGCAGATTGTTTGTTTGGCGATATTTGTTTATCACATGGCCACCACTCCTGATGGGCGTTTGGTGTTGGGGCTCATCAGGCGCCCTTCGGGGCGTTCCTTTTCCTCTTCCTTGAATGCGCACAAACCCAGGAAACTTTGGAAAAAACTTAGTTATAACATTCACGTACCTCTAAAAGAATTTGGTTTACTATTATTAACACAACGTACGGTCCTACCATAAAACTAGACGATCACACAGAAGATTTAAACTATCACAGCCAAACGTTATTAACGTAGCCATTTCGATCTTAATTAATATATTTAATCATTTTTAGTTCAAAGACCGCAAGCGGGCGGGTGGTTACAAGCGGCAACGGACTTGCGCTTACGATAGTCTGATTCCGACCTAACAATAAAACGAGAAATTAAAACAGCGAAATCACTGAAGATTACTTACTTACTTCAATTAAATTTCTATGAATGTAATTAACTCACGAACATTGTTATTTGAGTAACGCACTTGGTTCAACTTTCACCGGTCACGAAGATGCACTAATCGCACGAAGATCACTGGTGAATGATTATGACAGTCAATTTAATTGCAGCTTATTATATATCCAAATTTACACTCACACATAAACCGTAAAACCGTAAAAATTACGCACACTGCGTCATAATGCTGGTTGACAATTGATTGAAAAAAGAACACATAAGCTTCTCAGACTACTTACAAATTTGTTACCATTTAGAATTTGAATCAGCAATCCTGATCGTGTGAAATTAAAATGTAATCCAAGTTATAATCACAACACTAATTGTTAACTGCGGTTTCTGTTGCGCATTTTTTCGTTTAAGTCTCGTCATTGGCTTGCATGTTTTACTAAAATCATTATTATCTTATAATTTTGTATGATACAAATCATACTCGGCTTAAAGTTATTTCAAATTTCATTGTTCCTCGTTGACGGTTAATCTACCTAACCTAACCCTCCTTGTTACGCAGTCGGGTAAAACGTTTTATCCGTGTTTAGACAATTAAAATTGTAACATTATCATTCGAATACAAAGGATAATTTCATCATGTTCATTAAGGATACATTAGCTCAGGTATGAAATCGGGCGATCAGTAAATCAGACAACCCCGGTTCGGACCCTGAAATCAACAGGCTGATAATTTTTTCAAGTTTCTTATTTTCTTCTTTTATTCAAATTCCATCTAAATCCATTCAGTCGGTAAACGAGTATTCATATATAATATACAGAGGCACTACTCAGTAACGCGTTGTGCGTGTTTTCGAGTCTAGACATCACTTTCATGCCTGTATGAGTAACAGGGACGGAAAGACTCGTGACTACGGACAACGACGTACAGAGTAGGGCTTCAGTAACTGTCTTGCTTTAAGGCCTTAAGATGGGTGAAATGTCAAAAATGTCGGATATAAAAATCAATTTCTCTAAATACGTTTAACTCAAATCCATAAACTTTAAATAAGATATGCTAGAAGAAGATTCAATAAACATTTTGAATTCAATAATTTTGCTTTTCTGAATATGAAAAGCAAAATTATTGATTTCATATTCACTTTCTTTTATTAAAACAATCCCAAAAACATGTCTATTTTTTCATGAATTTCAAATGTTTGCTCAAATGGCACAAGATTTTTCGTTGCTGTTTTCACACAAAGCAAGGTTATGCAAATATCAATGCATTGAATTGAAAGTTTTATCTATATTTTGCATTAAATTCATCAAAAATATGGTTTTTCCGTATCCCCGTGAGCGTGCTCGCTCCGACTCGTCCTGTCATGCCCCGTGCGCTCCGCGCAGCCCGTTTCCGGACATTGTCGAGGGTGGACCGCGCGTCGCTGTCAGAGCAATTTCGTTTACTTTGATTTTCGGTTTTAATGTGTTTCTACTGATTTGAAAATATTTAAAGGACATTGTTAAAACTCGCCTAAGAACCAACACTTAATTGACAATTACCAAAATTCCTATTCTTAATTTTGCGATCGCTCTGGCAACCCTGCCTGTCAGACGCAGCTAAAACAGCTGTTGTAATTTAAATTAAAATTTATTATTATTTTGTGTAAAATAAACCGTAATTAGGCTTAAATCATAAAAACAAAACATAACAAACAATAAGTGACGTGTAAACAAACCCTAAAATACAAATTAGGTACATAATACAATCTGACAAAGCTGCCCGCCGGCTTTGACAACGAAATTTAAAAGGAGTTAAACGGATTACCTAAAACCAGGGGAGTACTGTTTTCAATTAATCTTTATATTTAGCTTGATTGTTTTATTTTATTTTATTTATTTTTTCTTTCTTCAAAATCCACAGCTCTTAAAAAAGTTACAATTCACATATATACCTAACCTACAGCCAATAATGGATTCTATATTTATTAATAACATCTTTAAAAAACAACACAGTCAAAGGGATAATTATTAAGACAAATATTACCTATATAAGAAGAAAAATAAAATCAGAGAGAATACTTGCATGTAGGTGAATGTCTGGCTGTGAATGAATGGTGTAATGAGTACGAGTGTGTACGAGTGTGTATGAGTGTTAATGAGTGTAAATGAAATGTGTGTGTGTTTGTGTGGGTGGTCGGGTTGTCCTACCGAGCTAACTAATTGCGAACCTCTTTTCTAAAGGATCGTTTGGAGGTGCTAAATAAGTCAACTAAAGCAACTCTTCTGTTATAAGTGCGGTGCATTCTACTTACTACTGAATTTTGGGCATAGTTAGTTTGAGTTAATGAACTACTAAAAAGCTTAGTGAATCTTGACTCATAAATTATTTACTTATTAAACACCTGACCGTTATTTGAAGCTTAAACATATAATGAGATAGGCCTATCTGTTTTCCGCTCGTCTTACCTCTCTGTCTACCCTAGTAGCTCTCTCTCGCTCGCACACTTTCAGTCCACCACCAGTGCTGCCGCTTGGCGAGCTCTCGTCATTGGCGTCCTGTTTTCCGCTGCGCACGGTCGTGCTCAGGACTCAGTAAATTAATTTTGCAATCTTTGCAAATTCATATACATATACACATATTCCTGTTCCACGTAAGTGTTTTACAAGTTTTTCTTACCTTTTTCTGTTTTAACAAGAAATAAGTTAATCAAACGGTGTTGCCGTTCGGTACGTTAGGTACATAGTTTTTGGTATCGACCTACCTACATATTTTGCTTTAAATATTTTTTGTGTGGTATTCTATCCTAGATTTTACAGCTCTTATTTACATGGAAAGTGACGAAAGTGTTTTAAATTCGGGCTCGAAAGAACCATGTGCTAGTGCTAGTGCTCCCACTAATAGTGACAATAAAAAACGATCGCGTATTCGTCGTCAGTCTCGAGCTAGGTCTCGTTCGTCGAATAGTAACTCATCCGACTCCTCTAGCAGCTCGAGTTGGTCGTCTTCGGACTCGAGTCCTCGAAGATCCACGCCGCGTCACCGCAACAAAAAAAGGGGGGGCAAGCGCCGGCATCGACGACACGATTCCCGGAAATTCCGTAAATTAACACGTCAGGTAGATGACCTCCGGAATCAATTATTTTTTTTTACAACAATAATTCTGTGCCCTATTCCGCGGCACACTTTAATGAAAATCTAGTTGATGGAAACGTTAGTGGCGAACTTTACGTAGATCCGATTTTAAATGTCGAGGTGACGGCACCTGTTGCTCAGTCAGATTTTACTTTTGAAATCGAGACGAAATTGAAAGAACCTAGTATTCCGAAGACTCCTCAGGTGTTTCTCCAAACGTTAAAGGATTTGCAACATTTAGATAGTAGTGATTGGTGCGAGGTTCGTTATGCGGAAACCCAAAAACTTTATAATTCTACCCCCGGTTTTATCGATTTGAAAATGAATGAAGAAATTAAGGCGTATGATTCGTTACGCCATCTTGCTCACGCTGACAAGGCTTTCGCTGCTTTAACGTTTTGCATCCTTAAACATCTTTTAAATACTTATTTGTTCGATTGATTGAGCCAAATTACAACAAAACAACTTTTGAAATCTTTATTTTACGTCTAAGATTACGCATAATAATATGTGACTTATAAACCTTTTACTTTTACCAAATTAACTTACTTGACCTATTTTAACTAACGTTTGGGGAGATATTGTGTACCTACTGATATTATAATTTATTGTAGATACTTAACTACAACTAGGCAGGCAGGTAGATATACGTTTTGACGTTGTGACATCTGACTTTCCAAATTATACGTTTAATCAAAATCAAATAAACTTAATTATTATATATTATAGGTAATAGGTGCAGTTAGGAAGTTCGTTTGAAGGTTACTAGGTTCTTAAGTATGTAGGTCAGGTAGAGGTACCGTTAGGCAGGGAAAACCCTTTTTCCTTAAAATCATATCCTTCCTGATACCTGTCTAATCCAATCCTCTAAAAATAGCTTCATTTATTTAGGTTAATGGACGTAGTAATTAGGTAGTTAGGAAATGAGCTAATTTTAGGTATCCATCCTTATTAAATCATTTTCATAACTCCTTTATCCTCAAGACTGAGTAGAGAATTTAATATTAATTTGTGATTAAATTAAAATATGAGTATTTTATAAAATACAATTTTTACTGCTTACTTCCGACTATCATGAATAGGCTACCAAGGGTCAACTATACATAATAGAGTTTAAATTCAAAATAATGCTGGTTGATGTGGGAGTATCGATGACTTCACAAAGGACACAATGCAGATTTCAGGACCCCGTCCTCTACAAGTTGTCATAGATACTGTTGAATCAACCTGGTATTGTATTGAATTAATTACAACATTTATTTCATATCCAAACGGTTTTGATTGATGTGGGAATGTCCATCTGGCATTACTTATGTCATGGATATTGTTGGGTCAATCTGTATTTTATATAGAGGGGTTTTGTATAGAGTATCGGTACCTTACTATTTAGAAAAGTGGTCTGAATCTTTAATCCGAATAATGCTGGTTGATGTGGGAGTATCGATGACTTCACAAAGGACACAATGCAGATTTCAGGACCCCGTCCTCTACAAGTTGTCATAGATACTGTTGGGTCATCTTGGTATTATATTGGACTAAAGAATTCAGATTACTTATTTCGGTTAGGTAATTTCATGACCCCAAGCCCTTGGTTGACTTTACATGAAGTCGAGTAAGTAGGTTTTAGTTTAAGTAGTTAGTCTGATATTTTATATTAAATATCTTAGGCTCAGTCGTTCCCTTAGTTGCGCATATTTACGCTAAATGCGTGTTTCAGACTAGGCCCTATTCCCGGAGGTGGCAGATTGTTTGTTTGGCGATATTTGTTTATCACATGGCCACCACTCCTGATGGGCGTTTGGTGTTGGGGCTCATCAGGCGCCCTTCGGGGCGTTCCTTTTCCTCTTCCTTGAATGCGCACAAACCCAGGAAACTTTGGAAAAAACTTAGTTATAACATTCACGTACCTCTAAAAGAATTTGGTTTACTATTATTAACACAACGTACGGTCCTACCATAAAACTAGACGATCACACAGAAGATTTAAACTATCACAGCCAAACGTTATTAACGTAGCCATTTCGATCTTAATTAATATATTTAATCATTTTTAGTTCAAAGACCGCAAGCGGGCGGGTGGTTACAAGCGGCAACGGACTTGCGCTTACGATAGTCTGATTCCGACCTAACAATAAAACGAGAAATTAAAACATAGCGAAATCACTGAAGATTACTTACTTACTTCAATTAAATTTCTATGAATGTAATTAACTCACGAACATTGTTATTTGAGTAACGCACTTGGTTCAACTTTCACCGGTCACGAAGATGCACTAATCGCACGAAGATCACTGGTGAATGATTATGACAGTCAATTTAATTGCAGCTTATTATATATCCAAATTTACACTCACACATAAACCGTAAAACCGTAAAAATTACGCACACTGCGTCATAATGCTGGTTGACAATTGATTGAAAAAAGAACACATAAGCTTCTCAGACTACTTACAAATTTGTTACCATTTAGAATTTGAATCAGCAATCCTGATCGTGTGAAATTAAAATGTAATCCAAGTTATAATCACAACACTAATTGTTAACTGCGGTTTCTGTTGCGCATTTTTTCGTTTAAGTCTCGTCATTGGCTTGCATGTTTTACTAAAATCATTATTATCTTATAATTTTGTATGATTCAAATCATACTCGGCTTAAAGTTATTTCAAATTTCATTGTTCCTCGTTGACGGTTAATCTACCTAACCTAACCCTCCTTGTTACGCAGTCGGGTAAAACGTTTTATCCGTGTTTAGACAATTAAAATTGTAACATTATCATTCGAATACAAAGGATAATTTCATCATGTTCATTAAGGATACATTAGCTCAGGTATGAAATCGGGCGATCAGTAAATCAGACAACCCCGGTTCGGACCCTGAAATCAACAGGCTGATAATTTTTTCAAGTTTCTTATTTTCTTCTTTTATTCAAATTCCATCTAAATCCATTCAGTCGGTAAACGAGTATTCATATATAATATACAGAGGCACTACTCAGTAACGCGTTGTGCGTGTTTTCGAGTCTAGACATCACTTTCATGCCTGTATGAGTAACAGGGACGGAAAGACTCGTGACTACGGACAACGACGTACAGAGTAGGGCTTCAGTAACTGTCTTGCTTTAAGGCCTTAAGATGGGTGAAATGTCAAAAATGTCGGATATAAAAATCAATTTCTCTAAATACGTTTAACTCAAATCCATAAACTTTAAATAAGATATGCTAGAAGAAGATTCAATAAACATTTTGAATTCAATAATTTTGCTTTTCTGAATATGAAAAGCAAAATTATTGATTTCATATTCACTTTCTTTTATTAAAACAATCCCAAAAACATGTCTATTTTTTCATGAATTTCAAATGTTTGCTCAAATGGCACAAGATTTTTCGTTGCTGTTTTCACACAAAGCAAGGTTATGCAAATATCAATGCATTGAATTGAAAGTTTTATCTATATTTTGCATTAAATTCATCAAAAATATGGTTTTTCCGTATCCCCGTGAGCGTGCTCGCTCCGACTCGTCCTGTCATGCCCCGTGCGCTCCGCGCAGCCCGTTTCCGGACATTGTCGAGGGTGGACCGCGCGTCGCTGTCAGAGCAATTTCGTTTACTTTGATTTTCGGTTTTAATGTGTTTCTACTGATTTGAAAATATTTAAAGGACATTGTTAAAACTCGCCTAAGAACCAACACTTAATTGACAATTACCAAAATTCCTATTCTTAATTTTGCGATCGCTCTGGCAACCCTGCCTGTCAGACGCAGCTAAAACAGCTGTTGTAATTTAAATTAAAATTTATTATTATTTTGTGTAAAATAAACCGTAATTAGGCTTAAATCATAAAAACAAAACATAACAAACAATAAGTGACGTGTAAACAAACCCTAAAATACAAATTAGGTACATAATACAATCTGACAAAGCTGCCCGCCGGCTTTGACAACGAAATTTAAAAGGAGTTAAACGGATTACCTAAAACCAGGGGAGTACTGTTTTCAATTAATCTTTATATTTAGCTTGATTGTTTTATTTTATTTTATTTATTTTTTCTTTCTTCAAAATCCACAGCTCTTAAAAAAGTTACAATTCACATATATACCTAACCTACAGCCAATAATGGATTCTATATTTATTAATAACATCTTTAAAAAACAACACAGTCAAAGGGATAATTATTAAGACAAATATTACCTATATAAGAAGAAAAATAAAATCAGAGAGAATACTTGCATGTAGGTGAATGTCTGGCTGTGAATGAATGGTGTAATGAGTACGAGTGTGTACGAGTGTGTATGAGTGTTAATGAGTGTAAATGAAATGTGTGTGTGTTTGTGTGGGTGGTCGGGTTGTCCTACCGAGCTAACTAATTGCGAACCTCTTTTCTAAAGGATCGTTTGGAGGTGCTAAATAAGTCAACTAAAGCAACTCTTCTGTTATAAGTGCGGTGCATTCTACTTACTACTGAATTTTGGGCATAGTTAGTTTGAGTTAATGAACTACTAAAAAGCTTAGTGAATCTTGACTCATAAATTATTTACTTATTAAACACCTGACCGTTATTTGAAGCTTAAACATATAATGAGATAGGCCTATCTGTTTTCCGCTCGTCTTACCTCTCTGTCTACCCTAGTAGCTCTCTCTCGCTCGCACACTTTCAGTCCACCACCAGTGCTGCCGCTTGGCGAGCTCTCGTCATTGGCGTCCTGTTTTCCGCTGCGCACGGTCGTGCTCAGGACTCAGTAAATTAATTTTGCAATCTTTGCAAATTCATATACATATACACATATTCCTGTTCCACGTAAGTGTTTTACAAGTTTTTCTTACCTTTTTCTGTTTTAACAAGAAATAAGTTAATCAAACGGTGTTGCCGTTCGGTACGTTAGGTACATAGTTTTTGGTATCGACCTACCTACATATTTTGCTTTAAATATTTTTTGTGTGGTATTCTATCCTAGATTTTACAGCTCTTATTTACATGGAAAGTGACGAAAGTGTTTTAAATTCGGGCTCGAAAGAACCATGTGCTAGTGCTAGCGCTCCCACTAATAGTGACAATAAAAAACGATCGCGTATTCGTCGTCAGTCTCGAGCTAGGTCTCGTTCGTCGAATAGTAACTCATCCGACTCCTCTAGCAGCTCGAGTTGGTCGTCTTCGGACTCGAGTCCTCGAAGATCCACGCCGCGTCACCGCAACAAAAAAAGGGGGGGCAAGCGCCGGCATCGACGACACGATTCCCGGAAATTCCGTAAATTAACACGTCAGGTAGATGACCTCCGGAATCAATTATTTTTTTTTACAACAATAATTCTGTGCCCTGTTCCGCGGCACACTTTAATGAAAATCTAGTTGATGGAAACGTTAGTGGCGAACTTTACGTAGATCCGATTTTAAATGTCGAGGTGCCGGCACCTGTTGCTCAGTCAGATTTTACTTTTGAAATCGAGACGAAATTGAAAGAACCTAGTATTCCGAAGACTCCTCAGGTGTTTCTCCAAACGTTAAAGGATTTGCAACATTTAGATAGTAGTGATTGGTGCGAGGTTCGTTATGCGGAAACCCAAAAACTTTATAATTCTACCCCCGGTTTTATCGATTTGAAAATGAATGAAGAAATTAAGGCGTATGATTCGTCACGCCATCTTGCTCACGCTGACAAGGCTTTCGCTGCTTTAACGTTTTGCATCCTTAAACAGCGCGAAGCTTTACAAACTTCTGTCAGAAGTTTTTTACAGTGGGCGCGAGATTCGGATTTGTCTTACGAGGGTATAACCGAATAAGTTAACGAACTATTTTTGAGGGGCGATTTTTTCAAAGTTTCTTCCGATCTATTACAATTAACTTGCGGTCATCGTTCGGAGATCATTCAGATGAAAAGGGATGGAATTACAAACCACGTGCGCGATCCCCTTGTCAAGGCCGTGTTACGCAAGATCCCTCCATCGTGTCAGCACGTGTTTAATGCAGAGTCACTAGCCACAGCACTAGAGAAGGCAGGTGGTGTTCGAAAAGCCTTCTTGCCTTTACAAAAGCCGGGCAGTTCTGCTTCCGTTTCGCAAACGGGTCAAAGCAAGCCCGCACACCGCCCCTCGCAGGGGCAGGCTTTACGAAACATACCATCGCAGGGTACTATTCATGGATGTTATGCACCTACGCATATTTCCCATGCTTACAATCAACCCTCGCAGGGTTACTGTAATGCCCGACCCTCGCAGGGTCATGGCTCTAATCAAGACGATAATCGCACATCATTCTCTGGCGGTTCAAGAGGTTCCTTTCGAGGCAGAGGAGGTCGGCAAGGCTACAGACAGCAAGACAGCAAAAATAGCCGCAAGCGCAACCGGACCGCAACCGGAACAAAAAACGTAAGTATTGACTATCAATCCCGAACATTCAGAGCGGGTCGTCTGGTTCATTTCCAACATCGGTAGAAGGAACTAGGTGCCCCAAGTTATCTGTTAAAGATAATAAAAGGGTATCGCATACCCTTTTTGCATCGACCGCCACTTGTAGTACCACCGTTAAACAAAAGTCCGTTCAGTACGGTTCCATCGGGTGCAATGACGTTCATAATCACCCAAATGCAACACCAGAGTGTATTAGATGTTGTCAAGGCCTCGCCAAGTTTTGTGTCCACAATGTTTCTTGTGCCAAAGGACGATGAGTCGCACCGACCCGTCTTTAACCTAGCTGCTTTGAACGATTACGTAATCACCGACATGTTCAGATTAATAAGTCTATCGATTCCCAGACTTCCTTCAACTAAAAGATTGGATGTGCAAAATAGACCTGTCACAGGCCTATTTTCACCTTCCCGTAGCTCCATCTCACAGACGGTTGCTACGTCTAATCAACAAAGGAAAATTAATGAAAATGACGTGCCTCCCGTTTGGTCTGAGCCCGGCCCCCAAGGTCTTTGCTTCTCTATCCAATTGGGTAGCTCAGTCACTCAGGGATTCGAATAATCGTCTACTTGGACGAATTTCTGGTTGTACATCAAAACCCACTGATATTACAGACCCATGTCCAAATCACTGTAGAGAGGTTGCAGTATCTCGGTTGGTTGGTGAATTTCGACAAGTTCACACTCACACCCTGTCAATGCCTAGTTTACCTGGGGGTTCAGTGGGACACTCTGTTAAACGATAAGTCTCTTCCAGAGAAAAAGTGCCTGAATCTAACATCCAAAATATCGACAGCCCTAGAAGAGAGAGCTCTCGATTTAAAGGCTTTGCAGATCCTAGTAGGTCTATTAAACTTTGCAAGTTTTGTCGTACCAAGGGGCAGGCTTCACTTTCGAACACTCCTCTCTTTCCTGAACACAGTCGCCAAGATGCCAGCTGCCAAACAGTTCACGATTCCGGATCATGCCCTGATAGAGTTAACTTGGTGGTTGCAGAACTACTGTTGTCCTTCTCCGATTCACTTCACGTCTCCAACGCATTTCCTAGCGACCGATGCCTCAGACCTTGCCTGGGGAGCGCATCTAAACGACCGTTCGTTCACGGGACCGTGGAACGAACTAGAACAATCGATGCACTGCAACCAGAAGGAACTTCTTGCATTACTCAAGATACTACAGAACCAGGGTCAGTCTCTGTGTCGGTCCACGGTTCTATGGCAGTGCGACAACAGAACAGCCGTAGCTTTCATTCGCAAGGAAGGCGGTACAGAATCAATAGCTCTCTTAGACTTGACAATCGATATTTTCAAGGTTCTAGATCGCTATCAAATTCACCTAGCCGCTCATCACATTCCTGGCAGATTCAACTCCCACGCAGATCATCTGTCTCGCTACCGATCCCCCCCGAATGGCACCTTTTGCCGGCGTGTACAGACCTGATTTTCAACAGATTCGGGGTTCCAGTAATAGATTTGTTTGCGTCGGAAAATGCGCATGTGGTGCCCAATTATGCGTCTCTGGACCAAGCTCTATTCCACGACGCTTTTTCCCAGACTTGGAATTACCACCTAGCGTGGGTATTTTCTCCTCCATATTTGATCCCCAAGGTACTCACCCATCTCAACCGGCCGGGCCAAGGGCCTCTTTCTGTTAGTAGTGCCTCGATGGGAACGGGTCTTTTGGAGAGCCGATCTGAAATCCCGAGCGCTAGCTGCTCCTTTCACAATCAGGCATCTGAACCGCCATCTAGTAGACGTCTCGACGGGCCTTCCACCTCCCAAAGTGCAGGAAATGACGCTAGAAGTATGGAAATGTGGGGGTGGTCTCATAACCTAAATGACTGGAACAGTTCCCAACTGGACCTGCTTTCATCATCCTGGCGTCCCTCTACACGTAGTACATACAAAGCCGCATGGCATAGATGGCTAGGTTGGTGTAAGAAAGAGAAAGCTAATCCATGTCGCCCAACCGGTTCAATTCTAGCAAAATTTTTAGCCGATTTATATTTAAATGAAAATTTATCATACAATACTATACTATTACACAAATCAGTGGTGTCTACGTTGTGCAATACCGAAATTTCGGGAGTCTTAAGTGCTCATGTACTGGTTAACACTTAGGGACTCGCGCCTTAATTTGTAACACAAACACTCGCTACCGGGTACAGCGGACCCACTACAATATCA
Organism: Anania fuscalis; assembly: GCA_950371115.1. NCBI lineage: Eukaryota > Metazoa > Arthropoda > Insecta > Lepidoptera > Crambidae > Anania > Anania fuscalis. The sequence goes on along the minus strand of OX493326.1, from coordinate 16,742,608 downwards.
CGTGTTTATTTCAAAACTGCTTAATTAAAGTAGTTGGTATATTTTAAAAACGTTATAAAGGTTCAAAATAAAAACATATATTTAATAAAAAAACGAATATTTATTGTTTTAACTCAATCATTAATCCGTACAAAAATAGAAGGAATTTTGGCTCATTTTTATGACTAAACTTAGACTTATAGTTATAAATTCTGTAACTATCTATTTTAAACAAAATCTTCTAAACTTTATTATACTACTAGAATGTATCTATTAAGACAAATTAACAATAAGAGATAAATCATCATAGGAACAAGCAAAATCAAATTTGAAAATCCACAAATTTTAGATTATTATCTTCGTTGGTATAAAATCACTTTTCAACATAGTTTTACATCTTTCTACATCAAACTAAGCTATAAAAATTTGCACAAATCTGTTTCATGTGTTCTCCACAAATTAGTGTATTACATGTTGCGCAAAAAACCTTGGTTTTCGTATCTTTCTTCCAGTTACATAGACCGCAACGCACTTATCGTCCACTGGTTGGTAAGAGTGCGGAGGATGCTGCAGATGGTTCCACTTCTGGTATTATGTTTTTGATACGGGTTTTGATGTGCTGTGGAATATTAGTGACAGAAAATCTGACACAAAAATGAGGTTCAATCAAAGAAATTGCCAACGTTTTGATAAAAAAGTAAACAAACAGAAATAACAAAATGGGAAAAATCACTTACGTATTTAGTCGCTACCGGGTCCAGCGGACCCATACGCACCTTTCACGTCCGTAGCACTCACACACAGCACGCTAACTGACGGCTCAGACCGCCATCTACCGCGCCATACTATGGTCGAAAGGTACTAAAAGCGACGTGCAACGTTGTCGCGGGTATTTAACTTTTAGTCATCTTCCGACGAATTTATTCACAAAACTAAGGAATTTATAAGAAAAATAAAAATACTATAAAAAAATTGATCTTTTATCTAATGTCTCGGTGAAACCAAAACACGATACTAAAAACTTGGCTCGATAGAAAAAATTCTTAGAAATAGGTCGTTTTATGATTTTTGGATCGATTTTCTGGAAAGATTTTATATGATACAAGTATGTAAAAATTAAGCAGTTAACTAAAGATCAAAATTTGCTAGTGTCTCGGGTTAAAAAAAAATCAATTTTGTTATGTTATTAAGTACCAAAGATAAAAAAACCTCGAAAACCATGCACAAAAGGCGTGCAAGCCGCCCCGCCAGTGTCCAGTAGGACGTCGCCGAGGAGACCTGTGTTGTGTTGCGCTCGGACTCCCCCCTCATTATTACATGTACAAGAAATACTCTGGTAATTTGTTGTAAGTAATACGGTGATAGTACGGACAACAGCACAGGTAGGTCGACACCTACCACAAAATGTCAAATTTTCTCATTTGAAAATGAACTCTATATGTCAGGCTTAAAGTTGAAAATCTATTGGAGAATTTTTGACTTTTGGGGTAGGTCGACGTGCTGTTGACTGTACATACATAATTTACAATTTAAAATGTAAAAGTATATTATACTGAATGACTTTTTTTACCGTCAGGAAAAAATAATTGTGTATTTTGTACCTAAAACAATATCTATGTGTGAGTGTGTTTATAAAATACAACTGATTTTATAAAATTTGGAATTTCCAAAAAAATGCATAAACTTAGAATACATTAGTGCATGCGTATTATTTCATAGGAAGTGTAGTAAAACGGTAGCGGGGGCGGGCGCGGGAGACGTGCGGCCGCGCCGCGCCGCCCGCCCCGCGTGTGAACTGAATGAATTTAATGTCGTTTTGAAAGGAAAACCCATCGAAACAAAAATTCGCGAATGTTTTTTGTCTTTTTCATTGAATAAATTTAAAGTAAATTTCAATCTTCCCTTCATACTTTTACGGGCTTAGGACCGTCAAAGATGCAGTAGTTACCTACATTTTGTTAAGTTAAAAGAAATGAGCCTACTTTATGACTTATTTTATTAACTATCTTATTTTTACAACAGGCTGTATCGGTTTAGTAGGCAAGTACCACTACGACATCTGTGGCGTACTTAAAAGATTGGAATCAACTTATTTACAAATCTCACTGATTGTATTTACATTGCCTACTAATTAAAACGAACTTATTTACAAATATCACTGATTGTTAACACAAATTAAATAAAACGTACGTACCTTTTAACGGTATTTCAACAATTGTTCAAAATGTTCGCCGTTTCTTTCTAAACACAAACTAGCACGTCGTTGCAAATTGTTTGATAAACTGCGAAGAGTGTCTCTATCACTTTTAATAATATCAAAAGCGTCTATTATGCGCTGTTTTAGATCATTGACACTTAGTGCTTCCTCAGTGTACACTAGCCGCTTTAACTCGGCCCACAAATAAAAATCTAGCGGCGTTAAGTCCGGTGAACGCGCGGGCCAGTTCACAGGCCCGCCACGACCTATCCACCTATCAGGGAAAACAGCATCCAAGTACTGGCGGACAGACCGTTCGTAATGAGCAGGACAACCGTCGTGTTGAAAGTAGAGGCCTTGTAAATAAGTCAGGGGAACGTCATCTAACAGAGTGTCAATGACAGATTGAATCATCTGTAGGTATGTAGCACCTGTCAATCGTCCTTCAATCCAGACCGGCCCAATAATGCGATCGTGGATTATCGCAGCCCATACATTGACGCTGAATCTGATTTGGTGCGAGTCTTCTTTTATTTTATGTGGGTTAAGGAGGCTCCACCAGTGTTCATTGTGAACATTATAAATGCCCACACGGGTAAAAATGGATTCGTCGCTCCATAGGATATTCGCTTGCGCGTGCTCCTGTAGCCAGCGACAAAACTCCATGCGGGGTCCGGGATCCGGGGCGTGTAATGCCTGTACACGTGTAAAATGATACGGATGCAGATTCATTGTATTTAACAACTTCCATACTGAATATTGGCTTACACCAAACCGTCTAGCTGCTTGCCGAGTGCTTCTCTTTGGGTGTCGTTCAAAATAATCTAAAATGGCATCTTCGATATCAACATCCAAGGGAAGACGTCCTCTGCCTCTGGCATGACTAGGAAGTCGAAACTGTCCGTGGTCTAACAACCTTTGGTAGGTTCTCAAAATCAAATTCCGTACTAGGAATCCGCGGAGCCAAAATACCACTGTTACGCAAAGATTGTAGATGGCTCTGTTCTGCGTACATTTGTCGGGCTGCTTCTACACTTTCACTAGACCGAATATAACATCTAACCATTGCTAGGTATTCCGCATTAGAATATTCGTAAGCCATGATAACGCGACGTCTACGAAATTACGGCGAGCGAACGATGCTTTCGATACGATCACATCAGGTGACGCGTAAAGGCAGACTAATCGTATGCAAAATGTGATCCTAATCCCTACGCTAGAGGTCCGTTGGGGCGGGGGTCGTGCGCGGGTCGGGCGCGGGTCGGGATGTCACAAGGCACGACACGTGAGTGAAGAAAGGGGCCGCCTACTGGCCGGCGCGGGCGCGCGCGCAGCGGTGGGATGAAAGAGATAATAATACGGAAGTTTGCGCTGCGCAACAAAGAAATGGGTTTACTTAAACTTGGGCGAATTCATTGATGTTTAGCGCGTTCGGAGTAGGGTGAATATGCGTTTGAGTTTTGGTCGGTTTCATATTTCTATTATTATTTTACCAATGTTCTTTTTTTAATGTTATGTTAGTCAAAATTAACTTAGAATTAGATGGTTATCATCATCTCAGCCACAGGACGTCCACTGCTGAACATAGGCCTCCCCCAGTGACTTCCAAATCGGCCGATTGGAAGCGGCCTGCATCCAGCGTCGTCCTGCAACCTTTACCAGGTCGTCTGCCCACCTTGTGGGTGGGCGTCCTACGCTGCGCTTGCCTATACGCGGCCTCCATTCCAGAACCTTTCTGCCCCATCGGCCGTCAGTTCTACGTGCTATGTGCCCCGCCCACTGCCACTTCAGCCGGCTAATCCGTCGAGCTATGTCAGCGACTTTGGTTCGTTCACGGATCTCCTCATTTCTGATTTGATCTCGCAAAGAAACACCGAGCATAGCCCTTTCCATAGCGCGCTGTGCAACTTTAAGCTTCTTAATAAGGCCCATAGTAAGAGGCCACGTTTCAGTTCCGTATGTCATCACTGGTAACACACACTGGTTGTATACTTTCGTCTTTAGGCACTGAGGTATTTTGGACGAGAAGATGTTGCGTAGTTTCCCGAACGCTGCCCATCCGAGTTGGATTCGTCGATTGACCTCTTTCTCAAAATTGGACCTACCCAACTGGATCACTTGTCCCAGGTAAACATATTTGTCAACAATTTCAAGAATAGAGCTCCCAACTGGTACTGGGTAGGGCGCAACATGGGCATTCGACATAATCTTTGTTTTGTCCATGTTCATCTGAAGACCTACCTGTTGGGAAACTCTATTAAGGCCATCGAGCATTGTACCGAGGTCTTCCAGCGACTCTGCCATGACCACAATATCGTCGGCAAACCGAAGGTGAGTAATGTATTCGCCATTAATGTTGATGCCGAATCCTTTCCGATGCCGAATTATTTATATATATATATATATATATAAATAATAATAATAATAATAATATATATATATATATATATATATATAAAAAATAAAAGCGAATAAAAAATTTTTTTTTATGAGAAATTTATTTAATAGGTCCCTAACATTCCTTAAAAAATATGCACTATAAAAGTCCTGCTAATTCAAATAGTAATCCTTATCATTCCAACATTAACGGAACCAAAATCCACCTAATTTAGTCGCGTAATATTGGCGTACGGAAGGAATAACTATGAATGATTTTTTTTTCATTCATAGTTATTCCTTCCGTACGCCTACGCCGTACGCCGTTCCGTTTTTTTTATTCGCCAAATTCGATGTATATCGATATCTGAGTATGTTAGTTAATTTTCTCGGGTATCTCAAAATTCACGGTGCATACTGGATGACATTTTTTACCGTCAAGAAAATAAACGTGTGAGATAGGTAAATGATATAGGTGATGATAACATGATAATTTAAAAAAAAGTTAAGTTTTTTTTTTTATGAATTACTTATCCTTATAACCATCTCATTCACTCCGTCTTGCTCGAGGGAATAACGCCGGAGGCATGGAATAGAGGTGTGGTGGTGCTCTTCTTCAAGAAAGGAGATAACACCTTGCTGAAGAACTACAGAGCCATCTCGCTTCTGAGCCATGTCTACAAGTTGTTTTCGAGGGTCATCACGAATCGTCTCGCACGTAGGTTCGATGACTTCCAGCCTCCCGAACAAGCAGGTTTCCGAAAAGGCTTTAGTACCATAGACCACATCCATACGCTGCGACAAGTTATACAGAAGACCGAAGAGTATAACTTACCACTATGCTTGGCGTTTGTGGACTATGAGAAGGCCTTCGATTCAATCGAGACTTGGGCAGTGCTACAGTCTCTACAGCGGTGCCATATTGACTATCGGTACATCGAGGTGCTGAAATGTTTATATAAAAACGCCACCATGACGGTCCGAGTACAGGAGCAGAGCACAAAAGCTATTCCTCTGCAGCGAGGCGTAAGGCAGGGAGACGTTATTTCTCCGAAACTGTTTACCGCCGCATTGGAAGATGCTTTTAAACTCCTGGAATGGAAATTAACTAACATACTCAGATATCGATATACATCGAATTTGGCGAATAAAAAAAACGGAACGGCGTACGGCGTAGGCGTACGGAAGGAATAACTATGAATGAAAAAAAAATCATTCATAGTTATTCCTTCCGTACGCCAATATTACGCGACTAAATTAGGTGGATTTTGGTTCCGTTAATGTTGGAATGATAAGGATTACTATTTGAATTAGCAGGACTTTTATAGTGCATATTTTTTAAGGAATGTTAGGGACCTATTAAATAAATTTCTCATAAAAAAAAATTTTTTATTCGCTTTTATTTTTTATATATATATATATATATATATATATTATTATTATTATTATTATTTATATATATATATATATAAATAATATAAATAATAATAATAATAATAATATATATATATATATATATATATAAAAAATAAAAGCGAATAAAAATTTTTTTTTTATGAGAAATTTATTTAATAGGTCCCTAACATTCCTTAAAAAATATGCACTATAAAAGTCCTGCTAATTCAAATAGTAATCCTTATCATTCCAACATTAACGGAACCAAAATCCACCTAATTTAGTCGCGTAATATATATATATATAAATAATAATAATAATAATAATAATTCGTAATTGCTATGACTATAGTAAACAACCGATTATAAACCCCTATAGACCGTGTTTGGTCTCAAATAAAAGGTATCGACTAGTTATACACGATTCTTAGGTTAATTAGTTTATTGACTTTATATTGTAAACCAACGATAATAGACCACTCGTGTTTGGTCTGAAATGAGTCTCAACAAGTTCTACGCGTTTATTTATTTTATTCTTAAGCACAAAATGTGTAGTAGGCGGACTTAATGCCATTGGTCTCAAATGAGGGATCTCAATAAGTCATACAGGTTTCTTACATATTATTTTTATTTTAATTTATTTATAAAACTAAAATAATATTTACAAACAAAATTTACACGAATCGAATGGCATAGCTTTATAGCTTTACCGCATACCGTTGCCGTTGTATACATATAGATTTAGCTATAATTATTAAACTAACGCTAATGGATCCCTGGACTTTTGGTCTGAAGTAAATTTTGCATGACTAGAGATTTCCCGGGAATTCTCAGTACTGAAATAACTGGTAATTCCCAGGAAAATACATTGCTTCAAGTAACCTATGGTTCCCGCTGCTCGGAAGTACCTTAAAACAGAAGAACGCCCTTTCCCCTTCGTCAAAGGTGTCATTTAAATTTTTAAAGTGAATAATGGCTATATTTTGTAAATAAATCCTCAGTAAAAATCTGTAATTTACACTGAGCTATTTAACACGAGCACGACTAATCAACACAGTATTATTATCTTAGTTTTCGATCGAACGTAACGTATGGAACGTATTCTCGGTATTTCCCGGTACTCGCTGACTACTGTACCGAGGATTCAAAAATCAGTTTCAGCACCGGTACTGCACAGCCTACATTCTACTACTTATCCTACCACTGATCCTTACTTCATTTTTTTGCTCCAATGAGAAAACAAATCTTAAATATGACCATTTACAACAACGTCTTTGGGAAACTTTGCTACAGAATGCGCATGTATTTTGTTTATTGTATAAATTGGCCTTATCGTTTGAGGACATATATCCGCCATTCTGACGCGTCTGAACTTACAACTATTATCGAAATGAAATTATTTATTCTGTATGTAGGCCCTCCTCCGGGCACTTATACACGTCCCAAAATATAACTTAGCCCTACCACCGCTTCGGGACTACATATAGGCTGGTGATGAGAAGAAACGGCGCAACAAACTCATTCACCTTTGTCAGCCTGATTTTACAGGAAATAAATTTTACAAGACAATAGTAAGTGCGAGCTAGGCAGTTTAAGTCCATACACTCTTGTCGTTTAAATAATCTTCTAATTTGTAATATCCTTTTGTCATAAGGACTTTTTTAATGTTAATTTTGAACTCATGGATCGGAAGTTCAACAAGAGTTTGTGGTAATTTATTGAAAAATTTTATACCATTCCCCATAAATGAATAACCAACTTTTTTTAATCTGAAGCACGGAACTGCAAGTTTATTTTTATTTCTAGTGTTAGAGTTTTTCTTACATACATAATATTTTCAAAAATGTATTGGGAGGCAACGGTTAATATGTTGACCTCTTTAAAAATCTCCCTCAGAGACTCTCGAGGACCAAGACAGTATATTGCACGTACGGCTCTTTTCTGCAACACAAAGATTGATTCAATGTCAGCAGCTGAGCCCCATAGCAATAGACCATACGATAACAAACTATGAAAATAACTAAAGTATACTAGTCTTGCCGTTTCGACATCAGTTAACAGCCTTATTTTCCTCACAGCATAAGCCGCTGAACTGAGCCTTCCTGACAGGGCATTTATATGGGGACCCCATTGCAGTCGTGAGCCTAATGTGATTCCCAAAAATGTTGTTGAATCAACCGCATCTATATGATCGTCTGACATATTTACATGCGTACTGACCTGCCTTACATTGGGCATAGTGAATTGAATGCACTTGGTTTTTTTCGCATTTAGTAAGAGATTGTTGGCAGTAAGCCAGCGTACTACTTGTGAGAGCGCATCATTCACATCGTCGAAGGTAGCTTTACCTCTATCAGTTTTAAAAATCAAAGATTTATCATCTGCAAACAATACTATCTCACAACGGTCTTTAGTAAAGTAAGGAAGGTCATTTATATATATTAGGAATAATAAAGGTCCCAATATAGAGCCCTGGGGCACACCCATGCGTAATGGGGCTCCAGAAGAGTCAGTTCCATTAATACTAACTGTTTGCAATCTGTCAGTGAGGTATGACTCTAACAAATTTCCTGATACATTCGAGACACCATAATGCCGTAATTTCATTATTAACGTTTTGTGATCTACACAATCGAATGCTTTAGACAAATCACAAAACACTCCTAAAGCATCTTTCTTTTTTTCAAATGCATCGAATTGTATGCGTAATGAGTGCAACTCCCGCATCAGTTGTGTTTCTACCTTTAGTAAAACCAAACTGCTTCTCATGCAATAATTCGTTAATTCTAAAATGTGATAAGAGTTGATTAAATATAATCTTTTAAAATATTTTACTAAGAGATCATATTTATTAGTACTTAAATGACACTGTCCAAATTGTTTGAAGCTCAGGCCGAAGCTCAAAGAAGTCACGGACATGATATTCTGATAAAAATAATCTTATATATAAAATTCTCGCGTCATAATGTTCGTTCCCGTACTCCTCCGAAACGGCTTGACCGATTCTCATGAAATTTTGTGAGCATATTGAATAGGTCTGAGAATCGGCTATCATCTATTTTTCATACCTCTTAGAGATAAGGGTTGTCCACCCTTAACATTTTTCTTCTTAAAAAATATTTATATGGCAAAACAACGTTTGCCGGGTCAGCTAGTATTGTCTAAAATCTTTAATTATTGAATGTTACTTTAAAAAATACATATCTCTGTATCACTCAGCTTTTTTAAGTAATTCAGTTTTTATCTGCACGTCATACTGATTTATTCGCCGCCGTTAACCAGACATTTTAAGAACGCTGACTTGACTAATTTATTTATTATTCTATGATAGCGAATAGGGAAAATAGGGAATAGGGAAAAGTATATCGTACCCTTATTGCAAAAACCGATTATCTGCACTCAACATGATTTTGAGTTATGACGATTTAAAAGTTTAACGACGTAAAAGTATAAAAAGACATAGTTATTATTTTTCGTAAGCACTCAAATAAGAAAAATAAACTTTTTAGGTAATGTTTTTTAAGATATTTATCCTAGAAAACCTAATACCTTTCATGAAAAACGTGAAAATTTTTGTAATGGGGCGCATTTAATTGTTTTTATCTGAATGACCATAAAAGATAAAATCTCATAAACTAGCCATCTACTGGTTGACATAAATAGTTCTATATATTCTTTACATTACAAGTAGTCATTTTCTCAAGTAACAGACTATTTAATTATAATAATTAACCAGTAAACTTAAAGACCAAAAATATTTAGTTGGTTTTGGCTGAATTAAAATTAGTTTTATTTAACTATCTGCATAAGTTCCCTCAAATTTGCTTCTTATTTTTAGAAAAACTGTAATGCAGTGTGCTTAACTTAAGAGCAATAGGCATTTTTTGAATAAATACTACGAATAATTTCAAAAATATATTTATTCAAAAATGTTATTCAAAAATCAGTTTATTCATCTGCGCTTGACTCGCTTACACATGATGAGTCATCAGAGATAGTTGCTGTTGTAATGATCACGTTGACTGGCTTTGGTAGCCAAAGATTCGTACTATCCATGGTACTCCTCAGGTAGTCATACCTGGTTCAAGGTGTCAACCTTTTTGCACAGATTGACGAGATCCATTATCGTCAGGCTAAGCCTTTACGCCTGGCATTTCTTCTTTTTTCCTTCTTTTCGCTATATAAATCTGGATCTAACAATTCTTCTAGCTCGTATCTGAATCTTAAGAATCTTGAGAACAGGGCGATAGATCGGGAGGTATTTATGACATGACAATATCGGAAAAATCACCAAACATCGTGTCATCTTCAGATTCTATGCTCTGCTCTTGTTTACCCAAACTGTTCTCTGAAAAAATAGAAAGTGATGAATTAATATAGAAAAGCACACAAAAAATTTTTTGAATCAAACAGACACTGTGATAAAAGATTGATTCTTACTAGAATCACTGGATTCTGATCGCGTTTGTTGTTTAAGTTGTCTTATATGACGTGTCCCTTCTTGACTATCAGTATCTGTAATTAATTATAACTTTAAATCATATTTCATTAAGCACTTCTTCTTACACTTCCGGCCTTATATATAATGGAGGTAAATCTATTTGTCAAACCTAATCCTAACCCATTTCCACAGTTATCTGATAAAGTGATACGCAACCGTCGCGATGGACTCAAACTATGCTTACTACAACAATTAAAAACGGCTCTTCATAGAAAGACTCCAGCAGGCGTGGCTCCTAAAATTTATAATAAAATTCCTCAGTTACGCAAACACTAAACAACAATCATTTAAAGAAAAAAATTAAAAACTATAATACCATAGACCACATTTATACGTTGCGGCAAGTTATGCAGAAGACCGAAGAGTATAACTTGCCACTATGCTTGGCGTTTGTGGACTATGAGAAGGCCTTCAATTCTATCGAGACGTGGGCAGTGCTACAGTCTCTCCAGCGGTGCCATATTGACTATCGGTACATCGAGGTGCTGAAATGTTTATATAAAAACGCCACCATGACGGTCCGAGCAGCGGTAGGAGCAGTGCACGAAAGCTATTCCTCTGCAGCCAGGCATAAGGCAGAAAGACGTTATCTCTCCGAAACTGTTTACCGCCGCATTGGAAGATGCTTTTAAACTCCTGAAATTGTAAGGATTCAGCATCAACATTAATGGCAAATACATTACTCACCTTCGGTTTGCTGACGATATTGTGGTCGTGGCAGAATCGCTGGAAGACCTCGGCACAATGCTCGATGGCTTTAATAGAGTTTCCTAACAGGTACGTCTTCAGATGAACATGGACAAAACAAAGATTATGTCAAATGCCCATGTTGCGCCCTACCCAGTACCAGTTGGAAGCACTATATCATCGAAATTGTTGACAAATATGTTTACCTGGGACAAGTGATCCAGTTGGGTAAGGTCCAATTTCGAAAAGGAGGTCAATCGACGAACCCAACTCGGATGGACAGCGTTCGGGAAACTACACAACATCTTCTAGTCCAAAATACCTTAGTGCCTAAAGACGAAAGTCTACAACTAGTGTGTGTTACCAGTGATGACATAGGGAACAGAAACGTGGCCCCTTACTATGGGCCTTATGAGTAAGCTCAAAGTTGCACAGCGTGCTATGGAAAAGGCTATGATCGGTGTTTCTTTGCGAGATCAAATCAAAAATGAGGAGATCCTCGGTGAACGAACTAAAGTCGCTGACATAGCCCGACGGATTAACCAGCTAAAGTGGCAATGGGCAGGGCATATAGCACGTAGAACTGACGGCCGATGGGTCAGAAAGGTTCTGGAATGGAGGCCACGTACCGGCAAGCGCAGCGTGGGACGCCCACCCACAAGGTGAGCAGGTAAAGGTTGCAGGACGACGCTAGATGCAGGCCGCTTCCAACCGGCCGATCTGGAAATCACTGGGGGAGGCCTATGTTTAGCAGTGGACGTCCTGTGGCTGAGATGAGATGATGATGACTTACCTTACTTAAGTTTAAAGAGTTTATTGTCATCGTCGTTTTTCTTAGCGATATTCATTTTAATTCATGATTAATATAACGCACACTAGTCCACACAATGACATAAATTAAATATTACAGTTCATGTCGCCCAGCGCGCGATTTGGTAACGAATGAATGAAATGAAACCGAGCAACTCGCGCGCTGCCGCACGATCTGTGTGCGAAAGAGACGGCTATGCATGGATAGTTGGTTTTAGCTGAAGTATTTTTTTATGCGTCGAATAGAAATTATTCAGTAAAAATATATTAACATTCGATATCTTTTTTTACTTGCTTCAAATGTAAAGCAAACATGCTACATATTTTTTTGCAAAAAGCAACTAAGATTTGTTAGTTTTTATTACTTCTAGTAAAATTAAAATTTCTGCTAAAATACAAACAGTCAAAACCAGTTACCGTAGGATACCTAATTTTAGACGAATGATTTCATATGATATTTACTGTAAATATCTACATACAAAATGAGTTTAAGTCGGAAACTTGGTTTTATCGCTATAAACTTACAAGCTTAAGTGTTTTAAATGAGTTTATTAGTTTTTTCATGAAGAATTTTGGAAATACGTTGCAGTTATTCTGTTTTTTCACAAGCTATCTCAGGAAATATGCATCGTCGAGGATAACGGGTTTTACCTGTAGATGCGGCTCAATGAGACGAGTCGATAGGTGTAATAAAAGTTGAATAGTGAAAAAATGCAGATAATCGGTTTTTGCACTAAGGGTACGATATATAAAATAATTTCAGGTAATATTATATTTCTCTAAAAGAATTGCAAAAAGGGCAGGGAATAGGAGAAGGAAGATTATTTTTCCCTAAACATCTTGTCCACGCGCAGGCTAAAATTGAACATTTTCCTTTTCTCTTTATTTCAATCTCTTTGCATTTTTTCCAGTGCTGTAATAACATGACGGATTTTTTGTCGATAGATGAATTAATAGCCCCTAAATTATCGCCGGTCGAAACCCAGACACACTGTTTTATTTATTGGCTAGAGGGTGTCAACACTTGCGCCTAGACGATTTGTGACGACTTTTTAGAATAGCTTATAGACGTTGCTCAGGAGCGTGATCGGTCTGTAGTTCTTCAAAAGTTTATCTCCTTTTAATTGAAGATAAATAACACTTGAAAAAAAACATCGACCTCAGGTGGGACATGAACCCACGTCCCATCGCATACCGGGCGAGTGCTTTGACCACTAAGCTACCGAGGACGTCACGTGACGTCCTCAAGTGTTATTTATCTTCAATTAAACCTTGCATGGAATTGCTAAAAAAACAAAAATTTACAATGTTTATCTCCTTTTTTGAAAAACCGAGTAACCGCGCCCACGCTCCACGCCCTCGGCGTAGTCCCATTGCTTAAGACGAGGTTGAACAATCTCCTTAGTTCCCCAAGGATGGGTAGCCCTCTTGCTTTTAGAAGTTCTGAAGTGACTCCAGCTTTGCCTTGCTAAGATGTTTGAGAGCCGACTCAATTTCGTCTATGTCTAGTTCTGGGAAACCATCGCTGTAGTGGCGTATAAGCGTGGCTCTAGGGTCATTCGCGTCAGGTGGAAGTTTCAGGACATGCGAGGCATATTAGCTGCCATAGAAATCCGAGGACTTCTAGACCGAGATCTAGGCGAGAATTTCCGAAACTGCTGTGATGGTTCTGCCATCCTAGGTTTTTAGATTTGTAAAATGCGATCTCCCCATTCTTTGGGAAAAGACTTTTGACACCGGTTTTGCTTAACAACCAAGAATAATAAGTTTACAAATATTTTGCACGGCGCCTTATATCCTATATGAGGCAGGAGTTTCAGCTTTGGAGATCGCGTCTTACCAAGCACCGGATCTTTTTATGAATGGGATCTGACTGGCCTCTGGCGACCCGTAAAATATATGTGCCAAAAATAATATTTGTTTTGTTATTAATAAGAAACAATTGATAGGATGATTTATATTGTTTTAATGATTTTACGTACAAATTACCAAAAAGAAGGGATAAAATCTAAAATAAATGAAACGGGAATTAACGCGATTATAATTTAGGAACAAAATATAACCTCCTTTGCCTGACGTATTGACCGGGTTACACAGTGGTGATGTGGTCACAAGCTAACTCAGCCTGTCCTTTTTTTTTTGGCTCACCAGTCAACCTGTGACCACGGTCGGTGTAACCCGATCGAAACGTAATTACGGATAAACTCACTATGTGAATCACTTTCTACAAAGTAAGAACCTTTCATAGTTTAATTTGTTGATCTATTCTAATATTATAAAGAGGATAGGTTTCATTGTTTGTTTATATGGACTGATTAGGCTCCAAAACTACTGAGGCAATTTCATTCTTTCACCATTAGATCCCTACATTATTTCTGATGAACATAGGCTACTTTAAAATCCTAAAAATGCACCATTCTTTAGGAATACGAGAAATTCCACAATAACTGGCGCTGAATAATATAAGATGTACTATCCGAAATAAGCAACCGCTATTATAGTCTTTAATGAACAAATTAAAGACCACGCAATTTTGGTAAAATACTAATTTTACCTCTACCTTTATACTTATTTAAATACTAATTGGTATTATACAAATTTAATAGTTCACTTACTTGCTACCTACTACTATACAACTTAAATAATCGTATTGTTGAGTTACCAATTTTGAGATTAGTTTTATCTGCCGTAAAGTATCGTAACAACAATATCTCTGAAACTGTAATATATTAACAAATACATGCTGTATAATATATTGTGATAACAAGCTATACTTCGACTATAGATAGTAAAAATTTGTACTCCTAGGCAAAAGACAGAAGAACTGCACCCAATAATATCTTTAGATGGTGCTCCTGTAAAGTTGGGTTTTAAAACATGGGACAAAATTCCTGGGAAATACTTCCTATTAGCTAATATTTGCTGGTATTCGAATCAATGATTTTTCCCGGGAATTTCCGGTTATTTCAGTACCAAGAATTCCGGTGAACAAACTCTACGCGCCCGTGCAAAGCATTGACCAAATGAGTGCGAAGAACGACCCACCACGCAATTTTGTTAAAAATTAGGTTTTCCCTAAGTTTCCCGTACGTCACTACTTCCCACACTTTGTTCTTATCGACACTATCGAATAGTGTAATTAATACCGGTTGTTTTACTTTTTAGGATTCCGTACCCAAAGGGTAAAACGGGACCCTATTAGGTACTGAGGCTCCGCTGTCCGTCTGTCCGTCTGTCACCAGGCTGTATCTCATGAACTTAGATAGTTGAAATTTCGAAGAGATGATGTATTTTTGTTGTCGCTATAACAACAAATACTAAACAGAGTACTTTAAATATTTAAGGGGGCTCCCATACAACAAACGTGATTTTTACGTACGTTACGTACCCTTCGTGCGCGAGTCCGACTCGCACTTGGCCGGCTTTTTTGATTTCAGTTCGATTGCCAGATAGGAATAAGTTTTTTTTTGAAACATCTAATAATGCAGTTTTAGTTTTCATCAAAATCGGGCCCGAGACAACTTTTGAGTGTTTTTCTTTATTTCTCATAGTTTTGGATTCGACCTACCACGCCCACGTAAAAAAAAATACACCGTATGAGTATTGAACATATTACAAAACAATATAAATATATCAAAATGAAACAATAATAGGTATAACCTAGCCTTAATATTACGATAAACTTTAATAATATTGAAATTTTGTCATAATTGCCGTGAGTGGATCAGGGGATAACTTATAATTTTAGCTTATAAAATATAAAGGTTACGATGACAAAATATTAAAATAAAAATACACTTCTGTGCTATAGTCTGAGCTCTTTAAGCTTAATAATAGGAAATTTCAAAGCCGATTTCAAATTTGGCGCTCAGTTGCGCCGCGCGCGCCCGGCCGGCAGCTCCCCGCAGTAGGCGGAGTTACCCACCCCCGCAATTAGAGTAACATGCCGAATACCCCCGCCTTAATTATAATTGCTATTACGGCCGACAGAGTTTCCTCTCAGCTACCGCTTGGTTCGAACGCTGACGAGCAACTGACTGAATAGCGATCTCTCCCGATACTGCTGCGGTGTTTTCCCCACCACAACTCAATTACGTCAAGTCCTATTCTTGGTCGACAGTTAGTGTTGCCAACATTTAATTAAAATACATCGAATCATGACATTCGGCCATCCGGCACAGTGCAACCTTCCGGTGCACGTCCGCTACTAAATCAGTTGCTTTAACTTTGGTCCCATATCTTAAATATTACATTCTGGTTATATTATATAAATTTAAAAGGTTGGGATATGTTTAATAACCATCCTACCATTCCTATCATTAAGCTTAAAGCTTAAAGCTTAATGATAGGAAATTTCAAAGCCGATTTCAAATTTGGCGCTCAGTTGCTTACGCGCCGCGCGCGCCCGGCCGCGCGGGCAGCTCCCCGCAGTGGGCGGAGTTACCCACCCCCGCAATTAGAGTAACATGCCGAATACCCCCGCCTTAAATACCTACCTTATTTGAAGCTTAACTTTTATCCTCTGCCTGGTATAATTCGACACAATGACGAGAGCTCGCCAAGCGGCAGCACTGGTGGTGGAGTGAAAGTGTGCGAGCGAGAGAGAGCTACTGGGGTAGACAGAGAGGTAAGACGAACGGAAAACAGTAAAGTAAAAATTTATAAAAAAAAAAACAGTAAATCTGTATTTTTTTGTGCCTATAAACCCTATTATTTTATTTTATTTAAGAGACTTAATTGTAGATTTGTAGCTATCTATCAAAGTAAAAACAACCATCCACGTTTTTAATAAATATCAAAGTACTTACTCTGTCAGTTTCCCGGCTCATAACATAAACCCAAGTTTAAAACATCTCTTGTACACTTCTCTTTGAATAATTCCAGGTGAAGTCAATATTAATCACACAAAATGACTACCCGGAGTGGAATTATGACCCGAAAAATGGCTTCACAAAACACTGAGCTGAAACTCAAAATAGCGCTTGAGGAATTGAAACAGAGTAGGGAAAGCTGTGACCAACTTCTTAGGGAAAGAGATGAGAGTGAAGCAGAGATCAAAATTACTATTGACAAGAACTCTCAACTCAAGAAAGAACTAGCTGAATTACATGCCCAACACCAGGAAGTCACTGAACACCGTGACGAGCTACTGAAGACCATCAATACCTTTGACCAGTGCAGTAATCTCTTCGAACAAACACTTGTGCGCAATAATGAACTGGAGATTGAACTTCGAGATGCCAACAGGACATTATTGCATTTAGAAGAAGAAAAAAGCAACCAAGAGTTCTCGCAGACCTTGAACCTTTACGAGGAGTGGATTGGGAGCCCTGGTGGGCATGCAGTAGTTTCAGACTTACGTTTAAATAGCAATTGTGCTCAATTATTAAAAACTAACAAACAAATAAGGTTATCAAGTAATAATAAGGCTAAGAAATATATAAAAATAAGTAAATTTATTATAAAAACCAATAAATTAATTAAAAAACAGAAATGCTTTTACAATAATATATTGTTAAGAAAACAGCGCTCAGAGTTAGTAGACAGTTTAGAAATTTATAATAATAAATTACATGAAAGTAGATGTAAATATGATGTGGATATTGAAACGCTTCAGGCTGACATCTCAAAGTTACATGACTCATTAAAATCCATGACTACTAAATATAATTCTGCTCAAGACCAAATTAATGAGCACATCCTGGCTGCAAACAAACTTTTAGAATTGGACAATTCCAACCAAGATTTTAAATCGCTACCCAATATTAAAATCACCCAGGTAATAGATAAAAGTCTACAGATGGACGCCAGCCGACAGCTGTCAATATCTGCATCTCACTCTTAATTAGCCTCATGTAAGCCTGTAAGCAATGTTATTGTTTTCTCAGATAGGTTAGGAGTTGGTTACGGCTCATTGTTACACAAGTCGATTAAGTGTAATATAACTAACCATTGTATGCCAGATGCGTCTTATGATCAAATTATAAAATGCATAGAAAACAGTAAATTTAATAGTCAATCAATACTTGTAATTTTAATTGGAAATAGCAAAAATATACCAAAAAAAAAATCATAAAAAACTTTTCAATGTTGTCTAGCCTTAATGTAAAAAAGTTGTTTTGTGTGCCCTACCGTTTTGTAGGTACCAAACAACGGAAGAAAATGACAAAATTCATTTATTGAATAGTGTATTTTACAATCTAACAGAACGTCATAATGACAAGTTTGTGTTTTTTGACACAAACAAATTTACTAACAATAAATTTGTATTAACGGGCGGCTTTTTACACCTGCCATATAAATTAAAAAAACAAATTGCTACTTTGTTAGCATATTATATTAACAATTTATTATTTAATAAAAATTTAAACTGTGACCAACATATTAGTAGTAGTACTAATTTAAATATTATTCCTGTGACAATCTCAAATAATTTAAACTAAGAGAGCAGACAAAAGCTAAGCCTACCTTTAATATTGTGCACTAAAATATGCAAGGCTTGGCTGGCAAAGAGTTAGAATTAGCCTTATTCTTACAAGATTTAAATGTACATGTACTATGTTTAACAGAGCATTGGATTAATCAATATGAGTTTTTTTTTTTTTTTTTTTTTTTATTTGAGATGGGCTTACTCTTGACCCCAATCTTGCTCTAGAGCATAGATGGGATCTACGATAGAGCGAGCTTGCCCAGAAGATGCCTATTCACTCTGGACTTAAAGAGAGTCAGGTTATATGCACTCGGAAATACAGACGCAGGCAGGGAATTCCAATCCTTAGCTGTGCGCATTATAAAAGATGATGAGAAGCGCTTAGTGCGGGTTATGGGTATATCAACTAAGAACGGATGGTAGCCGGCCGTGCGTCTGGATGTCCGATGGAAGAAAGGTGACGGTGGTATGAGTTCATGCAGCTCATGAGCACACTCTCCGAAGTACAATCTATAGAAGACCGATAGGCAAGCAACCTTGCGGCGGTGAGCCAGGCTGTGCAGCTTGGACGCCACCAGTTTTTTATCGCCTATTATTCTCTTGGCTCTGCGTTCCACCGAGTCAAGTGCAGCAAGTTGGTATTTCGCCGAGCCGTCCCAAAGGTGGCAGCAGTACTCCATGCAAGATCGGACTTGGGCTTTGTAAAGAGTTAAAAGCTGTCCAGGCGTGAAGTACCGCTTGACTTTATTCAGGACGCCCAACTTTCTAGCTGCAATTTGAGCCTTAGACTCGATGGTGGTGCCAAAGTTGAGGTCAGAGGACAACTCCATGCCAAGAAGTTGTAGAGTGCCGGTCACTGGAACAGATGTACCTCGGAAAGTAGGAGAAAGGGTGAAAGGACTCCTTTTTGTGGAAAAAAGACACGCCTGCGTTTTAGAGGCATTGAAGCTGACGAGATTGTCATCGCCCCACTGGGAGACGTTACTTAACGTCAGGCTCGTACGCTCAACCATGGCCTCTCTCAGTCTTTGGACCTCAACTCCACCGGCTCCTGCACTAGACAGATACTTCTCCGCGACAGTACTGTCATCTGCGTACCCAACAATACCTGAAGATAGCAGGTCATTGATGTGCAGCAGGAAAAGAGTCGCAGAGAGCACAGAGCCCTGAGGAACTCCGGCGTCAATGGCCTTGAGGTCAGAGGAGCAGCTGTCAATGACTACTCGGATCGACCGTTCACTTAGGAAGTCAGCCACCCAGCTACAGAAGCCAGTGGGGATACCGTACGCTGGAAGCTTGCTCAGCAGACTCGCATGCCAAACCCTGTCGAAAGCCTTCGAAATATCCAGCGACACTGCGATTGCTTCGCCGTGGTTTTCGATGGCTTCGCCCCAGCAATGCGTTACATACACTAGAAGATCCCCAGTTGAACGTCCCCGGCGGAAGCCATATTGACGATCACTGAGAAGATCATTGTCTTCTAGGTATGAAAGCAGTTTGCAATTTAGAACTTTTTCCATAACCTTACAGAGTATGGAAGTGATGGCGATCGGTCTGTAGTTACTAGGGTCGGCACGGCTACCCTTCTTGGGTACTGGTTGCACATTGGCAAGCTTCCAAGATTTTGGTACGATTTCTGTCGTGAGAGAGAGGCGGTACAGTCGCGTCAGTACGGGAGACAACTCAGGCGCACAATACCTCAGCACTCTTGCTGGTATGCCATCAGGACCACAGGCCTTGTTCACGTCTAGACCAAGAAGGGATCTACGGACCTCTTTGTTGTGCACTGTGATCTCTGGCATCAAAGAATCACATTGAGGCAAGGTGGGTGGACGTTTCGAGCCAGCGTCTAGACGTGAATTGCTTGCAAACAGATCGGCAAATAAATTTGCTTTCTCTGTTGCTGTGTGGGCAAGTGACCCATCAGGTTTCTGCATTGGAGGTAGTGTAGGAAGGCAGAAGTTAGATTCGACTGATTTCGACAGGGACCAGAACTGCTTACTACCCTGTGGGTAAGATGCAAGTTTCGCCCCAATACGGCTGACATGGTCGAACCTAGCTTTTCGCAGCACCCTTTTGCAAGACCTGGCGGCTGTATTATATGCTCTCTTCTTTGCTCGCACCTTTCGCGCTCGCGCTTTTTGATCTCGAGCTTTTACCCAAGCCTGGTAAGCTGACTGTTTACGAGCCTCAGCTCGAGCACAGTCTGCATTGTACCAAGGTCGGGCTTTGTAACCGAGCGGGATGTCGGAAAATGGAATGAAATATTCCATTCCCTGCCGGATAACAGCTGTGATCGCATCAGCGACGCATGAGGGGTCTTTCGAAGAGAAGCATAACTGCCGCCACGGGTATGATGCAAAGAAAGCTCGCATCTCGTCCCAGTCTGCTGACTCGTATCGCCATACTCTCCTCGTACCCCTAAGGGTGTAATCCGGAGGAGAGCAGATCGATACGGATTTCACTACACAGTGGTCGGACGATCCCAGTGGAGCCGAGACTGAAACCGAATGTCTGTGCGGATCAGTTGTCAGCAGTAGGTCTAGGCAATTGGGTGTATGATCAGCGATATCCGGTATTCGCGTCGCTTGTTCCACCAGCTGAGTGAGATCTAGCGCCAATGCTAGCTTGCGGGCCTCTCGCCCAGCATGGTCAGTTTTCTGGTATGGGAACAGCCACTCTTTGTGGTGGGCGTTGAAGTCCCCCAGAAAAACAAGCTCTGCTGTTGGATATCGCTGAAGTGCGGAGTCTGCCGCCTCAGCAAGGTATTCCATAAGCCGAGTCGTCTCCCGATCTCCACTGTGCGAACGGTAAACACTAGCGCAGAGAGATTTCTCTACCCCAGTGTCCACCAAAAGCCACAGCACAGGAAATTCAGACTTCTCAAAGCAACGGAGACGCTTACAGCAGATGTCATCGCGAACATACACACAGACCCCTGCACATTTCTTGAACTTATGTTCGAGAGTGTATCCAGGGTAGTTGAGGTATGCCACGTCCGACGGTGTTGCTATCTGCGTCTCCGTTAAGAAGAATAAGTGCGGCTTCTCGGTCTCCAGGTGGTGGTGGACCGGGTCGAGATTTGAGTGCAGACCTCGGATGTTGGTGAGGTGCACTTTGAGTGGGAGGAAGTGTCGCCGTTGTTTAAACTTTTTCTTCTTCATTTGTGTAGTCATTTTTTTAAGAGTTTTAGTGGGGGAAAGAAAAAATAAAGTCGAGGCGCTGCCTAGCAAACCCTACTCGTACTTTTCGGCTCAGCCGATCAGAGGGGAACTCGCTTGGAGACTGCGGGGACGCCCGAGCCCCCCCGATACCACTCCACCGGGTCCTTCCAACCAGTCGCCAACTGGCACGGTGGAGCATAACGGGATTTTTCGCAAGTTGGCGGGGCAGCCTTTACGCGTGGCTAGCGCGTAAGTCGGGCCCCCTACTGACTGCGGTCGGCCAACGGCTGGGACCGTGCCTCGGATCCCGCTACCCTCCAGAACGAGTTACCCGATACAGCATCGCCTAAAGACAGAGACCGGTTCCAACAGCGCAACTGACTTAGTTTCAAACCCCCAATGGCACTGGCACTCCCGCACACCGACGGAACACAGCAGGGCTGCTTGGCGCCGGACTCCGGCGGGATGGTGGTCGCGAGCCAGGCGGCCCCTTCCAGGGCCTACCACCGCCTTTGGGATCTTCTGCCGCCATCACAGATTATGATGACGTTGCCCGGGGTGGACCGCTAGGAGGTAGATCCCAACCACCCCTACAATGTTAATGATAAACATTGAAAATTATAAAATCGGCAGTTCGTTCACAAGGAAGTCCACTACTAGGGGGTGTCACTTATACTATTAAATAGTGAGTTAAACTTTAAAGAACGTAAAGATATAGTGTCACTTTCGATTGAACGAACTATTGAACTAGCATGTGTTGAGCTAGAGCAGTATATAATATTAAGCGTGTACAGCCCCCCATCAGCCAATTACCAGCTTTTTGAATCCAATATGGAAGAGGCTTTGAAAAAAGTCTGTAGTTCTAGTAAGAAAATAGTTGTGTGTGGAGATTTTAATATCAATATATTACGAAATTCACCGAATTTATTTTAATTTAATTTTAATTTAATTAATTTTAATTTAATTAAGAAATTCACCGAATTCAACTCGTTTTCTTAATCTTTTTAAATCGTTTAATTTAATTAACTTATTTAATGAACCAACAAGAGTGACTACCACAACAGCTACTTGCTTAGATAATATTTTTTGCAATAGCAATGTAATAGATAAATCAGTTATAAATTATTTAAGGTCTGACCATAGTGGCCAGAGGGCGTCGTTTGAGCACCATCATGTCCGAGAAATTATAGATGCTGTCTGCAGGCCAATAACCGTAAATAGAATAGACCGATTTAAAGAAAAAATGTGTAATGGTATAGATTTATTAAAATCTAGCAGTAGCCATAGTGTTGATCTGTTATATGAGGATCTTTTTGGCTTGATTAAGAATGAATTTAATAAATCTTTTACACAAAAAAAAATAAAAGCAAATAAAGTCAGGTGTAAGTTTAATGAATGGGCTACACCTGGTATTTACAAAAGTAGAAGAACATTATATGACTTGTATAGTCTAAAAGCAAACACTCAGAACCCACAGATCATAGATCATGTTAGAAATTACTCTTAAATATTTAAAATAGTATGTGCCACTGCAAAATCAAATCATCTTCGAAATATTATTTTGGGTTCTGATAATAAAGCAAAGGCCACATGGAACATAATAAATAAAGAAACATGTAGACGTAAACAGAATGATCACTCTTACTCTCTTAAAATTGGGGATAAACTAATTAACTCACATGCAGAAGTTGCAAATGCTTTCAAGGATTTTTTTTCGAATATAGCTCCCTCTACAACTAAAGAACTGGCTTCTTCTGCTGAACTAGCTAAATCCCTTCTCAAGTCGGGTGTTGATGAGTGCAAAACTCCATTTAATTTTAGACATATTAATCCTGATATACTAATAAAAACTTTCAAGGAATTAAACATGAAAAAAACTGAAGACTTATGGGGGATCTCAGTCAATATTATCAATACAATTATAAATAACGTATTTATAATTGTCCCCTTATCTTACAATTATTTTTAATAAATGTATTGATGATTAACAGTTTCCTACTTTGATGAAATTTAGTAAGATAATTCCTTTATATAAATCAGGCGAGAAAAATGATCCTTAAAATTTTCGAGCAATTTCAATTTTACCAGTACTTAGTAAAGTTTTTGAAAAAGTAATTTTCAATCAACTTTTATCACACTTTGTCCTTAATAAATTGTTACATAGCAAACAATATGGCTTCACGAAAGGTAGAAGCACTACAGATGCTGGAGTTGCACTCTTGAAACACGTGTTTGATGCTTGGAAAAGTAGGCAGGACGCTTTGGGAGTTTTTTGTGATCTTTCTAAGGCTTTTGATTGTGTGGACCATCAAACTTTACTGAAAAAACTTAGACACTATGGTGTTTCATGCGATGCCTCAGATTTAGTAAACTCTTATCTCACAGGCAGAACACAAAAAGTTTGTATCAATGGAGCTGAGTCTTCTGGGTCGCCTCTTACTATGGGCATGCCGCAGGGATCGATATTAGGGCCTCTGCTCTTTCTAATTTACATAAATGACCTGCCATCTTTTACGAAAGACCTCTGTGAGACAGTGTTATTTGCAGATGATACTTCATTGATTTTTAAAATCAAGAGAGGTAAAGACTCATTTGACCATGTAAATAATGCACTCTCGCAAGTATTGCATTGGTTCACCACCAATAATCGTATGCTCAATGCAAATAAAACAAAGTGCATCAAATTCACAATGCCCAACGTAAAACTTGTCTCAACACATAATACTGTAAAAGATGAACAACTTAATACATCTAGTTCCACTACATTTTTAGGAATCACTTTAAATTCCCGTTTGCAATGGGGTGCGCATATCGAGACTCTATCGGGAAGACTTAGCTCTGCTGCTTATGCCGTGAGAAAGATAAGACAACTGACTGATGTTGAAACGGCAAGATTGGTGTATTTTAGCTATTTTCATAGTATAATGTCATATGGAATATTGTTATGGGGGTCAGCAGCAGATATTGGATCTATATTTGTACTGCAGAAGAGAGCTGTACGGGCAATTTACGGCCTTGGACCCCGAGACTCCTTAAAAGAACTGTTTAAAGAAATTAATATACTTACAGTAGCATTCCAATTTATTTATGAAAATATAATGTACATCCGCAAAAACCTGTCCTTATTCCTTAAGAAAAGTGACATTCATAATGTTAACACCCAGAATAAGAATAAGCTTGCCGTTCCCAATTTCAGACTGGATAAAGTGGGTAATTCGTTTATGGGAAAATGTATTCACTTTTTTAATAAATTACCAGCGTCTATTGTAGAACTGCCCCTGTTAAAATTTAAATCGCATATTAAAACAACGTTAATGAAAAAATGATATTATACTGTAAATGATTATATAAATGATAAAAATATTTGGAAATAAATACTGCCCTGCTCTCACAGGTACATTTATCTTGTAATGTAAAATATATACTATTTAAAAAGAGGCTGACAATAGTGACCGAGTTTCTTGCGCTACTTCTTCTCGGCGCTAGCCCAAAATTGTCCCGAAGTAGTGGTAGGGAAAAAAATATTGAGACGTGTAAAAGCGCTTAGTTCAAGCCTATTTACAGAAATAAATTGGTTTTAATTCATTAGATAGTAACGGACACTTCTGAATTGTGAAATCGAAATAAAAAGGACTTTTTCGATTTTGAGCTATGTACTTATTTTTTAATACTAATGTGCTGCGTTTATGGACTCCTGTGATTTGGCCAATCGCACAATACCTTTACGCACATATTTAAAAAGTTAGTCATAAACTCAAATATATTAAGAAAACGTTAATATTATAAAATACACTTCATATTAATTTAATCCTCAAGGAACTGGGATACAGAGAGATCATCTGTTTTTATTTAAAATAACAATACTATGGTACTCTCAGTGGCCAAATCAGCATTGTGCCACGCAAAAAAAACGTCAATAACGTTGACAGATGACAAGACGTTAAAATAGATAGACGTCAGACGTGCGATCGTTTTCGAACTTAAGTTTAAAAAAATACATTTCGCAAATGTTTTTGGAATCTGAGTGCACGTAGTTGGTTTGTTTTGCGATACTTAAGTTTTTATAAATTACGACTTGGCTTGAACAACGGATATCGATACCCCTCTTTAGCGTTCTACCTGGCTTGAATCACGGACTTTTAGCTACGATAACTTTCTTTAACACGGACTAACGATGGAATCCACTTATTGTGTGACTTTACTGTGGTTCAGCAAGTGGCTCTATGGTGCTGAAAGACGAACAGATTTTTTACTGTATACGACAGCTTCACTTTGCGTAAGTTATGATATTGTTTCTTTTAAATAAAAGAGAAAGAAGTAAAGCATATATTTTTTTCTTTTTCATACAATAGGCTCTGGTTATACCTTTATCTAGGTACCTTATATGTTTTTTTTTTTAATTCACCAATAAACATAAAATTCCAGGAGCAATTACAAACTTGAGCTCAGCTGGGAGCTCTTTGTAATATGGTGTTGCCGCTTCACACTCGATCACATCAATTAATCACATTAAGGGCTGATATTCAACATCATGTGAATATCAGGAACATCATCTTTGTAAGACTTCTACTATTGCAGGCATGTTTATTTTTATTCAAATACGGAAATCATTAAAGATACTCAGATCTATATCATTTATATGTATTTTTTTTAATTTTATTTTATTATATTTGATTTAGGTACGGGCATCACATTACATTTGTCATCCTTGCTGGCAAAGAGCCGAAATAGCTGTAAAAGATTACTCTTTGCCGTCATCATCAAGAGGTACTGCGGCCTCGAGTGTACAGTTGAGATGCATTAACTGTAATATTAATTTGATAAGAATAAGACGACATATTTTAGAAGTAAATCACTCTTAATATTTTAAATATTAAATATTTGTGAAGCGTGTCACACATTGATATCTGAGAGAAATGCAATAGTAGAAGACCTACAAGATTCTACTATCACTGTTGGTCATCAAAACATATGCCTAATATGTGGTTGTTCATTGACAAATGCTTCACGTCACGAAGTCCAAGCAGAAATCAACCGCCATGTTTTACACATCATTTGGAATTGGGTTCAGCCGCGGCAGGTAAATAATTATATTGATTATGAATTATATACTGCATTTTATTTCAGTTAAATAGTATACTGTGTATTATAGTATTTTTTATATTTACAGGTTCAACCATCAGATCTTGTTTGTCATAGATGTTATCAGCCTGCAGAAACCACCCTGAATGAGACAAGAACTGAAGTATCAGTGCCACAAGCTGACATAATTACACTGCCTAACTACTCAAGAGCTCCTGGCACTCATTCTCGCTGCATATTTCCAACCTGTAAAGATACGTCACAATAAATGATTTCACTTACGTTACGCATAAGTCTTTTTAGTGATCCAAATACTATATACCAAGCAATTGTTGTATATGTATGTAGCTTCCATTTAGAAAGACAGACATGGCCAGACTTGTTTGAAATGAGAGTGTATAAGTTGTATTTATTTGGTATGAATAAAATAAGTAATCACAACCTGAGTTTTATTTATATAGGTACCTTTAAGTGCTAGGCTAAAACAAGAAGCAATACTCACTTATTATTGCTTCTTGCATTCTGTATTCTTTAAATCTCGGGAAAAATTAGAATTGCAGCGCTCTTTAGGTCATTATCTCAAGATGGAAAATTGTATTTTCTAATAATTGACGAGCCTAATCATAATACATGTTTTGCAGTATTACTTATAAACATCTTGCTCGAACTATACAAATATGTATTTAAATAATATTAAACAAGCTGGTACTTATTATGAATAGCCGTTAAAATGTGCTTGAAGTGCTTACATAAGCAAACAGTAATGTTTCGTAACAATAAAACATAACCACAAAATCTCTATGATAACTGCTAATATCTATTGTAGTGTACTGCAGTTCAATGGTGGGGGCATTCGATTGTCAACCGCCGTATTGTGCGGACGTATCGAGCGTGCTTAGGACTGACAGAGTGATAAAGTGTATTCCGAGTTGGTGTTATCGAGCATTTTACAAGTGGCGACGAGGACAAATGTGAGTCTAAGACTTATTTTTGTAAAAAAGAAAAGATGATATGTAAGTGTATGAAAGTAATCTTTAAATTGGAAGAAAGTATTTGTTAGGAGTGGACCGTCTAGTCTGTGCTTATTTTAGCTTAACATAGAGTAATTTGTTTTATAAAATAAACGGTTTATAAGTATGTATCAGCCAGACCTACCGATCGGCATACTGCACGGCGATGATGACTAATTGCGTTGTTTACGCCAAGTATTGCACGGTTAGTAGGTACATTCCTAAGCGAAATAAGCGTCATGTAAACAACGGTTGAATTTCTTTGAGATTTTTACCAATGTAGGGTGTGTTTTGTTGCAAATATTGGTGATGTGAATGGTATTTTACAGCAATGAACATAGAATATTTATTGCTGTAAAATAAAAAATACATCATACGTAATGTAACGAAATAACTAAGTAGAACTTCATGAATCGAACTATCCAATACGTAATAGCTAGTTATACTAATTATGGCTCAAATAAATCCTATTATAATGTTCATTATAACTAATAGGCTACCAGGCCTACACACAAAAAAAAACATTGCAGTGTTGTAATTAGTGTTGTAACATCACAAAGGTATTCCGTCAACAGACATAATATGTCTGCCTGCCAGTTTAAGCACTTATTTTTCCGCAGACATAATATGTCTGCCTGCCAGTTCAGAGGTAAACTATTGTATTTACACAAATTATAAGTTTATGGCCAATAAGATAGGTCGAGTGTATGTAAACACTGTTATGGTCAATATGAGAGACCAAAACAAACAAAAAAAAAATGGTTTTGAAAAATTAAATTAGTTGTTAAGTCAATAAAATAGACTGATATATTTGTTAGGTCAATATGAAAGACTGACGGTTCTTAGGGTAAATTTTAGATACCTACCTTGTTTATGCAACCAAATGAATTCGGGTGAAAAGTTCAACTGAATAACTGTGGTTGATTTGTAAAGTCAATATGACAGACTGATGGTTTTGTAAGGTCAATATGAAAGACTATTTTAAGGTCAATTTGAGAGACCGTGTTTTGAGCAAGTGTATGGTGGTAGACTATAGTATCTACACTGTGTTTTGTTGTGAATAGTCAATAAGAAAGACTAATAGGTATGCATTGTTATATGAGAGTAACTTATGCAAGGCAATACTTTGACAAGTTGGTTCTGTTTATAGTGTAGTAGAACACACTACTATTATGTAGTTATGCGATTGTTACAGATCGCCCCAATATGTCCCAGATAACATCAGCACTTCCAAACCTTGATAATTTTGAGTGTGATGGCGACCCGGTCTCAGTAGGGGTAAGATAAGAAAAGTGGAAAAGAGCCCTGGAAATTTATTTCCTTGCCGCTAACATCGATGCAAGCCAAAAGAAACGAGCTACCCTCTTGCACATTGGTGGCCTTGCTTTGCAAGAAGTGTATTACAACTTACCAGGGGCTCACGTCGATGAGGGCGATGATGTGGACGTATATAAAGTTGCCGTGGAGAAATTAAATGAATACTTCTCCCCAAAACAAAGCAGATATTATGAACGATATATATTTAGACTAATGAAACAAGAGGAAGGAGAGAGGTTTGAAACTTTTTTGTTAAGATTGCGAAACCAAGCTGATAAATGCCAATTTACTGCTAAAGACGAGAACTTGATCGATCAAATTGTCGAAAAAGGTCGAAGTGCGGAGTTAAGAAAAAAAATCTTGGCGGGAGGAGATACTATTACACTTCAGCAAGTAATTACTATCGCTATCACACAAGAAACGGTCTATAGACAACTTGACACGTTTGATAAACCGGGTTCAAGTAAAATATACGACGTGAAGAATTCGGAAATTAACAAAATTGATGCAAAAAAGTTGCCAATAACTAGAAACTTAGGAAAAAATTGTTTTCGATGTGGCAGCAGCAATCACCTATCTTTTGATAGTAATTGTGCAGCAAGAGATAAAACATGCCTAAAATGTGGAATCGTTGGACACTTTAAGGATCATTGCAAGACCAAAGCACAAAAACGGAAGATAAATACAAGGAATGTTGAGACTAATAATACAAAAAGACAAAAATTTAACAAACAATCCAAAAAGGACACTGATGAAGTAGACTATATTTTCCGCATAGATGACGACGCAGTTATCAATTGTAAAGTTGGCGGCGTAGTAATCGAAATGCTTATAGATTCTGGCAGCAAATGTAATATTATTACAGACAAAACATACGAATATTTAAAAGAACAAAAAGTGGAAGCAACCAACCAAATCAAAAATCCTGAGAAGATATTGTTGCCCTATGGCAGTCAAAAGCCGCTAGAAGTACTTGGTGCTTTTTAATATAACAGTTGATGGTCAAATTATAAAAACGGCTACATTTTACGTAATCCGGAATGGAACCCGCACTCTTCTGGGCAAAACAAGCGCAATCCAACTCAATGCTCTTAGGATTGGTGTTCCCGTTAATAATATTAGTACTTTTCCGAAATTCAAAGGTATGTCAATTCAGATCCCCATTAACAAGGAAGTAAAACCAGTCATTCAACCCTACTGAAGAATACCAATACCTTTGGAAGAAAAGGTAAACAAGACACATGCTGAACTAAAAGATGCCGACATCATTGAAGAAGTCAATGGACCATCCCCATGGGTGTCTCCAATGGTGCCGGTCCTAAAAGAAAATGGCGACATTCGTATTTGTATTGATATGAGAAAAAATGAGGCCATCATAAGGGAAAATCATCCACTACCAACAATGGACGAACTTTTGCCTCATTTCAGGCAAAGCAAGTATTTTTCGCGGCTCGACATTAAAAATGCTTTTCATCAGTTGGAGATTGATGAAGACAGTAGATACATAACAACTTTCAGCACTAGTAAAGGCTTTGTTTCGCTATAAGAGACTAATGTTCGGTGTATCGTGCGCACCTGAAATGTTTCAAAAAGTTGTAGAGAAAATGTTGCTAGGATGTGAGGGCACCGCAAATTTCATAGACGATATTATCGTCCACGGATCAGACGAGCTGGAACACGATAGACGACTGAGTAATGTGTTACAGGTACTTAAAGATAACAATGTTCTTCTCAATTATGATAAATGTATCTACAAAACAAATAAAATTGATTTCTTAGGGCATCAACTATCTGAGAAAGGAGAAAAGCCCCTAGACAAATACATAGAAGCGATAAAATCTTCAAAAAAGCCGTCCAATGTTGAAGAAATACAAAGCTTTCTTAGGCTTCTCACCTATGTTGGTAAATGGATACCCAATTTAGCAACACTTACGGAACCAGCCAGCTAATACGGCTTAAACTAAGTAAATCAGCAAACATCCAGAAACATTGGACGGAAACTCAGGAGAAGGCTTTTGAAACCCTTAAGACGCGGCTCGCAACCATAAAAACTCTAGGCTATTACAATCCGGCGGATAGAACACAAGTAATAGCTGATGCATCTCCAGTCGGTTTAGGTGCAGTGCTCATACAAATTGACAGCCATGGGCCGCGCGTAATAGCGTTTGGTAATAAAAGCCTCACCGATTGTGAAAAAAGGTATTGTCAGACGGAAAAAGAGGCCTTGGCGCTAGTATGGGCAGTTGAACATTTTAAAATGTACCTATTGGGTAAAAAATTCGAGCTCATTAGTGACCACAAGCCTTGGAAACTATTTTTGGAAACAAATCCAAACCTTGTGCTCGCATTGAGCGCTGGGTTCTTCGGCGACAGGCTTTTAAGTACAAAGTTATCTACCGTCCAGGCAAAGACAACATCGCAGATCCTATTTCTCGGCTTTGCCAATCGGCCCATCCGATACCGTTCGATAATGAAAATTACATAAATGCAGTGGTAGAATACAGTAGGCCAACAGCAGTTCCACTCAATGAAATTGACGTTGCCAGTGCAGCAGACGAGGAGATATCAGCACTAAAAATCGGAGTCTTTGAAAACAAGTGGGATGAATCTGTTAACGCATATAAGGTTTTTCAGTCAGAGATTTGTTTTCATGGAAACATAGCCCTAAGAGGAAATAAACTTATGATTCCTAAACAACTACGTGAGCGAGGTATCGAGGCCGCTCATCAAGGACATCCGGGCATAGTTGCCATGAAAACCCACCTCAGAACTAAGGTTTGGTGGCCAAAGATCGATAAGGATGCCGAAAATCGAGTTAAAGCATGCAAAGGATGTACGCTTGTTTCGGCACCTAACCCACCCCATCCGACTAAAAGGCGAGATCTTCCTGTTGAGCCATGGATTGATGTGGCAATAGACTTTTTGGGGCCTCTTCCATCAAATGATTATCTACTCGTCTTAGTCGACTACTACAGCCGGTACAAGGAGATAAAAATAATGAGAAATATTACTGCCATAGAAACAATTAAAAATCTTAAAGAAATATTTTCCCGACTGGGATATCCCGCAACACTGACTTGTGATAACGGTAACCAGTTTACCAGCGAATCTTTTAAAGCTTTTTGTAAGGAGTGCGGTATTGTATTGTACAATACAATCCCTTATTGGCCTTAGATGAACGGCGAAGTTGAGCGACAGAATCGAGACATACTAAAGCGACTCAGAATAAGCCAGATAGAGAAAAAAGAATGGAAAGAAAAACTTTTGGAATATATGATTATGTACAATAGCACACCCCACACAACAACTGGAAAAACGCCTGCTGAACTTTTCTTTCGAAGGCAATTTCGAGACAAAATACCGGTTGCAGCAGACATTGAATACAAAACTACAGATTCAGATATTAGAGACAGGGGCAGAGAGAAAAAAAACAAGGGAAAGGAATATGCAGACAAGAAGAGGAAAGCAATGGACAGCAGCTTAGACATTGGAGAAAAGGTTTATGTAAAAAATTTGATTAAAGAAAACAAATTAACTCCTAATTTCAATCCCGAGTCTCACACGGTGACAGATGTTAACGGTGGAGATGTTAGAGTGAGAAACGATGCAACCGGAAAAGAATATCGCAGGAATATTGTCCACCTTAAAAGAGTCGAAAATGGTGAATGGAAGATCATCGATCAAAACGCACATGATGAAATGGATAGCACCCAAAATGATGACAAAACACAATAATTAGAATAACTAAAATAACCAATGTTGAGATTTGATTAAAATGATTTTCATGATTATTGTAATCAGTTATTTTATTTTAATAAGGAAGAGATGTAGTGTACTGCAGTTCAATGGTGGGGGCATTCGATTGTCAACCGCCGTATTGTGCGGACGTATCAAGCGTGCTTAGGACTGACAGAGTGATAAAGTGTATTCCGAGTTGGTGTTATCGAGCATTTTACATCTATGTTTTCAGAAGTGTCCGTAAAAAGTTATTGTTCTTACATACAATTATGTGTAATTTCGGACTTGGGAAGGTATTTTTTTTCACTGTTGGTTCTTAGGCGAACATTGTATGGACGCAGAACAATGTCCTTTATACCAGTACTTAGTTAAGGCTTAATCTGTAGATAAGTAACTGTTAGTATTTTATTTGCGAATAAATTACATTTTGTGTGGTCAAAGAATAAATAAGTTTAAAAAACTATAACCCGACTACGTAAGATAGTGGTCTGAAAAGGTCGAAACAAGTAAATAATTAAGATAGAAATCCAGAAATGCACAGGTACAAAAATGGTCAAGGTAGAGCCGTGGTCGCACCCA
Source organism: Anania fuscalis (assembly GCA_950371115.1). Classification (NCBI taxonomy): domain Eukaryota; kingdom Metazoa; phylum Arthropoda; class Insecta; order Lepidoptera; family Crambidae; genus Anania; species Anania fuscalis. The sequence continues at coordinate 16,709,344 of OX493326.1, read as the reverse complement.
CTGTATGTAACCCACAATATCATAGTACGTATACAGTGGGTACGACCACGGCTCTACCTTGATCATTTTTGTACCTGTGCATTTCTGGATTTCTATCTTAATTATTTACTTGTTTCGACCTTTTCAGACCACTTTCTTACGTAGTCGGGTTATAGTTTTTTAAACTTAATTTTTTATTTAATATTTTTCCGTTTCCCGATCGACATAATACACTAGCCATTTAGTATCTACATGGTAGCATTCTAAGAAAAGAAGTTAAGGTGAGCTACACGCGCGCATCACGCGATCCGTTAAGCCTTAACCAAACCAACGCGTTCATCCTGCGTGCGCGATGGTGTGCACGGTGCACGTACAGATAGTTCAATACCATTTGTAGCGACGAGTTCAAACCGGCGCGTCCTGCGCAGCTGCGGCTTGAAATACAGCGTTCGCACGCGCGATCGGGCGGCCGCGTTCATTTGATGTCATGGACAGATATGATAGTATGATAATATTACTTTCATTGTGTTAACGCCACCTATCGACGACAACGCAAATCGAGCGAACGCGAGTGAAGTTGAAGACAACATGACGTCACCAGTGGCGGGGATCGCGCCTCACTTCAATTTGGACGGCGCCGGGAGGTTTTCTGCAAATCATCTCGACACACACTTTACTTAGCTCTTGTACCGATCATACGATTGTAAGTTACCTTTAAATATTTATTAATAAACGATTTTTCTTCTAATTAAAATAAAGTATTCATCATTGAAGAGGCCTGCATCCTGCCTGACTATAAATACTCCTGAAGCATAATCGATATCCTGAAACGCAAGTCTGAGCTCGAAACACATTGTAATGTTAGATTTTTTACGAATTGTTTAAAAGAAACCCGCGTCAATAATGATTACCAGATTGATTATAAATTAATTTATTTCAAATGATACTCATTTTTTTTCATCTTCAATAACTGCTGCTTATAGAAGCATTTCAGCTTTGATTTTAGTTTCGCTAACTTCCATTATCACCAAATTCATTAGGTAGGAGTATGTTCGGAACGGAAGGTAGATGCAGACTGGACTAAACGCGTACCTAGGCCGCGCGTTTGATGTACACTGGCCTTGCACGCGAGAAGTCGCCAACGCGCATGCAGGCTGAACGCGTTGGTTTGGTTGAAGCTTAACTGCAATCGTTTGGTGCGCCCCCATAGTGCAACTCATACAAGGCTTTGATCTGCACGCGTGTATTTATTATTTATATTAGTTCACTTTTCAGGTAGCTCACAGGTCGTGCTGCGCGCGACCTGCGCATTCGCGGCGCGTTCGCCAGATCTGGTCTTAACCTAAGGCCGCGTTCAAGTCTGGCGAATGCGCCGCGCGACCTATGAGCTACCTGGAAAGTGAACTGGAAATGCACGCGCGCAGATCGCGCGCTCTGTACAAGCCTAGCATGAGTTGCGCTTAGGAGGCGCACCAAATGATTGAGTAACGGAACGCGTGCTGCGTGCGTACAGCTCACGAGTGGATCGCGCGCGGAGCTACCTATCAGTATTATTGGGGTTATTTCCTGTAACGGTAGTGTTTGTAAATAACAAAAGTAAACTAAGTTAAGTAAAGAGCTAAAGCAAAATTAAAGAAAAGAAATTTATTTTTAATTATGTTCATAAACTAAACATAAAAACATTATACCTAGGTCCTTACCTTAGGGATGAGATGGCGCCACTCGCCATGTAAACAATAAGCTCCGCAATAAAATAATTGTAAAACATTAATAAAGTGAATTTCTGTGATAAAAAATACAGTTATGTGTTCATTAGTGCATAAATATCGGAAGCAATTGTTATCTTAGAAAAAATACAACAGAAACTGGCAGAAAACACTGAACAAAAATCAAGTCATTCACATAGTGATAAGTGTAGTAAACAATCCTGTGGCTTCGAAATAACTCATAAAATTACTTAGTAATAATAGTGACAACGACAAATAAACCGTGAGTTAAGTGTAAAACATTCATAATAGTGCTGAACAAACTAAATAAATATTCAAAACTACCGTTAAATTACTTTGAATACAGTACAAGAATATTATAAAAAAATTGAGGTTTTCAAAAGCATTGATAGCTGGGATTCTTTATTTGACTTAAAAGTGCAGCAGTGTGGCTTAATTAATGTGTAATTAATAGAAATTCAATCGATCGAATCCATTTCCAGCAACGACATCTAGTGACCAGTGGCGGAAAAACGAGAAAAGCTCCTTATCAAAGCATATCCATCTAGAGGCTGTTGTAAGATTTAGCAGCTCCTGACAGTTAAGAAGTAAGGTTTTAGCAGCTTCCGATAGTTGCGACATCTAGTGAGCAGCGGCTGAACTGCAATAACAATCACAGTTTGTGGAAGGTTTAACATTATGCTGATGGTAGCGACACCTAGTAACTGGTAGGTGAACTGTAAAGCAACTCTCGACTTTAACCACATCCACCTAGCGGTCATAGAGAAAACTACTGTTGATTGTTAATAAAAAGGTCAGAACCTATTTTCTAAATTTACGTTGAACTTTACCCATTCTCCGCAAGATGGCGAACGAGTGCGCAGGATGTTTGCAACAAATACCAGATAGGAGATTTTTGAAGTGCTCGGAATGCTTGAATATTTATAATTTAAATTGTGCTGACGTCCCTGAAAAAAGATTTTATAACACCATGACGAGTGAGCATAAAGCAACCTGGAGGTGCCCCCTATGTAAAGCAAATCAACCTAAAAAGGACAACAAAAATACCCCAATAAGACCTAACATAGCAGTGCATTTGGAATCGCCCCGGGATGACCCATGTAACAGCTTAATAGATCTTACACCGGATAATGCCAACGTCACTATAAGGAGAAAACCTACCTATTTAAAAAATGATGATTCTTTTGGGTCGGAGGATTCTCACACCACCTTCGGGGGAGACACATTCATAGGAAAATCAGCACCAGACCACTAAGGTGAACTTATACTAGCGGAATTGCGCTCATTTAAGACGCAAGCTACCGAGCAACTTAAAACTCAAGAAATTCATTTGCGGAAACTGAATGCTACCGTTAACTCCTTGCAATCCACTATTGGCTGTCTCAGTAAAAAATACGTGGCACTAGAATCCAAGATGAACGACATTTCTGACTCCTTAAAAAATACAAAAAATGAACAAAATGCCTTGCGAGATATGGCTGAAAGCAGTCAAAAGAGCATAAAAAACCTAGAAGAAAGTATTGCAAATATAAACAAGCAAATAAATCAAATCGAGTAATCCAATAACGTATTACAAAAAAGCAATGCCATAGCCCAACGAAAGAAACCAGTATTAGCAGAGAAAATGCAATAAAGGAGAGCATGACTCATTCACATAATAAACAAATACAATATCTATCTGGACAAGGCAGTTATGTCCCCACGTCTGCCCTCACACATTATAGAGATGCCTAAGTAAGCACTTTCGCTTATTACTTCGTGAAGTAATAATCCCTTAGTAAACACCTTTAGACAAAGGACTAAATTCGCTAAATCAGCATCCGGTCAATACTTGGAAGACGCATCACGTCTCTTGCACAACAACAAAATAAAATTAATTAACATTTTTGATTACGACTTCTTAGAACGAAGTCTAGAAAGTTCCATTAGAAAAAAGGACTGATTATGCTTGATCAGCATCCGGGAATATTCCAGGTAGACGCTTCACGTCTTGGTCACAACAAGTGACGAGTATAAAAGGCACTGTGGGCTCAGGCATGGCGTCTTTCACACTTCGAAACTCCGCTTAGCTGTAGGTCTGCTCATCGAGAGCATTAGTGTAAATTAGTGTTAGTTTTATTAAATTAAAGTAACTTTCAAAATCAAAGTTTATTTTCTTTTAAAGTCTGCGCGCTGTCCCGATTTGACTGGCGCAGCCGGTAGGATCTCGCGTCGCGATTCACGATTATAAAGATTTTAGTGTCTGTCTTCGAGTCTTCGCGGCTGGTCTTTCAAGGCCATAACAGCGGGATCCACGAACCAAAGAAATAAGTCTCCGGGCAGCCCAGGCACCACCAGCAGCAGCAGCAGCAGTACGAGCAGCAGTATCCGCAGCAGTACCAGCAGCAACCGCAGCACCACTTCAAGAAGAATGGGTTTGAGCGACCAGTGAGTAAACCTCTTCACTTTCGCTTTACCAGTCTATCCTTGACCCTTTTAATGTTATTTCACCCCAAATCGTGAGAAACGTTATTTGCTCGTAGTTCCTTAACTTCAGGATTACGCCAGCGCTAGTTTTTAAGAATATTAATGAACAAATAATAAATTAAATAAAAAAAATTAAAAAAATTAAAAATTAAATAAATTAAAAATTAAGTAAATTAAAAATCGAAGAAATGAAATTAAAAATTGAATAAATTAAATGAAAAATTGAATAAATTAAATTAAAAATTGAATAAATTAAATTAAATAATTTAATTAATAAAATTCAATTTAAACGATTGAAATTTTTAATAGATAATTTTTGCGCAATTTTTCCCCAAATCGATGATTGCAAAATGTATTTTTGTATTAACTATTTATTAATCGTTTATTAATTATAACTGTGTGATTGAATGTAATACATTTAATTTTGATGAATAATAATTGCGCAATTTTCCCAAAATTGATCATTGCAAAATTTGTTATTTTATTAATTGTGTATTAACCGTGTATTAATTGTTAACTGTGTGATTGAATTTTACTGTGTAATTTCCCGTGTATTTAGCAGTGTATAAAGTGTAAAGTGCGCAAGTGTTATCAATAATCAAAATGCAACAAATTAACCTCATTCCAAACGAAATTCTAAATATCGTACCTGAATTCGATGGTGACGGTTAAACATTAAATATTTTTATTAAAAAATGCCAATACATAATGGACAACTATAGAGGAGCTGAAACAGATATCGCGCAAAATAATTATGTATTTCACGCGATAACCAGTAGATTGACAGGTAGAGCCGCCGCGCTACTAAGTGAGCGAGACGATATAGAAAATTGGTATGTGTTAAAAGCACTACTAATCCAGAATTTTGGTGATCCACGTTCGGAAGCTTGTGTAGCGATCGAACTGGAACAAATTAAAATTAAACAGGGACATAACTATAAATTTGGAGTTCCAAATCAACCCAATTTTATGCGTTACCCTAACAGTACCCAAAATCATTCAAACTAGGCAAGTACCTTTCAGCATCCCTATTAACCATAATAGATTCAACAATAATCAATTTGGTTATTTTAACTCAGCGCCAAATAATCAATTCAAATTCGGCGTTGATAATCCCCCTCTTGCGCAACGCCCTGCATACAACTTAGATACAGATGTATCAATGCGTACAGCACCGCCTATACGTCACAACTTGCTCTATAATCCCGAGAACATAGAGGAAGTGTTCTATGACGAGAGCTTAGATGAAATTGATAATTGCGATGATTATAACTATCAGGAACAATATTGTTTTGATGAATCGGAGTTAATTGATCAACAAAATGACAATAAAATTCCCCGTAACGAAAACTTTTTCTTAGAAGCCTTTACGGAAAAAGACCGTAAAATAATAAATTTAAATTACTACAACGAAATATTAGGACTACCATATATATATATTCCCGAAATCAAATCAAAATTTATGATAGATACAGGCAGTACTCGTTCTTTTATATGTCCGAAAAAATGCAAGGAATATTTTAACGCATACAAGTATGAAGAACCGTTCGAAGTCATTAGGACACATGCACGTAGCAGCCATAACGAAGCTATTTACATACCACTACTAAGATCGTTTGCAACACCCGGTAGTCACAAGTTCTATGTATATAATGTGGATGATAGGTTTGACAGTTTAATAGGCAGTGACCTTTTAAAACAATTAGGACCCACCATAGATATGGATAAAGAGGTACTCAGAACACCCAATACCCAGTTACCTATAATTTATAGCCCACCGTATGAAGTTCGTGCAACCCCGCAAGCAGAAACATACTTGAAGTTGTCTACAGAGATAACAAACAGTAAGGCGGACGCGCTAGCACGTATAAGATTAAATATTTTAAAGCAAGATGAAAAAAGTTCAATGCAAATAAATGCTGAAAAATCCCGGAAACCGGAAATTGTTAGCATATCAACAGATTCAGGCAGTTTAATCAAATTTAACTTTGTAAAATACAACAAACTAAAAATTGATACAGGTTTCTATGGTCACATTCCCGAAGAATCAGACAACAGCACGATTTCCGCACCGGAATCGGCTACCGCACACTCAGCTAGATATATCGATACCGTAGGTATCCCCATATTAAATGACGCAATAGATACCAAACCTAATCAAATAATTGTTGATACGTGGCAATTAGATGATTTAGGAATCAACCATGCATCAAACTCAAAACAACGTATCTTAAAAGTAATTTTGCCGACATATCGACCGGACCTAATAACTTAATTTTTAAAAGAATACACAAAACCTAAATTAAAATATTTTGTTTACGTTAGTAATCCAAAACTTCGTAAATATTTTATAGAAGCCATAATTAGATTATTTAAAAAAGACACAGTGCGATTTTTCGAATGCACTATGCTCTACCTAAAGATAGAATACGTTTACAAAAAGCCTAAATTTCGCTCTAATATAAACCACAACATAGTCCCAGTAGTTTCCAAAAATAGGCAAACTAAAGTCTCAGTTAAAAACATCAAACGTCCTCCGCAGGTGCCTCCTGCTGTCGATGCAGATGATCCTCGTCCTGGCCCTTCAAGTAGACAAGATTGAAAGAAATCCTGGACTTCTACCAATTAAGGAAGGTCAAGCCATCATAAGTGATGACAATTGGACTGTTATCAAATCTCTAAACCTAACCAACATACAGGATGATTTAAAAACGAACATACTTCGATATAATGAATTTAAAACCCATATAACCAGTAATTTTAAGATAGGGAACTCTTTAGAATATAATAATATTAATATACAAACCGATATAATGCTTATCACAATGGAAAAGTTTAAACAAATAGTGCCGGCTAGCCGCAAAAGGCGAGGTTTGATTAATCCTTTAGGATCGTTCGTAAAGGCTATAACTGGAAACTTGGATAATGATGATGCAATTAAATATGACGATATGATAAAACAATTAACAAATAGACAAGACGCGATTTTAAAAAAGGTGACAATCTTATCAGAAATGGCAGGAATTATCACTAATAACACAAATGTAACAAGTAACAATTTCGTGCAAATTAATAAGGAGTTATTAATTATTAAAAAGCAATTAAATGAGACAACAACTTTAAAATAGAAAACAAGATTATTCACACATTTGATTTATTTTTACATAACTTCCAAACTATTTTAGTACATTTGGACGAAGTTGAGACAGCAATAGGTTTTAGTAGAGTTAAGATCTTGCATGAATCCGTAATCGATAATAAGGAACTATTAGAAATATTACAGCAAATAGAACAAACTAATAAATTAGTTTTTCCAGCTACACTTGAAAATCTCCTCAAGATTGAACAAACCATAGAATTAAAAGCTTATTTTAAAGAAAAACAAATAACGTTTATCATGAGCATCCCCCTTGTAACCCCAGAATTGTATAACTACTATAGAATCCTTCCCTTACCTGTCCTTAATTCCCGTAATGTTACCACTATCCTTGCACCCAAATTTCCCTTTATACTGGTAAAAGAGGTGAAAACTTGGGCGCTCCCCATACCGTGTCAGGAAATTGACGAAAACCTGTACCTGTGTCTTGATAATGAGATAGCCACACATGAACAAGATTCATGTACTTCCGATTTATTAAAATACGAAAATAATATAACTTCATGCCATCCTATTCCAGTGGAAATAAGCGACTTGTATATTAAGTCTTTCCACGAGAATTGGTGGATTGTCTATTCCAGGAAACCAGTTACTCTAAAGGAAACATGCAAAGGCGAAATTACCCGCAAGGAACTGCATGGCACTTACCTGATTGGCATGGATGGATCCTGTGACATTCTAATCCAGGATACATTACTTAGAAGACATCATTCTGGTACTTCCGAATTGAAATACCAGAAAACTGCAAAAATTAATTTACCTCAGCTATCACATTTCATGGAAAGCAGCGACAACCTGAAGCCTATCAACTTGGACAACGTTAACTTGGAAAATCTTCAACTTCTCTCGTACGCTCTGAAGCGATCCGAGATTCCAGAAAAGCCCAGTGTAGTGAATGTGAAAAGTGTAAGTGTCGGAACAATCATTTTATATATATTATAGTTTGTGTTAGTATTATAACCACTGTAACCATTAAATTTAAGAAAATGTATCCTAATTGTAACTTTTGTATTTGTATTCGAAATCCTCGGATTCCTGTTAGAACCGATGATTTCGAACTTAATGAGGGAGGAGTTATGTCCCCACGTCTGCCCTCACACATTATAGAGATGCCTAAGTAAGCACTTTCGCTTATTACTTCGTGGAATAATAATCCCTTAGTAAACACCTTTAGACAAAGGACTAAATTCGCTAAATCAGCATCCGGTCAATACTTGGAAGACGCATCACGTCTCTTGCACAACAACTAAATAAAATTGCTTAATTAACATTTTTGATTACGACTTCTTAGAACGAAGTCTAGAAAGTTCCATTAGAAAAAAGGGACTGATTATGCTTGATCAGCATCCGGGAATATTCCAGGTAGACGCTTCACGTCTTGGTCACAACAAGTGACGAGTATAAAAGGCACTGTGGGCTCAGGCATGGCGTCTTTCACACTTCGAAACTCTGCTTAGCTGTAGGTCTGCTCATCGAGAGCATTAGTGTAAATTAGTGTTAGTTTTATTAAATTAAAGTAACTTTCAAAATCAAAGTTTATTTTCTTTTAAAGTCTGCGCGCTGTCCCGATTTGACTAGGCACACTTCATGAGGATTATAGTAAAAAAATCGTACTCTATGGTTTAATGGAAATAAGACAAGAAGCCGAACAACAATTACATAACAGGCTTGTGCAGCTGTTTTGGGATATATGCGGTGTTGACCTGACAGGCTATATTGAGGACTTTGTGCGTGTGGGGAGAAGAGGTTTGCGAAGGCCGCTGTCGATTGAACTCATAAGTAAAAGAATGACTAGATACCTCCTGTCGACACGTCTTTCTTCAGGAACACTGGACTTTGGATTTCTGAATACTTAGATGAAAAAGGTCTAGAAAAAAGAAAACAGGTACGAGATAATCGCATTAAATCAAGACAAAGTGGCACATGGCATGAAACAAGAAAGTCGTTTAGAAGTGAATCATTGATGGGAGACAGTCAGTTGCAGCGAAGCGCTTCTCAGGTAAGCCGACGAAAAACTGAAGAAACCAAAAAAAATACACGAACAGATGATCGTCCGAACCGATCCTTTCGTAAACGCTCATTTCGCTCATAGGCATCGCATACTGTTTCAAAATACATGTAGCATCAGAAATAAGTTGTATCTTCTAGATAATCTTATCGAGGAACTTAGCCTATCAGCAATTTGCTTAACTGAAACCTGGATAACGGCGGATAGGACTGAGTTATTATATCTTGAAGGGTACATTATTGCTAGCCAATTTTGCAGAGCGCATCGCGAGGGCGGCGGTGTAGCCGTTTTGCTGAAAGAAGACATCTCATATAGGGAATGTACAGACATTAACAGCCTTGTTATAGAATGTGTTTTTGAATTGTGTGCGGTGGAGGTGTCTGAACTGAATATAGTTATCATAACATTGTATTGGCCACATAGTGATAGGAACGTTAATCTTTTTTATGAACAATTAGAAAAACTCCTGCAGTTGTTTAGTAAAAAATATAGCAAGAAAAATGTTATAATTGGTGGAGACTTAAATGTAGACGTTCTTACTGAAAGCAACAAATCCAAAGCTCTGATTGAAATGTGCTCATGCTATAACTTCCGTCAAAATGTTAATGAGCCAACTCGTATAGCAAAGAAAAGTGCAACTTGCCTTGATACAGTTTTTACTAACTTTGATGGCACAAATCTCCAGGTTGACGTAAGGGAGTTTGGTTTCTCAGACCATAGGGGGGTTTTATTTACACTTTTAAAACAAGATCTCAACACCAAAAATCTTTTTACTATCAAAAAACGAAACTTCAACACTAGCAATATGCAACTCTTTAAAATGGAATTGCAAAACACTGATTGGACTGATATTATAAAATCTAAAACGAGTGTAGATCAAAACTATGAAGCATTCCATGACTATTTACAAAAGGTTCTTGAACATACAATACCTAAAAACAAAATTACAACAAAAAGGAAATATAGAACTTGGCTTACTAATGGAATAAAAATAAGTTGTAAAAACAAACGCGCATTAAAATTACTAACCGCACAAACAGATAGTAGCATACTACAAAAATATTATAAAACATACGAGAAAGTACCTAAAAAAACCGTTATACATTCCAAAAACTATATTACATTAAACGGATGAACAAAGCACATAAAAAATAAAACTAATGTGGCAAATAGTAAGAGAGAGAACTAATAAATCACATAAAAAAAATACGCAAAAATATAACACTCAACAGTGATAACAAAAAAGTAGATACGCCGATTTCAGTTGCTGAAACCCTGAATAGTTTCTTTGTGGCTGTCGGAGCCAATCAACTCAATAGTACAGATGGCTTTGGTCCGCCTGTCATATCTCCTACCTCTAATACGATGTTTCTAGGACCAGTTGACGAAAAGGAAATTACTAACACGATAAAAAAGTTAAAAAATAAAAATAGCTACGGAATTGATGAACTACCACCGACTCTAATTAAACACTGTTCTGAAGAACTTACGGCACCTCTGACTAAACTTATTAACCAATCTTTTGACGAAGGTATTTTTCAACAATTGTTAAAAATATCAATCATAAAACCGATTCCTAAGAAGGTCAACGCTGAGGATCCAAGTCATTTTAGACCGATTGCTCTATTGCCCACTTTTGCAAAAGTTTTCGAGATGGTTATGGCATCACGGCTTAGCTCGTTTTGCGAGAAATATGATATATATGACCAAAATCAATATGGCTTCCGAAAGTGTCGTTCGACTACCTTTGCCGTTTTTAACTTTACCCGAGAATTTTTTGACCCCTTGAACAGACGTGATTATGCAGCTTCTTTAATGCTCGATATGAGTAAAGCATACGATAGAGTATCACATAAAATATTACTTGATAAACTGTATGGCGTGGGGGTTAGAGGCACAACTCATAAATGGTTCACCTCATACTTAAAAGATCGCGAACAGCTGGTTGAAGTGGAACATTTTGATGCTACCAAAAGAACTCTTACAAGTGTCAGGTCCCAGAGGCTGGTCGCGCAAGGCTCTATACCACAGGGGAGTGTACTTGGATGCATCTTATTTTTGATTTATATCAATGACCTCCCAAAAATCATCGACAAAAAATGCATTCTTTACGCAGACGCCATTTCTCTAATTTTTTCTTGTAAAACCAGTGACGAGTTACATAAACAATTATACACAACCATACAAACTGTTGTAGCCTGGCTAAGTGACCACCATCTACAACTAACCCTGTCCAAAACCAAAATAATCCAATTCAGGCCTCATCAAATACTCCGCTAATGATAGACTTTGCTTACGAGGGAAATAGGGTGGAATGTGTTGACTCATTTTCTTTGTTAGGTATTGTCGTCGATACTAACTTAAAATGGAAAGCGCATATATCTAATCTGTCGGGAAAATTATCAAAATTTACTTACGCCCTCTACGAATTAAAAAAGACCACTAACATAGAAGCCGCGACCAGTGCCTACTACGCCTACGCTCACGCTTGGTTAAGCTATGGAATCATCTTGTGGGGTAATGCGGACGTTAACGATCTTTTTATCTTGCAAAAGAAATGTATTAGAATATTAGTGAACATTAACAATATGGAAAGTTGCAGAACCCACTTTGTGGAACAAAAAATATTGACACTCACATCTCTTTACATACTAGAAATATGCAAATTTGTGCGAAAATACAGCTTCTTGTACCCCCAAGCAAAATCGCAATACACCCGCGCCATTAGCTTACGACACAGAGACAGACTTGCGCTGCCCTCTTATACTATGCAAATGTGCAGCTCGGGTACGTATTCCATGTCTATTAAGATATACAACAGACTCCCAAAAACCCTCACCAATGAAAACAAAGACTCCCTATTCACTGCTAAGTTAAAAAACTATTTAATAGCCAAGAGCTACTATTCTCTGCAAGAGATTTTCAAAGACAAAAACAAATAGGGCAATAAGAACATTATTTTCTTCTTTATAAATAATGACCAGAATTGTATTTTTATTAGGTATCTATTATTGACATTGATTCCCTTTAATTTAGTAGGACATTTAATATTGTTGGTAGGTAGGTACATATTTTTATTTTTATTATTAATATTTTATTTGACATTTTTATTATTCGATATTTGACATTCTAATATTATTGTCATTGGAGTATGATATTTTTTTAATTGTTATCTCATTATTGTAATTTTTTATAAATAAATAATGTTTAGTATTATACATATTGTGGTGCCCTAACAGGGTTCATGTGATGGACCAATTTATTTGTAACATCTTGTATACTATGTGAAACAATAAATGAATTATGAATTATGAATTACTCAATACTTAAAATTATAATTAATACATCTTTATTCACATTACAATTTCTGGCCTAACTTAAACCTTAATATCTGCTGTCATAATCCGATGTTCTACTTAAACCTGGAAATGGATCGAAAAGAATAGCCAAGGATTGGGATCACTGTCGTGCATTTGGAGAGGCCTCTGTCCATTAGTAGACTGACGTCATCACATCATTATCACACCATCATTGTCTGTAGGTACAGTAGGTATCTTGGCTTGCTGATATGCTATATCAAATCTCATTCGTTTTAGTAACGTCTCTTCTGTCATGTTCATGGTCAGAATTAACAGAACGTTGCTGCAGTCCGCCTTATTTTACTTGGCTAGCCCCAAATGATAATTGCGTCCAAGTACATTATCCTCAATGATTGCGTCACCTGCTCCTGCTTCAAAAAATGGTCTCTAGACTGCCTTTTACTACCTCCATCGTACCGTCAGAACTTCATTGTAATTTAGAAATCTTGTAGTTCCAGTCTTCAGATCAGTTAGTTTACTTTTATTAATAACTAGCTGACCCGGCGAACTTCGTAACGCCTAACAGTTTTTTTTTTCGTCAGCTTTCCATTTTTTAATTATTTATTCTATTATTCGGGGCGGAGACAAATCCAACAAATTACAAACCATGAAACTCGGTCCAGCCGTTCTCGAGTTATAAGTGTTGTAAGAAATACGACTTTGTTTTATTTTATGGAACGAGCATGTGGGCGAGGTTCACAGGAAGGCCAGAGCTGATTTTAGGGAATGGGTATTGTGTGGTAAACCTAGGTCCGGCACCATGTACTCTCAAATGTGTGAGAGCAAAAGAATATTTAAGTCCCGCTTAAAATGGTGTCAGGATCACCAGGAGCAGATAAGGATGGATGCACTGGCTACGAAATATTCTAAGGGTGACTTTCGGGGCTTCTGGAAAGACACTAACAAAATTAACGTAAAACCTGGGCTTCCTGTGAGCATCTATGGTGTGAGTGACCAGAAGGACATCGCAGATATCTTTAGGGATCATTTTTTAGTGCAGTCCACTTTGGGCCCGCCGAGTTTACACAATAGTGATAAATTAAACGGAAAGGTTAAGGTTCAATTTAATGCAAAAGAAATTAAATACATGACTAAAGGCAAATCACCTGGTCACGACGGCCTGAGTGTGGAGCACTTGCAGTATGCCGGTCCACGGCATAGAGTACTGGCAATGTTCTACTCACTGTGCGTGAGCCACTCTTACATGCCGGCAGATCTCATAAGAACGGTTGTAGTACCCGTAGTAAAAAATAAAACTGGCGACATAGCCGATAAAGGGAATTATAGGCCTATTTCCTTAGCTACGATTGTGGCCAAAGTGTTTGACGGTCTGCTTAATGCACAGCTGGACAAATACATAAACCTGCACGATAACCAGTTTGGTTTTAGACCTAAACTATCTACTGAAAGTGCAATACTGTGCCTTAAGCACATCGTCAGATACTATACGGATCGAAAAACACCTGTGTATGCTTGCTTCCTCGACCTGTCCAAGGCATTTGATTTGGTTGCGTATGACATTCTTTGGGAGAAATTAAGAAGCATTAACTTGCCGAATGAAATAGTTAGCATATTCCAGTATTGGTACGCGCACCAGATTAATAACGTCAGATGGGCGGGGGCAATGTCTGAGGCATATCAGATGGAGTGCGGTGTGAGGCAGGGCGGGTTGACCTCGCCAACGCTGTTCAACCTATATCTGAATGAGCTGATTGTCGCGCTCAGTAGCCTACATGTCGGCTGCCATGTCGACGATGTAAGTGTCAATAATCTGAGTTACGCTGTCGACATGGTGCTGCTGAGCGCGTCTGTTTGTGGCCTAAATAAGCTGATGAGGGTCTGTGAGGAGTACGCTGAGCGGCACGGCCTTAAATACAATGTCATGAAGAGTCAGTTCATGGTATTTGAGATCACTGGTGCTAGATGTCCAGAGAGCATACCAAATGTCATGCTGAACGGAGTCTCCTTAGAGCGAGTGACGCAATTCAAATATTTAGGACATATAGTGACTACTGATCTCAAGGATCATGTTGACATCGAGAGGGAGCGGAGGGCTTTGTCACGAAGGGCGAATATGTTGGCTCGAAGGTTTGCGCGGTGTTCGGACGGGGTAAAAATTACTCTATTCCGAGCATATTGCACGTCACTGTACACCTGTGCCCTGTGGGCCAACTACTCGCAGAAAGTGTACAACGCCCTTCGTGTCCAGTTTAACAACGCATTCAGGGCTGTATTGGGGCTGCCCCGCTACTGCAGCGCCTCGGGCATGTTCGCAGCGGCACGCGCGGATTGTTTTTACGCGACTATGCGCAAGAGGCGCGCGTCTCTGGTGCGCAGGGTCTGGGCCAGCTTCAATGCCGTCCTGCGAATGATTGCGGATAGGATTGACTGCCCCTTTATCCGTAACTGCTGCAACGGACATGTTGCTGTAGTTTCGGGTAAGGCGGCAATATATTAATATATTAATTGAATACTCTTATTTTATTTTATTTCATTTTATTAATTCAATTTATCTATCAATTCAATTATATTACAATTTAATTTATTATTCGGTTTGTAATGTAATGTAATTTAATTAATTAACTTATAATAATGCAATAGGTATAACTTATCATGTAATTAATTGTAATTGTCTTTGTGTTGAAAATGTAGCTTATGGGTTAACGTTACCTGAAATAAATGAATTTATTTATTATTTATTTATTTATATATAAAGAAGATTAAATAGATATGTAGCGAATCCTAAGTTTAAGGAAGCTTACGAACACATTTTTTTCACATCAAAATAATGTATTTGCAATGTCTTTGTGTTTGACTCTACATGACAATAACATGACAACCGTCTTTAAAATAAATTATTTTTAATTCTTCATTAATAGCACTAAGGAGTGTTGATATCAACTTCGAAGCAAATCACCCCCAAAATAGTTTTCTACCCCTATTTAACCCCGCTAGGGGATAAATTTCAACAAAATACAAAACATGTCTTCCGTCAATGCTGTTAAAGAATGTTTATGCAAAATTTGAAGTAGATTGGACCATGGAATCACGTTGTCCCATACAAACTTTGCCCCCCGGTTTCACCCACTTTGGGGTTGAATTTCGCAAACTCCTTTCTTATCGAATGCCTACGTCACACAAAAAATACACACTCCAAGTTTCAGGTCTCTACGATCAGCGGCTTAGGCTGTGCGTTGATCCGTCAGGCAGTCATTCAGGAAAAAGCATTTAAATGTACAGATTATGACTGAAACAATATGATTTATATAAGGTCCGATTTTCTTAGCACTCATCCTGCTAACCTGTGACTATATAGGTAAAAAGCAATCGTGAAAACCAACTTTCAAATGTGTATCATAAAAACTAAAAAAAATGAAAATAAAAATACAAAATAACAACATCGACTTCATATTGCATAAACTCGTCCATCTTCAATACGTATAACCATCTGTGATCATCTGTCTTATTCCTTCCTCTTGTACAGAGCGAGAAAGAACTAACCAGACGTGAAAAATGGCCGGAGTTCATTCATAAACTTTACTACACGGTTAGATGTTTGGCTTGTTTACCTTTAACATTGTTAACTTAAAATAAGGGTTTAAATGTAGCTTAGTGCAAATTTTCTAATTTGAAAATCTACATCATTTAGAACAAGCCAACTTAAAAAATGCAAAGTCTTCGCTAAGTAAAAGGTAAATTAGCAGCTTACCAATGGTAAAACCAGTAAAACGGCCCTTATATCAGCTTATTCCATATAAGGTAGTGATTCAAATTTCCCATCACACTTTCACAGGCTGTGGACTGACGACCTATCCAAAATCATGTTAAGATTGTTTTAGGTATGCGACTTTATTATTGAGAAAGGTAATTAAATTATAGCTAACCATGAGGATGAAATTTTACAATGCACTAGTTACAATGATATTGTTGTGTATTAATGTTATAGACTATGAAATTGAAATTGAAATTATTTATTCTGTATGAAGGCCCTCCTCCTGGCACTTATACACGTCCCAAAATATAACTTAGCCCTACCACCGCTTCGGGACTACATATAGGCTGGTGATGAGAAGAAACGGCGCAACAAACTCAGTCACCTTTGTCAGCCTGATTTTACAGGAAATAGATTTTACAAGACAATAGTAAGTGCGAGCTAGGCAGTTCAAGTCCATACACTCTTGTCGCTTAAATAATCTTCTAATTTGTAATGTCATAAGGACTTTTTTAATGTTGATTTTGAACTCATGGATCGGTGGTTCAACAAGAGTTTGTGGTAATTTATTGAAAAATTTTATACCATTCCCGTATTATGGAATTACCAACTTTTTTTAATCGGCACGGAACGGCAAGTTTAGATTTTTTAAAAGTTAGTTTATGTGAATAATGGGCATTGTAATAATGCTCCAGCATATAAAAAAATGCTTAAAACCGAGTGTGCCCACACAGACATGAAGGAAGGCAGCTTAAAAATAAAAGAATTACATTGCCCAATTGATGTCTATCACTTATTGTAACAACCTACTCCTAACTCCTTATTAGTCTACTAAACACCAAATCATTTTTTTTAATTGCCGCGTGGGTGAATCATAATGTTACAAAACTATTCCCGACTATCACTAGCAATATTGATAGTCGGGAGATTTGATGAAGAATAGGATTAATCATTTAACCTGATTCTTAACATACTTACATGGTGTACCTAATTGAAATACTTAATGCAAAACCTTCTAGGGGCTGCTTTGGGTGATGAAATAGGGATGTTTTTTTTTTTTTTTTTTTTTTTTTTATTTGAGATGGGCTTACTCTTGACCCCAATCTTGCTCTAGAGCATAGATGTCAAAAATATTTTCACTCCTCAACTCTACAATATCAGCCGCTTATGTACTAATCGTTTAGACTATTAACATCCATGTATACTACCTCGCTACCTTGTAAATATTTCAAAACATTTTAGGTTCCATTTTCCTAAAAAAAAAGAATCATGATTCTCCCCTCTCCCAAGGGAACATGCTGAATTTCAGGATATAAAGTATACTTCGAAGTTCGAAGTATGAACTCAAATTATCCTAAGATTCATTTGAATTTATTCAGTAGTTTCGGTTCGATCAAAACAGATAATACAGACAGACAAATAATATTTAAATAAATAAAATTTTGGTTTCAAATTTTAAAATGCAAAAATACTTCATACAAATTCTCATGACAAACAATTAGAGTCCTTACTTTGAACCACATTTTGAACTTTTTTTCAACTTTAATTATATCGATTATAAACACACACTACTGCATACTCATTGCAATATTTAAAGGCAAAATCACACACCTTTTGTTAATAAATTGATTAAATACAAATTTTAATAAAGATTGTATTAATCAGTACACTTGAGAGCAAGGAATTCGCATTACTTACTTACGACACATTAAAAATATACAAACGGTGTCATGTCTTTAAATCCTTCTAAATCATTAATCGTAAGTATTCTAAGTAAAAAGCATAACTTTTTTTACCAAGCATTTTAAAATGGTGGTTAGTCTACTTTCAATTCAATAAGTAAAGTATGCAGAATGATGCTACAAAATTTACTCGAACATGCGGAAATTACTCAGAACCCCAAAAAGAAAAAAACAGATAAGAAAACTCTTACTAATTATTTAATTGTGGTAATACTCTTAGCTTCCATAATTAAATATTAAACTTTCAATCCCTATTCATTGCACGCAAGTGTAATGTGTAACAAGATATGTCAAGTTAGGAAATTTAGGTTCACACACTATATGGCACATTATGCAAAAATACAAGAAGCAAAGTCACTTCATATTGAGTATAAAGCTATATTTACACTGTAATATATTTTTGAAAACTTTTTTAGATAGAATATGTATAGGGTAATATTCTTAGGATTCGCGCATATACTATAGACTATGTGAAATAGTTTATTGAATGTTATTATTGTCTGTCGAGAGAATCTGATAATGTTTTACTTTACTTATGAATATTTGAAATAGTTAATCCAAACTTTCATAACCAAAACCAAGTTGATGAATTTGAACTTTTAATTAATTTACGTTTGGTTAAATTTAAATAAAGCCAGTACAACTAGCATTAAACAGTGTGCACTCTCCTTAACGTAAACGTGCAACTAACGCTTACGTCACGTTACTTTCAGTGGACGCCTTGTTCCCGGTTAATACTGACCTACCTGTGATAATAAGTGAATACATTTAATAGGACCTGTAAAAACTGTTGTCGTTAAATTAGTTAATACGCGTTACGTCTAATATTCTTACTATTTAATTATGGTGATATTCCTCATATTTGTGTGTGCCCTGCAAGCCCGGGATACAACTAGAAATAAGTACCCATTACGGTATAGTTGTAAACAAATCATTGAGGATATTCATAATTAATTGTAAATAATATAAGATTCGTAAACGTTTTGTTTTAATGCTAAAGTGTGTGCCCTGCTGGTCCGGGATACAGCCAGAATTAAGTACCCTATTTTGGTACGGCTGTAAACTGAAGCATAAACAATACATTATCTAATCAAATTGCATCACGATTAAAAATTAACCGTTTACGTCTAACGAAAAAACATTATGTTCACTGTCTCAGTGTGTGCCCTGCAAGTTCGGGATACAACTAAAATGGGTACCCAATTTGGTACAGTTGTAAACTGAAGCATGAACAAGCATTTAATCAGCATGGAATATTCAGAAATAAAAACAGTTCCGTTATTTTTATAAATAGCGACGTTTTACCTGAAAATAAAACGTTTATTAAACATACTTACCTTATTCAAAGCCTTTTACATGAGAGTAGCATCCGCGTTTCCGGTTCGAGTACTAGACATGACTCATGGTCTGACCACGTGACCCACGTTTCCGCAGCCCGCCACCGCAGCTATGCAACACTAGCGCCACCACAGGCAGCTCGAAGGATTGATCGATATTCGTGTCATTGCGTTTTATTGTCACCAGGCAGGTTTAAAAAGCAGGCTTTGAATAAGATAAGTATGTTTAATAAACGTTTTATTTTCAGGTAAAACGTCGCTATTAAACAGTACTGTACCGTTATTCAAAGCCTTTTACATGAGAGACGTGTTTATTATCGCCTGGTGGCGCTGTGTACTGTGTAGTCGCTAATGTGATCAATAATAATAAAATATGATGATATTATCTAAGCTCAATAATTAGGTTTTACAATTGCATTAGGAAGGCAAGCCACTCAAAATATAGTATAAATTTGTATAACTGAGTATCCTTAGCATCCTAGAAACTAACTTTTTGGACTTATTGTACAATACATCCAGTTGCTAGTGTGAAATGTGTTAATTTTTGCATAAGTGCAGTCAAACATTACCGATGTGTTAGTTACTATAAGCCTATTAGTTGTCATTCAGACTAATAAAACAGCGGTTTGTGTATATTTCTAAAATATTGTTGACCAATTAAACTAAACATGTTTGACAGGTCAAGCACATCTACTTTGCCTGTATGATCTTACGCAAAAGCTTATATAATAGCCCGGGTAGCAGGCTTAGCTATGAATTCGGGACCACAGAGGTGGCGATGCCAAGTCTGGCGTGCTCGCCTATCGGCTACGGAGATCGTCGATTACGCCCTCGGATTATCAAAAATATTTTTAGTCTATACTTGGTTAAAAATAAACAGTTTATGAATTAACTTTGCAACTATTTACTGCTAAGTTATAATGAAGACTGCCCAGCTCGCTTTTAAACCGATATGGTTTGAGATATTAAATGATATTGCGCTGTGATTAGGCACTGTCTAGAATGCAGTGATATAAGTTAAAGACAGAGCATAAAGTCAAGTAAGCTTGATTCATAAATTAATGCTGTAGCTTTTTGCTACGATGGCAGGTAGCTCGGAGGCTTAGCAAAAATTAAGTGCACTATTAAAGTACTAATGTTTTTTCTATTGCAAAAGATCAGCAGCGCGTAGGTCAATGCCTTAAGTTTCGCATAGGATGTTCAACTATCCCACATAGCACAATACGAGTGTAAAGTTACATGCCAGTTGCACACATGAACACCTGTCATACCGATAAACTCATTACATTTCAATCGTGTGTTCTGCTCATGAAATTTTCTATTGTAATATTAGGTATGTTACTTTTTGAGTGAAGGTGTTTTGGCCTTATGGCTCAGATGCCAAAGATAAGAATTTGAAGTATAAAATTACTCTGTGTTGTTCATCATTCAGTAAGCTAGTATAATAGTTATAATTTAGCGTTACGACTAGTTTAATAACCCGTTTTCGCTATTTTAAACACAAAGTGTATAGAAATGGCTGAAATTGGCATGACTAAGTAATCGAATGCGATTACAAATTAAAATGTACTTCACGTACGTATATCAAAACACCTACCTACATACAAGCGCTGTCTTAATGCTGAAAGCGTGTTAATCCAGCTAAAGTAAATTACGACGCAGCTCATTTGCAAGCTACAACATTTGATTCCTGGTTTATAGCACCAAGTTTTACAAAAAGAAAATGTTTCACAGAACGCGGCGAAAATCATCGTCAGACAGATTGTACAACGGTAGGTATGTGATAATAGAATGTGATTTGCTATTTTGTGTCCTTCTGTTTTGCGACGAAAATCCAAAAGCTAATCAATAAATAGGTCGATGTTTTGGTTTACATCGCATTTTGCCATTCAGCAACAACAGTTGTGTCAGACGATCACAAAGGCGCGTATGTAATACTACCCACACTTTTTGTTTGTTTTAGTTGAAATGGCAAAATAATGCAATAGCTACTTTCTTAAATGAAATTGCCAAAAATTATTTATGTAACATGTAGTAGTTGTTACGTAAGTAGGTATAACTATTACTACCAGAAAATTCGGAAACAATTCTTATTAGTGCGCATTTTTTAGGTTTGGATCTGATTAATTTTGCATATGTTGGGAAGGAGACTTTACGATTGTTCGTGGAGATTCTATCCACAATCAAGCTAGGCTAGATCTGTTTGTTAAGTCGACTGATCTCAACTGACGTCAATCAACATCATTACAACACGGATGTTGAGCGTGGGCGAAAGATGCGCAAAAGACCATTACGATTATGTACACGCACACGCATCTTTATGATGATTGTTTCGTGAAATCGCAGAGCGATCCCCACTTTTTGCCCCAGCGCTTAATATGTAGGTAGGTATTACAAGTTTTATCTAAGTAACGGAATTACGGGACACGCTGCATGGTCTTAATCTGCAGCAAACGATGAATATTTGATTGCATTAGTGTGCAACTATTTTCAATTTTACATTATGTATGGTACCTATGTGGTGTGGGTATCCGCACATTGTTATGCTACAGTTCGTACCCGAATAAATCAGTGTGGTGTCTTCAGCAAGTAGAGGTAGTACTCGCATTTTGCCTTTATGACATCTTACCGCATCGGTGCAAAGCTTTGCACATTAGATATTCCACCTGGCTTATAAAGCTCGAAAGTGTAGTATCCATGATTATCTTTAATCTTGTTTGATAAAAAATGTCCGCAACTCAGGTTTTCATACTACGGTATGGTCAACTTTGAATAAATAGCGATTTATTCATGAAATTAAGAACAATGGTGTCATAAAAGTATGACTACTTTTAAAGGCGGGGTAGACTTCCATATGTTTATTGACCGGCCTAGATGTTTTGACATCTACCTTATAGATATAACCTTTGTAAATAGGCAGGGTTTTGAGTTTACCAGAAGGAAGTCGTACTGCCGTTAAAAGATGCATGTGCTACGATCTCCCGGCTCTGAACAGTCCAATTTGTTAATGATGCTAATGTTTAGAGGGCAGCAGGTCATTGCGAAAACTTGTAATTGAACAGCGACCACGCATTAATTGCCTATTGGTCGAGGGTAAACAAAAATATCATTTTTGTTTTCTAGGTTGTTTGTAAAAAATACGGCATTATTAGAACACGACCGTGATCACAGGTGTAAAATCTAAGTCTATTGGTTTTGTACTTTAAAATCCGATCTGTCGAGTCTTTTGATATAGAAAAAAGCTGGGAGTGCGCTCCGCTGCTTTTAGCATATTTCGTGCCAATAGTACGAGTATACATATTAAAAAATGTCTGAAGTTTATCCTGATCTAGGTTGCAAAAATAATTAAAAGGTTAAATAATATCATATTAATCCTTTTAAGTAAGAGCTCGTTTCTCCTCACTGTACTGGTCAGTACCTATGATAAATGGCAACGTTAAGCCAGAACTTAAGTTGATCTCCTATCCCGATGGGATCAGGGAGATTAATTAAATTACAAAAGTTTTAATTTTTTTTACAGGGATGTGCTCTAGTATTGTAAGTACTAGAAGTAACGTAAGGCTACTTTACGACGTCATGACATTAAGTCAGATTATAATAATTTGATATCCTATCCCAGTGGGATAAGGAGGGTTATACTCTTTTATTTTTAACGTTTAGAGGATATGGGTCGGTGCCCTAGTGTCCCCATTCCAACGGAAAAATAAAGTTGGGTGGTAGTACGGCATGACTGTAGCAGCTACAGTGTAGACAGACCGTCATTTGATCTCCTATGCTGGCTGGATAAGGGAGATTTTAGCTTCTTATTCTCCATCGGCGGAGGTATAGTCATCGCCGAGCAATATACTTTCAACGTTTTGAAAACGTATGGTGGTGCGCTAGTTCACTTATTTCAACGGAAGAGTAAAATAGGTATTTGATCTCCTATCCCGGCGGGATAAGGAAGATAAGATTTATTGCTTCTTTACCTTGATCGTCGGAAGTTTCGAGACTTACCTGGTTGGTTTGGATTTCATCGACGAGCAATATACTTTCAACGTTTTGAAAACGTAGGGTGGTGCCCTAGTTTCCATATGTCAACGGAAGAGTAAAGTAGGTATTTGATATATATATATATATATCCCACCGGGATAGAAGATCCCGGTGGGATAAGGGAGATTAGTCGTTTGCTCCTTATACTCCATCACTTGCAAGACATACTTCGATGGTTTTGATTTCAATGGGATGCAATATATTTTCAACGTTTCGAGAATGTAGGGCGGAGCCCTGACATTCTCATACCGACGAAAAAGCATAGTAGGTAGCTCTTATCCCGGTGGGATAAAGGAGAGCAGGTTATGCTAGTCATCTATGAACTGGAATGTAGGGCGGAGCCCTGACATTCTCATACCGACGAAAAAGCGTAGTAGGTAGCTCTTATCCCGGTGGGATGAAGGAGAGCAGGTTATGCTAGTCATCTATGAACTGGGTCTCGTAACGTTAACAAATTCGGTATTTCCACATATTAGTTCTACCATGTTGGCCACAGGTTCACTTCAGTATTCACATGACTGAAGCGCGAGGTCTCTAGAAACGGACAGCGACAACCGCGGGCGGCGTCTGAGTGTGCGCGGCGTGTGGCCCGGCAGGAGAGGGGCACGGGGCCATCGGACTGACGCGATGCGTCGGAGTGCACGCGCAGCCGGTCCCAGGAGACGACTGCGTGGCAGGGGCAGATTTAAGGCAGCTCTACCCGACCACTGCTTCACTGTTATGACAATGACTCCCTTATCCCCTCAACTTCAACTGAAAGAAATGTTAATCCACGAAAAGAGGATACGTGAGCATGCATGTAGTTCCTTGCTCATTTCTGCTTAATGCAATAAAAATAAAACTTTTCCAACATAGGGTAGTTTATGAATATATTTTTCGAAGAAAAATATTTTAGCAAAAAAATATTCACTAAATGATAATTAGGTTTTCTAAATTGTACTCACTCAATAATACAAGCCTTACTAGTTGCAATTACTCGATACAGAACCTTGCATGTTTCACTTTTCATTTTGTTTTTCGTATACTTCTTCCAGGTTCCCTGATGTTCTTCTTGCACGCAGACAGACCTATATTTTCTAAAAACGTATACTTCTCTAATGGAAAAAACCATTAGAGGCTTAGGTAATCTAAAAAGAAAATTATATATTAAAGTGAGTAGATTGAGAACGATCTATCTCCGAACGGTAACACCGTTTTCCTTATAAAAAATCACAGACGTCATCTAACGGGAAACCCGTTACAGACTTACGTTATTCAAGAAGAAAATTCATATATCTTTTAACCGACTTCAAAAAAAGGAGGAGGTTCTCAATTCGTCTGAATGTTGTTTTTTTTTTTTGTATGTTTGTTACGCGATTACGCCGTCAATTACGGACCGATTTCAAAATTTATTTTTTAGTTTGAAAGGGTATACTCCCGAGGTGGTCCCATTTACACCAAGTCAGATTCTGATGATGGGATCCTTGGGAAATCGAGGGCAACCCTCAATTTTTATAGGCACCTATAATGTTTTGCATATATTTTCTGAATCAATGCTGATTTTTGGGTCTGGTAATCATCATGTCATGTGGCTGACCTGATGATGGAAGCCACAGAACTCCTTAACGGATAGGAGTTAGAAGATAATACTGCAATTTGTCGACAGAACGTATTTGGCAGTGTGTTGAGCAGACGTGGAGCTTATGCGGTACCAGACCGCCAATATTTATTTACTGGGGGCCTACCCGCACACCCAGTAACGAAAAATAAATTAAAAGTTCTTTTCTTATATTGACTTAGTATTTAACGCAAGACCTTATCCTATGGTAACGACACCAAAAGAGCCGCCGTTCTAGTTGGAGTGTAAGAAAACCCTTTCCTTAAGACTTACAAATTTTCGTCGAAAAATTGACCTTATATAACACCTTATTTTTATCATACCATTGGATGAGGGGTCCATAGAGGACCAACATTAGTTAAGGTTACTTTGCTGTAAAGTCATTTTTGGCGGAGTTAAGAGAAAAAAAATACAGGACTTAACACTTAAAATTGTGAAATAAAATAAGTTTAATAAAAAACTAAAAACCGACTTCAAAATGAAACTAAAAAGCGAAAAATAATATTGACTAAAACATACTTAATCAGTTCTTTTTGGAGTCGGTGCGAATGAACACATTTTAACTTTCGATGGCTGGCACCGACTCTAAAAAGAACTGATTAAGTATGTTTTAGTCAATATAATTTTTCGCTTTTTAGTTTCATTTTGAAGTCGGTTTTTAGTTTTTTATTAAACTTATTTTAAAGTACCTAAGTAGATTGAAACCAATCTATCTAACAATAGTTTAAAAACCATAAAATACTGAAAACTTACTTGGTTTAAGAAATAATTACCAATATCCAGTCGATGCCGTTATTATTGTAACGGCTTAAGAGGGTTTCCTCACCAAAACTTCAATTTTTCCTACTTTTTAGCTGCATTCTACTCCTTATTTGATGCGTATAGCGATAATAATTGAAAGACACCAAAGTAATCTTTGAAGTTTTATCTGTAAAATTATCGTTTAAAATGTGTATTTCCTCTAATTAATAGTTACGAAAACAAGCTTTTAAACGACGTCGATAAAAATGTATTCTGTGCGTCTCCTCCGTAATTAATCCTTATCTTATTATTTGGTTTCTACCAATCGGTAGGAAATCAAAAAATCTATAATTTCGTCGCAAATTTTTTTTAAATTGATCCATTATTGACAAAGTTATGGCTATTATTCATTATCTACGAACGTCTGATTCTCTGGCGTGCTGTGCGGGGCAGCGGGAGGCAGTGTGCCGCTAGCTGTCCGAGGGGAAGCCTGTGTCGCTCGTTCCGCCGTGCCGATCAATCACTGCTCGGAACAAAACAGCACGCGCGAAACACTTAAAAAAATTCGTCACTCGATAAGTGACTCGATAGCTTAGGTCGCAGAGCACTCGCTATGTATGCGATGGTTGAGGGTTCGAACCCCACCTGATTCAGTTTTTATTTTTTCAATTCATATTTTGTTTTTTTTTATTTTGCAGTTTTTTTTATTTCTAGTTGTATTTATTTATTGGTATTATGAACAAATTAAATATAAAAAATCTGACCTAACTTTATATTACTACTAACTTGCTATGACAGTGGTCTTAGTCTTAGTAGCAAGTATAATTCTGTAAGTAATAAAGAAATAACCTTAATAAAAAACACCAAAAAAAAACCCTACTTAATTTAAAATACACCACAATGTAATATCATAATATATTTTGTTTTATTTTTAAATTTAATAAGAATAATTAACAGTTTTTAAATCTAAAAAATAAAAATAACTAAACAATTTATGTTTATATACATGTTTATATACATAAATTGTTTCATCAGATATTTTATTTATCAATAGCGTAGCGAAAGACACTTGAAAGATTTCGACAAAACACCTAGCGACTTGGTAGCTTAGGTCGCAGAGCACTCGCTATGTATGCAATGGTTGTGGGTTCGAACCCCACCTGATTCAGTTTTTATTTTTTCAATTCATATTTTTTTTTTTTTTTTTTTGCAGTTTTTTTTATATCTAGTTGTATTTATTTATTTGTATTATTAACAAATTAAATATAAAAAATCTGACGTAACTTTATATTACTACTAACTTGCTATGACAGTGGTCTTAG
This sequence comes from Anania fuscalis, assembly GCA_950371115.1. Lineage (NCBI taxonomy): Eukaryota > Metazoa > Arthropoda > Insecta > Lepidoptera > Crambidae > Anania > Anania fuscalis. The sequence continues at coordinate 16,682,165 of OX493326.1, read as the reverse complement.
CAAGCCGCGGTTATGCTTAGGAATACCGAATTATTAATTTCAACCTTAGGGACATAATATTAAGGTACATTACTATTCGTCACCTAAAAATCCCTTGCAGTGCCCCCCTTACAGTATAATTCTGTAATAAAGAAATAACCTAAATAAAAAACACCAAAAAAAACCTACTTAATATAAAATACACCACAATGTAAAATCATAATATATTTTGTTTTATTTTTAAATTTAATAAGAAGAATTAACAGTTTTTAAATCTAAAAAATAAAAAAAACAACAATTTATGTTTATAAACATAAATTGTTTTATCAGATATTTTATATATCAATAGCGTAGCGAGAGACACTTGAAAGATTTCGTCAAAGCAGCTAGCGACTTGGTAGCTTAGGTGTCTAAGCACTCCCGGTCGTTGTGTATCCGATGGTCGTGAGTTCGAATCCCACTTGATTAAGTTTTTATTTTTTCAATTCCTATTTTGTTTTTTTTATTTTGCAGTTTTTTATTTCTTGTTGTATTTATTTATTCTAACAAATTAAATTTAAAAGAATCTAACTTAACTTTATATTACTACTAACAAAATGAAGAAATAAATTAACCTTAATAAAAACACCAAAAAAACCCTACTTACTATAAAATACATCATAATATATTTTGTTTTATTTTGAATTTGATAAGAATAATTAACAGTTTTCAAATGTACAAAATCATAAAACTAAACTATTTATGTACCTACATAAAATCAGATATTTTATTTATCAATAGCGAGAAACACGTAAAAGATTTCGTCGCGACAGCTAGTGACTCGATAGCTTAGAATGGTAAAGCACTTGCCCCGTGCATTCGTGGTGTGTGGTGGGTTCGGGTCCCCCCCCCCCCTGATGAAGTTCTTTTTTCAAGTTTTTAAAAATCATATTATGTTTCGTTTTTAAATTTGATTAACATTTTAAACAGTTTTAAATTCTAAAAAGTATCTCCCATGCGAATATCTTCCGGCTACTAAGTGGATGTCATTTTATTTTATGCTTTGGTGGCGCAATTTCACCATGTCGCTCAGCCTCAGTTTGTTGTGTCAGCTCGTCATTGAATGCTCCGAAACGTGTTACTTTGATATAGCCTGCAATTCTTTGGTCTACCCTAGCGATTACTTAGACTGGAAATGTCACTTTACGCATGATTTGACCGTCAGAATTTTCCTAACCTTTTTGGTGGCGTTTTGTTCAACGACTTTTAAGATTTGGTGTGTCGTATTCTTAGTACGTCTTTTAGTTTACGCACAAAAATTTATAAGGTTATTTAGGATTTTGATATTTAGTGTAATCTATGTCTTTATAACGACATTTAACTTATGCAGTGAATTTTCAGAATTATATATTTAAATAATTCATTCTGAAATTGAATCATAGTTTTGGTGGCTTAGTTTTGGTGGTTTCTTCTTTCTTCTTAATATAACAATACTATCCCATGACTAAAGACATCATTAGAAACACGCAATGCTTAATGATTTTCTCTTAGAATCTATGCTACTGTGGATCGAGCGAGGTGTCAGGTCGGGCGCACGTTCCGAAATGGGCCATTGCAAATTGGGCCCGGTCTATGCCCTGCTGAAAACCGGACGATTTATTGAGCCCGCGCTAAACCGTTAGCGCGGGCTGAATAAATCGTCTGCTGGGCGCAGCAAGGTCGTTCTAGAACAGATTCCCACGGATACTAACGCTAAGTATGTTTTTGTTTGTTCTTATTGTATTCTGTTAACTAGAGTACTAGATAGTAAATATGTTTACAAAGTAACAGTTAGTAATCTCGAAGGAAACTCACAATAATAGGATGTAAACATTCAAAATTGCTTAGTATTCTATCTGTCCCTAATTAGTTGACCACGACTGTATGTCCAGCAGTAGGCTGACGTGGGCTGATTATAATGGACTGAGTAGGGTGAATCTTGAAACGCATGAATTACGTTGTCCGGAGTTATAAAGTACCCGAGGTTTAATAATGGAACATCAAAATATATTTTTATTTAGTTCTAGGTGTATTCTAACTAATGCTTCATGGTTTTTGGCTTCATTGAATTTGCAAATAACTGTAAAAAAATAATTAGGGTAGGAAATTTGATCCCCATGGCGTGTCCATTCAATAAATTTTAATCAATCTGTAGAAAAAACTGCAACTTAGGGATAAAACCAGATGGTAAAATGCTACTTTTATATAAAAAGATTAGTCTGTAAAAAGATTAGTCAATTAGAATCTTCACTTAAGTATTTAGTTATACTTTAATTTAGAATCAAAATTTTGTCCAGATTTGAGAGTTGATTTCCGTGGTACGACACTAATCTTCACCTGCAGCTCTAGTAATAAAAAGTAGAGATACGAGTCTGCGTTGCCGCGCGAGAATCAGTCGTGAGTTAAGTGTAATGGAAGGCGGTCACTTCGCAGCATGTATCTGTCGTGGCCCGATCTTAGAATTAATCACTTCATGATGTGGCCAACCATTTCATAAAATGGTCGTTTTTCATGATGCGGCAAAGTACCCGCTGGCCACATCATGATGTTGATAGGTCAGATCAATGAATCAGTCAGCGTTTGATGATATGACCGACTACTTCATGAAATGGCCAAATGTTGGTGGTCATATCGTAAAACAGTTATATTATTCACCGGTAGAGGCGCTGATGTCGCTTTGTTATTGTGGCACAACATGGCGGCGGACAATTATTATTCTGTTCTTGTGAATTGTGAAAGTGAATAATAAGTGTAAATAGAAGATTAAATTGCAGTAAATTATCGTTAAGACATCAAGATATGTGATTTTTATGGAAATCACTCTAAAAAAAGCGGAACGTCAAATTATTGTGGAGTTCGACACGTAATTTGGAGGTTAGTTAGGTTATTTAAATCTTTCTATTTATTAGTTTCCTTTTAAAATTACAAATATTTATAATTTTTTATTTATCTATTGCCCAAAATTAATATTTAACGAATTCCAGTAACTAGTAAAAGTATTTATACCTATTTTAATGATATGGCTAAACGTTGATTGACATATTATCAAACACTGACGTTTAAACGATATGACCAATTTTGTTTGGTCGTTTTATGAAATACGAACATTTTATGAAATGGCCGGCCACATCATGAAGTGTTTAATTTTAAGATCGGGCTACGACCTATCCACGCCGAGTTACGAAGGTAAATATTTGATTCCCGTGGCATTGTTTCTATACATCGTTGATTACCGTGATAGCCATAAAAAATATTTTTATTGTTTTTAAAGATCGCTTCTTATAACAAATAAAAACTATTGATAGTGCATTATTTATTTAAGTTTGCATTTAAAATATATGTTTGTTAGTTAAAGAGCAAATGATAAAAATTGACGAACTTTGATTCCCGTGGTTTTAATGCCATGGGAATCAATCTTTCTTTATAAAATGAAGGATGCTTTGCCAATGTATTTGTGATTCATAGATAATCTTAATTTGTGTCATTACTTTGTAATTTGTTAATAACACTAAAATAGCTAGATTCAATTTTATATTTATAGAAACTTTTACATATTTCAGACAACAATTGATTTGAACTATAATAAAAATTGTTTTATTGATTCCCATGACTTGTTTTTGATTCCCGTGGTAGACAAAATTTCAATTGCTTATATTTTCGAAACTAATTGTGCAAAATGAGGGCCTATTAGATCAATATGTTAAAAAACTATCCAAATTTAACATTGTGTCATGATTTTAGCATATCTTTATAATTTAAAATTTTCCACGGGAATCAATCAAATACGCCCAATTTCAAGATTCACCCAGTAGGTAGGTAGGACTATGGTCTTTGCCTGGCATTTGTTACTAACAAACTGACTGATGCATCGGGCATTTTCTAATATGAAATGCAAACGCTCGGTCGGTTGTATCGGGCATTTCAGTCGATCCGACCGATCGTCATTTGACATTAGTAGCATCGTAAACCCTTCCCCGAAGTGTATCGGTGTATCAATTTCTCTAATGGGAGGAATGGCTTGCACAGGTTTGTCTATTTGCTTTGTCACCTTCCATAAAGAGTAGTCTGTACTACGGTCACTGGTCAAATGCTCAATCAATTCTTTACAATTTTCAAATTTAAAGTTTTCATAGTGACTAAGGTTATTTCTTACAATAACGGCGCTACCACCTCTAGCACGGTTGTTGGAGTGCAGTGCATGATAGACGTCGTATCCTTTGAATGTTATATGAGATTGTTTGGTAAAATGTGTTTCTGATACAAGGCATATGTCAATGTTTTGTGTGACTAGAACTACTTGCAGCTAATTTTGGTCTCTGAGTAGTCCATTGGCATTCCAAGCCATAATTTTTAAGTTGTGAGTCATTTTTTAGGTTTTGATGCGCAGTTTTGGCACTGTTTTCCAGTTTTTTTAGTCGTTCATCAAACGAAGACATATAGTTTTTGGATTTGATCTAATTTCGCAGCACTATCAGTAGGTACATTTGCATCATCGTTATGTATAATTGATTTTGCTTGTGCGTAGGTATTTTTTTTTACTTACATTAATAATAATTATTAGCATGATTGGCAGGATGTTGTTCACCGCAGTGCAAACATTTTGGCTTCTCGTCTGCAGGTTTTCTGCAGTCTCGAGTAAGGTGTTTTCCAGTGCACTTTACACATCTTGGTTCTTTTGCGCAGTATTTCTGGGTATGACCATACGCCTGGCATCGTTTACATTGAGGGACAAGTTTGTGCTTTTCCATGGGTGTATTTCTACCTTACACCCTAATATGGACGTGATGCGATATATTTTATCAATCCCATCCCATCCCATCTTCTGACATGCCCTGCGTGTCCCTACACCTGCACACGCGAAGATCTTTGCAAGGCCACCGATAATGCTATATCAGTGGTTAAGTTTTGGTCTTCACACATATGAAAGCCTGAGTCGATATGCAAAGAAGAAGATCAAGTTTCACACCTCCAAGTTAAAGCTTTATAACCACCGTATAGAACAAGTACAATTTTACGACACAAATTATTGTAAACGTTTTAAAATGTATCAAATATAATATTTTGTAATACATTTTTGGGCACACCAAAAATGTATTACAAAATAATATATTGACATAACAAACAATTTCTTCATATTTTGATTTTATGATGAAACTATTAGAAATGCACTATTAGCACTAAGCCACGAATACATTTAAATAACATAGGTAGGCAACACAAGCATATTTTGTCTAATCTTAGTGACCATTATATTTGGTCGGATTCGCGCTGACAGTCTGACAGACAGCTGATCCGACCAGAATAACAAACACAAACTTTTTTTTGGTTTCAAACTGTAACACGTCGTTAAATGTTTTTTATTTTTCTTAATTTATAAAGCATTATTTAATAAGTAAGATTCATTTTCTACAAAAATCTTATTATTATACCACATAACTCCAAATATCGAATTATTTTCAAACGACTTCGCGATCGAGTTATGCAGGACAATTTTTTAAAATCAATAAGCAAGAAATGACATTTCATGTGTCCAGCATTTATTTTTTTAAATGTCATAAGCAATTGGAATGTTGGAATATCTAAAATTGATTGAAATAAACATTTTGCTATATTATTGTGTTTTTATTTTACGCGAACACGAAACACGAACGCTGTAAAGTGTTCGAAACGTCAGGTTAAATAAAATGTTAATAAATCGCGAAATAATCCGTAAAAGTAGTTTCATTTTAACATTTTTCTGTTAATAGAAACCATGTTTACGCATTAGTTTGCTAATATTTTGCATTGGCAAGAGACTTTTACAAAACCGTTAAAATTTTAATACATAGGCATAACACTAGCACTCAGTATAATTCATTCTGATACTCTTCTACAATTGTCTGTGGCCTCGATGGAATCCCGCGATTTCGATGTTGTTTCGCGTTAAGGTTCAAATCGAACCTTCGGTCGGGGAGCGGTCGGATCCGAACATTTGGATGGTACATTTCGCGCTAGACCCCCTGGTCATCTATTGAGATCCTTACAAGCATCTAACGAATTTTTTTAAAGTGATAATTAGTTTCGGTGGCGGAATTCAGTTTCGGTGGCGTTATGTTAAAATTAGGTGGCACAATTTCAAATATGTTATGTTTTACCCTAAAGATTAGTATTATCAATTTATTTCGTGTGAAAACTTAAAACAAAATTTGCCATCAAAACTGACAAAAAGTCGCATGTGTTGATATTGATCCTTTTAAACTTTGACTAGTCTGTATAGGGAATGCAAAAAATCACCATCTTTTAATTTTAAACATTTATTTTTAAATGATAATACATCATTCCTTCTATTTTAAATGTTTAGAAGTACACATTAATGTACAACCTCCTATGTTATTATTTAATTTTTCTAATAAACCACATAGTTTTTTTAATAATTACAGTGAAATGTCGTGAGACATCGTAAAAAGCGAAGGGACGTCTACTGGCGAAAATGCCCACAATATAAAATCAGATTATTATCACCAAAAGGCTGGTCACATTGCCACACTCTATACTTAGCTAACTATGGTAGTATACCGTAACATTAAATAGAAAAAACGATGGCTTCGACAGAAACACTTGAAAGATTTCGCCAAATCGATTAGTGGTTGGATAGCTTAGTAGAGGAAACACACGCCCGGTAATCCGAGGTCGTGGGATCGCATCTCACTTGAAGCAGTAACTTTTTCAAGTTTTTTTTTCAATTTTTACTATATTTTACTTTTAGATTTGATAAGAAGAATTAACAGTTTTCAATCTTAAGATAAAACAAATAAAAACCGAAACTATTTATAACATGAAATCAGATACTTTATATAAATGACAAAAACCTATAAATAAAATATCTCAGGCTGTTCCCCTAGCCAATGTTAGTTAGTTACGCCTAGTTAGCTTACGCCAACCTACGATGTACTCGTGGCATGATTAAGCAAATACAAACGTAAAGCACGGATCGTAGAATAATTATTATAAGAGGCGGCCAGGCGGCAGAGTAAAATAATTTGCTCGCAACTTTCGCCGCCTACACATTATTATTACCTTACGCACATTACATTTTGACAAGTCACGCGGAATATTTTGGAAAAACATAATAAATTAGCCGTAAATAAATAAGGTAACGAAAATACATAAATTATAGCGATAACTATAGTTTATTTTATCAGTTATTAAAATATTTTTGCCAGAACCGAATACTAAAATTTAAGTATTGTTTTCTAGCAATTACCTACCATGCTACGTTTATTAATAAATGGTTTTTAATAATACTAGAATTTAAAAGTGTAATTTTTCTTTATTGAATTTAAAAATAAAACAGTATGAATTGAAACAAAATTTACCAACTACAGGTAGGATTCGAACCCTCACCCATTGAATCTTGAAAGGCGGGCGAGTGCATTTCCAACTACGCTACCAAGTCACTAGCTGTTAAGTCGAAATCTTCAAGTGTTTCTCGCAGATTTTTTTTTATCAATGATGCAGCATTGATCAGGCAATTTGCGGATACTACACCCGATAGAAATATTGTTACAATTTTTATTTATAGGTTTTTGTATAATATAATGTTATATAAAGTATCTGATTTTATGTTATAAATAGTTTCGGTTTTTATTTGTTTTATCTTAAGATTTAAAACTGTTAATTTTTCTTCAAACGTCAAACCGACGTCAAACCGACTGATGGCGGGATAACCATCACAACTCGAGCGTAGCAAATAAATACACAGACCGGTGTCGGGCAGCAGCGACACCGGTAAAATTAGCTACGCACTGCGATTGCCAACCCGCATGCCCAGCGTGGCAATTATGGGCAATCCCCTCCAAATATGTCGACACAGACCGGACCACGGCCCCTAGTTCCCGGCCGCCCTGCTATGCCTGACCACGGCGGCGGTCATGGTAAGTGCAGGGAAGGGGGTGCGAAGAATCCCCGGGTTACGGAAGGCCGCCATAAACAACTGACCCTGGCAACGTACAACGGACGCACGCAACGGCTCGATGAACACCTTTTTTTTTTTTTTTTTTTTTTTTACGTCAGGGAAATGCTTTACGCATACCACTCCAGCCGCGGGGGCGGCCGGGGGTTATGTGGGACTCCGGACGTCTGAAGTGAGATGCCGTATACCCACTAAAAACCTGACGGTGTCCACCGGTGCCATTAAGTGAGTAGAAACTACGGGTCAGCGCCCCGGGCGTTTACCCCGGGCATTCGTCCGCAGTTCCTCCTCTGGCTGTGGCTCGCTACACGCAAGCGCCACCCGGCTTCAGAGAGAAAAAATAGTTCTCCCCGGTCTCCAGCTAAACGGCGCGCGGGACACGCGCCACGCCGTCACAGGCCTCTTTCAACGGACGGCCGACACCCCCGTGTCGGTCGCCCTAGGCCCATCAGGGAGGGGCAATTGGAGGCCGTACTGCCTCCTACGGCGCCCATAGCGTCGGCGGCGGATCATTGGGGCGTCAGCCGAAGCCTCTCGTTCCCTCTCCGCTGCTTCCTTCTGCGAGACAACCTTCTCACAGAAGGTGAGCACCGCTTGCCACGCCTCCTTGCTGTCTACCATGCGGGTCACTACCGCCCCGACTGAGAGGTCTTGCCCGATTTCCGCAACGAGGATTCTGCGCTCAGCTGTCCAGGCTGGGCATACCTCCAAGGTATGCTGCGCTGTGTCCTCCGCTGCCGTGCAATGATGGCACTTAACGCTGTCTTCCCGACCAATCCTGCATAGGTAATTCCTAAAACATCCATGGCCCGTCAGTATTTGGGTCAGCCGATACGTGATTTGACCATGCTGCCGCCGCACCCACTTCTCCAGCACCGGGAAAATTGCCCTTATGGCACGGTGCCCATACTTGCTGCGTTCTAGCTGGTACTGCCACTTACGTAGGGCCTCCTCTTCGAATTTCATGCGCTCCGCCTGAATTTCCCGAAGCGCTGGTCTCTGACCTTAGGACCTTTGGTCTCCACGCCACTCGTAGACTGCGGCAAGGACCAGGGAATCCAGTTCCCATGGCAAAGTTCCGGCCAGGGTGAGAGCCGCGTCTCCCGCTATGGTGCGATATCCTCTGACAAGCTCGATGAACACCTGGCACAACTGGAAGAGGAACTCGGACGGATAAGGTGGCATATTCTTGGGCTATGTGAAGTCCGAAGAGAGCGGGAGGACACCGTAACCCTTGAATCGGGCCACCTTATGTACTACCGAGAGGGAGACCAGCTATCCCAGGGTGGCGTAGGGTTCCTGGTACACAAAACCCTCTGTGACAATGTTGTAGAAGTGTCGAGTGTGTCGAGCAGGGTTGCGTATCTCGTTATCAAGCTAACCGAGAGGTATAGCCTCAAGGTTGTGCAAGTTTACGCACCGACCTCGACACACTCTGACGATGAAGTGGAGGATATGTTCGGAGACATATCCAAGGCTTCACCACCAAGGCCCACTACAACGTTGTTATGGGGGACTTCAACGCCAAAGTGGGAGTACAAAATTGCAACGAATCGGTAGTAGGATCCTTTGGTTTTGGCAGTAGGAATTATAGGGGGCAAATGCTTGTCAACTTTCTCGAGAGAGAGGGGCTTTTCTTGATGAATTCTTTCTTCAAGAAACAGCCCCAAAGAAAGTGGACATGGCGAAGCCCCGATAATAAGACAAAAAATGAGATCGACTTCATCATGACGGATAAGAAGCATATATTCAGAGACGTCTCAGTGATTAACAGGTTTAATACCGGCAGTGATCACCGACTTGTCCGAGGTTCTCTGAATATCAACTTTAAGCTCGAACGTGTCCGCTTGATGAAGTCCAGGCTCCGTCCTAACCTGCTCCAAACCATCGTGGGATCCGAAACGTTCCAGACCAAACTGGAAAACCGATTTGCTGTCATGGAAACCACAAATGCTGTTGATACAAACCAGGCCCTCGAAAAAGTGGTCGGAATTCTCAGGGAGGAAGGTACGAGATTTTGCGCAACTCAGCGTAAAGGCAAGAAGTCTAATTTTTCGAATGAGACTCTTAGGCTTATGAAGGAACGACGTGAGGACCCACCTGTCACTTCGTCCAAACAAAGGGCTCTCAACAAGAAGATTGGCAAACTAGTACGCTACGACCTCCGATGCTCCAATACACGCTCAATTGAACGAGCGATTGAGCAAAATCGGGGATCGAAAGTGTTTGTCCAGTCTCTCGGGAGAAGCAACTTGACGAAGTTGACAACGGCCAGTGGCGTAGTCGTTGCTTCAAGGCCGGAGATTCTTTCGGAAATTGAAAACTTCTACAGCCAGCTATACGCCTCGCATGCATCTCAACCTGATCCCGAAAATGAGGATTCCAGAGCCACATTGACCCGCCACTTTACCGAAGACTTGCCAGAAGTCAGCCTAGGCGAAATTGAGATGGCTCTTAAACAGCTCAAAAACGGAAAAGCCCCTGGTGAGGACGGTGTTACATCTGAGCTCCTTAAAGCAGGTGGTAAACCTGTGTTGAAGGAACTCCAACACATCTTTAACACTGTTCTCTTTGATGGGAGAACTCCGGAGGCGTGGAGTAGGAGTGTTGTCGAGTTGTTCTTCAAAAAAGGAGACAAGACCCTATTGAAGAACTACCGACCCATTTCGCTCCTAAGCCACGTCTACAAGCTGTTCTCTAGAGTCATCACAAACCGCCTTGCGCGAAGACTCGACGAATTTCAACCACCAGAGCAGGCCGGGTTTTGAGGAGGATACGGCACCATAGACCACATCTTCACAATGCGGCAGATTATACAGAAGTCCGAAGAGTACAATCGACCCCTGTGCTTAGCATTTGTGGACTATGAGAAGGCGTTTGACTCTGTCGAGACCTGGGCTGTTCTGGAATCCCTGCAGCGATGCCAAGTCGACTGGCGATATATCCAAGTGTTGAGGTGTCTCTACAATGCAGCCACAATAGCCGTCCAAGTACAGAACCAGCAAACTAAACATATCCCCTTACATCGAGGTGTGAGACAAGGGGATGTTATATCCCCAAAATTGTTCACAAATGCCTTGGAGGATGTGTTTAAAATGCTGGACTGGAAAGGACAAGGCATCAACATCAACGGTGAATACATCTCACACTTGCGATTTGCGGACGACATCGTCATCGTGGCCGAAACGTTGCAGGATCTACAATCCATGCTGAACGGCCTTGCTGATTCTTCTCAACGCATCGGTCTGCGGATGAACCTGGACAAAACCAAGGTTATGTTCAACGACCACATCATTCCGGAACCGATTGCAGTGCAAGGCAGTGATCTCGAGGTTGTTAAGGAATATGTCTACCTCGGGCAAATTTTGCAGTTGGGCAGAAACAACTTCGAGAGAGAGGCCAGTAGAAGAATGCAGCTGGGCTGGGCAGCATATGGGAAATAACGTCGAGTATTTACGTCGCCCATTCCACAAAGTCTTAAGACGAAAGTTTTCAATCAGTGCGTCCTACCCGTCATGACATACGGAGCCGAAACGTGGACACTCACGATAGGGCTGGTCCACAGATTTAAAGTCGCTCAGCGAGCTATGGAAAGGGCTATGCTCGGAGTTTCTCTGAGGGATCGGATCCGAAATGAGGTAATCCGTCAGAAAACTAAAGTCATCGACATAGCCCATCGAATAAGCAAGCTGAAGTGGCAGTGGGCCGGCCATATTTGTCGCAGAACCGATAACCGCTGGGGTAAACGAGTTCTTGAGTGGAGACCGCGTGTCGGCAAGCGTAGTGTGGGACGCCCTCAGACTAGATGGAGTGACGATCTTCGCAAGGTTGCTGGCAGGAGCTGGATGAGAGTAGCCGTGGATCGTACAGAGTGGCGTGCAATTGGAGAGGCCTATGTCCAGCAGTGGACTAGTGTGGGCTGATGATGATGATGATGATGAATTTTTCTTATCAAATCTAAAAGTAAAACATAGTAAAAATTGAAAAAAAAAACTTGAAAAAGTTACTGCTTTAAGTGAGATGCGATCCCACGACCTCGGATTACCGGGCGTGTGTTTCCTCTACTAAGCTATCCAATCACTAATCGATTTGGCGAAATCTTTTAAGTGTTTCTGTCGAAGCCATCGTTTTTTCTAATCAATGTTGCGGTATACTACCGTAGTTAACTAAGTATAGAGTGTGGCAATGTGGCCAGCCTTATGGTGATAATAATCTGATTTTATATTGTGGGCATTTTCGCCAGTAGACGTCCCTTTGCTTTTTACGATGTCTCACGACTTTTCACTGTAATTATTAAAAAAAACTATGTGGTTTATTAGAAAAATTAAATAAAGACATAGAAGGTTGTACATTAGTGTGTACTTCTAAATATTTAAAATAGAAGGAATCATGTATTATCATTTAAAAATAAATGTTTAAAATTAAAAGATGGTGATTTTTGCATTCTTCATACAGACTAGTCGAAGTTTAAAAGGGTCAATATCAACACATGCGATTTTTTGTCAGTTTTGATGGCAAATTTTGTTTTTGAGTTTTCACACGAAATAAATTGATAATACTAATCTTTAGGGTAAAACATAACATATGTGAAATTGTGCCACGTAATTTTAACATAACGCCACCGAAACTGAATTCCGCCACCGAAACTAAATATCACTAAAAAAAATTCGTTAGATGCTTGTAAGGATCTCAATAGATGACTAGGGGGTCTAGCGCGAAATGTATGGTACATTTCGCGCTAGACCCCCTAGTCATGTTCGGATCCGACCGATCCCCGACCGAAGGTTCGATTGGAACCTTAACGCGAAACAACATCGACATCGCGGGATTCCATCGAGGCCACAGACAATTGTAGAAGAGTATCAGAATGAATTATACTAAGTGCTAGTGTTATGCCTATGTATTAAAATTTTACCGGTTTTGTAAAAGTCTCTTGCCAATTCGAAATATTAGCAAACTAATGCGTAAACATGGTTTCTATTAACAGAAAAATGTTAAAATGAAACTACTTTTACGGATTATTTCGCGATTTATTAACATTTTATTTAACCTGACGTTTCGAACACTTTACAGCGTTCGTGTTTCGTGTTCGCGTAAAATAAAAAGACAATAATATAGCAATTTTGCTATATTATTGTCTTTTTATAAACATTTGTTTATTTCAATCAATTTTAGATATTCAAACTAAGAAAATTGCAACATTCCAATTGTTTATGACATTTAGAAAAATAAATGCTGGACACATGAAATGTCATTTCTTGCTTATTGATTTTAAAAAATTGTCCTGCGTAACTCGATCGCAAAGTCGTTTGAAAATAATTCGATATTTGGAATTATGTGGTATAATATTAAATTTTTTGTAGAAAACGAGTCTTACTTATTAAATAATGCTTTTTAAATTAAGAAAAATAAAAAAAAACATTTAACGTCGTGTTACAGTTTGAAACCAAAAAAAAGTTTGTGTTTGTTATTCTGGTCGGATCAGCTGTCTGTCAGACTGTCAGCGCGAATCCGACCAAATATAATGGTCACTAAGATTAGACAAAATATGCTTGTGTTGCTTACCTATGTTATTTAAATGTATTCGTGGGTTAGTGCTAATAGTGCATTTCTAATAGTTTCATCATAAAATCAAAATATGAAGAAATTTATTGTTATGTCAATCCGGCACACCAAAAATGCATTACAAAATATTATATTTGATACATTTTAAAACGTTTACAATAATTTGTGTCGTAAAATTGTACTTGTTTTATACGGTGGTTATAAAGCTTTAACTTGGAGGTGTGAAACTTGATCTTCTTCTTTGCGTATCGACTCAGGCTTTCATATGTGTGAAGACCAAAACTTAACCACCGATATATTCTTTTAAACTTTCATGGTCACTAACATTAGAATAGTTTGTTACGGGATTGCTACCATGTACCTTATTTTTGAGTTCCCGATATTTCGGCACTGTTGCAAGCGCCATGATCACGGAGTGCCGAAATATCGGGAACTCAAAAATAAGGTACATGGTAGCAATCCCGTAACAAACTATTTTAACCACCGATATAGCATTATCGGTAGCCTTGCAAAGATCTTCGCGTGTGCAGGTGAAGGGCCACGCAGGGCATGTCAGAAGATGGGATGGGATGAGATTGATAAAATATATCGCATCACGTCCATATTAGGGTGTAAAGTAGAAATACACCCATGGAAAAGCACAAAACTTGTCCCTCAATGTAAACGATGCCAGGCGTATGGTCATACCCAGAAATACTGCGCAAAAGAACTAAGATGTGTAAAGTGCTGCGAAATTAGATCAAATCTTAAAATAAATGTCTTCGTTTGATGAACGACTAAAAAAACTGGAAAACAGTGCCATAACTGCGCCATCAAAACCTAAAAAATTACTCACAACTTAAAAATTATGGCTTGGAATGCCAATGGACTACTCAGAGACCAAAATAAGCTGCAATTAGTTCTAGTCACACAAAACATTGACATATGATCTAATAGGCACTCATTTTGCACAATTAGTTTCGAAAATATAAGCAATTGAAATTTTGTCTACCACGGGAATCAAAAACAAGGCATGGGAATCAATAAAACAATCTTTATTATAGTTAAAATCAATTGTTTGTTTAAATTCTTTTATTCCAAAATTTCAGTTCTTTGTCAGTTCTTTGATAAATGTAATAAAAAGTTCCTCTCTTTTCCTTTCAAATTATAACAAAAATAGGAAACACGTCACGACACAACACTCCATATCATTTATAAATTTTAACAAACTTTTACTTAGTTTTAAATACATTTACGTTATTTTATTTATTTGCGTGGACTCATTTCACTCACTGGTAAAATTTTGCCTGTCATTTTTTTCTTTACATATCTTTGCCGTTCTTTTTCTTGTGGTTGAGCACGAAGTGTGGGGTCATTGTAAATTTTTGTTTTTAGCAATTCCATGCAAGGTTTAATTGAAGATAAATAACGTGTTGACGGTAGTATACTACTCAGCTATACATATAGCTACAACATTGATCAGAATACGCTGGCTTTGACAGCGAGAAAAAACACTTGAGGAATTTCATCTTGTCACGTGACGTCCTCGGTAGCTTAGTGGTCAAAGCACTCGCCCGGTATGCAATGGGACGTGGGTTCGAGACCCACCTGAGGTCGATGATTTTTTTCAAGTGTTATTTATGGGGTCATTTTTTATTTTTTCCCGTCTACGACGTTCAGCAAGGCGTTTTTTTTTTCTAATATTGCTTGCTTTGACTATTTGGGAGGCATTATTTGGGTCTGAAATATGTAAAAGTTTCTATGAATATAAAATTGAATCTAGCTATTTTAGTGTTATTAACAAATCACAAAGTAATGACACAAATTAAGATTATCTATGAATCACAAATACATTGGCACAGCATCCTTCATTTTATAAAGAAATATTAATTCCCATGGCATTAAAACCACGGGAATCAATAACACGGGTATCAAAGTTCGTCAATTTTTATCGATTGCTCTTTAACTAACAAACATATATTTTAAATGCAAACTTAAATAAATAATGCACTATCAATAGTTTTTATTTGTTATAAGAAGCGATCTTAAAAAACAATAAAAATATTTTTTATGGCTATCACGGTAATTAACAACGATGTATAGAAACAATGCCACGGGAATCAAATATTTACCTTCGTATCTCGGCGTGGATACATGCTGCGAAGTGACCGCCTTCCACTACACTTAACTCACGACTGATTCTCGCGCGGCAACGCACACTCGTATCCCTACTTTTTATTACTAGAGCTGCAGGTGAAGATTAGTGTCGTACCACGGGAATCAACTCTCAATCCTGGACAAAATTTTGATTCTAAATTAAAGTATAACTAAATACTTAAACGAAGATTCTAATTGACTTATCTATTTACAGACTAATCTATTTATATTAAAGTAGCATTTTACCATCTGGTTTTATCCCTAAGTTGCAGTTTTTTCTACAGTTTGATCAAAATTTATTGAATGGACACGCCATGGGGATCAAATTTCCTACCCTAATTATTTTTTTACAGTTATTTGCAAATTTAATGAAGCCAAAAACTATGAAGAATTAGTTAGAATACACCTAGAACTAAATAAAAAAAAATATTTTTTGATGTTCCATTATTAAACCTCGGGTACTTTATAACTCCGGACAACGTAATTCGTGCGTTTCAAGATTCACCCTACTCAGTCCATTATAATCAGCCCACGTCAGCCTACTGCTGGACATACAGTCGTGGTCAACTTATTAGGGACAGATAGAATACTAAGCAATTTTGAATGTTTACATCTTATTATTGTGAGTTTCCTTCGCGATTACTAACTGTTACTTTGTAAACATATTTACTATCTAGTACTCTAGTTAACAGAATACAATAACAACACAAAAACTTACTTAGCGTTAGCATCCGTGGGAATCTATTCAAGAACAACCTTGCTGCGCCCAGCAGACGATTTATTGAGCCCGCGCTAACGGTTTAGCGCGGGTTCAATAAATCGTCCGGTTTTCAGCAGGGCATAGACCGGGCCCAATTTAGAATGGCCCATTTCGGAACGTGCGCCCGACCTGACACTTCGCTCGATCTACAGTAGCATAGATTCTAAGAGAAAATCATTAAGCATTGCGTGTACTGGGATAGTATTGTTATATTAAAAAGCAAGAAGAAACCACCAAAACTGAGCCACCAAAACTATGATTCAATTTCAGAATGAATTATTTAAATATATAATTCTGAAAATTCACTGCATAAGTTAAATGTCGTTATAAAGACATAGATTACACTAAATATCAAAATCCTAAATAACCTTTTAAATTTTTGTGCGTAAACTAAAAGACGTACTAAGAATACGACACACCAAATCTTAAAAGTCGTTGAACAAAACGCCACCAAAAAGGTTAGGAAAATTCTGACGGTCAAATCATGCGTAAAGTGACATTTCCAGTCTAAGTAATCGCTAGGGTAGACCAAAGAATTGCAGGCTATATCAAAGTAACACGTTTCGGAGCATTCAATGACGAGCTGACACGACAGACTGAGGCTGAGCGACATGGTGAAATTGCGCCACCAAAGCATAAAATGAAATGACATCCACTTTGTAGGCGGAAGATATTCGCATGGGAGATAGTTTTTAGAATTTAAAACTGTTTAAAATATTCAAATTTAAAAACGAAACATAATATGATTTTAAAAAACTTGAAAAAAAAATACTTCATCAGGGGGACCCGAACCCACCACACACCACATATGCACGGGGCAAGTGCTTTACCATTCTAAGCTATCGAGTCACTAGTTGTCTCGACGAAATCTTTTACGTGTTTCTCGCTATTGATAATAAATATCTGATGTTATGTAGGTACATAAATAGTTTAGTTTTCTGATTTTGTACATTTGAAAACTGTTAATTATTCTTATCAAATTTAAAATAAAACAAAAAAAGTTTTTTGCGGCATAAACGGTCGTATCTTTTTTTACGTTTACTCCAATGATTGCATTTCTCACAGCCTCAAGAGACCGAGTAGACTTGAGTATACCTATCATCTTAATTTCAACTTGATACCTTTACGATCTCCCTAGCCAAAGGGTCTTCTTAACAGACAGACGGACATCAAAGTGATCCTATAATCCGTCCGTCCGTTCTTCACATGAAAAAAAGGGAGTTCCTTTTTTCCATGTGAAGAACGGACGGACCCTAAAAATGAATCAGTTTCCTGGTTTAGGAGCTACGATGTCATGTACTGGTAAGATAATAATCCCTTTTTTTCGTTAAAAAGTTAAAAAAAAACGACAAAACAAATCGTATCATTTGTATTTGTTTGATAGACTTGCTTATCGGACACTAATTACTGAATGGACGGCCGCGCCACTGCGCCAAACGTGCTCTAAGGTCATTGACGAATTTTTGTATCTGTTGCTTCTTGTGACTAAAATAATTTAGAAGTTATTTCATGAAAATTCGTCCAAATGCTGTTTAACGCCATCTCCTGAGTCGCAGTTTATAATATCTCGTTTGATGTAGGTAGTGTATTTTATTTATTTACAAAATCCACAGCTCTTAAGTAGGTACATAAAACATTTTCTTATTACAAAGCAGACAGCTAGTATTGGATTTACATTCTATACAATAAAAAAAGTTTAATAAAAAACTAAAAACCAACTTCAAAATGAAACTAAAAAGCGAAAAATAATATTGACTAAAACATACCTAATCAGTTCTTTTTGGAGTCGGTGCCAGCCATCGAGAGTTAAAATGTGTTCATTCGCACCGACTCCAAAAAGAACTGATTAGGTATGTTTTAGTCAATATTATTTTTCGCTTTTTAGTTTCATTTTGAAGTCGGTTTTTAGTTTTTTATTAAACTTTTTTTATTTTACAATTTTAAGTGTTAAGTCCTCTATTTTTTCCCTCCTAACTTCGCCAAAAATGACTTTACAGCAAAGTAACCTTAACTAATATTGGTCCTCTATAGTCCCCCTATCCAATGGTATGATAAAAATAAGGTGTTATATAAGGTCCGATTTTATTAGTGTTCATCCTGTTAACCTGTGACTATATAGGTGAAAAGCAATCGTAAAAACCAATTTTCTAATGTGTACCATAAAAACTAAAAAAGTTAAAAATCAACAACATTGACTTTATATTGCATAAACTCGTCCTATCTTTGCTACGTTTAACCATCTGATTATCCGTCTTATTCCTTCCCTTTGTACAGAGCGAGAAAGAGTTGAAGATAGGGCGAGTTTATGCAATATGAAGTCAATGTTGTTATTTTGTAATTTATTTTTAACTTTTTTAGTTTTTATGATAGACATTTGAAAGTTGGTTTTTACGATTGCTTTTCACCTATATAGTCACAGGTTAACAGGATGAACACTAATAAAATCGGACCTTATATAGGGTCAATTTTTCGACGAAAATTTTTAAGTCTTAAGAAAAGGCTTTACGTACACTCCAACCAGAACGGCGGCTATTTTGCTGTCGAAACCATAGGATAAGGTTTTGCGTTAAATAACAAGTCAAATTAAGAAAGGAACTTTCAAATTTTATTTCGTTACTGGGTGTGCGGGTACGCCCCCAGTAAATAAAAATTGGCGGTCTGGTACCTCATAAGCTCCACGTCTGCTCAACACACTGCGAAATATGTTCTGTCGACAAATTGCAGTATTATCTTCTAACTCCTATCCGTTAAGGAGTTCTGTGGCTTCCATCATCAGGTCAGCAACATGACATGATGATTACCAGATCCAAAAATCAGCATTGAGTCAGAAAATATATGCAAAACATTATGGGTGCCTATAAAAATTGAGGGTTGCCCTCGATTTCCCAGGGATCCCATCATTAGAATCTGACTTGGTGTAAATAGGACCACCTCGGGAGTATACCCTTTCAAACTAAAAAATAAATTTTGAAATCGGTCCGTAATTGACGGCGTAATCGCGTAACATACATACAAAAAAAAACAACATTCAGACGAATTGAGAACCTCCTCCTTTTTTTTGAAGTCGGTTAAAAATACATGTTAAAGAGGGGAACGTGAACTCAAACCAGAAAAAATAGAAATTGATTTATTTGTTGTAACAGTGTGTGTGAGTGTTAATATTTATTCATTTATCTTGCATATCATACTTAGAATACCCTTCCTAAATGACTGTTTACTTGTACAAAATGGATCAACAGTATGAAAGTGTTTGTTATATGATCGCAATATGCGACGTACAACAGAGTTTAAATGTCTAATAAATTTACTCTATTTGTGTATCAACGGTTCGACAGATGGCACAAGGTATGTCACACTTTAGCGTAAACACTAACGACATTTAAAATAATAAGTCGAACCTGGGGGTACGAGCGAACATTATAAGTTTTTCGCGACAATTTTACTTAGTATGGAGTTAGCATTCTATCCTTTTTATGTTTCTTTGACTCTAGGTCAAGGAGTATTAAATCACTACGTTTTAAGAGATGGCACTCTCTCACATTAGATTGAGCTCACGCACACATAAATACACTGTACATGAACTGCGCCATTACCAACCTAAGAAATATTACTCGGCTTGACAGTTCTGCCAACCTCATTTTTGACAGGACTAGTGCTGTGCATGTATGTCGACTATGTATCGATCATGTCGATGAAATAGTGATGTGCTTTATTATCGATTAGGTTAATGGGACCTTGTAATTTTGTTTTTTAAATTTACAGGAAATATGATACATAAAATTATCAATCAAGCATGGCTAAGGCATATACATTTGATAAATTAAGCAATATAATAAATAAGCCATGAATGATAATAATTCTATAAAACATTCAAAATAATAAAAACAAAATAATTTAAACAGTTTTATTTTGTTGTTGGGCTTATTTTGATTTCATCGCCAATATCAATTTCAGTCTTAGCAAAGACACTATTTATAATATTACATGACTTCCTAATAAACAATTTACTTAAAAAGTTAAATAAATAATCAGCAACATGTTCAAAATGAGAATTACATTTAAACCATTGCATATCGCAGCGAGTACTCAGCTGCAAAGTACAAAATTGAGCTATGTGTCGCTAGTGCAGCTCGGGCAAGACTGCAGTTGTAACGACCATACCCTGTCAAATCAAAGTATAAAATAAGTAATTAATAAAATAAATATTAAATTTTTCTCTTCAAATTATTTCTAATTAAAAAAGGCAACTTATTCAGCTTTCTTTGTAATTTTGTACCAATTTAAAATCCTAATAAAACAAGCTTTTTACAGCGGACTGACCGGAATGGACAGTTAAACAATGAAAATAGAAAGATGAAACTTGCAGAGCGTTGCGTGAACGCACGAGGTTATGTTTTGCGGCTGTCGTTGGACATAAAATGCGAAATCGTGGGAAAAGGCATTAACAAAAAGGTTTTTTTTTTTTTTATTATTTGAGATGGGCTTACTCTTGACCCCAATCTTGCTCTAGAGCATAGATGGGATCTACGATGGAGCGAGCTTGCCCAGAAGATGCCTATTCACTCTGGACTTAAAGAGAGTCAGGTTATATGCACTCTGAAATACAGACGCAGGCAGGGAATTCTTTAGCTGTGCGCATTATAAAAGATGATGAGAAGCGCTTAGTGCGGATTATGGGTATATCAACTAAGAACGGATGGTAGCCGGCCGTGCGTCGGGATGAAGCTTTTGAAAAGAAGTTTTAAGTAACAATGTGCACCTATAAAAAAGGGAGAAACCTGCATTTGAAACAAAAGGACAGTGGACGGACACTTTAGCACTTAGGGTAATACACCCACGTGCAATCCATAAATTTGAACAATATTTTAGAAACTTCGTTTTTTTGTAAGGAGGGCAGTGTAGTGTAGGTATCTCAATAATTGTATATGCAGGGTAGGTTGAACCGGCGCCGACAGTCCGGAATAAATGGTCTAAGTGTTCGCCTATGTCTTATTGTGCTCCTCATAAGAAAACCTCAGTGGCGCGAGGCTAATAAATAATAGTATTATGCGTGCGTACAAATAATATTAAAATGTCAATCGGCCGGTTGAGTGAGTTTGATGTGAAGTCGGGTCAGTGGTCTTCCTACGTGGACAGGATGGACATGTACTTTAAAGTGAATAAAGTAACGGACGAATTACGAGAAAATTACCTACGCTAATAGCTACGATGGGGGACGAGGCCTACGAGTTACTCGTCAATCTAGCCAGCCCAAAGAAACCATCTGACTTAACCTTCGGAGAAGCAGATAGTCTAATGCGTTAACATCTACAACCTACGCCATCTTCGTTAGCGGAAAGGTACAGATTTAGACAAAAAAGGCAAGGAGCAGGAGAGGACGTAGCTACGTATGTCGCGGAGTTGAAGAGGTTAGCGCGAAATTGTAAATTTAGATCAAATTTAAATGAAAATCTACGCGACCAATTTATATGTGGACTCAAGAGTGACGTCATCAGGCAGCGATTATTTGCTGAAGACGACTCGGTGACTTTTCATCATGCGGTCAAATTACCTAGCTCATTGGAGGCAGCGGAGAAAGACGCGGCTGTGGTGGAGACAACTACGAGTAGTCCAATGGACGGAGGAAACAGTATTGCATTACATGTACTCACAGCCGCGCGGCCGCGGGCGAGGCGGGCGAGGCTCGGGAGCGGCGCGAGCGGTTAACCCGCCGCGCACTACACCGACGATACAGGGCTGTACAGCGTGTGGAGCTAACAACCACAGTTATGTGAACTGCCGGTATCGAGAGTTCACTTGCAGTAGGTGCCAGCGTACGGGCCACCTTCGTCGCGTTTGCCCGGACAACTATGGGCGACAGGCACGAGAAGGGCCAACCCATCGCGGAGGGCACAGACAGGGGATGTACTTCGGGGACACCGGTCGCGGATCAAGCGAGGAGGGTGATGAAGACATCGAAGAGAAGTTAAACCTCATAGGACTTAACCACTATAAGGCAGTAAGTCTCCCTATTAGTATAGACAATAAGCTGTTAAATATGGAAGTAGACACGGGAGCAGCGATTTCCTGTATTAATTACAAAACCTACAATATCTTTTTCTCACATTTATGTATTGAGAGGGACGACACTGTCTTAAAATTCTATGACGGTACTAGAATAAACCGTTAGGTATTATTCGGCCACATGTGCGATACCAAGATGAACAAAAACAATTAGAATTGTTTGTCATAAAAAATGGTACCACATCACTAATAGGCAGGCAATGGTTAGCAGAATTACAAATAGATATACCTAAATTTAAATGTAATAATAAAACCGCTAGCATTAATTGTTTGTATGCAAATAATAAGAATCATAAAATGCTGGACAGGTATAAGGAGTTATTCAGCGGCGGACTGGGTCGGTATACGGGCGGGAAAGCGACCTTGCGGGTGCGAGAGGGGGCGGCAGCCGTGTTCCACCGCGCGCGGCCGGTGCCGTACGCGCTGCGCGAGCGCATCGACCAGGAGCTGGACGCGATGCTGCGCGACGGCGTCATCGAGCCCGTCGACTGCTCGGACTGGGCCTCGCCGCTGGTGCCGGTAACTAAAGCTGACGGTACGTTACGAATCTGTGCGGACTACAAGGCTACACTAAATCCAGTCTTACTGATCGATCGGTACCCACTGCCTAGAATTGAGGACGTACTTGTGGGTCTAAATGGGGCCCAATTCTTCAGTAAAATCGACCTGTCGCAAGCGTATAATCAGATGGAGCTAAACGATTCAAAAATGTATACGGTTATAAACACTCACAGGGGTCTGTTCCAGTACAATAGATTAGTTTACGGTTTATCCTCAAGCGTAGGTATATTTCAACGCATAATGACCAACTTACTATGCAATATTCCAAACGTGCAGGTGTTCCTCGATAACGTCATAATTGGAGGTAAAACAAAGGAAGAACATTTGCAAGCTCTCGAGTTAGTTTTTCAACAATTGTCTAAAAATGGATTAAAAATAAAAAAACAGAAATGCGTATTTTTGGTCGATGAAGTTAAGTACTTAGGGTATGTAGTGTCTAAGGACGGGGTTAAAGCGGATCAATCAAAATTTTAGGCTATCAGTAAAATCCAAACACCAACAAAAGTTAGCGAGTTACGATCCTTTATAGGAATGGTGAATTTTTTTCAAAGTTTATTAAAAATTTTAGCTCGTTATTAGTACCTCTTAACAACTTGCTACGTAAAGGAGTGGAATAAAACTGGGATAAACAATGCGAGCGTACATTCACGGAAATCAAACGGGTCTTAATGGGGACCGATGTATTAACGCATTATGATCCGAGTAAAAAACTAGTTGTCACTTGTGACGCGAGCGCGCGGGGGGTGAGGGGAGTGCTGGCCCAGCCGGGGCTGGAGGGCGAGCGGTCCGTAGCCTACGCCTCGCGCTCGCTGACCGCCGCAGAAAAGAATTACTCTCAGATTCACCGCGAAGCGCTAGCTATTATATTTTGTATGCGTAAATTCCATCAATACATTTATGGGCGAAAGTTTATAGTACGAACGGATCACAAGCCTTTAGTGTCTATTCTAGGTCCCCAACAAGGAATACCTACGATGAAATCGGAGTTGTACGAAGAGCTCGGTTGTGTAATGTGGGGCCATAGGGTCGTAGTTCCCGAAAAATGTCGCACACGGGTGCTGAAGTCATACACGAACCGCACATGGGAATCGTTAAATCTAAGGCTTTGGCGCGTAGTTATGTGTGGTGGGCCGGCATCGACGAGCGCGGCGCAGGCCGACGCGCCGCCACGCTTCCCACCGCGCCCCTGGCCCTGGATGGCCCGTCCGTGGTCCAGGCTGCATCTGGACTTCATGGGACCTATAGCCGGGAAGACGTACCTAGTAGTAGTCGATGCGACGTCAAAATGGATAGAGGTTCTTCAGGTGCCTAGCACGGCAGCACCTCATACGATCGGTAGGCTGAGGGAACTATGGAGCAGGTTTGGAATTCCTAGACAAATTATCACTGATAATGGGCCTCCGTTTACCAGTAGCGAATTTGCGCAATTTATTCAGTATGACGGCATTCAGCATGTATTTACTGCCCCATACCATCCTTCCTCGAACGGCGCGGCGGAAAACGCCGTTAAAACTCTAAAAAGGGTAATTAATAAGGCTAATCTAGAGAGTGAAAACGTAGAAAAGGCATTAAATACGTTCTTACTATACTATAGGAGTACGGAACACTGTACTACGGGAGCTAGCCCATCAGTTTTGCTAATGGGGAGACGGTTACGAACTAGATTAGATGCATTAAAACTGAATAGTGAAGACAGGTGCATCAAGCGCAAATGCGACAGGTCGAGAACGCGGGGGGGATGAAAAGGAGTATGGAGGTGGGGGATACGGTTTGGTATCGTCAATTTTTAAAGGGAGAAAAATGGCTACCCGGTACGATTGTTAAATCGGCAGGCCCCAGCGATTTTGAGATTTAGGATGGGAGTGGTAAGCAAGTGCATAGGCACGTCGATCAACTCAAACGTAGGACGAGGAGTTCGCTTGTGGTCCCTACAGGTTCTGTTCCATCGACGGAGATGATATAAACTACCGTCACTCAGTTAATATTAATTTGTGTTCCTATCTACGCAAAAAGAGCTAACTGTATCTAGAGGTATTGCAGTGCGGGGTCTAGCATGGGATTTCGTTAGAACAGGATCCCATGCTGGTGGTATTTTCCAACCATCTTCTCTGTTGAAATTCGGGTGTCTTCTAATTTCAATTGCCTCCCGTAACATGCGAGGAACAAATCGTCGTTCTCTTGCAAGGACTTTAGGCTGGTCAAATCGTATGAAATGATTGGGTGTATCTAAGGCATGTTCACACACTGCAGACTTAGTATTCCGTCTATGTTTGATGTCGGCTATATGTTCTTTTACCCGCACGCCTATACTTCGTTTTGTTTGACCGATATAGGAGAGCCCACAGTCACATTCCAGTCTGTACACCCCCGCATCTTGAAGAGGTATGTTGCACTTGACAGGTGGTAAAAATTGGTTAATCTTTTTCGGCGGCTTGAAGTAGGTTTTGATTAAAGCGCGCTTCAAAATGTTTCCAATCTTGTCAGTGACACCCTTCATATAAGGTAGTACAGCAGGTTGGCGTTCGACGGTGGAATGCTTGACCCGGGGTCTGGAACGACGTGGTACCGGCAACTGGTTTTCCCGTAGTACCTTCCTGACATGCTGGAGCTCGCCAGCCAGGTGTTGGTCGTCACAGATACCCCTTGCTCTCTGAAACAATGATTTGCCGACGGTAGCCAACTGTCGAGGATGATGGTGAGAGGCACCATTGAGGTATTTATCTGTATGGGTGGCTTTACGAAAAACTGTATGACTAAGAGTATGATCCGGATTCCTAGTAAGTAAAATATCTAAGAAAGCTAGTTTATTGTTTGCCTCAATTTCCATAGTAAATTTGATTTTTGGGTGGATTGAATTTAAATGTTCTAGAAAAGCAGAGACTTGATTGGTGGGTAAAATTGTAAAAGTATCATCTACGTACCGTTTATAGAACCTGGGTGTTATAGGTGATGTGCCTAGAGCTCTGGCCTCGAAGTCCTCCATGAAAATGTCTGCGACAACAGGTGATACTGGAGAGCCCATAGCTACACCATCTACTTGTACATAGAATTCATTGTCCCACAGTAAATATCCCGATGTTAGGCAATGTTCCAATAGTTCCGCATATTCTATAGGCATATCAAGTTCAACTAACTTCCTTTTAGTAATTTCAATGCAGTCCTGTACTGGTAAACTTGTAAATAGGGACTGTACATCAAAACTGACCATAGTTTCATTATCCGCTAGGTGTAGGTGTTTAACCTCGCTGATAAAGGGTAGGAATCCTTCACATGTGCTGTAGTTGTTCCTCTTAGCCGAGATAGTGATCTAGCTACGTGCTGAGCCAGTCTGTAGGTTGGTGTATCAATCTGACTCACAATAGGACGTAGCGGGACATTTGGTTTGTGTATTTTTGGCAACCCATATAATTTTGGTGGTTTTGCGCACGAAGGTATTAGGTATTGAGCATCTAGACTTAAACTTTCACTATGTTTTCGCACTAAGTCACTGGTTTTCTTTAAAACTTTGTTGGTTTGATCTATTTTAACCCGTTTGTAAGTGGTTTCGTCCACCAGTAACTGTGACATTTTTTGCTTATAGTCCGATGTGTCCATTACAACCGTTGCGTTTCCTTTGTCCGCACGAAGGATAGTTAATTCTGGTTTAGTTTTTAGGTTTTTTAAAGCTATATATTGAGTACGAGAAAGATTTGACTTCGGTACTTTGCTATGTCTTAGGACTGATGATATGTCTTGTCGTAATGCTTCCGAGTCTTCTTTCTTTAAATTATTTTTAACTAAACAATCCTCCACGCTGCATATTATTTCTTCATAAGGAATTTGACGCGGTGTTACGGCAAAATTTAATCCAAATTTGAGTACCTCAATGGTATCGCTATCCAATGTTTGTTTTGATAAATTGACAACTGCCCGATTGTCTGTGGTCGATGTGACGTTTGACGCGTTTCGTTTTACAAGATTTTGGGTTGACATTGACAGTTTGTTGTATTTGAAAATCTGTTTTAATTTGCATTCATTATATTTTGAAGACTCTCGTCTATTTAGTATTAGAATGCATTCATCAAAATCTAGTTGGGACAGTTGTAATTTTAAATCCTGACACAAACTTTCGATGGTGGTATTCAAATAGATAAGGTCGGAATGGTGTTGATGTATGAGATGACGGAGCAATTTTTGACTTGCCTGGTTTAAGATCTTCGCGCTCCCACGTACCTACTTCAAGCCGCCGAAAAAGATTAACCAATTTTTACCACCTGTCAAGTGCAACATACCTCTTCAAGATGCGGGGGTGTACAGACTGGAATGTGACTGTGGGCTCTCCTATATCGGTCAAACAAAACGAAGTATAGGCGTGCGGGTAAAAGAACATATAGCCGACATCAAACATAGACGGAATACTAAGTCTGCAGTGTGTGAACATGCCTTAGATACACCCAATCATTTCATACGATTTGACCAGCCTAAAGTCCTTGCAAGAGAACGACGATTTGTTCCTCGCATGTTACGGGAGGCAATTGAAATTAGAAGACACCCGAATTTCAACAGAGAAGATGGTTGGAAAATACCACCAGCATGGGATCCTGATCTAACGAAATCCCATGCTAGACCCCGCACTGCAAGACCTCTAGATACAGTTAGCTCTTTTTGCGTAGATAGGAACACAAATTAATATTAACTGAGTGACGGTAGTTTATATTTTTTTCAAAATATTGTAAAGACGAATAACACCTTAGTCTACCTGTGACCACGAACGCTGTAAAGTGTTCGAAACGTCAAGTTAAATAAAATGTTAATAGATCGCGAAATAATCCGTAAAAGTAGTTTCATTTAAAAAATTTAAAAATTTTGCTTACCAATATTAGAATAGTTTGTTACGGGATTGCTACCATGTACCTTATTTTTGAGTTCCCGATATTTCGGCACTGTTGCAAGCGCCATGATCACGGAGTAGTTTCTAATGTTAGTGACCATGAAAGTTTAAAACAATATATGCTTACCAAACTCAGCAGAATCATGGTCTATGGTATTTCTACCGGTCGTATCAGAACCTTCTTGAAAATATGAAGAGATTTGCATATCCATTTGTTGATTAAGCACATTTTCATTGTTATTTGTTTGAATTATCGAGGGAGATAGTATTGTTCGTTCAGCATCACCTGTTCAACATAATTTTATTTTATCTAACAGTCCAAGAATTTTAATAATCAATACAAATAATAAATTAATTACCTTCATCAATTATTTCTTCAAACTGCACTATAATATTTTCATCAGTAGTTTGTTTATCAGTCATGTTAGTATCAGGAATATGAATCAATTTTTCAGGTACAGTCATACCGAGTGCTTCATAATCAAAATTATTTGCTCTTCGTAACTGTTCTATATGGGTATCATCCGGCAAAGAATCTGCAAAGTAAAATTTCCTCAAATTGAACCACAGCTAGAGATCGTACATTCAACACTTGCGCGAGTATTTCAATTTTAAGTGACAAATAATATTAAGAAATTTTAAAAACATTGCTATAAAATTTAAAAAAAAAACATTTTCAGATTTTTTTTTGCTGTCTTGAACCGAAAATAATTATAGTATTTAATTAATATACGTACCTCCTTTCCGGGATTTACTAGACGTTGAAGAACTACTGGATGAATTACTCGATGAAGACGTTGAGCTGCTACTGGAACTACTACTACTCGATGATGAGTCACTGCTCGATGAGGATATAGAACGTTTCCGCTTTTGTGGCACTTCTGATTGATCATCTTTTTTGGTACCTTAAGTATAATTATTTTAATTCAATAACAGTCATCTACTAACTTCTACATACGTAGGAATTATTATTAGACTAAATACATAAATACAATTTATAAAACATATTCACAGTACCTTCGCAAATAGCATCAATTTCCTGAACATTTATATTATCAGAAGTATTGCTGTTCAAAGGAGATATTGAAACTTCCGCCAAATCTTTACTGGTCGAAGCTATAGGTTCAATTATATCGACTGTCATTGATGATGCTGTTTCCCCTATAAAATATTTAATTATAAGCGATGTATTGATAGCACGATGTATTAATTGAAGATGTAATAAATACAACCTTTGTTAAATTTTAATATTCAAACTGAAATAATAATAAAAAAATATTTAGGATACATACCGCTGTTATTTAAGTCAGGATTGGTTTTAGAAAAAGGTGCTGCAGTCAAACCTTTTTTCCTAATTGTACCAATCACTCCATTCGGTTCGCCATTATTACAATAAGGAGGTCCTATATCAAACGTCTTATTGATTTTTTTCTAAAATTTAAAGTGAAATTTTAACTTATGATTTTGATAAGCACAAAGATTAGGGATCAGGTCGGCCCACTCTAAAACTGCTACTTAGGGCTTCTAACGCCTTTTTAACATTTATAATGATTAGTTAGACCAAGTCTTAGAGTAGGCCATCCTGCCTTCTAACCCATACATAAAAACACTAATCAAACTCACGACATAAGTACCAATAACATTTACATAATCTAATTGAAACGGCACATCTGTCAAATAAGTCGTTGTTTTACCGTGTGAATTATATTAAGTAAAATAGCGATGACACATTTGTCAAATGTACCGTTTTTCTACTAACTTACTGAGTTAATAAAATGTCACATTTGCCACTTACACCAACACAGATTTAGAAGCGATTGCACCTCGCGGAGCGCCCCGCACAACTGACAAATAAGCCGTTGTTATGCGCGGAAGCGGGGGGAACGTACCAAGTGCTACAATGACACTGAACGCCCTCTCTAGACAAATAGTAAAACTAACACCGTGCCGTTTTACCGCTTTATAAATTATACACTCTTAAACACTTAGGCCGTAAAAACAAATTTCGCTTTTTTTGTAAATGTGCCATTATACTGCTAGGTGAGCGAATTATTTTTTAAGGAAAAATGCTTTTTTACGAGTAAAATGAACCACAAAACATTTTTTGGTGTTGAGAGACATGCCGTTTTTATTACACCACTTCGCAACATTGTCTAAATCTTTCTGAAGAAGAAACACATCATCCAACGAATCGATCTGTCTTAGGATTTTGAGGTCATCAGCAAACAAATAGCTTTGGTAATAATTGAAGCACAGATTTATGTCGTTAATAAAAATATTAAAGAAAACAGCCCAGAGTATGGAGCCTTGGGGGACTCCAGAACAAGCATTAACAGGATCTGATACGTATCCATTCACCACAACTACCGATTTTCGGTTGTTTAAGTAGGATTTACACCAATTTAATAAGCTGCCTGTGATGCCGATGGCAGCTAGTTTTCTGAGTAGTACGTCGTGATTGACCTTATCGAATGCTTCACTGAAGTCAGTGTATATGACATCGACACACTTTCTTTGATCTAGTGATTCCGACAAATCATCCATTAGAGTAATCAAATTGGTTGATGTCGATCTCGCCTGCACAAAGCCATGTTGATGCAGAGAGACTGTTTGTCGAAAATGCCATGAAATTATGGGACTTATCATCGATTCAAAAACTTTGGCAAAGGTGGGAAGAATAGAAATTGGTCTATAATTATCAATTTGACTAGCGTGCCCTGTCTTGTGCAACGGTAAAATCAAAGACATTTTCCAGTTTCATGGAAAGATTCCGGTGCTCAAAGATTTGTTAAATATGCGTGAAAGTGGATATGCAAGAGCCTCAGCGCATTTAACTACAAAAATAGAAGGTATACCATCCTCACCCGCTCCTTTGTGTAGGTCAAGTCTTTTTAAAACAGTGTAAACTTGATCACTGGTAAAGGAGATCGAAGCAAGGTATCCATTCTTAGCATGGTTAGCAGTCAAATTATGGTTAATACGTGGAACATCACTACTGTACAAGGATGCAAAGAGATTACAAATTTCGTGACCTTCCGACGCTGTCTTGTCACCAAGTGTCATTTCCGCTGGGTAAGACCCTTTACCATGTCTCTTGCGCTTGACGAAAGACCACAAAAGTTTAGGATTAGTACTCATGGTTTGTTCCAAGCTATTTATGTATCTGTGGTAGGCTAATTTGTGCAGTTTTTGGCATCTTCGTTTTAACATTTCAAAAGCTAAGACATCACGAGGGTTGCTATTAAACTTACGAATCTTAACTCTGTACTTGTGTTTTTCTTTTACCAACTTAATCAGACCCGGTGGGAACCAAGTAGGAAACTTGCTGTTAGGTGGCTAGACTTGAGAACATGTTTCTCTATTAAAGATCGAAGAATGGCATGGAGTTTGATCGACATCGAATCTACGGTGAGGTTTTCTGATAATACAATGTCCCACGCTACCATTTGTAGCTCTTCTATGATTTTTTGGTAATTTGCTTTGAAAAAACAAAATCTTACGTCATTTTTTGGGGAGAGAGTAAATGGTTTGTTACAAGGTACTGAGAATTGAATGGGTGGATGCAGTTTGTCAACCGAGGATAACGGATCGAGACTCAAGTCCAAGTCTACAATGTTTATGGTACTAAGTACAAGATCTAATATTTTTTCCTTGTTATTTAAAATGCAGTTGTATTGCTCCAGCGCGTTCAGAGCCATAAAATTGAGCAAAGCTTCTCCAAATTTGCCACTAGTATTGCAGCCCTTCAAACAAGTCGCCTTTCCACTTAAGCTCCATGCAATACCGCTCAAGTTGAAATCTCCAACAATGAGTGTATTGCCTGTTTCTTGATCGGATTCCATGACGCGATTTGTATTTTTTATGAAATGCTCTAAAATATGAGCCTGAATTGGCGGAGGCAGATAAACACCACAAATATATATTTTTTTAACTCTTCCATCGCTGTTAGTAATATCAATGGACACCAAAAGGTCCTCACAGCTCGATTCCAATACACTCAATCTCGCGGATTTAAGTTTGACAGAGACTGCTATGAGAACACAACCACCCTCCTTATGTGAGTGAAACCCGCTACCTATAAACAATATACCGAGGGTCGAAAAGCTCCGAATCGAATACTCTATTGTTAAGCCAAGTCTCAGAAAATATTACAATATCAAAATCATTACAGACTACATTACTAAACATATCCACTGTCTTAGTCCTCCTCAAACCTCTTACATTCTGATAATAGAACTTTAAATTATCGAACTCTAACCAAAAGTATCCAACTCATGTTAAGAAACAAAAAGAATTTTGAATTTAAGAAAGCTTATTAAGAATATTCAAATTACGTATGTGTACATAATTAGTTACTTCACTTTTTCTCATAAAGATCTTGCCATCTCGAACCCAAACAAACTTTTAATTTAGTTCCCTAGACTTACGACTACGACGTTCTTTATTTTCCATAGTCAGGTGCTCCACCACGTACACAGCATGTTTCTTTTCTCCGCCTATGCCAAGGTGGCTTACGATACGATACGATACGAGGTACTAGCCCAGCCAGGATCAAAGCCTGCTCCGGTCAAACCGGCATACCAGGTAGCACATTTTATGAGGAGGGACACGCTCTGGGATGGGATAGGACGGCCGACCAGCCAACCGGCCGCGCGGGTCGGCTGAAACCAGTCGACCACAACCAAGTAGATATGCATCCTGAGCCTGGTATAGGAAAATGGGTAAAGACGGGTTTATTGTTGTTAGGATTGAGCGTTGATGATGATGGGTTGGGCAATCTGGCCTTGGGTGTTGTGGTTTTTTCCTGATTATTATGTTATTTTGTTACTTGGTTGGCTTGCTGGTTGTTCTGCGTCATTGTTATATAGGTGTTGTTGTTTCGTATGAGCTGCTGGCGTCGGATTCACTGTCAGTTTCTTCTTTTTTGAATATTGATTGAGCTGCTTGTCTCATCTCCTTTTTGTTTACGGCTAGGTGTTTCCATTCTATTAGGGTTTTATCATAGTATTTCAGATCATGTGAGAGCGAGTCCTTCCACGTAAATATTGGCCTGCCAATCTTTAGCCTATTTGCTTTGAGTTTTATAGCGCTGTGGAGTACGTGCGGCTTCGTTCGCCGTAATATATGACCGTAGTAACACAGTCTGAGAAATTTTATTCTCTTAGTAATTGTCTTGCCCATCAAAAGTTGGTGTACTTTTTGGTTTTTCGGTGGAGATTTTGCTGTGGCTTAGCATGTCTCTTAAAATGATCCGCTCGTACCGTCTAAGCATGGATCGGTTTGCTTTGGTTAACGCGGCGGCCTTTAGTCCATACGTCATTGTAGGCTCAATGATCATTTTATACAATAGTCTTGCTAGTTGCCATTGCATCTTGGTTTTTCTAATAAAAGGGATTAGAATTTTTGAGTTTTTAGCTCCTTGCTTGCAGCGGGTTTTTATTGTTTCTCTTCTGCTGTGCCCTGATGTTATGTAAGTGCCGAGGTATTTTATCTCCTCGACTGGTTAAATATTAGTACCATCTCCAATTTGGAGTAATTGGGTGCGCCTGTAGGTATTTGTCGGGTCACGAATCAATATTTTTGATTTTGTGGTATTGATTTTTAGTCCAACAGTAATGAGAAGTTCTTTGAGTCGGAAAAAAAAATATTTGTGGTTGTCTAAAGTTTGTTCCTAAAATAATTATATTGTCGGCAAATGATAGGCACATCGGTAGGGATATTATTAAGTCTTGATTGAGACGAAGGAATGGTACTTCTTCTTCTAGAGTTTTTTAAACGTCGTCAATGAGAATGGTAAAGATACGGGGTGACAGTAGGCAACCTTGTTTGACTCCTTTGCCTTTGTTAATAAACCGTGTTTGTTGTCCAAACCACCTTATGCATGTTGATTCATTCATACAAGCTTTTATAATCCTATTGGTAAAAGTCTTATTAGTCCTGGACACGAGGATGTCTTTCAATGCATTTAAGTTTACGGTATCAAAAGCTTGTTCCATGTCGATTGCCATGACGTATGTTTTTGTGCCTTCCCGCCATTTCTCGTCGAGAATTCTACGGAGAGTAAAAATATGATCATCGGTAGATCTATTTTCTAGGAAGGCTGCTTGATAGTTGCCTAGGCTCTTGGTCAATTTATCGAGACGGGACAGAATAAAGTTGGCGTATATTCTATAGCCAGTACAGCATATCGAAATGCGCCTATATTCGTTAGTTGATTTCGGGTTCGTTTTTTTTTTTGGAATCGGGACTTGGACGGTTTGGGTCCAGGCTGATGGTATGATATTGCTTTGCCATGCATTCCTAAAGTGCTCCATTGGGTCTGTGAACATCTCTTCGGGTAGAGCTTTAAATAGTTCCGTGACTACTTGGTCAATACCTGGTGCTGTGCCATTGCGCATACTATTGATTATTTTAGCAACTTCTTCATTGCTTGGGCCTTCGCAAAGGTCATTTATATTCTCGTTCTTACATAGAGATATGGCTGGACCTTCAGATTTGGATAGTTCCTTTTTCCAATTAGAAATAGGTATATATGTGGTCTTCTTCCTGTATTTTTCAGTTGTTTTAAATCTTCGGTAAAAGTTATATGTGGTTTTCATACGCTGAGAGGGATGCATGCTATTAAGGTCCTTGAAAAAAGATTCGAATTCGCGGTCTTCATTTTTTTCAATATGTACTGCAACTTGGTGCGACAATGTTTTAACTCTAGTCGGGATGTTGTATCACGCGAATGTCGGTTACGAAATTTAGCTTTCTGTAATTCAGCTAGCGCAAGTCTGTGCTCCTTAGATATGTTTGCTACCTTCTTGAGAGTGTTGGTAGCACTTAATTTCATAATTTCCATAATCGTATCCTAAGGCAGTGGTCGTTGGTGTTGATTACTAACGGTCAAGGCTTCAGTGGTCATTTTAATTTCATTTTGGAACTTTTTGCGGATGGCTTCATGTTGAAGTAGCTCATAGTTTAAGTGCCTGTAGTTAAAATTTTAGTTTACTGGAATCTTATTGGATTCTCTTGTTGCTATCGGAAAGTGTTTATATTGAGAATTTGATTTTGTTTGGGTTAGCTCACCCATGATTAGTTTATGGTCCGAAGTTTTCTTATAAGGATCTCCTTTTATAAAGTTGAATAGACTTGTATTGTTCACTTTTGTAAGTATGTGGTCGATTTGTGATATTCTTTTGCCCGATTTCCACGTTTTTTTACGACTTGGTCTGCCAAAAGAAGTATCCAAGCGTAATTTTTCTCGCCTGATAATATCGATAATGATATTACCAATGTCATTGGAGTCTTTGTGTAGCAGATTATTTCCAATCTGACCGGATTCTTGGAGGTCGTTTACATCTAGGGATCCTATGTGGGCATTGAAGTCACCTAGTATTATTAGTGTAGTGTCCTTTGGTTTTTGTTTTATGGTTTGCAGTAACCTGGAAATTGTTTTAGTAGCCGCCGCCGTTTTGTTCGGTATGTGGGCCGTGATTATGAATAGCTTTCTTTTAAAATTATTTATTACTATAGTTGCCGCCATGATATCTGGGTAATTAATTACGTTTTTTATTTGCAAGGTTGTATTTTTCTTACCCACGATGGCCAGGCAACGGCTTTTGTTTGATCCTGACAATAACCATTTGTAGTTTTTAGAGCTGTATGTTCCCGTGAGCATGTGGGTTTCTTGTAAGCAAGCGATATCTATGTTGTTTTTGTTTAGGAAATTATCAATTTCGTCTTTCTTCTTGGGGTCTGCGGTGCCTCGGACGTTCCATGTACCAATTTTTAGGTTACTTGGTTCGATGTTATGTTTAGGGCGAGTTGATGTACTGACTAGCCTATACCCGGTTTTGTCTGCATAATCCTCAATACTCATGGGAGAGCTAATCGAGTCATTTGTGCTTTCCAGTGTGTTTTGATGTTGGCTCTTCTCATTATGTACTGCCTTGTTTACTTGCGTAGTATTTTCATTTCCGGAATTAACGTATATGAGACTATCATAGTGGCTACCTTCATAGATTAGGTTTACGTCGCCAACAGAGTCGTTTGGATTTTTTGGCTTGAAGACTAAGGTCGATCTATTTTCTTTCTGATGGATGTTGATAGTTATATGGTAAAAGTTAGCCGCTGCAAGAAGGATGTCCGTACCACCCCATTCTCCGTCTTTGTGTTGATTTGCAATGTAGTTACGGTATTGTGTTTGGTTGTCTGTGTCAAGGTTGCTGGCAATAGCTATTTTCATTGCATCGTCGTCTTGGTTTTCTTCCACGTATCGCGCAAGATCACGTCTGACTGCCCCATGGTCTAGTGTGAGGTAAAATAAGTCGTTGATCTGTTGAGCTATTGCCCTAAACAGACAATTTCCATCTCCAGGTACTTTGATTATTGCTGTTGACATTATGTGGGCTGTGGGGGAAAGCTTAAATCTAATATATTAGAGACTTATGGCTAGGGTGTAAAGGTTGCGGAATTGTTATTTATTAGTGTTTTTGTAAGTGTTGGTAATGCTTGTTGCGTCAGTTTTTAATGGGTTTGCCGTTTTTTGTTGGGTCACTATACTTTTCAGATGGGTTCAATGGTAACCAGATGTGGCTTAAACACGGGGTATTGATTTCGTGCTTTTGTATTATGCAAGAAACAAAAGTGTTTTTGGGGCTATTCTTTTTGCTGTGTTTCTTGTAAATTTAAATGTTTGGTTGAGTAAAACTATGCAATACTGGGGTTTATTGTTACCAAAGATGTTTGCTTTGTTTCAGATTTATGTTTAACATGTGTTGTCTTTTGGGTAATTGAGACTTTTTGGTAATGAGCGTTAGTTGAGAGTCGATTGTTAGAGATACAGAAAACTTTGCTTTGTACCTTGATAATTGTGGTCGAATTTGTTATTCAATTCGCAACTATGACTTGTTGTTTGTAAGGTAAAGGACTGATCTCACCGGGTTTGCGCCTACACGCGTAGTAACTGGACTAGTGGGCCTTTCTCGAACCCTTTGCAACTCGCCACAGGTTTAAGATGGAAATGCGATGGTTTCTCCTTTCCCTGTGGCTGCACTGGAGCACTCGTAGGACGGTTGGCACAAAAACACTATACACACTTGGCTCACACACTTCGAGATAGCTAAAAACTATGCAAGAATTAAATTACGGAGGGGTGATTCTGAAAACACTTATCCCGCGTTCCGTTGATTATTAATATAAGTTTAAATGTTTAATTAAATTTATTTTAGAATTAATTCACTGGTTATTGACTTCAGAGGCTGAAGAGAAATTGCAATATTATTATCAAAGGCAGGACCCGCGCGTTGGGCTTTGGATTTTAAGAACAAAAGATCTTTTTTCGGTTCGGGCCACTTGCAGCGCACGTGTTGTGGACGACCGCTCGCGACGGCTGACCGAATAGCACTCCCTCCGCCTATGCCAAGGTGGCTTGTGTTTAATTTCTCCGTTGGGTGGTGTTTATTAAATATTGATATCGCTGCTAAAAACGTGTCTCTAAGACGTGGGCTTCTAAATTTCACCAATATTGATCGAAGTCGAGGGTTGTTAGTATTTAGCTTGGCCACTCTGGAGTAATAGTGAATATCTACATCATTTATAGGGCATTTGATGACTTTTCCAAAATGAAGAACCGTGTTTACTAAGTTCTCCTGCTTGTGCTCAGGTACACATTGAAGTTCCAAATTGGATGCGCGGGTTTGTTGATCAAGCTGACGCAGCCTAGCTGAAAGATCTTGCGTTGTATTGCGTAGAAATTTGTTATCTTTACGAAGTTACAATGGTCTCGCTTTGGGCAGACGCAGAAGCCCTCATTTTTTCGAATTCCTCATTGAAAAAATTCATAGTCGCTTCAAATGAGATCATACTCTTTCTTATTTCCTGTAACTCAGTATTAATTTCAGTTCTAATTATCTGACGCAGTTCTTCTCTTACAACGGCTCGAATGTCAGCAGTCGTTAGACATGAACATCCCTGAACTTGAGAAGCGACCACAAAAGCGGTTGACTTTTGTTTTGAACGCATGGTGACGTTGTCGAAGGGAGAGCCGGTTGAACTCGAAGTGGATGTCTGTGCCAGTAATGCAGGCCGTATAGGAGTATTGGAGTTACCAGTTTTTAGTTCTTTACAACGACAGGCAGGGCAAATCCATGCGGACTTAAATTCAAAGCTAAAACCTTTGTAATCATTGGCCGAAAAATTCATGCATGTATAGTGGTATTGCTCCTTGCACCGAAAACAATGTAGGAAGCCAATACTCTTCAGGGTGTTTGAGCATGCAGCGCAAACATTATTGTTTTTATTCGGCATTATGCAGGGAGGTAGGCGCTCAGGTCGACAAAATAATAAGTCCGCTGCAGCGACACAAAGCTTTTAACGTCTAACGTTACTAGCAGCGACACAATGCACTGTGCTAAACCGCGTCCAGCAACAAGCGTGGTCGCGGCAAGAAAGTCGTAAGCGCCGTGCGATGAGCGTCACTTACGCGTATTCCTCGAGACGTAGCAATCGGTGACGAGTGCACTAATGATTTGCACTAAGAATGATTAATTTTGCAATATTAAGGTCAAGAATTACACTTTAAATGCGATTTAAGAGTTTCACTTCACCGTTTAACACTAAATGTCTGTTCCGCACTTTGTTTCTTGTAAATAATGACTGTGTTTATTGTCGGTTTTTTTTTTTTTTTGAGAGGAAAGAGTAATGCTGTTGCTTGCTCGGAAGGTTAGGACCGAAGATTCTCCCTCACCGACCGAATCGACCGAAGATTTTGCTTCATATAATGGTAAGCTAATTAGCTAAAGCACTTGAATTATAAAAATAAGAAACGACGATAGTACCACAACACCCAGACCCAAGACATTATAGAAAAGATCGTTTTCTATATTGACCCGACCGGGAATCGAACCCAGGACATCACAGATGGCGATGCCAAGTCCAGCGTGCTCGCCTCTCGGATACGGAGGTCGTCGAATATAAATAATTATGAAAAGAGAGGAACTAGGTAAATTAAGTAATTCTAAACAAGTACCTTCCCTTTAAGTGTTAAAGTTTTTCTATTAAAATTAACACATATTACTGAGGCTCCGCTGTCCGTCTGTCGGTCTGTCTGTCCGTCTGTCCGTCTGTCCGTCTGTCCGTCTGTCCGTCTGTCCGTCTGTCCGTCTGTCCGTCTGTCCGTCTGTCCGTCTGTCCGTCTGTCCGTCTGTCCGTCTGTCCGTCTGTCCGTCTGTCCGTCTGTCCGTCTGTCCGTCTGTCCGTCTGTCCGTCTGTCCGTCTGTCCGTCTGTCCGTCTGTCCGTCTGTCCGTCTGTCCGTCTGTCCGTCTGTCCGTCTGTCCGTCTGTCCGTCTGTCCGTCTGTCCGTCTGTCCGTCTGTCCGTCTGTCCGTCTGTCCGTCTGTCCGTCTGTCCGTCTGTCCGTCTGTCCGTCTGTCCGTCTGTCCGTCTGTCCGTCTGTCCGTCTGTCCGTCTGTCCGTCTGTCCGTCTGTCCGTCTGTCCGTCTGTCCGTCTGTCCGTCTGTCCGTCTGTCCGTCTGTCCGTCTGTCCGTCTGTCCGTCTGTCCGTCTGTCCGTCTGTCCGTCTGTCCGTCTGTCCGTCTGTCCGTCTGTCCGTCTGTCCGTCTGTCCGTCTGTCCGTCTGTCCGTCTGTCCGTCTGTCCGTCTGTCCGTCTGTCCGTCTGTCCGTCTGTCCGTCTGTCCGTCTGTCACCACCAGGATGTATCTCATGAACCGTGATAGTTAGGCAGTTGAAATTTTCACAGATGATGTATTTCTGATGCCGCTATTACAACAAATACTAAAAAAGAGAATAAAATAAATATTTAAGGGGCCCCCATACTACAAACGTGACTTTTTTGTTCGTTTTTATAAATAATAGTGCGGAACCCTTCTTGCGCGAGTCCGAATCGCACTTGGCCGGTTTTTTTATTCAAATTTATTTCTTCAAATACAATTTACTATCACATAAAATATATTTCAAAAATCATTAAGTAGATATTTTACTTATCATAGCAAATCCACTAA
Organism: Anania fuscalis; assembly: GCA_950371115.1. Lineage (NCBI taxonomy): Eukaryota > Metazoa > Arthropoda > Insecta > Lepidoptera > Crambidae > Anania > Anania fuscalis. The sequence continues at coordinate 16,642,256 of OX493326.1, read as the reverse complement.
GATTTGTAAAATCGAACTAAAGTTATTAAGTTTACAGTGATCAACATAATAAACAATTATTTAAATAAAAAGTTATATGTAGGTTGGTAGTAAAGATAGAGAGAAAATTGTTAAGCTGGCCCGTTGGTAGGTACCTATTTGCAACAAAGACACAAAATAATAGGACAGCTACATACATACTGCGCAGTCTTTAATTCACATAACAATAATCATAACCACATAGAAGAGAACTAAGGTAATGTACTTTATTCTTTGAATATTTTTTATTCTCAATAATTTATATTACAACTTAAATCACAGGGAAATAAATATCAAAGTTGTAGATAGATATACCTAAACATCACGTAGGTACTTTGCTATAAATTCTGCCATAATCGTTATTTGCCGAATTTACGTAGTGTTATTATTACTTGTCCTCATTATTTAATAAGAATTTATATTTTCAAATCCAATTTGTTGTATACTTGCATAAACTTTGTCTGACAATCTAGTAGTCCGTTCGGAAATCAAAACATCTAGGCGGATAACATTTTCTTTAAAATTGTAATGAAAGTGTTGTATTATCTTTGCCATCCTTCTTAAATTTATGATGGGTCTATAATGTCTGTGGGACGGCCATCTTGGCATCGGGGGTTCGAAACGTAAAGCATGCATGGTTGTACTTACTTAAATAAGAATAAACAAGTGCTGATTACAATGCAAGAGTTTTATTGAAAATAACACATGGTGACAGCGGTAAAACTGATAACATAAAATATGGACAAGGAAGATACAAAGATATCAGACAGACTGGGCGGTGTAAAGGTATCTACTCCGGGCCCCTTCAATTTCGTTCCAAATGAATGGCCGAAATACAAAACACGTTTTGAACGAAATCATCGACCTCAGGTGGGACTCGAACCCACGTCCCATCGCAAGCCGGGCGAGTTGCGATGGGACGTGGGTTCGAGTCCCACCTGAGGTCGATGTTTTTTTTTTTTTTTCAAGTGTTATTTATCTTCAATTAAACCTTGCATGGAATTGCTAAAAACAAAAATTTACAACGTTTTGAACGCTTCATGAGCCTAGCGGGCTATGATAAAAAAGCAGATCAGGATAAAATAAACTGCCTTATATACTGCATGGGAGAAAAGGTAGAGGATATAATAGTGCAATTTGGTGCCGAAAAAAACTATGGAATTTTGATGAAAAATTTTGACGATTTTTTTGCGCCGAAACGAAATGTAATCTATGAGCGTTTTAAATTTAACGCTAGAGTTCAACAACACGGGGAAAGATTTGATGACTTCGTTACAGAAGTTCATAGGCTGGCAGAGTATTGCGAGTATGGAAGTATCAAAACGGAACTTATACGCGACAGAATAGTTGTAGGAATGGCAGACAAAACCCAAAGTGACAGAATGCTGTTAAAACCGAGTTTAACACTAGAGGAAGCCATACAAATGGGCAGGCAGGCTGAAATTCAAACTGAAGAAACTAAGAAAATGAGAGAGTCAAGTGCTACAACAACAGAAATAATGAAAATTGACAAAAGAAGAGCTGCAGGAAACTGCTGGTTCTGTGGGAAAGAGAGGCATTCGCGAGAAAAATGTCCAGCTGCAAAAGCGGTGTGTCACAAATGCCAACGAATAGGTCACTTCAGTAATGTATGTCGGTCAAAAGTGGTAAAAATGATAAACGATGAATCAAAAGAATATGAGGTTTGTACAGTACAGAGTGGAAAATATACAGTAAACGTTAGCATATTTCATTCTGAAATATTAGTAGATAATGTTGATTTTTTAATTGATACAGGAGCAGATATAAGTGCCATACCACAACATGTAGCAGTCAACGCCAAACTTCCGCTGGTGAAATCTATAGATAACATAAAAGGGCCAGATGGGACCAGATTGCAAGTTTTAGGGACAGTGCAACTAAAATTACAATACAAAGACAGGATTTATGAAGGTAAAGTTTATGTTATTAAGGATCTTAGTTCAGCTATATTGGGTAGGCCATCAATTGATAGTATGAATATTTTAAAAATTTGCGCTATTTCAGTATCAGGTCAGAACAGTGAGTCATACTCGAATGTGTTAGTAGAAGAAGAGTTCCCCAGCATTTTTAATGAATTAGGGGTTTTCAAAGACAAGTTTCACATAAAGTTGGTTATTATTATATATTATGTATTAGTAATCCTAAGCCATATGTGCAAGCAACACCTCGCAGTGTATCAATTCCTTTGCTACCCAAAGTAAAGGAAGAATTAGACAGGTTGCAAAGATTAGGTATTATTAGTCCAATTGAGGAACCTACTGATTTTGTGTCACCCATTGTGGTAGTTTTTAGGAATGACAAGGTAAGAATTTGCGGGGACTATACACAAGGTAATAAAAATATATAAAGGCCAGTTTTTCCAATTCCAAAGGTGCAAAACACATTAAGTAAGTTAAAGGGAGCAAAATATTTTTCTAAAATTGATGCCACTTCAGGATTTCATTAAATTTGTCTGGATGAGGAGCCTAAAAAGCTGACTGCCATAATTACACCATTCGATAGGTACATATACAACCGTCTTCCCTTTGGACTTAATTGCGCACCTGAATATTTCAGTATGAAGTTCGCAAATCTGTTTAGTGACCTAAATATAGCCATACATATGGACGATATTCTTATTTTCCAACCTACTAAAGGGGCTCATGACCAAATGCTTAGAGAAGTACTGAAAAGACTGCATAATGAAGGCATAACGATAAATAAAAGTAAATGTGTATTTGGGGTTAAAGAAGTTTGTTACTTAGGACACATAATTAATCATGAGGGAGTTAAAGTAGATCCAGACAGAATAACAGCCATCAGTGAGTTTAAAAGTCCATCAAGTAAAAAAGACCTACTTCAGTTTTTGGGCATGGTTAATTTTGTAGGCAGGTACATACCTAACAAATCTCACATACTTGCGCCATTACATGAACTTTTAAAAGAAGACCGAATATTTATCTGGGGGCACCCTCAAATACAAGAATTTCAGGTAATAAAAGACAATCTCTAAAGAGCTCCCACCTTAGCACATTTTGAACCAAGTTTAAATATTATTGTTTCAGCAGATAGTAGTTCATTTGGGTTAGGAGCAGTTCTGCTACAAGAAGATAAAAAAGGTCAAAAATCTGTGGTGATGTATGCTAGTAGAACTTTAACAGAAGCAGAAAAGCATTATGCACAAATTGAAAAAGAATGCTTGGCTCTTACATGGGCGGCTGAAAAATTTAGAGATTATATAATAGGAATTCCAGTTACACTAGAAACTGACCACAAACCATTATTGCAGATATTACATACTAAACAATTTGATGACCTCAGTCCAAGACTTTTAAGGCTCAGATTAAAATTAACCAATTTTGATTATAATGTTAAGTACATTCCAGGCAAAGAATTAGTGGTTGCAGATGCCTTGTCCAGGCAACCACTGCCCTTGTGTCCCAATTTAAATAGCGGAAACGATTCACAATTAAATATTAATGTACTTATTAGTGAAACAGTGTCCGATGATATGTTGAACAAAATTAGGAAAGAGCAAAACAGTTGTAACATTTGCAATCAAATAAAACAATTTACAGTTCATGAGTGGCCAGCTAAACACCTATTAGGTATGTTTAAACCATACTATCAGTACAGAGACTACTTTTCGGTGGAAGGGGATCTTCTCTTGCTTAATTCAAGGATAGTCATACCAGAAACAATGCATTAAGAAATATTAAACAAAATTCATGAAGGTCATTTAGGGATCTCAAGATGTAGGGAACGAGCCAAACAGTCAGTTTGGTGGTTAGGGTTATCAAAACAAATTGAAGAAAAAGTAAAGACTTGTTCGAAATGCATAGAAACTTCACAAAATTACAAAGAGACAATGGTTTTAGATCCACCACCAGATAGACCTTGGCAGAAAATAGGTATTAACATGTTTAAATATTTAAACCATTGGTATCTTGTTGCAGTGGACTATTACTCCAGATATTTAGAAGTTTTTAAGTTGCATGATTTGACTGAAGATAGTGTAATAATTAAATGTAAGGAGATGTTTTCTAGATATGGTATCCCCGAAGCAGTGCGCTCTGACTGTGGTACACAATTTAAAACAAAATTTAATTATTTTGCACAAGAATATGGGTTCAAATCAATAACTAGTAGTCCATATTATGCTCAAAGTAATGGTCTAGCAGAATCTGCAGTAAAGATTGCAAAGAATCTTCTCACTAAAAATGGGGATATTTACTTGGCATTACTAGTTTACAGAAACACACCTTCAGAAACAGGTTACAGTCCGGCTGAATTAATGTTTAACCGAAAACTCAGAGATAATCTTCCTATGATACCAAGCAAACTTAACAACCCTGTAGTTATAAGCCAAGAATTAAAACAAAAGCATTTATTAAAGAAACATAAGGACATAAGTTATTACAATAGGAGACATAGAGCAATAGACTTGCCAGAATTAGAAGTAAATGATTGGGTATGGCTTACTGATCTGAAGATATATGGCACAATTATGTTAAAATGCAAAGAACCGCGATCATATACACCGTGAATTTTGAGATACCCGAGAAAATTAACTAACATACTCAGATATCGATATACATCGAATTTGGCGAATAAAAAAAACGGAACGGCGTACGGCGTTGGCGTACGGAAGGAATAACTATGAATGAAAAAAAAAACATTCATAGTTATTCCTTCCGTACGCCAATATTACGCGACTAAATTAGGTGGATTTTGGTTCCGTTAATGTTGGAATGATAATGATTACTATTTGAATTAGCAGGACTTTTATAGTGCATATTTTTTTAAGGAATGTTAGGGGCCTATTAAATAAATTTCTCATAAAAAAAAATTTTTTTATTCGCCGAATACGATGTATATCGATATCTGAGTATGTTAGTTAATTTTCTCGGGTATCTCAAAATTCACGGTGTATAGTGAAAACTGAAAGAGGAAACTTTAGGAGAAATAGGTGGCATTTAAAGTTGGCACCTAAAACAAATATTTCACCAGCGGAAGAAAGGTATGTCTCAAATGATAATGCTATTACTTGGGAGGATTATTGTGAAGCTCCAACTGTTCTTTCAGATCAGATAGAAGGCAATTCGACAGAATTACAGGAAAGTTACCATACCAATGTTAATAGTCGAGAAGGAATCGGATCTGAAAGTAATAGTGTAGCTAGACCTAGAAGACGTGTAAACAGGCCTAAACATTTAGATGATTATGTGTGTGAATAGCTTGTCAGAAAACTAGATACAGCTACCTATGTAATTTAGTAAAAGTTTATTTGTTTTCTTTTCTAATTTTGTATAAAAGGAGAGATGTTGTATTATCTTTGCCATCCTTCTTAAATTTATGATGGGTCTATAATGTCTATGGGACGGCCATCTTGGCATCGGGGGTCCGAAACGTAAAGCATGCATGGTTGTACTTACTTAAATAAGAATAAACAAGTGCTGATTACAATGCAAGAGTTTTATTGAAAATAACACAGAAAGACCAATAATTGCATTAACTTACCTTATATAAAAATAAATATAATGAATACCATTTTATTTTTTATTGCCTTCTTTATGATTTAACACCGATAACATAATTTATTAAACTAATTTTTATTTATTATCTCGCTTCATGTTGTTTCCGAACACATCATTCTTTCATTATTCCTGAGTTTGCTCAATCCCTATTTACGTTAGGATGACGTCACTTGCGTTGGCCTATCGAGCATAAGATACGACGACGAAAGTGCTTCGTGCTGCCTACTAACGTTTTACTGCGTAATCGTGTAGTAGACTCGATACGATTACGTTACGAATACTTCAAATATTCGTGCTCGCGCTACTGTTCGGTACAGTAAACATGGGCGTTACCGACGCCTGTTAACACGTTCCCTGTCCCCCAAACAAGAGCCTTTTTTTCTCTGTCACGTCCACACGTTTTTTTGTAATAATGTATTGTTTAGTACCTATACTGAAACAAAATCACTATACTTTGGTATTATTTTAGGAATTTCTTTAAAAAAAACAACAAAAACAATGAAACTCCATGCGGAGTCGTGGACTTGTCACTTTGGAAAAACATGACTCTAATTGGAGTCATATGAACGTTCGACGTTAAATTGAAGTTTATGAGAAAATTGGCAACATTATTTGTCTGTGGTGTAACAGTGGTTTGTTTTAAAAAGAATTAAAAACTCTTGTCAACGGTATTAGCGGTTTTGTTTTTGTGTAGTTTTGTATTATTAGCACGGAAAAAGTTATGTGTAAGGTACCTACTTCAAATCTTACAACTGAGTGGGGATATGGCGCGCCTAAGTGACGAAGAAATTCAAAGATTGCTGGAAAATAGTGATTGTGAGTCACTTCAAGAAGAGGATTTTGTTTTTAACCGTGAACATTCGCCGATTTTTGAAAATTTGGAAGATATTTCTAACTTTGTATCTGATTCTCGTCCAGAGTCAGTAAGTTTACTGGATCAGGTAGCTGAGTCTTCATTGAATCCTTGTTCAGAATCTGATCATATTTTGCCATCAAATAAATATTCCCAATTATATGCAAATACAGAAAAAAGTAAGGGTCCATTACAGTTACAAACCCCTCTACCTAAATGTGGACCTTCAAACCGAGTTTTAGCTATAAGAGAAATAATAAATATTCAAGCAAACGATGAATGGCGTATACAAAATCACAACCTGATACCAGAAGAGTTTACTGACCCTATACAAAAACAAAATATTCACTTTGATGAAAATACAGACGTCTATACAATCTTTCGACAAATAATAAACTCTAGCGTTTTGGAACTAATGATTGAACAAACGAATATTTACGGTCGTCGAATGCAATTAGAATCGCAATCGAATCAAAAATTATATCATCGCATACGTCGATGGAAAGATGTCACAGAGGAAGAAATGTTGACATTCTTAGGGGTTTTGTTGCTAACAGGAATAGTATCACTTCCAACTATAGAGTGTTATTGGAAGAGGGATAATCTTTATTACCATCCTCTTTTGCATGAAATTGGTATGTCTTACAACCGTTTCAGTCTGATACTTAGATGTTGGCATTTCGTTGATAACGATGCACGACGGTCCGCAGATGACAGGCTTTACAAAATAAGTCCTCTTTTGAGCCGAATCCAAAACAACTGGAGGCAAATTTATACTCCCGGACGTATCCTTGTTGTAAACGAATCAATGGTCAAGTTTAGAGGCAGACTCCTGTTTATACAGTATATTCCTTCTAAAAGTCATAAATACGGGATTAAGATTTATAAACTTTGCTCAGTTGATGGGTATGTATGGTCCTATGAAATATACTGTGGTCAAGGAGTAAAAAATAATGCTATGGATTTGTCGGGAAGTATTGTTGCTTGTTTAGGAAAATAATTGTTGGACGTTGGAAGGCTGGTAGTTACAGACAATTACTATATTAGTATTCCTTTGGCTGAATACTTGAAAAGCCGCAAGACTGATTTATTAGGCACAGTAAATCCACGAAGAAAAGGACTACCAAGTGCAGTTGTAAAAGCCAAGTTGGAAAGAGGAGAAATTGCAGCAATGCAAAAAAATATTATGACGTGTCTAAAGTGGCACGATAAACGAGATGTGATGTTGCTAACTACGTGCCACCGTTTGGCTATGGCAAAAAGTAAAGGAAGAAATCCTGTCCTAAAACCTACGGCTGTGCTCGATTATAACAAAGGGAAAAAAGGAATTAATTTGGCAGACCAATTATGCAGTTATAATAGCCCGATGCGAAAATCTGTCATTTGGTACAAAAAAGTCGCCATAGATTTGATCTGTATATCTTTGGTGAATTCTGTTTTGATTTATAACGAATTTCGCCAACGCTCAAAGGATAAACTGTCAATTCTTTCTGGTCACGAAATAATTATAAAAAAACTGCTTCAAGTGCAATATGAACAGAGTCTCCAGAGACGTCCACGTCCATCAGTGCGATCAGTATATCCTAGACATGAACTACAGAAAATTCCTAAAACAGGGAATAAGACAAATAAGAAGAGATGTTTCGGTTGCTACCACAAGAAAAGGGAAAATGGACTATCTGCTAAATTAGCATCTGCTTCTGCATCTAAAGTCACGACCTGGTGTGCAATTTGCAAAAAAGGATTTTGTATTCACATATACTAAATATCATTAATTTTTTAAAGTATTAGATTATAGTGTTGATTATAAAACTTAAAAGAATAATAAATAAGCTCTTAAAACTAAAAATAAACCATTTAATAAGTACATACATAGTTTGTTTTATTTGTAAAACCTAAACAACGGTCAAATTTTAAGTCATTAGGAAAATTCGTATATTTATTATCTGTAGAGGTTTATACTTTGCAATTTATTACAGAAATGTTTAGAACATATCAACTCACAAGTCTACTCTAGAATCCAACCCTAATTCATACGTCCAGTCCAATATATAACCTTTTAAAAAGTATGTAATTTGTGACTCCATATGAAGGCGTGGACGTAGCATTGTAAACAAAATACGACTCCAAATGGAGTCGTGGACAGGGAACGTGTTAAACGCACGTTAGTTGCACTACGCACTCCCGTAAAACCGGTTTGCTACACTTAGCTTCACAAGAGAACACTCGGCACCACTATCAAAATAAAAAGGGTATGACTCACCGGATTGTGTAAGTTCGCCACGGACACCAGTGACTTCGCAAATGTTGACCCGTCGCTCAAGCGCAGCGCTGCCGCTCGCACCCCCAGCGCCGCCGCCGGCGCCAACGCCCACGCCCTGGCCTGGTGCGCCGTTGCCTGGTTTCTTCATGCAATGTGGGGCGATATGGCCTTCTTCTCCGCAGCGGTAGCATGTTACAAACTTTTTCGAATCTTGAATGGAGCTTGACGATGACGATGCGTGTGCAGCCAGTGCCGGTTTGTTACTTCGAGCGTAACAATCGACCGACTTGTGCCCAAATTTATGACAATTGTGGCACTGAATGGGCTTGTTTCCGTCTCGTGTGGTAAACCCGTACGAAATCGTTTTGTTTTTTGTGTGAAGGTATCTGTGCTTTTTTCTTGCTTGCGTTTCAACGACAATGCTTGCACTTCTTGGATTAGTTTCGTCCTTGTTTTGATGTCCGTTGTAAACGCTAGACGGTTGATTCTACCGTCAATCTGTGTAAGATGTGCGAACACGTATGAAATGGCGATTTCTTCAGTCTTCATGTCCTTCCATTTGGCCATGAGCGACGTAATTAAGCGACTGGCATACGCGGCAAGATTTTCTCCTTCATTGGGTCGGCTGTTATTGACGTAAATAATAGTGGCTGCGCATGTTTCAGCAGTGTCGTAGCGCGCCAAGAACAGGTTTTGAAAATCTTGCCATGTCATACCTGAGTGCGCGACGTGAGAAAGCCATGTTGATGACGATCCTCTTAAGGCCTTGCTTAGTGCGATGATAAGAGCTCCTCCTTCTAACGGTCGTTCAGCGAGGCAGATATCCACAGTGGAACACCAGGATCGTGGATCGACGTCCAATTGATCAGGATCGAATTCAGGCAACTTGACTGCCACTGAAGCTGGTGTTCGCATGGCTTCGATCAGTCGCATCATACTCTGGTTCTGTTGTTCGAGCAGCATCCGAAATAGTGCATCCGATGATGGGGCTTGAGTGAATCCCACTTCTGATGACGGCGGGAGCTGAGGCGAAGCGGTAGGTAGCTCGTCGCTGTCATCTCAAGGTAGGTCGTCCATGATGGAAGAAGCAAGAAAACGCAGGTTACAAAGATATCGTTGTTATTTCAAAATCACAGTATGCCGTAGGAATGCCGTGAACGTGACAGGTTCGATGGGATGAGCCGTATTCTGCGGCGGTCGTAAGAGAAGTGCGCCTCATCGACTTTGTCCTCGTGTGATCGCCCCAAAAACGATACTAGCGCATCACACTGCGTTCAATGCACTTTACAAATTAAATCAACCAATCAAATTAAAGATTCGGTACCACGTAGTCAAATCAGTGACAATTAAATTAAATATCCGGTACCTACTACAAAGTCATAACAGCAACTATAATGTTGCCAGTATACGCACGCGACGACAGATACATCTTCTGGAATATAAAAGCAAAATTTAATAAATGAAATAAATTTTTAGTTTATTTATTATGATCAATAGTGTTCGACATAATAAACTCTCTAAGATAGAAGATTTATATTATTTCTGTCGTGTTTGCTATAAAAAAATTAAATTCATAAATTCTTAATTTTGAAGCATTATGAAGTATCCAATTGATGGTAATTTGATAATCGGTATTGTGTTATTTTTATATATTCTCCATTTTTTTCAAATTCTCAGGGCCAACATTATGACTGTTGCAGGCGTCGCCAGCTATAATTTCATTTGTTTTCTTCTTTTTTCCTCGCTTTTTTATTTTTATTGCTGAGGTATTTCAACTTTCATTGCTGTACCCAGCTAACAGTCAGAGTCGTTCCACAGAGATCCTTTTCAGTTTATTTAATCACAGAACTATACAGACAATAACCTTACCACCGAAGGATTTTAATACTTGTGCGACAAATAGGTATATCATATTTCTTACCTCCTTTTCTTTTGAACGTCAGATGCAAAGGAGCCTTTGATGTTGATGGTACTGGTACAAAGTCATGAACACCTGATGAATCATTTGCATTTGCAACTTGTTTTTCTGAAAGTTCATTGAAATGCGGTTACTAAATAAATTAAATAACATTATGTTACAATCTGTTCAGCACTCTTGCTTCTCCTTTTAAAGACTTTTCGAGTATGAAGAAGTAGACATCTCACTTTGACTGCGGCGTCATTTTATAAACAATCCCGTTATACTGAAAATTACACACATTAGTGTAGGCCGCACAGACGACGCCATTTGATGTCGGCATAGGTCGCCCGTGCGGACCAACGCGAAAAGCGCGTAGTCAGCCCGATCGGCAGTGCGGCCAGACACGTTTTCGTGAAATGAACGACTGTGCGGCGGCACGCGGTTGCGTGCTAAAATCAATCCGTACACCAGTGCGGCCCACAACTACCGTGTGTAATTATTACTAAATTTTAGTTTAACTCCTAGAAAAAGTAGAGAAAGATTCTTTTTAGGTCCTATCCTGTTATCGTAATGAAACCAATCCCAATCATACATTTTAATGAGCCTTGTAGTGACATCTATTCGTTTTTGTAAGACGTATGGCGTTGACCAGACATATTATGATAAAAGTAAGCCAATAAATGTACTCTGTCGCCGATAGATGTCACTATCCTGACATAGAACGCGCAATGTAAGTATTTTTCCGGAGCATGACCTGACCGACTCGATTTCAACTAGTCAAATTAAAATGAAATAACTCAATGAATTTATTTTAAATCAATTATGTCAGGTCACAGCTAGCCTCGCACGCACACAGCCTTTTTTGTTTTTTTTGTTTTTTGCCCTTATCTCCCCTATTGGAGGTAAGGGCCCCCTAATCCTAATAAACTAAGTTCCTAGAACAAACTAAAGAAATACATGTTTAACTGTCCATCCCAAGTTTGGAATTATGATTTAGGTTGATATAAAAGGAAATATTGAAATAACATAACAAAGGAATTTCAAGTTCTAATATAGGTACCTAATGAAGTAATGACTGATAAATATTTTATTTAGCGGAAATCTGCCTCAAGTTCTTATTTTGATTACCTTTTCATTTTTACCCAAACGGCGAAGCTTATAGGACGATTATGATATTGATTGATTGGTACCTAATAAAAATTGTCGCCGACCAATATTGCCAAAAAATCTTAACTCAATTGCGCTTTGAACTAGATCAACGCCATCTATTGAAGTTTTTTTGGAATTTCTATAATGACAAATCGATTCAACTCCTTATATTTTTGTATTTCATTACTTTCATAATTATATGAAAATGAATCGTATTGCGAATATATTAAAACTACGTTGTTTGTTTTATAGCCGGTTAAGAGTTTAAAAGTTGCTTTCGGATATGAATTTACTCAAACTCAAACCATTAAACAATTATATTTTTATCGTTATCTTACCTACTGTACCAAATTAAATAATATTTACAAATAGGTACATTTTGTAGTGTTTACATTAATGAACCAGTTTCATAAATAAATTAGTACGAATATTGACTTGCAAGTTTTTTTTTTTTGTTCTAGTTTTACGGCTTTGGACTTTAGTACACTGACCATTTTCTTAATGTTGCAAAAATAATCTGATACTAACTTGACATTGGCGAACGAACATGGAAATACGGCTTGGATATTAAATAAAAAAGACTAAGTAATCTGAAAAAGTCCCTTTCAAGGAACATAACATTAGTGTGTTAAATATATAGGTATGTACCTATATATTTAACACATTAATGTTATGTACCGCCAGGTACCAGTCCAATTACAATTCGAGAAGACGAGTTAAAGAACCAACTTTGAACTTCATTTTGTTATTAAAAGATAATAGAAATTATAACGTCAGAATAAGATTTCTACTATATTATAACTACTACTACTATAATTTTTACAACCTTGAATTATAAGTAAGTTATTTTAAATATCAACACGTTTAGATTGTGTCCAAAGCCCTAAAACTTAAAAAAAAGTTGTTTGTTAAATGCTCTGTGGTTGTTTTTTTGCAACCTTTGATGACGTTGTTGACACTTGACGTATTTTTAAAACCCGGCCGGCTTTAGTTTGTTGATGTTTTGTGTGTTTGAACGTAAAAAGGAGGTAAGATTTTATTGTTTGTCTTAAAATTAACTATAACTACGAATTGGTCTTGTTTGTACATTATATTAATTGATTGCTTATTGTTTTCCAGAGACATGAATCGTGGACTTGAGTAAGTCAGCATTTTAAAACTTATTAATTTGGATAAACATGTTAGGCAGTGGGATTCATCTAACAAAAAATGCGATTGGATATAATAAACTATAAACTGAGTGCTGTGGCCTTGTGAAATTTGCTTTTGGAAAATATCCGCCTACATTAACAAAATCTAACCTTGTTCGCCGCCATTTCTTTTAGCAACGTGCCTACTAACCTTGTTTTCGGTTATTGTTTCGTTGTGTAAACGTAATATACACGATGTAAACACGTTCTGAGTAGCAGAAATGCATGCGAAAAGGGGTGCTTCAAATTAGAATTTTCGGTTTTCAGTTATGGAGCTCGACGCTCGACGCGGCCAAGTGTGGTGGCGGCGCTGGTGCTGCTGCAGGAGCACTACCGAGTAAGTAGTATTATTCTATCAAATATTAGGCCAAATACTGTGTGTATTGCCAGAGGTTCAATTTAACGTGTGTTAATGCAGGTGCTTTGTGCTAAGGCCTTGTGCAACAGCAGTAAAATATGTGCAGTGACTTACACTAACCATCTTATCAATTAGGTCTGATGACTGTCATGAGCAGGTCGCTACATGATAATTTACAACCCAAATTGTTTAAGACTAGCATTTTGGATTTTAAATAAGTATTGTCTTTTTTGCTTTATAATTTGTGTATTGAAATGAGGTAATATTTTTATAATAATGTCAATATTTTGTGTTATCTTTTAGAGAGGAGACAGAGCCGCTGCTAGCCGCCAGCACCACCGTGGAAGTTGGTGTCGAAGCCACTGTGGATGCAGAACGCAGCCTCCGGGCGGCCCGCCTGGCGTATTTGCGGCTGGCGGGGCTCGCCGTCCGCGACCAGCATCTTCCCCCGGCGCGCCGGGCCCCGATGACGCCGGACGAGCTGCAGGCGGCGCAGGAGCGCTGGCGGGCCGCGGTCGCGGGCTCGCGCAAATTAAACAAAAAATCTGGGGAGCTCTATACCTGTTAGAGGTTTTTAACCTCCAACTGGTATAGAGCTCCCTCAATATAATGAACTTGTACATAAAGTGTTCTTTTATTTAACAATCCCTCAGGCTTAGGCACACTGCAATAATTAACTTAGTCAACAATCACATTAATTTATCAAACCCGAAACCAAGCAAAGCTAGTAAACTACAGATAAATACATTTTTGTAGATTCAGGACTTAGGTACTTATAATAACTAATTTCAGTTCAGAAACTTATTTTTCCTTACTTCAATTAAAATTTTGAACTAACCAATCAGCAGCAGTCTCCAACGTTAGTAGCGCCATTATTAAAAATAACTAAAGCTAATATAGATTACTAGTTTACACATGCCACAATAGATGGCGCCTGGTCAGATTATTAACCCAGCCCTAGTCCCAACTAAAAGGTAAACTTAAATGCGATAGGTACCTACCTAACGGCTAGAAATCTTAGGTAGGTCTTCTAGATACAAATAACCTTGTCAAAACAACTTTGACCATGGATTTAAAATAAAATTAGAACAGCATTTGAGGATGTTATCATTTATTTATCAAATTTATGTATTGCTTACAGTTAATGTACTTACTACAGCTAGTGTACTAAGGGTAGACTTACTTAATGCTAGAAGCATTCTCTGCCTGTCGACCATTGGGTCATGCTGAAAGCTTGCAATGGAAAAGAGAAAGTGATAATCATTTAATGTTGTTAACAGTAAAGTATAAGATATTTTATTGTATAAAAACTTAACATTTTTGTGTACCATCATACACAACAATAAAACTTGCTAACCAATTATAAATTAAATAACATTCCTAACATGAATTTTGCTATATTACAGTTAAAAAGGCAGGATAGTTATTTTATTTTCCTTTTGTCTAGTTCTAAAACCTAGCCAGCCAGCTATTTGTAAATAAGTTAGTATATCTACTAATTAATACAGTAACTTTCTTTTGCTAGTTATCTTAAAAGTAAATTTATTTGCCTTTAATAGTTATTTGGATTAGGGTTAAGAATGTCAAAATCTTAACAGCCTTGTGACGGAATATTGCATTATAATAACTGCAAAAATTCTAACAAATAACATGCATAACCTTTCTTAAAATTTATAATAAATTTGGTCATAATGTATTAATAATTTTGAATTTAATCAGATGGTTAGCAAGTCACCTTAAAAATTTCACAGCAATTTACCCTACATGCATAGGAAAAGGCGGTACTTTATGACGAGTCCTCAGAGTCAGTGAACTCCTTCACAAAATGCCGCCTTTTCCTAGGCGTGCGGCACACCACTGCCCAGTTCTCCTCGGTCGACAGCCTAAATTCCGACGACCCCCCAGAACCGGGCGAGTTGGGCTCCGTGTCGGCCTCCGCCGTCGCAGGGCTTGCTTGATCGATATCTATAACAACATATTTACACTTATAAATTATATATACCTTTTTATGTTACACTCATTCTGTTACCCAATGTAATATTACCGGAGTCAGAATCTGCCTCGCAAGGCGAGAATGGCGCCGGAGAGGAAGGTGAACAATCTTTAGTCACCGCGTCCGCTTGCTCGCTCGTTGAGGGACGCGGTGACATCGATGTTTTTCTACAAAGTAAGTGGAAGTAATTAGGAAGTGCTTGAAGTCAATATAAATATGACGAATCAAATTAGATGTTAGGGTTAAAAGGAAAACAATAAACACTTACTGCTCGTCTTGATCCTCCTTTTTAATTTTTTTACATTCATTGTCCGATCTGTAATAAATACATTGATTACTTGATGCACCATTTGGTAAAACATTTCTATGCAGTCTGTACAGCGAGCAACAATATACTATAGGTATTAAAAATATTTACCCCTCACTTGACCTCCTCCTTTTATTATTGCCTTCGGATCTGTAATTAGAAACATATGATTACCTGATGGACCTTTGTCTAAAATATGTCTAATGCCCAGAAATTTAAGACAGCACAATAATACACCAATGTCGTTAAGAATAAAGCAACAGCTTTAATATTATGTAGTTAGTTGTGCCATTAAGAAATAGGTTATATAGATAATGTTAGTTTTTATTTCAGTGCAAACTTATGAACATGCTACATACAAGTTTAATCCGTATTTTATTCATAGCAGTGCATGTAAGAAAATACAGGTTCAAAACACAAATTACACACACCAAAGAACGCAAGCGGAAAAATACGTCTCTAAAATCTTACATTTATTGGGCACAGGGCACTCCAGGGCTTCGCGTATAAATTTTGTTTCTATTTATCACACACCTAAAAATATTTAGAAACAAAGCCGCCATTTATTCCGGATTTACACCAGTACCTTCCTTAATTTGGTTAATTTTTCATTTTTGGAGGATGAATTATTATGCAAGTACACCATTGAGGAGTCAAAATCGTATCACAATAACGGAGAAATACTTACGACATGTTTTTTGTTCAGTAGTAGGTCTGGTCTGGTACAACAAAACTGGCTGTGCTGTGGCCGCCACTGATCAAAGAAATAATACGAGTCGCCGTTCACTTACCACAGAGTACGTCAGTGCGTGCTGTTTTATGTTTATAGCTGTGATGACAGCACTTTCTTTATGGCTACGGGCGAATTGCCCTCTAACAATGTCAAGTTCAATACAATATACAAGTAACACTACCTGTACGTTCGTTACCTAGTAGGTACAGCTACCCAACTAAACAAAATGTTGACAAATTTTTGGAACTTTTTCATTTTATAAATAGACCCGTAATAATTACATTAAAAAAAAAGTCCAATGATTACAGTGTTTTAATTTAGCGCCATAACGCTCCAAGCTGAAGCTGTTACGTGATCTTGATGACAAGACGACACGACTTGGGCAGTGCTACAATTTATTAGTGTTTTAGATATTTAGAAAAAAATTAAATAACTTTTCAAACAAATAAATCAATTATAAGGTTTTAAACTAAATCAAGACTTTTTTTCGTTTATTTTGTAAGTATTGATCCTACTTCACTACCTACTTCAGCCCCTTTTAGAGCGGCGTTTTTTTTTTCTTCCTACAATAAGTACCGACGGAAAATTATTAACTTTCTTATCTTATTATTTCAGGAATAACAATTTATGACCATCTTTTTCCGATGTAATTTGTTAAAGTGCCTATTTAAATATTTTGTGGTACGTGGACCTTTGTTCTCTATCGCGCCGCCATCCGACCTTTAATGGCCGGTCTTTTGTTATGGAGTGCTTTTTAAAACTTTGCATTTTACGATGCGTACCTATTGACGACATAATGTTGTAAATCAAATGTAATATCGCGATAAAATAAGTGTGTTATGTAATATTTTTTCTATCCTAAAAAATTGTAGACCACAGAAATAAAAGTATAAATTTAAAATAACTGAATAGTTGTTTAAGTATGCAACATTTAAACAAAAAAAAAAAATGTGTGCGTGTACTAGTGTACACACGTAAGAAGTGAAACTTCTTTATGGCCTTATTTTTCGAAAATATTATTAATTAATTAATAAATACTATTTTAATGAAATCATATACATTGACCGATAGTTACAATCAGAAACTGAGGTTAACCTTAAATATCTTAAATTAAAAAAAATAAATACCACAATTCCACCCAAGTATTAGAAAAAGAGATATCATTACTTACTTTTGTTAAAAATCCACTGGAATTAGAATTAAAATAAAACCTTTGATTTTGTTGATCACTTTAGTACTCTTCGTCTGAACCAACCGTGGTAGGGGCAAGAAAAAGATGGCGCGTAACGGAAAAATGTGACGCGTAACCGAAAAATGTGACGGTAAATTTTTTTCCAACGCCGATAAAGAAGTTTCACTTCAAACAAACTCTGACAACATTGATTTTACAAAAATATTTTGATTTAGCACTACCTATAGTCTTGACCTACTACTACCTGTATGTAGGTTATGTTGGAAAACAATGCTATTTTAGGTTATTTACGGTTTGGTTGGTTAAATTTAGAAAAAAAGTTTTTTATAAAGCTTTACAATAGTAAATTCCTTAATACCAGAACAGGTCCGAGTCAATGTTCGTATGTGATAAATTATATATATAACGGAGGACCCACCTCTCACCCTTGGATTATAGATCATCTTTACAATATTTATGATTGCAGAGGTGAACTAATCCAACCTCCTTTCAGTTAATAATGGGACTAACTAATTTACGCGAAGAATTTAGGGATTAGGCTTTAATAAACTCTAAAACTGAATAAATACTAAATAAATAATTAAGGGGACTAAAAAGATAATAATATTAACTTACTAGTAAAGTTAACCATCATAATGATTATAATAATAAATATCACATACAAATCAAATGTCTACCTATTGATGACTTACAAAATACCTTAAAGTGATAATTTAGTGTGATGAGCATATTGATTGCACCTAGTTAATCAGTTAAAGGGTAAAATTAAAAAAATAATACAAATCACTTAACACCTCTATTAAGTATACCTACTTATAATAACAGATTTATTTTTACCTAAAAGTGATACAAACGACCCAGTACCTACACAGTAGTTTATCACTTTTAGTTTACCTAATGATAGAATAAAATATAAAAAAATTGATTGCTGGGACCCTAAAAAAGGAAAGGTTAGTTCAAAATTAAATTGAAAATTAATATATTTTTTTTAAATACCTATGTCAAATGTAAAAAAAAATAAAAATTCCTTGCCTCAAGGTTCCTAAAAATAAATGAAGGATATTACTTTGAATATTTTGTCTTAAAATGTTTTAAATTAATTTCAAAATTGAACTATAGTTTATCTAAAGGAAAAATATATTCAATTGGCTTTCAATAATTTTAAAGTATATATAACGGAGGACCCACCTCTCACCCTTGGATTATAGATCATCTTTACAATATTTATGATTGCAGAGGTGAACTAATCCAACCTCCTTTCAGTTAATAATGGGACTAACTAATTTACGCGAAGAATTTAGGGATTAGGCTTTAATAAACTTTAAAACTAAATAAATAATTAAGGAGACTAAATAGATATATTAACTTGCTTGTAAAGTTAACCTACATAATGATTATAATAATAAATATCACATACAAATCAAATGTCTAATACCTATTGATGACTTACAGTATATCTTATAGTGATAATTTAGTGTGACGAGCATGATGATTGCACCTAGTTAATCAGTTAAAGGTTAAAATTAAAAAAATAATACAAATCACTTAACACCTCTATTAAGTATACCAACTTATAATAACAGATTTATTTTTACCTAAAAGTGATACAAACGACACAGTACACAGTAGTTTATCACTTTTAGTTTACATAATGATAGAATAAAATGAAATTTTTTTCACTGCTGGGACCCTGAAAAAAAAAGATCCTATGTTAGTTTAAAATTAAATTGAAAATTTATAAAATATTTTGAAAAATATGTCTAAAGTTAAAATCAAATAAAAATTCCTTGCCTCCAGGTTCCTGAAAATAAATGAAGGATATTACTTTGAATATTTTGTCTTAAAATGTTTTAAATTAATTTCAAAATTGAACTATAGTTAATCTAAAGGGGAAAAAATATCGAATTGGCTTTCAATCTTTTTAAAGTATATATAACGGAGGACCCACCTCTCACCCTTGGATTATAGATCATCTTTACAATATTTATGATTGCAAAGGTGAACTAATCCAACCTCCTTTAAAAAATTAAGGGGACTATATAGTTTACGCGAAAAATTTAAGGATTGAGCTCTAATAAACTATTCTCAAAAAATCAGCTATTGATACATTAACTTCTTACTAAAGTCTAAATAATGATTATAATAATAAAGTACACATGCAAATGAAATCATGATTAATTACTTAAAGACTTTAAACAACATACCTTAAAGTGATAATTTAGTGTTATCAACATGATGCATCTAATTTATCAATTTAAAGTTCACATTATAAAAAATTTAATAAAAATACAAATCACTTACATACATCTATAATGGCTATAATCTTATAATAGCAGATTTATTTTACCTAAAAGTGATACAAATGTATAGCATATACACAGTAGTTTATCACTTTTAGTTTACATAATAATAAAATAATATGAATTTTTTTTTACTGCTGGGACCCTGAAAAAAAAAAGAGATGTTAGTTTAAAAGTCAATTTATAATTAATAAAATATGTACTTAAAAACGCTAAAAGCGATGCAATGCTATTTCAATCAAATTAAAAAGGGGTTATTTACGGTGTTGATGGGAGAACGATAGATGTTGATCGGGAATATTAAATAAAAGTGGAGTAGGTATGCTATTAAAAATATCGTTACATAAAACATGAGCCTAAAAAAAGTAGTAATTTGAACAGAATATGAAATCAAATAAATATAATCATAGGCGTTGACATTAGGACTTTGGACAATTAAAACAAAAAGCAAGATAACTAATACCCATGAAAGGCTTCAAAACATGTAATATGTAAGCCTGGTTTTTTAGGGCATTTGGGACAAAAAAATGTTGCGGCTTTTCTTATTTTATGTTTTTCTGCGCAATATTTACAATTTTGCGTTTTGTAACGCCCTTATTATTTTGAGGCAAATGTGTTGGAAAATGATGAACACTAAAGGCCCCACCACGAGGATTTAAAGTCGGTCTGTTTGTCGGTTCAAAACGTCTTAAAAGGTTCATAACAATATTTAATCTATATTCGTAAAAGTTTGATTCTCTGGAAGTGGCCGGACTCTGTTGCTTATACATCATGAATGAGTTTAACAGCATGACCTGCATAACATGAAAAACAATTTTTTTATACCATCTAGCGGACTTCTCGTAACAAGAATAATATGACAGCATTTGGTCTTTTCTGTCAACGCCTTTCATGTATTTATTATATTGTTGGACAACTTTCGGTTTAACAACACTGTAACCTTTACTATTTGTGTATTGTACAAGGTCAGAGTTGTGCTCAGTGGAAATCATCAAGACAGTTCTATTATCTCTATAATTGGTAACGCATACTCCACGGGAATTATATTGCGACTGTGTCTGGCCTTTGTCTAATTTTGCCTTTGTAATATCTGGATTGCGGGATCTGTTGGCCCTAAGTGTGCCAGTCACATAGGTTTTTTTTGTTAACAGATTTTCCGCAAGTGCAACACTATTATAAAAGTTGTCCATGTATAACGAATATCCTGCATTTAAATAATCTTCCATCAACAACATAACTACTTTATCAGCATGACCTTTTCCCCTAAGGTCAATGTCATGTGATCCACAATACATATGCATTTTTTGCACCATGCCGTTAGCGTCCGTAAGTACATATAATTTTACGCCATATTTATGACGTTTGCCCTGGATATATTGACGAATTTTTAAACGTCCACGCCATAAAACCACGCTTTCATCGATCGTCAAATTTTTCGGAGGGACTACCAACGTTTTCATGATATTATTAAAAAAATTGAAAATTGCTTTTGTATATTTATTTGGATCCGTACTTTCAAAGGTTAAAGTTGTGTCAGAGAAACAAAAATTACGAAGTAATAATAAAAATCTATCGCGGCTCATGAAATGTCTAAAAGGCAGATCAAATACGAAGTTCGTTTTCCAATAATCATTAATTCTTGGTATTTGAATATGACCCATATGGAAAAGGATGGCTAGGAAAACTTAAAGTGCTTCGACGTTGGTATCTTTCCAATTTGTGATTCGACTATTCGGATGGTTGCTCTCTAAAAGAACCTGAATGGCGTGGACGTTTATACTATTCGCTAAAATAGTCATAAATGTGGCGTTAAAAAATAATTTAAAAAAATCGACGGGGTCCTCTGCTGGTCCTATGTTCAGGCTGGGTTGGTTGGTGAATGGGAACGACGGCAAGTGGCCCGTCGGTTCCCACACGTCTTCCTCAGTGGAGGTGGTTGGGGGTTCTTCAACCTCATCCTCCTCCTCAGAGGAAGAGTAGGAAGAAGTAAATCCCTCCCGGTCGTCCCTAAAGACACCGATAAATATTATGATACCTACATTTGACTTTTTGTATTTGTATAATAAATTAGATAATTTCTCTATATTGTTGAGTTACCTATTTACCTACTCTTCTTTGTATTTTTTCTTTAGTTTTTATAAACAAACTTGTTTTAAAACATAATTTATTACTAAAAAATGTTTATGCGAAACAAAATTTTACAATACGAAAATATTGTAATTTTACTTTATATAGCTTTAAAAGAACTCTGTGACACAAAATTATTAAAAAAAAACACCTACAAACACAAAATAAAAACAAAATTTTAACTTTAGGTAGAATGTAAAGTTTTCCACGTCAAATTATAGTAAAAAAATAGCTTCTGCCCGCGATATCATCTGCTTTAATCGGAATAATATTGTCAGGTGATTACGAAAACGGCATAAACACTAGTTAATGTGTAGGTAAAGCGACATGAATTTCAAGCGACAAAAACTACCTACTACTTACTTACTAGTTAAATATTTTTAAACAAAACGGATTTAAAAATATAGGTATTAATCTTAAGGTTATTATCTACACTAGTTTCAGGTAATTCTGTTCAGCATCCGATTGATTAACATTACAAATAATATGTATGTGTAAATTTGATTAATAACTTAATATTAAAGGAAATAATATTTCAATTAAAACAATTAAGTTTGCTATTATCTACTACGATTTTTCTCAATACAATTTCATAAAGCAGTTTTAATTAAGGGCTTAAATTACGTAGGTATAACAAGATATACCTACTTTCACTAATTATTGAAGGTCATTTTGATTTTTATAGTCACTATCTATAAAAGTAATAGTACTTATTAGAATTAATACTGATCGTTTCAATAAAACATGGGAATAATAATCCCAAATTATACATTAAGACCTACTGTTTGTAAAATTGGAGAGAGACTAAAATTATAACTTATTTAGATATTTCATAGAATAATGGTAAACCTTTAAAAATCATTCATAGAAATTAGTCCCTAGTAATTAACAGCCATATCAAAAATTTATTATTATGTTTGTCTATGTATCTAAACAATAAAATTATAATTAGCTTTGTACTTACGTCTCAGGAAACATGGCAGCAAGTTGGTCCTCAACATCGTCGGCGGACATCGTAAAATCCACAACACAAACTTCACAATACCGAACAGTACGAGTACCGAATAGTAGCGAGGTCGGAAGCAGACTAAAAATTGATAACAGCAATCCCTACCACTTTCTCATCCTAGCCCTAAAGATGAAAATAAGTTTAAAAAAAATATTATATTTACATTTCTATTCCAAAGCAATAAAAATTAAGGGCGGCGAAGATAAAAACATGCACAAACGGATGCCGAAACTATAAAGAACAATAGGCGGCGCGTGTCTATTGTTATATCTTATATTTATTGCCGCTTACCTATTTTTAGGAAAACAAATTCTCAGTATTTGCTTTTACCTCTCTATTTATATTTTTAAACAATGAATATTTAAGAATGTTTCTTATCTAGTCACCTTGATGTTAATGAATGTAATTTGAAGGCAAAAATATTTTGTAGTTCAAAAGTTGAATAATTATTTAATTTTAAAATTAGGTATTAATAAATATAGGTATTAATAGGTAAAAATGTAGGTATTAATAGGTAAGTATTTCAACACAACAAGCCTTTAAAATACTATCTGACCCGACGAACGTTGTATTTCCTATTTATATTAAAACTGTAAAATTTTCCGATGTGTTAATCGTTACTCTGCTATTTAATTACAAAGAGAAATGAATTATAAAATGAATGAATTGCTCGTTAGTCTCGCTAAAACTCGAAAACGGAAGTGATCCGGTTTCTAAAATAGTTAAGATTGCTTATTTTTAAGGTTACGGCTTTAGATACTTTTATAGACATAAAATAGAAGTAAGCAATATATGTCCTCCGTTGACGATAGATGCCGTTATCCTCACTTAGAATGCGGCATGTAAGTATTTTTCTGGATGATGACCTGACCGACTCAATTTCAAACTTTCACAATGAAATTATTTCTCAATGAATGAATGAATTTAAATGAATTTATAAATCGATATAATCGATTACGCTTAGCTCCGTTCCGCCTATTTTTTTTTGTTATTGCTCTTACCTCTCCTATTGGAGGTAAGGGCACCCTAAACAAGTGTAAAACTGACATTCCAAGTTTGGCAGATTAAATGATGGTAACTAACTAGTAGTTTAGTACCTACTTCAAATATTTAGATAATTTGACGGTACAAAGTCCAACTTGGATTGTTTATTCATAAACCTAACGCTAATACTTTTTCATTTTATTATCTCAAATGGTTACGGTCAGCCTGAATACGAAAGAAAGATAAAAACCGTTCATTACTGAAAGATTTTTATTTTTTAGTCAGGGAATAGCCATTTTGGGGATTGAATATGTCCGTGTTTGTGTTATGAGAAAGTAAACCTTAAGTACAATAGAATATAAGGAACAAATCCGCGTATCTAGCTAGGAAACTAGTTTCAAAATACTTGATAAGAGGTTTAAAGTTTTATTCAGATTACGTGATTATGTTTTTTATTTCCACTAGAGTAAACATTAATTTCCTATTCAGTATTTGAAGGGCTCAAAACGCGCGCGGTGGCTAGCCAATAAAACCCGTCGCTACCCGAGCCCGAGTCTCGGGCTTAAGTAAAGTACTTTCAAAGTATTTTGTTTGTAATTAATCCCAAACTCTATACGAATAAGGATTATAATTGTTTTGGCAAAAAAAAGGTTTTAGAGTTTTTATTTAGATTCCGCGATTATGTTCCTTATTCCCATCGGGGTAAATATTAACTTATTCAGATTTTGTATGGCTGAAAATACGTGCACGGCTGCCCGACCGAGACGACGCGAGTGAGTCGTAGCTTCGTAGGTACATAAATAGTTTGAAGGTGTTGCAAGTATTCGGGGCTAGAACCCTGGTTTACGTACTTGGAAGCAGAAACCTATTTTGAAAACCTGGTCGCGTAAATACGCACCATCCCTATATTTAACCTCAAATTAAATTAGTTTTATTAATCAGTTCTGCACAAAAATATCAATGCCACACCCTTAGTGTTAATCAGCACAGCTTACCATGTCACGATACACGCTCGGCGTGTAGCGCCCGCACAGCCGTATCAAAAAATGTCAACCCACACAAAACGCGTGGGGCCGCACAGCCGTCCAATTTCTATAAAACACTCGATACGTGCTCCCGCCGCACAGCTGTATGGAAAAATATTTCCACACTAAAACGTGCGACTCCCGTACAGGCGTTCCACTCTAAAAAGCACAGTTTCTGTGTTTTCAGCAGTCAAAGTGTTAAGTATGAATGGTGTGGGACTCAAAGGGAATGTCATCAATAATATTTAAATAAAGCCAACCTCAAACCAAAGCTATTTAGGTAACTAATTTTATATTTTTGTTTTTTGCTGGCCTTATAAATAATATTTTCCCCTATTGAGGTGTTTAATTTTTTTTTTACTTGTAATTGTTTAATATTTAAAAAAAATATACTCAACATTACGTAGGTACACTTAATATTCAAAATATGTTTTTTTTAAATACAGAAAAATAACACGCAAAACAAACTAATTTACTTAATGGTATAAGTTGTTAAATACCTCTCAAATTCAGTGCCTGTTCTTCATTTCCCTTAGTGATTGTTTCAACTGACACAGTTATATCTGTCTGATCAGAATTAAAAGATCCACCTGAAAGATTTAAGCCAATATAATTATGTCATTATAGTTAAAGTTAAGGTTCCAATACAATAACTTATATCTAAACTAGTATTAAAATGTTTGTATCTTTGTAACAAATAAACTCAAAAACTACTAAACCAAATATAAAAAAATCTTTCACTATTATAATGCTTTATTAACCCTGAGTAACATAGGCTTTATATTTGCTACGAGAAAAAAATAGGAATCTCTACCAGTGGTGAGGGGTCGAAATATGATGAAAGTAAGCCGTACCAGCTTAAAGAGACTGTAGATCTTAGTATGTCTTTTTAATTTTAACTCAATACCTACACGCGTTCCCAAGATAAGGGGCTTGACAGACAGAAGGACCGATGGCCGGACAACAAAGTTTATATATCTAAATCAAAATCTATATGAGGATTCCGTTTTTTCCTTTTAAGGTACGAAACCCTAAAAATCATATCAATATCTACAAAAAACTTTGCAATCCCTTTTGTCCAAATATTGTTATGTTTCTAATCTTTACAATATTAAAAGATGATAGAAATACTCGGACCAACTAAAAGGAAGGCTAGTAATATATTTTATATTATTATTAAGTTTACTATAGTTAAAATCACTCGACTCACCTGACTTTTTTTAAATTTTTTCATAGTATGATTTAACATGCAAAGGAAACTCGGTGAAAAGGTCATCAGACAGAAATTCAAATTCAAAATATTATAAATTATTAAGTTAAGATAAGATTAGATTTCCAAGAATATGCTTACAATTAATGATCTTAAATTTAGGTACCTAAAAAACTTATTACATTTAAAATTCAAAATTATGTTCTAAAATTGAAAGTAATATTAGGCCTAAGATTAATAATATTTAAATAAAATGTCAACAGTTAATTCCATTTGTCGTTAGTTAGCAGGCAACATGGATTCTTTTATTTTGTTGTCAATCAATTATTTATTAGAGGAGAGGCACTCTTTCAATAGCCATGTGTCTAAATATATTCAATGCTCTAAGTTTAATAAGAAGTATTATATTACTTGCATTTACATTACTTTTAACTAATAAATTGCATTGCAATACCTCCATACTATTGGTGTATTTTTTTTATTCTTTGGCTTGATACTTATAATTTACTCAGTGTCTCTGCTATTTGATTAGTATTTCCAAGCACCGTGTTATGTAAAGGAAAGAGATGCGGATGTTTTTTACAAACATATAGAGTTCCAAGACATAGGCAAGGTATTAGGCAAAATTTTAAGGTACTTATACAATGGTTTACAGTAGTTTAGATAATCTAACCATTTATAGCACGAATGCACTTTAAATTATTTCAATACTTAACGTTGATATGATAAAATTATAACATAGACATTAGACATTGATCTGTAATATACTTACCGATCTGGGTTTAGAGGAAAACTTGCAAAAAGTATGTCTGACTTGGGCAACTTTCGTACGCCACAAATAGTACACTACCTGTAGCGACTTTTTTCCATATTCCTAGTGATTTTTATCAAGCTTTTACAGTAAAACTTGAGCACAATTATGAGCCGAGAAAAATGTTGTCTCAGCACATGTAAGGTACTACAAAACACGGAACCGCTAAATCACAGTCTGTTTAAGCGAAAATATATCTTTTCCACTTGGTTGCGGAATAAAATTCACATCAATTAATATGAAAGTTTGCACTAAAAACGATGAATCGCTCGAATTCAAACTTATCAAACTTCTTGCGCGTAACGTATTATGACAGATGAGACAAGTCAGTCAGCCATTTTCACTCAGTAGTACCAACAGCGAAGCGTAAATTTCAGAATCTGTTGGTTGGTATCCATTTGGATACACTTCTTGAAAAACCTGTTTATTAAAATTTAAACCTTAAATCTTAAGGAATAGAGTTGCTTGTAGTTTAAAATAATGTTGCTGATATCCTCTTGAAAGGCAGTGTCGCACCACTGCTCTAGGCGCCCCACCCCAGCCAAAGTGAGGCAGTGATGCGGTGATGCGCCATTTTAGTCAAACTGTTTTTTTTTTATATTTAGTGTTGCTAGAAAAATATAATATTTCTTAAAGATTCGTTCAGAAACCAAAAATTAAGTAAAATTCAAATTAAAAATCAATAAACCTAACACTTGCAAGACCGTAGCCTGTGAAATTGTGATAGGGTGTCATAATAAAATAAATGTTATTAAAACCGTATTTTATTTTTTATTTCTATCCGCCTTCTGACTCTACTAAGGAAAGATAAAACTTTAAAATTACTAATAATTGAGTACAACAATTAAAATCAAGTAAATACCTATCTACTTAAAATAAGTATGCAATCAATCAGTCATAAAACATTGAAATTATCTTTTCTTAAGCTTCGAAGTTGGAACTAACAATAAATAATGTTGGCTATTAATTTCATTAGCATTGGTTTTTATGTTTGTTATCAATCATTACTTTTATGATAAGAAGCGCATTCTACACACACATGTTGGTACATGTGTGCATGAAGAGGAGCAGATTACAATTGGTCTGTGATTGGTCGAGACAGCCTGGCCGTGCTGCTGAACCAATAGTGTGCGCTGTGAACGTACACTACGTTCGTACACACAACCTGTAAACTATGGCTTGCACATGTGTTGTGTTAGCCTTTAGGCATTTTTTTTTCAGAATTAACTTTTCAAACCATTCAAACGCGACTTAACAATTTTTAAGAATAACAATTAAAAATACAGGTTTACTTTTCTATGCCAATTTGAAATCAAGCGCCATTCTGACATCGGCAGTCATCGGGAAGTGACGTGTACGGCACCTTATTATAAAGAAAATCGAGGAAGAGATTAAAGCAGCTAAATTGGATCCTGGTGGTATTATTTTCAGTGCACTCCTGAATTTACAACAATTCAGAAGTGGTAAAAACGTTGCAGTAAAACTGATGGTATGTACGTATATTTTTTTAATTTTACATTTCTATACTTACCCATAATTTGATTTCGCTTACACTGCTTAGTACACAGACTATACCTCAATATTAAACTTAATTAAGCACCAATAAAGCAGTTAATAACTACAAGCTACATAACTAAACAGCTTGTTATATATTATCTCTTCCGTTTATCTTGATTATCTTTTCTCAATAACTCTGTAATGGCATAGTAGTTGTAATGACTGGTTCGATTTCCGGATGTTTTAGAAAACAGTCACCACTAAATCGTATGTGACAACGTGGTTATTAGGCCGCTTTAGATACGCACCACTGTGTTATGAATGATTTGATTTCATCCTTATCCTGAAGGCTGTCACCTTCTTGAAACAGTTTTGACATCTAGGTTTAGATCATTTTATTTACCATGACTGATGACTCATTCTTTGTCTGTTTCTTCCTTACTAACTATGCAAATTATAATAATTTGGGTTGTGGCCTGAAATTAGCTTATAAGATGGGCATCGGCGAAAACGTGCCATAGCAGATCGCGAAGGCGATCCTCGAAATATTGAATGTAGCTCTGCCTGACCAAACACGCAAGCACCTCACGCGAATGGCACCGGTTGACATATGAAATGCCAACGGCATACCAGACCTACAACGTCTTGAGGCTATGATATACAGTAGTTTATTTGATCAGTGGTACATACTTCAGAAATTAACACAACTAATTAAATCGGTATACAAACGATAAGTCAGGTTTCCAAATTAAATTGGTACCTATACAAACGAACAGGCAGCCATTGATCTGTAAAAGTAAAGTAAATGACGTGACGTCCTCGGTAGCTTAGTGGTCAAAGCACTCGCCCGGTTTGCGATGGGACGTGGGTTCGACTCCCACCTGAGGTCGATGATTTTTTTCAAGTGTTATTTATCTTCAATTAAACCTTGCATGGAATTGCTAAAAACAAAATTTTACAATGTTTAAGCATTTCTGATCTTAACCAATAGTCAAATATTTGTAAAAATATTTCTATAGGGTGTTGACGGTAGTATACTACTCAGCTATACATATAGCTACAACATTGATCAGAATACGCTGGCTTTGACAGCGAGAAAAAACACTTGAGGAATTTCATCTTGTCACGTGACGTCCTCGGTAGCTTAGTGGTCAAAGCACTTGCCCGGTATGCGATGGGACGTGGGTTCGAGTCCCACCTGAGGTCGATGATTTTTTTCAAGTGTTATTTATCTTCAATTAAACCTTGCATGGAATTGCTAAAAACAAAAATTTACAATATTATATTTAAGTTTAAAATAGCTAGATGCTCACCCAAGGATCAATTTCATTGGTTTCTATTAAAATTCAGACTAATTGTCATAAATAGCTTTGCCCTGGCAAGCGTGGTCTCATTAGGAACCTATCGGTAATGTCAAAGTTGACGCAGCAGAGGCACAGGCTAAAGCTACGAGGGTACTATGATAATCCGGGGGCTGAAAAAGTAAAACTATACTGCTAAACCAGGAATTAACGATTCACGTAGGAATAAAAGTTTTTAGTGTACAGACAACGAATATTCTCATAAATATGAACAATGGCCCCGTGTTCATACGAGGAGTAGGTAGGTATTGTCTAAAATGTGGTAATCAGTATGTTTTATTTTATGAGGTCTACTAGTTCCAAAAAATACGGGTTTGGTTATATTATAAATTCCTCGAACAAACTGTTCTATTTTAAAAGTAACATACACAAATGTCAGACGATTATATAAACATACATAATAATATAATAAGTCGGGCTGAGAATCTGCGGATCCAAGAAAGGTCAACTGATTCGCTAGCTTTACGATTTTTGGGATTGTTCCGCTCTAAAAACTCATAATGAAATGCACTCGTAATTCATGGTGCTCATAAACACATACAATTGAATGATGGTAAATACCAGTTTCTTATACTATTCATCTACTCACACAGTGTTTTGCGGTATACCTAATATACCCGGGTAGTTAAAAAAAATATTTTTTTTTTCAGACTTTGATGTCTAAACAGATCAGACCGATAGATTATCCTCAACTAGGAAAGTTACTTAGGTATGCATAAAATAGGACATTATTTAAACTTCATTAGATGGCTAAGCACTGAAGCAAAGTTTAATTCAAGTGTGTTAAACACTTACTTTAAACATTTATGCTGAACTGTCTGAAAAATTACTTTGTGAAATATAATATTCACTTTTTGCCAGTAATTACTAAAAAAGTATAGCATGCATGTGTAATACGTGTGTCAAGACCCTTCTCAAAACCATTCCGAAAGTGACGTTATAGACAAATTACTCAATATTTGCCAAAAAAAATCACTTTTGGCTTAGATGAGTATTAAAAAAAAACAATAAATAATACTACCGTAAGATAAATAAAATATGTTATCTTCTATATAATACGCGGAGTATACATTTAACAGAATCAATATTAAGAATTAATATAATATGTATAGTGCCTATATTAGCAAGAGAGCTGTATAATTTATAAACAAAATGTTTATTTCTTGATTTTAAACGCCCTCTTACCGTATTTTTGCAACACAACTAAAAAACAAAATTGTACTGCCTTATGAACTGTACACACTTGGTTTGTAAATAAAAACTTGAATAGTTGTAATACAAAGCCTACGGAGCTATACATATATAGTATGAAGTACCTTTTATAGAATGTAAAATACCTACATTTTGTGTCTATTGGATCTGCGGCGCTTTGATCATCAACGATCGTATGAATTCAAATACTACCTACCTACCGATACTCTGCATCCCATTTAGAAGGGTGGTTAGAGCTATTTACTACAATATTTATTATAAACCACTAACGTCGATAAAAAAAGTTATAATTATTATATTTGGGGATTATTGGTGCATTTATCAAAGTAATTGACTAGTAGCCAGACATTTCTGACCTTTGATAATCTTAAAGTGCCTGGATTTTGGTGAGTGAATGCAGAAGCCTTATTATATGCTTTTTTCAAAAGATTAGAAAAATCCGCTGAATGCTGTAGGTAAGAGATAGATATTTCTTATAAATGAGTCTAGCTCACTGAATACAAAGTTAACGTGAAAAAAGTAAATTGATTCCACATAAGGGATATTACAGTATGCTATTTACAAATGTTTAGAAACACAAGTAATATGGTAGTATTGAAAACTGAAAAATCTAAGTAAATGTTTGCGTTCTGTTTTGTTATGTTTCGTTGTGATGTCCCGCAATAAATGTTCTTTATCTTTATCTTTATCTAATATTATTATTTTTAAGTACGTCACGTCACGTGGTATGTATTAGTTATAATTAAGTATTTGTTGTTTTCTCTTCAATTTAATATTTTTGTATTCTTTGAGAAAATAAAGATCTATAAACTGAACCTTAAAGTCTGTACTTATATTATCATTTTACACTATTGTCTTAGTGCTTATCTATTCGGACGACTGCTTGGGACTCATAAATGATAACGAGATTTTACTGGAGATAAAACGGTTTATTGACCAACGTTCCTAAAGTTACATTCTAATATCTGACTCAAGTTAATTACTAAACTTAGCGTAAACCTAACAACCTGACGGGACTGGGAGTGATGTGCGACTGGCGTGTTCGCCCGCGTTACTTCCAGCGCTACAAAATGTTTGGTCAGCATTGTGCAATCGGTGACGCCACATCATAATAATGTAATATATCATTATATAAAAAATTTGAAATGTAAAGTACTTGCCGTCAAAGTTATTGAGAATCAAACGAAATGAACTTTGGTATTTCAATGAAACGCGGGGCGCGGCGCGGGTGGCGGGGAGCGTGGTGTAACGTGTCACGCGCGGCGACGTGCGCTATGCCGCTAGCCGCATGTTCTGCGCAAAAGAGGACTATTTTAATTTCTGTCATTTTGTTTGGTAGCTTAACCAAGTTGTAGAAATAGAAGCATGAAAGTAGTGTTTATTCACCTAACCCCAATACTAGGTGCTTGCGTGGCGTGGTGTTCATAATTCGATTAGGTACCTAC
The DNA here is from genome assembly GCA_950371115.1 of Anania fuscalis. Classification (NCBI taxonomy): domain Eukaryota; kingdom Metazoa; phylum Arthropoda; class Insecta; order Lepidoptera; family Crambidae; genus Anania; species Anania fuscalis. The sequence continues at coordinate 16,609,782 of OX493326.1, read as the reverse complement.
CTACCTACTCACCCACATTATCACATATAAAAATAATTTAGAGTTTAAATGGCGCCGCCATCTCTGAGGTTCTGGGTTCGATCGCCGGTCGGGTCAATGTAGAAAACGAACTTTTATATATTGGCTCGGGTCTGGTTGTTGTGGTATCGTCGTTGTTTCTGATTTCTACAACAAAAGTGCTTTAGCTTACCTTACCTTATAGCTATACCTTATAGCTTACCTTAGGATCACAGCAATGTATGTGATGCTGTCCGATATTTATTTTTAATTTAATTAGGTAGAAGTAACCTACCTAGTTAGTTAGTTTAGCTGGGAGGAGTCCGCACTTAGCCTCCTGATTGGGCCATTGTGCGTCCAAGTAACCTACCTATACCTAGCTACCGTATAAGGTAGTTTACCTAAATAAAATAAAATGAGTACGTATACAGGATGGTCATTTCAATCCTTGACATATTTATTTAGGTGGCCATTTATGACTATTATAAACGAATTATCCACCAAAAAAAATTCCAAAAAAATGGAATTTATAGCGAATATTTTCCGTACGACATCAACTGTACTGTGGCTAGCAATACGCTTACACTGCGGCACGGCACCCATCGAGCTACGCGGATGGCTCGCTTATCACGTCGGATCGGATAGCAGCAGACTGAAGCAAGCCAGCTAGCTTATTTCAATCCAATCGGTATTTTGAGAGAGAGAGATATATATATTTTATTAGACACACACAACAATACAAAAGTAGAATAGATACAAAATACAAAAAACATAAAAAAGAAAAAGCAGACAAAAAACAACAAAAGACAAAAAGAAAAAAAAATAAACAAAAGATAGCAACACAATGATCCGCATCGATGTGGTGTCTAATGGGCACCAGCTCAGCGTGTGCTGCAGAAAATTGCAGCACTGATTTTCAGCTGGAGCCCTAGGTGGCCCAGTTCGTAATTACTGCGTGGTGGAGGTATTCGCTCCAACTATACCGCCGTGCAGCTGTTTTAAATATTAAACAATATTGCCTTCAGACGGCTTCTAAAATTGTTTAAAACGGTTAAATCACACAATGGTGGTGGTAAATTGTTCCAACACTTGCACCGCGTACCTAAAGCTGCCTTTAAATGCAGCAGTTTTGTGCCCAGGGATGCACAGTGGGTGAGAGCATACGCGCTTAGGGTATGATAGGCTACAATCGCTCGTCCAGATAAATTTATCATATAAATTGCTTGGTTTCCTAGTCTTAACTATGCCAAATATCATCGTTGCCAAATGCATATCCCTCCTATACTTCATCTTTAAAACATTGTTACCATTTTAGTATGCATTTTGCAGTCTCTAGATTAGATTTGCTGTCTTGGCATGGATTCGGGGACCGTACACAGTGTTAAGGTAGTTAAACTTTGACAGAACCAATGCATCCACCAATTGCTTACGTAGATCGGTCCCTATGTACCTTCTAATTTTGTACAAGATATTTAATCGATAAAAGCCGTTTTGAGTGCATCGGCTATATGTGACTCGTATCTGAGGTCCTCATCCATCATCAATCCGAGGTTGCGTGCCACCGGGACCCGATCAATGATCACACCATTATATATGATATGCTCCCTTGAACCGAGCACCATATATTTGGATTTGCTTGCATTAAGTACTAGGGAATTGTGTTGCGCCCAGGTATAGATCCGAGCGAGATCCTCATTTATCTTAGTTATAGCATCATCTGCCTTACCCGGGACAAATGAGAAATACACTTGTACATCAGCCGCGTAAATGTGGAACTTACAGTGTTTGATAACCTTAGTTATGTCAGCGCTAAACAAGACAAACAAAAGTGGTCCCAATACGGATCCCTGTGGCACCCCTCTATCGACTCTTGCTGTGCTAGAACAAGAAATAGAACCATCAATGTTTCGCACCTCAACTGACTCATCCGGGGCTCCATTACGCATGGGTGTGCCCCAGGGCTCTATATTGGGACCTTTATTATTCCTGATATATATAAATGACCTTCCTTACTTTACTAAAGATCTGTGTGAGATAGTATTGTTTGCAGATGATACGTCATTGATTTTTAAAACTGACAGAGTTAAAACAACCTTTGACGATGTAAATAATGCTCTCTCTCAAGTACTACGATGGTTTACTGCTAACAATCTTTTACTTAATGCAAAAAAAACCAAGCTTATCAAATTCACTATGCCCAATGTGCGGCAGGTCAGTACGCATATTAATATGTCAGACGATCACATAGATGCAGTAAATTCAACAACCTTTTTGGGAATTACTATAGACTCCCGACTGCAATGGGGTCCCCATATAATTGCCTTGTCAGGAAGGCTCAGTTCAGCGGCTTATGCTGTGAGGAAAATAAGGCTTTTAACTGATGTCGAAACGGCAAGACTAGTATATTTTAGTTATTTTCATAGTTTATTGTCGTATGGTCTATTGCTATGGAGCTCAGCTGCTGACATCGAATCAATCTTTGTGTTGCAGAAAAGAGCTGTACGTGCAATATATTGTCTTGGGCCTCGCGACTCTCTGAGGGAGGTCTTTAAAGATATTAAAATATTAACAGTAGCTTCATAATAAATTTTTGATAATATTATGTATGTTAGAAAAAACATTAGTTCGTTTAGCCTTTAATGTGATTCACATCATTATAATACTAGAAATAAAAATAAACTTGCCGTTCCGAGCTTCAGATTAAAGAAAGTAGGTTTTTTTTTTTTTTGAGATGGGCTTACTCTTGACCCCAATCTTGCTCTAGAGCATAGATGGGATCTACGATGGAGCGAGCTTACCCAGAAGATGCCTATTCACTCTGGACTTAAAGAGAGTCAGGTTATATGCACTCGGAAATACAGACGCAGGCAGGGAATTCCAATCTTTAGCTGTGCGCATTAATTCATTTTTGGGGAAATATATAAAAATATTTAATAAAGTACCACAAAGTCTTGTTGACCTGTCTGTTTATAAGTTCAAAAACCACATTTAAAAAATCCTTATGGAAAAAGGATATTATAAAATTGAAGATTACTTGAACGACAAGAGTGCATGGACTTAATAACCTGCCTAGCTCGCACTTACACTATCTTGTAATTGTATTTCCTGTAATAAAACCAGGCTGACAAAGGTGACTGAGTTTGTTGCGCCATTTCTCCTCATTACCAGCCGATATGTTGTCCCGAAGCGGTGGTAGGAAAAAAAAAATGGGACATGTAAAAGTGCCATTGATGGCCAATTTGCAAAAATAAATGACTTTGACTTTGACAAAATACTGTTTGCGATTTGTCAGATGAGAGTGGAACCATTTTACAGAACTAGTGTCAAATCCATAGTATCTTAATTTCGAAAGCAGCAACGAGATATTCAGCGAATCAAATGCCCTCGAGAAATCCAGCAGTACCAGCACATTGCCCTTTCCCTCATCTCTTGCCGCTAAGATGTTATCGGTAACATCTAGGATAGCAGTAGAAGTCCCATGCCCTTCCTAAGTCCCGATTGCCTTACTGGTAAAAGGTCATGAGTTTCCATGTACTCCCTGAGTTGCGACGCTACTACTTTTTCCAGGATCTTGGAAAGACACGGAAGAATACTGATAGGGCGCAGATCCTTAATCTCAGCCACATTAGGATTTTTAGGTAACGGCCTTACGATTGCAGTTTTCCACAACGACGGAAATTTAGAACTTACTATAGACCGGTTGACTATCGCCGTAATGACCTCTAAGGTGACCGGTGCTATGAGAATCAACATATCGAGTGATATTCCATCTATACCTATTGCATTTGATTTCAGTTCTTTGATAATTCTAAATATCCTAAGAGTATCCACGGGTTCAAGGGAAAAAATTGACGTGTCAATTCTACCAAATTCGAAATATGTTCAAATTCAAATTCAAAATTGTTTATTTGTGATTCACAGGTAAATTACAGATGTCAAAAAACTTATAAAAGACAGAGCTCTGTGATCTGCCATTTGGCGTACAACTGTTTTAATCCTAATTGGTTTAAAGTCTTTAATTACAATGCAAATTACATCAATTACAATAATTCAATAACAATTAATTAATTTATAGTCATCTCAGTAAGAAGTTTATAAAAATAAAAAAGGCAACTAGGTAATGTCAGGTGTGTGTGTATTGGTATAGTCAGAGAATATAAAAATGTTAATTGCTTTTTGTGTCAAAAAATTCTTGAACCGAATAGAAAGCCCTTTCCGTCAGATATTCGAAAAGCATTTTCTTAAATGTCAATATATTATTAACTGTCCTAATTTTCTTTGGTAAGCAGTTATAAATTTTAGTAGACATGCCAAAAATACTGTTGCTGCATAGTTTTGTTTTGTTTATATTTATTTGTTTCACAGTTACATAATCACATCGTCTAACGCTTAATACACGTGGAAACAGGTCAGGGTGTCGTCTTACATAGAGTGCAACTTCTAAAATGTACAGTGAGGGTATTGTCAGCACTTTAAGTTTTTTGAAAAATGGCCTGCAGCTTACTCTACTTTTTAGATTGCAAATGGCCCTAATGCATCTCTTTTGAGCTATCAATAGGCATTCGATGTTTACTTTCCCCAGAAAATAATCTTATATCTCAGCCTAGAGCCAACATAGCCATGATACGCCTCAATCACTGCTCCTCGGTTTACTATCTTGCTAAGCTGTCGTAATGCGTAAGAAAATTGCAGTAATTTAGCGTGTATAAATTCAATATGAGATTGCCATCTTATATCATTGTCAATATGTAGTCCCAAAAATTTTACAGATTTTGAATTTTCTATTTCTACTCCTTGAAATGTCACTTTTGTTGTTTCGTGAATTTGTCTCTGTCTAAATTTCATTACATTTGTTTTAGCTATGTTTAACTGTAAGTTGTTTTGTTTTAACCAGTTTGTTACAGACTCCAGGCTCGATATTATTTCATTTTCGCTGTTACATACAATAGTACAATCGTCTGCAAATGATACTTCATTTTGTTAGTTATTGACTTTGGTAGATCATTATTTTATATAAATAATAAATAAAAGTGGTCCAAGAACAGCTCCTTGGGTGGCCTCTCTTTCAGAGGATAGGTAAATCTTTTCAGTTTTTGTCTTAACCTGTATCCTGCTGGTATACGTTATTTGTATCCGGTCAGTAAGATAGGAAGCCAATAATCTTAATGCCACGCCTCTTACACCATACGATTCCAGCTTATTTAAGAGTATGCTGTGATTTACATAGTCAAATGCTTTGGTCATGTCAAGATAGATAGCAAACGCCGGTTGTTTTTTATCCATTTTAGAGTAGATTATGTCTAAGAATTCATATATCGCCGAAACTATACTTGAATTTCTACGAAAACCTTTTTGTGCATTAGTTAAAACGTTTTCTTTTTCGAAAAAATCATATAGTCTTTTATGGATTACTTTCTCAAATACTTTTGAAAATACTGGTACCAAAGCCACTGGTCGGTAATTTTTCATATCATATTTGCTATCTTTTTTGTGGATATTCACGAGTGTAGTTTTTAGTTTTGATGGGAAGACACCTTCTTCTAGGCAAATATTTATGATGTGACTCAGGACTGGTGCAATATAGTAGGATACTTCTTTTATTACTTTTGTAGAGATATCGTCTATACCAGTACTATTAGTATTTTTTAGATTTTTAATAATAGTAAATACTTCTTCTTCGTTGGTAGGTTTTAAGAAGATTGAGTTTTAGGAATTTCGATTTTGATTACAAATTTGTCTTTGGTCGTTATTGCCCACACTAGATGTCATAGGTAGGTAAAACCAATAAAACCACTAAAACCAATAAAACCAATTTATTTTTGCAAATAGGCTTAAACTAAGCACTTTTACACGTCCCATTGTTATTTTTTTCCCTACCACTGCTTCGGGACAAGTTTGGGCTAGCGCCGAGAAGAAGCAGCGCAAGAAACTCGGTCACTATTGTCAGCCTCTTTTAAAAAGTTTTAAATATACATAACAAAATATTAAATTACAAGATAAATGCACCTGTGCGAGCAAGGCAGTATTTATATCCAAACATTTTTATCATTTAAATAATCTATAACAGTATAATACCCTTTATTCATGAGAATCTTTTTTACATGAGCTTTAAATTTAAACATGGGCAGTTCAGCAATAGATTCTGGTAATTTATTAAAAAAGCGGATACATTTCCCCATGAACGAATTACCCACTTTATGCAGTCTGAAATCTGGAACGGCAAGCTTATCCTTATTCCGGGTGTTAAAATTATGAATGTCACTTTTCTTAGGGAACTGATCCATATGTTTGCGAACGTAAATGATATTTTCGTAAATAAATTGCGAAGCTACTGTCAGTATATTAATTTCTTTAAACAGTTGTTTTAACGAGTCACGAGGTCCAAGGTTATAAATTGCTCGTATAGCTCTCTTTTGTAATATAAATATAGAGTCGATATCTGCTGCTGAGCCCCATAATAGAATTCCATATGACATAATGCTGTGAAAATAGCTAAAATATACCAATCTTGCCGTTCCAACATCAGTCAATTGTCTTATTTTCCTCACGGCGTAAGCAGCAGAGCTAAGTCTTCCTGATAGAGTCTCAATATGAGCACCCCATTGCAAACGGGAATCCAAAGTTATTCCCAAAAAGGTAGTGGAACTAGACGTATCAAGTCGTTCACCTTTTATAATTAAATGTGTTGGGACCAGTTTTACGTTTGGCATTGTGAATTTAATACACTTTGTTTTATTTGCATTGAGCAAAAGATTATTAGTAGTGAACCAATGCAATACTTGAGAGAGAGCATTATTTACATCGTCAAACGAATCTTTACCTCTTTTGATTTTAAAAATCAATGAAGAATCATCTGCAAACAACACTGTCTCACAGAGGTCTTTCGTAAAATATGGAAGGTCATTTATATAAATTAAAAAAAGCAGGGGTCCTAATGCAAACAACACTGTCTCACAGAGGTCTTTCGTAAAATATGGAAGGTCATTTATATAAATTAAAAAAAGCAGGGGTCCTAATATCGATCCCTGCGGCACGCCCATAGTTAGAGGGGAGCCAGAAGAGGTCAATGTAGTAGTCGTTAAATGCTTGTGCTATTAGTTTAGGGTCTCTTATATTTTTATTACCGAAAGAGAGTATAAGTCAAATAGCAATTGCTATTTGACTTTTACTCTCTTTCGGTGGATTTTGCTTACTTTGTTTTATAATACTCCATGTAGCTTTACTTTTTTTTTTAGATTTACGTATATAGTAATCGTTTTGCGCTTTTTGAGTTAGTTTAATGATTTTGTTAAAAGTCGCTGCATACTTTTTAAAATCTAACTTATCATTAGCGTTTTTTGACAGTCTATATTGCCATAAGAGAGTCCGTTTACGTTTGCTACATATCTTAATACCCTTTGAGATCCACTTTGGTTTTCGTTTCATCCAGTTTTTCCTTCGAACAATAGGAAAACATAAGTCATATATTAATTTAAAAATGTCAAGAAATTCTGAATAAGCAATGTTACCATTTTTTATGTCATAAATATTACCAAAAGATAACTTTGAAATATAATTCCTAAATTTAAACAAATTTTCTAGACAGTAGTCGCGTTTCCTAGAGTATTCGGTCAGCCGTCGCGAGCGGTCGCCTACAACACGTGCGCTGCAAGTGGCCCGAAACAAAAAGATCTTTTGTTCTTAAAATCCAAAGCCCAGCGCGCGGGCCCTGTCTTTGAAAATAATATTGAAATTTCTCTTTAGCCTTTGAAGTCAATAACAAGTGTGTAAATTTTAAAATAAATTAAATTAAACATTTAAACTTAAATTAATAATCAACGGAACGCGGGATAAGTGTTTTCAGAATCACCCCTCCGTAATTTAATTCTTGCATAGGTTTTAGCTATCTCGAAGTGTGTGAGCCAAGTGTGTATAGTGTTGTTGTGCCAATCGTCTTACGAGTGCTCCAGTGCAGCCTCAGGGAAAGGAGAGACCAGCGCATTCACATCTTAAGCCTGTGGCGAGTTGCAAAGGGTTCGAGTAAGGCACACTAGCCCAGCTACTACGCGTGTAGGCGCAAACCCGGTGAGATCAGTCCTTTACCTTACAAACACCAAGTACCTAACAGTTGCGAATTGAATAACAAATTCGATCACTTCGAACCTATCAGAATCACTAGTTTCCATAGATTTAAATAGGACAATACTCAAACAGCAAACCTCAGACCGAAGTCTCTAGAATCTTATAATACTTACATCACCTCAAAGTACCACAAATACATAAAATATAAGTAGGTACTTAAAAATTATTGAGGTATAAAGCAAAGTTTTCTGTAACTCTAACAATCGACTATCAACTAACGCTCATTGCCAAAAAGTCTCAATACCGAAAAAGACAACACATGTTAAACATAAATCTGAAACAAAGCAAACATCTTCGGTAACAATAAACCTTAGTATAGCATAAAAAAAACGGCAAACCCATAAAAATGACGCAACAAGGATTACCAACACTTACAAAAACACTAATAAATAACAATTCTGCAACCTTTACACCCTAGCCATAACTCTAATATACTAGATTTAAGCTTTTCCCCACAGCCCAAACAATGTCAACAGCAATAATCAAAGTAGCTGGAGATGGAAATTGTCTGTTTAGGGCAATATCAGTCACACACACTTGACCATGGAGCAGTCAGACGTGATCTTGCGCGACACGTGGAAGAAAACCAAGACGACGATACAATGAAAATAGCTATTGCCAGCAACGTTGACACAGACAACCAATTACAATACCGTTACTACATTGCAAAGCAATACAAAGACGGAGAATGGGGTGGTATATAAATATCAACATTCATCAGAATGAAAATAGATCGACCTTATTAGTCTTCAAGCCATAAAATCCAAACAATTCTGTTGGCGACATAAACCTCTTCTATGACGGTAGCCACTATGATAGTCTTATATACGTTAATTTCTGGAAACGAATATACTACGCTAGTAAACAAGGCATTACATATTGAGAAGAGCCAACATCAAAACACCCTGGAAAGCACAAATGACTCGATTAGCTCCCCCATGAGTATTGAGGATTATGCAGACAAAACCGGATATCGCCTAGTCAGTACATCAACTCGCCCTAAACATAACATTGACAGCCAAGTAACCTAAAAATTGGCACATGGAACGTCCTAGGCACCGCAGACCCCAAAAAGAAAGACGAAATTGATAATTTCCTAAATAAAAACAACATATTAACGCTTGCTTACAAGAAACCCACATACAGCTCTAAAAAGTACAAATGGTTATTGTCAGGATCAAACAAAAGCCGTTGCCTGGCCATCGTGGTCAAGAAAAACACAAACTTGCAAATAAAAAAACGTAATTAGCTACCCAGATATCATGGCTGCATCCATAGTAATAAATCATTTTAACAGAAAGCTATTCATAATCACGGCCCACATACCGAACAAAACGGCGGCGGCTACTAAAACAATTTCCAGGTTACTGCAAAACATAAAACAAAAACCAAAAGACATTACACTGACAATACTAGGTGGCTTCAATGCCCACATAGGATCCCTAGATGTAAACGACCTCCAAGAACCCGGTCAGATTGGAAACAATCTGCTACACAAAGACCCCAATGACATTGGTAATATCATTATCAATATTATCAGACGAGAAAAATTACGCTGGGATACTTCTTTTGGCAGACCAATTTGTAAAAAAAATGTGGAAATCGGGCAAAAGAATATCATAATTCGACCACATACTTACAAAAGCAAACAATACAAGTCTATTCACCTTTATAAAAGGAGAGCCTAATAAGAAAACTTCGGAACATAAACTAATCATGGGTGAGCTAACCCAAACAAAATTAAATTCACAAGACACTTTCCGGTAGCAACAAAAGAATCCAATAAGATTCCAGTAAACCAATATTTTAACTACAGGCACTTAAACTATGAGCTACTACAACATGAAGCTATCCGCAAAAAATCCAAAATGAAATTAAAATGACCACTGAAGCCTGGAATATTAGCAATCAACACCAACGACCACTACCTTGGGATACGATTATAGAAATTATGAAATTAAGTGCTACTAACACTCTCAAGAAGGTAGCAAACATATCTAAGGAGCACAGACTTGCGCTAGCTGAATTACAGAAAGCTAAATTTCGTAACCGACATTCGCGTGATACAACATCCCGACTAGAGTTAAAACATTGTCGCACCAAGTTGCAGTACATATTGAAAAATGAAAACCGCGAATTCTAATTCTTTTTCAAGGACCTTAATAGCATGCATCCTTCTTAGCGTATGAAAACCACATATAAATTTTACCGAAGATTTAAATCAACTGAAAAATACAGGAAGAAGACCACATATATACCTGTTTCTAATTGGGAAAAGGAACTATTAAAATCTTAAGGTCCAGCCATATCTCTATGTAAGAACGAGAATATAAATGACCTTTGCGAAGGCCTAGGCAATGAAGAAGTTGCTAAAATAATCAATAGTATGCGGCACAGCACCAGGTATTGACCAAGTAGTCACGGAACTATTTAAAGCTCTACCCACGAGATGTTCACAGACCCAATGGAGCACTTTAGGAATGCATGGCAAAGCAATATCATACCATCAGCCTGGATGCAAACCGTCCAAATTCCGATTCCAAAAAAAACGAACCCGAAATCAACTAACGAATATGAGCGCATTTCGACATGCTGTACTGTACTGGCTATAGAATATACGCCAACTTTATTCTGTCCCGTCTTGATAAATTTACCAAAAGCCTAAGCAACTATCAAGCAGCCTTCCTAGAAAGTAGATCTACCGATGATCATATTTTTACTCTCCGTAGAATTCTCGATGAGAAATGGCGGGAAGGCACAAAAACATACGTCATGGCATCGACATGGAGCAAGCTTTTGATACCGTAAACTTAAATGCATTGAAAGATATCCTCGTGTCCAGGACTAATAAGACTTTTACCAATAGGATTATAAAAGCTTGTATGAATGAATCAACATGCATAAGGTGGTTTGGACAACAAACACGGTTTATTAACAAAGGCAAAGCAGACAAACAAGGTTGCCTACTGTCACCCCGTCTCTTTACCATTCTCATTGACGACGTTTTAAAAACTCTAGAAGAAGAAGTACCATTCCTTCATCTCAATCAAGACCTAATATTATCCCTACCGATATGCCTATCATTTGCTGACGATATAATTATTTTAGGAACAAACTTTAGACAACTACAAATAATTTTATTCCCGACTCAAAGAACTCCTCCTTACTGTTGGACCAAAAATCAATACCACAAAATCGAAAATCTTGATCCGTGACCCGACAAATACCTGCAGGCGCACTCAAATACTCCAAATAAGAGATGGTATTAATATCCAACCAGACGAGGAGATAAAATAGCTCAGCACTTACATAACATCAGGGCACAGCAGAAGAGAAACAATAAAAACCCGCTGCAAGTAAGGAGCTAAAAACTCCAAAATTCTAATCCCTTTTTATTAGAAAAACCAAGATGCAATGGCAAGACTATTGTATAAAATGATCATTGAGCCTACAATGACGTATGGACTAAAGGCCGCCGCGCTAACCAAAGCAAACCGATCCATGCTTAGACGGTACGAGCGGATCATTTTAAGAGACATACTTAGCCACAGCAAATCTCCACCGAAAAACCAAAAAGTACACCAAATTCTAATGAGCAAGAGAATAAAATTTCTCTTACTGTGTTACTACGGTCATATATTACGGCGAACGAAGCTGCACGTACTCCACAGCGCTATAAAACTCAAAGCGAATAGGCTAAAGATTGGCAGGCCCATATTTTCGTGGAAGGACTCGCTCTCACATGATCTGAAATACTTTAATAAAATCCTAATAAAATGTAAACACCTAGCCGTAAACAAAAAGGAGGTGAGACAAGCAGCTTAAACAATATTCGAAACAGAAGAAACTGACAGTGAATCCGACGCCAGGAGCTCATACGAAACAACAACACTTATGAAATAATGACGCAGAACAACTAGCAAGCCAAACCAAATAACAAGATAACATAATAATCAGAAAAAAACCACAACACCCAAGGCCAGATTGCCCAACCCATCATCACCAACGCTCAATCCTAACAACAATAAACCCGTCTTTACCCATTTTCCTATACCAGGCTCAGGATGCATATCTACTTGGTTGTGGTCGATTGGTTTCAGCCGACTTGCGCGGTCGGTTGGCTGGTCGGCCGTCCTATCCCATCCCAGAGCGTGTCCCTCCTTATAAAATGTGCTACCTGGTATGCCGGTTTGACCGGAGCAGGCTTTGATCCCGGCTGGGCTAGTACCTCGTATCGTATCTGCAGGAGTGGGTGCGACGACAACACGGTCGCCTGACTTTCAGGTTGACCCAGGTGCTGTCGGGCCACGGCTGTTTCGGGGCGTACCTCGCCAATATAGGGCGTGAGCCGTCGGCTGCATGCCTACACTGCAGCCACTGTGATGAGGACACTGCGCAGCACACCCTCGAGACATGCCCGGCCTGGGCTAGGGAGCGCAGTGACCTTGTCGCAGTAGTAGGGGAGGACCTCTCCCTACCGGCTCTAGTGGCGAGGATGGCCTCTAGTAGAGAGGCATGGCAGGCGGCGCTAACCTTCTGCGAGACCGTGGTCGAGCAGAAGGAAGCTGCGGAACGAGTGCGAGAGGCCATGGCTGACGCCTCCTCTATCCGCCGCCGGCGCACTGGGCGCCGGAGGAGAAACTACCTCCTCCACCTGCCCCTTTCCAATGGGCCCCGGGCGTCAGACGCGGGGGTGTCTGACGTCCGCTCAAGGGGGCCCACAACGGCGCTGCGCGTGTTCCCGCGCGCCGCTCGCAGGAGACTGGGGGGAAGCCCTCCCCCCTAAGCCGGGTGAGCCTCACTATAGCGTGAGTCACAGCCAAGCTGGGACTGCGGAGCATGCCTATGGCCTTGGCCTAAGGTGAAACCCGTAGCCCCGACTCATAAAGGCACCGGAGGAACGCCGTCAGGTTTTTAGTGGGTAGGCGGGCCTCATCATCGAGGCCTGGAGTCCCACATAACCCCCGGCCGCCCCCACGGCTGGTGTGGTATGCGGAAGAGCATTTTCCTGACGATAAAAAAAAAAAAAAAAAAAAAAAAAAAAAAAGTACCTCGTATCGTATCGTATCGTATCGTAGTAGTCGCGTTTCCTAGAGTACCAATAGTAAAATGGAAAAGTTTTATTTACTGGACACTTCAATAACTGGGCCTTATGGTCAGAGACTGCAAGTTCCAGTAATTCTGTTTTAGCCTTACGTATATTATGGATAATATTGTCCAAACATGTTCCACTGCTTGGTCGTGTAGCCTTCTTAACAGAGAATCTAAGGTCAAAGTATGATATTATATCGCGAAACTTGGTTGATTCCTGAGTCTTTTTCAATATGTTTATATTAAAATCTCCGCAGATAATTAATTTATTGTTAGTATTCCTTGTTAGAACGTTTAATATACCTTTTAAATTTTGAAAGAATAAATTAAAATAGTGTTTTTTGTTTTGATTTTTTGGAATTCTATAAATGCACACTACTATCAATTTAGCATCCATTAACTCTATAGCACAGGTCTCCAAAACATTACATATATTGAATTGTGACATTTCACCTAGAACTCTAAACTTGATTCCGTTTCTCACTAAAATACAGGACCCACCATTTCTAATATCCCTCGCGAAATAAGCGCCGAACGAGAAATTTGGAATGTTTAATAGTTGTACGTCAGTAAACATCATATTATGTTCAGTACAGCACAATATATCTACTTCTTTACCCATGTCTGAAATGTCATCCAGACACACTGTTAAAATATCAGATTTAGTTATAAGTCCATTTATATTTTGGTGCAATATGTGTAAGTAGTTATTTACGAAAAAACTCTGCGTCTGTGTCATTACTTTGTTCATCTGAAGAAGTAACTGATTGAATGCTGGCGTTAAGTAAGGTGTAGTCAGTTTCTGTTTGTGTAGGTGTACCGTGATTTGTCGATATCATAAATTCTGTTTGGGTCGCTATAGTGTTGCTACTCATTATTTTATTTCTTTGTAAATACATATTATAATTCCTATTGTAATACAATCTCAAAACTTCTTTCAGAATATTACGACTTAAACAATCAGTATAATATTTTTTTACAGGTAGCCAGTGAAAAAAATTCATATCTAAGAATACAGTGTTTTTAAATTGTTTACATATGTATTTTATTTCGTTGTTTAGTTTCTTTTCATTTAGGTGTGTCTGTTGTAGGATGATTCACAGACAATAATATTGGTGTTCTGAACTCTTGCAAACCAAGATGCAAGTGTATATCGTATGGAAAAAATATTAGCGTCATTTCTAAAACCTATTATTACAGCATAATCATCAAGACACAAATTGTTTAATTCAGATTCACATGTGGACAAAATATCAGAAAGGCTAGCTCCAGGCTTCCAGAAGCAGAAAACTTCATATTTTGTTCCGAGTAACTCTTGTAATGTTCGCTGTACGTCTCTCCCTTGTTGATCTGCTAGTATAATCACTCTGTGTTTTGTTTGTGTTTTTGGGTAATCTGTTTTTCCTTCTTCGTTACTAGTAGCGACTTCTGTGGTTGATTTATCTAATAAATATGTTTCTTTTTCCAGGTTTTTTCTTGTGTTTCTTTCGTTCATCTTCGTTTCAGGATTCGATTGATTTTGTTGGATGTTTTGAGTGAGGAAATTATAATTTAGATGCAGCTGATGGAAAGACGATTTATTTGATTTATTTTCAGGCAAAGTATTCGGGCTACCCTTAGTGTTGTCAGCCCTTATTTTTGCAATCGGCGACGACGTTGACGTTTTACACAGCAATGTTAGCTGTTTTACGTTTGCTTGGTATGCAGTTATTTGTTTTTTCAGCTCAAACTTGTCAGTTAACAATGTCTCTACTTCTTTATGAGCCGACGCCAGTTCTCTTTGTAGCTTGTTTATGGTATGTTTAAGGTCTTCTACATTTTCTAAGGTTGAAGCATTTAGATCTGGGCAGCTCCTTTGCAATGTGCGGTTCGTAGTCAATGATTGATAGTCATGCTCATCAGCCTCTGATAGCATACTGAAAGTATTATTGGTAGGAATATTAAAATCCATACTTTCTTGGGTCATGTCGCAGTCTGGTTCAGATTTAGGATTACTTTGCGAGGTATTAAGGGAAGGCACTGTTGACGGTGGGGTAGAAAAGACATCCTCAGCTGTGTTTGTGATCCCCTGTGATGGGTTTGGTGTACTGCTCAATTTAGGTGAAGAATATTTCTTTCTTGTCGTAATATTGTTAATTTCGGAATAAGATGTAGTTTGAACTTTTTTTGTTTTTTGTAAACATATCTTTCTGAAATACCCATGCAGTCAAAATCATAGTATTTCTTACATTCCGAACACATAACTGAAAGTCCAGCCCCAATTGTTTTTTTGCATTTGTAGCATGTATGTGGTATCGAAATCTTGTGGTCTTTATTCGCACTATTCCCTTTTGTTGCCAATTTTTCTTTTCTTTTGTTTCTTTTTTTATAAATATGAGTTATGTTTAAGATAAAAATATATAAAAAAGTAAAATTAAAAACAAAATTAAAAAATGACAATTTTTTTTTTTGTTTGTCAATGTGGGGTTTGAACTCTATATTTCCTGGGCTCTGAGATTCAAAGTCCGCGGCAGCGCCCGCTCAGCTGTCGGTGCGATAGCAAGGGTGGCGAATATTAGATACAGTAGATTCAATTCGAGTTCATATGTTAGGAGCGATAGAGTAGTATCCGGATTACCCGGGACGCAAAGGAAGTGGCTATTAATTTTTTCTGAGTCACTGAGGTGACCAGGGATATCCTTGCATTTTGGTGGAGCGACTTGTGACTTCAGGTTTTTCCATAAGACCTTGGGGTTTTTGACATTGGGTTTTTGTCTATATTTAATTTAACCTGTTTTTTTAGGTCCTTATAATATTCTTTATGAACTTCTTAACGACGAAATCTTTGTAGTGCTTGGTTTCGAAGACTCATCATGTACCTGACATTGTCAGTCAACCACGGGGTGGGTAGCTCTTTTATGACCTTAGATTTCGTAGGCGCATGGCGGTCAAATAGCATCGTAATGGCATTAGTAAATTCGGCCACTATGTCATCAATATCCGATAATGACCTTATCCCATTCCAGTCTATGTTACTCAGATCATTATTTAAAAGGTCAATAACAATGTCTTTTAAGGGTCTGTAAGTAATTTTTTTAGGCGGTATCTTAGGCTTACAAAAAAAAAACTCACACGTAACAAAAGCATGACCGATTCTTTTTACACAGTCCACCGAGACAGAACATCCCGAGCGTTAGTACATACGACGTCTATTAAAGTACGACTACTATCCGTAAAGTGTGTTGGTTCCGTTACTAGCTAAATTAAATTAGAACAATTTAAAAAGCTCTGAAATTGGGTAGATTTTGGGTCATCTACATTTAATAAATTAATATTAAAATCACCAACTAAGATTATAAAATCGTTGTCTGAGAAAGATCCTATGGAATCCATAAGGGCATCCAGGAATTTACTAGTATCTAGCCATGGGGGACGATAAGCCGTTCTAATAATAAGGTAATTCTGGTTAACCTTTAACCTTAACCACATCTGTTCCACATGGTCGTTAATCGGGTAAGAACAGTTTTTTACATTTAAGCCACGTTTTATGTAAAAGCCTACTCCTCCTCCCCTCCCTCCATATATAAGGTGTACGTGAATTAGAGTCAGATATTTTAAGGGTAATAAGTTTACGTTATGACAAAAAAAAAATTAAGTATTTTTTTTTTATTCGAGCTTTAGTTTTAGAGAAAAACACGATCAAAACTTTGATATCAAACGCAACTATCAACACCCTCTAAGCAGCTGATTACTACGTAGCGGACAAGAAGCTACTACTAAAGTACAACAACAAACTCTCGCTTGTTTGTGTGGGTGCGCTACTATGATTTATTGCCAACAGCCGCCGAAGAACAGACAACACCCATCCAATTTTAAACTCTAAACTAATGTGATTAGATTTAAATTTAAAAATTGTATCGCAAGGGCCGGCATCGTCAAACGCAAACTCAAAGAGAGACCGCCAGAACACAGTCGATACTCAAGTTTAGATTCTAACGCTTTGTCTTAAGGTTCATTTGATTTATTAACCGACTCTGAAGGCGGCGGAAGACACAGGACTTTGAAGAAATGCCGAAAGTCAAATAGCGAAATGAAAGTATCGTTAGCAAAAACAGTTTTATTTTTTTACTATTCTGAGTAATTGGAAAACGGCTGATGAATGACAGAGTAGTTTTACTTGTAAGGTTGAGGTCTTGGATCCGATCCCAAACTAGGCTAGTTATGTTTTGGAATACTCACACTGACCATGCATGATTTAAATCAAAGGGCAAAGGCTCTAATCTGAAATAAACTTCTTTTTAACCTGCTTTCTATTTATTATTTTTAATACGTTTATTTTCTCAGATTTAAAAGTAAAGTCAACCAGGCGTTGATTAGGGTCAAACTGCGGTATTGCCTGTATTACGAATCTGTTTTTCGTCCCCCAAACACTTGCTGAATAATTTAAAGTATTTTTGTAGTTTGCCTTGACCGGAATTTGAACCCGAAACCCTCCACGCTAAGGGCGAACTCCTTATCCACTGCGACTACTACACTGCTGGTTTTTAGTTTATTTACATTTCATTATCATTTTATCATTTTCATTACAATTCAAATTTCAAAATAAATCTACCCAATGTAGAAAAATAATCCAATGTTGAGTACTTACGTACTTTCAGGTAGGTACAAGTACCTTGCTGTAGATAATGCTGAATGGGAGCTAAAGAGGGAGACAATCAGCTAGTACCTTTCAAGCTTAACGTTACTAGCTACTAGTTATTACCAAAAACGTGGTGTTGGTTTTCGTAGAACGTTATCTCTGTAGAACGGATAATCTCTCTTAACTACAGCCACGTTCTGTGCCTAGGTACAGATTTGTTTTGGTTATATTGGTAACAGAAGTAATCTTAATTATAAAGTTTAGTACATTGATACAAGATTCGAAATGTTAAGTAAAAAACATCACCGAATATTTCTTTTTTTTGCTAACGCTACACTTACCGTTGCCCTTACGCACGCTTTTTTATTATTAAGTTACAAAAATAAGTCAATCGGCGCTGGACCACCGTTTGAGTTTGACGTTAGTTAAAAATTGTCACCATGCCCTACAATACAAGTATTCGAAACCTGACTACCTCAACTTAACCATGGTTTTGTGCTACCATGAGCCAAACTACAGCCTATCGGAGTCACCACCCGACAGCCAGAACGAGGAATGCTGCTGCAGCCGTCTTCGGTACGTGTGGAAACCGCCAAAGAGTGAAGAAAGGAACCCCTACCACTTCACGAGAGTGCAGGAGTGAGGAGCTGAGATCGCAGGACTAACGTGTCACGCACGCGTGGAGTTCTGTCACTGGATTGACAGCACTAGCACTACCAGCAAGACGGCGCGCCCGCGCCTTACGACCGCCGTGTTCGCGAGTACCTGACAGCATAGTTCCAGGGTCGATGGAGTAAACGCGGTGGGCCTATTACCTGGCCTTCACGCTCGCCTGACCTGACTACGCTGGATTTCCACGTGTGGGACCTTATGTATGATCAAGATGGCCAAACCATCACCAGTGCTGTACAGTTAATGCACGTAGGTATTATTAGTGCTTTCGAAACAATACGAGGTGACCGTGACAGTGAAACATTGGTGCGTGTTAGTAGACACACTTTTAAGGGCTGCCCTCTGCATCCACCAGAATGGGAGGCAACAAAAATCTACCTACTGTGATATGACAAGTGTGATGGGAGGTCAAAGTTCATTGTCTGCGTTGTGTTATTAAAAATGGTGTTTGTAAAAAGTGTAATGCAAATTTAATAAAAACCATTTTTTTTAAATTAAACTGTGTTGTGTTGTTATTTTACTGTAAAATTGGTAGAAGCAATTACCCACTCTACGAACGACTGGTGTAGTTATTTGCGTTTCGGACGACAAAGTCGGGCAGTTGAGGGTTCGAATCCCGAAAGAGGCGAATGTGTGTGTGATGGGCACGAGTAGGTATTTGTGCCTAAGTCAAGGATGTTTTGCTTAATTTGGAGCTAAATAATTGGTGTAATTGTAAAAACAAATTATTTTAAATAAATTACAGCATAAAGTGATTAATCGTCCTCGCATCTGTTGCTGAAAGTATTATTTTCTTTAATGTCGTCTATTAATGTTTATTTTTGCATTTTGTGTACTGAAGTTAGTTAAAGATAAGTAACACTTGAAAAAAACCACCGACCTCAGGTGGGACTGAAGTTAGGTTATAAACCTGCATTATGGCATCTTTAAAGATAATGAGATTTTCTGCAACTCGCGGGTAATAAAATCTAAAAGATGTACGTCACAGACGCAACTTACACACCCATTGATAATAATAATATGAAACGAGTGAGTGAAATAGAAATAATAACAATGTTTCTATCTCAAAGAGAATTCATTCATAGACACACACTTGCATGGGATGGCGTAGTAAGTTATGAACATGTGTGTAATATGATTTTTTGAGTGCATGAATGTGATCCTGGAGAGATTATGAATGGGCTAGCGTTGTGTGAGTAGTCTACTTGTGGTGTTTGGGTTCATGTACAGGATGATGTTGATTCTTTATTTTTATTTTTTAAAGTTTGGTCAATAATTTTAAATTTATCTTATATGTGATCCATGTGATGATCTAAGTTACTCCTAAAAATATCTGACACTAATTCACGTACACCTTATATATGACCGGGATGCGGTATATGTCTTAGGCGGTATTCTGGGACAGCCGGAGCCCGACTTTCCTCTCCTCGCCTGAGCCACTTGCAATCTAAAATCAATCAACTGATGTCCTCATTGGATAAAAGTTCTACAGAACATAAGCGAATTTCAACTTTCAAAAATCAGGGTACATACATAGAGCCTGTAGAGTATGTTATTGGCCAAAGAATGGAAGCAAGCTACACAAGTGACATTAATTTTCAATACTTACCAGTTACATCCACTGCCCAACATATCCCATTACGGCTAGTTCTCAAATTTTTTTTTAGAAATGAATGGCGTATTAGAAAAAACACTTAAACACTATAATGATTTAATTACTTTTAAACTTTCGCGTTGCATAATTTAAAACTCCATGAAACGTCAGGCAAAAGAGGTAACATTTTGTACCTAAATTATGATCGCGTTAATTCCCGTTTCATGGAGTTTTAATATAACGATTTAGTTAACTTTACTGATCAAAATTTTCTTGTGAACATAGTTCAAGGTGCCGTATGGCAAAAAAAAACACTTTTACATGCTGGCCGTATTTTATTACCTCTAGCTCTCTATTTTGATGATTATGAAGTAGGCAATCCTTTAGGAAGTCATTCCGGAATACATAAGCTCGGTGCAGTATATGTTTCAATACTGTGTTTATTACCTCATCAAATATCTTGCTTGCGGAACATATTTTTGTCTTTGCTTTTTCACTCCTCGGATAGACAGAGTTTTGGAAATCGCGTAACTTTCGCACCCCTTATAGCAGAATTTAATTTTTTGAAAGAACATGGTATAATTATTAAAAGGCCAGAAGGTGATGAAGTCAAAATTTATTTTGAACTAGCTGTAATGATAGGTGACAACTTAGATTTTCACTCAATTTTGGGCTTGGTGGAATCTTTTACATCCAATTACACCTGCGGAATTTGTAAAATGAGAAATGATAGACTAAAAAAATCTTTTGAATGTGACAGAACATTGTATAGGACTTTTGAACAATATAAAATAGATTTAAATGCTAATGATGTATCTTCGACGGGTATAAAAGGAGAATGTGTTTGGCATGACATTCATGGTTTCTCAATAATTGATAATGTGGGTGTTGAAATTATGCACGACTTGTTAGAAGGTGTGTGTAAATACGATATGGCATTTCGTTTATTGCTACTATATCTGCACTATGTTTTCGCATAATCATTACAAAGTTGTCATGGTCTGTTCCCAATGATCCGGGATTATATAAACTGATTTTTAAAAAAAATTAAGACATTTTTATAAGTAAATAAATAACAAGACAAAATTAAATAGTGGTAATACTGTAAATAATATACATTACATAAATAAGCACAATTAAAGTGGCAACACAGCATTAATACAGAAGGACACGTTCCATTGAAGGACTCCAGCCGAGAATCATTCCCAGTGAAAGCTACATCCTTTTCCCCCAGACACCAACATCGATACACCAGCCACATAGTACACAATAAAAACATGATTAGAGTTACTTTGACATATCGCGTGACATAAAAAATACTATTCCATAACAAAACTTAACATGATGAGCCCAGTAAGCATTGAAATTTTACGTTGTAAGAGAATAATTCGGTATGATTGAAGTATACGAAAATAAATAATATTTGCCTGTTATTTCGGATCAAGAACGTAGTCATTCCCAAAAACACGCAATAAATCGTCCTCCCTACGTATGTTATACGCGTATTTTCCCTCATCCTGCTTTAGATAAATATTACCTCGTTTAACCCAAACAAACTTTCATTCATAGCGCTTTCTTGCTTCCCGAACCTTATGAAGCGGGACCCCATTGTATTTCATAAACTTTTTTGGTCGAAAATCATAACCCATAACAAAGTTCTCAGAATCATCACTTGTCATAATAATCAAATAGCTATGCGAGAGCAGGTGGAACGCTTGCGAGAAGAGATCGGGTTAATCTCATCTCTCACAGGATCAGAAGGATCTCGGAGACATCGGGGATAAAAGTTGCCAGTCATCGTATCCGCCTGAATAGCCTGGAAGGACGGGTGGTGGCTCTCGAACGGGATGAGGGAGTAAGGCGGGATGCGACCGGACACATGGAGACGGAGATTCTGCATCTGAGGGATGAAATCAATGAGGGGGATCAGGAGTTACTCGCCAATGACCTAGATATATCTGGACTACCTGAAACAGCTGGAGAAAATCCTGTTCACCTTGTCTCTTTAATAGGAGCCAAGCTGGGTGTAAGCATCGAAGACCGGGACATTATTTACGCTTAACGAGTCGGACGGCGCGGTGCGGGCGGCGCGGGGGCGGCGAGGCCGCGCACGGTTCTCTATTGAATTTAATATTTTTTTTATCTATAAGCCCGAAATTTTTTCCTCATAATTATTAACTTTCCGAACTATCGCTTAACATAATATTGAAATCCAATATTTAACAAGCAATAAAATTTAAATCCCGAAACATCATAAGGTCTAAATGTATTTTTCATAAATAATATAATCCACAATATTAAAAATCAATAAAATATATTTCTCTAATAGTTTTTTATCATAAATGTTATTGCATATAATTATAATGCATCAATCATTGCTTCGAATGCATGCAAGCAAGCACGCATGCAGGCATGCAGCAAGCAGCATCCAAGCAGGCATGCAGTACGCAAGCAGGCATGCAGTAAGCAGCATGCAATACAGGCATGCAGCATGCCAGCAGGCATACAATATGCCATCAACACGTTACAGGGGGCAAGGACTGCACTCCCTTCGCGCCTCCGGCTTTTAAATTACACTCTAGTATTGGGCAGGCAAGTACCACGGCAAAGGACCACGGCTTGGTTTTATTTTGTTTCAAACCTTATGGCCGCTTATGGTTTTTCACAGATAATCCTAATAATCTAGAATCATAAATAAAAGGAAACATACATTTGAAGTATTTTTTTTTTATCTATGTGTAATAATGTATAAATGCTACGATTCAAATTCTGAACTCATTTTTTTATGATATGTGTATATTCAGGATATTAAGTACTACTTATGTTAAAAGATATTCAGGACAAATTTATTTATGACTAACAAAATTATGAGATTTTATATTTATAGAAATGAAAATTATGACTAAATAACTTTCGGACAAATGACTATTAGACAATGTGATTGATTCGGAGATTTGATTATTATGACAAGTGATGATTCTGAGAACTTTGTTATGGGTTATGATTTTCGACCAAAAAAGTTTATGAAATACAATGGGGTCCCGCTTCATAAGGTTCGGGAAGCAAGAAAGCGCTATGAATGAAAGTTTGTTTGGGTTAAACGAGGTAATATTTATCTAAAGCAGGATGAGGGAAAATACGCGTATAACATACGTAGGGAGGACGATTTATTGCGTGTTTTTGGGAATGACTACGTTCTTGATCCGAAATAACAGGCAAATATTATTTATTTTCGTATACTTCAATCATACCGAATTATTCTCTTACAACGTAAAATTTCAATGCTTACTGGGCTCATCATGTTAAGTTTTGTTATGGAATAGTATTTTTTATGTCACGCGATATGTCAAAGTAACTCTAATCATGTTTTTATTGTGTACTATGTGGCTGGTGTATCGATGTTGGTGTCTGGGGGAAAAGGATGTAGCTTTCACTGGGAATGATTCTCGGCTGGAGTCCTTCAATGGAACGTGTCCTTCTGTATTAATGCTGTGTTGCCACTTTAATTGTGCTTATTTATGTAATGTATATTATTTACAGTATTACCACTATTTAATTTTGTCTTGTTATTTATTTACTTATAAAAATGTCTTAATTTTTTTTAAAAATCAGTTTATATAATCCCGGATCATTGGGAACAGACCATGACAACTTTGTAATGATTATGCGAAAACATAGTGCAGATATAGTAGCAATAAACGAAATGCCATATCGTATTTACACACACCTTCTAACAAGTCGTGCATAATTTCAACACCCACATTATCAATTATTGAGAAACCATGAATGTCATGCCAAACACATTCTCCTTTTATACCCGTCGAAGATACATCATTAGCATTTAAATCTATTTTATATTGTTCAAAAGTCCTATACAATGTTCTGTCACATTCAAAAGATTTTTTTAGTCTATCATTTCTCATTTTACAAATTCCGCAGGTGTAATTGGATGTAAAAGATTCCACCAAGCCCAAAATTGAGTGAAAACCTAAGTTGTCACCTATCATTACAGCTAGTTCAAAATAAATTTTGACTTCATCACCTTCTGGCCTTTTAATAATTATACCATGTTCTTTCAAAAAATTAAATTCTGCTATAAGGGGTGCGAAAGTTACGCGATTTCCAAAACTCTGTCTATCCGAGGAGTGAAAAAGCAAAGACAAAAATATGTTCCGCAAGCAAGATATTTGATGAGGTAATAAACACAGTATTGAAACATATACTGCACCGAGCTTATGTATTCCGGAATGACTTCCTAAAGGATTGCCTACTTCATAATCATCAAAATAGAGAGCTAGAGGTAATAAAATACGGCCAGCATGTAAAAGTGTTTTTTTTTGCCATACGGCACCTTGAACTATGTTCACAAGAAAATTTTGATCAGTAAAGTTAACTAAATCGTTATATTAAAACTCCATGAAACGGGAATTAACGCGATCATAATTTAGGTACAAAATGTTACCTCTTTTGCCTGACGTTTCATGGAGTTTTAAATTATGCAACGCGAAAGTTTAAAAGTAATTAAATCATTATAGTGTTTAAGTGTTTTTTCTAATACGCCATTCATTTCTAAAAAAAAATTTGAGAACTAGCCGTAATGGGATATGTTGGGCAGTGGATGTAACTGGTAAGTATTGAAAATTAATGTCACTTGTGTAGCTTGCTTCCATTCTTTGGCCAATAACATACTCTACAGGCTCTATGTATGTACCCTGATTTTTGAAAGTTGAAATTCGCTTATGTTCTGTAGAACTTTTATCCAATGAGGACATCAGTTGATTGATTTTAGATTGCAAGTGATTATAACATTTTTTAGAAATGTTATAATAATAATCATCAAAATAGAGAGCTAGAGGTAATAAAATACGGCCAGCATGTAAAAGTGTTTTTTTTGCCATACGGCACCTTGAACTATGTTCACAAGAAAATTTTAATCAGTAAAGTTAACTAAATCGTTATATTAAAACTCCATGAAACGGGAATTAACGCGATCATAATTTAGGTACAAAATGTTACCTCTTTTGCCTGACGTTTCATGGAGTTTTAAATTATGCAACGCGAAAGTTTAAAGTAATTAAATCATTATAGTGTTTAAGTGTTTTTTCTAATACGCCATTCATTTCTAAAAAAAAATTTGAGAACTAGCCGTAATGGGATATGTTGGGCAGTGGATGTAACTGGTAAGTATTGAAAATTAATGTCACTTGTGTAGCTTGCTTCCATTCTTTGGCCAATAACATACTCTACAGGCTCTATGTATGTACCCTGATTTTTGAAAGTTGAAATTCGCTTATGTTCTGTAGAACTTTTATCCAATGAGGACATCAGTTGATTGATTTTAGATTGCAAGTGATTATAACATTTTTTAGAAATGTCACCATCTTGATAAAATTTTAATAAATCTGTTGACATTGGATTAAATATCGAATTTTGAATCAGTGTTTAAACTTTTTGTACAACATCTTCTATTACCTTAATGGGTACTACAGGATTGGCATACAAAGAAGAAGTCAATATTGAAATTGAATCTTCACTGAGTAAGGGCGTGAAGGGCTCTTGTTTTTGCACCATGCTACTACATGAAGGCTCAGGTATACCAGATGTTGAATGGTTGTCATGAGAGAATTCAATGTTTATTGTACATTTTGACATACTACTACTAACATTAGTTTCAGAAGATTGGTTTAGTAAATTGGTATCACATGATGACCTCGGAATATGATTCCTGAAATGATTTGAAATGTGCTTCTTGAAAGAATCCAAAAGAAAATATTTTCTACTGCAATCATCTTCACTCATAAAATGTAAATTTATGATTGTAGTGTCATTTCTTAAAATGTTTACATAATATTTTAATATTTTCAAAGTCTTTCTTACATAAAAAACATTTTGGCATGTTTTAAAACTTACTAGATACCTACTATGTAGGCATTACTTATAATTAATAGTCAAAGCCTAGCCTAGGAGCAGGTGGTACCTATATTGAAAGTAGGTATAAACTATTTTATGTCTAAATCAGCCAGTAAGGCATTGACATATGTGAATTCTTTATCCCATTTGGTGCTCAATTTCTACAATCCTTTTTGTAGAAAGCTGTAAACTGTGCAACATTCTGTAGGGTATTTGCAATGCAGAGAATGGAATAGTTTGAAGGTTACATCCACTGCTTCAACAATCGAATTGACAACATAAAAAAACTAAAAACCGACTTCAAAATGAAACTAAAAAGCGAAAAATAATATTGACTAAAACATACCTAATCAGTTCTTTTTGGAGTCGGTGCCTGCCATCGAGAGTTAAAATGTGTTCATTCGCACCGACTCCAAAAAGAACTGATTAAGTATGTTTTAGTCAATATTATTTTTCGCTTTTTAGTTTCATTTTGAAGTCGGTTTTTAGTTTTTTATTAAACTTATTTTATTTTACAATTTTAAGTGTTAAGTCCTCTTTTTTTCCCTCCTAACTCCGCCAAAAATGACTTTACAGCAAAGTAGCCTTAAGTAATGTTGGTCCTCTATGAACCCCCCATCTAATGGTATGATAAAAATAAGGTGTTATATGGGGTCAATTTTTCGACGAAAATTTGTAAGTCTTAAGGAAAGGGTTTTCCTACACTCCAACTAGAACGGCGGCTATTTTGGTGTCGTAACCATAGGATAAGGTCTTGCGTTAAATACTAAGTCAATATAAGAAAGAAACTTTTAATTTTTTTTTCGTTACTGGGTGTGCGTCTGCTTAACACACTGCCAAATACGTTCTGTCGACAAATTGCAGTATTATCTTCTAACTCCTATCCGTTAAGGAGTTCTGTGGCTTCCATCATCAGGTCAGCAACATGACATGATGATTACCAGACCCAAAAATCAGCATCGAGTCAGAAAATATATGCAAAACATTATGGGTGCCTATAAAAGTTGAGGGTTGCCCTCGATTTCCCAGGGATCCCATCATCAGAATCTGACTTGGTGGAAATAGGACTACCTCGGGAGTACACCCTTTCAAACTAAATTGAAATCGGTCCATAATTGACGGCGTAATCGCGTAACAAACATACAAAAAAAAAAAAAAAAAAACATTCAGACGAATTGAGAACCTCCTCCTTTTTTTTGAAGTCGGTTTAAAAATATCGTTGACCACTATGTAGTAGTTTTTAATATTGTAATGGATGGACCTACAACAAAAACGGTAGGTCGGAATGTCAGTCCAATGGTAACATACTTTTCCTTACGGGTAGAGATCGATTGTTTTAAATCCACTTCTGCTTTCACATAAGTGATAAAAGAATCCAGACTTTCTTGCTTTGATGGCCTCCAACATTTTTTCTTGTTTTTTGCAACAGGATTTCCCAAGAGAAGCGGCAAAAACATTAATGCACAAATTGATTTTGTCTCCACTATAGATGCAGTCTTCATTAACTGCGAAAAAAGAAGATATATTTTTAGTTTTCTGTAAATCTTCCTCCATTTCTCCTGTTCTTCTATTGTTCATAATAAGCTAATGTATGTATTGTTTATCAAATAATATTTGTCAGTTTTGATATGGTTAAATACCTATAAGTGAGAGAAATAAACTTACTTGCATTTATATACTCTTCAATTAGAGCTTTTAATCCTTGATCAGGATGTTTACTGAACTTTTTAACGGTAAGGTCTATCATTTTCTGTTCATAAAGAGGAAAATTTTCTTGAAAATTGTCTTTGCATTCTGGATATTGATATTCAAAATCAGAAATTAATTAATGAAATCCTGCTGGTTTTTGTAAGGCCGGGTATGTTTTGGTAGTACCATCACTACACAATCCTCATTTTAAGTTGTTTAAGACCTTATCTATTATAATTAAATTAAATTTAAAAATAAATTAATATTGGACATCATCACATACATTGTTCTGATTCTAAGGTAAGTAAGTGGCGAAAGCACTTGTATTAAAGAAACCAGAAATAACGGCGGTACCACAACACCCAGACCCGAGACAATATAGTCCGGCGTGCTCGCCTCTCGGTTACGGACGTCATCATATAAATTAAGCAAATTATGAAGGAAATGGAACAAAGATTAAGCATAACTAACCTTTAGGAGCCTGGTTACTATGTTTGCCAGTTTCAGGAGTGCGTGTCTCCTTATTATTCGATTTGGTTTGAGTGGCTTCTCTATACTCCCGTTTGCGATTTTGGAGACAGTCAAATAGTTTCCCCTTGGCCAATCTCCGTAATTTAAGTTTACTGTTGCTAATATATGGCACAAAATATGTGCAAATGTTTTCTTTATTAAAAAGGGTTGTAATTTGTTGAGCATAATCCAGGAGTGTCGACCCAGAAACTCTTTCTAATGGATCTTTTTCCAATATATGCTTTACGATAATATTGCAGATCTGTCTACGACCGTTACTTGATAAGAGACTACTTTCAGAATATAAATTCAGCAGACCTTTGCCCTCCAGTAAATTATGTAATAAATCATTTAGTATCTAGAAATAAACGTATTATACACATATTACTTTTATTAGCTAACATATTTATTATTCTTATACTACATAATAGGATCTATTTGAAAACTTACAGTATATTTCGAAGGTGAATTTGTTGTTTTTTTTTGTGGTACTGCGGTACTAGGCGAATCAAATGATGAAAATATTGGGGTACTCGCTGATGGACTTTGTGGTACGCTTGTTGAAGGCAGCAAAAGTATATTTGGTATGTCATCAAGGGTATCTCTGTGAACTACTGTGTTCACAGGCATAGGGCGTGAAGACTAATCAACCTGTAAGAAAATAATATGTTAATTTTTAAGAAATAATAATTTATAACGAACATTTTTATTATTCTTTTATGTCTTTAAAAAAAAAACTCAAGTTGTGATATCCTATTATTAGCTTCTTAACATTTGTCACGTGTTACACCAATTAGACGTGCGCGCCGGTCGAAAAAAATCGGGCGGCGGCGCGCCACGAAAAAATCCACGGCGGCGGCGTGGGATTTTTCAACTTTACATATTAAGACGTGTAATGAAAAACCACGCTTAAACGAAAGAACTTTATTAAGTAAACTAAAAAGATGACTCAATCACTTTTCTTGACAGAAATATTTTGTTTGCAACTTTTATAGTTGTCGTGCACAAAAATTATTTTATTTACCCTAAATAGACTCAGCCGGGACCTTTTGGCTGTTAAAAGCAAGCTAGCAACCGAAAACACTCTTTCGCTCGGAGTGCTGGTTGCTGGAATGCATAACAGAGCCTGAGCTAATGACGATAAACGCGGGTAGGCAGATTGTCTGGTTTGCCAGTAGGACAAGATGTCCCCGTCTTCAAGTTCTGCAGGATCAGCAGTAGCTAGGTATTTCCAAGCTTCCTGGTCAACAGCATCATCGAAGCCGGAACCATGAGAACTGATGCTGTATTTGCGCGAGAGTTGGGAAAGTATTGAAACTTTACTTGTACTCGCTTCTTCCTGGTGACCCTCCTGGTGTAATAATGGTTGATTATGTTCGTAGTAAGGGATTAATTCTTTGGTATATTCTGCCAAGAAACCAGCTGGAGTTAATTCGTTAGCAGTCAGATAGAGGTCAACTTCTCTAACCTTCATAAACCTACAGTCTAATAATGCTGCAGCAACAACGGCCTTACTGGCTGGGAAGCGTGTGTCCAGTTTCATCAACATTTTCCTTTTTAAGGATGTTATTATTAGCGACTCGTCATCATCATCAATCGAATTAAGCACGTCTTTTATTTCGGCTTTAAATACGAGAGCAAGGTTGATTGTGCTCGATTTTGATGCTGATAAAATTTCAACAATTTGCCGAAACTTGCTCAGAAAATTGCATAAATCCTCTAACAATTTTTTTTTATTTATTAAAACTTTATTGCACAGATTTGAAAAAATCATACAATAGGTGGACTTAATGCCATGAGGCATTCTCTACCAGTCGACCATTAGGCTAAACAGAGATGGTTTGTGGGCGTTGCGATAAAGACACACAATTAAACTTTTTTATACCTAATAAAATCATAAACTACATAAAAATGCATAAACTAAATACGATCATTTATGTATACACATAAACTAAATACTATCATACATAGACTACATAGACCTGATGATACATACATAAATGAATATGACGACGATAAGTAAGAGATTAAAAGAGTTCAAGTGGATGATTGCAATTGACGAATAAAATGGGCGCGAACACGCTTCTTAAAAGAATATTTGCATGGCGCTCGTTTGATATTTTCGGGAAGGGAGTTCCAAAGCCCAATGGATTGAAGAACAAAGGAGTTGGAAATAAAGCCAGTGCGGTGGGAAGAAGTGGAGAGAGTAAGTTTATTAGTGGAGCGTAAGTCACGGGAATGCGTAGAACTAAGAAGACAAAATTGAGATTTCAGGTAGGAGAGAGAATTAGGATCATTCAATATCGAAAAGAGAGCGGTTAAAACTCTGACATTGCGTCGAAGAGAGAGGGGAAGCCACTGAAGCTGAGAGCGGTACGAGGAAATGTGATCAAATTTGCGTATGCAGTAAATGAAACGAATGCCATTATTAATAAGACGATCCAACTTGTTAAGCAAAATTTGGTTAATGTCTGGGTAGCACACATCAGCATAGTCAATGAGAGGTAGAACTAGGGACTGGACGAGGGAAATTTTAGTCTTAACGGGGAGAAAATGCTTAAGTCTGCAGAGGGAGCGTAGTGTAGCGGTAACCTTGATCCATCCATCCGATGAATCCATTCTGCTTGGGAAATTGTCATACCATCTTGCCCTATCCGACGTAAGATGCTATTAATGGGGTTCCTATTACAAGAGTGCGCCATACTTTCGAGCATTTCTAAGACACTGTGCCATCTCGTTGGAGTAGAAGTTTTAACTGTAGGTATGTTTGCCAAATTTCCAAATAAGGCACGAGCTTCTGTCTCTTCTACCACGTCTTCACTGTCTTCAGAGATTGGATCGTTTTCATCTTCCTCTATCACTTGAGAAACTGTCTCCAAAGATCTTAAAAACTTTTGTTCATTTTCTGCCTCTTTCTCCAATTCTGGCAAACGATACCTGACTGTTTTTACTATTTTCTTGCATTTCGTCACAAGACTTAAAACTTCGGGTGTTTTCTTTATTCTATCAACCGTAACTAAGTTATGGAGACCGTGCCCTAGGCAAAGATGGTTGTCAATATCTGCCAGCTCCGTTGCCCGCTTCATATTAACTCCTGCGTCAGTTACACTATGGAGTTTCTTGTCATGAATTCCAAATTCATTTTTGGTGTTAATTATTGCTTCTTTTATTTTCATTTCTGTTTTTTTCCCTTCCATGACCTCAGTTTTTAGCGTGAATGTCTTTAACTCAAAATCTAAAATAGTAAAACGTCTTTAGAACCTACTTAAGTACTTCTTGTTCAATACATTACATTACATATAAATCTATATAGTCTGGCAAGTCAGCTTTGGCAGTAGAAAATAGCGCGAGGTTTTAAATTTATATAGGAGCTGATGCTAACGTGCCTAATTACATACATATTTCAAATTTGCCACCTCTTCTACTTACAAAGCTGACTTGCCAGAGACATTATATTTGCAATATATTTATTTACCCATATTAATATAGTGTAGAGTAAACGTGATGTAACTGAGGTGCCTGTAGGAGTCTGTCCACAAATCGAAGGTAATAGCCAACTGATTTGGTTTGTCAGATATTATTTGTATCTTTATGTTATCTAGCATACTTTCATACACATCATCCAGGGCTGCTCGACTGATTGTATCACGCGAAGGTAACTCCGAAGGAGTCAGAATTATGCCATATTTCTGAAAAAAGAAGTAGTTTAATTACCTAAGCTACTTTCACCAAACACTTATAATAATGAAGCAAGAGCAAGACAAACAAACAGGTAAAGGCAGTGAGTTTATTGCCACTACGAAACGAAAATAAAGCTTTAATTGAATATAA
The DNA here is from genome assembly GCA_950371115.1 of Anania fuscalis. Classification (NCBI taxonomy): domain Eukaryota; kingdom Metazoa; phylum Arthropoda; class Insecta; order Lepidoptera; family Crambidae; genus Anania; species Anania fuscalis. The sequence goes on along the minus strand of OX493326.1, from coordinate 16,577,749 downwards.
TTTATTGTGTACGGACGTGTCATAACCGTTACACCCATTCACCCATTGTCACGATGGACCGGTCTTTTGTATTTAATTCAGTTCTATTTTGTAGTGACATCGTGACACGATGCACGTGTAAGTTTTAATCAATATTGTGTTAGTTTAAAAACAATAAGAAAGTAAAAAAAACATACGACACCTTAAAAAAGTCAATCATTCCTTCATCACCAACAGAATCAAATGGCATCAATGATTTGCAAAACCATAACGCTAAGTCTCTTGCTAAAAGCCATTTGTCAGTAGTGCGCATAGGCGGATTATTTGTTTTTGAACAGCTAGCTCCAGCACCAAGCCCGCCACCAGATTTGGGAAATCGATCGATGCTAAAGAATTGTTTTATGTTACTCCTTGCCTTGGCCACGTCCTCATCGGATCGAATTTTATGCTCATCGCGAAGATGTCGCATCAAATTTCCAGTGCTTACTGTTTTATTGTATGATTTTACATTCATGCTGAAAGAGTAAAAGCCATTCCAAGATTTCCAATCAAAAACGCATGCAAGTACAAAACTATGTAATAAGTCAGGCAAATAAGTTAGTTTTTTAGTTACACTGACTAATGCAAAAAAATATAAAATGAGTTACGTAACGTAGGTATGAAAATAAGTTATTAACAGGTACACCTAGTATTTATTATTAGTTTGCAGGTTCCCAAGTGAAAATTTCAGTCAAAAATGCATAATAAAATAATGTTAGTAGGTCACAGGCGCAAACCCAAATAAGTAATTAAGTACATTTAATAAGGTACTTACGATCCAAATGTAGTATCTCCACCAAAATCCTCCTTCTTAGTGGTAAGGCAAACGTTACAGAATACTAAATTGTCTAACACTTTTTTCCTTTTAGTATTACTCTCGTCATGCAGAACAAGATCCCCGAAATATTTCTAACATGAGCTTTTTGTTTTTGAAGTAAAATTTATTGCTACCGAAAGTCTATTTAACTTATTTTTTTCTATATCCGCTTTTGATGTCATGTTCGCTGTAACACAGTAACTAACAGGTACAAATAACTCAATACTATAGAGTCTACATACACAGATTCATTAAAATAAATCATACAACGAATTAAAACACGGAACGCTAAAGCTACTCGTCGTAGGCAGGCGTACGAACGGTCTGAGCTTGGACGCGAGTTTGCCGGCGCTCGCTGTGCTCCCCTCGCCCCTTCCCGCTTCGCGGCTGACATCCGTTGCCCGCCATGTTCCACGCGTCGCACGTGCTTTATGTCCTTTGATTTTAAACTTGTACTCTCTTGCGGGTTTTGTCTCGGCGCGAATTTTAAACTACCGGCGGCGGCGGCGGCGCGCATGTCTAACACCAATGTATATTTATGGCTGTGCTGTTGGATATCTAAATAAATAAAATGAATAAATGATGATAATAGTTTTAAGTTATAAAGTTAGGAATAGAGTAACGGTCAAAAACATAAGCCTCCTTTTTGCTTTGCTGTAGTTGGTTAATAAAGAAAGTAGTTACCGGGTTTAGGTCAGGTCCAAATATATTTTCATAATCCGATGGAGTTGGGTGTCTCAAATTTGTTACATAGTTGTCATGGCCCTGTTTACATAGTATTAAAGGGTTATTTTATAATCTTGAAATGTATTTTCTGGACTTAATTATACATTTTTATACATATTTATGTTAAACTTGAAAATGCAAAAACTTAATACCAATGCCACTGCATTGCTGCAAACAAACTTGCATCAAAATTGGCACAGTCTTTTTAAAGAACAAGGGCTCAGGAGAGACTTAATGCAAAGCAACCAAGTGTGGCCAAATTTCGCCAAACTTGAGTCATCAAGATAAATGGTAACAGACAAACACATCTTATTTTAATAAATAAACATTGAACAACATCACATAAATTGTTCTGACCCTTTAAGTAATTAGCTAAAATTAGCTAAATAAATCACTTGTGCAATAGAAATCAGAAACAACTGTACCAAAACACCCAGACCCAAGCCAATATAGAAAAGTTAGTTTTCTACATTGATCCGACTGGAAATCGAACCTAAACCTCAGAAATGGAGTAGTACCTCTCCGTAACGGAGGTCGACAAAGCAGTTTTCTGTGCCGTAGTGGAGTTTCTTGATAAGTATGTATAGTACATCAAATTAAGTAAATATAGTAGGTGCACTTACTTCTAGAGAGTTAGTCAGTTTATTCCACTGGTGTAAATTTTTTGTAAAGCGTACCCGGTCTCCTATGGGCTTTATAAGTTCCTTAATGACATCTCCATCCAGGAGCCCCAGAGTGTCAATACTTATTTAATTATCTGAAAATTAAACAACATGTCATACCTTTGTACGTAGGTATATACAAACGGTTGCATTTAACATAGCATAGATCTTGACATAAATAGTAAATTCTAATTCGCTTGAATTTTCAACATTTTCTTAATTCAAACCGCATCTATGCATACAGTCGCGTTGGGTAGGTATACTCATCAAATACGAAGTGTTCTATGTACATTTATTTACTTAAAAATCACATTTATGGCTTTGTGACGAAGAACCCTTTCGGCTAGCTCAGGCCTGAGTTCCTCGTCAGCATATGTACTGGCCCCAGCCCGCGGTGCGTGCGGTGAGGGGATGCGTACCTAATTTTATGATCCTACAGGGAATCAATCAAGGAAACCAACGGGACGTTTGCACACTCTGTATTTAACAACACACACTGTTCCTTAAAGCTAATACACTACTTAAACTATCTAGATCTGTGACTACTGTCTTACTATCGATACACTTTGTATCGCGGGAGGCAGGGCGACGGGGATCGGCGCAATTTCCACGGGACGGCGTCGCGGACTATACTTCGGCGCGGTGCGTGGCGGGTTTTAGTTAGTAAATCTAGTATATTTCTACGGGAGGTGAAGGCTGGCATGCGGTGTCGTCACGATCACGCCGCGAGAGCGCCCGGGCCGGGGATGGGTTCACCGCAGGAGTGCGGTCAAGGTTTAGGAGTGAGGTTTCGTATCAACGAACACGCCGCACGACAGCGAAACCCCGGATTAGGATATGGGTCGGGTGCTTAACTAGGTTAGTAGGGAAGACAGGACAGCTGATCGCCAGTACTCTGATGTTCCGAGGCAATGGTGAACGGGTGACGTATGCGCGCGCGAGAACGTCTTGCCACGGTTGCAGAGCACGGACGACTGCTCCTGAGCTCCCTCCCACCGAGCTTGATATAGCGTCGTTGCGGGCGGGGCGCGGGCGTCGCGGTGCGTCGGGCGTAGGGATGTCGGTAGTCGATACGATGACTCGCGTGCTAGGGATGTCGATCCGCCGAATCCTCGTCACAGCTTAACCATACTAATATGAAATAAAATCCTCTTGGAATTAGTAGATGTAAGTAACTTTTACCAGCTTAACAATATTTAATAAAACTTACCGGCAAAAATGGGAATATACTCAGCCAACTGCCACGAATCTAGCAGCTTTTCGATGTCTTTGTCCATTTGGACGAGACGTAATCACTATCACAATCACTATTAACACTGATCAGGATCACTACGTTTACTAATTTATCAATTTTTTGCTTCACGGCGCACGCACTGCTTCGAATCGAAAGATGAAATAAATCAAACATGGCAGCCAGTCAGCGCTGCTATTGGCCAGGCCAACGTAAACAAACGTTTCGTTCTTAGTTTATAGATAGTCTTATCACTAATAATTTTATGTGTGAAAGTATATTTCTTTATATGTAACATGTGTTTTATTTTCTATCACAGTGATCATAAAAAATATGTTTGGTAGGTCAACATAGATCAACCGTTTATATTTCTGTTAAAAAATATGTGTAAATTACATAAGTTAACTGAGATCGATTGGTACCACCAAACAGCAGGGAAATTGATGGTTTATATAGCAACCCTTAAATCACGCACACAGCCTAAGCGGGCGGCCATTATTATGCTTCACTTATGGTTAGGCGAGGTTACGTCCGTATTTTTTTACGTCCGTGGTAATCAATTAATTAAACACGGATAATCAGTTTGTCACGCCACTCGCTTGGTGCCCCAGCTGACAGTGTGCGGTGAGCCCCCCGCTCCCCACACCCCTCCACTCCGGTCACTCCGCCAGTGAGCGTGTATATTTACATTTTTTTCTAAAATAATTAAAATAAAACTTTCATCGCTTTGAATACAATCATTAACCATTATTGATTCAGGTAAAAACATAATAATATGTTTATTACACTAGGCTACATCTTCTACCTTATACAAGTTTTTCTTAAATAATTAAAATAAAAGTTCCATCACTTTGAATACGATCATTAACCATTATTGATTCAGGTAAAAACAAAATAATATGTTTATTACACTAGGCTGCATCTCCTACCTTATACAATTTTTTCTTAAATAATAAGAATAAAGTTTCATCACCTTAAATACAATTGTTTGAGGTATTGACAATAACAATAATTGTTTAAGTAATAAAAACATGATCTTTCTCACTTTGTAGTATTAATTAATTCTACATTGGTATTCAGTAATCATCCTTTATAAGTTTTCCTTTAATAATTAAACAAAAGTTGTTCACTTCAAATACAATAATTAACTATAATTGGACCTAGTTCTGCAGAAAGCAGCCATATGAGGAAAAGTACGAACGGAGTTATGAGCGTTTTTCTGTCGAATGTTGTCTTTCATCCTATCCAGGCATTCGTATCGTTTAGCGTAATACCAATAATATTTTTTTTGTGATCTTTCCAAGGCGTTTGATTGTGTGGACCATCAAACTTTGCTAAAAAAACTTAGACATTATGGTGTTTCAAATGATGCCGTAGATTTGGTAAACTCTTATCTCACAGGCAAAACACAAAAAGTTTGTATTAATGGAACTGAGTCTTCTGGCTCCCCTCTAACTATGGGCGTGCCACAGGGATCGATATTAGGACCCCTGCTTTTTTTAATTTATATAAATGACCTTCCATATTTTACGAAAGACCTCTGTGAGACAGTGTTGTTTGCAGATGATTCTTCATTGATTTTTAAAATCAAAAGAGGTAAAGATTCGTTTGACGATGTAAATAATGCTCTCTCTCAAGTATTGCATTGGTTCACTACTAATAATCTTTTGCTCAATGCAAATAAAACAAAGTGTATTAAATTCACAATGCCAAACGTAAAACTGGTCCCAACACATTTAATTATAAAAGGTGAACGACTTGATACGTCTAGTTCCACTACCTTTTTGGGAATAACTTTGGATTCCCGTTTGCAATGGGGTGCTCATATTGAGACTCTATCAGGAAGACTTAGCTCTGCTGCTTACGCCGTGAGGAAAATAAGACAATTGATTGATGTTGGAACGGCAAGATTGGTATATTTTAGCTATTTTCACAGCATTATGTCATATGGAATTCTATTATGGGGCTCAGCAGCAGATATCGACTCTATATTTATATTACAAAAGAGAGCTATACGAGCAATTTATAACCTTGGACCTCGTGACTCGTTAAAACAACTGTTTAAAGAAATTAATATACTGACAGTAGCTTCGCAATTTATTTACGAAAATATCATTTACGTTCGCAAACATATGGATCAGTTTCCTAAGAAAAGTGACATTCATAATTTTAACACCCGGAATAAGGATAAGCTTGCCGTTCCAGATTTCAGACTGCATAAGAGTATTTCTCAAAATTACGATTAAAAGTACGTAACGAAATGGTAGTAACGAAATATTGTTACGAAATAGTCCTTAAATGTAACTAAATAGTAACCATAAGGCTTGTTATACATTGGCGAAATATTGTGAATGCTCTTCATTTATTCAATCCGAAATATTTGTAAGTATGTACCCAAATACTTAAGGGGTTAGAAATAAAATAAGGGAGTAATCATTCATACTATTTTAATCAATTATTTTTGTTCCAATCTTTTAAAAATGAAAACCTGACGTTGTTTTAAACATAAAAATTTTTTAATTAGAATCACTATCCATTAGCGCTTTATAAATTTCTTCCTTATCTTTATAATAATTGAATTCTTTCCGAAACACATTTGGTTTGACAATCCGTTTTTTAATCTTTGGATCACATCGCTTTGGCGCGTGAAGATAATTATTTAGCGATAGAGGTTTAAGTCCTTTATAAACCACTTTCTTTTTTGTGTGTATATTTTTCAGTATTTCGTCGTTAAGAATAGTCAGTCCGCATGTTTCGCCTTTGACTTTGTGAGTGCCTTCAATTTGTACATTTTCATTATTCACATTTTCATGTTCAGTGTTATTTTTTGTTGCATTATTATTTTGTATTATAACATCTACAATCAAATCATTGACATTAAAATCCGGGTCATTAAATGACATTGCATCACTCATATAATATTTTTCACCCGTAGTTAAAGTTTCGTCACTTATTATATCCTCGAGGATTATTGGCTTTGTATTGATATCAGTTGTTGATCCTTCTTCCTCATGACTTTTTATTTCTTTACTTGGTTTGTATGTTTCACCTGTTTGTTTTAATACATTCATTATATCAATTGGATATTTGTCTCCTTCCATATCATTTTGTTGCTTTGCTGTTTTCTTCCCTGTTCCTTTTCCTTTATTCTTAAAGTTTTCTTTACCTTGTTGTGTTTCGTCTGCATTGAGGCATTTTACTTCAGTATCATAGAAAGCATGGTTTGCAGACCTAAATCTTGACGAAGATAACAATGTTACTTGTTTTAGGGGTTGTCGTTTAACATTTTCCTCCTTTGATGTGTCCTGAAAATTAAAAACATGACATTAAAGTGTATTTAAAAATAATAGTTTTTTTTAATAATCGATTTTGAAAGGTATTTCTTAGTTTTTTTATTTGTGTTTGACCCTAAAATACGTCAAAAATCATCAAATAATCTCTTTTATATTTGCTCTCAAATGGACATTCACCTCTAAGTCTTGATCACTTTCTCTGTCATCTATACTGGGTAAATCATTATCCTCACTCCAAAAATCCGCATCTATCAGATCTGAATCACTGTGACAACTTATACTGACATCACTGTCCGTGGTAGTAGAACTATTTATTCTTTTGAATCTTTTCGCTGCTGGTTTATGTTTTTTCAAGGCTTGTGGTTTGTTACTGCATGATGCTTTTGGTTCTGATAGGGTGTTGGATAAAAGTTCATGTTCTTTAGTGTAGTAACAATCACAGCAGATGTTTTTCTGGCAATCAAAGCAGCTTAGCAATTTATATTTAATTGTCGTGTTGCTATCCGTTACAATCTTATGCAGCTTCATTGTTCCTTTTATAGGAATAATATTTTCAGGAATATTTTTGGTCATCTTCTGAATGTCGTTTTCATTTACATAAAACATTTTTACTTTACTGTTAACCATTAAATAGTCATATGCTTCTTTTGCGTTGGTTATGTCATTGCCATGTGAAATATGATTGTCAAGTTGGCGCTTTAATGCCCTACCAACCCCGTCAGCTGGCCCTTTGCCGTGAGAGGCTTCAGAAAAATTCCAAGTTGCATATTCAAATCCGTATTCTTTTATATTATGTTGGAACAAGAAAAAAATATGTTTTTGCCGGTACTGAGTTGCAGGGCCATCAGAAAATATATGAATCTTTTTAATGGTAAAGTGTTGGCACAGTTTCATTATTGGATCCAAATGGGCCCAGATTGCTCCAGGACCATGTTCATTATTTGGGGATATGGAGCATATCGATTGGGGTTTCACATTTTTTCTGTAAAGGACGCAAGGGTGCAATGTGACTTGATTTCTGGACCCTCCGAAGTGTACCGCCTGAATTTCTTCAGACTGCTTGCACGAAAAGTTTTCTGAAAAATCGCAAATCAATGCAGCTTCGTCTTCATCAAGGTTTTCAATACACTTTTTCCCCGCCAAGTACTGACGTTGAACATTGTAGTAGTGAGTTTCAAATTTTTGAACATCATTTTGAAATTCTTTTATCAATGTATTCACTGCCCCTTTCACTACCTGTTTTGAATACTTTTTCGTCTGTTTTTCTACGCATTTCTTTTTGTCAATTTTAATATAAGTGTGTGTGCCCATTTTCCACTGAAGCCACTCCACAGGGCTGTCTTCATGTTTTGTCAAATCAACAGCTAGTTTCTTATTTTTGCATTGCAGAACACTCAGAGTACATGCATTTAAAACATTTGCTGCAAGTGACATTTTTCATAAGTTCGTTAATGTCAGATGTCTGAAGCAAACCTAGCTTCTTCAACGATATTGCCTTGAAAGATAAATTACTATGCTTTATGCAAGCACAAGTATTCCTATCTTGAAGTCTTGGTTTCACAACGGAGAACGGTCGAAAACGATAAAAAGTTTGCAAAGACGCTTTACCACCCTCTAACCTGTATTTTCTATAGAGCTTGTATATTGGTTCCATTAAATATCTCTTTTGCACTTTTTCTTTGTTTCTCGTTATGCACTCGTTTTTTCCCGCACTAGGTCTACTTACATCTTCTCTTTCAAAGAAATCTTGTATATCGTTGGTAGCAACTTTTTTTAAACGGCTTCAAAAAAAAGGAGGAGGTTCTCAATTCGTCTGAATGTTGTTTTTTTTTTTTTTTGTATGTATGTTACGCGATTACGCCGTCAATTATGGACCGATTTCAAAATTTATTTTTTAGTTTGAAAGGGTATACTCCCGAGGTGGTCCCATTTCCACCAAGTCAGATTCTGATGATGGGATCCCTGGGAAATCGAGGGCAACCCTCAATTTTTATAGGCACCCATAATGTTTTGCATATATTTTCTGACTCGATGCTGATTTTTGGGTCTGGTAATCATCATATCATGTTGCTGACCTGATGATGGAAGCCACAGAACTCCTTAACGGATAGGAGTTAGAAGATAATACTGCAATTTGTCGACAGAACGTATTTCGCAGTGTGTTGAGCAGACGTGGAGCTTACGAGGTACCTACCAGACCGCCAATTTTTATTTACTGGGGGCGTACCCGCACACCCAGTAACGAAAAAAAATTTGAAAGTTCCTTTCTTAATTTAACCTGTTATTTAATACGAGACCTTATCCTATGGTTACGACACCAAAATAGCCGCCGTTCTGGTTGAAGTGTAGGTAAACCCTTTTCTTAAGACTTAAAAATTTTCGTCGAAAAATTGACCCTATACACCGTGAACGTTTAGTTACCCGAGAAAATTAACTAACATACTCAGATATTTATCAATATACATCGAATTTGGCGAATAAAAAAAACATTTATTTTTATGAGAAATTTATTTAGAATGTCCCTAACATTCCGTAAAAATATGCACCATAAAAGTCCTGCTAATTCAAATAGTAATCATTATCATTCCAACATTAACGGAACCAAAATCCACCTAATTTGGTCGCGTAATATTGGCGTACGGAAGGAATAACTATGAATGAAAACAAATTACACAACCTGCCGACAAAAGACGTTTGTTTCTCACTCGGCAAACTCGCGTCTAAGCTCAAAGCTGGCCAGCTCTCCCTTTATCAATGAACGGGCGGGCGGGGACTCACGCGCATCCCCCGCCCGCCCGCGCCATCATTGACCTCAGCTCAGTCCGTCGCGAATCTTATACGGTCATGGTTGTGTTACGCAAGGTCACCGGCGCACGCGACCTCCGCACCTGTTTTTACTTGAAAAGTGAAGTGACGAATATCCTGATGGCCTATCACTACTCCAATCGTGAATACGCTCTCATGGTGAGAGCTTACATTATGTCAGGCGAGAACGTAGCGGCTGGATTACGTTTGTACAGGGAGTTATACCCTAATGAGCGCCAACCTTCGCACGAAACCATGTTGGGAGCCTGGCAGAGGCTGTTGGACCATGGGCAGTTCCGCACCCCGGATCACGCACAAGGACGCTCGGGGGTCTCGTACCCACAAGAACTGTACGATGATGTCGTACAGTACTTTGAAGAAGACCCGCGACGCAGTACCCGTGAAGGAGCCCGACATTTCCACGTGAGCCAGTACTGCATATGGAAAATAATTTCATCGGTCATGCATCCGTTTCACTACCGCAAAGTGCAGGAGCTCAGTGACAGTGACAGACAGCCGCGAGTGTCGTTCTGCGAGTGGGTGTTAGCAAACCCAAACGCTAACATTTTGTTCACCGATGAATGTTTGTTTACTCGGATCGGTGTTTTCAACAGCCACAATGAACACTACTGGAGTTACGTGAATCCAAAATTGTCAAAGCGGCACTCCTACCAACACCGTTTTACACTCAACGTATGGGCAGGTGTGTTTAACGACACTATCATCGGCCCGTATTTTATCGAAGGGCGGTTGACGGGTGCAAGCTATTTAGCTATTCTCCAGGAGATGTTGCCGACCATAATGGACGACGTGCCCCTCGCGTATCTCCAGTCGCTGTACTTCCAACATGACGGTGCTCCACCCCATTACCACAATGCAGTGCGCGCGTACCTAAACGGCGAGTTCGGAGCGCGGTGGATTGGCCGCGGCGGGCCTGTGCCCTGGCCACCGCGGTCCCCGGACCTTACGCCTGTGGACTTTTATTTGTGGAGCGAGATCAAGCGCCGAGTGTTTGTGAGTGAACCTAGTAGTGTTGGTGATTTGCGAAACCGAATCATTGCGGCTTTTCAAGAGATTCAAGCTCAAAGAAACGTGCTTATTTATTTGAAGAATAACTTTCGGAAAAGAGTACAAACAACATACAAATCACAGTTATCACGTTTATTAAATGCTAGTGCAGGATGCGAACCCGCGTCGCTTGGCGATCTTGACAATCGTTAGCACTAGGCGTAGCAGACGCGCATGCACGGAAGACTGCGCGAGAGCCGCGCGAGACTGAATGAATGAATGCATGCGTCTCTCTCTCTCTCATTCAACAAATACTACGAAGATGGTTTACATGGTTTTGGTGCTTTAACAGGATTTATTTGAAGTCCTATAAAACGATATTTTTGTATGGACGCTATAATATTTGTGTGTTACTTACTGATATACATATTTTTATCAACGCAAATTTTAGTTTTCTCGGGTAATTAAAAAGTCACGGTGTATAACACCTTATTTTTATCATACCATTGGATGGGGGGTCCATAGAGGACCAATATTAGTTAAGGTTACTTTGCCGTAAAGTAATTTTTGGTGAAGTTAGGAGGGAAAAAATAGAGGACTTAACACTTAAAATTGTAAAATAAAAAAAGTTTAATAAAAAACTAAAAACCGACTTCAAAATGAAACTAAAAAGCGAAAAATAATATTGACTAAAACATACCTAATCAGTTCTTTTTGGAGTCGGTGCGAATGAACACATTTTAACTCTCGATGGCTGACACCGACTCCAAAAAGAACTGATTAGGTATGTTTTAGTCAATATTATTTTTCGCTTTTTAGTTTCATTTTGAAGTCGGTTTTTAGTTTTTTATTAAACTTTTTTAGTACTTTCTTCTCTTGGGTATCCGCTTTATTAAACTCTGTTTTTAAACAATCTGTAATAGTGTTTAGCAAAATTAACTTCTTTTTTACCTTTTCTTTTTCCGTCAAGGACACATTTGGTAAAGTTTCTTCTAAAAAACTATTCGATTTTGTTAATAGTGTGTCGTCACACTGACGAGTTTCAATGGAAATAGCATCATTATCAGGCCTAGTTTGTTGGGGTAGTCGTTTTTTCATAATTTCCTCTCGCTTTTTCATTCGATTACAGGCCTGTCTTAAATTCTTATTTCGTCGTTTTAATTGAGTATTTTCTTCAGTAAGCTTTTGTAGTCTCTCCTTTAGGATTGTTGTATTATTTTTAGCATTTTTTCTTACTTCTAATGTGTGGCTTTGTTTTGTCGTAGAGTAGCCCATTTTTTTTATTTCAGCTCTTTTAGCATTGGCTTGTCTCCACTTTTCTCGTAGCTCTTGTTTTTCTTCTTCTGTAAGAATTTCTTTTTTCTTTTTAATATTTTCTTTAAATTTTTCCAAATGTTTGACACGGATTTCCTCATATTTACTTGGTTTTCCTTTTTGAGTCATTCTCTTTAAGCTTTTTGCCTTTCGGCATTGGTTTTTGGCGGCATTCCTAAAAAACAAAAGAAGTAATGCAGTTGTATATAAGCAGTTGTAAGTAATAACCAACAAGTATAGTTGCCATTGCCAGAAGTGTCATTAGCAAGAGTTAAGTATTTGTAATAATCGGTATAATTCTATTCTCAAGCGAATTGAAACAAAGTCGCGAGGCTTTTTAACCGACTTTAAAAAAGAGGAAGTTCTTTCTCCTTTTTGAAGCATGTAAGTAATATCAGGGGTTATATCATTTAATATCAGCTGTTTAATCACATAAAAACGTAATCTAAATTATTTGATTATTTTTTGCTGGTGGCACTTCTGTAAAGCAGATATATCCAATCCTTTTGTTATTGACGCTCTATATTTTTTTTAATAAATTAAGTAGTAATCTTAGTCAGGTTATAACAGTATACACTCAGCTTAATGTTGTACTTTTTCGTTACGTAACGAAATTCTTAAAAAACGTTACGAAATATTAGACAAAATAAGGTTAGAAAAAGTCGTTTTTTGATAAAAGCTGTTACAGCAAATATAAAAGCTTATTAAATGTTCGTGCCACACGTATTACAAAAAATGGGTGAATGAAGACTTACCGTTCTATGAAAAATCGCTGATTTTACTTCCTGTCTCGAAAAAGTAATCCCACAAAACACACACGTTCTCACTGATTTTCGCGATAGATGTAATGGCGGAGACGTCAGAGCAACAGCCAATCAGAGTGAAGCTAGTGTTGTCCGTGTAAAAAAAATACGGAATCGTTCAGAAATCATGGGAAAGTAGAAGTAAATCGTAACTAAAGAGTAATAACTAAATAGTAAATAAGAGCGACTTATTTTGTTTTTTTGCTTTAAATTGCCAATTCATTATGACACACTGTAGAAAATCAATTTGATACAGAAACTGCGATTACTGTAAAATGATGATACAAAGAAATTTACAATAATTTAGTTATGTATCGCATTTTATGAAACAAAAACACATGAAAAAGGAAGAGTGGCAAATAGGTTTTTGTATGAAAAGGTAAAAATAACTATTTTTAAAATATCTAAATATTTGGTAATAAGTATGATTATAGCTATAATTATTTGTTATCTTAAAGATTAATATTGAGCCTACAAAATTGTGTGTGTGTTTTTTTTGTGTGATGATTTATAAATATAAAACTTTTGAACTGTTTCAAAGCACACTTTTTTTTTCAAAAATGTACATGTATTTTGAGAAATACTCATAAAGTGGGTAATTCGTTCATGGGGAAATGTATTCGCTTTTTGAATAAATTACCAGCATCTATTGCTAAACTGCCCATGTTTAAATTTTTAACTCATGTAAAAAAGATTCTCATGAAAAAAGGGTATTATACTGTTATAGATTATTTAAATGATAAAAATGTTTGGATATAAATACTGCCTTGCTCGCACAGGTGCATTTATCTTGTAATTTAATATTTTGTTATGTATATTTAAAACTTTTTAAAAGAGGCTGACAATAGTGACCGAGTTTTCTTGCGCTGCTTCTTCTCGGCGCTAGCCCAAACTTGTCCCGAAGCAGTGGTAGGGAAAAAAATAACAATGGGACGTGTAAAAGTGATTAGTTTAAGCCTATTTGCAAAAATAAATTGGTTTTATTGGTTTTTTATTGGCTTAATAGCGTTTGTGACGTGGCTGTTTTATGCAAAATAGCTCATTTCATCGAAATTACAATTAAGAATAAACCAGCCACATAAGTTGGCTGTCTTCTGCATTAACTTAAAATGGAATAACAGTATACAAAAGACAGACAAGAAAATACTAGGTAAATGTTTTATTACTGTTTTACTTTATAATAGTATTTACATACCTTTATGATTTAATGTAAAATAATATTTGTGATATTTAAGAAAACTAAAAAATCGTGTTAAATTTTTTTATTTAAAAAAACGTAACAAAATGTTTTTTGTCTTCTTACATTAATAAACACTACTCATTTATTGACATTGCAAATCATACAAAATCTAATCAATACAATACAATTTTTCAGCTCTCACTGTTCCTCTTCCAAATTAAAATCCAATTCAGCGTTAAGCCCATCAATATCATCATAATCATCTTTACTCGTCAAATTATCATAGAAGTGTCTAGCATCCTCCGGAATCAGATGTTTTATGGATATTATATCACGTAATTTGGGTTCCGCGATCGGCTTTCCATTGGGCCACAATTTAGAATAAGAATAGAATAAGAATAAATTTATTCAGACTAAGTTTACAACACACACAGTACACTTACATTTCTTAATAAACTAAGTAGCATTATAAGTATTTATTTTATAAGCTTGTTAATGCTTATCTAGTATTTTATTAACAATAACAATATCTAACACTTATGAATAAAAACTTTGCAAAAGGATCAACTACTACGAGTAATACAACCGGAATGCATAAAAGAAATTAGTTGTAGGTAAGTATACAGTTCGCAAGAAATCTTTACCTCCCGTGTTAGTTAAAATAACTGAGTTACGGCAAGGTAACGATTCTCGCCCTATAAAAATACAGGTCATATTTGAACGATAGCGACTCGGTTTAACTAGACAAAAGAAACCGGTCAATTTGTTGAGCATCCAGTAAACAAGTTTTGTAGTACACGCATGGCGAACAGATAAAATCATCATACAAGCTGACAATTTATTTTATTATCAGTTAAGTATAGGAAAAGAAAAAGATTTATAGAAACTTAGACTTATTAATATTTACCACTAAGGCCATGCCTATACTTACATCCAATTTGTCTATGAGCAATATATAAATATTATGTGCTGAGTGATAGGTATGGTAGGCACAAATATTACTTCGAAGATATTCAAAAAACAGCTATGCATTTAATAATGTATTTAAAATATTATTCGGTACAATATTATCCTAACATAAATATAAATATATATATATATATATATATATAAGGTCCGATTTTATTAGTGTACATCCTATTAACCTGTGACTATATAATGTCCGATTTTTTTAGCACTCATCCTGCTAGCCTGTGACTATATAGGTGAAAAGCAATCGTGAAAACCAACTTTCAAATGTGTATCATAAAAACTAAAAAAATGAAAATAAAAATACAAAATAACAACAACGACTTCATATTGCATAAACTCGTCCATCTTCAAACGTAAAACCATCTGTGATCATCTGTCTTATTCCTTCCCCTTGTAAAGAGCAAGAAAGAGCTAACAGACGTGAAAAATGGCCGGAGTTCATTCATAACACGCACAGATGTTTGGCTTGAATAACTAGGGGGAATGACCTTCAACCTTGTTAATAAAAAAAAATGCCTTAAATGTAGCTTTTGCAAATTTTCGAATGATTAAATCGACATAATTTAAAACAAACAAATAAAAACATAATTTTGAAAATTCTTAAATAAGTAGATGTTAAGTCAGCTTACCTATTTGCGGTCCTCTTATCAGCTTATCAGGTGAGTACACTAATCTTCAAGGGGTGTAGGTATTTTTCAGACAGGGAGTGATTCAAATTTCCCATCACACTTTCTCAGGCTGTGGACTGACGAGCTATCCAAAATCATGCTAGAATTTATTGTGTTAGGGGTATGCAAGTTTATTAAAGTTAAGTATGTTTGATTAAACTAAAAAAATGAATTTTTAATGATAACTCGGCGTGTTTAAAAATTTGAATCAACACTATCTACAACGATTGTTTATTTACACGACTATTAACACACTGTTCCTCATATTTAAACTACTGGTTTCAGTTTATTTACACTAAAATAATTACTATTTATTTACATTAATTGCTGTACATGGCGTCCGTTTTGCGCGATACACACATATCAAGGTACTCCTGATTGGAGTATCGGTAGGGCATGATCGTAAAATTGTGATCGATATCACACGTCTTGCTAGTGCAACTAGATTTTCGATACTAAAATTCAGGTGAATCTTTACCTTGACACGTGCCAAACATTCTTTGAATTAGCCGCCTTGTCGGCAAGCAGCGAAAACACTTGCCGAAAAGCGCGGCGGCCGGCGGCCCCTTTGTACTAGATCGTTTGAGATGCACCGAAAAGACCGACTAAAATTAGACCAGGAGCTAGTGATCTTATCTCCGAGATCCTTTACCTACGCAAAGGCCATACAAGTTCCCAATCGCTCTAATTGACTCGTAGCGTCCAGGTACCCAATCTCTAAAAATTTTGACGTATTGCCAGGGCTCATGAAATAATAATAATTATTTGTTTTTATTCCTATCCTAATTACTAAGATTCCTAAGTTTGATTCTATCTTTTTATCAAATGTTATCTGTATGGGCCGCCTCTGCCGGCGGCGGTTCGGCCTCTGAAGGCGGCTTAGCGCTTTCTAGGTTGGCCAAGGCTGTTCGTACCTAGATTGTGGGTATTCTGAGCGCGATATAAAGTTATGAGGTATGTCGGTCTTTTCCTGGCACAGTTCATGGTACTTAATAAAAATCTTTAGTTTATAAATTGTGCCGATTTCCTGTAGTTTTTTTTTTGGCCATTGGGTACTGACTGAATCATTTTTAGACTAACTATCAATCGAGCATACAACCTCAGTTGAGAAGTGCTGCCTAGACTATTGTGTCATTTAAAAAGATCGAGCACGTGAATCAAACGCAAGACCTACCTCCATGCATGCAATCATTTATTTTGACCAAATTAGCTCTAAGCCTATGCCAATGAAATTGTCGGAATTTTAAAGACACCTAGGGATGAGTAATAAAAGGGAAATGTATCGACGTGTAAAACTATTGGCATTCACCTCGCTATGCAATTGATATCGTTGTAAACGTCACAATATCAACAATTATAAGTAATAATTTCACTTATGATCGCATTAATCAAAGAGTAAAAGCAATTTGTATTATGCAAATAAAGAATACTATTACTTTTATTTTTCGATCGATTGCTTATGCGAGACTGTTTTACTAAGAAATAACATAATTTTATACTTCTTTTAATAACTTCTCAACTGGCGGCCAATTTGGGAACAGTTGCATTTAGCACAAACAAAGTGCAGAGGAAGGCAAACGTTCTGTAGCCTTCTTTATCAGTCGATCTTAGCAGAAAAGTTTAAAATAACCAGAGCTGGGCCTACTTTTAGGCCACCCGTCATGACGGTAGGTAGGTTTTAAATTTCAAAAGCAAGAACTCAAACGGCTACAAGCTATCATCCTGTGGCATTTAATGTGACTTTTGCTATACCCGGCAGTAGGTTATAATTGTTCGTTCTAATTCACTTTCTTCTCATTCGCTTCCTGCGTCCGCTCATTCGAAAAAAGTTAATTAGAGCGAACAATTATAACCAAACAAAAAGTAAATTGAAATCTAGAACCTGTTTTAAGATTCAGAACGCACCATATATTTTTGTTTGATCATTCGTAGATCATGCATAAATGAAATGACTCCAAAGTGAATTTAACGCCCCCTTTGGTTATGCAGTTATGATATTTCTACATTCCACTATAGGTACATACCTTAAACCAATCCTTTGAGTCTAGTCACCACGCAACGTACACTTTAACACTAAAATAACACCAATGCTCTTTATGCCAGCGGCCGTTTGCTCAAGGTAATAATTTTAGCCCGATTGATCGTACTAACACTTGACAACTTTCAGATTTACTAAGCCCACTATGATGAACTTTCTAATTGTTTCAAGAATTTAGTGGCACCTAGAATCGCACAGCGACTCTAGCCCGTTTGGTCGTACCAATAAATACCTACTTTATAATTATTTTCAAAATTTTACTGGCACCTAGAACCACACAGTGGCTCTAGCCCGTTTGGTCGTACCAATAAACACTTTTAAATTATTTTCAAAATTTTATTGGCACCTAGAATCGCACAGCGACTCTAGCCCGTTTGGTCGTACCAATAAATACCTACTTTATAATTAATTTCAAAATTTTACTGGCACCTAGAACCGCACAGTGGCTCTAGCCCGTTTGGTCGTACCAATAAATACTTTTAATTTATTTTCAAAACTTTATTGGCACCTAGAATCGCACAGCGACTCTAGCCCGTTTGGTCGTACCAATTATTACTTACTTTATAATTATTTTCAAAATTTTACTGGCACCTAGAACCGCACAGTGGCTCTAGCCCGATTGGTCGTACCAATAAACACTTTTAAATTATTTTCAAAACTTTATTGACACCTAGAATCGCACAGCGACTCTAGCCCGTTTGGTCGTACCAATAAATACTTACTTTATAATTATTTTCAAAATTTTACTGGCACCTAGAACCGCACAGTGGCTCTAGCCCGTTTGGTCGTACCAATAAACACTTTTAAATTATTTTCAAAACTTTATTGGCACCTAGAATCGCACAGCGACTCTAGCCCGTTTGGTCGTACTAATAAATCTTTACTTCGCTTAGAAAAGTAATCAAGGTGAACTGTTCGTCTTAATAGTTAACTACTCGTAAATGTTAGCACCTAAAATCAAACCTTCACACGGCAGTCCAGAGACTATGGCGTACACTTCAGCAATGACTCGAGTAGCGAATCAGGTCATACAATAGTCAATTTAAGTTACAGTATTTACAAAAAAGGTTCCGTATGTAAGCATAATTAGGATTAATCGTTACCAACCTTACGATTTACTATCTGAACTATTATATTAACATGTTTTTGTAATTATAAATCGCATCATACTTAAAAAGGAGTATTTCATGAAAATATTGTCTATTACTATAATTTACTATAAGATATTGATTTTTAACCAACTAAAAAGGAGAGCTTCTCATCTCAAATATATTTTATATAAGACCAAAGATATACATTTATTTATGTTAAGTTTTTTGCGTCACCTTACATAACATAGGTAATGTAGTAATTTTTATCGACGGATAAAATAAAAATAAATGTGGAATATGTGGTGTTGCACATACATTGCTCTGATCCTGTGGTGAGTACCGAATTCACTTGTGTTACAGAAATCAGAAACAACGATGGTACCATAACACCCTGACCCGAGACAATATAAAACAGTTCGTTTACCACATTGTCCCGACCGGGAATCGAACTAAATGTTTAAATAATTAATTCAAGTGTATTATAATGTTTTTAAATACTCTCTCTGCAATTTAACTAAGGCGGTAAAATAGTTTGAAATGTTAAGGAACCCTAATCTTATAAGTTATAATGCTAGTATAATGTTACTGCTGAAACCACAGTTTTGAGCATGTAAGTAACGTCAGTAGTAAAAATTACTTAACAAATGTTGAAACACTATACTTTAATTTTGCTAATGAGCAAACATTTTAATAATTGACTCTATAATATAAAATCATTAGATACCCACCCGGCAGCATCAGAGGTATGTTTATCTTAACCTTCCTCATGAATCTATCTATCTATTATCTATTGGTTAACATAAGATGAAAACCTATGGTGTAGTTTTTGGGTTTAACGCGAATATACGAGCGCGGCGGAGGACTTTGTTTTATGATATTGTAAGAATAATGTTAAACGTTATCGTTTCTTTGAACAACCAATGAACAACATAAAATAATGCAAAAAAAATATTAAAATCATAGCTCCTCACGCAATCGGTTAAAATGATCGCATGTACCTTTACATAGAATGTTTAAGAAATAATATACATTATGTAGGTAACTAGAAAAAAATCATAATATGAAAAGAAAAAAAAATCATCATATAATTTTTACGTTGACTGTACAGCAATTATGCGGACGTCTGTGGTAAATCGAAACTTTTGTTTTTCACAAATTTTAATGTGGAACATTTTGTAATCACTGATTCTACAAAATATTAGGCCAGTGATCGTGAACCCTATTTTTGGAGGTTAATTTTGTAACTATGCGTTATATTTTACTCGTTTACTAATCGGTACAAAAGGAAAAAATGTTGACTACCTCTATTGCTGATCTTGCATTATTTTTGGATAAATTAAGAGGTCTAAATCGATACAATTTAAATTCTTCAGTACTGCCCAATAGTGCTCATCAACCTTCAAGGTATTCTTCAGCTTCAGGAACAATCTACAGCAACGAAATAATGTTCGTAAGTTTTTTTTCACTTTTTTTGTTGTACCGATATTTTATGAGAATTAGAGACTAGATTTGTATAAATATGTTTCATGCATAGGTATATGAAACTTTACAGTGCCTACCTTTGTTATTTTTGTCACCTGTTTAACGTTATTGTATGTTGAATACATGTAGTACCTACCTACATCATAATAAGTTCGTCTTATAACTATTATCTGTTTATATTACAGGTCGGACATTGAGTATTATTGCGATACAAAAGCAGCTGCGAAGCGGTACGGAAATAAACGCGAAGACATAGATTCTGAAGAGGAAAAATCTTGTAAAAGGTGAATTTCATATACAAAGTAACATTCCAGAAATAATATCGATTTAGTTTTGTTTGAAACAAGTAAAATGATTACCAAACTAATTTAATTATTTGTTGATAGGTCGAACCAGAGACCTCGAAAAGCAGCAAAAAAAATTGTCTACGAGTCTGAAGACGAATCATCAGTAAATTAGGCTTGAGTAACTCCGGACACAGTTATATCTTCGGATATGTGTCTCACTTTGGATATGAATCGTTCATTCCCTTTCTAATAAATAACTATATCCTATATCTATCCTACCCGTCCACGTCCAAGTTTCGTTCATTCGTAAGTAAGAGACTCTTTTAAAGAGAGCGAGAGCGTAATACAACACAGGGGCTAGTGAGCAAAAAAGAAAGGACGATTAGGTTTGTTCATCGTTCGGTCGTCCGTTCTATATGCAGGCAGCGAGAGCAGCGCTTGATAAAAAAATATATTACTAGACGTCGTTTCTTTTTTGTTTCCGCTTGAAACGAGACGCGCATGCGTAAATCTATATAAACAAACATAGCGTGACAGTGGCGCGAAGCGAATATTTAGTTTGTTTTGTTTGTTGCATTAGAAATTTACTAAACAATCTCTTGTGTGTATTTAAATAATAGATAATAACTAAAATAAAGTGTGTGTGAGTGAGTATCAGTGTGGTGTGGCGACTTTATTGTTCAAATATGGCGATGAGGAGAAAAACAAGTCTGATTTGGAATCATTTCTCCCAAAATGATATTAAGGAGGCGAAATGCAATTATTGCTCGTCCAATATAATGATATCGGCTGGTAATACCGGTAACTTGACACGGCATTTAAAAAGGAAGCATCCTACAATTTCAGTATCGCCGATAATACGAGAGCCGGTAGCGATGACAAGTGAAACTTCGCAACTCCCAAATCCTACTGTTGAAACATCACAAGACAATCAAGGCATTTTAGTATCTTCGACATTGCCCTCGTCTTCGAGTGGACAAAATTTAATGACTGATTACATTCAAAATACAAAACCGCTCCCGCATCAAAAAGCTAAAGAATTGGATGAGCAGTTAATAAAACTGATTGCCAAAGAATATCACCCTTTTCGTATCGTGGAAGGAGCTGAATTTAAAAAGTTTATTTACTTGTTAAATCCTAGATATTTCCCTCCGACACGAAAAACTTTGGCTAATGTACTTTTGCCTCAGCTTTACGCAAAAGTACAAAACGAAGTTGAGCAGCTAGTGGCTGCAACACTAGCTATATGTCTCACTACAGACGCGTGGACATCGATAACCAACGAAAGTTTTATTGCAATAACTGCTCACTATAAAGATACAAACACTAATCTGCGTTAAAACTTACTATCTTGCATACAATATGATGGACGACATACGAGCGAAAATTTGTGCGAATTTTTAAAGGAAGAGATGGAGAAATGGAAAATTTCTAACAAAGTTACAGCTATCGTCAGCGATAATGCTAACAATATTGTTGCAGCCGTTCAGAGTGGTGGTTGGCGCCATATTGGTTGTTTCGCGCATACATTAAACCTAGTGGTGCAGGTTGGCATTTCCGAAATTCAAACAACGGTCACAAAAGTGAAAAATATAGTGGAATTTTTTAAACGTAGCTCACAAGCTCAATTAAAATTACAGGAGATGCAAAAGCAAATGAACCTGCCAGTACTGAAGCTAAAACAAGACGTTGTAACTAGATGGAATTCGACCTATGACATGCTTAATCGAGTAGTATCCTGTAAAGATGCAGTTATTGCAACATTGGCGCAAGTCCGTCACGAACTAGCTCTAAATACCACAGACTGGCAAGTAGTAGAGGAAGCGATACCAATTTTAAAATCATTCTATGAAGTTACCACCGAAATAAGCACAGAAAAACAAGTCAGTCTTTCAAAAGTCATAGTATATTCTCGGCTTCTGCATCAACATATTTCAAACTGTAATTTAGAAGTATACTCGCCCGAAGCACAAAAAATGATAACAAGTTTGAAAGCTCAAATCCACAGAAGATTTTATGATAAGAGTGATGTAGAATCCAATGTATTATATGCCAAAGCCACAATATTGGACCCCCGATTTAAAAATAGAGGTTTCCGAGACGTGAATAAATACGAAAGGGCAGTGTCAGGCTTAAAGAAAAAGGTCGGCCTCAGTAGCCGGATTAACGTGAGGACAGAGAATAGCGAAAGTCGATCAACAGCTCAGCCTCGGCCAGAAGCGGTTGGGGAACCATCGAATTCTTCGGCGTCAATATGGCAGAAATTTGACGAAGAAGTTTCCGCACTTGTCCCGTGTAACCCTGTTGCCGCCGGTATTGTTGAATTAGACAAGTACATTCAGGAGCCCTTATTAGGTCGCTTTGAAAATCCATTGATCTGGTGGAAGGAGCGTAAACCTGTGTACCCAATATTATACTCATATATTTTAAAAAGACTGAGTCTGGTAGCAACATCTGTGCCTTGTGAACGCACATTTTCAAAGGCTGGCCTCATAATGACCGAAACACGATCCAGGCTACATCCCAAAAAATTAGCTGAATTGCTTTTCATTGCTAGCAACATGGAATAAAATTAAAAAATAATGTAAATACATATCTACGAATAGGTATATTCAAATTTACTTTTAAAAAATTTGAACTACAAAAAAAAAAATTAAAAAAATTAAAAAAAAACAAAAAATAGTTTAATAATTATAAGTAGGTAAAAAAAAAACAACTGTAAAAATCATAATCATGTACATAGTCAATCAGAAATCATTGTAAATACTAATTGATTTTTAAATACGCCAATCAAATATTTATTTTTAATTTAAATAGGTATTTGGTTGACAGTCCTAAGCCT
Source organism: Anania fuscalis (assembly GCA_950371115.1). Lineage (NCBI taxonomy): Eukaryota > Metazoa > Arthropoda > Insecta > Lepidoptera > Crambidae > Anania > Anania fuscalis. The sequence continues at coordinate 16,554,512 of OX493326.1, read as the reverse complement.
GTGTAAAGTATGACGGGAAATCAAATAGTTTGTCCTCGGAGCGAGAGCGAGTAAATTAATTTTGTACTGTAAGCGGCTCTATCTCGCTCCGAGAAAATTTTTAAATCTCTCGCAGCCTCGGAGCAACATAGTTCCGCGATATGGGACTTGTCCTCGCTCTCTCACGTCATCATAACCGCGGATATGATTAGCGGACATGGATATAGTTATCGGATATGTGTCTTTGGCTGGAATGATATTTCTCATATCCAATCTTCTAGTGGAGTTACTTAGCACAAGCCTACAGTAAATAAACCGTAAGTTTTTATTTATTTTTATGTCGATTGAGGTATTATTTACCTACTCGGGGTTTTAATGTACCTATCTACTTTAAATGCGCGGGAGTCACTTCTGTTTTGAAACAATATATGCGAGCACAGACATACTTAGAAATTCTGTTTTTGTATTCCGGTAGGAGTTTTATCATTTTAACAGTTTATGTTTGAAGTAATATTTTTTTTATCACTCGTTCGAACTAAAACAATTGAAACTGTTTAAGTAATAATATTTAGTGTGAAAAGTGAGATTTCATACACAAAGTAACATTCCAGTAATAAATCGATTTAGTTTTGTTTGAAACAAGTGAAAATGTCTACCGTTTTAAACTAATTTGATTGTTTGTTGGCAGGTTGAAACCGAGACATCGAAAAGCAGCCAAAAATTTAGTCTATGAGTCTGAAGACGAATCAGTTAATAAACCGTAAGTTTTTTTATCACTTTTATGTCGATTGAGGTATTTACTTTGCGTTGTAATGTACTCGTACCTATCTATTTTAAATGCGCGGGAGTCACTTCTGTTTTAAAACAAATATTTATAGATTTATGCGAACAATGATAAACTTACTCGTACTTATAATTTCTGCTATTGTATTCCGGTTGGAGTTTTATAATTTACGAGTTTATGTTCGCAGAATAATGTTTTTTTCATTTAATCTCTTATTCCAACTAAAATTACTAAAACTGCTCAAAATATTTAATTCCAAATGTTTTTTTTCAGAACTAAATCATCCGTAAAAAAGTCCTCATCTACCAAACGCAAGTCAGCAGAGAGCTCGAGTGGCGAAAAACGAACTCGAACCTCAGGGTGGAAGCTGGACTTGGACGACGACGCGGACATCGAGAGCAGTCGCGCGCGCACGCCGCCCACGCGCCTGCAGTCTGTGCTGACGCATCGAGTGGCTGACGGGATCCTGCGCCGCACTGCCATTCTACCTGGTGATCTCTTCGTGGAGTTGCGCCTCTACAACGCGAACGAGATAAGAGCTGTGGAGCCGAAAGATCGTTGGGAGAAAGCGGTCCTATCGCTTAAGTATCAGACCAATTCGGACACCGAACATCTCGACCTACTGCGGCAATTCATCAAGCAAGCGCGAGAGGCATTTGAAGAGGACGGTACATTTTTCCCCGATAAAAAAAAATAGTCCGCGATAATTTGTAATTAGTTATTTAAGGTAATAAAATAAAATAGTGAAATACTTTTATATATCTTAGTTTTCACCCGGTCTATTTAATTTCATTTATAGTAGGTAGGTAGATCAATTTTAACTTTTTTAGAATGTCGAAAAGAACGATATATTGCACAGTGTGCGATTTATCAGTTAAAAGTAATAGTTTCTCAGCTCATCTTAAAAGTAATACACATAAAAATAATTCAGCAATAGAATTAGGAGACGGCATAGATAAAATAAGTAGTGCTTTCCGTAGTCGAATAGCTACATATCGATTGCGCATTAGGGATGAACAAGTACAGACGCCAGCCGAGTTCATGCGCAGCATGCGTGCGCGCGTGCGCCAACTTATACAAGCGCGACAACTAGCATTTAACAGCCTTAAAGTCAACTTCGAATTATTTGCAGAATTTTCTCTTAGAACTAATGACTCTAACAAATCTGAGCTAAAATCATTTGCTACAGAGAACTTTATCATACATAAGAACTACGTGTTTGACGAAATATTCCCTCAAGCAATAGCTATTATTTCAACTAAAATTGACGAAATGCAAGAAAGAGACAGCGGTTGGTCTTTTCTTCGTAATTCGTACTTAGAAATTAACATTAATAAATATAATCCTTTAAAAGCATCAAAATTTATAGATTTGCCAAAAGCTTTAAAACTTAAACGAGCTTGCATTAACGTTCAAAATAGTGATAAATTTTGTTTTTTGTGGAGCATAATGGCTGCATTGTTTCCTGCTAAGAGCAATGCTCACCGTACTTCTTCATATCCTCATTTTGAGAACTTTCTCAATACAAAAAACATGTCGTTTCCTGTAAATTTTTCAGATATAAAAACCTTTGAAAAGAATAATCCCAGTATAAGTGTTAATATTTATGAAATTAAAAACAACACTAATATTGTTGGTCCATTATACCGCACTCAAAACAAGAAAAAGAACCATATAAATTTATTATTTTTAGAAAAGGGAAATCTAACGCATTATTGCTGGATAAAAAATTTAAGTCGTTTGTTCAGGTCACAAATAACAAAAAACCACAGAAAAATATTTTTTTGTGATGATTGTATGGTATTCTTTAAAAACGAAATAAAATTTAATACTCATATATGCGGTGGCGTTGCTACTGTTTTACCAAAACCCGGAACACTTATACAGTTTAAAAACTATGAAAAAATGCAAGACATGCCGTTCGTTATTTACGCGGATTTCGAATCGTTATTACAACCAAGTCCAGACGGACCGACTTCAAATTTTACGAACGTCTTCCAAAAACATGTTCCGGCTGCATTTGCATATTACGTAGTTTGTTCATATGACAGTTCGTTGAATCGGTACGTTTCTTATCTTGGACAAAATTGTGTTGAAATATTTATTGAGAATCTTAAGAAAGACATATCTGAAATATTAAAACTATATAAAAACAAAATACCAATGAAAAAGTTAACGGTAGAAGAATCAAAATCATTTTCTAGATCGAAGCAATGTTACCTTTGCAATCAGTTGTTATTTGACGATAGAGTAAGGGACCACAGTCACTTAACCGGCAGGTACCGCGGTCCCGCACATTCTTACTGTAATCTCAAATATCGCTTACCACAATTCGTACCTGTATTTTTTCATAACTTATCCGGCTACGATAGTCATCTATTTATAAGGCAATTGGGAGAAATATCGGGACCAATAAAGGTTATAGCCAAAAATAAAGAAAATTATATATCGTTCACTAAGTTTTTTACAACAGATGATAATAATTACATGGCAGTTCGCTTCGTTGACTCGTTTAAATTTTTAGGGACAAGCCTTGAAAAACTGGTTTCTAATTTAAATACACAGGATTTTACACATTTATCCTTTTTTTTTCTGAAAAATATCAGTTTGAGTTATTAAGACGCAAAGGGGTATACCCTTATGAATACATGACTAGCTGGGAATCGTATAAAGAAAAACAATTACCTCCGCGCCAATGTTTTTACAGTAGTTTGAATGAGTGTACTATTTCAGAATCTGACCATAAACATGCCGAGTGCGTTTGGAAAACATTTAATTTAAAAAATCTAGGAGATTATACAAAGTTATATTTAAAATCAGACGTCCTTTTACTGGCTGATGTATTTGAAAAATTTCGGTATACTTGTAAAACGAATTATAATTTAGATCCTTCGTTTTATCTTACGGCTCCGAGTTTAAGCTTCGATGCTATGCTTCTTTTGACCAAAGTAAAACTTGAACTAATTGAAGACTTGGAAATAATTCGGTTAATCCAAAAGGGTATCCGCGGTGGTGTTTGTCAAGTTTCCACTAGATATGCAAAGGCAAATAATAAATACTTGTCTGATTACGATCCATCTTCTCCAGATAATTACTTATTTTATATAGACTGCAACAATTTATACGGATATGCAATGTGCTCATATTTACCTTATTCTGATTTTCGCTTGTTAAATGCGACAGAATTTAATGCTGACGAAATTATAAACACGCCTGACGATGCTGATGAGGGCTATATTTTAGAAATAGATTTAGAATACCCGGAACAGTTGCATGATTTACACAATGAACTCCCTTTTTGTCCGCAAAAATTTACTCCACCAGGCTCTAAAACATCAAAGTTAATACCAAATTTATACGATAAATTTAACTATGTTATTCACTATGTACATTTAAAAGCATGCCTTACTTATGGTTTGAAACTAAAGAAAATCCACAGAGTAATAAAATTCAAACAAAGCCCATATCTAAAGCAATACATTGATCTAAATACCGACTTGCGACAAAAGGCAACGTCTGCATTTGAACAAGATTTTTTCAAACTTTTGAATAATAGCATTTTCGGCAAAACATTAGAAGATCCGGAAAAACGACTTGATGTAAAATTAGTAAATCAATGGGTTGATACTAGAAATAAAACAAAAAAACAGTACACTGCTCAGCAATTAATAGCAAGACCCAATTATCACAGCTCAACTGTGTTTTCTGAGAATTTTGTTGCAGTGCAAATGAAACCAGAGTCGATATTACTGGATAAACCAATTTATATAGGATTCACGGTTTTAGAAATTTCTAAAAGCCATATGTATAAATTTCATTATTCCATTATGAAACCATTCTACGGTGACAATTTAAAACTTTGTTACACAGATACGGATAGCTTTTTGTACTCCATACACACCAAGGACGTTTATAGAGATTTGAAACGTCAATTTGAATCTTACTTTGACACAAGCAATTACGATGAAAATAATTTGTATAACATTAAACGACAAAATAAAAAGGTTCCTGGTTTGTTTAAAGACGAACTAGGTGGAAAACTCATAACGGAATTTGTTGGTTTAAGATCAAAATTATACTGTATAAAAACTGAAAATAAAGAAATAAAAAAAGCCAAAGGAGTAAAAAAACCAGCTGTTAAACAGTTACTTTTTAAAGATTACAATAATGTTCTATTGCACAACAAAATTATTAAAAAAACTAATGTAGTATTTAAATCGTTGAAGCATGAAATATTTACTCAATCGGTAAATAAAGTAGCTTTATCATCTAACGATGACAAACGTATCATATTAAAAAATAATATAAGTACATTAGCTTGGGGACATAAATCCAGCTTTTTTTAATGTGTTGATAATTTAAGTTCTGACCTTTATTATAATAACGTGTTATATTCTTTTTTGATAATTGAATGTCTTAGTCTTGTATCATAATTTGATGATATTAAATAGTCTGGGTTGAAATAATTAGTTCTTATGTTTAGATTAGGAAAATTTTATATATAAAATGTATTTGTGAAATAAGTATTAAATAAATTTTAAACTACAAATGATTTGTTGTTTCATTTTACACAACTGTGAAAACATACATTAATAGTTTCGCAACATTTGCGCACGTGTAGGTAGGTGATACCTATTTAGATTTCAGGTCACATAATTTGCTGATTCTATAAATTTAGGCGAGGATGTTTATTTAATAAATTGCACGAAACACGCACATGCTTATTTGCTGACACTACAATTAATGCACTCTCAAAACTTTCTTTACCTAGTAAACCCTTGCATTTGACTCATTATTCAAACAGCTTTGTCTAGAGATACACATAACGTGAATAATTACTTGGTAAGTTTCAATATTTTTTATTATATTTCCATTCGTATTAACAGAATCTCTATTTCTACAAAATTAATTCGTATTTTAACATGATGTATTTTATTTCACAGATAATGACAGACCGTTCTGATATAATTTTATCTCAGTGTGCTCAAGACCCGTTGGAGAACTCCGATGACACGTCTATTATGTTATCACAGTTCAACTATGATCCATGGGAAGGATTAACACAGGCTTGTCAGGATATACTGAACAAGAACCAAATTGAAAAACCTCAAACAACTCAAAGGTTTCGGGAGAAAAGGCTGAGGAAAAAGACTGAACCAGTAAAAAAGAAGACAAGATGTGTAAAATCCTACGTCATCAACAAAGAACGAGGTAAAGGCTTAAAATTGATACAATTACGAATAATAGACCTCACGAGCGAACCTTCTTGTTCGATGATACGGGAAGCTAACCAAAACGAAGAAGACACGGACGTGCTGCTCAGTGCGCAATACGTCGTCACCGAACCAGTGGATGAAATTTCCGACATGACAGAGACATTAATAAGAAAAATCTCGAAAACTCTATGTAATGAATATTTATAGTTATGTATCATTGTATTTTTTTGATATGTAGTTAAATATAAATGTATTGTAAGATAGTCTTCTCAGTGTCAAATAGAGACATTAAGTGGTGAAACATTTGGTTTTTTTATTTTCGTCCTACCTTAAACAGGTTACCTTATGAAAACTTAGGTTAGGGTGAGTATATAAACATCAAAGTTAATACCAAATTTATACGATAAATTTAACTATGTTATTCACTATGTACATTTAAAAGCATGCCTTACTTATGGTTTGAAACTAAAGAAAATCCACAGAGTAATAAAATTCAAACAAAGCCCATATCTAAAGCAATACATTGATCTAAATACCGACTTGCGACAAAAGGCAACGTCTGCATTTGAACAAGATTTTTTCAAACTTTTGAATAATAGCATTTTCGGCAAAACATTAGAAGATCCGGAAAAACGACTTGATGTAAAATTAGTAAATCAATGGGTTGATACTAGAAATAAAACAAAAAAACAGTACACTGCTCAGCAATTAATAGCAAGACCCAATTATCACAGCTCAACTGTGTTTTCTGAGAATTTTGTTGCAGTGCAAATGAAACCAGAGTCGATATTACTGGATAAACCAATTTATATAGGATTCACGGTTTTAGAAATTTCTAAAAGCCATATGTATAAATTTCATTATTCCATTATGAAACCATTCTACGGTGACAATTTAAAACTTTGTTACACAGATACGGATAGCTTTTTGTACTCCATACACACCAAGGACGTTTATAGAGATTTGAAACGTCAATTTGAATCTTACTTTGACACAAGCAATTACGATGAAAATAATTTGTATAACATTAAACGACAAAATAAAAAGGTTCCTGGTTTGTTTAAAGACGAACTAGGTGGAAAACTCATAACGGAATTTGTTGGTTTAAGATCAAAATTATACTGTATAAAAACTGAAAATAAAGAAATAAAAAAAGCCAAAGGAGTAAAAAAACCAGCTGTTAAACAGTTACTTTTTAAAGATTACAATAATGTTCTATTGCACAACAAAATTATTAAAAAAACTAATGTAGTATTTAAATCGTTGAAGCATGAAATATTTACTCAATCGGTAAATAAAGTAGCTTTATCATCTAACGATGACAAACGTATCATATTAAAAAATAATATAAGTACATTAGCTTGGGGACATAAATCCAGCTTTTTTTAATGTGTTGATAATTTAAGTTCTGACCTTTATTATAATAACGTGTTATATTCTTTTTTGATAATTGAATGTCTTAGTCTTGTATCATAATTTGATGATATTAAATAGTCTGGGTTGAAATAATTAGTTCTTATGTTTAGATTAGGAAAATTTTATATATAAAATGTATTTGTGAAATAAGTATTAAATAAATTTTAAACTACAAATGATTTGTTGTTTCATTTTACACAACTGTGAAAACATACATTAATAGTTTCGCAACATTTGCGCACGTGTAGGTAGGTGATACCTATTTAGATTTCAGGTCACATAATTTGCTGATTCTATAAATTTAGGCGAGGATGTTTATTTAATAAATTGCACGAAACACGCACATGCTTATTTGCTGACACTACAATTAATGCACTCTCAAAACTTTCTTTACCTAGTAAACCCTTGCATTTGACTCATTATTCAAACAGCTTTGTCTAGAGATACACATAACGTGAATAATTACTTGGTAAGTTTCAATATTTTTTATTATATTTCCATTCGTATTAACAGAATCTCTATTTCTACAAAATTAATTCGTATTTTAACATGATGTATTTTATTTCACAGATAATGACAGACCGTTCTGATATAATTTTATCTCAGTGTGCTCAAGACCCGTTGGAGAACTCCGATGACACGTCTATTATGTTATCACAGTTCAACTATGATCCATGGGAAGGATTAACACAGGCTTGTCAGGATATACTGAACAAGAACCAAATTGAAAAACCTCAAACAACTCAAAGGTTTCGGGAGAAAAGGCTGAGGAAAAAGACTGAACCAGTAAAAAAGAAGACAAGATGTGTAAAATCCTACGTCATCAACAAAGAACGAGGTAAAGGCTTAAAATTGATACAATTACGAATAATAGACCTCACGAGCGAACCTTCTTGTTCGATGATACGGGAAGCTAACCAAAACGAAGAAGACACGGACGTGCTGCTCAGTGCGCAATACGTCGTCACCGAACCAGTGGATGAAATTTCCGACATGACAGAGACATTAATAAGAAAAATCTCGAAAACTCTATGTAATGAATATTTATAGTTATGTATCATTGTATTTTTTTGATATGTAGTTAAATATAAATGTATTGTAAGATAGTCTTCTCAGTGTCAAATAGAGACATTAAGTGGTGAAACATTTGGTTTTTTTATTTTCGTCCTACCTTAAACAGGTTACCTTATGAAAACTTAGGTTAGGGTGAGTATAAGTAAAACAAAATATTTCAGTGGGTACATTGTTTATTTAAAAACTATAGATTTGCTTTATTATCTACACACCATTTTCGTATACACAAAACATTTTATAATGCACAAATTTTCTTATGTGTAAAACAATTATAAACTAACATATTTTAACAATAATTATTACAAAGAGTGACTAAATTAGGAACACCTAAATAACTTATATCAGTAATATTATTGTGACCGCATAAATCATGAATCCATTTTATCTTTTCCTCGCCCTTTACTATAATTTTTCTGTCATTTAAATAAGGTTTGATAGTTCTCCGAAATTCTCTGTAATCAATATATCCTTCACTCCACCGATAACCTCTATTCTTTTCAACCCAAAAGACATGTTTCCTTTCTTTTTCAGTTAGTGTAGTAAACGGGTAGGGAGGTTTAATTAAAAATACATGAGTATGTTCTTCGGTAGCTATAGCTAGTTCTTTTACAATAAAATTATTTTTGCAATCTTTAAATCCTTGAAGATCTACAAAAATTGTTTGGCTGTTCATGATAGTTTCTTTACAATATTACTCAAAGGTTTGTATTCGAATATACAATCGTTTAAAATCAAGCAATAAGCAGCTGTTTGATCTGGTATTTCCTGGTCTGTTTCGATTTCAACTCTCACATCGATCGAACCTTTTAAAGTTTCGTGTTGTCGCGAACAGTCGATAACAAATAAAGGAGCTATGTCTCTGAATTCCTTCAAACTCATCAACGGCTCTGATCGACGTCCGTGATAAGACTGTTGAAATCTCACATACTGTTCGTATAATAAGGTAAATTTGTCATCCGCAAAACTGACATTTAATCCTTCGTATGGATAATATGATGAATTTAAGAATACCCTTACATCTCGTACGTGACAATGATCAAATTCGGCCATGGACAATTGACTGTTATGTTTTCGATATGTTTGTAAGGCAACTAGAACAAATCGTGGTTTCTCTATTTGAGATGAAGTTTCAATAGACCAAGTATGCTTTCGTGTTTTAGGTAGTAATGGATATTCATAGAGATCCCAACTACGAAACGCTAATGGAATAGGTCTATCTTTTTCTAAGAACTTTAATAAATTTATTCTTTCACGATCGGACACTTTAACGTGAGGCACTCTCCAAATAATTTTAGTAATTTTAATATCGTCCAGTACTTCTCCTGAGTTTAATTTAATTGCATTCAGATTCGTATTGCTTCTTAAAAGCACTAATTCGTGTTTACAATTAATTATAATTTTTTCGTAGTCTTCTGCAAACCCTAATATCTTGTTTAACGGAATAGAGACAGAAAATGCTCCACCACCTGCATTTTTTATGCTTTCAGTGGACTATCCCCAAACTCGAGCATATTTTGATTCGTTTTCATTTAAGGATAGATAAGACTTAATTGTTGTAGTTACACCTGCATTTTTAATTTTATCTATTTCAATGCCGTTCAATTCGTATCGAATATCTTGAAATAGGAATAATGCTGGATTATTAATAAAATGTACATTAGATACTCTTTCTTTAGTAGTGCTATCATACACATTCACTTCCCCTTCGATATACAAACTGCTGAGTGATGGAAGCACGTACAGGTCTTGTTGATTGATTGGAATTCTTATTTCATCATTCTTGTTGAAACTTGTTACGTATGGTTTGTACGAGTGATACTCAAAACTTTCGATGCTGTTGTCGTATGACGTTTGTTGAGATATATTTAAGATATTCATTTTATCAAACCAAGTAGCTTCAGGAAATCCTTGTTAGTTTTAGTGAGCTTTTTTTTTAAATGAAGTGGTGCGCTCTTGGGAGATGTCCTTTTAGAAATGATTTGTGAACACGATGTGGTCGGGTTTTTATTAAAATTTATCATTTTTGCTTAAAATGTAAATATAGTTGCACTTCTTCACCTCGTAAATTTATCTCTTTATTATCAGCATCCAGCAGTCTTATATTAATGGCGTTAATACAATTTTGATTAACCGGAAAATAAATTAGATTTTTGGGAATTTTAATTATTCTGTAACCTGGTGGTACGTTTGGCACAAATTCATAAATTATGTGACTTGATTTTCCGTTAACAAATGAACCACTAACTATATCGCATTCGACCCGCACAATGGTAGTTGATAGAATGTTTACAGGATAATCTGAATCGGTACTTATATTAGCATTTATTGTTTTCGTTCCAAAACCTAAAATTTTACCCAATGACCCCCCTTTGTTAAAATGAACATCTTTGGAACAAAAAATACGTGTTTTCAATGTATTGTTATTGCAAGGAAGTTTGAGTACAGTGTTCTTGATGTTGCTTTTTAAATAATCACAAATATCTTGAAGCTCATAAGAACCTTCAGGTATTTCGATTATTTCATTTTCACCATAATAAAACTTATTGTTTCGTTCATCTATATTGGGAATTGAGTTAAACGTTGAAAAATATAAAATACTGCACTCATAGTCTCCTTGAAGTTCCAAAGTTGGGGAATAGTTTGTTGTCAAGGAAGCTCCGCTTCCAGTTATGGATACAGTGAAAGACATTTTTATACTAACACATTTATTTCTTCTTTTCATTATATAAATACATTTTCCAATAATTTCTTAAAAATTTCAGACACAAATGACCACAGTTTGTGGTACCAAAGGCTTGATGTCTCATATAATTATAGTTTATTGGTAAAGCATGCATATATTTTATAAATTCTAATGGTGGTTTCAATTACCAAAACTATCATAATATTCTACGTAATTATCATGCTTAACAAAGGCTACCCAATGCATGCCAGGATTTTTGTTGCTATCCAAATTTAGTATTCCGCATTCTATCTTTTTAGGTTTTGATGGTAAAGTATCTCTCATGTAAACACCTCGGAAGTGAGGAATATCACTAGCATATTCTAAGATGTCAAGATTAGTAAGCGCACGTCTAGGTAGCCTTTAAATTAGTTTTTTGATGGGTTCAAATACAAACCTGCTCCCTTTTTATAAGATTTGATATATAATCCTTTTCCAAGAGCTACTGCTTCCATCATTCTGTTATGTCTTTCAGATTCCTGAAGACTCTTTTGTGCCGCCTTAGAATCATTTACGGCTTTGGCTATACCCGCTGCACCTCCGGCAAGCGAACCTAATGCTGACAATCCCGCAAATATAGGAATTAGTGGTAAAAATCCACCACACTTAGGGAGAGGAATAAAACGTGGTAAACGTATTCCTTTCTTGTTATTGAATAGCTTTTTTGCCGCTGCATAAGCATACTTTATTGCAGAGGTATGGTCTTTGGATTTTAGTTTTTTTAGTTGAGTGTGTATTTTCTTAATTCCCTTCTTAAATGATTGAATACCACTGCCTGCTCGAATTTTTGCTTTCATGGCATTTTTTACTATCCACGATGCAAGTTTTTCTCCTTTGCTCGCATCTTTTGAAGTCAATCTCCTTTTGGCCATGCTTAAAAGTTCCAAGTCTGCTTTACGTCGAGTTTCTGAATCTTTATTAATATAAGCAATATCGTGGTGCATGCAAGCTTTGTCCAATTGATTTATACCGCGTTCACCTTTTAGTATACGTTTTCGAAGTTTTGTACCGGGACCACAAAATTGATACCCAGGTAAATGTATCTCGAACGGTAAACGATCTATTAAGTTATTTATTATACCACTGCCTTCTTTCATTGATATTAATAAAGTGTGATAAACCAGTGATCAAACTTTATTTATATAAAAATCTAAACCAATTCGCTTTTGTTTACCCAACTATTTTCTTTATCACTTAATCCTAACCATTTGACAAACAATTTGTTTCCTTTTTTTCTGATAACTTTTTCAATTAGGTATAGGTCTGGAAACTTAGTTTTTAATAGTTCATACCCGTAAAAAGACCCGAGAATATTTTGATTTTGTTTATCTGCTATTTGGTATGTTATGGGATTGGTTTTATTAATTTTTACGATGCGAAATATTTCTGTAGACCAATTAGGGGTATAGCCTTTATAGAAATCTCCTTTGTATTTACTTATACGCACAAAGTCGCCTACTCTGAAATTAGATTTTTGACTGATTTTTGTTTTTGGTTGTTGCGTTTTAATAATGTTAGATCGTACTAAAATTTCATTTGAATGATTTACATTGATCGGCTTGAATTTAGTAATGCGATGCACAGTGTTGTTATAATGATTTACAACGAAATCCAAATTACTTTGAAACCATTGATACCGTCCGAATAGGCTAAATTTTTTGTAAAGGTTTGATTTAATGGTTCTTATAACTCTTTCTACTATAGATGCTTTTTTGACAGAGTAGGTGGAATAATGGTTTATTTTGTAACTTTTCATTAACTGATTGAAATAATCGTTATAAAACTCTTTACCTAGATCTGTTTGTACATTTTTAGGCTTTCGTTTTGATTCAGATAATATACTATGCATTGCATTGACAACACATGTTTTAGATTTTGACTTCAAAGGCTTGACCCAAACGTATTTAGAAAAAGCATCAATCACTACCAGAACATAATTATATCCTTTATTCAGCGATGAATATTTTTGAAAGTTCATAAGATCAGCTTGTCATAAATCATCTATTCCTTTAATCAATGTATGCCGCCGAAAGAAATTTCTTCTCGCTGCTTTGTGCAACTCATCAACTATATCTTGCTTACTCATTTTTGGATTTTTTTGCTGCTAACATAAAATCAATTTCGTTTTTTGAATAATACACTGTACTTAAATTACTCGAAGTTATTTTTTCTAAATTATTAAGATATTTTTTTAAATTGCTCTGAACTGTTTTTATTTCTTCTTTTAATTTTTGAACACAGTTATCAACATATTCTTTGTTCACAGCTTCACTATCTTGTTCAGGAATTTGTAATCCTTTTAACCTTGATGATTTTAAATCAAATTCACCTGCGTCTGTTCGTAATAATGCATCGGTAAAGATATCAGTGAATTCAGGTTGACGTAAACGCTTATGAACATGATGACCAAATTTATCTATATTCATCGCCGTCTTATCGGCTTCTGAAGCTCAATGATACTGCTCAATTTTCCTGGTGGTAGCTTTATATATTTCATTTCTTTTATAACACCAGCTTCATACAATTCTTCAATTATTGCATAAACTTCATTTCGTACCCCATTATTACCAGCTGCCCATGATGCACACAGTAGCTTCAATCTTTCCACTAACTCGTTTGGATCATTCCAGTAAACCAAATCGGTATCCTTTTTAACAGCTTTTAAAATATCAACACCTTCACCTCGTTGCAGACTTTCCATACTACTTGTGTGACTTCTAGAGAACTTAAACAGTGGTTTAATTATATGCATATATTTAAACCCTTTGTTACTGTTAATCTGTTTAGATGGATCATAGTTTCGTTTATGCGCATTAGTATCCATAAGTAACAGTTTATAATTTTGTAGGTCTTCTTCTGTTATAGAATCTAAGTCTGGTGTTTTTTTATATAATAATTCTTTCAAGCCCGGAGTCTTTTTCAAGCTACGGTTTCCAATTTTCAGATTTCGATTATCATCATTAACACGGGTATAGCCAAGCATAAGTTTTCCATTCACATTTCTAACACCATAAGGTACATCTTTCATAGCTTCAGATGATAAAGACCAAGATAAAGAATCATTGGTAATACTTGGCGATGACTGAAGAGATTTGAAGGAGTTGTCATTAACTTCATTATCCTCAGGGGGAGACGTAGTAAGAGTTTTATTTGATGTTTTACATATATCATTATCGGAGGTTTCGCCATCATCGATATTTTTAAAATAGTGAAAATCTTCATTTGAAGTACTTGATGCTTCGCTTTCCCTGTGCTTAGTTCTTTTTACTAATTGTGGCTGCTCCATTTCATCGTCTATTTGACGTTGATCTCCAGTTTTACTACCCAACTCTTTAAGTGGGTTCACAATAGGTTTAAACAAAGTTTCTAGAGCCAGGTCACTGGTATTTTTAAAATCTTTTATCAGTTGTACCTTTCTTTTTACAGCTGTTGCAGATTTTACAATTTGTTCTTTCAGATTTCGCTCCATTGTTCAAGATTCCACTCTGTTGGACTTCTCAAATTAAACTGATTCAAGGTAACGTATGCAGCAACTTTATAATTTAATCTACTACTATGAATGTATCGAACTTCATTCTGTAACAGCCTTTGTTTCGATCACAATCCTTATCAATGACAACATAACTGTACGGCTTACTCCACACAGTTGAACACATTTCACGAAACTGAGACCAAGTCATGTCTAAGCTGGCATGCTCATCGTAAACATGTTTTAAATTAATATCGTCTTGTTTGAACAATATAATAAGGTTTGCATTTCATCATCATCAGCCCACACTAGTCCACTGCTGGACATAGGCCTCTCCAATTGCACGCCACTCTGCACGATCCACGGCTACTCTCATCCAGCTCCTGCCAGCAACCTTGCGAAGATCGTCACTCCATCTAGTCTGAGGGCGTCCCACACTACGCTTGCCGACACGCGGTCTCCACTCAAGAACTCGTTTACCCCAGCGGTTATCGGTTCTGCGACAAATATGGCCGGCCCACTGCCACTTCAGCTTGCTTATTCGATGGGCTATGTCGATGACTTTAGTTTTCTGTCGGATTACCTCATTTCGGATCCGATCCCTCAGAGAAACTCCGAGCATAGCCCTTTCCATAGCTCGCTGAGCGACTTTAAATCTGTGGACCAGCCCTATCGTGAGTGTCCACGTTTCGGCTCCGTATGTCATGACGGGTAGGACGCACTGATTGAAAACTTTCGTCTTAAGACTTTGTGGAATGGGCGACGTAAATACTCGACGTAATTTCCCATATGCTGCCCAGCCTAGCTGTATTCTTCTACTGGCCTCTCTCTCGAAGTTGTTTCTGCCCAACTGCAAAATTTGCCCGAGGTAGACATATTCCTTAACAACCTCGAGATCACTGCCTTGCACTGAAATGGGTTCCGGAATGATGTGGTCGTTGAACATAACCTTGGTTTTGTCCAGGTTCATCCGCAGACCGATGCGTTGAGAAGAATCAGCAAGGCCGTTCAGCATGGATTGTAGATCCTGCAACGTTTCGGCCACGATGACGATGTCGTCCGCAAATCGCAAGTGTGAGATGTATTCACCGTTGATGTTGATGCCTTGTCCTTTCCAGTCCAGCATTTTAAACACATCCTCCAAGGCATTTGTGAACAATTTGGGGGATATAACATCCCCTTGTCTCACACCTCGATGTAAGGGGATATGTTAAGTCTGCTGGTTCTGTACTTGGACGGCCATTGTGGCTGCATTGTAGAGACACCTCAACACTTGGATATATCGCCAGTCGACTTGGCATCGCTGCAGGGATTCTAGAACAGCCCAGGTCTCGACAGAGTCAAACGCCTTCTCATAGTCCACAAATGCTAAGCACAGGGGTCGATTGTACTCTTCGGACTTCTGTATAATCTGCCGCATTGTGAAGATGTGGTCTATGGTGCCGTATCCTCCTCGAAACCCGGCCTGCTCTGGTGGTTGAAATTCGTCGAGTCTTCGCGCAAGGCGGTTTGTGATGACTCTAGAAAACAGCTTGTAGACGTGGCTTAGGAGCGAAATGGGTCGGTAGTTCTTCAATAGGGTCTTGTCTCCTTTTTTGAAGAACAACACGACAACACTCCTACTCCACGCCTCCGGAGTTCTCCCATCAAAGAGAACAGTGTTAAAGATGTGTTGGAGTTCCTTCAACACAGGTTTACCGCCTGCTTTCAGGAGCTCAGATGTAACACCGTCCTCACCAGGGGCTTTTCCGTTTTTGAGCTGTTTAAGAGCCATCTCAAGGTTTGCATTGTCTCTTACTAATTGTTTCGGAATTTTAGTATATGTTTGATTAATATAAAAACAGTCAATGTTTTTATGACGACCCATTGCGAAATAATCTCGTATATTGTTCTGATTTTCACATGCAACATCGTCAAATATTATAATTGATTCAGGTAAAACTTTATGTAGACTTAGGACTTCACTGTTCTGATTATATTTGTTATAAGATATGTCAGCAACCTTCTCTAATACTTTTTCTAAAAACAAGTATTTAGGTTGATACAGAGACTTAGAATACACATATAAGTTACGAAAACGTGGTCCATCTTGGTGTAACAACAAACTAATTACTAGATTGGTTTTTCCACAGTTTGAAGGACCGCAAACAATGCAACGAATAGTGTTTGGTAGTAAGTTCCCATGTCGCTTAACTTTACTTGATGATACAGGACAAATACAGTCCAATTTTAATGATTCTTTCTGTTTTAGAAATTTCATAGCAGCGTTACAAACTCGTCCACTGTAGTGCGTAAATATCAACAAACTGACTTCTATATTTTGAAGACATTTCATTTATGTATGATCCACGAATGATTAAACAACATGTATATAAATAAATACATATATGTATATGATGCGTTCAACTGAATCGTAAACAGGATTCCAATTCACTTTTTTGGTTATAATTGTTCGTTCTAATTAACTTTCTTCGAATGAGCGGACACAGGAAGCGAATGAGAAGAAAGTGAATTAGAACGAACAATTATAACCTACTCCCGGCCTTACACCGTTTAAATTAAATCACTTTTTGATTTTTAATTTACAGAAACAAAAATGATATTGAACTTCTAATTGTTAGTATTAAAATTAAGTGACAGTGTATCGATCCGCGCTATCTCGATAGATACTACATCACTAATGCGGCCGCACTTTGACCGATCGCTGCTGCGCAGTGCGCTTCGCTTTCTTTTAGTTCGGGTCGTGCGCCTGTCGCGATTAGATGCGTCATACGGACGCGTCGTAGTATCGCAAAATCTATCATTTATTAAAAACACAATTTAACCTAGTTTGTTCTGTGATAGTTAGTCAATGTAGAACCTAAAAAAGTCACAATGTGAGTGTGCGTGTGAGTGGTCGGTCAGTGTAATAAAAAATGTAGAAACTAGAATACCTAAATCTTGAGTTAGATGAGGAATGTTTTCGTGTATTTTAAATCATGATGAGTTCAATTTTCGATAGTAAGGAACAGTGTAAATAAACAATCGTTGTACCTAGAGAGATGATTCAAATTTTTAAACCCGCCGAGTTATCATAAAATTATGTTAGGTATTTTGAATTTCATTGAGTTAGAATAATCTAACTTATCGTTTTCGGTTAGTTTTAATTACCTTTCTCAATAATAAAGTCGCATACCTAAAACAATCTTAACATGGTTTTGGATAGCTCGTCAGTCCACAGCCTGGGAAAGTGTGATGGGAAATTTGAATCACTACCTTATCTGGAAACAAACCCCCTGAATATCAGTGTATGTACTTACTTGATAAGCTGATATGAGGGCCGTTTTACTGGTTTTACCATTGGTAAGCTGCTAACTTAACATTTACTTAGCTAAGACATTGTATTTTTTTAATTGGTTTGTTCTAAATTATGTAGATTTTCAAATTAGAAAATTTGCACTAAGCTACATTTAAGCCCTAATTTTAAGTTAACAATGTTAAAGGTAAACAAGCCAAACATCTGACCGTGTAGTATAAGTTTATGAATGAACACCGGCCATTTTTTACGTTCTCGCTTTCTCGCTCTTTACAAGGGGAAGGAATAAGACAGATGATCACAGATGGTTTTACGTTTGAAGATGGACGAGTTTATGCAATATGAAGTCGTTGTTGTTATTTTGTATTTTTATTTTCATTTTTTTAAAAATTAAAAATTAAAATTAAAATCAACAACATTGACTCATATTGCATAAACTCGTCCTATCTTTGGTACGTTTAACCATCTGATTATCCGTCTTATTCATTCCCCTTGTCAGAGCGAGAAAGAGTTGAAGATAGGACGAGTTTATGCAATTTGAAGTCGATGTTGTTATTTTGTATTTTTATTTTTAACTTTTTTAGTTTTTATGATAGACATTTGAAAGTTGGTTTTTACGATTGCTTTTCACCTATATAGTCACAGGTTAACAGGATGTAAATGAAGTACATTCGATTATTTTTAACAATATCTCGTTAAACATTACATTTGATATAAAGATTCGTGTATTCACATTTCCAGTTTATTTTAAATATATATATTTAATTATATAACAGAATATTTTCAGTTCCAATATAGTCCAAACTTAGTAAAAACTCTTCCACTGCCTTTCCACATAGGTATTTTGTCTTATTATTCAATGTAATCTTTTTATTAATACGATTGTAAAGAAAAGGACCCATAAAGGGAAAAAAGGTCCTCACAAAAACTGTTCTATACGATGGAACAGTGTACACCTTAAAAGATCTTCTTTCAGATATATCACTCAGTCTTGGTTGAGAGTGTTGTCTAGTTTCTACATGTTTTATGAAAAGCTGTCGAATTCTAAGGACTGATTACTCATGGTAAAGACTTCTTGTAGGATACCTGAAGGGCTTGAAATTAAGTACTTTTAAGATACAGCGTTGAGCTCGTTCTAATTTTATTAAAGAAGTCTTTCTGGCACCTCCCCACGCAGTTATGCCATATGTAATAATAGATTGGCATAAAGTAGTATAAACGAGTTTATTTGTTTTATTATCCTTTAGATAACGAATTTTCTTGAAAATCGGAATGAGTTTACGAACACGGCCTTTGAGAACATCGATATGGTCCCTCCAATTTAAGTTCTTATCAATAGTTACGCCAAGGTATTTAATGCTGTTTGGCTATTTAAAGTGTAACAATCACATATCCCATTATTACTGTTGGAGCAAATGTGGGCTTTTAAAGTAAAATTTGGGTTAGGCTGTCCGTTGTTATATATGGAAAATGTTAAATATTTTGTTTTATTTAAGTTGAGTGTGCGTAGGTTGCTGTTAAGCCAAATCATTATTTCCCGCATCCCAATTTCAGCTGTGTGGCGTACATTTTCCCAGGTAGGTCCGGTAAATATAATGACAGTATTATTGGCAAGAGTTATCATTTTTGTATTGGGTAATTCCATGTTGCAAAAGCTATTTATATAAGGTCCGATTTTATTAGTGTTCATCCTGTTAACCTGTGCCTATATAGGTGAAAAGCAATCGTAAAAACCAATTTTCAAATGTGTACCATAAAAACTAAAAAAGTTAAAAATCAACAACTTTGACTTCATATTGCATAAACTCGTCCTATCTTTGCTACGTTTAACCATCTGATTATCTGTCTTATTCCTTCCCCATGTACAGAGCGAGAAAGGGTTGAAGATAGGACGAGTTATGCAATATGAAGTCGATGTTGTTATTTTGTAATTTATTTTTAACTTTTTTAGTTTTTATGATAGACATTTGAAAGTTGGTTTTCACGATTGCTTTTCACCTATATAGTCACAGGCTAGCAGGATGAGTGCTAATAAAATCGGACCTTATATAAATCAGAAACAGCGTCGGGCCAAGCACGGAGCCTTGAGGCACACCGAAAGAGATTGATCTTTCGCAGCTGTGTCTATTACCGAGTCTAACAACCTGAGATCTGTTAGAAAGATAGTCCTGGAAAAGTTGCAACGGTATACCTCGAATACCCACAGACTCCATTTTATTTAACAGTGGAGGAACAGAGACAGTGTCAAAGGCCTTAGCCAAGTCAAAAAAAACGGCAGTGCATTTTTGTTTATTATCTAGATTATCGGAAATGTGGGTAACTAGTTTCTCAATTGCATTTATAGTAGATATTTTTTCTCTGAAACAAAACTGATTTTTTGACAATAGATTATTTGTTTCTAAATAGTTTATTAGACGGCGATTTATAAGTTTTTCCAGGACTTTAGACAAGGAGGACAAGAGAGATATTGGGCGATAATTAGAGACACTGTCTCTGTCCCCCGACTTGTAAACTGGGATTACTATAGATTTCTTCAATAATTTAGGGAAAACACCCATTGACAAACAAAGGTTACACAGATGGACAATAGGGCCGACAAGAGGATTTATGCATTTTTTATAAATAGAGTTGATATACCGTCCCACCCACAAGAAAATGTATTTTTTAAGGAAGCCACTATTTTAAAATTTTATTTTTTGCATTTCCATGCAAGGTTTAATTGAAGATAAATAACACTTGAAAAAAAAATCATCGACCTCAGGTGGGACTCGAACCCACGTCCCATCGCATACCGGGCGAGTGCTTTGACCACTAAGCTACCGAAGACGTCACGTGACAAGATGAAATTTCTCAAGTGTTTTTTCTCGCTGTCAAAGCCAGCGTATTCTGATCAATGTTGTAGCTATATGTATAGCTGAGTAGTATACTACCATCAACACCCCATAGAAATATTTTTACAAATATTTGAATATTGGTTAAGATCAGAAATGCTTAAACATTGTGAATTTTTGTTTTTAGCAATTCCATGCAAGGTTTAATTTAGAGAAATAACACTTGAAAAAAATCATCGACCTCAGGTGGGACTCGAACCCACGTCCCATCGCATACCGGGCGAGTGCTTTGACCACTAAGCTACCGAGGACGTCACGTGACAAGATGAAATTCCTCAAGTGTTTTTTCTCGCTGTCAAAGCCAGCGTATTCTGATCAATGTTGTAGCTATATGTATAGCTGAGTAGTATACTACCATCAACACCCCATAGAAATATTTTTACAAATATTTGACTATTGGTTAAGATCAGAAATGCTTAAACATTGTAAATTTTTGTTTTTAGCAATTCTATGCAAGGTTTAATTTAGAGAAATAACACTTGAAAAAAATCATCGACCTCAGGTGGGACTCGAACCCACGTCCCATCGCATACCGGGCGAGTGCTTTGACCACTAAGCTACCGAGGACGTCACGTGACAAGATGAAATTCCTCAAGTGTTTTTTCTCGCTGTCAAAGCCAGCGTATTCTGATCAATATTGTAGCTATATGTATAGCTGAGTAGTATACTACCATCAACACCCCATAGAAATATTTTTACAAATATTTGACTATTGGTTAAGATCAGAAATGCTTAAATATTGTAAATTTTTGTTTTAAGCAATTCCATGCAAGGTTTAATTGAAGATAAATAACACTTGAAAAAAATCATCGACCTCAGGTGGGACTCGAACCCACGTCCCATCGCATACCGGGCGAGTGCTTTGACCACTAAGCTACCGAGGACGTCACGTGACAAGATGAAATTCCTCAAGTGTTTTTTCTCGCTGTCAAAGCCAGCGTATTCTGATCAATGTTGGAGCTATATGTATAGCTGAGTAGCATACTACCATCAACACCCCATAGATCTTTATCTTCAATTAAACCTTGCATGGAATTGCTAAAAACAAAAATTTACAATGTTTAAGCATTTCTGATCTTAACCAATAGTCAAATATTTGTAAAAATATTTCTATGGGGTGTTGATGGTAGTATACTACTCAGCTATACATATAGCTACAACATTGATCAGAATACGCTGGCTTTGACAGCGAGAAAAAACACTTGAGGAATTTCATCTTGTCACGTGACGTCCTCGGTAGCTTAGTGGTCAAAGCACTCGCCCGGTATGCGATGGGACGTGGGTTCGAGTCCCACCTAAGGTCGATGATTTTTTTTTCAAGTGTTATTTATCTTCAATTAAACCTTGCATGGAATTGCTAAAAACAAAAATTTACAATGTTTAAGCATTTCTGATCTTAACCAATAGTCAAATATTTGTAAAAATATTTCTATGGGGTGTTGATGGTAGTATACTACTCAGCTATACATATAGCTACAACATTGATCAGAATACGCTGGCTTTGACAGCGAGAAAAAACACTTGAGGAATTTCATCTTGTCACGTGACGTCCTCGGTAGCTTAGTGGTCAAAGCACTCGCCCGGTATGCGATGGGACGTGGGTTCGAGTCCCACCTAAGGTCGATGATTTTTTTTTCAAGTGTTATTTATCTTCAATTAAACCTTGCATGGAATTGCTAAAAACAAAAATTTACAATGTTTAAGCATTTCTGATCTTAACCAATAGTCAAATATTTGTAAAAATATTTCTATGGGGTGTTGATGGTAGTATACTACTCAGCTATACATATAGCTACAACATTGATCAGAATACGCTGGCTTTGACAGCGAGAAAAAACACTTGAGGAATTTAATCTTGTCACGTGACGTCCTCGGTAGCTTAGTGGTCAAAGCACTCGCCCGGTATGCGATGGGACGTGGGTTCGAGTCCCACCTGAGGTCGATGATTTTTTTCAAGTGTTATTTATCTTCAATTAAACCTTGCATGGAATTGCTAAAAACAAAAATTTACAATGTTTAAGCATTTCTGATCTTAACCAATAGTCAAATATTTGTAAAAATATTTATATGGGGTGTTGATGGTAGTATACTACTCAGCTATACATATAGCTACAACATTGATCAGAATACGCTGGCTTTGACAGCGAGAAAAAACACTTGAGGAATTTCATCTTGTCACGTGACGTCCTCGGTAGCTTAGTGGTCAAAGCACTCGCCCGGTATGCGATGGGACGTGGGTTCGAGTCTCACCTGAGGTCGATGATTTTTTTCAAGTGTTATTTATCTTCAATTAAACCTTGCATGGAATTGCTTAAAACAAAAATTTACAATGTTTAAGCATTTCTGATCTTAACCAATAGTCAAATATTTGTAAAAATATTTCTATGGGGTGTTGATGGTAGTATACTACTCAGCTATACATATAGCTACAATATTGATCAGAATACGCTGGCTTTGACAGCGAGAAAAAACACTTGAGGAATTTCATCTTGTCACGTGACGTCCTCGGTAGCTTAGTGGTCAAAGCACTCGCCCGGTATGCGATGGGACGTGGGTTCGAGTCCCACCTGAGGTCGATGATTTTTTTCAAGTGTTATTTCTCTAAATTAAACCTTGCATGGAATTGCTAAAAACAAAAATTTACAATGTTTAAGCATTTCTGATCTTAACCAATAGTCAAATATTTGTAAAAATATTTCTATGGGGTGTTGATGGTAGTATACTACTCAGCTATACATATAGCTACAACATTGATCAGAATACGCTGGCTTTGACAGCGAGAAAAAACACTTGAGGAATTTCATCTTGTCACGTGACGTCCTCGGTAGCTTAGTGGTCAAAGCACTCGCCCGGTATGCGATGGGACGTGGGTTCGAGTCCCACCTGAGGTCGATGATTTTTTTTCAAGTGTTATTTATCTTCAATTAAACCTTGCATGGAATTGCTAAAAACAAAAATTTACAATGTTTAAGCATTTCTGATCTTAACCAATAGTCAAATATTTGTAAAAATATTTCTATGGGGTGTTGATGGTAGTATACTACTCAGCTATACATATAGCTACAACATTGATCAGAATACGCTGGCTTTGACAGCGAGAAAAAACACTTGAGGAATTTCATCTTGTCACGTGACGTCCTCGGTAGCTTAGTGGTCAAAGCACTCGCCCGGTATGCGATGGGACGTGGGTTCGAGTCCCACCTGAGGTCGATGATTTTTTTTCAAGTGTTATTTATCTTCAATTAAACCTTGCATGGAATTGCTAAAAACAAAAATTTACAATGTTTAAGCATTTCTGATCTTAACCAATAGTCAAATATTTGTAAAAATATTTCTATGGGGTGTTGATGGTAGTATACTACTCAGCTATACATATAGCTACAACATTGATCAGAATACGCTGGCTTTGACAGCGAGAAAAAACACTTGAGGAATTTCATCTTGTCACGTGACGTCCTCGGTAGCTTAGTGGTCAAAGCACTCGCCCGGTATGCGATGGGACGTGGGTTCGAGTCTCACCTGAGGTCGATGATTTTTTTTAAGTGTTATTTATCTTCAATTAGCCACTATTTTGTTTATTTCTATTGTATCCGTTTCTAAGAGCATAAATGAAGTAAGATGCGCATTTTTATTTTTATATTTTTGAGCTAGACTTTCTTCAGATATATTTAATTGTTGCAAAATATTTGCAGCAAGATTATTTCCTACATTAACAAAATAGTCATTTAAATAGTCTATAGATTCTTGAGGTGTTTCTTTAATATGTGAAAGTTCAGTGGCCATCTGTGATTTATTTGCATTGGTTAGATTACATACGCGTTTAATGGTATTCCAAGTTTTTTTAATGTCTCTGTTACTCTGCTGTAGTTCAGATTTGTTGTATTCATTTTTTAATTTGTGGAGAATATTATTACAGTGGTTTCTATAATGCTTATATGTAATTGTCAAATTTATATCATCTGGCGATTTTTTATGTCGTTTATGGAGTATATCTCGAAATCTCATACACCTTAGCAGCCCAGGGGTAACCCAGGGTTGGTGTGTAATTTGTCTTTTTGAAATTTGGCATGTCTTGGTAGAAGTATTGACAACTGTATAACTATATCGATAAATAATTAAGTAGCTTCGTTTGGGTCTTGTGCATTATAAAAAACATCCCAATTTGCATCTCGTAACAATCTACAAGCCCTATCATAATCAATCCTTTTAATTGTTCGTTCTACCCTCTTGGGGGTTATAGAGTTGTGAAGAAGGTATGGCAAGATATACACACCCATGGTCAGTGATTGATGCATTGCACACAATAGTTTGAACTTTGGATTTTGACTTTATTAATGAATGGTCCAGGCACTTTGTTTCGCGAGTAGGGAATGTGTGACTAGGTAGGAGTCCATGAGATGCAAGTAAGTCTAAATAATCATCAGATCGAGGATCACAGCCAGTATCTATTATATCGATATTGATATCGCCAACCATATAGATATTTGGTATATTTTTGAGGTTTGTCAATATCTCATCCAGAGATTGTAGAAAACCAGTACATGACGAAAATGAAGGGGATCTAAAAATACAGATAAAAGCATGATGGGTACCAAATTTAACGACAAGGCCATCGGCATCTGTCAAGTCAGGTTCATATACAGTAACGTCAGGAATATTGTTTCTTATGTAAGTAATAACTTCGCTGTTTTGATTTATATGTCTAATAGTATGATGGGTAGTATAATGATCCAAAGCAGGTATATTATTGCAGTGTTGTATCCAGCATTCCGTCAATACAATGAGATCAAGGTCAAGATTACATTGTTTTAAAAATATATTAAAATCATCAAGGTTCTTATTGACGCTTCTAACATTTTGAACAACAACCCTGATGGAAACATCCAAGTCAGAGCCGACACTGCCAAAATCGCACGCTCCGTCCACCAAATATGCTTCACCAACGTTAACCACATGGTCAACGTCAGCAGTAACTGAGTCAAGATCATTAGCCATTTTCCAAAATTATTATTAATTTGTAATAGATAGTGGGTGGGTGCGTGATGCAGGCGATTCCGACAAGGTGGCAGAGAAAAAGGGTTATGTTGATTAACTTATTTGGTATGGTATTAAAGATATTGAAGACAAAATAACATGATAGATACAAATAAAGATAGATAATTATAAAAGGTTTGAATGAATTATATAAAGCATATCCGAACACAGGCGTAATGCATAGCATGAGTTTAGTTAGAGCATCTTCTAA
Source organism: Anania fuscalis (assembly GCA_950371115.1). NCBI lineage: Eukaryota > Metazoa > Arthropoda > Insecta > Lepidoptera > Crambidae > Anania > Anania fuscalis. Next base: position 16,528,421 of record OX493326.1, on the reverse strand, counting down.
AAAAGGTACGTAAAAAATAAAGAAAAACATTTACCTACGATATGAGTATACGCGGAATGCACTAACAATTTATAAGATAGTCATGATGAGTTTAGTGTCTCGAGTTGTTCATGAGTTTTAATCAACAGTGCAGGTTGACCTTCATCCTTACGAATCAGCACATTACTACGGGATATCCAGCAATATTTGAACTGTCCATTCTTGATAGGGTCGCGAGCATGTGCATATAGTTTTTTGGTCATAGTGGGAATTGTCTCCGAAACATAAACTCTCGTACTGTCCCCATTGACTCCAAGATGTTTGGAATGAAGTTTAAAATTGTTTTCTCCTTTATTAAATTGCCCGACAGCTTTCAGGAGTTCTTCATTTTTATTTATATCTTCGAATTCAATCACAATCGGTGAATTGTTATTTTTTCCTTTTCTATACATTAGTGGAATCTTTGTTTCAGGTTTTATGTTTAGACTATTACACAGGTTAGAATAGATTTCATTCAAATTCTCTTTCTCTTCTTTTAGAACATTTCTTATTTCCACCGTTTTCTTTTTTTGTTGTTTTTGAACTTCATGTAGCTGCGATTCCAGTTCACTGATCCTTTCCAATGCTACCGCATGAGCCGACTCAAGAGTAGCTATTTTCTCATTAGCCTGTGCAATGTTAGCGGAGTTTGCCTGTAACAGTCTTAAAATTTCGGCATTCGATTGGAGAATTTGTGTGTTTTGCTGTTTCATTTCGAAAATTTCTGTGTTTAGCATATCCTTAAAAGATTGCATTAGGGTGTCCTTGAGATCTATTGCTGCATCTTGTTCTAAGTTTATGCGTCTTCTGCGGTTAATATTTCTTACCACTTCATTTAATTCACTCCCTGAACTAAGATCTGGTTGAGAGGAAAACATGCCAAACTGACTAGTTTTCGGCGTGCGATTCATGTTTTATCTGATAAGTTTAGTTATACTATGTTGGTAACTTGCCTTGCGTTTAGCACCGTACTGCACTGCAATGAAGGGAACAAGCGCCAAAAAAACTTCACCACAATAACAATCTTAATGACTTAATAGTAGATGTTATTATCCAATGAGGACTATCACGGCTTTTTCAATATCGGAGAAACACCTCTTGCCTGTTTAGTGACTTGGACGAGAATGAATGAAATCTAAAATATTTTAGCTTTGTGCTGTTTGATATGCAATAATTTAACTATTCAAATGAGTAATAAATTTTAATGTTTTCTTCAAAGCCGTAAATGTCATGTCATCGGTAGTAGCACCTGTGTATCACTGATCATGAAATCATGGCATGGTACGTGTTTTAGCTCCATTGTTTGTCATGCACTTTATTCATAAATCATGGCTTTAAGGGCCAGTCATATTACTTTAATTTAGAGATGAAATAGTCTGCTACATTTGGGTCTTAATATTAAATAATCAAGTTTACTAGGTTTTTAATACGGAATTTAAAAAAAATACACTCCATCATTTTATTGTTTTAATATATTTGTAATCAGGTCAATTCCCCAATTTTGGCAGTTAAATAATTTTCATTGTGTCCGAATTTAGATAGCTTACTCTTAAAATCATCTTCTTCCGGATTATTACAATCTTGATGATGAATCTTTTAGATGTTTTGCGAGTAATATCCAAACAGTCATAATCTGCTTGATCAAAATCAGACTTCATATAAATGTGATATTGGTCTGTCTTTGTTACTTTTAACTCTCTTGTTTTCAGCCAATTAACTTTGTTATTACTTGTCGTTTTCTTCCGATTAACTATAAACTTTTCGAGAGTCTCAACGGAGTAAAAATCTATATAAAAGGGTTTTTCTTTTTGCATACAGCCATAATTTGAATATAGTCGTCAGGGGTATAAATCCTTTGATTGTACTTTAAGGCTCTCTCAACGTCACCAAAGTCCTTATCGTTGGGTTGGGTAAGTAACTGTGGCCTGGCATCAAATACTTAAAAGTAATAGATTGTAGGTTAAGTTTCATTTCAAGCACTATTTCCATCATGAGAGTAATTTTAATATTCCTGTTTTGACCGCCGCAGGAATCCGACCAAAGAATCAAATGTTTTACAGTATCAGAGACATTATTATTTATGTGTTTCAGAAGAGATGATCCTACTTCCTGTGCGCCACGTCCAGCCTGACCCTCGATCCATGTATAAAAGTAACTTTGACTGTTTTTAGAACTGTGGACACCCAAGTTGTATAGCCAGATCTGTCTTTTGTAAAAAAATATGTTAGTCTGAATCCGGGGTAATGGCAGTGTCTTTTGCATATCAAACGTAATGCATTCGACGTCATCTTGATTTTTAGCTAAATCCATATCTATTTTTAATTGAGATCTTGCTCTTTCAGCCTGCTGAAGATGATTGTTGTGTTTCTTTTATAGAATTGACGTCCTCTCCCTTTTTTTCAGCATTTAGTAGTTCAATTCGGAATTTATCACATAGATTGCAGGTATCTTTGCTAAGTTTTTTAACTTTGATGATAAAGTTGCTGTAAAAGAATTTTTTGAAGAAACTGTAACTTACAGAGTTAAGGCCCAGCTTAGCTTTATATTCATCATAAACATCAGACAAAGTCACTCCAGGCTTGAAAAATTTGACCGATGTTTTAGACCTGCTATAATAAGACGTGTACAGTGGGAGCGAATTGATGAATTCTCTAATTTCTTGTTTACCACATCAGGTATTCTATTCTCTCCACCCTTTTTTGAACCCTTTTGGTCTAGCAATGGTTTTCTTGAATGAATTTTGTCCATGGCCGTTGAAATTCTAGTTGAGCATATATTAAGAGTTTTACAAAACATGTCTCTACAAACAGTAAAAGTTTCTATTTTATATCTTCGAAGAAACTGTTTCCTTTTTGTAGGTTTCCCGCTTCTGACCTCCTTCACAAAAACGCCTAGAACATTGGCAAGTCGGGTACCTCATCAAATCTATAAAAAATAGGCATTTAAAATCTTACTTTATGGAATATAAAGTTCATGACTAAGTATTTATTTTCCATCTACAAATATTCTAATTGCTGTTGGGAATTATACAAAAAGCATGATTTATTGATATAATGCCCTACATTGCAGAAACAAAACGCTGTAGGTAGAAAGATAGATAATCTTTATTGCAAACCACAAAAAAGAAATTGGAGAAACAAAACGCAGCTGACATCTTGATGTATGTAAATGTCAACGTCAACAAACGAAATGTGAATGTCAGTCAAATCAATCAATCAATAGTGGATGCTCTTGCTTTTCTTGACTTCTTTCTGTTGTTTGTTGTTTTGTTTTTTAATGGCGTTGTTTATGTTGTTGTTGTTGTAAGTGAAGTGTGAACTCTTTTTTTGTGCCGCTACGTTGCTGCAACATTACGATTCGCGTTCAGTTGAGTATTGCTCCTGCGCAGCACTGAAATAGGACTCTTTACATATAGTCATTGATGTAAAAAGTAAAGATACGGCTGACAGAACAAATCGCCTTGCATTTCCTCCATACATGACACACTAACCCCATCTGTTAGACTTTGATGTCAACTGTCAAATAGCATCATAGAGTAACCACACAATTACCCCTAAATAACCTTGTAAGAGCGGCTTATAACGAAAGAGGAACTAAGAAAAAAATTTTATTTCACAGATGTTATATTTAAAGTAGTATCAGAGTAAATATAACTTTTTGCTTTTTCAAATTAAATACGTCAACATAAATTAAGGTAAAATAAAATAATCTTTATTTGCTTAAACACAGCATACCGCATAGGTGTTTTAAAATGAACGTACCAAGCATGTAGCCAACACGAGGCATGCAAATTAAATATAAAATTGAACTAAAATTAAATATAAAATTAATCTAAAATTGCATTAAATTAAATTAGGTACGTACATAGATGTCAGTCATATCATAATTAAGTTGAAATTAATATTTATTATTTAAAAACCTCCTTTATGGTATGTGAGATTAGCCACTGATTCAATTTTGTTTTAAATTGCTTATTATTTAATGTTTTTAATTCATTAGGTATACACCGTGAATTTTGAGATACCCGAGAAAATTAACTAACATACTCAGATATCAATATACATCGAATTTGGCGAATAAAAAAAACGGAACGGCGTACGGCGTTGGCGTACGGAAGGAATAACTATGAATGAAAAAAAAATCATTCATAGTTATTCCTTCCGTACGCCAATATTACGCGACTAAATTAGGTGGATTTTGGTTCCGTTAATTTTGGAATGATAATGATTACTATTTGAATTAGCAGGACTTTTATAGTGCATATTTTTTAAGGAATGTTAGGGACCTATTAAATAAATTTCTCATAAAAAAAAATTTTTTTATTCGCCGAATTCGATGTATATCGATATCTGAGTATGTTAGTTAATTTTCTCGGGTATCTCAAAATTCACGGTGTATTATTGATTTTTTTTTAATACTCATTGTTATACAGCTTTTTTTATACTGCATTGTTATTGGAGTTTTAGTAGTAACAGGATATTTTGATTTCTTGTGTTCCGTGGATAAATGTCAAATGCCCTATTAAAAATATGCATAATTTACATTGCAAATACACATGTTTCAAATATATACAGGGACGTCAATGTTAGTAATTGCAACTGTGCAAATAGAGGACAACATGATGTTCGTGGAGGAACACCGCATATTGCTCTTATGCATCTTATTTGGGCAATAAAAGCTCTATTTATATTAAGTAGTATCACATCAGTAAACTGTAGCGTAATTTAGAACCTACAATGCATGATAGGTAGCAATCGCAGTTTTTGTTACAGGTCTAACCTGCTTTAAAGCATAAATAAACTAATTGACTCTGTAAGCATAGGTCCAGATCTGGCGAACGCGCCGCGAATGCACAGGAAGCGCGCAGCGTGCGGCGCGAGTTGCACGTGCGCGGCACGCGATTCGTTACTGCAACAGATTGGTGCGCCTCTTTAGCGCAACTCATGCAAGACTTGTATAGTGCGCGCGATCTGCGCGCGTGCAGTTCTGGTTCATGTTCGAGCCAGTTTAACCAGTTCGCGTTCGCGCGGCTCGCGCGCAGCTCTCGCGCTGCGCCTGCTGTACAAACATTTTTTATTTTTTTTATTTGAGATGGGCTTACTCTTGACCCCAATCTTGCTCTAGAGCATAGATGGGATTTATCTATATGCGTTTTCCAATTTACGTCTTATTCTATAGTTAAACCTAGGATCTTCGTTTGTTTTACTTCGTTAATTTTCGTGTCTTTATAATGAATATCAATATTTTTGTTTCTGTTTAATTGTATGTAAGTAATTAGTAAATACTTTAACATCAACATTACTTTTAAATAAAACTATACTTATCTAACTAAGTTGTTGTAGTATGTAGCTCACTTCACCCCAAACGCATCTAGTATTTAAGTACATGTAAACCTTATTATTACGACATTATATTGGTTTAATTAGACAGATCAACTGTGTTTCCCTTACTCGACGGTCCCAACGTTACATGGCGACCCTGCCAGTGCTGCCATTTGGGCAGCGCTGTGCAATAAATTAAATGTAATCAATCAGTACATAATTAACTAAAATAAAATCTAAAAGTGTACGTGACAACTTTGAAGACAGACAATTATTAAGAGTTAAGTGGGGCAAAAAAAATATGAAGAGATAATGAAAAATGCTGGCTGCCGGGCGATGATGGCGACAGATGGAGGAGAAGAAGATGCTGGGCGCTGGGAGTCGTTGGCGTCACAGAGGTACTTTTGATGATGCTGGGCGCCGGGAGAAGTTGGTGTCAAGGTATGATGATTCACTGGGCGCCGGGTGATTTTGGTGTCGGTCCAGGGACATGGCAAGGATGACACGGCAATTACGGATAAGTTCATCTTTTATATTGTTTTTCTTCGTTAATATAGTTTATTACATGTGGCCACTGTAACTTAATTAATTATTATTAATTATAGATTTAAAACATACTAATGTTAAAAAAAAAAAAAACGAGGACGAGTCAAATAATATTATGAATTAATAAATTATCAATTTATTTAATTACATTTTTACTAATTTTAATTCTATAATTTTTTTTTCAATCTATGTTGTGCTAATTTAATTAAATAACTGTAACATTTTATTATATCATCGATTTTAACATAAAAGTAAAGCCATAAGTGATAAGCTGCTTGTTTTACAGTTCTCTGGCACTAAATTTTCTATTTAATATAAAAATAAATAAATTCCAAATTTCAATTATAATTTTAGTGTTAGTTAGTTTAACTGGGAGGTATCCGCACTTAGCCTCTTGATTGGGCCATTGTGCGTCATATAATTTTAGTGTTAAAACGCATAATTTACTGTAAAGGTTTAACCTACCAAAAATACTGTTTTAAATTTTGTTTGCGATTTATTTTTCTCTTTGATATACTTCAGCTACTTAATAATTACTTATATTATTTTATTTACACTTTTTACCACTTTAAATCAACTCGCTTAGCGTCTTAAAAAATACGTTATATATCAAATAGAAATTTATGTCAGAATATACGGCTGCACATTTAAAAATACAGCTTATTTTAATAAAATATTCATGCAAATTAATGTTATTTTAGATATTCCAATTTAAATTCAATATATTTATTGCACTCATGTGGTTTACAAAGGTGTTTTATGTATTTGTTTACAGTACCATGACATGAACCCTGTTAGGGCATCGCAACATAGAGATTTATAATTTAAAGTAAAAATAATTGCGAAAACATAATTATTAAAAAATCAATATTTTATATACTTCCAGTTTTATCGATTCCATTGTGTTAATGCATTTTTATTCACTTTAATAATTGAACATATTAATTTAATTGTACCTAATATTTGTTACCAGGTAGTAAGTTCATCGTCATATTCATTGCACCATATTTAGATCATGTGTTTGCGGCACGTGTTAACGCATCAGCATATTTAGTGACCGATGAACTCCTCGAAAGATATTTGAAACTGTTCTTATTAGGTAAAAGTACAATAACAACTATCGTAATATCAGAAGTTGTTTTGTGTATCAACATTTTATCTGTTCTTTGATATTGATTTTTGACGTGATTTGTTTTCCTTATTTGGAGTCATATGAAGATGACTTGCCTTATTCAGTGTGGTATCTAACAAGCTTAGTTAATTAATTTTGTGATTTAATTACTGGATACCTAATATGTATGTACAAAAAAAAATGTTTATAGATACATTTTAAAATAAAATGTCAGATAAATGGATTGCGATTAGAAATGTATTAAATAGCTTTTGTACCGATAGAGTGCATTTAGTTACATTTCGTAGGACTTATAAATAAAAAGGAAAGTTGAAAATAAGATTGAAACGAGAAAGATTTACGAGTGTGTTTAAAAGATAGGTTGGTTGACTGTAAAGAGCTATTTCTAGAAGCAGGGAATACCTTAGTAACATTGTTTTGTCATACGATTGGACTGATCACCCAAGAGTAAACAAAATCACTTTTGCTAAAGAATTCATTTAGGTAGTGTTGTTTTATTGTAGATTTGAAATTTGCGAGTACGTTTGAATGTTGTGTATGAACGAAAGATTACAGGTAGGACACACAAGGGGTACAAAACGGAGTCGAATCCTTCAGTTTGATCATGGTGTAAAGGAGATTTCTCTGTGAAAACCGTTGGAGATCAAAAAGATCCTAAAAGATGGCCCGTTTAAAGGTATTAAAAATATGGTACAAGGTAAAGTCTAGGGTACAAATCCTTCATTTGATCATGGTGTAGACGAGCTTCTCTCCGTGAAAATAGTTGGAGATCAAAACAAATTACGATCTTAAAAACATGTCCCTAGTAATAAATAAGTCTATGCATAGCAAATGGTTAAGGACTAAAATGTCTTATAATAAAAGTCGACTATAAAATAATACTGTACCAAACAAATAAATTAAAAATAATGAAATAATAATGGGGCCGGCCCATTTGGCCAGGCACAGGTATTCATTATGTACCAAATAAATATTATTATGTGTAATTTTACCCAAAGAGGTAAAAAGTACACATGCTACGTCGAATGACTAGCTTAAAAAAAAAAGAGTGCCTACCTATAAATGATGAATTTAATGAATTGGATATTGAAAAGTATTGTAATATTTATAAGTATTAAATATTTAATTAAAATAGATAACTAATATATTAATTTGCGACTTTTAAGAACAATTTTAGATTTGTTTTATATTTAAACTGATCAATTTTAGAAAATTAAATTAAAATTTAATGAATTGGTTTAGACATTTTACATTTAATAAGTATTTTTGTGTTGCAACTTGTTAAATACCCACGAATACCATCTTAAAGTTATTAGTAAGTAGGTAATTATTATTTGAATTTAAAATATTTTGTTAAAAGTATTACTCTATATCAATTATCTGTATTTTTTTAAATACCTATTGTACTTAGAAGTTAAAAATCTTGCCAAAAGTTTGACTCGTCTCCGTTTGTTAAAATTACAAATTTTGTTATTATTTAAGTTTATATACCTATGTTGAATGAACAATGTGATGTTTTTCAAAAATTTTGTTTAATTTTTATTAGTGATTTGATGTACTAAGTGTTTTTATTTTACTATCCAGTTTAACCATTTATATTGTAAAATGTATTTTTCACGGAAATATCAAATTCAGTACAATATTCAGTTAATTTATCAATGCTACGAAAAACATAAGTTTAATTTCTATTAGTTTGTTATGTATAACTTCATATCGCATCCCGGCAAGAAAAGTGTCATAACACATAATAGGTACAAAATGACATAATCATAGCATTAGATAGCGCGCATTTCATTTGTTGGGCTGAAAAAATGACGTTTTTATGCTGCGCATGTTTACCGCTGGATGGCACTAAGTTCTCTTTTTCACTGAGCCGTTTCGCTCCGAACACCGGCATGAACAGTGTCACATTTGTGTTAATACAGAGTAGACGTGTACTGTGTCGCCAGAAAAGTGTTTTAACGTGTGATGTGACTTTTTATTGGTAAGTTTTACGTTTTAATACTAGAATTGTTACTAAAAAGGTGGCACAATCTGTATTATGACTGTATTGTTGACGAAAAAGTATTGTAAATATTGCCAGATCATACACAAAACGGACATAATCTGTAAAGGGTCCCTTTTTTACGATTTAAAGGAAAATATAAATACGCAACACATGTAATGTCGTTTTTGTTGTAAACTTTTTTATTAATCAGGAGTTATTTGTTGTGTTCGGACTTTTTTTTTGTATAAAATTGAATTAAATCTTAATGCCACGTTGCGTATTTTATTTATTTAATAGTTCTAGTCTTTACTTACTGTTCTTTTTTTAGGATCAATATGAATAATAATAGTCGGGCAGCATTGATTATGCAACTTGCTAGCGAGAAATTTAACGAACAAAATATTTGTAATCAAAATTCTTTGAAAGACGAAGATGTTTTAATGCAAGGTTAGTGTTTTATATTATAGTCAAATATAAATAATTGTAATGTAACGCCCCGGTGGTCTGGTGGTTTAAGTACTTACCGGACCTTGATCTTGGGGTCCTAAGTTCGATTCACGGATCAAACAAAAAATATTTCAAACTTTGCGCTGGTTTGTAATCACCAACACGCATTTGCTAAGTGTAGTGATTATCCCAGATCCTATTATTGTAGTGGTGACATAAATTAAATAATGGAAGCCTTTGCCCTGCAGTTGGACATGCTGATTACTTTATTTTTAAGTATGTTTATCAACTACTTGGTAACCATAATACAGTACGGAATCAGATGGCTGCATGTCAGTTGTCTAGGGATATTTTTTTTTTGTTTTTTAGATCTTGGCACATCCACATCGAAAAAATGTGAAAATAAGCAGTACGAAACTGAAAATCAGAACATAATGCATACTCAATGTACAAGTCCAAGCGTTATTGCGGATATAAGAGAACCTTTTTGTACAGGTATGATAATATTGAACTGATATTTAACTTGTTTTGTATTCTTACTTTAAGGTTTGATAAATAAAATTACTCTCATTGTTTTAGATGGAAATACAACATCTGATAAAGAAAATGTTTATTTCGAAGACAGTGACGACAGTGTTAAAGACCCAAATTTTAAAATTGACTGTGGATATAATAGTTCTACCTCAGGCAGTAGCGTTGGTCGGCTGACTATAAGAAAACGTTTCAAGCGGAATTCACCAATATTATCGCAAGAGGAACATCAGACCCAACCTTACGTAAATATGGGTGAACCAGAGAATTTAGCTGTGACTCCTTCTACTTCTAAGAAAATTTCACAGCGCAAGCGGTCCATATCTTCTGATTCCTCTTCATCGACTTCCTCGTCGAATAGTAGTAGCAGCAGTAGCAGCAGTAGCAGCAGTAGCAGCAGCAGCAGCAGTATCAGCAGCAGCAATGCTATATCTAAGTCTAGGTCACCTGAAACTCGCTGTAGCTCGAACGATGAAGTACTATCTTCTCTGCCATGTGACCAAGAAAGAAACACACTTCCAAATAATGCTCCTGAACAAGCTATAAGTCCAGTACGTAAATCTAGCAAAAAACGGAAAACTTGTGTGAACGAATGGTTGTCAAATAAAGCAAAAATATTAAGAAACACCGGAAAATCGTACACCTCTCGTTTTAAGTCACAAAAAAAAAATGTCTGAGAGATGCTTGAAACCTCCGTGTGGTGACAAATGCAAATTAAAATGTACCCAAATAATTAATAATGTTAATAGATCTAAAATATTTGACAACTATTGGCAATTAGGAGACCTGGCTGCTCAACGTAACTTTATTCATAAGAACATAAAAGCGATTATTCCTGCTTTTAGATTTACCGGTAAAACTCAACCAAGAAAATTGAACCATAGCTTTTATTTCCAAATTAATGAAGAGCCTATTCGTGTTTGCAAAACTTTTTTCAGGGCAACACTAGATATTAATGATCGTGTCATCAGAACAGTTATTGAAAAATCTAAAGGCGGTTTTCTTGAACAAGACATGAGGGGCAAACACGGAAATCATAGCAAAGTTGCAGAATCTATTCGCCAGGGTATCAGAGATCATATCAATTCAATACCAAGAATGGAATCCCATTACATAAGAAAAAACTCGTCAAGGCAATATATTGATGGGGGAAAGTCACTCAGTGATCTTTATAGAGATTATAAAACCTTGTGTGACTCTAATAACGTGCCCTATGCAAATGAAACATTGTACTCAAGAATATTTAATGGTGAATTTAATATCAGTTTTTTCAAGCCAAAAAAAGACAGATGTGAAATTTGTGTACGTTATGAGAACGCCTAAGGTGAAGCGAAGAAAGATTTACAAGTCCAGTATTTAAAACACATTGAAGAGAAGGAACTTTCCCGAATTGAAAAAGACGCTGATAAAAATAGCTCTGGTCCAAATAAAATGATTGCAATTTATGATTTGCAAGCTGTCCTGCAACTCCCACGAGGCAATACGTCTATTTTTTATTACAAATCCAAACTCAATACCTTAAATTTTACTGTGTCTCTAATTGGTGATGATAAAACCGATTGTTTTTATTGGCATGAAGGAGAAGCAAGCCGCGGAGCTGATGAAATTGGATCTTGTTTGTTCAAATTTATCGAGAATAGTGTGGTAAATTACGATGGACCAGGCTTAGATCTAAGATTCTATTCTGACAATTGTTGTGGTCAGAACAAAAACAGATTCATAATTTCGATTTACTTGTATGCGCTGTTAAAATTCCCTATAATAAAGTCTATAACACATAAGTACCTAATTACTGGACATACACAAAATGAAGCTGACTCTGTTCATTCAACAATAGAAAAGCAAATACAAAGAAGACTCAGGTCAGGTCCAATTTATGTACCCAGTCAATACGTTGAAGCTATTAAATGTGCTAAGAAGAAAGGCAATCCCTACACCGTGACAGAAATGTCATCGAGTGATTTTTATTCATTGAAGCGTCTGTCTGAGGATATTGGATTAACTACTGCAAAGTCTTTTAAAATTACTGAGGTGAAGATTTTCAAACTGTTGCAGGACGATCCTACGAAGCTGATGTTTAAAACCTCTTTTAAAGATGATCAGTTTTCCGAAACAGTTTTAACGCGAAAAAAAAATCTTAATTCAATATCCCTCAAACCTGCGTAATGATCTAAACCGAAACTCAAAGAAAATAAACTGAAGGATCTATTGGATTTATTACAAAATAATCATATTCCCCTCTTTTATGAGTCTTTTTATAAGTCTCTTAAGTAATTTAGTTTTTTTTTAATTGTAAGTTTACGTAAAAAAGACTGTTAATATTATAGACAGTTCATCAATAAAAGTAATGATAATGATTGTTTGCATTTAGATGTATGCTTAAGAAAAATAATTTTATGTTAGTTCTAATTATATAAGATTCAATTTTTATATTGTGATCGGCAAACGAGTGAATTAAGACTGATTGTTAACTAGGCCAAAACTAGTAATTTATAATTAAGAAGTTATTATTTTATGTTTTTATTTTATTTTAATGAGAAGTTTATAATTTAGTTACTTTTCTTTTTTTTTTATTATTATTGAAGACTTTTAATAATAAAAGTAATGGTAATTACATACATTATAATGTGTATTATTTTAAAAACTACAAAAATTTAAATCGAAAAAAGAGTCATAATAATTATCAAATTAAAAGTTTCTTAAAAGTTAGTTTAAAAAATATATTATTTTGCTAATAAATTTAAAGGCCTATAATTAACATATAAATAAGCTATTTACACATCAAATTTCAGTAATCTAACTAAAATAGTTTTTAAATTATTGACATCTAGGTGAACAAAAAACTATTAAAAATACATTTTCTCGAAACAGCTATATTTGTATTCTGACACTTTTGTTGCCGGGAAGCGATATTAATATGCTAAATCAATCAGGATTTGTAAAGTTTTGGATTAAAAAAAAAATTGGCTCTGTCTTTTAATATAAAAAATTGTGTTGGTAATTTCAATTTTGTTTTCAAATTATATTAGTGTAAGAAAAGATAGCTTTTTTTTCTTAAAACAACGGGGGAGGTGTAGTATGTAGCTCACTTCACCCCAAACGCATCTAGTATTTAAGTACATGTAAACCTTATTATTACGACATTATATTGGTGTAACTAGACAAATCAACTGTGTTTCCCTTACTCGACGGTCCCAACGTTACATTGTAATGATGACTAATCTATACATATAATTGAAGCTATAAAACAAAAAACAATTTCTCTCTCTATCTCTCGAAATGAAACAAAAGGTATGATTCCGAATTCAGCAGCACGCAGTAGTGCTGGTCCCCAAATTTTCTCTATGAGTTTATATGAGATTACATCGATAACCATCTGGTGTAGTAGCGCTCCGGACTACAATGCCTGGCCGTTGCGGGTTCGACTCCCGCGAGGGGCAAATGTTAGTGTGATGAGCTGCCACGAGCATTTGCACCCAAGTCATGGATGTTTATAAATGTATTTAGGTAGTTTATAAATATATTTAAGTATGTTTATTATCTGTATCTAGTGGCAATAGCACAAGATTTGCTTAGTTTAGGGCTAGAGAATTGGGTGTTTGTGGATACAATTTATTTTTATAATTATACGGAATTATACCTTAAACTTTTCTAAAAAAACTATATCAGATAATTCATATAGTATATTTATTAATTACATTTCACTGTCCTTCGAATAAAACATTTTTTTTACCTATGCCTTTTGTTATATTTGACATGTTTTCAATTTTTGACTCATAGTGCTTTATCACGTAAACTTAAAATAAGTAATTAATAAATCATGATAAAATAAAATATTTATATTACATCGCATGTACTGGACTGCACTCAGTGCACTGTGAACACTATTATGGCTATACTATAACAATACAACTAATGCACGCCGCTACAAAGTTGTATCGGTTTTGCACGGTAAAAATGGCGTTGCTTCGTAAAATTGACAAAGAAGCTGGAAAATTGTTAAAGTAATGTAAATAAGTTTAGTGTTTATCAAATATGCGGCTTATTGGTGAGAAGTAATATTAAAATTTGTTTTAATGACCTTTCTGTCGTAATTTATGCAACCTTTCAGTGAACATCTAGGCATTTTTATTTTTTCATACAAATGTCAGATCCCGATGACCGCCAACCACTGACTACGTCACATCGGCCTCGGTCGGGTCATTTTCGGGTCTCTTTAGGTCCAACACCCAGACGTGTGGTCCGCCCTGTCCTTACGAAGTAATATATAAGTCAATGCATATAGTATTAGTGAAATCATTAGTGTGTTAATCGGCGAAAAACCGAAAATCGTTTTTGAAGATGTCTGCAGTTGATCTTCGCTGTATCAACTGCGATGTGCGTCTAACACGCCTTCGACGACATGTCCTGTCTGGCGAGGATGAGAATCTTCTAGCTATTATTAATGCTGGACCTATCCAACAGATGTAAGTATACAATTGCAGTCAAAAATTCACTTGCAGTAATATCTATTTATACCTCTCATTCTTATAGAATACCAAATTATATAAAACACTTGTTTTTTGCAGATCAGTGAAACTGATAATATTTGTCATGCATGCTGGGAATTGGCAAATTATCAATTACTACAGGGAAATGGACAAACACAAGCATCACGACAAGTTGGTCATCATCTCCTGTGCATTAATTGTGGCCGTTCTATACTACGGTCCAGTAGGCGGCAAGTAATTAGACAAAATGCCAGTGAGGAAGAGCGCATGATAGCTACAATTATATCTACATGGATACAACCATGCCAGGTAAAACACATTTTAACTAATAAATACTACCCTGTAAATAGTGTTTATTTTGTTTGTTCTTATGGCAGCTTTTTTGTTTATCCTATTATTTTATCTCTAATATCAAAAGCAAAAACAGGAATACAAACACTAACAGTTAATGTATTTTGCAGCTTACTTCTACAGATCAAGCATGTGTCCCATGCTGGCTAAGGGCTCAGAGAGCCTCAAGACGTCGTCAATTATCCCCTGACAATGGTCAGCAACTTCAATTAGAAGAAACTATTTCACCTGAATTGCAAGATTTAAATATTGTAATTACTGTTGATGACGAATTGCTTGCTTGCATCAATTGTAACATGGAGATTCCTCGTGAAAGTGGACATTGCATAGCTAATACAAATGAAAATCTAGTTGCAATTATAAAGCTATGGACATTCCCTAGAGTTGTAATTAATTATTAATGAAAATATTAAAAATACAATTGTCTGCTTCAGTAACTTTCTTATTTTAAATAAAGATCAAGCATCTATTAATCAGTTAACAAAGCATGTAAGTGCCCTTTTCAAAAACTTCAAGATTTAAAACTTGAGCCTTTTTTTAGATCAACACTACTGACTCTATATGCAATTCCTGCTGGGAAATAGCTATGCATCAGCTTTAACATACCTGCATTGTTTGTGGTACTTCAACCATTGACACGGAAACTCATGTGATCAACTATGCATCAGAGGAAGAAACCCAGATTACTGCACTAATTAACCAGAGAATACAGCCACGTCAGGTATGTAAATGACATGTTTAGCTTTTTTTACATTATTGGTTCTTATTTTTAGGTATTGTGGATACATGTTTTTGATTTATGTGTATAATGTAATTGTCGGTGAAGATTCATATGTAACTAGTTGACTAAAACATAATATGTTTAGAATAAATTACAATTATATTAATTAGAAGTCAAAGTAAAACAATCGCAATAAAACTCAATTCAAAGTCTATTTATTATACGAAAATAAATAAATATAAAAATAAAATGCCAATTTAAAGGTTTTATATATACAAACTATTAGTAAGTACTTGTAGCAAAATGTCATCTTAGGTAAACTTAGAAGTGTCTTAGTATATTATTAGTTGTACCAAATAGGGTATTATTTTGATAACCACACATTATATTATTGAGTCTCGAAGCACTGTTTTTTTTTTATTAGGAGACCAATTACGGTTAGCCTTTGTTTTATATAATATTTTCAATTTCTTTCTGAGCTGATAAATAGAAATGGATACATTGTCCTCTACATTACAATATCATTTATTATTATTTTGGCTGTTAAAATGTGAAATTAATTTCTAAATGTATGTACCAATATAACTGTTTTTAACAGGTTACATCAAACGAACCGATTTGCGAAACATGTTTTACCAGACAGTATCGTACAATCAACTAAGAGCCCAGACTATCACTCTACCCAACATGAGAAGAGTAGCGGAAACACCAAGGCACGGCTTGTTTAGTGATTGTCGTAACACTGAACGTATTCATGTTCCTGACAATATACTTCGACGCATATTGGTGGAAAATAACTTTTTCATTCCCAGAGGTTCTCGGGTATGCGCCTATCATTTGGGCTGAAATTCATACAGTGAACTGTATACTGCAGACAATGCTTTGGATTATTTTAACCCAATACAAATTGAATACATGCTCTTCCTTTTGACTGAAAATACAAATGCTCTTCAGTTTGGTGACATCCATAGCCTTCCTGAACATTGGGTACACTATTGGATTGGCATTACAAAAGAACAACATTAAGAGATTTTAAATGAAACACCAACACTACGAAATATGCGTCGAGGGGGTCTTGCGCTTACTGCATTATTATGCAAACTAAGGACAGGCGACTCAAATGAGAGACTCTCAGCGCTATTTCAGATCCCAAGACGAACTTTTGAGACTTTGATGGCTGCGGCAAGAGAAAGCATGGTGCTGGAGTATGTACCCCGACATCTGGGAATCGGACATATAACTCGGGAGCAAGTCGCAGCAAAAAAATCTATTATAGCAGAAGGCTTATTTGGCAATCTCGATGTACCAATACAACAAAAAAATGCTATACTAATTGCTGATGGCACCTACATATACACACAAAAAAGTTCCAATTATCTTTTTCAAAAGGAAACATATTCCCTCCACAAGTACCGAAATCTGGTCAAACCTTTTCTGATTGTGTGTTGCGATGGATATATTTTAAATGTGTTTGGTCCTTATGCTGCCATAACAAACGATGCCACGATACTGAATAATCTCCTTGAAGAAAAAGCTTTTCTGGAATTTTTTAATGAAGCACTTTAGATACCATGGGATATACGTATTAGAAATAGGTAACGACCAGATGGAATTTGACCAGTTTAGGAGGGGAAAATCCTTTTTTGATTCGAGCAAAAATAAAATCACGTCATGTAGGACGGAGAACTTATTGTGTTTTTGTTGCCATTGAAAGAGAGCAACAAGGTCGGAGTGCTATAATAGGTTATTGCTGCAACTGCATAGTGGGAATCAGAACCGTAGGCTGTTGTTCGCACATTATGAGCATTGTATGGTACCTTTCATATGCTCGACACGAAGGGCTGACACCCCCTGCGGAATTCCTGGATAGTGTTATACTACATATAGATTAAAAATAATAATAAGTACTTCACCTTTGTTTTATTTGTCGTTCTCTCCAGGTCCTCTAAAGGTGTATCTTAATGAATAAGAGAGTCATTAAGTCTTTGAAGCTAAGCAAGTACTCCAATTCTAAAAAAATAATGTGACTTAAATATCAACATTTAGCATTCAATAACATAATTATAAGTTCATCAGCCTTTTTGTTTGTAAACAATTTAAAAAACTCCTTACCCGATTAATAATCACACGTACACACAACCGCACGTCAGACTACCCCACTTTGACCGTGAGACCGCCTTTATTCCCTACGCAATAAAAGCTGTTTCGTAGTTCACATGGGTAACCTGACGGTCTGCCGACTGTACATGAAGGTAGTTATATAGGTACATACATTTACCTTTACAGTTATACATACATTCCCGCCAAATGAAGGTTTGAGGTTATGTTTAAATGTTGGGTTCGAGTCCCACCTGAGGTCGATGATTTTTTTCAAGTGTTATTTATCTTCAATTAAACCTTGCATGGAATTGCTAAAAACAAAAATTTACAATGTTTAAGCATTTCTGATCTTAACCAATAGTCAAATATTTGTAAAACTATTTCTATAGGGTGTTGACGGTAGTATACTACTCAGCTATACATATAGCTACAACATTGTTCAGAATACGCTGGCTTTGACAGCAAGAAAAAACACTTGAGGAATTTCATCTTGTCACGTGACGTCCTCGGTAGCTTAGTGGTCAAAGCACTCGCCCGGTATGCGATGAGACGTGGGTTCGAGTCCCACCTGAGGTCGATGATTTTTTTCAAGTGTTATTTATCTTCAACTTATTATCCCCAACTTTTACGTATATGCTATGATTACATATTATACTATTCTTAATTAAATCAATGAATTCCATATATTGTTTCGAGAAACATCACGCCGTTATGTGGTACTGAATACATATAGATTCCTGCCAATCAGCTTTGTCTGAGAGTTATAGGAACCAAGACTCCAACATTTTTTATGAAAGCTAATGCGTGTGCGCAAGGGAACGGTTACATTGCACTTATTTTTGCATTTGCAAGTATAATCTATAAAGTCTCTTCATCATCATCATCATCTCAGCCACAGGACGTCCACTGCTGAACATAGGCCTCACCCAGTGACTTCCAGATCGGCCGATTGGAAGTGGCCTGCATCCAGCGTCGTCCTGCAACCTTTACCAGGTCGTCTGCCCACCTTGTGGGTGGGCGTCCTACGCTGCGCTTGCCGATACGCGGTCTCCATTCCAGAACCTTTCTGCCCCATCGGCCGTCAGTTCTACGTGCTATGTGCCCCGCCCACTGCCACTTCAGCCAGCTAATCCGTCGGGCTATGTCAGCGACTTTGGTTCGTTCACGGATCTCCTCATTTCTGATTTGATCTCGCAAAGAAACACCGAGCATAGCCCTTTCCATAGCGCGCTGTGCAACTTTAAGCTTCTTAATAAGGCCCATAGTAAGAGGCCACGTTTCAGTTCCGTATGTCATCACTGGTAACACACACTGGTTGTGTACTCTCGTCTTTAGGCACTGAGGTATTTTGGACGAGAAGATGTTGCGTAGTTTCCCGAACGCTGCCCATCCGAGTTGGATTCGTCGATTGACCTCTTTCTCAAAATTGGACCTACCCAACTGGATCACTTGTCCCAGATAAACATATTTGTCAACAATTTCGAGAATAGAGCTCCCAACTGGTACTGGGTAGGGCGCAACATGGGCATTCGACATAATCTTTGTTTTGTCCATGTTCATCTGAAGACCTACCTGTTGGGAAACTCTATTAAGGCCATCGAGCACTGTACCGAGGTCTTTCAGCGACTCTGCCATGACCACAATATCGTCGGCAAACCGAAGGTGAGTAATTTATTCGCCATTAATGTTGATGCCGAATCCTTCCCATTCCAGCATCTTCCAATGCGGCGGTAAACAGTTTCGGAGAAATAACGTCTCCCTGCCTTACGCCTCGCTGCAGAGGAATAGCTTTCGTGCTCTGCTCCTGTACTCGGACCGTCATGGTGGCGTTTTTATATAAACATTTCAGCACCTCGATGTACCGATAGTCAATATGGCACCGCTGGAGAGACTGTAGCACTGCCCAAGTCTCGATTGAATCGAAGGCCTTCTTATAGTCCACAAACGCCAAGCATAGTGGTAAGTTATACTCTTCGGTCTTCTGTATAACTTGTCGCAGCGTATAGATGTGGTCTATGGTACTAAAGCCTTTTCGGAAACCTGCTTGTTCGGGAGGCTGGAAGTCATCGAACCTACGTGCGAGACGATTCGTGATGACCCTCGAAAACAACTCGTAGACATGGCTCAGAAGCGAGATGGGTCTGTAGTTCTTCAGCAAGGTGTTATCTCCTTTCTTGAAGAAGAGCACCACCACACCTCTGTTCCATGCCTCCGGCGTTATTCCCTCGAGCAAGACGGAGTTCAGTACCGGTGTTCCACCCGCTTTCAGAATCTCTGAGGTGATCCCGTCATCACCCGGCGCCTTGTTGTTTCTGAGCTGTTTGAGAGCCATCCTAATCTCATATAGGCTGATGTCCGGGATATCTTCGGTATAGTGTCGGGTCAGCTTAGCTCTTGGATCTGCGGCTAAACTACTAACAGGTTCAGTGACCGAGGTGTATAACTGCCCATAGAACTTTTCGATCTCCCTCAAAACTTCGGCTTTTATCGACATTATACTACCATCCTCCGTCTTCAGCTTCGTCAGCTGGCTTTGCCCAATAGACATGTCTCTTGCAAACACTTTGGAGCCTTGGTTCCGCTCTATCGCCTCTTTAATACTATTCGTATTAAAGTTTCGGATATCATGTCGCAAGGACTTCCACATCCGTCTATTGTGCTGCCGATACAACTTAGCGTCAACGGAGGACTGCAGTGCCAGTAAACATCGTTCTGCCATGAGTTTGAGGGTGTGGTCGGTAAGTTTTTGCGGTCTGTCTCTTCGACGGGGCTTAAAAAATTTCGACCCGACCGCCTGGACAGTTTCTACAAACCTGTTGTTAATCTCGTCCACTGACTCGCAGTTTTTTAGGCATTCAAAGCGATTTGACAGCTCAAGCTGAAAGCTTTCGGGGCAGTAAATTGGGCATTAGAGGGTCGGAGCGTAGACTTCATCAAACGGGACCTTTCTAGCTTGACTTTGATGTTCAATGTGCCTCTAACCATTCGGTGATCGCTACCGGTTTTCACCCCGTTGATCACGGAGACATCATTGAACACTCGTCGCTCTGTGGTCATAATCGGGGCTCATCCAGGTCCACTTCCTCTGAGGCGGGTTCTGGAAAAAGGAATTCATCGCGAAGAGGTCCTCCTTCTCCAGAAATTCGGCCAGCCTTTGTCCCCTAGGGTTCCGTTGCCCATATCCAAATCGCCCCACTCTCAGCTCATTATCGCCTCTCATGCCCAGTTTCGCGTTGAAGTCTCCCATAACAACATTAAGGTGGGTTTTAGTAGTATGTATGGCTCTACTAACGTTCTCATACATAGCCTCCACTTCCTCATCGGGGTGTGTAGAGGTCGGTGCATATACCTGAATAACCTTCAGCGAGTATCTATTTGACACTCTGAGTATCAGGTATGCCACCCTACTCGATACATTTCCGATGGTGACGATGTTGTTAATGAGGGACTTGTGAACGAGAAACCCGACACCACCTTGGGACAGTTGTTCGCCCTCCCGGTAATAGAGTAGGTTGCCAGATTTCAGGGTTATCGTGTCCTCGCCCTCTCTTCGGACTTCTGATATTCCCACGATACTCCAATGCATCCTACTCAATTCCTCTTCCAGCTCAACGATCTTCTCATCAGTCCTTAGCGTGCGGACGTTGTGTGTTACCAGGGCCAGTCTTCTTTGGGGCTGGTAGCCGAAGTTCCTCCTCCGGGGATTCTTAGCACCCCCTGACCCGCCGTCACCCTGACTGCTGCCGTAGCCAGGAACAGCGGGACCACCGGAGACTGGGGGCCTGGTCTTTGTCCTGTCTGTCATTGGGGGGTGGTTGCCAGACTCGCCACGTTTGGCAGGCGGGTTGGCGAGCGCAGTTTTTTTATATTGTTTCGCACGCAGACGCTGCTCCCCGTCTCGTGCTACAGGATTTAGTCGCCTCTTAGGACACGCCTCCTGCACGGCGGTGGGGAAGTGTATTCTTTACGGCCGTCCCCACACGGCACTAAATAATAAAGTCTCTTGGTGGTTTATATCTTAATTTATCGTCATAGTATTCTTTATTACTATTCCGTGCCTGTTTTCGTTCTAACCTACTTTGAGGACATTTTCGTTTTCTGCCACGTAATGGTCTCCCAGAATTAGAAGATTGTTCTTGATCTTCCATTGATTCATCAGGTTCATTAACTGGCTCCATCAGAGGTTCATTATCTTGCTCCACTAATAAGGACGGTGATTCACGGCCCTCACTAAAATATGTAGTGTCAGAACCTTTGCTTAATGGAACATAATCAGAACCATCTGTGGCGGAATAATCCTCAAACGAATTTTTAACCACGGAACTATCATCACTGTTATAATCTAGTGCCATCTGATTTAGTTCTGATGTTATATTCTCCTCACGACAAGGCTGTTCTAAAATTCCTGATACCACCACATTTTCAGACTCACTGTCAATTTCCGCCGGCAACATAACATCTTCAACGGTTCTTGAAGGTTCAGGGGGGTTTATGTCTAAATCGTGCGGGGTTATCAAATCATGATCAGAATTACACTGAGAACCGCTGGAGTCCGAGTACGTTCCATAGCAACTTTGAATAATTTTTAGTCCACTGCACTCATTGCTGGCACTTGTTTCAGTTAACATTTGCAATTCTTGACTGAAAAAACGAAAAAAAAAAACTTTTAAATATCTCATTACATGAATACACAAACCAATTTAGTCCCAAAATTAAGCAGAGCTGGTGCTATGTTTGCACTGAGTGGGATTTGAACCCGCAACCCTTCATAGGCAGTGATTGTCAAGTAAGTAGTAGGGTTAAGTTATATGTTGGGACGTGTAAAAGAGCCACTTGTGGGCCTATTTGCAAAAATAAAAGATTTTACTAATAACGAAGGGAAAAACTAAGAGTTACTTGGTAGATAATGATGTTTTGGAATCTTCACAAGCACGTGTGTCGGCTGAGTCTTCAAATTTTTCAGTGTATCTAAAACAAAAATAGCGCCTACTTCATCGTTATCTTAAACGCCAGCAATATACATATAATATACACCTACAGTGGAACTATTCATTGAACACAGATACTGAAACATACTTAATCGGCTTAAGAATAAGAAATCGTTCCTAAAAAAACTGGCCAAGTGCGTGTCGGACTCGCGGACGCAAGGTTCTTACCCTTTGGGTGCGAAACCCTAAAAAGTATTGTAAGTCACAACACAACTTAATATGAACCGCGGCCACTCACCCCCGCACCGCGCAATTGTTCTGGAGTTATATCTAGGTAATTGATGGTTGTAATAATAGTGAAAATACATATTATATACTTACTTATACCAGTGATGACGATGTATGGTCTCTATGAAGGTCCATATCATTACAATATCCATATTCATCGAATATTTCATCCGGGATTGAATCTTGTGATAGGAAAGTTGTATCAGGATTCCGATTTAGATTACACATTCTTTGGAAATGATCTTTGCCCAAATCTTCTGTTGGATCGTCGTCGTTCACTTTCGTAAGCATATTCACCAATAATCTCTCTCGGCCATTCATGATTCCGTAATAACGGACACTTTCATTCGAAACAAAATTCAAATAGGTTTTAAACAGTGAAAACGAGTAACTACACTTTTCACAATAATTTAAACAAACTAATTAATATCAGAACTTCTTCTTAAATCCATAAAACCCTTTTTTTTTCAATTTTTGACGCTTCCGATTGTCAACAAGATGCGTAACCTGTTGGCACGTGCTCACAAATGAAAACAAACCCCTCCCGCGCGCCGCGCCGCCTGCACTTCGTTGTAATAAAATAATAATAATAACATTAATGTTGTCGCGCGGATCCAAAATCACAAGAATCTAAAGACGTCGAAAGTAAGCAAGTAGAAGTAGGTGAGATGTAATTAAACAAGTAAAAGTTATACGGCCACGCTCAGAGACGTCATAAGCTAATAGTCCTTATTCGAACAACCATAAATGTCATAAAATATTCTTAAGTAACCGTTAAGTTTGATGATTGTTTCTGAGTACGGCGGTTATGGTACGGCGTATAAAATAGTATATTTATTAACATTAAAATTTGATAAAAACAGCCTGGATGACGGTGGAAAAAGCCAAGTATGGACTCGTAACAAATATACAATTTACAAAAAACAGCCAACGTACACTGGCTGTTTTTTACGGAACTCGATCCCCGATACCTCCTAACATTTTGAAATTTGTACGAAACAGCCATATAGCAGGCTGACTTATGCAATATAGGTTAGGCAGTTTGTGTCAAAATTGGCTGCGTTTTACACCATGATGACTGTTATTTACAAAATATTTTTTGTTGAATGGCTGCATTTGACGGCTCATATCTCCGCCTTAAGAACAGTAACGGAATGGCTGTCTTTGCAAAAAATGCGGCATGTCGAATTTAGTATGGCTGTGTTAATAACTCGATTTTTGAAAAAGTGCCACTTGGCTGTTTTCTGCAGAACTAGGTCCAATTGTTTAAGGTAATACAAACCAAACATAAAAATATATCTTACTTTGTAGTATTAGTTAATTACACATTGGTAATTAGTAATCATTTGGTAGTGGGTACTGATTAGTTTTTTTTTCATTATGATTTATTTATTTTTATTCATCGATTGCGGTGTCCTCAGTGCTATCAGTAGGATTATCTGCACAGATCTTCCATTGTCCTTCAACGCGTTTCAGATGTACAATATTCCTACGCAAACGCTGTCCATTTTGGTCATTTTCTAATTCTACATCATTTCCATTCCTATTGATGACTGTGTGTGTGGCATCATTGAACGTGGTAGATAGCTTATTCTCCTTCTTTATATTTTTCACGTACACTTTTTCTCCAGTCTCAATATTTGATTCTACTGAGTGTCTCTTCCTGTCCAAATATTCCTTGCCTTTTGCTTTTCTTTCAGTGTCCCTATCTTTAGTTTCTAAATCTTCTCCAGCGAATTCCACATCCACCACTGAGGGCAATTTATCCCTAAATTGGCGCCTGTAAAATAATTCTGCAGGAGTTTTTCCTGTAACAGAATGAGGTGTGCTGTTAAGGTGTGCTGTTATACATAGTCAGATACTTCAGCAAATCATCTCGCCAATTAGATTTTTCGATTTGGCTAATTCGCAGTCTTTTTAAAATGTTTCGGTTCTGTCTCTCAACCTCACCATTTTGCTGAGGCCAATAAGGAATGCTATGAAACAAACGTATACCAAACTCAATACAAAAATTTTCATAAACCATGCTAGTGAATTGTCGACCATTATCAGCCGTGATAATTACTGGCGCGCCTAACCGTGAAAATATTTCTTTGAGTGTGCTTACAGTGTATGCAGCGTCTATGGTTTTAGTAATTTTAACTTCTTTATAACGACTGAAATAATCGATAATTACGAAAAGGTAATGTCCGCTAGGTAGTGGACCCAGAAAATCAATGGCGACGTCAATCCAGGGTTGAACTGGAAGTTCCCGTCTGCGCATGGGGTTAGGAGAATTCGGCGCCGAAACTAAAATGCATCCCTTGCAAGTTCTAACGAATTGTTCCGCCTCTTTATCAATTTTGGGCCACCACACTTTAGAACGCAGTCGAGTTTTCATCGCTACAATTCCAGGGTGACCTTCATGAGCAGCTTCTAAAACTTTCAGCCTAAGACTAGAAGGGATCACAATTTTACTACCACGCAGGAGCAAATTATCTTGGAAACAAAGTTCATTTTCGAAGGTTTTGTAGTTGTTATCACTTGGATCCCAGTTTTTGTTGTAGACCCCGTTCCTAACTAATTTCAGCTCAAGATCTTTTTTAACAAGCCTGCTTCAGTTCACTAAGAGAGATCGCCCTAGGGCGAGACTGACTGACAATCAAATTGACATAATTGTCATCATCAAATGGGTGTGGTGATTTTTCGCTACATAACCGTGATACTGAATCAGCTATATTCTTCTTGCCCGGACTGTAAACAATTTTGAAATAATATGACTGAAGACGCAAAACCCAGCGTTCGATTCTTGCACAAGGCTTAGAGTTTCTACTAAATATGACTTCTAAAGGTTTATGGTGACTAATTAATTCAAAACTATCCTTCCCAAACAGGTACATATCGAAATGTTCAACCGCCCATACTAAGGCAAGAACCTCTTTCTCAGTTTGACAATAACGTTTTTCACGGTCAGTAAGGCTTTTGTTACCGAATGCAATTATTCGCGGCCCACTTGAGTCATGCTGTACGAGTACAGCCCCTAACCCAACTGGACTAGCATCCGCAAAAACTTGAGACCGGTCTAGTGGATCGTAGTATTCTAAACTTCTTATTTGGGTTATAGCTCGTTTCAAACCATCAAAAGCTTCTGATTGCTTATTATGCCAGTATGAAGTAATATTTGCATTTTTTCCTAATTTTAATTTTAATAGTTCGCGCAATGGTTCTGTCCATGTCGCGAGATTAGGGATCCATTTGCCTACATAGTTAACTAACCCCAAGAAACTTTGAACTTCTTCAATGACAACAGGTTCTCGAAACGACTCGATAGTTTTAATATATTTATCAAGAGGTTTTATCCCCTGACAAGACAATTGGTGTCCGAGAAAATCTACTTGTTTGACCTTATAGACACATTTAGCATTATTGAGGAGAACGCAATTTTCTTTTAAAACCTGAAGGACATTTTTAAATCTCATATCATGTTCAGCTTCGTTGCTCCCGAATACGACAATATCGTCAATGAAGTTTCCTACGCCTTCGCACGGTAATAATATCCTTTCTAAGATTTTTTGGAAACATTCCGGAGCGCACGAAATACCAAACATGAGACGTTTGTACCTGATAAAATGAGTTTAATAAAAAACTAAAAACTGACTTCAAAATGAAACTAAGAAGCGAAAAATAATATTGACTAAAACATACCTAATCAGTTCATTTTGGAGTCGGTGCCAGCCATAGAGAGTTAAAATGTATTCATCCGCATCCGCGTTTTTTTTTATCGTTTGACCTTCTTGCAAGAATTCTGAGTGCACAACACCGCGACAGTCAAAGAAAACAGTCAACATGACTTTAAAATGGTACGATTCAACTCGTGTGACACAGAAAGTGCGACGGCTAGCTCTCTCAAACTTGAATAAGGATTTTCAGTCACTATTTCCGATGTTATCTTCAGTAACAGACGTTGATGGCCTACCAGAGCGAGGCAAATCTTCCATCACATCTCGACCGCTTTTAAACGCTTTGTACCACTCATAAAGACGTGTTTTTGATAAAGTCGATTCACCGTAAGCCTTCTGTAACATTTTCAGAGACTTCGAACACGAAATCCCATTGGCGATGCAAAATTTAAGACAAACTCTATGTTCGATGTTTTTGTCCATTATGAAATTCGCAATACACACTAGATATGGTATAACTAAGAAAAATACTGTATTTAATCTAATTATCGGATGTAACTCAAACTCCCCGCCAAAATGTAAAACAGTAGTGCCAATCTTACAACAACAAAAAAAAAAAATTTTTTTGAATTAACCAGGAACCATAAACAAATCATCAATTCCCTAAACTTTTTGACAGAATTTCAAGCATCTCCGTACTTCAGAAGGTACGTTAAAAGTGGGTCCCGGCATATGTACTAGTCGTGAAGCCTGGTCAAACAATAGTATGGTAAAGACATAACAATTTTATGTCTTTACCATACTATTGTTTATATACTTTTGTATATCAAGCCGTCACTATGGCTTGATATACCAGTTACCTAACACCCTGTATAGGCGTACTTTACTTGTTTAACTTTTATTGTTCTTTACGTAGATAGTTTTATTAAGCTACTGATTCGAAAACGCTCTTGAAATTTTGGCACTACCTTACCTTCTTTGTAGAATAGAACAACTCAAATTGCAAAAATCTACTTCTACAAAACGTACGGAACAGCTAATATTTTCACAATAAAAAAGCTTTAGTATATTTTCATTTAAGGTAGGAAAACAGTAAAAGTTTGTTCAACCTGTGGGTGGGGTATTTGAATTAAGTATAAAACTGTTATTTTTTTAAAATTAATTGCTGTTAGGAATTTTTGGAAAAATGGATCGGTTAGACGTTAGATATACTCTACAATATTTTGAATGACAGAAATCTTTTACGGTTGGGTTGTAAATAGTTTCGGAAAAATGTAGTCAAGAAATGAAAGGCTGTCAATCTTAAATATTTACTTTGTACTATTTAGAGTTTATTTTTAACCGACTAATAAGATGGATCATGGTTATTCGATCATATGCTTTTTTTCATTCTAGATGACTTCGTTCAAAATGACAAAACGACGTCTTTTCAGATGATAAATCAATAAAAAAAGTTTAATAAAAAACTAAAAACCGACTTCAAAATTAAACTAAAAAGCGAAAAATAATATTGACTAAAACATATCTAATCAGTTCATTTTGGAGTCGGTGCCAGCCATCGAGAGTTAAAATGTGTTCATTCGCACCGACTCTAAAAAGAACTGATTAGTTATGTTTTAGTCAATATTATTTTTCGCTTTTTAGTTTCATTTTGAAGTCGGTTTTTAGTTTTTTATTAAACTTTTTTTATTTTACAATTTTAAGTGTTAAGTCCTGTATTTTTTCCCTCCTAACTTCGCTAAAAATTACTTTACAGCAAAGTAACCTTAACTAATATTGGTCCTCTATGGACCCCCCATCCAATGGTATGATAAAAATAAGGTGTTATATAGGGTCAATTTTTCGACGAAAATTTTTAAGTCTTAAGAAAAGGGTTTACCTACTCTCCAACCAGAACGGCGGCTATTTTGGTGTCGTAACCATAGGATAAGGTCTCGCGTTAAATAACAGGTTAAATTAAGAAAGGAACTTTCAATTTTTTTTTCATTACTGGGTGTGCGGGTACGCCCCCAGTAAATAAAAATTGGCGGTCTGGTACCTCATAAGCTCCACGTCTGCTAAACACACTGCGAAATACGTTCTGTCGACAAATTGCAGTATTATCTTCTAACTCCTATCCGTTAAGGAGTTTTGTGACTTCCATCATCAGGTCAGCAACATGAGATGATGATTACCAGACCCAAAAATCAGCATCGAATCAGAAAATATATGCAAAACATTATGGGTGCCTATAAAAATTGAGGGTTGCCCTCGATTTCCCAGGGATCCCATCATTAGAATCTGAATTGGTGGAAATGGGACTACCTCGGGAGTATACCCTTTCAAACTAAAAAATAAATTTTGAAATCGGTCCATAATTGACGGCGTAATCGCGTAACATACATACAAAAAAAAAAAAAAACATTCAGAGGAATTGAGAACCTCCTCCTTTTTTTTGAAGTCGGTTAAAAAGACCCTGACTACAAATGAAGGTGGTTATGTTCCTGCTATCCTCACTTAATTCTAGCTGATGGAAATATTTTTTCAGATCTAATTTGGAAAATAGTTTAGCGTTCCTGAGCTTTGGAATTAGCTGTTCCATGGTAGGCAAAGGGTGTTTTTGTTTTGTTGTCTCATATCTACACATATTCGAACATCACCATCCCCCTTGAGAACAGGTACTAACGGAGAAATCTAATCTGAGGGGCCATTTACAGTCTCTATAATATCTGTATTAACCAGTTCTTGAATTTTTTTATTTAATTTTGGCCTCTAGGGGGATGGGGACTCTGTGACAAGGTTGAGAGACTGGTTTTACTGAAGTATTAATAGGAATGTGAATTTTAACGTCTTTAATTTTAGGAAACATAAGATCGACTGCATTCACTTCGAATCCTACTCTTAAAACGCCAAGTTGAGAGGCAGTGTCTTTCCCAAGCAAATTTTTCGTGCTATCCTTGATTACATAGAACGTGGCTTTTTCCTGTCTTGATTTGTCTCCAATTGATATAGATGAATCAAACGATCCTATTAGCTTTAAAGGGCTTTGGCTTCCGTAAGCCATAAATTTCTTGTCTGGTTTTTTTTCTTGATTTTCCACAAAACCACTTCTTGACTTTGGGATCTTTCAAGTTAGATCGCTAATAATGTTGCATTTGCTGCCTGAATCACTGAGCATATTTATTTCTACGCCTCCCAGCACGCATTTGATGGAGTCGTCACCATCAAGATGAAATATGTAATCTACTTCTTTAGCTGGTATGGTTTTAGATTTCTTTGCTCTGTTGACAGGCTTAGAATGACCATTTTCCGATTTGCGTTTATACGTCCTGGACTTGCAGCATTTTCGAAAATGACCCAGAAATCCACATTTTGAACATGTTTTATTCCGCGCAGGACACGCGTTACCACCAATAGCATGCACTTTACCGCATCGTGTACATGGTGTAAAATGTGTTTTCTTTCCCATATAGTGAACCCGGTTTATTGACAGATCTTTATTTGGTCCAGGGATGTCAAAATTGTTAAGTTGCCGGTGGACAGTCTCTATAGAGTTTGCTTCAAAGATTATTCTATCCAAAGTGACTTCATCGCCCCAGGTTAGAATCTTTTTCCGCAACTCAACTGATTCGCACTTCTCCATGATCTGATCAATTATATGCTCATTTGGGGCGGTGAATTTACACTTAGAGCACTGATGTCTTAGTCTGACGAGAAACTTGTCAAATTTCTCTCCTGCTTCTTGTTTAATGAGTCTAAAAAGATGACGTTACCCTGTTTAGGAGCAAAGTATGAATCCAATTTCTTGACTGCTCTATCAAAAACGTTATCACCGTCAGTATCTGTATCTGGTAAATTGTAGAAGATTTCTTGAAGAGCTAACCCGCCTAAGTGTAAAAGCGTTGCTCGTTTTGACTCGAGTGATGTAATATTAGTCGCAGTAAGATACAATTCCAAGCCCCGCTTTCACTTTTCCCAGCGCAGACCAATAGAGGCTGGCTCGCCCTCACAGTCCAAAGCTTTTAAAGCCGGTACTTGAGACATTTTCTGCTATTATCTGTAACAACGGATTGTTTGTCTTTTCAGGTACAGTTCCAATGTTCATCAAACTCTCCTCTTATTATTATTATTATAGGTACAGTTCCGATTTCCATCGAACTCTCCTCTTATTATTATTATTATAGGTACAGTTCCGATTTTTATCGAACTCTCCTCTTATTATTATTATAGGTATAGTTCCAATTTTCATCGAACTCTCCTCTTATTATTATTATAGGAACAGTTCCGATTTTTATCGAACTCTCCTCTTATAATTATTATTATAGGTACAGTTCCGGTTTTTTATCGAACTCCCCTCTTATTATTATTATAGGTACAGTTCCGATTTTCATGGAACTCTCCTCTTACTACTATTATAGGTACAGTTTCGATTTTCATCGAAGTCTCCTCTTATTATAATTATTAACTTCATTCGACATTCAGTGAACCCTTAATACTTCATCAAAATATAAATTCGAAAAAATAATAAGATATTATTTTTTAATAATAATCTATATTTACACTTAATTTTTTTACTGCATCTATTGATCCATTATTATGTGTTAACCAAAATTACTTTAACTAATACGATTTAGTCAAAATTAGTAGATGTCATAAAATCACTAAGGATTCCGTTTACCTTAACATCTGTATTCTGAGCGAAAACAAATGCCTTTGCCTTTTGTCCGAACAGGATTCGCTGAGTGTTTTGTTTACGTCACTTACGATTTGGCTGAATTACTCTGTATTCCTTTGCCCTTTCCATCGTAAATAAAAATGACATATATTTTTTCTTTACATCCCTCTTACGACTTGGCTGAACGACTCTTTATTCCTTTGCCTTTTCCATCGGAAATCAAAATGGCTACTATGAAAAATTTAATTTGACATGTAAAATACGAATTTTACATTATGGCTTTTTTTAAAGGAATTAGCCAATTTACATTAATTACACAACCTAATCTTAACATTATTAGGTACTACTAAATATAAGTTTAGTCATCAACGACACGTTCTGTAATTTTAACTTTCGCATTTGTGGCGCGACAACAAGAACAATGCAACAACGGGTCACGTTAATGCAATTTCTGCAATATTCTATGCGTCATAGTCAATTATTTGCACGTACATACTGATTGACTGACTACTCCGATTCCTTGGCTGGCAAGTATCGCCACTTGTACAATCCTGATTCACCAGGTAATCAATTAATTAAACACGGATAATCAGTTTGTCACGCCACTCGCTTGGTGCCCCAGCTGACAGTGTGCGGTGAGCCCCCCGCTCCCCGCACCCCTCCACTCCGGCCACTCCGCCAGTGAGCGTGTCTATGTTTATTATACGCTTCAATAATTACAATACGTTCTGGTAATATTGTTATAATAATTTCTTTCCGTGTGGCCATTCTGTTGCTTAAGTTAAGTATGATCGAGCCCAATGAAACAGTTCAGAGCGAATACGCTAGATGTCACTGTTGACTGTTAACACACACTACTGTGTAAGATAAATCAGCTGTACGACGGTAAACAATAAATCATTGTTATTTAACACCCACAATAGCAACAGTATATTCTAATTTCACTGTAAAATGTAACTTTTTACAAATAAATTAGTTGTTCTGGTTGAGTTTGTGGCATTTTTAATATCACTTTCTATAAAATGTCCTTTTCTTGCAATTTTTGTTGCACAGAGTTGAACATCACAAAACACAAAATAAAAAGTCTGTAGTCACGAGATCGCAGTTAAACTTTAAGCTCCGAGCACTGTTCTCTTAGTCCAGCCCTAAGGCGACATGAAAAAAGTAGTTAAATGATTTTTAATTACATAAATACCGGGACACAAATTTCGCACGTCAACATAGGCACAGCGGCGCCACCTATCCTCCATATTTAGTAAAACGACTTAAAATCACTTACAAAACACGCATTAAGAATCAATTACACTGTAATAATTTTGCGTCATTTAGCCAAAAACACACGGAAAAGTTGCATTCGCGATGTTTTCGTCATGCTGGGGCTTCACCTGCGTCTAATGTCGTTAATTAGTGCTCTATTTGACGTAATACGCAGGTGTGGCCGGTCTTTGTGCGCTAATTTGCTTCAATAACATTAGACGTTAGGCGATAGCTCGGACGGCGGTAACTTTTGACACATCAAAGGGAATAATTATGAAAATGTAATTATTTTGCTTACAACTTCCGCTTAGTTACGCCGGCATAGGAACCCCAATTACACCACCTGTAACCCACAATCTGAGGAAAATCACAGGCACATGCAAAGAGCACCGCCCTCCCTCCCTCAAATTGCATGCGAAACAGACGAATGCAAAAGTTAGTACCCAACACCGACATAAAAACCTCGACGCGCGTTTCGCCACTTCACGTGGCATCATCAGGAGAGATGTTGTCGCCTCGGCTGCGCTTCGACGACTAAACTGTGAGACTGGCGAACAGGCCTTTTATACCCCCTCTCCACCACAAGTTCTAAACGTCACTCGTAACGTTACGAGTAACGTTCATCGTTATTTGACGGTTGTTTCTATTTTGTTGGTTAGAGAAGATATTTAATAGTGGAGAGTTGGCAAAACCGACCTGTTCATTCAACAATGTAAGCGTATTATCTTTATTGTGTTTTATTATTTCTAATTGTTCTAGGATGGAAAGTTTTAAACTTTTTTCGCATGTGTGTAAAATTGAAAAAGAATGGTTTTCGGAAATACTATGTCCTGAATCTAAAAGGTGTTTTGCAAAATGTGATTTTTCTAGGTGATTATTGCGATAAGCGGATATGGGTTCTTTATAACGTGTGTTGAAACTACGACCGGTCTGTCCTATATAACAAGAGTTACAGTCACTACAATCTATTTTATAAACACCAGATTTCTGATGTTTATCTATCTTATCTTTACCATTACATAGCATTCTTAATGAGTTATTTGTGTTAAAAGCAGCATGCATGTCATAGTGTTTTAGCGTTTTAGAGATACGCTCCGACACCTTACCTAAATAAATCAAACTAGAATTATACCTGTTAACCTTTTTATCAGGAACAGCGTATAATAAACTAGATGTGATTTTATTGATTTTGTTTTTTATTATACTGTCAATAATGCATCTCCTGTATCCGTTTGATATGGCAATATTGTAAAGAATGTTTAATTCTTTATCGTAATTTGATTCGCTGAGTGGTATTGTTAGAAGTCGATGAACATACGAGTTGAACGCGGCCATTTTATGTTGCCACGGATGACATGAAGATGCATGAATGACAGTGTCGGTGTGTGTTGGCTTACGGTATATTTGGAATTCATGCTTATCCTCCACCCTTTTTATTGTTAAATCTAAATAATTAATATTATAATTTTGTTCTAATTCTAATTTGAATTTAATTTTGGGATGAATGTTGTTTATTTTGTGGAGGAAAATATCTAACTGACGGTTTGTTCCGGTCCAACAAATCAATATGTCATCTACGTACCTATAATAATAAAGAATATTTCTATCATGCACTAAGTGTTTATTTTCAAAATTATCCATAAAAATATCTGCCATTAAAGGACTTAAAGGAGAACCCATTGCTAAGCCCTCCTTTTGTTTATAGTATTGATTGTTGAACCGGAAATAATTTTGTTTCATGCATAATGAAGTTAATAATATGAGATCATCTATCTCCCCCGGATGTAATCGTTGTCTTTCTAAATGTGATTTTAAGATATTAAGACTTTCTTGATATGGTACGTTTGTAAATAAACTTTCAACATCTAATGATAACAACTTCGCGTTTCGAGGGAGTGAAACAGACTGGATCTTTTTAATTAGATCCAGGCTATTTATTAGGGAATACTTTGGACTGAATGACGATTTCGCCTTTAATAATGAATTTAATTTTTTAGCCAATTTATACGCTGGTGCGCCGATGTATGAAACTACAGGACGCATCGGCATATTATCCTTATGTATTTTTGGTAAACCGTACAAACAAGGACTACGTGGATTCATTTCTAAAATATTATTACGAGAAAATGAAGTATCTGAAAAAACAAATTGAGTAGAATTGACAGCTTCTTTAATCTCGGAAGCAAATCGTTTAGTTGGATCTGACTGTAAAAGAACGAAATCGTCACTCTGAATTACGTCTTCTACTTTTTGGAGGTAATTAGCATGCTCCATCACCACCACCGTGTTACCCTTATCAGCTTTAGAGACAACCAAATTATTTTCGTGGATTTTTTCTTTAAGTGTTTTGTAAATATGGTACTCGGGATAAGGTGATTCGCGATTTGATTGCCTCGAAGCGTTTCTAATTTGGTTGGCTGTTATGTTACTAGTTAATGTCTTAATATTATGATCTTTTTTACTACACACAACGGCGATCTCCACGTCAACTGCTAATCTTTCTAATGACTTTTGATTTGTTGGTGGTTTTAAATTGTATTTTAAACCTTTACTTAGTAAAGAAATTTCGTCAGTTGTTAGTTGGGTGTTGGATAGATTTTTTATACGAGGATAGAAAGTATGCGTCTGATCGTGGAAACCCCGCTGCACGTCTACATTATTGTTAAAGACCGATTCGCGTCTCAACACACGTAACTTCCTACATTGAACGAGATATTTTTTATGGGCTTCTTGTGAAGCAAGGAGCCGCGCTTTTTCGTCTAAAAGATCAAATTCAATATTATGTAAAGAGAATGATAGTTGTGAATAAAGTATTTTAAGATGTAGTTTTAAATTGTCTCTAACAGAAAACCAATGTCGCGATTCTTCATTAAGCCAAATAAACTGCGCTTTCTTAATAGCTATATCCGCAGATCGACTATTATTGTTGGAGCGTATATTGATATAATTTGGAATAAGACGTTCACGCTTACATTGTTGATTAAACCATACGTTTTGTACCGCTAGACGGTGAAGCTTAGTTAGCTTAATATATAGACGTGCCTGTACAGCTATGCTTGCTGATTTGATAAAATTGATAGAATCAGGCGTTACTTTGCGGAAATCCATAACTAAATAATTATGAAAATGTAATTATTTTGCTTACAACTTCCGCTTAGTTACGCCGGCATAGGAACCCCAATTACACCACCTGTAACCCACAATCTGAGGAAAATCACAGGCACATGCAAAGAGCACCGCCCTCCCTCCCTCAAATTGCATGCGAAACAGACGAATGCAAAAGTTAGTACCCAACACCGACATAAAAACCTCGACGCGCGTTTCGCCACTTCACGTGGCATCATCAGGAGAGATGTTGTCGCCTCGGCTGCGCTTCGACGACTAAGTTCGCCAGTCTCACAGTTTAGTCGTTCGTTATTTAGTTATGGATTTCCGCAAAGTAACGCCTGATTCTATCAATTTTATCAAATCAGCAAGCATAGCTGTACAGGCACGTCTATATATTAAGCTTACTAAGCTTCACCGTCTAGCGGTACAAAACGTATGGTTTAATCAACAATGTAAGCGTGAACGTCTTATTCCAAATTATATCAATATACGCTCCAACAATAATAGTCGATCTGCGGATATAGCTATTAAGAAAGCGCAGTTTATTTGGCTTAATGAAGAATCGCGACATTGGTTTTCTGTTAGAGACAATTTAAAACTACATCTTAAAATACTTTA
This sequence comes from Anania fuscalis, assembly GCA_950371115.1. Taxonomy (NCBI): domain Eukaryota; kingdom Metazoa; phylum Arthropoda; class Insecta; order Lepidoptera; family Crambidae; genus Anania; species Anania fuscalis. The sequence goes on along the minus strand of OX493326.1, from coordinate 16,492,265 downwards.
TTCACAACTATCATTCTCTTTACATAATATTGAATTTGATCTTTTAGACGAAAAAGCGCGGCTCCTTGCTTCACAAGAAGCCCATAAAAAATATCTCGTTCAATGTAGGAAGTTACGTGTGTTGAGACGCGAATCGGTCTTTAACAATAATGTAGACGTGCAGCGGGGTTTCCACGATCAGACGCATACTTTCTATCCTCGTATAAAAAATCTATCCAACACCCAACTAACAACTGACGAAATTTCTTTACTAAGTAAAGGTTTAAAATACAATTTAAAACCACCAACAAATCAAAAGTCATTAGAAAGATTAGCAGTTGACGTGGAGATCGCCGTTGTGTGTAGTAAAAAAGATCATAATATTAAGACATTAACTAGTAACATAACAGCCAACCAAATTAGAAACGCTTCGAGGCAATCAAATCGCGAATCACCTTATCCCGAGTACCATATTTACAAAACACTTAAAGAAAAAATCCACGAAAATAATTTGGTTGTCTCTAAAGCTGATAAGGGTAACACGGTGGTGGTGATGGAGCATGCTAATTACCTCCAAAAAGTAGAAGACGTAATTCAGAGTGACGATTTCGTTCTTTTACAGTCAGATCCAACTAAACGATTTGCTTCCGAGATTAAAGAAGCTGTCAATTCTACTCAATTTGTTTTTTCAGATACTTCATTTTCTCGTAATAATATTTTAGAAATGAATCCACGTAGTCCTTGTTTGTACGGTTTACCAAAAATACATAAGGATAATATGCCGATGCGTCCTGTAGTTTCATACATCGGCGCACCAGCGTATAAATTGGCTAAAAAATTAAATTCATTATTAAAGGCGAAATCGTCATTCAGTCCAAAGTATTCCCTAATAAATAGCCTGGATCTAATTAAAAAGATCCAGTCTGTTTCACTCCCTCGAAACGCGAAGTTGTTATCATTAGATGTTGAAAGTTTATTTACAAACGTACCATATCAAGAAAGTCTTAATATCTTAAAATCACATTTAGAAAGACAACGATTACATCCGGGGGAGATAGATGATCTCATATTATTAACTTCATTATGCATGAAACAAAATTATTTCCGGTTCAACAATCAATACTATAAACAAAAGGAGGGCTTAGCAATGGGTTCTCCTTTAAGTCCTTTAATGGCAGATATTTTTATGGATAATTTTGAAAATAAACACTTAGTGCATGATAGAAATATTCTTTATTATTATAGGTACGTAGATGACATATTGATTTGTTGGACCGGAACAAACCGTCAGTTAGATATTTTCCTCCACAAAATAAACAACATTCATCCCAAAATTAAATTCAAATTAGAATTAGAACAAAATTATAATATTAATTATATAGATTTAACAATAAAAAGGGTGGAGGATAAGCATGAATTCCAAATATACCGTAAGCCAACACACACCGACACTGTCATTCATGCATCTTCATGTCATCCGTGGCAACATAAAATGGCCGCGTTCAACTCGTATGTTCATCGACTTCTAACAATACCACTCAGCGAATCAAATTACGATAAAGAATTAAACATTCTTTACAATATTGCCATATCAAACGGATACAGGAGATGCATTATTGACAGTATAATAAAAAACAAAATCAATAAAATCACATCTAGTTTATTATACGCTGTTCCTGATAAAAAGGTTAACAGGTATAATTCTAGTTTGATTTATTTAGGTAAGGTGTCGGAGCGTATCTCTAAAACGCTAAAACACTATGACATGCATGCTGCTTTTAACACAAATAACTCATTAAGAATGCTATGTAATGGTAAAGATAAGATAGATAAACATCAGAAATCTGGTGTTTATAAAATAGATTGTAGTGACTGTAACTCTTGTTATATAGGACAGACCGGTCGTAGTTTCAACACACGTTATAAAGAACCCATATCCGCTTATCGCAATAATCACCTAGAAAAATCACATTTTGCAAAACACCTTTTAGATTCAGGACATAGTATTTCCGAAAACCATTCTTTTTCAATTTTACACACATGCGAAAAAAGTTTAAAACTTTCCATCCTAGAACAATTAGAAATAATAAAACACAATAAAGATAATACGCTTACATTGTTGAATGAACAGGTCGGTTTTGCCAACTCTCCACTATTAAATATCTTCTCTAACCAACAAAATAGAAACAACCGTCAAATAACGATGAACGTTACTCGTAACGTTACGAGTGACGTTTAAAACTTGTGGTGGAGAGGGGTATAAAAGGCCTGTTCGCCAGTCTCACAGTTTAGTCGTCGAAGCGCAGCCGAGGCGACAACATCTCTCCTGATGATGCCACGTGAAGTGGCGAAACGCGCGTCGAGGTTTTCATGTCGGTGTTGGGTACTAACTTTTGCATTCGTCTGTTTCGCATGCAATTTGAGGGAGGGAGGGCGGTGCTCTTTGCATGTGCCTGTGATTTTCCTCAGATTGTGGGTTACAGGTGGTGTAATTGGGGTTCCTATGCCGGCGTAACTAAGCGGAAGTTGTAAGCAAAATAATTACATTTTCATAATTATTTAGTTATGGATTTCCGCAAAGTAACGCCTGATTCTATCAATTACATCAAAGGGATTAAGCGGGCGTTTAGTGCGTTGTTGTGGCTACACCTACTACACTAAACATATTAAAACAAGGTTACATTCAAAAACTCTTTGTGAAATAAAGGTTAAAGTGCATAGTTATTAAGTTAGGATGGAGTAGACAAAATAAGAAAAGTATTGAGTTCTTGGAAGCGTTTTTTTTTTTTTTTTAAAGACACACTCACAGATCACACGCTAACTAAGTCGCTAGACGCTAGAATCAAACGTCAAATAAGTGTGGCCACGCACTTAGCGCGTAGCTTAATTTATTTAACGCTAATCATGCCGTTTTTTAAACGTTAGGCGTCACGCAGGTGAAGCCTCAGCATTACAACCTGAGGCGAGCTGGAGTGCGACGAGAGTGGGGAGCGCGGCACGGCGCAAGTTAGAAAGAGACGCAAATAGTGGCGGTTCCCATTGACACGGGCTTTCGGCGCGCGCGCGGCGGTTACTTTGTCGGAATTGTAGGCCTCGCGCATTTCGTTTGGCGATAGTGTTGGGGGACTATTCCGGAATCGAATGGGGGCTATTATGAAAATCGTGATAATTTAATAATAAAATTAGATTTTTTCCGAAGTTCTTTTAATGGTTCGTGCTCTTTATAAGGTACATAATCACTTCTGAAAATACCGCTCGGATTGAAATCAGCAACCAGTATAGGGAACAAATATGTATTGTTGTAGTTTTAAGTTTACCTAACTCTGCCCCTCTAGCATGTGCAACAAAACACGATATAAACACTTTTGTCAAAATATGAACTTTTATTAAATAAGCGAGCATTACCGTGACGTCGTCGGCACGGACATGCTTACTGTTTCAATAAAAGTTCAAGATGGCGGCTAAGTTATCATATTTTGAAAGTCAATAGGCGATAAATCGCTATATCATATCGTATCATATCGTGTTTTGTTGATCGTGCTAGAGGGGCTGGTCTTATGTTATCTTTATATAGTAGGTGGAAGTTACCTGCCTTAGTAACATCACTAACATTTTTTTTATTTATTTAAATGAAGTGAACTAAAGCTTGAATGAAGTGCGTGAGTGAAACAGAATTGACGTAATAATACCTATCTACATATCGCTCATCCAGAACGACAATGTCATAATTACATTTCCGTAACTTTACTTACAGTAGAAGCATTAAAAGATTAAGACTAAAATATAAGGAAGTTCTTCATTCATATTATTATCGACATAATTATTATAGAATACAATATATATATATATATGTCGTGGCCCAATCTTAAAATTAATCACTTCATGATGTGGCCGACCATTTCATAAAAATGTCGTATTTCATAAAACAACCAACTAAAACTGGTTATATCGTTTTAACGTCAACGTTTGATGATATGTTAATCAACGTTTGGCCATATCATTAAAATAGGTTAAAATACGTTTAAAAGTTACGGGAATTTGTTTAATGTGAGTTTTGGGCGATAGATAAATAGAACATTATAAATATCATTATAATATCACTTAACACATTATTATTCACTTTAAGAACATAATAGTTATCCGCCGCCATGATGTACCACAATAACAAAGCGACATCAGCGCCTCTACCGGTGGATAATATAACAGTTTTACGATATGACCACCAACGTTTGGCCATTTCATGAAGTACTCGGTCATATCATCAAACGCTGACTGATTCATTGATCTGGTCTAACCACATCATGATGTGGGCAGCGGGTACAGTGCCAAATCATGAAAAACGTCAATTTTATGAAATGGTTGGCCACATCATGAAGTGATTAATTCTAAGATCGGGCTACGACATATCGGGTGTAAAAAAAGGCTTAACGAAGCCGAATACCACATATTCTACGTATTATTACGATCATTTTTTTCTTTTACACTATACCTGGGAAATGACGGGTTACCGAGTAATGGCAGGCAAAGTTACAATTTTTTTCAAAGATTTTTTACAAAATTGACTTCTGGTTGATAATACTAAACTTTTTTACAAAGAAACATGATCCGCTTACACACACATACATAGTCTGTGGCGTGCGCGCTATACATTGCGGGTTAGAAATAAGTTATTTTTTTTGATACCCAAAAATAAAAGTCATTTCCCAGCAATTTTTTTTTGCATTCTACTTGGTTTTATGTATAGAATTCGTGGTTTAATTAAGCCTTTTTTTGCATCCTGTATACATACATTAGATAAGATAAGATAAGATAAGATAAAATTTATTCTCAGTGTAAAACTTAGCATAAATACAAGAAACTTAAGTAATTCAGTTTAATCTTATGTTATGCAGTTAATACCTAAACTAAGCAATGGTATTGCTTGTATCTTAGGTATCTACTATTAAAACACGTAAAGTAGGTTAGCGCTTATTCGACATTAAAAATATTTACACAAAAAGCGATTACTAAACTATACAATTATTTAAGGTAAGTAGATCAAGATCAAAATCTACTTATTTAGCACTTTCCACCTAAGTCTTAATAATTTTATTATAACTAAAAATAAATAATTATGAAAATGTAATTATTTTGCTTACAATTTCCGCTTAGTTACGTAGGTTAGTTAGTTAGGTATAAAAGGCCTGTTCGCCAGGCCCACAGTTTAGTCGTCGAAGCGCAGCCGAGGCGACAACATCTCTCCTGATGATGCCACGTGAAGTGGCGAAACGAGCGTCGAGGTTTTTATGTCGGTGTTGGGTACTAACTTTTGCATTCGTCTGTTTCGCATGCAATTCGAGGGAGGGAGGGCGGTGCTCTTTGCATGTGCCTGTGATTGTCCTCAGATTGTGGGTTACAGGTGGTGTAATTGGGGTTCCTATGCCGGCGTAACTAAGCGGAAATTGTAAGCAAAATAATTACATTTTCATAATTATTTAGTTATGGATTTCCGCAAAGTAACGCCTGATTCTATCAATTTTAACTAAAAATAGATTGGTTTTGACATGGTTTTAAAGTAATTAGGTATATTAGTACTTATGATATAAATTGGTGCAAATACTTACTAAGTAGCGTGGATTTTATTTATTTTAAAATTTGTTCTCATTTTAATATTACAGAAATATGGATTTGTTTTAACAGTCATAATATGATTTAAGGAAAAACCAGGTGCCAATATTTAATAATTCCTCCGTCTTCTAGTTTTAATGACTAGTTGGCGGTTTAGGTGCCTTCGTAGTCTATTGAGCTCACGTATCTAGCCTTAGCGGTTTTTCTTGCAGGGCATTGCTCGTCTCCGGTCTTATGGTGGCTGGGTTTATATATCGCACCCGCGCGAGTTGTCGAGCGCACGCACTCGGCGAACTTTCTGTGTCGTTCATCTTCGAGTTAAAATGTCGTCGCGTACCGTGAAATGTGTAAACTGCAATGTAGTCATCTCGGAGCTTTTGGCTTTTATACAAAATAAAGCCGATATAATGGATGAAGAGAGTATCACCCGTTTGATTTCTACCACCTTCTCCGAGAAAGAAATAACACAGGCTAAGAAATTACTCTTCGAGGTGTCTGACCTGTCCAGGCTTTTGATTAAAAGAAAAAGGATGGAAATAATGTTAGAAATATTGAAGATATTATTGCAGTCATTAAGGAAACTGATCCTGATCAGCTACCTATCTAAGTTGCGAGGGACTTGCAAAAACTGCCACCGGTAACGTTCGATCATATAGACGCGTCAAGACTTCTTAAAGATATTATAATTATATTTATAGTAGCATTATAATGCTACAAAATGAGGTGCATTTTGTAGCATTATAATGCTACTATAAAGGATACATACGCCACTAAAGATATGTTAAATATATTAGATGCGCAAGATAATCTCAACGTTAATTGTAGAAAACGAGGTACTTTTATAGACAGTTTTAACTACGAGAGTGGCCCAATAGGTTTGCCGCACATATCTACGGGAGAATACAGGTCGATAGATACAAATAACATCTCACAAAATAATGCAATGAACGTTAAAACTACGTCGGTAGAAACAGCTGTTAATATTGCCAATGACTCGGTAGTTTCGCTCGCGCAAACTGCAGTGACGCACTGTGAGACCTGCCCGACCGGTTCACAGCGCACGGAGGCCCCTACTGCGGTTTCGACGGTATCGGATATCTACGCATCGACAGCTGCGTCTGCGCGTCCCTCAAACACTCCGGTTTCGAATAATGATAGCGAGTTGGTTAACGCAATGAAGCGGACCGTGCCTACAGCTTCTAACGGCGAGCGTAGATTAATGTCAGATGTAGCAAGACAAGGAAATTTTATAGCTGAAAAACCAAAGGAAGATTGGGTTTTAGTGCAACGAAAACGTCTCCGGAATCGATTTATTGGTATGAAAGGGAAAGCGGATCTGAATCCAGAATATAAATTCAAGGCTGCGGAAGTGAGCATACCTTTTTATATTTATAATATTGACGTGGACTCTTCTATTGACGATATTACTAGTTATATTAAGTGTAAAACAGGGGTTAGTGTACTGTTACAAAAAGTAGATATGAAAAAAAATAGGAATATGTAGCATATACATTTTTAATATCTAAGGATAAATTATCTGTATTTATGGATGAGAATCTCTGGCCAAACGGCATTGCTTTTCGTAAGTTTATAAATTATAGTAAAAAAATCGAGTAACTGAATAAAATTAAAAATATAATGAGTAGTCAAAATTGTACTGATAATATTAACTTAACTTCAAAATTTGTTAGTTTCAATTGTAAAAATGTTAATAGGTCGATTGAATGTGTTCGAACTCTTTGCCAGTCTGTGGATATTGTGGCGCTCCAAGAGACATGGTTGTTACCCTCCGAGATACCAATGCTGGGTTATATTAGCTCAGAATTTGGCTACCATGGCAAGTCTTCTATGGACGCAACTAAGCTAATCCGAGGCCGGCCTTACGGAGGGGTAGCTATTTTATGGAGGAAGTCTATCTTTAATACAGTGTCTGTGGTAGAATGTAGTAACGACCGAATCGTGGCGGTTAGAGTGGATTTGGCGGATAGATCGATCTTATTTGTCTGTGTATATGTCGCGGCCCGATCTTAGAATTAATCACTTCATGATTTGGTTAACCATTTCATAAAATGGTCGTTTTTCATGATACGGCACAGTACTCGCTTGTCACATCATGATGTTGATAGGCCAGATCAATGAATCAGTCAGCGTTTGACGATATGACCGAACACTTCATGAAACGGCCATGCGCTGGTGGCCATATCGTAAAATAGTTATATTATCCACCGGTAGAGGCGCTGATTTCGCTTTGTTATTTTGGTACAATATGGCGGCGGACAGATATTATTCTGTTCTTTTGAATTGTGAAAGTGAATAATAAGTGTATATAGAAGATTGCATTGCAGTGAATTATCGTTAGGACTTCAAGCTAGGTGATTCTTATGGAAGTCACTCGAAAAAGGCGTAACGTCAAAAAATTGTGGTGTTCGACACGTAATTTGGGAGGTTAGTTTTAGGTTATTTAAATCTTTTTATTTATTAGTTTCCTTTCAAAATTACAAATATTTATATAGTTTTATTTATCTATGGCCCAAAATTAAAACAAAACAAATTCCAGTAACTTGTAAACGTATGTTAATGATATGGCCAAACGTTGATTGCCATATCATCAAACGTTGACGCTTAAAAGATATGGCCAGCTTTGTTTGGCCGTTTTACGAAATACAACCATTTTATTAAATGGCCGGCCACATCATGGAGTTTTTAATTTTAAGATCGGGCTACGACATTTATATATGCCTACTAATTGTAATGATAATTTAGCTGAGTTCTGTGAATGTATGAGTGAAATTGCAGCAATAGTAGAAAGTTGTAACTTGGAATCAGTCTTTATAATGGGTGATTTTAATGCCGACCCAAAGGAGTTATTTGGTAAGGAGTTGCTAGATTTTTGTATGGATCAGAAGTGGAATTGTATAGATATTAATATACTGGGAGTTGATTCGGGCACGTACACCTTTATTAGCGATGTACACGGAACTACAAGCTGGTTGGATCATTGCCTAGTTACCGACGCATCGCGGCAGTCCGTGAACAGAGTTAAGGTTTATTACAATAGTTACTGGTCTGATCATCTCCCATTGGTAGTACATGTTAATCTTAATATAATAAGGCCAATTGTACCTATTATCGTAAAACAGGTAACTAATAAGGTTTTATGGGGTGAGAGGGATCAGTGTCAAATTGAGTCTTACCGTAAGAGATGTACCGAGGTCTTAAGAGATGTTGATTTTCCTGAGGAGCTTAGTACTTGTTGCGATCAAATATGTAGTCACCTTAAGCACAGAATAATTATTGATAATTTGTATTATACAACTGTAAACGCGCTTAGGGAGGCTGCTGAGCTTAGTTGTGTTGAACATAAAAGTAAAAAGAGAGGGTGTAACATTGCCGGTTGGAATAGGTATGTAAAGAATGCGCATGAGACGGCAAGACAGGCATTCCTCCGGTGGATGTGGCACGGACGGCCAAGAGTTGGACGTTTATACCAGGATATGTGTGAATCTCGAAAAGCATTTAAGTCGAAATTAAAAGCGTGTCAAGAAAACCAAGACCAAATAAAAATGGATATCTTGGCATCGCAATTCAAAACTAAAAGTTTTACGAAATTTTGGAAACAAACGAAAAGATTGAGTCCTAGGTCAGCAGTCCCCGTGAGCGTTAGCGGGACCAGTGAACCAAAGGAGATAGCTAACCTATTTAAACGACACTTTAAAGTTAATTCGATATTGCAGAGAAGAGCAGAAGTGGGGGTGCGCGATGGTGGGGGGGTCGTGACTGGTGACCCTGTCCGTATTGTGGCTAAGGATGTCAGGCTGGTCCTGAAGCAGATGACCAGAGGGAAATCGCCGGGCCACGATAGCCTCAGTGTCGAGCACCTTCACAATGCAGGTCTGCATCTCCCGAGGGTCCTGGCTATGTTTTATAATTTTTGTATTAGGCACTGTTATCTACCGGCCGAACTTATTAAAACGATTGTTGTTCCTATTGTTAAAAATAAGACGGGGGATATATCTGACAAGGCTAATTACAGACCTATATCCTTGGCCACTGTATTGGCAAAAGTGCTTGATGGTTTGCTTGAGCGACGGCTTAGTAACCATACACAGTTAAATGATGCTCAATTTGGCTTTCGACCGGGCCTGTCGACAGAAATTGCTATACTGTCGCTGAAGCATACCGTCAAATATTACACTCAGAGACAAACGCCAGTGTATGCGGCTTTCCTGGATCTCTCCAAGGCATTTCACTTGGTTGATTACGACATACTGTGGACAAAACTACGTGAAATATCCTTTCCAGCTGAACTTATCAAAACGTTGAAATATTGGTACAGTCATCAAATTAACCAGGTGGTCTGGTGCGCTATCCGACGAATATGTGTTGGAATGTGGAGTGAGGCAGGGGGGTTTGTCCTCACCTGTGTTATTCAGTCTATACGTAAACAAGCTTATTGGTGCGCTCAACGACACCAGGGTTGGCTGTTCTGTAGACGGACATATGATCAATAATATAAGTTATGCCGATGACATGGTGTTGCTGAGCCCATCGGTGGCTGCGTTGCGTAGACTGTTGGCTGTGTGTGAAGCATATGCCGCTGAGCATGGACTCCTTTATAACACCAAAAAGAGTGAGTTATTAGTGTTTCGGGTTAATAGTAAGAAGCCCTTGTCTGTGCCGCCAGTAAAGCTTCTTAGTGTGCCATTAAGCAGAGTGTCCCAATTTAAATATTTGGGACACATCGTTAACGAAAATCTGTCAGACACTAATGATGTAGAAAGAGAGCGAAGGGCTTTGGCGGTCCGATGCAATATGCTTGCCCGCAGGTTTGCCAGGTGTACAAATGAAGTCAAAATAACCCTCTTCAAGGCGTACTGTCAAACTTTTTACACCTGCAGCCTTTGGTGTGACTATACGCAGAGGGCCTACAACGCGCTTCGAGTACAGTATAATAATTCCTTTAGGATGCTGATGGGCCTCCCCAGATACTGTAGTGCCTCAAGCATGTTCGCTAAAGCAGGTGTTGATGATTTTTACGGCATCATGCATGAGGAAGCGTACTGCGTCAATGCTTGGCAGACTACGGGAGAGCTCAAATGGTGTCCTGAGGGTATTCCAAGGTAAGCTTGATTGTCCCATCCAAAGGCATTGGACTTAAATGCATGTGGGTGGGACATTCAAGTTCCTAAACTAAATATAATATATAATTGTTCTCATCCTGGCATATTTTAGACTAATCCAACTTGAATATTTTAATTATTGATTTTAATTTTTACTAACATAATATAAGTAGATTACTAACAAATTTGTATGGAGGATAATCTGAAATAAACATTATTATTATATTATATTATTATTAAATCGGCGGCATGTAGCACAGTTTGCTGGTTCTAGCTGTTTTGGGCATTCTTTAATTAAATGGCCAACACGACCACAGTGTCCGCAAGTAGACTCAGTGTCACGACAATATTTCGCAGAATGCCCATATTGTTGATACTTGTAGCATCTAGTTACAAGTGTGTAGTCTCTCACTGGGCATGAAGTCCAATTGATAAATACTCGTTCTTGCCCTATTAAAACTTTTCTGAGGTCCGGAGGTAGTTTGAGTACAAAATTACAGTAGAGTGCGTCTTTTTTTCCGGTCTTGTGGCTCAGTTTAACAGAGTTTAGAAAATATTCGCGTTCAATGATCTGGTACTTGCCTGAAATATTTTGCTCAAATAAACATCCGAAGACTTTCTTTTCTGAGGTTTTGCTTGGTACTCTTAATAATATAACTTTGGGCTTACGGTTAGTAGTCTCTTCCGCTTTTAGCCCTGAAGTTTTAAGCTGTTCTGACTGCCTTAATTTTTCGAGGTCATCTCTAACTTCAGCGCCTATTATTATGCCTCCACCTTTAGTTTTCCTCATCCCACGAATCTACAGTTTGAGTTCTTCAGGCTTTATAATGGGCTTAATAAGCTTTTTAGTATCTTCACTTGACTGATCCTTAGCTGCTGGATAAATAGCAATACTTTTTGTGCATGTAGGATGAATAGAATTTTTGCTAACTCTCACCAAATCTGCAAAAGATGTGTTCAGAGGTTGGGTCTTTGGAGCAGAGAGAACACATTTCTTCAACTCTTCACGCTATGTGCATCTGGATTAAGGGCTCTTTTTTTAAAACCTTGCCAATGAAATGAGACTTACAGGCAATTTAGTTAAAATAGGTAAAACTTAAAGCAAAGGGCCATAAATTTCTTAAACGTAAATTGAAAATGTTATGATGAAATATCTTGAGCCCTCAATCCAGACGCTTGCAAAAAGTGGCATAGCCTCGATCGCTGAAAGTACTATCTCCGGGTTAATAATTTTTATCCAGAAATTTAGTTAAGAATTTCTTAAATGTTTTAAGAAATTCCCAAATCTGTAGAATATATTATTATATTATAGTTTATGGCGATATATTAAGAGCCCTCAGTTCAGTAATGTCTGAATCTGCAAAATACGAATTTGTCTGAAGATAATAATTAAATAAAACTTAAATACATTAAACTTTGATGTCTCTGTGTATTCGTTAAAAAGAAATGCTGCCGCAAAAGTAAAACGTTATATAGTAAATCAAAGTCAAATTTTACTTAAACGTCTGAACTGAGAGCTCAATGTTTTCGGCTATATTGACTAGACTAACTAGTCAATTTTAACTAGAATCTAACATATCGTCCGATCTTCTAAATGCCATAAATAAGAAGAAAATTGATTTTATATAGGAGAAAATGTTGTAGGAAAAATATGATTTTGGTACTTTTTCGGACGGAAAGTCTAAGGGCCTGTTTCACAATGTTACGGATAAAGTAAGGTAAAAGATAAAAATATGTAGAGGATAAAAGTACTTGAATTCATGTGTCATATAGCGTTGGTCAACGGTCGTGAAACGCAAAAACGTGTATATAGCTTTTCTAGAACATATTCAAGTTCTTCTCTCTTTAAGTCCAGAGTGAATAGGCATCTTCTGGGCAAGCTCGCTCCATCGTAGATCCCATCTATGCTCTAGAGCAAGATTGGGGTCAAGAGTAAGCCCATCTTAAGTATAAAAAAAAAAAAAAAAAAAAAAAAAATATTCAGAAGTTATCCGTACATTGTTAAACAGGTCCTTAAACAGCTAAAAGCATTTCATTAGGTTCAATAGTGTTTTGCATGAAATGAAAGACAAACTAACCGACCGGTAGTATATTATAAGTAGTCATCGTATCTGAATACTATATTTTGTAGAAACAGAAACAACGCAATTCGCAAATAAATTATTTTAAATAATTAAAACGCAATCGGTATAAAATAAGAAACTATTTAATTCATCTATATGTAACCTGAAAATATATATTAAAGATGCAATTTACTTACAAACTTTTTGTAAGTACTTAAATCTACAAGAACTATTCAATTCAATTAACTTACTTTGTTAAGGCGATTAAAGCCTCCAATTTTGTTTAAGACTTGGCGCTTCGTGCTAGGGTAGGCAAATTGGGTCAGGCGATTCACATATAATAATAAGGGGAGCCGCTCACCTTGACCAGCTCCGTAGACAGCCCACCGTGTGACCATGTGTAGAAGAACTGCCACCACGTGCTGAGGGCGTGGTCGTTCGACGTCTTAGGAGGAAAATCTGTATCTTCAACGGTAACCGAACATTCACTAAGTACACTGCAATAATACAATCCGTGAAGAACAATCCATAAGTAGCCTGAACACTCCAGAAATTCACGCCGTGATAGACGACACCGATGCGTCCGCGCCGTATGGGAGCCCGATTGGAACAGACAGACGCACAGTCGTGACGGACTGTGCAGAGGCGCCGAAAACTACCCTCTTCTTTGCGGGCGGATCGCAGGTCGCCGATATTGCAACTACCCACTTATAAAAACATATGAATTGCCCAAACATCCCGCCGCCCAACCAAGACCCGACTTGGTTACCTAAATTAGGCTAATCTCTTAAGAGGGTTCCCTCACCAAAACTTCGATTTTTCCTACTTTTTAGCTGCATTCTACTCCTTATTTGCGTATAGCGATAACTGAAAGACACCAAAGTAATCTTTGAAGTTTTATCTGTAAAATTATCGTTTAAAATGTGTATTTCCTCTAATTAATAGTTACGAAAACAAGCTTTTAAACGACGTCGATAAAAATGTATTCTGTGCGTCTCCTCCGTAATTAATTCTTATCTTAATATTTGGTTTGTACCAATCGGTAGGAAATCAAAAAATCTATAATTTCATTGCAATTTTTTTTTAAATTGATCCATTATTGACAAAGTTATGGCTATTATTCATTATCTACGAACGTCTGATTCTCTGGCGTGCTGTGCGGGGCAGCGGGAGGCAGTGTGCCGCTAGCTGTCCGAGGGAAAGCCTGTGTCGCTCGTTCCGCCGTGCCGATCAATCTCTGCTCGGAACAAAACAGCACGCGCGAAACACTTAAAAAAATTCGTAACTTAGAGTGAGTGACTCGATAGCATAGGTCGCAGAGCACTCGCTATGTATGCAATGGTTGTGGGTTCGAACCCCACCAGATTCAGTTTAAGTACTAACTTGCTATGACAGTGGTCTTAGCAAGCCGCGGTTATGCTTAGGAATACCGAATTATTAATTTCAACCTTAGGGACATAATATTAAGGTACATTACTATTCGTCACCTAAAAATCCCTTGCAGTGCCCCCCTTACAGTATAATTCTGTAATAAAGAAATAACCTAAATAAAAAACACCAAAAAAAACCTACTTAATATAAAATACACCACAATGTAATATCATAATATATTTTGTTTTATTTTTAAATTTAATAAGAAGAATTAACAGTTTTTAAATCTAAAAAATAAAAAAACAACAATTTATGTTTATATACATAAATTGTTTCATCAGATATTTTATTTATCAATAGCGTAGCGAGAGACACTTGAAAGATTTCGTCAAAGCAGCTAGCGACTTGGTAGCTTAGGTGTCTAAGCACTCCCGGTGGTTGTGTATCCGATGGTCGTGAGTTCGAATCCCACTTGATTAAGTTTTTATTTTTTCAATTCATATTTTGTTTTTTTATTTTGCAGTTTTTTATTTCTTGTTGTATTTATTTATTCTAACAAATTAAATATAAAAGAATCTAACTTAGCTTTATATTACTACTAACTAAATAAAGAAATAAATTAACCTTAATAAAAACACCAAAAAAACCCTACTTACTATAAAATACATCATAATATATTTTGTTTTATTTTAAATTTGATAAGAATAATTAACAGTTTTTAAATGTACAAAATAAAAAAACTAAACTATTTATGTACCTACATAAAATCAGATATTTTATTTATCAATAGCAGATACAGAATAGAGAAACACGTAAAAGATTTCGTCGAGACAGCTAGTGACTCGATAGCTTAGAATGGTAAAGCACTTGCCCCGTGCATTCGTGGTGTGTGGTGGGTTCGGGTGAAAAAAAAAACTTCATCAGGGGGGATGAAGTTTTTTTTTTCAAGTTTTTAAAAATCATATTATGTTTCGTTTTTAAATTTGATTAACATTTGAAACAGTTTTAAATTCTAAAAAATATCTCCCATGCGAATATCTTCCGGCTACAAAGTGGATGTCATTTTATTTTATGCTTTGGTGGCGCAATTTCACCATGTCGCTCAGCCTCAGTTTGTCGTGTCAGCTCGTCATTGAATGCTCCGAAACGTGTTACTTTGCTATAGCCTACAATTCTTTGGTCTATCCTAGCGATTACTTAGACTGGAAATGTCACTTTACGCATGATTTGACCGTCAGAATTTTCCTAACCACCTTATCGTTCAACGACTTTTAAGATTTGGTGTGTCGTATTCTTAGTACGTCTTTTAGTTTACGCACAAAAATTTATAAGGTTATTTAGGATTTTGATATTTAGTGTAATCTATGTCTTTATTACGACATTTAATTTATGTAGTGAATTTTCAGAATTATATATTTAAATAATTAATTCTGAAATTGAATAATAGTTTTGGTGGCTCAGTTTTGGTGGTTTCTTCTTTCTTCTTAATATAACAATACTATCCCATGACTAAAGACATCATTAGAAACACGCAATGCTTAATGATTTTCTCTTAGAATCTATGCTACTGTGGATCGAGCGAGGTGTCAGGTCGGGCGCACGTTCCGAAATGGGCCATTGCAAATTGGGCCTGGTCTATGCCCTGCTGAAAACCGGACGATTTATTGAGCCCGCGCTAAACCGTTAGCGCGGGCTCAATAAATCGTCTGCTGGGCGCAGAAAGGTCGTTCTTGAACAGATTCCCACGGATACTAACGCTAAGTAAGTTTTTGTTTGTTCTTATTGTATTCTGTTAACAAGAGTACTAGATAGTAAATATGTTTACAAAGTAACAGTTAGTAATCTCGAAAGAAACTCACAATAATAGGATGTAAACATTCAAAATTGCTTAGTATTCTATCTGTCCCTAATAAGTTGACCACGACTGTATGTCCAGCAGTAGGCTGACGTGGGCTGATTATAATGGACTGAGTAGAGTGAATCTTGAAACGCATAAATTACGTTGTCCGGAGTTATAAAGTACCCGAGGTTTAATAATGGAACATCAAAATATTTTTTTTTATTTAGTTCTAGGTGTATTCTAACTAATGCTTCATGGTTTTTGGCTTCATTGAATTTGCAAATACCTGTAAAAAAATAATTAGGGTAGAAAATTTGATCCCCATGGCGTGTCCATTCAATAAATTTTGATCAAACTGTAGAAAAAACTGCAACTTAGGGATAAAACCAGATGGTAAAATGCTACTTTTATATAAAAAGATTAGTCTGTAAATAGATTAGTTAATTAGAATCTTTACTTAAGTATTTAGTTATACTTTAATTTAGAATCAAAATTTTGTCCAGATTTGAGAGTTGATTCCCGTGGTACGACACTAATCTTCACCTGCAGCTCTAGTAATAAAAAGTAGGGATACGAGTCTGCGTTGCCGCGCGAGAATCAGTCGTGAGTTAAGTGTAGTGGAAGGCGGTCACTTCACAGCATGTTTCTGTCGTGGCCCAATCTTAGGATTAATCACTTCATGATGTGGCCAACCATTTCATAAAATGGTCGTTTTTCATGATGCGGCAAAGTAGCCGCTGGCCACATCATGATGTTGATAGGTCAGATCAATGAATCAGTCAGCGTTTGATGATATGACCGACTACTTCATGAAATGGCCAAACGTTGGTGGTCATATCGAAAAACAGTTATATTATTCACCGGTAGAGGCGCTGATGTCGCTTTGTTATTGTGGCACATTGTGAAAGTGAATAATAAGTGTAAATAGAAGATTAAATTGCAGTAAATTATCGTTAAGACATCAAGCTATGTGATTTTTATGGAAATCACTCTAAAAAAAGCGGAACCTCAAATTATTGTGGAGTTCGACACGTAATTTGGAGGTTAGTTAGGTTATTTAAATCTTTCTATTTATTAGTTTCCTTTTAAAATTACAAATATTCATAATGTTTTATTTATCTATTGCCCAAAATTAATATTTAACGAATTCCAGTAACTAGTAAAAGTATTTATACCTATTTTAATGATATGGCCAAACGTTGATTGACATATCATCAAACACTGACGTTTAAACGATATGACCAATTTTGTTTGGTCGTTTTATGAAATACGAACATTTTATGAAATGGCCGGCCACATCATGAAGTGTTTAATTTTAAGATCGGGCTACGACATATCCACGCCGAGTTACGAAGGTAAATATTTGATTCCCGTGGCATTGTTTCTATACATCGTTGATTACCGTGATAGCCATAAAAAATATTTTTATTGTTTTTAAAGATCGCTTCTTATAACAAATAAAAACTATTGATAGTGCATTATTTATTTAAGTTTGCGTTTAAAATATATGTTTGTTAGTTAAAGAGCAAATGATAAAAATTGACGAACTTTGATTCCCGTGTTATTGATTCCTGTGGTTTTAATGCCATGGGAATCAATCTTTCTTTATAAAATGAAGGATGCTGTGCCAATGTATTTGTGATTCATAGATAATCTTAATTTGTGTCATTACTTTGTAATTTGTTAATAACACTAAAATAGCTAGATTCAATTTTATATTCATAGAAACTTTTACATATTTCAGTCCACAATTGATTTGAACTATAATAAAGATTGTTTTATTGATTCCCATGCCTTGTTTTTGATTCCCGTGGTAGACAAAATTTCAATTGCTTATATTTTCGAAACTAACGTTGCAAAATGAGGGCCTATTAGATCAATATGTTAAAAAACTATCCAAATTTAATATTACGTCATGATTTTAGCATATCTTTATTATTTAAAATTTTCCACGGGAATCAATCAAATGCGCCCAATTTCAAGATTCACCCAGTAGGTAGGTGGACCATAGGACTATGGTCTTAGTAGTATGGAATTGGGCATTCTATATCATCTGTCGTTCGTCCCAGCTAAAGCTGGAACTCACTCCAGATGATCTAGAATAGCCCAATTCCATACTTAAAACATTACGCACCGCGCTCGAACTTACTTCAGATGATCTAGAATGTCCAATTCCATAAAAATAAATTTTCAAGCGTTTATTAATATTGACATGGTAGAATAACCATAATTTCATTGAAATACATTAACCACGTCGGTCAACTTGAAGAAATTTCGATATGAATTTTCTCAAGCAAAAAGAATCACTTAAATTGAAATGTATTTGTCCAGAATCATCAAACACGGTTAAGCGCCATGGTAATTTGTTGCCAAATAATTAATAGAGCAAGATTGGGGTCAAGAGTAAGCCCATCTCAAATAAAAAAAAAAAAAAAAAAAAATACTATACGCAGTATTGTTTGCGGTCCTTCAAACTGTGGGAAGACCAACTTAGTTATCAGTCTGCTGTTACACCAGAATGGACCACGTTTTCGAAACCTTTATGTGTATTCAAAGTCTTTATATCAGCCTAAATACGTATTTTTAGAAAAAGTACTGGAGAATGTTGCAGACACGACTTATAACAAGTATAATCATAATAGTGAAATTGTAAGCCCACACGAGGCTTTGCCTAACTCAATTATAATATTTGACGATGTTGCTTGTGAAAATCAAAACAATATACGCGATTATTTCGCTATGGGTCGTCATAAGAAAATTGATTGTTTTTATATCAATCAGACTTATACTAAAATACCCAAACAACTAGTAAGAGATAATGCTAACCTCATCATATTGTTTAAGCAAGACGACATAAATCTGAAACACGTTTACGAAGAACATGTAGGATCTGACATGACGTGGTCTCAGTTCCGTGAAATGTGCTCAACAGTTTGGAGTAAACCTTATAACTATGTAGTTATTAATAAGGATTGTGAACGAAACCAAGGCTGTTATAGAATAAAGTTTGATACATTCATAGTAGTGGATTGAGCTTTTATAAAAGTAGCTGTTTAGTTACTTAAGAATCAATCACATCAGGGAAGTAAAACCGAGTGGAATCCCATAGCACCCTTTACCATGGAACGAAATCTCAAGGAACAAATTGTGAAATCTGCAGCAGCTGTAAAAAGAAAAGTAGAGATGATAAAAGATTTCAATAATACAAATGATACAGCTTTAGAGACTATATTTAAACCTATTGTAAACCCACTGAAACTGCTAACAAGCAAAACTGATGAAAAACGTCATGCAAATGAAGAAATGGACCACACCCATTTAGTAAAAAGAACTAAGTACACTGAAAGCGAATCATCAAATAATTCAACTGAAGATTTTGAAGAAATAACTGAAGATGAAGTAACCTCAGATAATGATGTGTGTAAAACACCTAATAAAACGCTAACTACACTCTCTGAGGATCGTTATGTCCATGAAAACTCGTTCAAATCTCTTCAATCATCACCAAGTATAGCTAACGATTCCTTATCATGGTCCATGTCATCTGAATTAATGAAAGATATACCTTATGGCATCAGGAATGAACGAGGGAAACTTATGCTTGGGAAGACCCGCATTCACGATGATGACTGCATCCTAAAAATTGGAAACCTCTGTTTAAAAAAAACTTTAGGCTTAAAAGAATTATTGTATAAAAAGGTACCAAACTTAGATGTCATCACAGAGGAAGATTTACAAAATTACAAATTATTACTTATGGACACCAATGCACACAAACGTAATTGGGATTTATCTAAACCAATAAACAGTAACAAAGGATTTAAGTATATGCATGTGATTAAACCATTGTTTAAGTTTACAAGAAATCATACAAGTAGTGTAGAAAGTCTTCAACGAGGAGAAGGTATTGATATTTTAAAAGAAGTTAAGCAGGATACTGATTCAGTTTACTGGAACGATCCAAATGAATTAGAAGAACGATTGAAATTACTACTTGGATCGTGGGCAGCTGGTAACACTGGAGTACATAATGAAATTGTGGCAATTATTGAAGAATTGCATGAAGCTGGCATCATAAAAGACGTTAAATATATAAAGCTTCCATCAGGAGGATTGGGCAGTACCATTGCACTAAAGAAGCCGACAAGACGGCAATGAATATAGACAAATTTTGGCATCATGTTCATAAGCGTTTACGATTATCTGAATTTACTGACATTATTAGCGATACATTAGTAAGAACAAATGCTGGTGACTTCGATTTAAGATCATCAAGATTGAAAGGTTTACAATCTCCTGAAAAAGACGATGAGGCGGTGAATAAAGAATATGTGGATAAAAATGTTGAAGAATTGAAAAAAGAAATGAAAACAATTCAAAGTAACATTAAAAAGTACTTAAACAATTTTAAAAGATTGACTACTAACAATTTGAGTACACTATATTACACAAAACAAGAAATTGATCTCATGATTACAGCGAAACCTGATAAGAATGAGTAAACAAGAGATAGTAAACGAACTTTACAAAGCAGCTAGAAGAAATTTCTATCGGAGACGTACCATTATAAAAGGGATAGATGATTTATGGCAAGCCGATCTTATGGATTTTCAGAAATATTCAACATTTAATAAAGGATATAAATATATTTTAGTGGTCATCGATACTTTATCAAAATACGTATGGGTTAGACCGCTGAAATCCAAATCAAAACAATGTGTCACAAATGCAATGCAAAATATATTATTTAAATCGACAAGAAAGCCAAAAAATTTGCAAACAGATCTCGGGACAGAGTTTTATAATGATTTTTTTAATGCAGTTAATGAAAGAATATAACATAAATCATTATTCCACATATTCTGTTTAAAAAGCCTCTATTGTAGAACGAGTAATAAGAACTATTAAATCACATCTTTACAAACTTTTTAGTTTAAGTGGACGATATCAATGGCTCCAAAGTAATTTGGATTCGGTTGTACAGCAATACAACAATACTTTGCATCGAATTACAAAATTCAAGCCGGTTGATGTTAATAGTTTGAATGAGGTTTTAGTTAGGTCTATCATAATTAAATCACGAAAACGGCTTAAATGCCGAAGATCTTCGTTTCGAGTTGGTGATTATGTTCGTATAAGTAAATTTAAAGGCGATTTTTATAAAGGATTTACCCCTAATTGGTCTACCGAAATATTTCGTATTTTAAAGGTTAACTAAACCAATCCCCAAACTTACCAAATAGAAGACAAACACAAACAAGAAATACTTTGTTCTTTTTACGTATACGAATTACAAAAAACAATGTTTCCAGATATTTATCTCATTGAAAAAGTTTTAAAAAGGAAAGGAAACCAACTGTTCGTAAAATGGTTAGGTTTGAGCAATGAAGAGAACAGCTGGGTTGACAAAAGCGAGTTAGTAATCTAGATATATAAAAACCTGAATATTAGTATCTCATCTTACTTTGCACTTATCGATGAAGGAAGGCAGTGGTATTATTAATACCTTGATAGATAATTTACCGTTTGAGTTACATTTACCTGGATATCAATTTTGTGGGCCTGGAACCAAACTTCAGAAACGATTACTTAAAGGCGACGAGGAGTAAACAAATTGGATGAAGCTTGTATGTATCACGATATTGCTTACAATAATAAAGATTTAAGTGCTCGACATAAAGCCGATCTAGAACTTTCAAACGTGGCTAAAAAGAGATTGAAATCAAAAGATGCCAAAAACGGAGAAAAAATAGCATCGTGGATAGTTAAAAATGCTATGAAAGCTAAACTGAGAGCTGGCTCAGGCGTAAAATCATTCATGTCGGGTATTAAAAAAAATACAAACAGAATTAAAAAAAATTAAATCAAAAGACAAACATTCCGCTATAAAATATGCATATGCCGCTGCAAAAAAATTATTTACAAACAAAAAAGGAATAAAATTACCTCGCTGTATTCCTATTCCAAAATGTGGAGGATTGTTACCACTTATTCCCATATTTGCGGGATTGTCAGCTTTAGGTTCGCTGGCGGGAGGAGCAGCAGGTATAGCAAAGGCTGTAAATGATTCTAAAGCTGCTCAAAAGAGTCTTAAGGAGTCTGAACGTCACAACAGAATGATGGAGGCGGTAGCTCTTGGCAAAGGATTGTATATAAAACCTCATAAAACAGGAGCAGGTTTATATCTAAATCCTCCAAAAAACTAACTAAACGGCTACCCAGACATGCACTCACAAATTTTGATATATTAGAACATGCCAGTGATATACCATTCTTTCGCGGTGTTTACATGAGAGATACATTACCTTCGAAACCTAGAAAAATAGAATGTGGAATACTGAATTTGGATAGCTGCAAAAATCCTGGCACGCATTGGGTAGCCTTTGTGAAGCAAAACGATACCGTGGAATATTATGATAGCTTTGGAAATTTAAAACCACCGTTAGAATTAATTAAGTATTTAAATAACTTAACTATAAACCACAATTATGTGCAACATCAAATGTTTGGTACCACAAACTGTGGTCATCTCTGTCTAAAATTTTTAAGAAATTATTGGAAAAGGCATTTATATCATGATGGAAATAAATAAAAATGTCTTTCACTGTGTCCATAACTGGGTCAGGAGCTTCTCTAACCACAAACTATTCACCAATATTGGAATTGCGAGGAGACTACGAATGTGGTCTTTTGTATTTTTCGACGTTCAATTCTATACCTAATATAGACGAAAGAAACAATAAATTTTATTATGGTGAACATGAAGTCATCGAAATTCCTGAAGGGTCTTACGAGCTTCAGGATATTTGTGATTATTTAAAAAGTAACATCAAGAACACTGTGTTGAAATTAACTTGTAACAACAATACATTGAAAACGAACATTTTTTGTTCTAAAGATGTCCACTTTAATAAAAGAGAATCACTTGGTAAAATTTTAGGTTTTGGTATGAAAACCATAAATGCCAATATAAATACCGAATCTCAGTATCCCGTTAGCATTCTATCAACGACCATCGTGCTCATCGAATGCGATGTAGTTAGTGGTTCATTTGTAAATGGGAATGCAAGTTATATAATTTACGAATTTGTACCTAACGTACCACCTGGTTATCGAATAATTGAAATACCTAAAATCTTAATATATTTTCCTGTAAATCAAAATTATATAAGTGCAATTAACATAGGATTATTGGATGGTGAAAATAAGGAGATAAATTTACGAGGTGAAGAAGTACAACTGTACTTACATTTTAGAAAAAAATGATAAATTTCAATATAAGCCCTACCACGTCGTGTATACGAGTCAGTTCTAAGAGAACATCTCATAAAGGCAAACCGCTTCAACTAAAAAAGAAGTTAACAAAGAACAAACAAAAAGAATTTCTTAAGCTAGTTGGCTTGATAAAATGAATATTTTAAATATTTCTCAACAAACATTATACGATAGCACGATTGAAAGTTTTGAATATCATTCATTCAAACCATACGTGACCAGTTTCAACAAGAACGATGAAATACGAATTCCTATTAATCAACAGGACCTGTACGTGCTGCCTTCATTCAGTAGTTTATATATTGAGGGGAAAGTAAATGTGTATAACAGCACTTATAAAGAAAAAAAAAATCAAATGTGCATTTCATCAATAATCCCGCACTGTTTCTATTTCAAGATATACGATACGAGCTAAATGGAGTAGAAAAAGATAAAGTTAAGAATGCGGGTGTTACGACGACAATCAAATCTTATCTGTCCTTAAATGAAAATGAGTCTAAATGTGCTCGAGTTTGGGGTTGGTCAACACCTGGGACAAACAATGCTGCAGGTGGATCATTTTCCGCATCTATTCCATTAAACAAGATATTAGGATTTGCTGAAGATTATGAAAAAATTATAATAAACTATAAGTAGTAGGAAATTGGGGCTGCTGGATCACAGGAGATCCAGCATCCCCAATTTCCACTTTTCATTGCTACAATATATTTTCATCTATTCATTCTATTATTCATCTATTCAAATTTTCAATTATTCACATAAGTATTGCTGTTTTCGAAACACTAGTGAAAGTTCTGTGCCACGTTTTCAACTATTCTAATATTTATTATAGTTTAAATTTTTTTCATGACTAATAAAGTTTTTAACAATCACTATTTCGAATATTGTTTCATTTATTTGTGTCATTCACTTACTCAAGTCTTAACAAATATGTATTTTATTAGACACGTATGATCAATAAAG
The DNA here is from genome assembly GCA_950371115.1 of Anania fuscalis. NCBI lineage: Eukaryota > Metazoa > Arthropoda > Insecta > Lepidoptera > Crambidae > Anania > Anania fuscalis. The sequence goes on along the minus strand of OX493326.1, from coordinate 16,468,047 downwards.
TGAAATGAATTTTAAATGAAATGAAACCCAACACCTTTATCAATATATTTATTTATTTTATATTATTGATTAATTACACTATTACTACTAATTTTCTAAACACCATTTATTTAGTACAAACACATTTTTTAGAGCACATATATTATTATGAAAAATGCAGCTTGTGATATCAGATGAATTAATATATTTGTCATATAGTGTTACTAAACCAGGACAATTTCTATCTTCTAAATTATGAATGTTATTACAGCAAAACATCCCTTTCAACCAAAGCACCTTTTCACTACCTTTCGTAAATATACACTTGTTTTTTAAAAAAGTGTTTAGGATATTCTGATAATTTAGATAAGGAACAAATCCTTCATTCCAATAAATGCTTCTATTTTTTTCTATCCAGGCTACTTGTATTCTTTCTTTCTTTGTTAAGTTATAAAATGGGAATTGGTTTTATAAGCATTACAAAAACTTGTCTATTCCATAATATAGCAATTTTCTTAGGAATAAATTTATTTCTTTCAGTCTTGAATCCTTGAACATCTACTATAATATTCATGATAGTTTTCTGACAATGTTACTCAATGGTTTGTATTCAAAATAACGATCGTTTATTATTAGACAGTAAGCTGTGGTATTGTCTGGTATCTCTTCGAAGCATTCAATTTCTAGTCGAACATCGACTGGGCCTGATTTTATTGAATCGTTCTGTCGAGAGCAGTCAATAACAAATAACGGGGCTATTTTTTTGAATTGTTGTAAGTCAAGCAATGGATCAATACCGGTGTTAAAATATGACTGACGAAAGTTTGCATACATCTCGTATAATATACTATATTTCCCATCATCAAAATTCAAATTAAGTGAATCATATGGATAGTATTGAGAATTTAAAAATAATTTAATGTTAGTTACATTACAATGATCAAACATAGATGAACTTCGTGCTGTATCAAGTCTTCTATTTGTTTGTAGACCAAAAACTACAAATCTCGGTTTCTCCAGCTGAGAGACAGTTTTGACTGACCATGAGTGTTTGGTAGTTTTCGGCAATAGTGGGTACTCATACAAATTCGAAATGCTAACTGCACTGCACGATCTTTTTCCAATTGTTTAAGTAATAATAATTTTGTACGATCTGAAACTTTTATATGAGGCATACGCCATTGTACCTTCTGAATGTCTAGTTCTAAATACTCATTTTTATTCATTATAACACAATTTGCAACGGAACTACTTCGATGTAATATAAGTTCATGTCTACAATTAATAATAATTTTATTATAATCTTCAGCAAAGCCTAATAATTTGTTTAATGGGATAATAACATTAAAATATCCTTTTTTTATTGTCACACCCTTTAAATTCTAACCCCAAACAGCTGCAGCCTTGCTTTCACCTTCATTCATGGATATATAAGATTTCATTGTTGTAGTGATTCCAGCATTTTTAATACGATCTATTTCTACGCCGTTTAATTCGTATCGTATATCTTAAAACAAATATGTAATTGGGTTGTTTATAAAATTAACATTATTTTCTACAATTTTTCCTGTTGGATCTTTTGTGCATACTTTAGCATAACCTTCTATGTAGATAGAGCTACCTGAAGGTAGCACGTAAATGTCTTGCTGATGGATTGGTATTCTAATTTCATCATTATCTTTAAAGCTGTTATTGTACGGGTTGTAGCTATGAATCTCATAGCTTTCTATAGTATTATCATGATACGGGAGGTTTGTAATTTTTAGCATTTCTTAATTTAAATCCGAGATCTTTTAAGAATTTCTTATTTTCCTTTGTAATCTTTTTATTTTTCACAGAAGTTGTACGTCTATCGTCTTTAACTATAGGAAGCGAAATATTACGTTTGCTACTATGAGGTGTACTTTTATTAAACACAATCATGATATATGACTCACTAAAGTATCACATATGAATTATACATATAAGTATTATAATAATAATCAACTAGTTATTGCAATTTATTTATTGTAATGTAATGTTTACGACTGTTGGCAAAGATGAAATGATTGCAATATAGTTTACAAATTTAATATATACTTGATTTAGCGAGAACTAACATAGCATATTATGGTAATTAAAATTAACTAGTATTTGTTTGTTTTTATTTTATTGTCCTTCCAAAATGACTTAATAAATTTTAAACATAAATGACCACAGTTATATAAATGATTTTTCTGTACATTATCATAGTTATAATAGATATTGCTCCCGATGTATCTTAAAAATTCTTTAGGTGGTTTTAAATTACCGTAACTGTCTAAATATTCGATGTAATTATATATTTTTCCGTAGGCTACCCAATGTGTACCTGTATTTTTCGAAGTGTCAAGATTAATAACTCCACATTCTAAAGAAAAAAGGTTTGTGAGGTAAGTCGTCTCTCATAAACACACCTCGAAAAAACGGAATGTTTTTTGAATGCTTTATTATATCGATATATGTCAAAGCTCTATTAGGTAGCCGAGAATTCAGTTTTTTTGCTTTGTAACATAAATGCCAAGACCACTCTTGTAAGGTTTTAGCTGTAATCCTCTACCAATACACACTGCTTCCATTTTCTGGTTATGTCTTTCCAATTCAATCAGTTGTTTTTTAGCTGCTTTATATGCATTCATTGCTTTCGCAATACCTGCAGCACCACCAACTAAACTTCCAGCAGCAGACAAACCAGCAAATATCGGTATTAAAGGAAGAAAGCCTCCTGTTTTAGGTACGGGTATAACCCTTGGTAATTTTATTGGTATGCCTGATGCTAATTCTTGAGCAGTCACATATGCTAATTTCATCAAACCATTTTTACATTTGGGTTTTTACTTTTTAATATGTTTCTTAGTACATAAAACGATTTTCCGAAAAGTTTTTTTTAAACCTTCTCCTTCTTTATGCTTCCTGTATAAATTCCTCGTTCCTAATTCTTTTTCATTTGAATTTTGTTTTTGCTGTCGCTTAAATAACATTCTGGGACTCATTTTAGTAATCAATTATTATATTGATAATGAACTTATACAAAAGTCTATATTGCCTGACAAACTGATTACGAATGATGTTTCATTAATTACAAGCTATATTTATATATATTTTTATAATACATCTGTTTTTTTTATCCAACTATTCTCACAAATTGGCAGACCGAGCCATTTAACATAAAGAAGATTACCTTTTCGTTTTAAAACTTTCTCGACTAAGTAAACATTATGATGTTTAGTTTTCTGAAGTTCTTGAGAATAAAAAGCACCTATTATCGGGCGACTCTTCACATCTTCTATTAAATAAGATGGTGGGTTAGTTTTTAGTATTTCAATGATCTTAAATATTTCAGTTGACCAGTTTGGAGTATAACCTTTATCAAAGCAAACTTTGTATTTACTTATTCTTACATAATCTAGATTTTAAATTTACATTTATTTATTTTTCTAGAGCAAGTCATTTTTATGTACTTTTGCAATATGCTTGCTTTGTTTCTATGGTTTATTGATGCTGGTGTCTGACCAATAGTTCTGGGAACGGTATTGTTGTATTCGTGTACTTTTGCTTTAAGAACTATATTTTTCCATTTATAATTTCCATTTAAGCTAAATTCTTTGTACAACTTATTTTTTAAAGTTCTTATAAATCTTTCTACAATAGAAGCTTTTTTAGTAGAGTACGTTGAATAATGGTTTATCTTATATTTATCCATAACAGCTTAAAATTGATTATTGTAAAATTCTTTACCAAAATCAGTCTGCAAGTTTTCGGAACACGTCCATTTTGTAATATTTGTTCAAACGCTTCAGAAACACTTGCTTTGTTTTTTTGCTTTAGCGCAATTACCCATGCATATTTTGAGAAACAATCTATAATTGCAAGTATTTATTTAAAACCATAATTAATATGAGAAACTGCTTGCATATCTATTAAATCTGCTTGCCACAGATCATCTATATCTTTTAGAAGAACATTTCTTCTAACGAAATTTACACGAGCACTTTTATGAAGTTCGTTTACTATATCTATTTTGCTTATAATGTGTATTTAGGTGCCCAGCGTTTTCTCTTAAACTAGCTCTTTCTTCAAGATTTTTTATTCGATTAGTTAAATTTTGAATCAATTTACTTATATCCAATATTTTACAAAAAAATTCAATTTCGATTTGATTGAAAAATTCATACTGAGCTTTAATGCAGGACTCAAGTTCACTTAATGTTGAAACCTTTTTTATGTTCTGAATGTAAGACACAGTTTTTTTATATCTTGTAGCGAGGTGATTATATTTATAGTCATTCATGTTCAGTAGACTTTCATGAAATGACTTCACTGTAGAAGTTTTTATGTTTTTATAATACCTGCTTCCTTCAACTCTTCAATAATTGATAATATTTCATTACCATGATTAGTATTTCCGGCACTTTGTGAAGCAAGGAGTAACTTAAGCCTTTCAATTAATTCATTTGGGTCATCCCAAAATATGTAATCTGTGTTACTTTTATATTTCTTACATATGGGAATATATCCACCACTTTTTGTCAGCGGTAATAGATCAGTAATTTCATCACTGTGACAATTTTGTTCGAATAATAGTGGTTTAATAATATGACAATATTTCATGCCTTTGTCACCTTTGATTTGTCCAGTTGCCTTAAAATCTCGTTTATGAACATTTGTATCATTAAGTATATCTTTATAGACAACTTTATCCTGCTCAGTTACTACTTCGAGATCAGGTTTACTGCGCATGAGAAGTTCTTTTAATCCTGGTGTAAATGTATAATGTTTATTATTAATGGTAACTATATTTTTTTTTCAGAGTTCGGTAAATCATTTTTAAGAGAAAAAGATACTTTTAAATTACCCACCAATAGGTCTTTGTTTTCTCTCCGTATCCCAAATGGAACGTTTATATTATCATCATAAATATCAAGAACATGCTCTTTTTTCAACGACATTAACGTTTTGTCAAAGCTATGAGAATCATTTATTTCATCATCACTATAATCGTAATAGTCTGAACTATTATCTAAATTGTGTGTTTGATTATCTAATTTGTGTGTGAGTGATTAATTCTTCAAAATCTTTGTTATCTTTTATATTTTCATTTTTAGAAAAATCGATAGAGACATTTAATGTTTGTTTATCTTTATCATCACCTGCTTTGATGAGTGTGTTTAAATTATCGTTACGGGTTTAAATATCTTTTTAAATTTTAAAGTATAAGCGTCTTCTTCATTTTGAATTTTTTTAATTTTATTTTTTATATTATCAACTGATTTAATAAGCTGTGTTTTTATTTCGTAATCCATAATTCTTGATTTTCTAGTGCCACTTACAAATATCAGATTCAAAATGAATTTTACTTCTAATGTGAAGTTTATATAGGTTTTCGATTATATTTAAGAAAAACTGTTTTACATGTGAATAAAAGTATCAAAGCCTTTTCTGTATCTTCCTTTATCCATATCACAATCTTTATTAATCAACAAAAAACTATATTTATCTTGCCATATCATAAAACAAAGTTTCTTGAACTCAATCCAGTCAATATCCGTAGTTACGTGTTCATTATATAATGTCCGATTTTTTTAGCACTCATCCTGCTAGCCTGTGACTATAAAGGTGAAAAGCAATCGTGAAAACCAACTTTCAAATGTGTATCATAAAAACTAAAAAAATGAAAATAAAAATACAAAATAACAACACTTGATATTGCATAAGCTCGTCCATCTTCAAACGTAAAACCATCTGTGATCATCTGTCTTATTCCTTCCCCTTGTACAGAGCGAGAAAGAGCTAACAGACGTAAAAAATGGCCGGAGTTCATTCATAAACTTATACTACACGGTCAAATGTTTGGCTTGTTTACCTTTAACATTGTTAACTTAAAATTAGGGCTTAAATGTAGCTTAGTGCAAATTTTCTAATTTGAAAATCTACATCATTTAGAACAAACCAATTAAAAAAATACAATGTCTTAGCTAAGTAAATGTTAAGTTAGCAGCTTACCAATGGTAAAACCAGTAAAACGGCCCTCATATCAGCTTATAAAGTAAGTACATACACTGATATTCAGGGGGTTTGTTTCCAGATAAAGTAGTGATTCAAATTTCCCATCACACTTTCCCAGGCTGTGGACTGACGAGCTATCCAAAACCATGTTAAGATTTTTTTAGGTATGCGACTTTATTATTGAGAAAGGTAATTAAAACTAACCGAAAACGATAAGTTAGATTATTCTAACTCAATGAAATTCAAAATACCTAACATAATTTTATGATAACTCGGCGTGTTTAAAAATTTGAATCATCTCTCTAGGTACAACGATTGTTTATTTACACTGTTCCTTACTATCGAAAATTGAACTCATCATGATTAAAAATACACGAAAACATTCCTCATCTAACTCAAGATTTAGGTATTCTAGTTTCTACATTTTTTATTACACTGACCGACCACTCACACGCACACTCACATTGTGACTTTTTGATGGTTCTACATTGACTAACTATCACAGAACAAACTAGGTTAAAATTGTGTTTTTAATAAATGATAGATTTTGCGATACTACGACGCGCGCGGAAGCCGGAAGCGCGTCCGTATGACGCATCTAATCGCGACAGGCGCACGACCCGAACTAAAAGAAAGCGAAGCGCACTGCGCAGCAGCGATCGGTCAAAGTGCGGCCGCCAGCGCACCAGACGAAGCATTAGTGATGTATTATCTATCGAGATAGCGCGGATCGATACACTGTCATTTAATTTTAATACTAACAATTAGAAGAAGTTCAATATCATTTTTGTTTCTGTAAATTAAAAATCAAAAAGTGATTTAATTTAAACGGTGTAAGGCCGGGTATAGCAAAAGTCTCATTAAATGCCATAGGATGATAGCTTGTAGCCGTTTGCGTTCTTGCTTTTGAAATTTAAAACCTACCTACCGTCATGACGGGTGGCCTAAAAGTAGGCCCAGCTGTGGTTATTTTTAACTTTTCTGCTAAGATCGACTGATAAAGAAGGCTACAGAACGTTTGCCTTCCTCTGCACTTTGTTTGTGCTAAATGCAACTGTTCCCAAATTGGCCGCCAGTTGAGAAGTTATTAAAAGAAGTATAAAATTATGTTATTTCTTAGTAAAACAGTCTCGCATAAGCAATCGATCGAAAAGTAAAAGTAATAGTATTCTTTATTTGCATAATACAAATTGCTTTTACTCTTTGATTAATTCGATCATAAGTGAAATTATTACTTATAATTGTTGATATTGTGACGTTTACAACGATATCAATTGCATAGCGAGGTGAATGCCAATAGTTTTACACGTCGATACATTTCCCTTTTGTTACTCATCCCTAGGTGTCTTTAAAATTCCGACAATTTAATTGGCATAGGCTTAGAGCTAATTTGGTCAAAATAAATGATTGCATGCATGGAGGTAAATGACACAATAGTCTAGGCAGCACTTCTCAACTGAGGTTGTATGCTCGATTGATAGTTAGTCTAAAAATGATTCAGTCAGTACCCAATGGCCAAAAAAAAAACTACAGGAAATCGGCACAATTTATAAACTAAAGATTTTAATTAAGTACCATGAACTGTGCCAGGAAAAGACCGACATACCTCGTAACTTTATATCGCGCTCAGAATACCCACAATCTAGGTACGAACAGCCTTGGCCAACCTAGAAAGCGCTAAACCGCCTTCAGAGGCCGAACCGCCGCCGGCAGAGGTTGGCCCATACAGATAACATTTGATAAAAAGATAGAATCAAACTTAGGAATCTTAGTAATTAGGATAGGAATAAAAACAAATAATTATTATTATTTCATGAGCCCTGGCAATACGTCAAAAGTTTAAGAGATTGGGTACCTGGACGCTTCGAGTCAATTAGAGCGATTGGGAACTTGTATGGCCTAGCTCCTGGTCTAATTTTAGTCGGACTTTTCGGTGCATCTCAAACGATCTAGTACAAAGGGGCCGCCGGCCGCCGCGCTTTTTGGCAAGTGTTTTTGCTGCTTGCCGACAAGGCGGCTAATTCAAAGAATGTTTGGCACGTGTCAAGGTAAAGATTCACCTGAATTTAAGTATCGAAAATCTAGTTGCACTAGCAAGACGTGTGATATCGATCACAATTTTACGATCATGCCCTACCGATACTCCAATCAGGAGTACCTTGATATGTGTGTATCGCGCAAAACGAACGCAATGTACAGCAATTAGTGTAAATAAATAGTGATTATTTTAGTGTAAATAAACTGAAACCAGTAGTGTAAATATGAGGAACAGTGTGTTAATAGTCGTGTAAATAAACAATCGTTGTAGATAGTGTTGATTCAAATTTTTAAACACGCCGAGTTATCATTAAATTATGCTAATTCATTTTTTTAGTTTAATCAAACATACCTAACTTTAATAAACTTGCATACCCCTAACACAATAAATTCTAGCATGATTTTGGATAGCTCGTCAGTCCACAGCCTGAGAAAGTGTGATGGGAAATTTGAATCACTCCCTGTCTGAAAAATACCTACACCCCTTGAAGATTAGTGTACTCACCTGATAAGCTGATAAGAGGACCGCAAATAGGTAAGCTGACTTAACATCTACTTATTTAAGAATTTTCAAAATTATGTTTTTATTTGTTTGTTTTAAATTATGTCGATTTAATCATTCGAAAATTTGCAAAGGCTACATTTAAGGCATTTTTTTTATTAACAAGGTTGAAGGTCATTCCCCCTAGTTATTCAAGCCAAACATCTGTGCGTGTTATGAATGAACTCCGGCCATTTTTCACGTCTGTTAGCTCTTACTCGCTCTTTACAAGGGGAAGGAATAAAACAGATGATCACAGATGGTTTTACGTTTGAAGATGGACGAGTTTATGCAATATGAAGTCGTTGTTGTTATTTTGTATTTTTATTTTATTTTTTTTAGTTTTTATGATACACATTTGAAAGTTGGTTTTCACGATTGCTTTTCACCTATACACCGTGAATGTTTAGTTACCCGAGAAAATTAACTAACATACTCAGATATCGATATACATCGAATTTGGCGAATAAAAAAAAACATTTATTTTTATGACAAATTTATTTAGAAGGTCCCTAACATTCCGTAAAAATATGCACCATAAAAGTCCTGCTAATTCAAATAGTAATCATTATCATTCCAACATTAGCGGAACCAAAATCCACCTAATTTGGTCGCGTATTATTGGCGTACGGAAGGAATTAGGCTCGTCGAAAAAATATCGATACATCGATATATCGATATTATTTTTTCAATGTATCGATATTTTTGAGCGATATTTAATGTTTCGATGTATCGAGGTATCGATATAAAATTACAAGTATTGAAAAGGTATAAAAATCGATATTTTTTATAATTAAAAAATCCTAAAAAAGAATACTTTTTTTATACTAACATTTTTTAACAAATTACATTTTTTTTGTCTTTGGTCGACTCGATTTACTGCGTTTTAATTTGGTACTTAAGTTGGCTTTTAAGTTGGCAACTCTGTCTGTCAATGAAATTTCAGTGTCAGTGTCTGTGCTTCAACTATCCGTCTGTTATCCGTATTATAACCTCAACGCGAGCGTATTTCTGCCTGCATTTGAGTTGATTATAGTTCTCAAACAATCTAACTAATTAATTCACGTATGCGAACAAAATAATTCGAGCATTCCAGTCATGTCTAGTGTTGTATGGAACTTTTTCAAAAAAATAGACAGACAAAACGTTTCATGTAATGTGTGTGGGAAAATATATAAAACCAGTGGCAATACGACGAATTTATTACACATCTTAAAAATAAGCATCACCATGCGTTTTTGCAACTTAAAAATAAAAACTCAAGGTCAAGTGAAGTGAATATTACACCAAGAACAAGAACTAGTTCACCTGTTTCGTCTACTAATTCAACTATTAACAATACTAATAAACCTGCTGAGATAGAAAATAACTTCATGGAATTGTCTGAAATTGCGATTTACGATGATACTGGTGTAAGTATTTTATTTGTGCAAGATCAAACGTAGCTTTAGAATCTAAATATTAATTGTTCATAACCAATAACCAGTCAACTAATGATGTGTAATTACTAAAAGTATCGATATGGATAAATTTAAATTTTGGTTTTTTCACTTAACCTTAATACTATTTATGACGACAAGTGTAATGAAATATATACAAAATATTCAACAATTTTTTTCAGACTGAATCCTCCAAAGATGGTCAGAGTAAAGACTTGTGGAAACAGACTACACTCATAGATATGTTTGAAAGAAGTTCAAGCTATGAAGGTATTTTTTTTTTTTATATTAGATTACTGTATTGTTTACATTTTAGTTCTATGAGGATACTGTTGTCTTTTATTTACGCGAACACGATACATTTAAATGAAACTACTTTTATTAACATTAATAAATCGCGAAATAATCCGTAAAAGTAGTTTCTATGAGGATGTTCTAATTTTATTATTTTTCTCAATTTAGCAGGGGGTCATAAAACTAGCCAAATAAATCAAGCTTTGATCTACATGATTTGCAAAGACAACATGCCTCTATCTTGTGTAGAAAAATCAGGATTGAAAAGATTTATGAGCGTCATTTGTCCACGCTATAAAATTCCATCACGAACTATAATATTAAATTATTATCTTATCCTTTTTATTTTTAAGTGTTATTTTATTATTCATTTCTCATTCCAGATAACTGGCCTCATGGAACAACGATACGCCACTACCAAAGCCAATTTAAAACAAAAATTAAGTGAGATAAATAATATTGCTTTAACAAGTGATATATTAACTCTTACTAACTCGACACGAAGTTTCATCGTAGTGACAGCACATTTTCTTAACACAGCTAATAACTGCACTCCTGAGCATGAGATGGTGACATTGACAGCACGAAGAATGTATCAGGTAAGTAAAGTATAAAATAAATGCATCAAATTATAAAAAATAAAATAAATAGTTAATTATAATACATTTAATAAAGTGGACTAATATTGGTCTTCTTTCCTGCAGGCGCACACAGCTGATTATATAAAAGAATGCTTTGAAAATATTACCGACGAGTTTACAATAGAAAAGGATTGCATCTTATCAATTACCACTGATGGTGGTGCTAACATGGTTGCTGCAGTGAAGAAATTTTTGGAAGATGAAAAAAGAGTTCCTTGCATGGCGCATTTGCTGAATTTAATAGTGGATGGCGCAACAAGAGATAATGCACCAGTTCTTCAAATTGCCAATCGTGTCAAAGCCATTGTTACATATTTTAAACAATCTGTGAACGCAATGGACGATTTGCGAGCAGAACAAGAGGGACAAAAGAAAGAGGGAGAAGTGTTAACACTTATACAATCAGTAAGCACAAGGTGGAATTCTTGTCTTGATATGTTGGAAAGATTCAATACATTATCAGCTATTGTGGCTAAGATTTTAGCAACTAGGCGGAATGCACCTGATATGATAACTTCTTCAGAGTTAAGTGTCATACGAGATCTGATAATATTGCTTACCCCATTTAAGCAAGCTACTGAAGAAATTAGCGGCGATCAGTACGTGACTTCTAGTTTGGCGATTCCCATTGCAAACTTACTTCAGAAAGGACTTGAAGAAGTAAAACCTTTCACCGAATTTGGTGTTGCTGTTCAGAAGAGTTTGCTAAACTTAGTTATTGCCAAACTAGAACCACTAGAGCGACATTTACATCTTGCTATAGCAACAATTTTAGACCCTCGCTTTAAGCGTATTCATTTTAATTCAGCACTAGCTGTTTCCACTGCAATAACCGCATTGTCAAAAGAAATACGTTTAGAACATAGACGTAGAGGACAACTTTCGCCTGAACTCAGACCCACAACCACTACCATAATTCCAAATTCAGAAAATTCTTCGCCGTCGTTGTGGTCCGGACATGAAAAAATTATGATAGATATTGCTGCAGCAACCTCCAGTTTACTTTCAACCAGTGATGGTATGCCTAGCGAACTAAAGCAATATCTAGATCACCCTATAATACCCAGAAAAGAGAATCCTACAAAATTCTGGTTTGATTGTCGTCATTTTACTCCAGTCCTTTCCGACATAGCTCTAAAGTATTTGATATCGCCTGCGTCCTCGGTTTCCTCAGAGAGAGTGGCATCTGCTGTAAATCTCGCAGTACCCAATAACAGAAGTCGGCTTACAGCCGAGCATGTAAATCAAAGAGTTTTTCTTATGTCTGTATCAGATAAATATTGGTTTGATTAATAAATAATTAATATTTTTTATTGTTGTCCTTGATTTAAAAAAAATAAAAATGATGTCTATTGATTAGTATTTATCTAGTAATGTAAGATGATTGATTGAAGTAGATTAGGCCAAATATATTTTTTTTCCTATCACACCGATATATCGATATATCGATATTTTTAAATAAAAATATCAATATCGATATTGATATATTCAAAAATTATCGATACAATATATATCGATACTTTATTGCATTTCCGACATCCCTAGAAGGAATAACTATGAATGAAAACAAATTACACAACCTGCCGACAAAAGACGTTTCTATCTCACTCGGCAAACTCGCGTCTTAGCTCGAAGCTGGCCAGCTCTCCCTTCATCAATGAACGGGCGGGCGGAGTCTCACGCGCATCCCCCGCCCGCCCGCGCCATCATTGACCTCAGCTCAGTCCGTCGCGAATCTTAAACGGTCAAGGTTGTGTCACGCAAGGTCACCGGCGCACGCGACCTCCGCACCTGTGTTTACTTTAAAGTGAAGTGACGAATACCGTGATGGCCTATCAGTACTGGCGAGTTCGGAGCGCGGTGGGCCGCGGCAGGCCCCTGCCCTGGCCTCCGCGGTCCCCGGACCTTACGCCTGTGGACTTTTATTTGTGGAGCGAGATCAAGCCCCGAGTGTTTGTGAGTGAACCTACTAGTGTTGGTGATTTGCGAAACCGAATCATTGCGGCTTTTCAAGAGGTTCAAGCTCAAAGAAACGTGCTTATTTCTTTGAAGAATAACTTGCGGAAAAGAGCACGTGTTTGTATCTCGGAGAGAGGAGGACATTTTGAAAAATACTGCAATACGTGTAAGGTACGTTGATATTTGTTTTAAGGTTTTTAGGTATTTGTATTATTTGTTAATCTTGTAAATACCTAGTGGATTTCATATTTTAAAATACACCTTAACTAAGTAATTCGGCGTAGCAGACGCGCATGCGCGGGAGACTGCGCGAGTGCCGCGCGAGTCCGAATGAATGCATGCGTCTCTCTCTCTCTCATTCAACAAATACTACGAAGATGGTTTCCATGTTTTTGGTGCATTAACAGGATTTATTTGAAGTCCTATAAAACGATATTTTTGTATGAACGCTATAATATTTGTGTGTTACTTAGTGATATACATATTTTTATCAACGCAAATTTTAGTTTTCTCGGGTAATTAAAAAGTCACGGTGTATAGTCACAGGCTAGCAGGATGAGTGCTAAAAAAAACGGACATTATATATGTGTCTCAAATTTTTCTCGTCTTGTTTAAATATAATCAAGAGATTAGCATTGTCACGAATTAATTGTTTAGGTATTTTTGAATACGTTTGCGACAAATAAAAACAATCTATTTGCTTATGCCTTCCCATTGTAAAATAACTACGTATGTTAATCTGATTTTCACATACTACATCATCAAAAATTATAATAGAATTTTGTAAGGCATTATGAGGTGGGATTACGTCTTTGTTATGATTGAAAACAAAAAACTTTGCATCAGGAACTCGATTCATTACCTGTTTTAAGAAACAATACTTAGGTTGAAAAGCTGTTTTTGAATACAGATAAATATTTTTAAATTTTAGTCCATTTTTACGTAGTAATAAATTAAGCATAACATTGGTTTTCCCACAATTTGAAGGTCCACACATGATACATCGGACGGTATTGGGTAGTAATATACTATGTTTTTCTCTATATACATTACTTTCGGTTTTTATATTATTCACTTCTAAAGTCTCAGGTTGTTTGATGAGCTTCATTGTGAATGTGACAGAAACTAAACCTTACTCGACTTTATATACTTAGTATAGTATGGATATTATCTTACTACAATAAAAATGTTAGGAAAATAAAACCAACAAACTTTGCATGCTTTTATATTTGCATTATTTAAAATATTACAATAAAACAATTTTTAGAATACGTTTTAATACAATAATCTTATTATAAAATTATTTCTACTGAATAACCTTTTTGTTACTATACTAATAGGTTTTACAAGTTAATGGTATTGTCTAATGAATACAGATATCAGTTAGTAAATTAAAATATCGTATCGCAATGACCCCATGGTAGGGTATGAATTTTATCTCTCTGAATCTGTCGTTTATCATCTTTTCCATCAAGAAGTTTTTTATTTACTTGTTGTGTATAAAGCACATGCTTAATAGATCTTATCAATTTCATGCTACGTCTTGTATCAGTGTCATTAAAAAGGGTTTTTTTATAGTCCATAATATTTAAATCATTAGTCACTGCTTTAGTTATACCTTTAGCTTTTTTTATATTTGATTTCTCACTTTGAATACTATATAGTTTAGCTCTTAGACCAACAAACTCAGTAATGATGCTACCACCCATTTCGTCCTTGAACAATCCTGGTACTTTCTCATTTATCTTTGGTATGTTATACATATTATTGGACGCAAAATTACTAGTATCAAATTTTGAAATATTTTCACGCATATCTTCATAAAAATCATCAGTAAATATTAAATATAATAAACTATCAGTGTCTGTGTAACATAGCTGTGCCTTATCTTGGTATTTCTCTTTAATAAAATCATAGTGGAATTGGTACATGTGTTGCTTAGCATACTCTAAAACTGAAAATCCAATATAGATTGGTCTATCCGTTACACATTTTTCATGATTAAGCTGAATAGCCACAAAATTTTCTGAAAAAATACTTATACTGTTCAGATTTGGTTTTGTAAGCAACTTTACAGCGGTAAGATGCTTATTTGTTTTATTCTCACTATCAACCCATCTGGTAACTAACTTAATATCAACTTGTTTTCTTTTATTTTCTATAGTTTTACCGAAAATAGAATTGTTAAGTTATTTAAAAAAATCTTTTTCAAACGTTGTGTTTGATGATTGTCTGAGGGAAGTATTCAGATCGATGTACGGTTTCAAGAAACTATCTTGTCTAAAACTGAGTATGCGATGTATTTTTATTAATATTAGTCCATGCTGTAAGCATTGTTTTAGATGTAAATAATGAATAACATAGTTAAATTTGTCATAGAGATTTGCAATTAATTTTTTACTTTTACCTTCAAGAGGCCTCATTTTTTCCATTGCAAAAGGCAGGTCTTGGTGAGCTTTATGCAAATGATCTGGATATAATAAATCAACTTCTGAAATAAAACCATAAGCGTTTTCATAACTAACACTCATAACATCAAAATTATCTATTTCTATCGATGATAAAAATGTAAACTCTGAGATGGGATAATTTTTCGTCATTGCATAACCATACAAATTATTGCAATCTGAATATACCAAATAAGAAGACTGTTTAGATTTATCATAATTTGATAAGTATTTATTAGAGGCTTTGGCGTATCGTAGAGAGCACTGTGCAAGACCTCCACGTATACCCTTTTCTAGCATTTGATACATTTCATTATCATGAATCAGTTCTAATTGAACTTTAGTATGAAACAGCATTGCATCCCAACTCAAACTAGGTGATGTTATATAATATGCAGGATCAAGTTTGTAATATAACAAACTAACCTTTCTAAATTTTTCAAAGATATCACACAATAGTAAAACATCAGATTTCACATATAAATCAGTATATTCACCAAGATTTCTTATATCAAAGCATTTCCATACTGCATGCGCATGCTCATAATCAGAGTCAGATACATGTGATTCATTTAAAGAATTAAAAAAACTAGACTTTAAAGGAAGCTGCGTTTCATCAAATTTAGACCACTTATCCATATAGTCGTATGGATAAATGCCTTTCTTTTGAAGTAATCTGAATTGTTTCTGATCAGTAAACTCATGTGATAAATGATCAAAGTCGCTTTCAGATAAACTTTTACTTAATTGATCAAGGCTTGAACTTAAAAATTGGTAAGAATCGATGAACTTGAGCTCGATAGATCGGGTATTCTTTGGTGATTCAATCACTTTTGTCACAGAAAGATATTTTTCTTTTGATTTAGGAATTATTTTTACATCACCTTTATATTTCATTAACTCTTCAATAAACAAGTGTAAATCATAGCCAACCAAATTATGAAATACCACAGGAATAAAAGAACACACTCTATGCATCAAATTGCAGTGAGAGTGAGCAGCTCCTCTAAACTCAGAGGTAATATGATCATGATCTCGCACTTTATCATCAAGTAATATTTCATTGCATATGTGGCATATAGTAGCTTTTTTTATATTGAGTTTCTTGATTAGGAGTTAAAGGTAATGTTAACGCATCATTCAATTCGCGGGTGAACCCTGCCCCGCGGGCGCGGGGAGGGGGCATCGGCGCGGCGGCCGGACGCAGCGCGCACCGCCGCCATTACCTTTTTTCGCATGAAGCAAATCATAGTGTTCAATATTAAAATTTGTAATAATTTGTCTTCAGTAAACAGCAAGAAGTTTTCAGTTGTATCATTTCAGTATCCGCGCCCAGCTAGAATATTCATCAAGGTTTCGAGCCGGATAAGTGGGCCACGAACAAAGGTCAACCGCAGCTCAATGACTTGGTACTTGTGAAAGATGACCGGGTACCCCCCAGCAGATGGCAGCTCGGTCGAGTCACCGCCGTGTTCCCCGGCACCGACGGCATCAACAGAGTAGCAGACATTCGGACCAGTTCAGGAACATTGAGGCGGGCCTTCAACAGACTCTGTCCACTTCCAACGTTGGAACAGCCTCCTGTTCCAAGAGGGGCAGCTTGTTAACGCATCATTCAATTCGCGGGTGAACCCTGCCCCGCGGGCGCAGGGAGGGGGCATCGGCGCGGCGGCCGGACGCAGCGCGCACCGCCGCCATTACCTTTTTTCGCATGAAGCAAATCATAGTGTTCAATATTAAAATTTGTAATAATTTGTCTTCAGTAAACAGCAAGAAGTTTTCAGTTGTATCATTTCAGTATCCGCGCCCAGCTAGAATATTCATCAGGTAACATTTGCTTTTTATCTGATAGAATACCATTTATGAATTCAGCCTCTTTAATCAATGATTTAATGAAAACTTGAACGCAATCAATACCTCTGTATGAAACATATTTATTTAAATTTCGATTATGTGAACAACAAATATAATAACCGAAACTAGAAGGTTGGTGCATTTTTAATGATTCAATGTATTTGGATTTCTGTTCTTTATAATCTGCTAACAGACATTCGAAGTCTGCATAAATCACAAAGTTTATTTTTTGCTGTCTTTCATAATGTGTGAATTTTAGGATAGAACCTTTTCTTGGTAAAACAGTTAAAATTTTATTGCATTTATGTGACTGATACTTGGATTTACTCGTAAAAAACTGGAGACATGATTCACATAAATATATTTTTTCTTTGTGTAATGTTACTTGTTTTTTTACTAATCGAATTAGATCTTTGATTAAACAGTAATGTCCATTATTATCACGTTCGAAATATAATAGATTAAAATGATCAACTTTTCGTTTTTTTGTCAAATATAGAGGCCCAGTAACATGACATTTTTTGTCTAGACCATACACATTAATGCTTATGTCGGGGTTATCGCTTTCAAATAATCTGATGTCTGCAATCGTGGGTGGAAAATTCATTCCAGTTATATTAAGAACAGAAGAATAATGTGGATATAAGTTTACTCTACACACATTGTTCTTTGCAGGGAAAAGTCCAGCAACTATACTCCAAAGAAAACAATGACTGTCTGTGTTCTGTATATTGATACAACTTTTCGAGATTTTCAAAGATTTCGGTAGATCTATAAATGTACCACCTCTCATGGGATTGCATTTGTTTATGTTTAATTCTAAATGACTTATGCCTGCAAAACTCCAACCAGATTCACAATGCTCGAATTCAGCTAATTTCGTTTTAAAAATGTCTATTAAATTCCTGAATAGTTCATTTAGTTCTGTTGACTGATAAATAATTTCATATTTTGTATTAAAAGACTTTAGTTGCTGCTCATTTGACTTCGGTAATATAAAATATGAGAATAATTCAAAGTTTATTTTAATATAGCTATGCTTTTTCAGTGAAATATTTATTAATTTTATCATATCATTCTGATTATCACTCAGAAACGCCTCGGGTGTGAGGTACTCGACTTTCTGAGAGTTATGTTTTGTAACATCATTTTGAGCGCTACTCAGAAACGCCTCAGGAGTGAGGTACTCGACTTTCTGAGAAGGACATTTCGTAACATAATTTCGATCGCCACTCAGAAACGCCTCACGTGTGAGGTACTCGACTTTCTGAGAGGGCAATTTTATAATATCATTTCGATCGCCACTCAGAAACGCCTCGTGTGTGAGGTACTCGACTTTCTGAGAGGGATTTATTAGATAAGTAACTATTCGGTTTTTAAATGCAGTGGCAATAATATCAATATTATTAAAATTAGTTTTTATTAAACTTCTAGATTTATGTAATTTTGTTTTCAAATGATATCTGTATACATTTGGTGACATTTTAATTCTACATTTTCCACATTCGATTTTTTCATTTACTGCATTAATGGGTGCGGTGAGTTGAGCTGAGCCCAACACAGCTGAGAAAGAAATAAAAAAAAACAAATATTATAAATCAGAGTTTATAAAATTATTCAGTATTATTCGATAATAAGGAAGTAAAAGAGATTTAATCATGGTTTATCTACATACACTATAAAGTAATATAAGATAAGTCTATATATTCTTTACCACTCTTATATTGAGTAATAGCTATATACAAAAAAAGAGAATATGGGATTAATCATTTGAGTAATACTAAAATACAATAATTTTTAACTCAATATGTTGAATAACCACTAATAATATCAGGTCGACAATGTTTAAATTCTTGTTGTGTGGCTTTGATAAATTATGTAAGGTGCGTCCATGCTTCTGTATCAGCGTCGGATTATTTTTTTATTGTTATAATGGCATGGCGCCATCTATTCATCGGCTGGATGTTTTTGATCTCGTCACATCTATACACTTTTAATTCTATATAGTGTGAACCTTCTTTATTAGAATCAGTTTGGCGGGAAACGCCTTGCGATACTCTTTTCGTAAAATAAGAGTAAATTGTTGGTGGTTTTTTACCCGGTTTAGATATTTCCAACTGGTCATCATCGCTGTCGCTACCGAAGACTTCTTTTGCCGAGGCCTTGATGTTGCGCTCCTGCACTGTATTAACGATGCCAGTAGCATGACGCTTGATACATTTCTTAGTCTTGCTCTTTATTTTCTTTGTTTCTGATTTATTGCCGAGACGTGACTTCTTTGACGCTGGCACTGGATCTTGAAAAAATATATTATATCAGTGGATTGTAACCATCACGCTTTGAAAACATTACACATTGTTTTATTTGTCGTCTTGATGCTTGAATAAACTTAATGAGATGCATCCATGCTTCTGTATTACAATCAGTCATATTTTTTATCATTAGATCTGCTAATCTCTTATTTTTCAATTTATTATCAATTACTTTTTCGTTTATATTATTTATTATTTTAAGATTAATGTAATATTCACCAACTTTTGATCTTTTTAGCTGTTGACTGTACGCTTTCGGAAATTTCTGTATAAAATAAGAATACATATCATTATTACCTTCTTGAATGGATTTGTCGTCCTCGCTGTTATCTTCACTGTCTGTCCCAAAAAGTTCATAACTCGAATACTTCCGAGGGGGAGCCGGAGCAATAGATGTATGCTTGCGCTTTTTCGACGCTTTCATGCATGCTGTGACAGATGTGCGTATCTTGCTGCCTTGATGCGAAGTTGATGGTTGATCAACCTCGTCTTCAGAATAGTCCGAGGTGGGGTGAGTAGCTGATCTAAAATAATGAATGTAAACATGAATATAAAAATATTTGTAAGTATAAGTAAATTGTGAAAAAATAAGAATTATAATATTGAATAACAACAACTGAATCTATTGAATAGACGCCTAGTGAATTAATGAATATACCTACATTGTTTAAATCGATGTTCGACGTTGATTTTCCGAAGATAAAATCGCACTTCCCCGAACTGGACTGTGACATTTCCAGCCGCATCCTGACTTAAATATACGCAGGGTCACATGGACTACTTACCATATTTGTAAAAAAACAACGTGACTATTGCACACATTGATGCGGAAATGCAACGTCGGCGATAATTCCAATTTTTTAGATCAGTTCCCTAACATTGGCTCCTAACAATAATGTAAAAGGTAATGTTAGAGCGAGACATGGCTATACACAGTGTATACGCTATCCCATTCCCATTTGGTATAAACACATCTAAACATGCACATTCATTCATGTATCACATTGATAACTTGACGCCTCTTGCTAAGAACCCGTTCTCACTATACCTGTCCGGCAGTTCGTCGGGATGGTAATACTGTTGGAAGGGTATTAGCCTGCAGAATTTAATATGAAGCTCTTCACATTAAGTCAAACATTTATGAATATATTCTTTTAAATACTATCTCCAAATAGACGGAGTCGCGATGGGCAGCCCCGTAGCTCCAGTTATAGCTAATATTTGGATGGAGTTTTTCGAAGAAAAATCCCTGGCCACCGCCCGCACCGAAATCAAACTATGGAAGAGGTATGTAGACGACGTATTCTGTGTATTGAGAGGAAACAACCAAGATGTAGAAACTCACCTGTCATATTTAAATGGTATCCATCCAAAAATAAATTTTACCTGCGAGATAGAAGAAAACAGAAGCCTAGCATTTTTGGATGTGAAGATTGAAGTGCGGAGTGACGGTTCACTGAGTCACTCTGTCTATAGAAAATCCACTCACACTGACCGCTATCTCAACGCAACCTCGCATCACCACCCTCGACATCTTAATTCTGTAGTAACTGCACTGACAAACCGAGCCTATGACTTGTGTGACATTGAACACTTAAACCAAGAGTTAGAACATGTTCAGAAAGTCTTACAGAATAACGGATATAGAGGGCAGCTACCATCTAGACACAAATCAAGACACTTTAAAGACACAGTAGACAGGCAACCTGTGTTCTTGCCATACATAAGAGGAGTGACAGACAAGATCTCAAACGTACTTCATAAATACTCACTTAATACTGTCTTCACTCCATTAAGAAAAGTAACACAATGTCTACGATCTCCAAAAGATAGTTTCCCAATGGAGAAACCGGGTGTCTATAAGATTGACTGCAGCTGTGGCAGTTCATATATCGGCCAAACAAAACGTACCATAGCGTGCCGAATGAAGGAACACATAAAAGCGGTCAAAAACAACGACAAACGGAAATCGGCAATCGCGGAACATTTGTTGGAATCAGGTCTCAATCACTGGATTGAGTTTCACAACCCTCAGATCATTTCGACAGAACGCCACTACATACCAAGAATGGTCAGGGAAGCGATTGAAATTACAAAGTACAAAAATTTCAATCGTGAGGATGGGTTTAAATTGTCAAGTGTCTGGAATCCAGTGATTCGTATGTGCAAAAACCGGAAAAAACAACAAACTGCTGTGTCGCGGTCAGATACTGTTAGTGTTGTGTGTCGAGAACAGGTGCGAGAAAATAGTGAGTTTGTAGACAATGGTACCGACGCGTGCAATAAAAGACTGCGAAAGAGGGTAGACCGATA
This sequence comes from Anania fuscalis, assembly GCA_950371115.1. Classification (NCBI taxonomy): domain Eukaryota; kingdom Metazoa; phylum Arthropoda; class Insecta; order Lepidoptera; family Crambidae; genus Anania; species Anania fuscalis. Next base: position 16,446,207 of record OX493326.1, on the reverse strand, counting down.
TGTTTGCCCTTAACAACTTTCCCGCAAGATCTTCAGTTACTCCGTGATCATGGCGCTTGCAACAGTGCCGAAATATCGGGAACTCAAAAATAAGGTACATGGTAGCAATCCCGTAACAAACTATTCTAAACATTTATGAAGTCTGAACCAAACCGAGTCGGTTTTTGATGGATAAATCTAATGTTAACACCTAGTCCCGACGATCGGTTTCCGACACATGTATAGTGAGAAGACGCCTTAAGACCTTGCCGTCCTTATTCTATCACCACTCGCCGTCCGTATTCTATTTCGATGTTTGAGTAATATTTAATTAATACCTAACTGAGATTTAAATTCGTTTACAAAAAAATATGCTTTAAGAAGTTACTTTGAAGAAGCTAGATTGACTGAACCTAAAAAAAGCGGTTAATGTATAAAAAGTCGGTAACAATAAGTAAAACAACTACTTGAAAGCGTCCGTCATCGTGCGCACATCTCCCAAGACTTTTTTTTTACAATGACGGTAAGTACAGTCTGCAACTGCGTCAGTAAATTGTAGTTAGTATTATAATCTAATTGTGATATTTATAGAAATCAGTCTACTTAATAGACATTGTTCTATTATTGTTTCATTAACTAACTCTTTATAAAATAAAGTGCTTTTTTTTGCAGACATCTCCAGTCTTTGGTGACTACTCACCAATTCCAGCTGATCAACTTCTTCGACAGAATGTGCTAAACTACTTCGAACGACCGCTTGAAATAGATGAGCGACAGAGCAGCATCGCCACCACTCAAAACAATGAAAACACAAGGAAAAGAAAAGCGAATGATGTTATGTATTCATATATTAAAAAACCATGTAAGGGACCACGATCTAAATTAATAAGACTTCAAATATTTAACACTAAAGAATTAAAGAATCCGGAAAATTTTAAGTGTAGTTGTGAAGCTAGTATTTGCGCACAGTATATAGTTGACTATACATTTTCCGATGAGGTTTATGAGTGTGCTAAAAGCTTACTTCATAGAATTAAAAAAAAATGATGTGTTACTAAAAATAATATCTGATTGACTGTTTTAAATGTTTCTTATAATAATAATAATAATAATAAACGTATTGAACATTGTATTTTCTTGTTTCTTTTCATCTTAACGAATTATATAACTAAAAATAACTTTATCAACAGTGTAGGTAAATAACTTCAAATGTTTGTATGAATAAGGCTTGCATTAATATTCTAATATTCACTTTCGACAGAATCGTAATTGCTAGCATGACTGACCGTGCCTGTAGCAGAAGCTCATCCTACGTAGTCATATTGCAATAACTTTCCTTTTAGGGATTCGTTTTGTAAACATGATAGACACGATTATTGGAATGATAATCTTGGAACCAAATTGATTTACCTACTGTTTATATTATTTCACTTCTTATTTTGATTGATTTTTAATTAATTAATGAAATTTAAATGCTTGTTTTAATAGGAAAAAATTATTATAATTGTATTACTATGTCATGTTAGAAACTGGTTGAAATTAGTGATCGTATAGAAATTAAGTAAATACCTATCTAAAGGCTTGTGAATGTAGGGTTTTAAAAATAATTAAGAATTAGTTGTGAACGTATTTTTTTTATTATAAATGAATATTAGTGGATAGATAAAGTTAAATACATGAAAAGTAAAAATTAGAGTTTGATTTTTTTAACTCTTGGTGTTGGTTTTTATTTTATTTTAAATTCATTTTAGTTCATTGTTCACACAAATCTAAATAAGATATGTATTTATTCAGACTTGAGTAAGTAAATTAAATGAATACCTAAATGAAACATCTTTTTAATTATAGAGCGTTAAAAACTTTAATAATCATAAAAATATGTTAAAATGTTAATAAATATTAGAATAGTTGAAAACGTGATACGGAACTTTTCCTAATACTTTAAATACATCAATACTTGTGTAAATAATTGAATAGAAGAATAATTGAAAATTTGAATAGATGAAAAGTAGAATGAATAGATGAAAATATGATGTAATGAAAAGTAGAAATTGGGGGTGCTGGATCTCCTATGATCCAGCAGCCCCAATATCCTACTACTACTGTAAACATGAGCTAGTATTACTAAGGAGCAATACTAATCTCAACGCAGTCAAGTTAAACACAGGCGAAGTAGTAGATGATATTATAATTAATAAAGTTATATGGCGCGTCCCACATATTTAAGTATCAGATCGAGAAAGAATTAACCTGTTATAACATTTAGAGAAAGATCGAGCTATTCCATTAGCATTTCGTAATTGGGACTTATATGAATATCCCTTATTACCTAAAACACGTAAACATACGTGGTCCATCAAAACTTCATCACAAATAGAGAAACCACGATTTGTTGTAATTGCCTTACAAACTGATCGCAAGCATAACAGTCAATTGTCAATGGCTGAGTTTGACCACTGTCACGTACGTGATGTAAGAGTTTATTTAAATTTATCATATATCCTTATGAAGGACTGAACGTGAGTTTTTCCGAAGACAAGTTTACTTTATTATATGACCAGTATGCAAGATTTCAACAGTCGTATCACGGACGTCGACCAGAGCCGTTGATGAGTTTGAAAGAATTCAAAGACATTGCACCCTTATTTGTAATCGATTGTTCGAGGCAACACGAAACTTTAAAAGGTTCGATCGATGTTAGAGTGGAAATTGAAACAGATCAAGAAATACCAGATCATACAGCTGCTTATTGCCTGATTTTAAACGATTGTATATTTGAATACAAGCCTTTAAGTAATATTGTAAAGAAACTATCATGAATGAAAATACAATAATCATAGATCTTCAAGGATTTAAAAATAGTTTAAACGAATTTATAGTGAAAGAATTTGCTATAGCTACGCAAGAACATACGCACATATTTTTGATAAAGCCTCCATACCCGTTCACTTCATTATCTGTTGAAGAGAAAAAGCAAGTTTGCTGGATCGAGAAGAACAGGGGTTATCGATGGAGTGAAGGATATATTGACTACAGAGAATTTCAAAGAATTATCAAGCCTTATTTAAAGGGTAGAAAGATTTTTATAAAAGGAGATGAAAAGATTAAATGGGTGCAAGATCTATGTGATGGTGAAAATGATATTGTAGAAATAAGTAATTTAGGCGCTCCTAATTTAAGTACTCTTTGTAAACTTTATTGTTTAGATAATTCAATATTATTTAACTGTTTTACTCATAAGAAAATTTGCGCATTAAAAAACGTAATTTGTATAAAGAAATGGTGCGCTGATAATAATGTAATTGCATGATTTTAAATAAAATACATTCAAATAATACTTATTATCTTTTTTAACGATCTTTCAATAAAAAACTAACTAGATGTAGATTTTGAATAGCTATTTGAGGAGATAAAAAAACACTTCTAATTTTATGATCTTTATTATTTATAAACTTAAACAAAAATTGGCTCACTTAAAGACTAAAAACTATCACTACACAACTTTTTCGATATTTTTCTAATCACTGTATCAGTCATATCCATTATTTCATCATTTGGTTCCGTTACTACATATTGTGCACTGAGCACAACATTGTCACCACTTTCACTGTGTTCGTCCGATTCCCGTGCCGTTAAACAGGAAGGCTCACTAGTCAGGTCACACACTCTTATTTGAATAAGTTTTATGCCTCTAGCTCGCTCCCTGTTGATGACGTAGGATTTTACAGAGCTACGTCTCTTCTTTTTAGTATTCTCGGTCTTCCGTCTAACTTTCTTTTCTCGCCTTGTCTGAGACTCGCAAGTTTGGTTTCCGTCCACAACATCTTGACAAGCTTGTGTTAATCCCTCCCAGGGATCGTAGGTAAACTGAGACAGCATGATATTCATATCATTGGAGTTTTGCATCATCTGAAAAGTAAAAAGAATTATTAGTGGTTATCATTGAATTAACAAATGTACCAAACTAATTAGATATTTAAGAACTTGATATACTTACAAAATAATTTAGTAATATTTCGCTGGTCTGAAGGCATTCAGTGATATGGAATGAATGAGCTCTCATTGCTTGGTGAAATATAATAAAAATATGTTTTATTTAGGTCGCAAAATCGTTGACTTTGCAAAATGAACGGATGTCATGTATCAACTTATTACAAATTACATTATTACGTCCAATTAGGTTATTAAACTTTGAAAGGTTAAATTCACAAGTATTTACTAAATGTTATTTAAATAGGGATTTTAAAGAAAACCATAAATAAAATGTAAAATAATATTTATTTATTTATATTAACCGTCATTTATAACTGAAAGTACATACTATTATGGATATGCTAATACACTTACACTACAAATCTTATCAAAAAATCTGTCATTAATAGTTACTTAAGGATAATGATTAAATCTAATATGATATAATTTATTTCAGCATAATGTAAATATAATTATTAAATTAAAGAATTATGCCCCCATGCCATTGTGGAAATTTTGTTTGACATTATAAAACGTTTGTCATCCGCATTTGACAAAGCGATCTTATTTACTATTTGGGTAAAAATATTATGCTTAATACATTTAAACAAAACATTTTTTCTGCGCACTATTTTATCCTTCAGTAATACGTTACTATAATCAGATGCTTCCAAATTCTTTATCACGTTTTTTCTAATCCCTTTTGCCTTTTTGATTACATCAGATTCAGTTTTAATGCAGTACAGTTTTGATCTCAAGCCTACAAATTCAGTCATAATACGACCACCAAGCTCATCTTTGAATAGACCAGGTATCTTTTTGTTCTTAATAGGAAGACCATACTGGTTTTGTGATGCATAATTCAGTAATTATGCATCACAAAACCAGTATATCGAAAAATTGTAAGAAATGTTGTTTTATGTCTTGATATACATCTTTGGTTTGTATTTCATAGATAAAGCTATCAGTGTCTGTGTAGCATAATTGAACTCTATCTCCGCAGTGAGGCTTTATTACAAAATAATGAAACTGGTACATGTGGCTTTTAGAGAGCTCTAAAACAGCAAATCCTACGTAAATTAGTTTATCTAGTAAAATTCTTTCCGTTTTTATTTGAACAGCCACTAGGTTTTCGGAAAAAATGGTTGCACTATGAAAGTTCGGTCGTGAAATTAATTTTGCTGCAGAGATAGATCGATTCTTCCGATTGGTATCGTCTTGCCATTGATTCACTAATTTTATGTTTACTATACGCTCAGTATCTTCCAAAGTTTTTCCAAAAACAGAATTATTTATGAGCTTAAATAAATCCTGCTGGAATGGTGTAACTGCTTTTTTTCTCAATTCTGTATTAAGATTGATATATTCTGCTAAAAAATTACTTTGTTTAAAAGTAACAACGCGATGTATTTTTAGTAAAATTAAACCATGGCTTCAACAGGTTTTTAAATGAACGTAGTGTATTACGTAATTGTATTTTGAGTATAAGTTTGGTACTAATTTAGAAGTTTTACCGCCTGGCGGTATAAATTTCTCGGCGCAAAAGGGATAGTCGTTATGAGTACAATGCAATTCTTCGGGGTATAATAAATCAACTTCTAGTATAAATCCGGATTCTGCATCGTCCGACACGTTCATGATTTGTAATCAATCAATTTCGTGTTGTTCTAAAAATCTAAAATTCGACACCGGCAAAGACTGAGACATGCTGTAACCATAAAGATTATTGCAGTCGATATATATGAAATAAGAATCCGATTTAGTTTCATCATAATTATCCATGTATAAGTTGTTTGCCTTGGCAAGTCTGTTAGAAAAAAGACAAATTCCACCCCGTACACCTTTCTGTACAAGACGTATAATTTCTAAGTCAGACAGTAGCTCTAACTCTACTCCTGTTTTTAGCAACATCGCGTCAAATGATAAACTCGGTGCTGTTAAGTAAAATGCTGGATCTAAATGATAATTTCGTTTACATACCGCTCTAAATTTTTCAAAGATATCTGTTAACAAATAAACATCTGTTTTTAGATAAAGATCTGTATATTCTCCCATATTCGCAATGTTAAAAGTATTCCAGATCAATTGCGCATGCATGTAATCTACATTGCTGATACCTTCATCGGTCAAAGTATTATAAAAACTTTCCTTGGGCGGCAGATGTTTTTCAGAAAACGATTTCCAAGATTTTATATGGTCGTAAGGATAAACACCCTTACGAGTCAATAATTGAAATTCGTTTTCAATAGTAAAACACCGCCTTAAGTGTACGAAGTCTGTTTTGTCTAAACCGTTTCCTAATTTTTCTAAACTTGTACCTAAAAACTTAAAAGAATCTACAAATCTTATTTGAGCTAATTTACCATCAGGCATCTTTAAAAATATTCTTTGTTCTTCGGTATTACTTTTATGGGACCCGAACTTTCAGCCAATTCTTTAATGAATAGATGACAATCGTAGCCCGCTAAATTATGGAAAAAAACGGGAACTAGCTTAGGGAGACTGTACTGCAAGTTGCAGTGTTGGTGAGCAGCACCACGATAGTGATCTGTCAAGTGACAGTGGTCCCTTACTTTATTAAATAGCAATAGATTTTTGCAAATGTGACACACATTGGCTTCAGCATGCCTTTTAGCATCATTTTCATTAAACACCATTGACACCACAACGTTCAAAATGCTATAAATATTTTCTATATCTTTATAAAGACATTTAAGAAACTTTTGAACACAGTCACGTCCGCGATACAAAGCAAATCGATTAAGTTTGCTATCAAATGAGCAAACTATGTTATAAGCAAAAGCCGCTGGAATGTGTTGTTTTTTTATTTAATGTAAAATTGTGTAAAGGGCTAGGCTCACAAGTGGTTATTGGTTTAAGTAAAGTTTCAAAATCTGCATACACTACGAATGGAATATCTTGTTTCCAATGGAAATTTTTCAAATGAAGATAACTGCCCTTTTCTGGAAGCACAGTGGTTACGCCGCTACAAACATGATTATCAAGTTTGTCTTCAGATGAAAAGAAAAGTAAACAGTCATCACAAAAGTATATTTTATTATGATGCTTTGTGATTTGAGCACGAACAAGACGTGATAAATTCTTTATTAAAACATAGTAAGATTTGTTTCCCTTTTCAAGTAACAATAAATTGATCCTAGTTTTCCTTTTGAACTCCGACCTATAAATCGGTCCTACAATGCGTTTTTTTTTAATGGAATATACATTGATGCTCAAATTTCCATTATTATTTTCAAATGTTTTAATATCTGTAAAAGTAACAGGAAAGTTTAAATCATTTGTATTCAACACATCTTCAAAATAAGGATATGATGCCGTACGATCTCCGTTGCATTTAGCCGAATAAAGCGCTGCAACCACGCTCCATAAAAAACAAAAGTTATCATTTTTTATATATAATGGTAAATCAACGTATGATGAACCTGCTCCACTCAACGGATCGAATTTATTGATATTAATTTCCACATAAATGTTATTTAAAAAGGCCCAACCACTGTCACGGTCCTGAAACTCTTCAACTTTTTTACATAATGTCCTAACGATAAAGTCGAATATCTGGTCATACTCAAAGTTACGATATATGATCAAATTCTTGGTCGCAAATGACTTTATATCTTGAGAATCATTTTTTAGTAAAATAAAATTAGCAAAATACTCTACATTAATTTTTAAACTAGTGTACTTGTTTAATGATTGTTCTATGAGACCTAACAATTTTGTGCGTATACTATTTAAGAACATATCAGGTAAAGTAGAGTCATGTCCCTCATTTGATAGTATTCTATAGGAAGCGATACGGCCTCTTAATGCAGAGGAGACCCTAACCACTCCATCCTCTACTGGAGCCACACATTTATTTTTGTGCGCATTACTCCGCAAATGACCTACCCAATGCGTGTTTTCCACGCGTGTAGAACAAGCAGTACAAAAAGGCATGATTTTAATACTACCTACCTTATGCTGAAATAAACTCTTTTAAAGTTACAAGTTAATCGCACGTGCAGTTAACCGTAATAATGATTATAGTGAACTAGAACTAAAACGAATTAATTACTTACTAAAATTAATGTTTGTGTAAAAATAAGTAAGAATAGATTTACCACATATTAAGTCTTTTTCACATAACGTGTGAACTATGTATCTACCGAGAGCTTACTAGTTACTACTAGTACTAGTTAGGTACTACTTGTAGACGCTAAACCTTTAATACCAGTTACTTACCTTTAACCAACTAACCAGTAGGCATGGACGATATCATGAGGAGCAGGTGAAAAATCATATGACTTGAAAATCATTTGTCACACCTGCTACTTTTTGTCATATTGACTGCTACAAATCACAGACTGTGAAATCATATGTCATGCGCAAATTTCTTTTCATTCGTTGATGACATGTAGCAGAGCGGGTCTAGCGAGCGCAGGCCTTGAGCGCGCGAGCGAGTAGGAATGATTTGCTACAGATGCGTGTTAGAAAAAGACAAACATGCTGTGCTATTTTTTATGCCATCATAGGTGACGAACGATAACGATACTGAACATTTTAAGAGCTGTAAACTTATGACCGTAAAGTTTAGATTCGTTTGTCATGATTTTTGTTACGAGTGGCAGGTTGAAACCTTCTAGTTTGTTGAATTTTATGCTGAGCGCCGTAAGGTTTAGATTATCTTGTTATGATTTTATAGTAGGGAACGTCGAGCTCGTTTTGTTTACAATGAAATTTCGTTTTATGTGTGAATTATGATTTTATGATGTTGTTTTTAAATTCAATAGTCGCCCGGTGAGGACTGATAGGTGCATACGCCAATATAAAAATAAGTTTACTCACACATTCAGGATTTAAAAAAAATTCTTATGAAAAATTTTACATTGTCAGTCCCAAGCCTGTACAAGTATGAGGGGAAGTTAATTGTTTAAAAAAAATGCTTAAATAATACACACAAATAGCACATTACGTAGCGCACGAACTATATATGACATTTCATAAAAAAGTAGCAAAGTAGCAAGGAGCAACTGTTCACAATAAATGATATTTCATTTTAAGTAACAAATAGCAAAAGTGTCACATTATGACACTGCGACAAAAAATCATTGCCAATGATTTATCACAGGTGATTTTATATGACAAAAAATCATCATTTTGTCATATGACAATGACTCAAAAATAGCAATCATTGCCATGCCTACTAACCAGTTTTTCGCTTGCTTGCCTACGTATTTCAATGTTATAATTTACCTCTATTATTACCTTTGAACCAATTGAAACCAATTACTAGAGTCTTACCTACTTGATATGAGGTTAAATATACTTACGAAACTAGAAGGAAATGTAACGACATACTATCTATTTAATATTTTATTACTAAATAACTAAGAACTATTTAAAATTTATTTTATTGGAATAAAATACAGGCTCTTGGTCTTCAAACAATTTCTTAATTGTCTTCATCAACCTCTGGAGATCATGCCATTCCGAAGTTCCGGTGTTTAGCTGAACCTTCGCGGTGAGCAACGCCTTCTTGTAGCGCTCCGCAGGCGACGCCTTGAGCGCGTCGCTGGTGTTGTAGGCGCGCACCTCCACGTAGTACGCGCCGTCGAGCGGAGCGGAGCGCCGCACGCAGCCGTTAGCTACCTTGGTGGTCAGGCTGCTGTCCAGGTGCTGATTAGCCGTTGTCCGACGCTGAGAGTTCTCGACCGCGACACTCTCGTCCTCGTCAGATAGCAGTCCGAAGAGATCCTTGGACCTCTTTGATGGAGCTCTGAAAATAAAAAAATAATATTTGCATTTTTTTTGTATAGAAGCCCGAGCCTCATTCATCCTCATCTACAACATTCAGCTTCAATAGACAGTATTCAACCAACACTTACACACACACACACACACATACCATTAAACAAAAGACTTACCGAGATTTAGACGCCGGTTTCTTTTTCGGTACTGCCGGCCGAACAGCTTCACACTCAGAGTCTGATCTGTTGGGACAAAAATATATTAATTATTTGGCAGGATGCAATCGCATCTGTGATCTTAAATTTTTCTTGTCTCAAAGTTACCTAGGTACTTGGGATGTGAGCGTTAAAGATAAAAAATGTTGAACTGAATAGTGATAGCAAGAAAATTGATGCACTATAGCATACCTTAATGCGGTTGGCGAAGTCTTCCTCTTCTTAGTATATTTACGTGGGACAGAACTGGAGGCTGCGCTCCCGCCAAGTAGTGATTCAATCTCGGAGTCAGACCTGTAAAGATGAAGGATATTTTAAAGTAACACTATTAGCATGATACCTACGTGGTTAACAACTATACAATGAGACATAAACCCAAGTTCACCAACTGACGTCTAAATTTAACCAGCTGTTTAAATCTTAAACGAACGTTTGATAGTATTTTCACGAAGCACTAACCATCGATTAAGATTTAACAGACTTTTTATATTTGAACATCTGTTGGTGAACATGGATCTTAGAACGATGTTGCTGGCAGAGTTGAAGGAGGATGGATGGCTGCCTTACGGCAATGTTTAAGATACTGAGTGACATGGAAGGAAATATACAATAAAAACTTACATAATTTTACCTTGTTGATAGAGTGGAGATTCTTCTTGCAGCGGTTCTTGAGCACTTAACACTAGCACTTGAGCAGAAATTAGCTGTAGATCACTTGTTGTAGTAATGTGGTGACAATCACCAAAACACCCTTTTTTATAACGCAAATATTGTTAAGTTTGCTAAATTGCATAGGGTTTACAACGCCGCTGAACACCTTTGTTACTATGGGTGTAGAATAACATTCCCAATAGTAGCAATAATAGTTTTAATTTAATCAAATAAGGAACAATTAGTTCTACTTGATATTTTTACCCAACTACACCAGAAGGAGGGTTATGTTAATTTATGATACTTTTTTAAAATGACTGCTCGTGCAGAGTAACTTTGGCGTTTGTTAATAAACCTATAAATACTTTTAACGATATTCATAGGCTTTTCTATAAAATTTGACAACTATTAAAATTATTTGGAGAGAATAGTTAGATTTTTAGGAAACTTAATTGATGAAAAAAAAAAAGTATATCCAGAATAATTTGTTTTCTATTGTTTGAAGATTGTTTTAATATGACTGCAATTAAAAAAATGCTTTCACATTTAAATGTTCTACGCTTTATGATCACTATCATAAAAAGATGTAAATAATTTCTGACATAATAAGTTAGCAGATTACCACTCATAATTCCCTTAGTCTACGGAACTCTAAAATAGAGATATTAAAAACATTTCATTTTTTTAAACAGAGCGCAAAGGTTTATCTAATATTTTCCCAAGCTAACATGATTTGTACCAGCCCTATTGCTTTACAAAATCAAGAATTGCAACCATGCGGTTTCGCAAACACATGGCATGTTTGGTGACCTAAATTAAATACTTACGAAATTTTCCATTTACTAAAATCAAACTTATTACTTTATTATTATTCGAAAATAACTATTTTAAGGCATTAATGTATTAAACCTTATTTTGACCCAAACAAAATATACTTTTAACTAAACAAAATTACATCCTTATGTAATTTAATATACAGGTACTGATTTGATCATAAAATTTTATATGAAAGAATAAAATATTAACTTGAGAAAACACCTTTTTTATCATACAATTAAGTTGAACAGTTTGATTAGGACATTACAAATTTAAATCGATCTGATATTTCATCATGAAAAACATTATTCATGAATGTACGTTAAGCTATCAACCTATTGAGGGTCTCAAATCTGATGCCGATGGCAGTTTAAGCAGTTTTATATAGAATGACACCAGGGATGTTTAGTTAGTCTATGAATGTCTTAACTTTAAGTACACATTAAAACGTTATGGGTTGTGAAATTGCTCATGCACTTTAATAGGTGATTTCGCTTCATATAAACGATATAAGTATATCAAAAAAAAAATTGCTGATATTTGGTATTCATCTCCCCAAGGTACCTAACCAAAGGTCAGTTCGATTGAAGGTCCTACAAAGAACTTAACTGCAAGCAACTATTATTCTGTGCAATAGTGCCTGCTCGTAAGCTAATAAACACTAATCCATATAAACCTTATCATACAGTAATAAACAAAATATTACTGTCGTAACATTGCTCATACAATGTGGTAGGTGTTATTAATAATTATAATTTATTTATAATTGAATCAAATAAATCTAAAAGTAAACTAGCCGTGTCGCCGACTAAGCTTAGTCGACTCAAATAAAAACTGTTATTTTAATTTTAGGTAGCATTTATCTGAAACGCTTTAAAAACAGATAAACATGATTTTTAATTTGGGTTCATATTTTTGCTTGATTTAATTCTGAAATATCATCACCACCACAAGGTACATAAATACTTTCAAAAACCTGAGGTTAAAAACAAAACGTTCTGTATTTACTATCATCTTATAGGTCAAATTCTAATACTTGAGAACTTAGGAAAAAACCATCAGTTTGTATTTATATTATGTATCGCATACATGCTAAAGCTTAGTAGTTATAGAAGGTACCTAAATTAAAATAGAATGGACTTTATACTTACATATTTAATTAACACTTAGGGACTCGCGCCTTAATTTGTAACACAAACACTCGCTACCGGGTACAGCGGACCCACTACAATATCACGTGTTTATTTCAAAACCGCTCAATTAAAGTGGTTGATATATTTTAAAATCGTTATAAAGGTTCAAAATAAAAACATATATTTATTAAAAAAACGAATATTTATTGTTTTAACTCAACCATTAATCCGTACAAAAATATAAGGAATTTTGGCTCATTTTTATGACTAAACATAGACTAATTGTTATAAATTCTGTAACTATCTATTTTAAATAAAATCTTCTAAACTTTATTATACTACTAGAATGTATCTACTAAGACAAAATAACAATGAGAGATCAATCATCATAGGAACAAGCAAAATCAAATTTGAAAATCCACTAATTTTAGATTATTACCTTCGTTGGTATTAAATCACTTTTCAACATAGTTTTACATCTTTCCACATCAAACTAAGCTATAAAAATTTGCACAAATCTGTTTCATGTGTTCTCCACAAATTGGTGTATTACATGTTGCGCAAAAAACCTTGGTTTTCCTATCTTACTTCCAGTTACATAGACCGTAACGCACTTTTCGTCCACTGGTTGGTAAGAGTGCGGATGATGCTGCAGATGGTTCCACTTTTGGTATTATGTTTTTGATACGGGTTTTGATGTGCTGTGGAATATTAGTGACAGAAAATCTGACACCAAATGACGTTCAATCAAAGAAATAGCCAACGTTTTGATAAAAAAGTAAACAAACAGAAATAACAAAATGGGAAAAATCACTTACGTATTTAGTCGCTACCGGGTCCAGCAGACCCATACGCACATTTCACGTCCGTAGCACTCACACTTAGCACGCTAACTGACGGCTCAGACCGCCATCTACCGCCCCACACTATGGTCGAAAGGTACTAAAAGCGACAACGTTGCAAACTTCGTGTTTTTTAAGTTGTTCAACAAAATACAAGGGACTGGGTCTACCAGACCCATTAGCGAGTCCTTAAGTGTTAAATACATTTAAACAATTAAGTTTTTAATATAATATCATATTGCAACGACTAGATTTATCCAATGTATTTTTAGTGATTGATTATTATTTATCGATTACAATAGAACATCAGAAACAAGCGCGGTGAGGCACAAATATTAGGTACTTTTAGCATGGTGTCATGTAGCATTTCCTGCGCGTGACGCCACGAATTCACGAGCATCGGGAGCTATGTGCGAAATGCTGAATAACTTGTAATTTTGTAATACACAATTATAATAAACACTATCCATTTAAAAAACTCAAAGCAATCAGATAATTGGCTGTTTACTTCTTTAGTATAAAATTTAATATTTTTCAATCATAAATGTAAATACTGCCAAAATCATTATTTTCTTTCCTTTGTCAATGGCCTCAATGGGTGCAAGGATGTATCGCGCAGTGCGTAATGTTTTAAGTAGTATGGAATTGGGCTATTCTAGATCATCTGGAGTGAGTTCCAGCTTTAGCTGGGACGAACGACAGATGATATAGAATGCCCAATTCCATACTACTGGTCTTTGCCTGGCATTTGTTACTAACAAACTGACTGATGCATCGGGCATTTTCTAATATGAAATGCAAACGCTCGGTCGGTTGGATCGGGCATTTCAGTCGATCCGACCGATCATCATTTGACATTAGTAGCATCGTAAACCCTTCCCCGAAGTGTATCAATTTCTCTAATGGGAGGAATGACTTGCACAGGTTTGTCTATTTGCTTTGTCACCTTCCATAAAGAGTAGTCTGTACTACGGTCACTGGTCAAATGCTCAATCAATTCTTTACAATTTTCAAATTTAAAGTTTTCATAATGACTAAGGTTATTTCTTACAATAACGGCGCTACCACCTCTAGCACGGTTGTTGGAGTGCAGTGCATGATAGACGTCGTATCCTTTGAATGTTATATGAGATTGTTTGGTAAAATGTGTTTCTGATACAAGGCATATGTCAATGTTTTGTGTGACTAGAACTACTTGCAGCTCATTTTGGTCTCTGAGTAGTCCATTGGCATTCCAAGCCATAATTTTTAAGTTGTGAGTCATTTTTTAGGTTTTGATGCGCAGTTTTGGCACTGTTTTCCAGTTTTTTTAGTCGTTCTTCAAACGAAGACATATATTTTAGGATTTGATCTAATTTCGCAGCACTATCGGGGGCGGGGGCAAGATCAATCAACATCTGTATTTTAATAAATACTTTGATTGGTAATTCCCCTACTCCCAGCATCTGTCCGATGCTGGGTTTGGTGAATGGTCTAAGGAGGAGCGCAGGTCGCAGAGATCCCGTAGACAAGGCCAGTGGACTATCCTTCCCGAGGTTGCTGCCCGTTCTTGGCCAATTGCCTTAAGCTACTGGTATAACAGAAACCTCTGGCCGAACCCCAATATATCCTTACCCCCAGTCCCATCCTAACTCCCTCTCCAAACCGGCATAGCCGAACCGTGGCGGCGCAAAACCACACACGGGCATCCGTAAGCCCAGAAGGATTAAATCCCTCCTGAAAGCACGGCCACAGCACCTTGGGAAAGTGCTGTGTGTTTATTTCCCGAACCCCCCCCCCCCCGTTTATGACATGTACGAGAATAAAAATGAGATTATGTCATGCGATCCGGCTAACGCCCGGCGCTTGCAGGTACCCGGGCCTGCGAGTGTGAAATTTGTTACCGAAGGCCGCGCAGGGGTGGACGACCAGGCCCCCGCGTCGGCGAATGTTACTGGCGCTAAACCACAAACAGGACCAGGCTCCAGCCTGGACCTGTCAGGCCTCGCAGAATCCATACCTACTGGCACAGAATCTGTGCCACCACAACACCAGTGGACCGTAGTCGCCCACAAGCGCCCCTTGAAAAAGGGGAAGGCTGGCTCAGCGGCTTCACCACACAAACCAAACTACACACCAAACCAAGGGCCAACGGGACAACCGGAACGTAGTCGCCACAACCGGCGCGCGGAAAGGAAAACCCGGAAGCCTATTACCAAAGCGGCAGCCGACGACGTAGCAGCGGAAACGCAGCGCGAATCTGCGCCGCCCACCTCCACGGAGGTGGCAGCGGCACAGACTATACCGGCTCCGCCGCCACTTCCACCACCAACACTACCACCACCACCACCACCACCACCAGCACAGTCGAAAAGGAGAAGAAAGCCGAGAGGTCATCGTAGCCGGATACATGCTGCGAATGCTTCCCCTGCTCCTGAAAAGGAGCAGTCTGGGCCTGGGGATCGCCCGGGTGAGCGGACTTCCTCGAAGCGAGCTCGCCTGGACGAGACTCAGTCACCCAGGGGAGAAGCCAAACGCGCAAAAACCGACAACGACGACGACGACCAAAGCGGACGATGAGCTACGCAGATGCGAATAAATCGCATCTGAGAGTAGCGGTTACCACCGTTCCGCCGAGGGACCTCTCGTCCGCCCAGGCAGATCAGCTCAAGGAGACTATCGACGATAGAATCCTGCAGGCTGTTCTGTCTCCACCATCTCCGAGCGCGCAAGCTCCTTCCTTCCGCGGACGCCCCTTCCTTCTGGATGGGGCACTAGCGATGTGGTGCGAGGATGCGAACGCTCTCGGCTGGCTGGTCGACAGGGTCAAAACCCTGCCATCACCTATACCGGGCACCACTCTGACTGTTATTAAACAGTCAGAGATGAAGAAAAAGCTGAAGGCGGGGCTGCTTGTCCACTCCCGTATCACTGACGCTGCCACACTGCACCGAGTCCTTTGCGCCCAGAACCCGTGGTACAAAGTTGATTCATGGCAGTGTTACTATATGACGGTGGACAACAAGCCTCGAGAGGAGGATTCCAAGGAGAAGGTGATTTACCTTATCCTAGGAATCCCCGAAGACCAGAAGCAGACCATCCTGGAGAGAGATCGCCGAGTAGCCCATATGTCCGGCAGTGGCTACATCCGCTTCTTCTCTCCGGACGAGCCCGCAACAACCGGACAGGAACCGACAGCGACGAGTGAGGCCGCAGGGATAACATCCAACCCAGCGGCATCCACCTCAGCTCCCCAACCGGGTATGAGCGAGATGGAAACAAACTCGGCGCTGCACATTGAGGGGAGCTACAGCGACGAAGATGACGTCCTGCGTAGCCCTTAGCTCCCTCAATGTCATACAGACAAACCTCCAGCACAAGCAGATAGCGGCGGCAACTTTACGCAGAGTGCTGGAGGTCAACAACAAGACCGTCGCTCTGATCCAGGAGCCCTGGATCAGGAATAATAGAGTCTGCGGTCTAAACAACATCGGTGGTAAGTTACTGCTGGACACCTCAGTTGAAAAACCGAGAACCTGCATCTGCCTAATAACGTAACAACAACCTTGCTTAACCAATTCTGTTCTAGAGACCTCACAGCAGTGAAGATATCTACAGTACAACAAACCGTCCTAGTGTTAGCTTGCTGCGAAGCACACGAATGAGACCTGATCATCTCCGCAGACTGCAACGCACATCACCCGCTGTGGGGAAGTAAGGACACAAACAAAAGGGGTGAGTCTTTAGCCGAATATTTACACCAAGCAAACCTAAACATTATGAACAGAGGTATAGAACCCACTTTCGTAAGCTCAAGGTATCAATCTATCATAGACGTTACTTTGGCAACACACGCGGCGGCAGACCTCATTGAGGGTTGGCATGTTGCACTCAGGACACTCTTTAACCGAGCAAAAAACACCAGATCCACTGAAGACTGAGAAAAATACAAAACAGCACCAAAACACTACAAGAAAAGAATCAGATTCCGGAGAACGGAAGGCTGGCATGATTTCTGTAGTACCATTAACTCAACCAACCAAGCCGCAAGAATAAAGAAGATCCTTTCAAAAGGCGATCTCAAACTCCTGGGTTCCCTGAAGAAAGAAGACGGCACTTACACAAACACAGATGAGGAAACCAGTACAGTACTACTGGAAACTCACTTCCCAGGCTGTCAAATAACGTCAGACTATGGGTGGTCTGACGAGCAACACAGCACACCAACAACCCAAGAATGGGAAATTGCAGACAAGGTAGTAACGACAAATAGAATAGAATGGGCTCTAAAGAGCTTTAAGCCCTTCAAGTCGGCAGGGCTGGACGGAATCTTCCCAGCACTACTACAATGGCAGACCAACCAAGTAACAAAACATCTACTACCAATCTACAGGGCCTGCATTGCATTTAAATACGTACCGAAAACATGGAGAGAGGCTAAAGTAGTCTTCCTGCCAAAACCAGGCAAGGAAGACTACACGTATGCCAAAGCTTTCAGGCCCATTAGTCTAACATCATTCCTACTAAAACACTGGAAAGACTAGTAGACCGATACCTAAGGGACGGAGCGCTAAAACGTAAGCAACTACATCCCCGACAACATGCATACAGAACAGGGAGATCAACAGAGTCAGCGCTGCACATGGTGGTGCATAAAATAGAAACGGCTATCACAAATAAAGCCTCAACCCTAGCTGCCTTCATAGACATAGAAGGGGCTTTCGACAAAACCATGCACAACAGCATTAACCACGCCCTACAGAAATACAACGTCGACCCAGTCATAAGAAACTGGATAACGCAATTAATAAGTAAAAGGGCGGTTCAAATAGTGGTGAACACTACCACAAGAGCAAAAGTAGTAAGAGGATGCCCCCAGGGTGGTGTCCTTTCACCACTCCTATGGAACATAGTAGTGGATAGCCTACTGTACAGACTAAACGAAAGAGGATACACTACTATTGGTTATGCAGACGACCTAACCATACTGATTAACGGAAACGCTGAAAATCTGCTCTGCGGAATTATGCGTTCAGCACTTCAGATAGTAGAAAAATGGTGTGACGAGCATCAACTATCAGTAAACCCGAAAAAGACAGAACTTATCCTTTTCACCAACAAAAGGAAGTTACCTACACTACAATTACCAAAATTATTTAACACAGAACTCTCGCTATCAACCCAGGTGAAATACCTGGGCGTTATCCTTGATAACAAACTGAATTGGGCGAGTCATATCGATACAAAAATAAAGAAGGCCTGTATAGCATATTGTCAATGTAGAAGACTAGTTGGTAAAAGTTGGGGTGTAAATCCAAAAATCACACTTTGGCTATACACATCCGTTATCAGACCTTCTATAACTTATGGATCAGTTGTATGGTGGCCCAGAACACAACTGACCACAGTGAAAACAAAACTCCAGAGTCTACAGCGACTAGCGAGCGCAGCAACTACTGGATGCATGAGAACCACCCCATCAGCCGCGCTCGAGTTCCTCCTAAACTTGAGACCGCTAGATCTCATCATACAGGAGGAAGCACAGTCAGCCGCCCTAAGACTAAGAGCAAACGGACTATGGAAACAAAACATAGAAACAACACACAAAGTTCTGCAGGAGGTCCTAAAGGAATTACCACTCCTCGAGGCGCCCATGGACAGAATTCCGTGTTAACACATCTTCGATCGAAGATACAATATCCAACTCACAGAAGAACCAAAAGACAACTCTGGCGTCGATGAAGTTAGGATATATACAGACGGCTCAAAAACGGCACATGGTACCGGAGCCGGCGTCTTCTCGAATGACTTGAACATAAACATATCGACCACACTAGACAAGTTAAACTCCATCTTCCAGGCAGAATGCATTGGTATAACCAAAGCGGCACAGGCGGTTGCAGCCAGAGACGTCCGAGATCTTGGTATAAAAATTGTCTCGGATAGTGCATCCGTACTCCAAGCCCTTCAAAACAATGTCGTAACCTCCGCACTCATACTAGAGTGTCACAATGCACTCCAATCCATTGCAAACACGAATAGAGTAGTTCTGCAATGGATCAAAGGACACAGCAACTCACTGGGAAATGACACCGCAGACGAATTGGCCAAAAGAGGATCGAAGGCAGTAGTCCATGGACCGGAACCACTACTGCCTATACCTCAGGCCCAAATTAAAACGTGGCTGCGTGAAAGAACCACAGGAACACACCATACCGAATGGATGAACAGTGTAGGATGCAGGCAAACAAAAGATGCAATTCCGGCAGCATCAAAAAAGCTTGCCCGCAGCCTCATCAGACTAAAACGGAACGAACTTCGGAAGGTTGTAGGTACTATAACCGGTCATTGTCACTAAACAGGCACCTATTCCACGTAGGAGTAACAGACAGCACCACATGCAGAGGATGCATGGAGGCAGAGGAAACGCCGCGGCACGTGCTCATGGAGTGCGAGAGCGTGACAGAACAACGGGCACGGATTCTCGGGAGCGGAACGGAAGCCTTCAGGAGCCTAAGGGGTCTGCTGAACTTCTGGGATGATTTGGGCTGGTTGGAGTAGGGGAAGGACACAACACGCACAATGGCCCAATCAAGAGGCTAAGTGCGGACACCTCCCAGCTAAACTAACTAACTAACTAACCACCGTATAAAACAAGTACAATTTTACGACACAAATTATTGTAAACGTTTTAAAATGTATCAAATATAATATTTTGTAATGCATTTTTGGTGTGCCGGATTGACATAACAATAAATTTCTTCATATTTTGATTTTATGATGAAACTATTAGAAATGCACTATAAGCACTAAGCCAAGAATACATTTAAATGACATAGGTAGGCAACACAAGCATATTTTGTCTAATCTTAGTGACCATTATATTTGGTCGGATTCGCGCTGACAGTCTGACAGATAGCTAATCCGACCAGAATAACAAACACAAACTTTATTTTTGGTTTCAAACTGTAACACGTCGTTAAATGTTTTTTATTTTTCTTAATTTAAAAAGCATTATTTAATAAGTAAGACTCATTTTCTACAAAAATCTTATTATTATACCACATAACTCCAAATATCGAATTATTTTCAAACGACTTTGCGATCGAGTTACGCAGGACAGTTTTTTAAAATCAATAAGCAAGAAATGATGTTTCATGTGTCCAGCATTTATTTTTCTAAATGTCATAAACAATTGGAATGTTGCAATTTTCTTAGTTTGTCATAAACAATTGGAATGTTGCAATTTTCAATTTTCTCAATTATTAAATTTGATTGAAATAAACATTTTGCTATATTATTGTTCGAAACGTCAGGTTAAATAAAATGTTAATAAACCGCGAAATAATCTGTAAAAGTAGTTTCATTTTAACATTTTTCTGTTAATAGAAACCATGTTTACGCATTAGTTTGCTAAAATTTTTAAATTGGCAAGAGACTTTTACAAAACCGGTTAAATTTTAATACATAGGCATAACACTAGCACTCAGTATAATTCATTCTGATACTCTTCTACAATTGTCTGTGGCCTCGATGGAATCCCGCGATTACGATGTTGTTTCGCGTTAAGGTTCCAATCGAACCTTCGGTCGGGAATCGGTCGGATCCGAACATTTGGATGGTACATTTCGCGCTAGACCCCCTGGTCATCTATTGAGATCCTTACAAGCATCTAACGAATTTTTTTTAGTGATATTTAGTTTCGGTGGCGTTATGTTAAAATTAGGTGGCACAATTTCACATATGTTATGTTTTACCCTAAAGATTAGTATTATCAATTTATTTCGTGTGAAAACTTAAAACAAAATTTGCCATCAAAACTGACAAAAAGTTGCATGTGTTGATATTGACCCTTTTAAACTTCGACTAGTCTGTATAGGGAATGCAAAAATCACCTTCTTTTAATTTTAAACATTTATTTTTAAATGATAATACATGATTCCTTCTATTTTAAATGTTTAGAAGTACACATTAATGTACAACCTTCTATGTCATTATTTAATTTTTCTAATAAACCACATAGTTTTTTTTAATAATAACTAGTGAAATGTCGTGAGACACCGTGAAAAGCGAAGGAACGTCTACTGGCGAAAATGCTCACAATATAAAATCAGATTATTATCACCAAAAGGCTGGCCACATTGCCACACTCTATACTTAGCTAACTACGGTAGTATACCGCAACATTGATTAGAAAAAACGAGGGCTTCGACAGAAACACTTGAAAGATTTCGCCAAATCGATTAGTGGTTGGATAGCTTAGTAGAGGAAACACACGCCCGGTAATCCGAGGTCGTGGGATCGCATCTCACTTGAAGCAGTAACTTTTTCAAGTTTTTTTCAATTTTTACTATGTCTTACTTTTAGATTTGATAAGAAGAACTAACAGTTTTAAATCTTAAGATAAAACAAATAAAAACCGAAACTATTTATAACATAAAATCAGATACTTTATATAAATAACAAAAACCTATAAATAAAATTTAAATTCAATAAAGAAAAATTTCACTTTTAAATTCTAGTATTATTAAAAACCATTTATTAATAAACGTAGCATGGTAGGTAATTTCTAGAAAACAATATTTAAATTTTAGTATTCTGTTCTGCCAAAAATATTTTAATAACTGACAAAATAAACTATAGGGGTTGTCGCTATAATTTATGTATTTTCGTTACCTTATTTATTCCCAGCTAATTTATTATGTTTTTTTTAAATATTCCACGTAACTTGTCAAAATGTAATGTGCGTAAGGTAATAATAATGTGTAGGCGGCGAAAGTTGCGAGAAAATTATTTTACTCTGTCGCCTGGCCGCCTCTTATAATTATTCTACGATCCGTGCTTTACGTTTGTATTTGCTTAATCATGCCACGAGTACATCGTAGTTTGGCGTAGGCTAACTAGATGTCGCGGCGTTATCTCATTCACTACCGCAATCACTTCACGAAATAATGCAGCGGTGAAGAGGGGACGAGAGGCAGCAAAATGCTCAAGGTCATTGGCTAGGGGAACAGCCTTAAGGGCAATCTACATAATTTGGAAATAGGTCGCACAAGAGTACCGTTTTGTGTCCTAACTTCCGCAATTCTAACGACCCCGTCTTTACCGGGTAACAATTTAACTAACCGACCGCGTTTCCAATGAAGAGGAGGCAAATTATCCTCTTTAATCAATACTAGATCATCTAAGCTTGGAGGATCCGTAACCGAAGTCCATTTATACCGCTGCTGAAGAGTATGGAGATATTCAGATCTCCACCTCGACCAAAAGTGTTGAGACATCTTTTGAATTTGTTGGTACCGAGACAAACGATGTTATTTAATTTCCGAATAATCATATTCCGGGAGCGCTATCAGAGTCTGTCCTATCAGAAAATGACCAGAAGTCAATACATCAAGGTCGGCCGAATCCGTACTGAGAGGGCAAAGCGGCCGAGAATTCATTACCGCTTCTACTTTGGTGAAGAACGTTGTAAGCTCCTCAAACGTAAGTTTCGACTCCCCGAGCACCCGTCGTGCATGAGTCTTGGCCGATTTGTCCGCCGATTCGAATAACCCACCTTGATTTGGGCTAGCTGGACTATTGAATAGCCATTTAATATTGTGCTGGACTAATTTCCGTTCAATATCCGAATTATTGTCACGTAAAAACACAAATAATTCCTTCAGGTACTTATCACTTCCCGTAAAGTTAGTACCGTAATCCGACCGTATTAAAGATGGTAGTCCCCTACGAGAGACGAACCGAGTTAAAGTTGCAACAAATGCTTCTACCGAGAGATCCGATACTATTTCTAAATGAACCGCTTTAACTGTTAAACATATAAAAACGCACAAATAGCACTTTTGAATTTTATCATTCCGTAATGAGCTAGTTTTTATATAAAAGGGACCCGCGAAATCTGTTCCGACACCGATGAATAGCCGTACTGCATCTGTGACTCGGTCCGCTGGCAAATCTGCCATAAGAGGTTGCGTTGCTCGCGCACGACTGCGGTAGCATTGCACGCACTTAAATGTGACATGTCGGGTGTTGCTTCGCGCCGAGATGATCCAGTAGCGCCGAGATAATATAGCCGACAAGGCATTTGCCCCGACATGGCAATGTACCTTGTGATAATGAGTTACTAATAATTCCGTAAAAGTACCCTTTGCGGGCAGTAATATTGGATACCGAGCATCGTAGGGCAAGTTAGACGCACCTATCCGTCCGCCGACATGAATCAAATTATCTTTATCAATGAATAAATTCAATCTCCGTAGAGAGTTTTTGATTTGTTTACCCGAATTTAACAACATAATTTCGTCACAGAAATATTCCGATTGCACAAGCCGTATTAAACTTAGTTTAGCGTTTCTACGTTCCGAAACCGTTATGTTACCGCCGTTTCTAGCCGAAGTGTTTTTGCAGTTATTTGTAAACCGTAATACATAAGCAGTGACATTTATTAATTTATCAAATGACCTATACCGATTTAATAACTCGAAATCCGAATCTAACGTGTTTACGTTACATACTTTAGGCTTAGGTTTCAATTCGGACAATAGGTCTGCAGGGAATTCCAAACAATTAATAGGCCAGGTGTCAGCCGGCTGACGCAGCCACTCCGCGCCCCACCACTGCGAGTGCCGCAGCAGCTCCGCCGCCATGCAGCCGCGGGACGCGACGTCCGCGCAGTTTAATTCACCGGGGACGTGACGCCACTCAATATTTACTTTAGACGACATTATATCCGAAACCCGATTGCCCTCAAAAACCTGTAACTTATGAGCTGGCGTCCGAAGCCAAGCCAAAACAATAGTGCTGTCGCACCAACCGACTATGTTATCAAACGTAATATTATCCTTCATTGAATCGACAATATTAGCGATAAGCGTAAATAACAATTTCGCACCGTTTAAATCTAATTTAGATATTGTTAGCTTCGACTTCAATGGGGCTACCCTAGATTGAGTAGTCGCACGAGCACACTACCATCCGTCATCTCGTTATGAAGATATACAGCCGCCGCGTAGCCCAAAAGTGAACCGTTACAAAATCCGTGAAGCGTGTACCGTGCTTCTCCGTCCGTTTTAAGACACCGAGGTATTGATACTTGTTGCAATTTAGGCAAATCACCTGTTATTTCTCGCCACTGAGTAACGAGATTCGCGGGAGCAGGAGCGTCCCAATCAATGTTTTTTGAATTATCCGAGGTAGACAACAACGATTGCAATAAAACCTTAATTTTAAATACAACGGGACTGATCCATCCGAGAGGATCGTACAATCAAGCGGTAATCGATAGAATTCCGCGTCTAGTTACCGAATCATCAGTAGGTAAATTGACATGGTATGTAAAGTTGTCCGATTTAGGTTCCCACTGAATCCCCAAAACCTTTATGAATCCTGAACAGTCAGAGTCTAAATCGTCAAATCGCCGAGGTGATTCTAAGTGCTCCGAGGGTAAACCTTTAAGCAACTCCGGGGCATTACTAGACCACTTTCGTAGCACATAGCCGGCTGAGCTCATGAGCTCTACTAGTTCGTCCTTAATCTCGCGCGCTTCAAGAATACTGTCCGCACCTCCGTTAAGATCGTCAACATAGCTATTTTTAAGTGCCGCTCGCGGCTTGTCTGCCTCGTTGTCGCAAGCCAGCTGATGCAAGCATCGTATTGCAACAAAGGGACTAGACTTCAATCCGTATGTATTAGTCGTTAACTCGTATGTAACGGTTCCAAAGGCGACGATCGCCACAATATTAATTGGTACCTGCGATCATGCGGATGTACCCAAGTCTGTCTGAACATCATTTTTATGTCACTAGTAAACACAAACCGTGGAACTCTAAAGTTCATTATGATATTCGTAATATCCTTTTGTAGTCGTTCACCCGTATACAAACAGTCATTTAAGGAAACGCCGGAACTAGTTTTCTCACTGCTGCTAGCACTACGCGAATTTTACTAGTATCGCCCGATTTTTTAAAAACGCCGTGATGAGGTAAGAAGTAATGTTCCAAGCCATAATTACAATCAAACTCTGAAATAGTCATGTCACCGAGCTCAATATACTCATTAATGAAATCTACATATTTTTCCTTAATTCCCGAGTACGCTGCATACGTTTTTCAAGTGTCATAAATTGCTTTAAAGCCCGTTGTCTGGATTCACCTAATCGCAATCTTTCATTCTCTGGTATTAATGGGAGCCGTACAATATATTTTCCGTCCGTACCACTAGAAACCGTTGAAACAAATAAATGTTCACATTCAATATCCGCCGGGTCCTTAATTTTATTGTGAGGTAGTTCCTCACACCGCCAAAATTTTTCAACCGTTTCTAAAAGTGTCACACCCGAATTATAATTATTTAATAAAGATCTCTCTGACGTATCTAGCGATTCTGAACGAATAGGGCCGAAAACTGCAAAATTAAAAATTGTTCCTAACGCGTAGGGTCCGATGGGCCGCAAAGTTACCTTTCACCGTTAAAAATTTGACCCAAAACTTCACTACCAAATATCAAATCTATTTCCGTAGACTTAACGGAGCCTGTATCCGAAATATAATAATTATTGCATTTTAAATTCAATTTGTTTGCTTAATAAGAAGTAGGTTTCTTTAAAACCGCCGCCGTGACCGATAACAAAGGATTTTCCGAATTTTCCGGCCGAAAATTAAGTAAAACAACATGATGACTGCCGCTAGTCTATACGCCGCCGATACCTACTAAATTAGTACGACTGTAATGTCGTTTTAATCCGAGAAGAGTAACTAAATCACTTTTAACAATAGACACCTGAGAACCGAGATCTAGCAGGGCCCTTGTCTTTATAAATTGATTTTGACAATTTTTCACTTCAATAATAACCGTAGGCAAAATAATGTTATCAGATAAGCATGGAACTGAAGAAGAATTTACACGACTAAACTTTAATTGCTATGCTGAATTTTTACGACTACGCTCACGATGACGCATCCCATTGTTAGGAGGGGACGAAGATCGCATATCATCGGATTCATAGTTACGGGAACCCATTGATATATATGTTAAGACTAGATAAGCAGTTGCCGCGCTAACGCGCGCAACTGCGCTGATGGCCACAGGCATCAGATCGGTCAATGTACAACTAGTGCCTAAAGAGACGTTGACTGAGTAAGGCGTCCGAATAAAAAAGTCAAAATGGTTGAATGCGTGGTAAAATATTACAATTCGAGGGTTCAAAACAATAATAGAGTATGTGGGATAACCTTTTATAAGTTAATATCTACCTTTGATGCAAAATCAATGTAAAAACCACAAATTACTAAATAAAAAATCGCATAGCATATTTGCAGATTCAGTGTTGCCAGTAAAATCATCATTTGGTTTTCCCATATTTTAGGGAGAATGGCTAAGTTGATAAGAGATATAAATAAATATATCCCGTTTTTCTTGGCTGGGTGGGTTTTCGTAACTTGTTTTAAATATTGGTTTTCAAATTGTTTTACTGTATTCTTCGTATGATGTACGCACAGTGCATCCACGCCGCAGTTACTTTATGTTGCACAACGTTTTTAAGTGTGTCTTGGCAACATCCATAACAAAGAAAGTCTACAGAAAGTTGCTTAATGTTATCTAATGATTACATGTTGCCAAATGCTGCACCACAAAAAGAAACTGCATTGTGGATGCAAACAAATTCTCGTACTTATGACAAAAACACAAAAGTACCCATTTGAACCGATATTATATTCTCGTACTTATGACAAAAATACAAAAGTACCCATTCGAACCGACAAAAATTAAAAATTATACCAAATACTGCAAGCTGTGAAAAAAATAAATTTAAGGTCAAAGTCCACCATGTCCACCGTATTATATGGTTATACCACATTTTATCGATAGACAAGACAAATTTTGTCTTCGGCGATAATTTTGTCGTATTTCCTAGCCCTAACCTAACAGATCACAGACGTCTCAAATCCTTTTTCTTAATATTTTCAGGGTCTCCCGTTCTTCGTAGCCACTTACTTTTACTTAGTAACACGGCATTGCCATGATATTTTGGTATTTTCTTTGTTATCGTCGAAGACAAAACGACATATTTACGTCAAAAGTTGATAAAATGCCACGACAAAATTTTATCGTGTTGCGCATGCTAGCCCTGCTGACAAGAAACCCTTATAGTTTTGTCATGTCAGTTTGTCTGTCTGTCTGTTCGTCTGAGGTTTTGCTTGGAGACTGTTAGCACTAAAGAGCTGCAATTTTTTTCATCAATCATACAAAGTAAAATCAAATTTTTTTGTTCATCTATCCCAGTACCGGTTGCCATTATGCCGGTTTTTTTCTACTCGCAAGGAAATTAATACCTTTAGGATCCCGTTCCACCATGTATTAATTGTAATTCACGTTTACATTTAAACTTAATGCTATCGATTATTTCTTTTCCTAAATTATTCTCAGAATAGCCAGTAACGATATATTATTTACGAGTATTTATTACCTAACAATTTTATTTACGATACTAAAACACACTTACAACAAACCTTTATGATAAAATATTTAAATGAAAAAATCATACATTGTCATACTATTGGATTTATTAATTAAAAAAAATGGGAAGAAATTCATACGCATGCAACACCGAGCCTGCCAGAAAAGGCAATATCGCTATCTTTATCTAATTAGAATGACAGCTCCTTTGTAAGTTTTAGTGCGAGTGAGACAAATATATGTTTTTGGCTAAAGGGTAAGTTGTTTCAAAGCTACGGCTTTCAAACTGAAATGTGGAAGACTTTTTTACCGCGAGACAGTGAAGTTTGCTTCTCTATACATTTAGCTCAATGCGGGAACCGGTATCGCTCGCCCGAGTGCGATCGCGATCAGCTGTTCTATTATTTATTCCGCCCGATGATGCATTCTTAGACCGATTATCACTACACTGCATTCGGCTACGATTGTTTTTACGCGTAGACGAAGTGAACACATGCCGAGTCGGCAGCCCTTGTTCTGCTGGTGAACCTGGACGCGAAATAAACATCGTGCAAATTGACTGATTATGGCCGATATTACCACACCTACGACAAGGCGTTTTTCTAGTACACGTAGCCGCATGATGAATCCCGAAACATTTAAAACTTATATTCTTATTTCGAACCCATTGCTTACGCTCACTATTGCTACGTAAACTATTGAATTTATAACACTCCGATATGGAATGACCCGTTAATTGACAATACAAAAAATGTTTTCCCGCCGACCTATCATTATTTAAATGATTATTTTCAGCAACATGTACGATGCGGTCCGAGCGTCGCGTGCGCTCCGCATGTGAAACCGGTTCCGAGACCGCTGCATCGAGAACCCGGCATTCATTTTGTAAGAAATCTATAAGTTGATTGAATGTAGGTAAAGAAATTGTCTTTCCGCCGTACTGTTGTTCAAACCTAGTTTTGATATCGATAGGCAACTTACTTAGACTTATGAACAGAAGTATATAACTCCACTCATCAATAGGGAAACCGAGATTTTTTAACGCCCGAGTCGTTTCTAAAAATGGATTTAGAATTTTAATGCGTAAGTTAACTGAGCGTACGTTTAGCGCCGGTAAATTTAAGATACGTGAAAGATCTACTCTCAAAGTCAGAAATGAAACGAAGATTGTTCAGATTTTCTTTGATTTTATTCCGTAAATATTCGCTCTTCAAACGTCCGCTCCGTTCAACAGCTCGATGTAAAGTGACGAGTATCTGTCAACGTCAAAAGCGTAACAACGACAGACCAAGGAAATAACTTTTTAAATCCACTTAAAGAAATAACGAATAACGTTACCAGATACTCGTCACATTGAATAATATTAATATTTACAAGACTAAATCACAAAAATAAACGTTGTAACTTAGTAATAATCTTACAACTCAGCCATCCTTCACTAAGTCCTTCACTAGGTCCTCCCACTAAAACTATAAAACTAAACATTAACGAGCAAGAAAAGAAGAAAAAATAAATAAACACAATATAACATCAAATTCGAATAACCAAATTTTAACCTTGCACAATCTGTCACGATCTGCAATCATCTGTGCGGCACCGGACTTGATACCATTCGCTCTCTGCACTGACTGCACGTGACTTGCGCTTACACTGCACAATCTGTCGCGATCTACAATCATCTGTGCGGCATTAATTACTTGGCACCATTATTCGCTATCTGCACTGACTGCTCGTAACTTGTGCTTACAGTATATACTTATGTAAATTAATTATTTCTTGCTATAACTGAATATATTATCTAAAAACAAAACAAAAGATTGGTTTTATTTATTATACAAAATGCGAAAATAACCAAATAAATTATCACTACTTTCACAATTATTATAAAAGAGTAATTCAAATGACAATAGTAAGTAGTCATCACATTCACTATCTGCTCCAATCATTATCAATATCTCTCAATCTCAAGTCAATAATTATGTTATGCGACAATTTGCGATCAGCTATGCAACATTGAATTAACAATGCTATTCGATTCTGCACTGATCGCTCATCGCAAAACATATATTATTATTCATCTGTATTATTCGACTACATCAATCAATTCCCGATCATCAAATTCATCACTATTAATAAACTAATTTATTCGTCAATTTCATTATCACTGTCACTACATTTGCTGTCATTTTCGCTGGCCTCAGTGGAGTAATCATTAAAATTAAGCCATGGGTGGACCTTATCAATTGCGACTATATTTTCATATCTTTTGTTTCCCTTCCTAAAATTTAGGTTAGAAATTTAGGTACAAGCTTTTTGGATTTGCCTAAATGGTCTTTATCAATTACTGTTCTCTCTATTCTTATTAGATCTCCTACGTTATATGACTTTGCACGCTTTCTATTCCTATCAAATCTTCGCTTAGCTACCTCTTGATCTTTGTCAATTTTGTTTTTAGCATCAGATCTCAGTTGCATTAATTCCTCACCACTTACTAAATGAGAAGTTTCCGTAATCACATCGCCTAACATATTTTCAGATGTAGAGATCAATTTGCAGCCAAACAATAGTTCAGATGGGCTTTTTCCGGTGGTTTTATTCACAGAAGTGTTAATGCCTAACTGAATGTCACCTACATATTCATCCCAGGTATTTTCATTTTTACCATGACACTTGGTACTAAGAGCATCTAAAATAGTGCGGTTGAAGCGCTCGACCTGTCCGTTCCCTCTAGGTGTTGCGACTGCATTCAAAATATGCTTTATACTTAATTTATCCGTGAATTCCTTGAACTTAGCACTTGTAAAATATGAACCTCTATCTGTTATTAACCTCGAGGGAGTACCAAAATAGCTGAAGTATTCTTTAAATATTTTAATTGCAGAGGAACTTTTTGTGTCTTTGACAGCACGTATGTTGACAAATTTAGTAAAAGAATCTACTATTGCTAAAATATATACATTTTCCTTCTTAGAGCGAACGAACGGGCCAAGATGATCCGCATGCAATGTGTGGAATGGCATCCCTATTTTTGGAATCGGATGAAGGAAGCCCTCCTTTTGACCCGAAGGTGCTTTGAGATGTGCACATTGCAAACATGCGGAAACATATTTCTTAATGAAACGGCGCATTTTCGGAAACCAAAAGGTTCCTTTTAGTCTACTCAAAGTCTTTTCAAAGCCAAAGTGACCTACATCGTCATGATTCATTCGTAGAACCTGCCACCCGACTCCTCTTGGCACTACCCAACGAATACCACTATCTAATATACGATAAACATGTGCACCCTTAACTTGGTAATTATTTCTTACGTCAGCGACAAATTTTGTCTCATCATCTAACAAAATATCTCGAATTCGTCTTATCTCTTCGTCATTACTTTGGACTGTCGCTATCCAATCTTTAACCTCTACCTGTAAGACGTCAATCACGTGTGTGTCAGTTCGAGAAGTAGGCTCAGCTACCGGAGCACGACTGAGAGCGTCTACATGAGCCATGCGAGCTCCTGCTCTGTATTCAATGCTGCAGTCGTACTCCTGCAGCTGCACCTACCATCGAGCAATTCGATGAATTAAGTCCCTCTTCGTTAACGTCGTACGCAACGCGTTACAGTCCGTCACTATTTTAAATTTTAGCCCTAGCAAATATACGCGAAATCGACTCAATGACGCAATCACAGCAAGGGTCTCTAGTTCGAAAGAATAAAACTTCTGTTCATCCTCCGATGTCTTTCTACTATAATAGGCTACTGGTCGAAACTGTCCATCATTGTCCCGCTGCATAAGAATGCCTGCGATACCAATCTTTGACGCGTCTGTATGAAGTTCAGTTTTAAGACGAGCATCAAACAAAGCTAATACGGGCCATTCTACCAGTTTTTCCTTTAAAACATTAAATGCCTTTATGTGTTCATCGGTCCACTTCCACTCAAATTTAGATTTAAGAAGATTTGTCAAGGGGCAAGCAAGCATTGCAAAGTTTTTCACGAATCTGCGAAAGAAACTTGCGAGTCCTATAAAACGTCTGACATCGTGTACGTGTGGTGTAAAGTGAAAACTAACGAGCAAACCTTAAATTATTTGACCTACCAGTGATATTGTGATGAACTACTTACTAGGATCGGAGTGACAAGTAAACGTTTTTAGAGAAAATTGAAAAATAGTTAACCGTTTATCGTTTAAAAATCTCTGTTGGACTTTGATCCCTGCTAATAAACAGTTGTTTCTTGCAAAGCAGAGAACACATCTACTGTCACCGACATCTAGCGAAGGACGCGGTAAACTCATAAGCAGGCATCGATCAACACTAACTAGCTAAAAGCACTGAAGACGTGTGAAGAAATAGTACAAAGTTCTACAGAAAGATGGCACCACCAGGCATAAAATGCATGAAATGCAACAAAGCTTTTGTGAATAAACAGATTTTAGTATGTGCCATTTGTAATAAATGTTTCCACTTAGATTGTACAAGCGTATCATTCCAACGCTTTAAAATATGTCAGCAGACAATAAAAAACATTATAAATGCGACTCATGCTACTTAATGCCAAATACAAGTAAAAAATCTCTGTCATTACCTGCGAGTCCTGCTCCTTCCACTAGTATGACGAACAGCTAGAAAATGTTACACATCGCAACAAGAATAATATAAATTTACACACATACACGGAGAACTCATCTGATACATTAATAGATGAAGAAGCAGAAAACTCTTCTTTGATTTTTTCACCAAAAATTGACATGAGCCGAAGCTTTTCAACATTGTCTACAAACTTTACGGAAGAAATAAGTGAGCTTAAACAAAAAAATCAAGGCTTAGAAAATAAACTCAAGATAGCTGAAAATGAGATATCGAATTTAGTAACGGAAAATTATGCTTTAATTAAAAAACTTACCGAATATGAACTAAAAATTAATTAATTGACACATATTTGTAAAACTCCAAACAGTAGTACTGTCGCCAAAAAGAAGGTAGCGACCTCTAGCGTGAAACAGCTAAATATGTCTTATACGGATGACCCAAAGCAACAATTATCGCATCAAGAAACAATATTAAACACAACGATTGTTGATGGAGGGATACCTAATACAACAAATCTTTATAGCACGTCAACAGAGGGCGCTAGTACTGGGAAAAACACAGGAAATCAGATTTATATCATTGGAGATGAACAGTTGAGAGGAGTATCATCCTTCCTAATAAAATCTGGTCTAAAACAACGAAATCACTCGTATAAAACCTATGCCCACATCATACCTGAAGCCACAAGTACCGAAATAATGAATCATTGTAATAGTTTAAAAGGAAATTTGACGGGTAATGACATAGTAATTACTAGGTTTTGGTGGATACGATAACGACATGCATAAACTACATTCAAATATCTGTATTATGTTACACCAATTGAGTAAAGCAACTATGATAATGCTACCTATTTATTATAATCCTTATTTTAATGAAATGACATTAAATTATTATATTAAACTATGGACAAAACATTTTAAATTTTGCTCACATATTGACATCTATAAATATTATTTTGATGACATTGCGTTTAAAAAGTATTTGTGTAGCAAGGTAAATCATTGTATCGACTATATTGAATATAGAAATCAATTTTTATTGTATGAATTTATTAGAAATCGTATTAAGAAATCAACCATATTAATGAAACAGACTAAAAAAACTGCCTGTAAAAATAATATCCCTAAAAAGGGTACGATTCCCTATTACTTCAATAAAATAATCAAATCAAAATTAATCTGTAATGTATAATCGCCAACCTCTTCAAATAGCGCAAATGAACCATTTTTTCGAGCCTAACAATAATAATATTTTCACTATCTTTCACCAAAACATTCAAGGTCTTCTATCAAAAAAAGAAATCATTGAGTTATCGCTTTCGAATACAAGACCCAAAACAAATCCTGACGTGTTATGTTTCACTGAAACTTTTGTTAGATGTGGTGAAGAAGGCAACATAAACATACAAAATTAAAGATTAGCATCATGTTACTCTAGACCGAAAAAAAGAGGCGGATCATCTATTTTAATAAAGAAAGGATTAAAATTCAAGAAACTGTCATGCTTTAATGACTTATCTGCGCAACACCACTTGGAATGCTGCGCAATCAATTTAACTACAAATAATTGTATTATTGTTTGCATCTATCGAATTCCTACAAAAAAAAAGGAAGATATTGATTGCTTTTTTGACAAGATTGATATGCTGCTACATAGATGCTTGCTACAATTTTCTAAAAAGAAAATAATTATTACTGGCGATTTAAATATCAACACGCTTGTCAAAAACCAAAACACTATAAAATTTTACGATCTTTTAAAAAAATATAATTTTAAATCGCATATAAATGAACCCACAAGAGGGAACGCATATATTGACTTAATAATAAGTAATATAGAGTATGTAACTAGCTATGTTTTACCGTTGTGGTTGTCGGACCATGATACCGCACAAGTTTTAAAATTTAGCGTGAAGCAAAAAAAGGAAATACCTAACTCTGTATTTACTTTTAAAAAATGTTACTCATTGGAAAATATGAACAAATTCAGAGGATACATTGGTAGTCTTTTATTCTTAAATGTGTTTAAACAAAATGAGTTAAATTCTGCTTTTGATAAATTCTATGACATCCTGCTTCTTATTTATAATCTTTGTTTTCCAAAAATAAGAACAAAAAGTAGCACATCAATTAAACCTAAATGGATGTCAAAGGGTCTCAAAAAGAGTACCATAACAAAGAAATCACTTAGGTTCAAATATTACACAAATAGAAATAATGTTAATCGCACAAAGTATATTAACTATTGTGACGAGGATCCGGCGGCGCGACATCCCTAGCATGCGAACCGCCGTATCGACTACCGACATTACTAGCACGCGAACCATCATATCAACTACCGGCGGCCCTACACCCGCCGTACCGCGGCGCCCGCGCCCCGCCCGCGACTATGCTATATCAAGCGCGGTGGGAGGTAGCTCCGCAGCAGTCGTCCGTGCTCCGCTACCGTGGCAAGACGTTCTTGCGCGCGCATACGTCACCCGTTCACCATTGCCTCGGAACAACGGAGTACTGGCGATTAGCTGTCCTGTCTTCCCTACTAACTTAGTTAAGCACCCGACCCGTATCCTAGTCCAGGGGGTCTAGCGCGAAATGTACCATCCGAATGTTCGCATCCGACCGATCCTCGACCGAAGTTTCGATTGGAACCTTAGCGCGAAACAACATCGAAATCGCGAAGTTCCATCGTGGCCACAGACAATTGTAGAAGAGTATCGGAATGAATGATACTGAGTGCTAGTGTTATGACTACGTATTAAAATTTTACCGGTTTTGTAAAAGTCTCTTGCCGATTCAAAATATTAGTAAACTAATGCGTAAACATGGTTTCTACTAACAGAAAAATGATTATTTCAATCAATTTTAGATATTGAAACTAAGAAAATTGCACCATTCCAATTGTTTATGACATTTAGAAAAATAAATGCTGAGCACATGAAATGTCATTGCTTGCTTATTGATTTTAAAAATTGTCCTGAGATACTCGATCGCAAAGTAGTTTGCAAATAATTCGATAGATGACGTTATGTGGCATAATAATAAGTTTTTTGTAGAAAATGATTCTAACACAAGTAATTAATTACTTAAAAGGAATCCCCAATCGTAAAGCAGAAATGTAAAAACCTGATACTGAATAAAGAATTTGAATTTGAATTTGAATTTGAAATGAGTCATATTTATTAAATAATGCTTTTTAAATTAAGAAAAATAAAATTAATATTATAACGACGTGTTACAGTTTGAAACCATAAAAAAAGTTTGTGTTTGTTATTCTGGTCTGATCAGCTGTCTGTCACACTGTCAGCGCGAATCCGACCAAATATAATGGTCTCTAAGATTGGACAAAATATGGTTGTGTTGCCTACCTATTGCATTTTTAGGGATTCGTGGCTTAGTGCTAATAGTGCATTTCTTATAGTTTCATCCTTAAAGCAAAATAAGAAGAAATGAATTGTTTTGTCAAGCCGGCATACCAAACTATTATATTTGATAGATTTTATAACGTTTACAATAATTTGTGTCGTAAAATTGTACTTGTGCTATGCGGTGGTTATGAAGTTTTAACTTGGAGGTGTGAAACTTGTTGTAAACAATGATTAGGTATGTATAAAATACAAGATTTCTAAGCATGTTAAAAAATATGTCCATTTACGATGGTCAGACGATAGCTATTTAGATGTCGTAAAATTTGACATTAGATCTCCGATAAAACTCTTGTCAAACTCAAATGTTCGGTCGGACCGATACACTTCAGAGTAGGGTTTACGATGCCACTAATGTCAAATGATGATCGGTCGAATCGACTGAAATGCCCGATCAAACCGACCGACCGATTGCATTTCAAATTAGGAAATGCCCGAACAATCGGCCGATATATCGGATTTGTCACTTCGCGCTAGACCCCCAGAGGTTTCCGTGGCCAGCGGCTCGTTCGTAGGCTCGAGACCTCTAATTTAGACCTTGACCACACTCCTGTGGTGAACCCGTCCCCGGCCCGGTCGCCCACGCGGCTCGTTCGCGTGGCGCCGCATGCCAGCCTTCAATTCCAGTAGAAATAAATTAGTTTACTAACACCCACCTCGCTACGCGT
The DNA here is from genome assembly GCA_950371115.1 of Anania fuscalis. Lineage (NCBI taxonomy): Eukaryota > Metazoa > Arthropoda > Insecta > Lepidoptera > Crambidae > Anania > Anania fuscalis. The sequence continues at coordinate 16,409,745 of OX493326.1, read as the reverse complement.
CGACCGTAACTCACCCACGGGATTCGCGCCGGTTCCCGTCGCACCGCCTCGCCCGTCCATACAGCTTCAGACAGTCAGTAGTCACAGGTTTAGGCATAGAATAAGTGTCAGGAAGTGTATTAGTTTATAAGGAACTTGTGTAATTTGTGAACCTGCACGGTGCAATAAATAGTGTGAAAACGTCCCGTTGGTTTCCGTCAATTCCCTGGTAGGATAACCCTCATTTAGGTACACATCCCCTCACTGCACGCATCGCGGGCTGGGGCCAGTACATATGCTGACGAGGAACTCAGGCCCAGGCTAGCCGGAAGGGTTCTTCGTCACACTATAATCAATTATTTAGGAAATGCATAAACTTTTCAAAAAGAATTGCCAATCAAAAATATGTTTCCTCGAGTACAAATATATGCAAAGCAACGTGGACGATTATAAAAAATGAAACAAACAGTACATATGACAAAAACTACATCAATAGTAAAGTAAATAATGACAACGAAATCTTTGACACAGTTAGTATTGCCTCGACATTTAATAATTATTTTACAAATGAAGCCAACAAAGTTAACATAAGTGCAGAAAACACATTGAAAACTAACCTACAAAACAGTATTTTTTTGACACCAGTAACTGAGGACTACATTAATAAAATTATAATGTCACTAAAGAATACTCCATCTGAAGGGTATGATGGTATTTGTACCAAAGTTTTTAAAATGTGTGTACTTGAACTTAGTCCTGTGTTGGCTTTTCTAGTTAATCTGTCACTACAGACAGGGCGTTTTCCCGAAAAATTGAAAGTTTCAATTGAGAAACCACTGTTTAAAAAGGGCGATAGAAAAGATATAAGTAACTACAGACCAATAGCGCTCGTTCCAGTAATATCAAAAGTTTTTGAAAAAGTCATGCACTCTCACCTTTTTCGGTAAATATGAAATAATTAAAAAGTACCAACATGGCTTTCAAAAACATAAATCGACAACGCATGCGGCATTTGATTTAGTGAATGAAGTCTTGCACAGCTCTAATAAAAAAGACTATACTACTGTCATATTTTTAGATATGTCGTAAGCTTTCGACTGCGTTTTTCACGATCAATTGATAACCAAACTCGAACGCAGTGGAATTAGGGGACCTGCACTAGACTGGCTAAAATCCTACCTTACAAATAGATCCCAATACGTTGAGATAACGCAGCTTAATGCAGACTCTGTAGCTCTAAACTACAAATCTGAACAAAAGCAAAATAAATTTGGTGTCCCACAGGGAAGCGTGCTTGGGCCATTATTATTTATTTTGTATATAAATGACCTACCAAATGTAACAGACCAAAAGACTATATTATTTGCCGACGATGTATCGGTTTTAGTTACTACTGACAAGAATTCTTCGCTAAATCAACATAAAAATGACATCATAAATAGATTGACATTAATAATTGAGTGGCTTCAAAAAAATAATCTTATAATTAACTTAACAAAACCAATATGATTAATTTTAATAATTTTAAAAATATATCAATCGACATAAATCTTAATGGACAAACTCTACGGTATGCAGAAAATGCAACATTCTTAGGTTTAGTTTTAGATCCACAATTATGCTGGAAAGATCAAATAGAAAAGGTTTGCAACAAAATAAATGGATTTGCTTTTGCCTTATATAAATTGACTAAAGTTGCAAATGTCAGTACTGCTATTACTGCGCTTAGAACTGCTTAGAACTGACTCCACATATGCGTAATACGCATATGTGGAGTCAGTTCTAAGATATTGTTTATTAATCTGGGGAAATGGGACCAATGTTAAAAAACTATTTATAGCCCAAAAGCGTTGTATTAGAGCTATATGTAATATAGCTCCTGATATATCTTGTTTACCATATTTTAAATCGCTTCAAATACTGCCCCTGCCATGTCTTTATATATTAGAAGTCGGTGTATTTGTCAAGCGTAACACTGATAAGTTTGTACAAGCAAACGACTCTTACCAAAGATCAACGCGAAATCGTCATAGACTGGTATTAGAGATAGTTCCAAAAACGCGAAGATTCCAAAATAATCGTGATGCCATGTGCAAAACTATTTATAATAAAATACCAAACCATATTAAGGAACTTCCATTCCATAGTTTTAAGAGATCGTTGCGTAGATGGCTTTTGGACAAGTCATTCTACTCAATTGATGAATTTTTAAAATATAAAGAAACTTAAACAATATAGTCGATGCATGGTCTGAGCCACAAATAATTGGAAATGTTTCTTCTGTACTTGACATTTTATGAATTGACATTATTAATATATTTGAGTCTGATTACAATTATTAATTTATTATTTTTTCTTTAATATTTGCATGCTAAAACTTTTGGCTAAGTAGGTTAAAGAACATTTTTATTTAAAATTTATCATCACATGCTATGTATGTACCTGTACCCTACTTAATAGCAAATAAAATTATTTGTATTTGTATTTGTACGTTCCGTGGTACAGGGAAATTGGATAAAGCAAGAGTTTTGCGTTAACTCGGCCTTATGCCATCTCAAATCGAGTTCTGTTTGAAAAAAGTAATTTTTTTTTAACTTAAGTGTCAAACCGGCTTCTGCTAACAGTTTAAATACTTCCTCTAAGCGTGCAAGACCTTCTGCAAATGAGTGTGCAGGAATTAGGAAATCATCCATATAAATTACAACGTATCTAAAGCCTGGAGAGGACTCTATTCATTGTCCTTTGAAATATTGAAAGAGCATTTGCTAGGCCGAACGGCATCCTTTTAAACTGGTATTGCCCACCCGGTGTCACAAATGCAGTTAGGTGTTGTGAGCTATCATTGATCGGAATTTGGTAATATCCTGATGCAAGATCAAGACTAATGAAGAGGGAATTGCCGGATAATCTATCTAATTGATCGTCGATCAATGGTAAAGGATAATGTTCTATACGAGTCTTATTATTTAGGGCTCTGAAGTCCACACAGAGTCTTTTCTCGCCAGTATTCTTTTTTACTAGAAGAATAGGGCTAGCATAAGGTGAATTTGACTCGCACACAATGTCAGCGTCAATCATTTCCTGCACCATTGATCGTACTAATTCGCGTTCTGGATAAGATAACCGATACGGGCGATAAACGACTGGTTGGTTGTCAGTTAGTTGTATCTCCATTTGTACGACATTAGTGTAGCCTAGATCACGCAAACTAGATGAAAAACAATGTTCGTAACATTTAAGGAGGTTCCTCAGTTTTTTGACTTCAGAATCAGTCAATTGCTCACTAAAATTCAAATCAGAATCGGTACCGGGATCACTAAAGTCTATTATATTAACATCTAGACTCTTTACGTTACAACAAACTTGAGTAATTAAGGATTTCTTACTCAGTGTGAGCACACTATTGCTAAAGTTATAAATCAGTAATGCGCCGATGCCATTTTCTAAATCATATTCACCAGGTAATAAATAGAATTCACTGCTAGGTAAACCTCTAACTGAACCTCTTACATATACAGACCCCGAGTAATTTTGATCCGAAGTTACCGGAATTGTGATCAATTGATTTGACTGAACCTGAACGTCTTCCCTTAAAAACAAATGCAATTTTACTAAGTTCTCCCTTTTAAAAGTTAAAGACTCAGTCGTTTTAATAATAACTATCCCAGGTTTTTCCGTTAAACTATGCCCAATCAATACTGGATATTTAATAACATTATCACTGACTACGTAACAATCAACCTTCTCTCTAATGTTGTGAATCTTAATTTCGACACTGGCCATACCTATAGGAACAACTATGTTATTTCCTAAACCTCTCATAACCGGTAATTCACCAACTGACCAAGTTATCCCCATTCTTATCGCCTCACTATGCCGTATCAATGTACATTGACTGCCAAGATCTATGTACCCGTCAATTGTGTTACCATTAACTTTCAAAGATATAAAATATTTATTATTACTAGAATCATATAAATCGACTTGCATTACAGACTTATCCGCTTTCTTTTCATTGTTTTTATTTAACTCATTTGGCAATTGTGGGCAATTAATCGTTGTATGTCCTAATTTATTACAAATATTACATTTTAATATCTTTTTGGGGCACCTAAAACTAAAATGGCCAGCCTCACTACAATTATAACAAACGACCGATGAACTAGGTTGTGGTTTAGGCTTTCCATCACTACTCGTAAAATGCTTTACATTTGAATTAACATTATTATATTACCTTGATGCCGTCTATCTAGTCCAATAAGTTTCGTCCTATCGTGTTCTCGCGATTGTTGCTTTATAGATTGAAAATAATTTAACACCTGTTCCGGTTCTTGACATTTAGCTGCCTTTGCACCTAATCTTAAAGAACGATCCGCGATCCCGTATAATAAACAGTCAACGGCACGCTTGCTAAAAATTTCGCAACGATTCAACAAATTAATTTTTTCGTAATAGTATAATTCTAATGACTCATTAAATTTGACCCGCTTAGACAACATATCTGTTAACAATTCTGCATAGTCATCACTACTTGGAAAAGAATCAATTAACTTATTTTTCCACTCAGGCCACGAAAACGACATTGTAGGCAGGGCTTGATACCATGTACGTGCGACCCCCACCAAACGCGGCAAAGCATAGTGTATTATCTGATTATTACCCCAATTGTATACCTTTGCACACTCCTCTACTTTATTAAGCCACATGTGTATGGTTTGACCTTTTATCATGGGGTCAAATTCAGGAATAACGTTGCCTAACATTGGAAACTTACTGCCCTCTGGCTTAGCATTACGTAATGACTTAACTAATTCACTTAAAAACATTTGAGTATCACTGTTAGAAAAAACTGGGGTATAAGAGTCCTTACATGATGATTTAGATCCACTTACGCTTCTGCTGGATGAACTGCTACCACGATCGGATGAAATACGCCTGCGTCTTGAACGTCGTTTACCCTGGCGGCTCCTCTCAGTACTGCGGCTTGGTCGGTGTTCATGTCTTCGTCTGCGGCTGTATTTTCGAGACCGTTTTCGCTCAGTGCGAGTTTTCGATCAACTTTCTCGTTCATCCAATTCAGTCGATTCGCTGCGAGTCACTTTATGACGTCTCCGACGCTTCGAATTAATTGATTTATCTACACTTCTCGCATGGCCACGACGCCTCTTGCGTCTAGTCTCCGTAACATCCAGAGTATAGTGAGAACGGCTTTTTCGAGAACCTTTTCCATCACCATCAATGCATTCCATTGCTTATAACGATGACTTATGATTTTTAAATTAAAATATATCCGTGAAGGTAGAAAAAAAATATCTATGTAGTATTTCCAGCAAATTGTGGGTGTGTTGTAACAATCCCACTTCTGAGATGAAAGATCTACTCTCAAACTCAGAAATGAAACGAAGATTGTTCAGATTTTCTTGGATTTTATTCCGTAAATATTCGCTCTTCAAACGTCCGCTCCGTTCAACAGCTCGATGTAAAGTGACGAGTATCTGTCAACGTCAAAAGCGTAACAACGACAGATCAAGTAACTAACCAAATAACTTTATAAATACACTTAAAGAAATAACGAATATCGTTACCAGATACTCGTCACATTGAATAATATTAATATTTACAAGACTAAATCACAAAAATAAACGTTGTAACTTAGTAATAATCTTAAATACCGGAGATATGGCAATCTGCAAGTAACCGTTTAAACTCATACCTACCTCGCAATATTTCGAGGGCCGTGTCTAATTAATCAACCATAGGTAGATGTTGAATGAGCGTCCGAGGCTCCTTAGTTACATGGGAAAATAGATAATGAAATTTTTCCGTTTTAGAAATATCTTTCCGAGTCAACACCAAGAAAGTGAATAAGCTAATAAAGCTAGTCCACGTAAAAACATCACCGTCGTAGACCGGCAAGTTAATACTCGGCAGCCGCGCCGCAGTAGCACTCTCAGTAGGCTGATGATTATTATCCAGATCAGGATAAGCCACCGATACCGCGTCTAACTGGTTATAAGTTAGTAGAAGAACCGCCACCACGTGCCGAGGGCGTGGTCGTTCGACGTCTTAGGAGGAAACTCTGTATCTTCAATGGTAACCGAACATTCACTAAGTACACCGCAATAATACAATCCGTGAAGAACAATCCATAAGTAGCCCGAACACTCCAGAAATTAACGTCGTGATAGACGACACCGATGCGTCCGCGCCGTATGGGAGCCCGATTAGAACAGACAGATGCACAGTCGTGACGGACTGTGCAGAGGCGCCGAAAACTACCCTCTTCTTTGCGGGCGGATCGCAGGTCGCCGATATTGCAACTACCCACTTATAAAAACATATGAATTGCCCGAACATAGTTTCTTTTTATCACTAGCCGATATGTAATTCCGGTGGTAGGGCTATTTTAGGACGTTATAAGTGCCCGGAAGAGGCCCTTTTTACTAAATTAATTAATTTGACATATTTATTTGTCATTTTTCTTTAAAATTAAGATGAGCCAGACCGTATGTCAGAATGTGTATAAATATAGGTTGTTTTTCTCTACTATTGGAAAATCTAAGCATCAAATCATCATAACAGATCATACGGCCGTTTACAAAACCATGCCCCTTGTAGTGACCAAGATCAGCTGGTTGCGACGGGGCGACAAATTCAACAACACCTTTTATTTTAAAACATTTTCCTTTTAAACTAATTGTTTAGGGTAAACTTACTTTATCCGTCCCGTTCAAATCAAATGAAATCAAATTGGAGAGCAAATAATTTGAATTTCCCAGACAATGACATGACACACAGGTACTACTTTCACTCCCAATAAAAATTGCATCTTCTAGGCTGGAAAACCCGAAAATTGAGATCATCTCTAAATTAAGAGGCAGAAAAGCCATTTCTCTGAAAATTTTGTTCGATACTGTGCACAATTCGTTATAACCAGTTTTGTCCCACAATCTGAGCATTTTTGTTGTACACTTTACGGAAAAACTATCACGCCTATTGATTTGTGCTTTAACATAGTAATTTAAATTCATAACTAGATTTGTAATGATCTGCCAAAAAAATGACCTTTATACACTCACCGGTAGTCTTGTGTCGGACATGTACGATGTACTAATAAGTAACGTTACCCGTCACTGTACTAAAAGAAACAGCACAGTACGCCAACTCTTAATCGGACAATTCGGACTATTATTACACCGGTCTCACTTGACTCAAAGTGCTAAATGGCGCTGTGCCGTTGTGTCCGAGAGCAGAAAAGCGCGATACAATCAACGCAAGAGTAAGCCCTACCCAGTACCAGTTGGGAGCTCTATTCTTGAAATTGTTGACAAATATGTTTACCTGGGACAAGTGATCCAGTTGGGTAGGTCCAATTTTGAGAAAGAGGTCAATCGACGAATCCAATTCGGATGGGCAGCGTTCGGGAAACTACGCAACATCTTCTCGTCCAAAATACCTCAGTGCCTAAAGACGAAAGTATACAACCAGTGTGTGTTACCAGTGATGACATACGGAACTGAAACGTGGCCTCTTACTATGGGCCTTATTAAGAAGCTTAAAGTTGCACAGCGCGCTATGGAAAGGGCTATGCTCGGTGTTTCTTTGCGAGATCAAATCAGAAATGAGGAGATCCGTGAACGAACCAAAGTCGCTGACATAGCTCGACGGATTAGCCGGCTGAAGTGGCAGTGGGCGGGGCACATAGCACGTAGAACTGACGGCCGATGGGGCAGAAAGGTTCTGGAATGGAGGCCGCGTATAGGCAAGCGCAGCGTAGGACGCCCACCCACAAGGTGGGCAGACGACCTGGTAAAGGTTGCAGGACGACGCTGGATGCAGGCCGCTTCCAATCGGCCGATCTGGAAGTCACTGGGGGAGGCCTATGTTCAGCAGTGGACGTCCTGTGGCTGAGATGATGATGATGAAGAGTAAGTGAGACAATGCTACATCCGCTCAAACATTCTGTTCAGGAGCAGCTTACAGCGTAAACGCGCTTTAAAGTATTGTTGTTTATGGCAAACTCTATTAAAGCGCTAGCCGCGCTTAAAGATGAAGTACTGTCACCCAGTAAAGCGCTTTAAAGCGTCTAGTGTATGACGGTACAAAATTTTATTCAGCGCAAATATATTTGAATTTTCCAAATAAACGTAATTGACATTACAGTAAACAAGTTTGTTTGAGGTGTTAGTAGGTATTGTATGCATTTTCTTTATTCTATTTAAAATATGATAAAATAACAGTCTTAAGCTTGTAAAAGCATGAAGGAGAATCAACTAAGTTTGTAAAAATATAGCATAAAGCACTAATCAGTGCATCAATTGATACCTAAAATCTGGTGTCCTAGTAGTGCTAATAGTACTAATAAGGTGTACTAGTACACTATTCGGACTGTACTGTTACGGTGCGCACTGCCGAGTGTCCGAATAAGCACAAGACTACTCACCGGCACGGAAACTTGGCCACCCCTAATTTTGCTATAGTTTGAATATAATCATATTTATGGCATTTAATTTAATAAAAATCGAATCGATATTCACTATTTGAATCCTTTTAACCATTTTTTTAGTAAAAACTAAATTATTGCATTAAAAAGAAAATTTAGATGAAAAGTGACACTTTCACAGAAACTTTTACTCAAGTTTTAAACAGTACACAATGAAAAGTTAACAATTTTTTTTTTGGTTTTTGTACACATTAGTATCGGGTGTTTCCACCTCTTGCCCTGATGACTGCCTGCATCCGATTTGGCATACTCTGGATGATGTTTATGACATCAACTTGCGATAAGCTCTCACAAGCGGTCAATGCTGCATTTCGAAGCTCGCCTAGCGTTTGTGGTTGATTGGAGGAGGATTTAATTGAAGATAAATAACACTTGAAAAAAATCATCGACCTCAGGTGGGACTCAAACCCACGTCCCATCGCATGCCGGACGAGTGCTTTACCAACTAAGCTACCGAGGACGTCACGTGACAAGATGAAATTCTTCAAGTGTTTTTTCTCGCTGTCAAAGCCAGCGTATTCTGATCAATGTTGTAGCTATATGTATAGCTGAGTAGTATACTACCGTCAACACCCTATAGAAATATTTTTACAAATATTTGGCTATTGGTTAAGATCAGAAATGCTTAAACATTGTAAATTTTTGTTTTTAGCAATTCCATGCAAGGTTTAATTGAAGATAAATAACACTTGAAAAAAATCATCGACCGCAGGTGGGACTCGAACCCACGTGACGTCCTCGGTAGCTTAGTTGGTAAATCACTCGCCCGGCATGCGATGGAACGTGGGTTCGAGTCCCACCTGAGGTCGATGATTTTTTTCAAGTGTTATTTATCTTCAATTAAACCTTGCATGGAATTGCTAAAAACAAGAATTTACAAGGAGGATTTAATTTTCCTTTTCAGCATGTCCCAGATGTGCTTTATGGGGTTTAAGTCTGGGCTGAGCGCAGGCCACTGTAATTTTTGAATACCAACGTCTTGCAAGTAGTCCTCAGCGCATCGTGCAACGTTTGGGCGTGCATATCGTGCATTAACTGGAACTCGTCGTATCCAACAAGCCCCATATAAGGTACAACATGATCCTGAAGGATCTCCTCGATGTATCGAATTGCAGTTAATCGATTGTCAACGATAACCAAATCCGTACGAGCGTCGGAACTTATTCCTCCCCATACCATTATAGAGCCTCCGTGAAAACGAACTGTTTTAGTGGTGGTACGGGGAAGAAACCTCTCTCCTCTTCTTCTCCACACTCGTACTCGACCGTCTAATGCACGTAACGCGATTCTACACTCATCCGTGAACAAAACTTTAGCCAATGCTCGTGTGTCCAGTTGGCGTGGTCTCGGGCGAACTGAAGTCGAGCTACTCGGTGCTGTCTGAGGAGTTCTGGACCACGGGCTGGTCTGCGCGCTCTTAGATTCACTTCCTCCATTCGTCTTCTTATCGTGCGCTAACTTACATTCACACACACAGTGAGGTAGCGGTTTCTCAAAATTTCCAAAACGATAAAACGGTCGTCCCGAGCCGACGTGCACCTTACACCTCCACTGCCTGGTCTACGGCGATAGATACCAGTCTCACGGTATCGTTTTAAGGCGAACTGCATTGATGAACGCGGCACATTGAGTACAATAGCGACCTCACGTTGGGTGAGCCCTTGGTCAATGAGAGCTACCGCTTGTGCAACTTGTGCTGGCGTAAATGGCACTTTTTTGCTCTTTAAGTAATCTAACACTTCCATGAAAACCAAAAAATAACGAAATTTCGAAAACGGGACTGTAAACTTCGCATAAAACAAAATCCAAAAAACCAACTTCAGTGCTCGAAATACGCGATGCGACTAAATCTCACGATTCACACTATGAAACGCTCAAACATAATGAATTACCCTCTTAAAATAAAGCTAAGCATATTTAGGACCTACCTTCATAACAAAAATTTGTTTTAAACACTTGAAACTTTTGTTATCGCTTAAGAAATGCTTGGCCAAGATTTTGTGCCGCTGAGTGTATATTTTTTTAATTTAATTAATTTTTAAATTCCTATTTATCCTTGTGAGATAAAAACGACTTTGCTGAATAAAAAAAAAATACGCAAGTTCCCATTAAGCTCAGCGTTTTGCTAGTTTATAATTATATTTAGTATAAAATGTAACATATCGAACAGTCCGAAAAAGTACTAACATCATATCTACCCTACAACATTTTCTCCTATATAAAATTGAAAATCAATTTTCTCCTTATTTATGGCATTAAGAAGATCAGACTATATGTTAGATTCTAGTAAAAAAATAGTAAAATAAGACTATTAATCTAAATTTATTTATTTAGGTTTAGCCTAGTCAATATAGCCAAGCCAATGATCGCCAGTACTCTGATGTTCCGAGGCAATGGTGAACGGGTGACGTATGCGCGCGCGAGAACGTCTTGCCACGGTTGCAGAGCACGGACGACTGCTCCTGAGCTCCTTCCCACCGCGCTTGATATAGCGTCGTTGCGGGCGGGGCGCGGGCGTCGCGGTGCGTCGGGCGTAGGGATGTCGGTAGTCGATACGATGACTCGCGTGCTAGGGATGTCGATCCGCCAAATCCTCGTCACCTCCAAAAACAGACACACAAGTCCGACAATTTCTTGGTCTGGCCTCTTATTTCCGTAAATTCATACCTGGCTTTGGTCACACAGTTGGCCCATGTATCCTCTTACGAAGCTTAAGGGACCTATTAAATGGACTGACAAATGCGAGGATATACGTCGAAAAATTATTAGCATACTGACATCTGAACCAGTCTTAACCATCTTTGATCCAGAGCTGCCAGTCGAGCTACATACCGACGCCAGCTCCGAAGGATATGGCGCAATCCTTATTCAAAGAAGAGATAACTTACCCCACGTTATAGAATACTTTAGCCAACGCACAAGTGATACAGAATCCCGCTACCACTCGTACGAACTGGAAACGCTGGCAGTTGTACGAGCGGTAGAACACTTTCGCCATTACCTCTACGGGCGACACTTCACGGTCTTCACTGATTGCAATTCACTAAAAGCATCAAAGTCAAAAGTAGACTTGATACCACGGGTACATCGCTGGTGGGCTATCCTGCAGGCGTACGACTTTGAAATCGTATATCGCGAAGGCCGTGGAATGGAGCACGCAGTCTATCTTTCAAGAAATTCCCAACCCGATACACACTCAGCTTTCACAACATCTTCTGTCAAAGGACAAAAAGATGTCAAATTTGTAGAACTGCATAAAGGCTGGCTTTCGGTAGAGCAAAAAAGAGACTCTGAAATACAAGATCCTATATCTAAACACCACAACAATGATTTCCCTGAATCCGTAGCAGAAACTTATGACGTCAGAGACGGTATCTTGTATAGGAAAATTGCTCGAAACAAAATTGTATCATAGCTGCCTGTCGTACCTCGCTCGTTGATTTGGACTTTAATTAGTCACATCCATAGCGAATTACAACACTTAGGATACGACAAAACGCTTGACAAAATTTATGAACAGTATTGGTTTCCCCAGATGTCCAAGTGTGTTAAGAAATTTATAGATAGCTGTATCATATGTAAGGCATCGAAAGGCCCTTCCGGAGCCCAAGCTGTTCAGCTCCATTCGATCCCAAAAGTGTCTTTACACACACACACACCATCCACATCTCAGTCAATATTATCAATACAATTATAAATACGATAGCCTCTTGTCTTACAATTATTTTTAATAAATGTATTGATGATAAACAGTTTCCTACTTTGATGAAATTTAGTAAGATAATTCCTTTATATAAATCAGGCGAGAAAAATTATCCTTCAAATTTTCGATCAATTTCAATTTTACCGGTACTTAGTAAAGTTTTTGAAAAAGTAATTTTCAATCAACTTTTATCACACTTTGTCCTTAATAAATTGTTACATAGCAAACAATATGGCTTCACGAAAGGTAGAAGCACTACAGATGCTGGAGTTGCACTCTTGAAATACGTGTTTGATGCTTGGGAATGTAGGCAGGACGCTTTGGGAGTTTTTTGTGATCTTTCTAAGGCTTTTGATTGTGTGGACCATCAAACTTTACTAAAAAAACTTAGACACTATGGTGTTTCATGCGATGCCTCAGATTTAGTAAACTCTTATCTCACAGGCAGAACACAAAAAGTTTGTATCAATGGAGCTGAGTCTTCTGGGTCGCCTCTTACTATGGGCGTGCCGCAGGGATCGATATTAGGGCCTCTGCTCTTTCTAATTTACAGAAATGACCTTCCATCTTTTACGAAAGACCTCTGTGAGACAGTGTTATTTGCAGATGATACTTCATTGATTTTTAAAATTAAGAGAGGTAAAGACTCATTTGACGATGTAAATAATGCACTCTTGCAAGTATTGCATTGGTTCACCACCAATAATCTTATGCTCAATGCAAATAAAACAAAGTGCATCAAATTCACAATGCCCAACGTAAAACTTGTCTCAACACATATTACTGTAAAAGATGAACAACTTAATACATCTAGTTCCACTACATTTTTAGGAATCACTTTAGATTCCCGTTTGCAATGGGGTGCGCATATCGAGACTCTGTCGGGAAGACTTAGCTCTGCTGCTTATGCCGTGAGAAAGATAAGACAACTGACTGATGTTGAAACGGCAAGATTGGTGTATTTTAGCTATTTTCATAGTATAATGTCATATGGAATATTGTTATGGGGCTCAGCAGCAGATATTGAATCTATATTTGTACTGCAGAAGAGAGCTGTACGGGCAATTTACGGCCTTGGACCCCGAGACTCCTTAAAAGAACTGTTTAAAGAAATTAATATACTTACAGTAGCATCCCAATTTATTTACGAAAATATAATGTACATCCGCAAAAACCTGTCCTTATTCCTTAAGAAAAGTGACATTCATAATCTTAACACCCGGAATAAGAATAAGCTTGCCGTTCCCAATTTCAGACTGCATAAAGTGGGTAATTTGTTTATGGGAAAATGTATTCGCTTTTTTAATAAATTACCAGCGTCTATTGTAGAACTGCCCTGTTAAAATTTAAATCGCATATTAAAACAACTTTAATGAAAAAAGGATATTATACTGTAAATGATTATATAAACGATAAAAATATTTGGAAATAAATACTGCCCTGCTCGCACAGGTACATTTATCTTGTAATGTAAAATATATACTATTTAAAAAGAGGCTGACAATAGTGACCGAGTTTCTTGCGCTACTTCTTCTCGGCGCTAGCCCAAAATTGTCCCAAAGTAGTGGTAGGGAAAAAAATATTGGGACGTGTAAAAGCGCTTAGTTTAAGCCTATTTACAGAAATAAATTGGTTTTAATGGTTTTTTAATGGCTTTAATTGACTTTACTGGTAAGCTCAGTGGCAAAAGCGACCGTAAAGAGTACTGCTCAGTAATTATCGACTCTTTTACGAAATTTGTTATACTAGAACACACCTATTATTAGATGCAAATTGCGCTGTGCAGGCCGTAAAAAAGGCAGTATGTCTTTTTGGTGCACCGAGACGTATAATTGCTGATCAAGGCCGGTGCTATATAAGTGCAGAATTTAAACATTTCTGCTCTGAGCATAAAATTGACTTACACTTTATAGCAACCGGTTCTGCTAGGGCTAATGGACAAGTTGAGCGCGTTATGCGAACGCTAAAAAGTCTTCTCACAATTATTGAAAATGACCCTAACAAAACCTGGCGGGATGAGCTTGGCAATGTCCAGTTGGCATTAAACAGCACTAAATCCACCGTCACTAAATACTCGCCCACCGAGTTGATTTTGGGAATTCGTGCACAATCACTAGGACTATCTAAAATCAATATTTGCGATTCTGAGCAATCAAACCGTCTAGATTTGGAGTCTGTTCGAGATGATGCTTCAGAAAATATTCGAAAAGCAGCTGCAGCTGATGCTGAACGATTTAATAAAGGTCGAGCGACAATTAATCCATTTTCAGTAGGAGACTTCGTATTTATTAAAAGTAGCGAGCGAAATCAGACGAATCAGGGTTAGTCGGAAGGACACACCCGTCCGGTCCAAAATTTGTGGTTGAGTGATTCGTCGAAGGGACACTGCAGTCCGGGCTATCCACCCCTTCAAGGTTAGTCGGAAGGACACACCTGTCCGGTCCAAGTTTGTATGCAGCTTGTGATAGTAATGTAGAAGTTAAAACTTATTGTGCTTGTCAGGTCGGACGAGCGTATTTTGAAGGTGCGTAACGTTGTTTCAGGAATTCATCATGATACGCCCGAGGACGGTCGCTAGTCAGTCTGGCCGTGACGGCGCATCGTCAAAACGTCGTTAATTAGGTGATCGCTGTGAGCTGTCACCGATGACAGGTGCTACTGGTCGGTGACAGCTAACGTCAAACGTCAACGTCAGACGTCAGAATAAGAGTGGCGGCTGTCACTCTAGCGGAGCGTCGGGCGGGTAGGGGCACGGCAGCCATTTTGAAGCTCACTTTTTGAACGAGAGCCGTAGGCACAGGGGGGCTGCGCCTACATATTAATTGTGTTATTATTTAGTTTATTAAAGTTTTTAAATTCTGACACTATGTGAGTGACAAGTGTGTGAAATGTATTTATTGTGTCCTGTTTTTTTATAATTTATGTGAGTTTATAAGGGTCAATATTGTAATTGTTTGAAGCAATGGTGTGACTCGTTCGCAATGCTGCAAATCGAGGGCAAAACTGGATGAGATGTTTAAAGGACTGAGATGTGATAGCGTCACAGGGACATGAGTTGTCCGTTAGAATTTTGAAGCGATGCAAAATACTCTTTGTGCCAGCCGTGGTTGGTAAGCATCTGAGTAATTGCAAACCTTAGGGCAACAAGAGAGAGGTACTCTTGTACATCATTATATGATGGCAGTAGAGTTTTTGTATATAGGCAGCTTCCTGGATCATTGTATAGCATCTGCGAGGCTTCAGCGCATTTTTGTTTATTTTGGTACTTTATGTAACTGACCGGTACGTTGAGATAGTCTGGGATGCGGCGTAAATTAGCTGCAGCTTTGGCTTCGGTGTCAGCAGCCTCATTGCCGTCAAATCCAGCGTGGGCTTTAATCCACGCGAATCTGTCGGCAAGCCCTGATGTTCGAGTAGTGAGGAGGTGGTGGTGTATGCTGACTGCAAAAGGGTTTCTCGAGTTCGGGTTTTGAAGCTCTGTAAGTGCAGATTTGCTGTCTGAGAGGATGATCGTCTCAGTGAGTCTGTTAATGACAATGTGCTCTCAGGATTTTTCTAGGGCTAGCATTTCTGCTTGAAATACAGAACAGCAGTTGTGGAGCTTGAACTTCTTAACTGCTGTTCGTATGGTTAAGGGATTGTAGATGACGATGGCAGCTCCGACTCTGCCATCGTGCCGGCTGCCATCGGTATAGATTTGCCAGGAGTTTGAGCCTCGTATTTTCCTCAGGTCGTTATTTGAGGATATTTCGGTAACATAACCTTTACCTTTTCTATCGGAAGGGTGTAACATTTGTGCTAGAGGGCAATATGATTCGATTGGGACATCGTCTGGGAGGAAAGTTGACGTGCCAACGAGCTTTGACATTTCGATATCTGCCACTGCAGCGACTTTACCGGACAAGGGTGTTAGCTGCGCTAAAGTTATAGAGGCTGCCGTACTGACTGTACGGAAGCCATGAATTATCTTAATAGCGAAGAGCCGCTGCAGCGACAATAGTCGCTTGGTGACATATTTATTCTTGGCGGCAGAGGACCAGATCCCTGCCCCGTAGCAAATTATGGGTTCTATGACGTGATTATAGATAATTCTAACATTTTCTGGGTGGACACCCCATGTGGGCCGAATGAACATTGTGAGCTTATTATATTGTTTCTTGACTTTTTCGGTCACGTATTCAGCGTGTCTGGCAAACTTGAGTTGGTTGTCGATTACGATCCCAAGGTACTTTATTTCTGGCACGGGTTCCAGCGTTTGGTTTTTAATGACAAATTTGCAGCTAGCTGCGCGTGGAGTAAAAAGAATAAGCTGTGTCTTTTCAGGCCCAAACTGTAGTTTAACACCTTCTCCCCAACTAGAGATTTGATCGAGGGCACTATTCACATTTTGTTCCAGACTCTGTGTATGCTTATTGTGGGCAATCAAGAGCAGATCATCGGCGTGTGCCTGCAGACTGCATCCCTCTGGCATTGGCATATGGAGGACCTCGTCTAAAATTAAGTTCCAGAGGGTCGGGCCGATGACGGAACCTTGGATGCAGCCGCGAGACATGAATTTGTGTGCCTTGGTGTCAGTGAAGTTGATTTGCACCTCCCTGTACCAGACGTCCTCTATGTAATTAAGCAGAAGACGATAGATATTTTCAGGGTAATGGCTATCTCGAAGCCGCTAAAAGATTGCAGGCCACCATGCCCTATCAAACGCGGCCTTGATATCTAGAGATACGGCAACTGCTAGCTCGCCATTGGTTTTGGCAATCTTGATTTTCTCGAGGGTGCTGTGGATTGCATGTACGGTAGCTGTTTGTGTCTTAAACCCGAATTGCTTGCAGGATCCGGTATTATTTAAGGACATGTGATGATTGAGGCGGTCAGTGATCAGACGTTCGAGCATTTTTTCTAAAACGTTTATAAGGCCTATTGGCCTGAAGCAAGACAGGCTGGTGTAATTATCTTTACCGGGCTTGGGGATGATCTTTGCTGTAGCTATCTTCCAGCCTTTAGGAAAATGTGCTAAACGGAGGCAACAATTAACCAAGTCAAGTATTTCTGTGGGGAACCACTGCGCGACGATGAGGCAGATGTCTGCTGTTAAATGATCCAGGCCCGGCGCTCTTCTATGATTCATACCCCTGAGTGCCTCAATGATTTCCTCGTACGTAAAAGGTGGTTCTGTGGTCGTGTCAATGGGCTTGTACATTTCTGCGCGAAGCTTGGTCTGTTTTTCATTGTGGTCTGGGGTGTCATCGGGGTATAATTTATTTAGGAGTGCTCGGGCAGTTTCGGTAGAGTCGCGAGTGTATGTGCCATCGTCTAATTTAAGCGTGGCGGGAGCTTGGGTTAGTAGCCCTGTTTTAATTATGCGATTCGTGACTGACCAGACGTCCTCTTTCTTCTGGCGGCTGCAAAACTCTTTGAAGTGTTCAGTTGAAGCCTCACGAAAGGCATCCGAGTACTGACGTCAAAGAAGGTCGTTCGTTCGTTCTGCAACTAATTCTTTGATAGGCCGCTGGCGTCGGACAGCACGGCTCAGTGCATGGTGGCTCCGAATCACCTCTCTTTTAAGTTGTTCTAGCTCGTCGTTCCACCAAGGAGCTTTCCGTGGTGGTCCGGTTGACTGTCGGAGTAGTTTATCGCAGGTCTTTTGTATAGCCAGGGTGAATCCATCGGTATACGCATTAAGTTGTTCAGAGTCTAGGGTCTCGAAACTGGGGTCATGTGGAAAGTGTTGTCGCATCTCAATGACAAACTGTTCCTTGATCTCGTCCCACTTAACTGTGTTGGTATTGTACAAGAAGGTCGTGGTTTTCTTAGTTTTGGTGGGTTGATGTGGTCCAACATGTAAGAAAAATCTAACGGCTCGGTGGTCAGACGACGTGCAGAGCTCTGTATCAACGTGCCAGTTGGTGACTGCAACACGTGAGGTGTTACTGACAAAGGTTAGGTCGACGATAGAGGTACGTTGACGTCCATGAGTGACCGCGACAAATGTAGGGACATTCCCTACATTGCATACGGTCAAGTTGTTAGCAGTCATTAGATTGACGATGTCATCTCCTCTGGCATTGTCAGATCTTGATCCCCATATGCTGTGCCAGCCGTTGAAGTCTCCACAGATGAGGTGCGAAGACCCGGCCGTTTTTTGCAAAAACAGCTCGAGTCTTCCCAAAGTGTTGTAGTCATCTGTGTCGGGCTCGACGTACACGGAAATTAGGTAAGTTTTGTGGCCAGTGCGATCCTTCGCTTGGACAATTGATAGATTGGGGGTGGAATTCTCAGCCATTCCGAGGGTGCTGAACAATTTTTCCCTGACTGCGACAGCGGCTTTCACCGGCCGGTCAGTATAGTGAGGTCGGAATTGGTGCATTGTATATCCGGTAATACTCCTTAAAGTACCGATATTTGCGGTATACGGCTCTTGAATGAAGGTAATGTCACAATCGGTGTTATGTAGGTGGAGTAATAATTCATGAGACGCGTTTCTACCGCGCCCCAGGTTAACTTGTGTGCAGGTGTAGGTGAAGTTGTTGCGAGTATAGCTAGTATTTGTCACAGGAGACCTACGAGCCATAATTAGTGCGAGAGCGAATTTTATCGATCATTTTGGACGCGAGTTAGTGGTCTTCGCAAACTCTGCGCAGTTGTGGCACTGCGCCTTGTTGTGGTCTTTTCGATCAGGGCAGTTACGAAATTCATGACCGGACAGGCCGCAATGTGAGCACATTGCGCTCTGTTGGCTGCACCTTGCTTTTGTGTGTCCGAATTGTAGGCACTTGTAACACTGGAGGAGTGGCACATAGTCTTCCGCATGCACCCTCTGGTGGTCGAGATTTAGTTTGACCTTAGATGTTATGGCCTTCCAGACTGCCGGTGCAGTCATTAGTACCGCATTGTAAAGGCTCTGATTTCGATTGGCCCGCTTGAAGCGAAAGGTTAGATCTTCGTCCCTGTTAATTGCGGCTTTAATGCACGGGTTCTGGTTTCGGAGTATGCCCACTAGGTCTTCCGCTGGTATTTCCTTAGAGATGCCCTTTAGGATTAAGTCAAAGTCAAAGTCAAAGTCATTTATTTTTGCAAATTGGCCATCAATGGCACTTTTACATGTCCCAATTTTTTTTTTCCTACCACCGCTTCGGGACTACATATCGGCTGCTGATGAGAAGAAACGGCGCAACAAACTCAGTCACCTTTGTCAGCCTGGTTTTATTACAGGAAATACAATTACAAGATATTGTAAGTGCGAGCTAGGCAGGATATTAAGTCCATGCACTCTTGTCGTTCAAGTAATCTTCAACTTTGTAATATCCTTTTTCCATAAGGATTTTTTTAATGTGGTTTTTGAACTTATAAACAGGCAAGTCAACAAGAGTTTGTGGTACTTTATTAAATATTTTTATACATTTCCCCAAAAATGAATTACCTACTTTCTTTAATCTGAAGCTCGGAACGGCAAGTTTATTTTTATTTCTAGTATTATAATGATGTGAATCACATTACCATGGGGCTGAGCGACTTCGAAACTTCAGCCTGTACGGTGCTCTCGGTGCAGTTGATTTTCTTCATCGTCTCCTCCCGCTGCTCCACGCTGCCAAATTCAACACGTATCTTGGTATTGGATACGTATTTGACATAAGAGGGAGCATAGTTGGTGTCACGGAAGGAGACTGAAGACTTAAAGTTTTTAAGAGTCTCTGAGGGACTGAGAACATTACGCTTGGACGTCACTATTAGTGCTGGTCTGCTCTTGGGAGCGGCTGATGGTGGATTTGAGGTAGCCAGATTTTGACTGCGCACGATGTCTGCGAACGAGGTTCTATGGGCGGACCCGGAGGTCTTTAGTTTCGCCATCTCCTCCCTGACCGTTTGCTGGATGGTCTGGCGGACGGCTTCGACGGTCGCAGACTGATCGACGGGGAGGCTGGAGGCGAGGCTGGGTTCGGATCGGACCAGCTTTGCGATCTCCTTAGTGCTGGCAAGTATCGTGGTCTTAAGTGTCCGCTTGATGTTGACTGCCTCTTTCGGGGGCATCAATAGCAGCGAGCAGCTCGAGCACCTTGGTGACAGTAGGGTTTTGCATAGGGACGGGTATGGTAGTTGATTCCCTTATGAATAAGGGCGTGGGTGGTACTGCATAGCTTGAGGGCGTAGGGGACCCGTAAGCGGGCGAGAAAAATCCCCCCTCGTCGTCCGAAAGGGCAGATTCAGCTGTTGTGGTTTTAGGCGCTTCGCGCCCGGGGTTTGGTCGAATTTTGAAATTTATTGGATCCATCCTTTTATAAAGAGTTTTGCTTGGTCCGGTACGCCTCTACCCACCAGGAGCCCACACTTTTGGGGAGCCGTAGCCCAGAGCTACGTACCGGACATAGGAGGGAGGCCCTTTTAACGGGGCCCGAGTGCAGGTTCTTTTACGCGACCGGTTGGGGCAAGGCTAGCGTAGTGTCGACCAACATACGCACGCCGAGCCCGCCGTCGGCACTGCCCCCCGCACCCTCTCCTTGCCTAGGCGGCGGTTACGCCGGCCACCTCCAGCCGATTGACTCTGGTTTGGCTAGGCCAGGGCCGCCCGAGTAACTGGAATCTGGGGCCGAAGCTGCGTGTTGTCTGGGTGGTCTGCCACAGACTCAACAGCCAGGCTCCCCTTCTCCCAGCGTACGGGTCCCCACGCACGGCAATAACACGTGGCCTGCGTTTGGTAAGGTAAACCCAGGAAAAACCCTTTCGGGGCCACTACTATGGCACTCCACCACGCTGGGCCCAACAGCAGGCCCTGCCGCTGTCCCTTCATCAGGGACCCTCAGTGCTTTTTATTGTGGTCGCTCCACTTGACCCGGGCAAGTGCTCCGACGGTCCCCGGTCCCCCTCAATGGGGAATAACGGGTTGCCCAGCGGGCCCGCCAGTCGCCTTAGGCGCCTATGCGCGGGCGTCGTCGCGCTGGTGGTGGGAATTCAGCCGAACACTCGCTTCGTGCGCGCGTTCGTTGCCCAGGAAACACCACGAAGAGGTATCCCACCGTCGTCGTCCCACAAAAGTACTTTGGCTACTTACCTTAGGATCAGATCAATGAATGTGTTGTGTGTGTTATGGTCCAATATTTAAAATATATTTGGATTGGGGTTAAGTATACCCTAAAGGAGATTGGCAAACTTCCATAGGACTTCGGGCCTAATCGTTACATTGATCATTTCTGGGCTGTTTTGAAGATCGCGACATGCCAATTTTATCTGAACCCATAGAACTAAATGTTCATATTTTGCTACTTTTTTGGATAAAAATAATTATGATTTTTGGTTACAATCTGATTCCTGTAATGGTTAGGCCCATTTCTGCCGATCTCCTTTATTGTTAGGCATAGCGGCTTATTGTGTCGTGCGCCAAGGGTTAAGTGTGCCCTAGATTCTAGTAGTTAAGCGAAGCGGCTAAGTGTGTCGTGCGCCAAGGGTTAAGTGTGCCCTAGATTCTACTATAGTAGTTAAGCGTAGCGGTTAGTTGAGTCGTGCGCTAAGGGTAAAGTGTGCTCCAGATTCTAGTAGTTACGAATAGCGGCTAAGTGTGTCGTACGCTAAGGGTTAAGTGTGCCCTAGATATTAGTATTAAAACATAGCGGAAAGGTGTGTTGTGCACTAAAAGTTAAGACGTGTGCCCTAGATTTTAGTTATTAAGCGTAGCGGCTAAGTGTGTAGTGAGCTCAGGGTTAAGTGAACCCTAGATCACTTAGTCAAAGCTACTCTTTGACGTCGTCTTGTGATATTAACATATACGATTTAATCTGTGGCTATACTTTTAACACTGATTTACTTTGTTTTGAATTATTGTCTGTTGGAATTCCAAACAAAATAGTTCACTGGGTCCATACATTTTTATCTGAAAGGGAAGTCAATACTAAGTATGATGGTAAGTTTTATAGTCCACGATTTGCGTCTATAGGTGTTTGTCAAGGAGGAATACTCTCTCTTTATTAATTTTTATTCTTTATATCAGACGCTTAAATTTAATTCTAGGTTCAGAAGTCAAAAATCTTCAATTTGCCAATGATGTGGTAGTATATGCAATTGGAAAAAAATTAACACATATTTCAAACATCCTTAATAAATCTCTAGAAGGATTTTGTACATACTTTTCTTATTTGAATAAATATAAACATAAATGCCCTAAAATCAAAATTGGTAGTCTTTGGCAATGTAAGTAATCTCATTCCTTCTGTGTATTATGATAAAGTTTCCATTCCTGCTTCTCATGAAGCAAAGTTTTAGGTGTGACCTTTACTCATAATGTTTCCTGGACAAAATATATCAACTTAATAAGTTCAAGAGCTAATAAAGCTTTTAACATCTTAAAATCATAATTTGAAACATCCTGGGGAGCTGATCCCAAAATATTATTGCTTTTTATATGGTTTTCTCTGTTTTGTTGGGGATAATAGACTGAAGATAAATCACACTTGAAAAAAAAACATCGACCTCAGGTGGGACTTGAACCCACGTCCCATCGCATGCCGGGCGAGTGCTTTACCAACTTAGCTACCGAGGACGTCACGTGACACGATAAAATTTCTCAAGTGTTTTTTCTCGCTGTCAAAGCCAGCGTATCTCTGATCAATGTTGTAGCTATATGTTAGCTAAAGCTGAGGTCGATGATTTTTTTCAAGTGTTATTTATCTTCAATTAAACCTTGCATGGAATTGCTAAAAACAAATATTTACGATAATAGACTGGTTGATATCCTAGATAAAATACAAAATAAAAGCCTGAGACTCATTACTGGAGCATACAAATACAAATATCTTTATTGACAAACCATTTGCACAATTTACAAACACCAGGAACCTGTGGTGCGGGCGTCCCACTTTGACGATAAATTTACAGAATGGCAGACTTATTTCCGAGTTTAGAAAAAAGATAATATGCAGAATAAACTAGTGACATTACTTGAGTTGAGTATAATATTAAAATATATGTTACCCACTCGAATAGAAGAGAAAAAAAGAGCTACTTTTGAGAAGTAATAAGCATTTCCGTTTGGTCGTAGGATAGTGAAAGAAGATAACGCTCGACAGCAGTCTTAGCTTCACGCCATGAACTATATCGTATGTCACGAACACTGAGCACACGATTGTTTACAGCTGGAAATAAGTAACCTGGAAAGCGTTCACGTTCAACCTTTGTACTTTAAAGATCCGCTTTTTAAGCATATCTTGATATTCACGTGAGTTTATTACCGGACGGTGCATCGATAGTGTAACTTTAATTACATATAATTGTCTTACCGTAAGGACTTCAGCTTCTGAGTAAAGGGACGTAGTTGGGTGTCTAAAAGATTTACGAAGCATCACCTTTAACACTGAACGTTGAGCACGTTCCAATAGGAGCAGTAGGGTTTTGCATGCACCTCCCCAGATTGCATAAATCCCAATTTATTTATGAAAATATAATGTATATCCGCAAAAACCTGTCCTTATTCCTTAAGAAAAGTGACATTCATAATCTTAACACCCGAAATAAGAATAAACTTGCCGTTCCCAATTTCAGACTGCATAAAGTGGGTAATTCGTTTATGGGAAAATGTATTCGCTTTTTTAATAAATTACCAGCGTCTATTGTAGAACTGCCCCTGTTAAAATTTAAATCGCATATTAAAACAACTTTAATGAAAAAAGGATATTATACTGTAAATGATTATATAAATGATAAAAATATTTGGAAATAAATACTGCCCTGCTCGCACAGGTACATTTATCTTGTAATGTAAACTATATACTATTTAAAAAGAGGCTGACAATAGTGACCGAGTTTCTTGCGCTACTTCTTCTCGGCGCTAGCCCAAAATTGTCCCGAAGTAGTGGTAGGGAAAAAAATATTGGGACGTGTAAAAGCGCTTAGTTTAAGCCTATTTACGGAAATAAATTGGTTTTATTGGTTTTATTGTGATGCAGTAGCTAATAATTGATTCGCATAGCGATTTGTAAACCAGGTGCAGGATATTTTTGCTGGCAGAGCAGAGAGTTCCGTAATAGCTTCATGACGTGAATCATTTTTCTAGTCCTTTTAGACATTGAGTCGAGGTGTGCCTTAAAAGAGAGATGCTCATCAACAGTAACACCGAGGTATTTTATATCCATAACTCTGTCAATTATGGGACACTGGCAGCGTTCGGGGTCGCATGTACTGGTGGATTTTTAAGGTAAGTGGCGTAATTGGTCTTGAAGCAGCGGTCTTATGGAAACATATGTACTTTGTTTTCGATGCATTGAGGGTGAGCAAGTTGTGATCAAGCCAAAATTTAAGCCGTGCCATCCCGTGTTCCGCTTTACGCATTGCTGCCTCCCATGTGTTTCCACTAAACAAAACAACAGTGTCGTCCGCATAACAAATAGCTTCAGCGGTTCTTGGAACGACTGTTTGAACATTATTCATATAAAGGATGAAAAGCGAGGGGCCCAGCACACTGCCCTGAGGAACTCCGAAGTTAATTAAGAATTCCTCGCTGATGAGCTCTCCAATCTTGACACATTGGCGTCTTCCCGTTAGATAACTCCGGAACCAGTCCAGCGGTTTCCCTCTTATACCAATGTACTCAAGTGCATATGGTCTTCAGCAATATAGGGACTGAAACTGACAGTGTCAAACGCCTTGGCAAGGTCTAGGAATACACCTACAATTTTAATTCCTTTGTCAAGGCTGTTTGACACATGGGGCATTTCACGTGAAGCGGACAACGAAAATAAAGTCAGGTTCTGGATTTTGTTCATATTTGGGTTAATGGTACCTCTATGGGACTAAAAAAATTGTGCATTATTTTTTTTATTTTTTTCTGCCTAGTTACGAATTTATGCGTCTCCAAAGTATTGCCAAAAATTGAGAAATAGATTTTTCGATAGCTGTTAATGCAGTTAATTAAATGGATTTAATAATAAGTGAATAGTGTTTATTAGAGAATATTTGTGGGTTTTTTTAGAAATTGAATAAAATTTGATATTTAATTATGTTTTCGTATAGTAAACCGGAAGTTAACATTTGCAATCATTTTTTATCAAACTTCGCATTTTTCAATAATTTTTATTTTTACATAAAAGAATAGCTAGGAGTATTGAAGTATTATATAAAATGTTCAAGAATGGTATCTCGATTCGTTGAAAAGATAGATGAACTAGAGTTACAAGATGCCGCACGCGCGCGGTACTGAGTGGTTCTTTAGTGCGGTGGTCTAACTCGCTATTTACGGTTTATTATTATATTGAGTTTAACTAATAAAATACGATTTTGTAAATTTTGTTTTCATTATGGATCGGAAGGTTATTTATAACAAAGGAGTAGAAAAAAAAACATTTAAGTAATTTATTTTCTAGTTTAAACTAATTTACATGTCGTGCGATACCTTGCTCGTTTTAAGTACTTGTATTAAGACGTTGGTTACAAAAACGCGGAACTTTTTTATGTTGTGACTGTGTTCGTCTGACGTTTTCGAGGCGCTGTTTCAAAATTATTTGTTGATGCATCTTTTCTTTGGAACAATAATAAACTGCAGTTACCGATAAAGCTGTTTTCGCCTAATCATATAATCATACACAGGGGTAATCGGTCTATTTGTAGGCAATTTAGGGCTTGCACGGACTTAGATAACTATATAGACCGATTAAACGATATTAAACATATGATTAAAATGAATGACCGACCGACCTTAACACTTAAGGACTCGCTAATGGGTCTGGTAGACCCAGTCCCTTGTATTTTGTTGAACAACTTAAAAAACACGAAGTTTGCAACGTTGTCGCTTTTAGTACCTTTCGACCATAGTGTGGCGCGGTAGATGGCGGTCTGAGCCGTCAGTTAGCGTGCTAAGTGTGAGTGCTACGGACGTGAAATGTGCGTATGGGTCTGCTGGACCCGGTAGCGACTAAATACGTAAGTGATTTTTCCCATTTTGTTATTTCTGTTTGTTTACTTTTTTATCAAAACGTTGGCTATTTCTTTGATTGAACGTCATTTTGGTGTCAGATTTTCTGTCACTAATATTCCACAGCACATCAAAACCCGTATCAAAAACATAATACCAAAAGTGGAACCATCTGCAGCATCATCCGCACTCTTACCAACCAGTGGACGAAAAGTGCGTTACGGTCTATGTAACTGGAAGTAAGATAGGAAAACCAAGGTTTTTTGCACAACATGTAATACACCAATTTGTGGAGAACACATGAAACAGATTTGTGCAAATTTTTATAGCTTAGTTTGATGTGGAAAGATGTAAAACTATGTTGAAAAGTGATTTTATACCAACGAAGATAATAATCTAAAATTAGTGGATTTTCAAATTTGATTTTGCTTGTTCCTATGATGATTGATCTCTCATTGTTATTTTGTCTTAGTAGATACATTCTAGTAGTATAATAAAGTTTAGAAGATTTTGTTTAAAATAGATAGTTACAGAATTTATAACAATTAGTCTAAGTTTAGTCATAAAAATGAGCCAAAATTCCTTCTATTTTTGTACGGATTAATGGTTGAGTTAAAACAATAAATATTCGTTTTTTTAATAAATATATGTTTTTATTTTGAACCTTTATAACGATTTTAAAATATATCAACCACTTTAATTAAGCGGTTTTGAAATAAACACGTGATATTGTAGTGGGTCCGCTGTACCCGGTAGCGAGTGTTTGTGTTACAAATTAAGGCGCGAGTCCCTAAGTGTTAAACTAGAAAGTATGTACGTAATAATTTTTACAACTTTTTAGGGTCCAGGATACAGACCCTAAAAAAAGTACACATAAATTTAATTTAGGGTAATAGGGTCCCCAATTCCCCATTACTATGACTCCGCTGTCCGTCTGTCACCAGGCTGTATCTTATAAACCATGATAGTTAGACAGTTGAAGTTTTACAGCTGATGTATTAATGCTGCCGCTATAACATAAAATACAAAAAAAATCTGAATAAATTAAATATTAAAGGGGGCTCCTATACAACAAACGTGATTTATTTTACTCATTTTTATAAATAAATGGCCTCGCGCTCAAAGGGATCCCTTTGAGTGCGAGTCCGACTCGCACTTGGCCGGTTTTTTTGTTATAAATAACCTTCCGATCCATAATGAAAACAAAATTTACAAAATCATACTTCATTAGTTAAACTCAATATAATAATAAACCGTAAATAGCGAGTTAGACCGCCGCACTAAGGAACCGCTCAGTACCGCGCGTGCGGCATCTTGTAACTCTAGTTCATCTATCTTCTAAACGAATCGAGATACCATTCTAAAACTTTTTATATAATATTCCAATACTACTAGCTATACTTTTATGTAAAAATAAAAATTTAAAAAAATGCGAAGTTTGATAAAAAAAGATTTCAAATGTTAACTTCCGGTTTACTATACGAAAACATAATTAAATATTAAATTTTAATCAATTTCTAATAAAACCCACTAATATTCTCTAATAAACACTATTCACTTATTATTAAATCCATTTAATTAACTGCTTAAACAGCTTTCGAAAAATCTATTTCTCAAATTTTGGCAATTCTTTGGAGACGCATAAATTCGTAACTAGGCAGAAAAAAATAAAAATAATGATGGCATTGACTTATATATTACTTCGTAAGGACAGGGCGGACCACACGTCTGGGTGTTGGACCTAAAGAGACCCGAAAATGACCCGACCGAGGCCGATGTGACGTAGTCAGTGGTCGGCGGTCATCGGGATCTGACATTTGTATGAAAAAATAAAAATGCCTAGATGTTCACTGAAAGGTTGCTTAAATTACGACAGAAAGGTCATTAAAACAAATTCTAATATTACTTCTCACCAATAAGCCGCATATTTGATAAACACTAAACTTATTTACATTATAAATTTTTGTTTTTAGCAATTCCATGCAAGGTTTAATTGAAGATAAATAACACTTGAAAAAAATCATCGACCTCAGGTGGGACTCGAACCCACGTCCCATCGCATACCGGGCGAGTGCTTTGACCACTAAGCTACCGAGGACGTCACGTGACAAGATGAAATTCCTCAGGTAATGATGAAATTCCTCAGGTAATGATGATTCCTAATGAATGATGCACAATTTTTTTAGTCCCATAGAGGTACAATTAAACCAAATATGAACAAAATCCAGCACCTGACTTTTTTTCGTTGTCCGCTTCACGTGAAATGCCCCACATGTCGCACTAGATGTCCCACCAACGGCGCCTTCTGTAGATGTTTTAGCTCTGAATCCGTATTGCCTACTGGACAGCAAACCATTTTTCTCCAAAAAGCTCGTCAGCCTGCAGTTGACTACTTTCTCAAGTATTTCAGAGAAAATACCCAGTAGCGATATGGGCCTATAATTTTCCGGAGACAGCCTGGAACCATTTTTATGGATTAGGAATACTGTCGCACGTTTCCATTCGGCTGTAAATTCTCCACTTGAAATGCTGAGATTCATCAGGTAGGTCAGAGGGCCTAATATTTCACTTTTAATACTCCTGGGGCAGAGTTCCATAATTATCCTGCTTACTTCAACTTTGTCAGTGGGTTACATGAAGAAGGTCACAGGTGAGATATCATTTAAAACGACACCAGAGTCACTAGATAATATTTCTACTTCACTTTTCCAAAGCTGATTCATGAGTTGCTGCGCCAGCCTTTCGCCAACTGAGGAGAAGTAATTGTTGCAAAGATTGAGTGACTCCCTAGCACTATCCTTAAGGTTGGTGTTCAGTAGCTACATCCTTCCTTTCAGCGCATTCACTGAAGTTGCGTACACACTTCCATAGTTTTTTTGGGATTGTGTTTATTATTTTCGAATTCAGCAGCCTCATATTCATTTTTGAGCCTGCGTAGAATATTTCTATAGAAATTACGATATCTTTTATATGCATGCTCCTTCCGATCATTCGTTGGGTCTTTTTTGTGATCTCGGTGAAGCCTGTCACGGTGCTTAGAACATCTAAGTAGGTCGTGTCATCCAAGGCTTAATGACAAATTCGGATCGATTGATATGCCGTAATGCAGTGTTTTTATGAACCGATGTCGACAATATTTTGTTAAACTTCCGTACAGCGTCATTCAAATTCTGTTTGTTATATACCAGAGACCAATTCGGTTCACGCAGATCTTTGGCTACTCCAGAATAGTCGATTACTTTTGTTTTTCTATTTTTAAGCTTTTTTATCTTATTATTGACATTAAGTGCAAAAATTACAAGATCATGATCTGTTAAGTCACATTTACAAACTAAACCCAAAATTTGGTGTTGTTTAGACCTGATAAAAAAATGATCGAGACAAGATTAATCCTTTGTAGAAACAGAAATAGCCGGGATAAAACCTAGTTCTGACAAAAGACAAAGATATTCAGAGACTTCAGTTGTAGTAGAAGTTTTACATAGTAAGTCAATGTTAATATCACCTGTTAGTACTACGGATGCTTTATATGAATCTAAAATATTACCTAAAGAGTCCAAGAAGCGTCTCTTGTCTGTGAACGAGGGGGAGCGATAGACACCTAGCGCCGTAATAGAATTGGACAGTTCTACTGTCTACAGCTAAACACTCGGCGTCATCAATATCTGGTTCGCTTACATTGGCCGACCATGTATCTTTAATGGTGAGGAAGGCGTTAAAGTTACACTGAATACTACAAATATTGTAAGTTAAAATTTTGAAATTATAATCCTTTGTAATCACAGTTTTACAGTCGTCCAGAACTGACAGCGTCTGACAATTTATTGAAAAATATTTGTCAATATCATTAAAGAAATTTTGGTCTATTGTGGTCATTTTTGATGTAAAAGTAAGCAGCACTTATTATTTAGTTTTTTATCAAAAATTGTCAGACGCAGTAACTGCAGCCAGAATACTAAGCATGGAGCTGGAATATCTATAATTAGTATCATTGTAGACCCCGAAATAAAATGATTAGAATGTATAGAAACAATAATATACTGTTTATATTCTTGTGTAGGCAGAGGCTGAAAGAGTAAAAGGAATGAAATTCTGTTTAGGTCTAAAGAAGTATGTATGAGTAATGTATGTTGTGTAGGTGTTGAACTTATGTGGTATATTATGCAAGTAATACTGTTTACCATATAAAAAAAACAAATAATAAAAGAAAACAGTAACCGATGATAATTAAAAAGCGATCGCCGATTATGACTGATTGACTCATTCACTTGGTTCCGGATTTCCGATGAGTTGTAGGTCCCCGGTATTGCGAATTTGGATGAATTTGGTATTTTCGACCCTCAGTACGTATACGCATCCATGTCGAATCCAGCAGAATTTGAAGCCATGCAGTTTTGCTCGCGATTTAGCGTCGTGAAATAACAGACGATTTTGCTTAGTTAACCTCTCATTGATGTATAGGGAGCTTGCAGGACCATTAACTATATTCTCAGTTGTAAGATTTTTTCTGGACCTTGCTGCCTTCACGATCTCATCACGTTTGCTTTTTCTGGTGATTTTGACTATTATTGGGCGTGATCTGAGCGGTGGCGTTCAAAGAGGATACGTCAGATTGTGTTTTCCAACCCACACTTTTTATTCTATCTGTCATTATCGTTCAGCTCTACTCCAATTTTCTTAGCGGCTAACAGAACCACATGATGAAGGTTTTCTTCCTTTTGCTCTGGTTACCCAATAACCATCTTTCCGCAAAATTTTACACTTTCCAGCCACCGGAACAGGCTGGGTTTCGCAAAGGTTACAGTACCATAGACCACATTCACACGGTGCGGCAGGTTATACAGAAGTCCGAAGAGTATAACCAGCCTCTGTGCCTGGCCTTTGTGGACTATGAGAAAGCCTTGACTCGGTCGAAACCTGGGCTGTTCTGGACTCCTTGCAGCGATGCCAAGTCGATTGGCGGTACGTGAAGGTGCTAATAAGCCTGTACAGTATGGCATCAATGTCCGTCCAAGTACAAAACCACCGAACAAAACCCATCCAGCTGCTCCGAGGTGTTAGACAGGGAGATGTTATATCTCCGAAACTGTTCACCAACGCATTGGAGGATGTGTTCAAGACGCTGGATTGGAACGGACTGGGCATCAATGTAAATGGCGAATATCTTACGCATCTTCGCTTTGCCGATGACATAGTTATTATGGCAGAATCGCTGCAGGGTTTGCAAAAAATGCTACACAGTCTTAATGCTGCCTCGAGACGTGTGGGGCTTGGGATGAATTTGGACAAGACAAAGTTAATGTTCAACGAACATGTCATCCCGGAACAAATTTCCCTCGAGGGCACTACGCTCGAGGTTGTCCAAAAGTACGTCTACCGCTCAATTCTAGTCTATTGGACAAGTACTACAGCTCGGTAGAGACAACTTCGAGCGGGAAATCGCCAGAAGAGTGCAGCTTGGCTGGGCAGCATTCGGGAAATTGCGTCATATCTTCACGTCGACACTGCCGCAGTGCCTAAAAAGCCAGGTGTTTAACCAATGCGTCCTACCAGTTTTAACCTACGGAGCCGAAACGTGGAACATGACAGTCAAGTTGGCCCACCGACTACACGTCACTCAGCGTGCTATGGAAAGGTCTATGTTGGGGATCTCATTAAGGGATAAGATCCGGAAGGTTCTCGAATGGTAACCACGCTTAGGCAAACGTAGTGTAGGACGCCACCCGGCTAGATGGACCGATGACCTGAAGAAGGCAGCTGGCAGCGACTGGATGCAAAGGGCGGGAGATCGAGCGCTGTAGCGCTCCTTGGGGGAGGTCTATATCCAGCAGTGGACTGCAACAGGCTGATATGATGATGATATGATGACAATTTTATTATTTATTAATATAGGTAGCTTATCTGACACTATTTTTACTATAATAAGGTACTTATAAAATTAGAAACCCATCAACTGCAACATTTTAATTGTGATTTAAACGTATTGACATTTCAAAATTAAAATGATCATACAATACTATTACAAAACCCGAAAGTTATTTCATTTGTATGGCCAATAATTGACTTGCGTGGGTCAAAACTGCCACGTAAACCACGCAAATCACGAACACGAAAATCAAAATAAATCCTTTATCCTAAAAATATACATAAACCTTTTAAGCAAATAAACTGTATTTTGAATATAGGTTACGTAACCTATTATTTGATCGCTACAAAATTTTATTCAATAAATAAATTTACAGACACCGGAGAAAATTGTACCACACAAATCAAATTTTTGAGAAACCATACCCATGCAACGAAGTTCTTACCTTAATTTTTCGGACACTCGACGCGTCGTCACACTAGTACTCTGCCCGGCCGTCGGAGCGCGACCAGTTTTAACGTGAATTAGGATGACGCAACATCAGGTCGCGAAATTAGGGTTTTGCAAGTGAATTTATAATGATCCACGCAAATCAGTAACTACCCCGGGACAGTCACATTTTAATTTTTTTTAGATAATGTATTTCTTTTAGAACTACGATCTCATTTTTCATAGAATTGTCAACTTCTTATGACTTAGTATATTTTTTTTGGTAAGCATGTACCGTTTAGTTTAAAATATATAATTTACTAAGTGACCAGATCGGGGTTTGGGACACTCCACGAAAATCAAAGAATCGGTGTGTCTTATTTTTTTAATGATATTAAATATAAAGATAATTGAATAATAATCAATAACCCAGTTAAGAGAGGAGTGGAAGTATACCCGAAAAAAAAAGTGGCTAGCTGGCTTTTCGATTTCCATTCTTTTTAGGTGATGCCGCTTAAAAAACGTGTCTTGAAGAACGACCCGGCTATTATTCATTATCTACGAACGTCTGATTCTCTGGCGTGCTGTGCGGGGCAGCGGGAGGCAGTGTGCCGCTAGCTGTCCGAGGGGAAGCCTGTGTCGCTCGTTCCGCCGTGCCGATCAATCACTGCTCGGAACAACACAGCACGCGCGAAACACTTAAATAATTTCGTCACTTAGCGTGAGTGACTCGATAGTTTGCAGTTTTTTTAATTTCTAGTTGTATTTATTTATTTGTATTATTAACAAATTAAATATAAAAAAATCTGACGTAACTTTATATTACTACTAACTTGCTATGACAGTGGTCTTAGCAAGCCGCGTATGCTTAGGAATACCGAATTATTAATTTCAACCTTAGGGACATAATATTAAGGTACATTACTATTTGTCACCTAAAAATCCCTTGCAGTGCCTCCCTTACAGTATAATTCTGTAATAAAGAAATAACCTAAATAAAAAACACCAAAAAAAAACCTACTTAATATAAAATACACCATAATGTAATATCATAATATATTTTGTTTTATTTTTAAATTTAATAAGAATAATTAACATTTTTTAAATCTAAAAAATTAAAAAAAACAACAATTTATGTTTATTTACATAAATTGTTTCATCTGATATTTTATTTATCAATAGCGAAGCGAGAGACACTTGAAAGATTTCGTCAAAGCAGCTAGCGACTTGGTAGCTTAGGTGTCTAAGCACTCCCGGTGGTTGTGTATCCGATGGTCGTGAGTTCGAATCCCACTTGATTAAGTTTTTATTTTTTCAATTCATATTTTGTTTTTTTTATTTCGCAGTTTTTTATTTCTTGTTGTATTTATTTATTCTAACAAATTAAATATAAAAGAATCTAACTTAACTTAATACTAACTAAATAAAGAAATAAATTAACCTTAATAAAAACACCAAAAAAAACCTACTTACTATAAAATACATCATAATATATTTTGTTTTATTTTAAATTTGATAAGAATAATTAACAGTTTTCAAATGTACAAAATCAAAAAACTAAACTATTTATGTACCTACATAAAATCAGATATTTTATTTATCAATAGCGAGAAACACGTTAAAGATTTCGTCGAGACAGCTAGTGACTCGATAGCTTAGAATGGTAAAGCACTTGCCCCGTGCATTCGTGGTGTGTGGTAGGTTCGGGTCCCCCTGATGAAGTTTTTTTTTTCAAGTTTTTAAGAATCATATTATGTTTCGTTTTTAAATTTGATTAACATTTTAAACAGTTTTAAATTCAAAAAAATATCTCCCATGCGAATATCTTCCGGCTACAAAGTGGATGTCATTTTATTTTATGCTTTGGTGGCGCAATTTCACCATGTCGCTCAGCCTCAGTTTGTCGTGTTAGCTCGTCATTGAATGCTCCGAAACGTGTTACTTTGATATAGCCTGCAATTCTTTGGTCTACCCTAGCGATTACTTAGACTGGAAATGTCACTTTACGCATGATTTGACCGTCAGAATTTTCCTAACCTTTTTGGTGGCGTTTTGTTCAACGACTTTTAAGATTTGGTGTGTCGTATTCTTAGTACGTCTTTTAGTTTACGCACAAAAATTTATAAGGTTATTTAGGATTTTGATATTTAGTGTAATCTATGTCTTTATTACGACATTTAACTTATGCAGTGAATTTTCAGAATTATATATTTAAATAATTAATTCTGAAATTGAATCATAGTTTTGGTGGCTCAGTTTTGGTGGTTTCTTCTTTCTTCTTAATATAACAATACTATCCCATGACTAAAGACATCATTAGAAATACGCAATGCTTAATGATTTTCTCTTAGAATCTATGCTACTGTGGATCGAGCGAGGTGTCAGGTCGGGCGCACGTTCCGAAATGGGCCATTGCGAATTGGGCCCGGTCTATGCCCTGCTGAAAACCGGAGGTCAGATCAATGAATCAGTCAGCGTTTGATGATATGACCGACTACTTCATAAAATGGCCAAACGTTGGTGGTCATATCGTAAAACAGTTATATTATTCACCGGTAGAGGCGCTGATGTCGCTTTGTTATTGTGGCACAACATGGCAGCGGACAATTATTATTCTGTTCTTGTGAATTGTGAAAGTGAATAATAAATGTAAATAGAAGATTAAATTGCAGTAAATTATCGTTAAGACATCAAGCTATGTGATTTTTATGGAAATCACTCTAAAAAAAGCGGAACGTCAAATTATTGTGGAGTTCGACACGTAATTTGGAGGTTAATTAGGTTATTTAAATCTTTCTATTTATTAGTTTTCTTTTAAAATTACAAATATTTATAATGTTTTATTTATCTATTGCCAAAAATTAATATTTAACGAATTCCAGTAACTAGTTAAAGTATTTATACCTATTTTAATGATATGGCCAAACGTTGATTGACATATCATCAAACACTGACGTTTAAACGATATGACCAATTTTGTTTGGTCGTTTTATGAAATACAAACATTTTATGAAATGGCCGGCCACATCATGAAGTGTTTAATTTTAAAATCGGGCTACGACATATCCACGCCGAGTTACGAAGGTAAATATTTGATTCCCGTGGCATTGTTTCTATACATCGTTGATTACCGTGATAGCCATAAAAATATTTTTATTGTTTTAAAGATCGCTTCTTATAACAAATAAAAACTATTGATAGTGAATTATTTATTTAAGTTTGCATTAAAATATATGTTTGTTAGATAAAGAGCAATCGATAAAAATTGACGAACTTTGATTCCCGTGTTATTGATTCCCGTGGTTTTAATGCCATGGGAATCAATCTTTCTTTATAAAATGAAGAAAGCTGTGCCAATGTATTTGTGATTCATAGATAATCTTAATTTGTGTCATTACTTTGTAATTTGTTACTAACACTAAAATAGCTAGATTCAATTTTATATTCATAGAAACTTTTACATATTTCAGACAACAATTGATTTGAACTATAATAAAGATTGTTTTATTGATTCCCATGCCATGTTTTTGATTCCCGTGGTAGACAAAATTTCAATTGCTTATATTTTCGAAACTAATTGTGCAAAATGAGGGCCTATTAGATCAATATGTAAAAAAACTATCCAAATTTAATATTACGTTATGATTAGCATATCTTTATCATTTAAAATTTTCAACGGGAATCAATCAAATACGCCCAATTTCAAGATTCACCCAGTAGGTAGGTAGGACTATGGTCTTTGCCTGGCATTTGTTACTAACAAACTGACTGATGCATCGGGCATTTTCTAATATGTAATGCAAACGCTCGGTCGGTTGGATTGGGCATTTCAGTCGATTCGACCGATCATCATTTGACATTAGTAGCATCGTAAACCCTTCCCCGAAGTGTATCGGTGTATCAATTTCTCTAATGGGAGGAATGGCTTGCACAGGTTTGTCTATTTGCTTTGTCAACTTCCATAAAGAGTAGTCTGTACTACGGTCACTGGTCAAATGCTCAATCAATTCTTTACAATTTTCAAATTTAAAGTTTTCATAATGACTAAGGTTATTACTTACAATAACGGCGCTACCACCTCTAGCACGGTTGTTGGAGTGCAGTGCATGATAGACGTCGTATCCTTTGAATGTTATATGAGATTGTTTAGTAAAATGTGTTTCTGATACAAGGCATATGTCAATGTTTTGTGTGACTAGAACTACTTGCAGCTCATTTTGGTCTCTGAGTAGTCCATTGGTATTCCAAGCCATAATTTTTAAGTTGTGAGTCATTTTTTAGGTTTTGATGCGCAGTTTTGGCACTGTTTTCCAGTTTTTTTAGTCGTTCATCAAACGAAGACATATATTTTAGGATTTGATCTAATTTCGCAGCACTATCAGTAGGTACATTTGCATCATCGTTATGTACATAATTGATTTTGCTTGTGCGTAGGTATTTTTTTTACTTACATTAATAAGAATTATTTGCATAATTGGCAGGATGTTGTTCACCGCAGTGCACACATTTTGGCTTCTCGTCTGCAGTCTCGAGTAAGGTGTTTTCCAGTGCACTTTACACATCTTGGTTCTTTTGCGCAGTATTTCTGGGTATGACTATACGCCTGGCATCGTTTACATTGAGGGACAAGTTTGTGCTTTTCCATGGGTGTATTTCTACTTTACAACCTAATATGGACGTGATGCGATATATTTTATCAATCTCATCCCATCCCATCTTCTGACATGCCCTGCGTGTCCCTACACCTGCACACGCGAAGATCTTTGCAAGGCCACCGATAATGCTATATCGGTGGTTAAGTTTTGGTTTTCACACATATGAAAGCCTGAGTCGATACGCAAAGAAGAAGATCGAGTTTCACACCTCCAAGTTAAAGCTTTATAACCACCTTATAGAACAAGTACAATTTTACGACACAAATTATTGTAAACGTTTTAAAATGTATTAAATATAATATTTTGTAATACATTTTTGGGCACACCAAAAATGTATTACAAAATAATATATTTACATAACAATTTCTTCATATTTTGATTTTATGATGAAACTATTAGAAATGCACTATTAGCACTAAGCCACGAATACATTTAAATAACATAGGTAGGCAACACAAGCATATTTTGTCTAATCTTAGTGACCATTATATTTGGTCGGATTCGCGCTGACAGTCTGACAGACAGCTGATCCGACCAGAATAACAAACACAAACTTTTTTTTGGTTTCAAACTTTAACACGTCGTTAAATGTTTTTTATTTTTCTTAATTTAAAAATCATTATTTAATAAGTAAGACTCATTTTCTACAAAAATCTTATTATTATACCACATAACTATAAATATCGAATTATTTTCAAACGACTTTGCGATCGAGTTACGCAGGACAATTTTTTAAAATCAATAAGCAAGAAATGACATTTCATGTGTCCAGCATTTATTTTTCTAAATGTCATAAACAATTGGAATGTTGCAATTTTCTTAGTTTGAATATCTAAAATTGATTGAAATAAACATTTTGCTATATTATTGTCTTTTTATTTTACGCGAACACGAAACACGAACGCTGTAAAGTGTTCGAAACGTCAGGTTAAATAAAATGTTAATAAATCGCGAAATAATCCGTAAAAGTAGTTTCATTTTAACATTTTTCTGTTAATAGAAACCATGTTTACGCATTAGTTTGCTAATATTTTGAATTGGCAAGAGACTTTTACAAAACCGGTAAAATTTTAATACATAGGCATAACACTAGCACTCAGTATAATTCATTCTGATACTCTTCTACAATTGTCTGTGGCCTCGATGGAATCCCGCGATTTCGATGTTGTTTCGCGTTAAGGTTCCAATCGAACCTTCGGTCGGGGATCGGTTGGATCCGAACATTTGGATGGTACATTTCGCGATAGACCCCCTGGTCATCTATTGAGATCCTTACAAGCATCTAACAAATTTTTTTTAGTGATATTTAGTTTCGGTGGCGGAATTCAGTTTCGGTGGCGTTATGTTAAAATTAGGTGGCACAATTTCACATATGTTATGTTTTACCCTAAAGATTAGTATTATCAATTTATTTCGTGTGAAAACTTAAAACAAAATTTGCCATCAAAACTGACAAAAAGTCGCATGTGTTGATATTGACCCTTTTAAACTTCGACTAGTCTGTATAGGGAATGCAAAAAATCACCATCTTTTAATTTTAAACATTTATTTTTAAATGATAAAACATGATTCCTTCTATTTTAAATGTTTAGAAGTACACATTAATGTACAACCTTCTATGTCATTATTTAATTTTTCTAATAAACCACATAGTTTTTTTTAAATAATTACAGTGAAATGTCGTGAGACATCGTGAAAAGCGAAGGGACGAAAATGCCCACAATATAAAATCAGATTATTATCACTTAAAGGCTGGCCACATTGCCACACTTTATACTTGCTAACTACGGTAGTATACCGCAACATTGATTAGAAAAAACGATGGCTTCGACAGAAACACTTGAAAGATTTCGCCAAATCGATTAGTGGTTGGATAGCTTAGTAGAGGAAACACACGCCCGGTAATCCGAGGTCGTGGGATCGCATCTCACTTGAAGCAGTAACTTTTTCAAGTTTTTTTTTCAATTTTTACTATGTTTTACTTTTAGATTTGATAAGAAGAATTAACAGTTTTAAATCTTAAGATAAAACAAATAAAAACCGAAACTATTTATAACATAAAATCAGATACTTTATATAAATGACAAAAACCTATAAATAAAATATCTCACGAATTCACGATAGAGTTTATGGGCACACAAAATTGTAACAATAATTCTATCGGGTCAAGTATCCGCAAATTGCCTAATCAATGCTGCATCATAGATAAAAAAAATCTGCGAGAAACACTTGAAGATTTCGACTTAACAGCTAGTGACTTGGTAGCGAAGTTGGAAATGCACTCGCCCGCCATTCAAGATTCAATGGGCGAGGGTTCGAATCCCACCTGTAGTTGTTAAATTTTGTTTCAATTCATACTGTTTTATTTTTAAATTCAATAAAGAAAAATTACACTTTTAAATTCTAGTATTATTAAAAACCATTTATTAATAAACGTAGCATGGTAGGTAATTGCTAGAAAACAATATTTAAATTTTAGTATTCTGTTCTGCCAAAAATATTTTAATAACTAACAAAATAAACTATAGGGGTTGTCGCTATAATTTATGTATTTTCGTTACCTTATTTATTCACAGCTAATTTATTATGTTTTTTGAAAATATTCCACGTGACTTGTCAAAATGTAATGTGCGTAAGGTAATAATAATGTGTAGGCGGCGAAAGTTGCGAGCAAATTATTTTACTCTGTCACCTGGCCGCCTCTTATAATTATTCTACGATCCGTGCTTTACGTTTGAATTTGCTTAATCATGCCACGAGTACATCGTAAGACCGTAACGTAAGATAGCAACACCGTCGGACGTGGCATACCTCAACTACCCTGGATACACTCTCGAACATAAGTTCAAGAAATGTGCAGGGGTCTGTGTGTATGTTCGCGATGACATCTGCTGTAAGCGTCTCCGTTGCTTTGAGAAGTCAAAATTTCCTGTGCTGTGGCTTTTGGTGGACACTGGGGTAGAGAAATCTCTCTGCGCTTGTGTTTACCGTTCGCACAGTGGAGATCGGGAGACGACTGGGCTCATGGAATACCTTGCTGAGACGGCAGACTCCGCACTTCAGCGATATCCAACAGCAGAGCTTGTTTTTCTGGGGGACTTCAACGCCCACCACAAAGAGTGGCTGTTCCCATACCAGAAAACTGACCATGCTGGGCGAGAGGCCCGCAAGCTAGCATTGGCGCTAGATCTCACTCAGCTGGTGGAACAAGCGACGCGAATACCGGATATCGCTGATCATACACCCAATTGCCTGGACCTACTGCTGACAACTGATCCACACAGACACTCGGTTTCAGTCTCGGCTCCACTGGGATCGTCCGACCACTGTGTAGTGAAATCCGTATCGATCTGCTCTTCTCC
Source organism: Anania fuscalis (assembly GCA_950371115.1). Lineage (NCBI taxonomy): Eukaryota > Metazoa > Arthropoda > Insecta > Lepidoptera > Crambidae > Anania > Anania fuscalis. The sequence goes on along the minus strand of OX493326.1, from coordinate 16,369,357 downwards.
GGATAACACCCTTAGGGGTACGAGGAGAGTATGGCGATACGAGTCAGCAGACTGGGACGAGATGCGAGCTTTCTTTGCATCATACCCGTGGCGGCAGTTATGTTTCTCTTCGAAAGACCCCTCATGCGTCGCTGATGCGATCACAGCTGTTATCCGGCAGGGAATGGAATATTTCATTCCATTTTCCGACATCCCGCTCGGTTACAAAGCCCGACCTTGGTACAATGCGGACTGTGCTCGAGCTGAGGCTCGTAAACAGTCAGCTTACCAGGCTTGGGTAAAAGCTCGAGATCAAAAAGTGCGAGCGCGAAAGGTGCGAGCAAAGAAGAGAGCATATAATACAGCCGCCAGGTCTTGCAAAAGGGTGCTGCGAAAAGCTAGGTTCGACCATGTCAGCCGTATTGGGGCGAAACTTGCATCTTACCCACAGGGTAGTAAGCAGTTCTGGTCCCTGTCGAAATCAGTCGAATCTAACTTCTGCCTTCCTACACTACCTCCAATGCAGGAACCTGATGGGTCACTTGCCCACACCGCAACAGAGAAAGCAAATTTATTTGCCGATCTGTTTGCAAGCAATTCACGTCTAGACGCTGGCTCGAAACATCCACCCACCATGCCTCACTGTGATTCTTTGATGCCAGAGATCACAGTGCACAACAAAGAGGTCCGTAGATCCCTTCTTGGTCTAGACGTGAACAAGGCCTGTGGCCCAGATGGCATACCAGCAAGAGTACTGAGATATTGTGCGCCTGAGTTGTCTCCCGTACTGACGCGACTGTACCGCCTCTCTCTCACGACAAAAATCGTACCAAAATCTTGGAAGCTTGCCAATGTGCAACCAGTACCCAAGAAGGGTAGCCGTGCCGACCCTGGTAACTACAGACCGATCGCCATCACTTCCGTACTCTGTAAGGTTATGGAAAAAGTCCTAAATTGCAAACTGCTTTCATACCTAGAAGACAATGATCTTCTCAGTGATCGTCAATATGGCTTCCGCCGGGGACGTTCAACTGGGGATCTTCTAGTGTATGTAACGCATTGCTGGGGCGAAGCCATCGAAAACCACGGCGAAGCAATCGCAGTGTCGCTGGATATTTCGAAGGCTTTCGACAGGGTTTGGCATGCGAGCCTGCTGAGCAAGCTTCCAGCGTACGGTATCCCCACTGGCTTCTGTAGCTGGGTGGCTGACTTCCTGAGAGAACGGTCGATCCGAGTAGTCATTGACGGCTGCTCCTCTGACCTCAAGGCCATTGACGCCGGAGTTCCTCAGGGGTCTGTGCTCTCTGCGACTCTTTTCCTGCTGCACATTAATGACCTGCTATCTTCAGGTATTGTTGGGTACGCAGATGACAGTACTGTCACGGAGAAGTATCTGTCTAGTGCAGGAGCCAGTGGAGTTGAGGTCCAAAGATTGAGAGAGGCCATGGTTGAGCGTACGAGCCTGACGTTAAGTAATGTCTCCCAGTGGGGCGATGACAATCTCGTCAGCTTCAATGCCTCTAAGACGCAGGCGTGTCTTTTCTCCACAAAAAGGAGTCCTTTCACCCTTTCTCCTACTTTCCGAGGTACATCTGTTCCAGTGACCGACACTCTACAACTTCTTGGCATGGAGTTGTCCTCTGACCTCAACTTTGGCACCACCATCGAGTCTAAGGCTCAAATTGCAGCTAGAAAGTTGGGCGTCCTGAATAAAGTCAAGCGGTACTTCACGCCTGGATAGCTTTTAACTCTTTACAAAGCCCAAGTCCGATCTTGCATGGAGTACTGCAGCCACCTTTGGGACGGCTCGGCGAAATACCAACTTGCTGCACTAGACTCGGTGGAACGCAGAGCCAAGAGAATAATAGGCGATAAAAAACTGGTGGCGTCCAAGCTGCACAGCCTGGTTCACCGCCGCAAAGTTGCTTGCCTATCGGTCTTCTACAGATTGTACTTCGGAGAGTGTGCTCATGAGCTGCATGAGCTCATACCACCGTCACCTTTCTTCCATCGGACATCCAGACGCACGGCCGGCTACCATCCGTTCTTAGTTGATATACCCATAATCCGCACTAAGCGCTTCTCATCATCTTTTATAATGCGCACAGCTAAAGATTGGAATTCCCTGCCTGCGTCTGTATTTCCGAGTGCATATAACCTGACTCTCTTTAAGTCCAGAGTGAATAGGCATCTTCTGGGCAAGCTCGCTCCATCGTAGATCCCATCTATGCTCTAGAGCAAGATTGGGGTCATGAGTAAGCCCATCTTAAGTAAAAAAAAAAAAAAAAAAAAACATCGTAGTTTGGCGTAAGCTAACTAGATGTCGCGGCGTTATCTCATTCACTACCGCAATCACTTCACGAAATAATGCAGCGGTGAAGAGGGGACGAGAGGCAGCAAAATGCTCAAGGTCATTGGCTAGGGGAACAGCCTTAAGGTTTAACTATAATATTTTAAACGATTGGTATGCGATTGCGGTGGTATGATGTTCACTACATTTATTTACTTATTACGCTTACGATTTGTAATGTACTTCTTTCTAGAATTCGGTTTAACAGTCTAATTACTTGTTAATTAATTATTACAATGTGTACTTATAAACGTATGCACTACGGATAATATGATTTACTGTTTCAATGTAGTATTCTACGGGTAACGTGTTGAACAATATTAGTTATGCTAATATGGTATATATAATTTACTGTTTTAACATGATATCTTACGGACGGCGTTTTCGATAATTTAATTAATTAATTATCGATTGTTATGTTAGTGAGATAGAATAAAAAATAGAAAAAAAAACTCGATATGCTAATATGGTATCTATTGTTTACGGTTTATATATAATATACTATGGATAACGGTGTCTAAGTGTGTTTGAATTTACGTTAAAAAAAGATAGATACGACCTAGTTATTTTCGGTTCCTTCTTGCTCCCGGATGTTCTGGATCCATGTCCGGGGTCGTCCGGTGCGCTTCTTTTTCTTCCTCCGCTTGCGTTTTCTTTTATTCGGTCGTTATAACTCGCTTTCGACGTTTCTGAGAAGGTCGATGTGGTTGGTCGATATTTCGAGCTCGGTGTCGCTCATGTATTCCGCTCCCAGCAGCTCTGACCAGCCCTCGAGTTCCAGGTCTTGCTCCTCGTAGTCCGGTTCCATTGTTGATGGTCCCGGTGTCAGATAGGTTAGGAGTTGGTTACGGTCCCTTATTAAATAAAAAATTAAAATGTAATATTGTTAACCATTGTATGCCGGACGCATCAATTGATGAAATAGTTAATTGCATACAAAGTAGTAAATTAAATTCTGACTCAATACTAGTAATAATGTTAGGAGATAGTCATAAACTTACAAAGACAAAAATTATTCAAAATTATTCTATTTTGTCAGGACTCAATGTGAGAAAAATATTTTTTTGTGCCTTACCATTTTGTAAAAATCATACGGCACAAGAAAATACAAGTATTCATTTGTTGAATAATTTACTTTATAATATGACTCAACGTCATGACAAATTTGTGTTTTTTGACACAAATAAATTTATTAATAATAATTTTATATTGACAGGCAGCTCTTTACACCTGCCTTATAAATTTAAGAAACAAATAGCTACCCTGTTAGCATATAATATTAACTGTTTTGTTAATAAAACAAAATTATTGGATAATAAACGTATTAGTACTTGTACTAATTGTAATATACCTCTGACTACCTCTGAGAATTTAAACTGAGAGGGAAGACAAAAGCCAGGCCTAATAGAAACTTTAATATTGTTCATCAAAACATGCAAGGTCTGGCCGGCAAAGAGCTAGGGTTAGGGTTATTTCTACAAGATTTTCATGTTAATGTAATTTGCATAACAGAACACTGGTTCAATAAACATGAGTTAATGTTAAACATTGATAATTATAAAGTTGGTAGTTCGTTCACAAGGGAGTCTACTACTAGAGGGGGATCGCTTGTCCTTTTGAACAAAGAATTAAAATGTAAAGAACGCAAAGACATTGTGTCACTCTCATCTGAACGAAATATTGAACTAGCGTGTGTTGAGCTAGAGCAGTTTATTATAATAAGTGTATATAGCCCCCCATCTGCTAATTACCATATCTTTGAATCCATTATGGATGAGGCCTTAGGGAAGGTCTGTAAATCTAACAAGGAAGTAGTTGTTTGTGGAGATTTTAACGTCAATATATTAGTGAAAAATCAATATTCAGTCCGATTTCTAAATCTTTTTAAGTCACATAATTTGATAAATCTTTTTTATGAACCCACAAGGGTAACTCCCACAACAGCGACTTGCTTAGACAACATTTTTTGTAATGGCAATGTAATAAATAAATCTATTATAAATTGTCTAAGTTCGGACCATAGTGGACAAAAGGCATCATTTGTGCACCATCAAGTCTCAAACATAGTACAGGCTGTTTATAGGCCAGTTACTGTAAGTAGGATAGACAGATTTAAGGAGAATATTAATAATGGTGTAGATTTACTAAGGCCTAATAATGGACATAGTGTTGATAAATTATACGAAGATCTTTTTGGCTTAATCAGAAAGGAATTTGATCAGATTTTTACTCAAAAGCAATTAAAAACAAATAAACTGAACTGTAAGTTTAATGACTGGGCAACACCTGGTATTTACAAAAGTAGAAATACTTTATATGATTTGTATGCTTCAAAAGCAAATTCTCAGAACCCACTAGTCATAGAACATGTCAAAAAGTACTCAAAAATATTTAAAATTGTATGTGCCAAAGCCAAGTCCAACCACCTTCGCAGCTTGATTTCAGGTTCTACTAATAAAGTAAAGGCCACATGGAATATTATAAATAAAGAAACATGTAAGCAAAAGTCAAGGGATCACACTTACTCTCTCAAAATTAGGGATAGGCAAATCAGCTCAGACATAGGAGTTGCAAATACTTTTGAGACATTCTTCTCAAACATAGCTACTTCTACAACTAAAGATCTTGCTTCGTCTGCTGAACTAGCTGAATCTCTTCTAAAATCAAATGTTGACGAATGCAAGTCCCCATTAAATTTTAGATATATAAATCCCGATGGAATAATAAAAGCATTTAGAGAATTAAAACTGAAAAGCACAGAAGACCTATGGGGAATCTCTGTTAATATTATTAGTACAATTATAAATACTATAGCCCCATATCTTACAATCATTTTTAACAAATGTATTGATGATAGAGAATTCCCAACTACAATGAAATTTAGTAAAATAATTCCTTTATTTAAATCTGGTGAGAAATGTGACCCCTCCAATTTTCGACCAATATCTATCTTACCAGTTCTTAGTAAAATATTTGAAAAAATTATGTTCAATCAACTATTATCTCATTTTTTTCTGAATAAATTACTACATAATAAACAATATGGTTTCACGAAAGGTAGAAGCACAACCGATGCTGGAGTTGCACTCTTGAAACATATATTTGATGCTTGGGAGAGTAAGCAAGACGCTTTAGGTGTCTTTTGTGATCTTTCAAAAGCTTTTGATTGTGTAGATCATCAAACTTTACTTAAAAAACTGAGACATTATGGTGTATCAAAGAAGTCTTTAGATTTAATAAATTCATATCTCACAGGTAGAACGCAAAAAGTATGTATAAATAGAGCTGAGTCTTCCGGATCACCTCTAACTATGGATGTACCGCAGGGATCGATATTAGGACCGCTGTTGTTTCTTATATATATAAATGACCTTCCTTACTTTACAAAAGATCTATGTGAGATGGTATTGTTTGCAGATGATACATCAATAATTTTCAAAATCAAAAGGGGCCAAGAATCTTTCGATGATGTCAATTATGCCCTCTCGCAAGTATTGCATTGGTTTACTACCAACAATCTTTTGCTCAATGCGAACAAAACTAAATGCATTAAATTTACAATGCCTAATGTGAGACAGGTCTCAACGCATGTTATTGTAAAAGATGAACAACTAGATACGACTAATTCCTCAACGTTCTTAGGAATAACTTTAGATTCCCGTTTGCAGTGGGGTGCTCATATTGAGGCTTTATCGGGAAGACTTAGTTCAGCTGCTTATGCCGTGAGAAAGATAAGACAACTGACTGATGTTGAAACGGCAAGATTAGTGTATTTTAGTTATTTTCACAGTTTAATGTCATACGGCATACTGTTATGGGGCTCAGCTGCAGATATTGAAACCATATTTGTCCTGCAAAAGAGAGCTGTTCGGGCTATTTACAATCTTAGACCCCGAGATTCGCTAAGAGAACTATTTAAAGAAATTAACGTACTTACAGTCGCTTCACAATATATTTTTGAAAATATTATGTATGTTCGCAAAAATCTGCACTTGTTTACTAAGAAAAATGACATACATAAGTATAATACCAGGCATAAAGATAAACTTGCCGTTCCAATGTATAGATTGCACAAGGTAGGAAGTTCTTTCATGGGCAATTGTATTCGTTTTTTTAATAAATTACCACAATCCATTGTTGAAATGCCTGTATATGAATTCAAATTGCATGTTAAAAGGACTCTAATGAAAAAGGGCTATTACACCGTTAGTGATTATATAAATGATAAAAATGTGTGGATTTAAAACTGCTTAGCTCACAACAAATCTTGTAAAATATTTATTTATTTTTAAAAGAGGCTGACAATAGTGACCGAGTTTCTTGCGCTGCTTCTTCTCGGCACTAGCCCACAATAGTCCCGAAGCAGTGGTAGGTAAAAAATTGGGACATGTAAAAGTGCCTTTTATGGCCAATTTACAGAAATAAATGATTTTGATTTTGATTTTGATTTTGGTACTGCTGTTGCCTGTTTGCTGAGCTTGTTGGTGTTGATGCGCTGGGGTCGGGTCTTGAGGTGAGTAACCTTACCCAGTCGTTCCTCCTCAGCTCGATTTCCCAGGCCTTTCCTCTAACTATGACCTGTCTTATCCGCTTAATTGGTGGGGTTCCTAGTTCCGACATCTTGTATGCGTTAGATTGCACTGTGTTTTGTTGTGCGTTCCCGGTATTTATATTTCCTGCGTGAATTTTATTACTGATTTTGCGGGTAAGTTGGTTTTCTAGGTGGTGTGAGTACTGATTTTTAATATTTTTCGTCGAGTCGACTAACGTCTCGGTAGCTTAGTGGTAAAGCACTCGCCCGGTATGCGATGGACGTGGGTTCGGATCCCACCTGAGGCGGACGATTTTTTTTCAAGTATTAAAAATCTTAGATAAACCTAGCATGGTAATTGCTAAAAACGAAAATTTAAATTGTTTAAGCTTTTCTGATCTTTACAAATAGTACACGACGCAAACAAACACTTTAGCGCAAAATTAGCACCCAAGTACAACGGCCCGTACGAAATAATATCCCATAAATCACCAGTCATATTCGAGATACAAGATTTAAGAACAAAAAAGAAATGTACCACACACATAAAAGATATAAAACCATACCACGAATAGATACAAAAAAAAAAAAGAGAAACACCCATATACCGAAATAAAATCACGTCGCAGACTCACACCACCTAGAAAACCAACTTACCCGCAAAATCAGTAATAAAATTCACGCAGGAAATATAAATACCGGGAACGCACAACAAAACACAGTGCAATCTAACGCATACAAGATGTCAGAACTAAGAACCCCACCAATTAAGCGGATAAGACAGGTCATAGTTAGAGAAAAGGCCTGGGAAATCGAGCTGAGGAGGAACGACTGGGTAAGGTTACTCACCTTAAGACCCGACCCCAGCGCATCAACACCAACAAGCTCAGCAAACAGGCAACAGCAGTACCCGACACCGGGACCATCAACAATGGAACTGGACTACGAGGAGCAAGACCTGGAACTCGAGGGCTGGTCAGAGCTGCTGGGAGCGGAATACATGAGCGACACCGAGCTCGAAATATCGACCAACCACATCGACCTTTTCAGCAACGTCGACAGCGAGTTATAACGACCGAATAAAAGAAAACGCAAGCGGAGGAAGAAAAAAAAACGCACCGGACGACCCCGGACATGGATCCAGAACATCCGGGAGCAAGAAGGAACCGAAAATAACTAGGTCGTATCTATCTTTTTTTAACGTAAATTCAAACACACTTAGACACCGTTATCCATAGTATATTATATATAAACCGTAAACAATAGATACCATATTAGCATATCGATTTTTTTTCCTATTTTTTATTCTATCTCACTAACATAACAATCGATAATTAATTAATTAAATTATCGAAAACGCCGTCCGTAAGATATCATGTTAAAACAGTAAATTATATATACCATATTAGCATAACTAATATTGTTCAACACGTTACCCGTAGAATACTACATTGAAACAGTAAATCATATTATCCGTAGTGCCTACGTTTATAAGTACACATTGTAATAATTAATTAACAAGTAATTAGACTGTTAAACCGAATTCTAGAAAGAAGTACATTACAAATCGTACGCGTAATAAGTAAATAAATGTAGTGAATATCATACCACCGCAATCGCATACCAATCGTTTAAAATATTATAGTTAAACCTTAACGCGTAATTGTACATACGCTAGGTATGTGCGCGAACAATGGAACGCTAGCGCATCCACCGTCCGCTCCACAGGCAGAGGCAGTGCAAACCGACCCGCGACGGCGAATGCACGCTCAATTTTTCCATCCGCGCACAACACGCGACCATCGCGATGTCCGCGTTGGTAAATTAAATAGTTATATTACTAAACCGATAAGCATATGTTTAACCGACTTCCATAAAGAAGTTTGTTACAAATATACGTAAATAAGTACACATTGTAAATGTTAATAAGATAAATTACCTAACTGATTAATCAAAGATGTTTTGCCGATCTAGTAGGAATAAATATTTGTGAAACTTTGTAAATGAACACCAGTAATTTTAACCGAGTAACAAGCATTGTTTCACCACCGAAATTAAATTAGTCAAATTAATACATTTTATACCTAGTACAACATAAAGATTTAGCCCCCCGTAAAGACAGTAAATTATAATATTGGTCAAATCTTAATCAGATCATGTAAGCAAATTTTCTATATTAAGGAAAGCTATGAGTTTGTTATACCGAGTCAGAAATTTTGTCTTTCTTGTATGTGGATTATACACCGGACCTTGTGATTTTTACAGGTAAAAATCTCCAAAAGCGGGGAGGAGATGTGACGAGGATCCGGCGGCGCGACATCCCTAGCACGCGAACCGCCGTATCGACTACCGACATCACTAGCACGCGAACCATCGTATCGACTACCGGCGGCCCTACGCCCGCCGTACCGCGGCGCCCGCGCCCCGCCCGCGACTAGGCTATATCAAGCGCGGTGAGAGGGAGCTCTGCAGCAGTCGTCCGTGCTCCGCTACCGTGGCAAGACGTTCTCGCGCACGCATACGTCACCCGTTCCCCATTGCCTCGGAACATCGGAGTACTGGCGATTGGCTGCCCTTTAATCCCTACTAACGTAGTTAAGTACCCGACCCGTATCCTAGTCCAGAGGTTTTCCGTGGCCAGCGGCTCGTTCGTAGGCTCGAGACCTCTATCCTAGACCTTGACCGCACTCCTGCGGTGAACCCGTCCCCGGCCCGGTCTCCCACGCGGCTCGCTCGCGTGGCGCCGCATGCCAGCCTTCATTTCCAGTAGAAACGAATTAGTTTACTAACACCCACCTCGCTCGCGTCGACCGTAACTCACCCACGGGATTCGCGCCGGTTCCCGTCGCACTGCCTCGCCCGTCCATACAGATTCAGACAGCAGTCATAGGTTTAGGGATAGAATAAGTGTTAGGAAGTGTACTAGTTTATAAGGAACTTGTGTAATTTGTGAACCTGCACGGTGCAATAAATAGTGTGAAAACGTCGAGTTGGTTTCCGTCAATTCCCTGGTAGGATAACCCTCATTTAGGTACACATTCCCTCACCGCACGCATCGCGGGCTGGGGCCAGTACATATGCTGACAAGGAACTCAGGCCCAGGCTAGCCGGAAGGGTTCTTCGTCACAAACCTTTCTCTCAAATATGTAAACCTAATACTTAATGGAGAAAGATTACATTCAACTTGCATTGTGTTTATGGGTGTGCTTTTAAATGTTTGATGACAACACTAGCACTCCTGTTTGAGCACCAAACAACGCCACTGGACTTAACATTACTTTTACTCCATCCGATAACATCAACTACACTCGGGGAAGTCGTACGAAAGCCACAGACGCCTCTGATAACTCTCTATCAACTCTAGTCTCGGAGATCCGACAGCTCAGACAGGAAGTACATAATTTAAAACTACAAAGCTAAGAAATTGTTCTTCTGAGACAAGACTTTCTGGAGCTGAAAAACCAGCTAAGTACCATTGCTGCAAGTTCTAATCTGAAGCTTACAGAATACGAAGAAAATATCAAGAATCAAAATCTTGAAATCTCATACCTGAAAACGGCTGTCGAACTACTACAACATCAACATAACCTACTGGAACAATCAAATCTGCCTAATGAACTTGAGATTATTGGGTTCATCATCATCATCATATCAGCCTGTTGCAGTCCACTGCTGGACATAGGCCTCCCCCAAGGAGCGCCACAGCGCATCTCCCGTCCTTTGCATCCAGTCGCTGCCAGCTGCCTTCTTCAGGTCATCGGTCCATCTAGCCGGGGGCCGTCCTACACTACGTTTGCCTAAGCGTGGTCTCCATTCGAGAACCTTCCTGCTCCACCTCTCGTGGATTCTGCGACAGACATGGCCAGCCCACTGCCACTTCAGCTTGCTACATTTTTGGACAATATCAGCCACCTTAGTCTTATGTCGTATGACCTCGTTCCGGATCTTATCCCTTAATGAGATCCCCAACATAGACCTTTCCATAGCACGCTGAGTGACGTGTAGTCGGTGGGCCAACTTGACTGTCATGTTCCACGTTTCGGCTCCGTAGGTTAAAACTGGTAGGACGCATTGGTTAAACACCTGGCTTTTTAGGCACTGCGGCAGTGTCGACGTGAAGATATGACGCAATTTCCCGAATGCTGCCCAGCCAAGCTGCACTCTTCTGGAGATTTCCCGCTCGAAGTTGTCTCTACCGAGCTGTAGTACTTGTCCAATAGACTAGAATTGAGCGGTAGACGTACTTTTGGACAACCTCGAGCGTAGTGCCCTCGAGGGAAATTGGTTCCGGGATGACATGTTCGTTGAACATTACCTTTGTCTTGTCCAAATTCATCCCAAGCCCCACACGTCTCGAGGCAGCATTAAGACTGTGTAGCATTTTTTGCAAACCCTGCAGCGATTCTGCCATAATAACTATGTCATCGGCAAAGCGAAGATGCGTAAGATATTCGCCATTTACATTGATGCCCAGTCCGTTCCAATCCAGCGTCTTGAACACATCCTCCAATGCGTTGGTGAACAGCTTCGGAGATATAACATCTCCCTGTCTAACACCTCGGAGCAGCTGGATGGGTTTTGTTCGGTGGTTTTGTACTTGGACGGACATTGATGCCATACTGTACAGGCTTATTAGCACCTTCACGTACCGCCAATCGACTTGGCATCGCTGCAAGGAGTCCAGAACAGCCCTGGTTTTGACCGAGTCAAGGCTTTCTCATAGTCCACAAAGGCCAGGCACAGAGGCTGGTTATACCCTTTGGACTTCTGTATAACCTGCCGCACCGTGTGAATGTGGTCTATGGTACTGTAACCTTTGCGAAACCCAGCCTGTTCCGGTGGCTGGAAAGTGTAAAATTTTGCGGAAAGACGGTTATTGGGTAACCAGAGCAAAAGGAAGAAAACCTTCATCATGTGGTTCTGTTAGCCGCTAAGAAAATTGGAGTGGAGCTGAACGATAATGACAGATAGAATAAAAAGGGTGGGTTGGAAAACACAATCTGACGTATCCTCTTTGAACGCCACCGCTCAGATCACGCCCAATAATAGTCAAAATCACCAGAAAAAGCAAACGTGATGAGATCGTGAAGGCAGCAAGGTCCAGAAAAAATCTTACAACTGAGAATATAGTTAATGGTCCTGCAAGCTCTCTATACATCAATGAGAGGTTAACTAAGCAAAATCGTCTGTTATTTCACGACGCTAAATCGCGAGCAAAACTGCATGGCTTCAAATTCTGCTGGATTCGACATGGATGCGTATACGTACTGAGAGTCGAGAATACCAAATTCATCCAAATTCGCAATACCGGGGACCTACAACTCATCGGAAATCCGGAACCAAGTGAATGAGTCAATCAGTCATAATCGGCGATCGCTTTTTAATTATCATCGGTTACTGTTTTCTTTTATTATTTAACCGAATTGGTCTCTGGTATATAACAAACAGAATGTGAATGACGCTGTACGGAAGTTTAACAAAATATTGTCGACATCGGTTCATAAAAACACTGCATTACGGCATATCAGTCGATCCGAATTTGTCATTAAGCCTTGGATGACACGACCTACTTAGATGTTCTAAGCACCGTGACAGGCTTCACCGAGATCACAAAAAAGACCCAACGAATGATCGGAAGGAGCATGCATATAAAAGATATCGTAATTTCTATAGAAATATTCTACGCAGGCTCAAAAATGAATATGAGGCTGCTGAATTCGAAAATAATAAACACAATCCCAAAAAAACTATGGAAGTGTGTACGCAACTTCAGTGAATGCGCTGAAAGGAAGGATGTAGCTACTGAACACCAACCTTAAGGATAGTGCTAGGGAGTCACTCAATCTTTGCAACAATTACTTCTCCTCAGTTGGCGAAAGGCTGGCGCAGCAACTCATGAATCAGCTTTGGAAAAGTGAAGTAGAAATTTTACTTAAAAACTCATGTATTTGCTTGCATTTCGACCAATAATATTGGTGTCGTTATTATTATGAGATACGTAATTGAGATTTGTATAGCGTTTGTATGTATGATTCAACGATTTCATCAATATTTCAGAATGCCGGCTAGCAGACGTGTCTCCCAAAGGCAGCTTGAGGTGTTGTTGGCTTTTGCAGAGGCCAATAAAGACATCGCCTTAGGGCGATGTATGCGAGGGCCTCAGGCAAGTCAAATAACTCAGCGAGCTTGGGAGTCCATAGCTAATAAGCTAAATTCTGTGGCAGACGGAGTCACTAAAACTCCTGAACAGTGGCGTAGGGTAAGTTTTGTTTACGATCTTCTTATGAACCTTAAAAGGTATCATTATTGTTCCTCTCAATCACCAATACAATATTTTTACAGTACTGGGTGGAGTTAAAAGCGAAGACCAAGGCAAAGGGTGCAGATATTCGGCGCAACGCCTCAAGAACAGGTGGGGGGCCTAATAAGCTGACACCGTTAAATGAGTTGGAAGAGAGAATTTTACAACTCATTGGTCGTGTATGCGTGGAGGGTTTGCCTGGAGTGCAGATACCATTTCCTGTAAGTTGCTCTACCTAACCATACTTCATATAATGTAAGGTAAAATCGTATTGAAGACATATTCAATGTGTTTAAAGTAAAAAAAAAAAAAAGTATGATTAAATGTTTGTCTTTTAAATGAAACTACTTTTACGGATTATTTCGCGATTTATTAACATTTTATTTAACCTGACGTTTCGAACACTTTACAGCGTTCGTGGTCACAGGTAGACTAAGGTGTTATTCGTCTTTACAATATTTTGAAAAAACTATAAACTACCGTCACTCAGTTGATATTAATTTGTGTTCCTATCTACGCAAAAAGAGCTAACTGTATCCCAAAAAAATACCCAAAAATCAAATTTACTATGGAAATTGAGGCAAACAATAAACTAGCTTTCTTAGATATTTTACTTACTAGGAATCCGGATCATACTCTTAGTCATACAGTTTTTCGTAAAGCCACCCATACAGATAAATACCTCAATGGTGCCTCTCACCATCATCCTCGACAGTTGGCTACCGTAGGCAAATCGTTGTTTCAGAGAGCAAGGGGTATCTGTGACGACCAACACCTGGCTGGCGAGCTCCAGCATGTCAGGAAGGTACTACGGGAAAACCAGTTGCCGGTACCACGTCGTTCCAGACCCCGGGTCAAGCATTCCACCGTCGAACGCCAACCTGCTGTTCTACCTTATATGAAGGGTGTCACTGACAAGATTGGAAACATTTTGAAGCGCGCTTCAATCAAAACCTACTTCAAGCCGCCGAAAAAGATTAACCAATTTTTACCACCTGTCAAGTGCAACATACCTCTTCAAGATGCGGGGGTGTACAGACTGGAATGTGACTGTGGGCTCTCCTATATCGGTCAAACAAAACGAAGTATAGGCGTGCGGGTAAAAGAACATATAGCCGACATCAAACATAGACGGAATACTAAGTCTGCAGTGTGTGAACATGCCTTAGATACACCCAACCATTTCATACGATTTGACCAGCCTAAAGTCCTTGCAAGAGAACGACGATTTGTTCCTCGCATGTTACGGGAGGCAATTGAAATTAGAAGACACCCGAATTTCAATAGAGAAGATGGTTGGAAAATACCACCAGCATGGGATCCTGTTTTAACGAAATCCCATGCTAGGCCCCGCACTGCAAGACCTCTAGATACAGTTAGCTCTTTTTGCGTAGATAGGAACACAAATTAATATCAACTGAGTGACGGTAGTTTATAGTTTTTTCAAAATATTGTAAAGACGAATAACACCTTAGTCTACCTGTGACCACGAACGCTGTAAAGTGTTCGAAACGTCAGGTTAAATAAAATGTTAATAAATCGCGAAATAATCCGTAAAAGTAGTTTCATTTAAATATATCGTGTTCGCGTAAATAAAAGACAACAGTAAATGTTTGTCTGTTTTTCATTCATATTTAAACTATCCAGTAGTTTCATCATGAGATATCAGTACAGACTGATTTGGCTCCTATTTGGAAAGCTAGAAGAATATTCTCTAGAAAGGAGACAAATCTCAGTTGAATACTTTCACAGAATAAAAAAATCACAAATTTTAATCGCTTAAAAGTTATATTATAATGCATATTTTTTTATCTAACAATATACTAAATCTATTGTAAGATAAAAATACACATCTAAAATGACTTTTAGTTACAAAATTATCAAATATCTTGTGTTTATGATTAAAGTAAAGATTAATATATTTCCTTTACAGATTCCCTCTGAAACCACTTCTATACCTCCACCTCAGCCAAGCACATCCCAAACCACCAACACTTCCGCTTCCCAGGCCTCTTCTTCTACTTCCCAAATGGAAGTAGAGTGGTTGGAAGATGAAGATTTCCCATCAGAAATGTTATCTTCACAACTAACACTTCCAATTTCCCACACTGGTACACCTGCACCTATACCACCACCCTCACCACCATCACCACCACCACCACCACCACAGTCTTCGCATACACGACCTCAGCCTCAGACTTCGACTCCACCTCAGTCTCTACATCAAGTAAGGACTCCATCTCCAGAGCAACAACGGCATCCTCGTGATATGAGCCAGTCTTCTCCACGACGCCATAGCCGACAACGCCGTAAGTCAACTTTGAATCATGTTTTGTAATCTCAAGGTGAAGCAACAATAGATCATCTTTATAAATGATAGCGGCCGCCCGCGGTTACAACTGCGTGGTCCCCGTGCCCGAGGGAGATAAAAAGTATCCTGTGTTATTCCAGCCTATAATATATCTCTGTTGCAAATTTTATCCAGATCCATTCAGTAATTCTTCTGTGAAAGAATAACAAACATCCATCCATCCATCAATACATACAAATTCATTAAAAGTAAAACATTTCATGGAAAGTGGTTGAATTATGATGATAAAAACAAAAAAAAAGTGCGTCTAGAGTGCTACCTTTGTCTGAGTGGGTTTTCTAGTTGAGTTTTTAAAATTTATTATCATTTTTTCAGTCATACCCAATCGTGATGTACCTCAATGGGCTCGCAGCTTAGAAGAGAGGAGGATAACTGTTGAGGAGAGGCATGCGAGAGCGCTTGAGGCATTATCAGCTATAGTGGACAGAAGACTGGCTCAAATTGGAGACTGTTTGGACAGAAGACTGGCTCAAATTGAAGACTGTTTACGAGAAATAGCTAATGAACAAAGAAATAAATAGGAATTTAGTATTTAAGTTTTGTGTTTTATTACCACAGTAAAAAGGTTTTTTTAGAACTCCTTGATATTTGTACTTTATGATCAAATATTAAGTCTAGAATAGAATACTCTTTATTGTAAACAAAACACACATACAGAAACAAAATCCAGTAAAAACATGTACAATTTAGGTGGTCTTATCGCCAAAAGCGATCTCTTCCAGACAACCTTTGGGTAGAGAAAAGTTCTCAGTGGAGCAAGGGAAATGCAGTGCGAAAGCTATCACAGCTTAGTATTCAAGTCTAGAATCGTCAGTTATAGAATATAATAGAACAAATCTTTATTTGGCACAAACAAGAACTTAAACCTAACAAAAGTTGTACACAGTAAGTATAGTAAAATAAAGGAGTAAGTATAACTAATACATAGGATTTATAAATTTTATATGACTATCTTGCTCTCCACAATCTATTTACTAAATTGTCTCTTGCCCTATCAACATTGGCTGGAACTGCAACAACAGGTTGGCGTTGCCGGTCATTATCTGTCTCATCAAGTGGCAGTTCAGACGGCGGGGTTCTTGAAGCATTGGCTATGTTGTGCAACACTACACATGCATTCACTATTTTCCCACTCATCACTGGATTATAATGAAGCACCCTGTGTGCTAATAAACATCGCCAACGTGCTTTCAAAACCCCGATACATCTCTCAATTGTATTTCGAACTCGACAGTGCAGATCGGTGTAATACTCTTCAGGCGTCCCAGAAGCGGCTCCAAGAATAGGTGTCATCATATATGGGCGCTGAGCATATCCAGAATCACCTGTAAATAAGCAAAGTTATGTGATTGAAAACCAAACTCTTTTATGCCCACGAAAACCTTTTTGTGGCTTTCAAAAGGGAGCAGAGTACGATAAGTAGTATTAATAAGTATGTAACAAAAAATAGAAATAAATGTTTGATATAGCTTTTTTCTAATTTAGTTAAGAGCTTGAAGTTTTATACAAATGGACAGACAGACAGAAAGATGGTCAACAAAGTGATCTGAAAGTTCTCTTTTTCTATTTGTGGAACGAAAATCTAAAAATAGCTAAGAAATATAATAATGGTGTTTTATTGCATTGGATTTATAACTAAATCTTGGTCAAATTTACCTAGTAACCAGCAGTTTTCCCCATTATTGTGCAGTTCTTCCATGTATTCTTTTATAGGAGATTGATTCCATACAAATGAATCATGTGCCGCCCCACCAAATGATGCATCAACATGTAAAATGTTTAAATCTGCATCACAAATCTGAAAAAAAAAAGATTTTCAGTGTAATATGTTATTCATAACACATACAGCATACAACCACTATAGCCTGTGTACTATATCGACTAGCTTATTCTAGGTGGTTTAATTTGAATTGAACTAGTGTACTATGTAAGTGTATTTATGGTTTTTCTTATCTATCTACTATCCCCTCGCATCTCATAATAATATTTATTGCTAAATGTAGTAATAAGATACAAGAATGAAAATTATTTTGGGTGTAAGTATAAGTATATTCAAGATCTATGCAATTAATTGTAAAGAATTATAATACTTACTATTAGGACATTCAATGAATGATAACTTTTCCTATTGAAGAAAGTTTTTTCATGATCCACGGGCCGTATCAATGCAACATGAGTACCATCTATGCACCCAATTATTCCAGGAAATCCAAACTTTTCCATAAATCTGAAAAGTTTTTAGTGTTATCTTAGTTTTTGTTTTCAAGCATTGAATCAAAACTTTAGGTCCAAGGATATTTATTTATTTATTTACTATTCATTTCTTTCTGCATTACCCAAAGACCTATGACATTAAATGTGCCATGTTCACTTTAAAAGTAAATTTATCAGTAAAGAAACAAATATTGTACCTTTCCATTATATTTTCTCTTTCTTCACGTGTGGAAGGAAATTTTATGCGAGTCCTCAAGATTTCTGGATTATTTAGGGCATCGGTGACCTCATGCAAGCACCTACTGAATGTAGGTTGGGACATATTAAATAAATAAGATGACCCAATGCTTTTCTGATAAGATCCCTGGGCATAAAATGATACAGCAGCTAACACCTATAACAAAATCAAACAATTTTATCAATATCAAATAAAATATTTTTTGTTGACATTGCATATTTGAAAATGCCTTCAGTGGCAAGAATGCCCATATTGTCATCAACTTATAGTTATAGTTACTTTGAGCTTATGGGGCACTCCAGTATTTCGCCGTCATTGTGTCATAAATGGACGAAGCTCTTCAGCTAAGTTGTTAAAAGTTTCCTTGGACAAGCGAAAGTGCGCCACAAATTCTTTGTCCGGCAAATGCATGTGGTCGGACAAAGCACGCCAAGCAAGCAAGACATTCATTTGCCTTTGCTCTTCAGCAAGTCCCAATAAATATGCGCGTGCCATACCTGAAATTAACAATATTAGTGTGATTTAGATATTTATTAATGACTTATTCTTGTTTTAGGCTTGTATAATGATTTACTTAAAAAAATATTTGATACAAATTTCTAATGACATCTTAACAAATTCCAATAAGATTTAATTCCCCCTTTTTCTATAAAACAAAGGCAATTTATTTCACTTCACTTTTAATTCAACAATCGTATATAAAGATACTTACTAAATTAGCGAGGTAGCTCCAAGTTGTGTATCTCAAACAAATAAAGTTAGAATTTTAGAAGAGTGATTAACACTGTCCACTTACAAATAACTGCTGTCGAATAGTGATTTTAGCTTCTACTTTGACAACTTGAGTGATCCACAGTTAAAAGTCTTAATGATATACACCGAGCTTACTGAATACCAAATACCGTTAATCGATAGGCATTCAGTGGCTATCGACCTATCAAAGTGATGATCACTGAACCACACGCCATCTTGAAATTTCACGGTTCCTCACCGAAGTTAGCGAATACGAAATGTCAGTTTTGACAGTTGAAAGTTGGAAACTATACCCGGTGATCATTATTCTCAACTGTCATTCGAGTTAGCGAATAAGCCCGCTGGTATCGTTTTAAATGATATCTCACCTGTGACCTTCTTCATGTAACCCACTGACGAAGTTGAAGTAAGCAGGATAATTATGGAACTCTGCCCCAGGTCACGATGGCTTGACTGTGACCATGATAAGGAGTATTAAAAGTGAAATATTAGGCCCTCTGACCTACCTGATGAATCTCAGCATTTCAAGTGGAGAATTTACAGCCGAATGGAAACGTGCGACAGTATTCCCAACCCATAAAAATGGTTCCAGGCTGTCTCCGGAAAATTATAGGCCCATATCGCTACTGGGTATTTTCTCTGAAATACTTGAGAAAGTAGTCAACTGCAGGCTGATGAGCTTTTTGGAGAAAAATGGTTTGCTGTCCAGTAGGCAATACGGATTCAGAGCTAAAACATCTACAGAAGACGCCGTGGGTGGGTCATCTAGTGCGACATGTGGGGCATTTCACGTGAAGCGGACAACAAAAAAAAGGCAGGTGCTGGATTTTGTTCATATTTGGTTTAATTGTACCTCTATGGGACTAAAAAAATTGTGCATCATTCATTGATGTAAAAAGTAAAGATACGGCTGACAGAACAAATCGCCTTGCATTTCCTCCATACATGACACACTAACCCCATCTGTTAGACTTTGATGTCAACTGTCAAATAGCAACCTTGTAAGAGCGGCTTAAAACGAAAGAGGAACTAAGAAAAAAGTTTTTATTGCACAGATGTTATATTTAAAGTAGTGTCAGAGTAAATATAACTTTTTGCTTTTTCAAATTTAATACGTCAACATAAATAAAATAAAATAAAATAATCTTTATATGCTTAAACACGGTATGCATAGGTGTTTTAAAATGAACGTGCCAAGCATGTTTAGCCAAAACGGGGCATGCAAATTAAATATAAAATTGAACTAAAATTAAATATAAAATTGAGTCTAAAATTGCATTAAATTAAATTACATAGATGTCAGTCATATCATAATTATGTTGAAATTAATATTTATTATTTAAAAAACTCCTTTATGGTAGGTATGTGAGATTAGCCACTTATTCAGTTTTGTTTTAAATTGATTATTATTTAATGTTTTGAATTCATTAGTAGGTATATTATTGAAGATTTTTTTATACTCATTGTCATGCAGCTTTTTTTATACTGCATTGTTATTAAAGTTTTTAATAGTACCAGGATATTTAGATTTCTTGTGTTCCGTGGATAAATGTCAAATGCCCTATTAAAAATATGCATAATTTGCATTACAAATACACATATTTCAAATATATACAGGGACGTCAATGTTAGTAATTACAATTGTGCAAATAGAGGACGACATGATGTTCGTGGAGGGACACCGCATATTGGTCTTATGCATCTTTTTATGGCAATAAAAGCTCTATTTATATTAGTGCTATTGCCCCACATCAGTAAACTGTAGCGTAATTTAGAACCTACAATGCAAGTTAGGTAGCAATCGCAGTTTTTGTTACAGATCTAACCTGCTTTAAGGCATAAATAAACTTGATGACTCTGTAAGGATAGGTCCAAATCTGGCGAACGCGCCACGAATGCGCAGGCCGCGCGCGAGCTGCACACGCGTGGCACGCGATTCGTTACTGCAACCGATTGGTGCGTCTCTTTAGCGCAATTTAAAGGTCGCGTTCGCGCGGCTCGCGCGCAGCTCTTGCCAAAGCTCTTGCCTGCTGTACAAACATTATCTATATGCGTTTTCCAATTCACGTCTTGTTATATAGTTAAACCTAGGAACTTGCGAGAGGCCCGCAAGCTAGCATTGGCGCTAGATCTCACTCAGCTGGTGGAACAAGCGACGCGAATACCGGATATCGCTGATCATACACCCAATTGCCTGGACCTACTGCTGACAACTGATCCACACAGACGTCAGACACTCGGTTTCAGTCTCGGCTCCACTGGGATCGTCCGACCACTGTGTAGTGAAATCCGTATCGATCTGCTCTTCTCCGGATAACACCCTTAGGGGTACGAGGAGAGTATGGCGATACGAGTCAGCAGACTGGGACGAGATGCGAGCTTTCTTTGCATCATACCCGTGGCGGCAGTTATGTTTCTCTTCGAAAGACCCCTCATGCGTCTCTGATGCGATCACAGCTGTTATCCGGCAGGGAATGGAATATTTCATTCCATTTTCCGACATCCCGCTCGGTTACAAAGCCCGACCTTGGTACAATGCGGACTGTGCTCGAGCTGAGGCTCGTAAACAGTCAGCTTACCAGGCTTGGGTAAAAGCTCGAGATCAAAAAGTGCGAGCGCGAAAGGTGCGAGCAAAGAAGAGAGCATATAATACAGCCGCCAGGTCTTGCAAAAGGGTGCTGCGAAAAGCTAGGTTCGACCATGTCAGCCGTATTGGGGCGAAACTTGCATCTTACCCACAGGGTAGTAAGCAGTTCTGGTCCCTGTCGAAATCAGTCGAATCTAACTTCTGCCTTCCTACACTACCTCCAATGCAGGAACCTGATGGGTCACTTGCCCACACCGCAACAGAGAAAGCAAAATTTATTTGCCGATCTGTTTGCAAGCAATTCACGTCTAGACGCTGGCTCGAAACATCCACCCACCATGCCTCACTGTGATTCTTTGATGCCAGAGATCACAGTGCACAACAAAGAGGTCCGTAGATCCCTTCTTGGTCTAGACGTGAACAATGCCTGTGGCCCAGATGGCATACCAGCAAGAGTGCTGAGATATTGTGCGCCTGAGTTGTCTCCCGTACTGACGCGACTGTACCGCCTCTCTCTCACGACAAAAATCGTACCAAAATCTTGGAAGCTTGCCAATGTGCAACCAGTACCCAAGAAGGGTAGCCGTGCCGACCCTGGTAACTACAGACCGATCGCCATCACTTCCGTACTCTGTAAGGTTATGGAAAAAGTCCTAAATTGCAAACTGCTTTCATACCTAGAAGACAATGATCTTCTCAGTGATCGTCAATATGGCTTCCGCCGGGGACGTTCAACTGGGGATCTTCTAGTGTATGTAACGCATTGCTGGGGCGAAGCCATCGAAAACCACGGCGAAGCAATCGCAGTGTCGCTGGATATTTCGAAGGCTTTCGACAGGGTTTGGCATGCGAGCCTGCTGAGCAAGCTTCCAGCGTACGGTATCCCCACTGGCTTCTGTAGCTGGGTGGCTGACTTCCTGAGAGAACGGTCGATCCGAGTAGTCATTGACGGCTGCTCCTCTGACCTCAAGGCCATTGACGCCGGAGTTCCTCAGGGGTCTGTGCTCTCTGCGACTCTTTTCCTGCTGCACATTAATGACCTGCTATCTTCAGGTATTGTTGGGTACGCAGATGACAGTACTGTCACGGAGAAGTATCTGTCTAGTGCAGGAGCCAGTGGAGTTGAGGTCCAAAGATTGAGAGAGGCCATGGTTGAGCGTACGAGCCTGACGTTAAGTAATGTCTCCCAGTGGGGCGATGACAATCTCGTCAGCTTCAATGCCTCTAAGACGCAGGCGTGTCTTTTCTCCACAAAAAGGAGTCCTTTCACCCTTTCTCCTACTTTCCGAGGTACATCTGTTCCAGTGACCGACACTCTACAACTTCTTGGCATGGAGTTGTCCTCTGACCTCAACTTTGGCACCACCATCGAGTCTAAGGCTCAAATTGCAGCTAGAAAGTTGGGCGTCCTGAATAAAGTCAAGCGGTACTTCACGCCTGGACAGCTTTTAACTCTTTACAAAGCCCAAGTCCGATCTTGCATGGAGTACTGCAGCCACCTTTGGGACGGCTCGGCGAAATACCAACTTGCTGCACTAGACTCAGTGGAACGCAGAGCCAAGAGAATAATAGGCGATAAAAAACTGGTGGCGTCCAAGCTGCACAGCCTGGTTCACCGCCGCAAAGTTGCTTGCCTATCGGTCTTCTACAGATTGTACTTCGGAGAGTGTGCTCATGAGCTGCATGAGGTCATACCACCGTCACCTTTCTTCCATCGGACATCCAGACGCACGGCCGGCTACCATCCGTTCTTAGTTGATATACCCATAATCCGCACTAAGCGCTTCTCATCATCTTTTATAATGCGCACAGCTAAAGATTGGAATTCCCTGCCTGCGTCTGTATTTCCGAGTGCATATAACCTGACTCTCTTTAAGTCCAGAGTGAATAGGCATCTTCTGGGCAAGCTCGCTCCATCGTAGATCCCATCTATGCTCCAGAGCAAGATTGGGGTCAAGAGTAAGCCCATCTTAAGTAAAAAAAAAAAAAAAAACTTCGTTTGTTTTACTTCGTTAATTTTCGTGTCTATAGAATGAATATCAATAAATATAAATGTATTTAAGTATGTTTGTAAATGTATTTAAGTATGTTTATAAATGTATTTAAATATGTTTATTATCTGTATCTAGTCGCAATAGCACAAGATTTGCTTAGTTTGGCTAGATAATTGAGTGTTTGTGTGTTGAGAGGCAGCGAGCGCGTAACCTCTTGTCTTTTTATGCACTCCTATTTTGCTATGCCGGATTTATAATGCCTCGGTATAATCTGAAGGGACTACAAACACAGCAGCGTAGTGTGAACTATTATTGTTTTCTTGTGTGCTTCTATCTTTATAATTATATTCAAGGAATTCAAGAGTCAAGTTGAAAACAATCTGGACTGTCACATAAAAGTCCTCAGATCAGACAACGGGCTTGAGTATGTGAACAGACAGTTTTCGAATATTATGAAAAGTGCTGGAATAATTCACCAAACAACAACACCATACACACCCGAGCAGAACGGTGCTGCAGAACGCATGAACAGGACTCTAGTCAAGCGAGCAAAATGCATGCTTCTGAATGCCAACTTACCAAAACATTATTGGGCTGAAGCCATTTATACAGCTGCCTACATAATAAACCGTTCTCCAACAAGGTCACTTTCTTTCAAAACACCTGAGGAAATGTGGTCTGGTCAGAAGCCTAACGTCAGCCATATGAAAACGTTTGGATGTGATGCTATGGTTCACGTACCTTAAGAAAAATGCAAAAAGTGGGACAGTAAAGCACAGAAAATGACTTTTATTGGATATTGTGATAACAGTAAAGGGTACAGGTTCATATTACCCAACACAAAAACAGTAGTGAAAAGCAGAGATGCCGTCTTTCTGGAGTCAACTGTCAAAAGAAATTATATTCCTGTCGACTTGTCTTCTCAAAACAATAGTCCTGAAGCAGAAACAAAGGAGGAGGAATCCTTAGATGATGATGAATCTTTTGACACAGTCACCGATACACATTCAGACAGTGAATACTTACCTGATAAAAGCACAGACTCGACTCCTGAAAGAAATAATATCACATTAAGACCTAGAAGTAGAGAAAATAAAAACAAAAATACAGAAAATACTTACTTGTGCTGCGACAAAGAATTCATCTCTCAAGCATTAAATTCTCACGATGCTGGTAAGTGGCAAACGTCGATAAATGAAGAACTTAAAGCTCACAAGAAAAACAATACTTGGACATTGATAGATAAATCTCCAAATGTAAGTGTAATCGGATGTAAGTGGGTGTTCCGAGTCAAGTAGGAATCAACTGGTCCACGCTTCAAGTCACGGCTATGTGCAAAAGGTTATGCTCAAACTAAAGGGATTGACTACTGTTACATATTTGTACGTAGGTAGCATACGTTTGTACCTATACATTGCCAGTGCGTTGACAGCAGTCCTGTGTTTTGCTTGTGTCCCGTACTACCATACTTACCAGTGGCGACGATGACGCATTTGTAATAAATAAAAATGGCCAGTGCAAATTTCGGTTTCTTATCGAATTTCGATCACAATCTTCAAACGTGGAAGATATACAAATCCTGTTCCCCCTCGGACCGCTCACCGAGCGCACGTATACACACACGTTTCCATTTAAAATATTTTTCGCAAAAATCATAATTTAGTAAATTAAATCCGGCATAGCAAAATAGGAGTGCATAAAAAGACAAGAGGTTACGCGCTCGCTGCATACTAGAAGTGCTACGACACCTACGCTAATCCAAGCCCCGCTGCTACGATGCCCTTTTGCAGAGCGCTACGACGTGTTGCTACGGAACGATCTCCGCGTCGCTGCTATCGCCCTGGTACTTCCAAGCTGTGCGAAAAGGTATCGTGCTAGCGTTCTGATTTTATTGTGCGTGCAGTCTGATCATTTGGAATTATAGTTCCCTGGTACCTGAGCCGTGAAGCAAATATTATAGCATAATATACTGTATGTGAAACCGATGATACGGCATCCGCATCAGCAGAGGAGATTTGTACTCCACCTAACTACGTTTTTGCGCGCCCTAAAGCCGTAACGACAGATGACCTAAATGGATTCAAGGAGGAAATAAAGAACATGATTAAGTCGCTTTGGGCTGCCCAGCAACAGGAGATTAAGAATATTACGCCAGCTCTTATGGAAATAAAACAGACTAACTCCAATATTGAAAGCTCGATCGCTATACTTATGAGCCAAAATTAAGAATTAAACATTAGGATCACTCAGCTGGAAAATAAAGTAAAAGAGGACAAGGAGTATATTATTTTATTGGAAGAGAGGATCGAAAACCTTCAAATGGGTAGCCGAAAGTCAAACCTTGAAATTAAAAATGTTCCGAGGAAAAATAATGAAACCAAGGATGATTTAGTTCAGATGGTCCTGACTCTGTCCTCAACGATAGGAGGGACACTAAATAAGACTGATATAACGGACATTTACAGGGTTCGTGGAAAAAAAGACACGTAGAATACCGCTATCATAGTGGAAACCACATCGACTAGTGAAAAACGATGTACTGAAGCTATCCAAGGCTTTTAATGTGAGAACTAAGGCCAAGCTATGTGCGAAGCACCTGGGTTTTCGCTCTAACGAGGATACTCCGATATTCTTGTCAGAACAACTCACAGCGAAGGCCTCTCGACTACACTTTCTTGCGAGAGATCTAGCAAAAGCGAAACAATATAAATTTTGCTGGACAGCATACCGTAAAGTTTGTGTGAGAAGATCCGATAACTCCCCGATTGTACTAATTAAATCGGAAGCCCAGGTCCAGCAACTTATGAACAGTGACTGACTAGTTAGTGCATATTTGTCTAAGCTTGATTTTGATATTTACTATATTATTACATTTATAAACATACACACTCACCTCCAGAAAATAACACACGCATACACTCACACACACACCACTTTAAACAACCATACCTATATACACACTAACACTTACATTCAACATCATGCATCCTCACACGTCTACAAAAACAGTCTAGCTTTCCCTAAGTTTACAACTAAGCGACCATTACGTAAAACTATCTTGTTTATGCCTGCATTACCCCCCAAACATTGTATAATGAGTAAAAACATTAATTTGAACACACTTACTGACATTGATCAAACTGAAGTTGCTAAAGCGATACAATGTGATGTTGGCAAGGTTTTCAACTTGTTTCGTATAAAGGACAGTGATTTTACAGTAATAACGCAGAATATAAGGAGCATTTACTGCAACTTTAGTGATCTACTTGTAACTACTTCACTTCTTCAGTTTACTCCTGATATAATTATACTAACCGAGTGCTGGTTGTCTAAAGATAAACCCACTCCTTTTCTACCAAACTACAAAATGTACACATCCACCCATTACCTAAACCAAAACGATGGCGTAGGCGTTTATATAACAGAAAGTATTGTAGCGATGCCTCTTATCTCTAAATACAAGTGAAAGATATGATAATCTTAGCTATTTACCGATATCCTTCTAATACTAACGCAGATAATTTCATAACTTCATTAAACACTTATCTCGAGTCAATAAAATCAAATAAAAATATATCAAAACGGGAGACATAAACATAAACACAATAATTAGGGAAAAAGAGCAGCCCTATGAGCGTGTCAATAGAATAAACTACCTTGGCATGCTTTCAGAACATGCCATTATGATGGGACATGCATTTTCGACCAGAGAAAATAGTTCGCTTGACCACTTTATGCTAAAGATAGATAAAACTAGCACTGAATGTTAGGTTGCTGTCCTCAATGCGACTGTGACTGATCACGCCCTGGTAATGCTCCACATCCCCCCTCCCCTTAACACGCAAGGTTTATAGTGGCGTTAGGCGAACAAGGGCCAAAACTGATTATGAAGATGCACTCAATAGCCTAACAAAGAAAAATCTCTCAGAATTGTTGCTCTGCGATGATCCTGACGAAATAACACAAAAACTGATAAATGGAATATCTGACTCTCTAAAAGAAAATACAAAGGATAATAATATATCTAAAAAGGACCGAACTATCAAGCCGTGGATTACTCCTGGTATATTACGGTGCATAAGGCATCGTAATAAACTTCAACAAAAGTTACACTGTAATCATCATGATGAGATTCTTAAAGTTACATATAGAAGATATCGTAACTTCTGCAATAATTTGGTCAAAAAATTGAAGCGCAACTATAAAAGGCAGCTATTGCATGAATCTACAGTTAACTCTAAACACCTTTGGAAAAACATTCGTCAAATCAATCAAAATAAGTTATTAAATCGTCACCAAATGAGTCAGTCAATTTTGTTAACTGCTTTTTTGGAAACATTGGGAAAACATTAGCAAATGCCATAGATCAGCCTACACCTAATTTTATTGATTCCCACAAATCTCCTCTTAATTCCTTAGTCCTGACAGACACTGACCACTTTGAAGTTCACACAATCCTCATGAATTTAAAATCAGATAGTGCTGCAGGATGGGACAATATCCCGCCCAGCTTTCTAAAATTTGCAAATAACGAGATATTCCCTATAATTACCCACTTAACAAACCTCTGCTTTAGCAAAGGTATTTTTCCGACGCTCCTAAAAGAGTCCATAATAACGCCGATACATAAGGGTGGAGATGAAGATGATGTCAATAATTACAGGCCAATCTCAGTCCTCAATTCAATATCTAAAATTATAGAAAAAATTATTAACAAAAGGATACTAAGCTACTTTGAGAAAAATAACATCTTATTACCATGCCAATTTGGATTTCGTGTAGGTAAAAGCACTGAAGACGCTATTCGTGAAATGACATCTGAAATAATCGACAAGTTGGATAACAAGAAAAAATGCCTTACAGTGTACCTAGATCTTAAAAAAGCTTTCGACACCGTCTCCATCTCCATACTAATAAAAAAACAAGACAAGGCTGGTGTTAGGGGTATTCCCCTCGACTTATTTAAAAGCTATTTGCAGGGCAGAAAACAAAAGGTGAAGGTTGGCCATATTTTAAGTGAAAACATCCAAGTAGAATACGGTGTCCCTCAAGGAAGCGTACTGGGCCCGACCTTATTTTTACTGTACATTAATGACCTTTGCAACATGCCAATCAATAGCGGTAAAATAATATCCTTCGCTGATGACACTGCTGTTATTTTTACTGGTGACTCGTGGAACAGCATTAAAGCATCAGCCGAGTTTGAATTAGCTAAAATTAGCACATGGTTAAGATCAAACTTAATGACGATAAATACTTCAAAAACGAATTATATGTGTTTCACAATCTATGATAAGACTCAGCCGGACGACAACTTGGAAATTAAAATCCATTACTGCAAGACTCATGACGCATGCAGCTGCCCTATTATAAATTGGGTACGGTGCGTAAAATACCTTGGAGTTATGGTGGACCAGCAACTCTCGTGGCATGCTCATATAGAATTGTTTGCAAGCAGAATAAGATAGATGATATGAATTTTTAAATCTTTAAGACATATAGCCACAAAAAAACTGCTTAACCTAGTTTATGTTGCGTTAGTCGAGTCTATCATAACGTATTTTATTATCATATGGGGTGGTGTACTCAAAACCAAATTCCTTGACGTAGAAAGAGCTCAAAGAAGTTTATTTGAAAGTAATGCTGTTTATAAAACGAAAATTTTCAACCCAGTCACTGTATAACATAGCGGATGTCCTAACATTATTTTTATATTCTTCGAACCATCCTTAAGAAACATAAGGCCTCAAATTATAACAAAAACCTAACTAAGAAAAGAAGAAAGCATAATGTCATGGAAACTCAAAGCACACACACAAGTTTCGCTCAAAATCAATTTAATAGCCTAGCGTCGTATTTATATAACCAAATAAACAAAGCTTTAGAAATCTACCCAAAGACCTATAGGGAATGCAAAATTAACCTTAGTAAGTGGTTGAAGTCACTAAATTATAAGGAAGCCGGAGATTTGCTTAAGCGTAGTAGTTGACTGTCACACACACACACACACACACACACACGCACGCACGCACGCACGCACGCACGCACGCACGCACGCACGCACGCACGCACGCACGCACACACACACAAAGGAGGAGAAGATGTATGTACAAGGACTGGCAGCAGCACCGCCGCCGGCGCCGAGCTGTACAAGATCGGCCAACACCAAAAGGCAGGGATGCGTCACAGTGGGAAAGTGAAGTGTACGGTGTGTGGTTATACGAATCACAAATCGGAGTCATGTCGTTTTGCTAACTATACTTGAAGGAAGTGTAATGTAAAAGGCCATTTACGTCGAGTGTGTCAAAAAGTGAATTTTGTTGCGTCAAACTCGAGTGAGGTAAATGAGGGCAGCGAGGACGACGACGGTGAGTTGTTCAATATACGTTCATTTAGAGGTGAACCGCTTGTTGACACGGTGTACATTAATGGGAAAGGGTTACAGTTCGAAATCGGCGGTTACGGTCATTTCTAAGAGCACCTTCAAGTTACATTTCAGCAAAATACCGTTAGCAACAAAAAAAAGAAATTAGTCAGTTACACGGGTGAAGTGCTAGGTTGTACCGGCGTAGTGCGATTGCCGTTGCAGTGGGGCGGGCGCACACGTACTCTCGACGTGTTCGTAGTGCGCGGTGGCGGTCCGCCGCTACTTGGTCGAGACTTCATTTCCCAGTTCGAGTTACAACTTAGCTCCGTTCACTATAACGGTAAAACAAACTATCGATGTTGCTAATTTTATTCACGTTACCCCGATTTATTTTCAGGGAAGTTAGGATGTTTTAATAAGTACACGGTAAAATTAACGTTGAAAGAGGGTTCTAAACCTATATTTTGTAGGGCTCGGCCTGTAGCGTTTGCCTTAAGGCGGGAGTATTTAACTTTTAGTCATCTTCCGACGGATTTATTCACAAAGCTAAGGAACTCATAAGAAAAATAAAAATACTATTAAAATATTTGATCTTTTATCTAATGTCTCGGTGAAACCAAAACACGATAATAATAACTTGGCTCGATAGAAACAATTCTTAAAAATAGGTCGTTTTATGATTTTTGGATCGATTTTTTGGAAAGATTTTATATGATACAAGTATGTAAAAATTAAGCAGTTTACTAAAGATCAAAATTTGCTAGTGTCTCGGTGAAAAAAAAATCAATTTTGTGATGTTATTAAGTACCAAAGATTAAAAAACCTTGAAAACCATGCACAAAAGGCGTGCAAGCCGCCCCGCCAGTGTCCAGTAGGACGTCGCCGAGGTAGGACCTGTGTTGTGTTGCGCTCGGACTCCCCCCGCCCCCCCCCGCACACCATCGCAATAGCTACGAAATTTAATTCTTGTAAATATTTAGATTTTTTGTGTGGAGCCAGGCATACCTCAACCTCAATTTTACTTTATTTGGTGTTACATCAATGAAAATACAAAATTATTACATGTACAAGAAATACTCTGTAAATTTGTTGTCAATAATACGGTGATAGTACATACATAATTTACAATTTAAAATGTAAAAGTATATTATATATATATTTTATAATAATTCGAGACTAGTAAACAACCGATTATAAACCCCTATAGACCGTGTTTAGTCTCAAATTAGAGGTATCGACTAGTTCTACACGATTCTTAGGTTAATTAGTTTATTGACTTTAATTTGAAAACCAACGATAATAGACCCCTCGTGTTTGGTCTGAAATGAGAGGCCTCAACAAGTTCTACACGTTTATTTATTTTATTCTTAAGTACAAAATGTGTAGTAGGCGGACTTAATGCCATTGGTCTCAAATGAGGGATCTCAATAAGTCATACAGGTTTCTTACATATTTTTTTATTTTAATTTATTTATAAAACTAAAATAATATTTACAAACAAAATTTACACGAATCGAATGGCATAGCTTTATAGCTTTACCGCATACCGTTACCGTTGTATACATATAGATTTAGCTTTAATTATTAAACTAATGCTAATGGATCCCTTGACTTTTGGTCTGAAGTAAAATTTGCATGACTAGAGTTTTCCCGGGAATTTTCGGTACTGAAATAACTCTGAATTCCCGGGAAAATACATGGCTTCAAGTAACCTATGGTTCCCACTGCTCGAAAGTACCTACAAACAGAAGAACGTCCTCTCCCCTTCGTCAAAGGTGTCATTTAAATTTTTAAAGTGATTAAAAAGATTAGACAAAAATGGCTATATTTTGTGAATAAATCCTCAGTAAAAAAATCTATAATTTACACTGAGCTATTTAACACGAGCACGACTAATCAACACAGTATTATTATCTTAGTTTTTTATCCGGTATCGAACGTAACGTATCGAACGTATTCTCGGTATTTCCCGGTACTCGCTGACTACTGTACCGAGGATTCAAAAATCAGTTTCAGCACCGGTACTGCACAGCCTACATTCTACTACTTATCCTACTACTGATCCTAACTTTATTTTTTTGCTCCAATTTGAATATAATTGTATAAATTGGCGTCATCGTTTCAGGACATATACCCGCCATTTTAACGCGTCTCAACTTCTGGTTTCTGGTTAAAGATATTTATTTTTACAAGAATTACAAAAACTCACTTATGTGATTAAATAAAATAAACTTAAAGTAATTTGCGTACAGGAGCATAAATAGTTTAGGTTTTACAAAGTAATAATTTTAAATTATACACAACACCGAATAACAAATAGAAAACAACACATCGAAAACGAAATAACAATTATTGCGGGTAAGCGCAATGTAAGTATACCTCGGCGTCACCGTTAAGCGGGCTGCACTCAGCGCACACCGGCCGGTAAACAATACAAGACACGGAACAAGCTGCACGCGAACTAGAAGTGGCCCACTCAGTTCAGGTAATGAAGTGCAACTAAGTATTCGTTTTATTATTAGCTAATAAGTATTTTTATTTAAGTAAGGAAGCTAAGTGACATTATTTAGAAGAAATATTATTTTGCATATTTTTTATTATAATATGTATATTTTTTTATTATATTTTTATTTTTTTATTCATGGTAAAATTTACTAATAAATAGTACGGTTTACTTTTATCGGATATAATTGTTGATAATATAGTGTTTGAGTGATTTTTTGAAGGAAAACATTCATTTAGAATCTTTAATATGTTTGGGCAGATTGTTATAAAGTTTAGCACCTTCGTAAGCTATTTTTTTTTTCCCATAGTTTTTCGTTCTAGGGGGGCGTAAGTTTAAGTCGTTTGCTCGTCTTGTTAGTTTCGAGTGGACATGTTTTTTTTGAGTGAAGGTTATATTACTGTGAATATGCTTTTTAAAGATTTTACGAACTAATATGCAAGTGTAGTAAATATATGTTTGTTTAATTGTCATAAGCTTGGTTTCCTTGAATACTTTTTCTGTGGCAGTTAAGTAATCATAGTGAAATAATGCTTTGAGCAGTTTGTTTTGTGCTACCTGAATAATTTCAATGTTACTTTTAGCTGCCGTTCCCCAGATTTCAACAAGGTAATCAATATGTGGCTTTACTAAGGAATTGTAAATGAGAAAACGTACATTTAAGGGAAGATAACGAACAATACCGCGAATCATACCTGTTAGGTTTCCATGTTAAGTGATTATCCAAAATAAGGCCCAAATATTTTTCACAGGTTTTTTCATTTATATTTACGTCGTTAATTGTTAATGGCTCATAGCTACCTATTTCTTTATTGATTGCTGAGAAGATCACATAATTCGTCTTTTGGACATTTATTGTAAGGAGGTTATATTGAAACCACTCATTCAATATGTTAATGTCTTGTTGTGCGCATGCTCTAATATATTCTATGTTATCTCCAAAATAAAATAGACTAGTGTCATCTGCATAAAGAGTTATGTCGCCTAAAAGGCCAATTTATTGTATGTTGTTAATGTAGATGAGAAACAGAAGAGGTCCCAATATGGAGCTTTGAGGAACCCCGCAAGAGATGGGCATAACTTTGCTTCGACACTCTCCTATCTTTACAAATTGGCAGCGATTTGCTAAGTATGACTTAAATATTTTATAGGCTTTTTGTTGGACACCAATGTTTTGCAACTTAGTTAGTAGGAGGTGATGACTAACCGTATCAAAAGCCTTTATAAGGTCGATAAAGATTCCTAGTGCAATTTTTTTCTGGTCAATATTGAGTTTAATCTTTGTAACTAGGTCTATTGTTGCCGAGAGGGTATTTGATTTAGGTTTAAAACCGTACTGATTCTTGCACAGAAAGTGAACAGAGGACAAATATTGGTTAAGCCTTTTATACAGTACTCTTTCAAGAACTTTTGATAGCACAGGCAGCACCGAGATGGGGCGATAATTTCCTGGATCGTCTTTTGGTCCAGATTTGTGGATAGGTGAAACTTTTGCAACCTTAAGACTGTCGGGAAAAACTCCCTGCTCTAAACACTTGTTTATGCATGAAGTGAGTTCTGTAAGTATGATATTTTTGACAAATTTTAAGCATTTGGTAGTTACACCATCTATACCTGAACTGGTGTTTGCATCGAGGCTATCGATTACTTTGCTTATTTCATCGGTGGAGGCTGGAGCAAGTTCTGTGAGTTCCACACTAGTTGAGTGACTAGGATATTGGTGGTATTTTTGAGGAATGTCTTCTGCCAGAATTTGGCCAATTGTTGCAAAAAACGTGTTGAAGTAGTCACAGATGTCGTTTGGATTAGTTAATATGCCTGAAGAGGTTTGTAGTTTAGGTAGTGTCGCAGGTTCTTTGTGTTTATTTTTAGAAAGACTGTTTATAAGCTCCCATCTTGGGCTTGTTATTGCAATCCGAGAAGACTTTAAAATAATAATCTCTCTTTCGTTTTTGGATTTGTTGAGTTACTTTATTTCTTTCTTTTTTAAATTGCTCTTCTAACTCTTTGTGTTCAAGATTTTTCTTAAATTTCTTCCAAATTGCGTTTCTTCTATTTATTGCATGTATAATATCTCGATCAATCCATTCCTGTCTTGGGGCATTCATAATTTTAGTTTTATTGACTTTACTTTTGCATATCGATTCTATTATCTTTTGTTCTAAGATATTATAATTATTATTGTCAGCATCATCGTTACAAGTAACTGATTCAGTGTTTTCCTATAGCTTTTCATAGTCGATTCTTGGCAATAGTTTTTAACTGATACTGTTGTACTTCAAAGTAAATTTGTTTATGGTCTGACATAGAAGAGTCTATAATTGCCATATAAAATGTATGTCCTTTCAGGTTGGTGCACACATGGTCCAATATAGTTTTAGTGGAGCTTGTTTCGCGGGTGATGTATTTTGCGTCAATTTTGTTGAGTACGGTAATGCCATTTTCTATTAGCATATTTTGATATTCTCGTATCGGTGGATCTTGATTTAATAGATCATAGTTAAAATCTCCAATCGTAATAACTCTCTTTTTCCCTTGCAATTGTCCTGAGTAAGTGTCTAAGAAATCTTTGGTACTTGAACTTCCTGGCTTATACACAGCACCTATGTCTATCGAGAATTTTTCAATATGTAACCATATATAGTGGTTTTCGTTCAATGTTTGATCTTCGATGAGGTTATGTTTAATGTTACTGTAGATAAAAACAGATACACCTCCCCCCCCCCCTCTATCAGTTCTATAATTATAATAGTGTGTGTAACCAGGCAGCTGCGACTTCTTAGCATCTGATTCCGATTTTATCCATGTTTCAGAGATAATAATGATATGTATGACCGCAGGGAAAAGATGTATGATGCATTGTAATTCGTCTAATTTTCCAGGTGACATAATACTTCGAGCATTTATATAGAAACATCTCAGAGATTTTTCGGTGGTACGTATGTCTTCATATTTATCTAGTAGTTGGTAGCTTACATCGGGTTTATCAAGATGTATGGCATGTGATTGTGGATTTAGTTTTTTGGCTGTGTCTGTGTGACAATTTTGGGTATACCGTTTATGTATTTAATGATCAAATTGTTTTCTCCCTTACCATTTCGTCGTTTCAGCTCTTCCTTTAGGAACTTAAAGTGTGTTTGTTGTTTTGGTGTTCTGTCTGCAAATATATTTTGAGTTTCAGAGCTTATTTTGTTCTTGTTACGTAGTATCGACAAAGCCTGTTCTTGTGATGCACAGCAGATTTTAATTGGCCTGCATTTCCCTTCTTGGAATTTGCCTAGACGTATAATTTTTTCGGGTCTCTGTATGTGTTTGTCAATTTTATGAAACACCTTCATCACTTCCATCATTTCGGTTTCCATTCTTTCGGTTTTGTTTTTATTTTCATATTCTGGAAGTCCAATGATGATAACATTTTTGCTTCTTATGGAACGCTCATTTAATTCAGCCATTATATCTTCACAAGGTGATGTCAGATTTTGAGTGTTGAAAGTATTTTTGAGTAACTGAATTTCATTTTCCAGTGTTTGGACCTTGTTTTTAGTATCATCGTTACTACTAGTTGGGTTATATCCGTTTTAATCATCTCTTGCTCCAAAGTTAGCCCTCTTAGTGACTGATTCATTACAGTAATTTCTTCTTTTATGCTACCTATGTCAGAGCATATTTTATTGGTGTTCTCTGTTTGACTTGAGGTCAGGTTGGTCAACAGTTTCATCATTTCCGCCATTTGTAGTCGAAGTTCTCTAAGCTCAGATTTAACAAACGCGTCGTCGTCCACTTCTTTTCATTTACTTCTAAGAGTAACTTGCGGAACGTCATTCAAATCACTTAAGTTTGGCTGCGAGGCACTTCCAGTTGGTGAACGTAGTGTGCTCATTTTATATCCGTGTTGGTGCAAAGCGTCACTGTTCGAGCGGGTCAAAAAATAAGAGCTTATCTCACTCACACTTGAAGTTTGCGGGGGAGGTGTTGTGTCCTCCGTTGTGCGTTGGAGCCGTGAGGTTGTAAAATGCACTGATGTTAAGCAATCGATTGTGTTTTCTAATGCAAGCGTAGTAACGTCGAAAATTGTTCGATTATAGTTCACAATTACAGGAGTATAATTGGGCACACTTCCGCTCTGTACGCTGTCTCAGAATACTATTATCATATTTATAAGTACTTAAATGACACTGTCCAAATTGTTTGAGCTCAGGCCGAAGCTCAAAGAAGTCACGGACATGATATTCAAATAAAAATAATATTGTCTAAAATCTTTAATTATTGAATGTTACTTTTAAAAAATACATATCTCTGTATCACTCAGCTTTTTTAAGTAATTCAGTTTTTATCTGCACTTTATACTGATTACTATATTTGCCGCCATTAACCAGACATTTTAAGAACGCTGACTTGACTAATTTAGTTATTATTTTATGATAGCGAATAGGGAAAAGTATATATAAAATAATTTCAGGTTACATTATATTTCTCTAAAAGAATTGCAAAAAAGGCAGGGAATAGTAGAAGGAAGATTATTTTTCCCTAAACATCTTGTCCACGCGCAGGCCAAAATTGAACATTTTCCTTTTCTCTTTATTTTAATCTTTTTACATCTTTTCTAGTGCTGTAATAACATGACGGGTTTTTTGTCGATAGATGAATTAATAGCCCCTAAATTATCGCCGGTCGAAACCCAGACACACTGTTTTATTTATTGGCTGAAGGGGGTTAACTCTTGCGCCTAGACGATTTGTGACGACTTTTTAGAATAGCTTATAGACGTTGCTCAGGAGCGTGATCGGTCTGTAGTTCTTCAAGAGTTTATCTCCATTTTTGAAAAACCAAGTAACCGCGCCCTCGCTCCACGCCCTCGGCGTAGTCCTATTGCCTAAGACGGGGTTGAACAATCTCCTTAGTTCCCCAAGGATGGGTAGCCCTCTTGCTTTTAGAAGTTCTGAAGTGACTCCAGCTTTGCCTAGCTAAGATGTTTGAGAGCCGACTCAATTTCGTCTATGTCTAGTTCTGGGAAACCATCGCTGTAGTGGCGTATAAGCGTGGCTCTAGGGTCATTCGCGTCAGGTGGAAGTTTCAGGACATGCGAGGTATATAAGCGGCCATAGAAGTCCAAGGACTTCAAGATCGAGATCTAGGCGAGAATTTCCGAAACTGCTGTGATGGTTCTGCCATCCTAGGTTTTTAGATTTGTAAAATGCGATCTTGCCATTCTTTGGGAAAAGATTTTTGACACCGGTTTTTGCTCAACAACCAAGAATAATAAGTTTACAAATATTTTGGATGGCGCCTTATATCCTATATGAGGCAGGAGTTTCAGCTTTGGAGATCGCGTCTTACCAAACACCGGATCTTTTTATGGATGGAATCTGACTGGCCTCTGGCGACCCGTAAAATATATGTGCTAAAAATAGTATTTGTTTTGTTATTAATAAGAAACAATTGATAGGATGATTTATATTGTTTCAATGATTTTAAGTACAAATTACCCAAAAAAAGGGATAAAATCTAAAATAAATGAAACGGGAATTAACGCGATTATAATTTAGGAACAAAATATAACCTTTACCTGACGTTTTGACCGGGTTACACAGTGGTGGTGTGGTCACAAGGTGACTCAGCCTGTGCTTTTTTTTTGGCTCACCAGTCAACCTGTGACCACGGTCGGTGTAACCCGATCGAAACGTAATTACGGATAAAATCATTATGTGAATCACTTTCTACAAAGTAAGAACCTTTCATAGTATAATTTGTTGATCTATTCTAATTCTTATTATAAAGAGGATAGGTTTCATTGTTTGTTAATATGGACGATTAGGCTCCAAAACTACTGAGCCAATTTCATTCTTTCACCATTAGATCCCTACATTATTTCTGATAAACATAGGCTACTTTAAAATCCTAAAAAATGCACCATTCTTTAGGAATACGAGAAATTTCACAATAACTGGCGCTGAATAATATAATATGTAGTATCCGAAATAAGCAACCGCTATTATAGTCTTTTATGAATAAATTAAAGACCACGCAATTTTGGTTTAATACTAATTTTACCTCTACCTTTATACTTATTTAAATACTAATTGGTATTAGACTAATTTAATAGTTTACTTGCTACCTACTACTATACAACTTAAATAATCGTATTGTTGAGTTACCATTTTTGAGATTAGTTTTATCCGCCGTAAAGTACCGTAACAACAATATCTCTGAAACTGTAATATGTTAACAAATACATGTTGTATAATATATTGTGATAACAAGCTATACTTCGACTATAGATAGTAAAAATTTGTACTCCTAGGCAAAAGACATAAGAACTGCACCCAATAATATCTTTAGATGGTGCTCCTGTAAAGTTGGGTTTTAAAACATTATGATGGTTTACGTAGGAGGCATCCAATTGTAGTATCGAAATTCCTGGGAAATACTTCCTATTAGCTAATATTTGCCGGTATTCGAATCAATGAATTTTTCCGGGAATTTTCGGTTATTTCAGTACGAAGAATTTCGGGGAACAAACCCTACGCGCCCGTGCAAAGCATTGACCAAATGAGTGCGAAGAACGACCCACCACGCAATTTTGTTAAAAATTAGGTTTTCCCTAAGTTTCCCATATGTCACTACTTCCCAGAATTTGTTCTTATCGACACTATCGAATGGTGAAATAATACCGGTTGTTTTACTTTTTAGGATTCCGTACCCAAAGGGTAGAACGGGACCCTATTAGGTACTGAGGCTCCGCTGTCCGTCTGTCTGTCTGTCACCAGGCTGTATCTCATAACGATATAGTATCACGATACTTAGATAGTTGAAATTTCCATAGATGATGTATTTTTGTTGTCGCTATAACAACAAATACTAAACAGAATACTTTAAATATTTAAGGGGGCTCCCATACAACAAACGTATTTTTTTTACGTACCTTACGTGCCCTTCGTGCGCGAGTCCGACTCGCACTTGGCCGGCTTTTTCGATTTCAGTTCGATTGCTAGATAGGAATAAGTTTTTTTTTCAAACATCTAATAATGCAGTTTTAGTTTTCATCAAAATCGGGCCCGAGACAACTTTTGAGTGTTTTTTCTTTATTTCTTATAGACTTGGATTCGACCTACCTCGCCCACGTAAAAAAAATTACACCGTATGAGTATTGAACATATTACAAAACAATATAAATATATCAAAATGAAACAATAATAGGTATAACCTGGAATTGCTAAAAACAAAAATTTACAAGGTAAAACCTAGCTTTAATATTAAGATAAACTTTAATAATATTGAAATTTTGACATAATTGCCGTGAGTGAATCAGGGGATAATTTATAATTTTAGCTTAGAAAATATAAAGGTTACGATGACATAATATTAAAATAAAAATACACTTCTGAGCTATGGTCTGAGCTCTTTAAGCTTAATGATAGGAAATTTCAAAGCCGATTTCAAATTTGGCGCTCAGTTGCTTACGCGCCGCGCGGGCAGCTCCCCGCAGTGGGCGGAGTTACCCACCCTCGCAATTAGAGTAACACGCCGAATACCCTCGCCTTAAAACATAAATAAATTGTTTTATCACGAATCGTAATAACTTACGATTGCTGGTGATTTCATGTGACTTTTTACGTTCACTCATGTAGTTTTTACATGATTTAACAACACAAGACGGCATTTTTGAAAAATAAATCGTTGACGCAACGAACGCATTTACTACGTGTCATTGGCGCTGTCACTCGGGGCGAAATGGCGGCGGGTTGTCGTACCTAGTGTGTATGTGTGAGTGTAGATCATGTACAACAAACGAAATTGTAGTACCTTGCATGCTTCACATTTTTTTAATGTGATGTTACGTCCGTATTTTTTTTTACGTCCGTGGCTAAAGTGTGATTTTTGGATTTAGACCTCAACTTTTACCAACTATTCTTCTACATTGACAAAAGGCTATACAGGCCTTTTTTATTTTTGTATCGATATAACTCGCCCAATTCAGTTTATTATCAAGGATAACGCCAAGGTATTTCACCTGGGTTGATAGCGAGAGTTCTGTGTTAAATAATTTTGGTAATTGTAATGGAGGTAACTTCCTTTTGTTGGTGAAAAGGATAAGTTCTGTCTTTTTCGGATTTACTGACAGTTGATGCTCGTCACACCATTTTTCTACTATCTGAGGTGCTGAACGCATAATTCTGCAGAGCAGATTTTCAGCGTTTCCGTTTATCAGTATTGTTAGGTCGTCTGCATAACCAATAGTAGTGTATCCTCTTTCGTTTAGTCTGTACAGTAGGCTATCCACTCTATGTTCCATAAGAGTGGTGAAAGGACACCACCCTGGGGGCATCCTCTTACTACCTTTGCTCTTGTGGTAGTGTTCACCACTATTTGAACCGCCCTTTTACTTATTAGTTGCGTTATCCAGTTTCTTATGACTGGATCGACGTTGTATTTCTGTAGGGCGTGGTTAATGCTGTTGTGCATGGTTTTGTCGAAAGCCCCTTCTATGTCTATGAAGGCAGCTAGGGTTGAAGCTTTATTTGTGATAGCCGTTTCTATTTTATGCACCACCATGTGCAGCGCTGACTCTGTTGATCTGCCTGTCCTGTATGCATGTTGTTGGGGATGTAGTTGCTTACATTTTAGCGGTCCGTCCCTTAGGTATCGGTCTTCTAGTCTTTTCAGTGTTTTTAGTAGGAATGATGTTAGACTAATGGGCCTGAAAGCTTTGGCGTGCGTGTAGTCTTCCTTGCCTGGTTTTGGCAAGAAGACTACTTTCGCCTCACTCCATGGTTTCGGTATGTATTTAAATGCAATGTGTTATTACTTGGTTGGTCTGCCATTGTGTAGTAGTGCTGGGAAGATTCCGTCCAGCCCTGCCGACTTAAAGGGCTTGAAGCTCTTTAGAGCCCATTCTATTCTATTTGTCGTTACTACTTTGTCTGCAATTTCCCATTCTTGGGTTGTTGGTGTGCTGTATTGCTCGTCAGACCACCCAGAGTCTGACATTATTTGACAGCCTGGGAAGTGAGTTTCCAGTAGTACTGTACTGGTTTCTTCATCTATGTTTGTGAAAGGTCAGTTGATAACTGTCTCTAAGGGATTCAGTTAGGAGCTGAACGTTTGATTCTATGTTATCAGTACTAAGTGTTACGTCTGTTAGTTGTACATCACCTAGCGACTTGGTTTGTAGATTTGTGTACCTTGTTATATCTGTTTTGCGGGGGTTGCGATATGGAACAGGGTCTGTTTGTGTGTACTGTATTTGGAAATAGACGCAGCGATGGTCTGCGAAGGAGGGTTCATTTGATACATGCCAACCCTCAATCAGGTCTGCCGCCACGTGTGTTGCCAAAGTAACGTCTATGATAGATTGATACCTTGAGCTTAGGAAAGTGGGTTCTGTACCTCTGTTCATAATGTTCAGGTTTGCTTGGTATAAATATTCGTCTAATGACTCACGCCTTTTGTTTGTGTCCTTGATTCCACACAGCGGGTGATGTGCGTTGCAGTTTGCGGAGATGATCAGGTCCCATTCGTGTGCTTCGCAGTGTTGTACCAGTTGGGCTAGTTCCCTTGCAGGAATTTCGCCCTCACTTGGCATATACACCGAAGCTTACACTAGGACGGTTTGTTGTACTGTAGATATCTTTACTGCTGTGAGGTCTCTAGAACAGAATTGGTTAAGCAAGGTTGTTGTTACGTTTTTAGGCATGTAGATACAGGTTCTCGGTTTGTCAACTGAGGTGTCCAACGGTAACTTACCACCGATGTTGTTTAGACCGCAGACTCTATTATTCCTGATCCGGGGCTCTTGGATCAGGGCGACGGTCTTGTTGTTGACCTCCAGCACTCTGCGTAAAGTTGCCGCCGCTATCTGCTTGTGCTGGAGGTTTGTTTGTATAACATTGAGGGAGCTAAGGGCTACGCAGGACGTCATCTTCGTCGCTGGTGCTCCCCTCAATATGCAGCGCCGAGTTTGTCTCCATCTCGCTCATACCCGGTTGGGGAGCTGAGGTGGATGCTGCTGGGTTGGATGTTGTCCCTGCGGCCTCACTCGTCGCTGTTGGTTCCGGTCCGGTTGTTACGGGCTCGTCCGGAGAGAAGAAGCGGATGTAGCCACTGCCGGACATATGGGCTACCCGGCGATCTCTCTCCAGGGTGGTCTGCTTCTGGTCTTCGGGGATTCCCAGGACAAGGTGAATTACTTTTTCCCTAGAATTCTGTTCTTGAGGCTTGTTGTCCACCGTCATATCATAACACTGCCAGGAATCAACATTGTACCACGGGTTCTGGGCACAAAGGACTCGGTGCAGTGTGGCAGCGTCAGTGATACGGGAGTGGACAAGCAGCTCCGCCTTCAGCTTTTTCTTCATCTCTGACTGTTTAATAACAGTCAGAGTGATGCCCGGTATGGGTGATGGTAGGGTTTTGACTTTGTCGACCAGCCAGCCGAGAGCGTTCGCATCCTCACACCACATCGCTAGTGCCCCATCCAGAAGGAAGGGGCGGCCGCGAGAGGAAGGAGCTTGCGCGCTCGGAGAGAGTGGAGACAGGACAGCCTGCAGGATACTATCGTCGATAGTCTCCTTGAGCTGATCTGCCTGGGCGGACAAGAGGTCCCTCGGCGGAACGGTGTTAACCGCTACTCTCAGATGCGATTTATTCGCATCTGCGTAGCTCATCGTCCGCTTTGGTCTCGTGTCGGTTTTTGCGCGTTTGGCTTCTCCCCTGGGTGACTGAGTCTCGTCCAGGCGAGCTCGCTTTGAGGAAGTTCGCTCACCCGGGCGGTCCCCAGGCCCAGACTGCTCCTTTTCAGGAGCAGGGGAAGCATTCGCAGCAGGTATCCGGCTACGATGACCTCTCGGCTTCGTCTCCTTTTCGACTGTGCTGGTGGTGGTGGTGGTGGTAGTGGTGTTGGTGGTGGTAGTGGCGGTGAAGCCGGTATAGTCTGTGCCGCTGCCACCTCCGTGGAGATGGGCGGCGCAGGTTCGCGCTGCGTTTCCGCTGCTGCGTCGGCTGCCGCTTTGGTAATAGGCTTCCGGGCTTTGCTTTCCGCGCGCCGGTTGTGGCGACTACGTTCCGGTTGTCCCGTTGGCCCTTGGTTTGGTGTGTGGTTCTGTTTGTGTGGTGGAGCCGCTGTGATGGCACAGAATCTGTGCCATTAGGTATGGCCTCTGGGAGGCCTGACAGGTCCTTTGTGGTGTACTGCCAGTAACATTCACCGAAGCGGGGGCCTGGGCGTCCACCCTTGTGCGGCCTTCGGTAACAAATTTCACACTCGCAGGCCCCTGCGAGCGCCGGGCGTTAGCCGGATCGTATGACAGAATCTCATAATTTAGGGGGGGGGGGGGGGGTTGTTTTGGGAAATAAACACACAGCACTTTGGGTGGGTGGGTGGTGGGCTTACGGATGCCTGTGTGTGGTTTTGCGCCGCCACGGTTCGGCTATGCCGGTTTGGAGAGGGAATTAGGATGGGACTGGGGGTAAGGATATTTTGGGGTACGGCCAGAGGTTTCTGTTATACCAGTAGCTTAAAGCAATTGGCCAAGAACGGG
Source organism: Anania fuscalis (assembly GCA_950371115.1). Lineage (NCBI taxonomy): Eukaryota > Metazoa > Arthropoda > Insecta > Lepidoptera > Crambidae > Anania > Anania fuscalis. Next base: position 16,325,632 of record OX493326.1, on the reverse strand, counting down.
CAGCAACCTCGGGAAGGATAGTCCAATGGCCTTGTTTACGGGATCTCTGCGACCTGCGCTCCTCCTTAGACCATTCACCAAACCCAGCATGATGATGGAAGTAGGGGAATTACCAATCAAATTATTTATTAAAATACAGATGTTGATAGATCTTGCCCCCGCCCAAAGCTCGAGACATATTATTAACAAACATTTTTATTGGTTGACCAATCTTGCGACAAGTGTTTAAATTTAGTCTATATTTTTGTAGTAAAGCCCTAAGGCTTTACACTACACTAGTATTATGTTATGTTATTTGACTCATATGCTGAAATAATGCAATTTAGTATTTATTTTCTAGCACAATAATCAAGCCTTTATAATAGCATCACTTCATTCACACATACATAATGGCACTTAGGTTTACTGTGATGTTTGTTTATTTAGCATAATTTACAGCAATTATTTCTTAAAATAAACTGTGTTCCTGAGCATAACTTTGTGAAATGCTTCTTTACCTTTTAAAAAAAATATCTTACATGAGATACATTTGTAACTTCATTTTATTCAATTATTAGACAATTTACATTCAAGCGTTTAGTTTAAATGAAAATTAAAAAATAATAATTTTAAATGACTGTTATGCCCATATAGACATAAAATTGCCAATTTAATGGTCTGAATAACAGGCAAAACATTATGAATATCCCCAGGAACATGGTATATACATACCTTCATAATCATCATCATTGACAACCTATGACAATCAACTGCTGGACTATTGCCTCCCAAAAAATTAATCCGCCATCACTACACAGCAAACATTGTTATATAGGTACAGACATGCTAGTCTAAAAAATATTATCTACTTGTATTGTGTCACTTTCAATCATGACTCTATCTACCGATGTTAATAATTTGTAATACTTTTTTTACATTTACATCTTCAGGAAGAAATCCCTCTCCCGGCACTGCCAAGCCCACACTCGCTTGGTGCAGAAGTAGAGGTGAGCTCCCCTACAGTCGACGAGTCAGCGCCACTGCTCTTGCCAGCCCCACTCCCCAGACCGCCAGCCTCCCAGCCTAGCAGGAGCCGTGCTCCTCCAAAAGAAGGCAAGTTTATTTTCTTGTCTATCTCTTGGTTTTGACAGTCGTTAAATAGGTCATTAAAAATATAGGGGGTATGCGAAACCTTTTTTCGAGTCAGAGGATCCTTTTGAAAGATATTAAGCTTAAAAGTGCTAGTTTTTGTTAGTTAAATGGTTGTATTTGGATAATAATATGTGAAAAAAATTTGCGGTGGCTATAAATAAATAACGTAGTGGAAAGGAAAACTTTCACAGCTAAGTCGGCTTTACAATAGAAAATGTACTTCGAGAAATAAAAATGAATGTACCATAGAAAATTATTACTAAGCAGTATGGAATTATATTATCTGTGCTTAGAAGTTAAGTAGCCGTGTAAAATATAAAATAAACTACTTAGTCCTACACTGTGCGTAGCCCGACACGCACTTAGCCGGTTTTTATCTAATTCAAATTCAAATTGTTTATTGCACACATGTGGTTGGAGAGATGTTTTACATTTTAATAAGTCCCCTAACATGTAACCCTGGCAGAGCATAGCAACTTAATAATAAATTTAGTAAACATTTGTGTAAAATTTCTGTTTCAGGATCTGCAGCAGACTCACTAGCTGCGAAGCGGAAGCGCAGGGCAAACGCCTCCATTACGGCAGCCAGTGAGTTCTTAATTTATTTTAAAGTCAGTTGCTAGTTTTTAGGGGTCCGTTCCCAAAGGGTAAAACGAGACCCTATTACTAAGGCTCCGCTCTCTGTCTGTCACCAGACTAATATCTCATAAACCGTCATAGTTAGAGAGTTAAAATTTACACAGGTGATGTATTTCTATTGCCGCTATAACAACAAATACTTAATAAAAACCGGCCAAGAGCGTCAGACTCGCGCACAAAGGGTTCCGTACCATCATTTATAAAACTTACTTACTTACTTCTATAAGGCTCCCTTCCGACTCGCACTTGGCCGTTTTTTTATAGATAATTGTACGGAACCCTACGTTTGCGAGTCCGACTTGCACTTGACCGGTTTTTTAATTTTAACCACTAGTTTGTTGCTGCTAAGCTAAGGTTGCGGGTTCAAGTCCCGCCCGTAGTAAATTTTTTTAATGCCTTTATTTATAAAGGTTGTTTTCACGGTTATATATCATTTCAACTAGTCATTATGACTATTTATAGTTCAACTACTATCGAAATATCTATTGGTTGACAAAGTCAAAGTCATTTATTTCTGCAAACCACAAAACCAACGATGAGTTAAAAAATGCGTTATTGTAAACCGTTACTTTACTGTATAAATAAACTATAAATAAGTACCTAGTTTAAATAAACTATACGCGGTACCTTCGTTTTAGCCAATAATAGAACGCGGCGCGCAGTATTGATAAACAGTACGTGTGTCGTACATTAGGTATTTCGTACGTAGTTGAAACGACCAATATCTTAAACAAACATTTGATGAATAGTCCGTTAGTTCAGGTAATTTTAGTTTAAGTGAAAATAAGTGAGTTGAACAGTAGTTAATAATAATATTAATATAATTCATTTATTCATCAGACAACATTGATCCAATAATGGTTAGTAACAAAATGACACTTAAAACTATGTTAGTATTTAATTTTCACGCAAGTCAGTACGTGAACCATACTGCAGTGGTACAGGTACCGACAGTCAAACCGCTCCGCGAATGCGTTCAGAATGCTATTCCGGCTGCCCCTCACCCTGCGCACCAGGGATGCGCACCGCTTGCGCATGGTTGCATAGAAGCAGTCCACGCGCGCCTCGGCGAACATCCCCGATGCGCTACAGGAGCGGGGCAGCCCCAACAGCACCCTGAACGCATTATTATATTGGACACGTAATGCGCTGTACTGCCTCTGGGTATAACTCACCCACAGACTACTCGTGTAGAAAGACGTACAAAATGCCCTGAACAGGGTGATTTTGACGGTCCTCGAACAGCGAGCAAATCTGCGGGCTATCATGTTAGCACGAACAGACAACGCCCTACGCTCCCTCTCTATATCAGCATCGTCTTTCAGGTCCGAGGTTACAATATGCCCGAGGTATTTAAACTTGTCGACTCTTTTTAGAGGACACTCGTTAAGTTTAATATTTGGTACTTTCTCAAGACACCTTCCTCGAGCCTGAAAGACCATGACTTCACTTTTTTTCACGTTGTATAACAAGCCGTGATCGTCAGCGTACATTTTACAGATGCCAAGCAGCTTCGATAAGCCGCAAACTGAGGCGCTCAGCAGCACCATGTCATCAGCATAGCTAATATTATTAAGGCAAACGCCTCCAATATGGCAGCCGACATGCGTGCTGCTAAGCCTCTCAATCAGCCCATTCACATACAGGTTGAACAGCTTAGGCGAGGTCAGCCCCCCTTGCCTCACCCCGCACTCCAAACTGTATGGAACTGAATATGACCCCGCCCACCGCACGACATTGACCTGCTCCTGGAACCAAAATTTAAAAATGTTTATTAATTCAACTGGCATTTGTGTCTGGTGAAGTTTTTGCCACAGGATGTCATAATTGACCAGGTCAAACGCCTTCGACAGGTCGAGGAAACAGGCAAAAACAGGTGTTTTTCTATCGGTGTAGTACCTGACAGTTTGCTTTAAACATAAAACCGCTGTTTCTGTAGAGAGACCTGACTTAAAACCGAACTGGTTGTCGTGTATTTCTAAATATTTATCAAGCTGAGTGTTAAGCAAACTATCGAGCACTTTGGCGATAATAGTGGCTAGCGAGATAGGCCTATAATTAGAGTAATTACACCGATATCACCTGTCTTGCTTTTCACGATCGGAACCACCACAGTCTTCATCATCTGCTCGGGCAAGTACGAGTGCCCCACACACAGGGAATAGAACATCGCCAAAACCCTCGGCAAGTGAGGACCTGCATATTTAAGGTGTTCTATGCTCAAGTCATCGTGGCCCGAAGACTTACCGCGCGACATAGATTTAATGACATTCCTAACTTCTTTAGCCGTAAATCGGGCACAGACCTTGCCACTACAACCAGCACTGCACGCAGACTGTGATGATCCCAAACGCGACTTTACAGTAAAATGCTCTCTAAAAGTCTCGGCTATGCCAGTAGGATCACTGATACCGTTGATACTCACAGGTAAGCCCGGCTTACTACTAAGTTTATTTGTCGATTTCCAGAAACTGCGAAAATCCTGCCTGGAGTGATGCGACGCTAGGGTATTCATTTTAATTTGGTCACTATTATTTTGACACCATCGCAAACGAGATTTAAAGACTCTGCGACTCGTCTGCATATCACTCCACACACGACCCTGCCGCGGCCTGCCATACCACATCCACAACTTAAACTTATTCCGGGCCTCACTATGAGCATCACTTACGTACCTGTTCCAACCTACAACCGGTTCTTTACGCCTGAAAATACTCATATCATAACTCTCAGAAGCTGCCTGGCACAGTACATGAATAATGTCATCATACATTTTGTCAATAATATTTCTGTGGTCCAAATTATTACAAACATAGTCACTACATAAACTTAATTCAATAGGAAAGTCAATTAATTTTAAATTATTGTTACAAAATTCATTAAAAATGTCAATTTGTTTAGGTTTTCTTCCCCCCCAACGTATTTTGCTACATTGCTGGTTCTTTTTACTTACGCTCACTTTAGGTATAATATTATCAAGCTTACATTGAATTACGAGGGGAAAGTTAAGTCGTCCAATATACGAGATGAACTTATGTGAATCGACCGTAGTTGATTGATAATAGTTAAATTGACTGTTATAATAATACGTAACCGTTTTTAATACCCTGTTTTTATTTTTCCAGATCCCACAGCCATGGAAATCCCACAGCCGCGCTGGGCATGGGAGGCGGAGCAAAACCGCCTCGCCCTCGATCAGCGCAGCCTCGAGGCCGACGGAGGGGTGTCAGAGTAACCTCCTCGTGCGGCGGGGTGTTACTAATTACATTCGGTTACGATCGAAAGAAAGGAGTAGCATCCTGTCCTGGTTCACCTTTTTTTTTGGTGCGCAGGAAAAATGCATTTCGCATACCTACCGCCGCGGGGGCAGCGGTAGGTTATGTGGGACTCCCTTGTCATCCTACAACGGCTTTCGCCGCTGTGCCATGACGAAGTATCACCCACTAAAAAACCTGCGGTGTACCACGCAACGTATGCGAGTAACACATGGGGACCCGTGTTCTGGTTTCCGTCCATGCGTCACAAACGTACGGCATGCTATGCCGGGCCTCAGGCATAGGGAATGGGTGATCCTGTACACACGCGATCACCCCAGACTGGCAGACTGTGCAATGTGAGCTAAGCTAATATAAGAAATAAAAATTTGTCATATGAAATCACCTGTGATAAATCATTGGCAATGATTTTTTTCGCAGTGTCATAATGTAACACTTTTGCTATTTGCTACTTATAATGTAATATGATTTATTGTGAACAGTTGCTCCTTGCTACTTTGCTACTTTTTTATGAAATGTCATAAGTATATAGTTCATGCGCTACGTAATGTGCTATGTGTATTATTTAAGCATATTTTTTTCAAACAAATTGTTATTAAAGTCCTGAGTCAAATAACTACAAAGTCTACAAACTTAATATTCGTTCACTATTTAAAACATTTAAATAGTGAACTAGTGAATTTATGATTATTATAATTTATTTATTTAGTGAATTTTATGCTCTAGAGCAAGATTGAGGTAGATAGAGGAAGAGTAAGACCATCTCAAATAAAAAAAAAAAAAAAAAAAAATACAAATTTTAATAAACATACATAGCACTCAAATTACGTAACGGACCTATCAGTCATCACCAGGCGACTAGTGAATTTGAAAACATCATAAAATCATAATTCATACTAATAACAAAATTTCATTGTAAACAAAACGAGCTCGACGTGGCCTACTACAAAATCATAACAAGATAATCTAAACCTTACGGCACTCAGCATAAAATTCAACAAACAAGAAGGTTTCATTGTAAATTTTTGTTTTTTTTTAGCAATTCCATGCAAGGTTTAATTGAAGATAAATAACACTTGAAAAAAATCATCGACCACATATAGCTACAACATTGATCAGAATACGCTGGCTTTGACAGCGAGGAAAAACACTTGAGGAATTTCATCTTGTCACGTGACGTCCTCGGTAGCTTAGTGGTCAAAGCACTCGCCCGGTATGCGATGGGACGTGGGTTCGTGTCCCACCTGAGGTCGATGATTTTTTTCAAGTGTTATTTATCTTCAAAGAAGGTTTCAACCTATTGCGCACGATATTATATGATTTCACAGTCTGTGATTTGTAGCAGTCAATATGATAAAAAATAGCAGGTGTCACAAATGATTTTCAATCATATGATTTCATCTGCTACTCATGAAATCGTCCATGCCTAATCTACATGCAAGATCTGGAGATCCGCATCACAAATCTGGAAAAAAATTAACACCTTAATACCATTTCCTCTAAATTTTATATTTCTAGATAGGTATTCATATTCATTAATTGCGTCATAAGTGTATACATAAGGTGTTACATTGTGTGAGATCATACTTACTGTGGTACTGTGGTTTAAGCTGAACATTGTCCCTCAGTGATGTTTAGTATTGTAACTAAATTTACGAATAGAGGTCGCCACCGAGGCGCTTCCTGTTTTGCCGTCCGAATACGCACGCCGCTACTGTGCGCTCTGTTTATCTTATTTTAATTAGTTCAAATCGGAAGTGCAACATTGTAATAGTTCAAGTCATTAAAATAAACAGTTAACAGTGTCATTCGGTGTTTTCAATCAAATTTCACACACACCAGTCTCAAATACACAACATAAAAAGTGGTTCTTCAGAAGTCGAGACGCCATTTTGTGAGTACCATATTATCAATCCTAGCAACAAAAACCACGCTCCACTAGCGCCAAAGTTCGTAGGTGGGCGCGGGCAGGAAACCGAGCGGAATCGGACTCGCAGAAACGGCGTACAAACTAGAGCCATCTAGAAACAACATCACTCAAATTCGACGGAAACAGCAAACCTACGGTTGTCAGCACTGCACCTACTATTGGTAGCACTACAATCGATCTACCAATCAAAGCACAGACTGCTTTACCGACACATTCGGACATCTAATCAGCGCCCAAAGGCCAAAGCTACCAACATACAAAAGTCAACAGACGCTAACGCTAGTTTTCTACTAGTGTTGCCGAATAATCGATTTTCGATTAATCGATTATTCCCACTCTAAATAATCTAAAAATCGATACTATCGATAATATTGAATTAATCGATACTATCGATAATATCGATATCAAAATTTAGGACAATACAGTCGATTATAATCGATTAAAAGATTATAATTGCGTATTTGATAATACTATCGATAAAACCGATTAAATCGATACTGGAAATCAAGTCAATACTATCGATTATATCGATTATTGTGTAGCTATCAATTAATCTACAATTATTTTTAGATATAATCGTCATTCATATTACGTCTTCTTAGACATCTTCTGTACAATGGGGCACAACATTACTAAAACCGTATTAGAGCTATCTAAGTCATATTTAACAAATTGACGATTGATTCAATCCTTCATTGAATCACTTACTCACGACGCCACTCGTGTCCTAAATAATGCATTCAAATTTGGACTCTATTCCGTTTACTTAATGCTTAAGTTAACTTACTCAATAAACGAATAAATATATTCGAAAGATCGGTTATGATATTTTAATTCTTTGCGGGGACTAGCGTTAAAAATATTCATTAGATAATTTTATCAATCAGTTAGATTTATCTATACGAATAAAAATATTAGTTGCGTTTAATTATCAACGGCTCGAATGAATATTTATATTCAATAAAGTTAATAATATTTATTGAATAAATGTGATATTTTTTTATTTTATTATTTAAAACTTTATTGCACAAACTTACATTAAGTGTACAAATGGTGGACTTAATGCTAAAAGCATTCTCTGCCAGTCAACCATTGGGTCATGCAGAAAGCTTGCAAATGGTGCAATTATTAGTTAAATTTAACTGATAATAGATATATTCACCATCTCTACTCTCGTGGGCCATACGATGTACGTGGCCAAGCCAACGTAGCCTTCTCTGTTTTAGCATCGCTGTGATACTGCAGCAACTTGTCTTCGAGAGAATAGCCTCGTTGCTCATTTTGTCTCTCCAAGTGGCTCCCAGTATAGTCCTTAGGCACCGCATATGGAAGGCGTCGAGTTTGCGTTCTTGTTTCGCGTATGTTGTCCATGTTTCCGAAGCGTACAACAATATACTCAGGACGCAAGTCTGGTATACAAGGACCTTTGTGCGGACGGTTAATTTGTTATTTCTCCAGACACGTTCAAACAGATTTCCAAAAGAGGTCGATGCTTTGATGCACTTCAAAGTGAGGTGGTGGTGGTTGAGCCAAGATAGCAAAAGCTATCCACAACCGCAAGTCAAAGTCAAAGTCATTTATTTTTGCAAATTGGCCATCAATGGCACTTTTACATTACAAGGATGGCACCGTCCAGTACGATTTCCGGAGGCTGACTTACGCCCTGCACCATGATGACGGTCTTCTTGGTGTTTACGCTCATAGAAAATAAATAACAACCGTGACCAAATCTCGTTACTATTGTCTTGTAAAATGTATTTCCTGTAAAATCAGGCTGACAAAGGTGACTGAGTTTGTTGCGCCGTTTCTTCTCATCACCAGCCTATATGTAGTCCCGAAGCGGTGGTAGGGCTAAGTTATATTTTGGGACGTGTATAAGTGCCCGGAGGAGGGCCTACATACAGAATAAATAATTTCATTTCATTTTATTTCATTTCAATAACATCAAATAGTGCCAAATAAAAACAACGGTTATCAATAAATTAATATTTCCTTTAATCTTCTCTATAAGCTGAAATCACCGGAGAAAAACCGTTTTTCTTCGGTGATTTCACCGGAGATTCTCCGGTGCAAACCATTGTCTTGTCACATGAAAAGTAAAGTAAAGTAAAGTAAAGTAAAGTAAAGTAAAGTAAAGTAAAGTAAAGTTAATATTTATTCTGTATAAAATCTTAACCTATATACATTTTTATTACGATTATATCAATTGCTAAGGTAAATTTACAATCAAAATATCGTACAACATTATTACATAATTATTATTGTGCTTACGCTACTAAATACAATATTTCCTAAACTATGCTACGCAAGGTGTTCGCTTGCGAGGCATGTAGGCATGTAGGTCAGGCTTTATTATATTTAGATACCTAAAACATGTCAAAACATAACCTCTACAAAATACGATATACGATTTCATTTAATATTTTCCCAGTTTCACAAACACAAGACTGTAAACAATGTGTTAAACATAGAAAGAAATATTGATTTGTTCCTAGCTGCAAAAATATTTCGACCAATTCCCCAAATAATTTGTTCGCATTAAAGAAGTCTTAAGGGAAAAGTGTTGTCGAGAAGTTAATGTGGAGTATTTTACAGTCCAAATAATGTTGGGTTGTTAAGATCACGTTCACGTTAAGTATTACAAGAGATGGGCGTGTATTGTACATTGTATGTACTACTGTCATGAGAAAAAAAATGGTTCTCTAGTTGATCAAAACAAACTGATTTCTAAGAGGGTTTAAAAAGTAGGGTAGAATGGTTGACAATGAACCATTGGTACAGATTGAACCATGCGAATAATTCAATATTGCGACGTTGCCGTTTGGTGCGAACTACGTTACGTAAGCGTCTACAAGGAGCGCCCCTCCCTCCCCATTCGGCAGCGAGCTAGCAGCGCAGACGGCTGTGCGCCGTACTGTTTTGTGTTTTTTACTGGAATTTGAGATAAAATAACGTGAGTAATATTTCGTCTCATTTTACTTACATAAATAATAGCTGAATTTCAATTGGCTAGATAAATAAGTGGTTATTAGGACTTTTATTTATGATGGTTTCGATTATCACCGCGTGTTAATGCATGTGCCTACATAAACTGAAAATTTCTAGCTATGGGGTGGTACAGAATGAACCACTTAAAGAGAGTACACAATGAACCAGTAATTCATTAAGTACCACCCTTGGTTGTTTGAGTACCACCCTTGGTTCTTTGAGTACCACTTTTTGGTTGTTTGGGTATTACTCCAGATACATAAAATTCTAAATAAATCGTTTACTACATTTCAGGATGGAGCAAACAAAATTAAATAGATCTGCGAGAAAAAAAGGAGCCCACTTACCTGAAGCAATGAAGACTGCTGTTAATTTACATCTCAGCAGCATAAGCTTGAGAAAGTTTGCAAAAGATAGCAACATACCATATCCAACATTACAAAGATATGTGATTAAATATATGAAAGACAATTCTGCTTCGATGGAACCAAACTACAGCGTAAATAAAATATTCACAGAGGAGCAGGAAACGAGTCTAAAGGAGTACATTCTTGATTGTGCCAATAAATTTTATGGTTTAAATACAAAGGAGTGCAAAAAGCTTGCCTTTCAAATGGCGGAAATTAATAAACTTGACTTCCCTAGAAATTGGAAAGAAAAGGGGATGGCGGGTAAAGACTGGTTACGTGGATTTAAAAAAAAGCACCCTGATCTGTCCATTAAAAAACCAGAGGCATGTAGCATTGCACGAGCCACATCATTCAATCCCACGAATGTCCAATCATTTTTTGACAATCTTCAAGAAGTGTATGGAAGATTTCCACAATTTGGTGACGTGACGGCACTAGAGTTTATAATTTATATGAAACATCTACCACCACAGTACAACAGCCCGGGAAAATGATAGCTCAAAAAGGTAGAAATATCGCTAAAATTACTAGTGGAGAGCGTGGGATTTTAGTGACTACCTTTCATGAATTTTCCTCGAAAGAAATACGTACCGCACATGATTAAGGGCGCACCTACTGGAACGCTAGGATTGGTTTCTAAGACAGGGTGGATGAATAGTGATCTTTTTGTTGAAACGATGAAACATTTCGTGAAATTCACAGCATCTTCAAAAGAAAATCCATCTTTATTACTCGTGGTTAACCATGAAAGCCACCTCTTGTTCAAAGCGCTTCTCTTGACATAGCAAAAAACTCAGGAGTCACAGTTCTGACGCTGCATCCGCATACAACAAACAAGTTTCAACCGCTTGATGTTGGTTTGAATGGAACTTTCAAATGATTTTACAACGCTGCTGTTGACTCGTGGTTGTTACGCAACCCAGAGAGACCCATTTCTATTTATGATGTAGCAGAATGTGTAGGAGAAGCATACTTAAAAGCTATGACCCCAATAAACATAACAAATGCTTTTAAAAAATGTGTTATTTTTCCATTTAATCAAAAAAAATTTACGGATTTAGACTTTTTGCCAAGCAACGTGAAATACAGGCCAGGACCAATGGGAGCTGATATTACAAATAAAGACGACGCTACAAGCTTGCCAGATGTTTCAATATCGAATGACAATCAAGACCCGGTTGATGATAGAACACCTTCACCCTCTCTAATTTTTGACAATTTTAATCAAAATACGACTGAGCCTAGCAACTTACTTTTACTGTCCCTTGCAGCAACCACAAAAGATCTATCTGAGCTAGAAAATATTCCTTCTCCATCTCTAAAAGGTTCTTGCAATGATTTTAAACCAAGTACAAGTAGAAAAACTCCAGATAGATCTCAACCTAGCACACAAAATTTTGTTTCACCGAAAGATTTCCGACCAATTCTAAAAGCAGGACCACGAAGTAATAAAAAAGGTGGAAGAAAGGCTGGTAAAAGTATGATAGCTACCGATACCCCAGAAAAGAATGCTCTGGCTGAAAAGAAAAACAAGAATGCTCAGAAAACAAAGAATGAAACTGTAAAAAAAAGTATATAACTTATTCAAAGGGAAGGAAAATTCTTATAAACGACGAAAGATAAATGTGATCTCAGATGAGTCTTTGGATGAATATCAGGAAGGTGGTGAGATGAATGAGTTTTTAAGTGATTCCAATGAAAATGACATAGTTCTGAAAGATAATTTCCCTCCACTTAAACATAGTCCACGTGAAAATGACTTTGTTATAATACTTTTTAAAACAAAAAATGAAAAAGTCTATTCGTCTATACGTCGGTAAAATTCTGGAAATTTTAGATGATGATAAAGATTGTGATTTTTTTGTGTTTTCCTTTTATAGATCCAGCAATTTTACTCTTAACGAGGGAACATTCGGCACCTGTATCAATTAAACAATTAAGAATTACACCACCTATTTGCAGTCGTCTATGGCTGGGTGAAGAGCTCTGGACGTGGTTCACGCTGCGCTGGGTTGAAGGTAGAGCAGTAACTGCAGGCTTATTCTTGTACCAGCAGTTTTCGGAAGGATGTCCAGCTTTCTTGCAATGACTGCAGGTTTCTTTGTTTGAGCGCGCTGTTGTTTCTGACCGGCAATCCCTTGCTCTATGTCCAATCTTCCCACAATTATTGCATTTAATCTGGTCGGCATATTGAGACATTTTAATTTTTGGTGCTTCGTCTTCAGCCGTAGCAGTATCCGCATGTCTTTTTCTATAATTTGCAAGTGTAGCTATTAATTCGGCCTGAGATTGGAGTACCGAGCGCAATAGCTCGGCTTGGTAAAACTTTGGCCTTACTCCGGATATGACCGCTTCTATGATTAAATCTTTTGGAGCGTTAGGTGAAATTCTGTTTAATAAACGCCAGGCCTCAGTCACATATTCTGCATATAATTTTGCGTCTTTGGATGTGTACTCGCGGAATTTATTGATGTAAACAATATACCTTGTCTCGCCGCTGAACTGGGTAATTATTTCATTTTTAATATCTGACTAGGTAGCTAGGGAATGTGCTTATGCATCTGCCCAATCTTTGGCACGACCTTTCAAACTAGATAAGGCCTTTATCATAGCCACAAACTGGAAACAGCCTCGGAGAGTTATCAGCGAATCGACTTGATTGCACCATTCCTCAATCGTTAGTTTATTGTCATCAGGATCAAAGTTTGGTAAGTATATTTCATTCAATTTGTGACTTGCCTGCGAATTCTGAGAGTTGCAAAATACCATTTTTTGTAGTAGTTCGACTTGTTTACGGAGAAGAGACACCTCATTGTTGTTTCTGGCATTTACGGTATCCTCTTAAACAGGTGAGCGTCTCCTGAGGGTTTCTTGTTCAGTATTTGGGCGGGTAGTAGGTTCTTTATTCCTCTCTTCTGATGTAAGAGCACGCCGAGCATGCCAGAGGTGGAGTTGCTGGAGCGAGTGGTGATAGTGTACCCACACGTGGTACCTCGTCAGATGGTGACAGGGATCGTCGCCTAGGGCGCATGGCACCAGTGAAACGATAACTCATCTTCACAAATTATTTTTATTCGATGCGCACAGTTCGGAGTTTCACACAAGACTGAGGGCCAATCGTCCGGCTTGCTGATTTATAAACGATTCTTCCCACTACCCCCACCTTGCAACTACTACGTCAAGAAGGTGGTGGTGTTTTTGCATTGCGAACGTCGTGTTTTTGTAGCAAGCCGCACGAGTTGTTTTCTATTACATTTTAATTTTTTTATTTTTATTTTTTTTATTACAAGATCCACAGCTCTAATTACAATTAAATTAACTTAAGAACTAAACTTACAGCCAATAACGGATCTACCTTATAAGTTTTGCAACTTTATAATCGTCCGACAATCACATTCATTCATCATATCGCATTCCGAAATAAATATCAAAAGAATTATTTTGTAGGATCCTTACCTATTATATTATTTAACATATAATAAATAGCTAAACCTACACATAAACTTATCTTATATAAATAAATAAATATAACCAATATTAATTCTAACTACACAAATTAATAATATACACATTTAACATTACAAACATATTTACATTACATATATACTTACTTTACATAACATAAATACTTACTAGCTAATATTTACAAATGCGAAATAGCCTGCAAGTCGAATTCATAGCTTCGCATATCTTTCGCACGTCGCATGAATATTATCGCGGCGCACTGGAGCGGTCACCGGTGCAGCTGATAGCGACTACGTCACCGCGCGGCGGCCTTAGTTTGTACCGGCCGCTCGGCGAGCACCGCCGAACGCGCGCATTCGCAACTCCCGAGCCAGTCCGATTCAGTACACGACGCGGAGCATACGTCGCCCGCTTGCTACCATACCTATCGGCGCGCGCGATTATAACTCGTATTTAGTGTCGTCATTTCTTCCCTACACTCCTTCCATATAAGTAATCACAGCGGTGTACCTCACTGCCAAACTGGTGACCCCGTATTGTGCACGAAGATTGGAACAATGGAAGAAGATGGCAGCCACGAGTTTCACGACGCGTCAAAAGGGCAAGCGTCCAGTGAAAGCGATAAGAGTGATGTTCATCATGTTAAAGTTAAGAACATACCATTTTATCCGGACAAGCCATCGCTTTGGTTCTCGATGTTGGAAGGTCAGTTTATCTTAGCTAATATCACTAAGGACACCACCAAATTTTACCACACAATTGGCATGCTTGACCACCAATATGCCATTGAAGTCGAAGATGTTATCGAGTCGCCTCCACCACACAATAAGTACGACAAGCTGAAGAGCGAATTAATTAGGCGTCTATCCGCTTCAAAAGAGCGCAAAGTTAAGCAGTTGTTAGACCACGAACAGCTAGGCGATCGAAAGCCTTCCCAGTTTCTGCGCCACTTGCAACACCTCGCAGGCCCTAGCGTTCCTCACGATTTTATACGTACAATTTGGACCAGCAGATTGCCCAGCAGCATGCAGACGATTATTGCATCGCAGGCGGCTTCATCATTAGAAAGTGTAGCTGAACTCGCTGATCGCATCCATGACATCGTGCCAATATCTCCGTGTGTAGCTTCAACCTCATCACCGTCGTCACACAACCGTAGTCCAGCTGACAAGCTAGACATGATGGCGGAGCAAATAGAGAAGCTGACAAAGCAGGTTCACGCACTTACTATGCGATCCAGCAGACCTGGAACTAGTTCGCGGGCCAGAGACAACAACCGTCATCGCAGTCGTAGCAGATCACAGGCCAGTTACCGAAAATACCCGATTTGCTGGTACCACTCAAAGTTTGGCAGTAAGGCTCAATCGTGCAGCAAGCCCTGTAACTACCACGCGGAAAACGGACAGGGTGGTCGGTAATGGCGACTGACGATTACCCGAACAGCAGCGGTCGTCTATTCGTCACCGACCAGAACTCTAAGACTCAGTTTTTAATTGACACCGGTAGTGACTTGTGCGTGTTCCCCCGTTCGGCATTTAAAGAACGACGGTCCAAGACTAACTATGACCTTAGTGCAGCAAACGGAACCGTGATCCATACGTACGGCTACGCAAGCCTCCGGTTAGATTTAGGTTTGCGTCGAGACTTTGTATGGCGTTTTGTTATAGCTGACGTAAATAAAGCTATTATTGGTGTGGACTTTTTAGCTTATTATAATCTTGTTGTAGATGTAAGAAATAAGAGATTGGTCGATAATGTTACATCATTAAACGTTTCAGCCGTGTCAGCCGATAGACATTGTAGCATTTCGTCCGTCAAAATTCTGACCGGTGATTCTATTTACCACGAGATTTTGAAAGAATTTCCCGATTTGATTCGACCTGCTGGCTCACCACGCAAAACAAAACACAATACAGTACATTACATCCGTACAACTCCGGGTCCACCTGTTGCAAGTACACCTCGTCGATTAGCCCCCGATAAGTTAAAAATTGCCAAACAAGAATTCGACATCATGTTACAAGATGGGACAGCTAGACCCTCCGACAGCCCCTGGTCAGCCCCGTTACATTTGGCTCCCAAGAAAGACGGCTGGCGTCCTTGCGGCGATTACCGTAGGTTAAACGCACGTACCGTCCCTGATAGATATCCGGTTAGGCATATCCACGACTTTACACATAACGTTTCCGGTTGCAAAATATTCTCTACCATAGACCTAGTTAAAGCATTTAATCAGATACCTATCAGTAACGACGATATTCCGAAAACGGCGATCACTACACCCTTCGGCCTTTACGAATTTCCTTACATGACCTTTGGTTTGCGAAATGCTGGGCAAACTTTCCAGAGATTCGTGGATGAGCTGACACGCGGCATGGATTTTGTCTATCCATATTTAGACGATTTTTTGGTTTCATCCCCTGACCCTTTATCGCACCAAAATCACCTTAGGCAGCTATTTAAAAAGATGTCAGAGTATGGCATTTTAATTAACACATCAAAGTGCGTTTTTGGAGCTTCGGAGGTAACGTTTTTAGGGTATAGGATATCGGCGGATGGTATCAAACCATTAGACGAGAAGGTCCAGGCTATCAAGGATTTCCCTAAGCCCGTAACCGTTAAACAACTTAGAAGGTTCCTTGGCATGCTCAATTTTTATAGGCGGTTTATTCCCCGTGCAGCAGAAATACAGGCACCTCTTAACGCTCTTTTAACTGGTTCAGTCAAAGGAAACGACCCTATTGACCTGACAGGGAATGCACTAAAGGCCTTTCACGATTGCAAGGACAGTTTATGCAACGTAGCACTTTTAGCTTACCCAGACTGTCAGGCCAAATTAGCAGTTACCACTGACGCTTCAGACGTGGCAGTAGGCGCTGTTCTTCAACAGCGAATCGAAGGCGCCTGGCAGCCACTAGCATTTTATTCATGCAAGTTGAGTCCCTCGCAACGTAAATATTCACCGTACGACCGTGAACTCCTTGCCATTTACCAGGCCATTAAATATTTTCGGCATATGCTGGAAGCGAGAGAATTTACAATCTACACTGATCACAAGCCACTCAGTTTTGCCTTTCATACACGGAAGTCAAACTGTTCACCTCGTCAATATCGTCACTTAGATTTCATCTCTCAGTTTTCTACCGACATACGACACATTTCCGGTAGAGACAACGTCGTCGCGGACACACTTTCGCGTATCGAAGAGTTAGAAAGTCCTGTAGATCATGATTCTCTCGCCAAGGCCCAAGAAGTAGATCCTGAGCTAAAAGCCTTACTTAAAGACGGCACATCACTCCGTTTGGAGAAAATGAAAATACCTGAAAGTCGCCATGAACTGTTTTGTGATGTCAGTACACCGACTCCCAGGCCATTCATACCGAAAATAATGCGTCGTCAAATTTTCGATTGTTTACACTCATTTAGCCACCCCGGTTCTAATGCCACCGCCAAGCTAGTAGCCCAGAGGTATGTTTGGCCAGGCATACGCAAATACTGCAGGGAGTGGGCAAGAGCATGCCTAAACTGTCAACGCGCAAAGGTTACTCGACATGTTTCCACACCATTGGGTACATTCGACTTACCACGCGCCAGATTTATGCACGTCCATATAGATCTTATAGGCCCATTTTCCGTATCCAATGGCTACCGGTACTGTCTCACGGCAGTCGATCGTTTTTCTCGATGGCCTGAGGCAATACCCATCATCGATATAACTGCGGAAACTGTCGCAAAAGCGTTCATCGAGGTCTGGATCGCACGCTTCGGTTGTCCTACCACTATTGTAACAGATCGCGGTAGACAGTTTGAATCAGCATTGTTCAGCTCTCTGTCACAAAGAATCGGATTTCAGCACCGTAGAACTACAGCGTATCATCTAGCGTGTAACGGCCTTGTTGAGCGTTTTCATCGACAGCTGAAAGCCGCCATTGTCTGCCATGCGAAAAGTAACTGGACAGAGTCCCTGCCGTTAGTACTGTTAGGCATTCGTAGCACCCTCAAAGAAGATCTCCAAAGTTCACCAGCAGAACTCCTTTACGGTGAGCCCTTAAGACTTCCCGGCGATTTTTTCCAGTCCAACTCAAGCGAAACCACAGATATGACCGACTTCATAACGAGACTTAATCATTTTGCTCAAAAACTTCAACCTTGTCCAGCCTCCCGTCACAGTTCAGGCAAAGTCTTTATTTTCAAAGACCTAACCACCTGCAGTCACGTGTTTTTACGTGATGATACTGTCCGGGGCACTTTACAGCCCGCATATACAGGGCCATACAAAGTTTTAGACAGAGGTCATAAAACATTTAAATTAGATGTTAAAGGAAAACAGGTCACAGTAACCATGGATAGGCTCAAACCGGCGTATATATTGTCACCCGAAACAAATTTTACCTCCAATGAGAACTCAACACGGCTTACAGAGGATATAATAGTTCCTAGCGCACCAAACAATATGCCAGAAACTAGAACCACACGTTCTGGCCGAAAAGTGCGTTTCCCAGATTTTTATCGCCCGTAGTGACGGTCTCTGGGGGGGTATGATGTAGGATCCTTACCTATTATATTATTTAACATATAATAAATAGCTAAACCTACACATAAACTTATCTTATATAAATAAATAAATATAACCAATATTAATTCTAACTACACAAATTAATAATATACACATTTAACATTACAAACATATTTACATTACATATATACTTACTTTACATAACATAAATACTTACTAGCTAATATTTACAAATGCGAAATAGCCTGCAAGTCGAATTCATAGCTTCGCATATCTTTCGCACGTCGCATGAATATTATCGCGGCGCACTGGAGCGGTCACCGGTGCAGCTGATAGCGACTACGTCACCGCGCGGCGGCCTTAGTTTGTACCGGCCGCTCGGCGAGCACCGCCGAACGCGCGCATTCGCAACTCCCGAGCCAGTCCGATTCAGTACACGACGCGGAGCATACGTCGCCCGCTTGCTACCATACCTATCGGCGCGCGCGATTATAACTCGTATTTAGTGTCGTCATTTCTTCCCTACACTCCTTCCATATAAGTAATCACAGCGGTGTACCTCACCGCCAAAATTTAAAAAAATTAAGAAATCTCAAAACATATTACGGTGCATCTTTCTCTCTCTGATGTGTGTGAGTGTGTGTGTGTTTTTGTGTGTGTGTGTGTGTGTGTGTGTGTGTGTGTGTGTGTGTGTGTGTGTGTGTGTGTGTGTTGTGTGTGTGTGTGTGTGTGTGTGTGTGTGTGTGTGTGTGTGTGTATGTGTGTGCATATTAACCATTCCCTTTAAGTACTTCAAGAACTTCCTTCCTAAACACATTCTTACTGCTATAAAAGATGTCAGTAATATTAAACTTATCGTTGAAAGTTCGATGCAAACGACTGACCAATGCGTTTTGTGCGTAATTTGTTTTTGATTGAGTTACGGCGAATAATTTTGTGTGTCTTGTTCTAACTTTAGGGGCACTAAAACTCAATATTTTGGATGATAGTTCAGGGCTGTCTATATATCCATTGCAAATTCCATGTAAAAAAGACATGTCAGCAAGTATACGCCTATTTTTGAGAGTCGTGAGATGATGATAATGACAGGATTCATCATAGTTTTTAAGATGGCACTGTGACCGATAATTTAAGTGCTTTATGAACCTTTCTTGCATTTTCTCCAAATCTTGAATATAAATGACATACTGAGGGTTCCAGATTATGCTACAGTATTCCAAAATGCTCCTAACATAAGCGTTATACAGTATTTTTAGGCAACCTATATCCGAGAATTGTCTACTAACACGCAATATGAAACCCAGGCTTCTGTACGCTTTCTCTTTAATTAGCTCTGTATGATCAGAAAATGTCAGCTTGCAGTCAATGTGAACACCAAGATCCCTAACACAAGCCGATTTAGTGATTTTAACATTATTAATAAAGTACTCATATCTGATTGGATGTTTCTTCCGAGTAAAGGAGATAAAAGTACATTTATTTATATTTATTCCTATTCGATTATTAGTATAATATTTTTCTAAACGGTTAAGATCAGATTGTAGGGCAGTACAATCCATATTATTTTTAACTTTCATAAATATTTTGGTATTGTCAGCATACATCAGGAATCGAGCATGTTCGAAGCAAGTACCCACGTCATACAGATATGAAGCGTACAGAAGTGGTCCTAGAATGGAACCCTGCGGAACGCCAGAAGGTATCGCTATGAAATCCGAGCAAAATCCTCCTATAACAACCGCTTGTGATCGATTGCGCAAATAAGATTCCATCCATCTAAGCAAGCTGCCCCGGATACCAAGTTCGTAAAGTTTACGTAGAAGAATAATGTGGTCCACGCGGTCAAACGCCTTCTCAAAATCTGTGCAAATAACATCAACCTGAGACCCACCATCCATGTTACTCAGTACGTGATCAACAAATACACCCAGATTGGTAGCTGTGGAACGACCCTTCATGAAACCATGCTGCTCTATTGGTATTGAGACAGATATAACAGGATACACAAATTTATGGACGACCCTCTCGAATACTTTGCTCAACACGTTAAGTATATATATAGGTCGATAGTTTTCGACTGAAGTCCTCAATCCTTTTTTGTGAACTGGTACTATATTGGCCTTTTTCCATATATTAGGAAAGTACCCACCTTGAAGACACCTGTCGAAAACCCATGACACAGGACCGGATAGAGATTTAGCACATTGAACGAAGAATACTGGCGGAATGCCATCGTAACCAGCTCCCTTTGTGACGTCAAGATTTTTAAGCAGTTCATAGATAAACTCTTCAGTAACTTTTATATTATGTATAATGTCTGATCTAGGAGTTTTATTTACTGAGCAACCTTGGTATTGCTCCCCAGGTTTACTAAAGTTTCTCTCGAAAAAGTTGCTGAGTGCAAAACAAATACCCAATGGTGTATCTAACACATTCCGATCGTAAGTCATTTGATGGGGATAGGATGAGCCTACTTTTCTCTTGGACTTTATATAAGACCAAAAAAACTAAAAACCGACTTCAAAATGAAACTAAAAAGCGAAAAATAATATTGACTAAAACATACCTAATCAGTTCTATTTGGAGTCGGTGCCAGCCATCGAGAGTTAAAATGTGTTCATTCGCACCGACTCCAAAAAGAACTGATTAGCTATGTTTTAGTCAATATAATTTTTCGCTTTTCAGTTTCATTTTGAAGTCGGTTTTTAGTTTTTTATTAAACTTATTTTATTTCACAATTTTAAGTGTTAAGTCCTCTATTTTTCCCCTCATGACTCCGCCAAAAATGACTTTACAGCATAGTGACCTAGACAAATGTTGTTCTTCTGTGGAACACCCACCCAATGGTATAATAAAAATAGGGTGCTATTAATGATCATTTTTTTGACGAAATTTATTACAAGTCCCAGACGCCTTTAAAATAAGCTTCAGTTTTCACCTTCCAACTCCGCCAAAAATGACTTAACAGCAAAGTAACCTTAGCTAATGTTGGTCCTCTATGGACCCCCCATCGAATGGTATGATAAAAATAAGGTGTTATATTGGGTCAATATTTTGACGAAAATTTGTAAGTCTTAAGGGAAGGTTTTTCCTACACTCCAACTAGAACGGCGGCTATTTTGGTGTCGTAACCGTAGGATAAGGTCTTGCGTTAAATACCAAGTCAATTTAAGAAAGGAACTTTAATTTTTTTTTCGTTACTGGGTGTGCGGGTACGCCCCCAGTAAATAAAAATTGGCTGTCTGGTACCTCATAAGCTCCACGTCTGCTCAACACACTGCGAAATACGTTCTGTCGACAAAAAGCAGTATTATCTTCTAACTCTTATCCGTTAAGGAGTTCTGTGGCTTCCATCATCAGGTCAGCAACATGACATGATGATTACCAGACCCAAAAATCAGCATTGAGTCAGAAGATATATGCAAAACATTATGGGTGCCTATAAAAATTGAGGGTTGCCCTCGATTTCCCAAGGATCCCATCATCAGAATCTGACTTGGTGTAAATGGGACCACTTCGGGAGTATACCCTTTCAAACTAAAAAATAAATTTTGAAATCGGTCCATAATTGACGGCGTAATCGCGTAACAAACATACAAAAAAAACAACATTCAGACGAATTGAGAACCTCCTCCTTTTTTGAAGTTGGTTAAAAAAAAGGGATTTTTAGTATCCAGCAATTGAATAATCTATTTATTTATCGATTGATATTCAATTCGATTACTATTTTTATTGTGAGAATCAGTATTGTATTCATTAGGAATAAAGATGGAAAATAAATACCTTATACGTGTTTTATTTTATGTTTAAGAATAATATGTTTGTGTTTTTACGAATTTTAAAAGCCTTTACCTTTTATCGTCATAATATTTTGTGGGAAATGTGTGAGTGTTTGATGAGTGAATCGATATACCTAGTTTTACTGTTTGAATAATCGGATGCTGTCACGGCACTACGTGAAACGCTCTTTTAGTCTATGACCGCAGTTAATTTTCATAAAGAATAATTCACGGGTTGGAATCGCCATAGAGTTTGAGAGGACGTTAGTGAAACTTGAATCGCTTTTAGTTGTATAGCTCTGTCTCGCTCGGTATGGAAGGCTTTTTTAACATCTAACTTTTTAAATACCGCATTCAAAACCACATATATATAGGGAGAAGTTAAATGAGGGAGGGTTATGTTGCGATTTAAAGATTTTACGATTTTTTAAATTTTTTTGTTTATGAGGTAGATAAAAATCGCGCACAGTGATTTTCTATACAAAGAAATGTACTAGATACCGTCCTAGCTCCAGAATGATAAAGAAATAAACAATAATTGCTTGATATGTATGTTTAATAAAAACAAACCTTTTCGTGGCTTTTATCTTAATCTACTCAAGTTTATTTACATTGATTGAAATGAAATTTAATGATTTTTTAATTATTCAATCGCGATGGAAATAATAATTGTCTCCTCGGAAAATTTTCGATAGTTGGCAACCCAAAAAAAAACTTAACGGACATATTTGTCAGTTGAAGATAATTTAGGTTATTTTTGGCGGGAAGTTGAAAAGAGCGGTCAACTTATTTTTTAATATTAATATTTTATTGTAAAATTGTAAATATCTATTGTCAAATACTAGTTTTAAAGTGTACATATTTAACTTATTTGGTAAGTTTATTTTTGTATATATAGTTGTAGACTTCCAGTGTGGAGACGGAGCCGGCCCCTGACCCTGACCCTCCTCCAGCCCATAACCCACTCCTAACTCTTTTAGAAGCTAAAAAGTTATAAACTCTCAAGAATCTGAATATGAAACATTCAAACTTGTTAAAAGGAATAAAATAAAGTTAAGCAAATCAGTAAACAAAATTAATGTTTCATCTTCTATAATAAAAAATAAACAAGTTCCAAATAAAATTCATATTCCTGAAAGTTTTATTAAAAAGATTTCAAACAACAAGCCTTCCTCCCCAATTGCTCCGAGTACACCAAAACCTGTTTTCAGGGAAAAATATTTAGATTCTGATGCTGGCCCTTATATTGTACATGTCACTTTAAAAGAAGCTTCTCCCAATTCTGGTTCCACTCTTCATCCAATCAAATTTGGAAACTTTTTATTCAGAAATAATCTTAAAAACATTATCGAAGATGGTATTAAGCGCATTGGACGGAATCGTTTATCAGTGTCATTTAAAACTCCTGGTGCAGCCAATTTGTTTCTATCAAATGACCTAATATCGTTGGAATACAGTATGTCCATTCCATCATTCAATATTTCAAAAATGGGAATTGTTAAGGGTATTCCTGTTGAATGGACTCATGAAGAGATTGTGGAAAACCTTAGAGTACCAGAAGGTACTGGACCAATTATTCGGTCTAGACGACTTAGTCGCAAAGTTTCTAACGTTGAAGGAATAATATGGCAACCTACACAGACGGTGGTGCTTACATTCGATGGTCAAGCTCTTCCAACCAGAGTTTTCTCATTTTATTCTTCCCTACCAGTTGAACATTACATTTTTCCCACCATCCAATGTTTCAACTGCTGTCGTTTTGGGCACACCCGCACTTAATGTCGCAGCAGCAGTAGATGCTATAAATGTGCTGAGAATCATTCAGGATCCAACTGCCATGAGTCAGAGTTTCGATGTATTAATTGCTCCGGTAATAATCAAGCTACAGACACCAATTGTTAACATTTCATTCAACACCATATGTCCCATCATTCAGTCTCATACCAGGAAGCAGCACAGAAATTCCCTATACATACCAACAACAAGCCATACTCTGAAGTTACCTCTAGCAGTCCATCTAAACCAGTTAAAGCACCTGTGGAAAGAAAAACATATAAAAAACTGTTTTAATTTGTACAGGACGGCGTCCAAATTGTAAAATAGTATTTGTTAATTGATTTATAAGTATAATTGTTTGTAAAATAGTTTGTAAGTACTTTATGTTTGTGTTATATCTTTATTGTGAAATTTATTGTAAAAATGATAGAAAGTTTGAATAAATAAAGTAACAGCCGAGGGTTTAGGACACACACCCTAAGGAGGCACACACCCTCGTATAGGTTAACGAGGACTAGAAAATAATAGGAAATAGGGCGCGGCTCTCTTTACGGTATTGCCAATCAAACTCAAAATTTAAGCCCGCTCTATTTTCCTCTCTTTCTAAAAAGAGATGGCATGCGACTCTCCCTTCGGTATTGCCTTTTGACCGCGAAAAGCAAACGCATGCCATCTCCCCTCTCGCTCCCACCGACCTCTCACTCACACAGTGACTGCGTGGGTGGGGATTTTCCCACCAAAATAATTGTATATAAGGCGGGCAGAAATCAGAGCAATTCATTCGATCGAGCAGCAGCTTAGAAGAATCACCTCTCCTAGGGAAATAGGAAGAGCCCTGGGAAGAACACTAGGAAGAAATATTTGTATGAAAAATACAGCCACCTCACCGCACACAATACAGTCCACTTTTCGAACATTGGGTTGGCTGTTACTCCGTGACCTGACATAGGCGTTTTTATTTCACGCCCCTCACACCGTGTTACTACGGGGCATCCGACCGTCTTGCTTCTACTTCACACCAAGTCCAGCTACGTGTCATCCGGCACTTAAATAATAAAAAAACATTTCAGGCAACCTCCAGTCCAGGCTATGATAAGAAAGCTCACAGTGAACTCATTGATTCCATCCCGCAGCCAAGTGATGGCTGTGGACTCATGCCAGATCCTGAACTCAACTCTGTAACACCTAATGAGTTGAACAACCTCTTATCATCATTCATCATCATCATATCAGCCTGTTGCAGTCCACTGCTGGACATAGGCCTCCCCCAAGGAGCGCCACAGCGCACGATCTCCCGCCCTTTGCATCCAGTCGCTGCCAGCTGCCTTCTTCAGGTCATCGGTCCATCTAGCCGGAGGGCGTCCTACACTACGTTTGCCTAAGCGTGGTCTCCATTCGAAAACCTTCCTGCTCCACCTCTCGTCGGTTCTGCGACAGACATTGCCAGCCCACTGCCACTTCATCTTGCTACATTTTTGAACAATATTAGTCACCTTAGTCTTATGTCGTATGACCTCGTTTCGGATCTTATCCCTTAATGAGATCCCCAACATAGACCTCTCCATAGCACGCTGAGTGACGTGTAGTCGGTTTCGGCTCCGTAGGTTAAAACTGGTATGACGCATTGGTTAAACACCCGGCTTTTCAGGCACTGCGGCAGTGTCGACGTGAAGATATGACGCAATTTCCCAAATGCTGCCCAGCCAAGCTGCACGCTTCTGGCGATTTCCCGCTCGAAGTTGTCTCTACCGAGCTGTAGTACTTGTCCAAGGTAGACGTACTCTTGGACAACCTCGAGCGTAGTGCCCTCGACGGAAATTGGTTCCGGGATGACATGTTCGTTGAACATTACCTTAGTCTTGTCCAAATTCATCCCAAGCCCCACACGTCTCGAGGCAGCATTAAGACTGTGCAGCATTTTTTGCAAATCCTGCAGCGATTCCGCCATAATAACTATGTCATCGGCAAAGCGAAGATGCGTAAGATATTCGCCATTTACATTGATGCCCAGTCCGTTCCAATCCAGCGTCCTGAACACATCCTCCAGTGCGTTGGTGAACAGTTTCGGAGATATAACATCTCCCTGTCTAACACCTCGGAGCAGCTGGATGGGTTTTGTTCGGTGGTTTTGTACTTGGACGGATATTGATACTATACTGTACAGGCTTCTTAGCACCTTCACGTACCGCCAATCGACTTGGCATCGCTGCAAGGAGTCCAGAACAGCCCAGGTTTCGACCGAGTCGAAGGCTTTCTCATAGTCAACAAAGGCCAGGCACAGGGGCTGGTTATACTCTTCGGACTTCTGTATAACCTTCCGCACCGTATGAATGTGGTCTATGGTACTGTAACCTTTGCGAAACCCAGCCTGTTTCGGTGGCTGGAAAGCGTCAAATCTTGCGGAAAGACGGTTTGCGATGACCCTCGAGAACAGCTTGTAAACGTGACTCAGGAGCGTGATTGGTCTATAGTTTTTCAGGAGACTTTTGTCTCCTTTCTTGAAAAACAATGCCACCACGCCCTCACTCCACGCTTCCGGAGTTGTCCCATTCGCTATGACGGAGTTGAAGAGCCTCTTAAGTTCGCCAAGCACAGGTTGGCCTGCAGCTTTTAAGAGCACAGATGTGATTCCGTCTTCGCCTGGAGCCTTCCCATTACTAAGCTGTCCGAGGGCCGCCTCAATCTCATCCTCCTCCACGTCTGGGAGATCTTCAGTGAAGTGGCGGGTAAGCTTAGCTCTTGGATCATTCGCGTTGGGCTACGGCTGTAGGGAGTGCAATGCGTACAATCGGCCGTAAAACCCTTCGATTTCGGCAAGAATCTCCGGAACCGATGAGACGATTCTGCCATCCGAGGTTTTTGCTTTGTCAGGTAATTTTTTCCCAGTCTTTTAGTGAAGACCTTCGAACCCCGATTCTGCTCAATCGCCTCCTCTATGAGGCGAGTATTGTAGTTGCGGAGGTCTCGTCTCACCAATCTCCGGATCTTTTTATTGGTGCTAGACAAAGCTTCCTCTGGCATTTCCCGTCGACGTTTCATCAGTTCCAAAGTCCCGCCCGAAAGTTTGGCGTCTCGGCACGCTCGCTTTCTATTAAAGTGCCTGTTTCCCACTTCGCGTATGACTCCAATCACCTCACCAAGGTCCCTGTCCACGTCCTCAGTAGTTTCCAAAGCAGCGAATCGGTTTCGGAGCTCCAACTGGAATTTTTTGGAGTCTTGGCCGGCCTGGACCAGTGTCGGACGAAGAGTCGACCTCATCATGCGGCTTCTTTCCAGCTTAATGTTGATATTTAGGGTGCCTCTAACCAGTCGGTGGTCGCTACCGGTGTTAAACCTATTTACCACAGAGAAATCCCTAAATATATGCTTCTTGTCCGTCATGATGAAGTCTATCTCATTCTTCGTCTTACCATCGGGGCTTAGCCAGGTCCACTTTCTCTGGGGCTTCTTCTGGAAAAAGCTGTTCATGCAGAAGAGCCCCTGCATACTCAGAAAGTTTACCAGCATTCGCCCCCTGTGGTTCCTGGTTCCATAGCCGTGCTGTCCTACACACGATTCGTCGCGTTCCTGTGCTCCTACTTTGGCGTTGAAGTCGCCCATGACAACGGTGAAGTGGGTCTTGGTTGTATGATGTATGGCCTTAGATATATCTTCATACACGGCCTCGACCACATCATCCGAATGCCCTGTCGACGTCGGCGCATACCTGTATGACTTTGAGGCAGTACCTTTCGGTCAGTTTTAGTACAAGGTACGCTACCCGGGTCGACACGCTGAATATCTCAAGCACGTTGTCACGGAGATCTTTGTGGACAAGGAAACCTACGCCACCTTGGGAGAGTTGGTCTCCCTCTCGGAAGAAGAAAATGTGGCCAGATTCAAGGGTCATCGTGTCCTCCCCCTGTCTTCGAACTTCTGACAACCCTAGAATATGCCATCTGATGTTTTTAAGCTCTTCCTCGAGTTCGACCAGGTCTTCATCCAGCCGTAGACTGTGTCCGTTATACGTTGCCAAGGTCAGTGGTTTGTGGCAGCCGTCCGTAGCCCGGGGATTCTTCGCATCCCCTGTCCTACCGTAACCGAGGCCGCTGCCGTGACCCAGAATAGTAGGGCGGCTGGGAACTAGGGGCCGTGGTTTTTCTCTTCTACTTTTTGGGGGTATATGCCCATACTCACCACACTGGGCAAGCGGGTTGGTGAGCGCAGCACAGAGCCTCGCACTAGTGACGCTGCTGCCCGCCACTGGCCAGAGATATTTGGCTCAGCGTTTAGTTGGTTATACCGCCAACGGGTCGGTCGCCAGAGCCTCGTCCGTTGTCCAGCATCTTATCATCATTAATAAATATTATTGTTAATTCATTTTTACCGTACTCCGTTGTCGGTTGTTGTTGTCAATTTCTCTTATCAATAACTTGACAATATCTATTTATAAACTATTTTAACATGGATCAAATCCTACAGTGGAACTGTAAAAGTATTATGTCGAAAACAACCGAACTTATCTCCCTCGTCAATCTACAACAACCCGTCGCTCTAGCCGTCTCGGGGACTCGGCTTAAGCCAGGGTACCACTTTAGGTTCCCTGGCTATTCACTTCTCAGAAACGATAGAGATGACGGATGGGGCGGATCCGCCCTGCTTATTATAAAGAACTTTTCATTCTCATCACTATCACTTCCCTCTTACAATAACAAACACCTGAATGCTGTAGCAGCAAAAGTATATTACACTTCTATCGGTTTATATTTCCTGTAAAGATACTTCCGTAATTCCAATTTTAAATAATTTAATTTTATCCCTCTCGGGTCCTATTATGATACTTGGCGACTTTAACGCTCATCACTCTCTTTGGGGTGCTCCAAACAATGATTTGTTAGGTTATGAGCTTGTCGATCTATTAGATGATCAAAACCTGTGTGTTTTAAACGACGGTTCTCCGACTAGAAGACCTTTTATTGGCCAAAACCCGAGTTTTGTTGATATTTCAATTAGCTCCTCATCGCTTTTCCCATGTTTGACATGGGGCTGTTTATCTTCCACTTTCGGTAGTGATCATTACCCTATCGTTATCTCATTGCCAACCAATAATCGTTCAGTTCCTCCTCTCCCGCCTTTGCTTAAATATAATCTAAATAATTGTGATTGGGCCTCCTTTAGTTTACTAGTAGAAGAGAAAGTAAAGTTACTACCAAAGGCTTCCGTAGATAACCTTACAGCTTCATTTGACAGTTAGTCTCTGCGATACAAACATCAGCTGATGCAATGTTCAAACTTAAAAATGTTGCCAACAACAAAATTCGATCTCTACCGTGGTGGGATCATGAATGCACCAACGCTATTAAAAAAAGAAAGGATGCTGAGAAGAAATGTCGGGCTAACCTAGATATGCAAAGCTACCTGTATTATAAAAATGTAACATCCGCCACAAAGCGACTTCTTAAGAAAAAAATTAAGGAGGGTTGGCAGCGTTTTTGTTTTTCCCTGTCGCCGGATACTCCATCAACTGTAGTTTGGAACAATATTAAGCGGTATAGTAAAGTAAAAGTAAAACAAACTTGCTCCAGATTATGTTCCTAATGAAAATCAGTTTCCTACTTTGTGTGATGAAATTACCAGCAAATCGTTAAGTGGACAATTAAACTCACCATTTATTTTAAAAGAGTTGCAATTAGTCCTTAATCGTATTTCAGATTCTTGTCCTGGTCATGATGGTATTCCATATTCATTTATTTCGCATTGTACCTCATTAACATTATCTTTTCTTTTAGACATTATCAATCTGATTATTTGTACCGGTAATATACCTCCATCTTGGAAGCTTTTTGTTGTTATCCCCATCCTTAAGCCATCAAAGGATCCTTTAGATCCATCCTCCTATAGGCCTATTGCTATGGCATCTGTGTTCTCTAAAATTGCAGAACATCTAATAAAGAACAGATTAGAATAGCACTTGGAACGAAATAATCTTTTGGGTCACTCACAGTTTGGCTTTAGAAAAGGAAAAAGCATAAATGATAATCTTATTATTTTTTCTACTGATCTGCTTCTAGGTTTTTCTGAAAATAAGTGCATCACAGCAGCTTTTCTAGATATTGAATCAGCCTATGACAACAGTAGGTTATAATTGTTCGTTCTAATTCACGAACAAGTTAATTAGAATGAACAATTATAACCAAAAAAGTGAATTGGAATCCTGTTTACGATTCAGTTGAACGCATCATATACATATATGTATTTATTTATATACATGTTGTTTAATCATTCGTGGATCATACATAAATGAAATGTCTTCAAAATATAGAAGTCAGTTTGTTGATATTGACGCACTACAGTGGACGAGTTTGTAATGCTGCTATGAAATTTCTAAAACAGAAAGAATCATTAAAATTGGACTGTATTTGTCCTGTATCATCAAGTAAAGTTAAGCGACATGGGAACTTACTACCAAACACTATTCGTTGCATTGTTTGCGGTCCTTCAAACTGTGGAAAAACCAATCTAGTAATTAGTTTGTTGTTACACCAAGATGGATCACGTTTTCGTAACTTATATGTGTATTCTAAGTCTCTGTATCAACCTAAATACTTGTTTTTAGAAAAAGTATTAGAGAAGGTTGCTGACATATCTTATAACAAATATAATCAGAACAGTGAAGTCCTAAGTCTACATAATGCTTTACCTGAATCAATTATAATATTTGACGATGTTGCATGTGAAATCAGAACTATATACGAGATTATTTCGCAATGGGTCGTCATAAAAACATTGACTGTTTTTATATTAATCAAACATATACTAAAATTCCGAAACAATTAGTAAGAGACAATGCAAACCTTATTATATTGTTCAAACAAGACGATATTAATTTAAAACATGTTTACGATGAGCATGCCAGCTTAGACATGACTTGGTCTCAGTTTCGTGAAATGTGTTCAACTGTGTGAAGTAAGCCGTACAGTTATGTTGTCATTGATAAGGATTGTGATCGAAACAAAGGCTGTTACAGAATGAAGTTCGATACATTCATAGTAGTAGATTAAATATATTTTTTATAAAGCTGCTGCATACGTTTCCTTGAATCAGTTTAATTTGAGAAGTCCAACAGAGTGGAATCTTGAATAATGGAGCGAAATCTGAAAGAACAAATTGTAAAATCTGCAACAGCTGTAAAAAGAAAGGTAGAACTGATAAAAGATTTTAAAAATACCAGTGACCTGGCTCTAGAAACTTTGTTTAAACCTATTGTGAACCCACTTAAAGAGTTGGGTAGTAAAACTGGAGATCAACGTCAAATAGACGATGAAATGGAGCAGCCACAATTAGTAAAAAGAACTAAGCACAGGGAAAGCGAAGCATCAAGTACTTCAAATGAAGATTTTCACTATTTTAAAAATATCGATGATGGTGAAACCTCCGATAATGATATATGTAAAACACCAAATAAAACTCTTACTACGTCTCCCCCTGAGGATAATGAAGTTAATAACAACTCCTTCAAATCTCTTCAGTCATCGCCAAGTATTACCAATGATTCTTTATCTTGGTCTTTATCATCTGAAGCTATGAAAGATGTACCTTATGGTGTTAGAAATGTGAATGGAAAACTTATGCTTGGCTATACCCGTGTTAATGATGATAATCGAAATCTGAAAATTGGAAAACGTAGCTTGAAAAAGACTCCGGGCTTGAAAGAATTATTATATAAAAAAACACCAGACTTAGATTCTATAACAGAAGAAGACCTACAAAATTATAAACTGTTACTTATGGATACTAATGCGCATAAACGAAACTATGATCCATCTAAACAGATTAACAGTAACAAAGGGTTTAACCCTAGAGCGCTCGCGCTATGAGCATTTTGCCGCTCGCGGTACAATATTCGTATTATTTTGTACATGTTGCATTTGTGAAGGTCAAGCGGCCTAGTAGCTGCAACCCCGTCCCTCACCTCCTTGTTTTAGAAATTAGAGTTAATTCAGTGCGCGGGTATCCGCAGAAAACAAAGATTGTTGCAGGTGCGTCGCGTTTGACGGCAAACACGCTCACTGCGCGACTATCCACGTAAGTAAAATTTGTCGATCTGGTTTTTTACTATTGTTGAAATCTTATTAGTTTTCATTGCATAAAGTATTATTTTGAAGTATAAATCGTATTAAAATTGATTTTTGGTTTGTTTTGATTCATTAAGGGCTTGTGTTTCTGTTTCGTTTTGCCCAGTTCATTTTATATCTTTTTAGATAATCATCGCGTGAAATGAATAAACAAGACAAACAAATACTTGCATGGTTGGAAGAGGGGAGAGATGACGAGGAAGATGATGCACATATAGATTCTGAAAGTGACCGGGAAAGTGAACATAGCGATCATAATACTGACACTGAGCAATCAACGAAAAAATCTGACAAGGATGTGTCATAAACCTTTCGCGTAACGCCTGTAGTAGGTATCCCCTGCGCCTGTCCCGGAGTCATTACAACGCGGTCGTGACGCGGTGTGAACATTGCTGGCATAAATAGTCAAATAATATACAAAAAAAATACAGACCAGTTATTATTATGACGAAAATTTTTGAAAGAAATTTCCCTGGCGATGACTAGACCACATATCATCCTAAGATCAAAATCAAAAGTAAACACATTGCACAAACAACTGAGGCACCAAATCGGTTTATTTTTTCCATCAGATCATCAATATATACCCTTAGGTAGGGAAGGTATGTGCGCAGTATGTCCGTCCAAGAAAACTAGAAGGACGAAGAAAGGGTGCAATAGATGTGCAAAGTTACTGTGCAACGAATATTGCCAGGACATGTGTCAGGATTGTTTTGCTGAAATGCATGTCATAGATGATGAAAACGTGTAATTTAGCTATTAAGTTATTTTTTTTATTTTTCTATGTTAATAATTGTGAAGAGGTTGCAAATTACCAAGAAATTTTACCTAAGATTTACAAAGTCCTATTTTCCAAAATTTAAGCATTATACTTTAATAAATGATATTTCAACGGACGGTACGTACGCGTAACAGCTGTGTTTGTTTGCTCCAAAGAAATTAATGCATATCGTCTCCAAAAGTCATAAATGTGAACTGTTTATTCTGTGCATCTAAAAGTGGGTTAATGTGGACAACTAAATTTCTATAATTTGCAACTCAGTGACTTTTAATTACGAATAAATTAGTGAAAATAGTTTGTGAGTGATTTTTAACAATATTTGAATACCGACAATAACAGTGTAAAACGGTGTTAACACATTGACGCGTAAGCGACGTACATCGCCTGGCGCTTACGACCTTCTTCTCGCGGACCGCGTCGCTCACACTACAGCCAGAGTCGCCGTGCATTTTTTGCCGAGCTACTAAGGAGCATTTGTTGCGGAGCTACTTTTTACGAATTATCCATCTTAACACAATGGATGTGAACTGTGAATGTTGTTCGGGAGCTATTTTGGAGGAAGATCCTGCTGTGAAATGTGCGCGGTGCAGCAAAACATACCACTATTCTTGCTTTAGTACTATAGTGGCTGATGCGCTGCAGCAAGTTGATCAACAAAACTGGTTGTGTCCCACCTGTAAGCCAAGAACTGCTGATCACACCCCATTGCGCAACAAGCAGGCCCACGATACGAACATTACGCATAGGAAAAAGGGAACACAGATCGGCAATTTCGCAGAGGGCGAGGCCCCAGTTACGTCAAGTGAAGTCTCTAGCATTATCAAGCAGGAAATCAGTAGTCTGACGCGTCATCTCAACCAGACATTAGCAAACTACGTGAACAAGGAACTCAAAGTGATTAATGAGAACATAGACGAGATTAGGAAATCAATGGAATTCATGAATGAGAAGTACGAGGAAATGAAAACGGAGGTTTCTTCTAAGCTAAATATTGTTCACGAGGTACAAAAGGAGAATGAAAATCTTAAGACTACTGTGAAGGACTTGAATATGAGGCTTAACCAAGTAGAGCAACAGGCGCGGTCGTCGAATTTGGAAATACAATGTCTTCCAGAACACAGGAATGAAAACCTTGTATCCACTGTCATGAATATTAGTAGGATTATATCATGTGAGCTGTCTGAGAATAATGTACACCACGTAACGAGAACAGCAAAGCAAGCACCAGCCAGTAATCGCCCGAAATCTGTTGTTGTGCAGTTCAGTAGCCCGCGTGTGCGAGATACATTTTTGGCTGCATCTATTAAATTTAATAAGAATAAGATACCGGAGGAAAAACTGAACAGCAATTTACTTGGCATTGCTGGCAAAAGAGAGAATATTTACATCGTAGAACATTTATCGCCAGCAAACAAGAACTTGCATGCTGCAACTAGAATTAAAGCAAAGAAATTACTATCAATATGTGTGGATACGCAGCGGCAGAATCTTTGTCAGGAAAACAGATGGTGCAGACTACAAGTACATCAAGGACCAAGATACCTTGGATAAGTTACAATAAGTTAAGTTATAGTTTTATCATAGGTCATACATGTATGAGTCTAGAATAGCTTAAAATACGAGGGTCTCAAAATATATTATCAAAATGTGAGGGGTATTAGAACAAAGCTTAATGATATTTACCAAAAAATTTCTTGTTGTTCCTATGATGTCATCATGTTTACTGAGACATGGCTAGTGAGTGATATTTATGACTCGGAAATTACAGATGGCCAATACACTATCTACAGACGAGATCGAACCAGTAGTATGTTTAATAAAAAAAGCGATGGGGGGGGGAGTTCTCATTGCTGTATCTAAGAGATATAAGTCGCACAGATTGAGTCACTTTGAAAGTTCATGTAAAGATGTTTGGGTAAAGCTGTCACTAGTAGTAGGTAACAAAACAAGGGATATATATCTCTGTTCAGTATATTTGCCTTCTCCAATCAACGGCAGAATACTTGAACACTTTATCGATAACACAAATAAAGTTTTGGAACATGTTGACAATTGTGTAATAGTTGGTGATTTTAATCTAAATGCTATAAACTGGCCGGATGTCGGGGGCAATGTTGTTAGAGCACCACAGCGCTTAAATTCGGGGTTGGAACAGATTCTTTGGGACTTTATCTTACTTAATAATATGCAGTAACCATGTTAATGTAAGCGCGCCAATAGACGTTATTTCCAAGGTTGATTTGCATCATCCGCCTTTGCTGGCCGAGGTTTCTTTTCTCCAGCCCATACGGTATCAAAAATCTCAATGTAAGTCGAAACTTAATTATTTTAAAGCGGATTATAATGCAATAAATATGGCCTTGGAAGCGGTGGACTGGGAAAGGAAGCTAGAGCCATGTGCTTCAGTGGATGACATGGTGTCGCAATTTTATTCTATTTTACGTGACTAAATATATCAATATGTTCCAAAAGTAGCAATTAAAAATACAAATTATCCGTGCTAGTTCTCTAAAGAACTGATTAAAAGACTAAATGAAAAAAACCGTTTAAGATTAAAAGTAAAAAAATACAACAATCCAATGGATGCACTTTCCTTGAGTTTGGCTAAGAGGAGGTGTGATAGCATAGTCATTACTTGCTACAATGCATACATTTCAGAAATCGAGGCTAAAATTACATCTAACCCTAAGTATTTTTGGAGCTATTTAAAGATGAAGAGGGGAGGGGCCAGCAACTATCCTATTGTAATGACCGACGGTGTGGACAGCTCAGAAAACGTAAATGTAATTTGTAAATATTTTTCATCCCTCTTCTCCAAAGTAAATAAATAAATATAAATAAATAAATATTGGACAACATCACATACATTGCTCTGATCCTAAGGTAAGAAGCGAAAGCACTTGTGTTATAGAAATCAGAAACAACGACGGTACCACAACACCCAGACCCGAGCCAATATAGAAAATTTCGTTTTCTACATTGACCCGACCGGGGATCGAACCCGGAACCTCAGAGATGGCGGCGCCATTTAAAGTCCGGCGTGCTCGCCTCTCGGCTACGGAAGTCGTCAAGTTTATGCTGCAGACACTGATGAATCCATAAACATGAACACAGTATCCTCAACAGACGACTGTTTAAGCAATACAATTTTAAGTCAAATTACACTGTCTCAAGATAAGATTACTGACGCATTGAAGAAACTTGACATTGGTAAGGGTGCAGGCCCTGATGACTTGCCTCCTATTTTTCTATCTAGGATTGCAAAAAGCATATCTTATCCATTGATGAAAATATTTAATACTTCTCTAACTCAAGGTACCTTTCCGTCTGTATGGAAGGAAACTAGAATTGTGCCCATTTTTAAAAATGGCGATCGTGCTAACGTAGCGAACTATAGGCCTATAGCTATACTGCCGACACTAGCAAAAGTATTCGAAGCCCTAATATGTCCAATACTGTCATGGCAAATGTCACAATTAATATCAAGAGCTCAGCATGGGTTTACTAAAGGCAAGTCAACGGCAACAAACTTGATGGCCTATGTTGAGAGTTTAGTGGATGCCATGGACTCACGAGTTCAAGTCGATGCGGTTTACACTGATTTCAGCAAGGCATTCGACACTGTTAATCATCAGATACTTATTAAAAAACTACAATTGCATGGAGTGTCGGTTCCCTTGCTGAGTTGGTTTGGGTCTTATCTAACTGGAAGGAAACTGAGAGTGGTGGTGAATGGTTGCAGTTCAGATTTCTACACGGCTACCACAGGAATTCCACAGGGATCTCACTTGGGCCCGCTTCTTTTTATTTTATTTATAAACGACATACATAAATGCTTTCAGAGTTCTGATATCTTTTTGTTTACCGACGATCTTAAGGCAATAAGGAGGATCGGTAACTGGAGACACAGTGCTATTTCAGGAGGATTTAAATAGACTTACGGAATGGTGTGAAACTAATAAACTGTTTTTAAATATTAAAAAATGTAAACACATCAAATTCACTAGGAATAAGAATATAATACCATCAAAGTATATGTTTAATGGTGAAGAACTTGAAGAAGTTGAAAATATTCGAGATCTGGGTGTTCAATTTGATAAAAAGCTGAATTTTAAACAACATATCGAAGAAATGGTTCTCAAGGCATCGAAAATGTTAGGCTTTGTTCTGAGACAGTGTAAAAATTTCAAAAAGCCCAGTGTTAAAAGAATTGTGTACAATTCACTAGTAAGGAGTCATTTAGAATACTGTAGTGTTGTCTGGTCTCCGGGATATTGTGTCCATGTTACCCGCATCGAGCGGTTGCAAAAGCGGTTCCTATGGCATCTAACATATAGTTGCAAGATGGGCAGAAAACTCAAATCATATAGGGATCGACTTAAGTATTTCGGAATGACATCGTTGGAGAAGCGCAGGGAAATGCTAGATTTAGTTTTTCTTAAGAAACTTACAACAGGTTTCCTTTACTGTCCAGACTTGCTAAACAGAGTGTCGTTCAATGTACCGCGCGGTCTGCCGAGAAAATTTAATAGGAAATTATTTTGTATGCCAAAAAGTCGCACTAACTTA
Organism: Anania fuscalis; assembly: GCA_950371115.1. Lineage (NCBI taxonomy): Eukaryota > Metazoa > Arthropoda > Insecta > Lepidoptera > Crambidae > Anania > Anania fuscalis. Next base: position 16,288,259 of record OX493326.1, on the reverse strand, counting down.
ATAAAGCATAGATCATTGTCTAGGATGTATGCATTGTACAATGATCATGAAGCTGTTATCGACCTAAATGTCACCACAATATTTGGTATAAAGAAGGCGATACTCAGTTTATAGGTAAGCATTACTTTTGTGATTTTAGTATAAATATTTAAAATTAAGTAAACAAACACATTCCGCATAGTTTATACATAGTATATACACTTTTAAACTATGTATTGTGTATTTACACGTACAAATTCATTAGTACATGTAGTGCTTTTCTGTAAGAGATGAGGCACTTAGATAATTAAGTTTGTGAATTGTAAATTTAGCTTGTAATGGTGTACTCATTGTTGAAGAGCCAAATAAATAAATAAATAAATGTTTCTTATTCCGATAATTTGTGTTTTATTCTATCCTTAAAACATTAATAAAAAAATATGTAACTCCTATTTTCCGCAAAAAATCGCATTAAGTATAGGCGGCAAAATGCTCGCCACGCGATCACTCGCGTTTCACGGAAAGGCGCGACTACTCTAGGGTTAAATATATGCATATAATTAAACCACTGTTTACGTTCTCTAGAAGTCACACAAGTAGTATGGAAAGTCTGCCACGAGGTGAAGGTGTTGATATTTTAAAAGCTGTTAAAAAGGATACCGATTTGGTTTACTGGAATTATCCAAACGAGTTAGTGGAAAGATTGAAGCTACTGTGTGCATCATGGGCAGCTGGTAATAATGGGGTACGAAATGAAGTTTATGCAATAATTGAAGAATTGTATGAAGCTGGTGTTATAAAAGAAATGAAATATATAAAGCTACCACCAGGAAAATTGAGCAGTATCATTGAGCTTCAGAAACCGATAAGACGGCGATGAATATAGATAAATTTGGTCATCATGTTCATAAGCGTTTACGTCAACCTGAATTCACTGATATCTTTACCGATGCATTATTACGAACAGACGCAGGTGAATTTGATTTAAAATCATCAAGGTTAAAAGAATTACAAATTACTGAACAAGATAGTGAAGCTGTGAACAAAGAATATGTTGATAACTGTGTTCAAAAATTAAAAGAAGAAATAAAAACAGTTCAGAGCAATTTAAAAAAATATCTAATTTAGAAAAAATAACTTCGAGTAATTTAAGTACAGTGTATTATTCAAAAAACGAAATTGATTTTATGTTAGCAGCAAAAAAATCCAAAAATGAGTAAGCAAGATATAGTTGATGAGTTGCACAAAGCAGCGAGAAGAAATTTCTTTCGGCGGCATACATTGATTAAAGGAATAGATGATTTATGGAAAGCTGATCTTATGGACTTTCAAAAATATTCATTGCTGAATAAAGGATATAATTATGTTCTGGTAGTGATTGATGCTTTTTCTAAATACGTTTGGGTCAAGCCTTTGAAGTCAAAATCTAAAACATGTGTTGTCAATGCAATGCATAGTATATTATCTGAATCAAAACGAAAGCCTAAAAATGTACAAACAGATCTAGGTAAAGAGTTTTATAACGATTCTTTCAATCAGTTAATGAAAAGTTACAAAATAAACCATTATTCCACCTACTCTGTCAAAAAAGCATCTATAGTAGAAAGAGTTATAAAAACCACTAAATCAAACCTTTACAAAAAAATTTGCCTATTCGGACGGTATCAATGGTTTCAAAGTAATTTGGATTTCGTTGTAAATCATTATAACAACACTGTGCATCGCATTACTAAATTCAAGCCGATCAATGTAAATCATTCAAATGAAATTTTTGTACGATCTAACATTATTAAAACGCAACAACCAAAAATAAAAATCAGTCAAAAATCTAATTTCAGAGTAGGCGACTTTGTGCGTATAAGTAAATACAAAGGAGATTTCTATAAAGGCTATACCCCTAATTGGTCTACAGAAATATTTCGCATCGTAAAAATTAATAAAACCAATCCCATAACATACCAAATAGCAGATAAACAAAATCAAAATATTCCCGGGTCTTTTTACGGGTATGAACTATTAAAAACTAAGTTTCCAGACCTATACCTAATTGAAAAAGTTATCAGAAAAAAAGGAAACAAATTGTTTATCAAATGGTTAGGATTAAGTGATAAAGAAAATAGTTGGGTAAACAAAAGCGAATTGGTTTAGATTTTTATATAAATAAAGTTTGATCACTGGTTTATCACACTTTATTAATATCAATGAAAGAAGGCAGTGGTATAATAAATAACTTAATAGATCGTTTACCGTTCGAGATACATTTACCTGGGTATCAATTTTGTGGTCCCGGTACAAAACTTCGAAAACGTATACTAAAAGGTGAACGCGGTATAAATCAATTGGACAAAGCTTGCATGCACCACGATATTGCTTATATTAATAAAGATTCAGAAACTCGACGTAAAGCAGACTTGGAACTTTTAAGCATGACCAAAAGGAGATTGACTTCAAAAGATGCGAGCAAAGGAGAAAAACTTGCATCGTGGATAGTAAAAAATGCCATGAAAGCAAAAATTCGAGCAGGCAAATCATTTAAGAAGGGAATTAAGAAAATACACACTCAACTAAAAAAACTAAAATCCAAAGACCATACCTCTGCAATAAAGTATGCTTATGCAGCGGCAAAAAAGCTATTCAATAACAAGAAAGGAATACGTTTACCATGTTTTATTCCTCTCCCTAAGTGTGGTGGATTTTTACCACTAATTCCTATATTTGCGGAATTGTCAGCATTAGGTTCGCTTGCCGGAGGTGCAGCGGGTATAGCCAAAGCCGTAAATGATTCTAAGGCGGCACAAAAGAGTCTTCAGGAATCTGAAAGACATAACAGAATGATGGAAGCAGTAGCTCTTGGAAAAGGATTATATATTAAATCTTATAAAAAGGGAGCAGGTTTGTATTTGAACCCATCAAAAAACTAATTAAAAGGCTACCTAGACGTGCGCTTACTAATCTTGACATCTTAGAATATGCCAGTGATATTCCTCACTTCCGAGGTGTTTACATGAGAGATACGTTACCATCAAAACCTAAAAAGATAGAATGCGGAATACTAAATTTAGATAGCAACAAAAATCCTGGCACGCATTGGGTAGCCTTTGTTAAGCATGACAATTACGTAGAATATTATGATAGTTTTGGTAATTTGAAACCACCATAAGAATTTATAAAATATATGCATGCTTTACCTATAAACTATAATTATATGAGACATCAAGCCTTTGGTACCACAAACTGTGGTCATTTGTGTCTGAAATTTTTGAGAAATTATTGGAAAATGTATTTATATAATGAAAAGAAGAAATAAATGTGTTAGTATAAAAATGTCTTTCACTGTATCCATAACTGGAAGCGGAGCTTCCTTGACAACAAACTATTCCCCAACTTTGGAACTTCAAGGAGACTATGAGTGCAGTATTTTATATTTTTCAACGTTTAACTCAATTCCCAATATAGATGAACGAAACAATAAGTTTTATTATGGTAAAAATGAAATAATCGAAATACCTGAAGGTTCTTATGAGCTTCAAGATATTTGTGATTATTTAAAAAGCAACATCAAGAACACTGTACTTAAACTTACTTGCAATAACAATACATTGAAAACACGTATTTTTTGTTCCAAAGATGTTCATTTTAACAAAAGGGGGTCATTGGGTAAAATTTTAGGTTTTGGAACGAAAACAATAAATGCTAATATAAGTACCGATTCAGATTATCCTGTAAACATTCTATCAACTACCATTGTGCAGGTCGAATGCGATATAGTTAGTGGTTCATTTGTTAACGGAAAATCAAGTCACATAATTTATGAATTTGTGCCAAACGTACCACCAGGTTATAGAATAATTGAAATTCCCAAAAATCTAATTTATTTTCCGGTTAATCAAAATTGTATTAACGCCATTAATGTAAGACTGCTGGATGCTGATAATAAAGAAATAAATTTACGAGGTGAAGAAGTGCAACTATATTTACATTTTAAGCAAAAATGATAAATTTTAATAAAAACCCGACCACATCGTGTTCACAAATCATTTCTAAAAGGACATCTCCCAAGAGCGCACCACTTCATTTAAAAAAAAAGCTCACCAAAACTAACAAGGATTTCCTGAAGCTACTTGGTTTGATAAAATGAATATCTTAAATATATCTCAACAAACGTCATACGACAACAGCATCGAAAGTTTTGAGTATCACTCGTACAAACCATACGTAACAAGTTTCAACAAGAATGATGAAATAAGAATTCCAATCAATCAACAAGACCTGTACGTGCTTCCATCACTCAGCAGTTTGTATATCGAAGGGGAAGTGAATGTGTATGATAGTACTACTAAAGAAAGAGTATCTAATGTACATTTTATTAATAATCCAGCATTATTCCTATTTCAAGATATTCGATACGAATTGAACGGCATTGAAATAGATAAAATTAAAAATGCAGGTGTAACTACAACAATTAAGTCTTATCTATCCTTAAATGAAAACGAATCAAAATATGCTCGAGTTTGGGGATGGTCCACTGAAAGCATAAAAAATGCAGGTGGTGGAGCATTTTCTGTCTCTATTCCGTTAAACAAGATATTAGGGTTTGCAGAAGACTACGAAAAAATTATAATTAATTGTAAACACGAATTAGTGCTTTTAAGAAGCAATACGAATCTGAATGCAATTAAATTAAACTCAGGAGAAGTACTGGACGATATTAAAATTACTAAAATTATTTGGAGAGTGCCTCACGTTAAAGTGTCCGATCGTGAAAGAATAAATTTATTAAAGTTCTTAGAAAAAGATAGACCTATTCCATTAGCGTTTCGTAGTTGGGATCTCTATGAATATCCATTACTACCTAAAACACGAAAGCATACTTGGTCTATTGAAACTTCATCTCAAATAGAGAAACCACGATTTGTTCTAGTTGCCTTACAAACAAATCGAAAACATAACAGTCAATTGTCCATGGCCGAATTTGATCATTGTCACGTACGAGATGTAAGGGTATTCTTAAATTCATCATATTATCCATACGAAGGATTAAATGTCAGTTTTGCGGATAACAAATTTACCTTATTATACGAACAGTATGTGAGATTTTAACAGTCTTATCACGGACGTCGATCAGAGCCGTTGATGAGTTTGAAGGAATTCAGAGACATAGCTCCTTTATTTGTTATCGACTGTTCGCGACAACACGAAACTTTAAAAGGTTCGATCGATGTGAGAGTTGAAATCGAAACAGACCACGAAATACCAGATCAAACAGCTGCTTATTGCTTGATTTTAAACGATTGTATATTCGAATACAAACCTTTGAGTAATATTGTAAAGAAACTATCATGAACAGCCAAACAATTTTTATAGATCTTCAAGGATTTAAAGATTGCAAAAATAATTTTATTGTAAAAGAACTAGCTATAGCTACCGAAGAACATACTCATGTATTTTTAATTAAACCTCCCTACCCGTTTACTGCACGAACTGAAAAAGAAAGGAAACATGTCTTTTGGGTTGAAAAGAATAGAGGTTATCGGTGGAGTGAAGGATATATTGATTACAGAGAATTTCGGAGAACTATTAAACCTTATTTAAATGACAGAAAAATTATAGTAAAGGGCGAGGAAAAGATAAAATGGATTCATGATTTATGCGGTCACAATAATATTACTGATATAAGTTATTTAGGTGTTCCTAATTTAGTCACTCTTTGTAATAATTATTGTAAAAATATGTTCGTTTATAATTGTTTTACACATAAGAAAATTTGTGCATTAAAAAATGTTTTGTGTATACGGAAATGGTGTGTAGATAACAAAGCAAATCTATAGTTTTTAAATAAACAATGTACCCACTGAAATATTTTGTTTTACTTATACTCACCCTAACCTAAGTTTTCATAAGGTAACCTGTTTAAGGTAGGACGAAAATAAAAAAACCAAATGTTTCACCACTTAATGTCTCTATTTGACACTGAGAAGACTATCTTACAATACATTTATATTTAACTACATATCAAAAAAATACAATGATACATAACTATAAATATTCATTACATAGAGTTTTCGAGATTTTTCTTATTAATGTCTCTGTCATGTCGGAAATTTCATCCACTGGTTCGGTGACGACGTATTGCGCACTGAGCAGCACGTCCGTGTCTTCTTCGTTTTGGTTAGCTTCCCGTATCATCGAACAAGAAGGTTCGCTCGTGAGGTCGATTATTCGTAATTGTATAAATTTTAAGCCTTTACCTCGTTCTTTGTTGATGACGTAGGATTTAACACATCTTGTCTTCTTTTTTACTGGTTCAGTCTTTTTCCTCAGCCTTTTCTCCCGAAACCTTTGAGTTGTTTGAGGTTTTTCAATTTGGTTCTTGTTCAGTATATCCTGACAAGCCTGTGTTAATCCTTCCCATGGATCATAGTTGAACTGTGATAACATAATAGACGTGTCATCGGAGTTCTCCAACGGGTCTTGAGCACACTGAGATAAAATTATATCAGAACGGTCTGTCATTATCTGTGAAATAAAATACATCATGTTAAAATACGAATTAATTTTGTAGAAGTAGAGATTCTGTTAATACGAATGGAAATATAATAAAAAATATTGAAACTTACCAAGTAATTATTCACGTTATGTGTATCTCTAGACAAAGCTGTTTGAATAATGAGTCAAATGCAAGGGTTTACTAGGTAAAGAAAGTTTTGAGAGTGCATTAATTGTAGTGTCAGCAAATAAGCATGTGCGTGTTTCATGCAATTTATTAAATAAACATCCTCGCCTAAATTTATAGAATCATCAAATTATGTGACCTGAAATCTAAATAGGTATCACCTACCTACACGTGCGCAAATGTTGCGAAACTATTAATGTATGTTTTCACAGTTGTGTAAAATGAAACAACAAATCATTTGTAGTTTAAAATTTATTTAATACTTATTTCACAAATACATTTTATATATAAAATTTTCCTAATCTAAACATAAGAACGAATTATTTCAACCCAGACTATTTAATATCATCAAATTATGATACAAGACTAAGACATTCAATTATCAAAAAAGAATATAACACGTTATTATAATAAAGGTCAGAACTTAAATTATCAACACATTAAAAGAAGCTGGATTTATGTCCCCAAGCTAATGTACTTATATTATTTTTTAATATGATACGTTTGTCATCGTTAGATGATAAAGCTACTTTATTTACCGATTGAGTAAATATTTCATGCTTCAACGATTTAAATACTACATTAGTTTTTTTAATAATTTTGTTGTGCAATATAACATTATTGTAATCTTTAAAAAGTAACTGTTTAACAGCTGGTTTTTTTACTCCTTTGGCTTTTTTTATTTCTTTATTTTCAGTTTTTATACAGTATAATTTTGATCTTAAACAAACAAATTCCGTTATGAGTTTTCCACCTAGTTCGTCTTTAAACAAACCAGGAACCTTTTTATTTTGTCGTTTAATGTTATACAAATTATTTTCATCGTAATTGCTTGTGTCAAAGTAAGATTCAAATTGACGTTTCAAATCTCTATAAACGTCCTTGGTGTGTATGGAGTACAAAAAGCTATCCGTATCTGTGTAACAAAGTTTTAAATTGTCACCGTAGAATGGTTTCATAATGGAATAATGAAATTTATACATATGGCTTTTAGAAATTTTTAAAACCGTGAATCCTATATAAAATGGTTTATCCAGTAATATCGACTCTGGTTTCATTTGCACTGCAACAAAATTCTCAGAAAACACAGTTGAGCTGTGATAATTGGGTCTTGCTATTAATTGCTGAGCAGTGTACTGTTTTTTTAATGTTGGATCTTCTAATGTTTTGCCGAAAATGCTATTATTCAAAAGTTTGAAAAAATCTTGTTCAAATGCAGACGTTGCCTTTTGTCGCAAGTCGGTATTAAGATCAATGTATTGCTTTAGATATGGGCTTTGTTTGAATTTTATTACTCTGTGGATTTTCTTTAGTTTCAAACCATAAGTAAGGCATGCTTTTAAATGTACATAGTGAATAACATAGTTAAATTTATCGTATAAATTTGGTATTAACTTTGATGTTTTAGAGCCTGGTGGAGTAAATTTTTGCGGACAAAAAGGGAGTTCATTGTGTAAATCACGCAACTGTTCTGGGTATTCTAAATCTATTTCTGAAATATAGCCCTCTTCAGCATCGTTAGGCGTGTTTATAATTTCGTCAGCATTAAATTCTGACGCATTTAACAAGCGAAAATCAGAATAAGGTAAATGGGTGAATATTTGAAAAGAGCCATATCGAGACATTATTTTTAAAGTTGAAATATTGCTTCAAATTCCATTCTTTATAGCCTTAAGCGTTTCCTGGTTGTACTTATGTACAGAATAAACTAAACGGACAGTACATAGTCCAATAAATAAGTTGGAAAAGGAATATAAAGATTTTGTACGAACGGTAATGAGAAAAAGTACAAATGGTAATTAGTTTTTGTTAAACGGTAGTTAAACGGTAAGTAATGGTGATGAGGAATAAGATAAAACAATTTTGTATGATTAGATTTGGAGGTTGACGAGACGCGATCTTCGAAGCTCGAATACCCGCCTCATACAGGAGGCGATTGAACAAAACCGGGGGTCGAAGGTTTTTGCCAAAAGAATAGAAAGATCGCATCTGATAAAGCTGAAAACCTCTGTTATCAGAACCGTCACGTCAGTTCCGGAAATTCTCGACGAGATTGAGAACTTCTATGGCTGCTTATGTGCCTCGCATGCCTTAAAACTTCCAACAGGCGCTAATGACCCTAGAGTCACACTTACACCGATGATCTCCCAAAACTAGTCATAGACGAAATTGAGGTAGCTCTTAAAGAGCTTTGTAATGGGAAGGCGCCCGTCGAAGATGAAGTCACTTTAGAATTTGTCAAGGTAGGGGACTTCCCGTTCTTGGGGATCTGAAGAGACTATTAAACTCCATCATAGCTAATGGGACTACTTTAAAGGCGTGTAGCGAGGGCGTAGTGACTCTGTTTTTCAAAAAATGAGATCAACTCTGCTGAAGAACTACAGACCTAAGCTGTTTTTAAGCGTCGTCACGTCACAAATCGTCTGGCTGACAGATTTGACGCCTTCCAGCCACCGGAGATGGCAGGGTTTCATAAAGGCTATAGTACCCTAGACCACAGTCACAAAGTAAGACAGATTCTACAGAAGTCAGAGGGGAATAATAAAGCCTTCGACACCGTCTAGACCTGGGCTGTTCTTAAATCCTTACAACGATGCCAGGTCGATTGGCGATATGAAGAGGTGCTGTGTAACCTGTACAAAATGGCATCGATGACTGTTCAGGTCCAAAAAACAAGACCTATCCAGTTGCTCACAGACACAGGCTTGAGACAAGAAGATGTTATAGCTCCGAAGTTGTTCTCAAACGCACTGGAAGACGTCTGCAAGACACTGGATTGGAAAGAAACGGGCATCAATGTCATCAGCGAATACTTCATGCACTTCCGCTTTGCCGATGATATTGTTATCATGGCGGAATCTCTGAAAGATTTGCAAAAAATGCTGCATAGTCTCAACGCTGCCCCGCGACGTAGGTTCTAGGGATGAACTTGGACATGATAAAGACATGTTCAATAACCATGCCATCCCCGTACCGGTTTCCGTCGAGAGCATGGCGCTCGAGGTTGTCAAGGAGTATTTCTACCACGGGTAAGTGCGGCAGTTGGGTAGACACAACTTCCAGCGAGAAATCATTAAGAGAGTGCAGCTTGACACGGCAGCGTTTGGGAAGCTGCCTCCCACCTTCTCGTCGCCACTGCCACAATGCCTGAAGAACAAGGTATTCGATAGGTGCATCCTACCGGTGATGGCCTACGGAGCCGAAACGTGGAACATGACAGTAAAGCTGGCCTATCGACTTCACGTCACTCAGCTATGGAAAGATCAATTCTTGGGATTTCGTTTAAGGATAAAATCCAAACTTGATCATCAGGCAGAAGACCAAAGTAACGGATATAGTCCAAAAATGTTGCAAGCTTAAGTGGCAGTGGGCTGGCCAGTGGCCACATCTGTCGCAGAACCGATGAAAGGTGGAGTAAACGGGTTCTCGAGTGAAGACCATGCTTTGGTAAACGTTGTGTAGGACGGCCCGATGGACTGATGATCTTAGGAAGGTGGCTGGCAGTGGATGGATGAAATGAGCAGGAGATCGTGCTCTTTGGCGATCTTTGGGAGAGGCTTACGTCCAGCACTGGACCGCAATAGGCTTAAAGATAGATGGATATCATTACCATTCTTAAGAACTTACCGAAGTTACCGTCGGCAATAAATTACACGGTAAAAAATGGTAATTAGAAAAATGGTAATTATATTTTGGGAAGTTTTGTAATTTTCTTAATTTTCCATGAAACCTATAACTATAATTTATGAAAGAATTAAAAATTATCTATTAGACAACCACATTACGCAAATGTAATTTCAAAATGTTTCCTTCTACTAACCATGATTACGCGAACGGTGTGGAGTCTACTTTTAAAACAAAACGGTGTGGTGTCGTTAGTTTCGGGTTTGACGGCGACATTAACAATCTTTGACACGTCAGCGCTGGCCGACTAGAGAGCCAAGACTTGCGCCGTCTGGAAGAGCTATCCAAAGAGATGTTAGGTCAATCCCGAAAAGAGAAATTAAGCTGACCAAATCGTCGAATGGTAATTATGCTGATACCCAAGGACAACTTTTGTAAGGACTGTTTACTAATTATATTTGATCTTTAAGTGTTAAAAGTATATTTTTTATAGTCATTAAACATAATATTACAGGAATTTGTGGTGAAAACTTCGATCTTCCAAGTGGAATATGAGAATTTAAATAAAATGTGTTAAATTTTGGGAAAAGGGACACCGATGGTAATGAGATTTTCAGGGTTTGACCTGAAAAAAATGTATTTTACGGGCATTATAATAGCCTATTAGGTGATGTGCGAGCTAAGTTGCGTTGTGAGCTTAGTAGTTTTTATTAGTAAGTGTCCAAATGATTGCTGTACACATGTTATTTGGGACCAGACGCGCGATATGGTAGTTTTGAAATATTCACCCAAATATGAGCACATTGCATATCCGTATAAATTGTTGCAGTCTATATAAAATAAGTAATTATCTGGAGAAGATGGATCGTAATCAGACAAGTATTTATTATTTGCCTTTGCATATCTAGTGGAAACTTGACAAACACCACCGCGGATACCCTTTTGGATTAACCGAATTATTTCCAAGTCCTTAATTAGTTCAAGTTTTACTTTGGTCAAAAGAAGCATAGCATCGAAGCTTAAACTCGGAGCCGTAAGATAAAACGAAGGATCTAAATTATAATTCGTTTTACAAGTATACCGAAATTTTTCAAATACATCAGCCAGTAAAAGGACGTCTGATTTTAAATATAACTTTGTATAATCTCCTAGATTTTTTAAATTAAATGTTTTCCAAACGCACTCGGCATGTTTATAGTCAGATTCTGAAATAGTACACTCATTCAAACTACTGTAAAAACATTGGCGCGGAGGTAATTGTTTTTCTTTATACGATTCCCAGCTAGTCATGTATTCATAAGGGTATACCCCTTTGCGTCTTAATAACTCAAACTGATATTTTTCAGAAAAAAAAAAGGATAAATGTGTAAAATCCTGTGTATTTAAATTAGAAACCAGTTTTTCAAGGCTTGTCCCTAAAAATTTAAACGAGTCAACGAAGCGAACTGCCATGTAATTATTATCATCTGTTGTAAAAAACTTAGTGAACGATATATAATTTTCTTTATTTTTGGCTATAACCTTTATTGGTCCCGATATTTCTCCCAATTGCCTTATAAATAGATGACTATCGTAGCCGGATAAGTTATAAAAAAATACAGGTACGAATTGTGGTAAGCGATATTTGAGATTACAGTAAGAATGTGCGGGACCGCGGTACCTGCCGGTTAAGTGACAGTGGTCCCTTACTCTATCGTCAAATAACAACTGATTGCAAAGGTAACATTGCTTCGATCTAGAAAATGATTCTGATTCTTCTACCGTTAACTTTTTCATTGGTATTTTGTTTTTATATAGTTTTAATATTTCAGATATGTCTATATATAGTTTGGAAATATTCTTAAGATTCTCAATAAATATTTCAACACAATTTTGTTCAAGATAATAAAAGGTACCGATTCAACGAACTGTCATATGAACAAACTACGTAATATGCAAATGCAGCCGGAACATGTTTTTGGAAGACGTTCGTAAAATTTGAAGTCGGTCCGTCTGGACTTGGTTGTAATAACGATTCGAAATCCGCGTAAATAACGAACGGCATGTCTTGCATTTTTTCATAGTTTTTAAACTGTATAAGTGTTCCGGGTTTTGGTAAAACAGTAGCAACGCCACCGCATATATGAGTATTTAATTTTATTTCGTTTTTAAAGAATACCATACAATCATCACAAAAAATATTTTTCTGTGGTTTTTTGTTATTTGTGACCTGAACAAACGACTTAAATTTTTTATCCAGCAATAATGCGTTAGATTTCCCTTTTCTTAAAATAATAAATTTATATGGTTCTTTTTCTTGTTTTGAGTGCGGTATAATGGACCAACAATATTAGTGTTGTTTTTAATTCCATAAATATTAACACTTATACTGGGATTATTCTTTTCAAAGGTTTTTATATCTGAAAAATTAACAGGAAACGACATGTTTTTTGTATTGAGAAAGTTCTCAAAATGAGGATATGAAGAAGTACGGTGAGCATTGCTCTTAGCAGGAAACAATGCAGCCATTATGCTCCACAAAAAACAAAATTTATCACTATTTTGAACGTTAATGCAAGCTCGTTTAAGTTTTAAAGCTTTTGGCAAATCTATAAATTTTGATGCTTTTAAAGGATTATATTTATTAATGTTAATTTCTAAGTACAAATTACAAAGAAAAGACCAACCGCTGTCTCTTTTTTGCATGTCGTCAATTTTAGTTGAAATAATAGCTATGGCTTGAGGGAATATTTCGTCAAACACGTAGTTCTTATGTATGATAAAGTTCTCTGTAGCAAATTATTTTAGCTCAGATTTGTTAGAGTCATTAGTTCTAAGAGAAAATTCTGCAAATAATTTGAAATTGACTTTAAGGCTGTTAAATGCTAGTTGTCGCGCTTGTATAAGTTGGCGCACGCGTGCACGCATGCTGCGCATGCTGCGCATGAACTCGGCTGGCGTCTGTACTTGTTCATCCCTAATGCGCAATCGATATGTAGCTATTCGACTACGGAAAGCACTACTTATTTTATCTATGCCGTCTCCTAATTCTATTGCTGAATTATTTTTATGTGTATTACTTTTAAGATGAGCTGAGAAACTATTACTTTTAACTGATAAATCGCACACTGTGCAATATATCGTTCTTTTCGACATTATAAAAAAGTTAAAATTGATCTACCTACCTACTATGAATGAAATTAAATAGACTGGGTGAAAACTAAGATATATAAAAGTATTTCACTTTTTTATTTTATTACCTTAAATAACTAATTACAAATTCGCGTACTATTTTTTTTTATCGGGGAAAAAGGTACCGTCCTCTTCAAATGCCTCTCGCGCTTGATGAATTGCCGCAGTAGGTCGAGATGTTCGGCGTCCGAATTGGTCTGATACTTAAGCGATAGGACCGCTTTCTCCCAACGATCTTTCGGCTCCACAGCTCTTATCTCGTTCGCGTTGTAGAGGCGCAACTCCACGAAGAGATCACCAGGTAGAGTGGCAGTGCGGCGCAGGATCCCGTCAGCCACTCGACGCGTCAGCACAGACTGCAGGCGCGTGGGCGGCGTGCGCGCGCGACTGCTCTCGATTCGTTTTTCGCCACTCGAGCTCTCTGCTGACTTGCGTTTGGTAGATGAGGACTTCCCAACAAACATTTTGGAGATAAGTGCAACCTTTTTTTACCGCTCATAGTTGTATAAATGCTATATAAAATTTTCAATAATGACTATGAATTCTTCTATGGTGTTAAGGATAAATAATTAAAACATTAAGAGGTGTAAAAGTTATAAAATAAAATTTTAAGTCTTATGACTTTAGTATGGAGTTAGTGGAAATCGTTATGTAACTAACACCTAAAGCTTAAAGAAATATTTATCACTTAAAGAAATTGTGAGGTATCTGTTAACACTTAGTGACGAATAATGTTATTAAACAGAGTTAGTTAAATGTCTTGTAACACTTCAGGGGTTTCTCTTAGAGCCTGAGTTAGCATAAACACTAAAAAGGGTTTGTCAGGTGTAAAGTAACGCTTGATATTCTTAAACAAAGTTAATGAAATGCTTCCTGACACCTTAAGGGCTACTTATATAACTTTTGGAAGAGATAAATACTGTAAGGTTTTGTCAGTTATTTATTAACACTTTATTCAGTAAGATAAGTACTTTGTATCACCTAACAAATTCAATGGAACTCTACTATGAAGCTAGGAGTAACAAAGACTTGATTCTGCCTTTAAATCATTTGAGGTTATTTAATAGGGTTAATCGGTCAACTTTAGGTGGAATAGTGGTTTATGGAAATACTTTTATATAGCGGCAAACATTGCTTTAAAACTTAATAACTTTTCACTATCACCTTAAATTGACTTGCAGAATTTAAACCACTTACATTGCATCTTATATTGGAAAATCTAACCGTGAAAATAATATTAACATTGTTTTCGCTGAGGGCTGAAAATATTTTTGTCGACATGCCACCATGGAAAGTTAAAAAAAGAACCGGAGGAGTGAAGAGAAAAGCTGCTAGAGAGTATAAGAATCTGATTCAATTATCTCAAAATCGATGCGATAACCCACCAAATAGGACCATAGTAACCAACAGACAATTGATTGTTAAAGGCAATAATGTTATTACTGATAATGAGATGATATTTAATGAGATTCAAAGGTCTTGTGGTGATATTAATAACAGTCATAATCACAAACTCTCAAACATAGAAAGCATATGTCAAGCGAAAGCAGCCAACATTCAACAAGGTTCCGTACATCAAGAAAGTGATAATATTGACGATAAGTCTAATATATTGTTACCTCTCAGTAGTGCCAGTTCAAACACCTCCGTCGACGAACAAGACAGTGAATATATGAAAAATATAGAGTTAAAAATTAATTTACGCACATGGGCTTTACAAAAAAATATTAGCCAAGCTGCTTTAAAAGAGTTGCTATTAATTTTAAACAAGAGATTAGCAGATATTTGACCATCTGACCCTCGTACTATTTTACAAACACCAACAGAAATTTGCCTTAAAACAATTGAAGGGGGTGAGTACTGGCATCATGGAATTATTAAGCCGTTAATATATATTTTAGAAAATTGTTCATTACTGCCAAAAAACATTCATTTGAATATAAATTTTGATGGCTTACCAATTTTTAAAAGCTCAAAATATGAATTCTGGCCTATTTTGGCGAACATCTTTGAAAGTGACAGTGATCCATTTATCGTTGGTATTTATTATGGAAAAGGAAAGCCTAAAAATTTAAAATCTTATCTAGAAGATTTTGTAAATGAAATGAAGATATTGTTAAAGCATGGGATTTGTATTAAAGGCACCAATGTGAACGTCAAATTAAGATGCTTCATTTGTGATTCTCCTGCACGCGCTTTTATTAAAGGTAAGCAAACTGTCGTACTTATTTAAATGCTCCCCACCGCCTGCAGTTGATCCGCTTGCTATTCTATAAGACTAGCTGTGACCGTGACTCCGTTTGCGTGGACTACAGGATCTTGGTATGACACATATTAAGCAACGCTGTGGACTGTGGTAAGCACTTTTATAAAGAAAAGTAACTTTTTACTTTGTGTTGTGTAAATAAAAATCTATCTATTTCCTTTCTATTTATCTGTGTCCATAATTTTGTTAAATATTAGATTAATCTGATGCTTGATGCTTGAGAAGCAAAATAACAAATAAACTTTTTTTATCTAAGTAGTACTCTAAGGACATATTTAAGAACCCACTTATTTTTAATATTTTACTTATTTTCCAGGTGTTTGCAATTTTAACGGCAAGCACGGTTGTTTAAAGTGCACCACCGTAGGGGATTACTCACATGCAACGCATACTGTTGTGTTTTCGACAAGAAGATCTGCTCCTAGAACTGTAGTAAAACACCGTTCACAGTCTGCACAAAACCATTTATTGTTACTTTAGGCCTATAAATTACTCTTAACAACAACTTCTCAACGATAATTCACTTTAACCACAGCTTCGAGTCTGAGACGTCCACACAGAACAACAGTTGCCACCAGAATGCCCACCCGCCGCACCATCCGCCATCTTTATTCGGAGTTGCCATTCTACCAACACTCCGATTTAATAAGTTATTAATTTTAAAAGTAAAATCGATTGCGTTTAAAAATCATGAACCTTACACTCGTCCATCCTGACCTCGTGTATGTCCCCATACACGGTGACAAGACGAAAAAACATAATCTACAACTTAACCTTACACTCGGCGAGTGGACACTTACAAAGTAAATAATAAACAACATAAAATAATAAATATATATAACTATGTATGTTAATATAATAATTCAATTTATGATCCTGTAAACCCATCCAATTCTTACAGGACCATTAAATCACCATCTTGCCCGCAAACCCATCCAATTCTTACGGTCAAGATGACATTATCAAGCTGATGTTGTGAACCCATCCAATTCTCACAATACCAGATTTTAACTAACATAAATCATGCTAACCCATCCAATTCTAGCATGATTCTCCGTTACAATCATATAATGGAAAAGATTCTTACTAACCCATCCAATTCTAGTAAGAACTTTATTTGTAATCCACACATATCCAATAAATGACTTATATACATTATTTGTGCTTATTAACCATCGCTTTTGTTTAAATACTATAGTTATCAAATAAGTTATATAATACTCAATAATTAATTTTTAGTAGAGTTAAGTTAATCATTTTATTTTAGCTTCACAATCATTTTTTTTTTTTGTATAATGTTTGATTATAGGGTTATTCCTCATTATTGCTAAAATTATACATTGTGGTTAAGTTATATTAAATTTTCGAATAAGATATTGTTTTCTACAATAAATGGAATTGTTTAATGTAATGTTCAAGGTACATTTAACATACTATTCAATATTATTGATATATATACAATTTAATTTGTTACCAAAGACTAATCATCAATTTCAGAACCCGAATAGTTTAAATTATCGTCATTAGAGTCACTATTGACCTCTAAAGCCGCCAAATGAACCCAGGGCAACATCCGATCGGCCGCTACCGTTGTCTTGCGTTTGTTCTTAGAACATGTTAAACCTGGTATCGATGCCAATTGATAACGGTCGTTTCCTAGTACTCTTGTTACCCGGTAAGGTCCTATATATGAGGGCAAGAGTTTTGTGCTCTTGCCTTCATTGTTAAAAGCCACTTTCGTTATTTTGACTAACTCACCTTCTTTGTAGGTACGCGCTGGTTTCCTATTTTTATCATAATATTCCTTTTGTTTAGTCTGCTCTTCCTGTATCCTGTCTTTAACTTCATCTCTAATAGTTGTCACATCATTGTCTTGCCGGGTGTTACGTCTAATTTCATTAAGTTTTGGGTCTAATTCTGCATTCATGTATGTTCCGAACATCACTTCTGCCGGGGTCCTGCCAGTTGTTTTCTGGTACGTGTTATTTAAACCCCACTGTACTACACCTATACTCTCATCCCATGACCTTTCATCACCGTTGAGGTTTTGAGCGGTTAACGCACTTAATATGGAACGGTTGTACCGCTCCACCTGTCCATTGGAGCGTGGACTAGATACGGCATTCAGCACATGCTTTATTCCTTTATCCAAGCAGAATTTTCTAAAAGCATGAGACGTAAAGCAAGATCCGCGGTCGCTTATGATGCGATCTGGGAATCTAAATACGTAAAATACATCCTCTAATGCGCGTATTGTGTTTTGCGTATTCGTATTGCGCACCGCTTTTATAAATACGAACTTGGTGAATGCCTCTACTGCCACTAACAGGTGGGTATTCCCACGTTTGGACCTCACAAATGGCCCAAGGTGATCGACATGGACAGTGTGGAACGGAACCTCGACTTTATCTATGGTATGCAAGTGCCCCTGTGGAACTTGAGCATTTTTCTTGGCGTATGCGCACTGAACACATGCTTGGACATACTTTTTAATAAACTTGGCCATTTTTGGGAACCAGTATGTTTTCTTAATTCTTTCGAGGGTCTTTTCCACACCAAAATGTCCTATGTCATCATGATTTAATCGGCATAACTGCCACCTAGCGCCCTTCGGAACAACCCAACGTAGGTTGTTATTATCACCATCGATGATTTTGTACAATTGGTTGTCCCGTATTATATAGTTGTCCTTAAGGTACTTTAGTCCACCAGCGTCAATATCAGAAGAAACTATATCTTTGATTCTACACAGTTCCGAATCTCCTAATTGAAGCGTCTGTAACCAATCTTCACTACTTATAGACAACACCGTCGGATATTGGCTCAACACATCGATAGTATCATTGTCTGCAGTAGGATTTCGCGATAGAGCATCTACGTGACACATCTTTGAACCAGCCCTGTATTCAATCGTAAATTGATATTCCTGCATTAACAGCCACCACCTTGCCACTCGTGGTATTATATCCCGTTTCAGAAATGTACTTCGCAACGCACTGCAGTCTGTTACTATTCTAAAGTTTTGTCCAAGGAGGTAGACACGGAACTTTTTTAGGGAACAGATCACAGCCAAGGTTTCTAATTCGTAAGCATGAAAATGCTTCTCCTCTGGCGTGGTTTGACGGCTATAGAATGCAACAGGCCGAAATGAGCTTTCTCCAGCAGGTTTCTGCATTAGGATACCACCTATTCCTATTTGGCTGGCGTTCGTGTGGAGTTCCGTTTCGGCCGTTGGGTCATATATGGCTAAAATAGGTCGTGTCACCAATCTATCCTTTAGGTCATTGAGTTTAGTAGCCTATAGTCGATACACATCCTGAGCTTACCATCTTTCTTGCGTACTAATATGATGGGACTGGCATATTCAGAAATCGACTCCCTAATTATACCAGCGTCAAGCATCTCACCCACCATCTCACGGACTTTTCCGCGTTCATTATGTGATAAACGGTAGGGTCGATATACAATGGGCCGTTTGTTATTAATCTCGATAGACATCTCAGCTACGTTTGTGCAGCCTAAATCTTTTAGTGCAGTGGCAAAACAGTGTTTATATCTATGTAGAATGCCAAATAGTTTTTGTCTGTCAGATTCACTAGCACTGTCACCTATTCGGACCTCTTGCCTATCAATCTCCGAAACTTCCGGTAATTTAATTTGCGGCTGTGGTGGTACAATACGGTTAACAACATGAACCCTACTGGCGCGACACAACGTAGTGCCCATTAACAGTCTAAGCCGGTTCGTGTTAGGCGCGACACTTACTTTTACTATGCCGTTTGAGACTTTGTATACGCCACCGTAGATTATGTATTGATTACCCGGTTTTCCTACAACCTTGCTGCTTAGGACAATATTTCCTTCTATCAGTGGCTCTGTGACCGCCTTGACCGTTGCTGGACCATGTACATCGATACAACCAGCCACTAAAACTTTAACATTTTGCGAATCTTCGAAACTAACGTCAGAGAATGGCAATTCGTCTTCGAAATTGTAAAACTTCAAATGTTCCGAATTCTTAAAAACAATAACATGACTTTGTTCAGTGAATGACTGTCCGATAAGTACAGGTACTTCTAAAAATTTATCGTCTACCACAAGAAACCTAACATTGGCTTTCACACCATCAACTTCTAAATCAGCTCTAACACTGCCTAGTGACTGTACGATATCATTGCCAAACCCTTTTAACGGTAATGCCGTGCTTTCACACTTGAGCCCTAACGTTTGCAACGACGATTCTGTTATAAGGGATACTTCACTGCCAAAGTCCACAAAGCCTGGGAGTTGTAAATTATTTACTGTTACTACCTTCATATACTTTGAGTTTGATTTGGAAGCAGAAATGCACATAGTCTTAGGTGTGATCTCATTTTTATTAAGGATCCCATTTTCGGACTTAGAAATACAGTTTTCAGTTTTGTGGCCAAATTTGTGACAAGTTTGACACTTTATAAGAGGCTTAGGGCACTTCATAAACGGGTGCCCGCGTTCCTTGCAATTATAACAAAACACCGCAGGGTTACCAGTGGTCACGGCAGCTCTTTTATTATCTACATTACTACTATTTAAGGCTCTAGAGTCTTGTACGAACCTACTTTTAAAGTTTGAAGGTGCCATTTGCACCGTCTCTTTATTGCTCATGAGGAATCTCAGGAGCTGATCAGGATCTGAACAACGCAGCGCCAATGCGCTCGTCTTTAGCGTCCTATCACTCAACCCATGAATAACGCAATCAACGGCACGCTTGCCGACGATGTCGCACTGGTTCAAAAGCGCTATCTTTTCATAAAAATAAACCTCTATAGGTTCGTTAAATTTACTTTTCCGCTTTAGCATATCCTCCAGGGATTGGCCATAGTTCTGCTCACAAGGAAATGCGGCTAAAAGCTTTTCTTGCCACTCTGTCCAATTAAACAAAATAGAATTCAACCCCTCATACCACGTCTTGGCCAACCCCTGAAGTTTTTGCATAGCGAAGTGGACAACTGTTTTATCATCCCATCCATAGACGGTGGCACACTCATTTACTTTTCGTAACCATATGTCAATTCTTTGATTTTTAGAGGA
Organism: Anania fuscalis; assembly: GCA_950371115.1. NCBI lineage: Eukaryota > Metazoa > Arthropoda > Insecta > Lepidoptera > Crambidae > Anania > Anania fuscalis. The sequence continues at coordinate 16,267,476 of OX493326.1, read as the reverse complement.
CGGATCGAACTCGGGTAATATATTTTTATTATTTAAATTGCTAGAACTTTGTGCCGCCGCCGATGGTTGGGATGGTTTTAATGACTTAAGAATTTGGACTACATCCTTAGCGGAAAAAGCTGGACTCTGAGTCCTTCTTGACGAACGTGGAGCGGGTTCCTCGTAGACATGGCGACGGTAGTGGCGACCTCTACTTATGTCGTCCACCCGAGATAGGCGCTTTTCCGCTTGCCGCGGCGATGTGACATAGGCGCTGTTGCGTCGAGACCGGCTACGTGATTTCGAACCTGATCGCAGCCGACTGCGACGTCGTTTGATTTCTTCTTCCAAGTGCCTAACCCTGTCACGTTCCCGTTCTAACTCACGTTCCTTCTCTTGGATGCTCCGACTGCGACCGCTGCGACGAGAACTTCGGCTCCGTCGACTCCGACTCCGATGACGAGCGCGGCTTCGACGATCCAGGGCCACACTGCGTAGGCGGCTCCTGCTGCGTCTGCCTCCATCGCCACCACGACCGGACGTGTTGCGCTCCGGCGTTAGCAGACGGCGGTCTCCACTGTTTCCGCTCTGCTCCATTGTCTATAACTCAGAGACAAAACACTAGGTTTGAATACGTTCGTCTTAGCCGTGAATTAACTGAGAAAACCGTCATTATCTCCTAAACGCGGCATCCTAGAGCAAAATGGATGAAATTTTTGTACCCCTTTATGAAACCCCCAGCCTCTTCTTGATCTATCTTAATCTGACCTTAAAATGACCTTGACCTTGACCCTTCAAAATTCACATGTACCTAGATAACATATTTCTGTATTGCACGACTTATGGCGTATACAATAGATAAATACCATAACCCACTGGATCATGCAATAATTTTCACTGTTGTTTAGATAGTAAATACCAGTAAAGGTCATAATTGAACAATGATACCTGACAGCACAGATAAGTTTATAATTGCTCATAAATAGTTCATTACAGTCGTAGAAAACGATTACGTGACTTTCTAAATTTAAATTAAACACCAAGTAAAAATATATTAATACCCTCAATCAGAACTATTTTTACAAAATGTATGCCACAAGTATTTTGGGATACTTTACTCAACGCAATATTAACTACGAGGTATTTAAAACACATTAGCCCGCAAGCTAAAATATGTGGACAAACGTTTAGTTCTAGAAATGTGAGCATGTACTTACCACTTCTGATTTGTAGTAAAACACCGTTCACAGTCTGCACAAAACCATTTATTGTTACTTTAGGCCTATAAATTACTCTTAACAACAACTTCTCAACGATAATTCACTTTAACCACAGCTTCGAGTCTGAGACGTCCGCACAGAACAACAGTTGCCACCAGAATGCCCACCCGCCGCACCATCCGCCATCTTTATTCGGAGTTGCCATTCTACCAACACTCCGATTTAATAAGTTATTAATTTTAAAAGTAAAATCGATTGCGTTTAAAAATCATGAACCTTACAGAACTGAGGAAAACTTTAGAAGAAAGATGTACGGAAGCCATCACAAAACAGATTCACCTTTATTGCAGCTGCCTATCGACATGGTTGAACAATTTCCCATTTCAGATTCATTGCATTTAATTCATTTGGGGATTATGAAAAGATTACTAACAGGATGGAGGGACGGAAATTTTGGCAACCTTAAAACTAAGTGGCGTGCACAAGATATCGAAAATGTAAATATATTTTTGAACCAGTGCAAACTTCCATCTGAAATTCACAGAGCAGTGAGAACTTTAGATTGTCTTGTGCACTGGAAAGCCAGTTAATTTGGAACCTTCTTACATTATCTGAGTATAATTATATTGCCAGATGTTATTAATCCGGATGTTTACCATAATTTTTTGGCACTGTTTTGCAGTATTACAATATGTTCTTCACAAAATTACAAACACCTGCTACCTCTTGCCAAAGAAATGTTAGACTAGTTTGTTGAAAACTATAAAAAATATTACGGAACAGATTATATCACCAGTAATGTTCACAATTTATTACATGTAGCTGATGAAGTGGAAAAGTTTGGAACATTGTCAACATTTAACGCATACCCTTTCGAGAATAAATTATATTTGATAAAAAATATGTTGAGGCAGGGAAACAAACCACTGTCTCAGATAGCTAAAAGATTATCTGAGCAAAATAAAAATTTTACACCTGAAGGAAAAAAAGCTTTTGCTCAACCTTTTTTAACCAAGCATAAAAATGTAACAGTGCTTCACTTTGAACACTTTGTATTATCAAGCAAGGTCAAAGATAAATATTTTATGTCATTAGCTGATGAAATCATTGAACTTAAATATATTACTGGCGAAAATAGGCATATATGTATACATGGCAAACAGATAACAGAAAAACAATTAGTATTTGAAAAGCCAATCAGGTCATCTTTTTTGAATATTTACAAAGCCTGGGAAAACTGCAAACTATCATCAGAAGTTGTTATATTTCACCCTACAGATGTAAAATGCAAATTAGTTTGTATTACTAAAAGTGGCTATCTGTACTTCTTACCTCTTTTACATACAGTCTGAAAATAAAACAAGTTATTCTTTTGGAAATCTAAATTTATTCAAAATACCTCCTGTACAGTACTACTTAGTAGAGTAATAAAAATAATAACATAATCAGTCGTAATAATCAAAGTACAAGGATAATTTCCAAAATTGTTTAAATAAAACTACATCTCAGTAGCGATCTACTTAAGATACTAATAAAATTATCATTTATAATATGTATTTATACCCAAAACAACGAATATGATAAAAAAATATTAGCTTCATACAGAACAAAAACGTAACATTGTAATAAGCTTCAATACAAAAAAACAAAACATTAAACAAATCAATACAAAAATAAACAAAACTTAATTAAAATTGCAATCAATCTTATTTTGTTTTTTTAGAAGAAACTAATGTGTGTGTGAATGTGCGCGCGCGTGTGTGTGTGTGTGTGTGTGTGTGTGTGTGTGTGTGTGTGTGTGTGTGTGTGTGTGTGTGCGTGCGTGCGTGTGTGTGTGTGTGTGTTCGTATTTTATTTTTCACTTTAGCAGCTAACGTTTTTCTGTATCACCTAATTTGATATTTTTTTTAAAGAGACGCTTTATTAGTTTTGCATTTTTCTTTTTCATGTTAATTTTTTTGCGGTTTCTATTAGATGATGTGTTCGGTTCCTTAATTTCATCTCTGTCATTTGTTTTTTCATCAGTATTTACTTTCTTTTGGAAGATTATATGTTCTTTAGGTTTATCAACGTCGTGCGGTTTTCTTTCTATACCCATGTTCCTTGTTCCAATTTCTTTATCCTCTTCTCCTTCTTCTTTCAAACCTATCACAACTTCCTCAAAATTTAATAGTTCATTTGGCTTTTTTTGTACCTTGTCTTCTTTTTCCATGTTAGTTTTGTTACTTTTTAAAATATTGTGATCTGTGTCCTCACTATCTGTACTATCTTCTTCTTCTGTGTCGTCCATTGTATTTTCTTCATCAGCGCTGTTATCTACCACTATCATATTTAGACCATTCTTTTCTTGTATAATTTTGTCACTTTTGATGTCTTTATTTTCTTCGTCAGTTTTGTCAGATGTATTTTCATCTTCTTCCGTTATTTTTTCATAATTCTTAGTTTCTAGCTTTAAAAGTTTTGTACGTTTTCTTGAAGTCGACGCTCTTTGATTTTTTGCCATTTTTCTCTTCTTCGAGTTTTTCAGAACGGTCTTGAAAAAAGCTTCGTTGTCTTTAATTGTATACGTTGCGTCCCAACAACGAATCATATCCCAAAAAAAACATAGGGTGTTTTTGAAACTTTTCCATGCAATTTTGACATCATCTCCTCTACTTCCACCGCTCCAAGTAAACTGACATAAAAATTCTCTCGAAAATAAAATGTCTGTTAATGTGTAGGCACAATCAATACCTTTTCCTCCGGAGCATATTACAGAAAAAGTGTTTTTTAATTTTTCTCTTGCGCTTTTGTCGTTTAATTGATTTTCAAATTCGTTTAATCGCTGCATGTTGTCTATAGGCTTAAAACCAAACACTGTGTTACTTGTTGTGTTACTGGCATCTCTCAATTCGGTCACATGTAAATTACTATTTGAATTACTAATTTGAAATACTGCATCTTCCAACTGTACAGAAAAATAAGAAAATTTCTGTAACATGGTGTTTTGCACCTTTTCAATGGTATTTAGTTTTTCCAAAATGTTTGTTTGGTTTGTTAAAAGTATATTTTGAATTGCCAAAGTTTGTTCCAAATTAGACACAGCTGCATTGATGTTGAATATTTTCATTCTGATTATCTGATACAATATGAAATTGGTAAACTTAATTTTCTACATTCGAAAATGGAGGTGGACCAGCTGGTGTTGGGCATGTTTCAACAAAATGTTTCTTGGATTTTGATACAGCGACTTCTTCATTTGGGGGACATATCTACAAATAAAAAAAGTAATTAAAATTAAGAAATACATAATTATAGTATTGTAAGGTAAAAATATAAAAAAAAAAACGAATTAGGTTTCTAATTATAGTAGTTAAGGCTGTCAGATGATATATCAGTCATATAAACTGACAGTCAAGTCGGTTTTCCTTTTTATATATTTAGATTAAGACGCGGAAATGATAGTCACAATAATTAAAACCTTATAGAGTGCACGAGTGTACCTTTGACCTGGGGTGCAATTGTCTAACTTTGATCATGACAGGCATCGAGGCACCAAAGTGTAATTTCAAGAAGACATTATCACTATAAGGATGTCATAAGTGTTATACCTATCACATACAAAGTTTGGCATTTGTCCCAAAGTTAGTTACCTACTTTGATACTTACAATTTCATCTGCGATAATATTTAAGTTTAGTTCCTGTAGAGGTTTTTTCTTCGGGACATTTGTCTCATCCTCTGTGTCTGAGTGTTTAAGCATTTCCGATAATATATATTCGGCAGTCTCGTACGATGGTATTTCACGTCTCTTAACAATGCATGAATCTTAATACCAGTCATTTTCTGGCGAAGAAAATTCATATTTCATGAGTTTGTTCATATTTTTCCGTGGCCATTTTAAAATATTTTGGTCTTCCCACTCAGATGGCACGATGAACAATCTGGTTTTATTGTTTTCGTTTGTCTGGACGATTTTAAACGGCATTCTGAAAATATTAAACACAGGATAATCTTCAAAAATATGTGAAATAGGAAGGTACCTACTATCTATTTTTTGATAAGAACGTCAAATTTATAGTCATGACTAAATGTACAGTTTAGAGCAGCTCACGTTTTACAGTTGAAGTGCGATTAACCCTCTTACGTGTTCAGAATAAGAACGCGTAAAGTCTAGTGTCAAGCTTGATGTGTTGTTGAGTGTACACAATAGATTAACTATAAATTATTAACAAAAGGCATAAAATAACTAAAAATAAATCTCATATAATACGGCTGAACCAATTTTGATAAAACTTGTCTAATAACCATTAATTAAACTTAATGGTTACGAAAAACTTGTAACGTATGTTATCATACCTACGCATAAAAACTAATTTGAAACTTGTTAATAAACATTACGTTAAATGACGTCTTCGAGTCCGGCCGTAAAAACTATTTCGCTTTATCTTCTTTCAAACAAAAAAAACATCAAGATCCGTCCATCCATTTTGGGGTTATAATGACCCAGACAGATACTCACACACACAGAGAAAAAGAAATACCTGTCAAACTTCTAATACCCGTCATTATTGCGTCAGCGGCGGTTAAAAAGAGATAATTTAAGCTTCTTTATAATTATCTACTATAAGCTTCTTAATAAGAGAGAACTACCTTAAATACAGTAACAGCCTATTTTATTACCCACTGCAGGGCACAGGCACAGTAAAGGCCAATCCATCATTGAAATCAAGTTACCGTTGCAATGATAGGAGGTTTGATCACCACGATCACAAACCCTAGCTATGTTAAATAAATCTGAAAACACATTTTTTTCCCTCGACCTGGAAATTAAACCTAGGACCTCTTGATAAAAGGCGCGGTACCTAAACCACTAGGGAGTAGAATGACATTCTGTTACAACAATTTAATTCACACGAAGAATACGTATTAAATTTTACTTACTTTGAATTTCGTTTGGCAACGACAACGCTACCGCCACCGCTACGCTAGGATATTTCAGGTGCAGGAAAACGGCACTTCTATGCCACGAGACTAAGCAGACGTGAGTGGGTGGGACAAGACCGACCGATCGAATGAGCGATCAGCGGCGCGCGAGCCGAGCGCATCACACAAGAGGCGGGGAGGGGGACCCAGCGGCGCAGTGACGGGGCGCGGCGATGTCTTGATTTTTGTCTGTATGTAGGTATGTGTGTATGTATGTATGTTTGATCCACAGGGACTTGAAATCGGCTGAATTAATTTTGATGCTCATACTATAATTTGAACATGTAAATTCCAGTGCACAACCTAAGCTATGTTTCATCTCAATATGATAGGTGTACATCCAGAGATACAGGTTAACCTCTCTTCACCGTACGACATAGTATAGTACAAATGAGAGGTCACGATTACTGGACGGCCAGCCAGTACCAGCATATCACTTCCCAGCATTGAATAAATGCAAAGAAAAACAAAGCCACAGAGACACCCTAAGGTACCTAAAATTTCAAAAACTACGTTTTGTGTACTCCACTTACCAAAACAAAGGCCTAAGGGTATATTTAATTTATTAAAATCAATACATAGATAGAATTCGACCTTCGAGTTCGAGTTTTATTATATTGTAAAGATTAATTATCAAAAATGGGTTTTTTCATAACAACAATAGAACCCTAAAATATATTCAGATTATTGGTTCACATAAGACCTTTATGCAAGCGAAATTTATAAACTTGTCGCCTTTTCTGTCTTAAAACCATATTGTAGAACTACAAATGGCTTATAAGTGCTAACTTTCACTCCTTCATAACTATACCAGAGATAACGGAGTTAACAGGAACCTTAAGTGATTATAAATAGACGCCATTAAAATTAACGTTAACCTATAAACAAATCTAGGGACAAATACAAGTTTATTAACATTACAGCATTACTTATGAAGTCAAATTACTCTAACTCTTCTTTTACAAACCTTTAGACACTCCAGAGACTGTTATTTACGGATTTTTACAAAAAAAAAAGAAAAAACCTTATTTTTCTCTATAGAATATTTATCAAAGGTAGTTCATTTCACTGGCGCATCCAAATTTTGTTAAAAACTACTATACATTTTAACAGAAAACTGAACAGCGCAGTAGGATTTAGCAATTATTATACAAGCAATCCAAAACATAATATTCACCTACCTTTATTCACTAAAGTTGCCCATCTGTTGAACACTAAATATTCTGTTGCTGATAGTGCTTACAAATACACAGTTTATATGAATAATATTAACAGTTAGCACTTTGAGTATTATGCACTGCAACCGTAAACTTCATCGTTATATTCTTAAGATATATATTGTATCTCGCTAGCACTAATGTTCCACCAAAAAAGGTATCAGAGTGATTTTTACAACGTATGTACTACTTTAGGTTGCGGTTGTAACCTTTGAATAGCCCATTATACAATGAAAGTGGTAATAATAGCTCCAATAGAACTATTGTACCACAAAAAAAGTTATCACAGTGATTTTTACAACGTATGTACCACTTTAGCTTTTGGTTTTAACCTTTCAATCGCCTACTACACACTCAATGTAATAATAATGGCTCCAATAGCACTATTTTACCTCTGTATTATCACTCATAGTCCCGTTTTATCACCTTTTTATCAACCTAAATTCTAAAATCGTGGGCCCAAATTAGGTTCATAAAAGAGTTATAGCACGCTATAACACCAATTGTTAGTGCCTTTATAGCAACTTTGGGAATTTAAATTCTCGTATATAGCTCATTTAGCACTTATTCTTATTACCACAATTTTAGTTGGGTTTTTCACGGATGATTTAGTTCTGAAAAAAAAAACATTTGGAATTAAATATTTTGAGCAGTTTTAGTAATTTTAGTTTGAATAAGAGATTAAATGAAAAAACATCATTCTGCGAACATAAACTCGTAAATTATAAAACTCCAACCGGAACACAATAGCAGAAATTCTAAGTACGAGTAAGTTTATCGTTGTTCGCATAAATTTATAAATATTTGTTTTAAAACAGAAGTGACTCCCGCGCATTTAGAATAGATAGGTACGAGTACATTACAACGCAAAGTAAATACCTTAATCGACATAAAAGTGATAAAAAAACTTACGGTTTATTAACTGATTCGTCTTCAGACTCGTAGACTAAATTTTTGGCTGCTTTTCGATGTCTCGGTTTCAACCTGCCAACAAACAATCAAATTAGTTTAAAACGGTAGACATTTTCACTTGTTTCAAACAAAACTAAATCAATTTATTACTGGAATGTTACTTTGTGTATGAAATCTCACTTTTCACACTAAATATTATTACTTAAACAGTTTCAATTGTTTTAGTTCGAACGCGTGATAAAAAAAATATTACTTTAAACATAAACTGTTAAAATGATAAAACTCCTACCGGAATACAAAAGCAGAATTTCTAAGTATGTCTGTGCTCGCATATATTGTTTCAAAACAGAAGTGACTCCCGCGCATTTAAAGTAGATAGGTACTAGTGGTTTGCTCCGGAGCGGAATCTCTGGAACCGGAGAAATTCACCGGTGATTGGGCGATCTCCGCAGAATCTCCGGAGATCTCCGGAGAATTTTGTTGTATAATTTTAAATTTAGCCTCTATTCAGTTAAGGATCGTTAATATTGTGTAATTTGAAGCTTTTCATGAAATATATAACTTACATAAATGTATTTATGGGATTGGACAAAAAAAAAGCAGTCAATAAACGAAAATAGTCTTTATTGAATGAAAACTATGATTTTAAAAGGGGAATTACAAGCAAAAAGTGGGTTGTGATGTGATTAATCAATTTCAGCAATTAAAATTCTATCCGTGCGACTAAATAACTAACTAAAAATCGTAGAAATCTTTAAAAAGAAGAACAAATAAAATCAAGAAAAAAATGATTAGAAATAATATAGAGATGCCTGACTACGGGAGTATCAAATAAAACTAAAAACTGTTTAAATGATTTTCATTTATTACCTAATTACTGTCTCTGAGTACCTACAGTTTACAAAATACCCGTATTCGATGATCTTCTAGATGAGTGATCTAGAATCAGGTGTCCGGCGATCGACTTATTCACGGTCGGGCCCGGTCACCTCTGCTAAACACCGATACTGAAGGTCCTTCAGAAACTCTTTAACTCCGTCTTGCTCGAGGGAATAACGCCGGAGGCATGGAACAGAGAAAGTTATCTCCTTTCTTCAAGAAAGGAGATAACAACTTGCTGAAGAATTACAGACCCATCTCGCTTCTGAGCCATGTTTACAAGTTGTTTTCGAGGGTCATCACGAATTGTCTTGCACGTAGGTTCGATGATTTCCAGCCTCCCGAACAAGCAGGTTTCCGAAAAGGCTTTAGCACCATAGACCACATCCATACGCTGCGAAAAATTATACAGAAGACCGAAGAGTATAACTTGCCACTATGCTTGGCGTTTGTGGATTATGAGAAGGCCTTCAATTCGATCGAGACTTGGGCAGTGCTACAGTCTCTCCAGCGGTGCCATATTGACTATCGGTACATCGAGGTAATTAAATGTTTATATAAAAACGCCACCATGACGGTCCGAATACAGGAACAGAGCACGAAAGCTAATCCTCTGCAGCGAGGCGTAAGGCAGGGAGACGTTATTTCTCTGACACTGTTCACCGCCGCATTGGAAGATGCTTTTAAACTCGTGGAATGGGAAGGATTCGGTATCAACATTAATGGCGAATACATTACTCACCTTCGTTTTGCCGACGATATTGTGGTCATGGCAGAATCGCTGGACGACCTCGGTACAATGCTCGATGGCCTTAATAGAGTTTCACAACATGTAGGTCTTCAGATAAACATAGACAAAACAAAGATTATGTCAAATGCCCATGTTGCGCCCTATCCAGTACCAGTTGGGAGCTCTATCCTCAAATTTTTTTACAAATATGTTTACCTGGGGACTGGGACAAGTGATCCAGTTGGGTAGGTCCAATTTTGAGAAGGAGGTCAATCGACGAATCCAACGGTTATTAATAAATTAATATTTCTATTAATCGTCTCTATAAGCCGAAAGAACCGGAGATAAACCGGTTTTTCTCCGGAGATTTCTCCGATTACTTTCACCGGTGATTCACCGGAGATTCTCCGGAGATCTATGCTCCGGTGAAAACCTCTAATAGGTACTCTGTTCTGTTCTCGCGTGTGGTACCGTCGAGACCCGCTGGCATTATATAATGCCATGGCTCCCGCAGTCGATTTTAACTCTGATTGTTAAAGCATTAAAGCTCTGTTTGGCCTGAAACTTTTTTAGTAGAATGAATGATAAATTCTCCGTTCATTGAAACCAAAAACAAATAGACGTTCACGGAAGAAAAAAAAGACAAAAATTGGTGAACTTTTGACTTAGTGTTTAGCGGTCACGTGACACGTGATGACGTGTGGTAAAAAGTGAATTTTAAAAGTATTTTAGTGTAAAAAGGTTAGTTTTTTGCCATAATATCTATTGTTGTTAGTTTTAAAGTTATAATAAGTGTTAACAATAGTATTTCATTGTAATTTGAGCGTGTAACTTGATGTGAATTGAAGTGAAGTACTTTTAGGCGCGCGAGCGAACAATGGCAGTTTTATTGGCCGATAAGAAATAATGTAAACATCATAAAACACCGGGATCAGCATAAGTGGTTACTTTGTTTGAATAGCTTCTCAGAATTGTAACTGTGAACGTCGTGAGTGTAAACATCTGGCCGCATGAACAATAACAAAGCGATGAGAGTCGAGCGCAGAAAAAAAAAGGTAGGTGTCAAGCCGGCTCCACACGCTTGGCAAACAGCTACAAACAGCAAACAGCAAACAACAAACACAAGCATGTGGATAGCTGTTTGTGAATGTCTGCCTGTTTGTGTTTGTGTTCGCCACTGTTCGGCATCGGTGTCGGTTTTTGAGCGAAGATCAAAGGATGTTCGGCAAACGGGTTTGTTAAGCATCCAGACGCTTGGCAGCAATCAGTATTGCGCACGAGCTTGCAGGCGGCGGACGTAGTTGCTGGTAATACGAAAAAATACGAAAAAATGTCTGATTGGCCTGAGGACATAATTTTAACATTCTTAGAGGCATATCAAAATGAACCGTGTATATGGAACCCAACAGACGAACATCATAAAAATAGAAATAAGGTGAACGATGCGTGGACACGCCTCAGTGTGATTATGAAAAAAAGCGTAAAAGAATTAAAAAATAAAAAAGAAATACTAATGGCTACTTTCCGAAGACACTTAAAGAGAAAACAGGACTCCATTCGGTCTGGTGCAGGTAAATTTAAACTTTTGCTGCATAGTTATTGCAAGTTTACCCTCGTTTTGCCGAAAAACGTTTGATATAGGTAATATCACTTTACAAAGTTCAATTAATCTAAAATCATTTGCCAAATTTATTCGGTTGGTTGGTCTAATATTTATTTATTCCTAAATTGTTTGACATAAATGTTCATTTAATCTAATTTCATTGGAACGAATTTTTATTTTGCTTTTAACTCTGTTAATTTTTTAAAAAAATGTTTGGCCTACTAATAGCTTGACCTAATGTTCGTTAAATATATATTTTACACCACTACAGTACAGATATTACTATTAATACGTATTATGTTATGTTTGGTATATTTTTGACAATAACAACAATTAATAGCTTAGCTAGTTTTAGTTTGTTTAAAAGCTTTTTTTTTAATTTACATAGTTAAATTTACATATATTCATTGAAATAGATTGGGTAAGGTTAGGTTTAGGGTGTCCGGAACCGGAACTCGGAATTCCGGTACTTTTTCTTTAAAGAACCGGGATTTTCGGTTCTTAGTAGTTGTTGTTAATGAGGGTAAGTGTTATTGAAAACGCAGTATTTATTTAGTTGAACTGATCATTATAGAAACAAGAAGTGTGTAAAACAATTATTATAGGTATGAAATAAGATTAAATAGAAAAAAAAAAACATCAGACGACTATTAGGTCAAGTGATGATTCTGCCACCTGAATATTAGCTTAAACGTTGTTATATTAAACAAAGGCTCTATGAAATAAAAATATGTGAATCAAAATGAGGCCAAACGACGTATTTTTATTGATTATTCTATTAATTACTTTCAAGGTATAAACGTTTTTCAGCAAACAAGGGTGAATCCTTATTCAAATACTACCTTGTTACGCTCATGCTACTGATTTTATAACACATTAATTATATTTTTTTCAGGAGCTGATGATGTTTATACTCCCATTTGGTTTGCCTATAATTTAATGGAAACCTTTTTAGTACCAGTGTATACCAGCACAAAACAAATAAATACAGAGGTGGTAAGTAAAAGACACAATTTTCATCAAGGTTTATTTATTCTTAATTCACACTGGTACTCACTTATATTATTATATATTTGTTTATGAATAAACCAATAGAATAGACTTAACTTAATATTTTCAATGACATAGATCATTGTAATACATTGTACTACAAATACTACAATGCAACCTATTCCACTTTTCATATTTGCCTTTCTGTCATTAATATTCTATCTTGATATTCTACAAAAATATGAAGTAAATTCTTCTCTTATCTCTTTGGCATGCGTGGGTGACCTACGGGGTATGTTTGGCATATTCTGAATTGCACTATATTCAGTTTCGTTTCTTCGCCAAGATCCAGATGTTATTATATTGCCATTACTATCTATTACATCAAACGTTCCTGGGGGAGTATAACTTTCTGGAGATTTTTTCCTGAGGTAGTTATGTATTAGTACACAGGTCATACACAGGTCATTGTAATTTCTGATACAGTATTAGGGTCTAAATTGATTGGGCGCCGGAAAATTCTAAACACTGAAGTTAAAATACCAAACGTGTTTTCTACTACTACTCGAGCTTTAGATAAACTTTGATTGAATATCCTTTTTGGTGAGCCAACATTATGGTTTCCTGGGTAGGGTTTCATAACATGCTGGCTTAGTGCAAAAGCACCATCTCCTATAAAAACGTAAGGTACATTAATTTCTGATCCAGGAAGTGGGCATGGTGTGGGAAAATCAATTTCGTTTCCACTAATTTTTTGACATAGTAATGAATTATTAAAAACACCACCATCACTTATTCTCCCCTGGCATCCTATATCTGCATATATAAATTTGTAATTAGCATCAACCAATGCCAAAAGAACAATGCTAAACGTTTTCTTATAGTTGAAATATTCAGTTCCGCTATGAGGCGGGCTTTCTATTAGAATGTGTTTGCCGTCTATAGAACCGAGACAATGAGGGAATTTCCTGCTATAGCCCCTTTCTATATTCATCCAAGCATCTGCTGTTGATGGCATCTGAAATGAAAATACACAATGTATGTGAGATATAAAAAAATCAAATTAAAACAAAGTTTTACCTATTTGTCCTTAACAGAAATCATCCCAAGAAATACCAGACGAAACTGCAGTGGTGGAAGAAGAAGAAGAAGAAGAAAGTAATGATTTAGGGTTGCCATCAACTTCTTCCCACAGGCCAAAAGCTATCACTTCTCGGCGTCGTCCCGCCACCGATTTAGCGGAGAGGCAGATGTCATCAGCTTTTGGGAAGTTAACGAGTGCCTTAACTCAGAGACAGAATGAACGTCCACCGCCACCAAAAGAAGACGATGACTGTGACCTTTTTTCAAAGCTATTGGCAAAAAAACTGCGAGAACTTCCTTCTGACGAACGCAAATTATTTATGTATGATATAGACACTTTATTTATTAATAGAATCAAAGAGAAGTTAATTACGCGCCAAACTCCTTCACCTCATCACTACTCAGTTCCTTGCCAGGCATATTCCGCCGAAAATTTTTTACCTGCTTCACCTATTTCAAACCAACCATCCACCTCTCAAACTTTTTATTCCGAACCTTTGCACAATACATCAACCGTTCCAAACCGGCCATCAACCTCCCAAACATCATACTCCGAACCTCTGCTAAATATATCACACATTCCAAGCCGGCCATCAACCTCCCAAACATCATATTCCGAACCTTTGCCCAGTACATCACCCATTCCAAATCAACCTTCCACTTCCCAAAGCAACAATCAAACCTATTATATAACCCAACCAAACTTGTCAGGTTCTGGTACTCCCACCATTCACATTATATCGAACGAAATATTCGAACCTCCCACAACAAGGCAAAATATTATAAATGAAGCGTTTCTCAAAGTATATGAAGATTTCGAGTCTAATGAAAAATGATTTTGTAGGAACTATTTGTTGATTTAATTGATACTATTGTGTTATTGTTAATTACTAGATTTTATTACATTTTAATTTGATCTCATAATAATGTTTTATTTTTAATAATAATATCTGATCCTACAAATTCTGTAAATACCAACTTTTGATTAATTTTACTACCTATGTATATTTAGTAATAAAAATAAACTTTACCTAAACTTCATTCTTTAGAATTTCGCTAAGAGCTTTGCAGACTTCAGGTATAATCTTTGATATTATTTGGGGAGACACTTTGAATAAATAGTGTAAACTTTTATAACTGTCACCAGATGCAATAAATCTTAATGTTATTGCTAGACGATATTTAGCTGGTATGGAATATCTAAAGTCTGTATCTTGCTTAGAAATCATAGGAGAAATTTTGTCTAGCAAATATTCAAAATCTGCAAAACTCATACGGCAGAAGTTATGGAACTCTCCAGATGGTTCATAAAGAAGCTCATTAAATTTTTCTCTTATAAATTGTCTAGAACAAAAAATAATAATTAGGTAAGAACTTAGGCTCTAGTAAATTGTTTGTTCCTATTTTTTGTTATACTACTGTTTTTTATTCATAATAATCACTCTTCATATTTTTTTTCTCATACCTATCTCTTTCCTATCTGTTGCCATCTCCTTATTCAATCAATACTTAAAACTATTTACAATAATCAACATATAATCAAACATAATCAATTACAAAACAATAATCAAACTTAACACTATAAAAATCAACTATACAAGGCACAAAGTAAATACAAGTAAAACATAATCAAGTAATAAACAAACATAAATAATTAAATCTGAGAAAACTAAACGTCCGGAACAAACACTATGAACCATAGAAATCAAGTGTTTTGCTTAGTCTTTAAATATCCTTGCAAAAACAGATCACCTATTTTCGAAATAAAGAAAAAACGGTATTTTGTCCTTAAATAAAGGCATCAAAATACCGAAAAATATCATCGGTATACCGGTATTTCGGTAAACCGGTATCCATGCCCTATTTGTGTGGTAGTCGTGTCGTGACTCTGAGACGATTTAAACTTAGACATTGTAAACGATTAGATTTAACGACTATAATTATATTTTAAAATTAGGATTGAACTTAAGATATTTTATAGCCAGTTTCATTTAAACTTATGATTAGGAATTAATAAAAACGCAAATTAGTATAAACAAGTTGTATTACTGTACTATACTTAGTGACATTATGAATGTCGACCATTAGTATTTAAAAAAATATGAACAGTGATCATTATGATGTAAAATGGTATAAGAAATATTTTCGGACTTCAGATAATGGGACTTAAATGTTATGTAAAAAAAGGCGCATCCAAAACTAAATAAATGACAATTTTGTACTAAAACAATGGTAGTTTAGTTAATACCTTGTTCGATTTCTGTGAATATTGATCATCCACCATCGTCTTCGTTTTCTTCTTTTACGTTTCATTTCATTTTGTTTTATTTTAAAATAAAAATACGATAACCCAAAAGTAATCGCTGCGACAAGCTCAACGTCCGCCATGTTTGCAATTCTGAAATACACTGGCCTGTTCGGCGAGCATGAGGACGCCTGTTTGTGTTCGGTGTTTCTGATCAGTGTTTGCCACTCTGTTTGCCGATCGAGGTGTTTGCGACAAACAGCAAGCATGTGGAGCCGGCTTCAAGTGGCACGGGCGTAACGTCTCGGGGCCGCGCGCGGGGGGCCGGTTTCGAAGGGGTTAAAACCCCGAGTAGGTAAATAATACCTCAATCGACATAAAAATAAATAAAAACTTACGGTTTATTTACTGATGATTCGTCTTCAGACTCGTAGACAATTTTTTTTGCTGCTTTTCGAGGTCTCTGGTTCGACCTATCAACAAATAATTAAATTAGTTTGGTAATCATTTTACTTGTTTCAAACAAAACTAAATCGATATTATTACTGGAATGTTACTTTGTATATGAAATCTCACCTTTTACAAGATTTTTCCTCTTCAGAATCTATGTCTTCGCGTTTATTTCCGTACCGCTTCGCAGCTGCTTTTGTATCGCAATAATACTCAATGTTCGACCTGTAATATAAACAGATAATAGTTATAAGACGAACTTATTATGATGTAGGTAGGTACTACATGTATTCAACATACAATAACGTTAAACAGGTGACAAAAATAACAAAGGTAGGCACTGTAAAGTTTCATATACCTATGCATGAAACATATTTATACAAATCTAGTCTCTAATTCTCATTAAATATCGGTACAACAAAAAAAGTGAAAAAAAACTTACGAACATTATTTCGTTGCTGTAGATTGTTCCTGAAGCTGAAGAATACCTTGAAGGTTGATGAGCACTATTGGGCAGTACTGAAGAATTTAAATTGTATCGATTTAGACCTCTTAATTTATCCAAAAATAATGCAAGATCAGCAATAGAGGTAGTCAACATTTTTTCCTTTTGTACCGATTAGTAAACGAGTAAAATATAACGCATAGTTACAAAATTAACCTCCAAAAATAAGGTTCACGATCACTGGCCTAATATTTTGTAGAATCAGCGATTACAAAATGTTTCACATTAAAATTTGTGAAGAACAAAAGTTTCGATTTACCACAGACGTCCGCATAATTGCTGTACAGTCAACGTAAAAATTATATGATGATTTTTTTTTCTTTTCATATTATGATATTTTTCTAGTTACCTACATAATGTATATTATTTCTTAAATATTCTATGTAAAGGTACATGCGATCATTTTAACCGATTGCGTGAGGAGCTATGATTTTAATATTTTTTTTGCATTATTTCATGTTGTTTATTGGTTGTTTAAAGAAACGATAACGTTTAACATTATTCTTACAATATCATAAAACAAAGTCCTCCGCCGCGCTCGTATATTCGCGTTAAACCCAAAAACTACACCATAGGTTTTCATCTTATGTTAACCAATAGATAATAGATAGATAGATTCATGAGGAAGGTTAAGATAAACATACCTCTGATGCTGCCGGGTGGGTATCTAATGATTTTATATTATAGAGTCAATTATTAAAATGTTTGCTCATTAGCAAAATTAAAGTATAGTGTTTCAACATTTGTTAAGTAATTTTTACTACTGACGTTACTTACATGCTCAAAACTGTGGTTTCAGCAGTGACATTATACTAGCATTATAACTTATAAGATTAGGGTTCCTTAACATTTCAAACTATTTTACCGCCTTAGTTAAATTGCAGAGAGAGTATTTAAAAACATTATTATACACTTGAATTAATTATTTAAACATTTAGTTCGATTCCCGGTCGGGACAATGTGGTAAACGAACTGTTTTATATTGTCTCGGGTCAGGCTGTTATGGTACCATCGTTGTTTCTGATTTCTACTCACCACAGGATCAGAGCAATGTATGTGCAACACCACATATTCCACATTTATTTTTATTTTATCCGTCGATAAAAATTACTACATTACCTATGTTATGTAAAGTGACGCAAAAAACTTAACATAAATAAATGTATATCTTTGGTCTTATATAAAATATATTTGAGATGAGAAGCTCTCCTTTTTAGTTGGTTAAAAATCAATATCTTATAGTAAATTATAGTAATAGACAATATTTTCATGAAATACTCCTTTTTAAGTATGATGCGATTTATAATTACAAAAACATGTTAATATAATAGTTCAGATAGTAAATCGAAAGGTTGGTAACGATTAATTCTAATTATGCTTACATGCGGAACCTTTTTTGTAAATACTGTAACTTAAATTGACTATTGTATGACCTGATTCGCTACTCGAGTCATTGCTGAAGTGTACGCCATAGTCTCTGGACTGCCGTGTGAAGGTTTGATTTTAGGTGCTAACATTTACGAGTAGTTAACTATTAAGACGAACAGTTCACCTTGATTACTTTTCTAAGCGAAGTAAAGATTTATTGGTACGACCAAACGGGCTAGAGTCGCTGTGCGATTCTAGGTGCCAATAAAGTTTTAAAAATAATTTAAAAGTGTTTATTGGTACGACCAAACGGGCTAGAGCCACTGTGCGGTTCTAGGTGCCAGTAAAATTTTGAAAATAATTATAAAGTAGGTATTTATTGGTACGACCAAACGGGCTAGAGTCGCTGTGCGATTCTAGGTGCCAATAAAGTTTTGAAAATAATTTAAAAGTATTTATTGGTACGACCAAACGGGCTAGAGCCACTGTGCGGTTCTAGGTGCCAGTAAAATTTTGAAAATAATTATAAAGTAGGTATTTATTGGTACGACCAAACGGGCTAGAGTCGCTGTGCGATTCTACGTGCCAATAAAATTTTGAAAATAATTTAAAAGTGTTTATTGGTACGACCAAACGGGCTAGAGCCACTGTGCGGTTCTAGGTGCCAGTAAAATTTTGAAAATAATTATAAAGTAGGTATTTATTAGTACGACCAAACGGGCTAGAGTCGCTGTGCGATTCTAGGTGCCACTAAATTCTTGAAACAATTAGAAAGTTCATCATAGTGGGCTTAGTAAATCTGAAAGTTGTCAAGTGTTAGTACGATCAATCGGGCTAAAATTATTACCTTGAGCAAACGGCCGCTGGCATAAAGAGAGCATTGGTGTTATTTTAGTGTTTAAGTGTACGTTGCGTGGTGACTAGACTCAAAGGATTGGTTTAAGGTATGTACCTATAGTGGAATGTAGAAATATCATAACTGCATAACCAAAGGGGGCCTTAAATTCACTTTGGAGTCATTTCATTTATGCATGATCCACGAATGATCAAACAAAAATATATGGTGCGTTCTGAATCGTAAAACAGGTTCTAGATTTCAATTCACTTTTTGTTTGGTTATAATTGTTCGCTCTAATTAACTTTTTTCGAATGAGCGGACGCAGGAAGCGAATGAGAAGAAAGTGAATTAGAACGAACAATTATAACCTACTGACAACGTTGATCTCCTTACATTAAAACAAGACTTACACAAACTCAACGTCCCTAAAAATATATCCAATTTCATTTTTAACCTCTACACAGACAGATCTATCCAATTGCGAGTTCCAGGTGTTAATATTACTCGTAATCTCTACAAAGGAATGCCACAGGGATCTGTTCTTAGTCCCCTTTTGTACGACATTTACACAAGAGAATTGGAAAACTCAGTATCATCCACGTGTTCAATTTTGCAGTATGCGGATGATGTTTTGCTTTATAATATCAACGACTCTATAGAAGCATCTTCCTATGTTCTGGGAAACTCGTTATGTGAGCTGTCTGAGTGGTTATGTGACCGTAACCTTTCACTATCCACCTCCAAGAGTACTGTTGTCGTCTTTTCTAGAAAAAGAAGTATTCCAGAAATTAGAATAAAAGTCAACGGCACCTTAATTCCCGTAGCTGATGAAATAATATTTTTGGCATGTTAGTTATATTGTTAATAAATGTGAAAAGAATTTAAATATCATGCGAGCTCTTGCAGGAGTTTGGTGGGGTGCTCACCCTTTTACATTAAAACTAGTATATAATGCCTTAATTAGGAGTCTTTTAGATTATGGCTCATTTGCGATCGGTATGGCTAACAAGACAGCCCTTAAAAAATTGGATTTGGTTCAATATAGAAGCCTCAGAATAATTTTAGGTGCGATGCGTAGCACTCCGGTTAATGCTTTGCAAGTTGAAAGTGCAGATCCTCCGTTACATTTGAGACGCCATCACAGTGGGTCGAAACTGCTATTTGAGGGACATTTGGCATTTTTTATCTTATTGATGTTTTTTATTTTATCAATCGATAGATTTTCTTAGTCTAATAAATAAATTTCAAATACATTTTTGTGTAAAATTAACCGTTTCACGCGGAAAAAATATTTTTGTTTTCTTTTGTATGAAACGAGAAATTCAATGTGCTCTTGCAGCCAATTCTCAACTTTGCCCGCCTCAAAACCACTTTAGTGTCAATGTTTAACTTATTGACTACAATCCTACATGATTACCGCGCGCCCAAACTTGCCCGTTCGCCTGGTATATGGATCACCATACTTTATAAAAATGATTTTTTTGTTAAGTTATTTCAACACATTTATCATTTCAAAAATCTTCAAACATCAAATTCTTACATTGTTGACGTGTTTTGGAACATAATAGGTATTGTTTTAGCCATAAAATAAAATTCCAGGAATTAATATAAGTACCGGTCTTGTTGCTGTGAAGTCTTTTGTTATTAAATAGTATTACACACGTTTCTATAACAATATTTACCTTATCAGTCCGCACTCAGCAGATCTTGATTCCGAAAAATTGCTAATGACTTTCTATTAAAATAATGCTTATCTACTATTGTTAAAAGCCGTTCTACAATGTGTGAGGCGCTTGTATTGTTATCACATCCTTAAGACGAAAATAAATTAACGTTTGCTAATATTGAATTGAAAAAAAGAACTATTCTGGTTATTGGGTCAGGTAAAAAGTAAATTTGTTATTTTTAAATATTCATTCTAAGTAATAAAAGCTCTCATTTTTCCGATTACCTAAAGAGTAGGGGATGGAAATCATGCTTTGGTCTTCTTATAAATAGAGTTGTTGCCAAAATAGGTCATTCAGCTACGCTTCGAACCCAGTCATTACTTACATTATACATACTTACTTGTTATTATAATGGAAAGTTTAGTAAATAATATTGATTCTTAGAGAACATGTAGGAAAGCAACTTTGTGCATATTTAAAACAGACGCTGAATCGAAACTGGACAGAAGAGTCAAGTGCATCTCTTTTACTGTTCTGTCAAAAAAATTGTAGTAGAGTCAGTGATAAATGGGCAAGATCTAAGCAAACCCTAGCCAATTTTGTGAAAAAAAAAATTGGAGATTGCTTAAAAAGTGCCACCAACTGGCCATCTAATATACCGTGTGTTTCTGAAACCGAACATCTCCAATTTTGGATATCGTTTGAATTTCAAAAAGTGGTCATCTAGAGGCAAAGACAAGGTGAAGATAGCACAAATGAAAACTACAAATCCAAAAAGCCTTCAAAGATGAGAGCGGATTGCTTATCGATGTTGTCAAACAAGGAGCAGGCACTACCAACGATGGAAATACGGCAAGACGTTTCTTCAGCGATTACAAGACATTAGCTCGCATAACAGGCATTAAGATCTCATAGAAAGGTTCCAGATTATTTATACCAAACAGTGGCATCTGGAGAACGTGTTAATGCTTATAAACACTTTCACAGTTTTGTAGAGAAACAGCAACTTTATACGTCCAATTATATCCGTGGTATTCATAAGTTGCTTGTACATGGTACGGATATAATTGAACACTTTGGGTTAATACCAATCGGCAAACTATCGGAAGAGGCATCAGATCAGAAGCTCGAAATAAGGATTTCCGAAAGTTTTGAGAGCACCATTCCAGAAAAGTAAGTAGGACAGCTACAAATGAAGATATTTTACATCATTTTCTTTTATCTGCTGATCCAAAACTTACTTTTCTTAAACCACGAATGGCAAAACAACGGAAAACTACACTTTCTCCGAAAGCAGTCAAGCTTTTGATGCCTCAACCTAGTGAATCAGAGTTAGAGTTTATAGATGTAGATAAGTTACAAGATAGCGATAGTGATTAAGTACATTTGTTGATATTATTATAGATTTAAGAATATTATGTGTTAATTATAATATTATAAGCTTTATGTTTTATTTTTATATTGAGTTAAAAAGTTGTAAATAATAATTATAAAAGAATAAGAGTGTAAATAGCTGTTATGTAAAATTTCCTAATGTTTATCGCTAATAGAAAATGACAAACATACTAAAATGTGTTTACTTCTCTATACCTTTTTTTACAAAATTTATAATATGAGTATGTATCAAACGGGCAAGTTTGGGCGCGCGCTAATTATGTAGGATTGTAGTCAATAAGTTAAACATTGATACTAAAGTGGGTTTGAGGCGGGAAAAGTTGAGAATTGGCTGCAAGAGCACATTGAATTTCTCGTTCCATACAAAATTAAACAAAAATATTTTTTTCCCGTGAAACGATAAGTTTTACACAAAAATGTATTTGGCATTTATTTATGAGACTAAGAAAATCTATCGATTGGTAAAATAAAAAACAAACAATTAGATAAAAAATACCGAATGTCCCTCAAATAGCCGTTTCGACCCACTGTGGCAATACCTTTCTGATAGATATCTTTTAAAACTGTATCAATCGGCTAATTATCCTCTGGTACATAAACTTAGCTTACTTAATGATGCAATAACTGTTACCAATAATTTCTGGCGTTACAAAGCAATCCCCAACTTAATAAATAGTTACAGGAAAATTATTGAACTTGACTGTCAAATAATTAAATTTCCATGTCATCCACTGTTCCACTTTGATTATCAAGTCTTAATTTTTACGCCTTATATTTTGCTATCTATAGGTATAAACAAAGATACACGTAATCCAAATCAAAAATTCTTAGAATATATTCAGAAGTATGCTTCGAATTCAGAATTATTTTTCACAGATGCTTCTAAAACTCTTTCAGATCAAGTTATTCCTGATTTAGGTAATTCCGTAGGTTCCGCCTTCTTACAACAGTCTTCGGGGTATTTCAAACTCTTTAAATATCCGCACTTTACTTCTAACTTCTGTGGCGAAGGTTTGGCCATCTTGGAGTGTATAAATTATATAATAAGTTGTAAAATTAGCCACTCCCTCATATTGACAGATTCTTTAAGTTTTTTGCAATCTCTTCTTGCGAATCCTTTTAAAAACATCACATTTAGCTCCTTATCACTGTTAGTCAAAAGTAAGTTGATGGAATGTAATTTAAATAGTCTACACATTAAACTGGCCTGGATACCTGGGCACTCAGGTATTCAGGCTGACGAACAGGTAGACAACTTGGCAAAGTTGGCTGCTAGACAGGGTAGCGATAGCTGTAAAAAAGTATATTGCCAAGATTTAGAAATTATTCCCCAAAGGATACTCAATCAAGATTGGAATCAGAATTGGCAGATTTCCAGTCAGTCCAAGGGCAAATTTTATCATGATTTTCATATAACAGTAAAACCCTGGTTTGCTAAACTGCGTTTTGACAAACAAATTACTTCAACTATTTCCCGCCTACGTTTTGGACATTGTTCTTCTCCCTCTCATTTATCAAGATTACACATCTTAGATTCTTCCTTATGCGAATGTGGTTTGGAGGAAGGAAATATTGAACACTTATTATTTAAATGTCCCTTATATAACTCATTAGACCTTTATAACATTTTAATTAATAAAAAAGCTCCTCTCCCTTATAATCTTGTATCTATTTTATCATTATCTAATCAAAAATATATTTATTCTCTTGTAAAATTTTTAAAGTTCCACAATATTAAACTATAATTTTATAAC
This sequence comes from Anania fuscalis, assembly GCA_950371115.1. Classification (NCBI taxonomy): domain Eukaryota; kingdom Metazoa; phylum Arthropoda; class Insecta; order Lepidoptera; family Crambidae; genus Anania; species Anania fuscalis. The sequence continues at coordinate 16,243,677 of OX493326.1, read as the reverse complement.
TCTATTATGTACATTTAAATATATTATACCGTTCAACGATCCAATCCCTACCCGTCCTACCCACTATCCCTTACAAAATCCTCAAAACTTGAAAATGGCAAAGTAATCCTCAGTCAACCAGACTGAAGAGGCGTGGGTTGCCAGTAATATAAAAAGAAGATAATTTAATTTTAACATTTTCAACAATTTTCATTTGGTAAAAAAATAATAGAAAAAGCAGATAAAATTATTATCTCAAGTAAAAAGCAAATTTATGTTGTTCATCAAATGTGTTGTGTGCTCGAAATTTTCTAAAAATAACGGGAAGTCGTATAGTTCATTGTTGTGATTAATGTGATTGATTATTACTAATTAATGATGTTTCCTACTATTAATTAATATAATCAAGGTTTGTTCCAAGTCTTCTGTTAAATTCATTACTGTTTTGGCCATATTCAGGCTGTACCACAGTGGAGTCTCTCTCTCTAAGTTCATTCTATGTAAAACTTTGTTTGTTGGAATATTATAAGTAGGTATTATTTTCTTGTTCAAATGCTTTGTGGTACATAAATCTATCAGCGGCATCTAATTATAGTAAGAAAAAGTTAACTTTTTTCCTAAATTTTCATTTCATAATGAATTAACCATTACATTGTATTTTCCGTGATTATAATTATGAAGACGTCAATACTGGAACTTTGGAATACATTTCCGATGTAGCCAACACGTCGTAGGTGAAACACAAACAGCAGTATTACCTGATATTACATTAATAACAACATTCAATTCAATCAAGATGGAAATAACCTAAGTTGTGTCACCGTTCACTCCAGCTCCAAAACATAAACATATTTAATTTTGCACTATTTTGACTTGGTGAGGTAAATATTAGAAAACACTTAAACAATTCTGTCAATTAAACTTTGAAAATAAGTAGAACATGTATAGGATAGAAATGAACCAACCCTGTTTTGTGATTATGATTGTTTTATTTAGATTAAAATGTATGATAAATCCCAAGAGACTCCATGTAAGTGTGATGTGTGTTTATAATATTACCACGATTTACCATTCAATTTTATGAGACTTGTTTGACCTGCCAGATGAAGGTCAAGAGACAATGTTTTTTTTGTTATGGACCGGCCAGAAGGTCTTTGCCGCTTGATAGGTTAGAACTATGGCATGTAAATGCGGCAAATAGATATACAATGGCCAGGCTATTTGTATCTTAATATTGGAGTAAAGTTAATCGAATTTAATGTAATGGGCATTGTCCAAAAAAAAATTGTTACTGTTTTTATATTTTTTTTAGAAAAAATAGAGCATTTTAAGAAACCAATTTGAATATTTCATTAAATTGATGCGTAGTTATTTTTAAATATATTTTTGAAATTTTAGGGCTTGTGACGTCATCACTGGCACGATAAGGCGTGATGAACTGACTTGGAAAAAAAAGAGGTTGTGCTTTGAGGTCTGTCAACGTCAGATGGGATGTGTCAAAATCGTAAATGAAAATGTAACCTCTCCGTTCTATGTAGTTCTCGTCTTCAAAGTCCAACTGTAAGGCTCTCATTGTTTGTTCCAACTGTATTTAGTATTTCTTTCTTAATGTTATTTATACCTACCTTCCTACGCCTCAAAATATGACCGATAATTACGTTAAAGCCGACTCCCTTAACAACTTACCCAAGGTTGAAAGTGTGATGCTTTCTGAATACATTGCTTACCGCTAGTAAGCGTAATGTGGCTTAAAAATAAGAGAAGCTAAAATGTTCATGTAAGTACAAAGAATCTTTTATGTTAGTAAATTATAAATATAACACACCAATTTATTTTTAGTCATGTTGAACTCCTGAACTAAAATAAATTTTCTGGTTAAGTAGCTATCGTTGTAAGTTACGGGTTTATGCATAATTTATAGGTACTTATGGTACTTTTCAAACCCTCTTCGAAATCAGTTTGTTGTTTTGATCAACTAGAGAACCATTTTTTTCTCATGATAGTAGTACATACAATGTACTATACACGCCCATCTCTTGTAATACTTAACGTGAACGTGATCTTCACAACTAAACATTATTTAGACTGTAAAATACTCCACATTATTACTTCTCGATAACACTTCTCCCTCAAGTCTTTTTTTATGCGAACAAATTATTTGGGGAATTGGTCGAAATATTTTTGCAGCTAGGAACAAAGCAATATCTGTTTCTATGTTTAAAACATTGTTTACAGTCTTGTGTTTGTGAAACTGGGAAAATATTAAATAAAATCGTATTTCGTAGAGGTTATGTTTTGACATTACTATGTGACAATACAATAGTGGTTTGCACGAAACGGAGAATCTCCGGTGAAAGTAACCGGTAAAATCACCGGAGATAAAACGGTCTTCCTCCGGTGATTTCAGCTTAAAGAGAAGATATTTGATGTTATTATTTTTGTAGGGGGTTGTGCATACGCAGCACATACGTGCGAGCGAAAGGCAGGGCTGACCGAGCCCGATGAGTAGTCGATTGCCAAACGACAAGAGTGCATGGACTTAATAGCCTGCCTAGCTCGCACTTACACTATCTTGTAATTGTATTTCCTGTAATAAAGTCAAGCTGACAAAGGTGACTGAGTTTCTTGCGCCGTTTCTTCTCATCACCAGCCGATATGTTGTCCTGAAGCGGTGGTAGGGCTAAGTTATATGTTGGGACGTGTATAAGTGCCCGGAAGAGGGCCTATATACAGAATAAAGAATTTCATTTCAATTTCATTTCATTTCACTTCATTTCACACTACACGCGTTTTAGTGATTCTGTAAACTGTACGCAGTGTCAGCTATTATGTAATAAATTAAAGTTATTTAAACATTTTTAAGTTTTATTGGATACTTCCGTAGTCATGTATCCATAATTATTTTTTTTTATCATATGTTTTTAATTTTTTCTTTAATTTATTCATTTTTTTATACTATACTTCTATAATTTGTTGCATTATATTATATTATCCTTTTCATCGCCATTATCATACTGTTCAAGTACATGTGAGATGAACTAACAGATCAGAATACGCTGGCTTTGACAGCGAGAAAAAACACTTGAGGAATTTCATCTTGTCACGTGACGTCCTCGGTAGCTTAGTGGTCAAAGCACTCGCCCGGTATGCGATGGGACGTGGGTTCGAGTCCCACCTGAGGTCGATGATTTTTTTCAAGTGTTATTTATCTTCAATTAAACCTTGCATGGAATTGCTAAAAACAAAAATTTACAATGTTTAAGCATTTCTGATCTTAACCAATAGTCAAATATTTGTAAAAATATTTCTATAGGGTGTTGACGGTAGTATACTACTCAGCTACACATATAGCTACAACATTGATCAGAATACGCTGGCTTTGACAGCGAGAAAAAACACTTGAGGAATTTCATCTTGTCACGTGACGTCCTCGGTAGCTTAGTGGTCAAAGCACTCGCCCGGTATGCGATGGGACGTGGGTTCGAGTCCCACCTGAGGTCGATGATTTTTTTCAAGTGTTATTTATCTTCAATTAAACCTTGCATGGAATTGCTAAAAACAAAAATTTACAATGTTTAAGCATTTCTGATCTTAACCAATAGTCAAATATTTGTAATAATATTTCTATAGGGTGTTGACGGTAGTATACTACTCAGCTATACATATAGCTACAACATTGATCAGAATACGCTGGCTTTGACAGCGAGAAAAAACACTTGAGGAATTTCATCTTGTCACGTGACGTCCTCGGTAGCTTAGTGGTCAAAGCACTCGCCCGGTATGCGATGGGACGTGGGTTCGAGTCCCACCTGAGGTCGATGATTTTTTTTTTTTCAAGTGTTATTTATCTTCAATTAAACCTTGCATGGAATTGCTAAAAACAAAAATTTACAATGATAAGTTTATATTGCACCTTAGGCCTTCAAGCGGCTCAATAGTGTAAAAAAATATATAAACTTAGTTATAGGCACTAATAGGCTATACACACTATTCCTTGCATTAAATAAATAAAAAATTCCTTCTTCCAATGGTACTGTTGTCATTACTGACTGCCACATCAGAAAAGCTTCGTTTCTTATCTTTGGTTATAGTATATCATCAGGATCAGGACTAAGCCAGCGTTGAGCGTACTGACTGTACTCATGAGATTTATAATCGTAAGAAAGAGCTCATCTTTTTCGTTCACTTTCGAAAGCTTTTATTTTTTTGTTATCAGCAGGTTGTAGCGCACGCGAGACAAAAATATACCGCTTTTTCAATTTTTTTTTATTATTTTTTTATTTGAGATGGGCTTACTCTTGACCCCAATCTTGCTCTAGAGCATAGATGGGGTCTACGATGGAGCGAGCTTGCCCAGAAGAATGTGCTCATTGCAGTGTCACCTATACCTACATATAGTTATCAAGAAAGGCAAGTTACGACAGTTGGATCACTTGTGTAACATATTTGTCAACAATTTCGACGATGGACCTACCAACTGGTACTGGGTATAGAGCGCAACATGAGCATTCGACATTATCATTGTTTTGTTCATGTTTATCTGAAGCCCTACCTACCTGTTGGGAAACTCTATTAAGGCCATCGAGCATTGTGCAGAGTGATTCCGGTCTTCCAGCGATTCAGTCTGACTATAATATCACCAGTAAACCGAAAAAAAAACTCATTTATTATCAATTACCTACTTAGTGATAAATATTAAGTATTTATACAATTTCATAAATATTTTTGGAAGATAAATACAGGTTCATTATCAAATTGAACAACATTAAAGAATTAAAACTAAACAGAAGCATGGTTTCTAGCTATAAAAATAATTATCGAGTAGGTACATAGATCTCCGGAGAATCTGCCGAGATTGGTCAATCACCGGTGAATTTCCCCGGTTCTTAAAATTTCACTCTGGTGCAAACCACACCACTACAAAATAGGTGGTTACGCTTTTATATGTTGCAATTACAAGCAAAGGAATCTTTTACTATCATGCCAGTGATGACGTCACCAGAGGTCAAAATAAGGTCAAATGATTTTTTACTGAAATATCATAAAATATAAAGTATTTTCGAATTTTATCTACATAACCACAGTCCGTAAGTCTATTCCTCGAAATGGTTTTCGAATTACAATGTTCAAAAATATGAACAATGCCTAGTGTTTTTTTTTTACAGTGTGACAGAGCTACATCAGACGCTATGGCTTTTCGTGGAAAACTGGCCAAGTGGAGTGATATCACTGAGGTTTACAAAGCTGACTGTGAGGTAAACTATATTTATATACTTATTTATGTATCTAAATGAAAATAGGGTTTCAAATTGGTTAATTTATGCTAGTGCACTAATTACTTCTTCACACAACGTTAGTGAAAACGCACTCTAATTATCTTTCTGTAGGTAGAAGCAATAATAGTCAATAAAGATCAAAATTTTAGCATGTGGGTTTTCTGGGTGAAACCATAAAAGCAGTTGCATCTATGTAGTTAAAGAGAACTACTTTAGTTAGTAGACTAACTGCCACACTCAGAGACTTAGCAATAAAGTGTAGATTAACATTTTTGTCTGTTCAATAATGGTATTTATTCGTATTGTCTTAAGGAGTACAGGTTTGCCTTAAGTAACAATTAAAGTTAAGTAACGTCTCTGAGTGCAGCAGTAGAATTGACAAAATAAATTACTTTGTTTAAGGTTCTTTTCTGTGTAGCAATTTTTTTTTTTTACTCTGTATGTGTACTATTTAAAGTCAGTAATCCTTTTCATCCAATCTGTTTAATATTACAAGCCACTCATTATTTATAGGTTGGAGATATCCGGATGCTCCATAAACTGACTGATGAGCACGTAATACCAGAGAAGATTAAGAAGATGAAGGTGAAGAACTGCACTCAAACACTGAGTGAAAGGACTGCTGCAATGCTAAGCTACAGTTCCAAATTTGGTAATTTATTTTGATTAATTTCTTTACAACCAAATTGACTTTTAAACAAAAACCGACAGGCGTGGTTTTTTTAAATAATTATATTTAAAAAAGCAACATAGCACTGTTTTTTATTGTTCCTGTTATTGCTTTGCTATTATTTACTATACAATCAAAATAAATTTAATGTCAATGTTGCAGTCATATTGTTTAATTTGCAAATATGTTAATGGCGTCTTCCGTACGGAAGCGCTCCCTGTTTTGTAAAATATATAAGGCAAATTGGAAACTGCCCGCCAGTCCATAAAAACTATATATTTCGAACGTTGTCTACAAAATGACGCGACAAATTCAAGAAACCAGTTCTATATTCTACTACCAGCGGCGCTGCTAATGAAAACAAAAAATGTAGCGTTAAGTAGAGCAAGTATTTTTTAAAGTATAAATAATCTTGTATCAATACTCAATAATTTATTGCTGAACCAAACAGAACATTCGATGCTATTTAATAGAACAATTTCAGACCAGTGTTAAGGACCCTGTCAGGCACAAAAGAAAAGAGTTTTTTTTTATAAAATTTATTTGGCAGGTGTAAATAAGTTTTTCGGATACAAAACAGTTACAAATCCTTGGACTAAGTTATCTAAAACATAAAAATGCGAAAGTTAAAGTGTTTATGAAAATTGGAGTTTGATGATCTGAATACATTGGCTAAAAATATATCTTAAAAAAATCGTTGCCTGTAAATAAGCAGTTTAAGATAGTCACGTAACAGCACTGTAAATTTTATGTAAAAGAGTTTATAGAGGTCCCTCATGATTATTAATAACTCATTTTTCAGGCAGCCTCGCAGACGGGACACCAGTAAGCAGCACAATGCGGACCACATTGGAGGCAGTGCTGTTCTTCGACAGGCTGTTCGACAGCGTCAGCGGGTCACGCGGGGGCTCTGGTAAAATGCGGGGACCGGTAAAAGAGGTTGATGGTGTATCACGTCATGTCGAATTTTGGTAAGAAGCCATTCGTACATTACAAAATATTTACTTTCTTGAGCCTAATACGACGCAAAAAAAGTATGTTCGAAGTGTTTAAAACAGGATCATAACCCTTAAAAGTTTTATTTCGATTTAGTCGAAATTGAAACTTGAGGGAGTCCATCTATTTTACACTCGGAATTTAAATCAAGATCCTCTGGAGAACTTTTTTGGTCGTATAAGAGCTCTGAACCATAGAAATAACAACCCCAGTCCCTATACATAATCATATTATTCATATACATATATTGCGTCATAAGTGTATACATATGGTGTTACATTGTGTGAGATCATACTTATGGACCCTGTAAGGGTATTGCATTCTTATTTATGTTTACAAATACAATATTATTATTGAATTATAAAATCGTCATATTTAAAATTCAAAATAAAAATAGTCATATTAAATTCGTTAAATAAAAGTACTTATATCATGTGAGAGAGTAATACACGAGATTCATCTAAACTAAGATTCAATTAAATTACGGAAAGGGTCACGCAGATTTCCTATCCTACTCCTAAATTTGTTCAATTATTTCGCGATTTAATTAAATTGATTATCATTGCATGGAATTAATAAAAACAAAAATTTACAATGTTTAAGCATTTCTGATCTTAACCAATAGTCAAATATTTGTAAAAATATTTCTATAGGGTGTTGACGGTAGTATACTACTCAGCTATACATATAGCTACAACATTGATCAGAATACGCTGGCTTTGACAGCGAGAAAAAACACTTGAGGAATTTCATCTTGTCACGTGGCGTCCTCGGTAGCTTAGTTGGTAAAGCACACGCCCGGCTTGCGATGGGACGTGGGTTCGAGTCCCACCTGAGGTCGATGATTTTTTTCAAGTGTTATTTATCTTCAATTAAACCTTGCATGGAATTGCTAAAAACAAAAATTTACAATGTTTAAGCATTTCTGATCTTAACCAATAGTCAAATATTTGTAAAAATATTTCTATAGGGTGTCGACGGTAGTATACTACTCAGCTATACATATAGCTACAACATTGATCGATGATTTTTTTCAAGTGTTATTTATCTTCAATTGATTATCATTTATTTAGATAATTTTGCTTATAAACCAAAATTTGTTAAGAATATTCGTTCTGAGTTTGTGGACACTAGTTCCAGGTGCTGTGAGCACCCTGCTCACAGCACCAGTCTCAATTACTTTGTTACAATCGTTTGTAGGGTTCAGATCAATAATTGGTGTAATAGTATTGGACGACGAGCCGAGAGGCGAGCACGCCGGACTATATGGCGTCGCCATCCCTGAGGTTCCGGGTTCGATCCCCGGTCGGGTCAATGTAGAAAACGAACTTTTCTATATTGGCTCGGGTCTGGGTGTTGTGGTACCGTCGTTGTTTCAAATTTCTATAACACAAGTGCTTTAGCTACTTACCTTAGGATCAGAGCAATGTATGTGATGTTGTCCAATTATTATTATTATTAATAAAATTAAATGAACCTAACAAAAAACTTTCATCGAGTTTAATGTCACCTATGCAAACCATGGCACTTAACAAGTATAAGTCTTCTAGGCTACGTAAAAAAGAAAATAGTTATGGTTAATAATAATCTTTTATTTTCCAGGTTCTGATTAAAGCAGTCGGCAGAGAGCGCGAAGGTAGCTTCGTAGCTACCTTTCCGCTTTCGGTTCCTCTCCTACAGTTTATTAGATCTGATGGAATGATGTTAATAGAGCCGCCTGCGTCCGCATCCTCCCGTATTAAGCGGAGAGCCTACCCGTTTTCCACTAAAGTGGTTAATTGTATGAAAATACAGCTCCTCTCCGCTTTAGTGGAAAACGGGCTTAAGTGGCCTATCGGGGTGCTCCTTTTTTCACATAACTTTTTAAGTCCTATTATCGGAAGTCCGAAAATATTTCTCATACTATTTTACATCATAATGATCACTCTTCATAATTTTTCTTAATACTAATGATCGAAAAACTCCTAATCATCGGAATTCATAATATCACTAGTAATACAACTCGTTTATACTAATATTTGTTTTCATATATTTCTTAATCATATATTCATATTGTTAATAATCATTAATTTGTTTGCACTAATATTTATTTTCATATAGTTTTTAATCATAATTGTAAATGAAACTAGGCGTCTCATAAGTTAAATTAAGGTTACCCTATTTGTTTTCATATATTTCTTAATCATAAGTGTTATTTTTCCGAATTCTTGTTATTCATAATGTTAATAATCATAAATTTATTTGCACTAATATTTATTTTCATGTAGTTTTAAATCATAAGTGTGAATGAAACTGGTTGTCTGGTTAGTAAAAATAACCTTACGGGTGGAAGGCATGATTTTATGATATCTAATAGTCGTTAAACGGTTAGGACCGTTGTTATTAGTTAAACTTGTCACAAATCTCATATAGGTAAGGTTTGGTTAGAACAGTGACCACAAAAAGCGCGAAGCCGAGCGAGCGTGCCGCGGCAGCAGCCGGCGAGCGCTAAATTACAATATTAGTTCAAAAATTGTGTCATTACAATTGGTACTAGCACTCTACTACGTACTTAACGGTTTACAATGACTTAATTTTTACACGAAAAACTTATTTTACCAATAATATAATTATGAGTTCGAATAGTTTCTTAGTAATGCAATTATTAATAAGAAAATTATGATTATTGACTGTTATGAAGAAAATTATTATGAAAACAAAATTATGAAATGAAACATTTCTTAGTAATGAAAGTATTAATTAAAATAATATGAGAAACGTATGTTAAGAGTTCCGATAGTAGTAATAAAAATGTATGAACAAAATAATTCTGAGAAACAAATTTATGAAAAGTGATTTATTATGAACACAAAACGGTCATCATCATCATCATCTCAGCCTATTGCAGTCCACTGCTGGACGTAGGCCTCCCCCAAAGAGCGCCAAAGAGCACGATCTCCCGCTTTTTCATCCATACACTGCCAGCCATCTTCCTAAGGTCGTCGGTCCATCGAGCTGGGGGTCGTCCTACACTACGTTTGCCAAGGGACCGTTCAAGTATTACGTAAGCACTATAGGGGGGCGGGGGGGTCTCTGCTTTGCTTATTTTTGATGACATGGGGGTGGGGGAGTCAAGATGGTGATTACGTCAGCATCAGTCGCGTAAAAAGAAATTAACTATACTTTTTAACCGACTGCCAAACGAGGAATATTTACTCATATATGGCATTTTCGGGGATTCCCACAAATAAATGAACACGTTACTCGCTTAGAAGCGAGTTGTTTCGTTTCGGTACAATTGATGATTTGACGTGTTTATTTATTTTTTAAACTTTATTGCACGGACAAACAATATAAGGCGTAATTACAACTTACGCTGCTACCTGATGCAGGCTTAATGGTTTAAAAGGGCGCTACGGTCACTAATATAAAAATATATATATATTTTTTTTTTTTAAAAAGCAATAATTATAATATTTGTACCTTACTCTTATATTGAATACCGTGTTAGCCCTTTTTTCTCATTTCTGGAATTATATCTGCTGCTCATGAATCAATTTAAAAAAAATACATTAAAAGAAGAATAATGTTTACGTTACCATGGGGGGGGGGGGGGGGTAAGAGCTTTGATTACTTTTGCTGACAAGGGGGAAGGGGGGGTAAATAATTGTAGTAAATCTGCTTACGTAATACTTGAACGGCCCCTGGGCGTGGTCTCCACTCGAGAACCCGTTTACTCCACCTTTCATCGGTTCTGCGACAGATGTGGCCAGCCCACTGCCACTTAAGCTTGCTACATTTTTGAACTATGTCCGTTACCGGATTTTATCCTTTAACGAAATCCCAAGCATCGACCTTTCCATAGCTCGCTGAGTGACATGTAGTCGGTGGGCCAGCTTTACTGACATATTCCACGTTTCGGCTCCGTAGGTCATCACCGGTAGGACGCACTGATCGAATACCTTGCTCTTCAGGCATTGTGGCAGTGGCGACGAGAAGATATGACGCAGCATCCCAAACGCTGCCCAGCCAAGCTACATCCTCCTAGCGATTTCCCGCTCGAAGTTGTCTCTACCCAACTGCATCACTTGCCCGAGGTAGACATACTCATTGACAACCTCGAGCGCAACGCTTTCGACGGAGACCGGTCCGGGGATGGCATGATCATTGAACATGACTTTGGTTTTGTCCAAGTTCATCCCCAGGCCCACGCGTCGCGAGACAGCGTTGAGGCTTTGCAGCATTTTCTGCAAATCCTCCAGCGATTCCGCCATAATGACAATATCATCGGCAAAACGGAGGTGCGTGAGGTGTTCGCCGTTGACATTGATGCCCGCTCCTTTCCAATCCAGTGTCTTGAAGACGTCCTCCAGTGCGTTCGTGAACAACTTCGGAGATATGACATCACACGGATAGGTCTCGTCTTATGGTTTTGGACCTGAACAGTCATCGATGCCATTTTATACAGGCTCCTCAGCACCTCTACATAACGCCAATCGATTTGGCATCGCTGTAAGGATTCCAGAACAGCCCAGGTCTCGACGGAGTCGAAGGCTTTCTCGTAGTCCACAAAGGCTAGGCACAGAGGCTGATTATACTCTTCTGACTTCTGTATAATCTGCCTTACTGTGTGGATATGGTCTGCGGTACTATAGCCTTTACGAAACCCAGCCTGCTCCGGTGGCTGGAAGGCGTCAAATCTTGTGGCTAGACGATTTGTGACGACTCTTGAAAACAGCTTATAGACGTGGCTCAAGAGCGTGATCGGTCTGTAGTTCTTCAGAAGAGTTTTATCTCCTTTTTTGAAAAACAGAGCCACCACGCCCTCGCTCCACGCCTTCGGGGTAGTCCCATTGGCTATTACGGAGTTGAACAGTCCCTTCAGTTCCCTAAGAACGGGTATTCCCCCTGCCTTGAGAAGTTCTGAAGTGACTCCATCTTCGCCGGGAACCTTCCCATTACGAAGCTGTTTGAAAGCCGCCTCAATTTCGTCTACGTCTAGCTCTGGGAGATCATCGGTGTAGTGGCGTACAAGCGTAGCTCTAGGATCATTTGCGTCAGTTGGAGGTTTCAGGGCATGCGAGGCATATAGGCGGCCGTAGAAGTCCTCGATCTCGGCGAGAATTTTCGGAACTGATGTGACGGTTCTGCTATCCGAGGTTTTCAGCTTTGTCAGATGCGATCTCCCCATTCTTTGGGCAAAGACTTTTGACCCCCGGTTTTGCTCGATTGCCTCCTGTATGAGGCGGGTGTTAAAGCTTCGGAGATCGCGTCTCACCAATCTTCGGATCCTTTTATGGATGGCATCTGACTGAGCTCCCTCTGGCGCTTCCCGTCGCAGTCGCATCAGCTCTAGAGTCTCACCCGAGAGTTTGGACCCCTTGTTTGGTCGCTTCCTTCTAAAATGCCTAACTCCCACCTCGCGTATAACGCCTACTACGCTGTCGAGGTCCTTGTCAACATTATCTTCGGTTTCCAGCGCTTCGAATCGATTTTGCAGCTTGCAAAAACAAAATTATGAAATGAAACATTTCTTAGTAATGAAAGTATTAATTAAAATAATATGAGAAACGTATGTTAAGAGTTCCGATAGTAGTAATAAAAATGTATGAACAAAATAATTCTGAGAAACAAATTTATAAAAAGAGATTTATTATGAACACAAAACGGTAGTAAAATCAAAAATAGGAACAAAAATTTTATGAGAGTCAATATGGACCCGGCCTATCGGAATAATCTTTTAATATTGTACATATTGTTTCAGGTTCTAGTGCGCGATATAAGGCAGACAGCGGCGGGTGAAATTAATATTTCATTGTTGTACATTTTTTTATTATTAAAACCTTACTGTAACCAATTAAGAGCGTTTTATTTAAACACATTTTTAACGCACTACAATACCGTTGTTAGTAACGATAACGGTTAATAATGTAGCGATAACAGTTAATAAAGTAACGGTAACCGGCCGGTATAAATCCTACATAGTCTGTGAACACAAAAAAAGTTACGATGTCGCCATGGAAACCAGCATCAATATTACGTCATACAAAATGGCGTACAATTTTTTTTTTACAGCGCTACCTTTCAAAGCCTCTCATACTTTGAACCAATTTTGACATTTCAGTTTTCACTATCGTCGAACCAATCTTAAGGCCGTTTCCAATCTGTCTATAAACATACTCTGATTAATCTGTGGAATAATTTGCATCGTAAAAAGTTTTACCCGCCATAACACTAAGTTTCCTTTAGTTCTCGAAGTTGTGTTAAAAAGATTTGAGTGAAACTGTAATTCATTTCAGAAATCAGAATCAGTTTAGAGACAAGAAACAAAGTTTCAGGTAAAAGAACCATTTTCTAAGCCTAGCTTCGGCAATAAAAATGGCGTAGTAAAAGAGTACCTACTTATCATCGTCTTTATTATTTCAGTGGAGTATTTGTTTTGTTCACAATTAATCGAACTACCTTGCACGGTTGAGTGGGTTGATAGTGTACCTACATATTAATGGTACACGAGTAATTGGACTCGTTTACCGAAACAGAATTAGAAATACCTGTTAACGTCGAGCTTTAAGTTGAAGAACTTTCTGTGGACCTAATGGTAAGTCGACTTTATGAACTCCAAGTTCCATACCCTAAGACGAGAGACATATATTTATGTCGTACAATGTTTTCTTATTACAGCTTACAAAAAGGACTGAAAGGTACACAAACTTATACGAATATAGACAGCTAATTTGCTCTGGACTGACTGAACCACTAATAAAATGGAGGAAACACTTCGGAACCAACTGCTGAAACGTCAAAAGCTGCTTAAAGATCTACAAGCTAGGTCGAGGGAGTGTCTATCTAAATATGAAGAAGCAGGGGTTACAGAAGATGTGGCTAATATTAAACTTGAAATTAAGCTCCAATTGGAAAACTTTAATAAATCATTATCATTTTATATTGACAAGGTAAAAGAACCTAACTTTGAGCTCATAGGAAAATGCAACAATGACCAACTAGAAATAGAAAAGTTGCAACTCAAAATAGAAGCAATTGTTCAGTGGATAAAACCAGCAGTCGTTACAACAACTAACAGCAAACTTCCAAAGCTAGAGCTTATAAAATTTAATGGAAACATATTGAACTTTACTGAATTCTTTGACAGGTTTCAAGCCACTGTCCAAGATAAACCTATAAGAGATGCTGAGAAATTGGCTTATCTCCTCGGCTCCCTAGAAGGTAAGGCTCTTGAGTCTGTCAGATGCCTTAATGCTGAAAGTGATAACCAAACCGCACTTGAGATTCTAAAAAAGCATTATGGTTCAAAGTCCCTACTTATTGATGCTCACTACCAGGCCTTAGAAAAATTACCTAAAGCAACAAACTCTGCTAATGAATGCCGTCATACCCTTAATGAAATTGAAAAACATCTGCGAATCCTGCAATCACTTGGTGAAGATGTTAACAACAATCATGGGTGACTATAGGAAACAAATTTCCTGACAATATCATCTACCAGCTAAACTTATTTACCCCAGATGATAAGAATGTACGTGTTCTACAGAGCGGTCTTGAGAAAGTAATCATAGCTTTAGAAAGAGCAGGCAACGCTAGCAAGAATGAAGGTTATCAACAACTGCCTCAAGCCTCTTCTACGGAAACATTACATGTCAGGGTTCAGCAGAAACGGTCATACCACAATGACGAAATTAAAAACTCGAAGAGATCCGAGAAAGAATGACGTGTATTCTGTCATAAAAATCACTTTAGTGAAAATAAATTGTCTAACATATGTGTCTCTTAAAGATCGGCGTGCAAGGCTAAAACTTTACGCAAAACGCAATTGTTTTAAATGCCTTAAATATGGTCCTATGTCAAGGAAATACCTAACAAAGTCATGCTGCTATTACTGTAAATCAGAGAGACATCATAGTGCAATTTGTCCTGATAAGAAAATAAGCAAGCCAACTGGAAGACGGGGAAAAACCATTAAAACCATTTTATTTCTGTAAATAGGCTTAAACTAAGCGCTTTTACACGTCCCAATATTTTTTTCCCTACCACTACTTCAGGACAATTTTGGGCTAGCGCCGAGAAGAAGTAGCACAAGAAACTTGGTCACTATTGTCAGCCTCTTTTTAAATAGTATATATTTTACATTACAAGATAAATGTACTTGTGCGAGCAGGGCAGTATTTATTTCCAAATATTTTTATCGTTTATATAATCATTTACAGTATAATATCCTTTTTTCATTAAAGTTGTTTTAAAATGCGATTTAAATTTTAACAGGGGCAGTTCTACAATAGACGCTGGTAATTTATTAAAAAAGCGAATACATTTTCCCATAAACGAATTACCCACTTTATGCAGTCTGAAATTGGGAACGGCAAGCTTATTCTTATTCCGTGTGTTAAGATTATAAATGTCACTTTTCTTAAGGAATAAGGACAGGTTTTTGCGGATGTACATTATATTTTCATAAATAAATTGGGATGCTACTGTAAGTATATTAATTTCTTTAAACAGTTCTTCTAAGGAGTCTCGGGGTCCAAGGCCGTAAATTGCCCGTACAGCTCTCTCCTGCAGTACAAATATAGATTCAATATCTGCTGCTGAGCCCCATAACAATATTCCATATGACATTATACTATGAAAATAGCTAAAATACACCAATCTTGCCGTTTCAACATCAGTCAGTTGTCTTATCTTTCTCACGGCATAAGCAGCAGAGCTAAGTCTTCCCGACAGAGTCTCGATATGCGCACCCCATTGCAAACGGGAATCTAAAGTGATTCCTAAAAATGTAGTGGAACTAGATGTATTAAGTTGTTCATCTTTTACAGTAATATGTGTTGAGACAAGTTTTACGTTGGGCATTGTGAATTTGATGCACTTTGTTTTATTTGCATTGAGCATAAGATTATTGGTGGTGAACCAATGCAATACTTGCGAGAGTGCATTATTTACATCGTCAAATGAGTCTTTACCTCTCTTGATTTTAAAAATCAATGAAGTATCATCTGCAAATAACACTGTCTCACAGAGGTCTTTCGTAAAAGATGGAAGGTCATTTATGTAAATTAGAAAGAGCAGAGGCCCTAATATCGATCCCTGCGGCACGCCCATAGTAAGAGGCGACCCAGAAGACTCAGCTCCATTGATACAAACTTTTTGTGTTCTGCCTGTGAGATAAGAGTTTACTAAATCTGAGGCATCGCATGAAACACCATAGTGTCTAAGTTTTTTCAGTAAAGTTTGATGGTCCACACAATCAAAAGCCTTAGAAAGATCACAAAAAACTCCCAAAGCGTCCTGCCTACTTTCCCAAGCATCAAACACGTGTTTCAAGAGTGCAACTCCAGCATCTGTAGTGCTTCTACCTTTCGTGAAGCCATATTGTTTGCTATGTAACAATTTATTAAGGACAAAGTGTGATAAAAGTTGATTGAAAATTACTTTTTCAAAAACTTTACTAAGTACCGGTAAAATTGAAATTGGTCGAAAATTTGAAGGATCATTTTTCTCGCCTGATTTATATAAAGGAATTATCTTACTAAATTTCATCAATGTAGGAAACTGTTTATCATCAATACATTTATTAAAAAGAATTGTAAGATAAGGGGCTATCGTATTTATAATTGTATTGATAATATTGACTGAGATCCCCCATAAGTCTTCAGTTTTTTTCATGTTCAATTCCTTGAAAATTTTTATTAGTATATCAGGATTAATACGTCTAAAATTAAATGGAGTTTTGCACTCATCAACACCCGACTTGAGAAGGGATTCAGCTAGTTCAGCAGAAGAAGCCAGTTCTTTAGTTGTAGAGGGAGCTATATTCAAAAAAAATTCCTCGAAAGCATTTGCAACTTCTGCATGTGAGTTAATTAGTTTATCCCCAATTTTAAGAGAGTAAGAGTGATCATTCTGTTTACGCCTACATGTTTTTTTATTTATTATGTTCCATGTGGCCTTTGCTTTATTATCAGAACCCAAAATAATATTTCGAAGATGATTTGATTTTGCAGTGGCACATACTTTTTTAAATATTTTAGAGTAATTTCTAACATGATCTATGATCTGTGGGTTCTGAGTGTTTGCTTTTAGACTATACAAGTCATATAATGTTCTTCTACTTTTGTAAATACCAGGTGTAGCCCATTCATTAAACTTACACCTGACTTTATTTGCTTTTATTTTTTTTTGTGTAAAAATTTTATCGAATTCATTTTTAATCAAGCCAAAAAAATCCTCATATAACAGATCAACACTATGGCTACTGCTAGATTTTAATAAATCTATACCATTACACATTTTTTCTTTAAATCGGTCTATTCTATTTACGGTTATTGGCCTGCAGACAGCATCTATAATTTCTCGGACATGATGGTGCTCAAACGACGCCCTCTGGCCACTATGGTCAGACCTTAAATAATTTATAACTGATTTATCTATTACATTGCTATTGCAAAAAATATTATCTAAGCAAGTAGCTGTTGTGAGAGTCACTCTTGTTGGTTCATTAAATAAGTTAATTAAATTAAACGATTTAAAAAGATTAAGAAAACGAGTTGAATTCGGTGAATTTACTAATATATTGACATTAAAATCTCCACACACAACTATTTTCTTACTAGAACTACAGACTTTTTTCAAAGCCTCTTCCATATTGAATTCGTAAAGCTGGTAATTGGCTGATGGGGGGCTGTACACGCTTATTATTATATACTGCTCCAGCTCAACACATGCTAGTTCAATAGTTCGTTCAATCGAAAGTGACACTATATCTTTACGCTCTTTAATGTTTAACTTACTATTTAATAGTATAAGTGACCCCCCCCCCCCCCCCCTAGTAGTGGACTTCCTTGTGAACGAACTGCCGATTTTATAATTTTCAATGTTTATCATTAACTCATATTGATTAATCCAATGCTCTGTTAAACATAGTACATGTACATTTAAATCTTGTAAGAATAAGGCTAATTCTAACTCTTTGCCAGCCAAGCCTTGCATATTTTGGTGCACAATATTAAAGGTAGGCTTAGCTTTTGTCTGCTCTCTTAGTTTAAATTATTTGAGATTGTCACAGGAATAATATTTAAATTAGTACTGCTACTAATATGTTTGTCACAGTAAATGGTTTCATTTTTGTATTTTAAATCAATACAGTTAATATTATATGCTAACAAAGTAGCTACTCGTTTCTTTAGTTTATAAGGCAGGTGTAAAGAGCTGCCAGTCAATTGAAAGCTATTATTAATAAATTTATTTGTGTCAAAAAACACAAATTTGTCGTTATGACGTTGAGTCATATTATAAATTAATGTATTCAATGAGTGAATACTGTCATTTTCTTGCGCTATTTGATTTTTACAAAAAGGTAGGGCACAAAATATTATTTTCCTTACATTTAAGCCGGACAAAA
Source organism: Anania fuscalis (assembly GCA_950371115.1). NCBI lineage: Eukaryota > Metazoa > Arthropoda > Insecta > Lepidoptera > Crambidae > Anania > Anania fuscalis. The sequence goes on along the minus strand of OX493326.1, from coordinate 16,225,364 downwards.
TTGAGTAACTTTGAATGATTTTTGTCTTATTAAGGTTTTGACTATTTCCTAGCATTATAACAAGGATAGAGTCAGAGTTTAATTTACTATTTTGTATACGATTAATTATTATATCAAGTGATGCACCTGGCATACAGTTATTAACAACATTACAACTTAATTTCTTACTTAGTAAAGGACCATAACCAACTCCTAACCTATCTGAAAACATAATTACATTTATCTTGGTATTACTATATTGCGGTGTTGGCATTGAAGGTTGCCGGTCAACATTCAACAGATTGGCCCCTGAGATGGTGTTATCTGTCACCTGTGTTACATTTATATTTGGTAGTGATAAGAAATCTGTTTTGGGATTTCCTATTTCTAAAAGTTTATTTGCGGCCAAGATGTGCTCATTTATTTGTTCCTGGGCAGAAACATATTTGCATGTTATAGATTTTAAAGACTCGTGTAACTGCGAGATGTCCGCCTGCATTCGTTCAATGTCAACATTGTATTTAGATCTGCTTTCATACAGTTTATTATGATAGATCTCTAGACTGTCTACTAACTCTGCACGTTCTTTCCTCAACTTAATATTATTATAAAAACATTTCTGTTTTTTAATTAATTTTTTAGTTTTTGTGATAAATTTATTTAATTTTAAATATTACTTTAGCCTATTTTTACTAGTTAACTTTATATTATGTTTAGTATCAAATTGACCTCTTTTACTTAATTCTAAATCAGAAACTACTGCATGCCCACCCGGGCTTCCAATCAACTCCTCATAGAGGTTCAAGGTCTGCGAGAACACTTGTTGTTTTTTTTCTTCTTCGAAATGCAATAAAGTCCTGTTGACATCTCGAAGTTCAGTCTCCAATTCATTGTTGCGCAATAGTGTCTGTTCGAAAATATTGCTGCACTGGTTGAAGGTGTTGATGGTATTTAGTAAGTCATCACGGTGCTCGGTGACTTCTTGGACTTGGGCATGCAATTCAAATAATTCTTTTTTGAGTTGGGAGTTTTTATTTATAGTAATTTTTATCTCTACTTCACTCTCCTCTCTTTCCCTAACAAGTTGGTCACAGCTTTCCCTACTCTGTTTCCTCAAGTGCATTTTTGAGTTTGAGCTCAGTATTCAGCGAAGCCATTTTCCGGGTCATAGTTCCACTCTTGGTGGTCATTTTGCTGGATTTATATGGCCTCACCTGGAATTATTTAGAAAGAAGTGTATAACCGATGTTTTGATTTAAGTTTATTTTAAGATAAGCAAGGAGACTGACAGTAATAGGTACTTATATGCTGAATTTATTTATTGTATGTGGTTGATTTTAGTTTAAAATATATAAAGAATAAGTCTTTAAATTAAAATGATCGATTTTTAAAGAAATACAGATTTACTGTACAATTTTCTTTTATTAACTTTTTCCTTGAGGGTATTTTTAACGAATATAAAAAGATAATTTATTAAGCTAATTTACACTAAATTACTTGAAATAACCATCAACATTTCCCACTGTTAGTTATTTGAATGTATTGTTAAGTGTTAGAAGTAGAATGTCTGCGGCAAAAGGTTGTTTTCATCAACTTTACTTCCACTATATGTCAAGTAAAGAGAGGCACAACTAGGCCGAATGCAATGAATTGTGACGAGTCTCACTTTCGTGAGGTTTGTACAGTGTTAAATGTTGTGATAACAGTAATGCTGTAGGTAAATAGTTGCTAATTATCATCAAGTAGGTACCAAAGCTGGGCAAGTTACAACTATTAATATAACCTCAACTTAATTGCAATGGTAATTTTAAAGTCTAGATTGCAAACACACTTATTATAACACTTTCCTATTATGATTAAAATAATGTTGAAAACAGTACTCCCCTGGTTTTAGGTAATCCGTTGAATTGAACTCCTTTTGAATTTGGATGTTAAAACCGGTAGGAAATTTTGTCCGATTTTATGTCACTTTTTTGTAATTAGGTTTATTTACACTAGCACAAATTATGAGTTATGCTTTGATTTTGCTATTTAGGCCTAAACTAGGTTTATTTTACACAAATTATCAATAATTAAGAATTAAAATTACAACAGCTGTTTGAGCTGCGACTGACAGCCAGGGACCCTGGCTGTCAGTCAACACCATATAGAAATATTTTTACAAATATTTGACTATTGGTTAAGATCAGAAATGCTTAAACATTGTAAATTTTTGTTTTTAGCAATTCCATGCAAGGTTTAATTGAAGATAAATAACACTTGAAAAAAAATCATCGACCTCAGGTGGGACTCGAACCCACGTCCCATCGCATACCGGGCGAGTGCTTTGACCACTAAGCTACCGAGGACGTCACGTGACAAGATGAAATTCCTCAAGTGTTTTTTCTCGCTGTCAAAGCCAGCGTATTCTGATCAATGTTGTAGCTATATGTATAGCTGAGTAGTATACTACCGTCAACACCCTATAGAAATATTTTTACAAATATTTGACTATTGGTTAAGATCAGAAATGCTTAAACATTGTAAATTTTTGTTTTTAGCAATTCCATGCAAGGTTTAATTGAAGATAAATAACACTTGAAAAAAAATCATCGACCTCAGGTGGGACTCGAACCCACGTCCCATCGCATACCGGGCGAGTGCTTTGACCACTAAGCTACCGAGGACGTCACGTAACAAGATGAAATTCCTCAAGTGTTTTTTCTCGCTGTCAAAGCCAGCGTATTCTGATCAATGTTGTAGCTATATGTATAGCTGAGTAGTATACTACCGTCAACACCCTATAGAAATATTTTTACAAATATTTGACTATTGGTTAAGATCAGAAATGCTTAAACATTGTAAATTTTTGTTTTTAGCAATTCCATGCAAGGTTTAATTGAAGATAAATAACACTTGAAAAAAAATCATCGACCTCAGGTGGGACTCGAACCCACGTCCCATCGCATACCGGGCGAGTGCTTTGACCACTAAGCTACCGAGGACGTCACGTGACAAGATGAAATTCCTCAAGTGTTTTTACTCGCTGTCAAAGCCAGCGTATTCTGATCAATGTTGTAGATATATGTATAGCTGAGTAGTATACTACCGTCAACACCCTATAGAAATATTTTTACAAATATTTGACTATTGGTTAAGATCAGAAATGCTTAAAAATATTTCTATAGGGTGTTGACGGTAGTATACTACTCAGCTATACATATAGCTACAACATTAATCAGAATACGCTGGCTTTGACAGCGAGAAAAAACACTTGAGGAATTTCATCTTGTCACGTGACGTCCTCGGTAGCTTAGTGGTCAAAGCACTCGCCCGGTATGCGATGGGACGTGGGTTCGAGTCCCACCTAAGGTCGATGATTTTTTTCAAGTGTTATTCATCTTTAAGAGGAGGCAGTCAAATTCTTCAACGACACAATCGGACATGAAGATGAGAGATACCAAGTAAGATGGCCCTACATCCAGTTTCCACCAGAATTACCCACGAATTATGAGTTAGCCGATGGAAGGTTAAAACACCTAAGACAACGATCGAACAAGGAAACCTTAATGGAATATGATAGAATCTTACAAGAACAAAAAAATGCTAACATAATAAAATAATAATAATAAATATTGGACAACATCACATACATTGCTCTGATCCTATGGTAAGTAGCGAAAGCACTTGTGTTATAGAAATCAGAAACAACGACGGTACCACAACACCCAGACCCGAGCCAATATAGAAAAGTTCGTTTTCTACATGACCCGGCCGGGGATCGAACCCGGAACCTCAGAGATGGCGGCGCCATTTATAGTCCGGCGTGCTCGCCTCTCGGCTACGGAGGTCGTCTAGTAGTCGTCGGTAGATAATAGAAATCGTAGAATAGAATAGTATCCCATCCGATCAAGTAAACACACGTGTACATTACCTTCCTCATCATATGGTTCGACAAGAGGGAAAACGCGGTCGTATTGTGTACGATGCGTCAGTTAAGCTAAAAGATCAGAAAAGCCGTAATGAATGTCTTTATCGAGGTCCATCAATGCTTGAAGACCTGATAGGCCTACTATCACAATTTAGAACAAACAAAATTGGCATCACTGCAGATGTTGAGAAAGCCTTTTTGCAAGTTGGCCTTCAGCAATAAGACAGAGATGTGACTCGATTTCTTTGGCTCAAAGATATAAATAAAAGTATATCTGAGCAAAATCTACTACATCTCAGATTTTGCAAAGTTCCATTTGGAATTATAAGTAGTCCCTTCCTTCTTACAGCCACCATACGTAATCATATTACACAAACATGCAGTGAACTAACTGAAGATGTGGCAGACAAATGCTACATGGATAATCTTGTGACAGGCGCATCAAACTTAAAGAGAGCTGTTAAATTATTTAATGATACGCAGAAGGTATTTTGAATACCTTCGATGAATATCAGAGACTGGATGTCAAATGATGCAGAATTTATGGCATTTATTCCTGATGAATTAAAATGTAAACAAACAGATAAATGCAAGGTACTTAGACTTGTTTGGCATATAAAAAATGATTTTTTAGAACTCAACATTAATGAGGAAATTTTTCAAGATTACTTACAGAAAAATCTTACAAAAAAGGAAGTACTTAGAACACTTGCTAGAGTCTTTGACCCTCATGGGTTTGCAGCACCACTTGTACTGCCCTTGAAAATATTTTTTCAAGATCTGTGTATTTTGAAATTTAAGTGGGATAACACATTACCGGAAAAACTACAACACAAATGGAATGACATACTCAATAAACTGAGATCAATTACAGATTTGCAATTACCGCGATACATTGGATACGGGAACACAAACTCTCAGGTCAAGTACGAACTACATGTATTTACAGATGCTTCGAAAAACGCATATGCTGCAGTGTCATATTTGCGTCTTATCAGTGAAAAGAAGATAAAAATTATGTTTCTTATGTCAAAAGCTCGCATCATACCAATTCAAGATAAAAATGACTTGAAAATTCCACGGCTAGAACTCTTAGGATATCTGATTGGCAGCAGACTACTAAAATACGTACCTGGACAGACAGCTGTGTTGTACTTAGCTGGCTTAAAACTAGCAAGTTGTTACCACCATTTGTTTCAAGACGTGTTGCTGAAATCAAACAAAACAAAAATGTCGAGTTTTCGTATATAAACACAAATGACAATCCAGCCGATGTAGCAACACGACCGGAAGTATGGGAACATAAAAGATTGCTCTGGTTTGGAGGACCCGTACTTTTGACATCAGAAATGAAATATTGGCCAACTAATAGACACATTAGTGAGCAGCAAATCTCTCTTTTTGTTGGGGAGACCCTGGACGTCATAGATGGTCCAGAGACTTTGATTGAAGGATATGAAACCGATCCACCTGATTATCTAACAGTAGTTGAAGAAAGGGATTGTCAAGAAGAAGAACCAATAGACGACACAGTAAAGAATATAAAAAATATTCAGCAAAAATGTTTTCCAGGTGAAGTCTCAGGAAAGATAACAACTCTAATGCGAAACTTAAACCTCTTTATGGACATTAACGGAGTATTGAGCTGCAAGGGTCGCATGACACATACTGATTGGACATATGACTCAAAATACCCAATACTGATTCCTAGAGAAAGTGCCTTTACACACACTATCATAAAAGAAACTCATGAAAAGAACTATCATTTTGTAGTCTCGCACACACTCAATTTAATACGTCAGAAGTATTGGATACCTCAAGGAAAGTCACAGGTCCAGAAAGTTATAAGAAAATGCCCAAAATATATCAAATATGGAGGAGGTCCGTGCAGGCTTCCAGGCCCTCCAGCGCTTCCAGCAGAACGCGTGAATTATAGCAGACCCTTCACATACACTGGTATTGACTACTTTGGCCCTGTGTATGTAGATTCAGGATCAGAAAAAGTAAAAAGATGGGTATGCTTGTACACATGCCTTGCTATACGAGCTATCCATTTAGAAATTGTAAGTGATCTGACTGCGGAGGAATGCCTCCTTGCCCTGAGAAGATTTACAGCAAGTAAAAGTGTACCTAACAAAATAATATCTGACAATGCTTTGTATTTTAAGTTAACCAGCGATGTCCTTACTGCTCCATATTGCACCGAGAACCAGATTGAGAGGAGAAATATTCCACAGCTAGCTCCATGGCATGGAGGTTTTTACGAAAGGTTAGTAGGACTTGTAAATATATTATGTTTAAAAAGGAATTGAGACAAACACCTTCTTCGTGATACTCAATTAGCAACCATATTGAAAGAGGTTGAAACGGTGGTTAACTCAAGACCACTGACAAGTGTCGGCTCAGATTTGGAATATGTGTTAAAGCCAATAGACTTCCTGTCTTTAGGTAGATGTCTAGAGATAAGCCCTACGGTTGACACGTCAACTATGGAAGGCACAGCGACTAAGGTGGATCTGGTGCAAGGTTGGAAAAAAGGACAGACAATCTTAAAGGAATTTGAGAAAATGTTTCAACACCAGTACTTACCAAGCCTCAGAGAAAAGCATCGGTATTCGGTGAAACAGCCTGGAATAAAGGTAGATAGGACATCACAAATCGGTGATGTCGTTCAAATAAAAGAAGAAAAAATAGAACTCACTGGAAGGTGGGTAAAATTACTTACCTTGTAAAAAGTTCGGATGGCCAATGCAGAGTCGCGAAAGTCAAGGTGGGGTCCACTGAGCTGACGCGATCCGTTGGTCACTTGTATCTTCACGAACTTGAAGAGCGTGGTAGCACGGATCAACCACATGAATCTGTTACGGAGGATTCACCTGATCCAGCTCTAGCTGGAAGCCAAAACTTTCAAACCACCTTACCCGATGTGGAGTTAGACACGACCCAAGATAATAATGACAAAGAATCCCGCTTCCACAGTCCTTGATCATCGGAGATAGTGGAAAGCCAATTTCAAGAAAACCCACAAGAGAGTTCGAGGGACGACGAGCATATGGTTTTAGATGATAACAAAAATCCAAATCAGCTTGATAGAAGAAACTCGTTCTCTAGTGAAGCCGAGATGTCAGCACTGTTGGAAGACTCATACTGACATCCCTGATGCCGACAGTAGACCAGTACGAACCGCAGCCCTTCGGGCAAGAGAGAAGATCACTGAATGGACGAGACAACTTGCGATGTTGTTGCAGACCTTGTCGTTTGGGAGTGTCGCGGAGTTCAAAGATCTTCACGATTATTGAGGTAAATATACTAAATGTAATAACTTTGTGATCTGACAGTATGATCTTTATTAGTAAGGATTATATATTCCTTGGTCTGTACCAATGGCTGTATGGCTGCCCATAGTAAAGATAGATCAATTTGCCTTATTCGGTTGGCACCTATGCGGGAGCATAAAATTATTGGTTTGTTGGCAGAATGTAAGATTTGTGCGGGAACGAGGGTGTTGCTGGTGAAGAGAACGCCATGATGGACGCTACGCAAAAGGGAAAGAAACTGTAAGTGTTTTATATAAATATTGTTCCTTTCGATCTTGAGTATAGCTCGAGAATGACCATTGCGTGGCCTGTGTTACTGTCCCTGTGAGGGGCTAACTGATGCGAGGCATGGGAGGGTTGAAAGGGGAGGTTGGAGATCCTCATCGGGGTTTAGCCCCGATCGCACGGACTCTGCCGCGAGCAGTTAGGTTGCTAGTATATCAGAATCCTGCACTGGCAGGGGCGCGGACCTGCCGTCTAGGACGAGCAGAGGTGGCGTTAGCTATTCAGAATCCTGCACTGGCTGAGGCGCGGACCTGCTGTCTAGGACGAGCAGAGGTGGCGTTAGCTATTCAAAATCCTGCACTGGCAGGGGCGTGGACCTGCCGTCAAGGACGAGCAGAGGTGGCGTAAGCAATTCAGATTCCTGCGCTGGCAGGAGAGGTGCGGACTTGCTGTCTTCGGGCGGCATAGATGGCATATTGGTTTATCTGCGCGGGCAGATGAGAGAGCTCTATGGGAGATGGTATCGCAGGTGGCGTAGTGGTTATTTTCTATCTAATGTCGTCTATGTTATACTAGTGTTCGTACCCCCCAAATCAGATTCGTGGCGACAGAGAGTATTAGGTAACTATTTCATAATTAATAGTGTTTAGAATAATCGATAATTATAATTAATGTTGATGATTGCTGTAGATACTATACAGATAGGAAATGAGCCACCGACCGAAGTATCATTATTTATGGTTATTATTCTCTTAAAAAGTGTTCATCATCATCATCATCACCAGCCTATAACAGTCCACTGCTGGACACAGGCCTCTCCAAAAGGAGGATTTTGCCATAATCGCCACGCTTGGCAGGCGGGTTGGCGATCGCAGTTTGGCCAATGGTGAAAAGGAGACGCTGCTGCCCGTCTTCTTGTGGCGGTTCTCCTGTAGTCGCCTCTTACGACACCCATAGAAAGAGAAGGGGTGGTGCTATTCTTTTAACGTGCCGGCACCACACGACACAAAAAAAAAAGTGTTATTTTATTTAAATTAATAAATTATTAATTAAATTTATCTATAAAAAAATCTGTCAAATTATAATAACATTTTTTTGACGAAATAATACCACTGTTGAATCTCACTGATTTTATTTTTAAGAATGGAATAATTAATTAAGTAACCTACAAATTATGTGCTAATTGTATAATTATAATTTATTGATTGGATTAACTTACATAGTGACGTCCAATCCTAATTATGTGAAGTAATCTCGTCCTCGTTTTGTACTATGTAGTAGGCACCTTTTAAAGTATAGCGCCTTAGAGCGCTATTTATACTTTTTAAAAAAACACAACCAATGACATCTTGTCTCTGGTTTCACGTTTGACATCTGTCAATCTTAATGTCATTATTTCAAAGAATAGGTACACAACTTTCAACTTCAAAAAAGGGGTCATAAAAGCGTATACATATATTAAGGACTATATATATAATTATATATACATTTGTATAAATATATATATATATATAAGGTCCGATTTTATTAGTGTTCATCCTGTTAACCTGTGACTACATAGGTGAAAAGCAATCGTAAAAACCAACATTCAAATGTCTATCATAAAAACTAAAAAAGGTTAAATAAATTACAAAATAACAACATCGACTTCATATTGCATAAACTCGTCCTATCTTTAACTCTTTCTCGCTCTGTACAAGGGGAAGGAATAAGACGGATAATCAGATGGTTAAACGTAGCAAAGATAGGACGAGTTTATGCAATATGAAGTCAATGTTGTCAATTATGCAGTGCCTACCTAAAGAAAAATCCTACAGGACAGCTTACCATCTTTATTTGCCAAATTGACAATCTATAATAAAGTCTAAGTTACCATTTTGTCGTCTTTATTAAACTTTTAAACTAAAGCGCGCTCGTTTCAATACTTTCAATACAAATGACCCACAGCAGGCGGTCGCGATACCGCCTACTATTTCACGCACACTTCCTTAATTTTCACACACACTTATATAATCTGTGCGCGTACACAGTTACAAAACACCAATTTTTGGTAAGCATTATAGGGGGCGCTTACCTGCTTATCTCCCACCAGATGGCGCTCAATTTCCGCCTCCAATTTAAAGTCTTATTTTAAGTAAACTTTACATTACAACTTGTTGAAATAATAAAATTAAATAAAATTTCAAACCCTAAAATCCTAATTATATTTATAGTAAATAGTTTTAAGTTTTAAAACGTATAGTTAATTGTTTGTTAAAACTATCCTAAAAATAATGTAAACAGAGATAATTTCGATCGGCCTTTTTTTTTTCTTTAGTTTGCTTTGGCTTTCATCCCGCAAGTGTTTTGAAAAGTTGTTTTTACTCTTACGGATCATAAACTGTTTCTTTTGAGTGCTATTATAGTTATTTCAGAGTTCAGTGTTGTGTTGTTGTGTTCTATAAAATGGAGAAACTACAATGTACAGTATGTAATGAGAATTCTATTTGTTTTGACAAATTACGCGCCAATCCCTTTAATCAATTTTTATTTGTGGACAAGGCAAAAATAGTATAATTCTCTAGACCTACTCCCAATTTAACGTTAACGCAAAAAAGGAATGCCTCATACATGAGACATTTCAATTTGAAATATTACGATACCTACGGGTGGCTCGCCGGGTGTTCTCATTCAAATTCCTTGTTTTGTTTGCCGTGCATGTTATTTTCAACTATTAAAACTGTATGAAATGATACTGGCTATGTCGATTTGGGCAATTTAACTAATCTTGCCAAAAAACATGATCAGTCTGAAAAGCACATTCAATCGTGTATTTCTTTCGGGCAAAATCGTATAGAATTGGGTATGAGTGTTCAATTAAAAGGCGACATTGAGCGTCATAACGCCAAAGTCGACCGTAACCGCAATATATTTTACCGATTAATAGATATTACTTGCTTTTTGGGAAAACAAGAATTGCCATTTAGAGCTCACGACGAAACCCAATCGTCTTTAAATAAAGGCAATTATGTGGAGTCAGTAGAGTTGTTAGCAAAATATGATGTGTGTTAGAGCAACATCTTCAAAACAGTTTAAATGCTTTTACCGGGCTCTGTAACAGAACACAAAACGAAATCGTAGCTTCAATTTCATCTCTTTCTCTCTCAAAGCCACTACGGATATCAGATAAATGACATGTTCTAATTTCATTCATTTTTGTGATATCTGTGGTAGTAAAATAAATCATCAAACATACCAGAAAGAAAAAAGTAAGAAAGAAAAAAAAATGGTAAGAGATTATTATTGATTTAATTGTTATTCTTTGTTTTTTTAGGTTTACGCAATCTGATGCGAATGTACTTATAACAATTTTTTCTCTTAGCGCCATCTATGATTATCTAACATATAAACTTATCATACCAAAAGCAACGCTTTCCAATAATTTCTTCAATACTTTGTTAGTTATTATTATTATTATTATTATTTTTTTTTTTTATTTGAGATGGGCTTACTCTTGACCCCAATCTTGCTCTAGAGCATAGATGGAATCTACGATGGAGCGAGCTTGCCCAGAAGATGCCTATTCACTCTGGACTTAAAGAGAGTCAGGTTATATGCACTCGGAAATACAGACGCAGGCAGGGAATTCCAATCCTTAGCTGTGCGCATTATAAAAGATGATGAGAAGCGCTTAGTGGTAGATGGTAGCCGGCCGTGCGTCTGGATGTCCGATGGAAGAAAGGTGACGGTGGTATGAGTTCATGCAGCTCATGAGCACACTCTCCGAAGTACAATCTATAGAAGACCGATAGGCAAGCAACCTTGCGGCGGTGAGCCAGGCTGTGCAGCTTGGACGCCACCAGTTTTTTATCGCCTATTATTCTCTTGGCTCTGCGTTCCACCGAGTCAAGTGCAGCAAGTTGGTATTTCGCCGAGCCGTCCCAAAGGTGGCAGCAGTACTCCATGCAAGATCGGACTTGGGCTTTGTAAAGAGTTAAAAGCTGTCCAGGCGTGAAGTACCGCTTGACTTTATTCAGGACGCCCAACTTTCTAGCTGCAATTTGAGCCTTAGACTCGATGGTGGTGCCAAAGTTGAGGTCAGAGGACAACTCCATGCCAAGAAGTTGTAGAGTGCCGGTCACTGGAACAGATGTACCTCGGAAAGTAGGAGAAAGGGTGAAAGGACTCCTTTTTGTGGAAAAAAGACACGCCTGCGTCTTAGAGGCATTGAAGCTGACGAGATTGTCATCGCCCCACTGGGAGACGTTACCTAACGTCAGGCTTGTACGCTCAACCATGGCCTCTCTCAGTCTTTGGACCTCAACTCCACTGGCTCCTGCACTAGACAGATACTTCTCCGCGACAGTACTGTCATCTGCGTACCCAACAATACCTGAAGATAGCAGGTCATTGATGTGCAGCAGGAAAAGAGTCGCAGAGAGCACAGACCCCTGAGGAACTCCGGCGTCAATGGCCTTGAGGTCAGAGGAGCTGCCGTCAATGACTACTCGGATAGACCGTTCACTTAGGAAGTCAGCCACCCAGCTACAGAAGCCAGTGGGGATACCGTACGCTGGAAGCTTGCTCAGCAGACTCGCATGCCAAAGCCTTCGAAATATCTAGCGACACTGCGATTGCTTCGCCGTGGTTTTCGATGGCTTCGCCCCAGCAATGCGTTACATACACTAGAAGATCCCCAGTTGAACGTCCCCGGCGGAAGCCATATTGACGATCACTGAGAAGATCATTGTCTTCTAGGTATGAAAGCAGTTTGCAATTTAGGACTTTTTCCATAACCTTACAGAGTATGGAAGTGATGGCGATCGGTTTGTAGTTACTAGGGTCGGCACGACTACCCTTCTTGGGCACTGGTTGCACATTGGCAAGCTTCCAAGATTTTGGTACGATTTCTGTCGTGAGAGAGAGGCGGTACAGTCGCGTCAGTACGGGAGACAACTCTGGCGCACAATACCTCAGCACTCTTGCTGGTATGACATCAGGACCACAGGCCTTGTTCACGTCTAGACCAAAAAGGGATCTACGGACCTCTTTGTTGTGCACTGTGATCTCTGGCATCAAAGAATCACAGTGAGGCAAGGTGGGTGGACGTTTCGAGCCAGCGTCTGACGTGAATTGCTTGCAAACAGATCGGCAAATAAATTTGCTTTCTCTGTTGCGGTGTGGGCAAGTGACCCATCAGGTTTCTGCATTGGAGGTAGTGTAGGAAGGCAGAAATTAGATTCGACAGGGACCAGAACTGCTTACTACCCTGTGGGTAAGATGCAAGTTTCGCCCCAATACGGCTGACATGGTCGAACCTAGCTTTTCGCAGCACCCTTTTGCAAGACCTGGCGGCTGTATTATATGCTCTCTTCTTTGCTCGCACCTTTCGCGCTCGCGCTTTTTGATCTCGAGCTTTTACCCAAGCCTGGTAAGCTGATTGTTTACGAGCCTCAGCTCGAGCACAGTCCGCATTGTACCAAGGTCGGTATTGTATAAGGTGTAATTTATATTTACCTAGATGGCGCTAATAAGAAACAGCAAAGCATAGTGAGTGTTGGTATTGCGCGTGAACACCGGACAAAGTCGTCCAGTTTGATGCTTGTCGAGTCAAGGGAGAGCGGCTTGTTATGCGACGTTTTATTTTTAATTACGTTTATCTGCTAAAATTATAAATGAGTGACACATTGTTTGTTTTTATTCGCATTTTGGTTTTACCTAGATTTGTGTGTGAATAAAAATATTTTTTAAAGATAGATTTGGTATAATGGATTTTAATTTAAGTTTTACGACTTTAGGGTGCTCTATTTAGGGGAGGAGATTGCGAGATACAGGGTTAATTTTGTTCTAAAAACAATAAAAACTTATTTTTCTGTACCGACATTACGTTTTTTTTTTAAGTTAACATGCGATTTAAGCTAACTTGAAATTTGTCAGTGCCTACCAAAATCTCAAAGCTATGCACGCCACTGGGCTTGAATAACTAGGGGGAATGACCTTCAACCTTTGTTAATACAAAAATTTGCCTTAAATGTAGCTTAAATGCTTTTGCAAATTTTAGAATAAAAAAATCGACATAATTTAAAATAAACAAATAAAAACATAATTTTGAAAATTCTTAAATAAGTAGATGTTAAGTTAGCAGCTTACCTATTTGCGGTCCTCTTATCAGCTTATCAGGTGAGCACACTAATCTTCAAGGGGTGTAGGTATTTCCAGACAGGGAGCGATTCAAATTTCCCATCACACTTTCTCAGGCTGTGGACTGACGAGCTATCCAAAATCATGCTAGAATTTATTGTGTTAGGGGTATGCAAGTTTATCAAAAAGTGAAGTATGTTTGATTAAACTAAAAAAACAAATTAGCATAATTTTATGATAACTCGGCGTGTTTAAAAATTTGAATCAACACTATCTACAACGATTGTTTATTTACACGACTATTTACACACTGTTCCTCCTATTCACACTACAGGTTTCAGTTTATTTACACTAAAATACTCCTGATTGGAGTATCGGTAGGGCATGCTTGTAAAATTGTGATCGATATCACACGTCTTGCTAGTGCAACTAGATTTTCCATACTAAAATTCAGGTGATTTTTTACCTTGACAGGTGCCAAACATTCTTTGAATTAGCCGCCTTGTCGACAAGCGGCGAAAACACTTGCCGAAAAGCGCGGCGGCCGGGGCGGCCCCTTTGTACTAGATCGTTTGAGATGCACCGAAAAGACCGACTAAAATTAGACCAAGAGCTAGTGATCTTATCTCCGATATCCTTTACCTACGCAAAGGCCATACAAGTTTCCAATCGCTCTAATTGACTCGAAGCGTCCAGGTACCCAATATCAAAAAAATTCAACGTATTGCCAGGGCTCATGAAATAACAATAATAATTTGTTTTTATTCCTATCCTAACTACTAAGATTCCTAAGTTTGATTCTGTCTTTTTATCAAATGTTATCTTTATGGGCCAACCTCTGCCCGAAGGCGGTTTAGCGCTTTCTATGTTGGCCAAGGCTGTTCGTACCTAGATTGTGGGTATTCTGAGCGCGATATAAAGTTACGAGGTATGTCGGTCTTTTCCTGGCACAGTTCATGGTACTTAATTAAAATATTTAGTTTATGAATTGTGCTGATTTCCTGTAGATTTTTTTTTGGCCATTGGGTACTGAATTATTTTTAAACCAACTATCAATCGAGCATACAACCTCAGTTGAGAAGTGCTGTCTAGACTATTGTGTCATTTAAAAAGATCGAGTCCGTGAATCAAACGCAAGACCTACCTACATGCATGCAATCATTTATTTTGACCAAATTAGCTCTAAGCCTATGCCAATTAAATTGAAGGAATTTTTAAAGACACCTAGGGATGAGTAACAAAAGGGAAATGTATCGATGTGCAAAACTATTGGCATTCACCTCGCTATGCAATTGATATCGTTGTAAACGTTACAATATCAACAATTATGAGTAATAATTTCACTTATGATCGAATTCATCAAAGAGTAAAAGTAAATTTGTATTATGCAAATAAAGAATACTATTACTATTACTTTTCGATCGATTACTTATGCGAAACTGTTTTACTAAGAAATAACATTATTTTATATTTTTTTAATAAGCGTTTTAGCACAAACGAAGTGCAGAAGAAGGTAAACTTCTGTAGCCTTCTTTATCAGTCGATCTTAGCAGAAAAGTTTAAAATAACCAGAGCTGGGCCTACTTTTAGGCCACCCGTCATGACATGACAGTAGGTAGGTTTTAAATTTCAAAAGCAAGAACTTAAACGGCTACAAGCTATCATCCTGTGGCATTTAATGGGACTTTTGCTATACCCGGCCTTACACCTTTTAAATTAAATCACCTTTTGATTTTTAATTTACAGAAACAAAAATGATATTGAACTTCTTCTTAATTGTTAGTATTAAAATTAAATGACAGTGTATCAATTCGCGCGATCTCGATAGATACTACATCACTACTGCTTCGTCAGGTGCGCTGGCGGCCGCACTTTGAGTTTTGACCGACCGCTGCTGCGCAGTGCGCTTTCGTTTAGTTCGGGTCATGCGCCTGTCGTGATTAGATGCGTCATACGGACGCGCTTCCGGCTTCCGCGCGCGTCGTAGTATCGCAAAATCTATCATTTATTAAAAACAAAAGTTTAACCTAGTTTGTTCTGTGATAGTTAGTCAATGTAGAACCATTCAAAAGTCTCAGTGAGTGTGCGTGTGAGTGGTCGGTCAGTGTAATAAAAAATGTAGGAACTAGAATACCTAAATCTTGAGTTAGATGAGGAGGAAAGTTTTCGTGTATTTTTAATCATGCTAAGTTTCATTTTCAATGGTAAGGAACAGTGTAAATAAACAATCGTTGTAGAGAGATGATTCAAATTTTTAAACACGCCGAGTTATCATAAAATTATGTTAGTTATTTTGAAGTCGCATACCTAAAACAATCTTAACATGATTTTGGATAGCTCGTCAGTCCACAGCCTGTGAAAGTGTGATGGGAAATTTGAATCACTACCTTATCTGGAAACACACCCCCTGAAGATCAGTGCATGTACTTACTTAATAAGCTGATACAAGGGCCGTTATTCTGGTTTTACCATTGGTAAGCTGCTAATTTAACATTTACTTAGCTAAGACTTTGCATTTTTTTAAATTGGTTTGTTCTAAATGATGTAGATTTTCAAATTAGAAAATTTGCACTAAGCTACATTTAAGCCCTAATTTTAAGTTAACAATGTTAAATGTAAACAAGCCAAACATCTGACCGTGTAGTATAAGTTTATCAATGAACTCCGGCCATTTTTCACGTCTGGTTAGCTCTTTCTCGCTCTGTACAAGAGGAAGGAATAAGACAGATGATCACAGATGGTTATACGTATTGAAGATGGACGAGTTTATGCAATATGAAGTCGATGTTGTTATTTTGTATTTTTATTTTCATTTTTTTTAGTTTTTATGATACACATTTGAATGTTGGTTTTCACGATTGCTTTTTACCTATATAGTCACAGGTTAGCAGGATGAGTGCAAAAAAATCGGACCTGTCCTATCTTTGGTACGTTTAACCAACTGATTATCCGTCTTATTCCTTCCCCTTGTACAGAGCGAGAAAGAGTTGAAGATAGGACAAGTTTATGCAATATGAAGTCGATGTTGTTATTTTGTAATTTATTTTTAACTTTTTTAGTTTTTATGATAGACATTTAAAAGTTGGTTTTTACGATTGCTTTTCACCTATATAGTCACAGGTTAACAGGATGTACACTAATAAAATCGGTTATATATATAATGTCCGATTTTTTTAGCACTCATCCTGCTAGCCTGTGACTATATAGGTGAAAAGCAATCGTGAAAACCAACTTTCAAATGTGTATCATAAAAACTAAAAAAATGAAAATAAAAATACAAAATAACAACAAAGACTTGATATTGCATAAGCTCGTCCATCTTCAAACGTAAAACCATATGTGATCATCTGTCTTATTCCTTCCCCTTGTAATGAGCGAGAAAGAGCTAACAGACGTAAAAAATGGCCGGAGTTCATTCATAAACTTATACTACACGGTCAGATGTTTGGCTTGTTTACCTTTAACATTGTTAACTTAAAATAAGGGCTTAAATGTAGCTTAGTGCAAATTTTCTAATTTGAAAATCAACATCATTTAGAACAAACCAATTAAAAAAATACAATGTCTTAGCTAAGTAAATGTTAAGTTAGCAGCTTACCAATGCTAAAACCAGTAAAACCAGCCCTCATATCAGCTTATCAAGTAAGTACATACACTGATATTCAGGGGGTTTGTTTCCAGATAAGGTAGTGATTCAAATTTCCCATCACACTTTTACAGGCTGTGGACTGACGAGCTATCCAAAACCATGTTAAGATTGTTTTAGGTATGCGACTTTATTATTGAGAAAGGTAATTAAAACTAACCGAAAACGATAAGTTAGATTATTCTAACTCAATGAAATTCAAAATACCTAACATAATTGTATGATAACTCGGCGTGTTTAAAAATTTGAATCATCTCTCTAGGTACAATGATTGTTTATTCACACTGTTCCTTACTATCGAAAATTGAACTCATCATGATTAAAAATACACGAAAACATTCCTCATCTAACTCAAGATTTAGGTATTCTAGTTTCTACATTTTTTATTACACTGACCGACTACTCACACGCACACTCACATTGTGACTTTTTGATGGTTCTACATTGACTAACTATCACAGAACAAACTAGGTTAAAATTGTGTTTTTAATAAATGACAGATTTTGCGATACTACGACGCGCGCGGAAGCCGGAAGCGCGTCCGTATGACGCATCTAATCGCGACAGGCGCACGACCCGAACTAAAAGAAAGCGAAGCGCACTGCGCAACAGCGATCGGTCAAAGTGCGGCCGCCAGCGCACCAGACGAAGCAGTAGTGATGTAGTATCTATCGAAATAGCGCAGATCGATACACTGTCATTTAATTTTAATACTAACAATTACAAGAAGTTCAATATCATTTTTGTTTCTGTAAATTAAAAATCAAAAAGTGATTTAATTTAAACGGTGTAAGGCCGGGTATAGCAAAAGTCTCATTAAATGCCACAGGATGATAGCTTGTAGCCGTTTGAGTTCTTGCTTTTGGAATTTAAAACCTACCTACCGTCATGACGGGTGGCCTAAAAGTAGGCCCAGCTCTGGTTATTTTAAACTTTTCTGCTAAGATCGACTGATAAAGAAGGCTACAGAACGTTTGCCTTCCTCTGCACTTTGTTTGTGCTAAATGCAACTGTTCCCAAATTGGCCGCCAGTTGAGAAGTTTTTAAAAGAAGTATACAATTATGTTATTTCTTAGTAAAACAGTCTCGCATAAGCAATCGATCGAAAAGTAAAAGTAATAGTATTCTTTATTTGCATAATACAAATTGCTTTTACTCTTTGATTAATTCGATCATAAGTGAAATTATTACTTATAATTGTTGATATTGTGACGTTTACAACGATATCAATTGCATAGCGAGGTGAATGCCAATAGTTTTACACGTCGATACATTTCCCTTTTGTTACTCATCCCTAGGTGTCTTTAAAATTCCGACAATTTAATTGGCATAGGCTTAGAGCTAATTTGGTCAAAATAAATGATTGCATGCATGGAGGTAGGTCTTGCGTTTGATTCACGGGCTCGATCTTTTTAAATGACACAACAGTCTAGGCAGCACTTCTCAACTGAGGTTGTATGCTCGATTGATAGTTAGTCTAAAAATGATTCAGTCAGTACCCAATGGCCAAAAAAAAAACTACAGGAAATCGGCACAATTTATAAACTAAAGATTTTAATTAAGTACCATGAACTGTGCCAGGAAAAGACCGACATACCTCGTAACTTTATATCGCGCTCAGAATACCCACAATCTAGGTACGAACAGCCTTGGCCAACCTAGAAAGCGCTAAACCGCCTTCAGAGGCCGAACCGCCGCCGGCAGAGGTTGGCCCATACAGATAACATTTGATAAAAAGATAGAATGAAACTTAGGAATCTTAGTAATTAGGATAGGAATAAAAACAAATAATTATTATTATTTCATGAGCCCTGGCAATACGTCAAAATTTTTAGAGATTGGGTACCTGGACGCTTCGAGTCAATTAGAGCGTTTGGGAACTTGTATGGCCTTTGCGTAGGTGAAGGATCTCAGAGATAAGATCACTAGCTCCTGGTCTAATTTTAGTCGGTCTTTTCGGTGCATCTCAAACGATCTAGTACAAAGGGGCCGCCGGCCGCCGCGCTTTTCGGCAAGTGTTTTCGCTGCTTGCCGACAAGGCGGCTAATTCAAAGAATGTTTGGCACGTGTCAAGGTAAAGATTCACCTGAATTTTAGTATCGAAAATCTAGTTGCACTAGCAAGACGTGTGATATCGATCACAATTTTACGATCATGCCCTACCGATACTCCAATCAGGAGTACCTTGATATGTGTGTATCGCGCAAAACGGACGCCATGTACAGCAATTGGGGTAAATAAATAGTGATTATTTTAGTGTAAATAAACTGAAACCAGTAGTGTAAATATGAGGAACAGTGTGTTAATAGTCGTGTAAATAAACAATCGTTGTAGATAGTGTTGATTCAAATTTTTAAACACGCCGAGTTATCATTAAATTATGCTAATTCATTTTTTTAGTTTAATCAAACATACCTAACTTTAATAAACTTGCATACCCCTAACACAATAAATTCTAGCATGATTTTGGATAGCTCGTCAGTCCACAGCCTGAGAAAGTGTGATGGGAAATTTGAATCACTCCCTGTCTGAAAAATACCTACACCCCTTAAAGATTAGTGTACTCACCTGATAAGCTGATAAGAGGACCGCAAATAGGTAAGCTGACTTAACATCTACTTATTTAAGAATTTTCAAAATTATGTTTTTATTTGTTTGTTTTAAATTATGTCGATTCAATCATTCGAAAATTTGCAAAAGCTACATTTAAGGGCATTTTTTTTTTTAACAAGGTTGAAGGTCATTCCCCCTAGTTATTCAAGCCAAACATCTGTGCGTGCTATGAATGAACTCCGGCCATTTTTTACGTCTGTTAGCTCTTTCTCGCTCTTTACAAGGGGAAGGAATAAGACAGACGATCACAGATGGTTTTACGTTTGAAGATGGACGAGTTTATGCAATATGAAGTCGTTGTTGTTATTTTGTATTTTTATTTTCATTTTTTTAGTTTTTATGATACACATTTGAAAGTTGGTTTTCACGATTGCTTTTTACCTATATAGTCACAGGCTAGCAGGATGAGTGCTAAAAAAATCGGACATTATATATAAATATATACAAATGTAAAAAACCTAGAATCACGGCTGGGCTGGGATTAGAACGAGGACAAGATTTTTTCACATAATTAGGATTGGACGACACTAGGTAAGTTAGTCCAATTACTAAATTATGTTCCATAATCTCGTCCTCGTTTTGTACTATGTAGATGTTATAAGAGGAAAGTTGTGTTGCAAAATCAATAAATCATTTATTATTATCACATACCTAATGATTGGCTGAAGTTTGAGATGTTAAAATTGTTAGGTGTTATTTTATGAAGTATCTGTTAGTAGATCCTTCATTCAAATTTCATCTAACGCGGGTGTAGTTGTTTGATTCATCATTGGAATTAATCAATCAACTATGAATATCAAAACATCTTCAGATCTATACAACCCTGTATGATAATATAACTTTGCATGATGTAACCACCATGTATAATGGTGCAACCCTGTATGATAATACAACCTTGTATGATGTTACAACCCTGTATGATGGGACAACCCTGTATGGTGGTACAACCCTGTATGACGGTGCAACCCTGTATGATGGTACAATCCTATTTGATGGTACTACCCTGTATGGAGGTACAGCCCCGTATGATAATACAACTCTGTATATTGATAAAGTCAACTGATGACACCGACGACCTTGTACCATACTTACAGGTGAACCAAGAAGAAGAAGCAAATCACTCATAAACTCGAAAAAAGTAATCTACTTAACATTTTAGGTTTTTTTTTTAATTTTGTATTATAATTTTTACACACACTGGGAAATGAAACTGACGCAATAGCAATAAGTTGGCAAACGCCTAATAAACTATTTTATTATTTATGCATAAACTAAAATTCATCCAAACGGAGTCGCGGGCATCAGTTGCGTAATGTTATCATGAAAACAAGAAAATGATTTAAGCTAAACCTAGTCCCATTTATCTAAAAGAATGTACATACTTAGTAAATGGGAAGGTATTTAAAAAGGTACCTTTACCCCAGTATAAGTAGTATATGGTAATAATTTTATAAAAATGATTATTTTATTTTATTCAAACAGGAAGCTTGGTAATTAACTTCAATGAACCATCTGTTTAAAGTACAGTAAACAGCACGTTTAAAAGTAACCACCCAAAAAGTTAAAAGTTCTTCAACAGATTTTTAACTTTAAGCCTGACTTGTAGAGATCATTTTCAATTGAGTAAAACGATGATTTGTGGTAGGTCGACGAGCTGTTGTCTGTACTTATCAATGGTTCAAAGTAAATCAATATTAATGTTTAATATGGCAAATACTTCGTTATTGTGTTATTAAATAAAAAATAAAACTGATAGAAATACTGCAAGAATTGATTCAGTCGGAGAGGGATTCACATAATACATATTTACTGGCAAGGAATAACCCACCGATTCCGCGTAGACTGAGATTAGTTTCATTTAGTTAACAATGGTTTCAACATTATTATAGTAAATGAGATTAATTTTTGATTAATCTTATTAAAAAACCATTGATAGAAAACAAATTAATAATATACAACTGGAAATCAGTGTGAAACTCCTGCACTGTAGTGGATCTCCAGGTAGGAAATAATAAGTTACTGAAACAATATAGTTTCTGATACCTAATAAGAGAAAGATTCAACACTTAACTAATCAATGCTTGTTCTACTGATAAATTAAAAAAACTTACCAATAAGTCTCATCTAATAAGATAGAAAAAACATTCAAACTTTAATTTTTCTGTGGTCCAGACATCAGTCTGGCACCTAACAGCCTCGATCCAATAACGAGGAGTGTGAACATATTTGTCAACTACTGCCAGCTGTCACCAATGCCTTGATTGCCAATTGTATTCGGTTTATCTTCAAATTTTCATTTTATATTAATCATCTCCGTATACTTGCTACTTTGATAAAATAACATGTCATACAGGTAGGTAATGTTAAGTTTGGAGCTTAAAAATAGCTTGTAGTTTTTATGAAACATAATTAGTATGTATTATATTAAGACAATTTAATTTTTTTTACGGATGTTTTATGTTCTATTTACAAAAACTGAACTGATTTAAAAAAAAATCTTAGTCTTCCATGGTGTATTCAACTGTAAAATAAAATTATTTGTTACAAAACCATATGACAAGTGTATAAGGGTCATATAATGGTGTATCATTTTTGTAAATGCCTATAAATAAGGCTTCATAAATCTTGCAATGGATTTTTGACTGACTCTAAAAATTTTGGAATACAGTGATTAGTGTTTATAAAAAGCTTTTCACAATGGTTACATTATATTATTGCCAAAAAGTAAATAAACCTTTTATTTCATAGTGATTCTTCACATTATTTGTAACCAATAAGATGAGTGTGCCTTTCTCTTGAATTGTTCACACTTGACGAAGGCAAGTAGCCTAGCCTTGACTTTCAGCCAGACTATTACTACTATTAGAATAGGCATTATTAAGTGCATTTATAGGTTATTATGAAAACTTGAAACTTGTTTATGACTTAATGTATTAGATTTAATGTAAGTCTAAAAATAGGGATTTCACATAACTTATGAAACATAGGAAACAATAACACAAATATGCACTAGTTAACAGACCAATTGTAATGGTCTTCAAGCAAGGACCTAGCATTCCCATGCTACAAGGTACAAGATTATGCATCTGACCAAGGGCAGTATGCCTGACCCGATTGGGAATCAAACCCTGTAACTTCCTATGTTAAACCACTACACCAATCCGGTAAAAATAATATCCTAAGATTACAGATATTATTCAGTGCTTGCAAGTTATGTTTATTTATTTATTTAAACTTACAATTTTATGAAAGAAAAAAATTAAATATTGAAAAATACAAAACTGTGGTTTAGATTTTAAGTATGTGTAACACTATATATTTTATAAGAAAACACGGTAAGTATTTCAAACACTTTGATGACATGTCGAGCCGTTATGCCTCGCGCCGCGAAAATGATTACGTTCTACCCGCGGCCCGACTAGCTGTGTATAAAAGCGGTCCGTACTATATGGCCGTCAAAGTTTACAATAATATGCCCAACACGATTAAAGCCCTCGGAGGTATTAGATTCGATAACGAGTTAAAAAAAAATTGTTGCAAAATCGTACTATGACTTGAATGAATATTTTAGAGATAAATTTTAAATTACTATTCTTGACATTTTTTGACATCTTTACCTTAGTAATTTCATAATATTAATAATTCTATATTGACCACATTTGATTTTTATTTTTGACATTTGCAATTAATATAATGACAATGATTAGAATGTAATTAAGAAAATGTTATAGCATGAATTATATAAGGAATCATGAATGGAATGATATTTAGAAAAGAATAGAAAAAGATTTATTTGACACACACAAAATACAAAAGGAAAAAAAAACATTTACAGGATAATAAAAAGCAATATGTGGCAAAAAGTCCCCCGCTCAGCATTTAATTTGATTTCAATGTTTGACAATGTTCACTTATGCCTCATGGAGGTTGTAATGTAACTATTGACCACCCTTAATGCTAATGTATATTATAATAATACTGCTGTTACATTATGAAGTGATTAAATGAATATGAATATGCTTTATAATGTTCTGCCTCTGATAAAGGAGCTTCTATCTGTGATTCCTCTTGAGTCAAAATGTTAGGTAGAAAAAACTGCTAAGATCGAGGGTGGACACTGTCTTGGTTACTAGTACCAATATTTACCCCCTCCTCTTTTTCTTCAGCTTTAGTAGTGCTCAAGGAGCAGTGTCACCTTGACATTTTGTATTCAAATATATATTCAATTTCAATTGATGAAGTCAGTCTATGATTGCTGCAGAATGAATTGCAGATCCACAATATTATAATTAATAATGTTAAGCCACAAGCTGGCCCTTCGTGAAAGCAAGTGGAAGTGGTAAAATTCTGCTGCGAGATAGAAAAGGTAATTATACTGTTCTTTTGGTATTTATTTATGAGACATTAAATAAGCTGGAATAAATGTGTGATGTTTACAGCTTACCTGCTGATATTTTTGGTGCAAGACATTTATTGGTTTCATGGTCAACCCTTCATGAAGACTACCAGAGCCAATGTCATGTTAAGTCTTAGGTCAATATCTTGTGATGACACTTTAAAATGAATAGTCCAATCCACCATCAATGCTCTGTTTTGTAGTCATTCTGAGACAATGCAGCAGCTAGAATGAACATGTGATCACCACGGCCAACCTCCCGTGAAGGCCCCGGGTCGTCATTGATCATTGGTTCTGAGTTGACATCCGTCGTTTTCTTGATTAATTTCTTACAGGCTTTGGTCTCATGGTCAACCCTTCATGAAGACTACTGGAGCCAATGTCATGTTAAGTCTCAGCTCAATATCTTGTGATGACACTTTAGAATGAATAGCCCAATCCACCATCAAGGCTCTCTTTTGTAGTCATTCTGAGACAACGCAGCGGCTAGAATGAACATGCGATCACCACGGCCAACCTCCCGTGAAGGCTCCGGGTCGTCATTGATCATTGGTTCTGAGTTAACATCCGTCGTTTTCTTGATTAATTTCTCACAGGCTATTGTCGCAAAGCTACTTACTTGTGCGAATTAATCTGATGCCAGGATTTGCTTAGCGGTAATTGTTACAGCCCCGCTCACACTGATGCACATAAACAATTAACATCACATAGTTATTATGTTTTGATTATTATAGCAATTTACATAAGTAAAGACGTTACTAGAATAGAACTCTTGATATCATCAATTGGCTGATGATAGCTTTTTACAGCGGGACCTCTTTGTCCCTCGATTGGCCTCCCCACACCCCTCTCTAGCCAATCCCTGTCCACCAAAGGCTCTTTCTCTGATAGGCACAAACATAAGTACTTAAAACAGGTAATATTCAGAACTCACTACAAACTTCTTACTGTCCGTACTTACTTCCTTTTTTACTTCACATAACTCTTTTTACCTTTTGACGACGCAGCGTCCATCTTCCTCCTTTTTCTCCCGCCAACAACACTCTCGATGTTACCAACATAACCATCTTCCTTACGTTTCATTTCACGCATGTTAGACTATTCTAATTATTTACAAAGATTATAAACGATCGACTATGATTCGATACTAAAGTAACGTCACTACTGGTGTCCGCCATCTTGACGGGGGGACTTTGACTGCGATCGCCGAGGCACCGTAAAGGGATGTTGCTCTTTACGGTCCCGACGGGGTTATTGGAGGCTATTTATAGGAATAAACAGAGTTTGTGTCAGAAGTGGGATACCGCGACGAACGTTTTGCCTTCGCTTAGGCCGAAACTAGCACGGACTTGGGTGAGTGAGTGCACAATTACCTACTTCTAAATCTTGGGGTGAAATTTACCTTGATACTGTGTGCTATTGTTGTTACGTGTTACTGATTTTACATTAAAAAAATATATATACATGTGAACGCCATATTGCAAATGTGTGAAACAACACAATACATTTATAATTTTAAGTAATATTACATTATTATATTTTCAAATCAATTGTGTTGGTTTAAACTTGTAACGGTTCACTAACAAAAGAAAGTGGAGAATATTACATATACGTTACGCAATAGGGAATAGTTGGGGAAGTGATATTAATGAATAATAAACAACAAGGTATTGTTTTATCATTGTGCAATTATATTTAATCCGTAAATATAACAGTGCATCCCTTTGATTGTTATGGGGAAGGTATTTTTATATTAATATTCTGCTAGTCAATCATTTCACAAGTTGAGAAAAATAGTTTATATTTACACTGTTTACTATAGGTAACTATCGTTGACATAACGCATAACAGGTTAAATAAATTATGGCGTTGAATTTTATTGTGATATAGCTACAAATTTCTATGTAGGTAGGTTCTAATATTTATGGTTTTTGGTTTCAATTATCACTGGGCAAATCTAATTAGCGTATTAAACGTTATTTTTATGGTATAACGACAAATAAGGGGCGGTGCACACCTGTTGCAGCTGTTATAGCATTTTTTTAAATTGTATATATTCCAGCAAACAGTTAATTTCCTATGATCCTTTTCCCCTGTTTAGTTAATAATTTAAAAATAATAGTAATAGAATCACACACTTCTAATGGTCGAGGGCACAATTGTAGAAGGAGTACCTAGTTGAACTCCATCGCAAGAATTACCGCTGCTATCACCAGAATCGCAACGAAAACACATTTCTATTATGTATCATTCAAGGGTAAGAACGTAGTCGGTCACAAATTCGTAGAATTTGGTTGTAAACACCTCCTCGTACACCTTCACGTACTAGGAGCTTAATCACAAACAGACAAGTCAACAAACTCAAACTCAAAATGTTTTTTGTATTATTTTGGGTTACACATAGGGTCTCCTCTAATGTTGTATCGGTACAGAAAACAAAATATGCTAATGGGTAGCGTACAAATATAAGGTAACTTTAAAGTTATTGTATGATATGATAGTAGATACGTTGTACATTATAATATCTTTAAGTACTTACGGGAAGTACAGTACCTGGTCTACCAATCATCATCATCTCAGCCACAGGACGTCCACTGCTGAACATAGGCCTCCCCCAGTGACTTCCAGATCGGCCGATTGGAAGCGGCCTGCATCCAGCGTCGTCCTGCAACCTTTACCAGGTCGTCTGCCCACATTGTGGGTGGGCGTCCTACGCTGCGCTTGCCGATACGCGGCCTCCATTCCAGAACCTTTCTGCCCCATCGGCCGTCAGTTCTACGTGCTATGTGCCCCGCCCACTGCCACTTCAGCCGGCAAGTTAGTTACAAAAAAAAAACAACTTAAACTACTTATTTAATTTTTATTTCAAATTAACATTATTGCTTATTGTACAATTATCTACAAATTTACTAAGTATACAGGGTATAAAAAAAGGCTTAACGAAGCCTTAAACCACGAATTCTATGCATAAAACCAAGTAGAATGCAAAAAAAAAAAATTGCTGGGAAATGAATTTTATTTTTGGGTATAAAAAAAATAACTTTTTTCTAACCCGCAATGTATAGCGCGCAAGTCACAGACTATGCCTGTGTGTGTAAGCGGGTCATGTTTCTTTGTAAAAAAGTTGAGTATTATCAAACAGAAGTCAATTTTGTAAAAATCTTTGAAAAAAAAATTGTAACTTCGACTGTCAATAACTCGGTAAACCGTCATTTCCCAGGTATAGTGTAAAAGAAAAAAATGATCGTAATAATACGTAGAATATGTAGTATTCGGCTTCGTTAAGCCTTTTTTACACCCGATATGTAAGTGTATAATATACCTAATATACACACATTTGCGAACATATTTATGCCGATATGCTTTCGAAATGTTAGCTAGGAAAACTCGACGCAATGAAACATTAAAAGAATATTACTGTAATAAAATAATGCTCTTAAATAGGTGTGAACTCATAGGAAAATGGCAAGCAAGCAAGCGAGTAGTCAGAGCGTGGAATAAACTCCCATAAGACGTAGTCTCAGCTAAAAGTATAAATCAGTTTAAAAATAGACTCGACAAGCATCTGTCTAACTGCAAAAAAAGATTAACCAGTGTGGACCAGCACGATACAGGCAACCACCAGTTGTCTCAACTGCCTGCCTGATAAATAAATAATAATAATAAAATGGGCAGTATATTGCCTTACCCAAGGTATTTAAGATGCTAATATTTATATTAATATTTATATTCATTTTATTGCGATAAATGTTACATAAGGTGTTACATTGTGTAAGATCATACTTATGGACCCTGTAAGGGTATTGCATTCTTATTTTAGTTTACAAATACAAACAAAATTATTATTATTTCATCATAGAATCGTCATATTAAAAATTAAGAATAAAAATTTTCATATTAAAAATCGTTAAATGAACATAAGACTGAACGTCCAAGGCACAAACCTTTAAACTCCTGATAGTGTACTTCAATACTTAAGAAATATTACGAGCGGGGTCACTTATGTTCCTCGAGCCCTTAACCTAAATCAACAACAAAAGATCAGGAGGAATATAGAACCCTCCTCTAAGAAACAACCAACTGATATAGGTCATAACACATACTACGATTGCGGTGAGGTAGGTCATATTGTAACCCGTTGTCTAAAAGAGGTCCTTAAATGCAATAAATGTCGATGTTTTCGATCGATTCGATTTCGCTCACGATGTAAAGAGCTGCACTAGGCTATTTGGGACAAAGACTACAAACGAAAAAATCTCAAAAGCATCAACTACGCCTAGCACTAAGGACGTATTGAATATCGTTACAGCAGAAAGAGGTAGTGAAATATATTTTAAACGGTAAACGAGAAAACTATGACATCATTTGTAGAGTTGGATAGCCACTGTACTTTACTTCGGGAGGATTTTAGGTCAGATTATAAGTTGGTTGTAGAGTTTGCCAGTGGAGTTCTTGTTCCTAGCGGGCGAGATAACTTATAGAAGGCATATTTATTTGTCTTCTCAGTTCTCCCGGCTGTAAGTAGTAGGGCAGTCATTAACTGAACTGCCTTAAGTGGGAGCTTTGAAAACAAATGCCAGATTAATATTTTATAAGGACATAGGAGCTAAATACGAGAAGTCCCATCGCGAATGCGAAGGACGTTACGTCACATAGTGCACTAACGAAAGAAGTACAAATGGCGTTGGAAAATAAAAACATTTATTTACTTAGAGACACGGTACCAAAGATGAAAATACATAGTTTTGAGAATAGTTCAACATGTCTCGCCTTGTATGGCATGTAAAATTTAATAAGTATGGGATTAGAGATTATTTAGTCAATAAATCTCATTAATACATTGCATGCATTATAATGAATTCAGTTTTTAGTCATATTATTATTTTATGTCATTATTGATTATCATAGTCAGTCAAATTATTTTGTAAATTCCATAACACTATAATAATTACTTTCTAAAAGCCATTCAAATAATTTATTTTTAATTAATATTGGTCCTATTTTTTACGTATGCTGGAATTTTATTGTAAATTTTTATACACATACATTAACAATTTTCCACGTCACTTCATTGAGCTTTGTATGCGAGAGGGTAGAGAATATACAATACCACGGGGATTGTTTAGGAGCAATAGTGGAAATGGGGTCTGTGGTGATCATTTCTTGAATTCAGAACCCTTTTTGTTACGCAAAGGAGTTTCGTTGGCTAGTGGTATAGTTTGGCAAGCAGACAACAGCAGAGGTACGTTTTCATTCATAAGAATTAGAGAGACTGACTGTCGCCGCATCGTTGAACCGATTTAGGGTTTATCTTCTGGGTTTAGAGTTTAAAATCCTCACGGATCTCAATGCACTCCGTACCACTTTAAAAATGTACACTGGAACTTTTTGACTGTAAATTCATTATAATCAAATAAATACTTTTTGAAATTGAAATTCAATTGATTGAAGTTTAACAAAAAGGGACCTCATACCCAGGATAGCTCGCTGGTGGTCCCTTCTTACAAGGTTACAAATACAAGTTGGGCTCTCAGATGGCGCATGTAGTTGTCCTGAACCGTAACTCAATTCCTGAGCAGGGTCAGCAGCCACTCTCTGTTATGCAGATGGACAAAGTTCACTGTCGCAATCAGTACAGTTGAGTAATCTCCAGTTATGCCATATTAAAGCGGTGTTCGATACAAAGAGTCAATAGGCTAACTATATCCGTGACAATTATAAACTAAAGAAAAGTATATAGAAAGGTTAACGGTGAGTTACGTTGGGTTAGGTAGTGCCCAAAGAGGCTAGGGGAAAAATCATGCAACTATATCACTATGTGGGTGGGCCTTTTACATACGAGAAGAGATTGGAAACGGTAAGACGATATTACTAAGTTCCTAAACTGGCTCAGTTTGCCAAAAGGTATTCAAATTCAAATTTATTTATTTGCTTGAAAATTGGTATGTAAGATGGTACGATACAAACGAAAAAGATCGCACAGTTCACCATAAGCTGGTATGCAAATATCTAGAGGTTGATTGAGTATGATAAATAATTCGTGTCGAGTATACAAATCAATAGTAAATTAAATAATGTCAAGTAACATGCAATGTCAAAAAAAATACAAATTAACAATGTCAGTATATAGAAACATCATACACATATCAAATAATAGATGTGGGTTACAACTTCTACATCCGAAAATCAAAGAACTGAAAGTATTCATCCATTGTGTAGAAAGTATTTTGCAACAACCATGTCCTTAATTTCTCTTAAAACTCTTTAATGGTAATAATGTAAATTCTAATCCTAGCTTGTTATAATTTTTTATGGCCATACATTATGTAGGATAAGTACAGAGCAGTCGTTTTAGCGGGAAAATTTAGTTTGTCGTATCGTAGAAAATTTACTTAGTAATCTCTTATTAAAATTTTATACTTCTTTTATTACTTTTAAATAAGTGCATGTTTGTTTTGACAAAGAACTGCATATCTCAGAAGAAAATACACATAGCCATGATATAGCCTGTATATAAACTTTTTTTGTCGCTGATTTTTGTTGACCGCCAAAGCGCATAAGCGAAAGAGTTAATTTAACAGCACATTCTATCGATATGATCCTTCCAAGAAAAGTAATCATCTAACAAAATTCCCAAGAATGAGATTTATTTTGTTGACTTCCAAAATGAACCTTAAATTGTAGTTTTTTTTGCATTATTATAAATAAATTGAATTGACGACATCAATTCAATTTATTTATAATAATGCATAAGTTTACCTCTAAATTATTGTTTTTGAGCCAATTAACAATCTTACAAATGTCTTGGTTATATGATTTAGTATCTTTACACGGTACGACAACAGATACATCATCAGCAAAAAGAGTGCATTGCATTGCACAATCCACTGCGTCGGAAAATCATACATGAGCTGGACCCATCATTTAGTGGTCCGTACAGAGTTACCGCGGTTTTAGGTCATGACTGATATGAAATAAGTAATGTTGAAGGGTATGTACTCAAAGAAGAAATAAATATAAGTACTAACGTCTTCTCTGTTGATAAATAAGAAACTTGATTGAGATATGGCGATACAGAATCGAAAAGTGGTTATGGTGATAGCGAGTGATAATTTATTACTATAATCTAATAAAATTAGCAATATGTACTATGATATTAGTATACAATGTAAGTGTCTAGGTATAGATTTTAAGACAATATTTTAATTGGCAAGATTTATAATTTGTTGAAGTGTATTTGGTTCGTGCTCCGGACTACAAGGCCTGGCGGTTGCGGGTTCGAGTCTCGCGAGGGAAAATGCTTGTGTGATGAGCACGAGTACTTGTACCTAAGTCATGGACGATTATAAGCGTGTTTGTTCGTGTATATCCGTTATCTAGTCGTCATTGCACAAGCTATGCTTAGTTTGGGGCTAGCTATTTGGTGTGATTGTGGAAACAATTTATTTTATTATTATTTAATAATGTATTTATTATGTAATGATTTACTAAGTATGTTCAGAGTTTACAAATCGAATGAAACCAATTTGTTATTCCTTACTGGTCCTATACTTTATTAAACTGACAGATGATTGGCTGTCTGAATGGAGTCCGTGATGCTGGGCTCGTGAGACACAACTATCATGGACGGACTGAGGTCGAAGCTCCTGGTGCGGGCAAGCGGCAAGCTGTTAGTGAACTGAGGCCGTAGCTCCTTGTGTGGGCAAGCGGTAACAGTATGAATGAGTGTAGGCCGTAGCTCCTTGTGTGGGCGAATAAGCGGTAACATCTCAGTTAGATTAAGGCCGTAGCTCCTTGTGTGTGCAAGCGGTAACAGTATGAATGAGTGTAGGCCGTAGCTCCTTATGTGGGCGAATAAGCGGTAACATCTCAGTTAGATTAGGGCCGTAGCTCCTTGTGTGGGCAAGCGGTAACAGTATGAATGAGTGTAGGCCGTAGCTCCTTGTGTGGGCGAATAAGCGGTAACATCTCAGTTAGATTAAGGCCGTAGCTCCTTGTGTGGGCAAGCGGTAACAGTATGAATGAGTGTAGGCCGTAGCTCCTTGTGTGGGCGAATAAGCGGTAACATCTCAGTTAGATTAAAGCCGTAGCTCCTTGTGTGGGCAAGCGGTAACAGTATGAATGAGTGTAGGCCGTAGCTCCTTGTGTGGGCGAATAAGCGGTAACATCTCAGTTAGATTAAGGCCGTAGATCCTTGTGTGGGCAAGCGGTAGTGTCATAGATTGGTTAAGGCCGAAGCTCCTTATGTGGGCAAGCGGTAGTAACCTAAAGGAATTGAGACAGTAGCTCTTTGTGTGGGCAAGCGGAGTGACATAGATGGGTTAAGGCCGAAGCTCCTTGTGTGGGCAAGCGGTAGTAACCTAAAGGAATTGAGACAGTAGCTCCTTGTGTGGGCAAGCGGAGTGACATAGATGAGTTAAGGCGGAAGCTCCTTGTGTGGGCAAGCGGTAGTAACCTAAAGGAATTGAGACAGTAGCTCCTTGTGTGGGCAAGCGGAGTGACATAGATGGGTTAAGGCCGAAGCTCCTTGTTGTGTGGGCAAGCGGTAGTAACCTAAAGGAATTGAGACAGTAGCTCCTTGTGTGGGCAAGCGGAGTAACATAGATGGGTTAAGGCCGAAGCTCCTTGTGTGGGCAAGCGGTAGTAACCTAAAAAAATTGAGACAGTAGCTCCTTGCGTGGGCAAGCGGTGACAATCTGGATGAAATGAGGCCGTAACTCCTTGTGGGCAAGCGGCGCCTACTGATGCTAAGAAAAGAAGCAGCTCCGGGGGCAGGCTGGAGCTGCTCACACTTGCTGCGGAGAGCGTCAGTTCCCGGTGAGATCGGGCGATGTCTTATCGCTCAGTACAACATCGCAGCGTTCACAAGGCGCTAGTGAATCTTCAGAAATCAAATATATTGTAATATATTGTGTGTAATATATAGTGTTGTGTGTGAGTGTTCGTGTTACATATCATTAAAGCGTGTGTAGTGAATGGTGTCGAAATATGATCGACGGGCCTAATTGACTCTACATTAAGATATTATATTAAGAATTTCCTTTTTTTTGTTGTTGTGTGTTGTGTTATGAATGAGTTCGTTTATTAAATCTTTGTTTACATAAAAAAAAAGAAACAAACTTAAATTAGATTTTGAAAAGATTAACAAGTTAGTTCCATGTTGAGTAATGTAATGTTCAGTTTTAGTTTTATTTAATTTCTTTTAATTAAATTGCATAATTTAAATCTAAATTTAATTTGCTAGTACTGTATTAACAAAATATTATTTATGAATACCTTTATTATAAGAAATTGTAATTCATTAGTCGTACTATACAATCTGTAATAGTTCATGCAGAGAGAGTTGATCAGTTGGTGTCTGGGACAGACACCCTTTCAGGATGGCCGACTGTTAGACTATTCTAATTATTTACAAAGATTATAAACGATCGACTATGATTCGATACGAAACATCACTAAAGTAACGTCACTACTGGTGTCCGCCATCTTGACGGGGGGACTTTGACTGCGATCGCCGAGGCATCAACATCTCTTTACGGTCCCGACGGGGTTATTGGAGGCTATTTATAGGAATAAACAGAGTTTGTAAGCACTGTCCGGTGTTTTTACTTCTGACTTTCCAACACGTATTACATCGCGATTCGCGACACTCCCAAGAGCTAAAGAAAGAAAATCATATTAATAAGGGAAAAATCTTATAAGGTTGTCCTGTTTCAGGATATTTATTGTAAAAGAAACAGGTTCTCTTAACCAAAACCTTTAATGTTCGGAAACAGACTGCCGAGTTTACAAACACTCGCAAGTAACTTTTAAAACTAAAAATATGGCTACCCACAAAAACACCACAAATCCCTTCACAAAAAGTATATACAGTAGAATCCGTTTATTATGACTCCGCCTATATTGACCAACCGGTTATTATGACGTAATTACACCACGATGTTTGGTTTTCATATAAAATTCTTTATAAAAAAGTCGGATATAATGACTTCCCTTACAGTGACATGTCGCTTATTATGACCCATTTTTAATAAATTATGTCCGGTTATAATGGCCGACATGATTCTTTACACCTCCGGTAATGTTCGTTGATTCCCGACGACGTTCGGCACGTGGCTCGTTTTTGTTTTGAATCTCAGTGATTTTGATTTTGATTTAATATGTATGTATACATATGTATTTACTATGTTTCTGTATTAAAATACTTAAGTACATACATATTTACATAAAAAAGGTTTTTCATTTCACAAAACGTTTTGTATGACGTCCGCTTATTATGACGTGTTTGTCAATTCCTTTCGATGTCATAATAAACGGATTCTACTGTATACAGAAATATTTAAACTCTATATTTAATTTTCTTCTGCCTAGCTAATCTAAGAGGACGAGGACTACGTGTTTAGGTTTGGGGCTCATTGGACTCGACAACAGATGCCTTCATGGTATCGGCAAGAGACAGCGCCCCAGACTCTGTAGATAATGTTTGTTCCACCGGTCGCACTGAAGACTGATCTCATCCTCTACCCTTGGTTCTGATCCAGAGGCTTATTCCAGATCTGGCTGCTGCACTGTAAAATCGACACGTGATGGTGCTAATTCTGTCTCAGGCATAGACAAAAATGGCTCATTGCTTTCAGCCTCATCTAGGGACTCGCCGTGTTCTTCTGATGAAATATCAGACTCTGGCTGCGAAGTATCTACCGAACGGTTTTGTGTTATTGCCTGGTCGGTGAAATCTCCATTCACACTAACGTCGTCCAACTCCATTGCTGTCTTGGCCCCTTTATATATTAATAACTGATCTACATGTTTTCTTATTTTACAATTCATATCTGGTACCCAAACTTCAAACATTCTATGTCCTATTTTTTTTCTTATTTCGCCTAACTTCCATTCATATTTTGTGCCATTTTTATAAAAATATTTTATTAATACTATATCTCCTTTCACCAAGTTTATTTTGCGTTTACCTCCATAATTTTTACACTGTAAGGTCTGTTTCATATTAACCTTTTCCTTGGCCGTGGATGTGTGTGATGTATGACAAGATTTTTTTTCTGTGCCGTCTTGACTTGAATCCCTAACCCGCAATAAATCTAACCTGCAGCGCAAAGGCCTACCGAGCAACAACTGTGCTGGCAAAAATCCGGTTGTACAATGTACCGAATTCCATGTATTCAAATAATTTTTTTTTTAATTTTTTTATTAAAATATGTTGACTTTTATTTTCTGACAAAATTATTTTAACACCTTTTTGGACCGTTTTTACGCGATTTTCTGCCTGGCCATTTGAAGAAGGGTGGTATGGAGCAATATTTAAATGTTGTATATCATTTACAGAGCAAAGCTCCTGAAACTGTTGTGAGCAAAAATTTGAAGCATTATCGGTCACTAAAGTTCGCACTAAACCAAATCTACTAAACATTTCGCTCAGCTTAATTATAATAGCACCACTGTCCGTTGTGCTCATCATAAAACATTCTATCCATTTTGAGTGCGCATCAACCGCAACCAAAAATTGTCGACCTTCTAATGAAAACATATCTAGGTGAACACGCTCCCAAGGCTTCGCCGGGTAGGGCCACGGAGCGAGGGGCGCGCGGGCAGGGGCACTCCGTAAACCGTTACATATACTACATGAGCCTATTTTCTGTTCAATGTGTTTATCTATACTTGGCCACCACATACGGGCCCTTGCTTCATTTTTCGTTCTTACTACCCCAAAATGTGAATTATGTAATTCATCTAGTAGTTGCTCGCGAAATACTGACGGAATTACTATTTTATGGCCCCGCATAATACAGTCGTCTTCCAAAGATAATTCCAAGCGACATTTAAAATACGGTATTAGTTCCTGATCCCATATTTTATTCGGCCAACCTCTAACAATGTATGATTTTACCTTTTTTAAAATGTCATCTACTTTAGTTTTTTCTTTCACGTCGTTAACAGTTATCGGTTTTAAAATTGTATCATTAATAAAATGTACGTACAACAATGATTTCTCACAATCTAAGTTACTACAACTATCCGAATAAGACAATGATACCGAACGCGATAAAAAATCAGCCACATTATCTTCACTTCTCACATATTCAATATCAAAATTATAAGCTGATAAGAATAAAGCATAACACTGAAGTCGATTTGCTGCCATTTCTGGTATACCTCTCTTGTTCCCAAAAATGGATAAAAGAGGTTTATGATCTGTCCTTAAGGTAAAAGGTACTGACCGGCCGTACAGATAATGATGAAACTTTTTTATGGCAAACACTATAGATGCGGCTTCCTTTTGTATTTGCGCATAATTAGTTTCCGACTTAGTGAGCGCGCGCGTAGGCCACGACGCGCTCGGCGCCGCCAGACTGGCGCTGCGCGAGCACGGCGCCGAGCCCGGCGGGGCCCGCGTCCGCCGTCACCACCGTCGGCCAGTCGGGATTATAGTCTGCCAACACCCTTTCAGATGATAACTCACTTTTGATTTTCTCAAACGCCTTTTGTTGCTCATCACCCCATGTCCATGTTACCCCCTTCTTCAACAAAGAATGCAATGAGCTTAGAACACTGGATGTGTTCGGTACGAAACATCTATAATAATTAACCATCCCTAAAAAAGGTTTTAATTCTGTTACGTTTTTAGGACAGTTACTGTTTACAATAGCTTCTACTATGCTTTTTGATTTATGCAAACCGTTCTTATCAATCACAAATCCAAGATACTCGACTGACTCTTTAAATAACTCACATTTTTCCCGCTTTAATCTTAAACCAGCTTCCTGTAATCTTGCTAATACCCTGTTCAACCTATCTAAATGTATTTTCCTAGTGAGGCCAGTTACTAAAATGTCATCAATAAATATACAAGTTCCATCAATATCAGCCAATAATTGTTCCATTGTACGTTGGAAAATAAAAGGTGCATTTGCTAAACCAAACACCAAGCGATTATAACGAAATAGACCTTTATGCGTGTTAATACATGTAAAAAATTTTGATTCATCCAATTCCAGCTGATTGTAAGCCCTAGAAAGGTCCAATTTTGAAAACTCCATCCCTCCATGCAATTTTCAAAAAAGATCTTCAATGCGAAGAATCGGGTAGTTGTCCATTAATAAAACTTTATTTAGAGTAACTGAGAAATCCCCACATATTCTAATTTCTCCGTCTGTGCGCAGTACAGGGACAATAGGAGTTGCAACTTCAGAATGTTCTACCTTCTCTAAAATACCTAAACTTTGAAGTCGCTATAATTCCTTTTCGACCTTTGGTTTCAAACCTAATGGCACTGGACGTGGTTTAAAAAAACGTAACTCCGCATCAGGTTTTATTCTTAAATTAATTTTATACTTGTTAAATTTTCCGAGTTCATTGTTAAACAAACATAAATATTTCTTAATTAAATTATCTGGTATATTTTCCTTCAAATTACAAAAACAATCCCAAAGCAACATGGGACATTATTAAGAAAATTGCAAATATTCAAAATAATAAAAATTCAAACTCCAAAAATTTACTCAAGTTATGTAAACAGGAATCAGCATCGGTCAATTTAGTTAATAATTATTTTGCCAACGTTGGAAAAAACCTTGCAGATCAAATTCCTCAGGTAGCGTGCCAATGCCCTGATAATTATCATAATCGCTCAAATACTCAACCTGCCTTGAACTCTATGGTATTATCTAGTATAGACAATGACGAAATCGAACGAATCATACTGAGTCTCAAAAATAAAAGCTCGGTTGGATGGGACGGTATTCCCACGTTTGCTGGTAAAGTCTGCAAGACATGTCTTTATCCCTATTTTAAATTTTATTTTTAATCTCGCTTTTTCATCAGGCATATTCCCGCGTGCTTTTAAGAAAGCTGTTGTGCATCCTGTTTTTAAAAATGGTAACAAAGACGATGTAAAAAATTATAGACCCATTTCAGTCCTAACGGTTTTCTCAAAATTTTTTGAAAAAATTATAAATACTCGGCTCATTAAATTTATTACAAATAAAAATATTTTTTCCTTGAATCAGTTTGGTTTCCGTCAAGGAAAATCTACCGAGGATGCTGTTTTAGAACTCGCTGACGCTGTGGTCAAGAATTATGATAATAAACTTAAATCGGTTGCCATTTTTCTCGACCTCTGTAAAGCCTTCGACACTGTGTCTGTTCCTATTCTTCTTTCTAAGCTTGAGCACATCGGCGTCCCAGCATGTCCTTATTGATGGCTTAAGAAGCGGAGAAGAGCACGTCTCGTTTGGTGTTCCACAGGGTAGTGTCCTACCTCCTACCCTCTTTTTGATCTACATCAATGATTTGTGCAACCTCGCTCTTTCAAACTGTAAGATCATCACATATGCCGATGACACTGTGCTTCTTATACACGGCCGCAACTGGGAAGAGGCTCGCACCTTTGCTGAGAATGCCTTATCTGTTGTGACATGTTGGCTGCGCGAGAATTTCCTCACATTGAATGTTTCTAAAACAAAATTTATAGCATTTGCCCCTCATGTAGCTTCCAACCCACCACAAACTTTTTCTATTCAAGCACATTGCTGCCCTAAGACTGCAACATTACCTTGCTTCTGCACTCACATTGAACGCACTGCTTCAATTAAATATCTAGGCGTCTTGGTAGACAGTCAGATGACCTGGACTCCGCATATACAAGCTGTAATCTCACGTATTAGGAAGCTTATATTTGTATTTAGACACCTACGCTCTGCTGCTGACTTTCATTATCTCATAACTGTGTACTATGCCCTAGCGCAATCAATTCTATCTTATTGCATAACCTCCTAGGGTGGGTCGGTGAAATCTCATATGCTGAGACTCGAAAGAGCTCAACGAGCTGTTTTAAAAGTTATCGCCAAAAAGCCTATTCGCTTTCCCACAACGGAACTGTATTCCATATGCAAAGTTCCCACAGTGCGTCAGCTTTTCGTTCTTGCCACTATTGTTCGTAAGCACTCCCAGCTTCCGTACGACCCTAAGTTTACAGAGCTCCATCGTCGATCCGACAGGGTCTGTAAAACTGTACCACGTCGAACATCTCTCACAGCTCGGCATTTTTATTACATGAGCCCTGCTCTGTATAATAAAATAAACAAAAAGTTAAATCTCTACCCGTTACCCTCCTATAAATGTAAAATGAAATGCTTGGATTGGCTTCTCACTCTATCTTATGAAGATACCGAGGCCTTAATTGGGAAATCCTTTTAATTCCTGACAAGCTTACTACTCGTAATTCTGCATGCAG
The DNA here is from genome assembly GCA_950371115.1 of Anania fuscalis. NCBI lineage: Eukaryota > Metazoa > Arthropoda > Insecta > Lepidoptera > Crambidae > Anania > Anania fuscalis. The sequence goes on along the minus strand of OX493326.1, from coordinate 16,185,911 downwards.
TCACATAAATATACTCCCACGTATGCATACACACACAAACACACGTATACATAATCATTAGCTTAAATTAGTCGTATTTTGGAATTATATAACTTCTCCGGAGGGGGGCGTTGGCTTCTGCGCCACAGTTTTAACTTTTGCAGGGGTCATCGTTTTTCCCGTTTAAATTAAGAACACTGTTAAAATTCCTAATAAAGATTATTATTGCAGCTGGCACTACTCAACTGCAAACAAAAAGTACTAATAAAATCTCGGCCTAACAGTGCTGGTTGTTTATCATGTGTTGCTATAACAAAAAACTTTATTTGCTTAGTGCGACCTTCAAACGTCACTGGTAACAACACACACCCTAATGGTAATATTTTACTGCCATTATAACAATTTAGAATGAAGTTACACGACTGCAGGTCAGATGTACCCGTAAAATATTTTTATATACATCCGCCGGTAAAACGGAAACGGCACTGCCACTATCTATTTCACATACTATACCTACACCGCTTACCAAGACCCTCTGTCGCATAGGTTCGCCGTCAATGCACTCGATATTAAATAATTGTAAATTACCTCGAATCATGTCGTCGTCGTCACAAGCCACAGCCAAAGAAAAATTATTTTTCACACTCAACTTGCACATACGCTGTAAATGACCTTTTTTATTACATTTTCGACACGTATATTCTGAAAACCGGCACTGATCTTTTAAATGATTTTTATATCCGCACACATCACAGCACTTTCTATTTTGCCACGAATTGGTTGGTACGCCACTGCCCGACGGCCCAGCCCGGCCGCTCGCTCCGCTGCTCCTCGCGTCGGCGGCGGGCGCGCCCCGCAGCGCGAACACGTCGTGCGCGGGCGCCGCAGCGCTTGCGCCGGCTTCGGCGCGAGCGGTTTGCAACGCCAGCCTGGCGCAGTGCACATTTTGTGCCAACTCCAACACCTTGCTAAACGTCAGGGTTTCAATGCTTTCAGCAAATAGTTTTTCTTTCTCCTTGACGTTCTCTAAACCTAATACGAACCGATCTCTTAATGCCATATCGAGTTCCGCATTAAAACCGCAGTGCTGCGCCATACTACGCACTCGCGCTGCCCAATCGGCTAGCTCTTCCCCTGGTCGCTGTTCTGCCTTATAAAACTTGTATCGCTCGGCAAAGGAACTCCTTTTCGAACGAAAGTGCTTGTCCAAAATATCAAGCAGTTTCGAAAATTCTAAGCTTTTTAGATCCGATGGGAAAGCTAAATTCCTTGCGATGCGGTAGGTATCTTTCATTAATGTCGTGAGCAACATCGCCCGTCGTCTCACTCCGGCCTTATCGTTTTCACTTGATATTATTTGCCGCACAATATTGAGTGAAACGACTCTTAAATATGCTCCACTCCTGTACATGGTGATCAAACGTGAGACTGCCGCCGAACATTGTGTTTACATGACACGCCATTTTCATCCGCAAAAACAATGCCGAATATCATACACTGTCACCGATTCGTTTATACACGCGTGCAATAAGTCCTGTCGCCAAAAATGTCCTGTTTCAGCATATTTATTGTAAAAGAAACACTGTTGTAAACTTACAATTATTATAATTTTATTAACCTTGTAAAGCGCCATCTATGGGTTTTACACAAAATTAAGAATCTATCATGTTCAATCGTATCTGTTCAGCGTGGCCTGTAAAATAGTTCTTGGTTCTACCAAATTACCACAGATGGCGCTACAACTTTTAGGAACTGCTTTGGTTTGTGTAACTGTGATAAAAACTGTACTGCTCTGTATTCGATCTCTCTTTGACTCCTGCGGTCCTACAATAAACACCTACCAAAACATTCTCCTGGCGTCTTTCTTCTCAACAAACACGTTCTCTTAACCAAAACCTTTAATGTTCGGAAACAGACTGCCGAGTTTACAAACACCCGCAAGTAACTTTTAAAACTAAAAATATTGTTACCTACAAAAACTCCACAAAGGTACTTTACTTATTCTTACAAAGATCATTTACATACCACATTGCTCTTGTTTCTCTCTATTATTTACTTATATTATTTACTTCTTATTAGAAATTAAATGAAATAGATTTATCTGCATAGAATTATTTATTTTAATGATATCCTTCTATCTTCTGTCGAAATCTAATACATCATAGCTTAAACCACAAATTAAGTTATTAACAATTTCTACTGTGGAGGTCGATAAAGGATGGTTTGGACTAGCTCCTTTGTCCATTCCGTAATTTTATCTTTAGCTTTTCGGGCGGCCTCACGTCCTGGTCGTCTGGCATTGGGTTCCTCATTGGCTAGTGAGTCAGTGGTGTTCGTTGGTAGACTCTCTATTTGATCTAGTTCAGTTTCTCTATCCGTATCTCTTTCTTTACTTTTAAGATTGTCCTCTATTTCTATAGGGAATAGATGAGCTATAGATCCCGTATATTCTTTATCCCCTACTTTCACCTTGGCTACTCTAATTTCATTATCATTCCCTTTGTGTGGTGTCACTATTTTTCCTACTTTCCACAAGAATCTATTGTGGCTATCACCTTTTATTTGTACCACATCTCCAATCTTGGGAATAATTTTGCTTATTATTCTTGGTTGTTTATGTTTTACTTCTTTTCTTTCTTTCAAAGCCATGAGATATTGGTTGACTAACATTTTCTTGAATTCTTCCATCATTCTTTGGCCTCTTTTCCACCCCTCGATTAACAATTGCTCAGCAGATGAGTCACCCAGACATAGATATGGCACTTCTGAAGCTGTTGTCAAGCATGACTCTAATCTTAGAAAGTCCATTGGTTTAAGTATATGTCCTGGTTCACTATCTACATAAGATAGTGGTCTTGAATTTAGTACTGATTATATCTCTTTGACTATTGTTTTCAGTTGGTTGTCTTTCAGTTTGCGTATGTCTATAGTCTGCTTAAGGCAATGTTTTACAAGGCCAACTAGCCTTTCGTAGAAATCTCCATGCCATGGAGTCAATTCTGATATAAATTTCCACTGGATAGTATTTTCAATACAATATGGGCTCTTCAGAACTTCTGCAGTAACTGTTGTCTTTTATTTACGCGAACACGATACATTTAAATGAAACTACTTTTACGGATTATTTCGCGATTTATAAACATTTTATTTAACCTGACGTTTCGAACACTTTACAGCGTTCGTGGTCACAGGTAGACTAAGGTGTTATTCGTCTTTACAATATTTTGAAAAAATATAAACTATCGTCACTCAGTTAATATTAATTTTTGTTCCTATCTACGCAAAAAGAGCTAACTGTGTCTAGAGGTCTTGCAGTGCGGGGCCTAGCATGGGATTTCGTTAAGGCTGTTCCCCTAGCCAATGACCTTGAGCATTTAGCTGCCTCTCGTCCCCTCTCCACCGCTGCATTATTTCGTGAAGTGATTGCGGTAGTGAATGCGATAACGCCGCGACATCTAGTTAGCTTACGCCAAACTACGATGTACTCGTGGCATGATTAAGCAAATACAAACGTAAAGCACGGATCGTAGAATAATTATAAGAGGCGGCCAGGCGGCAGAGTAAAATAATTTGCTCGCAACTTTCGCCGCCTACACATTATTATTACCTTACGCACATTACATTTTGAAAAGTCACGTGGAATATTTTGAAAAAACAAATTAAATTAGCTGTGAATAAATAAGGTAACGAAAATACATAAATTATAGCGACAAGCCCTATAGTTTATTTTGTCAGTTATTCAAATATTTTTGTCAGAACAGAATACAAAAATTTAAATATTGTTTTCTAGCAAATACCTACCATGCTACGTTTATTAATAAATGGTTTTTAATAATACTAGAATTTAAAAGTGTAATTTTTCTTTATTATATTTTAAAATTAAAACAGTATGAATTGAAACAAAATTTACCAACTACAGGTGGGATTCGAACCCTCACCCATTGAATCTTGAATGGCGGGCGAGTGCATTTCCAACTTCGCTACCAAGTCACTAGCTGTCAAGTCGAAATCTTCAAGTGTTTCTCGCAGATTTTTTTTTTATCTATGATGCAGCATTGATCAGGCAATTTGCGGATACTCGACCCGATAGAATTATTGTTACAATTTTGTGTGCCCATAAACTCTATCGTGAATTCTTGAGATATTTTATTTATAGGTTTTTGTCATTTATATAAAGTATCTGATTTTATGTTATAAATAGTTTCGGTTTTTATTTTTTTTATCTTAAGATTTAAAACTGTTAAGTCTTCTTATCAAATCTAAAAGTAAAACATAGTAAAAATTGAAAAAAAACTTGAAAAAGTTACTGCTTCAAGTGAGATGCGATCCCACGACCTCGGATTACCGGGCGTGTGTTTCCTCTACTAAGCTACCCAACCACTAATCGATTTGGCGAAATCTTTCAAGTGTTTCTGTCGAAGCCATCGTTTTTTCTAATCAATGTTGCGGTATACTACCGTAGTTAGCTAAGTATAGAGTGTGGCAATGTGGCCAGCCTTTTGGTGATAATAATCTGATTTTATATTGTGGGCATTTTCGCCAGTAGACGTCCCTTCGCTTTTCACGATGTCTCACGACATTTCACTGTAATTATTTAAAAAAACTATGTGGTTTATTAGAAAAATTAAATAATGACATAGAAGGTTGTACATTAATGTGTACTTCTAAACATTTAAAATAGAAGGAATCATGTATTATCATTTAAAAATAAATGTTTAAAATTAAAAGATGGTGATTTTTTGCATTCCCTATACAGACTAGTCGAAGTTTAAAAGGGTCAATATCAACACATAGGACTTTTTGTCAGTTTTGATGGCAAATTTTGTTTTTAAGTTTTCACACGAAATAAATTGATAATACTAATCTTTAGGGTAAACCATAATATATGTGAAATTGTGCCACCTAATTTTAACATAACGCCACCGAAACTGAATTCCGCCACCGAAACTAAATATCACTAAAAAAAATTCGTTAGATGCTTGTAAGGATCTCAATAGATGACCAGGGGGTCTACGGCGAAATGTACTATCAAAATGTTCGGATTCGACCGATCCCCGACCGAAGGTTCGATTGGAACCTTAACGCGAAACAACATCGAAATCGCGGGATTCCATCGAGGCCACAGACAATTGTAGAAGAGTATCAGAATGAATTATACTGAGTGCTAGTGTTATGCCTATGTATTAAAATTTTACCGGTTTTGTAAAAGTCTCTTGCCAATTCAAAATATTAGCAAACTAATGCGTAAACATTTTTTTTTTTTTTTCTATTTTTTTGTTTAGGAGCTTTGATCGAAATTCGAACATGTCAGCTCCATCTTGCCCTAATCTTACTAACTAATCCAACTTAAGGCTAGAAATTACAAAATTAAAAATAATTTTAGCGGCTTCTGAAGAAGGTTCAGCTAAAAAGTTGGTTAATAAACCAACATCATATTTATTTATATTAAGATAACTATAAACTATTTCTCTTAGGTGACGATTCCGCACACATTCCATTAATAAATGGTATACATCATCTAATATTCCACACTCTGTACAGTTCGGGGACTCTGATAACTTCATGATATGTTTAAATTTATTTAATGGAATATGACCTGAACGCAACCTAAGAGCTGTGACTATATGTAATCTACTTAAATGTGTATTGTTAAACCAGGGGATCCGAGGAGGTTCTGACTGTAGAGTTTTGTACCAGATTCCTTTTTCACAAGACCGCCTATCAAAATGTTGTTTCCATATGTTATTAATTATCTTTTTATATTTAAAAATCACTTCAGAGCTACTGGGTCTTACATCTCTTACAATTCCATGTACAACTGCTTGCTTAGCTAAGCGGTCAGCCTCCTCGTTTCCCCCAATACCTATATGGGCAGGGACCCATTGTAAAATAATATTTTTGTTACAGTTTTGATAAAAAAACATTTTTTGCAAAATGTCATAAGCTATCGCTACTCCTCTGAGCCCAGAAGAGCATCGAGCAATATGCTGGAGAGCGCTTTTACTGTCAGACAATAAAACAATTTTGTCACTGCACACATTTTTTGAATAAGAAAGTGCCTCATTAATGGCTACTAATTCACCATTCATTATGTGGATATTGTGATCAATTTTGAAAATTCCATTATTTTTAAGTTGTGGATCGAAAAAGGAAGCACCTATAGAATTACTGCTCTTGGACCCATCTGTAAATATTTTCCACCATCCATTGTATTTCACCTCAATTTCTCTTAAAACCTCTAATTTTAAGATGTTGCTGTTAACTTGAGACTTAGAGGTCTTCAAGCAATCTAATTCAGTGACAATTTTGACTTCAATTTTAGAACACCATGTTGTTAGGTTATACATATCAAGTCGTGGTGTGTTGTAAATATTTTCATGTTTAGTTTCATCAAGGATCAGTTGTAATAAAGGTTTTTTCTTTTTTTGCCAATAACTATTGGGAGTAAGAGCAGCAAGTTCCTGTAGCAAAGTGATTGTTTTATTATTTGACCATGTCATAGCATTCAAACAGTATTTGTAGCCCAAAAATTTCCTCCGTTAATGCAGTGGAAGGATACAGAGTTCACTCTCCATCACATGTATAGGTGTAGTTCTTATGAATCCACCGACAACTCGCAAAGCTTTGTTTTGGAGTCTCTCTAATTTAGACACATTATTATTCGCACTGTTATCATAAAAGAAACACCCATAATCGAGTCGACTCCGTATAAGCGAGATATACAATCTGCGTAGATGTTTAGGATGGACACCCCATCCGGAGCCTGCTGAAATTTTAAGTATATTTAAGAATTTGTGAGCTTTTTCATACAATTCATTCAAGTGTTTTTTCCATCTTAAGGCAAAGTCAAGCCAAAAGCCTAAATACTTAATATTTTGTACGGACTCAACTTGGATGTTATTTATTTCGAGTGTGTGACGTTGTATTTTATTACCTCTAGCAAACATACAATATTTTGATTTGTTATTAGACAGCTGTAATCCTAATTGGTCCAGTAATTGAATAATAGTATCAATTGAGTTCTGCAGCAATGAAAAGCTATCACTTAACCTATTACAACTCACATACAAAACAAAATCATCCGCATACTGAGATATACACACTTGTCTTATGGTCCAACAGATTTTTGATGTTACAATATTAAATAATAAGGGAGAGATGGGATCCCCTTGGGCCAATCCTATGTGAGTCCATCTAGAAATAGTTTTATTTTCGTCAATATCATCTGGTATTTGTAAATGTCGTTCGCTGAGAAATTCCCATAGATATCTGCATATCTTTTTTCCAACATTTATTTCATTTAGAAAACATACAACTCGTTCCACAAGGACATTATTGTAAGCGTTTTCAATATCTAGGAAGCAAGCAACCACTGGAATATTCTTTGATAATCCTATCTGTATTTGCGTTATCAGCCTCGCTAAGCTATCTATGCATGATTGAGACTTTCTGAATCCGGTTGATTCAGGTGCTATAATATTACTTTTTTCTACAAACCATTCTAATCTTTTTCCTATCAAATCATGAAAAATTTTACAAAGAGTGGAAATTAAGGATATAGGTCTGAGCTTAACCGATGAACTAGGCGTATTCACTGCTTTGGGAATAGGAACCACTTGGATGCTACGCCACTGTGTAGGGACTTTTCCAGAATCTAAAATTTTATTATAAATTTGTAATAAATATAATTTTGCCACTAAAGGAAGGTTCGAAATCATTGAGTAGCTAATGCCATCATTTCCAGGAGCTGTGTCTTTTTTCTTTTTGTTTATAGACACATCGAGTTCATATAAAGATATTGCAACCTCTAGGTCATTGTTTGAAGAATTAAGTAAAGGCATAGAGTTTGAAACAGAGTCTGGAGCTAAAGTGCGTAGGAGTTCTTCTTTTTTTTGGTCAGTTACATACAGTTTTGGATTCCTAATACCTTTAATCCACCTCATTCGTTTCCATAAATCAGCGGCTGAGACAGATTCATCAACACTGTCACAAAATTGCCTCCAACTACTTGATTTGGCTTTTCTAATCTCGCGCTGAGTTTCAGTTATTTTATTTTTCATCAAAACTAAATTTTGGGGCGTGGGGTTGCGTCTAAAATGTTTTAAAGTCAATCTACGTTCTGCTACTAATTTTGATAAATGTTGATTCCAATAAACTTTACTTTTAAATTTACTTAGGGGGTTATTACAAATTTTAATAAAAGGAATATATTTATCTGCTGCCAAATTTATTTGTTCTGTAAAAAAGCTGTACATCTCCTGTATATTATGATGATTATGAGGCAGAGTGTCCCTGGAGAGAAACTTGGTTATGGTTATAAATTATCCGTTCCAATCGGCCTGTCTGAAGTTGCGTTTTTTAGAGAACATTAAATTATCCTGATAATTCAGCGTAAATTTTATAACAAGGTGATCACTTCCGAAGCACTCATTGGTAACATTCCATTTGAATTGCACGGCTATATCAGTTGACACAAAAGTTATATCTGGTGAGCTTTGTTGTAGAACTCCATTTACTAATCTAACTCGAGTTGGACTACCGTCATTAAGGCAAATAAAATCATTATCAGATGATGAATCCAAAATGTGACTGCCTCTTGTATCATTTCTATTTGACCATAGTGAATTATGACCATTAAAATCACCCGCTATAATAGTTTTATACGAACGATAGCAAAATAAGCTATCCCAATCTGATGGAGAAGTAGAAACTGACGATGGACAATAGACCGATACAACCTTTTGTAAACTAACACAATTTAAAAGATTTATTTCTATAACTTCTATACCTGGATTATTAACACGTACTTGGCAAACCTGAGTTTTGATAGACCTGTGTGTAAAGATTGCAACTCCCCCGTAAGAATCCCATCTATCCCGTCTGTATACATTATAGTCACTTAAACGTATTGGTGATTCTTCTTCTAACCACGTTTCACTCAGTATCGCGATGTGTACTTTTTCTTGATTAAGTAAAGTCTCAAACTCAATTAATTTAGGACGTACACTTTGAGAGTTCCACTGGACTATGTTTAAACCAAAAATATTATTAGTCGCAGTCCCCATTTACAAACATGGAAAATACTTTTATAATAACATCACCATTGAATATCGACTTCTTAATAAATGATGATAATTGCTCATAAAGTATTGTTATAACTTGTTTAATTTTTTCTTCGATTACCAAGTCAGAACAAATAATTTCTTTGGCTTTTTGTAGCAACTTCTTCAATGTTAGTGATCTTTCTTCTTTCTTCGCTTGTGGTTTTTCTTGCATATTTTCTGTTTCGCTCGAAATTTCTTGATTCTCTGACGTTAGTAGCACCTCGCTATTATTATTAAGTTGTCGTTGTTTATATATTTTTTTATTTTCTTTGTGAAGTGCACCCCTTCTATTTAAGCGGATATGTATATTTTTTGTGTGTTTTTCTTGCAATATTTTCTCTGATGATTGGTTTTCTTCTCCTTGTGTGTTAGTTATAAGAACATCACGGTATGATCTTTCTTGATTATGTGGATTAGACACGACGTGTTCTTGTATAATTGGAGAATTTTTAGTAATTGTATTGTCTTTTTTGCTTGCTAAAAATTTCCAAAGCGCTTTTCTGTAAGTACAGTTATCTGTAGACATTATTGATCTTGTCTTCTTTTCTTTTAAGAACATGGGACAACTTTTATCAAATGATTTGTGCGCACCTTTACAATTTAGGCATCGGAAATCAATAATCTCACAATTAACATGTTCATCACCACATTTAGGACAAAGGACCTTTTTTGTTGGAAAGGCACGAATTAGGTGGCCGAATTTCCAACAGCCCGAACACTGGGTCACTGGGAATGTGTAAGGCTCCACCTTGAAACGACACCCGTGTGCAAAAACAAACGGGGGTAAGGTGGGGCTTTTAAAACACAGTCTTATAGTCTCACTCTCAATCCACTTCCCATCATGAGTTAGTCTTTTCAGCCTTCTAGCCGATATAATATCAAAATCACATTGAAATGTTTTCTGAATTTCTGCTTCATTTATATCAACTTCTACTTGTTTTACAATCCCATATGATAAGTTTATTTCATCTGTAAATTGACATCTATAGCCTAATTTAGCGATTTCTTGGCAACTAAATAGTTTTTCTGCATTTTCTTTGGAATCGAACCGAATAAGTGCCTTATAAGGGTTTTTGTATTTAATTCTAAGTATGTTTTGGATTGACTTTGATTGCAAAAGTTTAGCCATGGCTATTTGTTTCGGCAGTACCTCTTTTGAACTTATGCAAATCTCAAATATTTCTTCATCATTTTCATTATTACCTCTAGTCCCTTGGATCGCAGTGCTTTCAGTAGGAAAAATCAGGGAATTGCTTCGCGCTATACGCTTAGGCTTTCTTCTTGTTACAGTTGTAAAATCCTCTTCATTTTCATCACTATCTTTCCTATCTCTTTTATCTGGACGGGTATTTCGTAATAAAATATTCGTACCCATGTTATCCCATTCAAATCCTTCCTGTAATTCACTAAAGTTATCACTTTTCTCTACGTCATCTTCACTTAATTCACTTGGGATATGGTCCCTATTAGTTACTTCGTCCATATTTTAAAACACATAAAAAGTGGGTAGTCGCAAAAAAGGCAGCGCAAGAGTGCGAACCGGACACAGTACGTGCGCTCGTTACGCCGAACCGCGCGCAACTCAATGCGTAAACATGGTTTCTATTAACAGAATAATGTTAAAATGAAACTACTTTTACGGATTATTTCGCGATTTAGTAACATTTTATTTAACCTGACGTTTCGAACACTTTACAGCGTTCGTGTTTCGTGTTCGCGTAAAATAAAAAGACAATAATATAGCAAAATGTTTATTTTAATCAATTTTAGATATTCAAACTAAGAAAATTGCAACATTCCAATTGTTTATGACATTTAGAAAAATAAATGCTGGACATATGAAATGTCATTTCTTGCTTATTGATTTAAAAAAAAAAAAAAATGTCCTGCGTAACTCGATCGCAAAGTCGTTTGAAAATAATTCGATATTTGGAGTTATGTGGTATAATAATAAGATTTTTGTAGAAAATGAGTCTTACTTATTAAATAATGCTTTTTAAATTAAGACAAATAAAAAAAATTTAACGACGTGTTACAGTTTGAAGCCAAAAAAAAGTTTGTGTTTGTTATTCTGGTCGGATCAGTTGTCTGTCAGACTGTCAGCGCGAATCCGACCAAATATAATGGTCACTAATGCTTGTGTTGCCTACCTATGTTATTTAAATGTATTCGTGGCTTAGTGCTAATAGTGCATTTCTAATAGTTTCATCATAAAATCAAAATATGAAGAAATTGTTTGTTATGTCAATATATTATTTTGTAATACAAATATTTTGATACATTTTAAAACGTTTACAATAATTTGTGTCGTAAAATTGTACTTGTTCTATACGGTGGTTATAAAGCTTTAACTTGGAGGTGTGAAACTTGATCTTCTTCTTTGCGTATCGACTCAGGCTTTTATATGTGTGAAGACCAAAACTTAACCACCGATATAGCATTATTGGTGGCCTTGCAAAGATCTTCGCGTGTGCAGGTGTAGGGACACGCAGGGCATGTCAGAAGATGGGATGGGATGAGATTGATAAAATATATCGTATCACGTCCATATAAGAGTGTAAAGTAGAAATACACCCATGGAAAAGCACAAACTTGTCCCTCAATGTAAACGATGCCAGGCGTATGGTCATACCCAGAAATACTGCGCAAAAGAACCAAGATGTGTAAAGTGCACTGGAAAACACCTTACTCGAGACTGCAGAAAACCTGCAGACGAGAAGCCAAAATGTGTGCACTGCGGTGAACAACATCCTGCCAATTATGCTAATAATTATTATTAATGTAAGTAAAAAAAATACCTACGGACAAGCAAAATCAATTATGTACATAACGATGATGCAAATGTACCTACTGATAGTGCTGCAAAATTAGGTCAAATCCTAAAATATATGTCTTCGTTTGATGAACGACTAAAAAAACTGGAAAGCAGTGCCAAAACTGCGCATCAAAACCTAAAAAATGACTCACAACTTAAAAATTATGGCTTGGAATGCCAATGGACTACTCAGAGACCAAAATGAGCTGCAAGTAGTTCTAGTCACACAAAACATTGACATATGCCTTGTATCAGAAACACATTTTACCAAACAATCTCATATAACATTCAAAGGATACGACGTCTATCATGCACTGCACTTCAACAACCGTGCTAGAGGTGGTAGTGCCGTTATTGTAAGAAATAACGTTAGTCATTATGAAAACTTTAAATTTGAAAATTGTAAAGAATTGATTGAGCATTTGACCAATGACCGTAGTACAGACTTTTCTTTATGGAAGGTGACAAAGCAAATAGACAAACCTGTGCAAGCCATTCCTCCCATTAGAGAAATTGATACACCGATACACTTCGGGGAAGGGTTTACGATGCTACTAATGTCAAATGATGATCGGTCGGATCGATTGAAATGCCCGATCCAACCGACCGAGCGTTTGAAATTCATATTAGAAAATGCCCGATGCATCAGTCAGTTTGTTAGTAACAAATGCCAGGCAAAGACCATAGTCCTACCTACCTACTGGGTGAATCTTGAAATTGGGCGTATTTGATTGATTCCCGTGGAAATTTTTAAATGATAAAGATATGCTAAAATCATGACGTAATATTAAATTTGGATAGTTTTTTAACATATTGATCTAATAGGCCCTTATTTTGCACAATTAGTTTCGAAAATATAAGCAATTGAAATTTTGTTTACCACGGGAATCAAAAACAAGGCATGGGAATCAATAAAACAATCTTTATTATAGTTCAAATCAATTGTTGTCTGAAATATGTAAAAGTTTCTATGAATATAAAATTGAATCTAGCTATTTTAGTGTTATTAACAAATTACAAAGTAATGACACAAATTAAGATTATCTATGAATCATAAATACATTGGCACAGCATCCTTCATTTTATAAAGAAAGATTGATTCCCATGGCATTAAAACCACGGGAATCAAAGTTCGTCAATTTTTATCGATTGCTCTTTAATTAACAAACATATATTTTAAATGCAAACTTAAATAAATAAAGCACTATCAATAGTTTTTATTTGTTATAAGAAGCGATCTTTAAAAACAATAAAAAAATTTTTTATGGCTATCACGGTAATCAACGATGTATAGAAACAATGCCGCGGGAATCAAATATTTACCTTCGTAACTCGGCGTGGATACATGCTGCGAAGTGACCGCCTTCCACTACACTTAACTCACGACTGATTCTCGCGCGGCAACGCAGACTCGTATCCCTACTTTTTATTACTAGAGCTGCAGGTGAAGAATAGTGTTGTACCACGGGAATCAACTCTCGAATCTGGATAAAATTTTGATTCTAAATTAAAGTATAACTAAATACTTAAGTGAAGATTCTAATTGACTAATCTATTTACAGACTAATCTTTTTATATAAAAGTAGCATTTTACAATCTGGTTTTATCCCTAAGTTGCAGTTTTTTCTACAGTTTGATCAAAATTTATTGAATGGACACGCCATGGGGATCAAATTTCCTACCCTAATTATTTTTTTACAGTTATTTGCAAATTCAATGAAGCCAAAAACCATGAAGCATTAGTTAGAATACACCTAGAACTAAATAAAAAAATATATTTTGATGTTCCATTATTAAACCTCGGGTACTTTATAGCTCCGGACAACGTATTTCATGCGTTTCAAGATTCACTCTACTCAGTCCATTATAATCAGCCCACGTCAGCCTACTGCTGGACATACAGTCGTGGTCAACTAATTAGGGACAGAAAGAATAATAAGCAATTTTGAATGTTTACATCCTATTATTGTGAGTTTCCTTCGAGATTACTAACTGTTACTTTGTAAATGTATTTACTATCTAGTACTCTAGTTAACAGAATACAATAACAACAAACAAAAACTTACTTAGCGTTAGTATCCGTGGGAATCTGTTCAAGAACGACCTTGCTGCGCCCAGCAGACGATTTATTGAGCGGGCTCAATAAATCGTCCGGTTTTCAGCAGGGCATAGACCGGGCCCAATTTGCAATGGCCCATTTCGGAACGTGCGCCCGACTTGACACCTCGCTCGATCCACAGTAGCATAGATTCTAAAAGAAAATCATTAAGCATTGCGTGTTTCTAATGATGTCTTTAGTCATGGGATAGTATTGTTATATTAAGAAGAAAGAAGAAACCACCAAAACTATGATTCAATTTCAGAATTAATTATTTAAATATATAATTCTGAAAATTCACTGCATAAGTTAAATGTCGTAATAAAGACATAGATTACACTAAATATCAAAATCCTAAATAACCTTATAAATTTTTGTGCGTAAACTAAAAGACGTACTAAGAATACGACACACCAAATCTTAAAAGTCGTTGAACAAAACGCCACCAAGAATGTTAGGAAAATTCTGACGGTCAAATTATGCGTAAAGTGATATTTCCAGTCTAAGTAATCGCTAGGGTAGACCAAAGAATTGCAGGCTATATCAAAGTAACACGTTTCGGAGCATTCAATGATGAGCTGACACGACAAACTGAGGCTGAGCGACATGGTGAAATTGCGTCACCAAAGCATAAAATAAAATGACATCCACTTTGTAGCATGGGAGATATTTTTTGGAATTTAAAACTGTTTAAAATGTTAATCAAATTTAAAAACGAAACATAATATGATTTTTAAAAACTTGAAAAAAAAAACTTCATCAGGGGGACCCGAACCCACCACACACCACGAATGCACGGGGCAAGTGCTTTACCATTCTAAGCTATCGAGTCACTAGTTGTCTCGACGAAATCTTTTACGTGTTATTCGCTATTGATAAATAAAATATCTGATTTTATGTAGGTACATAAATAGTTTAGTTTTTTGATTTTGTACATTTGAAAACTGTTAATTATTCTTATCAATTGTAAGTTTTTGTTTTTAGCAATTCCATGCAAGGTTTAATTGAACATAAATAACACTTGAAAAAAGTCATCGACCTCAGGTGGGACTCGAACCCACGTCCCATCGCAAGCCGGGCGAGTGCTTTACCAACTAAGCTACCGAGGACGTCTCGTGACAAGATGAAATTCCTCAAGTGTTTTTTCTCGCTGTCAAAGCTCGCTCGTAAAGCACTAGCCCGGCTTGCGATGGGACGTGGGTTCGGGTCCCACCTGAGGTCGATGACTTTTTTCAAGTGTTATTTATCTTCAATTATTCTTATCAAATTTAAAATAAAACAAAATATATTATGATGTATTTTATAGTAAGTAGGGTTTTTTGGTGTTTTTATTAAGGTTAATTTATTTCTTTATTTAGTTAGTAGTAATATAAAGTTAAGTTAGATTCTTTTATATTTAATTTGTTAGAATAAATAAATGCAACAAGAAATAAAAAACTGCAAAATAAAAAAAAACTAAATATGAATTGAAAAAATAAAAACTTAATCAAGTGGGATTCGAACTCACGACCATCGGATACACAACCACCGGGAGTGCTTAGACACCTAAGCTACCAAGTCGCTAGCTGCTTTGACGAAATCTTTCAAGTGTCTCTCGCTACGCTATTGATAAATAAAATATCTGATGAAACAATTTATGTATATAAACATAAATTGTTGTTTTTTTATTTTTTACATTTAAAAACTGTTAATTCTTCCTATTAAATTTAAAAATAAAACAAAATATATTATGATATTACATTGTGGTGTATTTTATATTAAGTAGGTTTTTTTTGGTGTTTTTTATTTAGGTTATTTCTTTATTACAGAATTATACTGTAAGGGGGGCACTGCAAGGGATTTTTAGGTGACGAATAGTAATGTACCTTAATATTATGTCCCTAAGGTTGAAATTAATAATTCGGTATTCCTAAGCATAACTGCGGCTTGCTAAGACCACTGTCATAGCAAGTTGGTAGTAATATAAAGTTACGTCAGATTTTTTTATATTTAATTTGTTCATAATACAAATAAATAAATACAACTAGAAATAAAAAAAAACAAAATATGAATTGAAAAAATAAAAACTGATTCAGGTGGGGTTCGAACCCTCAACCTTCGCATACATAGCGAGTGCTCTGCGACCTAAGCTATCGAGTCACTCACGCTGAGTGACGAAATTTTTTAAGTGTTTCGCGCGTGCTGTTTTGTTCCGAGCAGTGATTGATCGGCACGGCGGAACGAGCGACACAGGCTTCCCCTCGGACAGCTAGCGGCACACTGCCTCCCGCTGCCCCGCACAGCACGCCAGAGAATCAGACGTTCGTAGATAATTAATAATAGCCATAACTTTGTCAATAATGGATCAATTTAAAAATTTTTTGCGTAAAAATTATATATTTTTTGATTTCCTACCGATTGGTACAAACCAAATAATAAGATAAGGATTAATTACGGAGGAGACGCACAGAATACATTTTTATCGACGTCGTTTAAAAGCTTGTTTTCGTAACTATTAATTAGAGGAAATACAAATTTTAAGCGATGATTTTACAGATAAAACTTCAAAGATTACTTTGGTGTCTTTCAATTATCGCTATACGCATCAAATAAGGAGTAGAATGCAGCTAAAAAGTAGGAAAAATCAAAGTCTTGGTGAGGGAACCCTCTTAAAACAGGATCCCATGCTGGTGGTATTTTCCAACCATCTTCTCTGTTGAAATTCGGGTGTCTTCTAATTTCAATTGCCTCCCGTAACATGCGAGGAACAAATCGTCGTTCTCTTGCAAGGACTTTAGGCTGGTCAAAGCGTATGAAATGGTTGGGTGTATCTAAGGCATGTTCACACACTGCAGACTTAGTATTCCGTCTATGTTTGATGTCGGCTATATGTTCTTTTACCCGCACGCCTATACTTCGTTTTGTTTGACCGATATAGGAGAGCCCACAGTCACATTCCAGTCTGTACACCCCCGCATCTTGAAGAGGTACGTTGCACTTGACAGGTGGTAAAAATTGGTTAATCTTTTTCGGCTTCTTGAAGTAGGTTTTGATTGAAGCGCGCTTCAAAATGTTTCCAATCTTGTCAGTGACACCCTTCATATAAGGTAGTACAGCAGGTTGGCGTTCGACGGTGGAATGCTTGACCCGGGGTCTGGAACGACGTGGTACCGGCAACTGGTTTTCCCGTAGTACCTTCCTAACATGCTGGAGCTCGCCAGCCAGGTGTTGGTCGTCACAGATACCCCTTGCTCTCTGAAACAATGATTTGCCTACGGTAGCCAACTGTCGAGGATGATGGTGAGAGGCACCATTGAGACTGTTGACTAGAAGTTCTAATCTCGGTATTTGAAGATTTTCTTGATCTTTAAGTGGAGTAACTTGGGTTTTAGACATAAGTAACTTCACCTTGTTCTCTTTTTGAAAATATGTATGATTTTACATAGACAGCAGCTGCGTACGCAACCTTTGATGCATCTGCGAAGCAATGTAGCTCGAATTCACAGACATTATGATTTATTAAAACATATCTATCAATTCCTATGTTTTTTATCTCATCTAAATTTGTTTTTATTTTCTGCCACTCTTCTCGTAAATCAGTTGATAATTTGGCATCCCATTTTAGTTTCAATTTCCATAGTTTTTATAGTAGAAACATTTTTGCTGGCAATAGAGAAGGTGAAACAAGTCCACATGGATCGTACACACTAGCTATTTTTCTCAGAACATTTCTCTTGGTAACACTTTCTTTTTCTACGTTATGTTGACCTATGTTTATTTTCAATAGATCTCCTTTTGTGTCCCAGATAAGTCCTAGAACTTTAGTTGTTTCTCTATTCTCACGTATATCATCAGGTATACTCTCCAAAAACTCTTTCCTGTTGGAGTTCCACTGTCTCACATAAATTGATAGGTCTTGAAGAGATCTGTGTATTTTGGCAAAAAGTATACTGGCCTTTGTTGTGTTTTTTGTTCCCAAAACAAAATTATCTACATATACATAGTCAGCAACATGTTTCAGAGTGTCGTCCTTGCTCTTTAAGAGATGGTGCTTTATAGTTGCATTAAGTAGGAAAGGACTGGTTATCACTCCAAATGGAACTCTGCAAAATCTATAGCACAACAAGTTGTCATCATTAACTTGCTGAGTGGGGTCCTTTTGCCATAAGAAGCGCGTCACGTCTCTATCTTCTGTTGTAAACCAATTTGTAAGAACGCCTTTTCAATATCGGCGGTGATTCCTGTCTCATGCTGTCTGAATCTTAGAAGTAATCCAACCAAATCTTCCAGCATCAGTGGCCCTTTGTACAGGCACTCATTCAGGCTTAGAAGATCAGCAGAAGCCTTCGATGAGGCGTCATATACCAGGCGTAGACTTGTTGTACTATCCCTTTTAATAACTCAGTGATGTGGTAAATAATGTATTGGATGTTGCATCCTACTGAAAAAGTCATCAACTTTTCTATTACTCCCGATGATTCTTGCTCCAAAAAGTGTAATGTGTTAAGATCTAATCTCTTCAGTGAACTTGTTAATCTTCCAAGAGCTTGTCAATAGTTGGTATGTATTTGGGGAGGATAATGAGTCCATGGCCATTTTAATATCTCTGATTTTCAAATTTCACATTCTGATTAAAGTGACGTAATGCTTCCTCTTCATGAGTGGCCTTTGGACTGTCTCTAATACCTATAGATTCTAACTCCCAGAGCTGACTGATATCACTCTCTTTTATTGGTAAATCAGGTGTTATGAAGCCCAAATTATCTGGTATATGCATGTGTACATAAGTACCAACATTAAGAATGTGTTGTTGAATAGGAGCTTGTCCACTGTTCACTCAACTAAATTCAGAGTCAACCAGGAACAGATTTTCTTTTAATTTTATTCTTTCTTCTCGGATAAAGTTGTAATAGTAATCATTGCCAATCAAGATATTAATTGTGCCACCCATTGACCCATCATCTGCTAGTTTTTGATTGAAGTGGAAAAAAAAAAAAAAAAATAAAATAATCTTTATTTGCTTAAACATGGTATACAGAGGTGTTTTAAAATGAGCGTTCCAAGCATGTTTAGCCAGCATGAGGCATGCAAATTAAAAAATTGAATTGAAATTAAATATAAAATTGGGTCTAAAAATTGGATTAAATTAAATTAGGTACATAGATTCTGATATCAGTCGTATAATGATTATGTTGAAATGAATATTAATTATTTAAAAAGCTCCTTTAAATCATAAAAGGTATGTGAGATTAGCCACTTATTCAGTTTTGTTTTAAATTGATTTATATTCAATGTCTTGAATTCATTAGGTATATGATTGAAGATTTTTATAATCATAGTCATACAGCTTTTTTTATAATGCATTGTTTTTGGGGTTTCTGGTATTACCAGTCTATTTGGATTTCTTGTGTTTCGTGGATAAATGTCACATGCCCTTTTAAAATGATGCTTATTTTGCATTACAAATACACATGTTTCAAAAATATACAATGACGTCAATGTTAGCAATTGCAACTGTGCAAATAGAGGACGACATGATGTTCGTGGAGAAACACCACATATTGCTCTTATGCATTTTTTTTGGGCAATAAAAGCTCTATTTATATTAGTGCCATTGCCCCACATCAGTAAACCGTAGCGTAATATAGATCCAACATATGCATGATAGGTAGCAATCGCAGTTTTTAAATTTGTCACAGATCTAACCTGCTTTAAGGCATAAATAAACTTATTGACTCTGTTACAAATATTATCTATATGCGTTTTCCAATTTACTTCTTGTTCTATAGTTAAACCTAGGAATTTAGTTTGTTTTACTTCGTCAATTTTGGTGTCTTTATAATGAATATCAAGATTAATATTTTTGTTTTTGTTGAATTGTATGTAATTAGTTTTAGTCAGATTTATTTTTAAATTATGTATGTCAAGCCATTCAATTAATTTATCGAGAGTATTATTAACGTCGTTTTCATGAACCGAAATTGTAGTATCTGAAGACACTAAAATAGCGATATCGTCTGCAAATGAAATGCATTTATGGGGTGTTACACCAACAATATCGTTGATGTATAAAAGAAACAAGATTGGACCCAATACGCTACCTTGTGGTACACCTTGTTGGTTGTGCTTGTATTGCGAAAAATAAGCTACAACTTCGTTTTTTTCGTTAAGTCTGTCTATAACAACACATTGTTGTCTGTTTTTGAGGTATGATTTCATCCAATCAAGTGCTGGACCCCTCACTCCAATTGCTTCCAACTTGCTGAAAAGCAATGTATGTGAAACATGGTCAAATGCCTTTGTTAAATCTACAAAAATAGCGGTGGTCAAGTTTTTTTTATTAATGCTTGATAAAATAGACACCATAAGGCTATGTATTGCTAACGTGGTGGATTTATTTTTTTGAAATCCATATTGTTCGGTGTTTAGAAGGCGGTATTTGCAACAAAAATTTACTAACTGCCCATACATGCATTTTTCAAAAATTTTAGGAAATACTGATAATAGTGCAATCGGACGATAACTATCAATTTCATCAGTATTACCTTTTTTAAACAATGGTTTTATTATTGTCAGTTTTAGCAGTTCCGGAAAAGTACCCGAGGAGAAGGATAGGTTTATCAAATATGTCAAAACAGTAATAATTTCATTAACGCATTCCTTTAAAACTTTCGTACAGATTTCATCATGACCTTCAGTTTTTGTATTTTTTAACGACATAATTTCCCTTTTTACATCTATTTCAGTAAAAGGCCTAAGAAATAAAGAATTTAATACATGTTTTGTATTAATTGCTCTATTATGATTGTCAATTTTGTTCGATAAATTAATGAAATGATTATTGAATGTCATGGATATGTCAGAGGGATTTGTCAATAAAAGATTATTAAAATTAAGTTTTTCTATAGTTTTAGTGGTACAAGGGAAATCATTTAATTCATTCTTTACTATAGTCCAAGAGGCCCTACATTTGTTTTCACTTTTAAGAATAAAGTCAATGTTCGAATTTCTTTTAGCGTTATAAATACATTTCTTTAATATGTTTGAGTATTTTAAATATTTATTTTTGTTTGTATGTGTTTTATTTTTGTAATAATTATATCGCCTATTCCGTTTATTTTTGCAACTTATTTTTAATCCTCTTGTCATCCAAATTTGCTTCTTTTTTCGCAATGAATTTATATTAATTTTAACTTTAGGAAAACATAACTTATAAAATAATGTAAACAGCTCGTGAAATGTATCAAAACTCTTATTTAGATTGGTTTCATTGTAGACATCAAACCATGAAAGATTTGCTAGGCAGCACTTGAATTTTAAAATATTTTCCTGGCTGTAATCCCTCTTGTAAATAAAGTAAGATAAGGGGACAGAGTTTTTATATTTTATAGGAAAGCTCAATAGTTGAGCTGTTTCGTGATCAGAGAGGTGAAGGGGTAACACTGTTGCTGTAGAATTTTCAACATTGCTTATTATGTGATCAATACACGACAGCTTACGAGTCGGTACCGTAATATGCAATGCTAAATTATAATTTTGAGCTATGTCTTGTAGGTATTCAGACATTTTGGTTTTAATCAGAGTGTTGAGTGTGTGTGAACTTCCTGTAATTAAAACATGGCATTTCATTAGCAATGTACGGTGCTACATTTACAGTTATTTGTACAACACTTCCAGAAGCACAAATTATTTCTATTTCAATTCTTTGGCTCTCTAAATATTTAGGCTTTTCTTGGACGAACGTATAAACCATAAGATTGACAGTTTCTAAAACTTTAGGTTTTATGATTCTAAATAAATTTTTATCTATGTATGATCTCTGGCTGCCCGTATCAAACAGAAGTCTGCACCTATGTGAACTACCATTTTTGTCTTTAATTTCTGCAATAGCTGTCTGTAATAGGGTGTCAAATCTTAATTTATTAAAAAGAAAAATCACATGCAAGAATTACAAATAAATTCAGCCACAAGCGTCGTCACATTTACTATTCTATATAAAATGTCATAAATATGCAATACAATACACAAAACATGTGCTCCGTGGCTCATCTCGACCACAACGAATCCCCACTCTGCGCCCCGATCGATCCAAAGGTTCCCATTATGCTAGCAGCATTACCACGTTGAATAGCTATGGAATCCTGTTGAACTAACCAGGACCCAGAGCGGGGATCGTTGCCCCTATCTCTTAACCTTCGTCCCAATTCCTTAAAAAGTTCGCGTGCCTCATCACCCCAGGGCCCAGCCGTCTCCACAGCGATCGGCACAAAATCATACGTGGTCTCCAAAGCAGCATATTTGGAATGCTGTAATTTAGCAGCATTTTCCGCAGCTGAACCCGCCGATATTACGGTATGCCGTAAATGTGACGCAGCAAAGGTGCTCACGCATGTTGCGTCCCATAAAAGACATCGACCTCTTCGCCAAGGAACCAATGTAAGGCCGTCGGGTCTCTTTCTATCCGTACGACAAACCAGGTGGCTCCAATACACAAGGTACATTAACTGATACCATGGCTCGACGCACAATTTCATTGATGGAATGGTGCCTCGGGAAGCGCCCCGCACATCTCTGGCAACTTAGCCAATGGTGACCGTTCTCCTCCACCATCACGCCACGAATACAGCGATGAGCTTCACAAATCTTACAACCTAGTCTCAAGGCCACCTCTATTCTTAATAAATCGTTATCAAGAAGCGTACCTAGTTGAGGTGACGGCAATGCATGCAGCCACGCCCCAGATTCTAGCCTTGAAAATGCTTTAAGACGCGCCAAATCTGCACCCGAAACACCGTCCACGATACGAGCGTAGGAGAGTCTGCAAACAATGTCGTCCCATCCTTTCTGGACAGTAAGGTCCACTGGTTTTTCCCTAGTTGTGCAGAGCATGGTCCACCTCTCCAAGGCCTCAGAAACGAAAAGTAAGTGGATGTTGTTGCCATCGAGCGATAAAATACGAGCAACAAGATCCAAAGAACCATGTGCTGAGGCCAAAAAATCCACCAGCCCAACATCCTGAACCCGACGCACAGGTTACCTTTAAATGTTGTGCTGCCTCCATTCACAGCACTTTTAGTCATAAGGTTTCTTTTAGGTTTTGTTTGGCGATCACATAGTGCCCTGTTGTGATTGCCGCTACAGTGGAAACATTTTTTCTTTATGTTGCAATTTACAGACAAGTGGTTGTTTTTAAAACACTTAAAACATTTACCTTTTAACTTTAATATTCTATCTTTAATGGAAGGAATAGTTTTGCACATGTCATTATAATGATTACCTACGAAAAATATACAAAATAGTTCTTTTTCTCTTTAAATTTTGAGTGGGCATTGGGAATTTTCTCTTAATGTTGTTTAATGCCTTGGTAGTGAAGGATACTGTATTTATGTGAATATTGGACATTCTGGCTGAGCAATACTGTACTAACATTTGTCTCAGTTGGTCGACACTCTGTTTTTCTATCTTTACTTTGCTTCTTATTTCATAAATGAGGTCTTCAGGATATTTATGAATAATTATTTTTTGTAGATTATTGTGGTTAATATTTTCACCCAATGCCTTTAGGATACGGAGATGTTTTTCTATTTCATTATATGTGCTCATACATTCTACAGAAGTAGTTGCCCTTTTCATGTTGTGGGGGGCTTCATAATGGGCATCTATGACAATTCCAGGCTTGCCATATCTTTCCTTGAGTATATCAATAGCTACCTTGTAATTATCAGTAGTTATGTCAAGCCCTTCCAGTTTCGACTGCCTCCAGAGCCTCGTTCTGAAGTGAGACGACCACCAGATATGCCAATTTGTCCGTCTGGGGGATCACTGATTTGTCAATGCTTGCTTGGAATCTATCCCAAAATTCGGACCATCGCAGAATATCCCCATTGAACTTCGGCAGCTCAAGTTTTGGTTATTTGGCATGGGTAGATGAAGAGGCAGTTATTGGTTCTGATGTTAATAGTTCTGCTTCCAGCTGCAGTCTTGTATAGTTGCTTATTTCTGCTTCATCCATTTTTTCTATAAATCGATGGATTTCATCTCCCAATCTTTTTGTCACCGTAGCCAGACGTGCCTTGGCAATAGTTCTGTCGCCCTTTTCAATCTTGAATGAAAATACACCAGCCTTAACTGCGTCTTCCATTATCTCTAATCGTGTTTTCCAGTTCTCCATTTGATAAGGTGGTCTTCCAACTGGAATATTTTATAAATATTATTATATTTACAATTCCTTACTCTTATCCTAGAGGCAAGGATTTTATTTTTTATTATTAGTATCTTAAGTAACTGTAGTAATTGCATACCCTTCCAGTTATATAATATCTTTGTTAACAATGTTCCTTTATTTATTTATACTAAGTATATAAACTCTAAACCAGATTCAATGCAATTTTTTAATATTTTTAGGACAATTATGATTATGCAAATTTTAAATTTTAAGATTTATTTACTCTTAAATATTTAAATGAAACTACTTTTAGGATTATTTCGCGATTTATTAACATTTTATTTAACCTGACGTTTCGAACACTTTACAGCGTTCGTGGTCACAGGTAGACTAAGGTGTTATTCGTCTTTACAATATTTTGAAAAAATATTGTAAAGACTAGGCAACTGGTTTTCCCGTAAAAAATATTGTAAAGACTAGGCAACTGGTTTTCCCGTAGTACCTTCCTGACATGCTGGAGCTCGCCAGCCAGGTGTTGGTCGTCACAGATACCCCTTGCTCTCTGAAACAATGATTTGCCTACGGTAGCCAACTTTCGAGGATGATGGTGAGAGGCACCATTCAGGAAGGTACTACGGGAAAACCAGTTACCGGTACCACGTCGTTCCAGACCCCGGGTCAAGCATTCCACCGTCGAACGCCAACCTGCTGTACTACCTTATATGAAGGGTGTCACTGACATGATTGGAAACATTTTGAAGCGCGCTTCAATCAAAACCTACTTCAAGAAGCCGAAAAAGATTAACCAATTTTTACCACCTGTCAAGTGCAACATACCTCTTCAAGATGCGGGGGTGTACAGACTGGAATGTGACTGTGGGCTCTCCTATATCGGTCAAACAAAACGAAGTATAGGCGTGCGGGTAAAAGAACATATAGCCGACATCAAACATAGACGGAATACTAAGTCTGCAGTGTGAGAACATGCCTTAGATACACCCAACCATTTCATACGATTTGACCAGCCTAAAGTCCTTGCAAGAGAACGACGATGTGTTCCTCGCATGTTACGGGAGGCAATTGAAATTAGAAGACACCCGAATTTCAACAGAGAAGATGGTTGGAAAATACCACCAGCATGGGATCCTGTTTTAACGAAATCCCATGCTAGGCCCCGCACTGCAAGACCTCTAGATACAGTTAGCTCTTTTTGCGTAGATAGGAACACAAATTAATATTAACTGAGTGACGGTAGTTTATATTTTTTCAAAATATTGTAAAGACGAATAACACCTTAGTCTACCTGTGACCACGAACGCTGTAAAGTGTTCGAACGTCAGGTTAAATAAAATGTTAATAAATCGCGAAATAATCCGTAAAAGTAGTTTCATTTAAATGTATCGTGTTTGCGTAAATAAAAGACAACAGTACTCTTAAATAGTTACAATAAATTGCAGATAGTCAATTAACAGGTAGCTTCTTAGTAGTTCTTAGGCTATATAAATTTATTCTTTATATTTTAATTACTTTAATGTTATGTTTTGTTTATTTTGGTAAATAGGTACTTACACTAGTGGTTGTTTACTTTTCTTTATTTCAAAACATAATGTACCTACCTACATATACAAATTCTATTGACCAATAAACTCAATTTGCATGTTTTTTGTTTACTGAAAGTTTACATTACATACCTTTAACCATCCAAGCCACTACTCCACACAGTAGAATCGATCGTCGCTCCTTTTACAATATCAGATACCGCCGTCCACGCCTCTCGGGCGGGGCGCGCGCAAATCTTGGTTTATTTAGTCTCTCTACTACCCAGTTACCTATAAAGCAATTTTTTTGTAAATCACATCACCGTTATGTTATAAGGTTTATATCGAACCTTCTTGTGACGATCTAAGACAGTTTATGGGTTTTAAACTAGGTAGTAAAGGTTACAATAAGTTTTTCTTTCAAGTGACGGGAATTTGTACTAGGAACTCTAATTTGTCTAACGTTCAGCTTCTTTAATTACTCACTTGTGTATTATTAACATCATATTAGATATGTGATTTTTTCAAAATCTAATTAAAAAATGCCACTATGTAGGTACTTACCAACTAGACGCCAACAAGTTCCAATACTGACTTGTCAGAAAATCATGCTATTTGAATTGTGTATTCACTTCAGCAATCACTAATTATCACGGAACTTTAACATTGTTGCATTTTCACTTTATAAACTTCCACAAACAAACTTTTGTTGCAAAAACAAATCGAGTCGAGATTGAGTTTAGCGCGCGAGACCGAATAACTATTTTTTTTTTAATGTTAGTAGCATTGTATGCTTGACTAGTGTGGTGGTGTAACTATTATTCATATATCGATGACTAAATAGTTGACTGAACAAATCACACTTTTTCTCTTTCTTATGAAAAACAATTTGTTCAAAAAACTGCCATCAAACTTTTAAATCTCTTTGTCTTATTATTCTTATTTCATCTCTGTACAATAAAAATAATAATAATTGTTTACTCAAACAATTTTCTAATAAATCTGTAGGGTTACATTACTGCGTTGTTAGCAAAAACAATACCGAGTCGGGCGCGCAGCGCTCACAGGCCAGTCGTCTCCCGCTCGTTCCCGAATCTAGACACACCTAGGCATACTTGCTAGGCACGTAACATATAAGTTATTTTCGGACTGTGTAATCTTCCAACTGAGAAATAAGGTATACGGACATTCGTGAACTGACTCTGTGGTTTCCGTTAATTCCCTAAAACCTTCTGATAGTCTCGGAGTGTAGTAGACACACACGCTACAAATTAGTGACACCCGATCCGGAACACTTGGTGACCACGTGGCGGCGACTCCATTTCAAGTCGGATACGGGAACGAGCACACCAATCACGGTTCACATCGGGCATACAACCACCACGTCAACATGACTGAAACAGAGCAGAAACCAGACGTCATGCAGATATCCGTATCATCTCGCATACCATATTTCTGGACGGATCAACAGGCGCTATGGATTATCCAATTCGAGGCAGTTGTCGGACCGCAAAAGGCCAGCGACGAATCGTGTTACCAGCTTCTTATCGCCAAGCTCGGCAAGCAAGTCATCCAGGAGGTGGCCAATCTTCTCTCGTCCCCACCGGAAACCGGGAAGTACAAAGCGCTGAAACAACGCCTCACCACCGCCTACGAGGAATCGGAGACTCGACGCATCCAGAAGCTAATCGGAGACATGCAGCTCGGCGAACAAAAACCTTCACAGTTACTTCGTCGCATGCAAACACTCGCAGGCTCGATAATAACGCAGCAAACACTACTTATTTTATGGCAAAACTACCTCCCGGCAGCTGTACGCACCTTGCTAGCCGCTACCACCCTCGAGGACGTAGACAAATTAGCCGCAGTCGCTGACAAAGTCATGGACACCAGCAAACCGATCGAGGTCGCTTCTGTATCGCATCAACCAGATGGTCTAGCTGACGCAATAGCAAACCTAACTCTCGAATTCGCGGAACTACGAAAAAGCAGGCAGTACGGAAAACCTGCGCAACCAGCACGCAATCGCAGCACCAGCCGAAACGATAGCCGATCAACCACGTCAAACAACGACAAACGTCTTTGCTATTACCACCATCGGTTCGGGAGCAAAGCAAAGAAATGCCGTGACCCGTGCGCCTGGAACGACAAAACGGAAAAGCCCAAGGGAAACTGAACGCCGTGCAGTCAACGACGGAACACTGCATTGGAGGTACTAACCAAATAAAATAAAATAAAATAAAATAACCGTCGCTTATGTATTCTTGATTGTAATAGCAAACTTAGCTTTTTAGTATACACAGGGGCAAATGTATCAGTCCTTCCGACTAACGTTATCAAACGTGCAATTGTAAATGCAGATAGTTAATTTACGCTATTTGCCGCGAACGGTACTAAAATAAAAACGTTTGGTACACACACTATGACCTTAGACTTAAAATTAAGACGCGCATTTCGATGGACTTTCATCATAGCAAATGTTAAACATCCCATAATCGGAGCCGATTTTCTAAGCCATTATGAGTTGTTAGTCGACTTAAGTTCCCGAAGGTTAATTGATAACATAACTAAACTTAACGCTATTGCACAAATCTCTAATTGTAATGATCCATCTGTCAAAACGATAGACGATAATAACGAGTATCGCGATTTATTGGATTATTATTCTAGCATACCAAGATCAGTATCTTTCAAAGAACCCCCACAGCACTCTGTCTTCCATTACATCGAAACAAAGGGACCACCAGTGCACGCCAGGGCCAGACCTTTGCCGCCCGACCGATATAAAAGGGTAAGGGACGAATTTTTACACATGCAGGAATTAGGTATATGCCGACCATCGATGAGCCCGTGGGCGAGTCCATTGCACGTCGTACCGAAAACAAACGGCGACATACGGCCTTGTGGTGATTACCGGCAGCTCAACGCCATCACCAAGCCGGACCGCTATCCAATTCCACGCATGGACGACTTCACGTACTTTTTAGCAGGTAAAAAAATATTTTCTCGCATCGACGTAAATAAATCGTACCATTTTATTCCGGTAAATCCTGACGACGTTAATAAAACATCCGTAATCACGCCTTTCGGACTATTCGAGTTCACAAGGATGCCCTTCGGACTACGGAATGCAGCCCAAACCTTTTAACGGTTTATGCATACCGTATTACAAGGTCTTGATTTTTATTTTCTTTCGTTGCTGACGTCATAATCGGAAGTAATGATGAGCTGCAGTACCGCGAACATCTACGCCTAATGTTCGAACGACTTTACAGGTACGGCCTAACAATTAACTTATCAAAGTGTTGTTTCGGGGCTACTGAGTTAGATTTTGTTG
The DNA here is from genome assembly GCA_950371115.1 of Anania fuscalis. Lineage (NCBI taxonomy): Eukaryota > Metazoa > Arthropoda > Insecta > Lepidoptera > Crambidae > Anania > Anania fuscalis. Next base: position 16,156,896 of record OX493326.1, on the reverse strand, counting down.
GGTATCACGTATCAGCCGAAGGCATACGACCCACAGATGAACGGGTCCAGGCCATGTCTACGTTTCCAAAATCCACAAACGTCAGCGAACTCCGCAGATTTTTAGGTATGTCAAATTTCTATCGGAAACATTTACCGCGCGCAGTCGCAAGTCAAAGTATTTTATCGTCATATTTATACAACGCTAAAAAGAACGACAAGTTGTTTGGTCAACGGACGCTGAAGCAGCATTCTGCGAATGTAAGTTACAACTGGCTAAAGCAAAACTGGCTGAAGCAAAGTCACGTTATCATACCCGCACACAGACGCTACGCTCGCGCTCATGACGGACGCATCGAATACCTGCGTGGGCGCAGTTCTACTGCAGCCAGATAAAGGCATGTGGAAACCTTTAGGGTATTTTTCGAAACGCTTATCAGATACCCAACAACGTTATAGCACGTATGACCGCGAATTACTTGCAATATACATGTCCATAAAGCATTTTCGCAAACTTTTCGAAGGTCGTCCTTTAACAATTTACACGGACCATCGCCATCATACACGCGTTCACGAAAATCGGTACAGACTCCGAAACACCGCGGCGCATGCGACAGTTAATGTTCATAAGCGAATTCAGCACCGACATTCGACACGTTAGCGGTGAACAGAACGTCGTAGTCGACACTTTATCGCGCGTCGCGACTATTTCCTGTCCCACAAGTATCGACTACGAACAATTAGCTGAGTCGCAGAAACACGATGACTACATTGTATCACACATTCCGATGAGCAAAATTGCAAATAACAATGTTCAGTTAAAGAAAATGTATTTGCCCGATTGTAAAAAACAAATATTTTGCGAAATCTCAAAATCTCAGGTTAGACCACATTTGCCTAACGATTTTAGACGCAAAGTGTTCGATAGCATACACAATTTAAGTCATCCTGGCATTAAAGCTACGCGAAAAATGATAACCGATAGATTTTATTGGCCCGGTATGAATTTAGACATTAATAAATGAACGAAATCTTGCATTAGTTGTCAACGCGCAAAAATAAGCAGGCACACCATCTCAGAGTATGGAACCTTTCAGGCCGCTGAGCGTTTCGAACACATACATGTCGATATAGTAGGTCCACTACCGATCACTCAAGACGGATACAGGTATTGCGTAACCATAATAGATCGAGGCACGAGATGGCCCGAAGCAACGCCAATCAAGGACATAACAGCTTCATCCGTGGCCAAGGTAATCTACGAAAGTTGGATCACGCGTTTTGGTTGTCCAGTCAAGTTAACCACCGACCAAGGACGCCAATTCGAGAGCCAGCTATTCAACGACTTACTCAGGTACTTGGGAGTCAAAGGTTGAGAACCACCAGCTATCACGCGCAGGCCAATGGAATGGTCGAGCGCTGGCATAGAAGCATGAAGGCAACGTTGATGGCTCGCCTGAACAACGAGTCATGGATCAGCGAGCTACCAACGGTTCTTTTTGGACTTCGCGCAGTCGGACGCAGTGAAAACGGCGTTAGCGCAGCCGAGTATACCTACGGTAAGCCCCTAAGGTTACCCAACGATTTTTTCGAAACTACGGAACTCACTTATGATGACGCAACTGTCGAAAATATTCGTAATACTATCAACAATTTAAAACCAATTTCGAATTCGCATCGTGATAATCGCAAATGGTTCATTTATCCCGACTTGCAAACATGCAGTCATGTTTTCGTCAGAGATGACACCGTTCGGAAGCCTTTGAAGACCCCGTATGACGGCCCTTATAAGGTCATCTCAAGGGGACCAAAAGTTTTCGAATTGCAATTACCCAATCGCCGTTCAAATATTTCAGTAGATAGGCTTAAACCCGCTTACATTCTAAACAACGCGGACGCCGATAATACAGTTGCGACATCAATCATAGTTCCTTCGCATGAAACATTACAAAACAACGAGACCGATGACCCCAATCTCCGAAAAACGCGGAGTGGCAGAATCATCAGGCCACCTGTACGTTTCGATAGGTAAGTAGCAAGTAAGTAATCATTTATTTTAAATTAGTTTTGTAGCATCGCTCGGTACAAGCAGTCAACGGATCAGAGCCATCATTTTTCATCATCATAATAGGACAATACAACTCAAAAGATCAGCAAAATACCATTACACAATCAGCACCCATCATTCAGGTAAACGAACTAAAAACCAAAGTGGAGCTGGAGCCATTTTCCTACCACTCCTGGCATGTGGCGTAATTATCATCATCTGCATCTTTTGCAACAAGTGTCGACAGGGCACCAAACGATATGTTGGGAACCGCATATCGGCCGCATCATCATCATCATCGACATCATCAAGAAAAAAATGACCACAGGTACCGAGCAAACCCAAATACCTACGACAGTAGTATTTTCTTAGCATAGTTATTTTTCAGTTTACCATTTTCAGTATAACTTTCCTTTTGTAAATCCATTTTTTACTCAAATGAAAATGTATGTTTTGACTCAAGGATCACCATTATTATAACTTCCAATCAATAAAACAATTAATCGATTGTTAACAATGTATTTCAAAATTTCTTATCTCATAATGTAAATGTACATTTCTAACTAAACATATGTATTGTAAAACGTATCACATAATACCTACCTGTGAAATGCTAATTATATTATGTCAAAATTAATCTTAGCCATACTCTAAGTAATAATTTGATCTAAAAATAGAACTGTACAACTTTTGTCAATGTAAACATTATAGAACCTTGCATTATTTTCTTATCATCTACTTAGAAATATGAGCGAGATCGTCACACCGCAACATTGTATCAAATATCAACAATTGTTATTGTAAGCGCACTGACTGACGAGTAACTTAAGAGTACGTACCTTTTAATTTGTTTCAATTCTATTCGCTTAAAATTTGGTTTATATAATTTCAAGTTCCCCAAATTTTAGGAGGGGTGTGATGTAGGGTTACATTACTGCGTTGTTAGCAAAAACAATACCGAGTCGGGCGCGCAGCGCTCACAGGCCAGTCGTCTCCCGCTCGTTCCCGAATCTAGACATACCTAGGCATACTTGCTAGGCACGTAACATATAAGTTATTTTCGGACTGTGTAATCTTCCAACTGAGAAATAATATATCCGGACATTCGTGAACTGACTCTGTGGTTTCCGTTAATTCCCTAAAACCTTCTGATAGCCTCGGAGTGTAGTAGACACACACGCTACAAATCTTATGAGACTACTCTTTGTCTCTCTCTCTCTCTTACCCTCTCTCTTAAGCGTACGCTTGTAATAATATCTTTGCATTTTTACTTTAATCATATACTTCTCTACAGTTTTAACTTCATGTAAAACATGTCATAGTTGCCTCTAACAATGCTACTATAATCTTCTTTTAGTTAGGCAGACATGGCTAACTTTTACTCTCGATTTAAACAATAATGGTTATTTCTTGTAACCGGGTCTACCTTGTAATGCAAAATTTTTAATGTCATAATTTTATTATGCATATCAGCGGATGGCATCAACTTCATTTCGCAGAAAATCATTTGGCATTCACTCATTTATCAGACGTTCAAAACTCATAATCTCGTAACCCAGAATCATCTTTAGGCATAAATTTATTATCCAAAATAATGAAAAAGCAGAAAGATCATAATGCAGAAAGTTCATAGCCAGAATCGTATTCTGGCATACAATTCATATCTATAGTCATCAAAAGGCAAACCCATCATATCGTAGAAAGTTCATAGTCAGAATCATCTTTTGGCATACATTTCATATCATTAGTCATTAAAAGGCAGAATTATCCTACTATCTCAGAATGTTTACATTCAAAATCATCGTTTGGCATACATTTCATATCCTTAGTACCTTATTGAAAAACTCACTTAAGTTTTTTTTTTTAAAATATGGTTGTTATTCCATTCGGGATACACCCAAGCAATGCTATCTGAGCAATACTAGCAAACATCATGCATTGCAAGGCAAACATACAGCATGCAAGCAAGCATGCAGCATTAAAGCAAGCATGCAGCATGCAAGCAATCATGCGTGCAGCATACAACAGCTTGAATGCAGCATGCAAGCAGCATGCAAGCAGCATGCAAGCAGCATGCAAGCAAGCATGCAGCAGCTTGTATATGGCATGCAACATGCAGCATGCATGACTTCTGTCACGGCTTTGCCGCTGCGGGGCTCCGGCGGTCCCACGCAAGCTTTTTTATTTATTTATTTATCAAACAAACAACAGTTTACAGTTGGAATATAGTAGTCCCACAAAACTATTTACATAGTTTGTCTGTGGGATCACGAGTCTCTAACTTACTAAATAAACTTAAATACTAAGCTTAGTTAGCTAAAAAATACTTTTTAAGTTTTCTTTTAAATACATTTTTATCTTGTTCCCAGCGTATATCCTCGGGAAAACTATTTAATAGGTATGGTAACCGTTTTTTTAATGTTCTATCAACAAAGTAGTTATTTACTTTAGGTACCTCAAATTTGCCCGCAGACATAGACCGGGTACAATTACTATGATTGACCAATGTTGGGCTATACTTCTGACTGTCGTGGTTATTTATTGCTAATTGGTACTTATGTTTTAAACTGACCGGAAGAATTCTACAAATTTTAAATAATTTATAATAATTACCTTTGCAATTTTCCTTCGTTTTATTATTTACTAGTAGTTTATTAAATCTAATTTGCATTGCTTCTAGCTTATCAATGTGTGTTTTAAATGTTAGTCCGTAACTGTCAAGAGCGTAACTCAAAATTGATTCCACTAATGACAGGTATAATTATTTTAATGTAGTAGTAGGAACTTTAAATCTTAAGTGGTAAAATTTACCTAAGAGCAATCTTAACTTATTACAAATGTAGTCTACATGATGTGACCACGAAAAATTTTCGTCTACTTTAACACCGAGGTAAGTAACACAGTCTACTTTTTTAATAGGCGTACAATTGCAACAAACGAAACTATTATGTAGGCACGAAAAACTATGTGTATACATGAAGGGTAGTGACCCAGTAGGACGAAGATATGGTGAGTGGATAATTAGTAGATTAGTTTTGTCTGAGTTTAAGATAATACCATTATCATGCGACCATTTAACTACCGCGTCTATGTCGCTCTGCACTAGGTGACACGTATCCGCGAGATCAGTGCCGGCGCGTAGCGTACATAGGTCATCCGCAAACATGTATGCCTAGCAGTGCTGTAACACATTACACAAGCTGTTGACGGGTTGTAAGTAGCAGATAGGCCCACGTCCAGAACCCTGCGGAACTCCGCACCTCACCACCGCCGCCTCACTGAATGCATCACCAACCTTCACGCGGAAGCTGCGTGATGTGAGATAGTCCCGGAACCACTGGTTCAGGGTCTGCCCCACACCACATTCACCCATTCCATTCAAAAGTGTTTCCGTTTCTAAGGTATCGAATGCTTTTTTAAAATCATAAAAAATAGCCACAATAAACTGTTTATTTTCTAAATGTGTATTAATTTCATCTGTAAATTTAGTTAATAATGTATTTGTACTTTTCCCCCTCTGAAACCCATGCTGACATTCGTCTAGTATTTTATTCTTTTGTAAAAAATTCCCATGTTGATTTACTATACATTTTTAAATAATTTTGTCAATACTGGATATCGTCGCAGATGGTTTTTGCTCACCCCCGCAGCATCGGCTTGCTGGCCGGCTTGGCCGGCCAGCCTCAGCCGCGGCGGCGAGCTTTTTAACCACCTGCTCCTCAGCTCGCGGGCCGCCTCGCCCTCTGCGCCTACGCGATTTTGAATTACACTCTAGGGGTCGGGCAAACAAGACTGCGTGGAGTCGGTTTTGCACCGATTCGTTTCTGTCACTGACTTTTGTAATTCTACAAATTGAAATTTTAAAACAATATCTTAATTTAATTGAAGGTTAAAATACAATTTATAAAAATAGCAATATGCCTAATGAAATTATTCTAAACAAAATTCTGCTATCTTCATAGTATGCCTAGTAAAATTGTGCCAAATAATCGTCGCACTAAATAAACGGTATGCTTAGTGAAATTATGCAGAATAAAAAATTACTAAAGGTTATTATGCCTAGTAAAATTCTGCCATCTTAAAAGTATGCCATTATGAATTCGGACTTATAAACATTCGGCCAAACAATAATTATGCTAATGAAAAATTATGCCTTAATAATATTCGTTTAAAGAAGATTATGCCAAATGAATTTCGGAGCAACAAAATTCTGCCAGATAGAGGTAATCCCTTGTAACCATACTCATCATTATTAAGAAAGTCACGGATACCTCTCGCAGCCGTACTAATTTTACTTAACAGGACAGTCATGGCTACCTCTTACAACCGTATTGAACTTTAGAAGTCACGATTACCTCTTGCAACCGTACTTCGTACCGTATTCTTCGTTTGTATAATAAAATAGTCGCCGTTTCCGTTTTACGTTAAACAGATATTGGCAACTCTCTAGTTTTATATCTCTAGTAAAACTGAAATACAACCATAATTAATTAAAAGAACATCGACGAATATACCATAGTAAATATCAATACTTTAGTCTAAACGATGTACAACACTAGTGAACGAACGATTGTCCGGTTTTTCTTCGTTCAATCGTTCTCGCGCTCAGATATTAACATAAAAATACATTAATTCTAACTTTGTTTTCTATGGATATCCCTTGTAATTGTAAATAAAATATCCCAGCACCTCCACCATGTAACACCATCACATAGTTATTATGTTTTGATTATTATAGCAATTTACGATATATAAGGTAAAGACGTTACTAGAATAGAACTCTTGATATCATCAATTGGCTGATGATAGCTTTTTACAGCGGGACCTCTTTGTCCCTCGATTGGCCTCCCCACACCCCTCTCTAGCCAATCCCTGTCCACCAAAGGCTCGTTCTCTGATAGGCACAAACATAAGTACTTTAAACAGGTAATATTCAGAACTCACCACAAACTTCGTACTGTCCGTACTTCCTTTTTTACTTCACATAACTCTTTTTACCTTTTGACGACGCAGCGTCCATCTTCCTCCCTTTTCTCCCGCCAACAACACTCCCAATGCTACCAACATAACCATCTTCCTTACGTTTCGTTTCACGTATTACATCGCGATTCGCGACAGCTATGTTGAATGTGGAGTGAACAGCTAAAATGAACATACGATCACCACGGCCGATTGGTCATGGCTGTCGATTACGAGGAAATCCTCGTAAAAGGCCCGATGTCAAGTCAGCATAGCAGCACTCCCTTGTTTTCTTGATTAAATGGCTCAGCATTTAATTGATCCCCCAGAATTTTCATCAAACGAATTTTACCATTAGAAGGATAATATTTTTTTACACTTATTTACAAAAAATTACGTGTCGGCAGCTTGCATTTATTGAAATATTAATTATTGAAAATTAATTAATTTGTATTGATTTTGACGTCCAATTTGTTGACATGTCGTCACTGACGTTTGTCGCGTTTCATTATTTGACTGACAATGTCTGGTAAATGTAATTTCATCATACATTTATTAAAGTTGTATTTATACAATATTGAGCGGCTATTTTAATTAAAAAAATATACTTTTAAGATATAAAACAGTATTTTCCAACTATTTGTAAACTATTAATACAGATTAAAGGAGAATTAAAAAATAATAATTTTAAAACGCCGTTAACAAAACGCAATTAGCGTCGGCCATTTAACTGTGTTATGTCAATGTCAATCTGTCATCACATCAATCATCCTATAGCCGCACAGTCGAGAGCATCTTTTTGTACTCCTGTCGTTTATTTGTATGACTACCATGGCGTCCCCGAAGCCCCAGGCCTCGCTTTCCGCCCCGTCATCTCCTGAAGAGTCGAGTGTAGTGCAAGTGTTGGACTCCAGTGAGCCCCTTGTGACGAAATCCTCTTCAGAGTGTGTGCAAGTGTTGGACTCAAATGAGCCACTTGTGCCCACCCCTGTGGTTCCAAGTGTGAGTGTAGTTTTGGACTCTATTGAGCCGCTGCCTCAACGTTTGGAGCCTGTTGCTGGTCCATCTCTGCTGAACCGTTACCCGGTTGTTCATCGCAACCACTAACGGCGTTGCAGCAGACTGATTCTAGTGGAAGACCTCAAAAACCGTATTCCGAAGAAATTCGGTCTCATTGGAATTTATTTAAAGTCTTCAATACCTTGGGTAAGTTTATTTTGTTTATCAAATTTTGTGTGACAGAAACGACTTTGTGACATATAGGTTGGAAGCAGGACGGGAGCGCAGCTGCGCTCCCGCCCTGCAAGTCGTCATCAGTGAGACAGAACACCAGGTTAGGTTAGGTTAGACTGGTGACCACACACAGAGCGTGCTGCGGCAGCGGCCGCCGAGCGCTCCATATAAGTTTTAAAGAGACTTCAAGTATTAGTTTTTTGAATAAGTAATTGTAAAATCTTGTGTGACAGTAACTACTTTGTGACATATAGGTTTGAAGCAGGACGGGAGCGAAGCTGCGCTCCCGCCCTGCAAGACGTCCTCAGTGAGACAGAACACTAGGTTAGGTTAGGTTAGACTGGTGACTACACACAGAGCGTGAAGGCGAGCAAACATAGCGAGCGCAGCGAGCACAGTGAGCGTGCCGCGGCAGCGGCCACCGAGCGCTCCATATAATTTTTAAAGAGACTTCAAGTATTCGTTTTTTGCATAAGTTCTTGTAAAATCTTGTGTGACAGGCTTTGTGGCATATAGGTTCGAAGCAGGGCCTAGCTTCGAGAGTAAGTATTTTTTTTATATCTGTGTAAACTTGTGTGACAGAAATGACTGCGCTGAATATAGAAAAAGGTAATTAATGTTTATTTTTAATTGTTTCAGGGACTACTGAGCAGTGTGTTGCATTTGCTGAGCAACGAGGCATGCTACCGAAAATATTAAAAAATCACAATTAACAATTCACACAAAACAAGTTTTATTTCATACTCTTTACTTATTACCTTTTAAGTTATTTCTTAAATTTGCTAAAGAAATCCTTTTCCTGTTAATATAAACTTAAGTTAGGTTTTTTTATCATATTTTCTAAACCAATCATTTTCGTGAGGGGGGGGGGGTGAGGCGGAGGGGTGTAACCCCACTATCTCACCCCTCCCTCACCCCTTAAAATACCAAGAATTTCCGAGAAGGGGGGGTGTGATATTGGGCGTAGCCCTCCTCCCCCATCCTAGGGGGTAGCGCCCTCCCATTTCCACCCGTAACTCTGCCCCTCCTCCCAAAATTATTCTTTAATTTCAATGATTTAGAGGTTACGGTTTACAAATTTTCAAAAATTCATATCTTCTTAACCAAGCATTTCCGCGAAGGGGGTGGTGTCGGGGGGTAGCCCTACTCTTCCCCTCCCCCCCTTCCCGCCTAATAATTGGGAACACAATCAAATGCCTTCCATCAAAATTGTAAAAACTAAATTGACTAAAAAGTAAAAAATACCTTAAAACAATCGTTCAATAATTCAAACATTTCAATTTGATAATTGAATGTTATGTTTGACATCCTTATTTATAATGACAGCAGAATGTCAGTCACCAGTCAAAGTCAACAGCAGCAAAGCAATGACATTTAACTTTTTGCGGTCCGAATCACGTCAATTTATTTATTGTAATTATTATAGTTTGAAGTCCGAATTAGGTGAGCAGTTGTTTCGAATATTTTAATAGTAATCATGGAACTTGTAAGCCCAAGGAATCAATACTCATTTTATTATGATAGGGTATTTTTATATCTCAATGATAGGACAAAGTAAGTTCATAAATACATTCTAAAATTGCGATTGGATGGTATGTCGAAGGCCTGAATACATCTTGACACCCTAATAAGTCTAAAATTATGGTAGGTAACCAAATTAGTTTAAACCAAACAATTAAAACTGTATGAAACTCAAACCCATCAGCATCATAATTTTTGTCAAAGGACGTCCACCTATATAAGGTGTACGTGAATTAGTGTCAGATATTTTTAGGAGTAACTTAGATCATCACATTGATCACATATAAGATAAATTTAAAATTATTGACCAAACTTTAAAAAAGAAAAAGTTTTAAAATAAAGAATCAACATCATCCTGTACATGAACCCAAACACCACAAGTAGACTACTCACACAACGCTAGCCCATTCATAATCTCTCCAGGATCACATTCATGCACTCAAAAAATCATATTACACACATGTTCATAACTTACTACGCCATCCCATGCAAGTGTGTGTCTATGAATGAATTCTCTTTGAGATAGAAACATTGTTATTATTTCTATTCCACTCACTCGTTTCATATTATTATTATCATTGGGTGTGTAAGTGTGCATGTGCGTCTGTGACGTACATCTTTTAGATTTTATTACCCGCGAGTTGCCGAAAATCTCATTATCTTTAAAGATGCCATAATGCAGGTTTATAACCTAACTTCAGTACACAAAATGCAAAAATAAACATTAATAGACGACATTAAAGAAAATAATACTTTCAGCAACTGATGCGACGACGATTAATTACTTTATGCTGTAATTTATTTAAAATAATTTGTTTTTAAAATTACACCAATTATTTAGCTCCAAATTAAGCAAAACATCCTTAACTTAGGCACAAATACCTACTCGTGCCCATCACACAAGCATTCGCCTCTTTCGGGATTCGAACCCGCAACTGCCCGACTTTGTCGTCCGAAACGCAAATAACTACACCAGTCGTTCGTAGAGTGGGTAATTGCTTCTATTAATTTTACAGTAAAATAACAACACAACACAGTTTAATTAAAAAAAATGGTTTTTATTAAATTTGCATTACACTTTTTACAAACACCATTTTAAATAACACAACGCAGACAATGAACTTTGACCTCCTATCACACTTGTCATATCACAGTAGGTAGATTTTTGTTGCCTCCCATTCTGGTGGATGCAGAGGGCAGCCCTTAAAAGTGTGTCTACTAACACGCACTAATGTTTCACTGTCACGGTCACCTCGTATTGTTTCGAAAGCACTAATAATACCTACGTGCATTAACTATGGAAATCCAGCGTAGTCAGGTCAGGCGAGCGTGAAGGCCAGGTAATAGGCCCACCGCGTTTACTTCATCGACCCTGGAACTGTGCTGTCAGGTACTCGCGAACACGGCGGTCGTAAGGCGCGGGCGCGCCGTCTTGCTGGTAGTGCTAGTGCTGTCAATCCAGTGACAGAACTCCACGCGTGCGTGACACGTTAGTCCTGCGATCTCAGCTCCTCACTCCTGCACTCTCGTGAAGTGGTAGGGGTTCCTTTCTTCACTCTTTGGCGGCTTCCACACGTACCGAAGACGGCTGCAGCAGCATTCCTCGTTCTGGCTTTCGGGTGGTGACTCCGATAGGCTGTAGTTTGGCTCATGGTAGCACAAAACCATGTTTAAGTTGAGGTAGTCAGGTTTCGAATACTTGTATTGTAGGGCATGGTGACAATTTTTAACTAACGTCAAACTCAAGCGGTGGTCCAGCGCCGATTGTCTTAGTTTTGTAACTTAATAATAAAAAAGCGTGCGTAAGGGCAACGGTAAGTGTAGCGTTAGCAAAAAAAAGAGAATATTCGGTGATGTTTTTTACTTAACATTTCGAATCTTGTATCAATGTACTAAACTTTATAATTAAGATTACTTCTGTTACCAATATTACCAAAACAAATCTGTACCCAGGCACAGAACGTGGCTGTAGTTAAGAGAGATTATCCGTTCTACAGAGATAACGTTCTACGAAAACCAACACCACGTTTTTGGTAATAACTAGTACCTAGCTAGTAACGTTAAGCTTGAAAGGTACTAGCTGATTGTCTCCCTCTTTAGCTCCCATTCAGCATTATCTACAGCAAAGTACTTGTACCTACCTGAAAGTACGTAAATACTCAACATTGGATTATTTTTCTACATTGGGTAGATTTATTTTGAAATTTGAATTGTAATGAAATGATAAAATGATAATGAAATGTAAATACACTAAAAACCAGCAGTGTAGTAGTCGCAGTGGATAAGGAGTTCGCCCTTAGCGTGGAGGGTTTCGGGTTTAAATTCCGGTCAAGGCAAACCACAAAAATACTTTAAATTATTCAGCAAGTGTTTGGAGGACGAAAAACAGATTCGTAGTACAGGCAATACCGCAGTTTGGCCCTAATCAACGCATGGTTGACTTTACTTTTAAATCTGAGAAAATAAACGTATCAAAAATAATAAATAGAAAGCAGGTTAAAAAGAAGTTTATTTCAGATTAGAGCCTTTGCCCTTTGATTTAAATCATGCATGGTCAGTGTGAGTATTCCAAAACATAACTAGCCTAGTTTGGGATCGGATCCAAGACCTCAACCTTACACGTAAAACTCATTGATATATATGTTAACACTAGATCAGCAGTTGCCGCGCTAAACGCGCGCTACTGCGCTGATGGCCGCAGGCATCAGCACAGTCAATGTATAACTAGTGCTTATAGAGGCGTTGACCGAGTGAGGCGTCACAATAAAAAAATAAAAAATGGGTAAATGCGTCGTTAAAGATTGTGGTTCGAGGTCTCAGACCAATAACAAAGCATGTGGGATCACTTTTCAAAGGTAAGTAATTCGTTTTTGTGGAATATTAATGTAAATAACTCAAATTTCTAAATAAAATATCACAGAGCATATTTTAAGTTCAGTGTTGCCAGTAAAAACATCATTTGGTTTTCCCATATCTATGGGAGATTTTTTATGTTGATAAAATTATTTAATTGGTAACCGTAGTATTTTTTTATTGGCGTTATAATTATTTTACAGAGTACCTAAAGATGCAATACGACGCGAGAAGTGGTTTAAAGTCATAAGATTACTAAGAAAAGAAACAGATTGGTTACCTTATAAGGCTACAATTATTAGCTCTTAGCATTTCCAGGAGCAAGACAAAATTGACCCTAAAACCGACTGCGATCGTATACACTTGTCCAGTGAAGCAAGACCTATGCTTTTTGTTAGTAATATTCAGTTATTTTGTATATTAAAAATACAAATTTGACAACATCACATACATTGCTCTGATCCTATGGGAGGTAGCGAAAGCACTTGTGTTACAGAAATCAGAAACAACGACGGTACCACAACACCCAGAGCCAAAACAATATAGAAAAGTTCGTTTTATGCATTGATTTGACCGGGAATCGAAACCAGAACCACGAAAATGGTGACGCCTAGGCCAGGAGCTCGTCACTACGGTATTACAGTAATAAATCAATAATTAACCTTTTTTGATTACTTAAAGAACTTTTTATGTTGATTTGAAGACCACGCATTCGAACTTGTGGGCAAGAGCTAGTTTCAAATAATATAATAATAATAGATTTACATAATCATTTGTATTTTACCTTGTAGTTTTACCTTGTAGTCGACTTGAAAACCTCCTCCGTTTTTTTCGTCGGATGAAAAGTAGAGAGTTAAATGAGTGACTGACTTTTGATTAACACAACCCGTGTTAATCAAAAAACAGTCTTGTTTTGTTTGCAAAACCAAAGTAAAAAGTTCGTTCTTTAATAAGAGTGCATCTCCAGTATACAACGTTGCTATATACTACACAACCTGTAGTCCTCGCGAACGAAGTTGCGGGCACAGCTAGTAACTTTATAAGTAAGTTTAAAATTCAAACCTTATCTAATTACAAAATTTTATCTTAATCGTTACAGCTATTTTAAAGATAAGAAACGCATATTTATAATTCTATGGTATTATTATCATTTGTATTATTCAGATGAAAAAGTTCTCGCTGGTTTAGATAGAAAAAAGGTTTCGTTTAATTGACACCAGGCGGCTCCTCCGCAAATATTTCGCGTTTATACTTTCACACACACAAATCTGGAAAGGCACTCTAACTGTTTATTTTATAAAACAACAACGGTCACGTTTTAATGTATTTAATAAAGCACTCTGAGAACACTTATTTATTTATCAACTTTTTAACTATTCTTTAAATAATTATAACACACCATATTAATAGTATTTCATACAAAATTAATCGACTCATATTACTCTTTATTTATTTAAAATGGGGTAAATTCATATAGCAAGCAACACTGAGCCCGCCAAAAAATTAATATCGCCATCTTTTTCTTTTTAGAATGACAGCTCGTTTCCAGACACTAGTGAAAGTGAGACAAATATATGTTTTTATCTAAATGTTTAGTCGTTTCCAAGCTACGGCTTTCAAACTGACATGTAGAAGACTTTTGTTGCCGCGAGACAGTGAAGTTTGCTTCTCTAGTGTATTGAACTCAATGGTAAAACTACTCTGTCATTCATCAGCCGTTTTCCAATTACTCAGAATAGTAAAAAAATAAAACTGTTTTTGCTAACGGTACTTTCATTTCGCTATTTGACTTTCGGCATTTCCGAAGTCCTGTGACTTCCGCCGCCTTCAGAGTCGGTTAATAAATCAAATGAACCTTAAGACAAAGCGTTAGAATCTAAACTTGAGTACCGACTGTGTTCTGGCGGTCTCTCTTTGAATTTGCGTTTGACGATGCCGGCCCTTGCGATACAATTTTTAAATTTAAATCTAATCACATTAGTTTAGAGTTTAAAATTGGATGGGTGTTGTCTGTTCTTCGGCAGCTGTTGGCAATAAATCATAGTAGCGAACGCACACAAACAAGCGAGCGTTTTTTGTTGTACTTTAGTAGTAGCTTCTTGTCCGCTACGTAGTAATCAGCTGCTTAGAGGGTGTTGATAGTTGCGTTTGATATCAAAGTTTTGATCGTGTTTTTCTCTAAAACTAAAGCTCGAATAAAAAAAAAATACTTACAATTTTTTTTTGTCATAACGTAAACTTATTACCCTTAAAATATCTGACACTAATTCACGTACACCTTATATAGGCTAAGCCTTCCCCAATCACTTCCAGATTGGCCGATTGGAAGAGCGGTCTACTTACATCTAATGGTTTCCTGCAACCTTTACCAGGTCGTCTACGTCCACCATGTGAATTGTTTGTGGGTGGACGTTCTACGTCAGCTTGTCGATACGTGGCACGTAGCCACCATTCTAGACCATTTCTGTCCATTGGCCGTCAGTTCAACGTGCTAGGTCCACTGCCACTTTAGCCTTAGAGCATTGGTTAAATGCTCTAAGACTTTAAGCCTTAGAGAATTTAGCTTACCAAATCCATGATCTCCTACATCTCACGACATATCGGTAAAAGTATTCAAAAAACAACTACGGCGTCCCACAGGGTAGCATTCTTGGACCGTTATTATTTATCTTATATGTACCTTCCCTTTAACACAAAATATCGATGTAAATTAATTGCATATGACATTTCAATACTTATTAATAAAATTCCAAATACTGATTACGAATACCTACGAAATTAACAATACAATTAATAATGTAATAAATTAGCTTAGTTATCATAATTTATCATTTAATTTGTCTAAAACTAAATATTTACAATTTATAACAAAAATGGAAATCGCATAAAGTAACCGTAAAGCACGATACACCATCGTGCTTTCGCAGAGTGCACTTATGCTAAGTTTCTTGGTATCGAACTTAACGCAAAGCTAACATGGAAGAAACATGTTGCCAGTGTCTGTCAAAAAATTCATAGATTTACTTTCGCTTTATACCATAGATATAGAATGTTTGTTGTTTTAACGGCAACAGAAATACATCTGTGAAAATTACAAGTTCTGTCTAACTTTCACGGTTTAAGAGATACAGCCTGGTGACAGACGGACAGACAGACGGACACCGGAGCCTTAGTAATAGGGTCTTGTTTCCCTTTGGGTACGGAACCCTAAAAATTGTTTCAGGGCTGAGTGTAGTGCTGGACATAAGGACTCCTGTCGACCGCTTTTTAAAAAGCTAAAGTTGCTAACGCTGCACGCTGCCCTGTATGTATATTTTTTATATGTACTCGTACATGTGTTTTCACCAAGAAACATAAACATTTTTTCAATAGGAAGAGTGAACTCTGTAAATCTCGACCAGTATCCAAACCGATTAGTGCTGCCGCGGTCCTTTATACGAAGAGTCTTCCTATTAAAGAATTTAAAAAAAAAGATTTTTTTCTAGTGAGATATAAGTGAATTTATTCAATGTAAAATCAAATTTTAATTAATTAATGAATAAGCTGCATGCCAATTGTTATAAGCTAGATGTGAGATGCCAAATGTAGGTACTTTGTTCCATCCTAATGTACCACATTTATTGCAATAAAGTTGTATTCTAAGTATTCTATATCTAGTATTTTGGGTATTAAGTAATTTAAATGTAATTTGCATGCTCATTGCGCACTACATTACTTAGATTAGAAATACTTAATTTAGGAAAGCAAAATTACATGATGCTCATCCTACGTTAGCTACTTTTGCTGATTATGATCAAAATTAAAGATCAAAATCATTTATTTCTGCAAATTGGCCAATAAAGGCACTTTTACACGTCCCAATATTTATTACCCTACCACTGCTTTGGGACAGTTTGTGGTTTAATGCCGAGAAGAAGCAGCGCAAGAAACTCGGTCACTAATTGTAGGTACTGTCAGATCATGGAGTATGTACATTCTGATTAGCCTAATGGTCGACTGGTAGAGAATGCAAGTAAGTTTAATCTGTGCAATAAAGTTTAAATTCACCCTTAGGCATATAAAAATAGAGGTAAAAAGAAAGGTAGAAAGTTATCTAAGTATTAATGTTAGGTACTATAGGTCCAGAGATAGTGGGTATTATACTACGTGAAACTATAGGTATACCTACCTAACTTTTCTAGCCTAGACTGAAATCAAATCATGAACTTCATTTACGATGCTCGTTGCCTTCCGAATAATTAATTAAATCTTAGTACCTAGGTTGGTATAAAAATCATGATAAAATTCTACGTTTGTTTTCTTGTTAACTTTATTAAACGTGGCTACGCAGTTTCTAATAAGGAACAATTTTGTAAAAATCTGTATTGTGATGACAAAAGCAAAAAAGTTGTGTGTGGGATACGAGAAGATGGAGAAGGCTACATACTAAAGGTATTTGAAAACGAATGCGAACTTTTAAAGTATGGATGCAGTGCTAATGAAAATGAAGGTAAAATTTGTGTTAACTATACCTACCTACTCGTGAGTACCTATTTCTACAGTATGTTTGAGTCAATTAGTCTTGAGGGTACCAATTCCATAAAATAGTCTACACAAGTAATGTCTTAATTTACTTACTAACACAAAATTTGACTTGGTAGTATAATTTCAAGTCACTGTGCTGCTATAGCTAGGCTAGTAATAAAGTTTATAATACTTGCGTATTATTGCCTGATCAGTCAGTAGTATTACACACACAGGAGTACTTTATGCTGGGAGGAACACTTAAAGTTATATAAAACAATAAAATTAAATTTACTCAAGTTTCAAACAATTGGTTAACATGATGTAAAACACCATGACCATGGCTTAATCACTATATTAGTGCTCAACCGCAACGCAGGATTCTAACCCCGGTTCGGGGCAAATTCGAAAATGATTTTTGCTCTTTAATAAATGTTTGCATGTGTGTAGTAATTGGTAAAAGGATTCCTGAATATACGAAATACTTTTCCTTTATTCAATTTAAAAAGACTTTGCTTAAGTGGCTTGTCTCGCGTCCATTTTACTCTCTTTAAGAATTCATAAATAACAAGAATCAGCAAATAGTAATTTTATGAATATAATGTATAGGTATAATTTATATTTATCTTACCTGTTGTCTTTTTTTGTAACTCCAGAAATTAACAGGTGCATCTTTACTCGTATATTTGTGCTATTCTTAATAGCTGGATAGGTGATCATATATTATCGTTGTCGATCTTATGTACGTACACCAAGTTTAGTGGGAAATATATATTTTCTTTCTTTCTTTTCTTTTCTTAGCTCGTCAAGGTGTGTTACGTTTAAGTATAAGGATGTTAGTTTCTTAATTCTAGACCATGACGATTATTTGTCTTTCGGATTTTACTTCTTGTGTATTTTTTATTAGTTTTTCTGGACTAAAATTCGCATAAAACAACTTCAGAGCGGACTAAAAGTAGGTTGGCGAGACCTTTACCTCTGATCGGCTGGTCACAAATGATTTTAGATATCACAAGGTCCCAAGATAATTTAATGAAGCTCTCTTTTAAAAACCTAAGCGCTTAGGTACCATGTAGTGTGTATAGGTAAAATAAGTACACCTCAGTATGATAACACATTAATGTATTTTATTAGGTCTTAGGTACATACTTACCGTCTTTTAAATTAAGTTTTGTCCACGCTATAATGTTGTTTTATATATGAATAGGGTTGATTTAATCACGGTTAATCTTTCAGCGTACGGTATCGTAAACTTCGAATACTGCGATCAGACATTTTTCAACGACACAAAACTATCCAACGACACCAAATTATCCAACGGCAATAAACTATCCAACGACTTATTTCCGAATCCGATTGCACAGAACCCTGAAAAGCCTTGTGTAGTATACGACTGTTCTTACCCTGATGACGCCGGAGTAGTTTGTGGCATCAAGCAAGACGGTAAAGGTTTCAGAATCCGGCTTTTTGAGAACAAATGCCAACTGATAATGTTTAATTGCAAGAGCGACACCAATTTTACCATTACTGATCTCTTTATTTGTAACGGGATGGATGTTTCTGCAGATACAAATACAATTTCAAGAAGATTTACGGGTAGGAATAAAGTTCTCAAACCGATGTTTGTGGTAGATGCGTCGATTTTAACAACATAAATGAGACCATTGATAACTTTTTTGCTGCTACTCATATTTTGAACATGCCGTTAGAGGAAGTCCAGAGGAGTATGAATGATAGTGCCAGAAGAATGTTGGTAAATATTTTTGGACCACAAGTAGTTTTCAAGCCTTGGATCACAATTCCGAAGAATATTAGCGAGGATTATTATCACACGCCGACGCTGTCCTCCTGTTTTCACAAGTGCCCGACGGTAAGATCTCATGCACATTACTATTAAACTTTACTTCAGTTGTAACTAATAACTCATTTTATCATCCGCCTGCCCTGTTCCCAGGCTATCCGGGGTCGGCGCAGTATGTTTTCTTCTTCCATGAAATTCGTTCGAGTCATCGAGTCATTCACTCCTTTCTCAGACTTATCGGCCCTCACACAATCCATCTATCTCTTCTTAGGTCGTCTTCTTCAGTAATATTAGGGTACCTGCAGTAAAAGCTTAGAAGTCGTTTTAAACCTACTTTTAATTTGTTGCATCGATTTGAAACTTTGTGAGTAAGTTTGTGACTCAAAGATGACAATAAGTACCTAATTATTGATATCATCCAGATCTAGACGATCTTATGATGGAGCTGTAATGGAATTCATCCATTGCTACTAGTACAGAACCTTCAAGTTAGGGGCTTATTTTATTGTTTTTGATAAAACACGTGTGTTTTAGTATTTTTATTTTAAACTTTTTTTTGGGTTCCATATCCAAAAACAAAAACAGGATCCGTTTTATTGCCACTCTTCTTTCAGTCCGTCGGTCCGTATGAGGGTTTCAGTAAACTTAATGAGCTGAGAACCTGAGAGACGCGTGCAGAACTAGCCGTTACCGGCGAATTTCCATTATGGACCCAATAGGGTCCATTTACCTACACTCCCTACATTCACTTTAAACTTTAGCAACTTTAGAACGGGAGCAGGATGTTTTTATTTTGTTCGCGTCGTCTTTAATTTATTAAAAGCTTCCCCGCATCGGTGCGCACACAACAACCGACAATTAGCACTGTTACCACAATCGGCTGTTTGGTTAGACAGCAGTAAACAAACGATTACTTATCATTTATTTTTAAAATGGGTATTGACGTGAAATCAATTATTACTTGTGTTTTACTTTTTCTAAATAAAATTACCTAGAAAATTATGAATTAGTCGTGGCCTGAGAATGAAGAAGCCCTAATGTTTTAAGTACCCGTCAAAGTATCTTCTTAGAGAAAGTAATACCTACATAATTATCAGTTTTGTACCAGTGTTTTAATTTCATTTTAGCACAATCACGAAATATTTTTCATGTTTGTGTTGACAAAGCGGGAGTCTTTGGCTTCGTTCTAGGTGCTCAAAAGTTTTGAAACTTAAAAAACTAATCAAAGAATATTAGAGCTCGCAGATTAAGGTTAAATCTAAATTGGCCTAGAGTAAAATATTCGAGTTTTATGCAACTATTTGAATATTTTGTAAACACGATAATGTAAGTAGGAATTGGTCGTTTAGCTCTAAACAAGGAACAATAATCATTTTATTTGACCAAAACATAGTACCTAGGTATGTACATACATACCTAATAATATTTCGACACAAATAACTAGCTGTTTCTTTCCCGGATGATTGTCAAAAACAATTCAGATTTGCATACACGAATACTATTTGTCGTAAGTTTACTACGATCTATTGAATATACAATTAAAATAGCATTTCCTTATTAGATAGATAGTAATGTATGATATTATTTTCAAACCAAAATAACAAGTAGGTATTATATATACCACAGCAAACCGCACAAATTACACGACATTTATTGACAAAATAAGTACATAATAATATACCATTACACATGGATCGGTCAATTCAACGTTCATACATCTAGTCCCAGTAAAAATAGAAATAATCGATAGAGCACTCGATATGTGGTTCAGTGTAACTTTAGGTTCGATGCATCGATATTTATAGTTATCGATAGTTATACCTATTCGGTAAATGTGAAATCGTAATGAGCTGATATATGTATACAGGTTGTACAAAAGAATGGGACACTACTTTAAACCACGTTATCAGCTGCTCATAGAACAACTTTTTTCAGATGCTTTATACATTATCATCGAGTTATGCGAGTAGTTTGTATGGAGCATCGAAATAAATATGTCAATTTAGATGTTGTTCCCATAGAAAAAGTTGTTGTATATGATTAGCTAATTACGTGGTTTCAAGGAGTGTCCCAATCTTTTGTACAACGTACATACAGTCAGTAGATACTTTCTTCCAGCAAAGCTTGTATAACGACTTGATAACGGATACACACTCGAATACATTGATAAGTACATCAATGAATTAGGTAGAAATACTTGAGTAGAAGTCTAGAGGGGTACCTCTAGACGGGATTCGAACTCTCACTTTGAAGTCCTAAACGCAAACCACTAGACCAAGAGAATTGGGGAATTCCCCTAATTTTCTGTAGTCCCAATCTAGTTCCGATCGGGTCTCAGTATCAATAAGATCAGAAACGGCATTCTCGTTAACCCAAAAAATGCAATTAAAGTTTGTAATGCGATTGAAATAGAAAGAAACCAATAGAAGTATTTTTGACCCATTTTCAGTCGCATTATGTTTTGATACTTTTGCGTCTAATCTAAAGTACTTAACACGAGAAGAGAGAGAATACTGTTTTTAATAGAAGGGACTGTAGTTACTTGTATACCTACTATCTCCTCTTCTCCTTTTCGGTGTCATATAATGTACTCTACATGTCAGCTATTTGATATAAAAAGTGTACAAAAGAATAGGACACTCCTTAAAACCACGTAATCAGCTGGTCCTATACATTTTTTTTCTATTGGGAGCAAAATAGTTTTTTTTTTTAGCTCCGTACAAACTTACTCGTATACCTCGATGATATATAATGTATGGGGCATCTGAAAAATAAATCACGATTTCGATATCGCTCCCATAGGAAAAGTTGTTGTGCTCAAGCAACTGATCACGTGGTTTTAAGGAGTGTCCTATTTTTTTGTACAATCTGTATTTTATTCAATTTCACCAGAAATGTCCCGAGACGTATGCGCCAGTGTGCGGGGTGCCGGGCATAGTCGCGCGGGAGCCATCTTTGATGTTCCAAAACCACTGCTTCATGGACGTGGCGCAGTGCAGGATGCACTGGGAGGACAAGAGCGACACTGCTGAGAGTTCATGTAACGTATACTTTTCCTATGTTGGAAGGTCTGATGGTAGAAAGGTTCTAAAATGGAGGCCACGTACCGGCAAGCGCAGCGTAGAACGCCCACCCCGACAGATAAACAGGTAAAGGTTTTAAGCCGCAGAATGCAGGCTGCTTCTAACAAATCAATCTGGAAGCCATTGAGTGAGACCTATATAAGGTAGGTACAGCAGTGGATATCCTTTGGCTAAATATCAATATGCTGATATATTATTTTAATACCAATATCGCGAATTTACTTTTTGTTTCTCCATAAAATACTAACGCTCTACTTCGATGATAATATTAAAAGTGTTTATATCAAATTGATGAACACATTCGTCTCCTCAAATTTGGCTTCTATTAAAAACTACATCTGAAATGTACACCTTATTTTAAGCTGGCATTCAGACTTTTAGTACAGACTTAAAATAGATTGCCTTTTGTCGAATTCAGACCACCCCTAAGATCTTAGTAAGGGAGGGAGTTAAAAACTAAGATAAACTAAAACCTGGAACATCGCCGCAATCCAGTCTGTCTTTGTAGTACTATTTTTACTGGATATGTCGTGGCCCGATCTTAAAATTAAACACTTCATGATGTGGCCGGTCATTTCATAACATGGCCGTATTTCATAAAACGGCAAAACAAAACTGGCCATATCGTTTAAACGTCAACATTTGATGATATGGTAAACAACGTTTGGCCATATCATTAAAATAGGTATAAATACGTTTACAAGCTACTGGAATTTGTTTAATATTAATTTTCTCAATAGATAAGTAAAACATTATAAATATTTGTATTTTTGAAAGAAAACTAATATAAAAACTATATAAAAACGAATATAAATAAAATAAAAAGATTTAAATATAACCTTAACTAACCTCCCAAATTACGTATCAAACTCCACGACTTTTGACGTTGAGCCTTTTTTTCAAGTCTGTTTCATTAAAATCACCTAGCTTAATGTCTTCACTACAATTTAATCTCCTATTTACACTTATGATTCACTTTCACAATTCACAAGAACAGAATAATTGTCCGCCGCCATGTTGTACCACAATAACAAAGCGACATCAGCGCCTCTAACTGTGGATAATACAATTGTTTTAAGATATGACCACCGACGTTTGGCCATTTCATGAAGTAGTCGATCATATCGTCAAACGCTGACTGATTCATTGATCTGGCCTATCAACATCATGATGTGGCCAGCGGGTACTGGGCCGCATCATGAAAAACGACCATTTTATGAAATGGTTGGCCAAATCATGAAGTGATTAATTCTAAGATCGGGCCACGACAGATACATGCATATCCTTATCTTGGTTCTAACACCGTACGAGGAGAGCTTCGGCTTTGGCGCAAATACACTGTTCTACGCGCCAGAATCTGTCAGATACCTCTTTTGCGCCAGATATGAATACCTATAATGCTTAACGTAGGCGGCTCTTACCAATTAATTATTTGTAATTAGTTACTTAATAGGGGTGATGACATCACTATTAAAATGGCTTATATGTGCTGTCAAAACACGTATTACATAAAGAAATATTGTCTTGGATTTTTCCTGGTGTTTAAACAGAAAAAAAGTAATCCCCCGAAGTACTAAATATTCCTACTCGTATAACAGTGTCAGACATGAAAGTTGTAAAGCTAATTTCCACTCTTGAACTGGTAGGTAGTAAATAACACATAAAATTGTTGTGTGCAGATTATCTCTAATACGCCCTAGCCCGGTTGAAGCACTAATTGGTGTAGGCTGGTATTCCGCTAGGACTTACCTTTCCAATTATTACCATCCCTATCGAAATACAGTCTGCTAAATTTGTACTTTATTTATTTCAGTTTTATTTATAGCATTGTTAAGCCTTATTAAACCCGCTCAACAAGAGACAAGTATGAATACGTAGAAATTAAGAGAAAGCCTTTGTGGGTCGACAGATAAGCTGTTACAGACAAATATAAATAGAAAATAAGACTTAAAAATTATAATGAAATAAAATTAGTTTTTGTGTAAGCATTTTAATAGTTTAAGTATGCATTTTTTTATTCAGTAATTGAAAGAACGATAACAACAATAAATTCTGATTAATATTTTTATATTTAACCTTTTGAATACTATTTTATTTATAAATAATTCACGAAATTTTATTCTACTTCTACTTGTTACTTAATACATCACTAAAAGTGTGGAACAGCACTAAATTTAAACTCGATGGGTTACTCTATATGGTACCTAGGGTGTGGTTCATATAATTTAAATATGGCGTAAAGAATGTAAAACAGTGATTTTAATAAAACAAGATTAAAAACTATAAAAGGTTTAATTAACTCCTCTCTGCATTCCCTATACCCTTCAGGTTATGGGCCCAGAGTGAGAACATTGCTAAAAACAAGTAAAAAAGGTAAAACACTCGTAAAACCATGAATAACAACCAAGAAGAAAATATAGAAAAACATACAAACTCCGAAAATTTTCACTTGTGGAAGTTTTTGTTCAATATACATGTGTCGGCATCTAATCTATCGGAAGCGTTGAAAGAAACAGACCCAGAAAAGGGAGAAAAACCAGAATTTCAAATAAAAGACGCGAAGGTAAAAAAGTTGATATTGAATTCCATTGATAGAAAGCTAAAAGGACATATAATAAATTGCAAATATGCATATGAAATGTATAATAAGCTGTGTGCAGTATTTGAAGGAACTGAAGAAAGAAATAAGTCTTCTTTGCTACAAGAATTCTTTAACTTTAAATATGAAAAGCAGTCAATGCCACCACAGTTGATCACAGATATTGAAAACTTGAGAATGAGATTAAATAATCTGAATCAAAATATTGATGATGACATGGTGATATCAAAAATATTAACCTGTATACCAAGCCAATATAAATTCTTCATCTCGGCATGGGAATCAGGGGCGTGCATGCAATGCACGCCCCTGATTCCCATATTAGGCAATTAGGCAATGCCTACCTGGTAAATGAAATAAGGAAGACAGTAGGTACTTCCAAACGTGTGTCATTGATGAAAACCACTGATTTTCATCAATAAAACACCTACGTAAGTAACTACTGCCTACCTCGAAATAAAACTAATGCCCGCCACTGATGGGAATCAACATCAGATGAAAAAAGGACACTAACCGATTTAACTAACAGGCTTTTGTCAGAAGAAAACAGATTTACAGAAAGGACAACTGAGCACAAACAAGTAGCTTTTAGGAAAATAAAAATATAAAATGTTTCAAATGTCACAAAACAGGCCATCTAAAAAAGGATTGCAAGATGTGTAATATTTGCAAGAGAAAACAGTTGTTGCTCAATTTGCAAGAAAAATGACCATAAAGAAGAAAATTGTTTCTTTAAGAAAAAAGATGGTAACAAATGTAATAAAAATGTTGCTTTTCTGACACAAAAATCTCAACAGAGCTCAGTAAAATTCATAGTTGATTCTGGAAGCACGATGCATATGACAAATGACCCTGAACTCATAAGTAATTTTGAAGAGAAGGAATCTGCGGTTTATGCAGTTAATGATCAAAAAATTAAAGCCAAAAGATTAGGTACAGTTCGTGGAATGACATGCGATTTACAAAACACCCTACTTATACCAGACCTAGCACAAAACCTTTTGTCTGTTAATTGTGTTACTAATAACAATGGTTCTGTGGTGTTTACAAAGAACAAAGTTAAGATTTACAAAAATTCTGATTTAATTTTAACTGGAACAAAAGAAAATGGCTTATACACAGTAAATTTAGAACATGACCTGCCAATTAAATAGGATAAACATAGAAAAGGGTACAGCATTGGAATGGCGTGCAAAACTGGGACACCCGGGTAAATCGGTACTAGATACATTAACAAAAGTGGCAGATGGTATAAATATACAAGGATCAAAAATATTGCAAGAACAGTGTGAAATATGTGCAGAAGCAAAACAAACAAGACTCCCATTTAATACAATCAGAACTCGGGCTGAGAGACTCCTACAATTAATACACACAGATGTATGTGGACTTTTCAAAGAAAAACCTCATGATGGATACAGATATTTATTGACAGTAATGGATGACTACAGTCATTTTACAAAAATCTATTTAATGAAGAACAAAAGCGATGTAAAAGAAGAAATAAAAAAATATATTGAAGAGACAGAGAGAGAGAGAGAAAAATACCAAAGTATCAACTATAAGATGTGACAATGGTGGCGAGTATACAAGTAACGAATTTAAAGCATGGTGTCAACAAAAAGGCATAAAATTAGACTACACAGTGCCCTACTCACCACAATTAAATGGAAAAGCCGAACGGTTAAACCTTACATTGCTGGAAAAGACAAGAGCATTACTTTTTGACTCTAAATTAGACAAGGAGATGTGGGGTGAAGCAATATACTGTGCAACTTATATTTTAAATAGACTGCCATGTGACGCACTGAAAAATAAAACACCATACGAAATTTGGGTTGGAAAAAAGCCTAATATATCTAATATGCAAAAGTTTGGCTCTACTGTCTATGCAAAACAGTTACACCCTAATGTAAAGAAACTAGATCCTAGAAGCAAGAAACTTGTGATGATTGGATATACTAATAATGGGCACAGATTGTGGAAAGCAAGGGAGAGAAAAATAGAGATAGCAAGAGACATAGTGATCATAAAAAGTGAAATTCAACAACAGATAGATAATTTTAAGAAAAGAAAAGAAGATACTTCAGAAAACCAGGAAAAAAACCAAGAAAAATTACTGAAAACCAGGAAGATACTTTAGAAAACCAGGGCAATATAACACTTAACGCTCTATTCAACTGATCAAAACAGGTTCATTCAATAAGAGATCCAAGCAAAATTATAAAAGGGTAAAATAAATATTAAACAGTACTGTACCGTTATTCAAAGCCTTTTATATGAGAGTAGCATCCGTTTTCCGGTTCAAGTACTAGATACGGCCTCCAGTCTGTCCACGTGACTCGCCCATCTGCATCCCCGCCGCCGCAGCTATACGTCACTAGCGCCACCGTAGGCAGCTCGAAGGAGTGTTCGAGATTCTTGCTATTGGCGTTTTATTTTCTGTTCGAGACGGTCACAGCATAAACTTCGTTAACTCAAGACCGTCCCACTAGTACTAAGCAGTGAACTTGAGATTCACTTTGATAAAACTGTGGTAAATACTTTCTTCGCAAGATGTAAGTACCTTTGAATAATTATACGCTGTTCAAAAATATTTAAATACCGCGGAGATCAAAAAGCGCGAGCGCGAAAGGTGCGAGCAAAGAAGAGAGCATATAATACAGCCGCCAGGTCTTACAAAAGGGTGCTGCGAAAAGCTAGGTTCGACCATGTCAGCCGTATTGGGGCGAAACTTGCATCTTACCCACAGGGTAGTAAGCAGTTCTGGTCCCTGTCGAAATCAGTCG
The DNA here is from genome assembly GCA_950371115.1 of Anania fuscalis. Lineage (NCBI taxonomy): Eukaryota > Metazoa > Arthropoda > Insecta > Lepidoptera > Crambidae > Anania > Anania fuscalis. Next base: position 16,129,530 of record OX493326.1, on the reverse strand, counting down.
AATCTAACTTCTGCCTTCCTACACTACCTCCAATGCAGAAACCTGATGGGTCACTTGCCCACACCGCAACAGAAAAAGCAAATTTATTTGCCGATCTGTTTGCAAGCAATTCACGTCTAGACGCTGGCTCGAAACGTCCACCCACCTTGCCTCAATGTTATTCTTTGATGCCAGAGATCACAGTGCACAAAAAAGAGGTCCGTAGATCCCTTCTTGGTCTAGACGTGAACAAGGCCTGTGGTCCTGATGGCATACCAGCAAGAGTGCTGAGGTATTGTGCGCCTGAGTTGTCTCCCGTACTGACGCGACTGTACCGCCTCTCTCTCACGACAGAAATCGTACCAAAATCTTGGAAGCTTGCCAATGTGCAACCAGTACCCAAAAAGGGTAGCCGTGCCGACCCTAGTAACTACAGACCGATCGCCATCACTTCCATACTCTGTAAGGTTATGGAAAAGGTTCTAAATTGCAAACTGCTTTCATACCTAGAAGACAATGATCTTCTCAGTGATCGTCAATATGGCTTCCGCCGGGGACGTTTAACTGGGGATCTTCTAGTGTATGTAACGCATTGCTGGGGCGAAGCCATCGAAAACCACGGCGAAGCAATCGCAGTGTCGCTGGATATTTCAAAGGCTTTCGACAGGGTTTGGCATGCGAGTCTGCTGAGCAAGCTTCCAGCGTACGGTATCCCCACTGGCTTCTGTAGCTGGGTGGCTGACTTCCTAAGTGAACGGTCGATCCGAGTAGTCATTGACGGCTGCTCCTCTGACCTCAAGGCCATTGACGCCGGAGTTCCTCAGGGGTCTGTGCTCTCTGCGACTCTTTTCCTGCTGCACATCAATGACCTGCTATCTTCAGGTATTGTTGGGTACGCAGATGACAGTACTGTTGCGGAGAAGTATCTGTCTAGTGCAGGAGCCAGTGGAGTTGAGGTCCAAAGACTGAGAGAGGCCATGGTTGAGCGTACGAGCCTGACGTTAAGTAACGTCTCCCAGTGGGGCGATGACAATCTCGTCAGCTTCAATGCCTTTAAGACGCAGGCGTGTCTTTTTTCCACAAAAAGGAGTCCTTTCACCCTTTCTCCTACTTTCCGAGGTACATCTGTTCCAGTGACCGGCACTCTACAACTTCTTGGCATGGAGTTGTCCTCTGACCTCAACTTTGGCACCACCATCGAGTCTAAGGCTCAAATTGCAGCTAGAAAGTTGGGCGTCCTGAATAAAGTCAAGCGGTACTTCACGCCTGGACAGCTTTTAACTCTTTACAAAGCCCAAGTCCGATCTTGCATGGAGTACTGCTGCCACCTTTGGGACGGCTCGGCGAAATACCAACTTGCTGCACTTGACTCGGTGGAACGCAGAGCCAAGAGAATAATAGGCGATAAAAAACTGGTGGCGTCCAAGCTGCACAGCCTGGCTCACCGCCGCAAGGTTGCTTGCCTATCGGTCTTCTATAGATTGTACTTCGGAGAGTGTGCTCATGAGCTGCATGAACTCATACCACCGTCACCTTTCTTCCATCGGACATCCTGTAACGACCATACCCTTTCAAATCAAAGTATGATATAAGTTTATTAATAAAATAAATGTTAATTTTTTCTCTTTAAATTATTTCTTACTAAAAAGGGCAAATTATTAAACACCATGCTTTCTTCGTAATTTTGAAGCAATTGAAAACTCTAATAAAACATGCCGGAATGGATAGATAAACAATAGGATAATACGTTTAACGGATCCTTCAGTGCGCACGTTGTAATGTTTTTTGTGCCTGACGCTGGACATATGATGTAAAATTAAGAGCCATAGCAAAAAAAGAGCTTTTAGGAATTTTAACAAATAGAAATGTGAAACTATACAAAAAAATACTGCATTTGAAACAAAAGGACAGTGGACGCACATTTTAGCCCTTAGGGTGATACACCCATGTGCAATCCATAAATATGAACAATATTTTAGAAACTTTGGTTTTTGTAAGGATAGGCCGAAATTCGTCACCCCACCACATTCTGGAAGCATCGTAGTGCTTGGGTATAAGAGGGACTGACGGAACAAGGAGCGGGGCTTTTTAGTTGGGATAGGGTTCGATTTGCATCCTGTAGATGCCCGTGTGTGGTCTACGGGAGAGTCCAAGGAGGAGGTAAGTTGGAATGACAGTCAGATTTGGGCGGTCTGACGTAGACGGTCTGAGTGGTGTTCGCGTGTATCCCAAGAAAAGATGCAGGGGGGTAAGTGTTTTGATTATTACAAATTCCTTTTGAAAGTATTTTAATTAAAATATTTAAAGACAAAGTAACTTTTAAATTTTGATGACGATGATGATGTTGATGCTGATGATAAAGTATTTAATATTGAATTATTTAAAACGTCATCATAATATTTTCCATAATTCTCTTGTTTTTCGTAATTTCTTATCAAAAGGAATTTAACAACTTTATTTTCATGTCCTCATAGAAAGCGAAATGGGATTTAATTTGATATGATTTAAATAATAATAAATATAACGTAAATAATTGATTTAAATCATTACTACTTATTTCACAGATTTAATGCCAAATGAATTAAAATAATGTTTATTTTGTAGCTTGGTTATTTTGATTTTAAAGATTGACATGTTGTTTGCTATTAATTTACCTAATTTCGATTATTGGGTAGCATTTTGTGTGCATTGATTTTTAATATTGGTTTGAACCCATTTTTAATTTCATGATGACATTGTGCATGCTAATTTGATTAGACCTTTTTTGTGTTTTATTTTGAGTGTTTATTTGTGGTATCTTAATTAACGCGGACCATTTATAAACCTTTACGTTTACCAAATTGACTTACTTGCTCTATTTTAACTAACGTTTGGAGAAATATTGAGTACTCACAGATATCATAATTTTATTGTAGATAACTAGGTACAATTAGGTAGGCAGGTATACGTTCTAACGCTGAGACATCGGACTTTAATCAAAAACAAACAAACTTAATTATTTAATATTGTAGATGGGAAGTAGGTAGGGTACAGTTAGGATTATACGTTTTTTTGTAGGGTTCTAAGTTCGTAAATATTTAGTTCAGGCAGAGGTACCGTTAGGTAGGAGTAGGTACCCCTTTTTCCTTAATAACCTATCCTTCCTAATACCTGTTCCATCCTACCTTCTAAAAATAGCTTCATTTGTTTAGGTTTACCGTTATAGTAATTAGGTAGTTAGGAAATGGGCTATTTTTAGGGATCCTTATACAAAATCCTATATCCATAAAACTGAGAGAAGAATTTAATAGAAGTTTTGAGATTATTTTAAAATTAAAATATTTTGTAAATCTTGTAATTCAAGGGCCATAATTTTAAATTCAAAATAATACAGGTTGATGTGGGAGTATCTATGACTTCACATAGGACATAATGCAGATTTCAGGACCCGGTCTTATACGAGTTGTCATAGATACTGTCTGATCATCTTGGTATTGTATTGAACTAATTAAAACATTAAATCATAAGTAATTCACTGCTCACTTCCGACTGCCAAGGATAGGCTACCAAGGGTCAATTTTACAACATTTATTTCAAATTCAAAATAATACTGGTTGATGTGGGAGTATCTATGACTTCACATAGGACATAATGCAGATTTCAGGACCCGGTCTTATACGAGTTGTCATAGATACTGTTGGATCATCTTGGTATTGTATTGAATTAATAGCAACATTTATTTCAAATCCAAACAATTTTGATTGATGTGGGAATATCCATCTGACATTACTTGGTGTCATGGATATTGTTAGGTCAATCTATATTTCATATAGAGGGGTTTAGTATAAATATTTTGCTAGTCGGAAAATAATCAGAATCTTTAATCTAAATAATGCTGGTTGATGTGGGAGTATCGATGACTTCACATAGGGCATAATGCAGATTTCAGGACCCGGTCTTATACGAGTTGTCATCGATACTGTTGGATCATCTTGGAATTATATTGGACTAAAGGATTCAGATTATTTATTTAGGTAATTAATTTAAGGACCCCGAACCCTTGGTTGACTTATCGTGCAGTCAAATAGGTAGATTTTAGTATGTCATATTAAATTCTTTAAACTCAGTTGTTCCCTTAGTTGCGCATAATTACGCTAAATGCGTTTTGTTTCAGATTTAAGTCCTATTCCTGGGGGTGGCAGATTGCTTGTTTGGGATGATTTTTTTTATCACATGGCCACCACTCCTGGTGAGCGTTTGGTGTTGGGGCTCACCAGGCGCCCCTCGGGGCGTTCTTTTTCCTCTTCCTTGAATGCGCACAAACCCATGAAATTCTCGAGAAAGCTTAATCATAACATCCACGTACCTCTAAAAGAATTTGGTTTACTACTATTAACACAACGTACGGTCCTACCATTTAAACTAGACGATCACACTGCCAATTTAAATTATCACAGTCGAAACGTAATTAACGTAGTCCGTTTCGATCACAATTAATTATTAATTTCCGTATATTTTTTTAGAGTTAGACGAAGGGGGGTTAGTTACAATTGTTACCGTGTTCCAGGATTAAAAAAAAAAACACTGGATCATGTTTAGTAGGCTTTTTAGCCTACAATTGCTGTCTGTGAAATAGAAAGAGGTTGAAAACGTGGATTTTTGATTTAAGTGTATCGGAGTTATTTTGTTGTGCGCATTAAAGGATATTGGAATAGTGGGGGCGAAATGTTTAGGTAATTAATCAAAATCATTAAAATTGAGATAGGTTGATAAAAGGTTTATAAATAAAAAAGCTTCATACCAATACCATTACATAATGCATTTATATACTATTTGAACCTATGTTCATTTACGGAAAAGTTATTTTTTTAACGATAAATTACAATGTTAGTTACTCTTCAGAATTTCATTACAAGTTTAGGTTTGATTAAAATATAATTAAGTTTCGTACGTGTTATAAAAAGAGTGGGGGCGAGATCTTTTAGGTATTTGTTAAAATATGTTTAATTGTTTGTATTAGGTCATTTAGTATTTCAATCAATCAATCAATTAGATTCAGTGGTACCTTCTTCGATAGGTTCGATATTATGTTTTACGTAAAATAATAATGTGATTGCTGATTTAAGTAATTGAAGGATACATGGGAATGTATCACTTCTTTTGATAAATAACACAGATCGTAATATTGACTAAATCTATTTTTAGAATGGTCCAGAGTCTAAGAATGCGTTTAGTATTTGTACAACATTAGTGTAGCAATAGTGTAAGCTTCAACGCATGTCATTTCAGCCAGTTGATCATAACAAGATTACAGCAAGTTCTTTGTTCAAATATCGCCGAATCAGTTCATGGCATTAGTTCATATTTCATTTCTTTAGTCGGCTAGCAAGAGCGGTCACATAAACATTTTGCGTATTATAAACATAGAGAACAAAGATTCAGGTGTCCCATGATCGGCATAGGCATTTTAAAAATGTAATAAGAAATCGAGTTTAAATAAACAAAACTAATTAGCCATAATTTAAATAGCACTCAACATTATCGTTTCGTTGTAGATTTCGAGCGTGTGAGTTAGATTCGAGTGTGTGTTTTTAGAGTTTCAAAACTAACGTTATAAGTGTTTCACATGAATAGTCTTTAGAATTGGCTATTCATATTTTTTTGTACCCTGTTGTCACATTTACGAGAAATGTGTCGGAATTTAAAGTGCACTCTTGGTCCTAACGTTGCGTCAAACGGCAATAAATTATAGTTTAGGGCATGTCAAGTGTTACAATGTGGCCAAAACATGCTAATCGTGCGACAATATTTTTTTTCCAAAGTTTGGTTATCGATTCCAGAAACGCTTAAGCTTGTTAATTGGTTGATAAAATATTAGAGAGATTTCGTAATATGGTTTTATTTATTTAGATTGCGCACATTATTTTTGAATGATTTATAGTTTAGTTATATCATTCAATTTTTAAACTAATGTATAAAAGTTATAACCTTATGGCTTAGTAGTTATTAAGTTCACGTGGACTCTCTAGCTAGTAACTTAAATGCTTATTATTGTGGGGGCGATAAAATAATGTAGTTAAAATAAGTACCATAATAATACTTAATAGTAGTTGACTGGTAGATAAAACTTAGAAGCAGGGAATCAATTGTTTTTAATTTACTTCTAAGTAAGGTTATAGAATTATTATTATATAATAGAGTTTAATTTAAATCAATCTATTTGTATCGATAAGTATAAGTGGTTTGCTTTATTTTTGTCTCTAAGACCCGATGACTTAGTAATTAGGAGAAAAATAATGCAGTGTGAACCCGGATTCGATTCCGCGGTCAACAGTAAAATGGTTGTTTTTAGTGTTTGACTACCTGTATAAATTACGGTTTTGTTGAGTTTATTATAATCTAATAGAGCAGTAGTTAAAGCTTTATCTTAGTCCTTGGTTAGATTCCAGGACATGGTCGTACAGATTTTATTAACATTTGAATCATTTTAGAAATTAAAGATTCCAATTAATGCTAATAGCTCGGTGGTATAAAGGTTGACTAAGTCTTCGGTTCGATTCCGGGACACGGTTATATAGGTTTTGTAGAAAATTTTCAATTAATTGTAGACGTCGTTGTTCGTGCGTCTAGGTTGACCTAATGTACTAGCCTCCTGCCTAAGGTCCTCTTCTATCTGGTTTGGATGTAGGGTGCTCTTCAATTAATTATTTTATTTTGAATTAAGTAGAAAACTGATGATTTATTATAATATTACAACTTCAAAGTACAGAATGATAGCAAATGTTACACGTCTAGTCGTTGTCGCTTATGTACTCGAATAGAGACGTCTCAGTGCCGGCCGCTGCCGCCGCCAGTCCTTCGGTGTCCTCCCACTCGCGCCCTTCTCCCGACTCCTGGGTCCACAAGCGCCATCTCGGTGTTAATCGTTGAACTAGCAGGTTGCGCATTCTTCGTAGATCGATGATGCAAAATAAGTAATTCGAGGCAGCGCTCATAGATGGCGTTAAGCGTTAACATACAACACTATGTTCGTGCGTCTAGGTTGACCTAATGTACTAGCCTCCTGCCTAAGGTCCTCTTCTATCTGGTTTGGATGTAGGGTGCTCTTCAATTAATTATTTTATTTTGAATTAAGTAGAAAACTGATGATTTATTATAATATTACAACTTCAAAGTACAGAATGATAGCAAATGTTACACGTCTAGTCGTTGTCGCTTATGAACTCGAATAGAGACGTCTCAGTGCCGGCCGCTGCCGCCGCCAGTCCTTCGGTGTCCTCCCACTCGCGCCCTTCTCCCGACTCCTGGGTCCACAAGCGCCATCTCGGTGTTAATCGTTGAACTAGCAGGTTGCGCATTCTTCGTAGATCGATGATGCAAAATAAGTAATTCGAGGCAGCGCTCATAGATGGCGTTAAGCGTTAACATACCCCCGGCCTTGGAAACTCTTGAGATTTCCAATTTATTATGTCATCTTGACATATTTAATCTTCAATGACTGGAGCTTGATCTGAAGACAGGATCGGACAGAGCTTGTGATATGATCGTTGTATGTTCCCTGTCGCGGTTTTGTTCTACCAGGCTTTGTAAGTGCCTTGGGTGAAACGGGACCCTTTACTAAGATTTCGTGAACCGTGATAGTTGGACGGATGGGATTTTCGCAGATGATGTATTTCTGTTTCTATTGTAGCAGTGAATGCTAGGATCCAGAATAAAATGAATGTTTTAGGGGCTCCTTTGCAACAAACTTTAATTTTTTCATACGTTTTTATAGATAATGGTTTGGAAACCTGCGTGCACTGGCCCGACTTGCACTTGGCCAGTTTTATAATTCGCAGCCCTTTATGATCATGGGTTCGATTCCTACTTAAATTGATGTTTACCAAAGTTTTGGTTTAAATATACCTAGTTAGCTTTATAGATTAATAGAAAGAGATAACATAAAAGCTTATTATTTCGCAGATGGGCATAAATCTTATTTTGCAATAACTTACAACGTTGACTGATAGAAAATGACTCATGGTGTTGAGTTTCCCTATTGTATGATTTTTTTTAAATCTGTGCAATGCAATGGGCTAGCTTGAATAAATAAATAAATTACTTAGGATTGACTGACATAACAAGTCTTGGCGTATTAAAGTTTAGTTGGGGTTAATTCGGCGTTATAGCGTACATCTTTTGTAGTTAAATAAGTTTTATAAAATTGGAACAACGTTTTGTTGATTTGAAGGTTCTGGATCTTTTAAGTTTAAAAATTCTTATTCCAGTAAACTGTCTAAGAATTTTGGGGGCGAATGTAACGACCATACCCTTTCAAATCAAAGTATGATATAAGTTTATTAATAAAATAAATGTTAATTTTTTCTCTTTAAATTATTTCTTACTAAAAAGGGCAAATTATTAAACACCATGCTTTCTTCGTAATTTTGAAGCAATTGAAAACTCTAATAAAACATGCCGGAATGGATAGATAAACAATAGGATAATACGTTTAACGGATCCTTCAGTGCGCACGTTGTAATGTTTTTTGTGCCTGACGCTGGACATATGATGCAAAATTAAGAGCCATAGCAAAAAAAGAGCTTTTAGGAATTTTAACAAATAGAAATGTGAAACTATACAAAAAAATACTGCATTTGAAACAAAAGGACAGTGGACGCACATTTTAGCCCTTAGGGTGATACACCCATGTGCAATCCATAAATATGAACAATATTTTAGAAACTTTGGTTTTTGTAAGGATAGGCCGAAATTCGTCACCCCACCACATTCTGGAAGCATCGTAGTGCTTGGGTATAAGAGGGACTGACGGAACAAGGAGTGGGGGCTTTTTAGTTGGGATAGGGTTCGATTTGCATCCTGTAGATGCCCGTGTGTGGTCTACGGGAGAGTCCAAGGAGGAGGTAAGTTGGAATGACAGTCAGATTTGGGCGGTCTGACGTAGACGGTCCGAGTGGTGTTCGCGTGTGTCCCAAGAAAAGATGCAGGGGGGTAAGTGTTTTGATTATTACAAATTCCTTTTGAAAGTATTTTAATTAAAATATTTAAAGACAAAGTAACTTTAAAATTTTGATGACGATGATGATGTTGATGCTGATGATAAAGTATTTAATATTGAATTATTTAAAACGTCATTATAATATTTTACATAATTCTCTTGTTTTTCGTAATTTCTTATCAAAAGGAATTTAACAACTTTATTTTCATGTCCTCATAGAAAGCGAAATTGGATTTAATTTGATATGATTTAAATAATAATAAATATAACGTAAATAATTGATTTAAATCATTACTACTTATTTCACAGATTTAATGCCAAATGAATTAAAATAATGTTTATTTTGTAGCTTGGTTATTTTGATTTTAAAGATTGACATGTTGTTTGCTATTAATTTACCTAATTTCGATTATTGGGTAGCATTTTGTGTGCATTGATTTTTAATATTCTGCCGTCTATAAGCTTAAAGGCCGCTAAATGACATTTGGTCATTTTTCACTTTTTAAATGTTATAGTATATAGAAAAAAATCTCTATCGATCTGTCTAGGAACGGTTATTCTATCTTTTACCGTTTTCGAGATATTTTTTCAAAAAGGCAGCTAAATACAAAAAATATATACTTCACATCGCATAAAGGCCGCTAAACAGCCCAACTAGATTAAAAGGCAGCTATAGTACTTTAACGTTTGGATCGATCAAACATTTTTACCATCAATGCTAAACTAAAAAACCGTTATTATTTAACAATAAGCTAAAAGGCAGCAAAAGTATTTTAGCGGCCTTTTAGCTTGGTTACGTTGGAGTATAATACCTTGCATAGACTTAACTAAATGGCGGTAATTACGCTCTTACCTAACTAAAAAGCAGTTAGAATCATTTAGCGGCTTTTAAGCGGTGTATTGTTACTACTTTTACAATTTATAAACTATTATAGAAAGCCATGCTTGTCCGTATCTAAAGTAAAATAAATATTTTTTTCTATGTCTTGCATAGCAAAAAAGACGTTAAATAGCGATACATCGCTAAAAAGCGGCAAACTACGCAAGCTCCTGCGCCTCTCATTGGGATTTTTTTGGGGTTGCGGAGGACACAAGTCAAGTTGTCAGCACACTAGGATAGTGCGACGAACCAAAATTTTAATATCATTGATGAAAGGGGCGTTTGCGTATTTCTAGAAATTATTAGATCATTTGAATTACTGACTGATAACGCCTTGCATTGGTAGGTACCGTTTTAAACGTGACTCTTTGTTTTCATGGAACTAACTTTGCGAAGTATTAATTATAGACTTTAGCAGTTTTGGCTATGACTTAATTATTAGAAGCCATTAATAGGCGAATTTAGGGCAAAAATGAATCTATCGTTATTTTTGTTTCTATTCTGACTGGTATGTTTTCCAGACTTACAGAAAATCTAACGGAAACTAAAAAAACTCAAAATTATTATTCGTAACATCCGCCCTTTTTATTCACCTTACATCGCGAATTATGATATTAATTCTCTTGGGTTTCGCGCCAAAATCATCAGTGATCATGGTGGCGTGAAGGTTTCTGGGGTAAGTATTTTATTCACGTAGTTATTTAAAACCAATAAAATTATCATTATCAGTAGACCATCGAGAGGCAGCCGGCTTATGTTCAGTTCTTAAGTCAACCTACCCGCTAAATCCGCTAATAGAAACTGAGTGATGTTGGTTGAGCAGTGTCTTTAGTTCGTCCGTCAGCTAAGATTGTATGTGTGGACTGAGGGACCACATGATATTTAGTAGTTGTGCAGTGTTGTAGTTTTTTCTGTGGAAGTTGTAGTAAAAGTAACAAGCATTTTGTAAAACGAATAGTACACTTATACAAAAATACACAAAAATAATAAAAAATTCTATGCTTAAATACTAAAGTGTAGTCCCTCAGTCTTCTGTACACTGTACTTTCTACTGCGAGACAATTACTCAGTTGGCAGGAATGTTTTGTCATTAGATATTTAGTATGACATTTTTAAACGTTACCAGAATGATAAAACGTGATCTGTCAATAATTTTATGCAATATTAAAATGTGGTCCCTCGAGGACCATAGAAAGATCACTTGAATAATATATAATCATTACACATACACAACGTACGCACGCTAAGGACTGATGAGAAGATTGTTGAGCTTGAATAAGACTTAAGTAGGATGCACTGGAGTACCATTGGAATATCAGAAGTCGGACAAAAGGGCGAGGAGGATACGATAACCCTGAAATCTGGCAACCTACACTATCACCGGAAGGGCGAACAACTGTCTCAAAGTGGTGTCGAGTTTCTCGTCCACAAGTCCCTCATCGGAAGTGTGTCGAGCTGGGTTGCATACCTGATACTTTAGAGTATGGAATAGATACTCGCTGAAGGTGATACAGCTATATACACCGACCTCTACACTAGATACTTTGATGAGGAAGTGGAGGCTATGTATTAGGATATCAGTAAGGCCATGAAAACCACTAAAACTTACTTCAATGTTGTGATGGGGGTTTCAACGCGAAACTGAACAAGCGAAGCGATAATGAGCTGAGAGCAGGGCAATTTGGGTATGGGCAACGGAACCCCAGGGGAAAAAGGCTGGCCAAATTTCTGGAAAGGGAGGACCTTTTTTCGATGAATTCCTTTTCTCAGAAGAAGTTGACCTGGATGAGTCCCGATGGGCCCACGAAAATGAGATTGATTTTATCATGACTACAAAGCGACGAGTGTTCAATGATGTCTTCGTGATCAACAAGGTGAAAACCGGAAGCGATCACCAAATGGTTAGAGGCACATTAAACATTAATGTCAAGCTAGAAAGGTCTCATGTGAAGTCTACGCTCCGACCTATTAATGCCTTCAGCTTGGGTTGTCAAATCGCTTTGAACGCCTAGAGATCTGCGAGTTAGTGAACGAGATTTACAATAGATTTGTATAAACTGTCCAGGCGGTCGGGTCGAAATTTTTCAAACCCCGTGGTAGAAACAGGTCGCAAAATATACCGACCATACACTCAAACTCATGGCAGAGCGACGTTCAATGGCATTGCAGACCTCCGTTGACGCTAAGGCATATCGGTGGCTCAATAAGACAGATATAGAAGTCCTTGCGACAGGATATCCACAATTTTAATACAAACTTTATTTGATAATATTTTTTATTGAGTTTTGACACGAATAAATACGGACTGTTTTACAATAACAGAGTGAAACTAAAATTAAAATAGAAATTTTAGTGCATGCTAAAACTGTCAGGTACTGCGGGTTGAATAAGTATGATTCTGTTACATAGATTGCAATTAATGTAAACATCGATGATGATGAATGATTATAATTATTATTACTAAGTAAGACTTCCTATCTAATACGTGAAATTTCAATTTCTGAAATATTTTTTGATTAGCCATGCTATTTTTGGTTCTTAGTTCTTAAAAAGTATTATTTCAAATTTAATTTGTTTAGAAGAGGTCACATTTTTTTATTTTATAATGTCTTATTCCCGGTAGTTTTGTGGAAAGCACATGTCTTTGAAAAAACTTTGCTGCATTTTAAAAGTTAACGTATAATTTTGCAGGATTCAAAACACAAATGCTAGGATAATGCTAGCCTAAAAAGCAGTTATATGAAAAGGTTTAGTAATTAACTGCTTTTAAGATATGCACAGGCTGTAATAAAAGTTGTTGATACATTATGAAAGAGAAGTTAAGCGATATCTACTTGGCTAAAAGGCGGCTATGTGTAATTAGCCGCTTTATAGTTATGGATAAGATCGATAACTTCCTGTCCCAAAAAACTCTTTTGACAGTTATCAATAAATCCATAACTATAAAGCAGTTATGAACCTTTAGCCGCTATATAGTTATGCACACTTGAAACGTTCTTTAAAATTATACAAGATTAGAAAGGAAAATATGTATTTATTTACATAAATATTAATATTTATCAAAATTAACCAATTTCATGTGAAGGTTGAAAAGAAAACCTTTCTTTTGGTATATGGCAACGTGACTAAAAGTTTATAGAAACTGAGTAGCATCGGTTTGAAAATTTTGCCGCTTTTTTTGGCTCTAGCTCAAAATTCGTTTTTGTCATTTAGCGGCCTTTTAGCTTATAGACGGCAGTATTGGTTTGAACCCATTTTTAATTTTATGATGACATTGTGCATGCTAATTTTATTAGACCTTTTTTGTGTTTTATTTTGAGTGTTTATTTGTGGTATCTTAATTAACGCGGACCATTTATAAACCTTTACGTTTACCAAATTGACTTACTTGCTCTATTTTAACTAACGTTTGGAGAAATATTGAGTACTCACAGATATCATAATTTTATTGTAGATAACTAAGTACAATTAGGTAGGCAGGTATACGTTCTAACGTTGAGACATCGGACTTTAATCAAAAACAAACAAACTTAATTATTTAATATTGTAGATGGGAAGTAGGTAGGGTACAGTTAGGATTATACGTTTTTTTGTAGGGTTCTAAGTTCGTAAATATGTAGTTCAGGCAGAGGTACCGTTAGGTAGGAGTAGGTACCCCTTTTTCCTTAATAACCTATCCTTCCTAATACCTGTTCCATCCTACCTTCTAAAAATAGCTTCATTTGTTTAGGTTTACCGTTATAGTAATTAGGTAGTTAGGAAATGGGCTATTTTTAGGGATCCTTATACAAAATCCTATATCCATAAAACTGAGAGAAGAATTTAATAGAAGTTTTGAGATTATTTTAAAATTAAAATATTTTGTAAATCTTGTAATTCAAGGGCCATAATTTTAAATTCAAAATAATACAGGTTGATGTGGGAGTATCTATGACTTCACATAGGACATAATGCAGATTTCTGGACCCGGTCTTATACGAGTTGTCATAGATACTGTCTGATCATCTTGGTATTGTATTGAACTAATTAAAACATTAAATCATAAGTAATTCACTGCTCACTTCCGACTGCCAAGGATAGGCTACCAAGGGTCAATTTTACAACATTTATTTCAAATTCAAAATAATACTGGTTGATGTGGGAGTATCTATGACTTCACATAGGACATAATGCAGATTTCAGGACCCGGTCTTATACGAGTTGTCATAGATACTGTTGGATCATCTTGGTATTGTATTGAATTAATAGCAACATTTATTTCAAATCCAAACAATTTTGATTGATGTGGGAATATCCATCTGACATTACTTGGTGTCATGGATATTGTTAGGTCAATCTATATTTCATATAGAGGGGTTTAGTATAAATATTTTGCTAGTCGGAAAATAATCAGAATCTTTAATCTAAATAATGCTGGTTGATGTGGGAGTATCGATGACTTCACATAGGGCATAATGCAGATTTCAGGACCCGGTCTTATACGAGTTGTCATCGATACTGTTGGATCATCTTGGAATTATATTGGACTAAAGGATTCAGATTATTTATTTAGGTAATTAATTTAAGGACCCCGAACCCTTGGTTGACTTATCGTGCAGTCAAATAGGTAGATTTTAGTATGTCATATTAAATTCTTTAAACTCAGTTGTTCCCTTAGTTGCGCATAATTACGCTAAATGCGTTTTGTTTCAGATTTAAGTCCTATTCCTGGGGGTGGCAGATTGCTTGTTTGGGATGATTTTTTTTATCACATGGCCACCACTCCTGGTGAGCGTTTGGTGTTGGGGCTCACCAGGCGCCCCTCGGGGCGTTCTTTTTCCTCTTCCTTGAATGCGTATCTCATCAGGTCTACGTAGTCTATGTATGATAGTATTTAGTTTATGTGTATACATAAATGATCGTATTTAGTTTATGCATTTTTATGTAGTTTATGATTTTATTAGTTATAAAAAAGTTTAATTGTGTGTCTTTATCGCACCGCCCACAAAACATCTCTGTTTAGCCTAATGGTCGACTGGTAGAGAATGCCTCATGGCATTAAGTCCACCTATTGTATGATTTTTCTTAAATCTGTGCAATAAAGTTTAAATAAATAAATAAATGCGCACAAACCCATGAAATTCTCGAGAAAGCTTAATCATAACATCCACGTACCTCTAAAAGAATTTGGTTTACTACTATTAACACAACGTACGGTCCTACCATTTAAACTAGACGATCACACTGCCAATTTAAATTATCACAGTCGAAACGTAATTAACGTAGTCCGTTTCGATCACAATTAATTATTAATTTCCATATAATTTTTAGATTCAGACGAAGGTGAATTGTTACAATCCAGACGCACGGCCGGCTACCATCCGTTCTTAATTGATATACCCATAACCCGCACTAAGCGCTTCTCATCATCTTTTATAATGCGCACAGCTAAGGATTGGAATTCCCTGCCTGCGTCTGTATTTCCGAGTGCATATAACCTGACTCTCTTTAAGTCCAGAGTGAATAGGCATCTTCTGGGCAAGCTCGCTCTATCGTAGATCCCATCTATGCTCTAGAGCAAGATTGGGGTCAAGAGTAAGCCCATCTCAAATAAAAAAATAAAAAAAAAGATTGCGGTGATTTTTAGTGATTCTTTTACTAAACTGTAAAGTTGTAAAAAAAAACGGTGTTACCGTTCGGAGGTAGATTGTTCGCAATCTACCTCGATTAATTAGTGCCCTAGATAATAGGTAGTAAACTACAAAAATATGGATTTTTACAGTAAGTTATTTCTTTTGCCGAAACGGGTTTACCGTTTGAACCTAGATTGTTCTCAATCTACCTCAGATATTTAGTAGCTGACTTTTACAGTTATCATGGACATATGGTGTTATTTCTTTGTTCGAATCTACCTTCGTTCGAATATAGATTTTTCACAATCTACCTTTGTTCAAATATAGATTTTTCACAATCTACCTGAGTTAATTAATTGCCTATTCCAGTCAAAATTACCCTAAATATTCAGTTCTTTTTGAATAACGATTATGTTCTAACGGTTTCTTCCGTTAGAATCGTGAATATTTTTAGAATGAACGAGGAGAACACGTCCACGTGTGAAGAGAACGTCGCAGGAGGCTCAAATAAGGACACAACAACTAAGAAAAGGAAACGCACAAGGTCTCGCAGCTCGGACACCAGCTCTTCTAGAAGCTCGAGCTCTTCATCGATTGTTCATCACAAAAGACGAAGGAGATCTAAACGCCGCGGAAACACGCGAGTGAGTACAAATTTATTAAAGCAGTTAATCAGTGATGTTAACGACCTTAAATATCGTATGGCTACATCTACCCCAAATAATAGCCACGATAATGACCTAGTCGATCCAAACGTAAGCGGAGAATTATACGAATGCAACGAAGTAATTGTTGATAGGGCCCCCGTCTCATCTACAATCAATAAGCAATTAGCTTCGTCCCTTAATACGAAAATTAAGGAACCCGCGGTCCCTACTACCCCCGATAGTATGTTAGAAAACTTATTGGAGCTTCAACGCTTCCAACTTTCTGATTGGAATAGCATACGCTACGCAGACGTGCAAAAGTCGTGCCTACACTCTCCAGGTTTTACAAATCTAGAGATGAACGATGAAATTAAACCATTCCAAATTCATCACTAATATGGAGAAAGCCTTCGCTTGTCTCACATACGCACTACTAAAGCAGCGCGAGGCTTTGCAAAATGAATTCAACAGTCTCTTGTCATGGAATAATGAGAATGAGGCTTTGTCTTACTCTGACATTTATATTAGACTGAATGACATTCTCTCGAAAAGTGACTACAGTAATACCGCAAACGATACCATGCAGCTTGTGTGTGGTCACAGAGCTGAGCTAATTGAACAACGAAGGGAAGGCATCCTTACGACCGTCAAGGACCCAATTCATAAGACCGCTCTTCGAAAAATACCACCATCGGTTTCCAATCTGTTTGAAGCTGAAAAATTCAACATTTTGCTCGAAAAATCCGGTGGCGTACGAAAAGTTTTCTGGCAGAAAACCGCGGGTCGCAGTTCTGCGCCGCACAAGGACCCAAAGACCACGCCCCACGTACAAGGTCGAAAGAAAGGTGCGGATAAACCAACACAGCAAAACAACGACGACACATCTCAACAAAGTCAAACCGCCCCTTTTCGTGGCAAAGGTAGACTACCCAGAGGTCGTAACAATAGAAACAAAAGAAGTAGAGTCTACTCTCCCTCATCCCGCCGGGATAGGAGAGGTGATCCGAAACGAAACTGACTTTCAGTCTTTTCGTGCCGGCCAGCTCCTTCGATTTTATTCTCGTTGGGAGGACATGGGGGCTCCGCCCCACATCCTCAAAATGTTGGTCGGATATCAAATTCCATTCAAATCCAAACCGCCGCTTCATGTGCCAAATTTTCAACACCAAACACCTCGCTCAAAAGAAGCTTCGATTTCGATCAAAAAGATGCTGTACGAAGGAGTGCTAGAAGCCGCGGAGGTCACTCCCAGCTTCGTGTCCACGATATTCCTTCGTCCGAAAGGCGACGGCACGTCGAGACCCATTTTCAACTTGAAAAACCTAAACCAGTACATCTGTCAGGGCAAGTTCCGACTGATAAATATGCATCGAGTACCCAGGGGCGTGCGGTGCATATAGGCAAATTAGGCAGTGCCTACCTGATAATTGAAATGAGGTAGGCAGTGTTACATACAATTGTATGTTATTGATGAAAACCACAGATTTTCATCAATAAAACACATTAGTAAGTACCTACTGCCTACCTCGAAATAAAACCAATGCCCGCCACTGCGAGTACCACAGTTCCTACAACCAAACGACTGGCTGGCAAAAATCGATTTCCATCAAGCATATTTTCATCTGCCGGTATGCAAAAAGCACAGACGATTCCTAAGGTTGATTTACGCCGGCAAACTACTTTAAATGACCTGTTTACCCTTCGGGCTCAGTTCAGCCCCAAGATCATTCGCATCCTTGACGAATTGGGTAGCTCAGAAACTGAGGGATCGAGGCATTCGCATCCTCGTTTATTAAGACGATTTTCTACTGGTAAATCAGGACCCAGCCGTACTACAGGACCAAATACAACGCACTCTGGAGTTATTAACGTTCCTCGGCTGGACAATAAACACAGAAAAATTGACTCTTGTACCAAAACAGATAATATAATTTTTGGGTGTCGTATGGGACCCATGGCAGAATGTAAAATGTCTCCTAAACAGACTTTCACGCAAATTGAGCCATCAAGCACTGTGTTACGACATACGTCATCTAGCGGAGGCTGAAGACATTACTATCGTTTGCCAACTAGCAGGAGCTATGAAGTTTTTGACCGGTCACATCGTGGTTCTACAGATTTCCGTGTGGTGTCGCTGTCATCAACCTATATAACGCTGTGTCTATTAAAATAAGCCTCACTTCAACTCTGTAACACATTTTCATATTTTAAAAATATACGTATTAAGTATCACAAATTAAACGATTTATTGAAGAAGACTACCGACCCCCGCTGATCCTGTCTGCAAGCCTGTACACGAAACATTGGACCTTCTTCGCCGATTTTTAAGAAAATACCAGCTACCTACATCATTCGCATCAGCCAACATCAGCTCCGCCAGGCACCAGCGTCAGCAAGGTCGTATTCCTTCCCTATCATCTCCTACCTAATATTTGTGTTAATACCGTGCTTTTTCTCTGTAGAAAATATTCATACCCGTAAAACCGTAAGTATTTTACCTTTGTTTTCCCTTTAAGTCCCAAAATGAGTGTAGATGGTTGGTGGTTGGAAATTCTAATTTGGAACTGCCAAAATCTCCGATTAAAAATAAACTCAGTGATCTTAAACGTATACGCGGCACCTTAAAAGCCCGTATTACTAATTTACAAAAATTTGTCGTTAAGTTTGAACTGGGTACACCTACCCCCTTGCAAAATTCCGAATTGAAAATTCGTTTACAGAATGCCCAAGACACTTTTCAGGAATTTAATACTATTCAGAGTAAAATTGAGATTTTATCTGACGAAAGAGAACTCGATGAACAGTTAGAATATCGTGATACGTTTGAAAGTTCTTATTTTAGTGTTCTAGCAGTAATACATCAGTTAATTAAACCTGAGAAAGACTGTAACGTTTCTGAAAGTGTATCACAGCAATTTAAATCTGTTTCTAATATAAAGTTACCCGACATAAAACTACCTTCCTTTGATGGATCCTATGATCACTGGCTTGAGTTTAAAAACTCATATTTTTCTTTAATTCATAAACGAACTGATTTAGATTTTATACAAAAGTTTCACTATTTAAAATCATCTGTAAGCGGCAGCGCCTTACAAGTAATCAGTGCATTGGAATTAACGGGTTCGAATTACATTTACGCATGGGAGTTATTAGAAAATAGATTCCATAACGAAAGACTTTTAGTGCATAATCACGTAAAGGCATTATTTAATGTTACTTCTATTCCTAAAGAATCACCACAGCACATAAGAACATTAATAGACACCATATTACGTAATTTACGCGCCTTAAAATCACTCGACGAACCGACAGACAACTGGGATACGTTAATAATCTATTTAATCATTTCAAAACTAGATGTCTCAACGGAACGCGAATGGGAAACTCATAAAGGTTCAATTATAGGATCTAGCACGGATAAAAAGTTAACCTTAGACGAATTATTACAATTTTTACGAAACCGGGCTGATACTTTGGAAATGATTAACATAAATCATCCAAAGGGTGCTTTTACAGGTCGAAATACGTTCGAGTCTAAACGACAAATATCACAAACCACTCACAGTTATGTCACTACAAATAACAAGCCTAAACCAGAAAAACGCATCCGTAATTGCTTGATGTGTAAAGAGAATCATGCACTTTATGCTTGTACTGTTTTTCTTAATTTACCCGTAAAAAATAGATCAACCTTTGTAGACGAACATAAACTTTGCCGAAACTGTCTACGTGCCGGTCATACTATTAACGACTGCTTATTCGGTCCCTGCAAGCAATGCAAATCCAAACATAATACATTGTTACATTCAGACTCAACAAAACTTGTCGGTGAGTCGAACATAATTAATAAAAATGCGTGCGGTAGTAGCACATCAACCGCGCTGCATTCGTCAACCGTCGCTTCAAATACGCCCAAGGTATTACGCGGTTCACAAGTCGTGTTACTTTCTACTGCGTTAGTAGAAGTAGCCGACAATAATAACGAATTTCATACCGTTCGGGCTCTTCTCGACAATGGAAGTGAACATTGCATTATTACGGAAAATTTAAGTAAACGTTTAAACGCTTCATATTTACAGTCCGCTATTCGAATTTCGGGTGTGGGACAGTCGGTCTCGCAATCAAACAACTTGTGTAATATTCTTATGCGTTCAAAGTCAAGTGATTATAATACGTATATTACTTGCTTAGTTTTACCGAATATTACTATGCGTGTACCTTCGAATCATTTTAATTGGGATTTAATACGAATACCAGACAATATTTCACTCGCAGACCCTACTTTTAACGTACCTTCAGAGATCGAGCTTTTGATAGGTGCTGATAAGTTTTGGGAGTTATTAAACGACAATAAAATTCGATTACCTAACGGCCCGTTCTTGCAAAATAGCAAGTTAGGTTGGCTTGTATCGGGTCCGTTATATACAGATAGCCTGCGCATTAATAATCAGGTGTCTTGTAATTTTACTCAAAGCTTAGATAAGGAAATACGTAAATTTTGGGAAATCGAGGATATCCCTAAAGTAGGTCGGGTTCTCACTAAAGATGAAATCTATTGCGAGAACTTATTCGAAACTACAACTATACGCGAAAAAGACGGCCGGTTCGCGGTTCGAATACCGTTTAAAAAAGCGACAGACAATCTAGGTGAATCTTACACGATAGCATACAACAGATTCTTATCTTTAGAGCGAAAACTAAATC
Organism: Anania fuscalis; assembly: GCA_950371115.1. Classification (NCBI taxonomy): domain Eukaryota; kingdom Metazoa; phylum Arthropoda; class Insecta; order Lepidoptera; family Crambidae; genus Anania; species Anania fuscalis. Next base: position 16,108,731 of record OX493326.1, on the reverse strand, counting down.
GATTACCTGAATACAAAAAAATGTATTGCGAATTCATGCGTGAATATGAGGATTTAGGACATATGACGCGTATTCAAGCATATGGCATTCCTCATTACTTCCTTCCTCATCACGGCGTTTACCGTGAGGGCAGTTTAACTACTAAACTACGTGTAGTGTTTGACGCGAGCGCAGTTACAGCATCAAATAAGTCACTTAATGACATTCAACACACAGGACCGCCAATTCAGAATGATACTTTTTCGATTTTATTAAGATTTAGACAACACAAGCACGTCGCATGCGCTGATGTGGAGAAAATGTTTAGGCAGGTCAATATACAAGACGATATGCGCCAATATCGATTAATTCTTTGGCGCGAGAATCCGTCTGATCCAATAAACATTTATCAATTAAATACGGTTACCTACGGCACCGCATCCGCATCATACCTAAGTATGCGTTGTTTACAAAAGTTAGCACAAGAATGCGAAGATAAAGAAACAGCTAGTGTCATTAGGGATGACTTTTTCGTAGATGATTTGATCACAGGACACGATGACCCTCAATCTTTACTAACGATATGCGAAAAAACATCTAAAGTGTTGCAATCGGGTTGCTTTCCTCTTAGAAAATGGACTTTAAGTTGTGACGTTACACATAATTGTTCAAAGGAGCTCTCGATCGGTGACCTTACTCAAAATAAAACGTTAGGACTGGGCTGGTTAAATTCCACAGATGAATTATACTTTGCGACTAAGGTCAACCCAGATAACATGATACTCACGAAACGTGGCATGTTAGCTATTATAGCTCAAATATATGATCCGTTAGGCTTGTTGGCTCCAGCCATCATTATAGCAAAAATATTATTACAAAGATTATGGTTATTAAAATTAGACTGGGACGCGCCGGTTCCCGATGACGTCACACACAGCCGGTTTAACTTTATCGATGCCTTGCAGTGTCTCAGTGAATTACGCATTCCACGATTCGTAAGGAGTGTTTACACTCAACATTCCGAATTACATATTTTTACGGACGCATCTCAACAAGCTTACGGAGCGTGTGCTTATATACGGACATCTAACGGATTGGATGTTGTTGTTAAATTACTTTGCGCAAAAGGTAAGGTCGCGCCCCTAAAGGTTATCAGTATACCTAAACTTGAGCTTTGCGGTGCACTCATAGGTGCAAAACTTTATGAAAAAATAGTCGAGTCACTTTCATTAAAATTCGATAAGGTAATATTTTGGACAGATTCCACCATTGTTTTAGGCTGGCTTCGGATGTCACCTCATTTACTAAAAACGTTTGTGCAAAATCGAGTAACTGAAATAAACGAGTTAACAAGTAGCACACAGTGGTTACACGTAAATACTAAAGATAACCCGGCAGACCTAGTATCTAGGGGTCTTAACTTAAAACTGCTTAAAGATTCGAAGTTATGGTGGAACGGTCCTGATTTTTTAAGCAAACAGGATTACTTAAATTCAAATCCTTCTAATTATACGATAAATGTAATAAACAATAACGAATTACCAGAATTAAATCTAAAGAAAGTCAGTTTTGTCGTTAGTAAATTACCAAACTTCATAGATTTCGATAGATTCTCTTCGATTTCAAAATTGATACGCACCGTTGCGTATGTACTCCGCTTTATAAACAACATGCGCTTGCTAGCGAGTGAGCGTCGCGATAGAAAAACAAGTTCATTGACAGTTGACGAGCTAGAACGATCACAGCGCGTCGTCACTAAATTCTCACAAATGCATTCATTTCCCTACGTTTATCAGTGTCTACTGAATGAAGTGCCAATTGAGGAGTGTAACAAAAACAAAAAGGAAACCAATCGTGTGTTGGGACTCAATTTATTCCTAGATGAATTCGGATTGATTAGAGTTGGTGGCCGATTAGGTAATTCGTCGAGTTTTGATTTTAATAAGAAATACCCCATTCTATTGTGCTGTAGTCATCGTTACACTATGTTACTTTTAGGTACGAACATTTGAAGTTAATGCATGCAGGCCCACAACTTCTAATATCTCACATGCGTGAATGTTGGTGGCCTTTAAGGGCAAGAAATTTAGCAAGGAAAATTTTTAGTGAATGCGTGATCTGCACTCGAATTAAAGGTAAAACATTGACACCTATTATGGGAAATTTACCCAGTGCCCGTTTAGACCCGGGTAGCCCTTTTATACGTACTGGAGTTGATTATTGTGGGCCAGTGATGATTTTAAACAGAAAAGGAAGAGGGGCTAGGCTAGTCAAGGGCTATATTTGTCTTTTTATTTGTTTTATTACACGTGCTATACATTTAGAGCTCGTTAGTAGTCTTTCTACAAATGATTATATATTGGCTTTTAAACGTTTTATATCACGACGCGGAAAACCCGCAGAAATATTTTCCGACAATGGAAAAAAATTCGTAGGTGCAGAAAAAGAACTTTCTTTGTTTCTTGATGACAATTCTGAAAAAAATTCGGATTATGCTACACATAGCCGCATTAAGTTCCATAGAATTCCAATTTATGCAAGTCATTTTGGGGGGCTGTGGGAGGCAGGGGTAAAGTCCTTTAAATTTCATCTTAAACGTATTGTAGGAAACGCTAATTTAACTTATGAGGAGTTTAGTACGGTATTGACACAAATTGAAGCCGTCCTGAACTCCCGCCCCATGTCACCTCTGTCCTCAGATCCAAGCGACTTTTTACTATTAACTCCTGCTCATTTTCTCATCGGCCGACCGCTGACCTCGACGGCTTCGCATGACCTCACCAACGAGAGAACCAGCTGCCTGACACGTTATCGTCGAGTCGAACAATTACGACAACATTTTTGGCAACGATGGGCAACAGAGTACATTTCCGAGCTGCAGCTGAGGACGAAGTGGAAGCAGCGTGCTGAGGACATCAAGCTGCACAGCCTTGTCCTTATTAAAGAAGATCATCTTCCACCGCTAAGATGGAGGCTGGGCAGAGTCATACGTCTGTACCCAGGCAAAGACGGCGTATCCCGGGTGGCTGACATACGCACAGCGACAGGCGAAATTCAACGCGCCTTCTCCAAGATCTGCCCACTGCCGGTGCAGCCCATGGAGTCTAATGAGTGATCCTGACCTTCTGCGTACCCATTTCGGAAGTGATACTTCCAAGGCCGGGGGCATGTTACGACATACGTCATCTAGCGGAGGCTGAAGACATTACTATCGTTTGCCAACTAGCAGGAGCTATGAAGTTTTCGACCGGTCACATCGTGGTTTTACAGATTTCCGTGTGGTGTCGCTGTCATCAACCTATATAACGCTGTGTCTATTACAATAAGCCTCACTTCAACTCTGTAACACATTTTCATATTTTAAAAATATACGTATTAAGTATCACAAATTAAACGATTTATTGAAGAAGACTACTGACCCCCGCTGATCCTGTCTGCAAGCCTGTACACGAAACACACTGGCTCTTCTGAAAAAAAGAAGGCCACACTAGAAGAGTTGCAAACCATAATTGGTTTGATGAACTTCGCAAGCTTCGTAATACGGAGGGGTCGATTGCACCACCGAGCGCTGCAGTCCACTTGCAACAAAATCCTAAGGTCTCAGACTCTGAAAAAAGTACCGCTTCTCAAAGAAGCGATCCAAGAACTCAACTGGTGGAGAGACCATTGCGAGACGAATTCGGCGATTCATTTTCCAACGCCAGTGAATTATTTAACAACAGACGCCAGCGATGTCAGTTGGGGCGCGAAACTGAATGGTCAGAACCTGGAAGGTACGTGGTCGCCAAGCCAACAACACCTACACTGCAACAAAAAAGAATTGTTAGCCATCATCAAGGTCTTAAAAGGTCAAGCTCAGTACCTGAACTCAGAACCTCTTCTAGTTCAGTGCGACAACCGAATCGTGGTGTCCTACCTCCGCAACGAGGGAGGAACCAAATCGTGCGCCCTAACGAGACTGACCTCAATAGCCTTGCAAATATTAGACAAATTCAACATTCACATGACGATTCATTACATTCCTGGCCTTTACAACTACGACGCAGACCAGCTTTCCCGGAAAAGGTTATCATCAGCGTGGCACCTCCTGCCAGAACTTGCAAATGGGGCAATCCTGTAATCGACCTTTTCGCTTTTCACCGGGCACACGTTGTGCCAATTTACTGCACACTCGACAGGAGAGACCACAACACGTCGTTCCACGACGCTTTCAGTCTGGAATGGAATTTCCACCTTGCCTGGGTTTTCCCCCCACCTCATCTCATTCCGAAAGTTCTAGCAAAACTAAACAAGGCTCTGGGGATTTTCTTGATAGTGGTCCCACGGTGGAAGAACGCATACTGAATACCGGATCTGAAAAGTCGCGCCCTTGCGCCACCATTCACGGTCAAGAATTTAGACAAAGTGCTAATAGACACGAAAACGGGACTTCCTCCACCCAGGGTGGCGGGAATGACACTGGAAATCTGGAAATGTGGGGGTGGAATAAGTATTTGGTCGGCAGAACAACGGACGCTACTATCATCTAGCTGGCGCCAGTCCACGCTGAACACCTACCGTTCAGCATGGAACAGATAGACCAAATGGGCAGCTGCGGTATACATTGATGCCCTTAAGCCGACAGGATCCGATTTAGCTCGTTTCCTTGCTGATCTTCACCTAAAAGAAAAACTTTCGCTAAGTACAATCTCGGTGCATAAATCAGTAGTTTCTACTTTTCGTAGCCCCGACGTTCAGGAAAAATTAAGCACACACAGTCTCGTGAAGCAAGTCCTTAAAGCAATTGCGCTGGCTACACCAAAACGTGATAAACCACCGATTTGGGACACGGATATCTTAATCCATCACCTAAGTTCCAAAAGCCCTGATAATTTGGGCTTATTCGAAGTGTGCAAATGTACCGCCACTATACTTTTGCTATGTTCAGGAAGACGAGTGCACGATCTTACTCTTTTACGAATTTCACCCGAATATTATACTGCTACCGACGATTACATAATAATGAAGCCTATGTTTGGGTCAAAAACTGATTCGTGTAATTACAAGCAGTCTAACTGGAAGTTAATTGCTAATAAAGACAACAAAGCCTTGTGCCCAGTTCACTGGACTAAAAGAATGATTTTGCTGTCCGAAGAAAGAAGAGCTTTGGAGCTAGATCAGACAGCCTATTCGTTAATTTGACAGGACATCCTAAACCTGCCACCCGAGCGATAATCGGAGGTTGGATAAAGAAGCTGCTTGGAGATACAGGTGTTAAAGCTACACCTGGTAGCGTTAGGTCCGCTGTCGCTTCTAAAAGCTGGATCGAGAATTTTCAAATTGCTGAAATTATGTCACGAGCTAACTGGAGGTCGCCGAACACATTCGCAAAATACTATCGTCGTGAAATCGCAATTACGCCGACAACACGCTCTGTCACACAATTATTATTCACCCCAATAAATGATTAGTTTGTTGTTTAATGATGTGTAGAAGCATATTTTAGTTTTTATTGTTCACATGTAACTAAAATAATTATATCAGAGATATTGATCGGGTTTTCACCCTTATTATCGTTTGTATAGTGACATAATAAACTTTTTTTTTTATGTACAATCTAAAAATACATAATATATACATTTTTGGGTAAACCTGGCCGGGTTTAATTTTGTTTTATGTCCTCTTCTGCAGTCTCTAGATCGACGTAGTTGAGAAGTACTCGGCTACTTGCTGTTGTTATCTACTTTTCTTTTGTTTTGTTTAATACTCTAGAAATTTTCAATGAAAAATTTACTATTCCTTGGTATATTTTGGATTTTATGCCATTTCTATCGATCTATCTTGCAATGTTGAACATGGTTTTTACTTTGACATTAACTTATACATTGGCGACTACACAGTTCACAGCGCCACCAGGCGACAATAAACACGTCTCTCATATAAAAGGCTTTGAATAACGGTACAGTACTGTTTAATAGCGACGTTTTACCTGAAAATAAAACGTTTTTTTAAACATACTTACCTTATTCAAAGCCTGCTTTTTAAACCTGCCTGGTGACAATAAAACGCAATAGCAAGAATCTCGAAAACTCCTTCGAGCTGCCTACGGTGGCGCTAGTGACGTATAGCTGCGGCGGCGGGGATGCAGATGGGCGAGTCACGTGGACAGACTGGAGGCCGTATCTAGTACTTGAACCGGAAAACGGATGCTACTCTCATATAAAAGGCTTTGAATAAGGTAAGTATGTTTAATAAACGTTTTATTTTCAGGTAAAACGTCGCTATTTAATATTGTCCTACTGATAAACAAACTGCAGATATATTTACAAAACCACTGTTAAATAATAAATTTATTTTTAATAGTAAATTGTTGAGTAATTAATCTCATTGAGAAGTCTGATGTTAAATACTGTGTAACATATAGCATTTATGAATATTATTATTTAAATTGTAAACAATTTTAATAATAGGAGAAGATGTTAGTTAATACATCACTAAAAGTGTGGAACAGCCATTGATGTAAAAAGTAAAGATACGGCTGACAGAACAAATCGCCTTGCATTTCCTCCATACATGACACACTAACCCCATCTGTTAGACTTTGATGTCAACTGTCAAATAGCATCATAGAGTAACCACAAAATTACCCCTAAGTAACCTTGTAAGAGCGGCTTATAACGAAAGAGGAACTAAGAAAAAAGTTTTTATTTCACAGATGATATATTTAAAGTTGTATCAGAGTAATATAACTTTTTGCTTTTATAAATTAAATACGTCAACATAAATTAAGGTAAAATAAAATAATCTTTATTTGCTTAAACACGGTATGCATAGGTGTTTTAAAATGAACGTACCAAGCATGGTGTCTCAAATGAATCAGAAAAATTGTTAGAGTCATACCTCACACATAGAACGCAAACAGTTAATGTCAATGGAACTGACTCTTCCGGGGCCCCATTACGCATGGGTGTGCCCCAGGGCTCTATATTGGGACCTTTATTATTCCTGATATATATAAATGACCTTCCTTACTTTACTAAAGACCTTTGTGAGATAGTATTGTTTGCAGATGATACATCATTGATTTTTAAAACTGACCGAGGTATAGCTACCTTTGACGATGTGAATTATACTCTCTCTCAAGTAGTACGATGGTTTACTGCTAACAATCTGTTACTTAATGCAAAAAAAACCAAGCTTATCAAATTTACTATGCCCAATGTGAGGCAGGTCAGTACGCATATTAATATGTCAGACGATCATATAGATGCAGTCAATTCAACAGCCTTTTTGGGAATTACAATAGACTCCCGACTGCAATGGGGTCCCCATATAATTGCCTTGTCAGAAGGTCTTAGTTTGGCGGCTTATGCTGTGAGGAAAATAAGGCTTTTAACTGCACTGTCGAAACGGCAAGACTTGTATACTTTAGTTATTTTCATAGCTTGTTGTCGTATGGTCTATTGCTATGGGGCTCAGCTGCTGATATTGAGTCAATCTTTGTGTTGCAGAAAAGAGCTGTACGTGCAATATACTGTCTTGGGCCTCGCGACTCTCTGAGGGAGGTCTTTAAAGATATTAAAATATTAACAGTAGCGTCACAATACATTTTTGACAATATTATGTATGTTAGAAAAAACCTAAGTTCATTTAGCCTTAAATGTGATTCACATCATTATAATACTAGAAATAAAAATAAACTTGCCGTTCCGTAAACTCTTGTTGACTTGCCTGTTTATGAGTTCAAAAACCACATTAAAAAAATCCTTATGGAAAAAGGATACTACAAAGTTGAAGATTACTTGAACGACAAGAGTGCATGGACTTAATAGCCTGCCTAGCTCGCACTTACACTATCTTGTAATTGTATTTCCTGTAATAAAATCAGGCTGACAAAGGTGACTGAGTTTCTTGCGCCGTTTCTTCTTATCCAGCCGATATGTTGTCCCGAAGCGGTGGTAGGGCTAAGTTATATGTTTGGACGTGTATAAGTGCCCGGAAGAGGGCCTATATACAGAATAAAGAATTTCATTTCATGTTTAGCCAACACGAGGCATGCAAATTAAATATAAAATTGAACTAAATTAAATATAAAATTAATCTAAAATTGCATTAAATTAAATTAGGTACAAAGATGTCAGTCATATCATAATTATGTTGAAATTAATATTTATTATTTAAAAAAACTCCTTTATGGTATGTGAGATTACCCATTTATTCAATTTTGTTTTAAATTGATTATTATTTAATGTTTTGAATTCATTACGTATATTATGCTCATTGTTATACAGCTTTTTTTATACTGCATTGTTATTGGAGTTTTAGTAGTAACAGGATAATTTGATTTCTTGTGTTCCGTGGATAAATGTCAAATGCCGTATTAAAAATATGCATAATTTGCATTACAAATACACATGTTTCAAATAATACAGGGACGTCAATGTTAGTAATTGCAACTGTGCAAATAGAGGACGACATGATGTTCGTGGAGGGACACCGCATATTGCTCTTATGCATCTTTTTTGGGCAATAAAAGCTGTACGTAATTCACGCGCGCGGCATGCGATCCGTTACTGCAACAGATTGGTGCGCCTCTTTAGCGCAACTCATGCAAGGCTTGTACAGTGCGCGCGATCTGCGCGCGTGCAGTTCTGGTTCACGTTCGAGCCAGTTTAAAGGTCCCGTTCGCGCGGCTCGCGCGCAGTTCACGCGCTGCGCCTGCTGTATAAAACATTATCTATATGCGTTTTCCAATTTACGTCTTGTTCTATAGTTAAACCTAGGAACTTCGTTCGTTATACTTCGTTAATTTTCGTGTCTTTATAATGAATATCAATATTTTTGTTTCTGTTTAATTGTATGTAAGTAATTAGTTAATACTTTAACATCAACATTAGTTTTAAATAAAACTGCACTTTTCTTATAAGTTGTAATGATGACTAATGTATATATATAATTGAAGCTATAAAACAAAAAACAATTTCTCTCTCTATCTCTCGAAATGAAACAAAAGGTATGATTCCGAATTCAGCAGCACGCAGTAGTGCTGGTCCCCATATTTTATTTATGAGTTTATATGAGATTACATCGACAACCATCTGGTGTAGTAGCGCTCCGGACTACAATGCCTGGCCGTTGCGGGTTTCCCGCCAGGGGCAAATGTTAGTGTGATGAGCTGCCACGAGCATTTGCACCTAAGTCATGGATGTTTATAAATGTATTTAAGTATTTTATAAATATATTTAAGTATGTTTATTGTCTGTATCTAGTGGTAATAGCACAAGATTTGCTTAGTTTGGGGCTAGATAATTGGGTGTTTGTGGATACAATTTATTTTTATAAATATACGGAATCATACCTTAAAACTTTTCTAAAAAAACTATATTAGATAATTTATATATATTTATTAATTACATTTCACTGTCCTTCGAATAAAACATATTTTTTTACTTATGTTATTTTTGTTATTTTTGACATGTTTTCAATTTTTGACTCATAGAGCTTTATCACGCAAACTTAAAATAAGTATTCAATAAATCATCATAAAATAAAATATTTATATTACATCGCATGTACTGGACTGCACTCAGTGCACTGTGAGCACTATTATGGCTATACTATAGCAATACAACTAATGCACGCCGCTACAAAGTTGTATCGGTTTTGCACGGTAAATATGGCGTTGCTTCGTAAAATTGACAAAGAAGTTGGAAAACTGTTAAAGTAATGTAATTAAGTTTAGTGTTTATCAAATATGCGGCTTATTGGTGAGAAGTAATATAAGAATTTGTTTTAATGACCTTTCTGTCGTGATTTATGCAACCTTTCAGTGAACATCTAGGCATTTTTATTTTTTCATACAAATGTCAGATCACGATGACCGCCGACCACTGACTACGTCACATCGGCCTCGGTCGGGTCATTTTCGGGTCTCTTTAGGTCCAACACCCAGACGTGTGGTCCGCCCTGTCCTTACGAAGTAATATATAAGTCAATGGGAACAGCACTAAATTAAAACTCGATGGGTTACTCTATGGTACCTAGGGTGTGGTTCATATAATTTCAATATGGCGTAAAGAATGTAAAACAGTGATTTTATTAAAACAAGATTAAAAAATATAAAATGTTTAATTAACTCCTCTCTGCATTCCCTATACCCTTCACTACTGTCGTATAAACTTTGTTGATACCATCCTAATCTGATCATGGATCCAGAAGGTGAATGATCAAAGTCTATTACAAGTAAATTTTTCATGTTTCGGTTCACCTAGATCATTTAAATGTTTCTAGCTTTTGAAACTATTCCTCCTCCTCCATAGTCGGTCCCTCATGGTTCAGGATCGTGACCCTGTCTATGCAGTCGCCTCGGTGATGAGCTATCTCCAGCCCTCGCGATCCTGCGCTCGTCTGAGCGCCTCGTGAAATGGCATTTCCAGGGTTTTTACAAGTAGATCAGACCATCGTGTCGGCCTGCGGCCACGTGGTCTTTTACCCTGCCTTTTGCCAATAATGATGTTCTTTTCAAGGTTATCATGCGGCTTGCGTGCGAGATGGCTAAAATAACGTAAGTACCGCTTGAGCACGATGCTTGTTAGACGTTCTTTGATCCGTAGTTGGCTTAAGATTTCATTCGTACAAACGAAAAGCGGTCCAGGGTATTCGAAGCATCCGGCGATAGCACCACATCTCGAAAGCGTTTATTCTGTCCATGTCAGCAGCTTTGATTGTCCATGTTTCCGAACAGTACAGAAAGATTGAAACTATTAGAGCTCTTTCAAATAAGACGTATTGAGCCGGACGTAAGCCATGCGATGCGGTCCTACAAACGCACGGCACACTTTAGGCCGTTGTCTGATTTGTCGGCACAGCAGCGGCGCGACTTTAGCATGCTCGGTATACGCGGTAAAGAAAGTATGGAATCTGTGCCGCGTCGCTGCCGCGCATACCGAGCCAATAGGAACGCTCCATTGAAATATAGGCGCTCGGTAAGCTTTCTGTACCGGGTATACCGAGCATGCTGATGTTGCGCCGCTGCTGCGCCGACAAATCAGAAAACAACCTAACTGTTTATATTGGTCATATTTTTTCCGAGTCAGCTGTCATACAATTTTCCGCGTGCGGTGTGGCCAACGCACGATAACAGTACATTTCAAAGCGTCTTGCTAGATTGAACGCACCCTTATAGACCAAAGTTGCCTAAATTTAATCAGGTCAGTAAGTACCAAGTATTTTTTATTGTGATTCTAGCCAATCATATCATCGTTTTTGCAACTTTTTGATTACAGAGATAGAATTAACAAAGGAATGCTTGCTTTTTGAGAGAGTAAGAAGAGGCAAGCCTTTTTTCATTATTTGGGGTCGGATCTCCTCTTTTTGTCTCCTCGTTTTGGTTTATGTAATCTTGAGTTGTTCCATAGATCTTTTAAGATCATTGGTGTTGGTGTAGCAGCGTATAAATAGCCGCTAACCGCGGGGAGCTCAATTATGAAAGATTATGTTTGTAGATTATTATGTGTATGTGTAAGATTAAATATCACTTCGCATCGTTGTCGTGTGAGGACGTGTGACGGGCTCTCAAAATCATATTTGTCACTCAATTTCGAAATCACGCCAAAATAAGCTTAGTGCCTTGGTGTTAAGGATTAGTTTCAAACGCCGAGTGTCTCAGCGGACAACAGAGATTGCAGGTATTTACACATTTAAAAAGCCAACATGTCCAACTGTAGCGCATGCACCAAACCTATCAAACCGTTTGATAAAATAACTTGCTGTCGAAAAACATGCTCCAGCTCTTACCACTTTACATGTGTAAACCTGGCTAGTGACACTTTTAAAAAACAAAGTTCCTGGATCTGCCCTTTTTGTATAAGCCAACGTCCGAAAGGTGATAATAGCAATACCCCAATTAAAGTTGTCGAACCTAGTATTGTTGATGATATCACGGATCGATCGAACGTCACTATTAGAAAGCCCACTATATCAGCGGCATCATCCGAAGCAGCCTGTATAGATGATGAGGGGATACGACCTGCTGTTAGGAATGTGATCCACCAAGAGCTTTCTTCTATAGTCCGTGACCTATTCAGCAAAGAGTTTCAGACCTTTAAAGACCAGCTGACCAGTTTTGAGACCTGCGTCAAGTTCATCAGCTCACAATACGAAGACCTCAAAAATTTATTGACTAGTAACTCTAAGGAAATAAAAAGTTTAAAGGATGAAAACAAGTCGCTGCGTGAGGATCGTCTCTCCCTTGAAGCCCGAGTAAAACAACTCGAGAATGAGAATATGCGTCAACAACAATGGACGCGTTTGCAAAACATCGAGTTGGTAGGAGTGCCGGAGTGCAAAGAAGAAGACACGCCGAGCATCGTTAAAAAAGTTGCTACTTATGTCGGTGTCAATATAGACCTGAGCGAGGTTGAATTCGCTCACCGCGTACAGCCGCGCCGTGCTGGCAGCACGACTCATCCTCGAAGTATTATTGTGAGACTTAGGCAGCGATCAACAAAGGACGCCATAGTGGCTGGGGCCCGCAAACTACGCAGCATGACTGCGACTGGGGATGTTGGGTTACGAGGCGACCAAAATAAAAGCAATAAAATTTACGTTAATGAATACCTGACAAAAGAAAACAAACAACTTGTAACAATGTAAACAAAAATGTAAAGAAGCTAATTACGATTTTGTCTGGACAAAAAACTGTCGCATATATGTTCGCCGCAATCCGACGTCCCCAGCTTTCGTAATAAATACGTCATCAGATCTCAAAAAAATTACCTAACTAATCGTATTTTTCATTTTCATCTTTTTTCATACTTACTGTCTACAATGTGCATACCAAACCATAAGAAAAAAGGAATTTCTCGCTACACACTCAAACAGCTTCAATTATTTACTCCAAAACACACTATTTTCAAATCGTTCTTCACATCATTTATTCCAACAACTAATCAATCCACTCATCTACTCTCACTCACCGTACCTACCCTACAACACAATATTAAAACTAATACATTACACCTGTACATTATATCTGGCACTAATATTGTTATCAAAACTATACGCCATATACATCTACACACATTTAGCTACGACAACTATTTCTATGTAAAAAAATATAAGAATTGCATAAAATTCTTCCGGTCAACTAAGCTCTTACTATGTCAACCAATCCTAGGATACCTTACACATAAACTAAACGATAGTACGATTTACGTAACACTCAATCACGCCACCAACCAACACTTTACTAGTTGCACTCATAATTACTGTTTTATACTTTTTACGGTACAGAGCTAGGCCAGGATAAACTACGTCTTTATTATCAAAATGTCCGTGGTCTTAGAACCAAAACAAATTTATTTTATCAAAATGTCCTTGCAATCGATTTCGACATAGGTTTGTTTACCGAGACTTGGCTCTGCGACGGCATACTAGACTCAGAACTATGCGATGGAAACTTTGACGTGTTCCGACGCGACCGCGGGTCGCTCGGCGGTGGAGTGATGGCGCTTTGTGCATCGAGGCTGCAAGCGCGGCCGCGCCCGGAGTGGGGGCGCGCTGGCCTTGAATGCATCTGGCTAACTATTCCTGCGCGTGCGCTCGGTTCCGTCCGCGAAAAACGAGACTTACACATTTCGTATAGAACAATTAATGGATTTGCTTACAGAAATCTTAGATGCACACCCGAATGACTACACACCGTAATCAGCGGCGATTTTAACTTACCATATATTGAATGGATATCTGGAAGACCTGTGTTTCTTAAAAAAGGTAGTGTTGAAATTCAAACTGCTGCTTTTAATTTTATTCAAACGACATCCTATTATAATTTAAAACAGTTTAATACGCTAATTAACTCACAATAATACATTAGATTTGATATTCTCTAACTTCCCATTGGATATTCAGGTTTCCCACTGCCCAATTGTCAAAGAAGACAAGTTTCACCCCGCTTTTAATATAAAGGCTTGCGATATTACTTTATCGCCATTAAAGGAATCGCCTACCGTTAAATACCTATTTGCCAAAGCCGATTACATATCTATTAACGAGCAACTGTCTGAAGTTAATTGGGACTCGGTATTGCAAATAAGTAACATAGAAGAAACGATTAACAACTTTTACTCCCTTCTTAACAATTTAATATCAGAGCACGTTCCTCGTGTTTCTATTGTTGGTTCAAAGCGATATCCTGTGTGGTACAGTAAAGCATTCATCAAATTAATCAAACAAAAGAATAAGACGCATAAACAATGGAAACGCCATAAAAATCCTATTGACTACTTATCATTCTCAACTTTAAGACGAAGGCAAAAGGAACTACAGAACAGCTGCTATAAATCATATTTAAATAATTCTCAAATAAACATAAAAAAGAACCCAAAATTATTTTGGACATACATAAAATCAAAAAGAAAAGCTACATCAAACTATCCCAATACTATGCGTTATGAGGGCGCTGCCCTAAATGGCGAGGAGGAAATCTGCGAAGCCTTCAATAGCTTCTTTCACAAAAATTTCAGCCAGCCAATGAATGATTATCCAGCTCAGATTCCAAACGGCACTGGTCACAGTACATTAAGTAACATTGTGGTTAACAGATCTTACGTCCTAAGAATTTTAAAGCACCTAGATACCACAAAAGGGCCTGGCAGCGACGGTTTCCCACCTATATTCTTTAAATGCTGTGCGGAGTCTCTGGCTACTCCTCTAGCCTATATCTTTAACCGTAGTCAACGAGAGGGTATTTGCCCAAACATATGGAAAATAGCACTCATAGTTCCTATACATAAAAAAGAATCAAAAATTTTGATAAATAATTATCGCCCTTAGAAAGAGTTGTTCATGATCACGTATATCCGGTAGTCTGCCGCTCTGTGCCGTCACAACAGCATGGCTTTATCAGGGGTCGCTCCACCGCTACAAACTTGGCAATTTTTACTAATGACGTACTGCGAGGTATGGATGGTGGTGGCCAGGTTGATTCTGTGTACACGGATTTCGAGAAGGCATTCGATCGCGTAGACCACATCATACTTCTAAGAAAGCTTCATGATCTTGGTATTAATGGTAGTTTGCTGAGATGGACCGAGTCTTATCTACGGAATCGCAGTCAGATGGTTGTCATTGGAGGTCATAGGTCTGTTTATGTCACAATTCCCTCGGGTGTTCCACAAGGTTCGATACTCGGCCCGCTGTTATATGTTGCGTATCTATATGATATAGATCAGTGTATAAAACATGCAAAATTTTTAATGTACGCCGATGATACCAAATACATGACTATACAATCATCAGCCGACTGTCTCAAACTACAGGAGGACTTATCCAGACTTGACTTTTATTATAAGCAAAATAGAATTGACATTAATACAAATAAATGCGTAGTAGTAACTTTTACGAGAAAAAACAAACATATAACATTTGAATATAGCTTAAATAATGACAAATTAAAGCGCGACGTTTTGACGAAGGATCTCGGTATTTACCTAGATTCTAAACTAACATTCTCCAATCATATAACATATGTGATAAACAAGGCTTATAAGAACTTAGGTTTCGTTCTTCGCGCTAGCAAACGCTTCTCAGATACACACTGTTTAAAAGTTCTGTATTATGCTTACGTACGTAGTGTACTCGAATACTGTAGCGTCATCTGGAGTCCGCAGTACGTTACGTACATTCAGGACATAGAGTCTATACAGAGTAAATTTATTAAACATTTAAACTATAGACAACACAAACATTTTAATGCTTACGAGGACTCATGTCACTTTCACAAACTTCAACCTCTTGAAGGCAGACGTAAACTGCTCGAAATGTCCTTTTTGTATGAGGTGTGCTGTGGATCTATAGACTCTTGCGATCTATTAAATTTAGTCTTGAGCTTGAATGCTCCGTCTACTCGAACTAGACATACAGTGGCTACCTTATTTCATGTCCCTAGCACCCGCACGAATTATGCCCGTAACTCTGTTGTATGTCGCATATTGCGATCATATAACAAACAGTTAAATACTGTTGATCCATTTTGTACAAGTAAACAGTCATTTAGGAAGGGTATTCTGAGTATGATAAGCAAGATAAATGAATAAATATTAACGACACTCACACACACACAAACACACACACACACACATACTGTCACAACAAATAAATCAATTTCTATTTTTTCTATAATATGCACATTGCTTGATTGTATGGTTTGAGTTCACGTTCCCCTCTTTAACATGTATTTTATTGTATATAATGTAAATCCAATACTGGCTGTCTGCTTTGTAATAAGAAATTGTTTTATGTACCTACTTAAGAGCTGTGGATTTTGTAAATAAAAAAAAAAAAAAAAAAAATGTTGATTCCTATGAAAACCACCCTGCGAATTGAACAAAAAGAGACATGGTTTCGTCGTCAGCACTGAAAACCATTGGCCCACTAACCTGCAGACCAGATCAGGAATGCCTCACCAAATCCAATCAGCAGCTCACACCGTGTAGCACTTTCAAAAAACAGATTGTCAAATCACTGTTGGTGTTTATAACGAGTTTCAGGCAACTTTCAGCTGTCCATCACGGAGAAAAAACGAACTCCTCACCGAAATTACGCGAGAAGACGCGCCCGCGATGTCGTAAAGGTTAGGAATCAATGCACCTTGGTCGGCATTCGGTGAACGATAGCTAAAACTATGTGGCGCTGGTGTCGCCAGGTTCAGCGAATTTAAGAGCGCGATCCTTATGGCGCGAACCAAATAGCCTCAGATACTAACTAATAGAAACTATTTGAAAATAATAAATTATTATTAAAGAAATTACCTATTACTTAGATTTAGTAATAATAAATATTTTAAAAATCAATTTGGGTCACTTAAGGTGCTCAACCATGCTGCCTGCCTTGGAAGTTGTAACGACCATACCCTTTCAAATCAAATAATGATTTAAGTAATTAATAAAATAAATATTAAATTTTTCACTTGCTAGGATTATCATAAACACCGCAGGCAAACCCATGTGTATGCCATACGCTTCGGAACGGGCACTTTAAGCTTTGTTTCTACTATGCTTAAAGTCAGATGTTGTCAACTTTTGAATGATCTTAAAATAAAAAAATATTAAGATTTGATTTGTCCACAATAATGTACACTATGAGCGTAAGTCTTAGACGTAAAAGCTAGTTTATATTTATTTAGTAATTTACATTATGTCAAATAATTGGATATACGTAGGTAAAAATTGATATGCAATATTCATATAATTTCTAATGAAGGAAAAGGGAGTAAATATATATTCACAGACAGTCATGTTTGTTTTAGTAAAATATTAAGACTTTAGGAAAGTTGAGTATGTGTTAGAATATTTGTCGTGTTATGCTGAAATGGGGCTCGTGGATCATAGAAGGTTGAGTACCCCTGCAAATTGAAAGATTTCGAACGTCAGCTCTCAAGACATGGGGCGTGGGACGCAGGGAAGAAATGTTATGTTTAAAGAGTTTAGCAGGTTAGGCTTGAGGACAGTTGGTGTTTCGCATTGATTGCACCTGGATGGGTGTGGTGTTCGCGAGTGTTCAACGGCTGAGAACGTGAGTTATAGATTTTAAGAAGTCTGGGTATTTTAATTCAAATATTTAATGCCAAAATCCTTTTCAAACCAGTAATTGACAGTAATTCTAGACTTGATTTATGATAATTTAAATGTTCTTTTATCCCACATCATTTCTTTTCATCAGGATTTTAACAGTTTTGTTCGCTGCTAATTTACCTAATTTCGATTATTGGGTAACATTATGTGTGCATTGATTTATAATCTTAGTATGAACCCATTTTCAATTTCATGATTCTGTGTGCATGTTAATTTTATTTAACTTTTTTGTTGTGTTTTATTTTGAGTGTTTATTTGCGGTACTTAAATTAATGCGGATTATTTAAGTTTATTTGAGCTTATCTTATGTGTTAAAACTCTTAGATATCATTTAACAGATTTGAATACGATTTACATATCAAAACGTGACGGTTTGCGCTCATTTGAGCTATTAAACTTTGACATATTTCTACGGTAAATCAATTTGATTGGTTTAAATCAAGGTTATTTGATCTTGTTTTACATAAAAAAACCCCAGTGATTTTACTTAACAAATATGACTGTCGTTTATCTTTTAAATACTTATTTGTTCGATTGATTGATCCAAATTACAACAAAACAACTTTTGAAATCTTCATTTTACCTACTACGTACGTGCCTATCTTTATTTTACGTCTAAGATTACGCATAATAATATGTGACTTATAAATCTTTTACTTTTACCAAATTAACTTACTTGACCTATTTTAACTAATTACGTTTGGGGAGATATTGAGTACCTTCTGATATTATAATTTATTGTAGATACTTAACTACAATTAGGCAGGCAGGTATACGTTCTGACGTTGTGACATCAGACTTTCCAAATTATACGTCTAATCAAAATCAAACAAACTTAATTATTATATATTATAGGTAATAGGTAGATAGGGTGCAGTTAGGAAGTTCGTTTGAAGGTCACTAGGTTCTTAAGTATGTAGGTCAGGTAGAGGTACCGTTAGGCAGGGAAAACCCTTTTTCCTTAAAATCATATCCTTCCTGATACCTGTCTAATCCAATCCTCTAAAAATAGCTTCATTTATTTAGGTTAACGGACGTAGTAATTAATAGTTAGGAAATGGGCTATTTTTAGGTATCCATCCTTATTAAATCCTTTTCATAACTCCTTTATCCTCAAGACTGAGTCGAGAATTTAATATTAATTTGTGATTAAATTAAAATATAAGTATTTTATAAAATACAATTTTTACTGCTTACTTACGACTATCATGAATAGGCTACCAAAGGTCAACTATACATAATAGAGTTTAAATTCAAAATAATGCTGGTTGATGTGGGAGTATCGATGACTTCACAAAGGACACAATGCAGATTTCAGGACCCCGTCCTCTACAAGTTGTCATAGATACTGTTGAATCAATCTGGTATTATATTGAATTAATTACAACATTTATTTCATATCCAAACGGTTTTGATTGATGTGGGAATGTCCATCTGGCATTACTTATGTCATGGATATTGTTGGATCAATCTGTATTTTATATAGAGGGTTTTTGTATAGAGTATCGGTACCTTACTATTTAGAAAAGTGGTCTGAATCTTAAATCCGAATAATGCTGGTTGATGTGGGAGTATCGATGACTTCACAAAGGACACAATGCAGATTTCAGGACCCCGTCCTCTACAAGTTGTCATAGATACTGTTGGGTCATCTTGGTATTATATTGGACTAAGGGATTCAGATTACTTATTTCGGTTAGGTAATTTAATGACCCCAAACCCTTGGTTGACTTTACATGAAGTCGAGTAGGTAGGTTTTAGTTTAAGTAGTTAGTCTGGTAGGTGTTTTATATTAAATATCTTAGGCTCAGTCGTTCCCTTAGTTGCGCATATTTACGCTTAATGCGTGTTTCAGACTAGGCCCTATTCCCGGAGGTGGCAGATTGTTTGTTTGGCGATATTTGTTTATCACATGGCCACCACTCCTGATGGGCGTTTGGTGTTGGGGCTCATCAGGCGCCCTTCGGGGCGTTCCTTTTCCTCTTCCTTGAATTCGCACAAACCCAGGAAATTTTGGAGAAAACTTAGTTATAACATTCACGTACCTCTAAAAGAATTTGGTTTACTATTATTAACACAACGTACGGTCCTACCATAAAACTAGACGATCACACAGCCAATTTAAATTATCACAGGCCAACTTTATTTACATAGTCAATTTCGTAATTAATATAATATTTACCTCATTTTGAATCTAAAGACCGCAATCGGGCGGATGGTTACAATTGGTTCCGTGTTCCAGGATGTTAAAAAACACTGGATCATGTTTAGTAGGCTTTTCAGCCTACAATTGTTGTCTGTGAAATGGAAAGAGGTCGAAAACGTGAATGTTTAACATAAGGATATCCAGGGTTGTGGGTGTGCGCATTTGAGGAAATTGGAATACAGTGGGGGCGTAATGCTTAGGAAACTAATAATTAGAATCATAGTACGGGACCGAGGTCCATAGAGATAAAGAGATAAAGGAAAAAGCACCATACCAAAACAATAAGGTTCATTCAATGAACGGTTCTATTTATTTTACAATAAAACTGTTTATTTTTATACTAAAATCCTAATTTTAGTTTCGAAACGTAATTCTCAATACCAGTTTAGGTTCGATTAAAATATCACTAGGTTCCATAGTTATGAAAAGAATGGGGGTGAGATCTGATCGGTAAATTTACAAATATGTTAAGTATGTATGTTATTAACAATTAATTATTCGATTTTCTTATAAGTATAGGTTAAAGGTAAACTAATATTCATTTTTGATAACGTTATTCATCTTATATTAAATGTACTAAGTGAACAAATAACTATGATAAAATAACATATCATTGTTTCTACTTAGTAACTAAACTGTTCTTAGAATAATACAGACTCCAAGCCTGCGTATAGTGTACAACAATGGTGTACCTACTATTCGTTTCGGCATGTTATATTACAGCCAAATAATCATAACAAGATTACAGTTTAGTTCTTTGTTCAAAGACCGCCGAATCAGTTAATAACAGTTCATATTTCATTCCTTGCGTCGGCTAGCGAGAGCGGTCCCACGAAAATTTTGCCTATTAAATAAACAAACGCCCAGGTGTCCCATATCTAGAATAGGCATTAAAAATATTATGTAACAGGAAATATTTAGTACTAACATAAATAAAAATAATAGCTTTAATTTAAACAATACTTGTTTTAAAGATTTTGAGCGTGAGAATCTAGACTTAAATGCGGACTTGATTAAAAAGTTAAAATTATAAATCTGTCACATAAATAGTCTATAGAATTGGCTCGAAGTGTATTTTTTGTTTAACGCTATTGCCACATTTTACGATAAATGTGTTGGAATTTCAAGTGCGCCCTTGGTCCCAATGTTGGGTCGAAAGTAATAAATTACAGTTTAGGGTACGTTAATGCAATATAGCCAAAGCGTCATATTAGTTGAGTGACGGTATTTTTATAGTTTAGTTATAGATTCCACGGATATTATGGCTTGTTAATAGATTGATCTTAATAGAATGATTATTTAATGTGGGTTTTACTAAAAATATGCATTTAATGTAAAAATCTAAGTAGATTTAGGTAATTACCCTAATGGCTCAGTGGTTAAAATGTTGCGTGGTTCCTAGTTTGATTTTCTCAGCAACAGTCATAGTATGGTTATTTACTGTGGGGGCGATGAATAAATGCGAATAAGAATAATTGCAATGCTACTAATGCCTAATAAATACCTAATAGTTGACTGGTGGAAAATACGCAGAAGCGAACAATCCGCTAATTCAAATTTAAAGTTGAGGTAGATATAAAATAAAGTCTACATCACAGAAATCAAATAACGTATTTATAGCGACAGTATTGGTTATGGCCCGATGACTTAGTGGTTAAAAACGTAGTAGGACCCGGATTCGATTCTGTGATCAACAATAAAATGGTTGTTTCTATCGTTTGATTAACTATATGAATTATAGTATAGTTTATTATGTTTTGTTTTAATAGAGTGTTTTAGAAGTTTAACTAAGTTCCTGGTTCGATTCCAGGATACGGTCATCAGGTTTAGGTATAGTAAACAATTAAACCATTTTAAAAATCATAGATTCAATTAGGTAATGACATTTATAGCTCTGAGGTTAAAAGGTTGACTAAGTCCATGGTTCGATTCCGGGACACGGTCATTTTGTTTTAGGGATCCACGCCTAAGGGGTAAAACGGGACCCTATTACTAGGACACTGATGTCTGTCTGTCCGTATGTACGTTTGTCCGTCTGTCACCGAGTGGTGTCTATGGACCGTGATAGTTCATGTTGAAACATTTGAAAATTTCACATTTTATTATTATGAAGTATAATTTCTGTTGCTATAACAACAAATATGACGAAACAAAATGAAAGAAATATTAAAGGGGATAAAACAAGCGTGAATTTCATTGCCGTTTTTATAGACAATGGTACGGAACCATTCGCGGATCCGACTCGCACTTGGTCGGGGTTTTAGTAAACATTCAGTTCAAGTTACAAGTTTTATTTAGCCACAGGTACGCACTCAGGGCATGGTCATATTTTACTTTTACGGGGGCGATTAATTAATTATAGGAATCACTTAGCTCAGTGGTTGGAAGACTGGCGTAGGTTCTGGTTCGATTCCGGAACTGGGTTTTTTTAATTTTATAGGGCTGCACAATGTTAGATAGTCGTTAGTCATTTAAGGAGATTGAGTAATTACAAATTGTTTCATATGGCGTTGTGGATGGAGGAATAACGTAGTATCTGGTTCGATACATTATTCAAATTTAATTATGTCAACTAATTAAATAATAGGTTAACATATGTTATACTTTAGTGCTAATAATTTAGTAGTTAGAAAGCATTATAGTCACAGGTTCGATTCCGTGACTAGTTATTTTTGGGTCATATTACGACTGGTTTGATTCTGGTTCTATTTACAAAACAGATGAATGACAAAGAGATAAAATAGTTTAGATTGAAATGATTAAAATTTCGTATGAAGAACTATTTTAGATTTAAATGATTCGGTTGAGTTCGGTTATATAAAAATAGCATAACATCAGGTCAAGTCACTGGTTTGATTCCGGGACTATGGTTATTTTATAAAGGCGATTACATACCGTAAATTCCTTTATAGTTTTGAGTACGCAGCCTGTAATGTTCGTGGTTTCGTTATCCACTAAAGGTTATATTTTTGAATATACCTACACTTGAAAGTCATGTGTGCTTTAAATAAAGTTTCGTTTTGATTGCATTGCAACGAATATTGTAATTTTTAGTTATAATGCTGATAGCTTTGGTTTGTTTTGAATACAGTTAGGGTCTTATAGATTAAAAGAAAGAAATTTCATAGAAGCTTATTATTTCGCACAAGGACATCTATTTTATTCTACAAAACTTGAAAAGAAGTCGGCTAGTAGAGAATGCCCCATGGCGCAGGTTGCCTTTTGTATGTACAATGAATAAGTTTGCTTGAAGGAATAAACAAGTTACTTAGGGTTAACTCATATAAAGCTCTTTGTGTATTTACGATTTTAGTTGCGGTTAATTAGGTTTTGCTATAGCGTACATCTTTTGTAATTGCGTAGATATTGTGATCCGTTGAGTTAGTGCGTATTTGCGAAAGCGTACAACGCATTTTTTACAAGTTTGCGTAGTTTTGCAAGTATTTGCAGGCAGGATGGCAAAAACAATGCCACTAGCGTAGTGTCTTTGAGTAGTTATATTATCATCATTTTTGCATTTGCGCAAAATATTTTCATAGCATTTTTGCGTATATAGGTGATTACTAGCTTTTTGCGTAGAATTAGTATAATGTCAAATTAAAGTCAAAATAATATTTTTTTTTGACATTACTCATTGAATGGATAGAGGTATTTTATATTTAAAAACAAAATAGCTGCTAACGTATATACCTTTTATGAGGTCATACACCCTGTACAGTGGATTGGTGGACTGCAAAGTGGCGTTGTGGCGTTAGTAGTTCAGCAGTTTTGCTTGCGGGGTTGCAATTTATTGTCATTTTGACCCAAAGCACCCACAACATTGAATTGGTTGAGGGATAGGTGTTAGGTTAGTATGTTCATGTTTACTATTTAACAGGTAAACTGAACAATGTCAGTTTTGTACTGGCCCTCAGTCGATTCATACTCCGCACCACCCAGAACTAAGCACACTACACACGCTCCAGGTATTAAGTGGCCGTTAGCTGGTGCAGAGTCTGAGTAAGAAGATTGATCGGTGTATGGTGATGTCTTTAGTTGATAAACGTGATCTGTTTTCTTGTGGGGATTTGTTGATGGTATCCGTATCAAGACGTATGGCACGATTGGACTGATAGTATCAACATATTGTCACTAGGACTGAGCTTGCCTGACAACCAAGTTTTCCTGCAGTGAATGGATTGCCTGACGATAGACTAGCTATACATAGGTTGGTTGGAGGCTCAGAATTTCTGTGCTCTGCTGCAGCAATTTCTATCTGGTTTAAATACACACAAAACATTATTTTGAGTACAAATGTTAATAAATTGATTAATACCTACATGTACGATCGTACATGTACTGCACAAATACAAATAAAATAAAATAAACAGCTTGTGCAAATAATGTAATTTTGTTTTAGAGATATGCCTATCCGTCTTTTCAATGTTGTGATTGTTAACACCTTTCCGATCATTTCAGGATAGATTTGTTATAGGTATTTACATTTCAATGAGTTATTTGGTAGATTAGCTAGACTCGTAACTTGATCTCATAATTTGTAAGGAATTTAAATTTCATTCTCCTTTCACGCGGTCAGTTGAAATAAGTTTTATTAAATTGGAACAACGTATTGTTGATTTGAAGGTTCTGGATCTTTTAAGTTTTGAAAATTCTTATTCCAGTAAACTGTCTAAGAATTTTGGGGGCGAATGTAACGACCATACCCTTTCAAATCAAATAATGATTTAAGTAATTAATAAAATAAATATTAAATTTTTCACTCGCTAGGATTATCATAAACACCGCAGGCAAACCCATGTGTATGCCATACGCTTCGGAACGGGCACTTTAAGCTTTGTTTCTACTATGCTTAAAGTCAGATGTTGTCAACTTTTGAATGATCTTAAAATAAAAAAATATTAAGATTTGATTTATCCACAATAATGTACACTATGAGTGTAAGTCTTAGACGTAAAAGCTAGTTTATATTTATTTAGTAATTTACATTATGTCAAATAATTGGATATACGTAGGTAAACATTGATATGCAATATTCATATAATTTCTAATGAAGGAAAAGGGAGTAAATATATATTCACAGACAGTCATGTTTGTTTTAGTAAAATATTAAGACTTTAGGAAAGTTGAGTATGTGTTAGAATATTTGTCGTGTTATGCTGAAATGGGGCTCGTGGATCATAGAAGGTTGAGTACCCCTGCAAATTGAAAGATTTCGAACGTCAGCTCTCAAGACATGGGGCGTGGGACGCAGGGAAGAAATGTTATGTTTAAAGAGTTTAGCAGGTTAGGCTTGAGGACAGTTGGTGTTTCGCATTGATTGCACCTGGATGGGTGTGGTGTTCGCGAGTGTTCAACGGCTGAGAACGTGAGTTATAGATTTTAAGAAGTCTGGGTATTTTAATTCAAATATTTAATGCCAAAATCCTTTTCAAACCAGTAATTGACAGTAATTCTAGACTTGATTTATGATAATTTAAATGTTCTTTTATCCCACATCATTTCTTTTCATCAGGATTTTAACAGTTTTGTTCGCTGCTAATTTACCTAATTTCGATTATTGGGTAACATTATGTGTGCATTGATTTATAATCTTAGTATGAACCCATTTTCAATTTCATGATTCTGTGTGCATGTTAATTTTATTTAACTTTTTTGTTGTGTTTTATTTTGAGTGTTTATTTGCGGTACTTAAATTAATGCGGATTATTTAAGTTTATTTGAGCTTATCTTATGTGTTAAAACTCTTAGATATCATTTAACAGATTTGAATACGATTTACATATCAAAACGTGACGGTTTGCGCTCATTTGAGCTATTAAACTTTGACATATTTCTACGGTAAATCAATTTGATTGGTTTAAATCAAGGTTATTTGATCTTGTTTTACATAAAAAAACCCCAGTGATTTTACTTAACAAATATGACTGTCGTTTATCTTTTAAATACTTATTTGTTCGATTGATTGATCCAAATTACAACAAAACAACTTTTGAAATCTTCATTTTACCTACTACGTACGTGCCTATCTTTATTTTACGTCTAAGATTACGCATAATAATATGTGACTTATAAATCTTTTACTTTTACCAAATTAACTTACTTGACCTATTTTAACTAATTACGTTTGGGGAGATATTGAGTACCTTCTGATATTATAATTTATTGTAGATACTTAACTACAATTAGGCAGGCAGGTATACGTTCTGACGTTGTGACATCAGACTTTCCAAATTATACGTCTAATCAAAATCAAACAAACTTAATTATTATATATTATAGGTAATAGGTAGATAGGGTGCAGTTAGGAAGTTCGTTTGAAGGTCACTAGGTTCTTAAGTATGTAGGTCAGGTAGAGGTACCGTTAGGCAGGGAAAACCCTTTTTCCTTAAAATCATATCCTTCCTGATACCTGTCTAATCCAATCCTCTAAAAATAGCTTCATTTATTTAGGTTAACGGACGTAGTAATTAATAGTTAGGAAATGGGCTATTTTTAGGTATCCATCCTTATTAAATCCTTTTCATAACTCCTTTATCCTCAAGACTGAGTCGAGAATTTAATATTAATTTGTGATTAAATTAAAATATAAGTATTTTATAAAATACAATTTTTACTGCTTACTTACGACTATCATGAATAGGCTACCAAAGGTCAACTATACATAATAGAGTTTAAATTCAAAATAATGCTGGTTGATGTGGGAGTATCGATGACTTCACAAAGGACACAATGCAGATTTCAGGACCCCGTCCTCTACAAGTTGTCATAGATACTGTTGAATCAATCTGGTATTATATTGAATTAATTACAACATTTATTTCATATCCAAACGGTTTTGATTGATGTGGGAATGTCCATCTGGCATTACTTATGTCATGGATATTGTTGGATCAATCTGTATTTTATATAGAGGGGTTTTGTATAGAGTATCGGTACCTTACTATTTAGAAAAGTGGTCTGAATCTTAAATCCGAATAATGCTGGTTGATGTGGGAGTATCGATGACTTCACAAAGGACACAATGCAGATTTCAGGACCCCGTCCTCTACAAGTTGTCATAGATACTGTTGGGTCATCTTGGTATTATATTGGACTAAGGGATTCAGATTACTTATTTCGGTTAGGTAATTTAATGACCCCAAACCCTTGGTTGACTTTACATGAAGTCGAGTAGGTAGGTTTTAGTTTAAGTAGTTAGTCTGGTAGGTGTTTTATATTAAATATCTTAGGCTCAGTCGTTCCCTTAGTTGCGCATATTTACGCTTAATGCGTGTTTCAGACTAGGCCCTATTCCCGGAGGTGGCAGATTGTTTGTTTGGCGATATTTGTTTATCACATGGCCACCACTCCTGATGGGCGTTTGGTGTTGGGGCTCATCAGGCGCCCTTCGGGGCGTTCCTTTTCCTCTTCCTTGAATTCGCACAAACCCAGGAAATTTTGGAGAAAACTTAGTTATAACATTCACGTACCTCTAAAAGAATTTGGTTTACTATTATTAACACAACGTACGGTCCTACCATAAAACTAGACGATCACACAGCCAATTTAAATTATCACAGGCCAACTTTATTTACATAGTCAATTTCGTAATTAATATAATATTTACCTCATTTTGAATCTAAAGACCGCAATCGGGCGGATGGTTACAAAGTTCGCAGAACTTTCAAAAGAAGACAAATTAATAAAAGTAAATTGAGTTATAGTTGTTAGAATCATGTTTATTAAAATAATTATATAACTAAATAAGAGTAAATAGATGATATTCTTATTGTGTTGGTATGGGATACAGTTTTACAACCGGACGCTTGAAAATTCCACATTTAGTTTTAACCGTCGCGACACGAACGACTATTTTAAAACCGGGATGAATTTCCGTGATTACACCTAATGGCCAACTAGAAGGAGGGCAATCATCCTGTCCAACAAGTACGACAGTTCCGATTTCTATGGGACGGTCTGGAGAGGTCCAATTCTGTCTGACTTGCAGCGTGTGCAGATATTCCAAACGCCACTTTTTCCAGTAATACTGAACCATGCTATCTAGTAATTGCTTGCGTTGAACAAGATTAATGTGCACGTCTTTCAAGTCGACGGCAGGCAAGTACTGCAATGGGGTTGACATTAAAAATGCGCAGGGGTTATAACTTCTGGTGAAGGATCAGAAGACACAACTGTAGGCGACGCACTTGTTTATGGTATGCAGTAATGTACCTATGTTATTTCTTACTTAACTAATAAATGAATACGCGCGCTAACGGGAGGCCGTTGCAACTGTGCATGCATTGCTACGCGGCAAAATAGGGAGAATTTCTCCCAACTCCCACCCGAACGGGCCTCGCCCGCCAGTCACGCCACCGCTCGGCACGTGAACGCACGCTCGCACGCGCACGGCTCTCGGTCGCACGCATCGCAACTTTATTTGAGTGGTTTTATTTCCATCGCCTACAATCGCTTTTCCTTCGACCCGAATCTAATAACCAGGACTATGTATCGCACTCCTAAATCCCGCGAAAAACTGATTAAGAGGCTCGAAATTGCGTCCGAGAACGTGCTAGCACGTGACCACCGCGTCCAAAATAAAATCAAAATCTGAATGTGCAGTGGTGAATAAATCAATCGTTATGTCTGGTGAATCCATTGGTGAATCGTCATCGTCACGCCTCAGGCGCAAACAACTGGAATTAGCTGCTGCGGAGGCTAAGGCGAAAATTGAAAAGGACCTCATCGACAAACGGCTTGAATGTGATCTAGCCATGGTCGAAGATAACCGTTCGAAGAGCGGTAAGAGCAAGGCTGCTAGCTTCAAGGAAGGGCAGTTCAACGTTGAGCAATGGCTGGAACAAATATAATGTGCAGCCGTCACCAGTGGCGGCAGCGACGGCATCGGAGGCAGCGCCGGCACCTATTGTCACGGAACCTGGCTGTTGGGGTCCTAGCTCAGGTATTGAAATGAGAAACGGAATGGACTGTAAAATATAGGTTTACTAGAAATCTACGACTAGTACAATGTGCATGGACAAATAAATTAATAAGGAGCGCGCGCGATGTCATCGGTGGCATGATCTGAAGTAGCGGCCGCAGGCCGCGCGCTCGCGAGCGCTGGCCGAGCACGGCCGATGGTGCGCGAACATCCTCCCCGGGTTGACCTCTTCGTGCAAGAGGAAGTGGGCAAATATTATTGAATGCCCGTAGTATGGTCCCCTTCTTGGTCTTCAATTCCGCTACTCGTGTAGCGCCGTCGCTGCCCGGGAAGACTTGCGTGATGCGCCCGAGTGGCCACAGTAGTGGCGGTTGTCCCCTCTCCTTGACGAGAACGAGTGTCCCCACGGACAGCTGCTGCCCTGTTGTAGTCGCCCACTTAGTCTTTTGATGAAGCAGAGAAACATATTCTAAGTGAAAGCGGTTCCAGAAGTGCTGCTTGATGTGTTCCACCGCTGATAGCGCTCCAGACGAGTCACGTTGATGTCAGTCACCTGTGGATGCGGAACAGACATAAGCGGTCGTCCAATTAAAAAATGTGAAGTCGTGAGGACCGAAAAATCTAGTGGATCAGAGGATAGTGGGGTGAGAGGACGAGAATTTAATACTGCCTCTATCTGAACTAAGCAAGTGGCCATTTCCTCGTAGGTAAAATGAGTAAGTTTTAGCAGCCGTTTTAGATAGTGCTTAGTAGAACGAACGGCTGATTCTGCAATGCCGTTGAAGTGGGGTGAATATGGAGGAGAGAAAGTAAATTCGATGCCTTGCTAAGCAACCTCGTATGCCATGTCTGACTCTAACAGAAAATTCTGCAAATCATTACATGCTCCGACGAAATTAGTGCCGTTATCCGACAGGATACTCTGAGGCTTGCCTCGACGGGCCACGAAACGGTTTAAGGCAGCAATGAAGGCCTCTTTGGTCAAGTCTGTGACGAGCTCGATGTGTACGGCTTTAACTGCAAGGCAAACAAAGATACACAGATAAGACTTTATTAGCTTACACCCTCGCCCTTTTCGATCAGCTATAAATACTGGCCCAGCATAGTCGACACTACAATCCAAAAAAGGAAATTCTAATTGAGTTCTAGAAGTAGGCAATTGACCCATAATAGGTTGTATATTCGAACATTTGTACCTAAAACATTTAATGCACTGACGAACTGTGGTTTTAGAAAGATTTCTTCCAACCAAAGGCCAATACGATTGCCGTATGTTAGCTAGTAATGATTGTGGGCCGGCATGTAATACATCTAAATGAAATTTGCTAAATATGAGTTTAGTTAAATGATGTTTACTGCATAGTAATATAGGATGCTTGACATTGCAGTCATAGGGAGAATTATCAAGTCTCCCGCCTACACGAATGACGTCATCATCATCTAAGAATGGGCTGAGAGAAACAAGTCTATTTTTTCTAGGCAATGATTTACTTGATTTAAGGATAGGATATTTTATAGAAAAACTTTCCATTTGAGCATGACATATTAAAACCTTTAGTGAATTATTAAGCTCTATATTAGAAATAGTACCAACTTTTTTATCTTGTTTGTTTTTTAAATTGTAAATAAATCTTTGTACATAGGCCATAATTCTTTGTGGTTTATTTAAATTTGAATATTTATAAATTAATTTTGTGATGAATGAATTATTATGTGATTGATGCAATGAAATTAGATGATTGTTTGAATTTGATTGATTATTGATGAGATGATTTGACACGATTTCGGGTAGAGCCTGTTTCACATTATCATTGGGCAGTTTTGGCCAATGTAACTGATAATTATGTAAAAATGGGGGCCCTGACCACCACAAAGAACACTCGCTGATAAGGTCAGCCTTAAGCCCGCGAGAAACAAGATCTGCCGGATTGTCTCTAGACGGCACGTAGCTCCACGTATGGCCTGCTGTACTCTCTTGTATTTCATCAACACGATGACGTACAAAAGGTTTTAACATATTAGGTGACATGGCTATCCAACATAGCACAATTGTGGAGTCACACCAAAAATAACATTTGTGTATTGGCAAAGTATGGGCTTAGCACTTTAGTACACAGTCTAGTACCTAACAATGCCCCACATAACTCGAGGCGTGGAATGGTCGTGGGCTTGATAGGAGCCACACGATTCTTGGAAACTAAGAGTTGAACTCTAGCTGACCCTTGACCATTCACAGACCGGACGTATACACACGCACCGTAGGCCTTTTCTGAAGCATCTGTAAAAACGTGAATTTCATGCGTTATTGATTCATCACATAATACCCATCGTGGAATCTTTAATATGTTTAAACATGGGAGAGTGTCGACAAAGGATAGCCGTAAATCATGTATTTCCTGAGACACATGATCGTCCCAGTCACACTTAGCAATCCATAATTTTTGCATGAGTATTTTGGCCTCTACGACACAAGGACCTACCAAGCCCAGAGGGTCAAAAATTTGACTAATGACCGATAAAATGTTGCGCTTAGTCACTTTTTTGTTGGTTTCGATATCGATTGAAAAAGACAATGAATCAGTATCACAAAGCCAGTGTAGACCTAATGTTTTTGAAGCTACATTTTTGTTGTCGGATAAATCTAGGCTATTCGAACCCTCTGAGGCTCCTTTAATTTGAGCCAAGACTTGGGGGCTGTTTGATTGCCACTTTCTTAAATGAAAATTGGCTGAAGCCAAAATAGACAAAACCTCCCTACCTAGTTCCACTACGCCTGAAACTGAGCTGTCACCGCTCAGATAGTCGTCGACATAAAAGTCGCGTTTAATAGATCTTTTGACAGTCTCGTTAGTGGTTTCGGCTGCTAAACTAACTAGGCAATTCGTAGCTAAGTAGGGTGCGGATGCTGTGCCATACGTAACAGAATTGAGACTGTACGTTTTCAAAGGCAAATTGGGGTCAGTACGAAAGATAATTTGTTGTAGCGAGCGTTGTGAAGCTATGACGTCAATAGCTCTGTACATCTTTTCGATGTCACCGGAGAAGAATAGAAAGAAGATCATCCTGGACAGTGGGACCTACCATTAGGATGTCGTTTAACGACAGGCCTGATGTAGTTGCAGCTGATGCATCGAAGACTACCCGGAGCTTGGTCGTTGTACTCGACTCCCTAATGACTCCACTTTGCCATCTGAATGAGATTTACCTGATGACGACGAGTTTTCAGTCATGTGACCCAAGCGCTCGTATTCCTGCATAAAACCGATGTACCTATCTTTGAATGCGGGGTCACGGTCAAAACGGCGCTTTAGTGACAAAAAACGACGTTTGGCCATTTTGTATGAGTCGACAAGGACATTTGGATTATCCTTCAGAGGCAAGGCGACCACAAACCGTCCATTTTCGTCCCTAGTGGTAGTTAAATGAAAATTTTCTTCACAAGCTCGTTCTTCCTGGGATAAAAAATGCTTAGGCGAAACAGAATCAAGTTCCCAGAACTTGCATAAATTAGTATTTAGTTCGCTAGAAGAAAAATTACAAAAGTGTGACTGCTTCGAGGACGATGGATGTGATTGAAGAGCCACAGGGCCTGACACTATCCACCCTAGCTTTGTGTCGCACAACTTTGGCTGGTTTTTACCTAAATTAATGGACGCGTTACCCAGAACACTCCAAAATACCTCAGCACCGACTAATATGTCAATTGCTGACGGAACATAAAAATAAGGGTCAGCTAGATGTAGGTCTGAAGGTATGGGAATGCTACTTAGATCAATCAATGTTGATGGCAGTATTTTTGTTATCTCAGGCAATATGAAACAGCTAATATGTGCCTTATAGTTGCCGTTATAGGATTCAATAACTAAATCGCAAGACTGTGTACTAGTAGAACTCTGATTATTTATACCTGTGACTGTGGAGCTCGCGCTACGTCTAGGCAATCGCAGTCTGTCGCAAAATGAACTTGTAATAAAGTTGGCTGTGCTACCGTTATCCAGCAGTATCCTTGCGCTGAGCTTCTTGCCGCCGCTGACCACTTTCACCAACGCTGTGGAAAGCAAAATATGCGAAAAAGTAGTATGATGTATAGAAGTGTCACTAGATAAGGCGACATTATTTGGCGTGCAAGTAGGTAAAGAGGCACCTCCAGATAAGTCAGTTGGTAAGGCAACACTAGAACAACTAGGCATAGGATCTTGGAAGGAAGTAGGTTTTGATTGGTCGACATGCAAAAGCGTATTATGTTTACTTTTACAGTATTTGCAATGCGACAATCTACATCGGTTTGTTATATGTCCTGAACGTAAGCAATTAAAACAAAGTTTAAATTCTTTTACTTTAGAAATTCGAGTTTCAACAGGCAAGTTTCGAAAAGTTTCACAAGTATACAAAAGATGATTATTAGCACATAAGGGACATTTTATTTTTTCGTTTAAGTTTTGTTTTTTATTATTGTTTTGTTTATTTTGATTTAGATTATCGCTTTGATTATTATTAGTTGCAACTATAAAGCTTCTAGGTTTGGTTTCTACGTTATTTAATTTTTCTTGTATTGTTTCTAATAAATCAGCCTTATTACTAATAAAATTGCAAAATTGAGACAATGACGGTGATTTAGATAAAGTACTGCGATACTCTTCCCAATTTCTACTAGTAACAGCATCTAATTTATTCGACATTATGTAAACTACAAGCGTGTCCCAATGTTCCGTGGGTTCGTTCAATGTTTTCAGCGCTCTGATGTTTTTATTAATTGTTTCAATGAGATGACGCAAAGACGAACTCGACTCTTTCGACACGTGTTCAACATTGAACAATGACTGCACGTGATTATTTACTAAAAGCCTACTATTATTGTATCTCTCACATAGTAAATTCCACGCCATTACGTAGTTGTCCCCATTAAAATCTATATTTTTAATTAGTTCGAGTGCGTTTCCCTTTAGAGACGCACGTAGGTAGTAGAATTTACTTATATTGTCGACGCCACTACTGTTATGGATTAGTGACAAAAATGTATCCCTATTCTCAAGCCAGCACTGATAACTACCATTAAAAGTAGGCAAATCAATTTTTGGTAAGCGAATAAAATTATTGTGTAACGATGCACCTGTTTGTTTGCCTGCCGAGCTCGTCACGGACTCGTTGTCGCCAGCGCCGGCACTGGCCAGCAAGCTGCGCGCCTGCGCCGCCAGCGCGTGGTACCGCTCCTCGAACAGGGCGCGTTCCGCGTACTCGGCGTCCGGAGTATCCGATTGCACTTCGATGTCCAACTGAAAATTGTCAAATTCCGCGTATAAGGCATCAAATTTACTATATCGACCCTCCAAATCAATGCGCTGCAAATCGGATATGGTTTTATTACTGGTCAAAATATTTAAATGATTGCAAAAATTTGTAAGCTTTGCTTTCATAGCGCTTCGTTTTTTAATCAAAATGGATAGATTATCAGTGGCCATAATGAATAAAATAAATTATTTATAAACAAGAAACTGAGGGAAACGATACTAAATTGCAAGCAAAATATAATGCGTTGGTAATCTGCACGAAGAATAAAAGAAACGGGCTCGAATAATGAATAGGCGCGTGACCTTGAATGCAATGCGAAACAGGTGGCCTGAGCGCACAGCTGATGCGACCGTTATACCTACGTTAGGCGCACAGAAAAATTGATAAGCGGTTGCGCGTGAGCAGTATGCAATTTGAATCGGGCAGATAGATCAAAACAAAGGTTGATAGATGGATTATGCTTAGTTATTTAGAGGCAATGAAGAAAGATAGAAGAAAAGCTAGTGAAAGGTCGTTAAATTTTAAAATTTAACAGACTAAGAAATTATTTGAAGGGATTTAGAAGGAATAATTGGAACAAACTCACAAAATATCCTTATCCTTATCCACAAGGTGACCTGATTCCCACGATGAAGCGATGACTTGCAGATTTTCGACTTCCAAGTCGAAATTTCTCGGTCGAATCTAGACTTATGGAACCTTGAAGAGTCTCGATGTGTGCAATCAGTGCTTTTCCACTTCTTCTAGCGTCCTAGCTCAGGTATTGAAATGAGAAACGGAATGGACTGTAAAATATAGGTTTACTAGAAATCTACGACTAGTACAATGTGGATGGACAAATAAATTAATAAGGAGCGCGCGCGATGTCATCGGTGGTGTGATCTGAAGTAGCGGCCGAGCACGGCCGATGGTGCGTGAACACTGGCCGTGCACCCGCCCCCGAGTTGCCTGTCGACGGTATACTTCAGCTGGCTCATACGCTCAAGGACATCATGACTACGTCACCGCACCAACAAGACGAACGCCTACTTACTCGTTTGTCTACTCCGCGTGAACTACCGTTATTCAGTGAAGACTGCTTCGACTGGCTGCATTTCCGAAGTGTTTATGACGAGTCCACACGCGTATGCCAGTTCAGTGACTCAGAAAACCTATGGCGACTCCGTCGCGCACTTAGAGGCGAGGCTAAGGAAGCAGTCACAGACCTGCTCATCGGCGGCACCTCGCCAGCTGTCGTGATGGAAGTGAACTCAGGTTTGGGCAGTCAGACCTAATTGTACAACAGCTGACTGCACAGATGAGATAATTATCGCCACTCTCTACTAATTATCAACACGACATAATCAACTTTTCTATGAAAGTAAACAACTGTGTTGCAACTCTAAACTCACTCAAACAGTATGACTATTTACGAAGTCCAGAATTACTATCAGCCATCACCTCCAAGTTGCCTAGTATATTGATTAGCAAGTGGACAGACTACGCATACGATAAGCTAGCCAGCAATATGCCTAAACTTCAATTACTAGCTGCATTTCTAAAACGAGAAGCCATTATGGCATCAACAGTCGGAGTTACACACCTACGAGATAACCGTAAACCCGACCCGGTGCAACCTAGCCGAAAACCGGATGATAAGCCTCGTCAGTTTACATACAACCGGCCTGTTCTCACTACGGCAACAAATACTTCTAAACCAATATCATCTTGCAACTTTTGTTCAAAATCGGCTCATTTACTTATCGACTGCCGGCTATTTAAACGTGCAATGCGAAGAGATCGATGGAGATTCGTCAAAGCAAACAATCTATGTTTTTGCTGCCTATTAGAACGCCACGATAGCGATGCATGTCCGGCACCTTTATGCGACATAGATAACTGCGGACTATCGCATCATCGCTTATTGCACTATAAAAAGCCAGATGCAACACGCACACATACAATCAACACAGTGAGGGATGAGGAGAACTCCCTACAACAATCACAATCAGCTGCGGGTGAGTCTTCATCAACGTCATCGGCGCGCGGCGAGACCGTGGCCCACGTCACGGCTCCGCGCGAGCCGCCTGCGCTCGCGCCGCGCGGCCCCGCCGCCGGCCCCAGCGCTGGGCGTCCAGTCCCACGCGTCAGTGAAGTGCTACTTAAAGTGATAAAGGTCAATCTTAGTGGCCCTAAGGGCACAGTGAGTGCGTTTGCGTTATTGGACGACGGTGCATCCATATCTATGATTGATAAGGACTTGGTAAGCGAATTAGGTCTTGTTACTTCTCAGTCTAGCCCTATAAAGTTTGTTGATGCATTTAGTATTAAAATATTTCAGTCTGATGTACCTAAAGTTACGACAAAAATTTCTGGCGTATTTGAAAATAAAAGTTATGATGTCACTTTACGACAAGTTGATAATTTAAATTTACCTAAACAAAATTTGTCTTCAATAAAAAGCCTTTAATGTAATCACTTGCTAAAAGTTAAAAATTATGTATGTGATCAATGTGTGGTGCCTCGCCTACTGATAGGTGAAGATAATTATTTTCTAATTGCTCCTCATAAAATTCTGCACGGTAATAAGCAGGAACCATATGCTACGAGATGCATACTAGGTTGGTCCATTTATGGCTGCTACGGTCTCGCTCACACTCCCATGAACGGTCATACTTTCCATCTCGCTCACTCCGAGGAACCCGATAATAATATTTCTGAATTAAATAATTTAGTTAAAAAGTCATTTGAACTCGACTCGATAGGAGTTTCGACCTTGCGGCGCGAGAATACGGCACATTTGAGAGCGGTACGTATTCTGGACGAAACAGCTCGCAATATAGGTAATCAATGGGAGGTAGGTCTACCTTTCACCAAAGACCAACTTTCGCTTCCTGAAACTTATGACTACGCACGGAGTAGACTACAAGGTTTACTGAAAAGGTTTCAATCTGATGGTACGTATGCTAAAAAATATCGTCAGGAGATGCAGAGACTTTTCGACAACGGCTACGCTCGGGAACTAGAGGTCAACGAACCCTCGCCTAGTCACACATGATACTTGTCGCATTTTGGGGTACAGAACCCTAATAAACCTGAAAAGCTAAGGTTAGTATTTGATTTTGAAGGTAAAGTTAAAGGCGTTTGCCTAAATATTTTTTTAATTACTGGGCCCGACCTGTATAATTCATTGTTAGGTATTATGTTGCGTTTTCGCGAACATGTAATTGCGTTACCGGCAGACATCAGACAATCTCTACCACGTGTGGTGTGGGGTTATAATTTGGGGTAAGTTTATTTGCTTTATTCATTTCCTTTACGTATGCTCTTTCTCCTTCATTCAAGTCCAAATCTTGCGCTTTCCGTTTCTTATCTCCATATTCCTTTCCATTTTCCTTTAATTCTTTATCTCTGTCCCTCGCTTCCATGTCGATTTCTTTATAATGTATGTCTTGTAGCGTAGGAATTTTATCCCTGTTTAGTCTTCTGAAAAACAATTCGGTAGGTGTTTTCCCTGTCACGGAGTGAGGCGTAGAATTATACATCATAAGGTATTCGTTCAGAGTTTCTCGTAAGTCTTTATTCTCAATTTTGCCAATTTTAAGTCGTTTTAATATGTCCCGATATTGCCTCTCTACTTCGCCGTTTTGTTGAGGCCAGTAAGGGACTGTGTGAAAAAGAATAATGACACATTCCTTGCAAAATCCCTTTAACTCCTCACTTACGAATTGTCGTCCGTTGTCGGCAGTTATAGATGAAGGATAGCCTAATCGGCTAAATATTTCTTTTAATAATTTAATTATAACAGCACTAGTTATTGTTTTAGTTACTTTTACTTCTTTGTATCGGCTATAATAGTCTACTACTACTAATAGGTAATCATTGCTGGGTAAAGGCCCCAACAAGTCCATTGCCACATCCACCCAAGGAGCATCCGGCAGCTCACGACGCTTCATAGGAGCGGGTGGATTTGGCAGACCGACCAAGGTACATCCTTTACAGCTCTTGACTAGACTCTCGGCATCTTTGTCTATTCTTGGCCACCAGACTTTGCACCTCAGACGTCCCTTCATCGCGACGATTCCGGGATGTCCTTCATGTGCCGCATCCAGAACGTCCTTCCGAAGTTTCGAAGGTATAACCAGCTTATAACCCCTTAGCAGTTTATCACCGAAAAAACACAACTCATGCTCAAAGATTTTATACGCTTTGACGCTATCGTCCCAGTCATTGTTATAAATGCCTTGCTTCACCTTACGTATTTCCGGGTCTTGTTCAGACTGTAGTTTAATATCAGTCATGGATATTGCATGAGGCCTTGCGTTTTCTACGATTTGATTTATGTGTTCGTCATTTTTCGTCTTTAAACACTCAGAAGATTTACATAGCCGTGATAATGGGTCCGCTATGTTTGTTTTTCCGGGTTTATATTTTATATTATACCGATATGCTTGTAACCTTAACACCCATCTTTAAATTCGGGCGCAAGGTTTCGATTTCACACAAGTCAAATTCTTTTCCGAATAAGAACACATTAAAATGTTCTATTGCCCAAACCAGCGCTAGCGCCTCTTTTTCGGTCTGGCTATACCTGCGCTCGCATTCGGTTAGTGTACGATTTCCGTAAGCAATGACTCAAGGTCCTGTAGAATCAATCTGAACTAGGACTGCCCCTAACCCAACAGGGCTTGCGTCGGCAATGACTTAGGTTTTATCATTTACGTCATAGTAACCAAGAGTCTGAATTTTTGTTAGCGCATTTTTTAAATTTTGAAAAGCCTGATCCTGATCGTTTGTCCAAACTTCTTCTAGGTTCGCGTTTTTTCCAAACTTCAGTCTTAATAATTGTTTTATAGGCTCGGTCAAAGTTGCAAGGTTTGGGATCCACTTGTTGATGTAATTCACGAGGCCCAAAAAGCTCTGTAGCTCTTCAATGGTCTTTGGGACTATAAATTTGACCACACTCTCTATATATTTGTTTAATGGCCTTACCCCCTCTGAGGATGGCTCGTGTCCCAAGAAGTTGACTTTTTGAACTTTGTACAGGCATTTGATATCATTCAAAAGGACATTATTTTCTTTAAATACCTGCAACACCTTTTGGAGACATAAATCATGTTCTTGTTCCGTAGCCCCGTACACCAAAATATCGTCGATGAAAATGATGACCCCGTCACATGTGAGAAGCATTTTCTCGATTATTTTTTGGAACAATTCAGGTGCGCTTGTGATTCCGAACATCAATCGCTTATACCGGTACAGACCTTTTGAGCTTATGAAGGTGGTGATGTGTCGAGAATTTGGGTGTAATTCTACTTGATGGAAAGCATTTTTTATGTCCAATTTTGTGAAATATTTAGCCTTTCTTATTTTTGGTAAAAGATGTTCCATTGTGGGTAATGGGTGGTTTTCGCGCATTATGGCCTCATTTGCACGCCTCATGTCTACACATAGTCGCAGTTCTCCATTATCTTTCAATATGGGTACCATCGGGGATATCCATTTTGACGGTTCACGTACTTCTTCTATTATGTCACTGTCTAGTAATTCCTTTATTTTCGATTCTATCTTTTTTTCTAATGGGATTGGAATTCGTCTATATGGTTGAGAGACGGGTTTATGTGTATCATCAATAGGTATTTCTACTACGACATCCTTGAATTTAGGAAAAGGCTCGCTCGTTATTCCGTTTACGTCAATGCCAACTCTCAAAACCCCGAGATGTATAGCACTGTCTTTGCCTAGTAGATTCTTAGTCCCATTCACTATAACATATATATTTGCGCGTTCTTGTTGTCCATTTACTTTAATCGTGGTTTCAAATGATCCCATTATTTCTAGCGGAGTTTTGCTACCGTATGCTAACAGCGTTTTGTCTGGTTTATTGTTTTGGCTGAAGCACACTACTCCTTCATTTTTCAAAATAGCCCATGTCTTATCCGTGATTAAATTATATTTCGACCCAGAGTCAATCAACATCCTTGTTTTTATGCCTCCAACCTCACATATTATATTTGCGTCATTGTTGATATTAAAAACGTAGTCTATCTCTTCTTCTGTCACGTTATCAACTTCCTTCCGTCTGCGCGTCTGTTTCGTTGGTCTTTCTTCGTTATTTCTGCTGTTTTCTTCTATTTTTCTTTTCCTTGGTCCTTGACTTTTGCAATATTGTCTAAAGTGTCCTGATTTCCCACAAGAGTGACATGTTTTCCCAATTGCAGGGCAATTTTTGTCCTCGGACATGCTTAGAGTTTCCGCACCGGCCACATTTTTTTTTAACATCGTATCTTAGCTTATTCCTCTCAAATTTAGATGCATTCTTATCTCCACTCCACCTTATGGCCTCATTTGCACGCCTCATGTCTACACATAGTCGCAGTTCTCCATTATCTTTCAATATGGGTACCATCGGGGATATCCATTTTGACGGTTCACGTACTTCTTCTATTATGTCACTGTCTAGTAATTCCTTTATTTTCGATTCTATCTTTTTTTTAATGGGATTGGAATTCGTCTATATGGTTGAGAGACGGGTTTATGTGAATCATCAATAGGTATTTCTACTACGACATCCTTGAATTTAGGAAAAGGCTCGCTCGTTATTCCGTTTACGTCAATGCCAACTCTCAAAACCCCGAGATGTATAGCACTGTCTTTGCCTAGTAGATTCCGAGTCCCATTCACTA
This sequence comes from Anania fuscalis, assembly GCA_950371115.1. Taxonomy (NCBI): domain Eukaryota; kingdom Metazoa; phylum Arthropoda; class Insecta; order Lepidoptera; family Crambidae; genus Anania; species Anania fuscalis. The sequence continues at coordinate 16,068,060 of OX493326.1, read as the reverse complement.
TAACGTATATATTTGCGCGTTCTTGTTGTCCATTTACTTTAATCGTGGTTTCAAATGATCCCATTATTTCTAGCGGAGTTTTGCTACCGTATGCTAACAGCGTTTTGTCTGGTTTATTGTTTTGGCTGAAGCACACTATTCCTTCATTTTTCAAAAAAGTCCATGTCTTATCCGTAATTAAATTATATTTCGACCCAGAGTCAATCAACATCCTTGTTTTTATGCCTCCAACCTCACATATTATATTTGCGTCATTGTTGATATTAAAAACGTAGTCTATCTCTTCTTCTGTCACGTTATCAACTTCCTTCCGTCTGCGCGTCTGTTTCGTTGGTCTTTCTTCGTTATTTCTGCTGTTTTCTTCTATTTTTCTTTTCCTTGGTCCTTGACTTTTGCAATATTGTCTAAAGTGTCTTGATTTCCCACAAGAGTGACATGTTTTTCCAATTGCAGGGCAATTTTTGTCCTCGGACGTATGCTTAGAGTTTCCGCACCGGCCACATTTTTTTTGAACATCGTATCTTAGCTTATTCCTCTCAAATTTAGATGCATTCTTATCTCCACTCCACCCAGCAACAGAAGTGTTACTCGTTTTTTCATCGGTGTAGTGATATCTGTTGCTTCCAGGTAAATATTTAAAGAACGTTTCCATTTTTCCCACCGTTGACCTAACGAGGCGCTATCTCCTTCTAAATCGAGTTTTTCCAACAACGGTAAGTTATCATAGACATCTTAACGAGGGGATTGGGGCGACCTGGAAACAACAAAAGATCTTTCGATACTCATTTTGTACCAATTTTTTCAATTTAATGAAGGTATCTTTACACGAAGTATTTCCAATTTAATGGGGGTTACTTTGTACCAATTATTTCCAATTTAATGGGGGTGCCTTTGTACCAATTATTTCCAATTTAATGGGGGTACCTTTGTACTAATTATTTCCAATTTAATGGGGGTTACATTTGTACCAATTATTTCCAATTTAATGGGGGTTACATTTGTACCAATTATTTCCAATTTAATGGGGGTTACATTTGTACCAATTATTTCCAATTTAATGGGGGTTACATTTGTACCAATTTTGCAAAAACATGTTTTTTTTTTTCTTTCTACGAAACCGGTCCGTAGATCCCTTTTCAGGACTACAGTCCCGAAAAGCATTCGAGCGGACGAAGGTAGGTACCGAATTATCTCACTGTACCAATAATTGCCAATTTTAGAAAGTTGCGAAAATAGGAAGGTATCATCGATACCTATTTTTATACGTAAGTATCATAGACATGGTATGCACCTTATTATGCCAATTCAATGGTAATACCATTCGTACAAATAGTCGTATGTAGGTATAAGAAGTTTAGTTTTGTTGTTTTAAGTGCCAAACAAACCAACCTTCTTTCTTTCGACAAAATACTTACCACGTTTGTTCATCCAAAACAACAAAAAGTGGTCATGTATCGTTTACGCACCATTATCATAGCTAGCATTGATTATAATAACTAAATGCACAATTTTTTCTGTTGCCCTCGGTTTTAGTTAATTGAATATTGTGTGGGTTGTACCGATTGTAGGTATGTAAATTAACATGGACGTACTTAACACCGGCATATAAATACAATTCAATAACATTGTTTAGGGCAACGACCTACTTAATTACTGATTTAGCCAACATGCACCTTTTGTCATTGTAAGAAAATAAGTAGTAAGAAAATAAGTAGTATCTAGGTACCTACTTGCTTAAGTTCCGAAACCATTTATTATAGTGAAACAAGATTTTTATTATCGTATTAGTTGGTTTAAACCACCTTTAATTTGTGAAGCGACTTGATATTTATGACCCCCGGTAAGGCAATATTTTTACGTAATATGATTTATAGGTGTTGGTTTGTAACGAAATACGAAACGAGTAGGTAATAAAGGTTATTTTAAGGCACAATTGTATAGGTACGGTTATTTTTTATTATATTTTTTATACATGACCCCTTTGTTTCCTTCTTTTTCTTTCATAAAGTTAATTTAAAAATCTGACCTTTGTCCTCGTCGCCACTTGTAGTGTACTCCTAGTCACTATATCACTGGCTCGACAACACTCTATCACTGGCTCGACAACACTCTATCACTGGCTCGACAACACACCGTGTGTGCAGGCAACGCGTCCGTTCTCGCCCGTGGCTCGCACTGTTCTGACGCGCGCCCCACCACACCGTGAGCACGAGACAGTGTAACAACTACTTTATGGTTATAAAGTAATACACAAACACTACACCTCTCTTATCTAATTCGAATGACCGGACGGTTTCCGAGTCCATTCTTTTCAATGCGATAGACAAAAACAAATAATCTAGCGGGTCAACCAAATTTAAATTCTTTAGCGCGGCGACAGATGAAGCGAAATTATCTAAAAAATATTCTAAGTTGCTACAATTAGTGTTAGAAATAGCCTTAAAGTCCAAAATCTGATCCAAATAAGCATTTGCCAATAAGCGTTCATCTTCATATTTCTTTTTTAGCGTTTCTAATATCAACAAATAGTTATCAGCGCACGGCGTAATGCCGGTGCACACTGATTGCGCTTTTCCTACCAGTTTACCTATGAGATAATACAACTTATCCGAGTCTGACAAAGAAGGATTGTTATGAACAGTGTTAGTAAAACTAGAATAGAACAAAGGCCAATTCCTAATGTCACCATTAAATTCCGGTAGCTCAATAGCCGGCAATTAAGGCTTTATTATTTGCGGTTTAATATCTAAATGCGGTGGAGCTTGAGGTTTATCCATTAAACCTTTAGCTATTCGCTTGACGCGACAAAGCAAATCTTCGAATGCAAAAAGCGCTTGATAAGAGATAATGTACTTTGGATTTAATTCCAATTCTAAAGCGTTTATTTCGTCTAACAAACTTTCTAAATCGTTCGTTACCTTCGAAGCATTGTTAGAAGAATCATCACAAAAGTCTACTGTACTGCGATGCGAATCCGGAAGATCATCAAGTAGCGCTTGAGAATTACTCGTCCACTTTACTAAATCAAAGGCGCCGGACTTAAACAACGAGATCAGTTCTCGTGAAAGAAGAATGGCGCTGAATTCATCTGCAATAGAATGAACCAGATCGTCCATATAAAGTTTAGACTCTGCCACAGTGGCAGCATCCGGGAAATGTGGCCTCATATCCTGGGCTAATTGGCGAACGGTCCGCATTGCCAAGTATGTACTTGACTTGAGTCTAAACGGGACCCGTTTAAATTGAAAGGTTCGTATTAAATCATTTTGACTGAATCTATATAAGATTTTCAAATATTTACGATGTTCATCAGGGACTTCAATCTGCAAATACATTTGCTTTATATCCGCAGTCATAGCTACAGGGAAAAGACGAAAATCAAGCAATAGCAAGAATAAATCTGCCTGCAAGTTGGGACCGGTATGTAACACATCGTTTAATTGAAGATAAATAACACTTGAAAAAAATCATCGACCTCAGGTGGGACTCGAACCAACGTCCCATCGCAAACCGGGCGAGTGCTTTACCAACTAAGCTACCGAGGACGTCACGTGACAAGATGAAATTCCTCAAGTGCTTTTTATTGCTGTCAAAGCCAGCGTATTCTGATCAATGTTGTAGCTATATGTATAGCTGAGTAGTATACTACCGTCAACACCCTATAGAAATATTTTTACAAATATTTGACTATTGGTTAAGGTCAGAAATGCTTAAACATTGTGTTTTTTTGTTTTTTTTGTTTTTAGCAATTCCATGCAAGGTTTAATTGAAGATAAATAACACTTGAAAAAAATCATCGACCTCAGGTGGGACTCGAACCCACGTCCCATCGCAAACCGGGCGAGTGCTTTACCAACTAAGCTACCGAGGACGTCACGTGACAAGATGAAATTCCTCAAGTGCTTTTTCTTGCTGTCAAAGCCAGCGTATTCTGATCAATGTTGTAGCTATATGTATAGCTGAGTAGTATACTACCGTCAACACCCTATAGAAATATTTTTACAAATATTTGACTATTGGTTAAGGTCAGAAATGCTTAAACATTGTGTTTTTGTTTTTTTTTTTGTTTTTAGCAATTCCATGCAAGGTTTAATTGAAGATAATCAGGTGGTTTTATCCTAAGTACTGCACGCAAGAAACACCAACCTCAAAAACTATCGTAGATCATGTTTGTACTAATGTAAAGAATCATACATTTCACTTTGGCATTATAGAATCTGTACTGTCTGACCACAAGCAGATTGCTCTTGAAATTAATAGACTGAAACCAGAAAGGAATACCTCCCACTGCGCTTTATATATCGTCGCGGAACGTGTGGTGTGGGCGCGGTGCGGCCGCGTAGGGTTGTCAATTTGCCAGTTCGTGTTTAGGGATGTCGCACCGCCAGATTCTCGTCACAATTGTAAGTTGTTACCGTGACAAGACGTCTCCGCGCGCGCGCACGTCACCCGCTCCTATTGTCTCGGAACATCGGAACTCTGACGATTCGCTGTCCCGTCTATAAAATTCTAATTTAAAAAACTCTCACAATTACTGGCAACTTTTATTACTAACGTTTGATCTCTTTGGACTTAAATCAGTCTTTATTTAATATAAACTTTAAAACAAAAACAAAACTAAAAATCTTTATAAATGTACCTGTTTTCAATTTGACACATTTATAAACCCCAAATTTGGTCTAGTTCCGGAACGGAATATATGTCACGGTGGCTACAAACTTTTTTAGGATAATTAATACATCCCAATACATCCTGCCAGTCGTATTGAATTTCATTGACGGGTTTAGGCCATTTCCAAGATTTTAGAGACTTCTTCATTGAAGAGATATACGGCCCTTGTTCAGTTATTTTTGTTATTTTACCAGGAAATATTTCGCCCTCATACGTGAATGCCACATGTTGCCCAACCACCTTTAGAATTGGTTTAAAATTGTTGCTATTTGTATTACAAGTATCGGTCGCTGATTCGGGCCTAGCTTCAAGGTTTTCTAAATCTCCAAGAGAAGCAAGATCTGAAGAATCATGAACTGACATGTTGGCACTTTCTGCGTAAGTGCTTTCGCTACTGGCTCTTCGGGACATGGTGTTTTCGAAGTTGACGGCTGTGCCAACTCTTCATTTTCTTTATCGTCCAAAAGTGTGCCTAACTCTTCAGTTACGCTTTTCCCAGGAGTGATGTTAAGTTTCCTACGACGTCCTTTTTTAGTGCCACTTGTCGTCCATTCTAGTCTCTTAGCTTCAAGACTCTGTAGAAAAGAGTCTTGCAAAGCAGTCTTGTCAACAGTTCTGGGCAACCTCTCTAATAATGGATTGGCGTCAAGCGGATAAATTCCTCATTTTTTGAAGCCTGAAACGAGGTTTACCTCCCGCGTTGGTTCCAAAATATCGATGAATCGGCTTAGTAGAACCAGAAAACTGCTTTTTTCGAGCACTTTTTCTCGACTTCCCTGTACACTTGCCTTCCACTCTGTTAGGATTTTTCTCCATGCTACTTGTTTCTTTAATCTCGGTAAAATTTGGGTAAAAAACCAATCGTTGAAAATATTCATGTCAAACCAACCTGAAGGACTATTATTATATCTGGCATCTTTTGGCCCTTGTTCTCTCCATGTACTCCATAGTTGCTTAGACTTATATACGATGTACGGTGGTAATAATTCGCCTACAGCATTGCCACAAAACATTAGAGACGTTGAACTTTTGGAAGTATTCGTTATAAGTTCCGGGTATTTTGTGCCACGCTTCGTTATAACTTTTTTTTGACCAGGGTCGTCGGATAGATTGGTCTCGTCAAAGTTCCATATATTTTCGGGCGGGATGTCTCTAACCACCTCTTTCAAGTTTTCTATGTAGGCAGTGATTGTGTCCATGTCAACAGCTGCTCTGTTGCGCTTAATGTTGGCCGCAAATCTTTGTGATAAACACGAATGTCTTTTTAAGAAACTCGACACCCACTCAGTACCTGGACAATTATCTTTAAATTTTGAAACATTCCGGCCAATTTTATCCAAATATGTTCGAATTACGATGCGAAGATCGAAAATTGTCAATGGAAAACCGTACTCGCTTAACCTTAGAATGCAATCCACAAACAGGGCTTCTTCTTCATTTGAAAATGTTGTTGGAGCACCTGGTGGTCGACATGGCATTTTAGATCGTTGGAGTCTTAGCTGATTAATAACAGTTCTTCGTGGGATGCCAAATTTTTCACTGGCTTTTCTTTGAGTCAATTCTTTATTTTCTATTGAAAGCAAACATGCTCGTAAAGATTCGGAGGTGTAATTTTTATAATTTCTGGAGCCTAAACGTTTTTTATAATGTCTTGGCATCTTTTCTGAAAATAAAATAACAATTTCCTTGATAAAAAGGGTATTTATTACTACTAACAATATATATTTTAGTTATTTATGAATGGCATACTTTTGGGTTTACTTTGCTCCAGGCGCAAAGTTACCCCATCGGGTTTATGAAAATAAGTGCACGCCAAAAAAGAGAGGTTATGTTAAGACCAACTTAGTAAATCAATAAAATATTAAGTTATACTTTTACCCGATTAGATACATAATACCATAAAAAAAATATAACCTTAATGCGCTGTGCGATTTTTGAGATAGGAGTGGCTTTTTCGGAAACAAAAATTTAAAAACTTTTAACGCCTTAAACTTATGGCACTTGTCATTAGAAAGAAATAGCCGATGACAATTTTGACAGTTCAATGCTACCACACAAAAAGTCAAATATTTCGGGTGCGTTCACAATTAGATGAAATGTTGCAACGATTTGAAAATATCAAGCGATAAAACATTTTACAAAATTGGAGCATAATTATCTATAGGGGAGCAAAGTAGGACCATTTTACGGTATTCAATATCAATCCAAAATGAAGCTGAGCTCCGAGAGAGAATTACGGAGGCAGTTGATTTTGTCAATAATGGAAGATTCGCCCGTCTGATATCAAGATCTCAGCTGAAGAAAAACAGTTTGAGCATCTTTTGTAAATAAATGTTACCATTGAAACGGAACTGATTTTTTACTTATTTTTTACTAATAGGATCCTTATTTTCTTCTGTGACTCAAGCGTCTCTAGCTTTCTCTCTTACCCTTTATGGAATGACTAGTTCAAACGAGAATTTGAAATTTGAGGTCTTAAGGAACGCTTTGAGTTCACTACTTTTAGTAAAGTCAAAGAAATTAATCAAAACCGACTTTCCTTGAAAAAAAAAAATTTTGTGCCCGATCTAAGAAATAATGTAATAAGTGTTATGCTACCTTAGAATCCTTATTAAATGCGCTAACTTTTAAAGTTACTTGCCAGACTTGCGTGGTATAATTTTTTCGCAGGACCGTCAGTTAAAGTAAGGCGAAAAACTGATTTTCAAAACGTGGTTCTGCAAATCATGCCATCTTCTTTCAAACTGGAGCAGTTAGCTCAGATTTTAAGCTTACAAATTACAGAAGCACTATTCAGGATGAAATAATTTTAAAAAATGGCAAAAAGTAAAGATTTGTAGCAAAAGGAAAGTAAAAACTGTTACCGAAGTAATGTAAATTTAAATGTAAATTTTCCCGAAGATTTTTTTTTTTGCTATAATTTTAAAAATACAAGATATAAATTTTTATTTTTATTTTTCTGATAACTGTTATGACCTTACCTATCATGCGATTTCGGCTTGACGTCGACTTTTGGGACACCCTGACTGATCCGCACTAAGCGCTTCTCATCATCTTTTATAATGCGCACAGCTAAGGATTGGAATTCCCTGCCTGCGTCTGTATTTCCGAGTGCATATAACCTGACTCTCTTTAAGTCCAGAGTGAATAGGCATCTTCTGGGCAAGCTCGCTCTATCGTAGATCCCATCTATGCTCTAGAGCAGATTGGGGTCAAGAGTAAGCCCATCTCAAATAAAAAAAAAAAAAAAAAAAAAACCGGTCTATAACGGCTGGATGGTATACATAATATGGATTTATTACCTTCGCTGTTACATATAAGGTCCGATTTTATTAGTGTTCATCCTGTTAACCTGTGCCTATACAGGTGAAAAGCAATCGTAAAAACCAATTTTCAACCAATGGCATGCAATGTGGACTACAGATTACTTGTACATAAAACACTTATAAACATTACACTATTATTTTATTATTTTATTTAAACTACCTACAACACTAAGGGCGGTGCAAAGGACTGCAGAATTTTACGCCGGAATCTTCGCAGCTTATCAGCAAAGATATCGACGTCGTGTGCCTTGCAGAACTTGTTATATTGCCTCTGTAGTCTGTTCATGGTGGAATGGTGACCTGATCTAGTCCTACTGTATTTGATGGAGAAGGGAACATACTTGCTGACACGGGCCAGTTTAAACGGTACATTCAAATTGATTGAGCATAATAGAAAGGGACAATCTGCATTGCCATTTGCAATTTTATGGAGAAACATGAGGTCTAGCAAAAACCTTCGCTCCTGCAGACTGTTCAATTTAAAGTGTCTAAGTCGCTCCTCATATGAGGGTAGTTCCTTTGCTTTATAGGTTTGGTATGAGAGATGCCATAAAAAGCGTTTCTGGATGCGCTCTATACGTTTAATATGAACGTCATAGTGCGGAGACCAAACCTGGCAGCAGTATTCGAGAACAGGACGGACCAGAGATCTAAACAAGGTAATTTTTGATGAAATCTTTCTAAGTTCTTTGGCGTTGCGCAACACAAACCCCAACATCCGAAAACCTCTGTTAACTATTAAGTCAATATGTTTATGGAAGTGGAACTCTCTATCCATAACCACGCCCAGATCCCGAATAGTCTCCACCTCTTCCAAAGTATCACCGTCGATACTGTAAGTTGGCGAAGGAACATTAACTCGTCTCGAAAACCGAATAAACTTACACTTTTCCAGGTTCAAAAACAATCTATTTTTCTCGCACCACAGAGCCAACCGGTCCAAGTCATCCTGCAGTAAGAGTGGGTCATTCTGATCTTCTGATTAGCAGGGATAATTTCATGTCATCTGCGTACAGAAAACAAGTCGCATGGTTGAAAACTGATACTATATCGTTTACAAAAATATTGAAGAGAATTGGACCAAGGTGGGAACCCTGAGGGACACCAGACGATGACAAAATTGGTTCTGAAGAGAAACCATTAACAACAACCCTTGATTTCCTCTGTCTAAGATATGAGGAGAACCATTCAAGGAGACTACCAGAGACGCCATAAGCCGAAAGCTTGTAAAGTAAGATATTGTGGTCTACTGTGTCAAAAGTCTTGCTTATGTCTGTGTAGATAGTGTCCACAGACCAGCGCAAATCAAGAGACTCCGACACATACGTCACAAACGAAACGAGATTGGTGGCCGTAGAACGACATGTTAAGAATCCTGATTGTTGAGGCGAGAAAACTTGCTTCATATGCCAAGTCAAAACAGGACACACCAAGGATTCAAAGACTTTGCCGAACATACACAGTATAGATATTGGCCTATAGTTCTTGACTGAGCCGGCATCGCCCGATTTGAAAATGGGGACAATACGTGCTTCCTTCCAGATGGAAGGGAAGGTGCCCGTTTTCAGGGACGCGTTAAAGATGGCAGTCAAAGGCAAGGACAAAGCCTCACGGCAGTTAAATACAAATAAGGGGGGTATACCATTAGGTCCAGCCCCCTTGGCTCGATCCAGGCCGGTTAAGGTTTTGAGTACTTTGTCTTGCGATATGTGCAGATTGGCTATATAGTTCACCGCCAGCGTTGGACTATCAGTGGTCTCGGGCAATAAGGGGTGAGATTTATACACTGATGAGAAAAAGGAGGCAAAGAGGTCACATATACTTCTACCACAATCCGCTTCAACATCTTCAAAAGTCATGGATGAAGGGTATGCACTACTATTTCGTTTTTTATTTTTAATAAAAGTCCAAAACAACTTCGGGTTCTTGGAAAGTGAGCTTTCAATGTCAGTAACATATTTTTTATGACAGGTCTCTATTAGTTCGGCACATCTTTTTTTTAAACGTACATAAAGCCAGTTCGTCCAGTGGGTTTTTGTATTTACGGTACTTCAAACGAAGTTTATATTTTTCTTTTAAGAGGTGAATGAGTTCTTTTGTGTACCAAATTGGAAACTTTTTTGAGGGCGGTTTACATTTTGGGACGCACTTAGCAATTGTATCTCTCAATAAAATATAAAATTTTTCTACCATGACGTTTACTGAATATGAGGATAGTTCGTTTTCCCATGATATTGAACTTAGATGCGTGACAATTTTGTCGTAATCCGCTTTATAAAAATTAAATCTTTTATCTGTAACATTAGGCAACAAACTAGAAGGGGTGCAAGATGTCATGCTAACTGTCAAAGGAGGATGATGTGAGTCGATATTACTTAACAGGACGTCACTTTGTACAACACTTTCGACCGCTATGTTGGACAGAACGAGGTCCAGAATTCTACCTTTCTTATTTAAAATGTTGTTACTCTGATTGAGATTATTAAGAGCGATAAAGTCTAGCAGAGCTGCATCCAGTGCGTTCCTGGGAATGTAGTCTGTTGAAGAAATATTATTATCGTTATTCCAGATAATGTTAGGCGAAATAAAGTCGCCCAGGATCAAAGCTTTTGCATTCGAATCCAAAACTCGGTTTGTGTTGTCAGTGTAACATTCGAGAATGTTTTTCTGTAATGGAGACGGAAGATAAACGCAACATAGTAATAATCTTTCAATGGAATTACCCTTTCCGCGACACTCCAACTCCACCCATAAATCCTCGCAAGCACTCTCGAACTGGGTTAACCTACGGGAACATATATTCCTGGACACAGCAATGAGCACCCCGCCACCAGGCTTGCCACCATGAAAACCACTAGTCTCCCTATCGCGCCTGTATACAAGGTACCGGTCATCGAAAAGTTCGCCATCGAATACAGTACTGTTTAACCATATTTCACACAAGAAAATTATATCATAATCGGAACATAATATATTTCTGTAAAAGTCCGTGGTCTTCGTACGAAGGCCACGAACATTCTGAAAGTAAACTTTTAACTTATTGAATTTTAAGCCCTGTAAACTGTACACTATGCTTAAAAATAGAAAATTAAATAACTAAGATAATTGTTCCAATGTTGACACATTTTGCACAAGTACATACTTCGATGTGTCCGTCTTACGCATATAGATGCGGCCGCTGCGTACCCATACGTGCTTGTATTGTAGCTCCTTAGCTCGGGCGCGCGCCGACGCATGCAGAAGCTTATTTTCAGGCGTCAGATTCTCGGTGACATATACGGCTGTTTTCTTTTCGGCCCCAATGCCAAGATGCCCCGTGTTCAGTCTGTCTTGCGGATGGTATTTATTATATTTTATCGTAGCAGCCAAAAGTGTGTCCCGCGAACGAGGGCTGCTCAACTTGATCAGAATTGAACGTGGACGGGGGCTATCTGGGTTCTTTTTTGCAACTCGTGAGCAATAAAAAATATCAGATTCGTTAATAGGGCAGGATACCGTTTTTCCCAGTTGTTTCACGATAGAAAATAAGTTTTCAGAGTTCCGCTCCGGAACACACTGTATCTCTAAGTTTGCAGCGCGGGAGATCTGTTCAAGTTGGTTGAAGCGACTGGTGATGGTGTTTAATTCATTACGGAGCGACTCCTTCTCTTTCAAGATGGACTCAATTTTGCTTTTGCATGTAGTAATTTCTGAGTTTAATTTATCAAAGGAATCACTAATGAAATTAACCGAGTCTTTTAAAGAACCAACTTCATTCCTAAAAGCTTTTAATTCCTTATTTAGATCTCCCTTTAACTCCCTGACGCATTCCTTTATAAAACCTCGAAGCTCCTCCTGTATAATGGTGCGCAACTCTGAGCGCGACACACATGAGCCGGTACACACGACCGGCGCAGGCGCAGGCGCTGACGCGGGTTCGATCACCGTCACCTGTTTAGGCGGGACCTGTCTACCACGGCGCAATGTCACATTCGGGTCGGCATATGGACCACTCGTACTTGGTTTTGGCGGTGTTGACGGCCGAACCGGCGTGTTTGAGTTATCACCTCGCGGTTTTTTATTGTGACATTCTGGACATAGCCAGCTCATCTTCTTATTGCCAGACGAGAGATTATCTAGCTCGGAAAGTGACATGCCAACGCACGAGCCATGATAGAAGGATGCACATGCGCGGCATTCCAAGCAATCGTCGTCCTCAATAGTTGACTGGCAAGCGACGCATTCACGCATGTTGGTTGTATTTGTTGTGGATAAGCTATCACAGTTAAAGCAAGCGAGGCGGCGGCGTAAGCGGCTGGAAGCGGTTGCGCAGAGTAGATCCGACAGGTATTAGGCGGCGCTGAAGCGGGACGGCAATTATGTCAACTGTCTCTTATCGCGGCGGGGGTGCGGTAGGGCGTCCCGCGCATTCGCGGCGACCGACCGGGCCGATTTATTAAAATGTTTATTTTATACGAGCACTGTTTACCACGGAATAGTAGATTGTATGTAGCGTAGTTCACCTTTTGTAAGTAACCAAATTCGCACGCACGGATTTTGTGTTTTCGCTAACTAACTCGATAACACGTCCACCCGGAATGAATATTTGGACGAGAGAGGTATAGTGTGAGAGAGATAATTTTGAGGATTAAAGTCGCAATGCAACAGTGTGGTGCTTTAAACTGTAAAATTGAAGTAGTTTATTAATTCCCTAAGGACTATAAACGCAGAAATCAGTAGGAATCTGCTTTACTGATTAAAAATTGCACGATTACTCACAGCCATTGATGTAAAAAGTAAAGATACGGCTGACAGAACAAATCGCCTTGCATTTCCTCCATACATGACACACTAACCCCATCTGTTAGACTTTGATGTCAACTGTCAAATAGCAACCTTGTAAGAGCGGCTTAAAACGAAAGAGAAACTAAGAAAAAAGTTTTGATTGCACAGATGTTATATTTAAAGTAGTGTCAGAGTAAATATAACTTTTTGCTTTTTCAAATTAAATACGTCAACATAAATAAAATAAAATAAAATAATATTTATATGCTTAAACACGGTATGCATAGGTGTTTTAAAATGAACGTGCCAAGCATGTTTAGCCAAAACGGGGCATGCAAATTAAATATAAAATTGAACTAAAATTAAATATAAAATTGAGTCTAAAATTGCATTAAATTAAATTACACAGATGTCAGTCATATCATAATTATGTTGAAATTAATATTTATTATTTTAAAAAACTCCTTTATGGTAGGTATGTGAGATTAGCCACTTATTCAGTTTTGTTTTAATTTGATTATTATTCAATGTTTTGAATTCATTAGTAGGTATATTATTGAAGATTTTTATACTCATTGTCATGCAGCATTTTTATACTGCATTGTTATTGAAGTTTTTAGTAGTACCAGGATATTTTGATTTCTCGTGTTCCGTGGATAAATGTCCTATTAAAAATATGCATAATTTGCATTACAAATACACATGTTTCAAATATATACAGGGACGTCAATGTTACTAATTACAATTGTGCAAATAGAGGACGACATGATGTTCGTGGAGGGACACCGCATATTGGTCTTATGCATCTTTTTATGGCAATAAAAGCTCTATTTATATTAGTGCTATTGCCCCACATCAGTAAACTGTAGCGTAATTTAGAACCTACAATGCTTGATAGGTAGCAATCGCAGTTTTTGTTACAGATCTAACCTGCTTTAAGGCATAAATAAACTTGATGACTCTGTAAGGATAGGTCCAGATCTGGCGAACGCGCCACGAATGCGCAGGTCGCGCGCGAGCTGCACACGCGTGGCACGCGATCCGTTACTGCAACCGATTGGTGCGTCTCTTTAGCGCAACTCATGCAAGACTTGTACAGTGCGCGCGAGCTGCGCGCGTGCGGTTCTGGTTCACATTCAAGCCAGTTTAAAGGTCGCTTTCGCGCGGCTCGCGCGCAGCTCTTGCCAAAGCTCTTGCCTGCTGTACAAACATTATCTATAAGGTGTAAGTGAATTAGTGTCAGATATTTTTGGAGTAACTTAGACTATCACATGCATCACATATAAGATAAATTTAAAATTATAGAACAAACTTTAATTCACGCACCAAGTAATATGATATTATGATGAACAGTGTAAAATGATTATTTGAGTGCATTAATGTAATTCTGGAGAGGTTATGAATCGGCTAGCGTTGTGTGAGTAGTCTACTTGTGGTGTTTGGGTTCATATACAGGATGATGTAGATTCTTTATTTTAAAACTTTTTATTTTTTCGATTTTTTAAATTTGTTCTATAATTTTAAATGTATCTTATATGTGATCCATGTGATAGTCTAAGTTACTCTTAAAAATATCTGACACTAATTCACTTACACCTTATATATGCGTTTTCCAATTCACGTCTTGTTATATAGTTAAACCTAGGAACTTCGTTTGTTTTACTTCGTTAATTTTCGTGTCTATAGAATGAATATCAATAAATATAAATGTATTTAAGTATTGTAAATTTTTGTTTTTAGCAATTCCATGCAAGGTCTAATTAAAGATAAATAACACTTGAAAAAAAAAATCATCGACCTCAGGTGGGACTCGAACCCACGTCCCATCGCATACCGGGCGAGTGCTTTTCATGCAAGGTCTAATTGAAGATAAATAACAATTGAAAAAAAACAAAAATTTACAATGTTTAAGCATTTCTGATCTTAACCAATAGTCAAATATTTGTAAAAATATTTCTATAGGGTGTTGACGGTAGTATACTACTCAGCTATACATATAGCTACAACATTGATCAGAATACGCTGGCTTTGACAGCGAGAAAAAACACTTGAGGAATTTCATCTTGTCACGTGACGTCCTCGGTAGCTTAGTGGTCAAAGCACTCGCCCGGTATGCGATGGGACGTGGGTTCGAGTCCCACCTGAGGTCGATGATTTTTTTTTAAGTATTTAAGTATGTTTGTAAATGTATTTAAGTGTGTTTATAAATGTATTTAAATGTTTATTATCTGTATATAGTCGCAATAGCACAAGATTTGCTTAGTTTGGCTAGATAATTGAGTCTTTGTGGATACAATTTATTTTTATATACGGAATCATACCTTAAAACTTAAAAAAAAAACTATATCAGATAATTTATATTTTTATTTATTACATTTACTGTCCTTCGAATAAAACATTTTTTTTTAAACTTTTGCCTTTTGTTATTTTTGCATGTTTTAAATTTTTAACTCATAGTGCATCACGTAAACTTAAAATAAGTATTCAATAAATTATCATAAAATAAAATATTTATATTACATCGCATGTACTGGACTGCACTTAGTGCACTGTGAGCACTATTATGGCTATACTATAACCATACAACTAATGCACGCCGCTACAAAGTTGTATCGATTTTGCGCGGTAAATATGGCGTTGCTTCGTAAAATTGACAAAGAAGTGACAAAGTAGTAGTGATCATAATTTAAATACATGTCCACAGTTCCTGGCTCTAAGTGTAAACGACCGATTGTCTGCATTGCCGAATTATAAAGTGTGTTTTAATTGTTTCCGACGCGGTCACTATTCTTCTAATTGCAAAAAAAT
This sequence comes from Anania fuscalis, assembly GCA_950371115.1. NCBI lineage: Eukaryota > Metazoa > Arthropoda > Insecta > Lepidoptera > Crambidae > Anania > Anania fuscalis. Next base: position 16,052,491 of record OX493326.1, on the reverse strand, counting down.
GGGTTGCAAAATATGTAAACGAAAGCACCATACGTTGATTCACTGCACCGATTTCAAACAAAGGTCTTTAGTCGATAACACACCTGACCGCAGGAATGCGTACGAAGATTCCAAAGTCGAGACTCCGATACCTACTCCTACGAACGTTGCGCTTACGGCGAACATTAGCTCCGCGCATACAAACATGCAGCCCGAGCGACGTCCTTTTATCAACTGCCTTGGTTAAATGCTACGATGCGCATAATAAGGAATGTGTTGCACGTGCACTTCTCGATTCTGGAAGCTCGTCGTGTTTAATGACCGAGAAGCTGAGTAAGCAATTAAACTTGCTTTTCAAAAGGGTAGATAGATCGATTCACGGCATAAATAATTCGCTTTCACATATAGGTAAAATGTGCAGTGTTCATGTTAAATCATTGAGCGAGTCCTATTCATTCGATTTGCAGTGCTTTGTGTTACCTACTATAACAGATAACGTCCTTACTAGACAGATAGACTTACGTAATTTAAATATACCTATAGACATCCATTTAGCTGATCCTAACTTTCACACACCCGCCGAAATAGATTTAATAATAGGTGCGGACTTGTTTTGGAGTTTATTAGGTTCACAAAAAATTAGTTTAGGTACTAATAAACCAATCCTTTATGAAACCAGGCTCGGTTGGCTGGTTTCTGGCCCAATTAACAGCGGCTTTAATGTGACAAACAGCTCAGATCCTGTTATGTGTAATTTTACAAAGATTGATGTGGATCAAAATTAATTTCATTCGTGTGATGTTGATGACATCCAAAACCAATTAACGCGTTTTTGGCAACTCGAGGAAGTTTGCCATCAGTCATCTATTTATTCTGCTGAAGAACAGCAATGCGAAGATCATTTCATCAAAAATACGATTCGATTAGGGGACGGCCGTTTTAGTGTTAAGATACCTTTAAAGGAATCTTCAGAAGTTCTGGGTGACTCATTACAACGAGCTAAACGTTGTTTTCTGTCCATTGAGCGCAGAAATCATTCCCAGCCTTCTCTTAATATTATGTACAAGGATTTTATGTCCGAGTACACTGCGTTAGGCCACATGTCCGAATGTACTATAGATGAAAATAAGATTAATTATTTTATTCCTCACCACGGTGTACTACGAGAAAATAGCCTAACTACCAAACTGCGCGTAGTTTTTAATGCCAGTGCGCCAACTACGTCTGGTATTTCTTTTAATAATTTACAGATGGTTGGACCAACCGTACAAGACGATTTACTGTCTATTTTAATTAGGTTTAGAATGTACAAATATGTCCTCTCAGCTGATGTGGAGAAAATGTACAGGCAAGTGTTGGTACATCCCTCGGACAGACATTTGCAGCAGATTGTCTGGCGTGATGATCCATCAAGTCCACTTAAGGTGTATCAGCTAAACACCGTTACTTATGGTACAGCCAGTGCGCCATTTCTTGCAACAAGGTGCCTAAAGCAAATTGGTGTCGAATGTAGTGACAAGGAGGTCGCCGAGGTCATTATACATGACTTCTATGTAGATGACCTTTTGACAGGTGCAGACCAACTATGTACAGCTTTGTCGCTGCGAGATAAGGTCACCCAAGCTCTTGCTTCTGCTTGCATGCCCTTAAGAAAGTGGAAGTCTAATGAGCCCGCTTTGTTGTTTGATAGTCATACTCAGTCGTCCTTCAATTTAAATATTGAAGATACTGACCTTAATAAGACTTTGGGTTTGAACTGGCAAATGCAGTCGGATAATTTGTACTTTCCTATTAATATTCCAAATAATAGTGACAACACAAAGCGTGACATGCTTGCTGTGATTGCTCGAGTTTTCGACCCTTTAGGATTGTTGGCGCCGTGTGTTATAAAATTAAAAATATTGTTGCAAACATTATGGGTTAAGAAACTAGCTTGGGATGAGCAGTTACCAGCTGATGTTATTTCAGCGTGGGTGAATATATTAAAAACCTTACCGGCGCTCAGCAAGGTGCGAGTTCCACGTCGTGTTGTTTGCGATACGTATAAACGGATGGAAGTGCACATTTTTACCGATGCTTCGGAACGAGCCTACGGCGCTGCTGCATACATTCGTAGTATTGACAAAGACGGCTACGTTTTTGTACAATTGTTAATGGCTAAAAGTCGTGTTTCTCCCATCAAGCCACTAACCATTCCAAGGCTTGAACTTTGTGCTGCTCTAGTGGGAGCACGCCTTTATGAAAAAATAAAAACCTCACTTCGAATTCAAGCTTCCGATGTTTATTTTTGGACAGACTCCATGATAGTACTGGGCTGGTTAAAAATGCTGCCTGTTAAATTAAACACCTTTGTGCGCAATCGTGTCGCAGACATTATCGATAAAACTCACCCGTATACGTGGAGGCATGTACCTACGCGTGATAATCCCGCGGATTTACTTTCACGAGGAATAGATTCAAATGACATTCAGTCATCAAGCATCTGGTGGTCTGGTCCAACTTTTTTACTACAACACAATTCCTTATGGCCTTGTACTCCAGGAAACACAGATAGTTTACCGGAACTTAAGACGAATGTATCACTTCACACTAACGTCGAATGTGAAGACTCGGGTAAACTTATCGATTTCGATCGATTTTCAAACTTAATGCGGTTACAACGCACTGTATCATATGTGATCCGTTTTATCAATGCATGTAGAAGGAGATTAAATCGATCCATTCAAGTTAATAATGACGAGTTACAGAGGGCCTTTAATATAATCATCACTCAATCACAAAAGGAATCATTCTCCGAATATAAATTATTAAAACAAAATAAAATATTACCTTCTAAAAATCAAATCTTAAAATTAAACGTTTTTCTTGATGAAAACCAAATCATGCGAGTAAGTAGTAGACTTCAAAACTCAGATTATCCATATGACAAGAAAAACCCTATTTTACTACAGTCCACACATAAATTTACAAAACTTTTATTCCAATATGAGCACATAAAGTTATTGCACGCAGGACCGCAATTACTATTGGCTACAATCAGAGATACTTATTGGCCATTAGGAGGTCGTAATCTATCAAAATTTACATTTCGTCAATGCATTCGTTGTCAGCGTATGAAGGGGCAGACACTAGTTCCGCAAATGGGCAATCTGCCATCTAGTCGACTTTCACCGGCGGACTATCCCTTCCAAAATGTAGGCGTTGACTACGCAGGCCCTATCATGTCAGCTAGTCGTCAAGGTCGTGGATGTAGACTAGTTAAGGTTTACATTGTTATTTTTGTATGCTTTACGACAAAGGCTTTACATTTGGAGGTGGTAGGTGACTTGACCAGTCAAAATTATTTGAATGCTTTGCGTCGATTTATGTCTCGTAGGGGAAAACCTTTAAATATTTATTCCGACAACGGAACCTCATTTGTTGGAGCGTATAACGAGATTTCAAATTTTTTGAAGAGCAATTGTGGTACATTGTCTGAATGTGTTGCTAGCGAAGGGATTAATTTTCATTTCATCCCTGCGTATGCTGCGCATTTCGGTGGTCTTTGGGAGGGAGCAGTCAAGTCGACCAAGTTTCATTTAGCTAGAGTGTTGGGAAATTGTAATTTAACGTATGAAGAGCTTAACACTACACTGGTACAGATTGAGGCGGTTCTGAACTCTCGGCTACTCACTGCACTGTCAACGGACCCAGAAGATCTGATGCCGCTCACTCCTGCTCACTTTCTAATAGGAAGACCATTCACTTCTCTGCCAGTTCAAGATCTCCGTGAGCATTCTTGTCATCATCTTACCCGTCATCAGAGAATTGAGCAGATTCGGCAACATTTTTGGGAGAGGTGGAACAAGGAATATGTTTCTGAACTCCAACAGCGAGTTAAGTGGCATCGAAACAAGGAAGCTCTGAAACTCAACTCTCTCGTAGTTATAAAGGAGGACAACTTGCCACCGTTAAAATGGAAGTTAGGTCGTGTCGTGGCGCTGCATCCGGGTAAAGACGGAATATCAAGAGTAGCAGACATTAAGACCTCATCTGGAATTATACGCAGAGCATTCCCAAGAATTTGCGTTCTGATTGAAGATTTTTGTTGAAAGGCTAGCTTTCAACGGCCGGGGGCATGTTGAAGACCTATGCACCTTACCTTGGTTCACTCATTTTACTCATTATTATTAACATTACAACGCCTAGTAAAATGTTTATAGCTACACTTCACGGTTGCATTTTTAATGTCACTCATTACTTAAGTGTCTCTTAATACACATCTCCTTTACTAACCGATCACGAGTTATTTTTATTATTCCTAAAATCCTCAAAACTTGCAAGATTCCCAACAACTCCACTACTTGCCTGTCTCTCTACTGTAAAGTGCTGTGAACTTTTAACTAAATGACAAAGCGGAGGCAATATACTCGCTGATAATGGACTTACACAAGAGACAGAAAGGAATGTAACAGTTAGAACTGGTACCTCCTTTTCATAAAGGAAAATCTCAATTACTTACTAGGCCTTACTATTATGAAGAACTGAGAAACTTTCAAGTGCTGCAATTTTAGGGAATCTATTTATAAAAAAAATCAATAAAAGTCTAGGAATTTATATCTGTTTTTTTATTATTATTTTCAAATAACCTTCAAACATGTTACTTACTTTAAATATACCATAACTTCATAATGATGATTATAAAAAAATTAACATTTCACAAATGTAAGTATCATACCTATTAATAAAGAAATAGTATCAAATTGCAGAATTTCCTACCAGTACAAAATAAATATCTATGTGTTTGTGTGTAGTAAGGAATTTTCTTTTTAAAGGACAACTCTAACACTAATACTTAACTAAGGCACAGTAATTTCATATATCAAGCTTTTTTTAGCTTTATACGGGTGCTTAATTTAATTATTGTATCTCTGCTTAGAAGTTTATCAAGACTCCTTAAAAATTCACAATCCAATCCACGCTTGTCCACCACATATCCTAAATACACTTCCCATAATCTGGAGAACTTTCATGAACTCTGGTATTGAACTAGAGATACATGTTTACATCATGCATACATGCCACTATCCGCAGCGCTCACAATGGTATAAAATTAACTTTCTCCATTCTTGCTTTATACATTATCCTTTCATGTATGTGATATCACCAGCAGAGTTGAGGTGAACAGTTAGGAGATGACATGCTACATACAAAACTTTTTCTTGCTTGCTGTTGTATCTGTGAAACAAAAAGCATCAGATGATGAATACTTATTATTTAAAAAGTGTATTGAATAAATATCAGGAAATTTGAATATAAGTTCATACTTCATACCTTTCTAAATAAAGATGTATTTCATGTTTCTAGAAAGTGGAAAATCGGCATCAATGTCTCTGAATTTTTCTATCGCCAGAGAGGCATATGCAACATCATCTGTAATGCTATAGTCAGCGCCAAAGTTTCGGTTCCGCTCATAAGCCTCCAATCTAGAAGAAGTAACAGATATAGTCCAAATTTACTAGAATTATGCACAGGAAATAGAATGTAACCTTCAATATTTTCAATGCTTAGGTAAGCATTGAAGATATTGAAGGTATAAGGTATGAGAGGTCTCTATCAAATCACAACTTTTCCGTTAATTGTTCTGGTTCTTTTACGAAGTCCGCTTTGAAGCTCAGAAAAAGACATAAATGAATACATTTTAAACGCTGAAAAACTCTAAATGCTAAAAAATCGCAAATACACACTTGACACTAGCAGTCAACAGGGTACAAGCGCCGATCGCGCCATCTACAAAAAGCTTTGCGTGTTCCTCCCCATTGTACCTGCCATAAGAACTGTACACACTTCTGATTTAATTTGGAAACCTGACTAGTCGTTTGGATACCGATTTAATTAGTTGTGTTAAGTGTAACCCCCGTGCCCTTGAGTGCTGTTTTAGCAAACCAAAACCTGTCCCGGTCAGCTACACTGAAGAACTTTACCAGTATGGGTCTCGTTTTGTTTTTTGAGAGACGGCCTATTCGATGGCTTCTATTTATTGCGTCCTTAGTAATCTGGACCTGTAGCCGCTCCGATGAAAGCCTCACCACAACCGCTGACACATCCTCACCCTGGGTCTCTGGAACACCATGCACCAGTAATATTTTGCGACGTCCCTGCATCTCCAACCGATCACACTGTTGGTGTAAGAGATCAGCTTGCCGGCGCAGATTTGACAGCGAAGCAAGAATACATTTTTTGAAGCTGGTAAACTCTGCTGCTAGTGTGGCCTCAGTGTTTGTTGGCGTAGCCTGCTCTAAACTGCGCTGAAACTCTGCCATTCGTGTGGCAAAAGATGCCTGCATTTCAATCATGGCCAGCTGTAGTGATGACTCCATTTGTGCAGTTATAAAACAGTGAAGTGTTTACAGAGGATTTGCTGACAGGTATTTTAAGGTATTATTCCATATAATTTGTACAATATTAACTATAAATATAATTAAATTAATTCCGGAGCAAAAATTCGTGTTCTCTATTTCGTGCCTACCCCCAGAAAAAAAATAGATAGATAGATACTCGTTATTGCACACCAAACAAAGAAGTTACAGTTGATATTTACAGAAAGATGTACAAATTAAGCGGTCTCATCGCTATTATGTACCACTGATCAAATAAACTACTGTAAATGTATCATAGTCTCAAAACGTTGTAGGTCTGGTATGCCGTTGGCATTTCATATGTCAACCGGTACCATTCGCGTGAGGTGCTTGCGTGTTTGGTCAGGCAGAGCTACATTCAATATTTCGAGGATCGCCTTCGCGATCTGCTATGGCACGTTTTCGCCGATGCCCATCTTACAAGCTAATTTCAGGTAACAGCCCAAATTATTATAATTTGCATAGTTAGTAAGGAAGAAACAAACAGACAAAGAATGAGTCATCAGTCATGGTAAATAAAATGATCTAAACATAGATGTCAAAAACTGTTTCAAGAAGGTGACGGCCTTCAGGATAAGGATGAAATCAAATCATTCATAAAACAGTGGTGTGTATCTAGAGCTGCCTAATAACCACGTTGTCAAAAACGATTTAGTGGTGACTGTTTTCTAAAACATCCGGGAATCGAACCAGTCATTACAACCACTAGGCCATTACAGAGTTATTGAGAAAAGATAATCAAGATAAACGGAAGAGCGAATATATAACAAGCTGTTTAGTTATATAGCTTGTAGTTATTAACTGCTTTATTGGTGCTTAATCAAGTTTAATATTGAGGTATAAATAAATAAATAGTAAATAAATTGTTTCCACAATCACACCAATTATCTAACCCCAAAGTAAGCAAAGCTTGTGCTATGGCGACTAGACTTAGGTGCAAATGCTCGTGCTCACCACACCAACATTCGCCCCTCGCAGGATTCGAACCCGTATAATATAGGGTAAGAGTGACCGGCAATACCCATTGCCGGTCACTTAAGGACAAAAACAAATAACTCATAAAATAATCAACTTATCTTTATTAAACTTTTAGAAAAGGAACATAATCTTATCCTCTAACAAATGACTTGAATTGAGATCAATAGTAATTGTATTTTTGGTATAATCAACTTAAGAAAAAAAAAAAATGTGATTGACCGGCGTTAAACTCCATGGAGGACAATTCCGGTCATCACGGTTCTTATGCCGGTCAGCGAAACCTAAGTCCGGTCAAGCTTTTCTGATACATATATCACATATGTACTTTTCAGGTGTGTCACTACCCGTACATTTACCATGTGCCCACAACCCACAAATAACACATCTGTACCAGAGCTCATTGTTTCTCCCGTAGTCATCACATAGAACACACTTGTTTTCCAAATCATTATTTTCTTCAATATCTGTGTCATCATCTTTATATAAGTCAGTCATCTCTACATCAGACTCCGAACTGCTGCTAGTGCTATTTTTCTCCTGAAGAATTCTTTTTTTAACTGTGTGGCCTGTTTTTTTCTTTCCTTTCGGATTTACTTTTCTTTGCCTTTTCTTATCCTCACTTTGCTTTTTAGTGGCTTCATTAGTGACTTTGCTCTTTTTCTGTTTTCTTTCTACTTTTTTAAGATTCTTTCTTGCCTCAGATTTCTTATTCATTTCAGTTTTTTCCTGTTTTCTTTCCTCTTTTTTCAGATTCTTTCTTGCCTCAGATTTCTTTTTAGTTTCAGTTTTTTTCAGTTTTCTTTCTTCTTTTTTAATCAATGTTTCTTTAAATGGAGTTCCTGTTATGTGGGTGGAATGTTGTTTCCTGTTACTCTTTTTATTCTCTGTGCTTTTCTTGGGTATTGGCATTGGTATTGAAGATCTTTGACATTTGTCAAACATTTAGGAGAAGTGACAGACAGAAAATTAGACGTGCATGTAGTTGTTGGCAATGCAGTGCTGGAAGAATCAGTGCAGGCAGAAGAGCAAGCTAAAGTTGTCTTAACTGCAGTGATAGGTGAACCAACAAAAGAAGAGCTAGCTCTGGCAGAAGATATCACCGATGCTGAAGTGGATGGGTCAATGATGTTTAAACTAGCTGTACGAGTTGATATATCTGTCGAGTTTGAAAGGCCAGTGATGATGGATCTCGCTGTGTAAGTCGATATCTTTTCTCCCGAAGTAGACGGACCAATGGTGACGGAGCTAGTTTTCTGGGTCTTGACTCCAGAGATAGATGCTGTAGCAAAAGTCACTGATGAAAAAGTCTCGCTATTAATTTTCTCTAATGCAAGGTTGGTCAGACTTTCTACTATCGAAAATGAGTTGGATGGGCAATCATGAGTGGTCTCATTTAAGAGAGAGGGACTGTTGCAGACAGTTTCAGGACTGGAGATTTCATTTTGTTGGTCGGTCATAAGTTGAGATTCAGGAGTTTTGTTGTCTCGTTCCCGATGTTCTGAAGAATGTGGAAGTAAATCATCGCTGTTAAGAAACTTTGCAGCAAGAAAATCTTCTTCGGTAAATACATCTGGGTTGTACGGATATATTCCTGCTGCTTTAAACCCTGCTTCCGCTTTGGGGACAGTTGCGATTTTTTGGAATGCTTTTCTAAACTGACTATAGTAGATTGCAGTCAGCGTAACTAGCTGGCATCACCCGAAGAAAATACATTTATCACTTTTATTAAGGTGACCGGAATTACCCGTCAAACGGTATTTTAGAAAAGTATAGCGGGTAACTCCGGTCAGCGTGACCGGCATTAGGCGACAGAAGATATTTTTGTAAATCATACTTTTTTACAAAATGAATAAAACAATGGTGAGAAATAACTATAAATATTATAAAGTCGATCAGTAAGCACTCTAGAAATCAAAAAAGAATTGGTTTAATGTAATAAATTAAAAACTTACGCCTTATTTTCGACGGACGAAAAATTCTAACAAAATGGCGCGAAAACTGACGACGTGCACTCCAGCTCAGCGTGTAATCGGAACTGAGCGGCGGTCGGCGGGGCGCGGACGGGAACGATCACGCCACCTTGTTTTAATGTGTGTGTGCATTTAGCGCGCCATTTTGTATGTAATAGTAAAGTGACCGGTATTTAGGAGTGTTCACAACGGCTACATATCGCCAACGCGATATAACGATATGCTATTTTTAAATAACCTAATGTTTTATGCTATAATATATTAGGTCTAATATAATCGTAACTAATATTTATAACTCCATCGAGCGTTCGTTGCGTTAATCGCTGGCTCGTTTGTAGCAGTTTTCGTTAAGCTGTTGGTTATTATTATAACTAATAAATATTATAACTCAACTCTTATGACAAAAAGCGTCGCACAATAACTGTAATTGCTGACCGTGTAAATACAATAAAGTCAACAACTCATTACGACTACGAAACTACGAAACGAAGCATGTTGTATTTGAAAAATATTAGTAATATATTGATGTGGAATGTATGATAAGGACGCAGTCATAATATATTACCCACTATCCTGCTCTAAAACACGCTAACGAAAACTCCGGTTACTACAAAATTAGGTCTTATGCCTTTATCATAAGACACACGCAACGAAGCACGTAATATTTGAAAAATATTAGTAATATATTGATGTGGAATGTGTGATAAGGACGCAGTCATAATATATTACCCACTCTCCTGCTCTAACTAAAACACGCTAATGAGAACTAAAAGCTAAATCTCCGGTAACTACAAAATTAGGTCTTATGCCCTTATCATAAAACACAATTTGAATTCACGACAGTGACGACATCTTTTACGGATTCCTTAAAAATCGTTTAGTCGCATTTGAATGGTTTGAGAAGTTAATTCTGAAGAAAAATGTCTAAAAGCTAACATTTTGAGGACTTGATAGCTGTAATATTTGGGGGAGGAATGTTACATATTTGTACGTAGGTAGCATACGTTTGTACCTATACATATATGATAGCGTGGCTGCATCCACGCCCCTACACCTTTTATAATAAACGCCAGTGCGTTGACAGCAGTCCTGTGTTTTACTTGTGTCCCGTACTACCATACTTACCAATTATGATGTAAAATAGTATGAGAAATATTTTCGGACTTCCGATAATAGGACTTAAAAAGTTATGTGAAAAAAGGCGCACCCCGATAGGCCACTTAAGCCCGTTTTCCACTAAAGCGGAGAGGAGATGTATTTTCATATAATTAACCACCTTTAGTGGAAAACGGGTAGGCCCTCCGCTTAATACGGGAGGATGCGGACGCAGGCGGCTCTATTGACATCATTCCATCAGATCTAATAAACTGTAAGAGAGGAACCGAAAGCGAAAAGGTAGCTACGAAGCTACCTTCGCGCGCTCTCTGCCGACTGCTTTAATCAGAACCTGGAAAAGAAAAGATTATTATTAACTGTAGCTACTCGCACAGCACCGACACAAGCGCATTCGACAAGAAATAGAATGTAGCTCTGAAAAGAGCTGTTTGCGCTCTCTCCACCAAAACACGACGGTAGCTCTGAGAAGAGCTGTTCATCGTCACTCAGAAACAAGATAGGAGCTCTGAAAGAGCTGTTTTGGATGACGACACAGCAACCACGCCGCGACACAGGCACTCCTCCGTGCACGCGTCCACGCTGCGCTGCGCCCAATGAGGATTTAAATACTACGTAATAAGAGTCGGCATTCTAGCAGTAGCCACTGAACCGATTTATGGAAGAAATTTGTATCGCACTGGTAATTTGAACTTGTACCAACATTTAAAAACACAACTGTCACACTAATTGACAAGCTAGGGCTTGACGAAGCTGTATCGTTCTTATCTATCGATATCGATAAATCCGCGATTAATCGGTAGGTCCGGTGGGTACTTTTTACCATTAAAATATGTCAGTTGTATGTACTAAAATAAAAACAACAATTAAATTCAAAGTATTTATTACATTATGTAATACAAAACATACCAAAGCTATTTTATTTTTTTACATTATATGAGTTATTATTACTCTAATTAATGATGTATCTTCAGCGCATACACGTAAGCCGTGAAGTTCACTCGTAAAAAATCGCTGTCAGGGCAAAATCGCGGCTGGTTTGGGGGAGGGCCCTCCCTCCAGTGGACTGCAATAGGAGATTTCTTCCAACCCCATATTTGGTTGACCTTAAAAGGGAAAAATAGATAGTCCTCTTAAGTAAGCTTGTACACAACATCATCCTGCATTTTATCCTTGAGTAGAATTTATCCCTTATTTGGAAAGTTACAAACTCTTACCTCTTATTATTAGTGGAGATTTTCCAAACACTATACACATTTTGTTTTCGTATAGACCGCAGCTAACACAAATTCCAGTTTAATATTTACATCGTAGGTGCAACTATTGCTGTATGTGTATAATTATATTTGGTTGACCATGAAACTGAAAAATAGATGAGTCCGTTAAAGTTAGCTTGTATAAAACAACTTATTATCTAGCATTTTTATCCTTGAGTTTTCCCTTACTTAATTTAGGGACATCATCTGTGAAAATTTAAACTTTCTATCATATATCCAAAAGGGTTTGATCATGTAGTGGTGGCATGTTCAATTGCAAAGAAGGTACGGCATTCCTTTTTAATCGATTGCCTTTTTTATTAAAGGCGCTTCTTGAAAAGTGGTTTCCACAAAAAAAAAAAAAAAACATTTAACTTTTGTGTAGGTAAATAGGCAAAATCTTCATTTCCAGTTAATTTTACCCATAAACGGCATCTAAAATAAATATTAAATATTTTATATCGTCAAATTAAGTAAATGTATTGGTGTACTTACACGATAAATTTCATTTATCGATAATTTAATTTAATCACTATCGTTTCAATGATAAGACACGATTAATGCGGATTTATGAGAAGATATCAAATCTAGGAGTGCACTTTGTCGTTGCAAATTGCTATTAACACGGTCAAAACAATACACAAACTCGAGGGATAAGAAATATTTTAAAATATCGCATATTAACAAACCTGGTAGGGTCAAGTGGAAATCTGGCCATAAATATATTACAAACACTTTTATTAACGCGTCTGATCCCACAAACTTCACATTTTTGTAAAGACTTTCCCATTTTGTATTTATTGGCACGAAATTTAATAAAATCTTGAAATAAATCGCAAACAACTCAAACAATTATCCAAAATTGGCGCGAAGATGACAAACTTCTACAGATTAGTCAAAGAAACTTCACAATGCTACCAACATTAAACATAATTATTATAATACGTCTAAATTTAATAGTAATCATGGAACTTGTAAGCCTCAGGAATCAATACTCATTTTATTATGATAGGGTATTTTTATATCTCAATGATAGGATAAAGTAAGTTCATAAATACTACTAAAATTGCGATTGGATGGTATGTCGACGGCCTGGCTGCGCCGCCGCCGCCGATGAAATGGCCGAGGCAACCTGCACTGCACTACGCGGCGCGCGCGATCGCCCTGCCCCGCGCGCTTGATCCCCGCAGACACCCGCGACGAGCGAGAGGTCGCGTACGAGAAAGACGACAAACAACCGTCTGTTGGTGTTAATTGTAATTTTTAATTGGTCGGTAAATAATTCCTATTGTAAATAATTATGTATAAATATAGCTTAAGTTTATCTATTAAATTCATTCCACCTTCTGAAGGCGTTATTATTTATCCCGTAGCCACTACGTCCAAAGTGGTGAACCGGAACACGAACACCAACCTGAAACAAACCCAGAATGCAGTCAACGGAATCCGACACTCGAGCAAATGCAACCAACATGGAGGAAGCACGGAATCATCATCCAGTCAGCGCCAGCCTACAATACTTAATCAGCGAAGTACGCAAACTGTCACTTGAAGTCGCCGAACTTAAGTCATGACCGAACAATAATAACAACTATCGAAGAAACCGTTCCCAATCTCGCAATCGCAACAACAGCCGCACACGTAACGACGACGAATTTTCACCGATATGAAGATAAATAACACTTGAAAAAAATCATCGACCTCAGGTGGGACTCAAACCCACGTCCCATCGCATACCGGGCGAGTGCTTTGACCACTAAGCTACCGAGGACGTCATGTGACCAGATGAAATTCCTCAAGTGTTTTTTCTCGCTGTCAAAGCCAGCGTATTCTGATCAATGTTGTAGCTATATGTGCAGCTGAGTAGTATACTACCGTCAACACCCTATAGAAATATTTTTACAAATATTTGACTATTGGTTAAGATCAGAAATGCTTAAACATTGTAAATTTTTGTTTTTAGCAATTTCATGCCAGGTTTAATTGAAGATAAATAACACTTGAAAAAAAATCCTCGACCTCAGGTGGGACTCGAACCCACGTCCCATTGCATACCGGGCGAGTGCTTTGACCACTAAGCTACCGAGGACGTCACGTGACAAGATGAAATTCCTCAAGTGTTTTTTCTCGCTGTCAAAGCCAGCGTATTCTGATCAATGTTGTAGCTATATGTATAGCTGAGTAGTATACTACCGTCAACACCCTATTTGTGCCGGATGACACGTAGCTGGACTTGGTGTGAAGTAGAAGCCAGACGGGTCGGATGCCCCGTAGTAACTCTGTGTGAGGGGCGTGAAATAAAAACGCCTATGTCAGGTCACGGAGTAACAGCCAACCCAATATTCGAAAGTGGACTGTATTGTGTGCGGTGAGGTAGCTGTATTTTTCTTCTTGGTGTTCTTCCTGGTGTTCTTCCTAGTGTTCTTCCCAGTGTTCTTCCCAGGGCTCTTCCTATTTTCCTAAGGAGAGGTGATTCTTCTAAGCTGCTGCTCGAACGAATGAATTGCTCTGATTTCTGCCCGCCTTATATACAATTATTTTGGCGGGAAAATCCCTACCCACGCAGTCACTGTGTGAGTGAGAGGTCGGTGGGAGCGAGAGTGGAGATGGCATGCGCTTGCTTTTTCCGTTAAAAAGGCAATACCGAAGGAAGAGCCGCATGCCATCTCTTTTTAGAAAGGGAGGGAAATAGAGCGAGCTTAAATTTTGAGTTTAATTGGCAATACCGTAAAGAGAGCCGCGCCCTATTTCCTATTATTTTCTAGTCCTCGTTAACCTATACGAGGGTGTGTACCTACTTAGGGTGTGTGTCCTAAACCCCCGGCTGTTACTTTATTTATTCAAACTTTCCATCATTTTTACAATAAATTTCACAATAAAGATATAACAAAACATAAAGCGCTTACAAACTATTTTAAAAACAATTATACTTATAAATCAATTTAACAAATAAATACTATTTTACAATTTGGACGCCGTCCTGTACATTCTCCCGCCGTGAGTCGCAGCGCAGTCGGAGACTCACTCATTTCGTCGAGTGGGCGGCGTCTTTTTCTTCGATTTGCAGGTTGACCAGTTTCTTGGTGGGGCGCCGCAGGATGCCTCCTCGGGTCAGCACGTCCGCAGCTCGCACGACGCCGTCGGGTCCCGGGTACACGGCGGTAACTCGTCCAAGTGGCCAAGTGTTTCGTGGCAATGTGTTGTCCACGATCAGTACGATATCTCCAGTCTTCAGTTCTGGGCCGTGGCCGCGCGGCTCCCACCGGCCTTGAAGTTCGGGGAGGTATCCTTTTATCCAACGGCTCCAGAACATGTCTGCTATGCCCAGCAGGTCTCTATCTTCGAATTGTCCCATGGCCGGTTCATGTGCAGGCTCCAGCAGCAGGAAGTGATTCGGCGTCAATGTTTCGGGTTCATCAGGGTCGACCGCAACGTGGGTGAACGGTCGGCTGTTGACGGTGAATTCCACTTCTGCGAGGACCGTGGCCAGGACTTCGTCGCTGGTGGTGCGCCCGTTCATCACTATCGATAGCGCTGTCTTTACTGTTTTGACTAGTCTCTCCCAAGCACCGCCCATGAATGGCGCGCCCGGCGGTATGAAGCGCCAGGTGATGCGGCGTTTGCTGGGTCCAATTTCAGTCGCGCTGTCGATGGCTCGGCGCAGCTCCTTCTCGGCACCGTGTAGGTTGGTCCCGTTGTCCGAGCAGATCTCCTTAGGGCAGCCTCTTCTCGCGATGAATCGCCTCAGCGCCATTACCGCAGAGTCGGTGGTCAGCGTAGCGGCGAGTTCGAGATGAACCGCCCTGGTCGTGAGGCACGTGAAGAGGGCCACATAGCGTTTGTGCATGGCTCGTCCAACGGTGACTTGTAGCGGCCCAAAGTAATCGACCCCCGTGTAGGAGAAGGGTCGATGATGATGGGCAAGCCTGCAGGGAGGATGGTTCCCCGTAGGCGGTGCCGACGGTGCTGCTCTTCGTATGCGACAGTGAAGGCACTCCTTGATTATCTTCTTTGTAGTGGGCCGAAGTTGCAGGATGTGGAATCTTTGGCGACACTGGTTGATGGTGGCTTCCACTCCCTGGTGATGACCGGTGAGATGGACGTGCGCGATGTACAGGCGCGTGACTTGGTGACGTCCATCCAGCATCGGCGGTCTTCGTTCTACTTCGGGTATTCCTTCTGCAGCGTCGATTCGGGACTTCAGAGTGATCATGCCGTTGTTCAGTTCAATCGCCAACTTTCTCAGTCGGCTCTGGTGGTTGATGTTATGTCCTCTTCTCACGTTTTCTATGTCTTCTTCAAAGGCGTCTTTTTGGCTCGCCTTGATGATAATCTTCTCGGCTTCAGTGATAAGTTCGGCGGGGATCTTCAAATACATATCTTCTTTATGAACCTTTTCAACTAGTTTCTTCGTTCTTCTGTCGACGCGCTGAGTACCCCAGGATGGATCTTTCTTCTTGTTTGGCTTGGTTCTTGAGAAGAATGTTCTGTGCTTCTTTGTCTTCAGCAGGTTGACGAACTGTAGAACCCTGGCTGTCGTGCGGACCAGGCGTTCCCATCTTGAGAACTTGGTTACGTCCGGCACGACTTGTGATGCGGCCGAGGTCTTCTCCTTGAGATTCAGCGTTCGCTCCTCCCCTGTAGCTTCCGGAACAGTCTACTTTTCCTCCGGCCATGTCGTTCGATCTTCCTTCAGGATGTTGGGGCCGGTGAACCACCTCGTGGAAATCTTTAGGCACGTCGCGTGTTGCGTCCTCGGCTACGTTGAGTTTGGTGGGTACCCAACGCCATTCCTCTGTCTTGGTGTTTTCTTCGAGCTCTGCGATCCGGTGGGCGACGAAGGGCTTGAATGACCGGGCTCCGGTTCTCAGCCAGGTCAGGACCGTTTTGCTGTCAGTCCAGAATGTTCGGGACACTGGCTTCCGGTCGTGTTCCTTGATGACTGCCTGCGCCATCCTGCTGCCCATCAACGCTGCCTGTAGCTCCAGCCTCGGGATCGATGTGACCTTCAGGGGAGCCACTTTCGCTTTAGCCAAGACGAGCGGTGTGTGGATGTTCCCGTCTTCATCTTCAATGCGGCGTAAAATTCAAGGCTCTTGTCTGTCCACTTCCCAAGGTTCGCAATCCCACCACACCTAGCCATTTTCGACCCATATCTATCCTACCTTTTCTTTCAAAAATAATCGAGTCTTGTGTTCTAAAACAACTATCCTTTCACCTCTCTCAGAACAATCTGTTAAATCCTCTTCAATCTGGTTTTCGCCCCGCCCACAGTACTACCACTGCTCTTCTCAAGGTAACTGAAGATATCAGGGAAGCAATGGATTCCTCTAAAGTTACTCTGCTTGTTCTCATAGACTTCTCTAATGCTTTCAACACTGTGGACTACGATCTCCTCCTTGCTGTTCTTTCCCATCTTAACGTGTCTTCTTCAACCATAAATTGGTTCTCGTCATACCTGCGTGGTCGCCAGCAATCAATCAAAACTCGGGATTCCAACTCCGATTGGTCCAATTTGCCTTCCGGCGTACCGCAGGGTGGCATACTTTCTCCCATGTAATTCCCTATTTTTATAAACCTTATTACCCTTAACCTCCGCTGCTCTTATCATCTCTATGCCGACGATTTACAACTATATGTGCACTCGAATGTCGCTCAGATATCATCTGCTATTGGCTTGATGAATGATAGCTTGAACGAAATAGCCTCTTGGTCTCGTAATTTTGGCGTCTCTGTAAACCCTGCTAAGTGTCAAGCTATCATTGTGGGTAGTTCTGGACTGATGTCTAAAATTAGGGTTGATGATCTCGAACCAGTTGTGTACGAAGGGAACTCAATTCCGTACTGTTCCAGTGTGAAGAATTTAGGCCTCATGATCGACTCGACGCTTAGCTGGACTGTTCACGTTGCTGAAATTAGCCGGAAGGTAACCACTTGCCTGAGGAGTCTTTACCGTTTCAAATTCTTCCTTCCGTTTAAGACCAAACTTATGCTTGTTCAAGCTCTAGTGATCCCTATTATTGACTACGCTGACTCCTGTTGTTCAAACCTCTCTGAGGCTCTCACTGATAAGCTCGAACGTCTCCTAAACAGCTGCATTCGATTTGTATTCGGCCTCCGCAAGTATGATCATGTTTCTAGCTATAGGTCTCAGCTTAAATGGCTCCCTATCCGTCAGCGTAGGAATTCTCGAATTCTGAGCATTGTATACGGCGCCCTTAATAATCCCTCCTCACCGTCATATCTTAAGAATATGTTTTCGTATCTTTGTCAATTATGTATAACATATTATGTATAGGTATTTAGCTAGAATAAGTTTGTGGAATTATTGTTCTCTTAATTAACTTTTTTTTTCTCTATAATTTAATCTTACCGCACCCTTTGCAAGCTTTCTGCATGACCCAATGGTTGACTGGCAGAGAATGCTTTTAGCATTAAGTCCACCTTTTGTACACTTATTGTAAGTTTGTGCAATAAAGTTAAAAAAAAAAACTGCGCCAGTAGAGCGCAGCTGCGTAGGCGGCCTCGCTGGCGTCGACGAACACGTGGAGTTCGATGTTGTCGCTGTGACTGTAGTTCGGGTAGCACCGGGGTATGCAGACCTGGTTCAGCCTCTGGAGGTGTGTTGTCCATTGCTTCCATTCCAGGGTCAGGTCTTCTTCCAGTTGCTCGTCCCACGCCGTGCTTCTTCGCCATATCTCCTGGAGGATTTGCTTCGCCCCGATTGTGATAGGCGAGGCTAACCCCAGAGGATCGAATAGGGACATGACGATCTTCAGGGCTTCTCTCTTCGTCGGCCTCTTCTGTAGGATGTCCTCAGGTAGACGCGACAGGTCCAAGTTGAAGCCCAAGTGGGCGCTCGACGTTCTCCAGGTAAGACCCAGAACTCGTTCAGTTTTGCTATCTTCTGCTAGGTTCATGTTTTCTTGTTTCTTCCCCGGGTCCAGTTGCTGCAGCACCGCATCAGAGTTCGATGTCCACTTCCTTAGTTCAAAGTGTGCTCGCTGGTGGATGTCTCTAACTTCTTTTGCGATCTTGATTGCCTGTTCTTTTGTCTCGAAGCTTTGGATGTAGTCATCCATGTAGTGGTTGCGTTCGATGGCACTGGCAGCTTCGGGATGTGTCTCGGCGGCTTCTTTCACGTTGCGGTCCTTTACATAGATCGCTGTGGCAGGGGACGAGGTGGCTCCGAAGATCAGTGACGTCATTCTGTATTTGGTGGGTGGAGCGTCATGATCTGTTCTCCACAAGTAGCGGAGCGCGTCCCTGTCTTCCGGTCGGATTCTCACTTGCAGGAACGTTTCGGTGATGTCTGCTGATACTGCGACTCGGTGTTGCCTCAACCTTAGCAGCACGCCGGGAAGTGATTGGAGCAGTAGGCCTACCGCGCAAGTGGCGTCGGCTACGTCATCGACTTCACTTTGACAGTCGACGGCGATTTGGTACCGCGTAATTTCCCAAACCGACGCGTCGGCTTGATAATCGATGCCGACGCATAAAGAACGAATGATACGCTGTATTTGACAGATAAACGGTACCGCGCAAAAAATATCAAACCGACGGTCATTTCGACGCGTTGGTTTGAAGTGTCATTTCAATACGGCAGCTCCTGAGTCGTCGATTTGATAATTTTGAAGAATATTTCTCAGAATATTTACTAGTTACATCAACCAATACACATTTCAATATACCACACAATACTATTGAATCACAGCCTACTATCGATAGTGCTAAAATATCGATAGTATCGATTGGTATAACGATAGTCATAGCCGATACTATTAATAGTAATTACGATATTGAGCTTCAATACTATCGATGGTATTGCTATATACCGATATTATGTTGCCATCGATACTATCGACAGTATCGATACTATCGATAGGCCTATCGATGTTATAGATGATTTCCGACGTCAACTATCGATAGTCAAACTATTAATAGCAAAACTATCGATAGCCAAACAATCGATAGTTCGGCAACACTGATTATAACCTCTACTTACTTCTGTCAATTTTACGTTCCGTTACCGTCAACTGCGTTTAATGAAAACTAAATAAAAACACTTTTAATACCATGAAACTAAGTGACTTCTTTATTCAATCATATAAACTAAGAATAAATTGTCGTTGTGCAACAAAATGTAAAAATATTTGTTCAAATAACTTGTACTTTGTTTTATGTTCTTGTACTGTGTTCTGAATAAAACGGGCCGGAAGCCGACGCTGCTTTTTCATTCACTCTTTAAATCGACGCTCACCAAATCGACGCCAAAATAGTTGCGCGGTACGGATGATTTGACAGCGTCGGCATCGAAATCGTATTCAGCCGTCGGAATCGTGTTCAAGTCGACGCCACTTGCGCGGTAGGCCTACAGGTCTGGACCGCTGGTGGCTGCTGCGTCGTGCACCATCCTGACCTTGTCCGGCTTCATGGGGTTGATCATCGGGAAACAAGGCAGGTACCATGTTCTGTCTTCATTCTTATGTTCAGGTGCGACTTCAGCGTAGCCCTTTTCAATGAGCGCTTCCATTTGTTCGTGGACCTTGGCCTTCAATATAGGATTCTTCTCAATTTTCTTCTCGGTGGCACAAAGTCTTCTTAGCGCGTAGTGTCCGGCAGCTTGATGTCTGCCGACTTCCATAGAAGCCCGGTCTGGAAGCGGCCGTCTTCGAGGCATTTGGTCTCCGCATCCAGTATCTTCAATGCCTGGGCTTCAGGATCGTTCTGTGGTGTCTTCGGCGCGACTCCAAATGACTCCAGAGAGACGAAGTTCTTCAATTGTTCGTCGATTCTCTCTAGTTCCTCTGTTTCCGTAGTCACGTAATTCACGAAGTGGACTCTCTGTCTCAGAGTCCGCGCCTGCGCCCCGTGAAGGACCCACCCCAGCTTCGTTAGGGAAGCGACTGGCTGCTGTCTGTCGCCGACGCGGGTGGTATCCGCCAGGAGAAGTGGCCAGTTGTCTTGCCCGATGAGTATTCCAGGCTTAGCTTGCTCGTAGGTGAGGTTCTTCAGGTCCTCAAGGTGACGGCAGCCAGCCAGATCGCGCTTGTCGATGCTCTGCGGAGATAGTCGCAGCTGGTTGATGCTTCTTGTTTGGATGGTGTGGCGCTTCTTCTGGGCTCCCTGGATCGTTAGCTTGAGCCGCCTCAAAGACCCCGTTTCAATTTGCCGTTCACCGATTGCTTCAATGCGTTGTGGTTCTACTGGCCCTCGTAATCCAGCTTGCTGTGCCAAGTCCTCGTCGATAAGCGTGATGGTAGAGCCGTCGTCGAGAAGTGCGTATGTGTCGATTCTTCTCTTCGGCCCGATGACGGTCACAGGCAATATTTTCAAATACGCTTGAGGCTTCCTCGGCGTCCACGTAGAACTCACTACTTTACTTTTCTTTTCTTCTTTTTTCTGTTCACCACTCTTTGTGTGGTGTAGCAGCTGATGATGTGGATGGGGGCACCCGTCTATATTGCACTTCGTGTTGCGGCAGTGATGTACCTTTGTTCTATACCGCAGGCAACGAAAGCATAGTCTCTTCTCTTTGGCGAGATCCCATCTGTCATTGACGCTCAGCTTCTTGTATTTTTCACAGTTCCCGATGTCGTGCCCTGTCTTCTCACAACATAGGCAGCTGTATGTCTTCTGTTCGGGTTCCGTTGTGTTTGCATTGTAGGCCCGTTGCGGCCTTCTTGTTGACGCGGCGTTGTCCGGTTGTTCAGGCTGTGCATAGGGGCCGCATCCTTCGGCCTCCCGGTTCAGGAAGCGCGACAGCTTGACAAGGTTCGGTTCTTCTTTGTTCTGTTCGGCCGCGAAGTCGTACCACCGATATCGCATGGTGGAGGTCAGCTTCTCTATTGTGATCTTCGTGGTCTCGGGGTTGTAAAGGTAGTGCCTCATCTTAATGGCACCCAGCGCTGCGACGATGTTCGAGACCCGGCTGGCGAAAATGCACAAGTCTCGCGCCATGTCTTGAGGCTTCGGTAGTGTTCGTAGTCGCTCCAGTTCGAATATAGCGATGGCGTCCGGACGACCAAACCTTGCTTCTAAGGTTTTCACGACGTCTTCTGGGTTGCCGTTGTACAGCAGGAGACTCTCTACTGCTTCCCTCGGACGTCCTTTGAGGCTTCGGCGCAGGCGGGCGAGGTTCTCTAATGATGTCAACCCGTTCTTCGACTCTTCATAGGCAGCTTTGAAGATCAGCCATTCTTGATGGGACCCGGCGAATATCGGCAGTTCAGTGTTCATCTTCGGGTGACTCGCCCTCGCAGCCATAGTAATGGCGGCGGCGAGTTGCGCGATGTCACTTCTTGTTGTCTCGTTCCCTCCCGCCGGTGGAGCACCGGCGTATGCTGTCTCGTTCACTCCCGCAGGTGAGACGCCGATATGTGCTGTCTCGCTCACTCCCGCCGGTGAGATGCCGATGTATGCTGTCTCGCTCACTCCCACCTTGGGACACGTCGCGACCTGCGGGGCAGGTGCCTGCGTCGGTATCGGCGGTAGTGGTAGTGGCTCTGGGATGTGTGGTTGCTCGGTGATAGCCAGCATTTGTATGCGACTATCGTCGACCCAGGTGCCGGTGCGCTCGTTGTTGTTGTTGCCGGAGTCATCAATCACGGTGTCAAGGTCGTCTTCATCGGTGTCCGTTTCTGCCTCGATAGCCGCCACCTTGGCGGCGGCGAGCTGCAGCTGGATGCGCAGGAGCTCTTCCTTGGCCTTCAGTAACCGCTTGTTTTTTCTTGATGTTACTGGAGACGTTCTCTTCTGCGCATGTGCCACGGGCGGCTGCACCTGAGTGGGCGCAGCCGGCGGCGGCGCTTGTTGCTGTTCTCTTCTTTCTTCGTGGCGTTCAGGCTCAGTAGCCAGCGGACTGGACGCTTGACTCGTGGCCGAGGTGTCTGGCATAGTGGTACCAGTGTACTCGGTCCCCGATGATGTTTCCGTCTCTGACGTAGGCGCTCTCTCTTTTGTGTGAGAGCGAGTGACGGGCATCTTGACAATCTTCAATCTTCAGTCTTCAACACGTAGATCCGGCTCGAAGGACCAACAATGTGCCGGATGACACGTAGCTGGACTTGGTGTGAAGTAGAAGCCAGACGGGTCGGATGCCCCGTAGTAACTCGGTGTGAGGGGCGTGAAATAAAAACGCCTATATCAGGTCACGGAGTAACAGCCAACCCAATATTCGAAAGTGGACTGTATTGTGTGCGGTGAGGTAGCTGTATTTTTCTTCTTGGTGTTCTTCCTGGTGATCTTCCTAGTGTTCTTCCTAGTGTTCTTCCCAGTATTCTTTCCAGGGCTCTTCCTATTTTCCGAATTGCTCTGATTTCTGCCCGCCTTATATACAATTATTTTGGCGGGAAAATCCCCACCCACGCAGTCACTGTGTGAGTGAAAGGTCGCTGGGAGCGAGAGGGCAGATGGCATGCGCTTGCTTTTTGCGGTCAAAAGGCAATACCGAAGGGAGAGCCGCATGCCATCTCTTTTTAGAAAGAGAGGGAAATAGATCGAGCTTAAATTTTGAGTTTAATTGGCAATACCGTAAAGAGAGCCGCGCCCTATTTCCTATTATTTTCTAGTCCTCGTTAACCTATACGAGGGTGTGTGCCTACTTAGGGTGTGTGTCCTAAACCCCCGGCTGTTACTTTATTTATTCAAACTTTCCATCATTTTTACAATAAATTTCACATTAAAGATATAACAAAACATAAAGCGCTTACAAACTATTTTACAAACAATTATACTTATAAATCAATTTAACAAATAAATACTATTTTACAATTTGGACGCCGTCCTGTACACTATAGAAACATTTTTACAAATATTTGACTATTGGTTAAGATCAGAAATGCTTGAACATTGTAAATTTTTGTTTTTAGCAATTCCATGCAAGGTTTAATTGAAGATAAATAACACTTGAAAAAATCATCGACCTCAGGTGGGACTCGAACCCACGTCCCATCGCATACCGGGCGAGTGCTTTGACCACTAAGCTACCGAGGACGTCACGTGACAAGATGAAATTCCTCAAGTGTTTTTTCTCGCTGTCAAAGCCAGCGTATTCTGATCAATGTTGTAGCTATATGTATAGCTGAGTAGTATACTACCGTCAACACCCTATAGAAATATTTTTACAAATATTTGACTATTGGTTAAGATCAGAAATGCTTAAACATTGTAAATTTTTGTTTTTAGCAATTCCATGCAAGGTTTAATTTAAGATAAATAACACTTGAATAAAATCATCGACCTCAGGTGGGACTCGAACCCACGTGCCATCGCATACCGGGCGAGTGCTTTAACCACTAAGCTACCGAGGACGTCACGTGACACGATGAAATTCCTCAAGTGTTTTCCTCGCTGTCAAAGCCAGCGTATTCTGATCAATGTTGTAGCTATATGTATAGCTGAGTAGTATTCTACCGTCAACACCCTATAGAAATATTTTTACAAATATTTGACTATTGGTTAAGATCAGAAATGCTTGAACATTGTAAATTTTTGTTTTTAGTAATTCCATGCAAGGTTTAATTGAAGATAAATAACACTTGAAAAAATCATCGACCTCAGGTGGGACTCGAACCCACGTCCCATCGCATACCGGGCGAGTGCTTTGACCACTAAGCTACCGAGGACGTCACGTGACAAGATGAAATTCCTCAAGTGTTTTTTCTCGCTGTCAAAGCCAGCGTATTCTGATCAATGTTGTAGCTATATGTATAGCTGAGTAGTATACTACCGTCAACACCCTATAGAAATATTTTTCAAATATTTGACTATTGGTTAAGATCAGAAATGCTTAAACATTGTAAATTTTTGTTTTTAGCAATTCCATGCAAGGTTTAAATGAAGATAAATAACACTTGAATAAAATCATCGACCTCAGGTGGGACTCGAACCCACGTGCCATCGCATACCGGGCGAGAGTTTCTTTGCGAGATCAAATCAGAAATGAGGAGATCCGTGAACGAACCAAAGTCGCTGACATAGCCCAACGGATTAGCCGGCTGAAGTGGCAGTGGGCGGGGCACATAGCACGTAGAACTGACGGCCGATGGGGCAGAAAGGTTCTGGAATGGAGGCCGCGTATCGGTAAGCGCAGCGTAGGACGCCCACCCACAAGATGGGCAGACGACCTGGTAAAGGTTGCAGGACGACGCTGGATGCAGGCCGCTTCCAATCGGCCGATCTGGAAGTCACTGGGGGAGGCCTATGTTCAGCAGTGGACGTCCTGTGGCTGAGATGATGAAATAACACTTGAAAAAAATCATCGGCCTCAGGTGGGACTCGAACCCACGTCCCATCGCAAACGCACGACCAAAGCGGTCCGAGCGGTGGCAGAGCTAAGTTATACATATTTTGGGACGTGTAAGTGCCTGGAAAAGGGCCTATTATTATACTGAATAAATGACTTTGACTTGACTGCTGAACAAAGGCCTCAAGGATCAATGGGAATGGGAGATTGATCTCCAGAGAGATCGATTAAATTCGACGTGATAAAAAAATAAAATAAAAATAATTTTGACCTTACTGTAACAACCCTAAATTTGAATATTGACCTTTACTTTTAAAATAAAGTTTCTCAAAATTACCGCGTACTTAGAATTGAGCAAAATTATGGGTGATAGAGCTTATTTTATGAAATTTATCTGACCTAAACAGATATCAATTAATCATCGTAGAATTAGTGAAAAATAATAGTTTGTTAAATTCTAAAATAAATAATACTGTCGTAAACTTGTGATATTACTGATAAAAACAGCATGTCACTTTTTCAGGTAAAAAAAAACCACTGTGCACACGTCCCGTCCCGTCCCCCCCTAAAGCGGTGGTAGGGGAAAAAAATTGGGACATGGTAAAAGTCTGGCTGGCGTCGCTGGCTTTGACAGCGAGAAAAAACACTTGAGGAATTTCATCTTGTCACGTGACGTCCTCGGTAGCTTAGTGGTCAAAGCACTCGCCCGGTATGCGATGGGACGTGGGTTCGAGTCCCACCTGAGGTCGATGATTTTTTTCAAGTGTTATTTATCTTCAATTAAACCTTGCATGGAATTGCTAAAAATAAAAATTTACAATGTTTAAGCATTTCTGATCTTAACCAATAGTCAAATATTTGTGAAAATATTTCTATAGGGTGTTGACGGTAGTATACTATACTACTCAGCTATACATATAGCTACAACATTGATCAGAATACGCTGGCTTTGACAGCGAGAAAAAACACTTGAGGAATTTCATTTTGTCACGTGACGTCCTCGGTAGCTTAGTGGTCAAAGCACTCGCCCGGTATGCGATGGGACGTGGGTTCGAGTCCCACCTGAGGTCGATGATTTTTTTCAAGTGTTATTTATCTTCAATTAAACCTTGCACGGAATTGCTAAAAACAAAAATTTACAATGTTTAAGCATTTCTGATCTTAACCAATAGTCAAATATTTGTAAAAATATTTCTATAGGGCGTTGACGGTAGTATACTACTCAGCTATACATATAGCTACAACATTGATCAGAATACGCTGGCTTTGACAGCGAGAAAAAACACTTGAGGAATTTCATCTTGTCACGTGACGTTCTCGGTAGTTTAGTGGTCAAAGCACTCGACCGGTATGCGATGGGACGTGGGTTCGAGTCCCACCTGAGGTCGATGATTTTTTTCAAATGTTATTTATCTTCAATTAAACCTTGCATGGAATTGCTAAAAACAAAAATTTACAATTTCACCGATATGTTATTATCACCGCCGGTTCGGAGACAAAGCAAAGAAATGCATCACACCTTGCTCATTTAAGAAATCAGAAAACTAGACGGAGCGTTGGCAGCGGCGGAAACCGACGTTCAAGAATACTCATACCGCCTATTCGTCACCGACAAAAAGACTGGTCTATCTTTTTTGGTAGATACTGGGGCCAACATATCCGTATTACCACGAAGAAAAGGCCAAGTCACAACACCACTGCCATTTAAACTCTACGCCGCCAACAACACCGTTATTCCAACATACGGAGAGAAAACGCTAGAACTCGATTTCCAACTTCGCCGACCCTACAAGTGGAAGTTTATCGTCGCCGACGTATCTAAACCTATACTCGGTGCCGATTTTCTCAAACACCACCAACCTGTCGTCGATTTGAAAAACCGAAAACTCATCGTTACCAATCTCAAAGTCAACGCACCAGTACGAGCTACGCACATACCTACAGTTCGTAGTATCGACATACAACAGTCGTACCAGTTCAAGAAATAGCATAGAGCACCGTGAACATCTCAGAACTGTGTTATCAAGATTGGAACAACATGGCATCACAATCAACCCTGCAAAATGCAACCTTGGACAACCCGAAGTCAATTTCCTCGGTTACGTCGTGTCAAAAGACGGAATCAGACCCCCACTTGACAAGATAGAAGCCATCAATAATTATCCAAAACCGAAGACAATTGAAGAATTACGCTGTTTCCTCCGGATGATAAACTTTTATCACGACCACATACCTAACGCCGCAACAATTCAAGCACCGTTGAACGCCTACCTACATAACGCGAAGAAGCGAGACAAAACACTAATAGAATGGACCGATGAAGCAACGCAAGCATTCGATGCGTGTAAGACTAGCAAAACAAACGCTACCTTACTCGCTCACCCTTCATATGACGCACCTTACGCGTTATCATGCGACGCATCTGATAAGGCAGCCGGAGCAGTACTACAACAATATGTGCAAGGAAAATGGCGACCACTGGGCTATTTCTCCAAGAAGTTCTCAGATGCACAGATTGAATACTCAACCTACGATCGTGAACTACTCGCAATGTATATGGCAGTGAAACATTTCCGCAAGATGTCCGAAGGAAGACCGCTGATCATATACACCGATCACAAACCACTCACATTCGCCATGAGTAAATGTCAGGCACCTACCGAGACGCCGAGAAGAACACGTCAACTTTTGTTTATCAGCGAGTTTACCACCGACATACGTCACGTAAGCGGTAAACAAAACATCGTAGCCGACGCACTCAGCCGCATCGAGACCATAACCACGCCCACTTCAATCGACTACGATGAGATAGCCCGGGCACAATAACAAGATTCCGAAATACAACAACTACCACATAACTTTGAAGAAAATTACTGTTCCCAACACCGACATAAAACTTTACTGCGAAACATCTACAAGCCATATTCGACCCTACATACCAGAAAAACATCGCTACGAAGTGTTCAAAAGTGTACACGACATCAGTCATCCCAGTACCCGTTCAAGTCGAAAACTAACGTCACAGAAGTACTTTTGGCCATCAATGAACAGCGATATCGGAAAATAGACGAAAAGCTGCATAGATTGCCAGAAAAGCAAGATACAACGACACACATTCTCCGCTATCTCAAAGTTCTCGCCAACTGATCGTTTTCAACACGTACACATCGACATTGTTGGACCTTTACGTACAACGAGTCAAGGTCATCGCTACCTAATCACTATGATCGACCGACTAACAAAGTGGCCCGAAGCAATACCTACAGATGACATTACCGCCGAAACCGTAGCCGATGTTGTCTATAAACACTGGATAACACGATTCGGTTGCCCAGAAACGCTCACAAGTGATCAAGGTCGTCAGTTCGAGAGTCAGCTGTTCCAAAACCTAATGAAGATAATGGGAATAAAGAAAATTCGAACTACGTCCTACCACCCTTAAAGCAACGGAATAATCGAGCGATGGCACCGATCACTGAAAACTGCACTACGCACGAAGTTAGCCATTTCGAAATCGTGGCTCACAGAACTACCTACTGTGTTGTTTGGACTACGTGCCGCCCTGCACACTAACAGTGGGGTAAGCGCCGCTGAACTCGTCTACGGCTACACTCTACGCCTCCCCGGTGGTTTTTTCTCTGCAACTACGTTACCTGCGACGACGTCTGCATTAAATAGCGACAACGTCGAGAGACTACGAGCAAACATAGAAGAAAACAAGCCGCAGAGTATCACAACTCATAATAACAAGGAACACATATTCGTGCACAACGACCTACGTACCTGCAGTCACGTGTTTATAAGAATAGACGCGGTCAAGAAACCACTCCAACTACCATATGAAGGCCCATACCGCGTGATCAAGCGATTAGATAAAGTCTACACCATCCAATTACCAGATCGCGAAACCAACATATCAATAGACAGATTGAAGCCAGCTTACCTGTTACCTTACCATCTCAACATAATCAAGTTACCTCAAACCAAGTTACCGTACCTTTATCTTCATCACAACCAATACCATCAGCAATGAAGCAAACACGTTATGGGCGTATTATCAAGAAGCCTGTACGTTTCACTTGAAGGGGAGTACTGTAGCTACTCGCATAGCACCAA
The DNA here is from genome assembly GCA_950371115.1 of Anania fuscalis. Taxonomy (NCBI): domain Eukaryota; kingdom Metazoa; phylum Arthropoda; class Insecta; order Lepidoptera; family Crambidae; genus Anania; species Anania fuscalis. The sequence goes on along the minus strand of OX493326.1, from coordinate 16,023,435 downwards.
CACAAGCGCATTCGACAAGAAATAGAATGTAGCTCTGAAAAGAGCTGTTTGCGCTCTCTCCACCAAAACACGACGGTAGCTCTGAGAAGAGCTGTTCATCGTCACTCGGAAACAAGATGGAAGCTCTGAAAAGGTGTACGTTCGCGCAGCAAAAAGTATCGCCTTTTCAAGGATTGGATGATGCAGATAATTAGTGCTCTATATCGTGTAAATGTGCCCGAAATTTTATATTTGTGCGTCCAACAGCTTCAGATTAATTTAAGAAAAACGGATCTGCTGCACAAACGTTCGCCCAGCAAATTTTTTTTAATTGATGGTCCTAGCTGTATATTAAATATGCAAAAGGATAGCTTAATATACGATCATAAATGTGCCGTGAGTAATTTAGTTTTTTGCTGGGCGAACATTTTGGTGATTGCTGTATATCGGAAACGGTTGAAGGCACATTCATGATTTTTTGTATACAGATTCGGTACATTTGTGCCTATTTGTGCCGGAATTTTCATTAACATGACTAGCATGGTTCAGATGCAATTCTTTATTTCCTAAAAAACGGAAAAATGCTCTGGCTCCCGAACGAATAAGACCAAGGACTTCGCGTTAGTGCCGACTGGTACCCATTGTATATTCACATGATCCTGTAAAGTTTCGCTGGTCTACTACATATCATTTCCGATTTCTTAACGATTTTGTCTTTTTTTTGAGGTTATCTTGAGTGAAATTACTTAGAATACGAGAACACTAGTTTCCTGTGAGCTGGCTTATTACATGCTTCTACAATAATATGAGCGCTGTTTTAAGAATACGTATGCAAAAAATCATGTATGTATACCCATTACTTTAGACAATAACGATAAAAAACCATTCGAAATATTTTTGGTATCCGACCAAATTGTAGCGAACATTAAAAAGCGGCCGCACGATAAATCAAACTATCCTTCCTCACTTGATGGCGTTGTAACGAAATTTAAATAGTACAGTTGCGTACAGAATTGTTAAGTTGTAAAATAGTTTATAGGTATTTGGGACATGAAATAAAATGTGAATTGTTTTTTTTTGTACCTAATAATACACTATAATTTGTAATTTATTATTTAAAATAGCGACGGTTTACCTGAAAATAAAACGTTTATTAAACATACTTACCTTATTCAAAGCCTTTTACATGAGAGTAGCATCCGCGTTTCCGGTTCGAGTACTAGACATGACTCATGGTCTGCCCACGTGACCCACGTTTTCGCAGCCCGCCACCGCAGCTATGCAACACTAGCGCCACCACAGGCAGCTCGAAGGATTGTTCGATATTCGTGTCATTGCGTTTTAATGTCACCAGGCAGGTTTAAAAAGCAGGCTTTGAATAAGGTAAGTATGTTTAATAAACGTTTTATTTTCAGGTAAAACGTCGCTATTAAACAGTACTGTACCGTTATTCAAAGCCTTTTTTTACATGAGAGACGTGTTTATTATCGCTTGGTGGCGTTGTGTACTGTGTAGTCGCCAATGTGATCAATAATGATAAAATATGATGATGTTATCTAAGTAATTAGGTTTTACAATTGCATTAGGAATGCAAGCCTACCTACCTACCGTTGTACAATCTGTCTGATCTGACGATGATTTTTGCCGCGTTCTGTGAAACATTTTTTTTTTGTAAAACTTGGTGCTATGAACCAGGAATCAAATGTTGTAGTTTGCAAATGAGCTGCGTCGTTATTTACTTTAGCTGGACTGACACGCTTTTAGCATTAAGGCAGCACTTGTATGTAGATGTTTTGATATACGTACGTGAAGTACATTTTAATTTGTAATCGCATTCGATTACTTAGTCATGCCAATTTCAGCCATTTCTATACACTTTGTGTTTAAAATAGCGAAAACGGGTTATTAAACTAGTCGTAACGCTAAATTATAACTATTATACTAGCTTACTGAATGATGAACAACACAGATTAATTTTTACTTCAAATTCTTATCTTTGGCAACTGAGCCATATGGCAAAACACCTTCACAATAGAAAATTTCATGAGTAGAACACACGATTGAAATGTAATGAGTGTATCGGTATGACAGGTGTTCATGTGTGCAACTGGCATGGAACTGGTACCAGTTTACACTCGTATTGTGCTATGTGGGATAGTTGAACATCCTATGCGAAACTTAAGGCATTAACCTACGCGCTGCTGATGTTTTGCAATAGAAAAAACATTTAGTACTTAAATAGTGCACTTAATTTTTGCTAAGCCTCCGAGCTACCTGCCATCGTAGCAAAAAGCTACAGCATTAATTTGAATCAAGCTTACTTGGCTTTATGCTCTGTCTTAAACTTATATCACTGCATTCTAGACAGTGCCTAATCACAGCGCAATATCATTTACTATCTCAAACCATATCGGTTTAAAGGCGAGCTAGGCAGTCTTCATTATAACTTAGCAGCAAATAGTTGCAAAGTTAATTCATAAACTGTTTATTTTTAACCAAGTATAGACTAAAAATATTTTTGATAATCCGAGGGTGTAATCGACGATCTCCGTAGCCGATAGGCGAGCACGCCAGACTTGGCATCGCCACCTCTGTGGTCTCGAGTTCATAGCTAAGCCTGCTATCCGGGCTATTATATAAGCTTCTGCGTAAGATCATACGGGCTAAGTAGATGTGCTTGACCTGTGAAACATGTATAGTTTAATTGGTCCGCTGTTTTATTAGTCTGAATGACAACTAATAGGCTTATAGTAACTAACACATCGGTAATGTTTGACTGCACTTATGCAAAAATTAACACATTTCACACTAGCAACTGGATGTATTGTACAATAAGTCCAAAAAATTAGTTTCTAGGAAGCTAAGGTAACACAGTTATACAAATGTATACTATATTTTCAGTGGTTTGCATTTCTAATGCAATTGTAAAACCTAATTACTTAGATAACATCATCATATTTTATCATTATTGATCACATTGGCGACTACACAGTACACAGCGCCACCAGTCGATAATAAACACGTCTCTCATGTAAAAGGCTTTGAATAACGGTACAGTACTGTTTAATAGCGACGTTTTACCTGAAAATAAAACGTTTACGATTGTCTGTGGAGATTCTATCCACAATCAAGCTAGACTAGATCTGTTTGTTAAGTCGACTGATCTCAACTGACGTCAATCAACATCATTACAACACGGATGTTTAGCGTGGGCGAAAGATGCGCAGAAGACCATTACAATTATGAGATTGGCTAACGCACACGCATCTTTATGATGATCGTTTCGTAAAATCGCAGAGCGATTCCCACTCTTTGCCCCAGCGCTTAGCATGTAGGTATTATAGGTTTTATCTAAGTAACGGGATTACGGGACACGCTGCATGGTCTTAATCTGCAGCAAACGATGAATATTTGATTGCATTAGTGTGCAAGTATTTACAATTTTACATTATGTATGGTACCTATGTGGTGTGGGTATCCGCACATTGTTATGCTACAGTTCATACCCGAATAAATCAGTGTGGTGTCTTCAGCAAGTAGAGGTAGTACTCGCATTTTGCCGCATCGATGCAAAGCTTTTCACATTAGATGTTACGCCTGGCTGATAAAGCTCAAAAGAGTAGTATCCATGATTATCTTTAATCTTGTTTGATAAAAATTTCCGCAACTCGGGGTTTCATACTACGGTATGGTCAACTTCGAATAAATAGCGATTTATTTATGAAATTAAGAACAACGGTGTCATAAGAGTATGACTACTTTTAAAGGCGGGGTAGACTTCCATATGTTTATTGACCGGCCTAGATGTTTTGACATCTACCTTAAAGATATAAGAGGTAATACCTCTGAGGTATTACACCCTTTGTAAATAGGCAGGGTTTTGAGTTTACCAGAAGGAAGTCGTACTGCCGTTAAAAGATGCATGTGCTACGATCTCTCAGCTTTGAACAGTCCAATTTGTTAATGATGCTAATGTTTAGAGGGCAGCAGGTCATTGCGAAAACTTGTCACGCATTAATTGCCTATTGGTCGAGGGTAAACAAAAATATGATTTTTGGTATCTAGGTTGTTTGTAAAAAGTACGGCATTATTAGAACACGACCGTGATCATAGGTGTAAAATCTAAGTCTATTGGTTTTGTACTTTAAAATCAGATCTGTCGAGTCTTTTCATACAGAAAAAAGCTGGGAGTGCGCTCCGCTGCTTTTAGCATTTTTTTTTTTTTTTTAATTTGAGATGGGCTTGCTCTTGACCCCAATCTTGCTCTAGAGCATAGATGGGATCTAAGATGGAGCGAGCTTGCCCAGAAGTACCTATGATAAATGGCAACGTTAAGCCAGAACTTAAGTTGATCTCCTAGCCCGATGGGATCAAGGAGATTAAATAAATTACAAAAGTTTACAGGGATGTGCTCTAGTATTGAAAGTAGTAAAAGTAACGTAAGTCTACTTTACGACGTCATGACATTAAGTCAGATTATAATAATTTAATATCCTATTCCAGTGGGATAAGGAGGATTATACTCTTTTATTTTTAACGTTTAGAGGATATGGGACGGTGCCCTAGTGCCCCATTCCAACGGAAAAATAAAGTTGGGTGGTAGTACGGCATGACTGTAGCAGCTACAGTGTAGACAGACCGTCATTGGATCTCCAATGCTGGCTGGATAAGGGAGATTTTAGATTCTTATTCTCCATCGGCGGAGGTATAGTCATCGCCGAGCATTATACTTTCAACGTTTTAAAACGTAGGGTGGTGCCCTAGTTTCCTCATTTCAACGAAGGAGTAAAATAGGCATTTGATCTTCTATCCCGGCGGGATAAGGAAGATAATTTTTTTTTTTTGCTTCTTTACCTTGATCGTCGGAAGTTTCGAGACTTAAATAAATAAATAAATAAAAAAATTTTCGTGTCGGACGGGATAAACCTATTTTCTAATCGAAAGACGTATTTAAAATATTTTTTCATAGAGAGTTTGGTGTCTTATCTACATGGTACAAAGCTAATTTTACACATAAGTTTGTTTTAACTATGTTTAAAAAAAACATTAACCCAAAAATCCTGATCGCTCTGGGTTGACCCAACTCCCGATTAAATGAAAAAATATTTTTTAACTTTGTAATGAGAAGGATCAATATTAAACAACTTACTTAAATGGCATAACAAATAGTTAATGTTCAAAGCAATAAAATATTTTTAACTATATTAACAATGCTTCGGCCACAATTTGAATTTAAAATCGTGACCGGGCCTTTTTCATCATCGCTCTGCGCCGAGACAAAACGTCGCGCACAACCTTAGTTAGGCGTTATAGACCCTAAATTTCCCTCCCGCGGGGGAACGCCAGTAGTGGTCTAACCCCCGAGGAGGACACCTGTGTTTTACCTTCCTGCGTTCCAACATAACGAAGGTAAGTTTATGATTGCTCTGGTTTTGGTTCTCGAATTTTATGATTGCTATTGCACGTTATTTAAATTCAATAGTAAGTTTGTGAATGTGTTTGTTGTGTGAATTAAGTGATCGCAATGGTGTTTTTCATGTGATGTAATCACAACTTTCTGTTGCTTTTAAATTCGGCTATATTTATGATTTTGTGACTTTATATGATCGCTATGGCTCTGATTGTTCTGTCCAAAAAGACCAGAGCGGTGATATTTGCATTAATATTACATTATTAAATCTGTTCTAAGTAGTATTACCTGACTGTAACAATGACAAACGATGCGTATGTATACCTTATATATACCTTTCATCATATCAGCCTGTTGCAGTCCACTGCTGGACAAAGGCCTCCCCCAAGGAGAGCGACAGCGCACGATCTCCCGCCCTTTGCATTCAGTCGCTGCCAGCTGCCTTCTTCAGGACATCGGTCCATCTAGCCGGGAGGCGTCCTACACTACGTTTGCCTAAGCGTGAACTCCATTCGAGAATCTTCCTGCTCCACCTCTCGTCGGTTCTGCGACAGACATGGCCAGCCCACTGCCACTTCAGCTTGCTACATTTTTGGACAATATTAGTCACCTTAGTCTTATGTCGTATGACCTCGTTTCGGATCTTAACCCTTAGTGAGATCCCCAACAGAGACCTTTACATAGCACACTGAGCGAACTGTAGTCGGTTGGCCAACTTGACTGTCATGTTCCACGTTTCGGCTCCGTAGGTTAAAACTGGTAGGACACATTGGTTAAACACCCGGCTTTTCAGGCACTGCGGCAGTGTCGACGTGAAGATATGACGCAATTTTCCAAATGCTGCCCAGTCAAGCTGCACTCTTCTGGCGATTTCCCGCTCGAAGTTGTCTCTACCGAGCTGTAGTACTTGTCCAAGGTAGACGTACTCTTGGACAACCTCAAGCGTAGTGCCCTCGACGGAAATGGTTCCGGGATGACATGTTTGTTGAACATTACCTTTGTCTTGTCCAAATTCACCCCAAGCCCCACACGTCTAGAGGCAACGTTAAGACTGTGCAGCATTTTTTGCAAATCCTGCAGCGATTCTGCCATAATAACTATGTCATCGGCAAAGCGAAGATACGTAAGATATTCGCCATTTACATTTATGCCCAGACCGTTCCAATCCAGCGTCTTGAACACATCCTCCAGTGCGTTGGTGAAAAGTTTCGGAGATATAACATCTCCCTGTCTAACACGTCGGAGCAGCTGGATGGGTTTTGTTCGGTGGTTTTGTACTTAGACGGACATTTATTTATTTATTTAAAACTTTATTGCACAGATTTAAGAAAAATCATACAATAGGTGGACTTAATACCATGAGGCATTCTCTTCCAGTCGACCATTAGGCTAAACAGAGATGTTTTGTGGGCGGTGCGATAAAGACACACAATTAAACTTTTTTATAACTAATAAAATCATAAACTACATAAAAATGCATAAACTAAATACGATCATTTATGTATACACATAAACTAAATACTATCATACATAGACTACATAGACCTGATGATACATACATAAATAAATATGAATATGACGACGATAAGTAAGAGATTAAAAGAGTTCAAGTGGATGATTACAATTGACGAAGAAAATGGGCGCGAACACGCTTCTTAAAAGAATATTTGCATGGCGCTCGTTTGATATTTTCGGGAAGGGAGTTCCAAAGCCGAATGGATTGAAGAACAAAGGAGTTGGAAATAAAGCCAGTGCGGTGGGAAGGAGTGGAGAGAGTAAGTTTATTAGTGGAGCGTAAGTTACGGGAATGCGTAGAACTAAGAAGACAAAATTGAGATTTCAGGTAGGAGGGAGAATTAGGATCATTTAATATCGAAAAGAGAGCGGTTAAAACTCTGACATTGCGTCGAAGAGAGAGAGGAAGCCACTGAAGCTGAGAGCGGTACGAGGAAATGTGATCAAATTTGCGTATGCAGTAAATGAAACGAATGCCATTATTTATAAGACGATCCAACTTGTTAAGCAAAATTTGGTTTATGTCTGGATAACACACATCAGCATAGTCAATGAGAGGTAGAACTAGGGACTGGACGAGGGAAATTTTAGTCTTAACGGGAAGAAAATGCTTAAGTCTGCAGAGGGAGCGTAGTGTAGCGGTGACCTTTCCACTAACTTCGGCAACGTGAGTGGTCCAACTAAGCGTGGGGTCTAAGTGAAGGCCAAGGTTTTTGACACTCGGGCAAAAAGGAATATCTACCCCGTTTAAGCTAACTGGGGCCAAGCTAGTAAAGTCAATCCGGCACATTTGTCGCTGACTACCAATAATGATGGCCTGGCATTTGTTGGGATTTACAGTTACACCATAACGTTCAGACCAAGATGATATATGCCTGAGGTCATCACTAAGTTGCTGTACAGCGAGGTGAATTTCATCATAGCGGCACTGCCGGTACAGCTGAAGGTCGTCTGCATACAGATGGTAAGACGAGCCAATGTCATCAGTTATTGAATTTATGAAAATAGAGAACAGCAATGGCGATAGTATACCACCCTGAGGTACACCAGTGTGCAAATCACACCAGTGAGAAAGGGTCTGATCAACACGCACCGCCTGCTGACGATCTCGAAGGTAAGAGGCAAACCATTCCAGCGCAGCACTGGAGAAGTTGAAGTGGGCTAATAAGGAAAGAAGGATGTCATGGTCAACCGTATTGAACGCATTGGAAAAATCAATAAGGACAAGTACGGTTACTTTTCCATGCTCCATACCATCCCTGATGTCTTCAGTGACCTTGAGTAAGGCAGTGCTAGTGCTGTGGCCAGGACGAAAACCTGATTGGAAAGTACTCAACAACTCGTTTGTGAAAATAAACTTTGAAATTTGGATATGGACAACTGATTCAAGAACTTTAGAGAGAAATGGGAGGATGGAGATGGGTCTATAGTTGTTTAGCGTACTAGGGTTAGATATTTTGGGTAGTGGGATAACAAAAGCTTTACTCCATACCCTGGGATACGACCCAGAGGTGAGGGAGAAATTGATGATATGAGTAATCAAGGGAAGAATTTCATTAAGGATAATTAAGATCATGGCACGACTAATATCATCAAAACCGATCGCCTTAGATTTAATAGAGCATATGCTTTTCCTGACCACATCAGCAGACACTGGAGAAAAGGAAAATATTTCTTGCGAAGGAGATGGCTTGGAAGCAATTTCAGAGATAGTTTTAGATCTGATGCCTTGGTCAAGAACAGAAGTAGAAGAGAAATGAACGTTTAGAGCATCAGGTGAGAAAGAAGATGAAAGGGATGGTTTAATAGAGTTTTTGCCTATGCCCAATGTCTTGAGAAACTTCCACACGTCAGCCAAAGAAGAATTAGATATATTTTCATGAATGTAACGACGTTTGGCTGATCTCACCATCCGGTTGCATCGGTTCCTTGCAGATTTGAAGTTACTCCAGTTAGAATCCGAGCGGTCCCGCTTAAATTGACGAAAAGCTCTGTCGCGTCGTGTCATAGCCATACGCACCTCTTTAGTGATCCAAGGAGCAGGAGGCCTCTTAACCTTTACTGGACGAAGAGGCGCATGTACGTTGTAGAGAGAAAGCAAATTTAAATTAAATTGGGCTACTTTAGTATCAATAGAGGTTGCCGCAATAACTGGTTCCCAGTCAAGAGCGAGTGCGTCTTTCCTTAAACCTTCCACATTTATCCTAGAGAGATTGCGCATGAGCAAAGAGATCGGTTTCTGTTTAGTAGTGTGGATCTTGTAGGAGGCAAAAAGGAGGTCATGACGAGAGAAACCAGGGGCGACATATTGTCCGTAAGAGATGATGTTGGTTGGAGAGGATGTAAGAATAAGGTAGAGCCATGTATCAGGGGAGTCAATATTATGATGAGTAGGTTGAAGAGGAAGATTTGAGAGATTAAGAGAGGAAATTAAAGAAAGCAGCTTGATAGAGGCTGTTGAGTTGACTAAAAGGTTAGTGTTGAAATCACCCATGATAATCCGATGCGTGTACCCAGAGCTGATAGATTCCAGGGCTGACTCAAGACTCCCGAGGTAATCAACACTCGGGGGACAATAAACTACACCTAATATGGCTTTAGTACCTTTGAGGTTCACTTCGATAAAAATAAATTCAGCAGATGCATTGTAAGGAGCCGGGGACATTTCAACCACTTTATAAGGAATGTTGGAGCGGAGATAGATGGCAACGCCACCGCCACCCTTACCTATACGATCGTTACGGATTAGTACGTACCCAGGGATATGATATATAGCCGAGTCCAATCCAGGCTTGAGCCAGCTCTCAGAAACAAGGACAGCGTCAACGTAATCACATGAGAATGAAGTAACCAGTTCCGAGTAGTGAGAGGGAATACTTTGTGCATTAATATGACATATATTGAAAAACCTCTTAGACGCCACAAATGTTTGCTTAATTAATTCATTAAGAGTGGTAATGTTGTCAAAAGAATCATCATTATTCAAAGAAAGATCGAGGGCGGAATAATACAAATCGTCATCCATATACAATAAAATAGTAAATACAAATTAGATATATAAATACAGATTGTAATAAAATAGGAATATAAAAAAAAATGACAAGAGCACAATGCAATGCTTTGAAAAACATCACTGCCCCAACCTGCCGGCTTACAAGAATGTATTTTAAATAACATGAGTTTCATAATCTACGTGAAACGGAACGCAGCGTCAGTCAGCCAGTTCACTAACTTCACGCTGCGATCTTAGAGCATTCAACCAACGCTCTAAGGCTGCGATCAATTTCCGAACGGATTAAATTAAAAATATTTTTGTTGACAGTTGACATTGACAGATACTGAAAAGTGATTAATTTTACAAAATAAATTACGAGGGTGTACAACAAATTGAAAAATAACATGATTTGAGTTAATTTAGGGTAGTTAAAAAGTGGATTGGAAAGTTAAATTAGCTACTTTGATTTTTTTACCGTCGCTGCACGTTTGGGCCGCTGCGCCTGCGACACTCCAGACGGTCCGGGCTTATGATGCAAGACACCCACCGATGCCGCCGGGGTCTCGCATTCTGGCACCACACCAGGGGTGTGATGACTAAGCTTAGTGGTGCCGATGGCTTTGTCAAGGTCTTCCTCACTGTTGATGAGGTAGCGGTTACCATCTGGTGACTTGGCATAGATATTGCCATCCAGCGTCCAGCAGCTGGAGATGCCAAGACGCTTACGTGCCTCCAAAAACAGAGCCTGTCGCCTCCGAGTTAGGAACTCTGAAATGACGGTGGGAGTACCCTTCAGCGCCGTCTTCTTCTTCCATACCAGTGACTTGACAGAATGCTCTCTGAAACGTACAAGCATGGGACGAGGCCGACCATCCCTGGAGGAGCCGAGCCGGTGACAGGCCTTGAAGGAAGAAGGTGTGGCGTCCTCGATATGAAGTCTATCTGCCAGAATGCTGCATATGATGACAGACGTGTCTTCCTTAGGGGTCTCCGGGATGCCACCAAATAACAGACACTTGCGGCGATGCCTCATCTCCAGCACATCAGTGACTCTGCTTAGGTCCATGATCTGTTGCCGTAGAAGTTGAAGAACTCCAAACACATTGTCCCGGAATGACTGAAACTCTTCCCCGAGGCGGCTGATGGAAGTGAGCTCAGTGGAGGCAGACAGCTGAGCCTCAAACTCACTCATCCTCTTGTGTAGTGAAGCTTCTAGAGAAGACTGTAGCTGGTGGACGTCGAATAAAGTAGCCATCTTGTTACTATTGTATGAGATGTAGTTGGCCGGGGACATTGATGCCATACTATACAGGCTTCTTAGCACCTTCACGTACCGCCAATCGACTTGGCATCGCTGCAAGGATTATAGAACAGCCCAGATTTCGACCGAGTCGAAGGCTTTCTCATAGTCCATAAAGGCCAGGCACAGGGTCTGGTTATACTCTTCGGACTCCTGTATAACCAGCCGCACCGTGTGAATGTGGTCTATGGTACTGTAACTTTTGCGAAACCCAGCCTGTTCCGGTGGCTGGAAAGCGTCAAATCTTGCGGAAAGATGGTTTGTGATGACCCTCGAGAACAGCTTGTAAACGTGACTCAGGAGCGTGATTGGTCTATAGTTTTTCAGGAGACTTTTGTCTCCTTTCTTGAAAAACAATGCCACCACGCCCCCACTCCACGCTTCCGGAGTTGTCCCATTGGCTATGACGGAATTGAAGAGCCTGTTATGTTTGCCAAGCACACTTTAGCCTGTAGCTTTTAAGAGCTCAGATGTGATTCCGTCTTCACCGGGAGCCTTCCCATTACTTAGCTATCCGAGGGCCGCCTCAATCTCATCCTCCTCCACGTCTGGGAGATCTTCAGTGAAGTGGCGGGTAGGCTTGAGTCTTGGGTCGTTCGCGTCGGGCTGCGGCTGTAGGGAATGCAGTGCGTACAATCGGCCGTAAAAGCCTTCGATTTTGGCCAGAATCTCCGGAACCGATGAGACGATTCTGCCATCCGAGGTTTTCAGCTTTGTCAGTTGACTTTTTCCCAGTCAGCTAAGACCTCAATTTTATCATCTTTTTTATAAAATTTTGTTTACATAAGTCGTAGCTCTTAAAAAGGAACTAACCTTTTTAAAAGCTACGACATATGTAAAGACTAAATTAGTCTAAATCAATTTTATAACTTGAAAATACTAATATTAATAGTTAAATTCAATAAGACTTTAAATTTTGGCTGATTTATCTAAAAGTAATTTGTGATTTAATTAAGTCCAAAGAAAGTTGATTTTTGTAATTATGTTAATTAGTTATTATAGCTATTATTTCGTATAAAATATTCCGTATTTTTTAATATGTATAATTAATAATTATGGCTCGGCCTCTTACGTGTATCATTACTTCTTGTCACACGTATGATGTGTTTGAGGTAAATGTGATTATTTTAGTTCTGTTCTGAATTTTTACAAAATAACATTTATGTTACCTTTAAAGGGTCTAAAACTATCTTCTTTTGTAATATAAATCAATAACTAAAACAGCTAAATAAATAACATTTTATCAGATTCATTTTTTATTTTACTAATTTCACCATTTATGATCGCTCTGGCACTAATTATGATTGCTCTGGACGCAATTTTTTTTAAACTTAAATATTTTTATAACCGTTTGTAAAAATTGAAGACCAATAGAAAAAATATACTATTTGAACATCTCAATTTTTAATGAGACACATAATTCCCATGGAGTATTAATATTTGAAAAGCACCAGAGCGATCACACGAATAAGCCCGTTTTGGAGATCGACCCAGGTATTTGATCTCCTATCCCGGTGGGATAAGGGAGATTAGTCGTTTGCTCCTTATACTCCATTACTTGCAAGACATACTTCGATGGTTTTGATTTCAATGGGATGCAATATATTTTCAACGTTTCGAGGATGTAGGGCGGAGCCCTGACATTCTCATACCGACGAAAAAGCATAGTAGGTAGCTCTTATCCCGGTGGGATGAAGGAGAGCAGGTTATGCTAGTCATCTATAACCTGGGTCCCGTAACGTTAACAAATTCGGTATTTCCACATATTAGTTAGACAGCGACAACCGCGGGCGGCGTCTGAGTGTGCGCAGCGCGTGGGCCGGCAGGAGAGGGGCACGGGGCCATCGGACTGACGCGATGCGTTGGAGTGCACGCGCAGCCGGTCCCAGGAGACGAATGCGTGGCAGGGGCAAATTTAAGCCCCTGCCACGCATTCTACCCGACCACTGCTTCACTGTTATGACAATGACTCCCTTATCCCCTCAACTTCAACTGAAAGAAAGGTTAATCCACGAAAAGGGGATACGTGAGCATGCATGTAGTTCCTTGCTCATTTCTGCTTAATGCAATAAAATAAAACTTTTCCAACATAGGGTAGTTTATGAATATATTTTTCGAAGAAAAATATTTTAGCAAAAAAATATATTAAAGAAAGTAAATATTTTGTAATGTTCGAATGGCTTCTTCCCAAAATTCGACTTGACGTGATACACCTTCAGCCTCTTTTACCGGTCTCCGCATTTTACCAGGGGCAGAGCCCCCGCGTGACCCATTGACGCTGTCGAACAGCCTGTCGAAGAACAGCACTGCCTCCGATGTGGTCCTGCTGCTTACTGGTGTCCCGTCTGCGAGGCTCCCTGAAAAATTAGTTATTAATAAACATGAGGGACCTCTATAAACTCTTTTACATAAAATTTACAGTGTTGTTACGTGAATATTTTAAACTGCTTATTTACAGGCAACGGTTTTTTTAAGTAATATTTTAGCCAATGTATTCAGATCATCAAACTCCAATTTTAATAAACACTTTCGTATTTTTATGTTTTAGATAACTTAGTCCAAGGATTTGTAACTGTTTTGTATCCGAAAAACTTATTTACAACTGCTAAATAAATTTTATAAAAAAAACTCGTTTCTTCTGTGCCTGACAGGGTCCTTACACTGGTCTGAAATTGTTCTATTAAATAGCATCGAATGTTCTGTTTGGTTCAGCAATAAATTATTGAGTATTGATACAAGATTATTTTTACTTTAAAAAATACTTGCTCTACTTAACGCCACATTTTTTGTTTTCATTAGCAGCGCTGCTGGTAGTAGAATATAGAACTGGTTTCTTGAATTTGTCGCGTCATTTTGTAGACAACGTTCGAAATATACACCGTGAATTTTGAGATACCCGAGAAAATAAACTAACATACTCAGATATCGATATACATCGAATTTGGCGAATAAAAAAAACGGAACGGCGTACGGCGTTGGCGTACGGAAGGAATAACTATGAATGAAAAAAAAATCATTCATAGTTATTCCTTCCGTACGCCAATATTACGCGACTAAATTAGGTGGATTTTGGTTCCGTTAATGTTGGAATGATAATGATTACTATTTGAATTAGCAGGACTTTTATAGTGCATATTTTTTAAGGAATGTTAGGGACCTATTAAATAAATTTCTCATAAAAAAAATTTTTTTTATTCGCCGAATTCGATGTATATCGATATCTGAGTATGTTAGTTAATTTTCTCGGGTATCTCAAAATTCACGGTGTATAGTTTTTATGGATTGGCGGGGCAGATTCCAATTTGCTTTATATATTTTACAAAACAGGTAGCGCTTCCGTACGGAAGACGCCATTAACATATTTGCAAATTATACAATATGACTGCAACATTGACATTAAATTTATTTTGATTGTATAGTAAATAATATCAAAGCAAAAATAGGAACAATAACAACCAGTGCTATGTTTGCTATCACGCCTGTCGGTTTTTGTTTCAAAATCAATTTGGTTGTAAAGAAATTAATCAAAATAAATTACCAAATTTGGAACTGTAGCTTAGCATTGCAGCAGTCCTTTCACTCAGTGTTTAAGTGCAGTTCTTCACCTTCATCTTCTTAATCTTCTCTGGTATTACGTGCTCATCAGTCAGTTTATGAAGCATCCGGATATCTCCAACCTATAAAAAATGAGTGGCTTGTATTTATTAAACAGATTGGATGAAAAGGATTACTGACTTTAAAAAGTACACATACAGAGTTAAAAAAATATTGCTACACAGAAAAGAACAAATTCGACCGATGTATCTGCGGTATCTGTTTTACAAAAGCGATGTCTCAGAATTATAACGTTTACAGCACCACGAGAGTCATGTAGAATCATATTTACACAATATAAACTACTTACGGTCACTTGCATTTATATATTTGAATTGTGTCGTTTTATAAGAAAACATAGTAATTATTTCCAGCACTTTGATAACACGACGAGCCGTTATGCCTCGCGCCGAGCAAATGATTTTGTTCTACCCGCTGCCCGACTTGCGCTTTTTAAAAACGGTCCATCCTATATGGCTGTCAAAGTCTACAATCATTTGCCCAACTTGCTCAAAGCCCTCCAAGGTACTAAATTTGATAAAGAGTTAAAGAAGTTATTACTTGCCAAGGCATATTATGATTTGAATGAATATTTCAGGGACAAATTTTAAATATTATAATTCTTGACGTCTTTGACATTATTTTATTGTGACTATGTATAAATTTGAATTTTATTTTGACAATTGTAATTTAATTTTAAGACGTAAATTTTGACATCTTGAAATCTTGGCATGACCTAATTATACCAATTTATGAATGTAATATTGTATGAATGTAACATAATGATGACATGTAAATATAATTATAACTTTA
Organism: Anania fuscalis; assembly: GCA_950371115.1. Taxonomy (NCBI): domain Eukaryota; kingdom Metazoa; phylum Arthropoda; class Insecta; order Lepidoptera; family Crambidae; genus Anania; species Anania fuscalis. Next base: position 16,007,829 of record OX493326.1, on the reverse strand, counting down.
ATTTGAATTCACGAATGCCTTATAAAGGTTGTAATGTTACTATTGACCATCTATAATGTACATTATGAAGTGATTAAATGAATATGAATATGAATATGAATTAATTTATTTTGTCAATTCTACTGTTGCACTCAGAGACGTTACTTTACTTTAATTGTTACTTAAGGCAAACCTGTACTCCTTAAGACAATACGAATAAAGACCATTATTGAACAAACAAAAATGTTAATCTACACTTTATTGCTAAGTTTCTGAGTGCGGCAGTTAGTCTACTAACTAAAGTAGTTCTCTTTAACTACATAGATGCAACTGCTTTTATGGTTTCACCCAGAAAACCCACATGCTAAAATTTTGATCTTTATTGACTATTTTTGGTTCTACAAAAAGAAATTTAGGGTGCGTTTTCACTAACTTTGTGTGAAGAAGTAATTAGTGCACCAGCATAAAGGACATTGTTAAAACTGGTTCTTAAACCAACACCTAGTTGACAATTACCAAAATTCCTATTCTTAATTTTGCGATAATTAGCATTCATTAGATAGTAACGGACACTTCTAAATTGTGTAATCGAAATAAAAAGGACTTTTTTGATTTTGAGCTATGTACTTATTTTTAATACTAATGTGCTGCGTTTATGGACTCCTGTGATTTAGCCAATCGCACAATACCTTTACGCACTTAGTTAAAAAGTTAGTCATGAACTTAAATATATTATGAAAACGTTAATATTTTAAAATACACCTCATATTAATTTAATCCTCAAGGAACTGGGATACAGAGAAATCATCTGTTTTTATTTAAAATAACAATACTATGGTACTCTCAGTGGCCAAATCAGCCTTGTGCCACGCAAAAAAAACGTCAATAACGTTGACAGATGACAAGACGTCCAGACGCACGGCCGGCTACCATCCGTTCTTAGTTGATATACCCATAACCCGCACTAAGCGCTTCTCATCATCTTTTATAATGCGCACAGCTAAGGATTGGAATTCCCTGCCTGCGTCTGTATTTCCGAGTGCATATAACCTGACTCTCTTTAAGTCCAGAGTGAATAGGCATCTTCTGGGCAAGCTCGCTCTATCGTAGATCCCATCTATGCTCTAGAGCAAGATTGGGGTCAAGAGTAAGCCCATCTCAAATTAAAAAAAAAAAAAAAAGACGTTAAAATAGATAGACGTCAGACGTGCGATCGTTTTCGAACTTACGTTTGTTAAGCTCTTTTTATACGATGTCCCTTCCCTCCCACGAACTCACCTGTTTAAATCGTGGAAAACTCATTGGGAAAACTCTAAACGAGCAGCGGGCAGATACTATGCAGATATCCAAAATTCGATCCCCCCTAGACCATGGTTTTTTAAACATCCTGACTTACCAAAAAAATTTTTTTCCACCATATGCCGCCTTCGTATAGGTCATGCATGCACTCCAGTGCATTTGGCAAAGTTGCGGATCAAAGACAGTTCCATGTGTGAATGTGGCCTTGATGAAGGTACAACCAACCACATTTTCTTCAACTGCACTAAAATTGGCTCCTCCTTATTTGAATTCCTCCCTAAAAGCTTTCCCCGGCCATCTAACATTAAGTGTGTCCTTAACTCTATTAATGCTGCTCTCCTTAAATCACTATCTAAATTTATTAACACTAACAAAATTAATCTTTAAGCATTTATAATTTTATTTCAGTTAAATAGTATACTGTGTATTATAGTATTTTTTATATTTACAGGTTCAACCATCAGATCTTGTTTGTCATAGATGTTATCAGCCTGCAGAAACCACATTGAATGAGACAAGAACTGAAGTATCAGTGCCTCAAGCTGACATAATTACACTGCCTAACTACTCAAGAGCTCCTGGCACTCATTCTCGCTGCATATTTCCAACCAGTAAAGATTGTCGTAAATGTAGCTTCCATATATGCTGGGGCTTCACCTGCGTCTAATGTCGTTAATTAGTGCTCTATTTGACGTAGTACGCAGGCGTGGCCGGTCTTTGTGCGCTAATTTGCTTCAATAACATTAGACGTTAGGCGAAAGCTCGGACGGCGGTAACTTTTGACACATCAAAGGGATTAAGCGGGCGTCTAGTGCGTTGTTGTGGCTACACCTACTACACTAAACATGTTAAAACACGGTCACATTCAAAAACTCTTTGTGAAATATATGTTTTAAAGTGCATAGTTATTAAGTTAGGATGGAGTAGACAAAATGAGAAAAGTATTGAGTTCTTGGAAATCTTTTTATTTTTATTTTAAAGACACACTCACAGATCACACGCTAACTGCGTCGCTGGACGGTAGAATCAAACGTCAAATAAGAGTGGCCACGCACTTAGCGCGTAGCTTAATGCTTTAATTTAGTTAACGCTAATCATGCCGTTATTTGAATGTTAGGCGTCATGCAGGTGAAGCCCCAACATTAGGAAGACAGACATGGCCAGACATGTTTGAAATGAGAGTGTATAAGTTGTATTTATTTGGTATGAATAAAATAAGTAATCACAACCTGAGTTTTATTTATGTAGGTACCTTTAAGTGCTAGGCTAAAACAAGAAGCAATGCCTACTTATTATTGCTTCTTGCATTCTGTATTCTTTAAATCTCGGGAAAAATTAGAATTGCAGCACTCTTTAGGTCATTATCTCAAGATGGAAAATAGTATTTTCAAATAATTGACCAGCCTAATCATGATACATGTTTTGCAGTATTACTTATAAACATCTTGCTCGAACTATACAAATATGTATTTAAATAATATGAAACAAGCAGGTTCTTATTATGACTAGCCGTTCAAATGTGCTTGAAGTGTTACATTAAGAAGTTACATTAGGAAACATAGTAATGTTTCGTAAAAATAAAACATAACCTCAAAATATCTATGATAACTGCTAATATCTACGTTTTCAGAAGTGTCCGTCAAAAGTTATTGTTCTTACATACAATTATGTGTAATTTCGGACTTGGGAAGGTATTTTTTTTTGACTGTTGGTTCTTAACACATATTTGGTTGGTTCATAACACCAAAGGATATCGTCTTGCTGAACCTAAAACAAACAAAATCATGAAAACTAGAGATGTTGAATTTTTGGAGAACGTTAAAAAGAACAATAATATATACTTACCTTGTGAAGTCAACAGCTCTACTGATGTCTCACAATCAGCTATATCACCAGCAGCAGCACCTGAAACTGAAAAACAGTTACTAGAATTTACAAATACAGATGATGGTGAGACCTCTGAAGAATATGAAACTGATGTAGACAATGATGAAGAGTACATACCACAGAAATCAACGAAAGACATACCTCCTAACACCATGACCTTACGATCAAAGAACAAGCCTGGAATGACAGATTGTAGTCCTAAACCCAGTTATTTTTGTCCTGTTAGAAATCTAAAAGATCCAGATTCAGTAAAGGAAGCCCTATCCTCTGATAATGCTGAAAATTGGAAAATTGCAATGGATGAAGAATTTCAATCCCTGTTAAAAAATAATACCTGGATACTTACCGACTTACCTCCTGAAAAGAAAGCTTTTCTATGCAAATGGATTTTTAAAACCAAAACTGATGAAACTGGAGCTGTGAACAGATATAAAGCTAGACTTGTCATAAAGAGTTATGCTCAGAAAAGAGGCGTTGACTATGATGAAATATATTCACTAGTAGTTAGATATACATCTGTAAGATACCTCATTTTATTGGCCGCAAGATACGACTTGGATAAAGATCAAATGGATGCCATAACAGCATTTTTGCAAGAAGACCTGGAAAACGAAATCTATTTATGGTTTGAAACAGGCCAGCCGGAAATGGAATTTAAAGTTGGATAGTGTATAACAGAAAATTGGCCTGACTAGATCAAAAATAGATCCCTGTATTTATTATCACATAAAACTACCCACTATGATATTTGTAGCTGTATGGGTTGATGACCTTATATTTTTTTCAAACAGTAACGATTTGAAGTCATTTCATATGAAAGATCTTGGAGAAGCGAAACAATTTATAGGAATAAATATTAATAGAGGTCGCAAGGGAGAAATAATAATTTTGGATCAAGAAAACTATGTTATGGAACTATTGGAACTATTTGGCATGTCAGAATCAAAACCAGTGAAAACTCCAATAGAAGTAAATGCTAAATTTGAGGCAAGCGACACTGACCATGTGGAAAACATACCATATAGACAAGCGATTGGATGTTTATTGTATTTAGCCCAAGCTACAAGACCAGACATTGGGTTTGCAGTCAGCATAAGCTCAGCCGATATGTAAGTAATCATGGTCAGCAGCATTGGCTTGGTGTCAAAAGAATAATGAGATATCTCCAAGGCACGAAGGATTTAAATTTGACATTTACCAAAGATGTGTCAAATGAAATAAGAGGATATTGTGATTCAGACTGGGCCAGCAGTCCAGAGGACAGAAGGTCCTGCACCGGCTATATATTTCTTTTTCAGAATGGCGCGATAGCTTGGAACTCCTGTAAGCAAGCTACTGTTGCTCTGTCCACAGCTGAGGCAGAGTATATGGCAATGGCAGCTGCCACACAAGAAGCATTATGGCTCCACCAGCTCCAGCTAGAACTAAGCCTGCAAGAAGACTGTCCCTCCCTATTTATTGTGATAATCAAAGTGCGATACGTTTAGCTTCAAATGATTGTTATAAACCTATAACAAAACATATTGACATCCGCTATCATTTTTTGAGAGACAATGGTAACAGTAAATTTTTAAATTTTGTGTATTCTAAGGGATGTAAATTGGTTGCTGATATTTTAACATTAGAGAAACACTTGTATTGTTTAAGGAAAATGGGTTTGCATTCTAGAAGGGGTGTTAAATAGTGAATGCAACCTTTATTTCCTTGTATTGTTAAGTTGGTAATCGTTTGTTATTTTATTGATGTTGGCAACATTGTATTTTTTTTGGCTGTGTCATTGTAACGCTTCTATGGTTGTTCGTTAATACATTCATATTAATTTCCACGTAAAATATTTTCTTTTGCTAAAGTAATCACAAAATCCTTCAATATTCGCGTAATGTTAGGCACGTCAAACCAACTAATGACCGTAGACCAAGCAAAATGATCCTTAGTAAAAATCAGATTACTCAACCCAAACCATTCATTAAGCCATCTCGTTGTTTTAACTGTAGGCAAGACGGTCACGTAGGTGACGACCTCCGTAGCCGAGAGGCGACCATATGGCTTTGCCATCTTTGAGGTTCCGGGTTCGATCCCCGGTCGGGTTAATATATTAATAGTATAGAATAGAATGGAATGGAATAAATTTATTTGCTTAAAACACGGTATTCATAGGTGTTTCATGGTAAAAAGGAACAATCATGTTTTGCTTACAAGAAGCATGCAAATATATTTTGGGCCAATTAACCCAGTTATTACAGCATTAACTTCACAATTATAACATGCGAAACATTAAAAAAATATCAGTAAAGTGGACCATTGGTTGTACTATAACATTAACATAATACAATTTTGTCTACGCGTATACATTTATATCGTAGGCTATCGATCATTGAGAAATTCAGTGACGCTGTAAAAGTTTTTATTTTTGAGCCATACACCCAGTTTATTTATAAAACGGCTAGTATTCAGCGTTTTCAGGCTTTTAGGTATTTTGTTGTACACATCGCCACACAATTTCGGCTATATTTCCTAGATCTAGGTGCAACTTCCATTATTAATCTGTCTGGGTCTCTGCGGGTTCGCGAATTTATATCGCGGGCTCTTTTAAATAAATTGTAATGTTTTGTGACAAAAGTACATATTTCAAATATATAAAGTGATGGCAGTGTTAATAAACCAAACTCTCTAAAAAAAGGTCTACACGATTCATGAGACGTCAGACGGAATCCCAACTATAGCTCTAATTTTTTTTTGCGCAATGAACGCTCTATTTCCCATGCTATGAGACCATAACGCAGAATGGACTCAACGTAAGCGTGGTATGATACAAGTGCTGTTGAGATATTGGTAATTTTCCTTACTTGTTTGAGAGCGTATACAAACAGATTTACTCTGTTACATAAATCGTTAACGTGAGTTTTCCAGTTTATGTCTTGGTCAATCAATACTCCTAAAAATTTAGTTTGGGTTGCATTGTTTATATATATATATGTTGTGGCTCTATCTTAGAATTAATCACTTCATGATTTGGCCCCATTTCATAAAATGGTCGTTTTTCATGATGCGGCATATTACCCGCTGGCCAAATCATGATGTCGATAGGCCAGATCAATGAATCAGTCAGCGTTTGACGATATAAACGACTACTTCATGAAATGGCCAAACGTTGGTGGTTATATCGTTAAACAGTTATATTATCCACCGGTAGAGGCGCTGATGTCGCTTTGATATTTTGGCAACATGGCGGCGGACAATTATTATTCTGTTCTTGTGAATTGTAAAAGTGAAGAATAAGATTATTGAGAAATTAAAGTGAATTATCCTTAAGACATCACGCTAAGTGATTTTTATGAAATCACTCGTAAAATTTATACCTTTTTTAATGATATGGCCAAACGTTGATTGACATATCATCAAACGATGACATTTAAACGATATGGCCAGTTTTGTTTCGCCGTTTTATGAAATACGACCATTTTAAGAAATGACCGGCCACAACATGAAATGTTTAATTTTAAGATCGGGCTATGACATATATATCCCTCGACCGTGTGTCCCATTTACTTGGGGTCGGCCCTCCTTGTTCTGTTTTTTCACTGTGCACGATTCTGTGCAGTGTTTTTGTCAAAAGCAGCTTCTTTCAGGTCTTTTTCAACCGTCGTCAACCAAGTAGAGGGTGGTCTTCCTCGTCCCCGTTTCGTCGTTGGCAAGTCTAGGGCAAGCTTAACGACGAAATCTTCCGGCCGTCTCTGGACATGCCCGTACCATCGTAGGCGTTTTTCTTTGACCTTTTCTATTATCGGTGCTAGGCATGGCAATGATTGCTATTTTTCAGTCATTGTCATATGACAAAATGATGATTTTTTGTCATACGAAATCACCTGTGATAAATCATTGGCAATGATTTTTTGTCACAGTGTCATAATGTAACACTTTTGCTATTTGTTACATAAATTGAAATATGATTTATTGTGAACAGTTGCTCCTTGCTACTTTGCTACTTTTTTATGAAATGTCATATATAGTTCGTGCGCTACGTAATGTGCTATTTGTGTGTATTATTTAAGCATTTTTTTTAAACAATTAACTTCCCCTCATACTTGTACAGGCTTGGGACTGACAATGTAAAATTTTTCATGTGAATTTTTTTTAAATCCTGAATGTGTGAGTAAACTTATTTTTACATTGGCGTATGCACCTATCACTCATCACCGGGCGACTAGTGAATTTAAAAACAACATCATAAAATCATAATTCACACATAAAACGAAATTTCATTGTAAACAAAACGAGCTCGACGTTCCCTACTATAAAATCATAACAAGATAATCTAAACCTTACGGCGCTCAGCATAAAATTCAACAAACTAGAAGGTTTCAACCTGCCAATCGTAACAAAAATCATGACAAACGAATCTAAACTTTACGGTCATAAGTTTAAAGCTCTTAAACCTATGATGGCATAAAATATAGCACAGCATGTTTGTCTTTTTCTAACACGCATCTGTAGCAAATCATTCCTACTCGCTCGCGCGCTCGAGGCCTGCGCTCGCTAGACCCGCTCTGCTACATGTCATCAACGAATGAAAAGAAATTTGCGCATGACATATGATTTTACAGTCTGTGATTTGTAGCAGTCAATATGACAAAAAGTAGCAGGTGTGACAAATGATTTTCAAGTCATATGATTTTTCACCTGCTCCTCATGATATCGTCCATGCCTAATCGGTGCCACTTTGAAGCTTCCTCTTATATAGGTGTTTCGAACTTTATCCAGCAATGTGACGCCCGCTGACCAGCGTAACATGCGCATTTCGGTTGTGTGCAGTTTGTTGAGTTGTTGTTTGTTCGTCGCCCAACATTCGGATCCGTACAAAATAGCGGGTCTTATTGCTGTTTTGTACATTTTGCCTTTGACTTTAAGCGGCATTTTCCTGTCGCACATTACGCCTGTGAGCTGTCTCCATTTTAACCATTGGGTTGCATTGTTTGTTGCTATATTTCCAAAGTTAATATTTAAATTAAAATTATATTGCAAGTGTTTAGATTGATTAAATTGCACATAATAGGTTTTATTCAGATTAATTGTCAAGCAATTAATGTCAAGCCATTGAATAATATTATTTAAAGTGTTGAGCAAGGAGTGATTAAACTAACTTTTCTATATTGTCTCGGGTCTGGGTGTTGTGTTGCCGTCGTTGTTTTTGATTCCTAAAAAGAGTACCTCTTAATGATTGGCCAAACTTTTACAGAGCAACCGCATATAGTAATTCGGAAAACAAGTAATTCTCTTGAAATATTAAGCATATAAGAATCACCCAAAAAAAAAAGAAGTTTTTTTGTAAGAACGATATTCAGGTTTCGGGTTTAACCATTATCGAAGTATATACGGAAGATCCTAATTTCGAAGAAGAGTTAGTCATAAAAAGTAGTTTTAATTATAAAAATGATGTTCATACTCTATTTCAACCGAATTGTCTTACATTTCAAAGAGACATGGTCAGACTGTTGCAAGTTGTTCCCCGTCAGTTAAATTTACGTTAAATCAAAATTCGCTAGTTGCTCGTGGGCTTATAGCTCATGAAGGAAGATGTGACTACTCAATCTCTTAATGTTATGAATATTTCTACTTGCAAACAACAACGTATTCTGTTGTCTGATTTAACTATAGATAATAACCTTTGTAATGTACAAAAATAGCGTCTCCTGGCACTGTTTAATTACCGTGGCTGCTTTGCATTTAATCTGTCCGAGTTAGGTAGTACATCAGCAGGAGAAATTTATTATAGAGTCTTGAATAAAATAAAAAATACCGTTAAGGAAAAATACCCAATGCCTTTTATTGACGATCAGTTGGATGCTATAGCTGGTAATTCATATTTCACAACCTTAAACTTGGCATCAGGATACTACCCGTGCCCATTCGTGAAGAAGATAAACATAAAAAAGCTTACGTAACGCCTAATGGGCATTACGAGTTTAATCGAATACCTTTTCGACGTCTTTGTATAGTCTAAAAGCAAACACTTAGAACCCACAGATAATAGATCATGTTAGAAATTACTCTAAAATATTAAAAAAAGTATGTGCCACTGCAAAATCAAACCATCTTCGAAATATTATTTTGGGTTCTGATAATAAAGCAAAGGCCACATGGAACATAATAAATAAAGAAACATGTAGGCGTAAACAGAATGATCACACTTACTCTCTTAAAATTGGGGATAAAATAATTAACTCACATGCAGAAGTTGCAAATGCTTTCGAGGAATTCTTTTCAAATATAGCTCCCTCTACAACTAAAGAACTGACTTCTTCTGCTGAGCTAGCTGAATCCCTTCTCAAGTCGGGTGTTGATGAGTGCAAAACTCCATTTTTTTTTAGACATATTAATCCTGATATACTAATAAAAACTTTCAAGGAATTAAACATGAAAAAAACTGAGGACTTATGGGGGATCTCAGTCAATATTATCAATACAATTATAAATACGATAGCCCCTTATCTTACAATTATTTTTAATAAATGTATTGATGAAAAACAGTTTCCTACTTTGATGAAATTTAGTAAGATAATTCCTTTATATAAATCAGGCGAGAAAAATGATCCTTCAAATTTTCGACCAATTTCAATTTTACCAGTACTTAGTAAAGTTTTTGAAAAAGTAATTTTTAATCAACTTTTATCACACTTTGTCCTCAATAAATTGTAACATAAAAAACAATATGGCTTCACGAAAGGTAGAAGCACTACAGATGCTGGAGTTGCACTCTTAAAACACGTGTTTGATGCTTGGGAAAGTAGGCAGGACGCTTTGGGAGTTTTTTGTGATCTTTCTAAGGCTTTTGATTGTGTGGACCATCAAACTTTACTGAAAAAACTTAGACACTATGGTGTTTCATGCGATGCCTCAGATTTAGTAAACTCTTATCTCACAGGCAGAACACAAAAAGTTTGTATCAATGGAGCTGAGTCTTCTGGGTCGCCTCTTACTATGGGCGTGCCGCAGAGTTCGATATTAGGGCCTCTGCTCTTTCTAATCTACATAAATGACCTTCCATCTTTTACGAAAGACCTCTGTGAGACAGTGTTATTTGCAGATGATACTTCATTGATTTTTAAAATCAAGAGAGGTAAAGACTCATTTGACGATGTAAATAATGCACTCTCGCAAGTATTGCATTGGTTCACTACCAATAATCTTATGCTCAATGCAAATAAAACAAAGTGCATCAAATTCACAATGCCCAATGTAAAACTTGTCTCGACACATATAACTGTAAAAGATGAACAACTTAATACATCTAGTTCCACTACATTTATAGGAATCACTTTAGATTCCCGTTTGCAATGGGGTGCGCATATCGAGACTCTGTCGGGAAGACTTAGCTCTGCTGCTTATGCCGTGAGAAAGATAAGACAACTGACTGATGTTGAAACGGCAAGATTGATGTATTTTAGCTATTTTCATAGTATAATGTCATATGGAATATTGTTATGGGGCTCAGCAGCAGACATTGAATCTATATTTGTACTGCAAAAGAGAGCTGTACGGGCAATTTACGGCCTTGGACCCCGAGAATCCTTAAAAGAACTGTTTAAAGAAATTAATATACTAACAGTAGCATCCCAATTTATTTATGAAAATATAATGTATATCCGCAAAAACCTGCCCTTATTCCTTAAGAAAAGTGACATTCATAATCTTAACACCCGAAATAAGAATAAACTTGCCGTTCCCAATTTCAGACTGCATAAAGTGGGTAATTCGTTTATGGGAAAATGTATTTGCTTTTTTAATAAATTACCAGCGTCTATTGTAGAACTGCCCCCGTTAAAATTTAAATCGCATATTAAAACAACTTTAATGAAAAAAGAATATTAATAAATAAATAAATGATTATATAAATGATAAAAATATTTGGAAATAAATACTGCCCTGCTCGCACAGGTACATTTATCTTGTAATGTAAACTATATACTATTTAAAAAGAGGCTGACAATAGTGACCGAGTTTCTTGCGCTACTTCTTCTCGGCGCTAGCCCAAAATTGTCCCGAAGTAGTGGTAGGGAAAAAAATATTGGGACGTGTAAAAGCGCTTAGTTTAAGCCTATTTACAGAAATAAATTGGTTTTATTGGTTATTATTGGTTTCTTATGAATCAGATTTAAGGTACTGCTCGTCACGCGGAGGCATTGGCGTACTTAGACGATGTAAATTAATTATCCCTTAAAGTATTGCCGAGGGCATGGAAACGTTATAGTTTGTATTACAATTGTTTAGAGATGAGGGACCACATTATTTTGAACACACATACATACGCTGCGACAAGTTATACACAAGACCGAAGAGTATAACTTACCACTATGCTTGGCGTTTGTGGACTATGAGAAGGCCTTCGATTCGATCGAGACTTGGGCAGTGCTACAGTCGCTCCAGCGGTGCCTTATTGACTATCGGTACATCGAGGTGCTGAAATGTTTATATAAAAACGCCACCATGACGGTCCGAGTACAGGAGCAGAGGCACGAAAGCTATTTCTCTGCAGCGAGGCGTAAGGCAGGGAGACGTTATTTCTCCGAAACTGTTCACCGCCGCATTTGGGAGTCAGTACCAGTTGGGAGCTCTATTCTCGAAATCGTTGACAAATATGTTTACCTGGGACAAGTGATCCAGTTGGGTAGGTCCAATTTTGAGAAAGAGGTCAATCTACGAATCCAACTCGGATGGGCAGCGTTCGGGAAACTACGCAACATCTTCTCGTCCAAAATACCTCAGTGCCTTAAGACGAAAGTATACAACCAGTGTGTGTTACCAGTGATGACATACGGAACAGAAACGTGGCCTCTTACTATGGGCCTGATAAGAAAGCTTAAAGTTGCACAGCGCGCTATGGAAAGGGCTATGCTCGGTGTTTCTTTGCAAGATCAAATCAGAAATGAGGAAATCCGTGAACGAACCAAAGTGGCTGACATAGCCCGACGGATTAGCCGGCTGAAGTGGCAGTGGGCGGGGCACATAGCACGTAGAACTGACGGCCGATGGGGCAGAAATGTTCTGGAATGGAGGCCACGTACCGGCAAGCGCAGCGTAGGACGCCCACCCCCAAGGTGGGCAGACGACCTGGTAAAGGTTGCAAGACGACGCTGGATGCAGGCCGCTTCCAATCGGCCGATCTGGAAGTCACTGCGGGAGGCCTATGTTCAGCAGTGGACGTCCTGTGGCTGATGATGATTATTTTGAACCTTATTCACCTACCTTGCGGGTGAAAACCAATCAAAAATTTTGACTACCAAGCCTAGTTAAGGGTTAAAATCGAGCCTCGGTTGAGTTTTGATAGGCCACATGATAGAGATGACGAACAAGCAAGCGAATCTAATGAATCGGTCTGATCAGCCAAACATTTTAGCAATTAAGTTAATTTTTGATAATAATTTGTGATTGCAGTGCATGAATGAATTAATAACGTTGTACATTGACAGAGTGTAATATAATACACAAATCTTATCAAATCAAATCATTTATTTGTGCTACACAGGTAAATTTCATGATAGTCAACATAATAAACAATAATGTGCATGCTGTGATCGGCCTTGTAAGCATACAAATGTCAGAAATCGTAAACAAATACAAAAAAGATTGAGACTAATAATTAAAATTCAAAAAATGACAGAGTTTTAATCAATACAATAATAATTTTAATTGTCAATTAAATACAATTTAACAGATATCAGAGGTTGCTTTAGTTTATGTTTAAATTGCAAAAATTCATCAATTGAATAGAATGAATGATTTGTAGAAAAAAAAAATGTCGATGTTTAAACATTGTGAATTCATTCCATTCTTTTATATATTTAGGGAGTTTGTTATACATTTTTGGCGCCATTGCAAAAACACAGTGTATCTTGTGACTACATTGTCGTTAATGTAAGGTGAAAAGTAAAAATCACTGTAAAGTACAAGTTCATTAGATTAGTTAAGGACGGAAGGGTCCCAATGTGACAAATGGACGGAAGGGTCCCAATGTGACAGAGGGACGGAAGGGTCCTAATGTGACAAATAGACGGAAGGGTCTCAATATGACAAAGGGACGGAAGGGTCCCAATGTGACAAATGGACGGAAGGGTCCCAATGTGACAGAAGGATGGAAGGGTCCTAATGTGACAAAGAGACGGAAGGTTCTTAACATCACAAAGAGGCGGAAGGGTCTCAATGTGACAAAGGGACGGAAGGGTCCCAATGTGACAAATGGACGGAAGGGTCCCAATGTGACAGAAGGACGAAAGGGTCCTAATGTCTCTAGCACTAGTTACTGTATCGATAATGATATTTTTTGTAATTACTGGCTTGTATTATTTGTTTCTAAATCTGTCAGTCGCATGAGGTCATGCTGGAACTAGGATGGCCGACTGTCAGCATTTTATGATAAGCTATACGTTAGTGTACTCATAATAAACATTTATTAATACTACAACATTAAATTACCAATTCTTTGTAAACCGCCTTGCTTGTGCAAAATAATAACACTTCAGTCTCGATCACGATACCTGGACTGGTGTCGTGGTCGAGAATGAGCGTAACCGAAATACTATAAATACCAGTTGTGTCACAAGCGAGCGGTCACTCTTTCACCGACCGTCAGAGCGACCGGACGTGCGCTGAACTGTTTTGCTGCCGTAATAAGAGGAAGTACTGTTATTATGACGAATTATATTGCTGTGATGTTAGCTTACCGCTAATAAATTATTAATAATATTGTAATGGATTGTCATTTTCATTACTCAAGAGAAATACACGCTTATTGCCCCTACTTGCTATTTTATTTATAACTGATTAAATTTTAACGTAAAGAAACGCTGAATACAAGAATTATAGATATTTAGTTAAATCAAGTACATAATAAAGTTAGTTTGGATGGATTTTCTATTAATATCCAACTTTTGTATACTTATGGCTCCGCTACCTGACACTACAATCATATTCTTGTAATGTTAACCACCAATGTGCAATCTGCGGCAAAATACCTTTCTTCGAAAAGGTTGCTTGGAGTGCATTACAATCCGTTACAATAGTGAATTCTAGACTAGAATAATATTTAACGAAGTTACAACCGCTTAAGTCTCAAGATCGTACGCGTGAAACTTCTGTTCGTCAAGTGTTTTCTACTGTAAAACGCAACGGCTTTAAAGGTGCACTGTCGTGTTCTTTTTGGAGTAATATCCCTGCTAACCCAATATTGCTAGCGTCAGTATGTAGCTCGGTTTTAAAATGTGGATTATATAAAGTTAAAACTGGACGTTGTATCAGTTTACATTTCAATGTTTCGAATGCCTGCTGTTCGTCAACCCCCCATCGCCAATCTACCGTTTTTCTTGTCAACTCAGTCAAAGGACGTGCTATAAGAGAAAAATCCTTTATATTTTTTTGAAAATAACTTGCCAGACCTATAAATTGTCGTACTTCATGCACGTTTTTAGGTTCGGGAAAGTTTTCTACAGCTTCAATTTTAGCTTTACCTGGTCTAATACCTTCATAACTAATTTCACATCCCAAATAATCTATGGAAGTTTGAAAGAGTTAATTTAGCATTGTTCAACAACTTAAGAGTGTTTTCTAATTTATCTAAACCTTCATGAACCGTCTTTGAAGCTATAATTAAATCATCCATATAGGCTAGAGCTTGTTTAGCTTGTTGCCTACCTAAATCATCGTTTACTTTAGGAATTTTAGCGGACAAAGCTTTAGTTATAGTTCTTTGGAATAAAGATGGCGCGTTGACTAAACCAAAAGGCATTTGTTTGAACTGGTATAAGCCGTCGGGCGTTACAAAAGCAGTTAGATGTCGACAGTCAGGTTTTATTGAAATCTGATAATATCCACTAGTTAAATCGAGACTGGTATAATATTTACTACCACTTAAGGCCTTAAGATGGGTGAAATGTCAAAAATGTCGGATAAAAAAAATCATTTTCTTTGAATACCGATAACTCAAATCCATAAACTTTAAATAAAATATGCTAGAAGAGGATTCAATAAACATTTAAGAGTTCTTTAATTTTCATTTTTATATTACCCTCTAGTAAAACAATCCCAAAAAGTGTCTATATATTTCATAAATTTCAAATTATTGCTAAAATAGTGCAAGCTTTTTCGTTGTTGTTTTCACACAAAGCAGGGTTATGCAAATATAAATGAATTGAGTTCAAAGTTGCATTAAATTTATCAAAAATATGGTTTTTCCGTATTCTCGTGAGCGCGCTTGCTCTTACTCGTCCTGTCATACCCCCCGCGCTCCGCGCAGTCCGGACATTGTCGAGGGTGGACCGCGCGTCACCGTCGAAGCAATTTCGTTTACTTTGATTTTCGGTGTTAATGTGTTTATACTGATTTGAAAATATTTTAATTAATACCAGTACTTAGTTATGGTATTATCTGTGGATTTGTAACTGTTAGTATTTTCCTTGCTAATAAATTACATTATGTGTGTTCAAAGAATAAAAACAAACTGCGATACGATTTGACCAAATGAAAGTGATAATGTACCTAAACCCCAAAAATATTGACAATTAAAAATTTAATTTGTCCCACTTTCCGGTTACCGATCGAGCTGTCATTTTGCATGCATGTGTAAATCGCATGACAATGCAATATTATGATGTCATCGTGCTGATCTGATGATGGAGCTGAAAGGTGGCCATAGGAACTTCGCAATGAAACGACACAAACTCATCGAGTTTGGGCTCGTTTGAATTGTCTTGACGAGTAGTTTGTCTTTTAATGGTTACCAGGGCCTGATGATGGAGCTGGAAGATGGTTATTGGAACTCGGTAATTATACGACACACCCCCATCAAGTTGGGGCTCGTATGATTCGTCTTGACGAGTGCTTTGGTGTTAGATGGTAACAAGAGTCTGACGATGGAGCTGGAAGATGGTCATAGGAACTCATTAATTAAACGACACAACCCCATCGAGTTTGGGCTGGTTTGATTCGTCTTGCTAAGTTCTTTGGTGCTAGATGGCAACCAGGGTCAGATGATGAAGCTGGAAGATGACCATAGGAACTCGGTAATTAAACGTCATTACCCCACAGAGTTTGGGATCGTATGATTCGTCTTGACGAGTATTTTGTTGCTAGACCAGGCCAGGGTCTGATGATGGAGCTGGAAGATAAAAAAAAAACAAAAACAAAAATATTTATTTGTAAAAAAAGATTGGTACATGGCTTATAAAATACATTGTTATTCTTATGAATGTTAGTAACAATAAAACAGTCAGTCACTCAGTCAGTTTCTTACTTGCTTCCTTGCGTGTGTGACGTGTCAGTCAGATGCAACACGATGTTCTGTCGGTATACGATTTCGACGATCTGCATAACAAATGGTTATGTACTACCCATTGCCAATTACCAACTTGTTGATGAACTAATTGGCGCAATATTTTTGGAGCGTCTCAATGGACACAGCTACCTCGAGTGTCTTCAAGGAACCTTGGAGGAACTGCTATCTAACATCCCTCTTCATCTCCGCCGTGGATTGCAGTACTTCTAACAAGATGGAGCCCCGGCGCACTACGACCGCGTTGCACGTACGTGCAGGCCTGCTTGCCTGCCTACATCGCATCGGCATCGCGCGAAGGATTGGTTGTGCTGGGCCGTTTCTCTGGTCGGCACGTTACCTGGTCCCTATGCCTCTCGACTTCCATGAGAAGTGAAGGACCTAGTGTGTGATGAAAGTGATCTTAACATTCAAAGTGCGTCACATCACAATAACGAAAGCGAAAAGTGGCAGTGACACGTGGCGTTATTGCGCGTAAAAAAGCCATCACTAGGTGACCTTTGGTCTGTAGGCGTCAGTGAAGGATATTTTCATATTTTTTTTATAAATTGGTGATTTGTAAATGCCTTTAAAGAAACTGACTCCTAATTAAGCAAGGTAAGGTGGATTGGAACCAAGCGGCACCTACTTACTCGATTGATTTGTAATTTATTTAGTTGTTTGTTAAAAAACTTATTAGATAGGTACCTAGGTACTTACAACACTTACAACAACGCTTAACTTGCAAGACCGTAGCCTGTGAAAATGTGATAGGGTGTCATAATAAAATAAATGTTATTAAAGCCGTATTTTATTTTTTTATTTCTATCCGCCTACTGACTCTGCTAAGGAAAGATAAAACTTTAAATTTACTAATTGAGTATAACAATTAAAATCAAGTAAATACCTTATCTACTTAAAATAAGGATGCAATCTAAGTCATAAAACATTGAAATTATCTTTTCTTAAGCTTCGAAGTTCGAACAAATAAAAAAACAATGTTGGCTATTAATTTAATTGGCATTGGTTTTAATGTTTGATAACAATTATTATTATTATGATAAGAAGCGCATTCTACACACACATGTAGGTACATGTGTCCATGAAGAGGAGCAGATTACAATTGGTCTGTGATTGGTCAACGAGACAGCCCGGCCGTGCTGCTAAACCAATCGCAGATCAGCTGACTTGACAGTTAGTATACACACAACTAACTTGCTAGTGTGCGCTGTGTACGTACACTACGTACGTACACAATCTGTAAACTACAGCTTGCACATGTGTTGGAAAAGATACAGAGTGTTTCAGGTTTGACTGTGATTTTATTGATTTATTTTGTTAGAAAACATAACTTTTAAAAATGACTATGAAACAGTACCTTATTTTTTAGCATCGTATTTAGTATGATTTTTAGATAACCCTATAAAGGAATGTAACTAATTTCGTTAGATCCCGTATAAGGCGGTCAGCCGCCGCTGCGAGTCAGTTCACATCGCGCCGCGCCCCGTTTCCGTAACACAGAACTTGTTGCAAACGATTTGAACGCACACGGCGCGATTGTACGGTCTGCTTACGTAACACGGACGGACCGGGCTATCGTGCTGTATCGTCCCAAACACGCTTCACGTGTTTAGTGTTAACGCCTTCCTAATTTATCCTTAGCTTATTAACCGCTGACTGTTGTTTAATTGCCTTGATTTTCATGTATAGTTAGATTCACGCTTTGCATGAACCCATTTATCACGCATTATCAATATCAGCTTTTGCTCATATGTATATAACGATCCATGTTTTAGACTATTTGCTTTAATTTCAATTGTTTATGATAATAAGTGCCATATGTATAAACCAGTCCCTACTTTGCATCTGCTTTACTTTGTTTAAGTATTTTGGACGTATTTACAAAACAGTCCTTGCTTTTGCTTGCTTATGGTTTATATAATTTGATTTGAGAGGTTGTCTGTTAGCTTATGTAGTTTACCTAGTTTTTAGATCTTATATAATAAAAACGAGATACACCCATAATAAATTGGTCTTGGTCATTTATCTCATTAAAAGTTAGTTCCCCTTCTTACAAACTGGCGTCCCAACTCGAGGCTCGAACTAAAACTTATAATTTAAGACCAAGACCTCACAGACAACCCTCACTTACGGTTCCGCGTGCTAGGGTAGTTATTGACAAACGGACTAAATACACTGACCAAAAAATGTATCTCTCAGAGGCACAGTTCGAAAAACTACTAGCGAAGATGGGAGAACCACGCACTTTGGGTTCACTCGCATAGTGCTCAGCGAGATATGGTGAGAGCAATGAGTCGAGTGATGTAGAATCGTTTCTGGCTGCCGTAAATGTGTTCACGAGACTGCACCACATCTGCGAAGTACATGCCCTGACTGGCTTGCCTCTGGTCTTGACCGACGGTGCTGCCATCTGGTGGCAAGGTGTGAAGGCTCAGACCACAACCTGGGCTGACTTTGAGAGGAAGTTAAGGCACACCTTCGCCCCTAAGAAACTTCCGTACATAATATACCAAGAGATAGTGCAAGTCTGCCAGGAACACCAGAACACGGAGTCATTTATAGCGGAGAAGCGAGCACTAATTGCCCAACTACCCGAAACCCACAAATTGGCAACTGGCAACTGAGAGTGAATATCCGAGAGAAGATACCGAGAGAACAGGTCTCGACCTTCGACCAACTGCTGGAGAAGTCCAGGACTGCAGAATTGCATATGACGGAGAGGACGACAAAACGACAGCCTACTAACCCACCGTCTAAATCAAGACGTTGCGCCTACTGTCGCATCCCAGGCCACACGGCGGAGACCTGCAGGAAGAAGGCAAAGGTGGAACAAGGTGAAGCTGCACCTAAACATTCTTCGGCTACCACCACGCACACGGAAAAGGCCAAATTCTCCTGTTATGGATGTGGAGCGCCTGGCGTGATCCGTAGCCGATGCGAGAAGTATTCTTCAAAAAGACTCACGACCACGGACGAAGCCACCTTTTGTGGAGTGAAGATTAATGGTGTGGACTTGAGACCCGTAGTCAGGATTCAGGTTGGCCTCATCAAGGGAACGGCACAAATTGACACAGGAGCCAGGACGAATGTCGCATCTTACTCCTTGTACCGACAGCTCCAGAAGAATGGGTATATCTTCGAGGACAAGGTGATGAGCATTACCCTCGCTGACGGCATACCCAAGAAGCAGACAGTCCTCACGGTCAAGGCCCCCATCCCCATATTCGGCAGAGTGATACCGTCATCCTTTGTAATTCTCCCTGAAGCGACGAACAACATCACCTTGCTAGGAGTCGGATTCATCTTGGATGCGATGATTGTCCTTAACTTGCCACAACGGACCTGCCGCTTCCTCGACGAACCTTCAGTGGCTTACGAGCTGGAAGAGGAAGATATCAACGATATTATTTTTGAGAAATTGAGAAAGGAATTCACACTTCCACACATGATTTCCCCAGTGGCTAACACGCCTGAGTCCCAGAACTCAACAGAATCATCCGTGGCCCTTACGGAAATTGTTGACGTCAGAGAAGGCAGTGATCAACCAGAGCCGATGGAAGCTACAATCCCATCACCGAGTGTGCCTGAGAATCATGAGACTGCTAACACAATTAATGTGTCCACCACACCACCGAGGTCATACGGACCATTAATACCAGTGGATGTAACGACTCCACCCAACAAGAAGCCGAAGTTGATGTTCGATGGGCACTCGCCTGTAATGGATGCGCTGTACTACGATGCGGAAAACAGCCTCGTCACATACGACGAGGAGACCGATCTAACCCCGGGGTTAAGTTTCTTGTTCGAACGTAGCAGTGATATCGCGTCGATTAGTCTGTTGTGTGATAGGGAACACCAGCAGCTAGAGGAACTCCTAAAACGGAATGAAGACGTCTTCACTACAAATGGTAAGCCAACTATGAAAAAAGAACACGTTATTGATACGGGTAATCATAAACCTATTTCGGTACCCCCCTACAGGTTATCAGCAGCAAGAACTCAAGTTCTGAGGCAAGAAGAGAACAAGATGCTAGAATCAGGTGTTATTCAGCCTTGCCAATCACCGTGGTCAGCACCGGTTGTTATGGTGCCCCAGAAAGATGGAGGAACGCGAGTCTGTGTGGACTACAGGCAGTTGAACGCGATCACGACTCCAGATATGTATCCACTGCCACGAATTGATGATTTGCTACATGGAGCTAAGCTCACGCCATTTATGAGCACGATAGATTTACAATCAGGGTATTGGCAGATACAGGTCCAACAGCAAGATCAATACAAAACATGTTTTGTAACTCTGTTTGGAACATATAAGTTTTTGAGAATTCCGTTCGGATTGCGAAATGCACCGGCAACTTTCCAGCGACTAATGGACAGATTCCGAATTTCGCTGAGTCATATAAAGATACTGATCTACATTGATGACGTCATAGTCTTATCTGAAAGTTATAATCGACATTTAAAGGATTTACAAGAGGTATTTGATTGATTACGAGAGTATAACTTGACAATAAACAAAACTAAGTGCAATTTCTGTTGTTCAAAGGTGAAATAACTTGGTCACTACATAACGCCAAGAGGATTAGAAGTAGACCCAGAAAAGGTCACTGCTATTACAGGACAAGCCGAACCGAAGAACGTAAAACATTTGCTTACTTTTCTTCAAATGTGTTCCTGGTATCGAAGGTTCATATCGAATTTCGCGAAGAAATCTGAACCACTAACTCGTCTGATACGAAAAAACGCTGAATGGCGCTGGGAAAAAGAACAACAGAATGCATTTCAATCTCTTAAGAATGATTTAGTATCTGCTCCTGTGCTACGTCAAGCTGATGAGAACAAGTCATTTATAATAAAAAGTGATGCAAGCAGCTATGCCATCGGTGCTGTTTTGGTGCAGGGGGAGGGAGGATATGAACATCCCGTGGAGTATGCAAGTAGGCTACTCACCAAAGCAGAAAGAAACTATAGTACCACAGAAAGAGAAGCACTTGCAGTTGTTTGGGCAATTAATAAAGGAGATGGAAACGATTACATACAAATTTGGGCCAAGATGTAATAAGATAAAAATGGTGTCAATTAATAGCTTAATACTTACCAGACCTTCACTAAAAATTATGCGTGTTTTGTCTATTTGTGAGCCGATTAATTAGAGGTTTAGTTAAAGTTAGGTTATGTAACAAACAGCTGATTTCATCACATGCAGAGTAGTCTCATCGTTTAGGGATCATCTGCCAAGTGCATTGCAGCGACTAGTGGCTATTCCACAATTTACACAGCGATCCATAGCGTCAATATTCAGTTCTAAGGCCGGCAGTAAAATCCAAAGTAAAAATTCCAAGTCAGACGTGTAAGCGAGATTCAGAGTCCAGATTGAAAGCAGGGGTCGTTCAGGCTATGCAGGCAGGGTCAAAATCCGCAAAACAAAGCAGCAGTCGGCGAAAAACAAAAAGATAGGAGGAAAAGCACAAGCAAAGACGAAAAATACGAAACCAGTGATCCATAGGTTATTTGACACGGCCAGGCAGCTGTCAGTGTCAGTGCACAGACTAAATATACTGTATCGATTTCATTTAAATTATCGATTATTAAATTTAAAAAAAAAAAAATTATTTAGTTAATAAAAGTTTTATGAGCTAAAATAATTCAATATATTTATTTAAACGCAATTAGTTATTTTTTTTACGTTAATCGCCCATAAAAAAGAGCAAGCATTCCTTTTTTATTTTATTGTGTGATCTCATTCACATAAATCGATACTTCATTAATCGATTTTCAAGTGAATGTTTAAAAATCTTGTTTTTCGTAATGCTCAGTTTCCAGGAAGAAAAGTGGGCTGATTTTTTGTAGTTTAGGATGAAAAAATATGACCATTTTTTTAAACCATACATCAACTAGTTACATTAAGGGCCCAGAAGTTTCAGTCTCCTTTCGAGGATATATTGAAGGCTCGCCTATAACAGTTTTAACAGATCATCAAGCACTTAAATGGCTTATGACATTGAAGTCACCTACCGGAAGATTGGCAAGATGGGCATTGCAATTGCAAGCTTATAGCATAACAATAAAATACATCGCAGGTAAAACAAATGTTTTAGCCGATGCATTATCCCGCCCTACTTTTAGTCGTGAAGTAGAAGACAACTGTGAAACCTGCAACCTTATAGTAGACTTGCCAACAAGGAGTGCAAAAGAAATAAGAGAAGCTCAATTGGAAGACGAAACCATTAAAAGGATAATCTTAGCCTTAGAAGACATGACTAATGAAGAAAACGGTCAATATTGGAGCAGAAAGGGATATCTCACAGACAATGGATTACTGTACCGCTATAATCCTGACCGTGACACTGATGATTGTCAATTAGTAGTACTAAAATCAGAACAAGATAATATTATTTTAGAATAGAATAGAATAGAATAGAATAGAAAAATATTTATTTGACACACACATCATACATAGAATACAAAAGAATTAAGATTAGAAAAAAAAAATGTGTCAAAAAGGCCCCCGCTCAGCATTTGTCGTGACAGCCAGGGACATATCACGACGCTGATTTTCAGCAGGGACCCTGACGTTAGGTTACCTGACGGATTTTAGCTTATCACGATGACCCTATGGCTGGTCATTACGGTGTTGAGAAGACTACTGAAAGAATTTCAAGAAGATACTATTGGAAGGGCATGAGAAAGCATATAGAAAATTACATTAAAGTGTGTGTCAACTGTCAAAGATATAAACCGAGCAATATGAAACCTGCTGGACTTTTGCAAACAACTGCTTTAAATCAACGTTTTGAAGTTATCTCCTTTGATTTGTTTGGACCTTTACCAATGAGCACTGATAACAAGACATGGATATTTATAATAGAGGACTACGCAACAAGATGGGTAGAATTGTTTGCATTGCATCAAGCAACAGCCCAAGAATGTGCTAGAATACTCCTAGACGAGATAATCCTGAGATATGGAACGCCCCGACGATTCATAAGTGACAACGGTAGTCAGTTCGTCAGTAATGTGATGCAACAGCTAAGTTATTGCCTGGGTATAAAACAGGGGTTTACTCCGCTTTATCATCCAGAAACGAACCCAGTAGAAAGAAGAAACAGAGACCTCAAAACACAACTTGCTATTTTAGTAGTAGATGATCACTCATCGTGGCCTGAAAAGTTACCAAGCATCAGATTTGCAATGAATACAGCCACTTCATCATCAACTGGATATAGTCCTGCTTATCTTACCTTCGGAAGAAATCTGAGAACTCCCGATGATGTTAATCATGACTTAAAAGCTATAATAGAAAAAGAAAACTTTATACCAGAAATAACACCAAAACTTATACAACTAGCAAATACATTAAAAAAGGCAAAAGAAACACAAGAAATAAAAGAAGAACAAAGAAAACAATACGTAGATAAAAAAAGAAAAGAATCTCCTAAATATAAACCTGGTGATCATGTAATGGTCTATTCACATGTTCTTAGCAGCTCTTCTTGTGGGTTCAGCGCCAAGCTTGCACCAAGGCGCGATGGACCCTACATGATCTAACGAAATCATGGACCTAGTTCTTTTGAAATTGCAGACCCCAATGTTCCTGACCAGTCCCTGGGCCTGTACCACTCATCAGCGCTTCGCCCGTTCCGGGGCTCTGAGTCAACGCCCCTGCCCAGTCCAGCCGCGCCACTCCGAAAGCGTGGTCGGCCAAAGAAGGTGGTGCCTCAACCTGAGTCGCCCGCGCCACTGCGCAAGCGTGCTCGACCGAAGAAGATGCCCACACAATCCACACCAGCCGTGCCATTGCGAAAGCGTGGTCGGCCGAAGAAGATGACAGCCTAAGTCACACCAGTCAGCCAGAGGGGGAGGAGCCTGTAACGCGGCGTCTCATTTACCGTGCGCCGCAATAGTGCGCCTTCGTCACACCACTCACACCGCAGCGAGCACTACGCGCGCCGGCCAGTCTGCGTCCCCCACAGCTCCCACGCGCGCCGTCGGAAATCATATATAAGGCGGCCAGCCGCCGCTGCGAGTCAGTTCACTTCGCGCCGCGCCCCGTTTCCGTAACACGGAACTCGTTGCAAACGATTTGAACGCACACGGCGCGATTGTACGGTCTGCTTACGTAACACGGACGGACCGGGCTATCGTGCTGTATCGTCCCAAACACGCTTCACGTGTTTAGTGTTAACGCCTTCCTAATTTATCCTTAGCTTATTAACCGCTGACTGTTGTTTAATTGCCTTGATTTTCATGTATAGTTAGATTCACGCTTTGCATGAACCCATTTATCACGCATTATCAATATCAGCTTTTGCTCATATGTATATAACGATCCATGTTTTAGACTATTTGCTTTAATTTCAATTGTTTATGATAATAAGTGCCATATGTATAAACCAGTCCCTACTTTGCATCTGCTTTACTTTGTTTAAGTATTTTGGACGTATTTACATAACAGTCCTTGCTTTTGCTTGCTTATGGTTTATATAATTTGATTTGAGAGGTTGTCTGTTAGCTTATGTAGTTTACCTAGTTTTTAGATCTTATATAATAAAAACGAGATACACCCATAATAAATTGGTCTTGGTCATTTATCTCATTAAAAGTAAGTTCCCCTTCTTACAACTTGCTTTTTAAGATATGGTAAACCCTGTGTTTTAGGATAAGCAAAGCTTATCCCATAGGATGCCTATAGGAAACTCAGTAATTAAACGACACAACCGCGTTGTGTTTTATTCGTCTTAAGTTTCTTTGCTATGCGCTTCGTATCAAAAATACTAAAAAGTTAAAAATAAAATAAAAATAAAAAAGTTTTTTTTACTTGTAAGTAAAAAGAACTAAAAAATTTAAAAAAAATGAGCCAGATAAGAAAAATATCATTATATAGGTTACCCACATTGTTTTTAGGGTACCGTACCCAAGAAGTAAAACGGGACCCTATTACTAAGGCTTCGCTGTCCGTCTGTCCGTCTGTCCGTCTGTCCGTCTGTCCGTCTGTCCGTCTGTCCGTCTGTCCGTCTGTCCGTCTGTCCGTCTGTCCGTCTGTCCGTCTGTCCGTCTGTCCGTCTGTCCGTCTGTCCGTCTGTCCGTCTGTCCGTCTGTCCGTCTGTCCGTCTGTCCGTCTGTCCGTCTGTCCGTCTGTCCGTCTGTCCGTCTGTCCGTCTGTCCGTCTGTCCGTCTGTCCGTCTGTCCGTCTGTCCGTCTGTCCGTCTGTCCGTCTGTCCGTCTGTCCGTCTGTCCGTCTGTCCGTCTGTCCGTCTGTCCGTCTGTCCGTCTGTCCGTCTGTCCGTCTGTCCGTCTGTCCGTCTCTTCGTCTGTCCGTCTGTCCGTCTGTCCGTCTGCCCGTCTGTCCGTCTGTCCGTCTGTCCGTATGTCCGTATGTCCGTCTGTCCGTCTGTCCGTCTGTCCGTCTTTCCGTCTGTCCGTCTGTCCGTCTGTCCGTCTGTCCGTCTGTCCGTCTGTCCGTCTGTCCGTCTGTCCGTCTGTCCGTCTGTCCGTCTGTCCGTCTGTCCGTCTGTCCGTCTGTCCGTCTGTCCGTCTGTCCGTCTGTCCGTCTGTCACCAGGCTGTATCTCATGAACCATGATAGTTGGACAGTTGAAATTTTCACAGATGATGTATTTCTGTTGCCGCTATAACACGAATACTAAAAACGGAATACAATAAATATTTAAGGGGGCTCTCATACAACAAACGTGATTTTTTTGCCGTTTTTATAGATAATGGTACGGTCCTTCGTGCGCGAGTCCGACTCGCACTTGGCCGGTTTTTTTATAAATAAAAGCATTTAAATGAAACTACTTTTACGGATTATTTTGCGATTAATTAACATTTTATTTAACCTGACGTTTCGAACTCTTTACAGCGTTCGTGGTCACAGGTAGACTAAGGTGTTATTCGTCTTTACAATATTTTGAAAAAATTATAAACTACCGTCACTCAGTTAATATTAATTTGTGTTCCTATCTACGCAAAGAGAGCTAACTGTATCTAAAGGTCTTGCAGTGCGGGGCCTAGCATGGGATTTCGTTGAAACAGGTCGTTTCGTTGGAACACCACCCATGCTGGTGATATTTTCCAACCATCTTCTCTACTGTTGTCTTTTTCTCTGTTGAAATTCGGGTGTCTTCTAATTTTTAATTGCCTCCCGTAACATGCGCGGAACAAATCGTCGAAAATGTATCGTGTTCGCGTAAATAAGTGTTAAGTACTAACATGCTTTTATTTACGCGATTGTGATTGCAAAATAAAAATAATGAAGGTGTAAATGCTAAATGATCTTTAATGTTCTATCGAAATGTTACACGCTTTTAGTGAAGTATGAAAAATGCAATGTAGGTTACCTATATAATGGTATTTTTCTTATCAGGCTTAAATTATTTTTAACTTATTGTAAGACATCGTAACAAATATTTTTATTTTTGGGTTTTTCAACTTAAAATATGACCTATATTCAGTGCCCAGTATGCACCTAGACTGTTCGCTTTGGCTTTAACATCGGTGGCGTTCCGTTTTTCATAACTGTTTTCTTGGCATCAACTTCTAGATTGCACATCAAACGTAAGTGCAGATTTTTTAAATTAATATTAAGCTTTTTGTGGCTGCATTTTGTGTTTTCAATTTCAAATGTATTTTGGGTTGTTTCAGGAATCTTGTTTCTGCGTTGACAGTCATGATATTAATATTTCATTTTTTCTTTAAAGCGTCATGTGGAACGACTAGAGAGGGGGGCATGACATTAGACTTTCACGTGACGTTTTTATGGAAAAAGCGCGGGAACCTGAAACAAGAAAGGCGCCCAAAAGTTTTGTTTTTTGTAATTTACGAATATTATTGAGTATATTGTTTTAATTTAGTGTTAAAACTGTACATATTTAGATAGTAAGGTGTTTATATAGTAGTTTGTGAAGGATGGGGGTAGGAATAAAAAAGCGGAAAAAACAGGACCCACCTGATGGATGACCATCGATGGAGACTTCCTCGGATATCGAAGACTCTAGCAAAAAGTATCAGGTTTTTAAAGTCCCAGGTTACACCAGGAAGTACCCGGACAATAGTAATAAGATACCATACCATCTCTGTCTGGCCCTATGGTTGACTGGTAGAGAATGCTTTTGGAATTAAGTCCGCCATTTGTACCACATGTTTTTTGTCTGTGCAATAAAGTTTAAATAAAAAATAATAAATATAATAAGACTGAATTTATTGTCTTCTTCTCACAAAGGGACGATACATTATTTTCAGACAAAGACCGACTCGCCATTTCACACGCAATACGGAAGTATTGTGTGACCGGCATTCTGCATTTAAAATCCATAAATAAATTCAAAATCGGTATAACTTTTGATTAATCGAAAAATGCAAATGTCTTCTTACAAAAATAAGTTTAATAAAAAACTAAAAACCGACTTTCATTTTTAAGTCGGTTTTTAGTTTTTTATTAAACTTATTTTATTTCACAATTTTAAGTGTTAAGTCCTCTATTTTTTCCCTCCTAACTTCGCCAAAAATGACTTTACAGCAAAGTAACCTTAACTAATGTTGGTCCTCTATGGACCCCTCATCTAACGGTATGATAAAAATAAGTTGTTATAATATAGGGTCAATTTTTCGACGAAAATTTGTAAGTCTTAAGGAAAGGGTTTTCCTACACTCCAACCAGAACGGTGGCTATTTTGGTGTCGTAACCATAGGATAAGGTCTTGCGTTAAATACCAAGTCAATTTAAGAAATGAACTTTTAAATTTTTTTTCGTTACTGGGTGTGCGGGTACGCCCCCAGTAAATAAAAATTGGCGGTCTGGTACCTCATAAGCTCCATGTCTGCTCAACACGCTGCGAAATACGTTCTGTCGACAAATTGCAGTATAATCTTCTAACTCCTATCCATTAAGGAGTTCTGTGGCTTCCATCAGAGAGCTGGAAGGTTGCAGTCGTGAGACCGTTACCTAAGACAAGTCAGCCTGGTACAGTTCAGGATCTCCGACCTATAAGTATCCTGCCATGCCTGTCTAAGATACTAGAAAAAATAGTGTGCCATCAACTTACTAACTATCTCGAAGCACAGGACATCCTGCCACACTATCAGTCTGGCTTCCGGAAAGGGTATGGTACGGCAACGGCTCTAGCAGATGTGGTCGATAACTTTTTGGCCGCTCAGGATCAGGGGATGCTAACAATTCTTACACTGCTGGACTTTTCTCGAGCCTTCGATTCGATCAATACATCCCTCCTGCTATCTAAACTGAGATATTATGGTCTTGACAGTAACTCAGTAAAATGGCTCCATAGCTATCTGACACAGCGACTGCAATATGTGGAGCTGAAACGGGTGGACGGTACTTCACTGCGGTCTCAACCACAAATGGTTACTCGCGGAGTTCCTCAAGGGTCAACACTGGGGCCAATCTTGTACATCTTGTACAGTGCTGACATCACAAATAACTAACTAACTAACTGTCATCATCATCTGTATGCTGGTGACCTACAGGTGTACCTCTCTTTTGCACCCGCTGATTGCACCAGTGCTGTGGCCAAGATGAATGAGGACCTGAACAGGATCTCCGCCTGGTGCAGTTCAAACTGTCTAACCATGAACCCAAAAAAATCCCAATTCATCATCATAGGTTCGCCCAAGAATACTGCCAAATTTAAAGATACAACTTTGAATATTCATATTAATGGAGAACCTATTACCATGGTAGATTCAGTCAGAAATCTGGGACTTGTCATCGACGGCAACTTAAAATTTGAAAAATATATAGCGGAGTGTGATAGAAATAGTTTTTACCGGCTTAAACTACTTTACAAACTGAGACCCTACCTGAGTGAGAGACTGAGAATCACCCTCTGTGAGTCCTTGGTCCTCAGCAAATTTAACTACTGTGACTCAGTATACGGTCCGTGCATTTTATCAAAAACGTCCAGACTTATTCAGAGAGTGCAGAATGCATGCGCACGTTTCTGTTTTACAGTTCCGCCTCGGTCACATATCACCCCATATCTCAATGATGCAAACATGATGAAGATGGAAGCACGCAGAAGATTGCACTTGACTACTATGATGTTCGGAGTCATCACTACAATGAAACCTAAATACCTCTTCTTAAAGCTGGAATGGGCCCACAGCAGATACCCCAGAAGGGAGTGTACCCACGTTTTATCCACTCCAAAGCATCGTACCATGGCTTTTAGGGGCTCCTTCAGATTTGCTGCATCACGGTGTTGGAACGACCTGCCGCCGCCTTTGCGTGCCCTGCAAATTAGAAATACGTTTAAAACTCACGTAAAAAAATACCTAACCTCACTGCAACAAGCGGGTGGTGCAGACACACTTACCATGGGGTATGCACGGCGCGGATGGGCGTTAGCGGGCCCGTCCCATCGTGAATAATTCCGGCGTCCGGATGAGCCTCGACTCCTCGGTTTCCTCGGCATGGTGCTCTCTAAAACCAGAAAATAAAAACAATCCACTTAATGACGTACTGGACGAGGAACAAGGGAAACCAAGTCAAAAGTAAATACTTACCGGGAGGTGCTGCGCAACATGCTTGCCGAGGTGGGCATAGAGGTTCGGGGCGAAGCGAATCACGCGCGTTTAGAACCCCTAGTAATGAATTGCGCCCATACACGATTCTTACACTCACACGGGTGGAAATCTGCCTCTCTGACGCTCTTTTTCGATAAATTACGTGGCAAACGCATGGTTATTTTTGACATCATATAGCTTGACATATATTAATCTGTGGCTTGACAGTAGTACCTAGTTGAATTTATCCACGGTGGGGCCACTGATCAAATAAGCTGTGGGACAGGCAATGGTACACAGCCATACAGCCAGAAGTAATTAAGTTTAGTTAAGTATGTGTATAATTTTCATTTAATTATTTGTAAATTTATATGTTTTTTTCTTTTTCTTTTTCCGTGGCATTGTCTGTTTATGCAAATGTTGTTAGCAATAGTTTATTGTTTAAAGCGTCCCCGCCTTGCGCACCCTTTTGAGAGACAATCAAATTCAATCCTATCCATTCTCTTAGGATAACCTAACACTCATATAATTTTTCAAGAGTGTCTCCTCGAAAGGATGCGCAATGCCAACAATGGGTGTCCGCGGAAGACCAGCGTCATGACATGCTTGCAAGCATATCATGACAATTGCTGAGCGGAAGCCTATTTGGCACAGTCTAATTTTGTTTTATAATCTTCTTTGTAATATTTTTATGTGTTGTACTGTGTCAATAGAGTTTTTTCTATTCTATTCTATCATCAGGTCAGCAACATGACATGATGATTACCAGACCCAAAAATCAGCATTAAGTCAGAAAATATATGCAAAACATTATGGGTGCCTATAAAAATTGAGGGTTGCCCTCGATTTCCCAGGGATCCCATCATCAGAATCTGACTTGGTGTAAATGGGACCACCTCGGGAGTATACCCTTTCAAACTAAAAAATAAATTTTAAATTGGTCTATAATTGACGGTGTAATCGCGTAACAAACATACATACAAAAAAAAAAAACATTCAGACGAATTGAGAACCTCCTTTTTTTTTTGAAGTCGGTTAAAAATAAAAAACTTCTTGATGAATTAGGCCTCAAGGCAACCATTCCGGCTAGTGACACCGAGGTGACTGGGGTTATTACCTCAGTCCCAACAGACCTCTCAAACAAAAAGATTTTCTCTTTCATTGGTAGTTCCAGGAACATAATTCAGGCGCCGACGAATAATTTTATTTTCTATCAGTCACAGTTTGGCTTCGTACGCAAACGCACGCTTGTTTGTCACCGCGCTATTTCCAGTAGGCATGGACGATTTCATGAGTAGCAGGCGAAAAATCATATGATTTGAAAATCATTTGTCCCACCTGCTATTTTTTATCATATTGACTGCTACAAATCACAGACTGTGAAATCATATAATATCATGCGCATTTCTTTTCATTCGTTGATGACATGTAGCAGAGCGGGTCTAGCGAGCGCACTTGAGCGAAGGCCTTGAGCGCGCGAGCGAGTAGGAATGATTTGCTACAGGTGCGTGTTAGAAAAAGACAAACATGCTGTGCTATTTTTTATGCCATCATAGGTGATGAACGATAACGATACTGAGCATTTTAAGAGCTTCAAACTTATGAATGTAAAGTTTAGATTCGTTTGTCATGATTTTCCTTACGAGTGGCAGGTTGAAACCTTCTTGTTTGTTGAATTTTATGCTTAGCCGTAAGGTTTAGATTATCTTGTTATGATTTTGTAGTAGGCTGAAGTGTACTAATTTGTAAGTTGTACCGTAACATGATTACTTTTATAAGTGACTGCGACATAGTGTCGTATAATTGTGTTGAGTTAGCAATATTTTACATTATGTTTAAGTTATATTATAATAATCAATAAAGATCCGACACTCAAACTATCCACATGTCTTTCTCTCATACCTGATCATCCCGGCAACTATTACATACTTTACATGGCGACCCTGCCTAAAGAAACTGAAGAAAAAAAAAAAAAAACACTATGAAGATTTACGAACAATAAAGAAGACCGAAGCCCAAACTACAAATACAAGAAGATAATAACGAAGACCTTTAATTAATCAAGAAAAATTCATCTTTTTAACATGGGAAAACAGCAAAGCAAAGAAGAAGTAATTAAAGCCCAAACAGCCAGCGGCGATGCTCACACAGAAAAAACTACTAGCATGAACCTTGCCGAAATTCTTATCATCGTTGTTTTAATCATCTTGGCGATTGCATCCGCATACTACGTCTACAAGAAATGCCGTCAACAAGCTATGAAAGCATTACGTCGTGAGTTGAACCGTTTTAATTTGGCCAGCAACACCACGTCAACCTTGGAGCTGACGGCAACACCTTAAAGAAGAAAAAGAAGGAGCGGAGTCCAGGGAAATCCCGGCCCACGGAGTCCAGGGTATAGCCCGGCCCACCCAACATTGCAGCCAAGGTCTACATCCAGTCTTCAGCGTTATCCAGCGAGCCAAGTAACTCTACAATTACTACGATATTCGGCAGCTGTATCCTTTAAAAAATATTTAGTAATATATTATGTAAGTAAATATTAATTTGTTTATTGTTAATTTGTGAAATAATTCAATTAATTAAGTAAAGGTTGTAAACTTGTAACATTAATGTAGGTAACCAATTATTATTTTCTATTAGGGAATATTAATATACGACCTACGTTGTCGTAGATGATTGGATATGTCTACGACCTCCGATGCTCCAATACACGCTCAATTGAACGAGCGATAGAGCAAAATCGGGGATCGAAAGTGTTTGTCCAGTCTCTCGGGAGAAGCCACTTGATGAAGTTGACGACGGCCAGTGGCGTAGTCGTTGCTTCAAGGCCGGAGATTCTTTCGGAAATTGAAAACTTCTACAGCCTGCTATACGCCTCGCATGCATCTCAACCTGATCCCGAAATTGAGGATTCCAGAGCCACATTGACCCGCCACTTTACCGAAGACTTGCCAGAAGTCAGCCTAGGCGAAATTGAGATGGCTCTTAAACAGCTCAAAAACGGAAAAGCCCCTGGTGAGGACGGTGTTACATCTGAGCTCCTGAAAGCAGGCGGTAAACCTGTGTTGAAGAAACTCCAACACATCTTTAACACTGTTCTCTTTGATGGGAGAACTCCGGAGGCGTGGAGTAGGAGTGTTGTCGTGTTGTTCTTCAAAAAAGGAGACAAGACCCTATTGAAGAACTACCGACCCATTTCGCTCCTAAGCCACGTCTATAAGCTGTTTTCTAGAGTCATCACAAACCGCCTTGCGCGAAGACTCGACGAATTTCAACCACCAGAGCAGGCCGGGTTTCGAGGAGGATACGGCACCATAGACCACATCTTCACAATGCGGCAGATTATACAGAAGTCCGAAAAGTACAATCGACCCCTGTGCTTAGCATTTGTGGACTATGAGAAGGCGTTTGACTCTGTCGAGACCTGGGCTGAACTAGAATCCCTGTAGCGATGCCAAGTCGACTGGCGATATATTCAAGTGTTGAGGTGTCTCTACAATGCAGCCACAATGGCCGTCCAAGTACAGAACCAGCAAACTAAACATATCCTGTTAAATATAATCATAGGCTTTTTAATCACTTGCAGAAATTATTTATTTAATATTTTACAGACACGTTTACTGCAGTTAAAAAAGCAAAATTGAGAAGTGAAGTGAGTGTTACTAGCCTATAAACATTGCCAGTAACAAATTATTACCTATTATAGTTTAATGCTACGGCTATTAATAATACAATATTTTTATGTTAAATAATTAATTTAACATAGTTGGGCCGGCAAGTTAATAAATGACATAAATTTAATTTTGAAAATATTATGAATGTATGAACAGTTATATTTATTTACCAGATTTATATTCTATTAGAATACATGAAAGTATTGTAGAGAAAACAAGTAACTTAAGCCTAATTATTACTAGCTTTAAGTAAGCAGTAGCCCTATGACATGCTAAGACAAATCTTGGGATCGGATGGTAGCCCTTGGACTCCATCCACTACGCTATTTGACAATAAATACTTAGTATTTTACATAGGAAGAGGAGCTATTTTCCTTAACGAACGCGTGTATACTTTGTTACCCATTTTACAATCTGCTACTCTGACTTTCCCATCAGAGCCTAAATAAGTTTTCACAATTCTGGCCATGGGCCATGACAATGGAGATACATTTTCTTGTTTTAATATAACTAGATCACCTTCTTTTAAGTTAGGCTGAGAATCATGCCACTTAGGCCTATTCTGTAACTGAGTAAGATAATCCCTTGACCATGCTCTCCAGAAATCTTGTTTTATCTTAGTACACATATTCCAAAATTTAAGCCTTTCAATAGGTATTTGAGAACAATCTGGTTCCGGATAGGAGGTCAAAGAACTACCAATCAGGAAGTGTCCAGGCGTCAAACAGTTCAAATCTGAGATGTCAGTGCTCATAGGAAGCAGTGGGCGAGAGTTAAGTACAGCTTCAATTTCAGTAGCTACAGTATAGAGAGCTTCAAATGTTAAGCTAAGATTGCCAATAACACGCTTTAAATGGTGCTTAAAACTCTTAACACCAGATTCCCACAGACCTCCAAACTCTGGACTGTAACTTGGTATGAACTTAAATTTGATCATATTTGTAGAACAGAAATCGTAAATAGAGTCCTTGTGACTTTTAGAAACAAACAATTCATACAATTCGTTTAATTTATTAGATGCTCCCTTAAAGGTTTTAGCGTTATCACAAAATACCTGAGATGGCATACCACGCCTAGAGATAAATCGCTTAAAACATGCCAAAAATGCCTCAGTGGTGAGGTCGCTTACGAGCTCTATGTGTACTGCCTTTACAGCAAAACAAACAAACAATGCGATGTAGCATTTGCAGATCATTGGTCTCCTAATTCTGGCAGACTTCATGCTGAATGGACCACAAAAATCTACACCTACGACCTGGAATGGCCTGGCTGCTGTAATTCGCTCTTTTGGTAGAGAACCCATCAATTGCTTGGCAACTGCAGCCTTCAAACGCACACACGTGGTACATTTGTGAATAACCTTTTTGACTTCCCTGGTGCCACTAATTAGCCAATAATTTTGAGAGAGAGAACTCAATACTAATTTGGATCCTGCATGTAAGAGTCGCAGATGCTCTTTTCTTATTAGCAAGGTTGTAATGTGGCATGATTTAGGAATTATAATTGGGTGCATTTTATTATATGGAATGTTATTTGCATTTTCTAAGCGGCCACCCACTCTGAGTATGCCTTCATTGTCTAAAAATGGATGGAGACTTGCTAACCCCGTCTTTATAGGTTTGTCATTAATGAGCGACTCTATTTCTTTATAAAAACATTTTTGCTGAGTTATTTTTATAATCAGTAATAAAGCTGTTTGCAATTCTTTTGGGGACAAGGGACCAACAATTTTGCAATCAGCCTTAATACAGTTATTTTGAAATCTAAGTATGTATGCTAAAATCCTTTTTAATTTATTCAAATCTGAGTATTTCTCAAAAGTTTCAAAGAGATGTGATTGGTCAATAGTACACGCATTTGATGGTAGAGTTTCTTCTATTTCTGGTTGTGGCAAAATAGGCAGTTTGCAATTTGCAGGTAAGTGGCAATAATCTCTGTTCGAAAGCTCTAATGGACCATGCCACCATAAATGACTGGATTGCAGCTTCTGCGGCTCAACACCCCGAGATAGTAAGTCTGCAGGATTGTCCGAGGAACGCACATATGACCAACTGAATGTCCCAGTTAAACTTTGAATTTGTTGAACTCTATTAGAAACATATGCATTGGATTTAATTATAGCACATTTTATCCAAGCTAATACTATTTGTGAGTCGCTGTACAAATATACTTTAATAGGAAATCTAGACAGCAAAACTTTATTGACTCTATGTGCCAGTTGAGATAGCAACAAGGCACTATTAAGTTCAAGCTTCGGAATAGTCAAATCTTTACTCAAAGGAGCAAGGCGAGATTTGGAACACAATAAATTGATAGTAACCGTCCCATCAGTGTTTAAAATTCTTAGGTAGAGACAGCACCCAAATGCCTTTTGTGATGCGTCTGCATACCCTACTAGTTCAATTGATACTGCATTTTTTGAATACACACAGCGAGGAATAGTAATTTTTTCCATTGCAGTTAATTTATCTACAAAGTTGTTCCAATTCTTTAATTGATTCTGAGGCAATAAAGTGTCCCAGTTGACTTTTATTGACCAAAGCTCTTGCATGAATAATTTAGAAATTACAATTATGGGTCCCAAGAACCCGAGAGGATCAAATATTTTACCAATAAAACTAAGAATTTTTCTTTTGGTGTTAAGACACCCATTATCAGGCTGTAAGATTTTAAAAGTGAACTGATCATCAGTTATATCAATTTTCAAGCCTAGAGTTTTTACTAGATTATTGTGATTAATTTCAATGTCATCATCGAAATACTTGTGTTCGGAAGGAACATCATCCAAGACCTGAGGAACGTTAGAGCACCATTTGTGCAAGTGAAAGTTTCCTAACTTTAAAAGCTCTATGAGCTGCCTCTTGAGATCATGCAGTGACTCTATATTTTCAGTGCCACACAATATGTCATCGCAATATGTGTTTGATCGCAAGGCTTGAGCAGCTAGAGGATAATTTTTCCCATACCTATTAGCTAACTCTATCAAGCAACGGGTGGCCAAATAAGTAGAGGCCTTCAAACCATATGTGACAGTCTGCAATTGCAAGCAAGTGACGGGCTTGTGTTTATTATCTCTCCAAAGAATGTTCTGAAGACAGGTTTGATCAGGGTTTACCTTTATGCAGCGAAACATCTTTGCTATGTCACAAATTAATGTAAAAAGGTACGTACGGTACAAAAGAAGGATGTCGAATAGTTCATTTTGTACTACCGGTCCATTCAGCATTACATCATTGAGGGAGATTCCATTTCTTGACTTCATGCTACCATCAAATACTACCCGCAACTTGGTTGTTTTGCTTGCTTCATTTATCACAGCATGGTGAGCTAAAAAATAAACATGTCCATTAGAAGTATCATAATCACCAATGGCCACCTTTTTCGCATGTCCCAAGTTAACATACTCATCTATAAATTGCTTATATTTTTCTCGGTACAATGGATTTCTTTCAAATTTATTTTCCAGTGTTAGAAATCTTTGGAAAGCCACTGAAAAAGAATCCCCAAGTTGCAGTTGGTCTATGCTATCTACAAGAGGCATATCAACACAGAAAGTATTTTCAGATAATTTGACTGAATTTTTAAAACAGGCTTCGGCCTTTTTATTTTCTATGGAAATATCATGTGATTGTGCAACTTCAGGAACCTTCTCAGAAAGCCAAAATTGTTCCATTATATGTTCAAGTTTATCACAATGAGAAATAGCCAGGTTTGAAACAAATTTGTTTTGTTTATTACAAGAATTACTACAAATTTGACCACCAACAACATAGCCAAATGACGTTTTTTGTAACACAGGTCCACTAGGTAACCTTATGTTTCCATCTTGTAAGATATGATAGTATACATCAGCACCTAAAAGCAATGATATTTCTTTTGGAAAATTAAATTCATCATCAGACAAAACTATGTCCTTGGGCAAAGGTACAGCTGACATATTTATATATTGTTGGGGTAACTTGGTAGTAATTGAATCTACAACATGGCATTTTGTAAAGAGTTTTAGTTCTGACACTGTAGAATGTAATTTTATTTTAACAAATTTATTAATTTTGTTATGTTTATTAGTTATGCCAATTATATTGGTTTCACATTGTATTGGTTGTAAACCTAAAGTTTTAACTAATGAAGTAGTAATAAAAGAAACTTGGCTACCCGAGTCAAGCAGCCCTCTCACGTGGACCTCATGGCCTGCAATATCAAACAATTTTACTTTAACAGTGGGCAATAAAACTTTGTTGCCTGATAAGGTTGAGTGTAATGTTACAGGCTGCTCCACCTCTTGTGTACTATCTTCATGCAGAAGGGTATTGTGCTTCTCCTTACACGATTGACAAGAAAATTTAAATCTGCAATTGCCGGTATGGGAGTTTAAGCAGGTAGTACACAGCTTGTTCATAGAAACAAACTTTTTACGATCTTTTATCGGAGTTGATTTGAAAGATGGACAGCTGTACAATTTATGACTTTGCGTCTTACAAAATTTACATGGTTTTACATTGGAAGTAGCAACATTGGTTACCTTATTTGGCTTCTTAGTAGTTCCTTCATAGTCCCTAGTTTCCTCAAGCGCCATAGCACGCTTTTCGAGGAATGCCAAAAAATCTTCCATTGTTGGCAAATTTTCGGAGTTCCTGTCAAGTTGATAGGCCCGATTAGTAAAAGTATCTAGTTTTCTTATCAAAATAGACAAGAGAAGCATATCCCACTCCTTTGTAGGTTGCTTTAAATTTTTTAAAGCATATAGTTGTTGCTTAATTTCTGAAATAAATGACCTTATGGAGGCCGCAGTACTCCTCTGCATAGAAGGTAAGTCTAAAATAATATTTATATGGTTCATAACTAACCTAGTTTTGTTATCAAAACGTTTTTTAAGTAAATTAAGTGCCTCCTTGTATGACTCACTAACAAGCGGCAAATTTATAATTTCAGCAAGTGCATCCTCTCTTAAATATGTGCGTAAATAGAATAGTTTTTGCACATCTGATAGTGCCTTATTATTGTGGATAACTGCAGTAAACAAGTCTATGAAAGAGGTATATTTTGTAACATCTTTACCAGTAAAAATGGGCAAATCAATGTTTGGTAATTTAGAACTTGAGACACTTGTACACTGGGACACCTCAGATGTGCTTAAACTTGTTAAACATTCATTTATTTTTGATAATACAGAGAAATATTTCTCTTCTTGTATGGCTACATCCTCGTTGTCATCGTCATCTATAGTTAATATGTCTAATTGCACCTTTTCATAGTCTTTCAATGTTGAAATCAGTTTTTCTTTACGTGCCTGAAGGGCCTCAGCAGTAGCAGAAGCTAAATTAACAGGATCTAACATAAAGTTCTCAATTCGTGTGAGTGTACCTTTCAGTTGTCCGCGTCGTAAACGAAGAGACTTCATTTCTTCCATTTTTATCACTGCACTTAAGTTGTATTAATGAAGTAACACACAACACAATTGTATTGTTTGATAAACAAACCGTATTTCTAAAAATAATCAGAGAGGACAACGAAGAAAACAACGAGACAAAATTGGGGGGAAAACGTCGAAGAAAGCCGGCTGTCAAATGTCACCTGTCACCGCGGGTGGTTGACGTTTCACGTAACGTGCGTAGATCGATGCGTTTCTACAACAAGAAGCACTTCCGGTACGGAGTTTACGGCCGCGGTTGTAGTAACTTCTATTCTCTATGGAGCCGAGCGAGACTTCTTTCTTCTCAAACGTAACGTGATCTACCCTCAACCAATTTTATTGATGTGGTATTGAAATCTTGATAAATAATGCAAATCGTTGAGCTTGTGGACTGTTTCTTGATTCTAATATTGTTCTTACGCGTAGATATGTTAATAATTGCTGCAACTCCGCGCCCGGCCAATGCCAATGGCCGCTCACGCGGTCACACGAAGTCGTACGCACACTCACTGTATACGGCAAAAACTCCCGGTAAAACTTTATAGAGGCTCGTACAGGACCACCGCGCCTATGCTAAATATAATCATAGGCTTTTTAATCACTTGCAGAAATTATTTATTTAATATTTTACAGACACGTTTACTGCAGTTAAAAAAGCAAAATTGAGAAGTGAAGTGAGTGTTACTAGCCTATAAACATTGCCAGTAACAAATTATTACCTATTATAGTTTAATGCTACGGCTATTAATAATACAATATTTTTATGTTAAATAATTAATTTAACATATCCCCTTACATCGAGGTGTGAGACAAGGGGATGTTATATCCCCCAAATTGTTCACAAATGCCTTGGAGGATGTGTTTAAAATGCTGGACTGGAAAGGACAAGGCATCAACATCAACGGTGAATACATCTCACACTTGCGATTTGCGGACGACATCGTCATCGTGGCCGAAATGTTGCAGGATCTACAATCCATGCTAAACGGCCTTGCTGATTCTTCTCAACGCATCGGTCTGCGGATGAACCTGGATAAAACCAAGGTTATATTCAACGACCACATCATTCCGGAACCCATTTCAGTGCAAGGCAGTGATCTCGAGGTTGTTAAGGAATATGTCTACCTCGGGCAAATTTTGCAGTTGGGCAGAAACAACTTCGAGAGAGAGGCCAGTAGAAGAATACAGCTGGGCTAGGCAGCATATGGGAAATTGCGTCGAGTATTTACGTCGCCCATTCCACAAAGTCTTAAGACGAAAGTTTTCAATCAGTGCGTCCTACCCGTCATGACATACGGAGCCGAAACGTGGACACTCACGATAGGGCTGGTCCACAGATTTAAAGTCGCTCAGCGAGCTATGGAAAGGGCTATGCTCGGAGTTTCTCTGAGGGATCGGATCCGAAATGAGGTAATCCGACAGAAAACTAAAGTCATCGACATAGCCCATCGAATAAGCAAGCTGAAGTGGCAGTGGGCCGGCCATATTTGTCGCAGAACCGATAACCGCTGGGGTAAACGAGTTCTTGAGTGGAGACCGCGTGTCGGCAAGCGTAGTGTGGGACGCCCTCAGACTAGATGGAGTGACGATCTTCGCAAGGTTGCTGGCAGGAGCTGGATGAGAGTAGCCGTGGATCATGCAGAGTGGCGTGCAATTGGAGAGGCCTATGTCCAGCAGTGGACTAGTGTGGGCTGATGATGATGATGATGAATATTAATATGACAGATGATTTAATTAAATTGCAAAATACGTTGAAGTATTACAAAGAATATTTAATAAAACTAGGTCCCGAAAGACGGAAATCAGACCTAGCTTTGAAAAAATTAGAAGAAGTAAAACTTGAATATAACAAATTGGGGTATATTTTGTCTGAAGTGTGTCAACAAATAGAACGATCAGAGATTAGTTCAAAAGGCACGGTTTATATTAATCAGTTGGTAGAAGAAATTCATTCATTATACAATAAAATAATTTCATTAGTTCCCGAGCGGGACCCTACAATTATAATTACAAAAATGGCGACAGAACAATTACCTAGTTTTGATATTAAAACTGCCTTATCCCTGCTACCTGTTATGACGGGACAGGAATCAGTCACTAAACAGCTAATCGATGGTATTGAACTTTATAGTACTATGATTAACGAACAGTCGAAACCACAGTTATTGACCTTTGTATTAAAAACTAGATTGTCCCAAAGTGCTAAGCTTCGCCTTAACACTGGTTACAATAGTGTATTTGATTTAATTACGGACATGAAAGTCAAACTATTACCAAAACTTTCATCAGTTGCTATCCAAAGCCAATTACTACGCACACAATAAGGCCGTAGGTCTATCGAATCATTTGGCAACGAGTTAGAAAATTTATTTGTAAAATTGACGTTAGCACAAGCCGACGGTGACGACAGTAAATTTCAAATATTACGTCCGCTAAATGAAAAAATTGCCATAAAAAGATTTTCGGACGGTTTGTCAGACTCTCGACTTAGCACGATTATTGCCTCTCTTCAATTTTTGACACTCTCAGAAGCCATCACAACTGCCATTGACGAAAATTCAATGTCAACCGAACCCGAGGTCATGAAAGTTAGGCACTTTATAAATTCAAATCGTGGATATCGTGGAAATGGCCAAAACTTATACAAAAATAATAATTTCAACAGACAAAATAATTATCGTCAAAATAATCATACAACCAATTTCAATTCGCAGCAAAATACTAGCATCAACAATAATCCACAATTTCGCAACAATAGTTGGAATAATTCCTACGGATCCAATTATTGGCGACATAGAAATGCAAACAATAATACGCGGAACTCTTTAGGTAATTTGAATCAAAGCTATAACGCCGCGCGCGGTCGCTGTGACGCCCACGCGCAGGGAACACGATCGCAGTGCGCACCTCGCGTACATCTTACTCAGCAAATTACTGACGGAAATGTACATGAAACCGTTTTAAATAACAACCAGTTTTTTCGAGACGAATGAAGTTAGTAATTATATTTTAAGTTATAAAAATAACAGTGTAATTTCGTGTTTGATAGATAAGGAAAACCCGATTAATTTACTAGTAGATACTGGCGCCAGTCTTTGTGTAATTAAGTATAAATGGCTTAGAAACTATCCGGATTTGAAAAATAAAATAATTAACGATAGAATAACTATTAAAGGTATAAGCGGTAATTTAGCCTCAATAGGATACATATACCTAGATTTATATTTTGATGGAGAAAGGTTTAGTCAAAAATTTTATATTTTTGAAAATATTTCATGTTCGACTGATGAAATTTTAGGCCAAAATTTTTTCTCAAAGTATAACGCGATTGTTAACTATAAAGATTGCACCTTAACATTAATAGATAAAGGGTGTTCAATTACGACTGAAATTATCGGCAATAATAGATACGCGCGTACGATATCGCCACGATGCGAAATTATAAAGTACATTCCTACCAATCACTGTAGTGATTGTGTAGTTTTAGCAAACGAAGTCCCTTCTCATCCCGGAATATTCATTGCGGGGATGATTACAAAACCTAAAAATGGTCAATTAGCAGTACGCATTTTTAATACGACTGATAAGGAAGAAACTGTTGATTTTTCATATTTAGAAGTGCATAGTCTGAATTCTTTTGAGATGTGCAGCTTTAGTGAGAGTAACGTATCTGTTAAACGAGTTAAAACCTTGTTTGATTTACTTGATTTGAGTTCTTATTTAAATAAAGAGGAACAGATTAGTATTGAAAACATATGTGCAAAATATGCCGATATATTTCAATTACCGGGAGATAAATTATCAGTTACTAACCTAATGGAACATTCTATTAAATTAAAAGAAAATACTACACCTATTTACAAAAAACCCTATAGGATACCACATGCCCTTGTCCGAAGTACAAAAACAAATTAAGGACATGTTGGATAACGATATCATTGAAGGGACTACCTCCGAATGGTCCAGCCCTGTTCTTCTTGTCCCTAAAAAATCTGATAAAACCGGTGAGAAAAAATGGAGGCTAGTGATTGACTATAGACTGTTAAACAATGTTATTCAAGATGACAAATTCCCATTACCAAACATTTCAGAAATCCTAGATTCGCTTTCAGGAAGCATATACTTTTCAAAATTAGATTTATCACAATCCTATTATCAATTATCATTAAATGAAAATAGCCGAAAATATACAGCATTCCAAGTCGACAAAATGTACCAACTTTCACTTGATAAAGATTGACGAAAAATGACAGCGTTTACGACAGATAAAACATACCAAATGAAGAGATGTCCAATGGGACTGAAAACTAGTCCTAGTGTATTTTCTAGACTTATGACAGTTGCTATGTCTGGGTTAAATTATAAACAGGCATTTGTCTATTTAGATGACTGCATTGAAATAGGAAATTCACTGGAAATGCATAATAAAAACCTAATAAGTGTATTTGAAAGAACCCCTTATTTATCTGTTCAGTTTGACCGATCCATCGAGCAGATTAACAAATTTTCGATTATTTTTGGAAGAGTACGATTTTGTCATTGAACACGTTTCGGGAAAGGATAATGCTGCTGCAGACGCATTAAGCCGTTTACCGATGACTTGTTAAGAATTAAAGCAACTAAATGAAAACGTTGTATCGGTCATTACAAGAGCACAACAACGAAAATTAAATAATATGCTGAATAGCAGTGACAGTACAGACTTGAC
Organism: Anania fuscalis; assembly: GCA_950371115.1. Classification (NCBI taxonomy): domain Eukaryota; kingdom Metazoa; phylum Arthropoda; class Insecta; order Lepidoptera; family Crambidae; genus Anania; species Anania fuscalis. Next base: position 15,964,019 of record OX493326.1, on the reverse strand, counting down.
GCCTCGGAATTCTACAAGCTCTAGGCCTGATCAACCGAAAGTTGTAGAAATTCTGAAAAAACCTAGTGTCGGAATAGAACTCGTTATTTGTTCGACAAAAAAAGATATCGACCTATGTAGCTATAACAATGCTGATATAATTAGTAGCCAATCAGGCAACTGTATTTATATACCTTCGAAATGTTGTATTTACCTATTTTCTCGATCGTCATCTACTTTAAAAGTGCTGACGCGAGAATTAGAGTTATTATGCAGACAGTTTAATATTAATGAGCTCGTTATTGTGAAAAATAAAGACAAAGAAAAAGAGATTAAACTATTGTTGAAAGAATTAACTTCGTTAGAATTACCACTAATTCTTGTAACTAAAGATGTAATACGTGTTACTGATAAACATGATAAAACATTAATTTTAAATGACTTCCACCTTTTACCCACGAGTGGCCACGCGGGCATAAATAGGATGATAAATAATATAAAGAAATATTATTTTTGGACAGGACTAACTAATGACGTTACTATTTGTTATGTTTATAATAGATACTACGTATTTCATTCATTGTATCGGTCGCAAAGCAAATTTCGCATTTTAATTAGTCCCAATAAAGTCACCGTATTAACCACACGTCTTTTCGTTACACTCCATACCTGCTTTCGATAGTCAACCTTAAAGAAATACACATACGCATCATAGTGGCCCGTTACGAGCCGGATAATATTGCAGTGAAATAAACAAGTGACCGTGCACCTGGGCGAGTACCGAACAAAAGGCTGCGAGCTAATGGACTGTACCTATTCTTTGTGATACGTGAAGTTGCAAATTAGCTCCTATGGTGAAGATAGTTAAGTTATCGAAGGAAAACTAGAATCCAATTAATTTGTTTACGAGTTCGATGGAAGCCAAGTTACAAGTTACCTACGAAGTTCTTTATAGTTGTTGGAATGCGTTTTAGAGAAATAATATTTCATACTTAAAAATATTTTACGCGTGAAGTGAAACTTTAACAACTACAAATATGGATCAATTACTACTTCAACTTGAGGAAACGGCTTGTTTAATGAGTAAAACGCAAACTAATTTAAGAAAATGTCCTAAAGCTAGGTTGACTAAAGGATACCTACAAACTCGAATGCAGTGTATAGACGAATACTGGAGGTTGTTTACTACCACACATCAAGAACTTGTTAAGATTACGCCTCGGGAACAACGAGCTGATATTTCTTATTTTTCTGAGGACCAATATGACACGTTTGAGGAGTTATATATCTGCATCAAAGGCGACATTCGTGACGCGATTTCGTCGATGGATGAAAAGAAGAAGACTGAACAACAACAAAACTCGCAAAGTCTAATTAATAATGATTCGTCCGAGACGCCAACGTTGCAGTCGCAAGTTAAACTACCTAGTATAACGCTGCCTACCTATAGTGGAAGTTACGAAGAGTGGACTACATTCCAAGATTTGTTCACGAGTTTAGTACATAACAACAGCACACTCTCCGACGTGCAGAAGCTTCACTATTTGAAGACCAGCCTTGCGGGCGAAGCAGAAGCACTCCTCAGACATGTTCGTGTGACGGAAGCCAATTATGCGGATGCGTGGAATACTTTAAAGTATCGTTACGGCAATAAACGTTTTATAGTACACTCTCTTATAAATAGGTTGTTTTCATATAAAAAGTTAAGTATTCAGTCTGCCAATCAAATAAAATTGTTACTCGATAATACTAACGAATGCATAATTACATTAAATAACTTAAATATTAAAACCTATTCTTGGGATCTTATAATTATATTTCTTGTAATACAGAAATTGGATCAAGAGTCACGTAAAGATTGGGAAAACTTCGCTTTCAAGAGTGACTCGGATTTGTTACCTTCGTGGACTGATTTGAAGTGTTTTTTGGAATCAAAGTTTCGTACCTTAGAGTTTGTTAATCCGACCACGACGGGTATCGCCGAAAAAGCAAGGGAAAAAACCACAAGAGAGAAAACGTTCCACGCAGTAGCTCCTCGGGTAAAAACATGTGTGCTATGTAACGAAAATCATACTTTGTGTCATTGTAAACAGTTTACAAAGATGTCAACTACAGAACGAAATGATTATGCAAAGAAACAAAACCTGTGTTTCAACTGTTTGTGGGCAGGCCATTCTGTTGTGAAGTGCCGAGTACCAATGTGCTGCCGCATATGCCACAGGCGTCATCATACCCTTCTGCATCAAGTGAACTCGAATGAGCTTACTGCAAATGCTACTTATACAAATGTAGAAGAGGATGAAATTCAAGTCAATACATTGATGACGTCACACTGCAATACAAACCAGGTTTATGCTCTATTAGCTACTGCAATGGTGAAAGTGAAGAGTGAAACAGGACACACCATGATTCTTCGAGCGCTAATAGATCAAGGATCCCAGGCATCTTTTATAAGTGAACGGGCGACACAGCTACTCAAGTTGAAAAAGAAACCAATACGAGGGAACATTACTGGAGTTGGTTCTACAAAGACGGAAATCAATAGCAAAGTTCAACTTCATATACTTTCTACACAAGACAAGGAATTTTGTTTACAATCAGAAGCTTACGTTATATCTAAACACTTAACAACAAAATTACCTTCTACATCAATCGCGGTGAGAGATTGGCCTCATCTACGCAATTTAAAATTGGCAGATCCAGCATATAACAAATCAGCACCAATAGATTTGTTACTTGGGGTAAACGAGTATGCACAAATAATTCATCCTGACATAATAAAGGGACCTCCAGGAACTCCGTGTGCTCAAAAAACTGATCTTGGCTGGATTTTGTTTGGTCAGATAGGTGAGAGAGAACCTGAAACGCCTTCTCTGCTTGTGATGCATCACCAGGTTGATTTAGATGAAATGCTCAAATCAATGTGGGAATTAGACAATGAAAGAGGAAGAAAGCTTACACAAGAAGAAAAACTATGCGAAGAAATTTACGAGAAAACACAATAGAAACGAAGACGGTCGATATATTGTAAACTTACCATTTAAAGCAAAAGTTTAGAAATCCTTAGATGGTAACAGTAAAGAGATAGCGTTGAAAAGATTTTTACAGCTTGAAAGACAGCTAGAAAGGAAACCTGAACTAAAACAAAATTACATAAAGGTGATAGAAGAATACTTGAATTTGAATCATGCAGAAGAAATATCGAGAGAAGAATACGAAAACAAAGCAGTTTATTTATGTCATCATGCTGTCATAAGAAGCGAAAGCGAGAGTACTCCAGTTCCTGTTGTTTTCGATGCATCCTGTAAAGGTAAGAATGGGATATCTCTAAACGATGAGTTGTTGGTTGGTCCAGTTTTGCAAGAAGATCTTCGAAGCATAGTCTTGAGATGGAGAATGCACGCCGTGTGTTTTGTGTCAGACCTGAAAAAAAATGTACAGAATGGTGTTAGTAAAGAAGGAACATGCAGATTTCCAACGTATGCTGTGGAGAAAAGATCCTACTGAAGACATAAAAGAATACCGATTACTTACCGTTACGTTTGGAACTGCACCAGCACCTTACCTCGCAGTGAAGACGCTAATACAGCTGGCTGAAGACGAAGGCGATGAATTTCCCGTTGCATCAAAAATCCTGAAAGAAGATTTTTACATGGATGATGTACTATCTGGATTTGACAATGCCACTCAAGCCATAGAAGCAAGCAAACAAATGATAGAAATACTAAGAAGAGGTGGGTTTGAGTTGCAGAAATGGTCATCCAATAATGCCGAATTCATGAAGTCTATCAAACCTGAAGACCGATCAACAAAAGTACAGCTAAATCTGAAAATTGACGGAACCATTAAAGCGTTGGGTTTACTATGGAATTTAGCAAACGATGAATTCAAGTATGACATAAACTTACCTCCGATTCTTGAGACTTCAATCACAAAACGAAGCATTTTGTCGGAAATCCAAAAGCTGTTTGATCCGCTTGGATGGATAGCTCCGTGCATAGTTACGGCAAAGATTCTGATACAAAAATTGTGGTTGAAGAAGGTTAGCTGGGACGAAGCACTTGACGAGACATTTGTAGAGGAATGGTTAAAGATCAGACAAGATTTTGAAAACGTAAAAGATATTCATATCAACAGATGGCTAAGGTTTTCTACCAAAGACAGTAAAAGAATAGAACTGCACGGATTTTCAGATGCGTCCGAAAAAGCATATGCCTCAGTTGTTTATTGCAGAATAATTAACTTCGATGGCACTATAACCACCAAACTGCTTGCAGCTCGAACTAGAGTCGCTCCTGTTAAGCCGGTTACATTACCAAGGCTAGAACTTTGTGGTGCAGTACTACTTTCCAATTTGTTGAGACATGTAGCACAAGCAATGCGAATACCTGCAACACAAATATTTGCCTGGACAGACTCTTCAATAGTCTTATCATGGCTTAGTGGAGAACCATCGAGATGGAAACAATTTGTGGCCAACCGCGTCGTTGAAATTCTGGATAATGTCAATCCCCAGCAGTGGCATCATGTGATATCAGAGCAAAACCCTGCTGATGTTGCTTCTCGTGGGGCCTTTGTTTCAGACTTGATTACATAATAAACTCTGGTGGGAAGGACCTGAATGGTTATGCAAGGAGGAAATTAAGTTTACAAGACCAAATGTGACACATATTGATTTAGAACGGAGGAACATACAAGCAAATCTAAAGTTCAATGAAGAAAGAAAAATAAATTATGAACAATTTGACAGTTTGAATGAACTTTTAACAGTGATAGTATACAGCATAAGATTTTTACAAAGCAAAACAAATCCGGAAGCGATTGACAAACCAATTACAACACTGGAACTAGACATGGCTTTGAAGAAATGCATTAAAATAGAGCAAGATGAATTTAACGATGAAATTGAGGATCTAAAAGCAAATAAAAACGTGAAAAGGAATAGCAAACTAAAAACACTGAATCCTTACCTTGATGAAGATGAGATACTCAGGGTGGGCGGAAGATTACGTAACTCCGTCCTACCGGAACACAGCAGACATCCTATAATCCTGAAAAACAAAAGTAAATTAACCTACCTGATTATAGCTGATGCACACAAAAGAACTCCTCATGGTGGAATCCAACTGGTGTTGACTTACCTGCGATCGAAGTATTGGATCCTGCGAGCAAAAAACACAGTTAAGGCTTATATACATAAATGTGTAATATGTGCTAGGCAAAAGGCCCTTGTTAAAACACAACTGATGGGTGACTTACCTAAAGTTCAGACAACACCGGCACGTCCTTTCCTATCCAGTGGTGTCGATTTTGCTGGTCCTTTGAATGTTTTGATGTCGAAAGTACGTGGGGCTAAGCAAAATAAGGCTTACATTGCCATATTCATTTGTATGGCTACTAAAGCTATCCACCTTGAATTGGTTGGGGATCTTACATCCGAATCTTTCATTGGTGCCTTTCGTCGATTTGTTGCACGCAGGGGAAGATGTTCTCATTTGTGGAGCGATCAAGGCAGAAATTTTGTCGGTGCCAACAAGCAGTTAGCAGAAGCATTTAAAGCCGCAAAACTGGAGCTGCCAGATCATTTGACAGAGAGTCTTGCTAAGGAGGGAACCCAATGGCATTATATTCCAGCTTACAGTCCTAACTTCGGTGGGTTGTAGGAGGCTGGGGTAAAATCTATTAAATACCACCTTCGAAGAATACTCACATCTAGTCTTACTTTCGAGGAAATGACTACCACACTGTGTGATATAGAGGCTTGTTTGAACTCTCGACTCTTGGTTCCAATCGACACTTCAGATCCGGACGCACCAGAACCTTTGACGCCTGGTCATTTCTTGATAGGCGAAGCCCTGATCAATGTACCTACACCCAACTTACAAGATATAAATATTAATCGTTTAAACCGTTGGCAAATAACCCAAAAGCTGGTTAGGGATTTTTGGCACAGATGGCAATCTGAATACTTAACTAGATTACAAACCAGACCTAAGTGGCTTAAAAAACAATCAGAATTTAATGTAGGTGATATCGTGTTGCTTAAAGACGAACAGTTGCCACCCGGCAAATGGCCGTTAGGAAGGATAATCGCTAAACACCCTGGACAAGACGGTTGTACCAGAGTATATAGTATTAGGTATCGTAATGAAATTGTGAAACGTTCTCTTAGTAAATTGTGTGAACTACCTATTAACGATGATGATAGATTTTGTGAGTAATCTTAAATAATAATTTCATGTTGTATTGATTACCTAATTTAAGTGAACCTACTACATTGTATTTACATTGCATGCATTAGTTACTTACTACTACTTCCCTTTGTATTGTACCTACGAAATATTGAAGTGCGTTTGTACTTGTATAATGCTATGTTATTACATGTATTTTCTATCCTACCTATTCATGGCTACCTACTTTTATGATGTTAAATTAAAAGTCCTGACGAACTTTGGTGGGCGGCATGTTATGTTTATAATAGATACTACGTATTTCATTCATTGTATCGGTCGCAAAGCAAATTTCGCATTTTAATTAGTCCCAATAAAGTCACCGTATTAACCACACGTCTTTTCGTTACACTCCATACCTGCCATTCGATAGTCAACCTTAAAGAAATACACATACGCATCACTATCTTTGTTAAAAAATGTAAACAATGTCAAATAAATAAATTTACTAATAAACAAATTAAGGAGCCTATGGTCATTACGACAACGGCAAGTAGCGCTTTTGAAGTAGTTAGTTTAGATTTAATAGGACCTCTAGATATAGATAATTTTGACTATAAATATGCATTAACGCTCCAATGTAATTTATCTAAATTTGTTGAAGCATATCCATTACAGAGAAAGGACGCAGAAAGTGTAGCGAAAAGTTTTTTAGATAATTTTATTTTAAGATATGGCTTACCTAAATCTATTATTACAGACCAGGGTACAGAATTTACCTCATCGATCATAAGTAGCGTTTGCAAATTACTTAATATCAATAAATTGCAATCAACTCCATACCATCATGAAACAATAGGCGCGTTAGAAAACACACACAAAAACTTAGGAGCTGTTCTCAGAATTGAGTGCGAGTCCAATAAACAAGACTGGAGTACATGGTTACCCTATTGGTGATTTGCATTTAATACAACCGTACATACTGAAACAAAATACACCCCATATGAGTTAGTATTTGGCAAACTATGCACGTTACCGAGTAACCTTAATGTACCAATTGAACCATTGTATAACTATGACGATTATCCAAAGCAAATGAAATACCGTTTACAAAGAGCACAAATGGAAGCGAAAAATAATGTTTTAGCTAGAAAAGAAATCAGAAAATTTAACTATGATAAGACTGTGACGAAGAACCCTTTCGGCTAGCTCAGGCCTGAGTTCCTCGTCAACATATGTACTGACCCCAACCCGCGATGCGTGCGGCAAGAGGATGTGTACTTATTTTTAGGATCCTAACAGGGAATTGACCAAGGAAACCAACGGGACGTTTGCACTCTCTATATTGAAAAACACACAATTGTTCCTTAAAACTAGTTCACTTCTTAATCTACCTAGGCCTGTGACTGCTGTCTTACTCTTAACTTATCCTACACGGACGGACGAGGCAGGGTGACGGGGATCGGCGCGGTCCCCACGGACGGTATCGCGGATTACGGTCGGCGCGTAGCGAGGCGGGTATTTGTTAATAATCTACTTTTGTCTACGGGTAAGGAAGGCTGGCATGCGGAGTCGTGTGCGAACTCGCCGCAAGAGCGTCCGGGCCGGGGATGAGTTCACCGCAGGAGCGCGGTCAAGGTCTGGGAGTAAAGGTTCGAGTCACGCGTGCTCGCCGCTAGGCCTACGAACCTTTGGATCAGGATGTAGGTCGGGTACTTAACTAATGTTAGTAAGGAACAGGGGACAGCAAATCGTCAGAGTTCCGATGCTCCGAGGCAATGTGAACGGTGGACGTACGCGCGCGCGCGAAGACTCTTGTCTTGCTCGGACGAGTGCCGCGGAGCTCCTTCCCACCGCGCGTTATAAAGCGTTGTCGCGGGCGCGGTGCGGGCGCGGGCGCCGCGGTACGGTGCGTCACTAACTGCGTAGGCATGGGCGACGGGCGTAGGGCTGTCGAGTCGATAGTGTGGTTCGCGTACTAGGGGTGTCGCGCCGCCAGATCCTCGTCACACCTCCTCCCCGCTTTTGGAGATTTTTACCTGTAAAAATCACAAGTTGAGGTGTACCATCTGTATATATAAAAAAAAATTCGGACTCGGTATTATAGCAACTGACATCTATTTCTTTACTATACATACAAGCTTAAATATTTCGGTTTACATTAGTGATGTTTTAATGTACTATATTTTGGGCCAAATATTTACAATATTATTTGTTACTGTATTTACAAAAGGTTTCGGTCTAATTAATTTATTTATGATGATTAAAACGATGTTTGATGTTCAATTAATGTTACGGGGATTAAGTTTTACAATTTTTTTTTCTTTGTCGGTAAATCTGATTACTTACTGATTTTTACAATGTTTGCGTACGGTTTATAATACACTCCTTTTTGGAGGTCGGTTGAACATGTTTGTTTTATTTGATAAGTAATACATATAATTAATTACCAATTTTAACAATGTATGCTTATTTGCGTACAATTTGTAATGCACTTCTTTTTAGAAGTCGGTTAAATACATTTGTTTAATTTGCTAAGTAATCTATTTATCTAATTATGAACATTTGTACAGGTTGTCTGAAAGAGATCGCTTTTTAGCGATAAGACCGCCTAAATTGTACATCTTTTTGTAAATATCAACTGTAACTTCTTTGCTTGGTATGCAACAAAGAGTATCTACCTATGTATCTATCTACATTTGTAAAACATTTTTATTCAGAAATCGGTTAAACATATTTGTTTAATTGGCTAAGTAATATGTTTATCTAATTAGGTACATTTGTAATACACTTCTATTTAGAAATCGGTTAACACATATGTTTATCGGTTTAACAATCTTATTAATTGTTAATTATTATTGTTACAATGTATATTTTTGTAATACACTTCTTGTTAGAAGTCAGGGTAAACATATGTGTTTATCGGTTTAGCAATCTAACTTATTACTAATTATTATTACAATGTGTAGGTACCTTTGTTACAAAGTTTTAACGGTTCTTATCAGGTTTCGGTTCATACTGATGCACTATGAAAATGATCACTTACGTAAGTAGAATAATAATTAAGGCTAGTTTGTTACGGGATTGCTACCATGTACCTTATTTTTGAGTTCCCGATATTTCGGCACTGTTGCAAGTGCCATGATGACGGAGTAACTGAAGATCTTGCGGGTAAGTTGTTAAGGGCAAACATATCGGTCTACCCTCTTTCGCAGTCTTTTATTGCACGCGTCGGTACCATTGTCTACAAACTCACTATTTTCTCGCACCTGTTCTCGACACACAACACTAACAGTATCTGACCGCGACACAGCAGTTTGTTGTTTTTTCCGGTTTTTGCACATACGAATCACTGGATTCCAGACACTTGACAATTTAAACCCATCCTCACGATTGAAATTTTTGTACTTTGTAATTTCAATCGCTTCCCTGACCATTCTTGGTATGTAGTGGCGTTCTGTCGAAATGATCTGAGGGTTGTGAAACTCAATCCAGTGATTGAGACCTGATTCCAACAAATGTTCCGCGATTGCCGATTTCTGTTTGTCGTTGTTTTTGACCGCTTTTATGTGTTCCTTCATTCGGCACGCTATGGTACGTTTTGTTTGGCCGATATATGAACTGCCACAGCTGCAGTCAATCTTATAGACACCCGGTTTCTCCATTGGGAAACTATCTTTTGGAGATCGTAGACATTGTGTTACTTTTCTTAATGGAGTGAAGACAGTATTAAGTGAGTATTTATGAAGTACGTTTGAGATCTTGTCTGTCACTCCTCTTATGTATGGCAAGAACACAGGTTGCCTGTCTACTGTGTCTTTAAAGTGTCTTGATTTGTGTCTAGATGGTAGCTGCCCTCTATATCCATTATTCTGTAAGACTTTCTGAACATGTTCCAACTCTTGGTTTAAGTGTTCAAGGTCACACAAGTCATAGGCTCGATTTGTCAGTGCAGTTACCACAGAATTAAGATGTCGAGGGTGGTGATGCGAGGTTGCGTTGAGATAGCGGTCAGTGTGAGTGGATTTTCTATAGACAGAGTGACTCAGTGAACCGTCACTCCGCACTTCAATCTTCACATCCAAAAATGCTAGGCTTCTGTTTTCTTCTATCTCGCAGGTAAAATTTATTTTTGGATGGATACCATTTAAATATGACAGGTGAGTTTCTACATCTTGGTTGTTTCCTCTCAATACACAGAATACGTCGTCTACATACCTCTTCCATAGTTTGATTTCGGTGCGGGCGGTGGCCAGGGATTTTTCTTCGAAAAACTCCATCCAAATATTAGCTATAACTGGAGCTACGGGGCTGCCCATCGCGACTCCGTCTATTTGGAGATAGTATTGACCCTGGTATACCATGGCGCTTGCAACAGTGCCGAAATATCGGGAACTCAAAAATAAGGTACATGGTAGCAATCCCGTAACAAACTATTCTAATGTTAGTGACCATGAAAGTTTAAAAGAATATAATAATTAAGGCTCTTCCCCTAGCCAATGACCTTGAGCATTTCGCCGCTTCCTCTCCCCACTTCACCACTGCAATACTTCGTAAAGTGATTGCGAAAGTGAATGCGACATCTAGTTAGTTTACGCCAAACTACGACGTACTCGTGGCTTGATAAAGCAAGATACAAACGTAGGCCATGAAGCATGGAATAATAAAGAAGCGGCAGTGTAAAATAATATTTTTCTTCAAAAGAATACATAATTGTAATAGCACTACGGTAGTATCCGCAAATTGCCTGATCAGTGCTGCAACATTGATCTGAAAAAACGCTAGTTTCGAAAACTAAAAACACTTGAAGAATTTCGTCGGCTCAATTGTCGTCTCGGTAGCTTAGTTAGAAAAGCGTTCGCCCGGGACGCAATGATCGTGGGTTCGGATCCCCCTTGAGGTAAACGATTTTTTTTAGTTTTTTTTTAAGGTTAATTCTAAGTTCTTTTTTACTTTTTTTATAAGGTCTAGTGCCTTATAAAAAAGTAAAAACTTCCCGGAGAACTTTTTACCGCAAAACAGTATTTTTTTGTTAACTTTTTTCGTGTTTTATTTTTTATTTGTTCTGCTGGATGCGGGATTTGTCTCCAAATCCAATAAATCAATAACTAAAGACTTTTTTAAAATAGCTTGATATCTTTTTCAGAAAATATTTATAGAACGAGCGCATGACAATTTGACATCTAATAATGTCAATCTTTCATTACTGACATTAATTTACAATTTTAAAATCTAAAATACGCGATAATATGAATATTATGATTATATCTTGTCGATTCAAAACCCTTATTCAAATTTTTGAAGGAATTTTTAATGTATCGACAGGATTAAAATCAAATGTTTGACAGGTACAAAATCTTATAACATAAAATTGTATGGGGAAAAATGATTTTTCTTCCACATTTTTTTGCGTCAGCGTCTCTCATTTTTAATATTATTTATTCTGCTATTCGGGATGGAGAAAGATCCAAAAAATCATAAGCCATGTTCTGTTGTTAGAACAAACACGGCTTTTTTTTATATATTAATTAGTGTGCGTTCACGCAGCAAAAAGTATCGCCTTTTCAAGGATTGGATGATGCAGATAATTAGTGCCCTATATCGTGTAAATGTGCCCGAAATTTTATATTTGTGCGTCCAACAGCTTCAGATTAATTTAAGAAAAACGGATTCTGCTGCACGAACGTTCGCCCAGCAATTTTTTTTTTAATTTATGGGCCTAGCTGTATATTAAATATGCAAAAAGATAGCTTATATACAATCATAAATGTGCCGTGAAAGCCAGATTTGTGCCTCTTAAGATATCACAGTTATTTAGTTTTTTGCTGGGCGAACGTTTTGGTGATTGCTGTATATCGGAAACGGTTAAACGCACATTCATGATTTTTTGTATACAGATTCGGTACATTTGTGCTTATTTATGCCGGAATTTTCATTAACATGACTAGCATGGTTCAGATGCAATTCTTTTTTTTCCTAAAAAACGGAAAAATGCTCTGGCTCCCGAACGAACAAGACCAAGGACTTCGCGTTAGTGCTGACTGGTACCCATTGTATATTCACATGATCCTGTAAAGTTTCGCGGGCCTACTACATATATCATTTCCGATTTCTTAACGATGTTGTCCTTTTTTTGAGGTTATCTTGAGTGAAACTACTTAGAATAGGAAAACACTAGTTTCCTGTGAGCTGGCTTATTACATGCTTCTACAATAATATGAGCGCTGTTTTAAGAATACGTATGCAAAAAATCATCTATGTATACCCATTACTTTAGACAATAACGATAAAAAACCATTCGAAATATTTTTGGTAGATTATCCGACCAAATTGTAGTGAACATTAAAAAGCGGCCGCACGATACATGAAACTATCCTTCCTCACTTGATGGCGTTGTAACGAAAAAATAGTACAGATGCGTACAGAATCATTAAGTTGGAAAATAGTTTATATTAGGGACATGAAATAAAATGTGAATTGTTTTTTTTGGAAAATAATAATACACTATAATTTGTAATTTATTATTGAAAATAAATTGTCGACCTTTTGAGATTATAATGAATGAATGAATAATTTTGCACCATAAATCTATACCTAACTACATAGCTTGATAGCTGATTAAGATTGATAGCTTGATGTGCCATTGACATTATATTTGATTTTTTTAGTTGGTAAGTAAAGCAATTTGGATAAAAGGAGATAACAAAATAATATTGGTAATTTTTATATTGATTTATTTTTTGTATACAATAATAAACAATGAATAATGGTTAGGTGCTATTTGTACCTTTTAGGTGATTAAAACGTGTACAATACAATTAACATAAAAAATGCAAGTTTAACGTTATTCCTAAACACAACAAAAAGTGTTCTAAATATTACATAACAAAAAATTGATAATAATGATGGACAAGAAATTTTGTACTTCGTTATCGCTTCAAACAGCTTAATCAGCTATCAAGCTATGTAGGTATAAATTAATGGTAATTTTTGACGAACTCCGTAGCCTAGTAGCTCCGTAGCGTAGTAAATAGCAGTCTTAATAATAATATTCTTGGTTAAAAACTGATTATATTGAAATAATTTACATTTCGTTAAAATCGAGGTATCTGCTAGATGTTGGCTTATCAATCCCAAACATGATATTATCATCTATTTGTACATTCTCATCTATTAGAACTTCCTTGATGACTACGTCATTATTGGATTTTACTGGATTTTGTTGTTTTTTGCATTTTTTAGCCTTCTCTCTTATGGCTTCTTCAATTTCTTGAGGATTCCTTATCGGCATACCACGAGGATATCGAGGATCAATCAGTTCAGGAAGAATACAGTTAATATAAAATGAGCATAGCTTTGCTTCCATTTTTTCCAACCAGAAACTGTCATCTCTAATAATTGTTTCGATTTTTAATTGTGGACGGTCATTAGCCCAAACTGCAAATAGGCATTTCGAACGTTTTGTTATATGCAACTGGCCTTGAATTTGGTAATACCATTGGTGATTTGGTTGATTTCAAGGCCGTTTTTATTCGATTTCCAGAAAGTTACCTTTTTATTTTTTATTGCTTCATCCACACCCAATTTAAAAGCAGTTAAGGGGCATTTTATTTCTATAATAGTATCGCTACCAACAACACCGTCTGGAGACGCTCCTAAAAATGACAAATTTTCATCGATAAACAGCCCACACGAATCAATTTTAATATTTTCTTGTTTTTCTAGCTGTTTAATGGCTACTTGTTCATTTTCTTTGCCATGTTTTATTGATGATACTGTGTCAATATTTTTTTTTTTTTTTTTTACTTAAGATGGGCTTACTCTTGACCCCAATCTTGCTCTAGAGCATAGATGGGATCTACGATGGAGCGAGCTTGCCCAGAAGATGCCTATTCACTCTGGACTTAAAGAGAGTCAGGTTATATGCACTCGGAAATACAGACAATGCCACAATTTAGTTAAGGATTTACTGTACAGTTTTGTACAGTAAATCCTTAACTAAATTGTGGCAGCTGGTGTCCTTACGTCGTTTGATAACCTTTCCGAAATTCGATGCCGTTAACAGAGATCTCCGTAATTCTAACCACTCGCTACACTGTGCTTGCAGTATTGTTTCACGTTCAATTTTACGACGTTCTTCCTCTGTTTTCTTTAAATTTTCTAGAAATTGTTCCTTAAGTGATTTCATCATTTCTTCAGACATGTCGGGTTTGTTACAATTTTCACCATAATTTCTATCTTCTTTAGTTACTTGATGGTATTTACGGTTTTTGGGTTTTGAAACTCGTTTTCGTCTTTCATTTATGTTTAATCTTTTTCTTTCCAGTTGTTTTATTTTGCCTTGCGGACTTTTTTTGTTAATCGCTTTGTATAATCGGGAAATTGCTCTTTTTTCGTTATACGAGACAACAGCTGCCTGACATCTAGTGGAATAAGATTTTTTTTTTGAAAAATTAACTCTCTTTCCGCCGACAAATTTGGCTATGATGCTATTATACCGCTCAACTGCATTGCTGTCAACATCGTAAATAAGGCTGCGAGCATGTCTAGCAACATTTTGTACGATGAAACATATTTTTTGCCAAAGTGAGCTGATTAGTAATTGTTTGGCAAAAGAATTCTTTACACTTTGTGTGATCTCCAAATCCGTGAAGATGGCTACGCATTATAGCTTCGTATAAACTGTGTACGTCTGAACTTGTTTTATATTTCTTAATCGATTTGCAGATTGCTGCTCGAGTTTGTAATTTACTTTTTTTGGTAATTAACTTACGAAATTTCAATTCGTATTTTGTATCTGCACTCAATGCTTGCAGTTTATTACAAAAATTTCGAAGCACATGGTTGCGGCATTCAATTTTTTCGACAGTTACATCTGGATAAGGACGTGATTGTAATATTTTTGAGTAACTGCTTGAATCGCCATCAGATATAAGTTTTCCATATATTAAATTGTGCATGTTTATTGATTCTTTAAAGCCTTCCACTATGATCTCGCTCTCCATATTTGTTGAGGGGCCCTCAAAATTTTTAAAGCATTTGTGCTGCGCCGGTGTAGTTTTTTTATTCTCTGCCTAAGCGCATACGCAGCAATATTTATTTTTTACCCCTAAAAATAAAACTTGCCCTGAATGCTTCCCTATAATAGCTGCTGCGCCAGAGAGTGCATTATAATTCTTTTTATAACTCCGCTTGCTCCAGCAACCATCAGCTATTACTTCAATGATTGGAATTCCATCCTTGTTAACTTTACTATGTTCTATTGCAAACATTATTTCCTTCTCTGCTGCCTGCTTCATGGACTCCACCGATATCTCTCCCCATTTTTGACTTATCAATTCATGGCATTGTGAATATGTCTTTTCAGAAATCACAGGCAGATTAACAGCTGATAGCAGTTCAACTAATTGTGAATGGCCTCCACCTATTGCAATGGTACCTGCGACCAAGCAATTATTAATAGGTAGATAGTTATCATAGCAGCTATCACTACTAACTATAAATTTCCTGTTGCATAATAGACATTTAAATGTAAATTTTGACTGCAGGCCATTTTTTGTTTCTGCAACAAGAACAAGTTCATTGAAACTACACCCTAAAGGTCCATGGTTAGAAATACTTTTCAGTTGATTTAAAAAGTAGCTAACGTCTATTATTCTTCTTTCAATAACCTTATTCTTCATTTGTGATGTATCATTACAGCAAATTTGTAACTGTAACAAGAAATAAAATAATTGTCTACAAAAATAGTAATGCCAATCAATATTGATTGACGATTTTTATTCAAAGAAAAATAACCAGTAGCGCGAGCACGAATAATTTGCGTCAAAGTATTCGTATCGTTAACGTAAACCATTTGTATGAGAATCTGACAGCGCCTCTATTGGACGTAAAGCAAACTAAATTTGGCAGCACGAATGAATTTCGTATCGTAAAGTAAGCGTACGGTAATCGTAACGTTAATGTCAACTAACTTTGCGAGCACAAACCTTTTTTTGACGTATAGTTAGTTAGTTTAGCTGGGAGGTGTCCGCACTTAGCCTCTCGATTGGGCCATTGTGCGTGCTGTGTCCTTCCCCTACTCCAACCAGCCCAAGTCATCCCAGAAGGCCAGCAGACCCTTCAGGCTCCTGAATGCCTCCGGGAGTGATCCTGGTGATTGGAGAATCCGTGCCCGTTGTTCTGCCACGCTCTCGCACTCCATGAGCACGTGTCGCGGCGTTTCCTCTGCCTCCATGCATCCTCTGCATGCGGGGCTGTCTGTTACTCCTATGTGGAATAGGTGCCTGTTTAGTGAACAATGACCGGTTATAGTACCTACAACCTTCCGAAGTTCGTTCCGTTTTAGTCTGATGAGGCTGCGGGCAAGCTTTTTTGATGCTGCCGGAATTGCATCTTTTGTTTGCCTGCATCCTACACTGTTCATCCATTCGGTATGGTGGGTTCCTGTGGTTCTTTCACGCAGCCACGTTTTAATTTGGGCCTGAGGTATAGGCAGTAGTGGTTCCGGTCCATGGACTACTGCCTTCGATCCTCTTTTGGCCAATTCGTCTGCGGTGTCATTTCCCAGTGAGTTGCTGTGTCCTTTGATCCATTGCAGAACTACTCTGTTCGTGTTTGCAATGGATTGGAGTGCATTGTGACACTCTAGTATGAGTGCGGAGGTTACGACATTGTTTTGTAGGGCTTGGAGTACGGATGCACTATCCGAGACAATTTTTATGCCAAGATCTCGGACGTCTCTGGCTGCAACCGCCTGTGCCGCTTTGGTTATACCAATGCATTCTGCCTGGAAGATGGAGTTTAACTTGTCTAGTGTGGTCGATATGTTTATGTTTAAATCATT
Organism: Anania fuscalis; assembly: GCA_950371115.1. NCBI lineage: Eukaryota > Metazoa > Arthropoda > Insecta > Lepidoptera > Crambidae > Anania > Anania fuscalis. The sequence goes on along the minus strand of OX493326.1, from coordinate 15,947,024 downwards.
CGAGAAGACGCCGGCTCCGGTACCATGTGCCGTTTTTGAGCCGTCTGTATATATCCTAACTTCATCGACGCCAGAGTTGTCTTTTGGTTCTTCTGTGAGTTGGATATTGTATCTTCGATCGAAGATGTGTTGACACGGAGTTCTGTCCATGGGCGCCTCGAGGAGTGGTAATTCCTTTAGGACCTCCTGCAGAACTTTTGAGTGTGTTGTTTCTATGTTTTGTTTCCATAGTCCGTTTGCTCTTAGTCTCAGGGCGGCTGACTGTGCTTCCTCCTGTATGATGAGATCTAGCGGTCTCAAGTTTAGGAGGAACTCGAGCGCGGCTGATGGGGTGGTTCTCATGCATCCAGTAGTTGCTACGCTCGCTAGTCGCTGTAGACTCTGGAGTTTTGTTTTCACTGTGGTCAGTTGTGTTCTGGGCCACCATACAACTGATCCATAAGTTATAGAAGGTCTGATAACTGATGTGTAGAGCCAAAGTGTGATTTTTGGATTTAGACCCCAACTTTTACCAACTAGTCTTCTACATTGACAAAATGCTATACAGGCCTTCTTTATTTTTGTATCGATATGACTCGCCCAATTCAGTTTGTTATCAAGGATAACGCCCAGGTATTTCACCTGAGTTGATAGCGAGAGTTCTGTGTTAAATAGTTTTGGTAATTGTAGTGGAGGTAACTTCCTTTTGTTGGTGAAAAGGATAAGTTCTGTCTTTTTCGGGTTTACTGATAGTTGATGCTCGTCACACCATTTTTCTACTATCTGAAGTGCTGAGCGCATAATTCCGCAGAGCAGATTTTCAGCGTTTCCGTTTATCAGTATTGTTAGGTCGTCTGCATAACCAATAGTAGTGTATCCTCTTTCGTTTAGTCTGTACAGTAGGCTATCCACTACTATGTTCCATAGGAGTGGTGAAAGGACACCCCCTGGGGGCATCCTCTTACTACCTTTGCTCTTGTGGTAGTGTTCACCACTATTTGAACTGCCCTTTTACTTATTAGTTGCGTTATCCAGTTTTTCATGACTGGATCGACGTTGTATTTCTGTAGGGCGTGGTTAATGCTGTTGTGCATGGTTTTGTCGAAAGCCCCTTCTATGTCTATGAAGGCAGGTAGGGTTGAAGCTTTATTTGTGATAGCCGTTTCTATTTTATGCACCACCATGTGCAGCGCTGACTCTGTTGATCTGCCTGTTCTGTATGCATGTTGTTGGGGATGTAGTTGCTTACGCTTTAGCGCTCCGTCCCTTAGGTATCGGTCTACTAGTCTTTCCAGTGTTTTTAGTAGGAATGATGTTAGACTAATGGGCCTGAAAGCTTTGGCGTGCGTATAGTCTTCCTTGCCTGGTTTTGGCAGGAAGACTACTTTCGCCTCTCTCCATGTTTTTGGTATGTATTTGAATGCAATGCAGGCCCTGTAGATTGGTAGTAGATGTTTTGTTACTTGGTCGGTCTGCCATTGTAGTAGTGCTGGGAAGATTCCGTCCAGCCCTGCCGACTTGAAGGGCTTAAAGCTCTTTAGAGCCCATTCTATTTTATTTGTCGTTACTACCTTGTCTGCAATTTCCCATTCTTGGGTTGTTGGTGTGCTGTATTGCTCGTCAGACCATCCGTAGTCTGACGTTATTTGACAGCCTGGGAAGTGAGTTTCCAGTAGTACTGTACTGGTTTCCTCATCTGTGTTTGTATAAGTGCCGTCTTCTTTCTTCAGGGAGCCCAGCAGTTTGAGATCGCCTTTTGAAAGGATTTTCTTTATTCTTGCGGCTTGGTTGGTTGAGTTAATGGTATTACAGAAATCATGCCAGCCTTCCGTTCTCCGGAATCTGATTCTTTTCTTGTAGTGTTTTTGTGCTGTTTTGTATTTTTCCCAGTCTTCAGTGGATCTGGTGTTTTTTGCTCGGTTAAAGAGTGTCCTGAGTCCCTTGCGTAGTCGGTCGAGTTCTGGCCCCCACCAGGTACTTTTACCCGAGGTTTTGGGTGTTACTTCAGGACAAGCCAGTTCATAACTGTCTCTAAGGGATTCAGTTAGGAGCTGAACGTTTGATTCTATGTTATCAGTACTGAGTGTTACGTCTGTTAGTTGTACATCACCTAGCGACTTGGTTAGTAGATTTGTGTACCTTGTTATATCTGTTTTGAGGGGGGTGGGATATGGAACAGGGTGTGTTTGTGTGTACTGTATTTGGAAACAGACGCGGCGATGGTCTGCGAAGGAGGGTTCGTTTGATACATGCCAACCCTCAATGAGGTCTGCCGCCGCGTGTGTTGCCAAAGTAACGTCTATGATAGATTGATACCTTGAGCTTACGAAAGTGCGCTGTCGGTTCCTGTCCGGTTGTTGCGGGCTCGTCCGGAGAGAAGAAGCGGATGTAGCCACTGCCGGACATATGGGCTACTCGGCGATCTCTCTCCAGGATGGTCTGCTTCTGGTCTTCGAGGATTCCTAGGATAAGGTGAATCACCTTTTCCTTGGAATCCTCCTCTCGAGGCTTGTTGTCCACCGTCATATCGTAACACTGCCATGAATCAACTTTGTACCATGGGTTCTGGGCGCAAAGGACTCGGTGCAGTGTGGCAGCGTCAGTGATACGGGAGTGGACAAGCAGCCCCGCCTTCAGCTTTTTCTTCATCTCTGACTGTTTAATAACAGTCAGAGTGGTGCCCGGTATCGGTGATGGTAAGGTTTTGACCCTGTCAACCAGCCAGCCGAGAGCGTTCGCATCCTCGCACCACATCGCTAGTGCCCCATCCAGAAGGAAGGGGCGTCCGCGGAAGGAAGGAGCTTGCGCGCTCGGGGAGGGTGAAGACAGAACAGCCTGCAGGATACTATCGTCGATAGTCTCCTTGAGTTGATCTGCCTGGGCGGACGAGAGGTCCCTCGGCGGAACGGTGGTAACCGCTACTCTCAGATACGATTTATTCGCATCTGCGTAGCTCATCGTCCGCTTTGGTCTCGTGTCGGTTTTTGCGCGTTTGGCTTCTCCCCTGGGTGACTGAGTCTCATCCAGGCGAGCTCGCTTCGAGGAAGTCCGCTCACCCGGGCGATCCCCAGGCCCAGACTGCTCCTTTTCAGGAGCAGGGGAAGCATTCGCAGCATGTATCCGGCTACGATGACCTCTCGGCTTTCTTCTCCTTTTCGACTGTGCTGGTGGTGGTGGTGGTGGTGGTAGTGTTGGTGGTGGTAGTGGCGGCGGAGCCGGTATAGTCTGTGCCGCTGCCACCTCCGTGGAGGTGGGCGGCGCAGATACGCGCTGCGTTTCCGCTGCTACGTCGTCGGCTGCCGCTTTGGTAATAGGCTTCCGGGCTTTCCTTTCCGCGCGCCGGTTGTGGCGACTACGTTCCGGTTGTCCCGTTGGCCCTTGGTTTGGTGTGTTGTTTGGTTTGTGTGGTGGAGCCGCTGAGCCAGCCTTCCCCTTTTTCAAGGGGCGCTTGTGGGCGACTACGGTCCACTGGTGTTGTGGTGGCACAGATTCTGTGCCAGTAGGTATGGCCTCTGCGAGGCCTGACAGGTCCAGGCTGGAGCCTGGTCCTGTTTGTGGTATGGCGCCAGTAACATTCGCCGACGTGGGGGCCTGGTCGTCCACCCCTGCGCGGCCTTCGGTAACAAATTTCACACTCGCAGGCCCGGGTACCTGCGAGCGCCGGGCGTTAGCCGGATCGCATGACATAATCACTTCATCATTATTCATGTCATAAACGGGGGGGGGGTTGGGAAATAAACACACAGCACTTTCCCAAGGTGCTGTGGCCGTGCTTTCAGAAGGGATTTAATCCTTCTGGGCTTACGGATGCCTGTGTGTGGTTTTGCGCCGCCACGGTTCGGCTATGCCGGTTTGGAGAGGGAGTTAGGATGGGACTGGGGGTAAGGATATATTGGGGTTCGGCCAGAGGTTTCTGTTATACCAGTAGCTTAAGGCAATTGGCCAAGAACGGGCAGCAACCTCGGGAAGGATAGTCCACTGGCCTTGTCTACGGGATCTCTGCGACCTGCGCTCCTCCTTAGATGCTGGGAGTAGGGGAATTACCAATCAAAGTATTTATTAAAATACAGATGTTGATTGATCTTGCCCCTGCCCCTTTTTTGACGTATAGTATCGTGACTGACGATAGCTGGCTATCGTGAACTTACGAATGTTTTGTCACCTAAGATTTGTCGGTGAGAAAATTTGCGTCGGAACTAAGTTTTTATAAATATTTCCAGTGTGTTGTTATGAAAGCTTATTTTTACTAAAAACAATGTTAGGAACGCGTATAGTTAAACGTAGAACATTGTTTTATTATTATGCATCGATATTAATTGATTGATAAATAATATTAGACAATACAAATATAGGACAACATCACATAATTCACATAATTCACAAAAAAGCAATTGTATTTTATAAATAAGAAACGACGATAGTACCACAACACCCAGACCCGAGACATTATAGAAAAGATCGTTTTCTATATTGACCCGACCGGGAATCGAACCCAGGACATCACAGATGGCGATGCCAAGTCTAGCGTGCTCACCTCTCGGATACGGAGGTCGTCGAATATAAATAATTATGAAAAGAGAGGAACTAGGTAAATTAAGTAATTGTAAACAAGTACCTTGCCTTTAAGTGATAAAGTTTTTCTATTAAAATTAACACATATTTATCAGATCTTTGAGACTTTATAAACAACTTGTTTTTAGGCTTCCGTACCCAAAGGGTAAAACGGGACCCTATTACTGAGGCTCCGCTGTCCGTCTGTCTGTCGGTCTGACCGTCTGTCCGTCTGTCCGTCTGTCCGTCTGTCCGTCTGTCCGTCTGTCCGTCTGTCCGTCTGTCCGTCTGTCCGTCTGTCCGTCTGTCCGTCTGTCCGTCTGTCCGTCTGTCCGTCTGTCCGTCTGTCCGTCTGTCCGTCTGTCCGTCTGTCCGTCTGTCCGTCTGTCCGTCTGTCCGTCTGTCCGTCTGTCCGTCTGTCCGTCTGTCCGTCTGTCCGTCTGTCCGTCTGTCCGTCTGTCCGTCTGTCCGTCTGTCCGTCTGTCCGTCTGTCCGTCTGTCCGTCTGTCCGTCTGTCCGTCTGTCACCAGGCTGTTTCTCATGAACCGTGATAGTTAGACAGTTGAAATTTTCACAGATGATGTATTTCTGATGCCGCTAACAAGAAATACTAAAAAACATAAAATAAATATTTAAGGGGCCCCCATACTACGAACGTGACTTTTTTGTTCGTTTTTATAAATAATGGTGCGGAACCCTTCGTGCGCGATTCCGACTCGCACTTGGCCAGTTTTTTTATTCAAATTTATTTCAAAAAATACAATTTACTATCATATGAAATTTATTTCAAAAATCATTAAGTAGATATTTAACTTAGCATAGCAAATCCACTAAGGTTGGGTTGCTCCATAGTATCAGTTAAAGTTAAGGTCAAAGTCAAATTTAACTTTAACTGTAACGCTAACTTTAACTATTTGAGCGACATGGGTTGCACCATCGTATTCGGTAGCATAGTTAAAGTTACCAGGGTTACAAGTCTAATGACGCCTTATTTACACCTAACTCGTTGTAGAAAACTATTTGTGACATGGCAATGTTCCACGTAACGTTAAAAAGCTGATACGGTGTTATCAGTTTATTTGATCAGTGGTGTTATCAGTCATTGAATTGTCAAATCATTCAGCTGTCAAACTATAACAAAGTTTTTCAATTTCTTTATTTTAATTACTAATTTAACCACTGAATTTGCGAAGAGCATCATGAGACTTGTTAAATAAAATAAATTGTATCAAATCGACGCTAGGTACGGAAATTAATGGACACCTTGCTCACAAACATTCCAACAAAGTAAGTATCTATGAGTTGCGTGTTATTTTTTGCACTGTTATGTATTGTAACTTCAGTCATTTAATTCTTAACGTTTCAGGGAACTTCAGGAAAGTGGATATGGAGAGATTAATTGTTGCTAAACATAAAAACATATTATTCTGCAAAAAGACAGACGGTGTTAGCTCGAAACAAAAAGACAGTGCGTGGAGTGTGATCCATTGTGAATTCAATGCTCTCGGAGACACTCCACGCACAATGAGCTTAAACTGCAGGAGCTGGAGCTCCAGAAAATATGGGATTCAATCAGACACGCTCAGGAGCTCCATGACGTTACAATGAAGAGAATTAAAATTACAATTCGAAAATTTACATTTAGAAATATAATTATTAAATAAGTAAATATTAATTAGTACCTATGTTCTATTTTTTAACATCTTCCTCATCGGATGATAATTTTTTGAGACTCGAAATGTCGCTAGGAACAAATCTTCGCCACATTTGGCAAATCGATCGGTTCTTGGGATATATACTTTTCTTTTTCTGGGCCTTATATTGACCACCAAATCACTATCGTCTTCAGAAGTAGTTTCCGCGAATATTTCTCGTATCGACATTTTTGGAGGTTAGAATATTCGACATGCATGACAGATACTTGACAATAACTTTAACTTTAACTGGTCGATCTTGGGCGGTTACGGTTAGAGTTAAGTTATGACGTCATTTGACCATTGTCAAAATGGTGCAACGCATTTTTTATCTAACCGGTGTTTTACCTGAACAGTTAAAGTTAAAGTAAATTCGTGCAACCCAACCTAAGATTTGTAAAATCGAACTAAAGTTATTAAGTTCACAGTGATCAACATAATAAACAATTATTTAAATAAAAAGTTATATGTAGGTTGGTAGTAAAGATAGAGAGAAAATTGTTAAGCTGGCCCGTTGGTAGGTACCTATTTGCAACAAAGACACAAAATAATAGGACAACTACATACATACTGCGCAGTTTAATTCACATAACAATAATCATAACCACATAGAAAAGAACTAAGGTAATGTACTTTATTCTTTGAATATTTTATATTCTCAATAATTTATATTACAACTCAAATCACAGGGAAATAAATATCAAAGTTGTAGATAGATATACCTAAACATCACAAACTATTGGTTAATAACACAAGATCTTAGTTTTTCACTCCACGTACTACTTTGCTATAGATTCTGTCATAATTGTTATTTGCCGAATTTACGTAGTTTTATTATTACTTGTCCTCATTATTTAATAAAAATTTATATTTTCAAATCCAATTTGTTGTATACTTGCATAAACTTTGTCTGACAATCTAGTAGTCCGTTCGGGAATCAAAACATCTAGGCGGATAACATTTTCTTTAAAATTGTAATGATAGACCAATAATTGCATTAACTCATCTTATATAAAAATAAATATAATGAATACCATTTTATTTTTTATTGCCTTCTTTATGATTTAACACCAATAACATAATTTATTTTACTATTTTTTATTTATTATCTCGCTTCATGTTGTTTCCGAACTTTTCATTCGTTCATTATTCCTGAGTTTACTCAATCCCTATTTACGTTAGGATGACGTCACTTGCGTTGGCCTATCGAGCTTACGATACGACGACGAAAGTGCTTCGTGCTGCCTACTAACGTTTTACTGCGTAATCGTGTAGTAGACTCGATACGTTTACGTTACGAATACTTCAAATATTCGTGCTCGCGCTACTGATCACTGCTTTCGTCTTCAAGCGGTTCATTGCAAGGCAGGCTATTGATATTAACATGGTTAGAATTCAATCTATAAAAAAAATTGGGTTATTATTATATAATTTGAAATAATCATAATGATTGGCTCTAAATGTATTCTTATAGTCGTATTATACGACCATAAGATTACATTTAAAGCCAATCATATATTACTCGTATATTACTTGTGGCACAGATGAACACTTGATACTTACTCTTCATTGTGTTTTTCATCCATTGTTTGTATTGTTTTGACTTTATTTGTGACGTCATCTAAAGGTAATTCGTCCATACGTTGTTCAATCCTGAAAAAATACGGTTTATGTTTAATTATACCAAAAATAAAAAAATATTTTCATTTCACTAGTTATTGACATATTTGATCCTAAGGTAATTAGAACCTACAATGAAACCGAAAAGGACGCTACTATGCTCTTTCGCATTACCTTACACGTGCCACCGGTGGTTCGCCTCATTCGCGCTCTGTCGGCGTAGTCAAACGCGCCGACAAAGGGTACCGCCATGACGACACACACGGATACACGCGCCGAGCACAATAAATATTGATATTTTATTCATAAATTGCTTAAATTACTACCAATAATTACTTATTGAAAAGTATTCTATAAAGGAACTTACCGACTTCTATCTAATTGATATGTTGGTGATAATGTTGGGTTGTTCTTATTTCGTGTCCGGCTGAAACAGAAATAATAACAACATTATGAAAGAAAACATAAAATTGCACTTAAATTATTGCATCAGTTTAAAAAAATATGGTTAAAATATTGCTACTTACATAAACGCATTTAGTTTCTTCGCATTTAGTTGTCTCAGTCTAGTAATTTTCTTCAGTTTTGGCATTTTGATAAACTTAAACTTTTCACTTATTATCTCTTTCGCATTTACTTAACAAAACAGTAAATTAGGTAATAGTATTCACAAGAAACGTTTAATCAGCCTTATACACAATAAATTTTCACAGAAAATTAATAATTAAAAAAAAACAAAGCGAATGCGCGTGCACTGTTTTGATCGGAGGGACCACGAGCAACACAGGTTACCCGTCTGATAGCTAGCAACACACTGCCTCCCGCTACCCCGTACGCCAGGCAGCAAATCTTTTACGTGTTTCCCGCTATTGATAAATAAAATATCTGATTTTATATAGGTACCTACATAAATAGTTTAGTTTTTGGATTTTGTACATTTGAAAACTGTTTATTATTCTTATCAAATTTAAATAAAACAAAATATATTATTGAAGATAAATAACACTTGAAAAAAATCATCGACCTCAGGTGGGACTCGTCGTCGTCGTCGTCGTCGTCGACCCACGTCCCATCGCATGCCAGGCGAGTGTTTTCAATTAAACCTTGCATGGAATTGCTAAAAACAAAAAATTACAAAATATATTATGATGTATTTTATAGTTGTAGGTTTTTTTTTTGGTGTTTTTATTAAGGTTAATTTATTTCTTTATTTAGTTAGTAGTAATATAAAGTTAAGTTTGATTCTTTTATATTTAATTTGTTAGAATAAATAAATACAACAAGAAATAAAAAACTGCAAAATAAAAAAAACAAAATATGAATTGAAAAAATAAAAACTGAATCAGGTGGGGTTCGAACCCCTTAACCATCGCATACATAGCGAGTGCTCTTCGACCTAAGCCATCGAGTCACTCACGCTAAGTGACGAAATTTTTGAAGTGTTTCGCGCGTGCTGTTTTGTTCCGAGCAGTGATTGATCGGCACGGCGGAACGAGCGACACAGGCTTCCCCTCGGACAGCTAGCGGCACACTGCCTCCCGCTGCCCCGCACAGCACGCCAGAGAATCAGACGTTCGTAGATAATGAATAATAGCCATAACTTTGTCAATAATGGATCAATTTAAAAATTTTTTGCGTAAAAATTATAGATTTTTTGATTTCCTACCGATTGGTACAAACCAAATAATAAGATAAGGATTAATTACGGAGGAGACGCACAGAATACATTTTTATCGACGTCGTTTAAAAGCTTGTTTTCGTAACTATTAATTAGAGGAAATACAAATTTTAAGCGATGATTTTACAGATAAAACTTCAAAGATTACTTTGGTGTCTTTCAATTATCGCTATACGCATCAAATAAGGAGTAGAATGCAGCTAAAAAGTAGGAAAAATCGAAGTCTTGGTGAGGGAACCCTCTTAACAGGAAAACGGTTTTTTAAATTTGCAAATGTAAACATCGCGCTGGTCGCGTAATTCGCGTATTGTGCGCGGCTAAAGAATTGAGCGTGCAGTCGCCGTCGTGGATCGATTTGCACTGCCTCTGCCTGTCCAACGGTTCACGGATGTGCTTGCGCTCCATTGTTTGCGTACAATCAGCGCATGTACAATCACGCATGCTAGTTCCTCTTTAATGTTTTAAAGATGGGTAATGCGATCGCGGCAGTATGACTGTTACTACATTTATCTAATTATCTAGAGTACTATTTGTAATGTACAAAGTTAAATGTTTCTATTAAACTTGCTAAACAATCTACTTAATTGATTAACTTTTACAATATGTACTTATATAATATGTAGGTCCTAAATACACTATATTGTAATGTGCCTCTTTTTGAGGTCGGTTAAATATTTTTATTTAACTTGTTAAATAATTTAACTAATTACTTAACGTTTACAATTTTAGTAAAATGTGTTTAAATTATTACTTTATATAGATATTGATAAAGGAATTTACTGTTTAAATCTGCTATAATATGCTATAATTTATTGTTTACATATAATATACTACTGAAAAAACGGGCTCTGTTGTTTAAATCTATGTTTTATAAAAAAATAAATAAAATAAATACGACCTAATTGGTCCTGGTGACTTCGTCTTTCGCGAACTTCTGGATCCAGGTTCTGGGTTGTCCGGAGCGCCTCTTCCTTTTCCTTTGACTAGTACATCGACTCCTAACCACCATGACTAGTCTTTCGGTTCCAAGTCCCCCTCGCTGAAGCGCGGTGCCGTAGGCGGTCCCAGTGCCAGGTTTCATGGATGCCTTTTGGCCGGGGTTGCTGGTCTGGTCGTTCTGGTGCATGTTGGCCTGCGGTGCCAATGTTGCGTTAAAATGTTTATTTGCGGCTGATGATGTGAAGTTTTGTTTCGGTTTCGGTTCTTTCTTGCTTTTATCGTAGCGTTGTTTTTGCTGTCGGGAGACTGGGTGGTTTTTAACGACTTCGAGGACTTCTATTTGTGTTTGTTTTTGTTGCGGTTTCTTATAAGGTCGGCAAGTCTTACAGGTCTTCACGTATTTTGCAACGTCTTTGTACATGCCTGGCCAGTAATATCATTGTGATATTCTGTTTAGTGTTTTTGCCGTTCCTAGATGGCCTGCTGTCGGTGTATCGTGGTTTTCTTTTAACACGTCGTGTTTATCTCTGTCGGTTACACATAACTTCCATTCTGATGTCGAATCTAGTCTTGGTCCGTAGGCGTATTTTGTTATTTTTCTGTACAATTTTTGGTTTTCGGTTTTATAATCGGTGTTTTCTTTTCGGTTAATTTCTTCTAATTTTCTTTCTGTCCAATCTGTGATGTCTTTTCCGATTGCACAGATCGGGTTTATTTGTTCTCCCTGGATTTGTGTGTCGTTTTCATCGGTCCACTCTATTTTTGCCCCTATTCTGCTTAGTATATCCATTCCAATTATTATTTTTGTGATTTGCGGGTGATATAACATTTGATGGTTGATTTGCCTTCCTCTTACTTTAATTTCTAGTGGTAGTGCTTGTGTGATTTTCAGGGTTGCTCCGCTTACTGTGCTGTTTCTGACACGGTTTTAGGCTTATGGTTTTTCTTTAGGTATTTTTCGTATATTTGCTTGTTTACGTATGACCTTGTCGATCCTGTGTCGACTAGTGCTTTGTATACTGTGCCTAATACGGTTATATTTATGTACGGGCGGTTGTCTCCATGTTTAGTCACTGTGTCTAATGTCATGGACTGTACTAGGTTCTTCTGCTCCTTGCAACATTTGATGCTTAGTACGCCGATTTTGCCGCATCCTGCACAAAATATTATTTTTCTTCCCCTACATTCTCTGGATGTATGTCCGGGCTTACCGCAACTCCAGCAGCATGTGTTCGGGTTGTAATTGTAGATGTATTTTGCTGTTTCTTCGGTTAATCTTGATTCTTGTTTCATTTCTGTCTGGTCGTTTATAAGGCTTCTTTTATCAAAATACCTATTAAAACTCATCTGACGGTCGTCTGTGATGCTTTCGTATTCTTTTGCTAGCTGTGTTAATTGGTTTATTGTGTGGTTCATATTGTCGTAAATTCTATTTAACTTCTCTTCTTTAGACATTTTTGCGTATCTGCGCATTAATGTTTGTAACTCGATTAAATAATCGGTGAATTTTTGGGTGTAGTTCTGTCTCGATGTTACTATCCTTCTTAGAAGTTCGTTTTCGTAATTATTCGGCATGAAGGTAACGATGAAACATTCGATAAACTCCTACCATGTCGTCCACGAGTCTTTGTTATTTCGGTACCACAACACAGCCTTACCTTTTAGAAGTCTCGGGATCACTTTCAGCAGGTTTTGTTTTTCGATTTCTCCCATTTCGGTCAGTTCGTCCAGTCTTTCCAGAAATTCCACGGGGTTGTCGTACGTGTCGAAATGTAGGTTCCACCTCGATACTATGCACTCACTTGTGTTAGCACTGTGCTTACCAATTTTCGATTGGACGACGTTCTGCTCGTCGTGTGACATCTTTGTGTTCTGGAACTCTGTGTCGGAGTTGTCTGTATACTCCTCCTTGTCGCTGGAGGACTGGTCAGGTTGGTCGGATCGGTTTTTCTGCCTGGACGGTTTTTCTTCTCTTAGTGCCTGTGCGAGGTTTTGCCTCAGGTCTCGTACTGTCAAGTTTTCGGTTTCTATTTTTCTTCTCTTGCACTCTTCTTCAAGTTATTGTTTTCGCAGGTTGTATATCCAGGACGTGGGCATTAGTTTCGGTTTCTGGTTAATTACGGAATGTGGTTACTCCCAAGGCGTCGCTCTCTTTTGGCCTTCTTTTGCCTAGGTGCGACGGCTCGGTAAGTACCCTTCCCTGTGGATTCTGTGGGTTTTTTCGTTGGGCGCCAATGTGACGAAGGACCCTTTCGGCTAGCTCAGGCCTGAGTTCCTCGTCAACATATGTACTGACCCCAACCCGCGATGCGTGCGGCAAGAGGATGTGTACTTATTTTTAGGATCCTAACAGGGAATTGACCAAGGAAACCAACGGGACGTTTGCACTCTCTATATTGAAAAACACACAATTGTTCCTTAAAACTAGTTCACTTCTTAATCTACCTAGGCCTGTGACTGCTGTCTTACTCTTAACTTATCCTACACGGACGGACGAGGCAGGGTGACGGGGATCGGCGCGGTCCCCACGGACGGTATCGCGGATTACGGTCGGCGCATAGCGAGGCGGGTATTTGTTAATAATCTACTTTTGTCTTCGGGTAAGGAAGGCTGGCATGTGGAGTCGAGTGCGAACTCGCCGCAAGAGCGTCCGGGCCGGGGATGGGTTCACCGCAGGAGCGCGGTCAAGGTCTGGGAGTAAAGGTTCGAGTCACGCGTGCTCGCCGCTAGGCCTACGAACCTTTGGATCAGGATGTGGGTCGGGTACTTAGCTAATGTTAGTAAGGAACAGGGGACAGCAAATCGTCAGAGTTCCGATGCTCCGAGGCAATGTGAACGGTGGACATGCGCGCGCGCGAAGACGTCTTGCTACGGCTGCGGAACTCGGACGAGTGCCACGGAGCTCCTTTCCACCGCGCGTTATAAAGCGTTGTCGCGGGCGCGGTGCGGGCGCGGGCGCCGCGGTACGGTGCGTCACTAAAGCTGGAAACATACTATCGGACGCGGCTTACGGACGCGGCTTACAGTCGCGACTTAAAGGAATCTAGGTATTGTATGTACACTAAGGTGTGCAAACCATCGGACGTCAGTCGCGGACGTAACCTTGGGCTGACCTTAAGCGCTCGGACGTCCGACAGCAATCTGGCGCGCTGGATGTTTCTGTAAGCCGAAAACGTCCGCGGACGGTATGCACGGGGTGCGGACGCGTCCGAGCGTCAGAAGGACGCCGACTGCGCGAGAGCTCGCACGTGCTTATTGATTGCATGAACATTTTTATTATAAGATAGTTAGCGATTTGATAACGTATGCGAAAAAGAAACCCGCTTATTACCGTATTTCGTATTATGTTACGGGAAATCCCCGGGACCTGGAAAAGACTTAATTAGGGTTCCGTACCCAAAGTGTAAAACGGGGCTCTATTACTAAGGCTCCGCTGTCCGTCTGTCTATCTGTCTCTCTATCTGTCCGTCTGTCACCAGGCTGTATCTCATGATCCGTGATAGCTAGACAGTTAAAATTTTCACAGATGATGTATTTTTGTTGTTGCTATAACAACAAATACTAAAAACCAGAATATAATAAATATTTAAGGGGGCTCCCATACAATCAAAGTGATTTATTTTGCTCGTTTTTAGGGTTCCGTACCCAAAGGGTAAAACGGGACCCTATTACTAAGGCGCTAATCCCAGATAGGCGATTTATTAGTTTTAGGATTTTTTAGTGATATTGATTTCAGAATATGCTTGACTAGGACATGGGAGCTCAATTGACTAGACATATCGGCGTTACAAAGAGTGGAAACAACCGACTTATGTAGAAGAATGGTATTGTACGACAGACCATGAATTAAATGCATATCGGCCAAGAACTGTGCAAGATTAGAACCTGAGGGTCTTTTAGCATCCACTTTCTTCGATTTTGCCCATAACACCCAGCGCTCCTATGCTACTTTATACGTTTTAAGCGTAGATTGTCGCCATGATTTTTTTAGAAGGGATACTTGACTATTATTCCAATCAGTTATCTCCTCGGACCACCCCCACATTTTCAAATTTCGAGAGTCAGATCCTCTACGTTCGGCGGTAGAAGACCGGTTGACGTGTCTATTAGATTCGTCTTCAAATCCTTCAGAACGTATGGAGCTGCAAGCGCTCTCGCCTTGAGGTCCGCTCGCCAAAACACTTTCTGCCACGGGGGCACAACTATTAAAAACATCCCTGTTGATCGGTTCAGATGCGACAAGACTTTGGGTACTAGAAATGGCGGAGGGAATATCCATGCCAGGGGATGATTCCAAGACACGCTGAACGCATCGTAGAATAGCGCATTTGGGTCTCTTTGGTCTAGGGTTACATAATTGTAAACAGTATGAGCTCTCTCTGAGGCAAACAGGTCTATAACAGGAGTCCCCCATTTTGCGAACACTGCTTTCAGGCATTCCGGTAATAGGTTCCGTTCTGGTAGACGCCGGTGTCTCGACAGGTGATCGGCATGGTTGTTGTATCTGCCCGGAATGTAGTGAATGGTGAAGACAATTTGATGCCTGTCTATCAATGTCAATAACTTGTGGGTTATGTCCATCAGTGCTAACGATTTTGTCCCCCCTTCCCTTCGCAGATGAGCTACTACAGTCTTGTTGTCGCACTGAATTAAAAGTGAGCTGTGACTCAGTTTGTGTGCATATAGCTGGATGACGTGTAGTATAGCCAACATCTCTTTTTGGTTGCAATGGAGACTTTGCTCCTGAGGTGACCAAGAGCCTGTCAGGGGTACATCGTCCAGTTGAGCACCCCACGCAAGATCCGACGCATCGGTTGTGAGGAAGTGTGACGGAGGAGGAAAGTGTAGCAATGTCGAGCTGTGGCAGTTCTGAATCCACCACTTTAACTCGGCTTGTACTGCTTGAGGTAGCAAAAATCTCTTCGTTGGCTGTTTGAGCAAGGCATTCATGAATCTGAGGAGGTAACGATGATGTAATCGGCCTCGCGGCACTACAAAGCTGGCGAAGTTTAACAGTCCTACGAGACTTTGTACCTCGTTCAGCATCACCTGCCTTTGATTTAGGATCTGACGTATCATTTTTATGAGTGTGATAGTTTTCTCTTTTGGTAATGACTTTTGGTTGTCCCAGGTTTTCCATAACACTCCTAGGTACGTTATACTTTTTTGGGGGGTCATTATTGATTTTTCGAGATTGACACACTATCCTAGAGTTTTTAGGACAGTCAGGGTCATTTGAACATGTTTGTGAAGCATCAAAGGATTTTGATGAACGATTAGAAAATCGTCCAAATAGACCAAAATTCGTACGTTTTCTTGACGTAACATTTGTGCTATCCAATACGTGAGCATGGAGAACGTCTTTGGGGCCGTGCTCAGACCGAACGGAAGGCAAGTCATTTCGAGCAGTTCTCCGTTGTAAATTAGTCTGAGGAGGCGTCGGTGCGCCTCCGAGATTTTCAGACGAAAATAGGCTTGGCTTAGGTCTATTTTGCATAGCCAGTCGTATGGCTGAAGGAATTCGGGAACCCGATACATATTTATAAGACGAAATGGTTCTGCTCTCACAAATTCGTTCAAGGCTTTTAGATTGAAGATCTGACGTTGAGACCCGTCTGTCTTGGGTATTAGAAAAAGATTCGAAATGAAACTTGGGGACATCATATGAACTGGTTTTAGAATACCCTGAGCTTTCATTTTTTGTATAATTGTTGTCATTTCGTGTGACACATGAGTGCGATACGAATTTCTTGTATTTGGAATCGACAGTGGGGGTTTCAAAACGAATGGAATGCGGTAACCTTTTATTAATTTTATAATTATGTTTGGGGCCCCCATTTTTATCCAATTTTTGTGATAGAGGCTTAATTGTCCGGCTTGAAATGACCTCGAGTCATTGTTCACTACGTTTGTAAGAACCTCTAGAGGCATGAGATGATGCTCGTCCTCTTCCCCCTCTTTGTGAACCACGAGACTTCAAGCCTCGGTATTGAAAGGAACCCCTGGTACTATCGCAAGTTGCGTTGTTATGCCAGCTATGGTGTGTAATTGCATTGTTATATCCACCCCTCGAGGGTGGTACGTTGTTGTGTAAATGGCCAGAAAAGCCAGAACCACAGCAAGGTATTTAAGCGCCATTCGATGGCGCTGTGAGTTTTCTGTTGCCAGTTCCCTTCGAGGGTCGGCGATAAGTCTTGTTTATTCCTCTTTTGGAGTATTCAGACTTAAGAGGTCAGAAGGCTTTGCGGACCCCGCCTGCTTTCTCTAATGCGATTGAAAAAGCTTCAGCCTCAAAAATGTGTGTGTTTGAGGGTGGAATCTTATTAAGTGACATTTTTACAACAGGGTCCTTAACATGCTTTAAAATCGCGTCTCTCTTAACTTCTATAGTCTCTGACCTGTGCCCACAGACTAATTGTATTAAATCAGTTGAAACATTATGTAGCTCTCCCTTTAAAAACAACTCTTCAATTTTTGTATCAAGCTGATTTAAGTTACCTGAATCAGATCTAGCCCACTTTAGCAAACTACGTATATTTTCTTGTAGGCATTCTTTTTGTTTCAGAACACAAAAAGTAATTGCAGCATATGCCTTATCATCTTTCGTCAAATGTGTGAGGGAATCATAAAGTCGTACCTCTCCGTTAGTTTCAAGATCAACAAAACCGGGGGTATGATTGTAAAGTTTTTGCGTGTCTGCGTACCGTATTTCAGACCAAGTTGAATTACCGAAACGTTGAACATCGCCTAACATTTTAACATAATTATCGGGAGTCTTGGGAACAGAAGGTTCCTTTAATTTTGTTTCTATGTTAAAAGAAAAGGCTAACGAATTATCAGGATCCGTTATTCCATTACTGTCTATCTCATCCTCATAAAGTTCACTACTGACCCTTGAATAAATAGATAGTTGATCATCGAAATCACAATTATTATTTTGAGGGTGTGAAGGCTTTGAAATAAGATTGCGTAATTCACTAATTTCTTTCGTTAAAATATTCCATTTTGAACGTTTACTTTTATTCTGTTTATGGCGGTGCCGTCGTGATCGCTTACGTTTATCCGCTGACGACGAACTCGAGCTGGAGCTGCTGGATGAGCTGGTACTGTCCATGCTACTGCTACGAGTTCTTTTACGCCGCACACCACTTGGTCCAGGCTTCGGTTCTTCAACAGGCGGTGCATTTATTTTACTCATTCTGAAAACAACTGCATGTTACAAACGCTCTTACAAATGACGGTAGATTTTAGATTTAAAGCACATAATTACTTATAAATATCGAACGGAAAAACCGTTAAAAATATTTAATTATAAAGATTTAAAGTTTATTTCCACTATTCAAAAAATATTTTCTAATAATATAATCGTAACTAGGGCAGTTCACTTTACTAAAGAAAATTATTTCACTTGAGGGTAGAAAATAAAATGTTGTAACAAAATTTTATTACTTTTATCTAGAACAAAACTTCGTAATTCTGCAACATAACGACAGATGTTTGTAATTCTGCTTAACATAACGTTAAATTTATCTTTCAAGTCTAAATTAGTTGCGTAAAAGTTAAGTTGTATGTACTTACTTTTATTCCTGCCGATTGATACACACAATACAAGAGTATAATAACTATACCATACAACTTTCACCAAGATTAATTTAAATTAGAATCTTTGTTCTTTCAATAGAGAAAATCTTTGTACGCTTCTAGTGAACAACCTTTTGCTACATGAACAAGAACGCCAATGAGTTTAAAAGGCGCGACCCAAACTTATAAAACTTTAGATGGCGCCACTGCCTATTGAGACAGGAAACACGCCCCCTATAGGTGAAAAAGAGTACTAAAAATGTAAAAGGACTACGGGAAACGGATGTGCCTATCTCTATTTATAAGCCTCGAATTACGGTCAAGTACTTTTAATAGTGAACGAATATTTAGTTTGTAGACTTTGTAGTTATTTGACTCAGGTCAGGACTTTAATAACAATTTGTTTGAAAAAAATATGCTTAAATAATACACATAGCACATTACGTAGCGCATGAACTATATAGGTACTTATCACAGATTAGTCAGAGTATGTCTAAAGAGTACTTATGACATTTCATAAAAAAGTAGCAAAGTAGCAAGGAGCAACTGTTCACAATAAATCATATTTCATTTTAAGTAGCAAGTAGCAAAAGTGTTACATTATGACACTGCGAAAAAAATCATTGCCAATGATTTATCACAAGTGATTTCATATTTTGGGTTGTTTCAGGAATCTTGTTTCTGCGTTGACAGTCATGATATTAATTATCTAGTTGCCATAGTACAAGCTATGCTTAGTTTTAAACTAGCTAATTGATAATTAATTGTCTGTGGACGGGAAATTATTTCGAGTTACTGAGCTCAGGCTTTATGCGGAAGTGGCTTACTGGTGATAGTAAAGTATTTTTTTTAAACATTCTAAATGCCCATGTATGCTTTTGACAATTAATGTAGCTGGTGTACTTTTCGGAGGCATAAATGTCCCACGATTTAGACAATCCCTAAAACTAGTTGCGAATTATAACTGGTTGGCGTGAGCTACCTACGATTCGATCGATTTTAGTGTTGTTCAAAAGTGGCTGTAATTTTTAGTTAAAATAGTGCCTATAAGATGCATAGATGCTGTCTGATGGGCGAAGTGCATACGTTAAGCTATACAACGCGCTAGATCAAATCTTTTGAAGGATTAGATAAAAAATACCTACCCGCAAAGTTTTAACAAAAATAATTTAATTGCTTAATTAATAACTTTTGAGGTGTAGCATGGCCACGTGTGACTGTCTATCTACACCATGTAGTCCTTGGATAAAGGTTATTTAAAATAAAACCAACCCAGCCTTAGCCATGATTATAATAATTAATTTACTACTTTGAAACAATCGAAAACGACAGTTTTTAGTTCACTGGTTTAGATATTAATTCTTGTTTGGTACCTCTTACATATTATTATTTAGTTGCAAGTTGCAACAAAGTTTGAATTTACTGTTCAGTTGTTTATTTGCCAGAATACAAAACGTAAGTAAAACGTAGAACTTAAATTGGAATTCCTGTTCCTGTTGAGATTGCGATTGAGGAAATAAACCACTAGTTAATTATCTACCATTTATTACTTTCCTAGAATGTGTAAGTATCTACCTCTATAGTGTTAGCGGGGAATCGATTGATGGGGGCATCCCTATGAGCGGTTCCCGACACTAGCGGTCATCTGTCATCGGGACGTCACTCTAATACGCATCGTACTTGTGCCTTCGCGCGTTAATCCGTATCAATATATTTTTATTAGTAATTATAACGTTTTATTTAGAAAATCCCTCTAACAGTTTCAGAAGCGGGATAGTTACTCACGCGACGCGAGTGTTTAAGCGCCCTTTTAGTGATATTTCAGATTAAAACCCGGCGTCCGATGGCGTCATTTGTGGTGACGCTATGCCATCTAAAAACAATGGAAATACAAATGCATGTGCCATGCATTTGTATTAACTTACACTTACTAAAAGGTAAACCGAGAACCCAAGTTACCCGCAGGTAAAACGAAAAATATCGACTGTAAGTACCTTTTATTGTTAACTGCGTAGACGCAAACACCGCGCCCTTTTGTAGACAAATTGAAGTTGTCTGTACGAAACGAAGGTTTAAATATGTAATTATGGTTATGTTGCATGAGGTTTTGAGCTAAATAACCAAGACAAGTGAAATATTTAGTAAACAAATAAGTATGTGAAAAGCAATGGCCGAAGGACAATTTATTCATTGTGTGCTGATTACTGCTGATACATCAGCTGTTGAGCT
This sequence comes from Anania fuscalis, assembly GCA_950371115.1. Taxonomy (NCBI): domain Eukaryota; kingdom Metazoa; phylum Arthropoda; class Insecta; order Lepidoptera; family Crambidae; genus Anania; species Anania fuscalis. Next base: position 15,926,753 of record OX493326.1, on the reverse strand, counting down.
TAATTAACATAAAAGCTAAAGGTATGAATGTTTCAAGGGTTCGTGATTTGCACCAAAATTACTAAACTAAACATGAATATGGTTGGGCATCAAGTGTTCTTGCTTATATGTTATTATCACTTTATGCTCTTTAAATTGTTAATAAAGCAATTTGTGTGGTTTTGTGTTAGGGGACATCAACAAGCATTCATAATAAATTAACAATTAACTATATGCTGGGCTGCGCTAAGTGTAATATTTGGTTATACATGTGCTGGTATTGACTTGAGTGTTTATCTTCTTCGAAGACTTAGATTAATTATAACTTACTAAGATGAAATAACATTGTTTCATTCGCTAAGATTTGAGTTGATGTGAAAATGAGCCTAGCTTGCAGCTTAGTAAACTATCTTATGCTTATTTCATATCATACTGTATAAAATAATGGTGGTTAACAAAATGCCAGATGGGTTCTGAACTTCTGGTACCAGATGCCCAGAAGTAACATGATTTTATGGTATGTGAACATTTACACAATACATGTTAAGGTCAGTCTAAAATATTATTAACTTCATTTAAAGGCTGAAATAGGTAAGAATGTTACTGAAGTAAGCAGTGTTGATGCTTACTGTGAGTTACAGTTTCTACTGGTAAACATCAATTGTTGATCACACTAAATAATTGTGTAAGGAACAGCATCAGAGTGTAAAGATATGAGGTATTGGTTAATTTAACAACTTGATCAGTTACAAAATGCAAACTAAATGAATACTAAACTTAATAAAGTTTCACCAAGGTAAATCTTATTGCATTTTTGAAATAAAGTAATTGTAAGATTCACAAGCAGTGAATTAATTTCTAAATAATTCTCTCCTCCGGGGTCTGTTTTGTAGTGCGTCAGCTCCATAGACATCCACCCCTTGGCTGCTTTGGAAGTGCTGGTAGCCAATATTGTACACTGACTGGTGATTGTTAGCATAAATATTCTGTGCATATTTTAATGATAAATGTTAAGTTTTTGTTGTGCACGTGCAACTGCACTGTGACGCTGCATCTGCATGGATGATGACTAACACCTGCAGCTGATTTTAACACTGTACAGGAATTCATTGAAGGTTGGCACAGTGTTAATGTGAGGACACTCAAACTTATTGTAAGTGAGTTTTGAAATAGAGAAAAGCGCAATGCTTGGTGAGTATCATTAAATATTGCTGTCTTATTATTAGATCTTGTAATGATCTGCAATTATCCTTATTAAAGTTTGACAAAGAATGGCAAACAAACATTGCTCCTGCCAGATTATGATACTGAGGACTTGATCTTGCTAATGGTCATCAAGTTGATCAAGGTAAAAACAAAGTGTTCGCCTGTTTTTGAAAGTTATGTTATCTATTGTTGAAGTTATTAAACACTATAACGTTCTTAATTAGCATGATGAGTTTTACTAGGTTTGGATATACTGACTTTGCTTTACTGGTCAAATATTGACAAATGATTGATGACACCATTTTTGTATCAGAAGGACCTAATGCGTTGTGGTATCCTCTACCAGTCAACCACTGATACTGCTGACTGACTGAAAACCGCTTAGAGCTTCATTCTATTTCAAGTGACTATATGAGGAAATGAATAACCTAATAGAACATTGAGCTAAACAAGTTAATTATTATAGGCTGTGTCATTCATAACTAATGTGAAATAACATGTTGATTGAATGTAAAGGAAACTAGAGTAAAGTATCGGTGATGGATGTTGGGTTTACTGCTTTAAGGGGGAAGCAGATCAAATAAAGATCTTGTTTCTGTGTTTTATTGTTGTGGCTTGCAGGCGATGGCATAGAGAAAGACTGTTACAGTATTGAAAGCTGATGCATTATGACAAAAAAAAAATGCATGGGATGGAGTCCTGTTTGCATGAAAGAGCTGTGATCTATGACTAGCTGACTAAGAAGACCACCTTGGTGGAGTGACGAATATGAGGTGTGATGCAGTTAAGACCTATTACAGTAAAATGGTTTGGTATAAAAACATAAACAGGTTAGTAATGTCATTCGGATTCCTTCAGGGCTTATGAGTTGTCTATTTTCATGTATGTTGGGAGCATGCATCTTTTCATGATGCTAAACTTATATTTTGAGTATTGGAGGATGACAGTACAAGTTAATTTTAATGATACACATTATGGTTGTCATGTTGAACTATTATGTTTCTCATGTTTGTATTGCCAGCATACAACATGTGTTGTTATGTGGACTATTGGAAAATCTGTTGAATAACATAAATTGATAGATACAGGGTGAGTAGCTGTGGTGTATGAGAACAATCACTTTGTACTGTTGGCAAGTTGTCGCAAATACTTGCATTGTCATGATGATCCGAAATGTGTATTGCCAATAAAGTCTACTTCATTTGTAAACTGTAAAGTTAATGTCGTAATATACTATCCATGCTATTATTATGTGAACAGATGTCTTGGTGTGGACCAGTCGTGGCTCGCCAGCTGCCTCAGGGGCTAAGCTGGGATGTCGCGGCTGACTGCGGGGCCAGAGCTGGAGTATAGCTCCGACTATGCGACTGCCGAGCGGGGCGATGGTCGCGTTGTTTTTGGTAGAGCTTTGGACCGCATCAGCAAATATAGTGTAACAATGACTGCCCACAGGGGAATGCATTAACACTACATCCAACTAGAACGTAGCTCTGATGATGGCCGCGAGGGGATTGCATCAGTAGCCACAGTAAAATAAAGACTGCCCACAGGGGAACGCATTAGCACTACAGCATACTAAAACGTAGCTCTGATGATGGCCGCGAGGGGATTGCATCAGTAGCCACAGTGTAACAATGACTGCCCACAGGGGAACACATTTATACTCGTACTAGAACTTAGCTCTGATGAAGGCCGCGAGGGGATTGCATCAGTAGCCACAGTGTAACAATGACTGCCCACAGAGGAACGCATTTATACTCGTACTAGAACTTAGCTCTGATGATGGCCGCGAGGGGATTGCATCAGTAGCCACAGTGTAACAATGACTGCCCACAGGGGAACGCATTTATTCTCGTGCTAGAACTTAGCTCTGATGATGGCCGCGAGGGGATTGCATCAGTAGCCATAGTGTAACAATGACTGCCCACAGGGGAACGCATTTATTCTCGTGCTAGAACTTAGCTCTGATGATGGCCGCGAGGGGATTGCATCAGTAGCCACGGTGTAACAATGACTGCCCACAGAGGAACGCATTAGCACTACGTTACATAAGAAAGTAGCTCTGATGATTGCCTTGAGGGGACTGCATCAGAAGCCCGTGTGCAATAGCGAGTGAAGAGAGGGAAACACATGACTAGTATATCGTACAAGAACATAGCTCTGATGATGGCCGTCAGGGGATTGCATCAGTAGCCAGAGTGCAACAATGAGTTTAGAGAGAAACATATTACCAATATATCATACAAGAAGGTAGCTCTGATGACAGCCGTCAGGGGATTGCATCAGTAGCCAGAGTGCAACAATGAGTGCCGACAGGGAAACGCGTTATCACTATATTTATTGCGCAAGAAGGTAGCTCTAATGATAGCCGTCAGGGGATTGCATCAGTAGCCAGAGTACAACAATAAGCGCCAACAGGGAAACGCCTTATCACTATATCACATAAGAAGGTAGCTCTGATGATAGCCGTCAGGGGATTGCATCAGTAGCCATAGTACAACAATGAGTGCCAACAGGGAAAAGCGTTATCACTAAATTATGCAAGAAGGTAGCTCTGATGATAGCCGTCAGGGGATTGCATCAGGAGCATTCACAAAGAATATTGACAGGGAAACGCAAACGCAGGCTGTTAGGGGCAGTTTCGTCAGTGAGCAAGTGTAACCTATGAGACTGGGGACTGCATTGCACTTTCAGTAAACATAGTTCCGATGAATCGCCGACAGAACACTGCATCAGTAGACGAATACAAAGGTGGCTGATCGATAGGGATCTGCTAACGTAATACGGAATGCATAAAGATATAGGATGGCCGACAAAGGACTTGTTGACAGAAAACTTGATTCGATGACTGTAAGTTACTTAAAATATTATCTAGATGTGACATATACCAGCGATGTCGTTTCACCGATGGAGTATGGTGGATGTTGTATCAGTCATCACAATCATGACGTGAGAGTACTGAGAAGGTGCCGGCAGTTCCACGCCCCTAATTGGAACCGCTCTGAACCTTAACAATGTTATTGTTGAGGGTGTCTGTGTCGCTCAAGACATTCAAGTTTAACCAAGGACAGTTGAAAGTCAGCTTATGTTAAACATAACAGGTATGAGGTAACCAATAACACTATGACTGAATGAAGGCGTAAAGCAATTACTTTTGGGGGTAGGTTAGTGAATGGGGAGTAGAAACTTAAATGGTCCAATATTAAAGATTTGTGACTTTTAGATGAATACTTGACGTAACTCTATGCTCAGGTTGGTAAATGTGGAGTAAAACGAATTCAGTTCAATATCAAGGATATGTAACATTTGAGTTAACTTAATGAGTGATATGACGCTCCGTGTGTGTGAGATTCCGCCTGATAGAATGATTAATCTTGTTGATGATAACTAAACCTACACCATCTTGTTGTTTGGTGAATAATCAGATGAATGAGATGTTAGTTAATCAACTTTTGACTATATTACAGTACACTGTCTAACAATGTGAGCAAACAAACATGTTATCTGAGGCGCTTGTTGTCGTATTTTGTGGTTGAGCAACTACGCTAAGTGTAGTCTCCGAATTTCACTTTGTGATTAATAGCTGCCGTCTTCTGGTTGGAGAAGAAGACTAAGAAGAAGAGAACAACTTTATCGTGGTGGCTATGGTAACCGAACAACCAGGCGCCCACGGATACATCGGAGGAAGACGCAACTTCACATCGTGGCGGACCGAGTTCTCCTTCGGGACGAAGGAGCTGCAGGATGGCCGAACTGTTAGCGGGGAATCGATTGATGGGGGCATCCCTATGAGCGGTTCCCGACACTAGCGGTCATCTGTCATCGGGACGTCACTCTAATACGCATCGTACTTGTGCCTTCGCGCGTTAATCCGTATCAATATATTTTTATTAGTAATTATAACGTTTTATCTAGAAAATCCCTCTAACAATAGGTACCTCCAGATGTTTCAAACTGAAAGTCCTACTTAGTATTTCGTATCAGGCGGCCGAGCTTGTTAATTTGTTTCTGTTCCATGTGCTGCCTTGAGTTCGTGCTTTGTGTGTTTTACGCACTCAATCGTATACACACAAGAGTATCCGATGAGGTACTCTTGGGTTAGGGTATTCATGCCTGTTGACGCAGCGATCACGGAGTGCAGCAGGCGCAGTGTTCATGGTGCGCTTGTGCAGCGCTCTCGGCGCGCATCTAGCTCGGTGTATTGGTGCGGAGCTGGCGCAGCGCAGCTAGTGCGCGTCTGTGGTGGTGACAGCATCGGGCGTGGTGCGCTCACGGTGCAGCTGCAGTATACTTGTGGGGTGCTCCGCCTTCATTCAGCTTGGCGATATTTACTTTATTTATTTCTCAGCGGACTAATATTTAAAATGTATGTAGTATGCTAAAATGTGCCTACGCTGGCATTCACTAGGAGGTACGCTTACTCTGTGGCTATTTCTACAGTATGGAAAACCTGTGCGATATGCTAAACCTATGCCTATGCCAGCAGTCGCTGGAAGGTATGGTAGCTAGGTGCCTATACCTACATTGTGAAGAATTGCATAGTCCTTAATTGAAGATAAATAACACTTGAAAAAAAAATCATCGACCTCAGGTGGGACTCGAACCCACGTCCCATCGCAAGCCGGGCGAGTGCTTTACCAACTAAGCTACCGAGGACGTCACGTGACAAGATGAAATTCCTCAAGTGTTTTTTGTCGCTGTCAAAGCCAGCGTATTCTGATCAATGTTGTAGCTATATGTATAGCTGAGTAGTATACTACCGTCAACACCCTATAGAAATATTTTTACAAATATTTGACTATTGGTTAAGATCAGAAATGCTTAAACGTTGTAAATTTTTGTTTTTAGCAATTCCATGCAAGGTTTAATTGAAGATAAATAACACTTGAAAAAAAAATCATCGACCTCAGGTGGGACTCGAACCCACGTCCCATCGCAAGCCGGGCGAGTGCTTTACCAACTAAGCTACCGAGGACGTCACGTGACAAGATGAAATTCCTCAAGTGTTTTTTGTCGCTGTCAAAGCCAGCGTATTCTGATCAATGTTGTAGCTATATGTATAGCTGAGTAGTATACTACCGTCAACACCCTATAGAAATATTTTTACAAATATTTGACTATTGGTTAAGATCAGAAATGCTTAAACGTTGTAAATTTTTGTTTTTAGCAATTCCATGCAAGGTTTAATTGAAGATAAATAACACTTGAAAAAAAATCATCGACCTCAGGTGGGACTCGAACCCACGTCCCATCGCAAGCCGGGCGAGTGCTTTACCAACTAAGCTACCGAGGACGTCAACCAATCTTAACCAATAGTCAAATATTTGTAAAAATATTTCTATAGGGTGTTGACGGTAGTATACTACTCAGCTATACATATAGCTACAACATTGATCAGAATACGCTGGCTTTGACAGCGACAAAAAACACTTGAGGAATTTCATCTTGTCACGTGACGTCCTCGGTAGCTTAGTTGGTAAAGCACTCGCCCGGCTTGCGATGGGACGTGGGTTCGAGTCCCACCTGAGGTCGATGATTTTTTTTCAAGTGTTATTTATCTTCAATTAAACCTTGCATGGAATTGCTAAAAACAAAAATTTGCATAGTCCTTGTCGCTAATTTATTTTACTCGCCTTGCAATACAGCTTTATCAGCTCTTTTCGTTACTAGTGCTTAAAATAGTGTCTGTCATAGGTCAAGGACAACGTGCTACTGAAAACAATAATGGCAACTTCAAGCTACAAGGCATCGTCCATTCACTGCCGGTCGCTACATGGAGGTTATCAACATGGGCACCGAGAATATTGTCTGGCAGCCGGGCGAGAAGCTTTTAACCGATGTCTGCGAGGCACCACCACTGCCAGATGACAAAGGTCAGTCGATAAGCCATTAGCTTACTTTTGCTAGCCATAACCGTTTTTGCAAGCCAGTACCATTTTACTAGCTATTGTCATTTTGCCGGCTATAGTCATTTTGCCAGCCGTTCATATTTTGTTAGCTATTGCTATTTTAAACCCTAGTTCATTCCTTGTTAGCTCATGCATACGAGAAACGTAAGTTTTATTGTTTTGCATACAAATCTGTCCGGTTCCCGACGAAATCGTTAAGCTATTACCAATTAATCTCTTTTTAAACATAAGTGCTTTTACTGCCTAGCTTAAGGTCATAGCAATATTCGTAAGTGTGCCATACTTAATATTTTTAATAAAAGCTATGTGCTCTTAAAGCGATTGTTTGCAAGTAAAATGCAAGAATTGCAACAATTTATCGCGAATAAACATAAAATTAATAACACAAACCAACCCGTTTAGCGTCAATCTTAACTCCTGTCGCAGTTAGATAATAAAACAGTAAGATTTAAAGTCATAAACCCCTAATTCTTGGAAGTGGGGGTTATCAACGGGGTGGATTTATGCTTTCCCTCAAAAAGGTACTTTACCAGTTTTGATTTAGCACAAAGTTATCATGATACCTAACTCGAAGTTATATTTTAACCTTGCATGGCAAATGCAGTAGATTAATTTAAACGTGTAATAAATCTGTGGATAGAGGCTAGCTTTGATTGTTAGATAAATGAACTATTGAGCAGTGAGCTATTGGTCAGCGAGACATTGATCAGCGAGACATTGATCAGCGAGACATTGATCAGCGAGACATTGATCAGCGAGACATTGATCAGCGAGACATTGATCAGCGAGACATTGATCAGCGAGACATTGATCAGCGAGACATTGATCAGCGAGACGTGTGACTGTGATGTGTAGCTGTGACGTGTAGCTGTGACGTGTAGCTGTGACGTGTAGCTGTGACTTGTAGCTGTGACTTGTAGCCGTGACTTGTAGCTATTACCTGTAGCAATGACCTACAGCAATGACCTGTAGCAATGGCCTGTAGCAACGGCTTGTAGCAATGCTTGTAGTCGTTATATTATTAAGATTAATGACATGTAGGTGTTTGATATGCAACTGTGTTGCATGATAGACATAACCTAGATACTCTTCATTGTATGGCCGTAATATCCTCCTTATTTAAAAAAAAGAGGTATCATTAAGTTATTGTTAGACAGTGGCTATCTATTCAGGACTTGGTTGTTAGCTTCGAACAAAAACGACTAGCCAAGGTTAAGCTGCCGAGCATTCCGGCCAAGTCTCCCCGCCGAGCCTGTTAGCCAGCAATATAATAAAGTTGGAGGCAGTCTTCTCTGGTCCAAGTATAATAACTAATATTCTGGGCATTGACAGATACAGATTTTGGAGTATATAGTAAAGCGGTTAATTTCTTAAATCCATAAATAAGTTGTTCCTGCATCTGACAGTGCTAGAAATTCGGACTAGCAACTATTTAACTGATCATCTGATTATTTGACAAGCTAGTAACTTTTGTTTGTTTTCTTGCACATTGCGGGAGCAATTGTTGCAGGATGGCAGAGTGTAACGAAACGCAGCAGCCAATCGCAGCTAGCCTAGCCATGCCAGCCAATCAGGAACGTTCCCGCCGAAGCCAAGCCTGTAAAGCTTGCCATGCCGCCAGCCAATCAGGAACGTTCCCGCCGAGCTGTCCCCACCGAGTCAGCTGGGCAGCGGACGTCGGTGGGGGCAAGCCTTTATAACGCCATGCAAGCTCATTTTAGTCAATCATTTTGTACCGATCACTTGTCAAGCTAAAACTCTGTCAGTTTGCAAATAAAATCCAATTATTAAGTAAAAAGTAAAGTTTTGGATTTGTTTTTCTTTACATAAGTTTACATCGATTTACACAGCTTTCGCCAGTACTTGCATACACTCGCGTCGCCTTTCCGGTCATTATCGATTGCCATCATGTCGAACATCCTGGGGAGCTGATCCTAAAATTTTGTTGATGCTGTATAAATCTTTGATACGCAGTCATTTTGAATATGGTTTTCTCTGTTTTTCTAGTGACAGTAGGTTGGTAGACATCTTAGAAAAAAATCCAAAACAAAAGTTTGAGGCTTATTACTGGTGCATTTAAGAGCACTCCCATCAATGCTATACAATTCGAGTGTGGAACTGCCTCCATTAAATATACGTTTTATCTACTTGAAAGAGCGATTCTTATTTAAACTCTACCGAAAAAGTGATAATCGCCTATTCATTAACCTGACTCATGCACCTCCTCCACCCATACGTAATCCATTTTATTTACTTCAGGACTTCCCTTAATATGTCAAATTCCTTGAAACCTTGCGAATTCATAGATCATCCCAGCTACCATGTTACCAGGAGACTTTCAAAGTCATTTTCCTGCAATGAAAATAATCATTGAACATAAATTATCTTCAGAAGTATACTGTAATTTTTTTTAATTCACTGACTGTAGATTTTAAAAAATTTTATAGGTTGTTAAATTTAGGTACTGGCTACAAAACCTGTTCAAGTTTAAGTATATTCACAGCCGAAGCTGTGGCTATACTTACTGCTCTTAAACTCATAAAACAAAAAATAATGGTTGTAGTAAATGGTTGATAGTTAGTAACAGCATGAGTGTTTTGGAAAATCTTAAAAACAATAAATTTAATGCTGACACTAACTATTTAATAACTTTAATAAAACAGTCATGGCTCGATTTGGTCTCTGTAGATAATATTAATGTTTCTTTTGTGTGGGTTCCTTCTCATGTTGGTGTGTTAGGTAATGAGAGGGTAGACTTTTTGGCAAGAACAATAACAAATTGTGATACAATTGTGCCTGATTCTAGTGATCACCTAAATATCTATGTCCCATTTTCAGACATAGTCACCCTTTTAAAAAAAAGATCAATAGAACTGTGGAGGAAGCAGCATAATTATGTTGTTCATATCGAAAAAAAAAGGTTTGTGGTATGATGCATGCAATGTCCAGGTTGGTGTCATGTTCTGGTTTTGCAAAGGAAATATTTACTTTAATAGAAAATTTTACACTACTATTTTAAGACTTCGTTTTGGTCACTGCCGTTTAAACTATCATCTTTTCCGCCTGAAAATGGTACCTAATCCACACTGTGAACATTGTAATACTGGAGTGGAGCAGTCTGTTTCACATATTCTTTGAATGCTCGGCCTTCGGCATTCAGCGCCTTGTGCTTATGGACTAGCTGATTGATATTTATGGTAGTCCTGATTCGGTACCGCGCTCCATCCAGGTTCTCTTATTAAATAGCTCGACTTACTTACCTTTGTTAAGATTCGTCCAAAGTACAGTTGTATAAATCTAGTGTTTATTGTTAATATCGCGTGTAAATATGTTTAAGTATTTATTTTAATTTGGTTTACTGATCTGTTTAAGTTTTGAGGAATTTTGCTCTTGTACATAAGTTGATACTATAAAATTTTGTAAATTATTTTAGGTTATGTGGTTTGTTATTGTTGTTTGTTGACATTTTATGACGTTTATTACGTACACATATTGACAGAACTTTACTTTGGATTTAATATCCGTATCTCGGACTTGAAAGTATAAAACTATTGGATTTTATCACCCAGAAAAGACGACTATAAATAAAAACTTGAATTGGTATTAAAAAAAAACACTAATGACTAGAATTTTAATAGATGAACTTATGAAATATAAATAACTAATGACTAGGCAGCATGGTCCTAGACCTTAGCCTGTTCCAAATGGAACAAATGTATATAAAAAAAATATGACCTTTTTAAATGCTGGCTTTTCGCTTAATGGCGTCTTTATAGATTCAGTTAACAGATTCAAATACTAAAAATGTTTCGCTTGCAACTTCGAGTATTTGTTCGCAAAAAAAACATAATCTGGTAAGGGCTCGTTTACGCCCCAATGAAGGCATAATGCCTAATAATATACAAGCTGAATTTTCATTGGTTTTGGAGCCGAAGCCCACTTTATATAAACACTTAGTAGAACCCAATTAGCTATTAAAAAATAAAATATAAGCACAAAAAATGCTAACAAAAATATCAACAAATAAAAACGAGAACACTTAGTAGCGGGCGGTTTTATCAAAGTCAACGACCGGCGCCTGAGTATGCGCAAGCCGACAGAACTGAGTAGGTGCCGTGGCCCGCGGCTCTCACGCGCCGCTGCTACTGGCCGGCGCCGCCGTCGCGCCCCCCGCGCTCTTTTCCCGCTTTAGCCTTTGCAATGCGCGCCGGCCGGTCTGTCAGTCTCGCTCGCGACGCGAATCTAGGTTTGTGTATTGTGTTGTGGACCCGTGACGCGCTTCGTCGTACAAAAAAGTGACAGGGACACTCTAAGAAAATTAAAAGACAATTTTATTAAACATGCGCGAATGTGCATTCAAGTGAGTGGTAGACATTTTGAACAATTGTTGCGGTACAGAGAGGTGTAATTAGTTTTATTCGCGGTGAAGTAACCAGGTACCTAATTTAATTATTAATTATTGTAAATAAGATGATTCCAATTTTTTAAATACGCCAGAAGTAGGTACTATCTTGATTTGAATAATGGTTGTGCATTAATCTTAAAGCAAAGTACCTTCTAAATTAATTGTTTTCTTTTACGTTAAGTAGCTATGTAATTTATTTCTGACGGTCCTAAGCCCGTGAAAAGTATGAAGGAAGAATTGGGATCCTACTTAATTAACTTTCCTAATCAGTTGTTGTTGTTGGAATGGGATGAGGATGAGATTGAGGCAGCCCTCGGACAGCTTAGTAATGGGAAGGCTCCCGGCGAAGACAAAATCACATCTGAGCTCTTAAAAGCTGCAGGCCAACCTGTGCTTGGCGAACTTAAGAGGCTCTTCAACTCCGTCATAGCGAATGGGACAACTCCGGAAGCCTGGAGTGGGGGCGTGGTGGCATTGTTTTTCAAGAAGCCTGTACAGTATGGCATTAATGTCCGTCCAAGTACAAAACCACCGAACCATCCAGCTGCTCCGAGGTGTTAGACAGGGAGATGTTATATCTCCGAAACTGTTCACCAACGCACTGGAGAATGTGTTCAAGACGCTGAATTGGAACGGACTGGGCATCAATGTGAATGGCGAATATCTTACGCATCTTCGCTTTGCCGATGACATAGTTATTATTATGGCAGAATCGCTGCAAGATTTGCAAAAAATGCTGCACAGTCTTAATGCTGCCTCGAGACGTGTGGGGCTTGGGATGAATTCGGACAAGACTAAGGTAATGTTCAACGAACATGTCATCCCGGAACCAATTTCCGTCGAGGGCACTACGCTCGAGGTTGTCCAAGAGTACGTCTACCTGGGACAAGTACTACAGCTCGTTAGAGACAACTTCGAGCGGGAAATCGCCAGAAGAGTGCAGCTTGGCTGGTCAGCATTTGGGAAATTGCGTCATATCTTCACGCCGACACTGCCGCAGTGCCTGAAATGCCGGGTGTTTAACCAATGCGTCCTACCAGTTTTAACCTACGGAGCCGAAACGTGGAACATGACAGTCAAGTTGGCCCACCGACTACACGTCACTCAGCGTGCTATGGAAAGGTCTATTTTGGGGATCTCATTAAGAGATAAGATCCGGAACGAGGTCATACGACATAAGACTAAGGTGACTGATATTGTCCAAAAATGTAGCAAGCTAAAGTGGCAGTGGGCTGGCCATGTCTGTCGCAGAACCGACGAGAGGTGGAGCAGGAAGGTTCTCGAATGGAGACCACGCTTAGGCAAACGTAGTGTAGGACGCCCCCCGGCTAGATGGACCTATGACCTGAAGAAGGCAGCCAGCAGCGACTGGATGCAAAGGGCGGGAGATCGTGCGCTATGGCGCTCCTTGGGGGAGGCCTATGTCCAGCAGTGGACTGCAACAGGCTGATATGATGAATCAGTTGTTTAGAAGATATCGTGTAAAACAAAAATCAGCTGTGTCGCAGCGCACGCGTTGATATTACCTACTTCGAACACGAGTTCACCGGGGCATGGCGCGGCCCGCGCGTGTCGTTGATAAGGACAGCGTTACTAGGTATTCTCGATAGCAAAACACTTTTGCAACTATTTTATCTTAATTCGTAGAAAGATTTTAATCATGTATATGAATACAGGATTTTTTTTCCAACGTAACATTTTCGGCTCCAAAACCAATGAAAATTCAGCTTGTATAAGCACAGTTTGTCTTCTCTTGGTACTGATTTCTGACTTAGTACTGATCAACATCTTTAATGATTTCAATCATTCGCTCTACCGTTACCACTACCAATATGACAAAATTACCGCGACTACTTGACCTACCGGGTGATATCGGACACTACCGCGAACTAATGGCGCATAACGCCATCTAGCGGCAGATACATCGTTTGTTACTTCGAATAAATCTGCTACGCTATTGTTTTGGGTTCGTTATTTTATTCGTTCAGACTTAGAAATAATTAAGAAATAAAAATAATAAGTTAGAGAGACAACTAAAAATAATAATACAATTTCACAACAGCAGTAACTCGGCAAATACATCCTACCAATAGTTTTAACTCCTCCCTTCTCCTCCTTTTGGCTCCTCTGCACTTATTTTATCATTGACCAAACAATGCAGTCTACGTGGACTGCGGCGCCTTTAAGTCAAAAGTCAAAGTGCGCCGAACCAATCAGTAATCGTTCCGAATAAAATTGCAACGATGCGTTTAGCCAATAATATCCTGCCACGTGACGACCTACGCCTTAGCCCCGCCTCCCGGAAATAATTAAAAATATTACGGGATCCACATATTCGAAAAGATAAAATTTAAGACATTTACAAGTGTATTTGATAACTTTAGTTATTTGTTTGTTTAACTTAAAATAAGTTTTGATATTCCTACTTTCTTTAAAATAGTAGTGAAACTTTAATAAAGGTTAAGTGTTTTTTCCATTAGTTACATTACATCGAACCCTGCGAAATGTCCCTACTTTTTTTCTACAATTTTCTAATTTTTTTTTAGTTGCTCGTATTCGTTCTCGTTGCGCAGTCGCTATCCAAATTTTCCGAATTTTGTCGATCAGTATGTCTCGTGAAGAACATTCTTCGTATTCAAATAGTGAATACTATGAAATGATTTTATGCGTGGGCGCTTCTTTCGGGAGCATCAATGGTGCTCGCGAGTTGTATCGTCAGCGGTTCATCGACGGCAGGCCCCTCGCGGAGCAGCGGCGTTTACCTTCGTACACCTGCTTCAGGAACCTGTGACTCCGGCTGCAGAGCACTGGCTTGTTTAGACCGCCTGCAAGTGAAGGTCGTCCAAGCACACGGGAGCGGTCAGACCTGGAGACCAGATTTTGTCGCATTTCGAATGTGATCCACGAACAAGCACACGTCGAGCTGCGGCAGCGTTCAATGTGAATCACATGATGGTCTGGCGCACGCTGCGGTCTGATGGATTAAATCCTTACCATTTCTCCCGAGTTTAGGAGTTGACCCCATCGGACTTTCCCAAGGGTCACATTTTGTGAGTGGTACCGAAGCCGGATGAAAGAAGACGCCAGTTTCGGTGAAAATCTACTGTGAACGGATGAGGCGTCACTCACCCGGGGCGGCATCTCAAATTTACATAATGAGCACGTATGGGCTCATGTGAACCCTCACGCCGCGAGTGAAAGTAACTTTCAGCACCAATGGCGGATCAACGTTTGGGCTGGGATCCTTGGGGATCGTATCCTCGGACCGAAGTTTTTACCGAGCAGCCTAAATGCTGACAGGTACTTGGAGCTATTGACCGACGACGTTGAGGATTACTTAGAAGATTTGCCGCTGTCAGTGTACCGGAATATTGTTTACCAGCACGACGGTGCACGCGCGCCGCGTCCGGGAATATCTCGATGGACGACATGGTGCTCAGTGGATTGGCAGAAGGGGTCCAGTGCAGTGGCCTCCCCTTTCGCCCGACCTTACCGCTATGGACTTTTTTTTGTGGGGCTACGTGAAAAAACCAAGTGTGTGTAGAGTGCAATACTGCTGACGAAATGCGAAATAAAATACACCTAGCGTTTCAAGCCATTTGCAACCTAGCGCCTCAGATGCTGCAAAACGTGAGGATATCGATGAACCGCAGAGTCGCTGCTTGCATTGAGCACGGTGGCAGACATTTTGAGCCATTTTTGTAAAAAAATAATAATAATATGAAGGCTTTTTTAAAGTGATAATAAGGCGAACTTCCTAAAAGTCATTACGTTTGTAGTGAAACTATATGCACAAAGTATTGGTAGTATGTAACACAAAACAGATCATACAAAGAAATAAATTTGATGTTTGTTTATTACAATAAAAATATTACTCGTTAGCAAATTATGTCATAGTTATGTTGTGTAGATTTTTAAAGTGAGTACTAGTTATTTACCATCAAATAATTACCTACTTCATACCTATTAGTTACATTGTATGAACTTATCATTAGAGAATTTGTTTCCGTTTTAATTATTTGCTGGGTAAAATTATGAGGTACAGCAAATTAATGTGTTGTTCTTTGTAAATGTAAGTAAAAGTCATAGTTGGTGTTATTGTCCTAAACATTAATTACTGTTTTCTGTACATAGTTTTAAAAAAGAAATGTACCTACCTGATTATTTTTATTGTCTCTAAATAATTTTGCAAATAAATGCATTAAGGCTGTTCCCCTAGCCAATGACCTTGAGCATTTTGCTGCCTCTCGTCCCCTCTTCACCGCTGCATTATTTCGTGAAGTGATTGCGATAGTGAATGCGATAACGCCGCGACATCTAGTTAGCCTACGCCAATCTACGATGTACTCGTGGCATGATTAAGCAAATACAAACGTAAAGCACGGATCGTAGAATAATTATAAGAGGCGGCCAGGCGGCAGAGTAAAATAATTTGCTCGCAACTTTCGCCGCCTACACATTATTATTACCTTACGCACATTACATTTTGACAAGTCACGTGGAATATTTTGAAAAAACATAAAAAATTAGCTGTGAATAAATAAGGTAACGAAAATACATAAATTATAGCGACAACCCCTATAGTTTATTTTGTCAGTTATTAAAATTTTTTGGCAGAACAGAATACTAAAATTTAAATATTGTTTTCTAGCAATTACCTACCATGCTACGTTTATTAATAAATGGTTTTTAATAATACTAGAATTTAAAAGTGTAATTTTTTTTTTATTGAATTTAAAATAAAACAGTATGAATTGAAACAAAATTTACCAACTACAGGTGGGATTCGAACCCTCGCCCATTGGATTTTGAAAGGCGGGCAAGTGCATTTCCAACTATGCTACCAAGACACTAGCTGTTAAGTCGAAATCTTCAAGTGTTTCTCGCAGATTTTTTTTTTATCTATGATGCAGCATTGATCAGGCAATTTGCGGATACTCGACCCGATAGAATTATTGTTACAATTTTGTGTGCCCATAAACTCTATCGTGAATTCGTGAGATATTTTATTTATAGGTTTTTGTCATTTATATAAAGTATCTGATTTTATGTTATAAATAGTTTCGGTTTTTATTTGTTTTATCTTAAGATTTAAAACTGTTAATTCATCTTATCAAAATCTAAAAGTAAAACATAGTAAAAATTGAAAAAAAACTTGAAAAAGTTACTGCTTCAAGTGAGATGCGATCCCACGACCTCGGATTACCGGACGTGTATTTCCTCTACTAAGCTATCCAACCACTTATCGATTTGGCGAAATCTTTCAAGTGTTTCTGTCGAAGCCATCGTTTTTTCTAATCAATGTTGCGGTATACTACCGTAGTTAGCTAAGTATAGAGTGTGGCAATATGGCCAGCCTTTTGGTGATAATAATCTGATTTTATATTGTGGGCATTTTTGCCAGTAGACGTCCCTTCGCTTTTTACGATGTCTCACGACATTTCACTGTAATTATTTTAAAAAAAGTATGTGGTTTATTAGAAAAATTAAATAATGACATAGAAGGTTGTACATTAATGTGTACTTCTAAACATTG
Organism: Anania fuscalis; assembly: GCA_950371115.1. Lineage (NCBI taxonomy): Eukaryota > Metazoa > Arthropoda > Insecta > Lepidoptera > Crambidae > Anania > Anania fuscalis. Next base: position 15,909,718 of record OX493326.1, on the reverse strand, counting down.
AAAATAGAAGGAATCGTGTATTATCATTTAAAAATAAATGTTTAAAATTAAAAGATGGTGATTTTTGCGTTCCCTATACAGACTAGTCGAAGTTTAAAAGGTTCAATATCAACACATGCGACTTTTTGTCAGTTTTGATGGCAAATTTTGTTTTTGAGTTTTCACACGAAATAAATTGATAATACTAATCTTTAGGGTAAAACATAACATATGTGAAATTGTGCCACCTAATTTTAACATAACGCCACCGAAACTAAATATCACTAAAAAAAAATCGTTAGATGCTTGTAAGGATCTCAATAGATGACTAGGGGGTCTAGCGTGAAATGTACCATCCAAATGTTCGGATCCGACCGATCCCCGACCGAAGGTTCGATTGGAACCTTAACGCGAAACAACATCGAAATCGCGGGATCCCATCGAGGCCACAGACAATTGTAGAAAAGTATCAGAATGAATTATACTGAGTGCTAGTGTTATGCCTATGTATTAAAATTTTACCGGTTTTGTAAAAGTCTCTTGCCAATTCAAAATATTAGCAAACTAATGCGTAAACATGGTTTCTATTAACAAAAAAATGTTAAAATGAAACTACTTTTACGGATTATTTCGCGATTTATTAACATTTTATTTAACCTGACGTTTCGAACACTTTACAGCGTTCGTGTTTCGTGTTCGCGTAAAATAAAAAGACAATAATATAGCAAAATATTTATTTCAATCAATTTTAGATATTCAAACTAAGTTTCTGTGCAACATTCCAATTGTTTATGACATTTAGAAAAATAAATGCTGGACACATGAAATGTCATTTCTTGCTTATTGATTTTAAAAAATTGTCCTGCGTAACTCGATCGCAAAGTCGTTTGAAAATAATTCGATATTTGGAGTTATGTGGTATAATAATAAGATTTTTGTAGAAAATGAGTCTTACTTATTAAATAATGCTTTTTAAATTAAGAAAAATAAAAAAAACATTTAACGACGTGTTACAGTTTGAAACCAAAAAAAGTTTGTGTTTGTTATTCTCGTCGGATCAGCTGTCTGTCAGACTGTCAGCGCGAATCCGACCAAATATAATGGTCACTAAGATTAGACAAAATATGCTTGTGTTGCCTACCTATGGTATTTAAATGTATTCGTGGCTTAGTGCTAATAGTGCATTTCTAATAGTTTCATCATAAAATCAAAATATGAAGAAATTGTTTGTTATGTCAATATCATATTTTGTAATAAATTTTTGGTGTGCCCAAAAATGTATTACAAAATATTATATTTGATACATTTTAAAACGTTTACAATAATTTGTGTCGTAAAATTGTACTTGTTCTATACGGTGGTTATAAAGCTTTAACTTGGAGGTGTGAAACTTGATCTTCTTCTTTGCGTATCGACTCAGGCTTTTATATGTGTGAAGACCAAAACTTAACCACCGATATAGCATTATTGGTGGCCTTGCAAAGATCTTCGCGTGTGCAGGTGTAGGGACACGCAGGGCATGTCAGAAGATGGGATGGGATGAGATTGATAAAATATATCGTATCACGTCCATATAAGAGTGTAAAGTAGAAATACACCCATGGAAAAGCACAAACTTGTCCCTCAATGTAAACGATGCCAGGCGTATGGTCATACCCAGAAATACTGCGCAAAAGAACCAAGATGTGTAAAGTGCACTGGAAAACACCTTACTCGAGACTGCAGAAAACCTGCAGACGAGAAGCCAAAATGTGTGCACTGCGGTGAACAACATCCTGCCAATTATGCTAATAATTATTATTAATGTAAGTAAAAAAAATACCTACGCACAAGCAAAATCAATTATGTACATAACGATGATGCAAATGTACCTACTGATAGTGCTGCGAAATTAGATCAAATCCTAAAATATATGTCTTCGTTTGATGAACGACTAAAAAAACTGGAAAACAGTGCCAAAACTGCGCATCAAAACCTAAAAAATGACTCACAACTTAAAAATTATGGCTTGGAATGCCAATGGACTACTCAGAGACCAAAATCAGCTGCAAGTAGTTCTAGTCACACAAAACATTGACATATACCTTGTATCAGAAACACATTTTACCAAACAATCTCATATAACATTTAAAGTATACGACGTCTATCATGCACTGCACTCCAACAACCGTGCTAGAGGTGGTAGCGCCGTTATTGTAAGAAATAACGTTAGTCATTATGAAAACTTTAAATTTGAAAATTGTAAAGAATTGATTGAGCATTTGACCAGTAACCATAGTACAGACTCTTTATGGAAGGTGACAAAGCAAATAGACAAACCTGTGCAAGCCATTCCTCCCATTAGAGAAATTGATACACCGATACACTTCGGGGAAGGGTTTACGATGCTACTAATGTCAAATGATGATCTGTCGGATCGACTGAAATGCCCGATCCAACCGACCGAGCGTTTGCATTTCATGTTAGAAAATGCCCGATGCATCAGTCAGTTTGTTAGTAACAAATGCCAGGCAAAGACCATAGTCCTACCTACCTACTGGGTGAATCTTGAAATTGGGCGTATTTGATTGATTCCCGTGGAAAATTTTAAATGATAAAGATATGCTAAAATCATGACGTAATATTAAATTTGGATAGTTTTTTAACATATTGATTTAATGATGTCTTTAGTCATTAGGCTCCAACTCAAGACCAGAAAGAGGGATCCTGGGATAGTATTGTTATATTAAGAAGCAAGAAGAAACCACCAAAACTGAGCCACCAAAACTATGATTCAATTTCAGAATTAATTATTTAAATATATAATTCTGAAAATTCACTGCATAAGTTAAATGTCGTAATAAAGACATAGATTACAGGAAATATCAAAATCCTAAATAACCTTATAAATTTTTGTGCGTAAACTAAAAGACGTACTAAGAATACGACACACCAAATCTTAAAAGTCGTTGAACAAAACGCCACCAAAAAGGTTAGAAAAATTCTGACGGTCAAATCATGCGTAAAGTGACATTTCCAGTCTAAGTAATCGCTAGGGTAGACCAAAGAATTGCAGGCTATATCAAAGTAACACGTTTCGGAGCATTCAATGACGAGCTGACACAACAAACTGAGGCTGAGCGACATGGTGAAATTGCGCCACCAAAGCATAAAATAAAATGACATCCACTTTGTAGCCGGAAGATATTCGCATAGGATATATTTTTTAGAATTTAAAACTGTTTAAAATGTTAGTCAAATTTAAAAACGAAACATAATATGATTTTAAAAAACTTGAAAAAAAAAAACTTCATCAGGGGGACCCGAACCCACCACACACCACGAATGCACGGGGCAAGTGCTTTACCATTCTAAGCTATCGAGTCACTAGCTGTCTCGACGAAATCTTTTACGTGTTTCTCGCTATTGATAAATAAAATATCTGATTTTATGTAGGTACATAAATAGTTTAGTTTTTTGATTTTGTACATTTGAAAACTGTTAATTATTCTTATCAAATTTAAAATAAAACAAAATATATTATGATGTATTTTATAGTAAGTAGGGTTTTTTTGGTGTTTTTATTAAGGTTAATTTATTTCTTTATTTAGTTAGTAGTAATATTAAGTTAAGTTAGATTCTTTTATATTAAATTTGTTAGAATAAATAAATACAACAAGAAATAAAAAACTGCAAAATAAAAAAAAAAAAAAATATGAATTGAAAAAATAAAAACTTAATCAAGTGGGATTCGAACTCACGACCATCGTATACACAACCACCGGGAGTGCTTTGACACCTAAGCTACCAAGTCGCTAGGTGTTTTGACGAAATCTTTCAAGTGTCTCTCGCTACGCTATTGATAAATAAAATATCTGATGAAACAATTTATGTATATAAACATAAATTGTTGTTTTTTTTATTTTTTAGATTTAAAAACTGTTAATTATTCTTATTAAATTTAAAAATAAAACAAAATATAGTATGATATTACATTGCGTGTATTTTATATTAAGTAGGTTTTTTTTGATGTTTTTTATTTAGGTCATTTCTTTATTACAGAATTATACTGTAAGGGGGGCACTGCAAGGGATTTTTAGGTGACGAATAGTAATGTACCTTAATATTATGTCCCTAAGGTTGAAATTAATAATTCGGTATTCCTAAGCATAACCGCGGCTTGCTAAGACCACTGTCATAGCAAGTTAGTAGTAATATTAAGTTACGTCAGATTTTTTTATATTTAATTTGTTAATAATACAAATAAATAAATACAACTAGAAATAAAAAAAAACTGCAAAATAAAAAAAACAAAATATGAATTGAAAAAATAAAAACTGAATCAGGTGGGGTTCGAACCCACAACCATTGCATACATAGCGAGTGCTCTGCGACCTAAGCTACCAAGTCGCTAGGTGTTTTGACGAAATCTTTCAAGTGTCTCTCGCTACGCTATTGATAAATAAAATATCTGATGAAACAATTTATGTATATAAACATAAATTGTTTAGTTATTTTTATTTTTTAGATTTAAAAACTGTTAATTATTCTTATTAAATTTAAAAATAAAACAAAATATATTATGATATTACATTGTGGTGTATTTTATATTAAGTAGGGTTTTTTTTTGGTGTTTTTTATTTAGGTTATTTCTTTATTACCTACAGAATTAAACTTGCTACTAAGACTAAGACCACTGTTATAGCAAGTTGGTAGTAATATAAAGTTAGGTCAGATTTTTATATCTAATTTGTTCATAATACAAATAAATAAATACAACTAGAAATAAAAAAAAAACTGCAAAATAAAAAAAAAACAAAATATGAATTGAAAAAATAAAAACTGAATCAGGTGGGGTTCGAACCCTCAACCATCGCATACATAGCGAGTGCTCTGCGACCTAAGCTATCTGTTCTGAGCAGTGATTGATCGGCACGGCGGAACGAGCGACACAGGCTTCCCCTCGGACAGCTAGCGGCACACTGCCTCCCGCTGCCCCGCACAGCACGCCAGAGAATCAGACGTTCGTAGATAATGAATAATAGCCATAACTTTGTCAATAATGGATCAATTTAAAAAAAAATTGCGATGAAATTATAGATTTTTTGATTTCCTACCGATTGGTACAAACCAAATAATAAGATAAGGATTAATTACGGAGGAGACGCACAGAATACATTTTTATCGACATCGTTTAAAAGCTTGTTTTCGTAACTATTAATTAGAGGAAATACAAATTTTAAACGATGATTTTACAGATAAAACTTCAAAGATTACTTTGGTGTCTTTAAATTATCGCTATACGCATCAAATAAGGAGTAGAATGCAGCTAAAAAGTAGGAAAAATCGAAGTTTTGGTGAGGGAACCCTCTTAATCTGATTATCGTTGTTATCATTCAGTCCCATTCCCATCAAAGCTAAGATAGGTAGGTACTTAGGTAGTTTTGGGTGGGCGGGTTGTAAGAAAGCAGCGCGTCGCGGCGCGCAGCGTCCGCGCATCAGCTGATCGTGCGGCGGGCGAGGGTTGCGGGCGGGGGTTCGCTAACGAATGACCGCAGATTCAGGGTTGTCAACACTTTCGGTAAAAAAACAATTTATATAATGTCCGATTTTTTTAGCACTCATCCTGCTAGCCTGTGACTATATAGGTGAAAAGCAATCGTGAAAACCAACTTTCAAATGTGTATCATAAAAACTAAAAAAATGAAAATAAAAATACAAAATAACAACAACGACTTGATATTGCATAAGCTCGTCCATCTTCAAACGTAAAACCATCTGTGATCATCTGTCTTATTCCTTCCCCTTGTACAGAGCGAGAAAGAGCTAACAGACGTAAAAAATGGCCGGAGTTCATTCATAAACTTATACTACACGGTCAGATGTTTGGCTTGTTTACCTTTAACATTGTTAACTTATAATTAGGGCTTAAATGTAGCTTAGTGCAAATTTTCTAATTTGAAAATCTACATCATTTAGAACAAACCAATTAAAAAAATACAATGTCTTAGCTAAGTAAATGTTAAGTTAGCAGCTTTCCAATGGTAAAACCAGTAAAACAGCCCTCATATCAGCTTATCAAGTAAGTACATACACTGATATTCAGGGGGTTCGTTTCCAGATAAGGTAGTTCGCGTAAATAAAAGACAACAGTATATATAAGGTAGTGATTCAAATTTCCCATCACACTTTCACAGGCTGTGGACTGACGAGCTATCCAAAACCATGTTAAGATTGTTTTAGGTATGCGACTTTATTATTGAGAAAGGTAATTAAAACTAACCGAAAACGATAAGTTAGATTATTCTAACTCAATGAAATTCAAAATACCTAACATAATTTTATGATAACTCGGCGTGTTTAAAAATTTGAATCATCTCTCTAGGTACAACGATTGTTTATTTACACTGTTCCTTACTATCGAAAATTGAACACATCATGATTAAAAATACACGAAAACATTCCTCATCTAACTCAAGATTTAGGTATTCTAGTGTCTACATTTTTTATTACACCGACCGACCACTCACACGCACACTCACATTGTGACTTTTTGATGGTTCTACATTGACTAACTATCACAGAACAAACTAGGTTAAAATTGTGTTTTTAATAAATGACAGATTTTGCGATACTACGACGCGCGCGGAAGCCGGAAGCGCGTCCGTATGACGCATCTAAGCGCGACAGGCGCACGACCCGAACTAAAAGAAAGCGAAGCGCACTGCGCAGCAGCGATCGGTCAAAGTGCGGCCGCCAGCGCACCAGACGAAGCATTAGTGATGTAGTATCTATCGAGATAGCGCGGATCGATACACTGTCATTTAATTTTAATACTAACAATTAGAAGAAGTTCAATATCATTTTTGTTTCTGTAAATTAAAAATCAAAAAGTGATTTAATTTAAACGGTGTAAGGCCGGGTATAGCAAAAGTCTCATTAAATGCCACAGGATGATAGCTTGTAGCCGTTTGAGTTTTTGCTTTTGAAATTTAAAACCTACCTACCGTCATGACGGGTGGCCTAAAAGTAGGCCCAGCTCTGGTTATTTTAAACTTTTCTGCTAAGATCGACTGATAAAGAAGGCTACAGAACGTTTGCCTTCCTCTGCACTTTGTTTGTGCTAAATGCAACTGTTCCCAAATTGGCCGCCAGTTGAGAAGTTATAAAAGAAGTATAAAATTATGTTTTTTCTTAGTAAAACAGTCTCGCATAAGCAATCGATCGAAAAGTAAAAGTAATAGTATTCTTTATTTGCATAATACAAATTGCTTTTATTCTTTGATTAATTCGATCATAAGTGAAATTATTACTTATAATTGTTGATATTGTGACGTTTACAACGATATCAATTGCATAGCGAGGTGAATGCCAATAGTTTTACACGTCGATACATTTCCCTTTTGTTACTCATCCCTAGGTGTCTTTAAAATTCCGACAATTTAATTGGCATAGGCTTAGAGCTAATTTGGTCAAAATAAATGATTGCATGCATGGAGGTAGGTCTTGCGTTTGATTCACGGGCTCGATCTTTTTAAATGACACAATAGTCTAGGCAGCACTTCTCAACTGAGGTTGTATGCTCGATTGATAGTTAGTCTAAAAATGATTCAGTCAGTACCCAATGGCCAAAAAAAAAACTACAGGAAATCGGCACAATTTATAAACTAAAGATTTTAATTAAGTACCATGAACTGTGCCAGGAAAAGACCGACATACCTCGTAACTTTATATCGCGCTCAGAATACCCACAATCTAGGTACGAACAGCCTTGGCCAACCTAGAAAGCGCTAAACCGCCTTCAGAGGCCGAACCGCCGCCGGCAGAGGTTGGCCTATACAGATAACATTTGATAAAAAGATAGAATCAAACTTAGGAATCTTAGTAATTAGGATAGGAATAAAAACAAATAATTATTATTATTTCATGAGCCCTGGCAATACGTCAAAATTTTTAGAGATTGGGTACCTCGACGCTTCGAGTCAATTAGAGCGATTGGGAACTTGTATGGCCTTTGCGTAGGTGAAGGATCTCGGAGATAAGATCACTAGCTCCTGGTCTAATTTTAGTCGGTCTTTTCGGTGCATCTCAAACGATCTAGTACAAAGGGGCCGCCGGCCGCCGCGCTTTTCGGCAAGTGTTTTCGCTGCTTGCCGACAAGGCGGCTAATTCAAAGAATGTTTGGCACGTGTCAAGGTAAAGATTCACCTGAATTTTTGTATCGAAAATCTAGTTGCACTAGCAAGACGTGTGATATCGATCACAATTTTACGATCATGCCCTACCGATACTCCAATCAGGAGTACCTTGATATGTGTGTATCGCGCAAAAGGGACGCCATGTACAGCAATTAGTGTAAATAAAGAGTGATTATTTTAGTGTAAATAAACTGAAACCAGTAGTGTTAATATGAGGAACAGTGTGTTAATAGTCGTGTAAATAAACAATCGTTGTAGATAGTGTTGATTCAAATTTTTAAACACGCCGAGTTATCATTAAATTATGCTAATTCATTTTTTTAGTTTAATCAAACATACCTAACTTTAATAAACTTGCATACCCCTAACACAATAAATTCTAGCATGATTTTGGATAGCTCGTCAGTCCACAGCCTGAGAAAGTGCGATGGGAAATTTAAATCACTCCCTGTCTGAAAAATACCTACACCCCTTGAAGATTAGTGTACTCACCTGATAAGCTGATAAGAGGACCGCAAATAGGTAAGCTGACTTAACATCTACTTATTTAAGAATTTTCAAAATTATGTTTTTATTTGTTTGTTTAAAATTATGTCGATTTAATCATTCGAAAATTTGCAAAAGCTACATTTAAGGCATTTTTTTTTATTAACAAGGTTGAAGTTCATTCCCCCTAGTTATTCAAGCCAAACATCTGTGCGTGTTATGAATGAACTCCGGCCATTTTTCACGTGTGTTAGCTCTTTCTCGCTCTTTACAAGGGGAAGAAATAAGACAGATGATCACAGATGGTTTTACGTTTGAAGATGGACGAGTTTATGCAATATGAAGTCGTTGTTGTTATTTTGTATTTTTATTTTCATTTTTTTAGTTTTTATGATACACATTTGAAAGTTGGTTTTCACGATTGCTTTTCACCTATATAGTCACAGGCTAGCAGGATGAGTGCTAAAAAAATCGGACATTATATACTTAGTATGGAAAAAAAAAGTTGTTTATTTTTAACTAAAATTTACTACTTAGTGTTCACATTACATACTTACATACATACCCTTAAATATTATTTCGCCTTTTTGTTACACCCTGTATATCAGTCCTCTTTGGTGATACTCTCAGGCCTATTTAGGTTAAAAGTTGTCTTTAAAAGCTAAGGGTAGGCATCGTCTCACAGCAACTTTTGATGTTTGTGGTGATGTTGCCCGGGTTAACTGCCACCCAATAATTATCTTTTTTTGTGTGTAAATTGCTGTGCAAAGCTGTGCAGAACAATGGTATATTTAGTGAAAACTATAATTAATGTGTTGTGTGAATAGCTTACTTTAAGTTGTTATTTTAATAAACCAAGAGAAGACATCATTGAGGTTATTGGTTTTCTTTCTTTCCTGAGTTTAGTCTAACTGTATCTTTCTTGCTTGAAGTTAAAGCAAGTGGCGCCCTGAGCAGTTTCTAGGTGTGAGTATCTGAGCGCTGAAGAACCCACGAGCTAGCATACTGGAATAAAGCTATATAACATCCCGCTCTGTTACATTATTAGTTCTTTTTATTCACAAGTAATAAAATCTTGTTTTTAAAAAGTGTTTACTATATTTTAATTTTTTACTGGTCGTGTTGATAAAAAGTACAGCAACAAGAGGCACAATATCAAGCCAAACCTGAGTCATCATTGCTGTAACCATGTGGTTGACATTTTACAATGCACTTATAACTAATGATGATGTTGTTGTGTATTAATGTTATAGACTATGTAAATAAATGTGCATTGTATGATGCTCCGGTATATTAAAAATGCTGAATACGAGAGGGCACACCGACATGAAGGAAGGCAATTTAAAAAAAAAACCATTAAATTGCCCAAGTTTTATAATTATGTCTATCACTTATTGTAGCGACCTACTCCTAGCTCCTAAGCACTAAAACCATTTTTATGCCGCGTGGCGTGGTTGAAGCACAATGTTACAAACGTAAGGTGTGTTAACTCCAATACCCGACGGAGATGATGTTTAATCCTCTTAATACTGCTTTCCCATATACCCCCGAAATGAGGGGTATATTTTGGGATATAAGATATGTTTATACCTGCGTCTGTAGCATGTGAAGATAGTGAAGAGTTACGTAGAAGTTTGGCTAACTCATTGAATGTTCCTACGAATGTAGTCCCGTTGTCCGAGAACACCTTCTGCGGCTTGCCTCGACGTGATGATGAACCTATTTAATGCTGCAATAAAAGCTTCCTTTGTTAGGTCTGAGACAAGCTCCAGATGCAGCGCCTTGGTGGCCAAACAAACAAAGGCACAAATATAAGATTTTATTAATCTACAGCCTCTTCCTTTGCGGTCTGCTATCAGCACTGGCCCAGCATAGTCGACACCTGTTTCAAGGAAAGGATATTCAAGATGAACTCGACTGGTAGGTAAATTTCCCATGATAGGCTGAATAGTGTTACCTTTGAAACGACAACATTTAACGCATGCTCGTACAATACGTTTCGCAAGTCTAGTACCACCTAACGTCCAATAATTATGTCGTGATGTAGCTAGTAGCAACTGAGGACCTGAATGTAAATATATTTTATGTAATTCTTCAAAAATCAGCTGCGACAAACGATTTTTGCTACATAAGAGGATTGGGTGCTTGACGTTATAATCTTAGTGAGAATCACTAAGCCTGCCACCCACTCTGATAAGATTATCAGAATCTATGAACGGGGTCAATGATGCAAGTCTGTTTTTATAAGGTAATTTACTGTCTTGGATGAGAGAATGACGTTCAACCGGAAATGATTCCTGTTGGGAAACTAGTACCAATCTAGTAGTGGCGGCATCTAACTCTGAGATAGATAAGTGTCCGCTGCATTTTTTATTACCTTTACGACAATTATTAATAAATCTTAGTATGTGGGCGACTATGCGTTTTAATTTAGATAGGCTTGAATATTTATTAATTAGTGTAGTCAGTAAGTTTTGTTAATTGTCTTGTGTATGAAAATTTTTAATTATTGTTTCTGGGAGGTCTCTAATTGTTTCATTACTTTGATTAGGAATATTAGGCCAATCACAACAATCTAGCTGCAAAAATGAAGGTCCATTCCACCACAGCGTGCAGTCCTGTATGGGCTCTGCTTGCAGGCCACGGGAAACTAAGTCTGCAGGTTTTTGCTTTGACGGAACGTATCGCCATTCAAGGGAAATATCTTGTATCTCTATGACCCTTTGCCGAACAAAAGACTTAAGTTGATTAGGAGCAGAAGACAACCAGCTCAAGACAATCATTGAGTCTGTCCAACATAAACAGGAGATATATTTAAAGGTAACTGACGAAACAATTTTGCATACAGTCTTGCTCCCTTTAGGGCTCCACAGAGCTCTAATCGCGGTATGGTGGCTGTTTTAATCGGCGCGACTTTACTTTTTGAGGTCAAAAGTTGGACATTGACTACGCCGTTCTCATCTACACTGCGAATAAAAGCACAGGCGCCATAAGCTTTTTCAGACGCGTCGGTGAAAATGTGAATTTGTGTATTAATAGATGGGTGGATTTTGATGCATCTGGGAATTCTTAGGTTAATAAAGCTTGGTAGTGAGGTTGCAAACTCAATGTAAGAATTTTTAATTTCTTTAGGTACTTCATCATCCCATGAGCATTTTTGTATCCATAATTGTTGCATTAGTAATTTAGCCTCAACGATACAAGGTGATATAAGTCCCAAGGGGTCAAAGACCTGAGATATTGTTGATAAAATCAACCGTTTGGTAATTTTGCCTGTAGAATTTATATTAATAGAAAATGTGAGTGTGTCAGAAGAACAGTTCCAATGAAGTCCTAATGTTTTGGCTGCCTCTTTTGAACTTAGATTTAAATTCTGTGAATTTAGATTGTGACTATTCACTCCATTCAAAATTTCTTCGTTGTTTGAGTGCCACTTTCTCAAATTAAATTTTGCCGACTCTAACAAATGTATTACCTTTTCACATAGACTAATTGTGCCACTAACAGAATCGGCGCCAGACAAAAAATCGTCCATGTAAAAATCTTTGCAAATAGCTCGCTGAATGTTAGGGTCAGACGACTCATAGCCAAGCTGTGATAGGCATCTAGTCGCTAAAATTGGAGCTGATGCTGTACCATAGGTTACAGTATTCAGCGTATATGTTTTAAGTGGATGTGAGGGATCGAAACTCCACAGTATGCATTGCAGCGGACGTTGATCTTTTTCAATATTAATTTGCCTGTACATTTTTTCAACGTCCGCTGTGACCACAAACTGATGTTCACGAAAACGTAGCAAAATGGGATAGATGTCATCCTGTATCGTAGGCCCAAAACGCTGGATGTCATTAAGAGACTTACCCGAAGACGTTTTGGCAGATGCATAAAAAACCACCCTTAATTTAGTAGTGGAGCTACTTTCCCTGTAAACGCCATGATGTGGCAGGTAACAGTATTTTTTGTTTGTGTGAGGTGTAGTTTCAGTCATGTGACCTAAGTCTATGTACTCTCTCATGAATTCTGAGTAAAGCTGTTTCATGTGCGAGTCCCGTTCTAAACGAAGTTCAAGAGAAAGGAAGCGTCGTTTTGCTATGTAAAAAGAATCATCTAATGAGTCTGGTGAGTCATTAAGAGGCATGGAAACTATAAAACGACCTTCACTAACGCGTGTAATAGTATCTGTAAAATGTTGCTCAAGTAAATTTTCATTCAGTAAATTTGTGTTGAGATGAAATGGTGTCTAGTTCCCAAAACCTAGTTAAGTCTGGTTGACTTTCTAAATTACTAGTGAACATACACATGTGATTATTTGCACTCTGTTGGCTTATGGAGCCTGAAACTACCCACCCGAATTTGGTTTCGAATAGGACGGGTTTATTTTTACCTAACTGGATGCGATTTGTACCAATCACACTCCAAAAGACGTCCGCACCTACTAATAAATTTATGGTTGACGGTACGTTGAAGTTCGGATCAGCTAATCAAACCCCAGATGGTATATGTAAGTCGTGTATGTCTATGTATGTGTTTGGTAATAATGATGTTATTTGTGGGAGAACAAAGCAGTCAATATCCGTCCTGTATTCGCCATTGTAAGACTCCAATGTAAGAGAGCAATACTGAGTAGGTACTGTTGGACGTTTGATTGTTTATGCCTGTTACCTTTGAATTTGCCAGATGTGTAGGAAGGTGTAGTCTGCCACAGAGATCCTGTGTGACGAAGTTACCCGTGCTGCCATTGTCGAGCAGAATTCTGGCTGGATGAGGCTTTCCACGCTTGTCGATGACTTTGACGAGAGCTGTGGAAAGTAATATATTGGTTGTTTTAGCAACTTGTGAATGATCGGCTGAAAGTACAATGCTGTCATGAGAGATGGTTTTGTTGGATGAATCCATGTGTAAGAGCGTGTTGTGTTTCACAGTGCAATATTTGCAGTGTGATAATTTACAACGAGATTCGTGGTGACCTGACCTAAGACAATTTAAACAAACTTTAAACTCTTTGACCTTAACTATGCGTGTCTCAACCGGTAGTTTACGGAATGAGTCACACGAAAACAGCTGATGTGCCTTATAGCACAGTGGGCAGGAATTGGTTTTAGGTTTTCCAGTAGAAACAATAAAACTTTTAGGTTTAGCTGACTGTGAAAAATCATTTTTAGCTTTGTTACCTTTAGCCTCCTCCAAAGTTTCCAAAAGGTCGGCCCTATTTGTCAAAAATGTTAAAAAAACTTCAAGTGTGGGTGGGTCACTACGATTATTACGAAACTCCTCCCATTCCCTGTTTGTAGTACAATCTAATTTTGTGGCCATCATATAAATAACTAAAGTGTCCCAGTGTTCAGTTGGTTGATCTAGGGTAGCTAAAGCGCGTAAATTTTTATTCGTAATGTTGACTATGTATCGCAAAGCTTTACTAGACTCTCTCTGAATGCTATTTACACTAAAAAGCGATTGCACATGATTATTGACGAGTAGGCGTTTGTTGTCGTATCTTTTACACAACAATTCCCAAGCGGATGCATAATTTTGGCTTTAAAATCTAAGCTTTTAATGACTAAAGCGGCACTGTCTTTCAAGCGCGAAGGTAGTAAAATTTGTTTATTTCATCCATACCATCGTTGAAATGAATCATTGAAACAAATGTATCCCGAAACTCAAGCCACTGCTGATAGGCTCCGTTAAAGGTAGGCAATTCAATTTTAGGCAATCTTACGAAATTGTTGTGTCCATGTGTGCTTACATCAAAAGAGCTTACCCCAGAGCTTACGTTCAGTGCGCGAGCAGAAGCCGCAGTAGGTGTGTCGATCAGTGCTCTCGCGATGCCAATCGCGCCATAGTATTGGCTCTGGATGACCTCGCGCTCCTGATACCTCACTTCAGGATCCTCCGCCAGCTCCTCGATCTCATATAAAGCTTCTATCCGTTCAAGACGAAACTTGATTTCATTAAAAGAAGCGGAGTTCGGAGCTACTGAGACATCTTGTATTGTGGACATGTAATTTAAAAAACATGTAATCTTGGTTTTAATTGAACCTCGTTTTTTAATTAATAGGGATAATTTAGCTTCTGCCATTGTAAATAAACTAATTAAAGTAATGTTAAGTTTTAATTTAAGGTTGATTATTATTTATTTGTATCTACGATTGATTGTAAATAAGTGTGTGCAGGCAAATTCAAGTTAATAAATGATTTGGAAATTAAGTAGGTAATTAAGCTTTGTAAAAAAAATAGATAGGAACGGTACAACTTTGCTTTGCCTCAGCACCAGGCGAGGGGCGTTGGCTGGCGTAGAGGTACACGACTCCCGGGCCGTCGGTGTCTACCGACCTAGAAAGAAAAAAATAATAATAATTGTGTAATGTTAGTAGGCGCCTAACTAGTGAAATGTTATTGTAAGGCAACTACAAATTACTTAATGTATGACTGTAAAAAAATATGTAAAATATTTGACGACCTCCGTAGCCGAGAGGCGAGCACGCCGCACTTTAATTGGCGCCGCCATCTCTGAGGTTCCAAGTTCGATCCCCAGTCGGGTCAATGTAGAAAACGAACTTTTCTATATTGGCTCGGGTCTGGGTGTTGTGGTACCGTCGTTGTTTCTGATTTCTATAACACAAGTGCTTTAGCTACTTACCTTAGGATCAGAGCAATGTATGTGATGTTGTCCAATATTTAATATTTAAATGCCTATATATGCACCGCACACCCCCTGATAAGAAAGTAATGTAAACTGATTTACTATTTACTTTGAAAATGTAATTCAAAAATAAACTACGTTATGAAAATTTTTACTTTTTTAAATCTATGCAAAGCACAAACACCATATGAATTTAAACTACGATGATGAAAGCAGTTACGTTACGTTAAACAAAATTAATATACGTAACGGTTATACTTTACACGATTTTGCTAACTACTGATACAGAAGAGATGAAAGTACAATATGAATGATTGTGGACGATGATGTAAATGAAATGGGAATGACAATGAAATATGAATATTTCTAATGAAAATTATTGAAAGAGAAGAAGGCAAAATTGGATCGATCTCACGGTTTCGCGCTATCGCGCAACTTATCCTGAAGTCCCGCTATGCCGCCGATGTCTTCTTTCTTCGTGGATGACTTCTCTTGTTCACTGAGCTCTGCGCTGAAGCTGTCGAATTGATATCTTCGTTCTTGATCTTCGATTTGTGGCTACAAAGGGGCACGTCACGACGAAAGTCCCGGTTTGAACTGCGCTGCTGGCTGGTTTTCAGCTTCAGAAAACACTAAACGTTGCTTTCACTATAAACTGCTGGATCAGGGAGTCTCGCCGCTACTTCTTCCAACCAGATAACGGTTGCCAATCTAAAATTTTGGTCGTAAGCTAGGTCGGTAGAACGAAAAGTCGAAATAAAACCGTTTAATTCTCGCGAATTTTAGAGGTTTGAAGGACCATTATGATCCCGAAGTCCTGACCAATACTAGGAAGGATTCTACAGAATGATAAATAAAAGATAAAAACTGTAAGGTGCTGGTATTTATTACGAGATTTATTTATTTTTTCGGACGGACCTGTCGCTGACGGCCCAATGAAAAGACCTTGTCAGCTATAACCGGGCAGAGATGGCGAGCGCTGAAGGCGCTCAGCCTAGGTCCGCCCCACTAGCGGTCTCCGCGACCCGTCCGAGTGTGAGGCTTCGCGCAGCGAAGCCTCAGGCTCGTACGTGTCGGGCCCCATACTAGCGGACGCGATCGGGCCAGTGCGGAGTGCGTAAGGCACCCTACCAAGCGGCGAACCCGCCAGTGGTGGCGCCGGCGCGGCCGGGGACTGCCTAGGCAGGCCGGACCGCCGTCGGGCTCCTTTCTGGCGGGCCCGATCTGGGGGTTAATCGGACTCGGGCCTCAAGGGCGCCTCTGTAGGCTCGGACCTCGGCTTGGGCCGTCGTCCGAAGGGTGGACAGGGGAGAAACGGCCAGGCACATGTCTGTGTCGGCCGAAATGGAAGGCGGGACCTCGCCCCCTTCGGCGGGCGCGGTGAAACGAGCTACTATGTTGTGTAGTATTTGAACTGCTTAAGGCGGTGTTGGCTGTTGTGACAAACGCGGTGATATCATCAACCTGGTCATCGAGTATGTGGCGAGGCCGACGGAATCGGCGAGCGACATCCTTCTGGGTCGTATACGTGGCGGCTTTAGCTACGAGTGGGTTAGGGTGGTTTATGGCCTTATCAAAGAAGCGCTTCGACGCTTCTTTCATATAGAGGGCCATAGACGGGATGTCGAAGTCTCTGTGGAGATTGTTACGGCGCACAAACCACGGGGCCCCCGAGGCTTGGCGCAAGAACTTATTTTGGATTATTTGAAAGCCCTTAAGGATCGATCGGGGGATGTGAGCAAACACCGGACTGGCGTAAGTCATCACAGGTCGGATGCAGGTCTTGTAAATTGTCAACTTATTTCTAAGCGACATTTTACTCTTTTTGCCGACAAGGTGGTATAGTCGGTGGACATAGAACTTCGCTCGTTTAAGAACGCGTCGGACGTGCGGTGCAAACGTTAGTCGCCGGTCTAGAGTGACACCTAGATATTTGGCCTCCGTCACCCAAGGGATCGGTTGGCCAAACAAGGTGACGTCGGGATAGGGTCTTCTGCGGCGCGTGGGCCCGGAAGTCCGCATGACATAGTGCTTCCGAGAAAAGTACACGGCGGCGCTTTTCTCGGGGTTAACCTCTATGCGCCACTTCCGGAACCACTCGCCGAGAGTGTCTACTGCGCGTTGTAGCGCTACTGTGACGTAGCGTCTATTATGGCCTGAGCGGAAGAGAGCGGTGTCATCCGCAAAGAGGGCTAGGTCCGCGTCAGGCGTTTTGGGTATGTCATTGACAA
The DNA here is from genome assembly GCA_950371115.1 of Anania fuscalis. NCBI lineage: Eukaryota > Metazoa > Arthropoda > Insecta > Lepidoptera > Crambidae > Anania > Anania fuscalis. The sequence continues at coordinate 15,892,205 of OX493326.1, read as the reverse complement.
AGATGGAAAAAAGTAACGATGATAACACCGATCCCTGCGGAACGCCGGCGCGTATGGGTCGGGAGGAGGATAGAGTGCCATCCACGCGGTAGCGGAAGGTACGATTCGATATAAAGTCTCGCAAGATGAGCACGAGCCTATCTGGCACACCGAGTTGGTATAGCTTGTAAATCAAGCCATTGTGCCAGACTTTATCGAACGCCTTCGCCACATCGAAGAATAGCGCTCCCGTACCTATGGGGTGATCGCGGTTCATGCCGTCCAGGATGTGTTCCGTTAGGCGGTACACCTGCTGGACGCAAGAGTGGCCGGCTCGAAAGCCAAACTGTTCGTTAATTAAGAGATTATTGGAGAAAATATAATCTCTTAGTCGAGAGACTAGTACTCTTTCGTACAACTTGCCCATAGTCTTTAGGAGACTGATGGGCCGATAACTGGATGGGCAGGACCGGTCCTTGCCCGGTTTGTGGATACCTATGACCACTGCGTCTTTCCACGCGTCGGGAAACACGCAGTGAGCCATGGCTGTGTTGATGATAGCCACCAACAGACAGAGAAGCTGTGCGGGCAGAGCGCGTAGGACTCAGTTAGTGATCCGGTCAGAACCGGGGGCTTTGTTGGGTCGGAAACCTTTGATTATCGTCTGCACCTCGTCCACGCTAGTAGGGGCGAGAGAAGGGGCGGAAGTTGGGAGTGACGAGCGGTGTTCGACCTCAGCGTCCACCGTATCGAGGTGAACGGGGTCGACTGGGAGGGTACTAGGGGAGCACTGCGCCTCTAAACAATCTGCCATACATTCGGCTTTCTCGTCGTCGTCAAACGCTAACGATTGATCGGATCGACGTAAGGGAGGCATGGACGCTTGTTCGTCCGACTTAAAGGACCTCGCCAACTTCCAATAAGCTTGGTGTGAAGGCGAAATCTCTTTAAGCAGATCATCCCACTGATTATTCCGGAGCTCCGCAATACGCTTCTTAACAGCACGCTGTAAGCTGCGTAAGCTTCTCCTGTTATCCTCAGAGGGATAAGCGTCATAGGCCCTAGTGGCCCTGTTCTTTGCTCTCAACAGCTCTCGCGCGTCGTCAGGCAGCCTGAAACGATGGCCTGCCATCGCAGGCACCTGCCTGGACGACTCGCTCATGGCGACCGAGATGTGACTGGTGAGAGCATCGATTGCATAAATAGCCTCGTTAGGCGAGGTTATGTCATCGGGGATCGAGGACAGCTGAGGACTGTCACAATCTGCAAGTTTACACTTGAGCTTGTTCCAATCTATCACTGTCTTCGTGTCGGGGGAAGACTCAGGAGAGCCGAGTTGGACCACGACTGGGCGATGGTCGGACGCAAGAGCATGCATTACGTCTATCGAGCATAGGCGTAAGCCTACATTCTTTAGAATAATCATGTCAAGGATATCGGGGCGGTGGTTGACGTTATACGGGTAGTGGGTTGGGGCCAGGGGCGGTATAACGTCAAATTTGAGTCTATCAGCGAGTTCGCTTAAATTCTTACCGTTATTGGTAGTATATAAGTGTCGTGATTCGGTGTATTTTAATCAAATGTTGGCAACACTATCTGGTCGACCGGGAAAAAGACATGACGTAATTGAGTTGTGGTGGGGAAACACCGCAGTAGTATCGGTAGAGATCGCTACTCGGTCAGTTGCTCGTGAGCATTTGAAGTAGGCAGTTGCTAAGCAGTTACTATGTCAGTCGAAGTAATCATTAATGTAGGGACATAATTTATAATTTAGGAGGTGAAGAGTTTGTAATAAGTTAATATGTAATATGTTAAATAAATCCAAGTAAGAACTTCGGCAGTAGTATCATTTACCACATCTCAGAAGTGGCACCGTGATCTTCAGCCCACATAAGTCAAAGGTATGTTAAATTATTTAAAATTGAATTGTATGTAGGTACCTAAAGAAATTATAAGTTTTAAATACAATTAAGATAGGGAGTGATAAAAAAATTGCTAGCTAATTCTGAAGGGTAATTTTTAAATTCCTGAGTGCGGTATTGTGCTCCGATCATGGTCGGGGGGGGGCTACTCTCTGATAGAACGGGCACAATGCACAGCACATGTGTTTGAATTTGAAATTGTGTTCGTATATGGTAATACCCTCTGATAATACTAACATAATTTGATACTCATTTATTTTAATCTACCTATCTAATTATTATTTTATTATAAACCACATTTGTATCTAGAATGTGTTTGGACATGGTTGGGGCTACTTTTCGACAGGACAGTTACGGTACTGAGTACGGTTGTGTTTTAATAATTGTTTGTATGTGATCGGGGTTACCCTCCGATAGTATTGACATAATTGAAAACGTATGTTTTTTAGTATATTGTGTTGAGCTTGTATGTAGTCGGGGCTACTCTCTGATTATACTTACTCAATTCAAAGCACTCGTATTACGATAATGTAGATAATTATTATTTCATAATAACTTATTATATATTCGTTTATTCGAGGCTAACCCTCTGATCATTTCTACGAAATCGGAAGCGCGATATTTGAAAGTTTTTGTAACGGGACGCCCTTGCATGTGGTCGGGACTATCACCGCCCATACTGGCACATTCTAGACGCGCTTTAATTTGAAACTACCGAAAGTGTTTGAGTACTAAAGGGGGCTACCTAGACTCCGACACAATACCAGTATATCTGTATATAAGTTAATTCTTCTTTTGAGGCCGATTAGTGTGTCGATCTTTGTGTTTGGGACTAGTTAAGTGTGCTGTCCAAACGAAAATAAGAATTTATAAGTTAACTAAGTAGTCATAGTCATAATCTTATACTTTATTGCTTTCATTTGGTACATAAGGTCAAAAAAAATTAACATGTCCTCAAAATGATCCCTGTAAGGGGCATTACAATTTAAGGTAATAGAGACAAAAATACGTAAATTAAAATTTATACAATGCCCAAAAGAAACTTTTTTGCGTCAAGTCCTACTCTTTCAATGTTCTGTGAAATTTAGTATTCTTCTTTATATTTTTTTATACATGGTGGTAATTTATTATAAACCTTTACTGACATAATGTGGAGCACCAGAACTTACTATGTGTAATTTAGTAAAAGGTCTGAATAAACGATTTCGTTGACGAAATTCGTTTAAGTATGTTAGTTCCTCTGCTTTAGTTTTAAAGAGTTATAGCTAAGTGGGCTATATGATGTATATGGAATTTGGAGTCAAACTGATTAAGTGTGTCGGTCTTTGACCAAAGAAAAAAAAATATGAAAAGAGATTGGCTAAGTATACTAATTATTATAGGAGCATCCATAACTTGTAGCAGTTGTGTAGATAGAGTAGGCCAGCTTTTGAGTATTCGATGAAAGCTACAGAGCAGTGAGACATGTAGTTATTTAACGTGTAGTTGTGAAGTGTAGCAATGGTTTAAGGCCATGTGTGCCATTATTCATTTTATTGCTTTAATAGAATATACACAATTTTGCAACATTTTTGAGCTAAACTAAAGCGCAAAACATGTCACATCCCTGACTAGGTTTAAAAACTCGAAAAGTCTCAAATAAAACAATGATGATAGTTGTTCCACAAAAAAAAAGACGGCCTCCGTAGCCGAGAGGCGAGCTCATCGGACTGTCTATGGCGCCGCTGCCATATCTGAGGTTCTGGGTTCGATTCCCGGTCGGGTCAATGTGGAAAACGAACTTTACTATATTGTCTTGGGTATGGGTGTTGTGGTACCGTCGTTGTTTTCTGATTTTCATAACAAAAGTACTTTGGCTACTTACCTTACGATCAGACCAAGGAATGTGTTGGATGGTTTAATATTTAATATTTGCCTTTAAAATATATTTGGATTGGGGTTAAGTATACCCTAAATTTTATTGTTAGGCAGAGCTGCTAATTGTGTCGTGCGCCAAGGGTAAGTGTGCCCTAGATTCTAGTAGTTAAGCGTAGCGGCTAAGTATGTCGTGCGCCAAGGGTTTAAGTGTATCCTAGATTCTTGTAGTTAAGCGTAGCGGCTATTTGTGTCGTGCGCTAAGGGTAAAGTGTGCCCCAGATTCTAGTAGTTACGAATAGCGGCTAAGTGTGTCGTGCGCTAAGTGTCAAGTGTGCCCTATAGATTTTAGTATTAAAACGTAGCGGCAAGGTGTGTGTTTTGCACCAACGGTTAAGTGTGCCCTAGGTTCTAGTAGTTAAGCGTAGCGGCTAAGTGCGTAGTGAGCTAAGGGTTAAGTGAACCCTAGAACATATTACGATTTAATCTGCAATAAGGAATGTTGGTGACAGTACCTATGACGCTGTATAAACTTTTTGTTATGCTACAATTTTAATGCATACATGTAAATCATGATCATCATGAACCTTCAGTTCATTAGGCTAGGTCTATCGCACATTTTAAGCAGAAGCTCTCAATAAAAACGTATTATATGGTTACCGATGTAAATCTTATTATAATGCTTACAATAAGCTTATTAGAAAAGAGCAATTATAAAGCCATCTACTAAATGTATTCCACTCTGCCTGATTAGGTACTACTATTTTTATTTTTTGTCCAGCAGGGACATTAGTTTATAAATCATCAATTTAGATGTGCCTACTTACATGTTATATGGACCAAAGGTTGAATAATTAGGTTGACTACTTGACTTACCCTTTAAGAATAATGATAAGACTGAGTATATATCTAATGCTTTTGTTTTAATTATTTTCGGGACCACGGATGAGATCTGCTGTTGGCAGAGGCGACTGCAGACACGAGTGAGGTCGCTCGTAGCTCCCTTCAGACCGAGACAAGAAATTTTTATATTGGGATGGGTGTCGAAGGGGTCAGCCCAGCGAGATCAATTCTACCAACACCAGGATGATCCACCCCTACTCATCAATCCTTGAGGTTTACTACAGATCATTTAATTTTGTTAATTACCACGGTCCTTCATATCAGTATTGTTGATACGTGTTTCTAACGAAAAAAAATATTATCTGCAGTAGTATTTAGTATATTAGTAATATAACAGTAAGTTGTCTTTATGATTGTGTATATTGGCAATTGTCTTGTTTTAAAAATATATCATCATTAATTTTACTATATTTATATAGTTTGCTCAATGAGGCCGTACGTCAGCTTACACATTGATCCTCATAGAATATGAATAGATAGATTGTAAAGGCTAACGAGTGCAATAGCATTAATTAATGAAACAGAAGCAGACCATAAATTTTACTCTGTATAAATTAAATTTTAAAAAAAAGTTTAGACTAACAGCCTTTCCAATTGTTGGATATTCTCTAATTAATAAGAAAAGAGGTCCAGTGTCTCAGACTCAAACATTTCATCTCTATCAATTGATGGGGTAGGTAAAATGGGTTAAAGTAGGCTAAAATTAATTGCTACATTAGCTAGCCTTTACTCGTGAATTATTTCTTTATAATCACTTAGCAACTTCTATACACAATAGTATTTTGATAAAAAAATCATTTATTGATGCTAAATGCTAAGAATCACATTAGGATTTGATATGTGATGGGGTTTAGAATCTAAAGAAGACGCTGTTGTTGCTTGCTGGCGTTGGAATATTAATATTTTGGAGGGGAGGACTGGAAATTTTAATCTTTTTATTTTTGAATATAGAAATAGTCTTCCAACAAACTAAACCGAATCAATTATGTTTAGTAGAAATTCTTAAATCACGTAATGACGAAAGATCAAGGACAGCAAAAATAACTTTGTAGAAGAAACATCAGAGTTTATTAAAGTAATGTTTACAGTTCGGTGTAAACATACAATGATATCGACACATACTAATAAGTCGTTGTATAAAAAAAGAAAGTAATCGTGCTAATAGTATAAGATTATCAATATATTCGTGCTACTAATCTAGGTTTCTAAGTACTTCACTGCGCAAGTTGTATACCTACTTACACATTATAATAGGAAATTATTATTTATGACACAGGCATAACGGTACCACGTTGGCTATAATTAAATTTAATTTATTTGTACTTATTACATTATAATGTGCATAAATATTAGAATATTTTAAATAACAAAAAGTGTGCAAGTTACTAAAAATGGTACCGAACTTCACATCTGACTACTGACACAAGTAGTTAAAACTTTATAACGTTATTAATATCTTTTTAGCTACTATTTTTATTAATTTTTGTATGCCCTCTTTTGACCAATTTCATTTCAGCCGGGTTTTTATGTTCAACAGGTCTTTGATAAAAAAGTTTCGTTTATAGTTTTATTTTGAAATATGAAAAACATTAACGTTCATCTTAAACAGTGGAGAAGGTTCAGTCAATAATTGTAGTTACGCTTCGTCAGTTAGTACGAAAATGCGTGGTCCTGTTGGATCTGTGGGTGCTTGTTGCAGGGGTGATGCAAACAAAGATAAAAATGAGCGTATTGCACTTAATACTTATTAATATATTTCACACCATAAAGTTTTAGAGCCAATATTTTATAAAGGGGACCTTATTAAAATAACCACGCTAAAATATTATAAAATTGTTCTAAATAGTTGTCAAAATTTGTAAGCCCGTTTAAGATTGTAATGTTGGAAAATTAATTGGACGACCGTCTGGTGTAGTGGTTCCTGCTCCGGACTACAAAGCCTGGCTGCGGGTTCGTATCCCGCGCGGGGCAAATGTTTGTGTGATGAGCACAGGTAATTGTGCTTAAGTCGTGTACCTAATGAAATAAGTTTATTCATTATCTAGTAACCATAGTTCAAACTTTGCTTAGTTTAGGGCTAGATAGTTGGTGTGATTGCCGAAACAATTAATGATTCATTTTCACCCTAGTAATTATCGGAACACGCTGTTCAAGTTTTTAAAGATGACCTCACGGGCTACTGCAGATAGGATAAGGCCATGGGTTAACATTAAATTTTACAGTATAATGAATATTCTGATATTTCTAGAATAGTATACCTACATGTGATTCTAGATAGTTTTTTTTAAAGTGACACCGTGTCTGAACTGTTGGTTGCATTGCATCTTTACGAAATCCGCCCGATTTATTTTTGTGAGAATCGAGAGAAAATAAAAATGTTTAATATACATTTTATTTACCTTAGTAATTATTTATTTTACGCATTACAAAAAAATAATATGAGAAAACACATACTAGACAAACGCATTCTTATTGACCCCGACGCCATTGTTAGGTTTTTGCGGAATTACCGCATTGATTCTGCCGATTCATAGACTGAGTGTCGATTAGGCGGTCGCAGTACCAATCTCGTTACGTTTCGTGTATAAAGTACCTACCACAGAAGATTTTGTTTTAATAATTCTTAAGTATTTAAAATGTTTAATTTAATAATAAATTGATTACAAAAGCTAGTGATAGGAACACTAGACCAAAACGGGATCCAAATAGACTAGTGTTCTGCATTACAGTGTGTTTAAAGACATACCTACAATAGGATTCCAGATGACATAAAACAACTATATCCCAATCAATTAAAATCTATATAATATAAGTGGCTTATTGATAAATTAATACATTGCATGAAATATTTTGACTATTTAGGCATAGTAAACAATTGACTTTACCTGACATATTTTATCTTTATTTTTATTTAATTGTAATGAGACACAAAGTCTGTCATATCACTAATTGATAATAAGTAATTAATTAGAAGATTTACTGTATTTTTTATAATCTTCCATATTACTTGTAATAGCGAAACATGTGCACTCCCTAATCATGCAAGAACCTCAATAACTTACCATGTTTTTCGGAAATAATATTCAGATTCTAAACGAATTTTTCCTGACAATATTTTTAATATTATTGCAATGATCTATTTGTAAAGAAAACTTTTTTTTTTTAATTGGATAATATAAATGATCTAGTTCGTAAGTAATATATTTAACCAGCAATGTTAAGTGTCAACAAACTCGTAAATTTTCGACTTATAAAGTCAACTAATAAACGCAGATCTAGTTTAGTTATGTTTACGAATGTCGTGATCATGATTTGTTATGAGTATTATTGATGTCTGAAATTTTATGTGTTATTTAAGTTATTCATATGTTTCCAATGTTGAATTTACATAATGTATCCAGAATTTAATATATAAATTAGGAAACTATAGTTAAGTCAACTAATTCAGTGGTAGACGTGCTTAATTATTTTCATTGACCTGTTCACAATGTTAAGTAAACATATCCCAGCTTTGTAAATTTATATAATGTACCCAGAATATAATATTTAAGGTTAAGGAACTATAGTTAAAGCAACTAATTTAGTAGCGGACGTGCACCGGGAGGTTGCACTGTGCCGGATGGCCGAATGTCGTGATTCGGTGTATTTTAATCAAATGTTGGCAACACTATCTGGTCGACCGGGAAAAAGACATGACGTAATTGAGTTGTGGTGGGGAAACACCGCAGTAGTATCGGTAGAGATCGCTACTCGGTCAGTTGCTCGTGAGCATTTGAAGTAGGCAGTTGCTAAGCAGTTACTATGTCAGTCGAAGTAATCATTAATGTAGGGACATAATTTATAATTTAGGAGGTGAAGAGTTTGTAATAAGTTAATATGTAATATGTTAAATAAATCCAAGTAAGAACTTCGGCAGTAGTATCATTTACCACATAAGCATCCCCACTGAGTGTTTTTGCTATTGAAATCGCCGCCAATAATGACGGAGTCATTCATAGCAAAAATGGCCTTTAGGTCGCTCCTTGTGGGAGTCTTACCTGTTGGGATATACGCCGAAGCGATAAGTATGGGACTATGACCGGTCATGGCGAGTCTACAGAGCGAGACTTCCATGTCGGTAAGGGGGGGGCGGGTCGACTGGGGCGCAGTGCAGAGAGCGCTTATAATAAATAAGCGTTCCGCCGCCACGCGTGGGCCTATCGTCCCTAACAAGATTGTAGTTCGCAATACGGGGATTGCGGATGGAGGGAGATAATCTAGTCTCCTGCACCAGAAGGATGTCGACCTGGTGTTCGGTAAGGAAGAGGGTGACCTCTTCCTTCTGCCGTTTGAGGCCGTCCGCATTAAAAAATGCGACTACTATTGACCGAGGTTTTCTCCTAGCGAGTGTATTATCCATTTATGATCGTTTGACGTTCATAATGGACTTGCAGAGCTCCGAGTGCTCTGCGAAGGCGATCAACCTCATAGCGGGGTTATCGCGGGACGCGCGCAGTTTGTCTGCGAGGACAAATAGTTCGGCGGTGGTAGGTCCGCTTAGTTCGCCGTAGACGAACTCGAGCGTGTCCTCAACCGAGTTTGACACGCTCGCGGTAGTCTCCGGGACTACGGCGGCCAAGAATGGCTTAGGGGCGGTTGCCCTAGGGGCGGTCGCCCTAGGGGCGGCCGTCTTGTGGGCGCTTGCCTTAAGGGCAGCTGCAGAGGGCGCTGGTCACCCTGGTTGTCAGACGCAACTCAAACAGCTGTTGTAAATTTAATTAAAATTTATCGTTATTTTGTGTAAAATAAACCTAATTTAGGCTTAAATAGCAAAAACAAAGCATAATTAATCATTTGTGCCAGTGTAAATACCTAAACGATATAAAATAGTTACATAAAACCGGTCAAAGTTTGTGTTGCCGGCTTTGACATCCAAATTCAAGAGGAGTTCAACGGATTATCTAAACCAGGGGAGTACTGTTTTCATCATTATTTATTCATAACGAAGCATCACTTAGGTTCATTAATTGTAAATGTAGGCTTTTAAATTACCTATTCTAATAAGTTGAGGTTATAAACATAGTAAAAACAATCTTTGTAACTTGGTACTTGATGATAGTTGTCAGCTGTTTACCTACTGTAATACTATTATCACAACATTTAACACTTCACAATCCTCACGAAAGTGAGACTCGTCAAAATTCATTACACTCGGCCTAGTTGTGCCTCTCTTTACTTGACGTACAGTGGAAGTAAAGTTGAAGAAAACAACCTTTTGCCGCAGACATTCTACTTCTAACACTTAACAAAATACTTTCTAAATAATCTACAGTGGGAGATGTTGATAATTATCTGAAATCGTTAGGTTTAACTTAACAGAATAAAACATCTTTTTACATTGATTAATATACCCTCCAGTAAAAATAGATAAAAAAAGTTTTACATAAAATCTATTATTGCTAAATACTAAACTAATAAGTAGTTTTATTTAGAGATTATATAATTAGCTATATTTTAGATATATTTAAAACTCAAAACAACCATCCACCATAAACAACAACATCTGAGTCTACCTATACTATCAGTTTCCCCGCTCATCATAACCAAAATCCAATTTTGTACCAAAGCATCTGTTGTACACTTTTCTCTGAACATTTCCAGGTGAGGCCAATAAATAAAACAAACAAAATGACTACCCGGACCGGAATCATGACCCGAAAAATGACTGCTCAGAATGCTGAGCTAAAACTCAAAATTGCACTCGAAGAACTGAAAGATAGTAAAGAAAGCTGTAACCAACTACTTAGGGAAAGAGATGAAAGTGAAGAAGAAATTAGGATTGTAATAGCCAAGAACTCTCAACTGAAAAAAGAATTAGCTGAACTGCATGGCCAACTGTACTGTACACCGTGACGAGCTGCTCAACACCATCAGCACCTTTGACCAGTGCAACACCATCTTTGAGCAAACTTTATTGCGAAGCAATGAATTAGAAAATGATCTGCGGGATGCCAATAGGACAATACGTCACTTAGAGGAAGATAAAAAAGTACAGGAATACTCAAACACATTGAACCTGTATGAGGAGTTGATTGGTAGCCCTGGGGGCCACGCAGTAGCTTCTACTAGTCTATTACAAAACAAAAACATTTCAGGCTATCAAGCAATAATAAGGTTAAAAAATATATAAAAATTAGTAAATTCATTAATAAATCTAAAAAATTAATTAAAAAACAAAAATGCTTTTACAATAACATATTGTTAAGAAAACAACGCTCAGAGTTAGTAGACAGCCTAGAAATCTATAATAATAAATTAATTGAAAGTAGATGTAAATATGATGTGGACATTGGAAGGCTTCAGGCTGACATCTCAAAGTTGCATGAATTATTGCAATCTATGACAACAAAATATAACTCTTCCCAGGAACAAATTAATGAGCATATCCTGGCTACTAATAAACTTTTAGAATTGGAAAATTCTAATTTAGATTTTAAATCACTACCAAATATTAAAATCACACAACTAGACGAAAGTCAACAGATGGATGCCAGCCAGCAGTCTTCAATGTCTGCATCTCACACTCAAGTATCCCCATGTTAGATTGAAAGTAATGTTATTGTTTTCTCAGATAGGTTAGGAGTTGGTTACGGCCCATTGTTACATAAGTCTATTAATCATAATTTAACTAATATTTGTATGCCAGATGCGTCATGGGACCAAATTATAAAACGCATTCAACACAGTAAATTTACTAATGAAACAGTTATTGTAATTTTAATAGGGAATAGTAAGAACACAACAAGAAAAAATATTATTCAAAACTTTTCTATCCTAACGAACCTTGATGTAAAAAAAGTTGTTTTGTGTGCCCTACCATACTGTAGGTACCAAACAACTGAAGAAAATGAAAAAATTCATCTATTGAATAGTTTATTTTTTAATTTGACAGAACGTAGTCAAATCGGGACAGCGCGCAGACTTTAAAAGAAAATAAACTTTGATTTTGAAAGTTACTTTAATTTAATAAAACTAACACTAATTTACACTAATGCTCTCGATGAGCAGACCTACAGCTAAGCGGAGTTTCGAAGTGTGAAAGACGCCATGCCTGAGCCCACAGTGCCTTTTATACTTGTCACTTGTTGTGACCAAGACGTGAAGCGTCTACCTGGAATATTCCCGGATGCTGATCAAGCATAATCAGTCCTTTGTTCTAATGGAACTTTCTAGACTTCGTTCTAAGAAGTCGTAATCAAAAATGTTAATTAAGCAATTTATTTAGTTGTTGTGCAAGAGACGTGATGCGTCTTCCAAGTATTGACCGGATGCTGATTTAGCGAATTTATTCCTTTGTCTAAAGGTGTTTACTAAGGGATTATTATTCCACGAAGTAATAAGCGAAAGTGCTTACTTAGGCATCTCTACAATGTATGAGGGCAGACGTGGGGACATAACTCCTCCCTCCTTAAGTTCGAAATCATCGGTTCTAACAGGAATCCGAGGATTTCGAATACAAATACAAAAGTTACAATTGGGGTACATTTTCTTAAATTTAATGGTTACAATGGTTATAATACTAACACAAACTATAGTATATAAAATGATTGTTCCGACACTAACACTTTTCACATTCACTACACTGGGCTTTTCTGGAATCTCGGATCGCTTCAGAGCGTACGAGAGAAGTTGGAGATTTTCTAAGTTAACGTTGTCCAAGTTGATAGGCTTCAGGTTGTCGCTGCTTTCCATGAAATGTGATAGCTGAGGTAAATTAATTTTTGCAGTTTTCTGGTATTTCAATTCGGAAGTACCAGAATGATGTCTTCTAAGTAATGTATCCTGGATTAGAATGTCACAGGATCCATCCATGCCAATCAGGTAAGTGCCATGCAGTTCCTTGCGGGTAATTTCGCCTTTGCATGTTTCCTTTAGAGTAACTGGTTTCCTGGAATAGACAATCCACCAATTCTCGTGGAAAGACTTAATATACAAGTCGCTTATTTCCACTGGAATAGGATGGCATGAAGTTATATTATTTTCGGATTTTAGTAAATCGGAAGTACATGAATCTTGTTCATGTGTGGCTATCTCATTATCACGACACAGGTACAGGTTTTCGTCAATTTCCTGACACGGTGTGGGGAGCGCCCAAGTTTTCGCCTCTTTTACCAGTATAAAGGGAAATTTGGGTGCAAGGATAGTGGTAACATTATGGGAATTAAGGACAGGTAAGGAAAGGATTCTATAATAGTTGTACATTTCTGGGGTTACAAGGGGGATGTTCATGATAAACGTTATTTGTTTTTCTTTAAAATAAGCTTTTAATTCTATGGTTTGTTCAATCTTGAGGAGATTGTCAAGTGTAGCTGGAAAAACTAATTTATTAGTTTGTTCTATTTGCTGTAATATTTCTAATAGTTCCTTAATATCGGTTATATAATTATGGATTCATGCAATATCTTAACTCTAAATATTATATACAAACTAAATTGGAAGTTATACAAAAATAAAATCAAATATGTATTTTAATCTGGTCTATTTGAAGTACCAGGACGAGGATCATCTGCATCGTCAGCAGGAGGAACCTGCGGAGGACGTTTGATGTCTATAACTGGGACTTTAGTTTGCCTATTTTTGGAAACTATGGGAACAATGTTTCGGTTTATATTAGAGCGAAATTTAGGCTTTTTGTAAACGTAGTCTATCTTTAGGTAGAGCTTAGTGCATTCGAAAAATCGCACTGTGTCTTTTTTAAATAATCTAATTATGGCTTCTATAAAATATTTACGAAGTTTTGGATTACTAAAGTGAACAAAATATTTTATTTTAGGTTTTGTGTATTTTTTAAAAAATTTAGTTATTAGGTCCGGTCGATATGTCGGCAAAATTACTTTTAAAATACGTTGTTTTGAGTTTGATGCATGATTGATTCCTAAATCATCTAATTGCCACGTATGAACAATTATTTGATTAGGTTTGGTGTCTATCGCTTCATTTAGCATGGGGACTCTAGCTGAGTGTGCAAAAGCCGACTTTGGTGCGGAAATCGTTCTGATATTTGATTCTTCGGGTATGTGACCATGGAAACCTGTATCAATTTTTAGTTTGTTGGATTTTACAGAGTTAGATTTGTTTAAACTGCCTGAATCTGTTGATATGCTAACAATTTCCGGTTTCCGGGATTTGTCAGCATTTATTTGCATTGAACTTTCTTCATCTTGCTTTAAAATATTTAATCTTATACGTGCTAGCGCGTCCGCCTTACTGTTTGTTATCTCTGTAGACAACTTCACGTATGTCTCCAATCGCGGTTCTACCCACAGATTAGTCAGGGTATGTGGCTCTACACGAACTTCGTCCGGAGAGCTATATATTATGGGTAGCTCAGTATTTTGTGTTCTAAATACCTGCTTACTCATATCTACGGATGCTCCTAACTGTTTTAAAAGGTCACTGCCTATTAAACCGTCAGACCTATCGTCTACATTATACACATAGAACTTGTGACTGCCGGGTGCTGCAAATGGTTTTAATAAAGGTATGTAAACTGCTTCACTATGGCTGCTACGTGCATGTGTGCTAATGATTTCGAATGGCTCTACATGTTTGTACGCGTTAAAATATTCGTTAACCTTCTTCGGACTTATAAACGAACGAGTACTGCCAGTATCTATTACAAATTTGGATTTCATTTCGGGAATATTAATATATGGTAATCCTAATATTCCGTTGTAGTAATTTAAATGTATTATTTTTCGGTCTTTGTCCGCTGAGGTTACTAAACAAAAATTTTCGTTACGGGGAATTTGATTGTCGTTTTGTTGATCGGTTAACTCCGATTCATCAAAACAATATTGTTCCTGATAGTTATTATCATCGCAATTATCAATTTCATCTAAGCCCTCGTCATATAACACTTCCTCTATGTTCTCGGGATTATAGAGCAAGTTGTGACGAATAGGCGGTGCTGTACGCATTGATACATCTGTATCTAAGTTGTATGCAGGGCGTTGCGCAAGAGGGGGATTATCAACGCCGAATTTGAATTGATTATTTGGCGCTGAGTTAAAATAACCAAATCGATTGTTGTTGAATTTAGTAGGCATGCTATAAGGCATTTGCCTGAAGTTTTGATTACTAGGAATGGTGTGAATAGGTCTAGTTTGATTCGGTTGCATTCCGAATTTAAAATTAGATTGATTAGGGTAACGCATAAAATTGGGTTGATTTTGAACTCCAAATTTATGGTTTTGTCCAGGGCCATTGAATCTATTTGTGGGAATAAAGTTTGGCCTGAATGCATTATTTGCCGGCATGCCAAATTTGAAGGCTTGCGTTGGCGAAATAAAATTGGGTTTAAATGTTGAATTTTGTTGGGCAAAATTTGGTTTAGGGGCAGGTGGATTTTTATTTTTATTTTTAATTGAATACTGAAATTGGAAGTTTTCTTCTTCCGTGACTATTGATAGAGCTTGCTCTAGATTTAAACAACCTTTCAATCGTACAATGCGTATCATTTCTTCATTTAAATTGAAGAGAAAAGTATTTAATGCTAAGTTATCATATATAATTATTTTAGCGGCTTTGATACCTTGGTCTGGAATTAAATTTACCTTGGATATTAATGTGCTTCTAACGTTTTGTATTCTATGACACAACTCTATATAAGATTCGCCTTGTTTGATTTTAATTTGTTCCAGTTCGATCGCTACACAAGCTTCCGAACGTGGATCACCAAAATGTTGAATTAGTAGTGCTTTCAACACATACCAATTCTCTATATCGTCTCGCTCGCTTATTAACGCGGCGGCTCTACCTGTTAATCTACTGGTTATCGCGTGAAATACATAATTATTTTGCGCGATATTTGTTTCGGCTCCTCTATAGTTGTCTATTACATATTGACATTTTTTGATAAAAAGATTTAGTGTTTTACCGTCGCCTTCGAATTTAGGGACGATATTTAAAATTTCGTTTGGAATGGTATTTATTTGTTCCATTTTTAGTTTTTAACACTCGCGCACTTAACACAATTATACACTGCTAAATACACGGGAAATTACACAATACAATTTAATACAATAAGAAATTTTGCAATTATCGATTTGGGGAAAATTGCGCAATAACTATAAAAAAAAAAATTATTTAATTAAATTAATTTAATTAATTTAATTTATTTAAGTTTTTTAATTTATTTAAGTTTTATAATTTATTTAATTTACTTTATTAAAGTTTTTAATTCACTTCAATTACTTTATATCATTTATTATTCGTTCATTTATATTCTTAAAACTAGCGCTGGCGTAATCCTGAAGTTAAGGAACTACGAGCAAATAACGTTTCTCACGATTTGGGGTGAAATAACATTAAAAGGGTCAAGGATAGACTGGTAAAGCGAAAGTGCAGAGGTTTACTCACTGGTCGCTCAAACCCATTCTTCTTGAAGTGGTGCTGCGGCTGCTGCTGGTACTGCTGCGGATACTGCTGCTCGTACTGCTGCTGCTGCTGCTGGTGGTGCCTGGGCCGCCCGGAGACTTATTTCTTTGGTTCGTGGATCCCGCTGTTATGGCCTTGAAAGACCAGCCGCGAAGACTCGAAGACAGACACTAAAATCTTTATAATCGTGAATCGCGACGCGAGATCCTACCGGCTGCGCCAGTCAAATCGGGACAGCGCGCAGACTTTAAAAGAAAATAAACTTTGATTTTGAAAGTTACTTTAATTTAATAAAACTAACACTAATTTACACTAATGCTCTCGATGAGCAGACCTACAGCTAAGCGGAGTTTCGAAGTGTGAAAGACGCCATGCCTGAGCCCACAGTGCCTTTTATACTTGTCACTTGTTGTGACCAAGACGTGAAGCGTCTACCTGGAATATTCCCGGATGCTGATCAAGCATAATCAGTCCTTTGTTCTAATGGAACTTTCTAGACTTCGTTCTAAGAAGTCGTAATCAAAAATGTTAATTAAGCAATTTATTTAGTTGTTGTGCAAGAGACGTGATGCGTCTTCCAAGTATTGACCGGATGCTGATTTAGCGAATTTATTCCTTTGTCTAAAGGTGTTTACTAAGGGATTATTATTCCACGAAGTAATAAGCGAAAGTGCTTACTTAGGCATTTCTACAATGTATGAGGGCAGACGTGGGGACATAACTACGTCATAGTGACAAGTTTGTGTTTTTTGACACAAACAAATTTACTAACAATAAATTTGTATTAACGGGCGGCTCTTTACACCTGCCATATAACTTAAAAAAACAAATTGCTAACTGCAATGCAAGGTTTAATTGAAGATAAATAACACTTGAAAAAAATCATCGACCTCAGGTGGGACTCGAACCCACGTCCCATCGCATACCGGGCGAGTGCTTTGACCACTAAGCTACCGAGGACGTCGCGTGACAAGATGAAATTCCTCAAGTGTTTTTTTTCTCGCTGTCAAAGCCAGCGTATTCTGATCAATGTTGTAGCTATATGTATAGCTGAGTAGTATACTACCGTCAACACTCTATAGAAATATTTTTACAAATATTTGACTATTGGTTAAGATCAGAAATGCTTAAACATTGTAAATTTTTGTTTTTAGCAATTCCATGCAAGGTTTAATTGAAGATAAATAACACTTGAAAAAAATCATCGACCTCAGGTGGGACTCGAACCCACGTCCCATCGCATACCGGGCGAGTGCTTTGACCACTAAGCTACCGAGGACGTCGCGTGACAGCGAGAAAAAACACTTTAGGAATTTCATCTTGTCACGCGACGTCCTCGGTAGCTTAGTGGTCAAAGCACTCGCCCGGTATGCGATGGGACGTGGGTTCGAGTCCCACCTGAGGTCGATGATTTATTTCAAGTGTTATTTATCTTTAATATTTTAGCTATTTTCACAGCATTATGTCATATGGAATTCTATTATGGGGCTCAGCAGCAGATATCGACTCTATATTTATATTACAAAAGAGAGGTATACGAGCAATTTATAACCTTGGACCTCGAGACTCGTTAAAACAACTGTTTAAAGAAATTAATATACTGACAGTAGCTTCGCAATTTATTTACGAAAATATCATTTACGTTCGCAAACATATGGATCAGTTCCCTAAGAAAAGTGACATTCATAATTTTAACACCCGGAATAAGGATAAGCTTGCCGTTCCAGATTTCAGACTGCATAAATTGGGAAATTCGTTCATGGGGAAATGTATTCGCTTTTTTAATAAATTACCAGCATCTATTGCTGAACTGCCCATGTTTAAATTTAAAGCTCATGTAAAAAATATTCTCATGAAAAAAGGGTATCATACTGTTATAGATTATTTAAATGATAAAAATGTTTGGATATAAATACTGCCTTGCTCGCACAGGTGCATTTATCTTGTAATTTAATATTTTGTTATGTATATTTAAAACTTTTTAAAAGAGGCTGACAATAGTGACCGAGTTTCTTGCGCTGCTTCTTTTCGGCGCTAGCCCAAACTTGTCCCGAAGCAGTGGTAGGGAATAAAATAACAATAGGACGTGTAAAAGTGCTTAGTTTAAGCCTATTTGCAAAAATAAATTGGTTTTATTGGTTTTTATTGGCACCGCCGGCCCCGACTGGGGGGGCGGCGATGCCGGTGCGGGGGGGGGGGGGGGGGTGCCTTGGGCGAGCCCAGGGGCTTGGCCCATGCATTCGGCCTGCATGGGCGAAGTGGGGGGAACTCCGACGGAGTGTTAAACGCACGCGTAGAGGACGCGTGCGCCGACCTAGGGGCGGGGTGAGCGGGGGCGCGCTGCTGTACACGCGGGGCCTTGGGACATCCGCGATAGTTCGCGGGATGACCGAGTCCGCCGCAGAGTACGCAGGCGGGGGGGGACGTGGCCGTGGCCTTATCACGGGCACAGTCGGCTGTGCCGTGATCTCCGAGGCACTTGACGCACCTCGGGCGAGCGTGGCAATTACGGGCAGAGTGCCCGTAAAGCTGGCGCGGAGCGCGGCGCGCGAGCGCAGACGTATATATGACCGCTTCCTCGCCCGCGCGGGGCAGGTGCCCGCTGTTGCGTTCACTACCTATCCCAGCTGTGTAATAGTTTAAAAAAAGGTAAAACAACGTACTAACCTCGTAACATCCATGAGTTCCTGATAACAGCTAATCGTTTAAGTTCCGTAGTATTTACATCGCACTTCACCACTATTAGCCAATTTTTAATTTCATTCCAATTAGTAACCTGTCACATTTTGACTAAGAGAAGAGAGCAACGTTAATTTCTTTCAAGCACTTTCTTCGTTTTACTGCGCAGGTACGCAGCTGCGCAGGTAGGTAGCTATAATGTATATATATGTAGTTCCTATGCAAAACCACAAGCTGATCGTGCGGCGGGCGAGGGTTGCGGGCGGGGGTTCGCTAACGAATGACCGCAGATTCAGGGTTGTCAACACTTTCAGTAAAAAAACAATTTATTTACTTAGTATGGGAAAAAAAAGTTGTTTATTTTTAACTAAAACTTTTAATACCTAATGTTCAGTGAACATTAGGTATTAAAAGTTTCACATTACATACATACATACCCTTAAATATTATTTCGCTTTTTTGTTACACCCTGTATATGGATGTTCTAATATTCTAAAGTTTTAGTACATAAGCGGCTGATATTGTAGAGTTGAGGAGTAAAAATATTTTTGAACATCCCTATTTCATCACCCAAAGCAGCCCCTAGAAGCTTGCATTAAGTATTTCAATTAGGTACATTAATCCTATTCTTCATCAAATCTCCCGACTATCAATATTGCTAGTGATAGTCGGGAATAGTTTTGTAACATTATGATTCACCCACACGGCAATTAAAAAAAAAATATTTTGGTGCTTAATAGACTACTAAGGAGTTAGGAGTAGATTGTTACAATAAGTGATAGACATCAATTGGAAAATTTAATTCTTTTATTTTTTAACTGCCTTCCTTCATGTCTGTGTGCCCTCTCGGTTTTAAGCATTTTTTATATGCTGGAGCATTATTACAATGCCCATTTATTCACATAAACTAACTTTTAAAAATCTAAACTTGCCGTTCCGTGCTTCAGATTAAAAAAAGTTAGTAATTCATTTATGGGGAATGGTATAAAATTTTTCAACAAATTACCACAAACTCTTGTTGAACTACCGATCCATGAGTTCAAAATCAACATTAAAAAATTCCTTATGACAAAAGGATATTACAAATTAGAAGATTATTTAAAGACAGGAGTGTATGGACTTAAACTGCCTAGCTCGCACTTACTTTTGTCTTGTAAAATGTATTTCCTGTAAAATCAGGCTGACAAAGGTGACTGAGTTTGTTGCGCAGTTTCTTCTCATCACCAGCCTATATGTAGTCCCGAAGCGGTGGTAGGGCTAAGTTATATTTTAGGACGTGTATAAGTGCCAGGAGGAGGGCCTACATACAGAATAAATAATTTCAATTTCATAGTCTATAACATTAATACACAACAATATTATTAGTTACTGTTGTCTTTTATTTACGCGAACACGATACATTTAAATGAAACTACTTTTACGGATTATTTCGCGATTTATTAACATTTTATTTAACCTGACGTTTCGAACACTTTACAGCGTTCGTGGTCACAGGTAGACTAAGGTGTTATTCGTCTTTACAATATTTTGAAAAAACTATAAACTACCGTCACTCAGTTAATATTAATTTGTGTTCCTATCTACGCAAAAAGAGCTAACTGTATCTAGAGGTCTTGCAGTGCGGGGCCTAGCATGGGATTTCGTTAAAACAGGATCCCATGCTGGTGGTATTTTCCAACCATCTTCTCTGTTGAAATTCGGGTGTCTTCTAATTTCAATTGCCTCACGTAACATGCGAGGAAGAAATCGTCGTTCTCTTGCAAGGACTTTAGGCTGGTCAAATCGTATGAAATGGTTGGGTGTATCTAAGGCATGTTCACACACTGCAGACTTAGTATTCCGTCTATGTTTGATGTCGGCTATATGTTCTTTTACCCGCACGCCTATACTTCGTTTTGTTTGACCGATATAGGAGAGTCCACAGTCACATTCCAGTCTGTACACCCCCGCATCTTGAAGAGGTATGTTGCACTTGACAGGTGGTAAAAATTGGTTAATCTTTTTCGGCGGCTTGAAGTAGGTTTTGATTGAAGCGCGCTTCAAAATGTTTCCAATCTTGTCAGTGACACCCTTCATATAAGGTAGTACAGCAGGTTGGCGTTCGACGGTGGAATGCTTGACCCGGGGTCTGGAACGACGTGGTACCGGCAACTGGTTTTCCCGTAGTACCTTCCTGACATGCTGGAGCTCGCCAGCCAGGTGTTGGTCGTCACAGATACCCCTTGCTCTCTGAAACAACGATTTGCCTACGGTAGCCAACTGTCGAGGATGATGGTGAGAGGCACCATTGAGGTATTTATCTGTATGGGTGGCTTTACGAAAAAACTGTATGACTAAGAGTATGATCCGGATTCCTAGTAAGTAAAATATCTAAGAAAGCTAGTTTATTGTTTGCCTCAATTTCCATAGTAAATTTGATTTTTGGGTGGATTGAATTTAAATGTTCTAGAAAAGCAGAGACTTGATTGGTGGGTAAAATTGTAAAAGTATCATCTACGTACCGTTTATAGAACCTGGGTGTTATAGGTGATGTGCCTAGAGCTCTGGCCTCGAAGTCCTCCATGAAAATGTCTGCGACAACAGGTGATACTGGAGAGCCCATAGCCACACCATCTACTTGTACATAGAATTCATTGTCCCACAGTAAATATCCCGATGTTAGGCAATGTTCCAATAGTTCCGCATATTCTATAGGCATATCAAGTTCAACTAACTTCCTTTTAGTAATTTCAATGCAGTCCTGTACTGGTAAACTTGTAAATAGGGACTGTACATCAAAACTGACCATAGTTTCATTATCTGCTAGGTGTAGGTGTTTAACCTCGCTGATAAAATGGTAGGAATCCTTCACATGTGCTGTAGTTGTTCCTCTTAGCCGAGATAGTGATCTAGCTACGTGCTGAGCCAGTCTGTAGGTTGGTGTATCAATCTGACTCACAATAGGACGTAGCGGGACATTTGGTTTGTGTATTTTTGGCAACCCATATAATTTTGGTGGTTTTGCGCACGAAGGTATTAGGTATTGAGCATCTAGACTTAAACTTTCACTATGTTTTCGCACTAAGTCACTGGTTTTCTTTAAAACTTTGTTGGTTTGATCTATTTTAACCCGTTTGTAAGTGGTTTCGTCCGCCAGTAACTGTGACATTAACACCCAGGTTCTATAAACGGTACGTAGATGATACTTTTACAATTTTACCCACCAATCAAGTCTCTGCTTTTCTAGAACATTTAAATTCAATCCACCCAAAAATCAAATTTACTATGGAAATTGAGGCAAACAATAAACTAGCTTTCTTAGATATTTTACTTACTAGGAATCCGGATCATACTCTTAGTCATACAGTTTTTCGTAAAGCCACCCATACAGATAAATACCTCAATGGTGCCTCTCACCATCATCCTCGACAGTTGGCTACCGTAGGCAAATCGTTGTTTCAGAGAGCAAGGGGTATCTGTGACGACCAACACCTGGCTGGCGAGCTCCAGCATGTCAGGAAGGTACTACGGGAAAACCAGTTGCCGGTACCACGTCGTTCCAGACCCCGGGTCAAGCATTCCACCGTCGAACGCCAACCTGCTGTACTACCTTATATGAAGGGTGTCACTGACAAGATTGGAAACATTTTGAAGCGCGCTTCAATCAAAACCTACTTCAAGCCGCCGAAAAAGATTAACCAATTTTTACCACCTGTCAAGTGCAACATACCTCTTCAAGATGCGGGGGTGTACAGACTGGAATGTGACTGTGGACTCTCCTATATCGGTCAAACAAAACGAAGTATAGGCGTGCGGGTAAAAGAACATATAGCCGACATCAAACATAGACGGAATACTAAGTCTGCAGTGTGTGAACATGCCTTAGATACACCCAACCATTTCATACGATTTGACCAGCCTAAAGTCCTTGCAAGAGAACGACGATTTCTTCCTCGCATGTTACGTGAGGCAATTGAAATTAGAAGACACCCGAATTTCAACAGAGAAGATGGTTGGAAAATACCACCAGCATGGGATCCTGTTTTAACGAAATCCCATGCTAGGCCCCGCACTGCAAGACCTCTAGATACAGTTAGCTCTTTTTGCGTAGATAGGAACACAAATTAATATTAACTGAGTGACGGTAGTTTATAGTTTTTTCAAAATATTGTAAAGACGAATAACACCTTAGTCTACCTGTGACCACGAACGCTGTAAAGTGTTCGAAACGTCAGGTTAAATAAAATGTTAATAAATCGCGAAATAATCCGTAAAAGTAGTTTCATTTAAATGTATCGTGTTCGCGTAAATAAAAGACAACAGTATGTGAACCAGTACGGACTGGAAACCGCAAATAAAATTCGCCGGTTGGAAGATCTAAAGACAAAGCGTGCGAGAAAACTATCATCTTTAAATTTTCTCAAGAGGTGCAGAGACCATAACCTCATCCCACGATGTGTCCAAATAACACCGAAGAGAGACATACGTGGGAGCGCGAAGATCTTAAACCAGGCAAGTCAAAAATTGCTCCGTCATCTCATACATCAACACCATTCCGACCTTATCTATTTGAATACCACCATCGAAAGTTTGTGTCAGGATTTAAAATTACAACTGTCCCAACTAGATTTTGATGAATGCATTCTAATACTAAATAGACGCGAGTCTTCAAAATATAATGAATGCAAAATAAAACAGATTTTCAAATACAACAAACTGTCAAAGTCAACCCAAAATCTTGTAAAACGAAACGCGTCAAACGTCACATCGACCACAGACAATCGGGCAGTTGTCAATTTATCAAAACAAACATTGGATAGCGATACCATTGAGGTACTCAAATTTGGATTAAATTTTGCCGTAACACCGCGTCAAATTCCTTATGAAGAAATAATATGTAGCGTGGAGGATTGTTTAGTTAAAAATAATTTAAAGAAAGAAGACTCGGAAGCATTACGACAAGACATATCATCAGTCCTAAGACATAGCAAAGTACCGAAGTCAAATCTTTCTCGTACTCAATATATAGCTTTAAAAAACCTAAAAACTAAACCAGAATTAACTATCCTTCGTGCGGACAAAGGAAACGCAACGGTTGTAATGGACACATCGGACTATAAGCAAAAAATGTCACAGTTACTGGCGGACGAAACCACTTACAAACGGGTTAAAATAGATCAAACCAACAAAGTTTTAAAGAAAACCAGTGACTTAGTGCGAAAACATAGTGAAAGTTTAAGTCTAGATGCTCAATACCTAATACCTTCGTGCGCAAAACCACCAAAATTATATGGGTTGCCAAAAATACACAAACCAAATGTCCCGCTACGTCCTATTGTGAGTCAGATTGATACACCAACCTACAGACTGGCTCAGCACGTAGCTAGATCACTATCTCGGCTAAGAGGAACAACTACAGCACATGTGAAGGATTCCTACCATTTTATCAGCGAGGTTAAACACCTACACCTAGCAGATAATGAAACTATGGTCAGTTTTGATGTACAGTCCCTATTTACAAGTTTACCAGTACAGGACTGCATTGAAATTACTAAAAGGAAGTTAGTTGAACTTGATATGCCTATAGAATATGCGGAACTATTGGAACATTGCCTAACATCGGGATATTTACTGTGGGACAATGAATTCTATGTACAAGTAGATGGTGTGGCTATGGGCTCTCCAGTATCACCTGTTGTCGCAGACATTTTCATGGAGGACTTCGAGGCCAGAGCTCTAGGCACATCACCTATAACACCCAGGTTCTATAAACGGTACGTAGATGATACTTTTACAATTTTACCCACCAATCAAGTCTCTGCTTTTCTAGAACATTTAAATTCAATCCACCCAAAAATCAAATTTACTATGGAAATTGAGGCAAACAATAAACTAGCTTTCTTAGATATTTTACTTACTAGGAATCCGGATCATACTCTTAGTCATACAGTTTTTCGTAAAGCCACCCATACAGATAAATACCTCAATGGTGCCTCTCACCATCATCCTCGACAGTTGGCTACCGTAGGCAAATCGTTGTTTCAGAGAGCAAGGGGTATCTGTGACGACCAACACCTGGCTGGCGAGCTCCAGCATGTCAGGAAGGTACTACGGGAAAACCAGTTGCCGGTACCACGTCGTTCCAGACCCCGGGTCAAGCATTCCACCGTCGAACGCCAACCTGCTGTACTACCTTATATGAAGGGTGTCACTGACAAGATTGGAAACATTTTGAAGCGCGCTTCAATCAAAACCTACTTCAAGCCGCCGAAAAAGATTAACCAATTTTTACCACCTGTCAAGTGCAACATACCTCTTCAAGATGCGGGGGTGTACAGACTGGAATGTGACTGTGGACTCTCCTATATCGGTCAAACAAAACGAAGTATAGGCGTGCGGGTAAAAGAACATATAGCCGACATCAAACATAGACGGAATACTAAGTCTGCAGTGTGTGAACATGCCTTAGATACACCCAACCATTTCATACGATTTGACCAGCCTAAAGTCCTTGCAAGAGAACGACGATTTCTTCCTCGCATGTTACGTGAGGCAATTGAAATTAGAAGACACCCGAATTTCAACAGAGAAGATGGTTGGAAAATACCACCAGCATGGGATCCTGTTTTAACGAAATCCCATGCTAGGCCCCGCACTGCAAGACCTCTAGATACAGTTAGCTCTTTTTGCGTAGATAGGAACACAAATTAATATTAACTGAGTGACGGTAGTTTATAGTTTTTTCAAAATATTGTAAAGACGAATAACACCTTAGTCTACCTGTGACCACGAACGCTGTAAAGTGTTCGAAACGTCAGGTTAAATAAAATGTTAATAAATCGCGAAATAATCCGTAAAAGTAGTTTCATTTAAATATTATTAGTTACTAGTGCATTGTAAAATTTCATCCACATGGTTACAGTAATAATGACTCAGGTTTGACTTGATGTGTTGCCTCTTGTTGCTGTACTTATTATCAACACGACCAGTAAAAAATTAAAATAAAAAAAACTTTGAAAACAAGCTTTTCTTACTTGTGATTAAAAGAAGCTAAAAAGTTAAAAATAATTTAAGTCTGGAAAAATACCATTACGTATGTTACCTACGTACATTGCATTTCTATACTTAACTAAAAGCGTGTTACATTTTGATGGAACATTAAAGAACATTTAGCATTTTACACCTTGATTTATATTTCTTTTGCAATCACAATGTATCACGCTTTTAATTTATAAAAAAAGCAATGTAGGTAACCTATATAATGGTATTTTTCTTATGAGGCTTAAATTATTTTTTTAATTTTTAGTGTTTTTTATTCACAAGTAATAAAAGCTCGTTTTTAAATTATATTTTTTTAACTTTTATTATTTTGATACGGATTTACTACGGCGTAGTTTGTAGGCATAGCAACTCAAGACGAATCAAACGTGACGCGGTTGTGTCGCTTGATTACTGAGTTCCTATGGCCACCTTTCAGCTCCATTATTCGACCTTGGTTACCATCTAGCACCAAAGTACTCGTCAAGACGAATCAAACGAGCCCAAACTCGACGGAGCTAGGTCGTTAAATTAATGAGTTCCTCTGGCCATCTTCCAGCTCCATCATCAGACCCTGGTTACCATATAACACTAAAGCACTGGTCAAGACAAATCATACGAGCCCCAACTTGATGGGGGTGTGTCGTTTCATTGCGAAGTTCCTATGGCCACCTTCTAGCTTCATCAACAAATCAGCACCAGGACAGCAGTATGCAAAATTTTAGCTCGATCGGTAACGGGGAAATGGGTTAAATTTAATTTGCAAGATTTTTTGACAAACATCGAGCGGGACAAGTGACTCTTAAAATTAGGAATCCAAATCATTAAATGGACATAAATAATTTTGTAAATGACATCCCGGTAAGATTTTTTTAAAACAAAATAATATTTTTGGTGTTTAGGTATATTTTCACTTTCATTTGTTCAACTCATATCGTAGTTTGTTTTTTATTCTTTGACCGCACAAAATATAATTTATTCGCAAATAAAATAGTAACAGTTACTAATCTACAGATTAAGCCTTAACTATGTACTGGTATAAATTTAAATATTTTCAAATCAGTATAAAACACATTTAAACCGAAAATCAAAGTAAACGAAATTGCTCTGACAGCAACGCGCGGTCCACCCTCGATAATGTCCGGAAACGGACTGCGCGGAGCGCGCGGGGCATGACAGGACGATTCGGAGCGAGCGTTCTCACGTGGATACGGAAAAACCATATTTTTGATGAATATAATGCAAAATATAGATAAAACTTTCAATTCAATGCATTGATATTTGTATAAACTTGCTTTGTGTGAAAACAGCAACGAAAAATATTGTGCCATTTGAGCAAACATTTGAAATTCATGAAAAAATAAACTTGTTTTTGGGATCGTTTTAATAAAAGAAAGTGAATATGAAAAGCAAAATTATTGAATTCAAAATGTTTATTGAATCTTCTTCTAGCATATCTTATTTTAAGTTTATGGATTTGAGTTAAACGTATTTAGAGAAATTGATTTTTATATCCGACATTTTTGACATTTCACCCATCTTAAGGCCTTAACACTGTCAACTGATGAAAAATGGGCCCAAACTGCGAAACTCAAGCTCTGCTACAACTGCTTGCGCCCAAATCACGACGCGTCTCGCTGCCGACTGGGAGGTTGTCGCGTGTGTAAGAGGCGACATACTACTCTGTCAAGAACGTACCGGGAAAAGATTAATAATACACAAAATGTTAGTTATTCATCCAAATTTATTTTATCACCTTCAAAGTATGCTCCTTCAGAAGCGATACTCTTACGCCAACGAATAATCCAACCATCAAATCATTTTTTAAACGCTTTTTCCGGAATCGAGTTCAGTTCTCGCCGCGAATTCTCCTTTATGTCTTCTACCGAATGAAACCGGGTGCCACGAAGTGGTAATTTTAGTTTAGGAAAAAGAAAGAAGTCAGCTGGAGCCATATCTGGTGAATAAGGTGGCTGCTCGATGGTATTTGTTGAGTTTTTGGTCAAAAAGGACATTGTTCTGCGTCCATACAATGTTCGCCTAAGAACCAACAGTGAAAAAAAATACCTTCCCAAGTCCGAAATTACACATTATTGTATGTAAGAACAATAACTTTTGACGGACACTTCTGAAAACATAGATATTAGCAGTTATCATAGAGATTTTGAGGTTATGTTTTTTTTTACGGAACATTACTATGTTTGCTAATGTAAGCACTTCAAGCACATTTTAACGGCTAGTCATAATAAGTACCTGCTTGTTTAATATTATTTAAATACATATTTGTATAGTTCGAGCAAGATGTTTATAAGTAATACTGCAAAACATGTATCATGATTAGGCTCATCAATTATTAGAAAATACAATTTTCCATCTTGAGATAATGACCTAAAGAGCGCTGCAATTCTATTTTTTCCCGAGATTTAAAGAATACAGAATGCAAGAAGCAATAATAAGTAAGTATTGCTCCTTGTTTTAGCCTAGCACTTAAAGGTACCTATATAAATAAAACTCAGGTTGTGATTACTTATTTTATTCATACCAAATAAATACAACTTGTACACTCTCATTTCAAACAAGTCTGGCCATGTCTGTCTTTCTAAATGGAAGCTACATATACGACAATTGCTTGTTATATAGTATTTGGATCACTAAAAAGACTTATGCGTAACGTAAGTGGAATCATTTGTTGTGACGTATCTTAACAGGTTGGAAATATGCAGCGAGAATGAGTGCCAGGAGCTCTTAGGAGGAGAAGTTAGGCAGTGTAATTATGTCAGCTTGTGGCACTGATACTTCAGTTCTTGTCTCATTCAGGGTGGTTTCTGCAGGCTGATAACATCTATTGTTGCTAGCAACACAAGTTGTCTATGATAATATGATTAACATAGTCTGTTTTTTGTAGAGTTATTTTGTCTCTGTATAGTTCACTCTAACTTCCTCCGACGCTGTTAAACCGAAGACATTGTGTCCGTGTAATTTTAGTGAAAATAAATAGTTTTGACTGTGCCAATCTTGGACTTCTTATTTATAACGACCAGAAACAGTCCACACACTAGCAAAGAATCAAACATTGGTCAGTTCGAGCCGGATTTGTGTTCAAGCATTGCATTTTACCGTGCTGCGCGGCCAAAACTCGAAACATCACATTTCCTCTGCGTGCGAGTGAAACAACAAGGTTGTTCTTCATATGAGCTGCCACACGCGATAGAAGAGGACGAAAAATTACATCGGCGTCATCATTCAAGTTTGGCGGGAATTGTGCTCCTTTTGCCCGGTGCGTGGAAGAAAGGAAGCAACTTGTTCATACTTCAATCTTACTACTCGTTCGATATTCAGTCGATATCCAAAAAGGGTGAGCAAGATAGCAAGCGACTTCGAGCTGTGAAAAAAAGAGCGAGAACGAGTCTGCACTGCGAGTGAACGTACGACGACGACGGAAGTACCACGTGACCAACGACGCGTCCACACTCTGTCTTGTCTTCCGGCCGGTTTCGTGATTTCGCCTATTCGCCATTTTGTTTGATTTTATCGTTTCATGTTTTCTTGTACTCGTATAGTGCGAGTTTTATTTAATTGTAAATTGTGTGTGCGTTTTTGTGCTAAAAAATAAGTGCATTACATTGTACCGAAGCACTATTGTTATAAGCTGTACTCAATTGATAACAATATGGAAGAAAACATCAAAAAACTTAATGTGAATAGAGGTTACACCAAAGGTATGATAACTCGACTTTACACGTTTGCTTGTAACGAAAGGGATATCGAAGCTAGTTCATTAGAAGCGATAATCGCTAAGCGAGATAAATTAATTACTAGTTTTAACGAGTACGAAAGCTACAATAAAGATATTTTGCTGTTAAATTCTAGTGATGACGAAAATGTTGTTGAAGTCGAAAATAAATATTTTTACTGTTTGACTGTATTCAACGCGAAGATTAACTTGTTGAGTAGTTCCAGTAAGGAACAGAAAACTCCGGAGCAGAGTAGCAGTAGTATTTATTTATTTATTTATTTAAACTTTATTGCACAGATTTAAGAAAAATCATACAATAGGTGGACTTAATACCATGAGGCATTCTCTTCCAGTCGACCATTAGGCTAAACAGAGATGTTTTGTGGGCGGTGCGATAAAGACACACAATTAAACTTTTTTATAACTAATAAATAATTTATAGTATTTCTAGGACGAAACTGCCAAACATAAACATACCAAGTTTTTCGGGGCAATACTCACAATATGTTACATTTATTGAAACTTTTAAATCTGTGTTTCACAACGATAGGGATTTTATTTCAGTTGTCCGGCAAAACCTGGTGGCTTTGAAAAATCTAGACATTCCTGTCAAGGGATGGGATGCCATATTACTAGCCATCCTAATGCGTAAGTTAGACACCTACACTGCCAGGGCTTACCAGCTTGAACGAGCTCAGGATAAGGATCCTACAGTTGAAGATTTTTTAGGCTACATGGAAAGGCGGGCCTTATCACTGGAAACTTCATCGGAGTATCCTATACAAGCTGATGTTAAGCAGAAGCCTGGCACACCAGGAAAATCCAAGGTAGCATTGGCAGCAGCAGCGAAGGGCGCGATGGAATGTCTATACTGTAAGTGTTCCGATCATAAACTATTTTAACAACGTAGTAGCACGGCGCCTGTTCATACTAGTCTCTATTAGTTCGTTTGCTGTGCGACAACGCATCAAACTCTTAAAATTGTAGTGCTACACTGCGTTAAAAATTTTGCACATCTTCGAAGACTCCATACACTGGCAGTGTCGCCTCCTTGTTTACGCACAACGTTACTATACGTAGTCCAGCGCAGGTCGCGTCATACAGTCAGTCGACCTGTGCGAGCCGCGGGGGAAACGCGCGTGCGTTATTGTCGGCATCCGGCCCGCAGTGGATAATTACCCTAAATCGTAAGTATTTTATTATATTACGTAGTTGTCACAATGTTATTGTATTAAAATTACTTCAAGAGATCAATGATTCCTTATTACCTTTCAATCTCTTCATTTTATTATGTGCTAATTTAGTAAATATTAATCTATGAACAGTTTTTATGTATCTAACTGGCCTTGCAATAGGTAAATCACTACCCTATTTTGGAAGCTAAATCAATAGATTAACTCGAAGATTTTTTTAATAAATGTTCATTCTTCTTATTAATCGTATTAATTGCTCTGAACTTTAAGGAAATCTAAGTAGTTTCGACTAGTTAATTGTTTCTTGCAATTAGACGATGAAATACCTATTTGCGTCTTAGTATCATGTTAGGGTTAGGTAAAGCGTATATTAATATTTATAAAAATATTTATTTTAGATGGATCAATCAAGAAAAACCAAGAAGAAACCATCTACAAAGCTCTTCGACAATTTTTCATCCCGTAAGACCACGCCAGACCCTTTCAGTGACGACGGCGAGTATGGATCTGATATTGATTACGACCGGGATGTAGAAAAAGAAGAAGGTGGTAGCTCCTCTAACGTGAGTAATTCGCAGTCAAATACCAACTCAGAGCTTTCCGATAGTAGCTAGGATGCAGTTGATAGTGAGTATTCAAGCTCTGAAAGCATATTTGACTCTTACAAAAGAAAATTAACTAAAATCAAAGTATCTAAGAGTAAAAAGTGCAAACTGCAGACGGAACAAAAATCGGGTACAAGCAAAGAATCTAAGACTAAAAACTCAAAATCAGAAAATGATCAAGATTTTGATATTCATTCTGTTGTCAGTTTGTCAGTAAACTCTGAAGTATTGCGTAGAAACATAGATGCCCTTAATCTGCAGGACTCGCTACTATTAAAAGATCTAACCGATGGGGAATTACAGTCACAGTTACTTTCGGATAACCATATGATTGAAGACAAAGCTTCCAGTGCACAGTCGTCATTAGAACTGCCAGAATGCAGTGCAGAGAGTAAACATACCATATGTTATCCAGTCGTTTGTGTCTCCACCCGAGCTAACAAGTGCAGAAGGTAGCTTGCAGTTGGAATCACCTTTGCCAGGCCCTAAATCTCATGCGCAGTTGCGTTTGCCGATATTAAACTCTGAAAATACAGAAGGTAACCTGACACCTAGCGCTCAGCAGCAAACCGTTTCAACCGATTCCATACCTTGCCCGTCACTAGATCCTGCAAATACAGAGAGATCCCTAGCACCTAGCGCTCAGCAGCATACGTCTTTACCAGATTTTATTGTCAGTCCGACACTAGATTCTGCAAATACGGAGGCGAACTTGCCACCTAGCGCGCAGCAACATGTGCTCACAACAGAATCATTTTTGCCTCTGTCAGAATCTGCTTCTCGTGCTCAGTCTCCACGAGACACGCAATCACGGACATCTACGCTGATCTCAATAAACGCAGAAGATAATGTTAATCTTGAGAGTGAGATTGAAAATGATACTGCAGCACGACACCAAAGAAATGTTACTCCGGAACCGGCTCATGATTGGGAAAATACTACAGCTGATATACCTATTTTTGAGTTTGATGAAACTTCGACTGGTGTTTAATTTGAGATCACTACGGATATGTCGCCTATAGATATCTTCAACAAATTATTTCCAGAGCAAATAATAGAATATATCGTCACAAGGACTAATGAATATGGAAGAGCTTTATGTGGCACCAACAGACGAGGCACGCGGACCACTCGTACCCGTCAGTATAAAGACATAGACAGTGTAGAAATGAAGAAGTTTTTGGGACTATGTTTACTTATGGGACAAGTAAAAATTCTTCAAAGGCGTAAACTATTTACATACAGTGATCCGTTATACATTTATATATTTGTTATGTCAGCCCGCAGATTCGAACAAATATTAAGATGTGTATGTGTATCTGAACTTTATTCTAAAGGTAAAGAAAAAAATGTTAAGTTTATTGATCTTGTTACTAGAACCTTCAGAGAATGTTATAAGCCCTCTAAAGAATTATCTTTAGACGAATCATTGCTCTTATTCAGAGGTCGCCTCTGTTTCAGACAGTACATCAAGAGCAAGAAAGCTAAATATGGCATTAAATTTTATGAGCTGTCAAGTTCCGATGGGTTTGTTCTTAACATACTTATGTATGCTGGAAAAGAGGAAGACGACCGAAATTTTAAAGGAAAAAAGACAGAGAAGATTGTTATGCATCTTATAAAGCCATACTTACTTAAGGGCCATTATCTGTTTATAGACAATTACTACAATTCTGTGGAGTTGTCTCAGAAACTTGTTGAGTTGAGAACTCACACTACGGGAACTCTTAGGAGCAACAGAAAAAGCAATCCCACAGAGATAGCAACGAAAAAATTAAAGAAGGGGGGACACGTGTGGATACGTAAAAACAAAGTCTATGTATCAAAATGGGTTGATAAAAGACCCGTTCTGATGATTACCACTTTAAAACATCCAAAGCTTACAGCTGTATCTAACAGGCATGGACAAATACGTACTAAACCTGACGAGGTAGCGATATACAATGAGTTCATGTCTGGAATTGATAGATCAGACCAGATGATCTCTTATTATTCTTCCCCCAGAAAGTCTTTGCGATGGTATAAGAAGGTGTTTTTCCATTTGCTTGACGTCGCTGTTTGGAATTCTTTCTATATTTACAGAAGATACTGTAAAAACAATGACAAACGATATGATTTTCTCACTTTTCGCGAAACTTTGATTAGATCACTTATAAAGTTATCACCCAATATCAAGCCAAATATGATGCTAATGCAACGGAACAAACATGATAACAGACTGGGAGAAAGATGTGATTCTGTGCCATCTATGCCAGCTTACAATGAAGAAAGTAATACTGGGTCTGGTCATTGGCCGGAAAAAAATCCAGTGAAACCAGGATCTAAGAAGTCCACAAATTACATAAAATGTAAAATGTGTGCAACAAAAAAGATAAGAAGAGAGACATGCCTTAGATGCAAGGGTCGTGCAGAAAAACCAGCACTTTGTGCTCTTTGTTTTGAAGAATGGCAGAGCCGAACATAGAAGGTTTAATTGAATTTTGTGATTTGTTGGTACTTTTTCAAAGATTTGACTGCTGTTGATTGTGATTTATGGTACTTTTTAAAACATTTAAAAATTAGTGTAGTTATTAAATAATATTACTTTTTAATCAATCTACCAAGTTTGATGTGGTCGTTTCTAGGAACCTTTGGAATGTTTTTGGCACTAAAGTCTTTACCTAGGACATTAGTTTTGTTTAAATTCTTATTTTTATATGCTAAGTTGATTTGATCTCGTAAAGGTAATTAATAAGACTGATTAACCAGATGCTGGTGTATTATGAGAGACTGAATAGATATATATTTGATAATAAAGAGATATATATTCACACTAAAATTTTTATTTTCTCTCCTTCCTAAACAAAGCTTAGTGGCAGAACGTTTATGTACGTTGGTGCTGTTTGTTTATGTTTAGATTATAAAACAATTTGAAGCACAGCAGCACAGCGTCTATACACGTCGACGTTATTAGACAATCTTAATTATTGGGCACATATTTATCTACTTTCCGTAGCACAACGTCTCTATACGACGACGTTATTATACGTTGTTTGAAGTTGAATAGATGTTTATCGACACTAATTAACACAGCGTTCATATACGTCAACGTTATGAGACGTTGTTAGCTATGACATAGAATTTTATCTTCACTCTGTAGCACAGCGTCTATACACGTTGACGTTATTATACGTTGTTCGAAGTTGTATATATGTTTACCTGCGCTCATCGACACAGCGTATATATACGTTGACGTTATTATAAGTTGTTCGAAGTTATTGCGATGTTGACCTGCACTCATAAACACAGCGTATATAAACGTCGACGTTATTATACGTTGTTAGGAGTTGTATTGATGTTTATTAGTACTCTTTGGCACGGTGTATGTATACGTTGACGTAATAAGACGCAAGTGCTTTATAGAATAGGACTAATTTTACTTGCTATTAGCAGACCGTCTCTGAGCGTCGATACAGTTTGTATGAAAAAAATATGTGCGGCACCGCATCGAGTTCAGAAAATACCATGTTCACGTGAACGTGTTAATAGTAGATCCAGGGGCGCCACGCAATGTAATGCCAAAGGCGGTGGTTCAGCGGGTATTTCAGGGCGCAGATGGTCGGGTGAGGGTGGTCGAGGTAAAAACTAAGACAGGCACGCTAAAAAGGTCTGCAGCGCGCGTCACGAGAATCCCTTTAGTTGATGAGTGCTGATCCAGCACTGGGGTGGGGCGTGTTAGCGACGCGTCATTGTGTTAGCTATTGTAGGTAATTTCGTTATATTTTTATTTGCCATTGGAGGGTAATCCGGAGTTGCACCGCGACCTGCGCACACTTTGACGCGCCAATCTGCAGCCAATCGTACTCGGAGCGACACCGTATTACGCCTCTCTCTTGTAAAACACGTGTTCGTGCAAAAGTGTACTAAATACCCTAATAAACATAATTTTAACTTTAAACGGCGTATTTTTCATCGCGAACGAACCTGACCCATCTACAGTCATGTTGACTGTTTTCTTTGACTGTCGCGGTGTTGTGCACTCAGAATTCTTGCTAGAAGGTCAAACGATAAAAAAAGAGTATTGTGTAAGCGTTATGCGGCGTTTAAGAGAGCAAATTAGACGAAAAAGGCCAGATTTGTGGAATGAAAATTCTTGGATTTTGCACCATGATAATGCGCCTTCCTACAAGGCCATCATTGTGAACAAAGGACATTGTTAAAACTCGCCTAAGAACCAACACTGAATTGATAATTACCAAAATTCCTATTATTAATTTTGCGATAATTAGCATTCATTAGATAGTAACGGACACTTCTGAATTGTGAAATCGAAATAAAAAGGACTTTTTCGATTTTGAGCTATGTACTTATTTTTTAATACTAATGTGCTGCGTTTATGGACTCCTGTGATTTGGCCAATCGCACAATACCTTTACACACATATTTAAAAGTTAGTCATAAACTCAAATATATTAAGAAAACGTTAATATTTTAAAATACACCTCATATTAATTTAATCCTCAAGGAACTGGGATACAGAGAAATCATCTGTTTTTATTTAAAATAACAATACTATGGTACTCTCAGTGGCCAAATCAGCATTGTGCCACGCAAAAAAAAACGTCAATAACGTTGACAGATGACAAGACGTTATAATAGATAGACGTCAGACGTCGATCGTTTTCGAACTTACGTTTGAAAAAATACATTTCGCAAATGTTTTTTGAATCTGAGTGCACGTAGTTGGTTTGTTTTGCGATACTTAAGTTTTTAAAAATTACGACTTTGCTTGAACAACGGATATCGATACCCCTGGCTTGAATCACGGACTTTTAGCTACGATAACTTTCTTTAACACGGACTAACGATGGAATCCATTGATTGTGTGACTTTATTGTGGTTCAGCAAGTGGCTCTATGGTGCTGAAAGACGAACAGATTTTTTACTGTATACGACAGCTTCACTTTGCGTAAGTTATGATATTGTTTCTTTTAAATAAAAAAGAAAGAAGTAAAGCATACATTTTTTTCTGTTTCATACAATAGGTTCTGGTTATACCTTTATCTAGGTACCAAATATGTTTTTTTTGAATTCACTAATAAACATAAAATTCCAGGAGCAATTACAAACTTGAGCTCAGCTGGGAGCTCTTTGTAATATAGTGTTGCCGCTTTACACTCGATCACATCAATTAATGACATTGAGGACTGATATTCAACACCATGTGAATATCAGGAACATCATCTTTGAAAGACTTTTACTATTGCAGGCATGTTTATTTTTATTCAAATACGGAAATCATTAAAGATACTCAGATCTATTTAATTTATTTGTATTTTTTTTAATTAAATTTTTATTTGTTTTAGGTACGGGCATCACATTACATTTGTCATCCTTGCTGGCAAAGAGCCGAAATAGCTGTAAAAGATTACTCTTTGCCGTCATCATCAACTGGTACTGGTTGCTGCTTGAGGTACTGCGGCCTCGAGTGTACAGTTGAGATGCATTAACTGTAATATTAATTTGATAAGAATGAGACGACATATTTTAGAATTGAATCACTCATAATATTTTAAATATTACAGGCTATTTCAGCGGACTATATTTGTGAAGCGTGTCACACATTGATATCTGAGAGAAGTGCAATAGTAGAGGACCTACAAGATTCTACTATCACTGTTGGTCATCAAAACATATGCCTAATATGTGGTTGTTCATTGACAAATGCTTGAAGTCACGAAGTTCAAGCAGAAATCAACCGCCATGTTTTACACATCATTTGGAATTGGGTTTAGCCGCGCCAGGTAAATAATTATATTGATTATGAATTATATACTGCATTTTATTTCAGTTAAATAGTATACTATGTATTATAGTATTTTTTATATTTACAGGTTCAACCATTAGATCTTGTTTGTCATAGATGTTTGATTCTTTGCTAGTGTGTGGACTGTTTCTGGTCGTTATAAATAAGAAGTCCAAGATTGGCACAGTCAAAACTATTTATTTTCACTAAAATTACACGGACACAATGTCTTCGGTTTAACAGCGTCGGAGGAAGTTAGAGTGAACTATACAGAGACAAAATAACTCTACAAAAAACAGACGATGTTAATCATATTATCATAGACAACTTGTGTTGCTAGCAACATACTGCCGGCCAGAAAAATTACAATTAACTTAAAGTACAGTTAATTTTAAGTGACCAAAACTATTATAGTTATTATTCATGACAAAATATAATTATTGTGTTCTTATTTACTATATACCTAAGTATTAGGAATTTGACACAGAATTAAGTATTATTGGTAAGTAGTTACATACAAAGAATGAACACATGGGTATTATTTTCGAATATGTTATACATTTTTAGAAGTTAAAAAGCTTAAGTTACCGTTATGTTAAGGAATCTATGTGACTTTATATAACATAATATTTTTTTTAGACAATATAGACATTATCTTTTTTACATGTTTTATCTTAAAACTACATAACTTGTGACTGTGCCACCAAAAAAGGTTGCTTGACAGCAATAATAACAATATTAAAGAAATATAGTTTAACACATGTTTATCAAAAACAACGTTCTAGTAACAAAGACTATAATGATAAGAATTTATTATTTAGTTATCTAAAGGTAATACACTTATGCACTGCAGTGACCTTGTGTACAGCTTTCCATCAGCCGTCCTAAGCTGAAAGGCTCTAACCTTCCCGTCTTTTCCGGGAAAAACTTTCACTACCCGTGCCATGGGCCACACCAAAGGTGGAGCATTCGGCTCCCTCATGAGTACTAAAGTACCCACAGTTAAATTAGGCATAGCGTGACACCACTTATTTCTATTTTGTAAAGTGTTTAAATAATATTTGTACCAAGCATTCCAAAACCTTTGCTTTAATTGACTACTTTGCTGCCAAAATGAAACCCTATTGGCTTTAGTTTCGGAAATGTTTGTTTCTGGATACATTGTTAAGGCTGATCCTATTAAAAAATGCCCCGGAGTAAGATAGCAGTAGTCGTTTACATCCTGAGAGAGAGGCAACATTGGGCGCGAATTGAGCACCGCCTCAATTTGACATAATACGGTACTTAATTGTTCATATGTTAATTGAGCATCTAATATTATACGTTTTAGATGAAATTTCATACCTTTTACCGACGCCTCTGCAAGTCCAGCGAATACTGGGCTGTAACTTGGCGTGAAATGAAACTTTATACCTTGCTTAGCTGCATAAGCTTGCACAGGCGTCTGGTGCTTGGCAGAATTTAATAAATTGTACAGCTCAGTCAGCTGGTTCCTTGCCCCCCGAAAACATCCGCCATTGTCACAATAGACGTCGCTGGGCAAGCCACGTCTGCTTATAAATCGTTTAAAGCTGGCCAAGAAAGCCTCTGTTGAAATGTCTGAAGTAAGTTCTAAATGGATTGCTTTGGTGACAAAGCAAACATATACACACACATATCCCTTCGTGATTATGGCTTTTCGGACTCTTGAATTTTTTACTTGGACTGGCCCAGCGAAGACGATGCCAATCTTCTGAAATGGTCGGCATGCAGTTACTCTGTCTTGAGGCAAGGATCCCATTAGCTGCCTCGCTGCACCAGCTTTCATTCTAAAACATACCAAGCATTTGTGAGTATTTTTTTTAACCTGTCTTATCCCATTTATTAACCAATATTTTTGGTTCAAGTTAGCTAATAGTGATTTCGGCCCAGCATGTAATAGCCTAATATGCTCATTTAATATTATAAGACCAGTTATCCTAGATGTCTTGGGCACAATGATAGGGTGTTTTTGAGATAGAGGTATATCAGAGTTATCTAATCGCCCACCTACTCTAATCAATCCATTCTCGTCTATGAAAGGATGTAAAGATTTCAGTGGCGCTCGCACACAGTCGCCTTTACGCAATAATTGCAAATCATCTTTAAAATGAATAGCTTGCTCGTGCTTTATTATAGTGTGCAAAGCTTGCTCTAACTCATCAGAATTAAGCACCTTATTTACTGTTTTTGTAACACTTCTAACGTTATGACAGAACCTAAGAACGTATCCTAGAACTCGTGTCATCTTTACTATATCGGAATACTTTTTTAGCAAATTTTGCATAAATTCGCAGGAGCCGACAGTGGTAAGTACTACTTTATTATCCATATTGTTTTTCATTTCAGGTAACTCGATAGGTAAGTCTAATTTTTTATCTTTAAAGTCATATTTACCTTGCAGAAACTTTGGCCCCTTCCACCAGAGGTCGCTAGTCAAGAGCTCCTGTGGGGTAGTACCCCTACTAATAATGTCAGCTGGTCTGAGAGAAGTGCAATAGTAGAGGACCTACAAGATTCTACTATCACTGTTGGTCATCATACTACTAATGTCAGCTGGATTATCTATCGATGGTACATATAACCATGCCCATTTGCCAGTTTTTTGCTGAATTATACTAACTCTGTGTGATACATAAGCTTGTAGTTTGGTAGCATGAATATTAATCCAAGCTAAAGTTATTTTTGAATCCGTAAACAAATAAACTTTATCAATCTTTATGACCTTGGATAAGGTGCCATGCACTCTTTCCATGAATGTAGATAAAAGCAAAGCGGCATTGAGTTCTAATCGTGGGATGCTTTGAGGTTTTGAGCGTGGATTAACTCGCGACTTAGAACAGAGTAAGTATAACTCAGGCTTACCTGTTTTGTCGACCACACGCAAATAAATACAGCAACCGTACCCCGTTGTACTTGATGCGTCAGCAAAACCTAACAGCTGCACTTCAGCTGCATCAGCTGTTGGGATGTGTCGATCTAAATAGATTGGTTGCATAGTAGCTAGACCTTTGGAAAACTCCAACCATTCACCGGCCAAATCGTTAGGCAAGGAAGTATCCCACGCTATGTTAAGTGACCATAATCTCTGCATAAAACTCTTAGCCTTTATGATAATAGGCCCCGCAAATCCCATTGGATCATAGAATCTGGCTATGTAACTTAGCACTTCCCTTTTTGTGATTTGATTGCTATTGAAAGCTGTAGGACTGCTGATTATGAAACAGTCTTTCTTAATATCAAATGTGAGTCCTAAAGCTTTCATGCTTAAGTTATCTTGCAGCAAATCAAGCTCTGTGAATTGTTGGTCTCTTTCAGGTATATCTGACAGAACCCCAGGTGCATTAGAAGCCCATTTGTGCAGACCAAAGCTTGCATAACTTAGCATTTCAAGCAATTCATTTTTCGCATTAAATAGTGTATTCCAATCGTCACATGAATATAAAATGTCATCGACATACGTGCAATTTTTAATTATGTATGAAGCTAAAGGAAAGTCGTGCTCATATCTATTTGCAAGCTCCAACAAACAGCGTGTTGCCAAGTAAATCGATGACTTAACGCCATACGTCACAGTGTCAAGACGCATGCATTTTACAGCTTGATTAGGATTTTCACGCCATAAAATATTCTGGAGTGAAGTGTGTACCGGATTTACTAAAATATTGCGGAACATCTTTTTTATGTCAGCATTTAATGTATATTTTCCCGTTCGGAACAGCAAGACAATATCAAATAATTCTTTTTGAACTATTGGCCCATTTAGCATGATATCGTTCAATGAGACCTTATTAGTAGTTTTCATAGAGGCATCATACACAACCCTTGTTCGTGTGCTTGTGCTGTGTTCATTTATTATAGCATGATGCGGCATAAAATAAATTGGATCATCACTGAAATTGTACGAAGCAAGGTCTACATAGTGCCCATGACCAAGCTCTATATATTCGTCTATAAATTTTTGATAATCTGTTAACAAATCAACATTCTT
This sequence comes from Anania fuscalis, assembly GCA_950371115.1. Taxonomy (NCBI): domain Eukaryota; kingdom Metazoa; phylum Arthropoda; class Insecta; order Lepidoptera; family Crambidae; genus Anania; species Anania fuscalis. The sequence continues at coordinate 15,851,105 of OX493326.1, read as the reverse complement.
ATGCAGTCTCCTTTCTAGACTATAAAATCTATGCAAAGCCAAGTCAAATGAATTTCCCAATGTTAAGTTAATATTTTTTTTTTCTAATTTTAATGGAAGATCCACTTGGAATTTTTTATTCTCAAGCTTCACTGACTTAACAAAAATATCTTCAGCTAAATTATGCTCTGAATCCCCCTCTATTAAAATTTCCGGAACACGCTCCACCTGCCAAAATTTTTTAATATTTTCACTGACCTCAGAGTTACATGTAGTGCATAAAAGAGATACAACCTGATTTTGTATGCTGTTTGATTCGAATGCGCCACCGATGACATGGCCAAGCTTGGTATTCAAGATGCACGGAGATGATGGATGTGATGATGAAGAATAGCTACTGCAGGCATTAGAGTCCTCTGCTTCAGTCGGCAGGAGCAGCTGAAAAAACACATCACACCCAATGAGCATGTTTATCTCAGATGGTTCATTGAAGCTTGGATCTGCCAGAATGATACTAGGGGGTAGCTTAAGGCCCTCAATGTCTATTGGTATCTGTGGCAACATACAGGTTATTTTTTCCACTACATGACAGTTAATTAGTGTCTTAAAATCAGATGCAAGGGAGTGAACAGTCAATGGAATGCAATAGCTAATTTTATTTATGCTCTCTGTTACACCAATAAGGTTTATATCTTTTCGCTCAGGTGTATATCCTAAAACCTTAATAGCCTTTGTAGTGATCAGAGACACCTGCGAGCCAGTGTCCAATATGCACTTAATGTGCACTTCCCTTCCGTCCTTGGCAAATGTTTTAATGCGAGCTGTTGGAATCAAAACATTATTATTTTGAGAGGAGCTGCCAGATATAAGCACTACTGGATCTATAGTGTTACCTTCTTCAGGGTGCAAGAGCGTGTGATGGCTCTTTTTACATGTTGAGCACTTAAAATGAAATTTGCATTTACCATTATGAGGATTTAAACAAGTAGTGCATATTTTTCTATCATTAGCAAAGGAAATTCTCTCTTTACAAGGCTGCAATTTGAATTTGTTGCAAGAAAATAGTTACACTTACAGTATAGACATTCCATCGCGCCCTTCGCTGCTGCTGCCAATGCTACCTTGGATTTTCCTGGTGTGCCAGGCTTCTGCTTAACATCAGCTTGTATAGGATACTCCGATGAAGTTTCCAGTGATAAGGCCCGCCTTTCCATGTAGCCTAAAAAATCTTCAACTGTAGGATCCTTATCCTGAGCTCGTTCAAGCTGGTAAGCCCTGGCAGTGTAGGTGTCTAACTTACGCATTAGGATGGCTAGTAATATGGCATCCCATCCCTTGACAGGAATGTCTAGATTTTTCAAAGCCACCAGGTTTTGCCGGACAACTGAAATAAAATCCCTATCGTTGTGAAACACAGATTTAAAAGTTTCAATAAATGTAACATATTGTGAGTATTGCCCCGAAAAACTTGGTATGTTTATGTTTGGCAGTTTCGTCCTAGAAATACTACTGCTACTCTGCTCCGGAGTTTTCTGTTCCTTACTGGAACTACTCAACAAGTTAATCTTCGCGTTGAATACAGTCAAACAGTAAAAATATTTATTTTCGACTTCAACAACATTTTCGTCATCACTAGAATTTAACAGCAAAATATCTTTATTGTAGCTTTCGTACTCGTTAAAACTAGTAATTAATTTATCTCGCTTAGCGATTATCGCTTCTAATGAACTAGCTTCGATATCCCTTTCGTTACAAGCAAACGTGTAAAGTCGAGTTATCATACCTTTGGTGTAACCTCTATTCACATTAAGTTTTTTGATGTTTTCTTCCATATTGTTATCAATTGAGTACAGCTTATAACAATAGTGCTTCGGTACAATGTAATGCACTTATTTTTTAGCACAAAAACGCACACACAATTTACAATTAAATAAAACTCGCACTATACGAGTACAAGAAAACATGAAACGATAAAATCAAACAAAATGGCGAATAGGCGAAATCACGAAACCGGCCGGAAGACAAGACAGAGTGTGGACGCGTCGTTGGTCACGTGGTACTTCCGTCGTCGTCGTACGTTCACTCGCAGTGCAGACTCGTTCTCGCTCTTTTTTTCACAGCTCGAAGTCGCTTGCTATCTTGCTCACCCTTTTTGGATATCGACTGAATATCGAACGAGTAGTAAGATTGAAGTATGAACAAGTTGCTTCCTTTCTTCCACGCACCGGGCAAAAGGAGCACAATTCCCGCCAAACTTGAATGATGACGCCGATGTAATTTTTCGTCCTCTTCTATCGCGTGTGGCAGCTCATATGAAGAAAAACCTTGTTGTTTCACTCGCACGCAGAGGAAATGTGATGTTTCGAGTTTTGGCCGCGCAGCACGGTAAAATGCAATGCTTGAACACAAATCCGGCTCGAACTGACCAATGTTTGATTCTTTGCTAGTGTGTGGACTGTTTCTGGTCGTTATAAATAAGAAGTCCAAGATTGGCACAGTCAAAACTATTTATTTTCACTAAAATTACACGGACACAATGTCTTCGGTTTAACAGCGTCGGAGGAAGTTAGAGTGAACTATACAGAGACAAAATAACTCTACAAAAAACAGACTATGTTAATCATATTATCATAGACAACTTGTGTTGCTAGCAACAATAGATGTTATCAGCCTGCAGAAACCACCCTGAATGAGACAAGAACTGAAGTATCAGTGCCACAAGCTGACATAATTACACTGCCTAACTTCTCCTCCTAAGAGCTCCTGGCACTCATTCTCGCTGCATATTTCCAACCTGTTAAGATACGTCACAACAAATGATTCCACTTACGTTACGCATAAGTCTTTTTAGTGATCCAAATACTATATAACAAGCAATTGTCGTATATGTAGCTTCCATTTAGAAAGACAGACATGGCCAGACTTGTTTGAAATGAGAGTGTACAAGTTGTATTTATTTGGTATGAATAAAATAAGTAATCACAACCTGAGTTTTATTTATATAGGTACCTTTAAGTGCTAGGCTAAAACAAGGAGCAATACTTACTTATTATTGCTTCTTGCATTCTGTATTCTTTAAATCTCGGGAAAAAATAGAATTGCAGCGCTCTTTAGGTCATTATCTCAAGATGAAAAATTGTATTTTCTAATAATTGATGAGCCTAATCATGATACATGTTTTGCAGTATTACTTATAAACATCTTGCTCGAACTATACAAATATGTATTTAAATAATATTAAACAAGAAAGAAAGGAAGCAACTTGTTCATACTTCAATCTTACTACTCGTTCGATATTCAGTCGATATCCAAAAAGGGTGAGCAAGATAGCAAGCGACTTCGAGCTGTGAAAAAAAGAGCGAGAACGAGTCTGCACTGCGAGTGAACGTACGACGACGACGGAAGTACCACGTGACCAACGACGCGTCCACACTCTGTCTTGTCTTCCGGCCGGTTTCGTGATTTTGCCTATTCGCCATTTTGTTTGATTTTATCGTTTCATGTTTTCTTGTACTCGTATAGTGCGAGTTTTATTTAATTGTAAATTGTGTGTGCGTTTTTGTGCTAAAAAATAAGTGCATTACATTGTACCGAAGCACTATTGTTATAAGCTGTACTCAATTGATAACAATATGGAAGAAAACATCAAAAAACTTAATGTGAATAGAGGTTACACCAAAGGTATGATAACTCGACTTTACACGTTTGCTTGTAACGAAAGGGATATCGAAGCTAGTTCATTAGAAGCGATAATCGCTAAGCGAGATAAATTAATTACTAGTTTTAACGAGTACGAAAGCTACAATAAAGATATTTTGCTGTTAAATTCTAGTGATGACGAAAATGTTGTTGAAGTCGAAAATAAATATTTTTACTGTTTGACTGTATTCAACGCGAAGATTAACTTGTTGAGTAGTTCCAGTAAGGAACAGAAAACTCCGGAGCAGAGTAGCAGTAGTATTTCTAGGACGAAACTGCCAAACATAAACATACCAAGTTTTTCGGGGCAATACTCACAATATGTAACATTTATTGAAACTTTTAAATCTGTGTTTCATAACGACAAAACACTTGATAATATTCAAAAGTTGTATTACTTGAGATCTTTTTTAATTGGGGAACCATTCGATATAATAAAAAGCTTACCTTTAATAGGGCACAGCTATGAGGAGGCGTTGCTCCTTCTAAAAAAGCGATATTTTAATAAATATAGAATCACAACAGAACATGTAAACTGTCTGTTAGACATTGATAAATTGCCCAAGTTTGCTGCTTCTAAAAATATTAGGGATTTTATTTCAGTTGTCCGGCAAAACCTGGTGGCTTTGAAAAATCTAGACATTCCTGTCAAGGGATGGGATGCCATATTACTAGCCATCCTAATGCGTAAGTTAGACACCTACACTGCCAGGGCTTACCAGCTTGAACGAGCTCAGGATAAGGATCCTACAGTTGAAGATTTTTTAGGCTACATGGAAAGGCGGGCCTTATCACTGGAAACTTCATCGGAGTATCCTATACAAGCTGATGTTAAGCAGAAGCCTGGCACACCAGGAAAATCCAAGGTAGCATTGGCAGCAGCAGCGAAGGGCGCGATGGAATGTCTATACTGTAAGTGTAACTATTTTCTTGCAACAAATTCAAATTGCAGCCTTGTAAAGAGAGAATTTCCTTTGCTAATGATAGAAAAATATGCACTACTTGTTTAAATCCTCATAATGGTAAATGCAAATTTCATTTTAAGTGCTCAACATGTAAAAAGAGCCATCACACGCTCTTGCACCCTGAAGAAGGTAACACTATAGATCCAGTAGTGCTTATATCTGGCAGCTCCTCTCAAAATAATAATGTTTTGATTCCAACAGCTCGCATTAAAACATTTGCCAAGGACGGAAGGGAAGTGCACATTAAGTGCATATTGGACACTGGCTCGCAGGTGTCTCTGATCACTACAAAGGCTATTAAGGTTTTAGGATATACACCTGAGCGAAAAGATATAAACCTTATTGGTGTAACAGAGAGCATAAATAAAATTAGCTATTGCATTCCATTGACTGTTCACTCCCTTGCATCTGATTTTAAGACACTAATTAACTGTCATGTAGTGGAAAAAATAACCTGTATGTTGCCACAGATACCAATAGACATTGAGGGCCTTAAGCTACCCCCTAGTATCATTCTGGCAGATCCAAGCTTCAATGAACCATCTGAGATAAACATGCTCATTGGGTGTGATGTGTTTTTTCAGCTGCTCCTGCCGACTGAAGCAGAGGACTCTAATGCCTGCAGTAGCTATTCTTCATCATCACATCCATCATCTCCGTGCATCTTGAATACCAAGCTTGGCCATGTCATCGGTGGCGCATTCGAATCAAACAGCATACAAAATCAGGTTGTATCTCTTTTATGCACTACATGTAACTCTGAGGTCAGTGAAAATATTAAAAAATTTTGGCAGGTGGAGCGTGTTCCGGAAATTTTAATAGAGGGGGATTCAGAGCATAATTTAGCTGAAGATATTTTTGTTAAGTCAGTGAAGCTTGAGAATAAAAAATTCCAAGTGGATCTTCCATTAAAATTAGAAAAAAAAAATATTAACTTAACATTGGGAAATTCATTTGACTTGGCTTTGCATAGATTTTATAGTCTAGAAAGGAGACTGCATAAGAATGTTGATTTGTTAACAGATTATCAAAAATTTATAGACGAATATATAGAGCTTGGTCATGGGCACTATGTAGACCTTGCTTCGTACAATTTCAGTGATGATCCAATTTATTTTATGCCGCATCATGCTATAATAAATGAACACAGCACAAGCACACGAACAAGGGTTGTGTATGATGCCTCTATGAAAACTACTAATAAGGTCTCATTGAACGATATCATGCTAAATGGGCCAATAGTTCAAAAAGAATTATTTGATATTGTCTTGCTGTTCCGAACGGGAAAATATACATTAAATGCTGACATAAAAAAGATGTTCCGCAATATTTTAGTAAATCCGGAACACACTTCACTCCAGAATATTTTATGGCGTGAAAATCCTAATCAAGCTGTAAAATGCATGCGTCTTGACACTGTGACGTATGGCGTTAAGTCATCGATTTACTTGGCAACACGCTGTTTGTTGGAGCTTGCAAATAGATATGAGCACGACTTTCCTTTAGCTTCATACATAATTAAAAATTGCACGTATGTCGATGACATTTTATATTCATGTGACGATTGGAATACACTATTTAATGCGAAAAATGAATTGCTTGAAATGCTAAGTTATGCAAGCTTTGGTCTGCACAAATGGGCTTCTAATGCACCTGGGGTTCTGTCAGATATACCTGAAAGAGACCAACAATTCACAGAGCTTGATTTGCTGCAAGATAACTTAAGCATGAAAGCTTTAGGACTCACATTTGATATTAAGAAAGACTGTTTCATAATCAGCAGTCCTACAGCTTTCAATAGCAATCAAATCACAAAAAGGGAAGTGCTAAGTTACATAGCCAGATTCTATGATCCAATGGGATTTGCGGGGCCTATTATCATAAAGGCTAAGAGTTTTATGCAGAGATTATGGTCACTTAACTTAGCGTGGGATACTTCCTTGCCTAACGATTTGGCCGGTGAATGGTTGGAGTTTTCCAAAGGTCTAGCTACTATGCAACCAATCTATTTAGATCGACACATCCCAACAGCTGATGCAGCTGAAGTGCAGCTGTTAGGTTTTGCTGACGCATCAAGTACAACGGGGTACGGTTGCTGTATTTATTTGTGTGTGGTCGACAAAACAGGTAAGCCTGAGTTATACTTACTCTGTTCTAAGTCGCGAGTTAATCCACGCTCAAAACCTCAAAGCATCCCACGATTAGAACTCAATGCCGCTTTGCTTTTATCTACATTCATGGAAAGAGTGCATGGCACCTTATCCAAGGTCATAAAGATTGATAAAGTTTATTTGTTTACGGATTCAAAAATAACTTTAGCTTGGATTAATATTCATGCTACCAAACTACAAGCTTATGTATCACACAGAGTTAGTATAATTCAGCAAAAAACTGGCAAATGGGCATGGTTATATGTACCATCGATAGATAATCCAGCTGACATTAGTAGTATGATGACCAACAGTGATAGTAGAATCTTGTAGGTCCTCTACTATTGCACTTCTCTCAGACCAGCTGACATTATTAGTAGGGGTACTACCCCACAGGAGCTCTTGACTAGCGACCTCTGGTGGAAGGGGCCAAAGTTTCTGCAAGGTAAATATGACTTTAAAGATAAAAAATTAGACTTACCTATCGAGTTACCTGAAATGAAAAACAATATGGATAATAAAGTAGTACTTACCACTGTCGGCTCCTGCGAATTTATGCAAAATTTGCTAAAAAAGTATTCCGATATAGTAAAGATGACACGAGTTCTAGGATACGTTCTTAGGTTCTGTCATAACGTTAGAAGTGTTACAAAAACAGTAAATAAGGTGCTTAATTCTGATGAGTTAGAGCAAGCTTTGCACACTATAATAAAGCACGAGCAAGCTATTCATTTTAAAGATGATTTGCAATTATTGCGTAAAGGCGACTGTGTGCGAGCGCCACTGAAATCTTTACATCCTTTCATAGACGAGAATGGATTGATTAGAGTAGGTGGGCGATTAGATAACTCTGATATACCTCTATCTCAAAAACACCCTATCATTGTGCCCAAGACATCTAGGATAACTGGTCTTATAATATTAAATGAGCATATTAGGCTATTACATGCTGGGCCGAAATCACTATTAGCTAACTTGAACCAAAAATATTGGTTAATAAATGGGATAAGACAGGTTAAAAAAAATACTCACAAATGCTTGGTATGTTTTAGAATGAAAGCTGGTGCAGCGAGGCAGCTAATGGGATCCTTGCCTCAAGACAGAGTAACTGCATGCCGACCATTTCAGAAGATTGGCATCGACTTAGCTGGGCCAGTCCAAGTAAAAAATTCAAGAGTCCGAAAAGCCATAATCACGAAGGGATATGTGTGTGTATATGTTTGCTTTGTCACCAAAGCAATCCATTTAGAACTTACTTCAGACATTTCAACAGAGGCTTTCTTGGCCAGCTTTAAACGATTTATAAGCAGACGTGGCTTGCCCAGCGACGTCTATTGTGACAATGGCGGATGTTTTCGGGGGGCAAGGAACCAGCTGACTGAGCTGTACAATTTATTAAATTCTGCCAAGCACCAGACGCCTGTGCAAGCTTATGCAGCTAAGCAAGGTATAAAGTTTCATTTCACGCCAAGTTACAGCCCAGTATTCGCTGGACTTGCAGAGGCGTCGGTAAAAGGTATGAAATTTCATCTAAAACGTATAATATTAGATGCTCAATTAACATATGAACAATTAAGTACCGTATTATGTCAAATTGAGGCGGTGCTCAATTCGCGCCCAATGTTGCCTCTCTCTCAGGATGTAAACGACTACTGCTATCTTACTCCTGGGCATTTTTTAATAGGATCAGCCTTAACAATGTATCCAGAAACAAACATTTCCGAAACTAAAGCCAATAGGGTTTCATTTTGGCAGCAAAGTAGTCAATTAAAGCAAAGGTTTTGGAATGCTTGGTACAAATATTATTTAAACACTTTACAAAATAGAAATAAGTGGTGTCACGCTATGCCTAATTTAACTGTGGGTACTTTAGTACTCATGAGGGAGCCGAATGCTCCACCTTTGGTGTGGCCCATGGCACGGGTAGTGAAAGTTTTTCCCGGAAAAGACGGGAAGGTTAGAGCCTTTCAGCTTAGGACGGCTGATGGAAAGCTGTACACAAGGTCACTGCAGTGCATAAGTGTATTACCTTTAGATAACTAAATAATAAATTCTTATCATTATAGTCTTTGTTACTAGAACGTTGTTTTTGATAAACATGTGTTAAACTATATTTCTTTAATATTGTTATTATTGCTGTCAAGCAACCTTTTTTGGTGGCACAGTCACAAGTTATGTAGTTTTAAGATAAAACATGTAAAAAAGATAATGTCTATATTGTCTAAAAAAAATATTATGTTATATAAAGTCACATAGATTCCTTAACATAACGGTAACTTAAGCTTTTTAACTTCTAAAAATGTATAACATATTCGAAAATAATACCCATGTGTTCATTCTTTGTATGTAACTACTTACCAATAATACTTAATTCTGTGTCAAATTCCTAATACTTAGGTATATAGTAAATAAGAACACAATAATTATATTTTGTCATGAATAATAACTATAATAGTTTTGGTCACTTAAAATTAACTGTACTTTAAGTTAATTGTAATTTTTCTGGCCGGCAGTATGTTGCTAGCAACACAAGTTGTCTATGATAATATGATTAACATCGTCTGTTTTTTGTAGAGTTATTTTGTCTCTGTATAGTTCACTCTAACTTCCTCCGACGCTGTTAAACCGAAGACATTGTGTCCGTGTAATTTTAGTGAAAATAAATAGTTTTGACTGTGCCAATCTTGGACTTCTTATTTATAACGACCAGAAACAGTCCACACACTAGCAAAGAATCAAACATCTATGACAAACAAGATCTAATGGTTGAACCTGTAAATATAAAAAATACTATAATACATAGTATACTATTTAACTGAAATAAAATGCAGTATATAATTCATAATCAATATAATTATTTACCTGGCGCGGCTAAACCAAATTCCAAATGATGTGTAAAACATGGCGGTTGATTTCTGCTTGAACTTCGTGACTTCAAGCATTTGTCAATGAACAACCACATATTAGGCATATGTTTTGATGACCAACAGTGATAGTAGAATCTTGTAGGTCCTCTACTATTGCACTTCTCTCAGATATCAATGTGTGACACGCTTCACAAATATAGTCCGCTGAAATAGCCTGTAATATTTAAAATATTATGAGTGATTCAATTCTAAAATATGTCGTCTCATTCTTATCAAATTAATATTACAGTTAATGCATCTCAACTGTACACTCGAGGCCGCAGTACCTCAAGCAGCAACCAGTACCAGTTGATGATGACGGCAAAGAGTAATCTTTTACAGCTATTTCGGCTCTTTGCCAGCAAGGATGACAAATGTAATGTGATGCCCGTACCTAAAACAAATAAAAATTTAATTAAAAAAAATACAAATAAATTAAATAGATCTGAGTATCTTTAATGATTTCCGTATTTGAATAAAAATAAACATGCCTGCAATAGTAAAAGTCTTTCAAAGATGATGTTCCTGATATTCACATGGTGTTGAATATCAGTCCTCAATGTCATTAATTGATGTGATCGAGTGTAAAGCGGCAACACTATATTACAAAGAGCTCCCAGCTGAGCTCAAGTTTGTAATTGCTCCTGGAATTTTATGTTTATTAGTGAATTCAAAAAAAACATATTAGGTACCTAGATAAAGGTATAACCAGAACCTATTGTATGAAACAGAAAAAAATGTATGCTTTACTTCTTTCTTTTTTATTTAAAAGAAACAATATCATAACTTACGCAAAGTGAAGCTGTCGTATACAGTAAAAAATCTGTTCGTCTTTCAGCACCATAGAGCCACTTGCTGAACCACAATAAAGTCACACAATCAATGGATTCCATCGTTAGTCCGTGTTAAAGAAAGTTATCGTAGCTAAAAGTCCGTGATTCAAGCCAGGTAGAACGCTAAAAAGGGGTATCGATATCCGTTGTTCAAGCAAAGTCGTAATTTTTAAAAACTTAAGTATCGCAAAACAAACCAACTACGTGCACTCAGATTCAAAAAACATTTGCGAAATGTATTTTTTCAAACGTAAGTTCGAAAACGATCGACGTCTGACGTCTATCTATTATAACGTCTTGTCATCTGTCAACGTTATTGACGTTTTTTTTTGCGTGGCACAATGCTGATTTGGCCACTGAGAGTACCATAGTATTGTTATTTTAAATAAAAACAGATGATTTCTCTGTATCCCAGTTCCTTGAGGATTAAATTAATATGAGGTGTATTTTAAAATATTAACGTTTTCTTAATATATTTGAGTTTATGACTAACTTTTAAATATGTGTGTAAAGGTATTGTGCGATTGGCCAAATCACAGGAGTCCATAAACGCAGCACATTAGTATTAAAAAATAAGTACATAGCTCAAAATCGAAAAAGTCCTTTTTATTTCGATTTCACAATTCAGAAGTGTCCGTTACTATCTAATGAATGCTAATTATCGCAAAATTAATAATAGGAATTTTGGTAATTATCAATTCAGTGTTGGTTCTTAGGCGAGTTTTAACAATGTCCTTTGTTCACAATGATGGCCTTGTAGGAAGGCGCATTATCGTGGTGCAAAGCCAAGAATTTTCATTCCACAAATCTGGCCTTTTTCGTCTAATTTGCTCTCTTAAACGCCGCATAACGCTTACACAATACTCTTTTTTTATCGTTTGACCTTCTAGCAAGAATTCTGAGTGCACAACACCGCGACAGTCAAAGAAAACAGTCAACATGACTGTAGATGGGTCAGGTTCGTTCGCGATGAAAAATACGCCGTTTAAAGTTAAAATTATGTTTATTAGGGTATTTAGTACACTTTTGCACGAACACGTGTTTTACAAGAGAGAGGCGTAATACGGTGTCGCTCCGAGTACGATTGGCTGCAGATTGGCGCGTCAAAGTGTGCGCAGGTCGCGGTGCAACTCCGGATTACCCTCCAATGGCAAATAAAAATATAACGAAATTACCTACAATAGCTAACACAATGACGCGTCGCTAACACGCCCCACCCCAGTGCTGGATCAGCACTCATCAACTAAAGGGATTCTCGTGACGCGCGCTGCAGACCTTTTTAGCGTGCCTGTCTTAGTTTTTACCTCGACCACCCTCACCCGACCATCTGCGCCCTGAAATACCCGCTGAACCACCGCCTTTGGCATTACATTGCGTGGCGCCCCTGGATCTACTATTAACACGTTCACGTGAACATGGTATTTTCTGAACTCGATGCGGTGCCGCACATATTTTTTTCATACAAACTGTATCGACGCTCAGAGACGGTCTGCTAATAGCAAGTAAAATTAGTCCTATTCTATAAAGCACTTGCGTCTTATTACGTCAACGTATACATACACCGTGCCAAAGAGTACTAATAAACATCAATACAACTCCTAACAACGTATAATAACGTCGACGTTTATATACGCTGTGTTTATGAGTGCAGGTCAACATCGCAATAACTTCGAACAACTTATAATAACGTCAACGTATATATACGCTGTGTCGATGAGCGCAGGTAAACATATATACAACTTCGAACAACGTATAATAACGTCAACGTGTATAGACGCTGTGCTACAGAGTGAAGATAAAATTCTATGTCATAGCTAACAACGTCTCATAACGTTGACGTATATGAACGCTGTGTTAATTAGTGTCGATAAACATCTATTCAACTTCAAACAACGTATAATAACGTCGTCGTATAGAGACGTTGTGCTACGGAAAGTAGATAAATATGTGCCCAATAATTAAGATTGTCTAATAACGTCGACGTGTATAGACGCTGTGCTGCTGTGCTTCAAATTGTTTTATAATCTAAACATAAACAAACAGCACCAACGTACATAAACGTTCTGCCACTAAGCTTTGTTTAGGAAGGAGAGAAAATAAAAATTTTAGTGTGAATATATATCTCTTTATTATCAAATATATATCTATTCAGTCTCTCATAATACACCAGCATCTGGTTAATCAGTCTTATTAATTACCTTTACGAGATCAAATCAACTTAGCATATAAAAATAAGAATTTAAACAAAACTAATGTCCTAGGTAAAGACTTTAGTGCCAAAAACATTCCAAAGGTTCCTAGAAACGACCACATCAAACTTGGTAGATTGATTAAAAAGTAATATTATTTAATAACTACACTAATTTTTAAATGTTTTAAAAAGTACCATAAATCACAATCAACAGCAGTCAAATCTTTGAAAAAGTACCAACAAATCACAAAATTCAATTAAACCTTCTATGTTCGGCTCTGCCATTCTTCAAAACAAAGAGCACAAAGTGCTGGTTTTTCTGCACGACCCTTGCATCTAAGGCATGTCTCTCTTCTTATCTTTTTTGTTGCACACATTTTACATTTTATGTAATTTGTGGACTTCTTAGATCCTGGTTTCACTGGATTTTTTTCCGGCCAATGACCAGACCCAGTATTACTTTCTTCATTGTAAGCTTGCATAGATGGCACAGAATCACATCTTTCTCCCAGTCTGTTATCATGTTTGTTCCGTTGCATTAGCATCATATTTGGCTTGATATTGGGTGATAACTTTATAAGTGATCTAATCAAAGTTTCGCGAAAAGTGAGAAAATCATATCGTTTGTCATTGTTTTTACAGTATCTTCTGTAAATATAGAAAGAATTCCAAACAGCGACGTCAAGCAAATGGAAAAACACCTTCTTATACCATCGCAAAGACTTTCTGGGGGAAGAATAATAAGAGATCATCTGGTCTGATCTATCAATTCCAGACATGAACTCATTGTATATCGCTACCTCGTCAGGTTTAGTACGTATTTGTCCATGCCTGTTAGATACAGCTGTAAGCTTTGGATGTTTTAAAGTGGTAATCATCAGAACGGGTCTTTTATCAACCCATTTTGATACATAGACTTTGTTTTTACGTATCCACACGTGTCCCCCCTTCTTTAATTTTTTCGTTGCTATCTCTGTGGGATTGCTTTTTCTGTTGCTCCTAAGAGTTCCCGTAGTGTGAGTTCTCAACTCAACAAGTTTCTGAGACAACTCCACAGAATTGTAGTAATTGTCTATAAACAGATAATGGCCCTTAAGTAAGTATGGCTTTATAAGATGCATAACAATCTTCTCTGTCTTTTTTCCTTTAAAATTTCGGTCGTCTTCCTCTTTTCCAGCATACATAAGTATGTTAAGAACAAACCCATCGGAACTTGACAGCTCATAAAATTTAATGCCATATTTAGCTTTCTTGCTCTTGATGTACTGTCTGAAACAGAGGCGACTTCTGAATAAGAGCAATGATTCGTCTAAAGATAATTCTTTAGAGGGCTTATAACATTCTCTGAAGGTTCTAGTAACAAGATCAATAAACTTAACATTTTTTTCTTTACCTTTAGAATAAAGTTCAGATACACATACACATCTTAATATTTGTTCGAATCTGCGGGCTGACATAACAAATATATAAATGTATAACGGATCACTGTATGTAAATAGTTTACGCCTTTGAAGAATTTTTACTTGTCCCATAAGTAAACATAGTCCCAAAAACTTCTTCATTTCTACACTGTCTATGTCTTTATACTGACGGGTACGAGTGGTCCGCGTGCCTCGTCTGTTGGTGCCACATAAAGCTCTTCCATATTCATTAGTCCTTGTGACGATATATTCTATTATTTGCTCTGGAAATAATTTGTTGAAGATATCTATAGGCGACATATCCGTAGTGATCTCAAATTGAACACCCGTCGAAGTTTCATCAAACTCAAAAATAGGTATATCAGCTGTAGTATTTTCCCAATCATGAGCCGGTTCCGGAGTAACATTTCTTTGGTGTCGTGCTGCAGTATCATTTTCAATCTCACTCTCAAGATTAACATTATCTTCTGCGTTTATTGAGATCAGCGTAGATGTCCGTGATTGCGTGTCTCGTGGAGACTGAGCACGAGAAGCAGATTCTGACAGAGGCAAAAATGATTCTGTTGTGAGCACATGTTGCTGCGCGCTAGGTGGCAAGTTCGCCTCCGTATTTGCAGAATCTAGTGTCGGACTGACAATAAAATCTGGTAAAGACGTATGCTGCTGAGCGCTAGGTGCTAGGGATCTCTCTGTATTTGCAGGATCTAGTGACGGGCAAGGTATGGAATCGGTTGAAACGGTTTGCTGCTGAGCGCTAGGTGTCAGGTTACCTTCTGTATTTTCAGAGTTTAATATCGGCAAACGCAACTGCGCATGAGATTTAGGGCCTGGCAAAGGTGATTCCAACTGCAAGCTACCTTCTGCACTTGTTAGCTCGGGTGGAGACACAAACGACTGGATAACATATGGTATGTTTACTCTCTGCACTGCATTCTGGCAGTTCTAATGACGACTGTGCACTGGAAGCTTTGTCTTCAATCATATGGTTATCCGAAAGTAACTGTGACTGTAATTCCCCATCGGTTAGATCTTTTAATAGTAGCGAGTCCTGCAGATTAAGGGCATCTATGTTTCTACGCAATACTTCAGAGTTTACTGACAAACTGACAACAGAATGAATATCAAAATCTTGATCATTTTCTGATTTTGAGTTTTTAGTCTTAGATTCTTTGCTTGTACCCGATTTTTGTTCCGTCTGCAGTTTGCACTTTTTACTCTTAGATACTTTGATTTTAGTTAATTTTCTTTTGTAAGAGTCAAATATGCTTTCAGAGCTTGAATACTCACTATCAACTGCATCCTAGCTACTATCGGAAAGCTCTGAGTTGGTATTTGACTGCGAATTACTCACGTTAGAGGAGCTACCACCTTCTTCTTTTTCTACATCCCGGTCGTAATCAATATCAGATCCATACTCGCCGTCGTCACTGAAAGGGTCTGGCGTGGTCTCACGGGATGAAAAATTGTCGAAGAGCTTTGTAGATGGTTTCTTCTTGGTTTTTCTTGATTGATCCATCTAAAATAAATATTTTTATAAATATTAATATACGCTTTACCTAACCCTAACATGATACTAAGACGCAAATAGGTATTTCATCGTCTAATTGCAAGAAACAATTAACTAGTCGAAACTACTTAGATTTCCTTAAAGTTCAGAGCAATTAATACGATTAATAAGAAGAATGAACATTTATTAAAAAAATCTTCGAGTTAATCTATTGATTTAGCTTCCAAAATAGGGTAGTGATTTACCTATTGCAAGGCCAGTTAGATACATAAAAACTGTTCATAGATTAATATTTACTAAATTAGCACATAATAAAATGAAGAGATTGAAAGGTAATAAGGAATCATTGATCTCTTGAAGTAATTTTAATACAATAACATTGTGACAACTACGTAATATAATAAAATACTTACGATTTAGGGTAATTATCCACTGCGGGCCGGATGCCGACAATAACGCACGCGCGTTTCCCCCGCGGCTCGCACAGGTCGACTGACTGTATGACGCGACCTGCGCTGGACTACGTATAGTAACGTTGTGCGTAAACAAGGAGGCGACACTGCCAGTGTATGGAGTCTTCGAAGATGTGCAAAATTTTTAACGCAGTGTAGCACTACAATTTTAAGAGTTTGATGCGTTGTCGCACAGCAAACGAACTAATAGAGACTAGTATGAACAGGCGCCGTGCTACTACGTTGTGCTCCATACACCACTTATAAGCTGAACGTAATAATACGCTGTGCTTCACCACATCTGCCATAATATGACGTATGTATACGCTGTTCGCGTCAACGTGTTAAGACCAAATCACCTTCCTCTAATGACCGTTGTTCCAATAAAAAAACCAATAAAACCAATTTATTTTTGCAAATAGGCTTAAACTAAGCACTTTTACACGTCCCATTGTTATTTTTTTCCCTACCACTGCTTCGGGACAAGTTTGGGCTAGCGCCGAGAAGAAGCAGCGCAAGAAACTCGGTCACTATTGTCAGCCTCTTTTAAAAAGTTTTAAATATACATAACAAAATATTAAATTACAAGATAAATGCACCTGTGCGAGCAAGGCAGTATTTATATCCAAACATTTTTATCATTTAAATAATCTATAACAGTATAATACCCTTTTTTCATGAGAATCTTTTTTACATGAGCTTTAAATTTAAACATGGGCAGTTCAGCAATAGATGCTGGTAATTTATTAAAAAAGCGGATACATTTCCCCATGAACGAATTACCCACTTTATGCAGTCTGAAATCTGGAACGGCAAGCTTATCCTTATTCCGGGTGTTAAAATTATGAATGTCACTTTTCTTAGGGAACTGATCCATATGTTTGCGAACGTAAATGATATTTTCGTAAATAAATTGCGAAGCTACTGTCAGTATATTAATTTCTTTAAACAGTTGTTTTAACGAGTCACGAGGTCCAAGGTTATAAATTGCTCGTATAGCTCTCTTTTGTAATATAAATATAGATTCGATATCTGCTGCTGAGCCCCATAATAGAATTCCATATGACATAATGCTGTGAAAATAGCTAAAATATACCAATCTTGCCGTTCCAACATCAGTCAATTGTCTTATTTTCCTCACGGCGTAAGCAGCAGAGCTAAGTCTTCCTGATAGAGTCTCAATATGAGCACCCCATTGCAAACGGGAATCCAAAGTTATTCCCAAAAAGGTAGTGGAACTAGATGTATCAAGTCGTTCACCTTTTATAATTAAATGTGTTGGGACCAGTTTTACGTTTGGCATTGTGAATTTAATACACTTTGTTTTATTTGCATTGAGCAAAAGATTATTAGTAGTGAACCAATGCAATACTTGAGAGAGAGCATTATTTACATCGTCAAACGAATCTTTACCTCTTTTGATTTTGAAAATCAATGGAGTATCATCTGCAAACAACACTGTCTCATAGAGGTCTTTCGTAAAATATGGAAGGTCATTTATATAAATTAACAAAAGCAGGGGTCCTAATATCGATCCCTGCGGCACGCCCATAGTTAGAGGGGAGCCAGAAGACTCAGTTCCATTAATACAAACTTTTTGTGTTCTGCCTGTGAGATAAGAGTTTACCAAATCTACGGCATCATTAGAAACACCATAATGTCTAAGTTTTTTTAGCAAAGTTTGATGGTCCACGCAATCAAACGCCTTGGAAAGATCACAAAAAACTCCCAAAGCATCCCGCCTACTCTCCCACGCATCAAACACGTGTTTTAAAAGTGCAACTCCAGCATCAGTAGTGCTTCTACCCTTTGTAAAGCCATATTGTTTGTTATGTAAAAGTTTATTCAGGACAAAGTGAGATAAAAGTTGATTAAAAATTACTTTTTCAAATACTTTACTGAGTACTGGTAAGATTGAAATCGGTCGAAAATTGGAGGGGTCATTTTTCTCGCCAGACTTAAATAAAGGAATAATTTTACTAAATTTCATCAATGTAGGAAACTGTTTGTCATCAATACATTTGTTAAAAATTATTGCAAGATAAGGGGCTATTGTGTATAGAATTGTATTGATGATATTGACTGAGATTCCCCATAAGTCCTCAGTTTTTTTCATGTTTAATTCCCTAAAAGTTTTTATTACTACATCGGGGTTAATATATCTAAAATGAAATGGAGTAGTACACTCATCAACACCCGCCCTGAGAAGGGATTCAGCTAGTTCGGCAGAGGAAGCCAGTTCCCTAGTTGTAGAGGGAGCTATGTTTGAAAAGAATCCCTCAAAAGCATTGGCAACCTCTGCATTTGAATTAATTAGTTTATCCCCAATTTTAAGAGAGTAAGCACGATCATTTGGTTTATGCCTACCGGTTTCTTTATTTATAATGTTCCATGTAGCCTTTGCTTTATTATCAGAACTCCGAATATTATTACGCAAATGATTTGATTTTGCAGAGGCACATACTTTTTTTAATATTTTAGAGTAACGTCTCACATGGTCAATAATCTGTGGGTTCTGAGACTATACAGCTTGCTTTAAGACTATACAAATCATATAATGTTTTTCTACTTTTATAAATACCGGGTGTTGCCCATTCGTTAAACTTACATCTCAGTTTATTTGCTTTTATATTTTTTTGTGTAAAGATTTTTTTTAATCAATCCAAAAAGATTCTCATATAACAAATCGACACTATCGCTATCACTTGATTTTAATGAATTTATGCCATCACAAATTTTTTCCTTAAATCGGTCTATTCTATTTACCGTTATTGGCCTACAAACAGCATCTACAATTCCTCGGACATAATGGTGCTCAAACGACGCCTTTTGTCCGCTGTGGTCAGATCTCAAATAATTTATAATTGATTTATCTATTACAGTGCTATTGCAAAAAATATTATCTGAACAAGTAGCTGTTGTGGGAGTCACTCTCGTAGGTTCATTGAATAAGTTTATTAAATTAAATGATTTAAAAAGATTGAGGAAACGATAACGATTTGCATTCTGTGAATTTACTAATATATCAATGTTAAAATCGCCACATACAACTACTTTCTTATTAGAAATACAGACTTTTTTTAAGACCTCTTCCATAGCGGTTTCAAAAAGCTGGTAATTAGCAGATGGGGGTCTGTAAACGCTTATTATAATATACTGCTCTAGCTCAGCACATGCTAGTTCGATAGTTCGTTCAATCGAAAGTGACACTATATCTTTCCGTTCCTTATATTTTAACTGACTATTTAACAATATAAGTGACCCCCCTCTAGTAGCAGACTTCCTTGTGAACGAACTACCAATTTTATAATTTTCAATGTTAATCATCAACTCATATTGGTTGAACCAATGCTCTGTTAAACACATAACATGTACATTTAAATCTTGTAAGAATAAGGATAATTCTAACTCTTTGCCAGCCAAGCCTTGCATATTCTGATGAACAATATTAAAGGTAGACTTGGCTTTTGTCTGCTCTCTTAGTTTAAATTAGAAGAGATTGTCAAGGAAATAATATTTAAATTAGTACTAGTACTAATATGTTGGTCACAGTCTATTTTTTGTTTTAACCAATTATTGTTAATATTATATGCTAACAAGTTAGCAATTTGTTTTTTTAAGTTATATGGCAGGTGTAAAGAGCCGCCCGTTAATACAAATTTATTGTTAGTAAATTTGTTTGTGTCAAAAAACACAAACTTGTCACTATGACGTTCTGTCAAATTAAAAAATAAACTATTCAATAGATGATTTTTTTCATTTTCTTCAGTTGTTTTACATCAAGGTTCGTTAAGATAGAAAAGTTTTGAATAATATTTTTTTTTGTTGTGTTCTTACTATTCCCTATTAAAATTACAATAACTGTTTCATTAGTAAATTTACTGTGTTGAATGCGTTTTATAATTTGGTCCCATGACGCATCTGGCATACAAATATTAGTTAAATTATGATTAATAGACTTATGTAACAATGGGCCGTAACCAACTCCTAACCTATCTGAGAAAACAATAACATTACTTTCAGGCTTACATGGGGATACTCGAGTGTGAGATGCAGACATTGAAGACCGCTGGCTGGCATCCATCTGTTGACTTTTGTCTAGTTGTGTGATTTTAATATTTGGTAGTGATTTAAAATCTAAATTAGAATTTCCCAATTCTAAAAGTTTGTTAGTAGCCAGGATATGCTCGTTAATTTGTTCCTGGGCAGAGTTATATTTTGTTGTCATAGATTGCAATAATTCATGCAACTTTGAGATGTCAGCCTGAAGCCTTCCAATGTCCACATCATATTTACATCTACTTTCAATTAATTTATTATTATAGATTTCTAGGCTGTCTACTAACTCTGAGCGTTGTTTTCTTAACAATATGTTATTGTAAAAGCATTTTTGTTTTTTAATTAATTTTTTAGATTTATTAATGAATTTACTAATTTTTATATATTTTTTAACCTTATTATTGCCTGATAGCCTAATGTTTTTGTTTTGTAATTGACTAGTAGAAGCTACTGCGTGGCCCCCAGGGCTACCAATCAACTCCTCATACAGGTTCAATGTGTTTGAGTATTCCTGTACTTTTTTATCTTCCTCTAAGTGACGTATTGTCCTATTGGCATCCCGCAGATCATTTTCTAATTCATTGCTTCGCAATAAAGTTTGCTCAAAGATGGTGTTGCACTGGTCGAAGGTGCTGATGGTGTTGAGCAGCTCGTCACGGTGTACAGTGACCTCCTGGATTTGGCCATGCAGTTCAGCTAATTCTTTTTTTAGTTGAGAGTTCTTGGCTATTACAATCCTAATTTCTTCTTCACTTTCATCTCTTTCCCTAAGTAGTTGGTTACAGCTTTCTTTACTATCTTTCAGTTATTCGAGTGCAATTTTGAGTTTTAGCTCAGCATTCTGAGCAGTCATTTTTCGGGTCATGATTCCAGTCCGGGTAGTCATTTTGTTTGTTTAATTTAATGGCCTCACCTGGAAATGTTCAGAGAAAAGTGTACAACAGATGCTTTGGTACAAAATTGGATTTTGGTTATGATGAGCGGGGAAACTGATAGTATAGGTAGACTCAGATGTTGAATTTGTTTATGGTGGATGGTTGTTTTGAGTTTTAAATATATCTAAAATATAGCTAATTATATAATCTCTAAATAAAACTAATAAGATTTAGCAATAATAGATTTTATGTAAAACTTTTTTTATTTATTTTTACTGGAGGGTATATTAATCAATGTAAAAAGATGTTTTATTCTGTAAAGTTAAACCTAACGATGTCAGATAATTATCAACATTTCCGACTGTAGATTATTTAGAAAGTATTTTGTTAAGTGTTAGAAGTAGAATGTCTGCGGCAAAAGGTTGTTTTCTTCAACTTTACTTCCACTGTACGTCAAGTAAAGAGAGGCACAACTAGGCCGAGTGTAATAAATTGTGACGAGTCTCACTTTCGTGAGGATTGTGAAGTGTTAAATGTTGTGATAATAGTATTACAGTAGGTAAACAGCTGACAACTATCATCAAGTACCGAGTTACAAAGATTGTGTTTACTATGTTTATAACCTCAACTTATTAGAATAGGTAATTTAAAAGCCTACATTTACAATTAATGAACCTTAGTGATGCTTCGTTATGAATAAATAATGATGAAAACAGTACTCCCCCGGTTTAGGTAATCCGTTGAAATCCTCTTGAATTTGGATGTCAAAGCCGGCAACACAAACTTTGACCGGTTTTATGTAACTATTTTTATATCGTTTAGGCATTTACACTAGCACAAATGATTAATTATGCTTTGCTTTTGCTATTTAAGCCTAAATTAGGTTTATTTTACACAAAATAACGATAAATTTTAATTAAATTTACATCTGTTTGAGCTGCGTCTGACAGCCAGGGTGGCCAGCGCAAAAAAAAAAAAAATGTTCGTGGTTCCACTTGCGCCTCGGTACCAGATCAGGTAGAATTTCAGTGACCCAGCGTTTCCAGAACATATCTGCTAGTTTCTGTGACTTGCGCCACTGTTTACGCAGGTAAAGGTCGGAGTCATCGAAGCGCCCAGGTAATGGTAAATTAGAAGAGGTTTCTAGAAGGAAATGGTTGGGAGTCAGTGTTTCGTTGCTTCCAGGTTCGACAGAGACATGCGATAGAGGACGACTGTTAACTATATTTTCGACTTCAAGCAGTAGTGTAGTTAAAACTTCGTCTTTAGGTGCACGCTCTTTCAGGATAACCTTGAGGGAGTTGTAAATTTTTGTTTTTAGCAATTCCATGCAAGGTTTAATTGAAGATAAATAACACTGCATTGCATTGCATTTCTGATCTTAACCAATAGTCAAATATTTGTAAAAATATTTCTATAGGGTGTTGACGGTAGTATACTACTCAGCTATACATATAGCTACAACATTGATCAGAATACGCTGGCTTTGACAGCGAGAAAAAACACTTGAGGAATTTCATCTTGTCACGTGACGTCCTCGGTAGCTTAGTGGTCAAAGCACTCGCCCGGTATGCGATGGGACGTGGGTTCGAGTCCCACCTGAGGTCGATGATTTTTTTCAAGTGTTATTTATCTTCAATTAGACCTTGCATGGAATTGCTAAAAACAAAAATTTACAATGTTTAAGCATTTCTGATCTTAACCAATAGTCAAATATTTGTAAAAATATTTCTATAGGGTGTTGACGGTAGTATACTACTCAGCTATACATATAGCTACAACATTTATCAGAATACGCTGGCTTTGACAGCGAGAAAAAACACTTAAGGAATTTCATCTTGTCACGTGACGTCCTCGGTAGCTTAGTGGTCAAAGCACTCGCCCGGTATGCGATGGGACGTGGGTTCAAGTCCCACCTGAGGTCGATGATTTTTTTTCAAGTGTTATTTATCTTCAATTAGACCTTGCATGGAATTGCTAAAAACAAAAATTTACAATGTTTAAGCATTTCTGATCTTAACCAATAGTCAAATATTTGTAAAAATATTTCTATAGGGTGTTGACGGTAGTATACTACTCAGCTATACATATAGCTACAACATTGATCAGAATACGCTGGCTTTGACAGCGAGAAAAAACACTTGAGGAATTTCATCTTGTCACGTGACGTCCTCGGTAGCTTAGTGGTCAAAGCACTCGCCCGGTATGCGATGGGACGTGGGTTCGAGTCCCACCTGAGGTCGATGATTTTTTTCAAGTGTTATTTATCTTCAATTAAACCTTGAGGGAGGTTTTGATGCTCCTTATCAGCCGCTTCCACGCCCCACCCCAGTGAGGGCTTACCGGGGGAATGAAGGTCCATTCAGTTGCGTTGCTGGCAGCTTCAACTCGAAGCACTTCTTCATCCAACTCTTTAATTGCCTGTTTAAGTTCGACGTCGGCTCCTCGTAAGTTCGTGCCGTTGTCGGACATCAGGTGTCGTGGCCAGCCATGTCATGCCGCCATGCGTCGAAGAGCCATTATCAACGAATCGATGCTGACTGAGTGAACTATCTTCAAGTGCACAGCACGCACAGTGAGGCAAGTAAAGATAACGCCATATCTTTTTTCATGGCGACGTCCTAATGTCATCATTATAGGTCCAAACAAGTCGATGCCGCAATGTGTAAACGGCCGCTGGTGGTGCGCCATGCGGGCTGCAGGTAAGTTACCCATTTTGGGTATTTCTGGTTTCGCCTTCCTTATTCTACATAGCATACATCTAGACGCCACATATTTTACCGTAGGTCTCAATTTTATTAACCAGTATCTTTGTTTCATATTGTTTACGACGGTTTCCTGGTTCCCGTGTGCGGCCTTCTCGTGGTAGTGTTTTACTATATTAGCCGGGCGATATGATGTTTTCCATCTAAAATTATTGGATGTTTAGTTTCAGGTAAGACCCCGGTCATAGCATCAATGCGACCAACACAGCGAAGTGGTGATAAGGTAAGTAGTCGACTGTTCTTTTCTATGTTTTTTCCCTTTTTTATTAAAACTATTTCCGTCGCAAAGCTGTCCTTTTGTGCTTGTTTTATTAAAAGGCGCTTAGCTTGCTCCATTTCCATCAGCGTGCTCATTGATGTAATCTTCCTACATTTATTTATGAACCGCAAGACCGTAGCCGCTACTCTCAGTAATCTCAACCATGACGAAAACCTACTTGCGTCAAATACAGGTAAGTAAATAGTTTCTTGATTAATTACATTTATTATTTCTAGGTCTACATCACATGTGGCAGGAATAACACGGCCAGGCTGATTTGTTGGAATGTAAGAATGACGGTCCCACGAACCACTCATTTTTAAACAGCGAAACATTATAAGTTTCTCTAGTGCCGATATCGGCTATATTCAACTTTGTAGGTACATATCTCCATTCGGCCGCTCGCGTTAAGTCATCTATCTCGCCAAGCCGGTTTGCGACGAATGTCTTGTAATGCCGCGTGTCATTGTTAATCCACTGTAGCACTGTGGTTGAATCGCACCAAAAATACCTTTCGCTGATTTTCAGTTCATGTTCCCGAATTATCGTGTCTGCAAGTCGGGCCGCAAGCAAAGCAGCTTGGAGTTCTAGTTTAGGTATCGTTGTAGGTTTTAAAGGTGCGACTCGGCTTTTGCTAGCAATAAATGCGACGTAAATAACACCGTCGTTTTCCCACCGCCAGTAAGCCACAGCACACATCGCCTTCGATGACGCGTCGCTAAAAACATGCAGTTGTAAATTGCTATATTGATAACCGGTCGTAGCAAGACTCGTAGCAGGGCTCGTAGCACACTCCGATTTCGTAGCGCGTTGAGTGACGTAGGCATGTTCAGGCTGCCGCGTAGCCTCTCGTAGCAGCTGCGTATACGACGCACTACCTGTTTCCTTCACGCTCGTAGCAGACACAATTTCTGTCTCGCTCATTCCTGCACTTACATAATAACGTGGAATGCGAATATTTGGTATTTCTTTTAATAAGTCGATCCAGTTACACCATTTTAGGTAAATATCATCGGGTATCATATTTTCATCCCAATCAACGTTATATTTCCAAGTATCTTGAAGCATTAGCTTATCCTGTATAGTGAACGGTGAAAGAAATCCAAAGATATCAAAGATTGACATGACTACTGCGAGCATCAAACGCTTAGTGGGCCTTTGTTTACCTTTCACTACGCTGTCCGGAATACGTTTCAATGTAACGTCAAAACCTAGTTCATCTCGGGCTGGGAACCAAATCATTCCTAGTGTTCGCTCACCTTGATACTGCTCGTCAATTTTGAACTTTACTGCCGCGTCACCTAAAGTTTCTTTTGGCACACTGTCTAACACTGATAAGCTGTTACTAGTCCAGTTGCGGATTTCAAAACCACCCCTTTTGTGAATATCTATTATATTCCTTACCATATTTATAGCGGTGGTGTCATCCGGTAGGCTATCTATATAATCATCCATATAGTGCTGCCTATATATCGCAGCTGCAGCGGCCGGCTGTGATGACTCATGTTGTTGAGCGTTTTTATTTTTAATAAACTGTGCAATGAAGGGTGAGCAGTTTGCTCCGAATATTAAGGACGTCATTGCGTACGTCTTTATCTCACTTATTGTTTGATCCGTCCATAAGAACCTTAGTGCATCTTGATCCTCAGATTTAATTTTAATTCGTAGGAATATATCTTTGATATCTCCCGTTACCCCGACTTTGTTTATTCTAAAACGAAGCATAATGCAAAATAAAGAATTAAGTAGGTCTGGCCTTGTTAGTAGGTAGTCATTTAATGACTCGCCGTTGACTTTAGCCGCTGCATCGAACACTAGACGCAGCTTCTTTTTGTTTGGGTTATTTACCCCGAAATGGGGTAAATACCACGTTTTAGGGGACCGCTCGGTATGCTCAAACTCCTTTACAAAATCATTTTCAAGTAAATGATTTACTCGTTCTGTGTACTTAGACGCGTACTCCCGGTTAGTTGTCATTTTTCTTTCAACATTGTGAAGTTGAGAAAGCGCATTAAAATAACTATCAGGCAACTTACAGTTTGGGTCTTTCCACAGCAAACCAACATGCCACCTGCCATTGATGAGCTGCGAGCTGTACTCCAGCAGGGCAACTGCACGCACCTCGTCTCTGTTCTGTCGTGGTTTACCTGCTACTCCTAAGGCGTCGATAGAAAAGGAGCGCCGTACCTCCTCACTGAGGTCCTGCAGAGCGCGGTCATCGGTGGATTCCATGTCCGCAATAAGCAAGGTAGTATAAGGGGAAGAAGGGGCAGAATGCGATACGTGCATTACACCGTGCACGCACCAGCCTAGGGGGGTGCGAGTAGCTGACGGCTCATGATTTTTACGAACACAAATCTCTAAAGGCATTAGCAAATGATAATTATCTTGACCTAATAATATTTCTGGTTTACATAAATCATTATAATATATTTTAACATTTTTTAAATGAGAATAACCTTGAAATTTAGCTAGAGAAACATCTTGGACAGGCAAATCTAAACTAGTACATTCGTACATTAATTGTTAGCAATTTATTGGTACTTTCCTGGCTAGACAAGTCTAGAGTCAGGGGTGTCGACGCGCACACAAGCGCTTCGTCGTTCCACGCGCCGCGCACGCGCATGGTCTGATAACGCACACGCACTTATTACACCGTTAGGTCCGTGAACTTTGACCGGCACTATTTTCAACAACACTTTTTTGTCCGTCACACTTATATGCGCGATGGTTTCCGCCGGTGCTGGTGACGATGAAGGCTTCTTCTCGGTCATTGTTTCCTCCTTTTCTTGCCGGGGAGGGTTATGTAATAGTTTGTGATGCGCCCCGTCACAGTTATCTTTATTGCAGGCGGGCGCGGAACAGGTTTCTCGGCCGTGTCGAGACAGTAGGCATTTGAAACATAGGCCATATCGCTTCACGTGACGCCATCGATGCTTGCGTAACGCTTTTAGGAATAGTTTACATTTTGTCAAGACGTGTTCTCCTTTGTTGCAGTACATGCACTTAGAATTGATTTCTTCGTCTTTATTTATCGCTGAATCGACATATTTGAGTCGATTCGGTGTAAGCTTGCTTGAAGTGCAGCCACTCCAGTGGATCACCAGAAAATTCAGGTAAGTCTTTAGGTATGCTCATACGGCTCAGTAGTTGTGGGTTTGGTCCATGAATGGGAGCGGTGGCTAGTTGCTTCAGTGCGCTCGTCAGCATCTCGATGGCTCCATTTTTTGGAATCAGCTTACCCTGAGTGCTACCATTCTTGGGGGTTCGTTGTTCCTTCTCCATCTCATGCTGGCTGTGCTCTAACCACTTTTCGACATCAGTGCGAGTTTTGATGCTCTCGCGGGTTCCTTCCGTTGGACTGTATTCATCATCTAGGCTAGCCAGGTCTGCTGCTAGCTTTTTATCGATCAATTCCATTTGTATCCTAGCTTTTTCCTCAGCTGCCTCCAGTTCCAACCTTTTTCGCTTTGCTTTCGCTGAGGATGACATTGATGCCCGTGATGTCTGATCTCGTTGTACGTCATGTGGCGTCAACTCCAGCTTAGCTGCCGGTAGCTTCGACGATTGTGCCGGTTGTGTAATCGGCGGACGTGACCCCGAATCCAACGGATAAAATGGCGGGTACAGAGGTGGTACTGGTAACAATTTCGCAGGCTCGGATTTAACACTGCCACTAGGATGACTAACGTCAATTGTCTCGGTATTAACCTTCGCGGACGCCGCTAATTTACTGCCACTACGCGTTTGTACCATTTTCGGCGGCGTTGAGAACATCGAACTGATCCGGCCGAATGACCACTTGTAGATGGGTCAGGTTCGTTCGCGATGAAAAATACGCCGTTTAAAGTTAACAATAATGTTTATTAGGGTATTTAGTACACTTTTGCACAAACACGTGTTTTACAAGAGAGAGGCGTAATACGGTGTCGCTCTGAGTACGATTGGCTGCAGAATGGCGCGGCAAAGTGTGCGCAGGTCGCGGTGCAACTCCGGATTATCCTCCAATGGCAAATAAAAATATAACGAAATTACCTACAATAGCTAACACAATGACGCGTCGCTAACAATGACTTTGACTTTCGATCGAGTTTGGCGCGGTTTCTTCGGTTTCGGTTCAGTTTATTTATTTATTTATTATAAAACAGATAGCATGCTGTCTTACAGTTTGTCCAAAACGCCAGCATGCTAGTTTACAATTATTAATTTAACAGTAAGAAATACAATTTAAAAGGTAATATTACTAAAGTAGGAATCAAATAAAAATTAACAGAACATGTCGAGAAACTATTAAAAATTTTGAGATAATAAATTGCCAGATGTCAAATATCAGTGTAACACAAAAACAAAATATCAATAAGGTCGTCACCTCCTACCTATCAATTTAGCAAGATGTCAAATATAAAATACAGAAAAATACAGTGTCAAAATCAAAATGTCAGAAATTTATGGGCCTTGCTATATAATTGCCCGAAACTATCTGCAAATATGTCTGTCATAGTCGTGGGCAAGCATATCTCCAATACGGTGTAAAGCGCTATTAGTGGGCGCGTGTACGGTGTACCTGGTACGCGTCGGCGGCTGCCACAGCAGACGCGGCCGCCGCCGCGGCGCCACCGTCCCCGTCTCATCGCAACCCAGACGTTTCGGTGCTAATAGCCCTACTTTATTTAGGATCGTTGGGCTATCTATCCTATTGTGTATAATAGATATATAGTGCATTATCATTTGCATAGCCCTCCTAAGTTTAAGGGTATCTAATCCTACCATACCCGATACAAATAAGGATGGATAATGGAATGGGTAATAACCGTACTTTCTCTTATACAGCCAACGTGCAAATTTGCGCTGTATTTTTTCTAGTATGAGAATATATTTCTCCTCATATGGATTCCATACGATGGCACCATATTCAAGCGTACTGCGAACATATGCGTTGTAGAGTACCCGAGCGACCTCTAGCCCATCAAACTGAGAAGAAGTACGTATGACAAAGCCAAGCATTTTGCTGGCTTTTTTGCATACTGTGGTCACATGTTTATGAAAGTCTAAGTTAGAGTCCAGTATTAATCCCAAGTCACAAATTTCGCTTACCCTTTCTAAGGGTTTGTCAGATAAATTATATGCCACAGTTAGGGGACAGCGTTTACGAGTAAATGTAATAACTTTACATTTATAATTGTTGAGGGGGAGACCACCAGCACCATGCAGTCTCTGTGCTAAAATTTGCAACAGATCATGACATTCAATTTAAGTTCTTGCCGGCTTACGCTCCTAATTTTAATGGCTATGTAGAGAGTGTCATTAAATCCGCAAAATTCCATATAAAGCGAATATTAGGGAACACGCATCTTACATTTGAGGAATTATCGTCTTTATTTTCTCAAATTGAGGCTATCCTCAATCCATCCATCCATCCATCAGCCGAAAGACGTCCACTGCTGGACATAGGTCTCCCCCAAGGATTTCCACAAAGATCGGTCTTGTGACACCCGCATCCAGCGGCTTCCCGCGACCTTCACCAGATCATCGGTCCACCTTGTGGGGGGCCTACCAACACTACGCCTTACGCCGCATTCTCAATAGCCGTCCCATTTCCCCTCTCTCCTCCTCTCCAAACGACTATGCAGCGCTCACACCAAGGCATTTTCTCCTTGGCAGGCCACTGATGTCGCTTTCGGCTCCAGTTCTACGAGAAATCAAACTGACAAAGCTAGACCGCTACAGACAACTAGAACAGATGAGACAGCACTTTTGGCAGCGTTGGCAGACTGAATACATCACCGAACTACAGCAACGTTCAAAGTGGCGAGTGCGTTGCAAGGATCTACAGCCAGGAGACCTCGTAATCTTGAAGGAGGACAACCTTCCCCGTTATTATGGCGCTTAGGACGAATGAAAACACTGCATCCAGGCTCGGACGGAGTACCACACGTTGCAAACATTGAGACATCAAGAGGAGTCGTCAGGCGCGCACTCAACCGCATCTTTCTTCTTCATGAAACCTCTCTTGAAACCTGAGCTTACAAGGGGGCCCACTATGTGCGCGCCCTACTACCGAGAGGGGCGGCGGGAAGCGAGAGGCAGCGGCCACGCCACCGCGAGCGCCGCGCCATACCGGTCTATTCGCCCGTGCTCCGAAACCTGACCACACGCGTCCACCCTTTATATCAATGTACCAATTTTATTTGCATTCCTTACCAATCGGCGAAAAAAGGGAAAGAAAAAAATGTGTAAGGAGCTTAACGACATCATCTGCCTAATGAAAGGCACTTGCAGTGATGAGTTTCCCGTTTTCGTAGCGAAAGATCTACATAAAATCCCGCCGGTGTCTATTGATCATGTAGATGGAACCCGCATCGTAACACGTTCAGATCGGGACCTCATGAACTGGATGTGGTATCCAACGGGGCAAATCTTCATATGGCCACCGGTGGTACATCACCGCTCAATAAACCGAAAGACCTGCCGGGCGGGGTGCGCCACCGGTGGACACGGCCAACGATTACGCACGAATTATTATGCATTCTTTCTCTTTCTAACGATCTAATAATCCTATAATAGGTCAATCGTTTTGTCTCATCACTCAGTATCGCGTGACCTGCGCTGACGTAACGTTGCCCGTGCGTATTTGTGAATTTCGCGCCAAAAAACAAGTGACGCTAAGGTAATATGCCGCGCGGGCATGATTGAGTGATTGCGTTTGTTTGTGCCTATGTTTACTGCATAAAAGGATGTCGAGCGAAGATAAAAGTACACCTGTAAGCCCAGGATCGTGTCACAGTTCCAACAATGAGCAAAATGATCCGTTGGAGGAGGCACCAGATTTGCAGAGCGACGACGATGTGGTGGAAGAAACTTATCATCGAGATTGTTTGTGGCACAATGTTAGTAAATGCTTGGGTTATTCACCAGAAATTTGGAGAAGGAAAGAAACTTAGTATTTTAGAATTCCGGGAACAAATTATAAAAGAGATGATTAGCAAGTCTAGCACTGATAATCAACCCGATGACGCTGCAGGGGAAGGCGAGCCGATTTTTCAACGGAAGCCAAAACATAAGTTAGAGAAAACCGAAGGAATGCTTAGAAATACGCGAAAGAGATGCAGGCCTTGTTACGACCGTATTACAACAACCGAATCTGCGGCTATGGCTAGAAAAAACTCAAAACGCGTGAATACTTTTTGCTCTGCATGTGACAACAAACCAATGTGTTTGGATTGTTTCAATACGATTCATCAAAAATAATTTTCGTTTTGTACCATCAATGTCTTTTGTAATTTTTTTCACGTTTGATTTAGTTTTCCTATAAATAAACATTTTCTCAATGTGATCCAGCAGAAATAATTTGCATTTCGTACCATTTATCGTGATTATGTCATATTTTGTTTCTAATAAATACAATTTTTCAATCCTATTTTTTCTTTACTTCCCGAAATAATATCCATCTCCTGAGCTACACTATGAAACTTTGTCGATTTTACATGGCGGGAACGGTAATTAAAATACTCTCCTTCAAGGCGGCACGAATTTCTTAGTACATTAAAAGTCAGGTGTAACGTGACCACCGGTGGTACACCCCGCCCTATCAGCGAGTTCTCCGTGCTCCACCGGTGGTACACCCCGGTCTGAACGTGTAACGGTTTGTTACGCTATTCATAGTAAAATAAATAAATTAGAACTTATAACTATCGTAACAACTAAATAAAAACTAATCTTATAACATATAACTACAACTTAAATCTAATCTTAAATAAAGAACTATAAAAAAATAGGAACTACAAAAACTAATAAGTAAACTCGGGCGCAACTGTTAGTTTCAAGGTATCCGCGAGCGCGAACGATGAGTGAACACGTATGTAGAAACAGGTTCAACCGAATGAGCGAGTTCGCCCTCGGAATAACGGCTCGCCAGTCCACGCGAAGCAACTCTAACGCAAGGACATACAGCTGCTGTGATAAAAACTGCCTACTCACGACGAGCTACGAGCGTCTTAAATTTTATATTCCACTTCTACCAATTTTATCAACGTCTGTGTAACCCCGATATCGGGTGAGTGTTGTAAACGAGTCCTATGTTTAAATTTAGTGCCTAATTAGTGCCTAGTAGTAAGTACCTACCTACTTAGTATTAAAAAAAAATGTAGTGCCTGCATGTGTAGTGCTTAAGTGTTCATCTCACAAACATTAGTACGAATCTGTGACTCATAGAAAGTCAAAATAAGTTAATAATTAAAACCTTTACTATGTACCTTCATACTAAAAATGTCGTGCGCACATGACCTCGCATGACCTTCATGGCAAATTGCGGTCATCTATTTTTATTATATCTTACTGTTTTCAATCAAATATATTAATAAGCTAAATCATACATATGTTCCATACGTCACTTAAAATGTAAATTTACATTTTTCTCAATGATTATCCATCTACATAGTAAAATTAATCTTCATTAATAATTTTATGCATAGTTCTTAATTGACTAGCTTAAGGATGATTTTGTATGACTGCCTCATCATTATTAACTATTTCTTTGCAATAATCACTCCATCTGATCCGCTTTTCACCGCTTCCGGCCTGATGTCGCAGTCATACGAATGTGTATACGCATGGATACGTAGGTCTATGTGTGTTTGCAATCATTGTTTGTGTATATTTGTATTTTTGCGTAGTTTTGCAGAATACCTACCTTTCTGTAATTTACCAGTATAACTATTCAATATTAGTTAGATATAAATATAAAACTTGCTACAGTGTTATCACACAGTGGTAGGTGTTTTGATCAGCTTTTTAATCATTGTTGTAGTTAGTAAGTTTCTCTTTCTTTTACAACACACACTCTTGATATCAACACAATGTCGTATCCTATAAAGTTTTTATCCTTGCAAAAAGCCGAATTAGAATATGAAGTTGAGCTTCGTGGTGGTTCTGGCGATTCCGTTCTAGAGTTACGAAAACAGATTGCAAAATTGTCTGTATTAAATACTTCGGAAGATATAACTGAATCACATTTAGATCCAAGCGATGACCTTAAGTCAGTCAAAGAATCTCTTCTCAAAGCACATACTCTTCTGTCAAATTTAAAATCAAAATTTGACAAAAACGCATATACTAGGGTAAAGGTGATTCAATAATGACTCTTATTGAATCACCTTTACCACCGAATCAATAGAATAACTAACACTCCAGAAGTCACTGACGTTTACAAGCTCTGTGTCTCAAATTTTAATGCTTATTACAAAGAACTTATTGCTCTTAGACCCCAAAACACCCATCCGCAAGCCGGTTCAACACCTCCTACCGACACTGTCACAGAGCCAACTACCATATCTATTTCATGTGAACGTAGTCTATCGGCAGACATAACCAAGCTTAAGTTTACTGGCAAAACTTGTGTTCACTCTTTTATCTTAAAAGTTGAGGAGTTTGTCGAATCGCGTAGTATATCTTTTGATAGAGTGCACTCGTTGGCTTATGAAATCTTTTCTGGTGATGCACTCCATTGGTGATGCACATCTTGGCAAGATTTAGTGACCTTACTTAAGCAAGATTTCTGCACTAGCGACTACGATTATAGGCTTGCTGCTGAAATAAGGTCTCGTACACAAGGTGAACGAGAAAATATTACAATCTATGTCTCGATTATGCATGGGTTATTTTCACGTCTAAATAAACCATTATCAGAAACAGAAAAACTAGAAATATTACTTCACAATATTCGTCCATGCTATGCAAGCACACTAGCAGCTACACAAAATATCGAAAGTATCGATTCTCTAGTGAGAACTTGTCGTAATTATAAGAATGTGCAATCCAGATTCTCCCATTTTCACGAGCCTCCAAGAGTATCTAGCAACACGATTGCCCCCGAGTTTGCTTACAAACACAATTATTACGTAAATACTCACTATAAAAAGGAATCTAAAAATGAAAACGATAAACATCAGCCTAATTACTCTAATAAAAATACTTCTAAAACAATAAATCCTACATCTTCAACTTATCAGAAACAATTTACAAATTTCAAACAAAATAAGAATGAATCCATTAATGTTGTAACAGCTGGCCCCTCTAAGCCCCAATATTGTCCAAGATGTCGATCTGATGACCATTCTCTTGGTACTTGCAAAGAAGAACGTACCATAGTTTGTTTCAAGTGTGGTGAAAAAGATTACCGCTATCCGGAATGCCCTAAATGTAACCCTATTAACAACGAAGATCAAAAAAACTTTTAAAAGTGGATTGCAAAGATGGTGTTTCCAGGCACACGTATTCTCATTCAAATTTTAATGTATCAGACTGGCAACAATGGCTGAAATTTATCGCTTTATTTGCCACCTACAACACCGTCTCTTCAATCCACGACAATCGCCTCAATGTTTCCAGACCCTATGTGTCCGTTATCATTAATAATAAGCCTATAGTTGGCCTTCTTGATACTGGATCATCAACTACAATATTGGGCAATGGCTGTCATGAAATTTTATTACAAGCAGGTTTTTCACTACAAAAAACAGATACTGCTCAGTTCATAGCGGCGGGGGGAGAAAAATTAGACTCGAAAGGAATTTTATATCTGCCAATTACCTTCTATGGTGAAACAAACGTAGTCCCTAATATCAAACATCCACTTATATTAGGAATGGACTTTTGGAGATTGTTCGGCCTTTTTCCTAAACATCTTGAGAGTATCATCTATTACAAGGATTCTGATAAGGTCTTTACATCCGAACTCGAAGTAAAGTCACCAAGTATATGTTCTTACGAATATTTGTCACAAAAACAAAAAACTACCGCCGATGGTGTGATAGCATTGTTCCGTGAAATTTCTTACGAGGAACGTGGTCTAGGTCGTACTAACTTAATACAGCATGCGATTGACACTGGGGATGCTGCCCCCATCCGTCAGCGCTATTATAGAATGTCTCCAGAAAAACAACGTATTTTAGCTGAACAACTGGACGACATGCTTAAGGAAGATATAGTAGAACCATGCGAAAGTCCGTGGTCGTCTCCAGTTCTTCTTACACCTAAGAAAAATGGTGAATTGAGGTTTTGTCTTGACAGCAGAAAACTTAATGCTGTCACCAAGAAAGATGCATATAGTCTACCCTATATTGCAGAAATACTAGACAATCTACGCGATGCCAAGTATTTGTCAAGTGTAGATCTGTCTAAAAGTTTTTGGCAGATTTTAATAAAACAAGAGGATCGACAAAAGACGGCCTTTTACATTCCGTCACGTGGAACGTTTCAATTCAAGTCTATGGCCTTTGGTTTAACTAATGCACCCGCAACGCAACAAAGACTGGTCGATACTTTGTTCTATGGGCCAGAATTTGAGCACAGAGTTTTTGTTTTTGTTGATGACGTCATAATCGTATCAGACCACTTTGATCAACACATTTCCTTACTGATGCTGGTTCTTGAAAAACTGAAAATGGCCAATCTGACTATTAATTTCGAAAAAAGCCAGTTTTTCAGGAAACAACTAAAATATTTAGGGTACGTTGTAGACTCCAACGGACTTCATGCTGACCCAGAAAAGGTGGAGTCTATTGTTAACTACCCGACTCCAACCAATCGTAAGGAAGTTCGAAGGTTTTTGGGTACCGCGTCTTGGTACAGGAAGTTTATTCCGAACTTTAGTACACTAGCTAATCCCTTAAATAAATTAACCAGTCAAGGTAAAAACGCTCCACCTTTCGTACGGTCGGAAGAAGCAAATAGCGCCTTCTTAAAATTAAAGAAATGCCTCATCTCGACACCAATTCTTTCTTGTCCCGATTATGACAGACCCTTCGAAGTGCATACGGATGCAAGCGATTACGGTATGGGAGCGGTACTCACTCAAACTATCAATGACGCTGAAAGAGTCATTGCATATATGAGCAAATCATTTTCAAAACCAGAACAGAACTACAGTACCACAGAACGCGAGGCGTTAGCTGTGCTAACAGTCATTGAGCACTGGCGCTGCTATCTGGAAAATGGTCAAAAGTTTACTGTACACACCGACCACTCTTCCCTTAAATGGTTTCTCAACCTGAATAACCCGACAGGAAGATTGGCGAGATGGGGAGTAAGACTGTCTGCCTACAATTTTACTATCAAACATCGTAAGGGTTCCGAAAATGTGGTACCTGATAGTTTGTCTCGCGCCGTTCCTATATCAGCTATCGATACCGTGGCAGACTCACTAACTCAGAAAACCAATGACCCCTGGTTTTTGAATATATTTGAGGGATGTCTCAAATCACCCGCATCCTTTCCCAACTACCAAATCCAAAACGGAAAGCTGTTTCGTTACATGAAATCTATTAACCCCTTGACTAGGGAATTTGAGTGGAAGGAGGTAGTGCCATTAGAGTTTCGACAGGAAATAGTTGACAAAAATCATTCAGAACCGACCTCAGGCCATTTTGGCATCCTTAAAACACATAAGCGTGTCAGTCCGAATTATTTTTGGCCAAATATGCACAACGATATAGTTGAATTCGTTTCTGTCTGCGATACTTGCCTCTCACATAAGCATCCCAATCACTCAACACTCGGTACAATGGGGAGGCCTAAAGATTGCAGTAGGCCATTTCAAATGTTGAGTGTCGATCTTGTTGGACCCCTACCCAAATCAAGAAAGCAAAACACCTTCTTGTTAGTAATAACGTGTTGCTTCTCAAAATATTGCCTCCTCTTTCCCATCCGACGAGCAACTTCGGACATCATTTCAAAGATAATTGAAGAAGACGTTTTTCTCGTTCATGGAGTGCCTAGCACTATATTAATAGATAACGGGCGTCAATTTACTAGTGTCATGATGAAAAAACTATTCGAAAACTACAATATCCCGAACGTTTTCTATACCCCATTGTATACTCCGCAGATTAATACTGTAGAACGCTATAACAAAACTATAATGACAGCAGTATCTACATTTATTGATGGCGATCATAGAGTTTGGGACTACAACATTACTAAGATTCAGTTCGCGTTAAACAGTGCCGTAAACGAAGTTACCGGATTTACACCATCATTTTTAGTTTACGGACGTGAACTTGTAAGCTGCGGTTCTCATTACATAGATCCGGACCTAGAAAACCACATAGTATTTACACCACGGGATAGCTATGCAGAAAACTTAGGTGTGCTGCATAAGTTGTTTGATAGAGTGCAATTATCACTTATCAAGGCACACTCGAGAAATAGCACCAATTACAACCTTCGCCGTAAGAACGTAGACTTCAACGTGGGTGATATCGTATGGAAAAGAACCTTTTACCAAAGCGACAAAGACAATAAATTTTCAAAAAAGTTGGCACCAAAATTTTTAAAATGTCGTGTTGTTACAAAAAAATCTAAACTCGTTTATGAACTCGAGGACATGACAGGGCGCAAATTGGGTACTTGGCATGTAAAAGATTTTAAACTTACTTAGATTACTTTAAGAATAGTGGATTTTATTAGTAAAATCCTAATCTAAAAGGGGGAGTATGTAACGGTTTGTTACGCTATTCATAGTAAAATAAATAAATTAGAACTTATAACTATCGTAACAACTAAATAAAAACTAATCTTATAACATATAACTACAACTTAAATCTAATCTTAAATAAAGAACTATAAAAAAATAGGAACTACAAAAACTAATAAGTAAACTCGGGCGCAACTGTTAGTTTCAAGGTATCCGCGAGCGCGAACGATGAGTGAACACGTATGTAGAAACAGGTTCAACCGAATGAGCGAGTTCGCCCTCGGAATAACGGCTCGCCAGTCCACGCGAAGCAACTCTAACGCAAGGACATACAGCTGCTGTGATAAAAACTGCCTACTCACGACGAGCTACGAGCGTCTTAAATTTTATATTCCACTTCTACCAATTTTATCAACGTCTGTGTAACCCCGATATCGGGTGAGTGTTGTAAACGAGTCCTATGTTTAAATTTAGTGCCTAATTAGTGCCTAGTAGTAAGTACCTACCTACTTAGTATTAAAAAAAAATGTAGTGCCTGCATGTGTAGTGCTTAAGTGTTCATCTCACAAACATTAGTACGAATCTGTGACTCATAGAAAGTCAAAATAAGTTAATAATTAAAACCTTTACTATGTACCTTCATACTAAAAATGTCGTGCGCACATGACCTCGCATGACCTTCATGGCAAATTGCGGTCATCTATTTTTATTATATCTTACTGTTTTCAATCAAATATATTAATAAGCTAAATCATACATATGTTCCATACGTCACTTAAAATGTAAATTTACATTTTTCTCAATGATTATCCATCTACATAGTAAAATTAATCTTCATTAATAATTTTATGCATAGTTCTTAATTGACTAGCTTAAGGATGATTTTGTATGACTGCCTCATCATTATTAACTATTTCTTTGCAATAATCACTCCATCTGATCCGCTTTTCACCGCTTCCGGCCTGATGTCGCAGTCATACGAATGTGTATACGCATGGATACGTAGGTCTATGTGTGTTTGCAATCATTGTTTGTGTATATTTGTATTTTTGCGTAGTTTTGCAGAATACCTACCTTTCTGTAATTTACCAGTATAACTATTAAATATTAGTTAGATATAAATATAAAACTTGCTACAGTGTTATCACACAGTGGTAGGTGTTTTGATCAGCTTTTTAATCATTGTTGTAGTTAGTAAGTTTCTCTTTCTTTTACAACACACACTCTTGATATCAACACAATGTCGTATCCTATAAAGTTTTTATCCTTGCAAAAAGCCGAATTAGAATATGAAGTTGAGCTTCGTGGTGGTTCTGGCGATTCCGTTCTAGAGTTACGAAAACAGATTGCAAAATTGTCTGTATTAAATACTTCGGAAGATATAACTGAATCACATTTAGATCCAAGCGATGACCTTAAGTCAGTCAAAGAATCTCTTCTCAAAGCACATACTCTTCTGTCAAATTTAAAATCAAAATTTGACAAAAACGCATATACTAGGGTAAAGGTGATTCAATAATGACTCTTATTGAATCACCTTTACCACCGAATCAATAGAATAACTAACACTCCAGAAGTCACTGACGTTTACAAGCTCTGTGTCTCAAATTTTAATGCTTATTACAAAGAACTTATTGCTCTTAGACCCCAAAACACCCATCCGCAAGCCGGTTCAACACCTCCTACCGACACTGTCACAGAGCCAACTACCATATCTATTTCATGTGAACGTAGTCTATCGGCAGACATAACCAAGCTTAAGTTTACTGGCAAAACTTGTGTTCACTCTTTTATCTTAAAAGTTGAGGAGTTTGTCGAATCGCGTAGTATATCTTTTGATAGAGTGCACTCGTTGGCTTATGAAATCTTTTCTGGTGATGCACTCCATTGGTGATGCACATCTTGGCAAGATTTAGTGACCTTACTTAAGCAAGATTTCTGCACTAGCGACTACGATTATAGGCTTGCTGCTGAAATAAGGTCTCGTACACAAGGTGAACGAGAAAATATTACAATCTATGTCTCGATTATGCATGGGTTATTTTCACGTCTAAATAAACCATTATCAGAAACAGAAAAACTAGAAATATTACTTCACAATATTCGTCCATGCTATGCAAGCACACTAGCAGCTACACAAAATATCGAAAGTATCGATTCTCTAGTGAGAACTTGTCGTAATTATAAGAATGTGCAATCCAGATTCTCCCATTTTCACGAGCCTCCAAGAGTATCTAGCAACACGATTGCCCCCGAGTTTGCTTACAAACACAATTATTACGTAAATACTCACTATAAAAAGGAATCTAAAAATGAAAACGATAAACATCAGCCTAATTACTCTAATAAAAATACTTCTAAAACAATAAATCCTACATCTTCAACTTATCAGAAACAATTTACAAATTTCAAACAAAATAAGAATGAATCCATTAATGTTGTAACAGCTGGCCCCTCTAAGCCCCAATATTGTCCAAGATGTCGATCTGATGACCATTCTCTTGGTACTTGCAAAGAAGAACGTACCATAGTTTGTTTCAAGTGTGGTGAAAAAGATTACCGCTATCCGGAATGCCCTAAATGTAACCCTATTAACAACGAAGATCAAAAAAACTTTTAAAAGTGGATTGCAAAGATGGTGTTTCCAGGCACACGTATTCTCATTCAAATTTTAATGTATCAGACTGGCAACAATGGCTGAAATTTATCGCTTTATTTGCCACCTACAACACCGTCTCTTCAATCCACGACAATCGCCTCAATGTTTCCAGACCCTATGTGTCCGTTATCATTAATAATAAGCCTATAGTTGGCCTTCTTGATACTGGATCATCAACTACAATATTGGGCAATGGCTGTCATGAAATTTTATTACAAGCAGGTTTTTCACTACAAAAAACAGATACTGCTCAGTTCATAGCGGCGGGGGGAGAAAAATTAGACTCGAAAGGAATTTTATATCTGCCAATTACCTTCTATGGTGAAACAAACGTAGTCCCTAATATCAAACATCCACTTATATTAGGAATGGACTTTTGGAGATTGTTCGGCCTTTTTCCTAAACA
Organism: Anania fuscalis; assembly: GCA_950371115.1. Taxonomy (NCBI): domain Eukaryota; kingdom Metazoa; phylum Arthropoda; class Insecta; order Lepidoptera; family Crambidae; genus Anania; species Anania fuscalis. The sequence goes on along the minus strand of OX493326.1, from coordinate 15,810,508 downwards.
TCTTGAGAGTATCATCTATTACAAGGATTCTGATAAGGTCTTTACATCCGAACTCGAAGTAAAGTCACCAAGTATATGTTCTTACGAATATTTGTCACAAAAACAAAAAACTACCGCCGATGGTGTGATAGCATTGTTCCGTGAAATTTCTTACGAGGAACGTGGTCTAGGTCGTACTAACTTAATACAGCATGCGATTGACACTGGGGATGCTGCCCCCATCCGTCAGCGCTATTATAGAATGTCTCCAGAAAAACAACGTATTTTAGCTGAACAACTGGACGACATGCTTAAGGAAGATATAGTAGAACCATGCGAAAGTCCGTGGTCGTCTCCAGTTCTTCTTACACCAAAGAAAAATGGTGAATTGAGGTTTTGTCTTGACAGCAGAAAACTTAATGCTGTCACCAAGAAAGATGCATATAGTCTACCCTATATTGCAGAAATACTAGACAATCTACGCGATGCCAAGTATTTGTCAAGTGTAGATCTGTCTAAAAGTTTTTGGCAGATTTTAATAAAACAAGAGGATCGACAAAAGACGGCCTTTTACATTCCGTCACGTGGAACGTTTCAATTCAAGTCTATGGCCTTTGGTTTAACTAATGCACCCGCAACGCAACAAAGACTGGTCGATACTTTGTTCTATGGGCCAGAATTTGAGCACAGAGTTTTTGTTTTTGTTGATGACGTCATAATCGTATCAGACCACTTTGATCAACACATTTCCTTACTGATGCTGGTTCTTGAAAAACTGAAAATGGCCAATCTGACTATTAATTTCGAAAAAAGCCAGTTTTTCAGGAAACAACTAAAATATTTAGGGTACGTTGTAGACTCCAACGGACTTCATGCTGACCCAGAAAAGGTGGAGTCTATTGTTAACTACCCGACTCCAACCAATCGTAAGGAAGTTCGAAGGTTTTTGGGTACCGCGTCTTGGTACAGGAAGTTTATTCCGAACTTTAGTACACTAGCTAATCCCTTAAATAAATTAACCAGTCAAGGTAAAAACGCTCCACCTTTCGTACGGTCGGAAGAAGCAAATAGCGCCTTCTTAAAATTAAAGAAATGCCTCATCTCGACACCAATTCTTTCTTGTCCCGATTATGACAGACCCTTCGAAGTGCATACGGATGCAAGCGATTACGGTATGGGAGCGGTACTCACTCAAACTATCAATGACGCTGAAAGAGTCATTGCATATATGAGCAAATCATTTTCAAAACCAGAACAGAACTACAGTACCACAGAACGCGAGGCGTTAGCTGTGCTAACAGTCATTGAGCACTGGCGCTGCTATCTGGAAAATGGTCAAAAGTTTACTGTACACACCGACCACTCTTCCCTTAAATGGTTTCTCAACCTGAATAACCCGACAGGAAGATTGGCGAGATGGGGAGTAAGACTGTCTGCCTACAATTTTACTATCAAACATCGTAAGGGTTCCGAAAATGTGGTACCTGATAGTTTGTCTCGCGCCGTTCCTATATCAGCTATCGATACCGTGGCAGACTCACTAACTCAGAAAACCAATGACCCCTGGTTTTTGAATATATTTGAGGGATGTCTCAAATCACCCGCATCCTTTCCCAACTACCAAATCCAAAACGGAAAGCTGTTTCGTTACATGAAATCTATTAACCCCTTGACTAGGGAATTTGAGTGGAAGGAGGTAGTGCCATTAGAGTTTCGACAGGAAATAGTTGACAAAAATCATTCAGAACCGACCTCAGGCCATTTTGGCATCCTTAAAACACATAAGCGTGTCAGTCCGAATTATTTTTGGCCAAATATGCACAACGATATAGTTGAATTCGTTTCTGTCTGCGATACTTGCCTCTCACATAAGCATCCCAATCACTCAACACTCGGTACAATGGGGAGGCCTAAAGATTGCAGTAGGCCATTTCAAATGTTGAGTGTCGATCTTGTTGGACCCCTACCCAAATCAAGAAAGCAAAACACCTTCTTGTTAGTAATAACGTGTTGCTTCTCAAAATATTGCCTCCTCTTTCCCATCCGACGAGCAACTTCGGACATCATTTCAAAGATAATTGAAGAAGACGTTTTTCTCGTTCATGGAGTGCCTAGCACTATATTAATAGATAACGGGCGTCAATTTACTAGTGTCATGATGAAAAAACTATTCGAAAACTACAATATCCCGAACGTTTTCTATACCCCATTGTATACTCCGCAGATTAATACTGTAGAACGCTATAACAAAACTATAATGACAGCAGTATCTACATTTATTGATGGCGATCATAGAGTTTGGGACTACAACATTACTAAGATTCAGTTCGCGTTAAACAGTGCCGTAAACGAAGTTACCGGATTTACACCATCATTTTTAGTTTACGGACGTGAACTTGTAAGCTGCGGTTCTCATTACATAGATCCGGACCTAGAAAACCACATAGTATTTACACCACGGGATAGCTATGCAGAAAACTTAGGTGTGCTGCATAAGTTGTTTGATAGAGTGCAATTATCACTTATCAAGGCACACTCGAGAAATAGCACCAATTACAACCTTCGCCGTAAGAACGTAGACTTCAACGTGGGTGATATCGTATGGAAAAGAACCTTTTACCAAAGCGACAAAGACAATAAATTTTCAAAAAAGTTGGCACCAAAATTTTTAAAATGTCGTGTTGTTACAAAAAAATCTAAACTCGTTTATGAACTCGAGGACATGACAGGGCGCAAATTGGGTACTTGGCATGTAAAAGATTTTAAACTTACTTAGATTACTTTAAGAATAGTGGATTTTATTAGTAAAATCCTAATCTAAAAGGGGGAGTATGTAACGGTTTGTTACGCTATTCATAGTAAAATAAATAAATTAGAACTTATAACTATCGTAACAACTAAATAAAAACTAATCTTATAACATATAACTACAACTTAAATCTAATCTTAAATAAAGAACTATAAAAAAATAGGAACTACAAAAACTAATAAGTAAACTCGGGCGCAACTGTTAGTTTCAAGGTATCCGCGAGCGCGAACGATGAGTGAACACGTATGTAGAAACAGGTTCAACCGAATGAGCGAGTTCGCCCTCGGAATAACGGCTCGCCAGTCCACGCGAAGCAACTCTAACGCAAGGACATACAGCTGCTGTGATAAAAACTGCCTACTCACGACGAGCTACGAGCGTCTTAAATTTTATATTCCACTTCTACCAATTTTATCAACGTCTGTGTAACCCCGATATCGGGTGAGTGTTGTAAACGAGTCCTATGTTTAAATTTAGTGCCTAATTAGTGCCTAGTAGTAAGTACCTACCTACTTAGTATTAAAAAAAAATGTAGTGCCTGCATGTGTAGTGCTTAAGTGTTCATCTCACAAACATTAGTACGAATCTGTGACTCATAGAAAGTCAAAATAAGTTAATAATTAAAACCTTTACTATGTACAGTCAACAGCACGTCGACCTACCCCAAAAGTCAAAAATTCTCCAATAGATTTTCAACTTTAAGCCTGACATATAGAGTTCATTTTCAAATGAGAAAATTTGACATTTTGTGGTAGGTCGACGTGCTGTTGTCCGTACCTTCATACTAAAAATGTCGTGCGCACATGACCTCGCATGACCTTCATGGCAAATTGCGGTCATCTATTTTTATTATATCTTACTGTTTTCAATCAAATATATTAATAAGCTAAATCATACATATGTTCCATACGTCACTTAAAATGTAAATTTACATTTTTCTCAATGATTATCCATCTACATAGTAAAATTAATCTTCATTAATAATTTTATGCATAGTTCTTAATTGACTAGCTTAAGGATGATTTTGTATGACTGCCTCATCATTATTAACTATTTCTTTGCAATAATCACTCCATCTGATCCGCTTTTCACCGCTTCCGGCCTGATGTCGCAGTCATACGAACGAAATCGGATTTTACTAAAATTTTCCAATCTCCGGAATTCCAGGCTCCCGGTTCCCGTTCCAGTCTCGATTCTCCGTGGAAGCCCGGCCCTTTTCTCAATATATTTTTAAAACTTAACCCTTTTACTGCTGCCGAGTCGCCGTCAAGCCCTACCGGACCCAGCGTACGAGGACAGTGGTTTTGATTATTTTTAATACATTGTACTGTTCGGTTGTCAATTGCGGACCTACTACCTGAGCTATTTTGTTTAAATTAACTAAAATTATAAAACTATAAATTTCGACCCATATTTTTATTGTCTACCCTAATTGTTACCACCTCAGCTAAGAGAGTACGGTACAAACGTGTTAAAAGATATATTGGGACTGCAGAACCATATTAACGTCTTAGAGGAGAAATACGTTACGGTTGAGAGATTTGAGGCACTTGAAAAACATATCGAAAATATGAGGCATGCATCTTTGATTAATCACTCTCCAGTCGAAGTGAATGTCAACAGAAGAAGAGGTGCATATTTATTGCATGACAGCTCTACCATGGATAGTGGCCCCATAGGACTACAATATCAGCAGATTAAAGCAGTAAACACATCGCAGTCAGTTGTGAATAAACGCTCGTCATCAAAAACATCGTTGAATGATGAAACCAACTGTGCGGGTGATATGAAAAAACGCGCAGCAGTAAAGCGGGTCAGTTTGAGGCGTTAACGAATTTAACTGCGGTTTCGAATTGTGTGAGCAAGACCGACGACTCTGGACGGCGGCATGCATCTGTTGGACCGGCGCGCGAGAAAGAGGCAGAACTACTGCGGGAGGCTAAAATGCACACCGCGGTTTCTCAAGATGGAGGGAGTGTGTGCGCCGTGTCCCCTACTAGCGGTATCGTCGGAGCGGCTTCTTTCGAGTTTAGTGCAACCGATACAGAAAAGTGCGGCGGAACCGTTGTGCCGGAGCGAGTTCTAAGTGACTTATGTGAGCAAGTGGTACGGGAAAAAATAAAGACTGTGAACTTAAGCGTAAGTGTGTTAAGAAATATTCGGAATTAGTTCGAAACGGTAAGTGGAAAGAGAAAAACCTACAGATGACTGGATTTTAGTACAACGCAAACGATTGCGTAATCGTTTTATTCGGAACAGAAGGGAAAGGCGCAAGTAGTCCCGGACTGTAAGGTTAAAGCGGCCGAAACAAAGATTCCTTTTTATATTTATAATATCGATAAGTCATCGACGGTTGCCGATATTGCCAATTACATAAAGAGTAAAACTGGAGTCAAGGTACAACTTCAACAAGTAAATATGAAGCTAGATAAGCAATATGTTGCGTATAACTTTTTGATTTCAAGGAATAAACTAGCTACTTTTTTGGATAAAAATCTATGGCCCAGTGGTGTATCATTCCGTAAGTTTGTAAGATTTAACAGAAATAGTATTGAGCAACAGGCTCGTTCACAGAACAGTCTGTCGCAGAAATTAAGTGCAAATTAATTAATTAATTGAATAATAACAGTGAATAATTAATTGAATAGTAATATATTATTTAAATAAATAAATTATAATATAAATAATGGAGTTTAGTGATAATAGAAATATATTTGTGTTCTAAGTATGTTAGTTTTAATTGCAAAAATCTTAATACATCCTTTGAGTGTGTGCAAGAGCTTTGTAAGTCCGTGGACATTATAGCATTGCAAGAAACTTGGTTGCTGCCTTATGAAATTCCAAAATTAGGTGAGATTGATGACGGCTTTAGGTTTTATGGTAAGTCCTCTATGGATGCAACAAAACTCATTCGAGGTAGTCCTTTTGGCGGGGTTGCACTCTTATGGCGTAAATCTATTTTTAGTAGGGTCCATTGTGCAATGTGAATATGACAGAATTGTGGAAGTAAAGATAGAATTAACCGATAAACAAATATTGGTATTATCTGTTTATATCCCTACCAATGGCGCTCAAAACTTAATTGAGTTTTGTGACTGTATGGGTAAACTAGCAGCCATTGTTGAAAGTTCTAATGTTGAATCAGTATTTATTCTGGGTGATTTCAACTCCGATCCTAGTGAATTTTTTGGTAGGGAACTGCAAAGCTTTTGCGCAGACCAAAAATGGCTGTGTGCAGATGTCACTAAATTGGGGTTGAGCTCGGGGACGGACACATATGTCAGCGATGCCCACGGGTCCACAAGCTGGCTGGATCATTGCCTGGTTATGGAGGCGGCATGGCGATCGGTTGAGCATGTCGAGGTACTCTATGACTTTTATTGGTCGGACCACCTACCGTTGGTAGTACATGTGAATTTGGGGATGATCTAGCCGACTGTTCGTAATTATGTGGAAAACCAACCATTAAATAAGGTCATGTGGGGCGAAAGGGACTGTTCTTAAATTGAATGTTATAGTAAAAAATGTAATGAGTTTCTAAAAGAAATTGATTTCCCTGAGGAACTGAGTCTATGTTGTGATAGAATGTGTAATCATGTTAGTCACAGGATAGTGTTAGACAGGCTTTATAACAGAATTGTAACTGCGCTTACGAAGCGCATTTGTAAACTTGCTGGTTGGAACAAATATGTAAAAGAATTGCATACTATTGCCAGGCAGGCATTTTTAAACTGGGTATTGCACGGCAGGCCGTGTTCTGGAAGTCTATACCGCGACATGTGTGATTCTAGAAAAACATTCAAAGCTGAACTAAAATCATGTCAATTAAAGCAGGATCAAATAAAAATGGACTTATTAGCTAGCTTCGCAACACGAATGTAAAAACTTTTCCAAGTTTTGGAAACAAACTAAGAAGCTTAGCCCTCGACCGGCTGCCCCCGTGAGCATAGGGCCCCCCCTTAGCAAGCCTGAGGAGATTGCTAACTTGTTTGGTGACCATTTTAGAGTAAAACCGGTTCACCTATCGTCTGAAGTTAAGGGTGGGCTTCCCGAGGGCATCGTGTCAGGTACGCCTGTCAGAGTTACCCCCACTAAAGTGAGGGCGATAATCAAGGATATGCATAGGGGAAAATCACGGGGACACGATGGTCTCAGCATAGAACACCTTCAACATGGGTTTCACCTCCCAAGGGTTCTATCGATAATATATACTTTCTGTATAAGTAAGAACTTATCATCCGAGTTAATGAGGACAATTGTAGTACCCTTGTAAGAAACAAGACAGGAGATATATCCGATATGTCAAACTACAGACCTATATCGTTGGCCACCATATTGGCAAAGGTGCTTGATGGGGTGCTTGAGCGGAGACTTAGTCATCACCTAGAACTTAATGATGCTCAATTTGGGTTTCGACCCGGTCTATCAACGGAAAGTGCTGTGTTTTCGCTTATGCACACCGTCAAATACTACAGCTAGAGGCAAACAATCGCCTAATGGGTACTGAACTAAAGAGGGTATCGCAATTTAAATATCTGGGCCATATTGTGACTGACATTCTTTCAGACGATTGCGATATTAAACGAGAAAGGAGGGCGTTGGCTGTCCGATGTAATATGCTTGCCCGCAGGTTTGCGAGGTGTACGAAGGAGGTCAAAATCACCCTTTTTAAGGCGTTCTGTCAAACGTTCTAAACCTGCAGCCTGTGGTGTGGCTATTCGAATATGACATATTATGCTCTCCGCGTACAATATAATAACGCCTTTAGGATGTTAATGGGGCTCCCCAGATTCTGTAGTGCATCAACAATGTTCGCGCAAGCGGGTGTTGATGACTTTTACGCCATCATTCGGAAGCGCACAGCTTCAATGCTTAACAGAGTCCGGCGGAGCGTCAACAGCATCCAGATGGCCATGAAAGATAGGCCTTCAAGTTCCTTGTTCAGACACTGGGTTAACTTGCATGCTCAAGGAGCTTAAAACCAATTTTTCAAATAAATAAATAAAATCCAATTTAAATCGTAATTTACTAACATAGATGTGTAAGTTTTTATTTTACTGTTACTAACACAATTGTATGGATTGTATGAAATCCGAAATAAATGATTTATTATTATTAATATTAACATCTTGTCGTGATTCGATGTATTTTAATCAAATGTTGGCAACACTAACTGTCGACCAAGAATAGGACTTAACGTAATTGAGTTGTGGTGGGGAAACACCGCAGCAGTATCGGGAGAGATCGCTATTCAGTCAGTTGCTCGTCAGCGTTCGAACCAAGCGGTAGCTAAGAGGAAACTCTGTCGGCCGTAATATCAATTATAATTAATACAATTAGCATATAATTTGTGAGTTACCTAAATAAATATTCTATTCTTATAAAATAAAATCAGTGAGATTCAACAGTGGTATTATTTCATCAAAACTCAGAAGTGCGAAGAAGCTGCAGCCCACAAAAGGTATGTACAAAATTTTCAATGGAAAATTATTCTGAAATATTGCCCATGATAAATGAAGTAGTTATATCATTAAGATTGTCGCTAAGCATTGTATTAGGATAGTATTCTGCTACGGCGAGACTATATCACTAATCATTTTACTTGTTTCTATATGTTTTGAGAAATTTTATTATAACTAGTAATAAAAACCTTTTAAATAGAAGCCAGTGAATCCTTTTTATTAGGTAGGTGAAGTGGCCATGTGAGTCGCGTGGGCCAAGTGTGTCCTTTAGTAAAAACCTCTTTTTATTAGGTACGTGAAGCGGCCATGTGAGTCGCTTGGGCCAAGTGTGTCCTTAGGTTTTGTAGATAACAGAAATAAGGGCCAAGTTAGTCCTTAGTTTTTAGTCATAAAACTAGTCTGCCTGTTTCCGTGTAGGGAGAAATGGACTCAAAAAATATTGCGAATGTTTTTTGTAAGTTCTTCAAAATGGAATATAATTTAAATTCTGTAACCAACGTTAACACAGAAGAGGGCCGTTGTGGTCAGGGAAGGTGCGAAGTTTCTTCTGACGATATTATGAAGATATTACGAAGTATGAAGCGGGGTAAATCCCCGGGACACGACGGCCTCAGTCTTGAACATCTTCTATGTGCGGGTCGGCACGTTGGTGAAGTTCTGGCACGATTTTTTTATCTCTGCGTGCGGCATTCATACCTACCAGATGAACTTAAACGTACCATCGTTGTTCCTGTAGTTAAAAATAAGACAGGAGATTTGTCAAGTGCAGGAAACTATAGGCCAATTTCACTTGCTACGATTGTGGCCAAGGTTCTTGAGAGATTTTTGCAGCTGAAAATGACACCTTTTTTTTAAAATTGACGACGCTCAATTTGGGTTTCGACCGCAAATGTCCACCGACTTGGCAGTTTTTTCTCTGAAACAGGTAGTTAATTATTATGTTAAAAATGGTACTACTGTTTACGCTTGCTTCCTTGACCTTAGTCGCGCGTTTGACACGCTTCAACATGACCTTTTATGGAGGAAGTTGCGCGAGACGGGGGTCGATGGGGACGTCGTGGACCTTATGTCCCACTGGTATAGTACACAAGAGAACCAGGTGAGATGGGGCAACACCCTGTCTGGTGGCTACAACTTACCTTGTGGTTAGACAGGGTGGACTGACGTCCCCGGACCTGTTTAATTTGTATGTAAATGATTTGATTGTGGAACTAAGCAGCACTCAGGTTGGGCTAAAATTAGGTAACAGATATGTTAATAATCTTAGTTACGCCGATGATATGGTGCTGATTAGTCCCACAATCAAGGGGTTAAGAAAATTGCTCTCAACATGCCAAAATTATGCTTTGAAACATAACCTCATTTATAATGCCAAGAAAACCGAGTTAATGATATTTAAATCAGGAAAGGGACCGGAAAACGTTCCTGGGGTGTTCTTGGGAGGACAACAGGTTAAAATTACCAATTCTTTCAAGTACCTTGGCCACATTCTTTCGTCCGACCTGAGGGATGATGCCGATATCGAAAGACAAAGAAGAGCGCTATGTGTTGTCGGCAACATGATTTCGAGGCGTTTCTTTAAGTGTGACGCAGAGGTTAAGACTTTGTTGTTCAAAACGTATTGCCAATCGTTTTACACCTGTCAGCTCTGGACAAATTATACGCGGAGGTCACGTGATTGCATACGCGTGCAATATAATAACATTTTTAGGCAGCTGATGGGGTTGCAGCGTTGCTGCAGCGCTTCAGGAATGTTTACATGTGCCAAGGTGAACTCGTTCGATGCAATCGTAAGACATAGAATAGCGTCCTTTATGGGCAGAGTTGCTAGGTGTAAAAACGGTATTATCAGAGAACTGAATGACAGACTGGTTGAGACCGGGATTTATAGGCACTGGTTGGACATAGCTACATAATTGGCTAAGCATAACTGGAGTCTGTGTTCCCACCAATAACCTGGACAAACAATACCCTGGTTTTTTTTCTATAACTATTTTTATGTACTGATTTTTGACTGTACTCATTTATATGGACTATGTCTGAAATAAAGCATTTATTATTATAATTATTAGTAAACACGAGTACAACGGCCAGGTGTGTCGAGTGCTTGAGTCAAGTACTTCCTTATTTGAAGCAAGTAATAAATAGTCAATTTGCAACAAATCACAAAGCTTATGTATGGTACAGGAGTAGTACAGAAGTAAATCATTAATATTCCTTTTATACTACTTTACGTAGCGGCTAGTTGTGTCGTGCGCTAAGGGTTAAGTGTGCCCTAGATTTAAGCTAGTAGATAAGCGTAGCGGCTGAGTGTGTAGTGAGCTAAGGGTTAAATGAGTCCTAGATCACTTAATCAAAGGTACTCTTTGACGTCGTTTTATGATGTTAACATATTAATATTTAACCCGCAATAAGAAAGTTGATGACATTACCTAAACCTATGACGCTGTATAAACCATTTATGCTTCAATTTTGATGCATGCATGTAAATCGTGATCATCATGAACCTTCAGTTCATTAGGCTAGGTCTATCGCACATTTTAAGCAGAAGCTCTGAATAAAAACGTTTTATATGGTTACCGATGTCTCATTATAATGCTTACAATAAGCTAATTAGGAAAGAGCGACTATAAAGCCCTTTACTAAATGTATTCCACTCTGCCTGATTAGGTACTACTATTTTTGTTTTTTATCCAGCAGGGTCATTAATTTATAAAGCATCAAACTTAGATGGACCTACATGTTATATTGACCAAAGGTTTAATAATTAGGTGGAATACTTGACTGACTCTTTAAGAACAATGATTAGAATGAGTATAAAATATAACTAATGCTTTTGTTTTAATTTTTTTCCGCGCCATGGATGAGATCTGCTGTCGGCAGAGGCGACTGCAGGCACGAGTGAGATCGCTCGTAGCTCCCTTCAGATCGAGACAAGAAACTTTCATATCGGGATGGGTGTCGAAGGGATAAGCCCAGCGAGATCAATTCTACCAACACCAGGATGATCCACCCGTACTCATCAATCCTTAAGGTTTTACTACAGATTATTAAATTTATTTAATTACCCCGCTCCTTCATAACAATATTATTGATACATGTTTGTAACGAAATAATCTTATTATTACTAGTAGTACTTATCATGTGTGTATATTGGCAATTGTCTATTTTTAAACATATATCATTATGAATGTTATTCCTGTATATAAAGGTGGTGTTAAACACGATGTTTCTAATTATCGGCCAATATCCTTACTGTCTACCTTGTCAAAAGTCTTGGAGTAATTAGTTCACAATGCAATCTATCCTATCTTACATAATAACATCCTCCCCGAACAACATGGATTTGTGCGAAATCGTTCTACAGTAAGTAACCTTATTCTATATTCTAATTATTTGTTTGAAAATATGGATAATAGACAGCAGGTTGACTCAATCTACACGGATTTCTGTAAGGCTTTTGACAAGGTGGATCATATATTACTTCTACAACAAATTGCATATAACGGTATCCGAGGAAGTTTACATCGTTGGATCACGTCTTATGTAAAAAATAGAACTCAGAAGGTTGTAATCCAAGGGTTTGGCTCGGATGTGATCAGCGTGACCTCTGGTGTAGCGCAGGGGTCGATCTTGGGTCCTCTACTGTTTGTACTCTTTATAAATGACATAGACACATGTTTTAGACATAGTAAGACTTCTTGTTGTATGCAGACGATCTTAAGGTGTATCGTAAAATAAGTGTCATTGACAATTGCGTTAAATTACAGGAGGACCTAGACCGTTTAACTGCTTACTGCTTAGCTAATAAACTGCATCTGAGCACACCAAAATGTAAAGTTATCTCCTTCACTAAAAATATTAACTTAATCCAACACAACTACTTGCTTTGTAACACTCCTTTAGAGAGAGACTCATTAATCAAGGATTTAGGTATACTCTTCGATTCAAAACTGCATTTTGATGCTCACGTTGATCACATCACTGCTAAAGGTTTTCAAATGTTTGGGTTTCTAAGACGTAACTGCAACTCATTTAAAAAGCCATCTACTAACCTGCTCCTATACAAGTCACTCATAAGACCTCAAGTTGAATATGCTTCATGTGTTTGGAACCCATTCTATAATAAATACAGTGACCAAATTGAATCTTTACAACGTAAATATCTACTTAATCTAAATTACAGATCTGTAAGGGCACGGTCATCATATCGTTCCCTTTTAGTTAAATACTCAATTTCGACCCTCAAACAACGTAGATTGTATCTTGACCAATCGACTCTTTTTAAAATTTGTCGTAACGGATTTGACTGCAACATGCTTATAAACCAAATTTACCTGCGCATACCTAGCCGCTCCCGGCGTATTCGTGATGCTTATACTCGTTGTCTATTTGCTCCTAAGCCATGTCGAACCAACGCTGGTAAACGAGCTCCTTTACAGCGATTAATGAATACATATAATAAATACTTCACTAAAATTGATTTATTTGTCTTGTCACCAACGCAATTTGAAAAGTGTATCTTTCATACCTTAGTGAATATTGGTTAACTGATTTTTCGTTTCTCATTAATTTAAATATGTAAAGACAATGGTGCTGGTTGCGTAATTATATAAGTTTTTCTAACATTAATGTAGTAGTATTAAGCATTATTGCGCAATTGTTTGTTATTCCAAACAAAAATAAAAAAAAATAAAAAAATAAAAAAAAATTACTATATTCATATAGTATTGTCAATAAGGCCGTATGTCAGCTTACATATTGGTGCTCAACAGAAGCAGGCCATAAATTTTGCTCTGCACAAATTAAATTTAAAAAAAAAGTTTAGACTTAGAAGCCTTTCCAATTGTTGGATATTCTTGATTAAAAAAAAAGGATCCTGTTTCTCAGACTCAATCATTTCATGCAATTGATGGGGTTGGTAAAATGGGTAAAATTATGCTACAATTAATTGCCACATTAGCTAGCCTTTAAACGTCAATTATTTCGTTATAATCACTTAACAACTTCTATCCACAATAGAATTTTGAAAATATTTATATACATATATATTGATATTTGATGCTAAAAGCTAAGGATCGCATTAGGATTTGTGTTGACATTAATATGATGGGGTTCAGGATCTAAAGACGCTGTTGTTGCTATCTTGCGTTGGAATATTACTATTTTGGGGGGTAGGGCTGGAAATTTTAGGCTATTCTATTTTTTGTGGGTATAGTTTTTAAATTATTAATCGAATTAAAAATGGTAAGTAGAAAGTCTTAAATAAGGTAATGACGAAGGATCAAGAACAGCAAAAATAACTTTGTAAAAGAAACATCAGAGTTTATTAAAGTAGTGCTTACAGTTTGGTGTAAACATACAATGATATCGACACATGCTAATAAATCATAGTTTATAAAAGAAAATGATCGTGCCTAATAGTGAAATATTATTAATATTCACGCTTCTAATCTAGGCTTATAAATACTAACATTGCGCAAATTATATACTTGCACAATACATCATAATAGGAAATTATTATTAATGATACAACAGGCATCATATTTGTACTTAATACATTGTAAGGTATTTTATATTAGAATATTTTAAATAACAAAAAGTGTACAAGCTACTAAAAATGCTACCGAACTTCACATCTGACTAGTCCAAACGTTTTAAGTTCAAAAGTTATAAAAATTTATTAATAACTTAAATTTAGCTACTATTTGATTAAATTTTTGTGTGCCCTCTTTTGACCAATTTCATTTCAGCCGGGCTTTTATGTTTATAGTTTTATTTTTAAATATGTAGAACGTTACCGTTTATCTTGAACAGTAGAGAAGGTTCAAAGTCAATTGTAGTTCTGCGTCAGTTAGTACGAAAATGCGTTGTCCTGTTGAAACGGCCATGTGTGCCGTTAAGGAGCTATGTATGTTCCACCACAACTAGTTAAACGGCCATGTGTGCTGTTTAGGAACCATTTGTGTTCCACCACAACTAGTTAAACGGCCATGTGTGCTGTTAAGGAGCTATGTATGTTCCACCACAACTAGTTAAACGGCCATGTGTGCTGTTAAGGAGCCATGTGTGTTCCACTACAACTAGTTAAACGGCCATGTGTGCTGTTAAGGAGCTATGTATGTTCCACCGCAACTAGTTAAACGGCCATGTGTGCTGTTAAGGAGCCATGTGTGTTCCACCACAACTAGTTAAACGGCCATGTGTGCTGTTAAGGAGCTATGTATGTACCACCACAACTAGTTAAACGGCCATGTGTGCTGTTAAGGAGCCATGTGTGTTCCACCACAACTAGTAAAACGGCCATGTGTGCTGTTAAGGAGCTATGTATGTTCCACCACAACTAGTTAAACGGCCATGTGTGCTGTTAAAGAGCCATGTGTGTTCCACCTCAACTAGTTAAATGGCCATGTGTGCTGTTAAGGAGCTATGTATGTTCCACCACAATTAGTTAAACGGCCATGTGCGCTGTTCAAGAGCTATGTATGTTCCACAAGAAGTTTGACGACCGTCTGGTGTAGTGGTTCGCGCTCCGGACTATAACGCCTGGCGGTTGCGGGTTCGAATCCCGCAAGCGGCAAATGTTAGTGTGATGAACACGAGCATTTGTACATAAGTAATGTATGTTTATCCGTTATCTAAGTAGCCATGGTACAGGCTTTGCTTAGTTTGGGGTTGGCTAGTTGGTGTGATTGCCGAAACAATTAATTAAATGATTATTCGTTTTTATTTTTAGTTTTACCTGGTAATTATCGGAACACGCTGTTCCAGTTTTTAAAGATGACCTCACGGGCTATTTGTTATTACTCGTATTATAGCATGATTGATGCAGACAGGTTAAAGCCATGGGTTAACATGAAATTTTAAAGTACAATGAGCATTCCCATATTTCTCTAGAATAGTATATCTACATGTGATTCTAGATAGTTTCTTTCTAAATGTGATCACTTCGATCCTACCCTGTCTTAACTGTTGGTTGCATTGCACGAAATCCGTACGAAATCCGTTAGATTTATTTTTGTGAGAATCGAGAAAATTTAGAGGGCAAGTTTAATATATTTTATCTGGGTAATTATTTATTTTAACTTTACAAAACAATATGATTAGTTAAAAACAGAAAACACTTAATGGACATACGCATTCTTATTAAACCCAACGCCATTGTTAGGTTTTTGCGGAAATACCGCATTGATTCTGCCGATTCATAGACTGAGTGTCGATTAGGCAGTACCAATCTTTTAAATAACGTTATATTTCGTGCATAAAGTTCCACATAATATTTTATTTAAATACTTCTTAAGCGTTTAAACTGTTTAATTTAATAATAAATTGATCATAAAAGCTAGTGATAGTAACTCGAGATCAAAACGGGATCTAAATAGACAATAGTGTTCTGCCTTACAATGTGTTTAAATATATGCTTCCAATAGAATTCCAGATGACACAAGACAAATAAATCCCAACCAATTAAAATCTATATTATATTATTGACTTATTGATAAATTAATACATGACATGAAAGCTTTTGACAACTGGCTGTCCCGGCGAACTTCGTACCGCCAAATAGTATTTTTTCCGTCAACTTTTTAATGTTCTTATTTTTATATTTTTATTGGGACGGAGACAAATCCAACAAATCATAAACCATAAAATTGGTCCAGACGTTCTCTTGTTATAAGTGTTGCAACAAACATGAGTTATTTTATTAACCGACTTCAAAAAAAAGGAGGAGGTTCTCAATTCGTCTGAATGTTGTTTTTTTTTTTTTGTATGTATGTTACGCGATTACGCCGTCAATTATGGACCGATTTCAAAATTTATTTTTTAGTTTGAAAGGGTATACTCCCGAGGTGGTCCCATTTCCACCAAGTCAGATTCTGATGATGGGATCCTTGGGAAATCGAGGGCAACCCTCAATTTTTATAGGCACTCATTATGTTTTGCATATATTTTCTGACTCGATGCTGATTTTTGGGTCTAGTAATCATCATGTCATGTTGCTGACCTGATGATGGAAGCCACAGAACTCCTTAACGGATAGGAGTTAGAAGATAATACTGCAATTTGTCGACAGAACGTATTTCGCAGTGTGTTGAGCAGACGTGGAGCTTATGAGGTACCAGACCGCCAATTTTTATTTACTGGGGGCGTACCCGCACACCCAGTAACGAAAAAAAAATTGAAAGTGCCTTTTCTAATTTAACCTGTTATTTAACGCAAGACCTTATCCTATGGTTACGACACCAAAATAGCCGCCGTTCTGGTTGGAGTGTAGGTAAACCCTTTTCTTAAGACTTAAAAATTTTCGTCGAAAAATTGACCCTATATAACACCTTATTTTTATCATACCATTGGATGGGGGGTCCATAGAGGACCAATATTAGTTAAGGTTACTTTGCTGTAAAGTAATTTTTGGCGAAGTTAGGAGGGCAAAAATAGAGGACTTAACACTTAAAATTGTAACATAAAAAAAGTTTAATAAAAAACTAAAAACCGACTTCAAAATGAAACTAAAAAGCCAAAAATAATATTGACTAAAACATACCTAATCAGTTCTTTTTGGAGTCGGTGCGAATGAACACATTTTAACTCTCGATGGCTGGCACCGACTCCAAAAAGAACTGATTAGGTATGTTTTAGTCAATATTATTTTTGGCTTTTTAGTTTCATTTTTTTATTAAAGATTCCTAAAACGACTGAATTTACCTGACATATTTTATCTTTATTTTACTTTAATTTAAGAGACACCGTCTGTTATATCACTAATTGATAAAAAGTAATTAATCAGAAGATTTACATACTGTAATTTTGTAATTTTCCATATTTGTAATAGTGAAACATTTGCACTACCTCCCTTATTCTGATTCTAGATGATGATTTTCCCAGTCAATATTTTTAAAGATTATTGCAATGTTTTTTTTAACTGCATAATATTCAATTATCTAGTTTGTAAGTAGTATATTTAACCAGCAATGTTTAGTGTCACCACACTCGTAAATTTGTGACTTATAAAGTCAAGTAAATAAACGCAGATCTAGTTTAGTTATTGAAGATAAATAACGCTTGAAAAAAATCATCGACCTGAGGTGGGACTCGAACCCACGTCCCATCGCATACCGGGCGAGTGCTTTGACCACTAAGCTACCGAGGACGTCACGTGACAAGATGAAATTCCTCAAGTGTTTTTTCTCGTTGTCAAAGCCAGCGTATTCTGATCAATGTTGTAGCTATATGTATAGCCGAGTAGTATACTACCGTCAACACCATATAGAAATATTTTTACAAATATTTGACTATTGGTTAAGATCAGAAATGCTTAAACATTGTAAATTTTTGTTTTTAGCAATTCCATGCAAGGTTTAATTGAAGATAAATAACACTTGAAAAAAATCATCGACCTCAGGTGGGACTCGAACCCACGTCCCATCGCATACCGGGCGAGTGCTTTGACCACTAAGCTACCTATTTTTTTTTAAGTGTTATTTATCCTTAATTAAACCTTGCATGGAATTGCTAAAAACAAAAATTTACAATAGTTTAGTTATGTTTACGAATGTCGTGATATGATTTGTTATGTGCACAGCATTATGTGTCTGAAATGTTATGTGTTATTTAAGTTAGTTTAAACTATTAAGAACTTTTATTGACCTGTTCTTAATGTTGAACATAGTCCAACCTTGTAAATTTACATAATGTATCCAGAATTGAATATGTAAGCTTAAGAAACCATAATAGTTTAGACGTGGTTAATTATTGACCTGTTTACGATGTTAATTAAACATATCCCAACCTTGTAAATTTATATTATAAGAAACAGGAGAAAAGTTTCTTTAAAAAATAACAATTCAGAACAAGAAATCCGTTTAGTATTTTTTAACAAATTTATTCATTACAAACTACAGCCTCACGGTTTAACGAAATTATTTACAACACACATAAAACAGAACTCATATAATTAAAAGTAACGATTACACACTTGCTACGACACTAAAAATGAAAATGGCTTACGTGACCTTGGATCAACGGACAGGGATTCTCGTAGTCGTCCGTCCGCTCCGAGCGCCAAGAAGCAAATGAGCTCCCCAGTCAAGTCACTCGGTTTTTATACACAACTGCGGGTAGATCGATGACGTAGAGAGGGTGTTCCTTACACGGCCTCTCCCGACTGAGTGTCGTCCTCGACACAAGCTCTTTGAGTGGTGCCGCTGGGGCCCGCGACGTCTAGCGCCGACGGTCCAGCTTCTACTTCTGTATCTAGTAGTGGCATGGACGGGTCGACTGCGTTCCGTCCGGATCCTGCTGGTGCAGTCTCGTCAACATCTTCATTATCATCTGAAAACAACGTTCCGTTAGAGATAGTTACATAAGCTTAGTCAAAGACATTCAGCCTTCTTAACCTTTCACTCAATCGTCATTCAGTTAATTCATACATCAAACTATTGAACGCTTCACACATTAAAGTCATACATCCATCGTTCTGAAAATAAACCAGAGACGTCTCTTAAAAAACTCAAACTCAACATAGGCCTGTCTTTCTGCCGTCCCTCGCCAGAGAGACTTCGTTGCGCCGACCATCTTCGGCATCCAGAGTACCTGTAACATGACTTGACGCAGACCGTATTCATACGTCAAGTCGCTTGACACGCAGACCGTATTCGTACGTGCAAGCTGCCCAACACGCAGACCGTATTCGTACGTGTGAGCTGCTCAACACGCAGACCGTATTCATACGTGTGAGCCGTCCGACCAACACACCATAAGCTGAACACAATGATCAGCCTATGCAACGACTTGGGACCCACCAAGCGCTATGGCGACAAACGCCCATGTGTAGCGACAAACGCCAAGCGACGAACGCTTGTGTGACTATTACCGAAGGCGGGGGCAAGATCAATCAACATCTGTATTTTAATAAATACTTTGATTGGTAATTCCCCTACTCCCAGCATCTGTCCGATGCTGGGTTTGGTGAATGGTCTAAGGAGGAGCGCAGGTCGCAGAGATCTCGTAGACAAGGCCAGTGGACTATCCTTCCCGAGGTTGCTGCCCGTTCTTGGCCAATTGCCTTAAGCTACTGGTATAACAGAAACCTCTGGCCGAACCCCAATATATCCTTACCCCCAGTCCCATCCTAACTCCCTCTCCAAACCGGCATAGCCGAACCGTGGCGGCGCAAAACTACACACGGGCATCCGTAAGCCCAGAAGGATTAAATCCCTTCTGAAAGCACGGCCACAGCACCTTGGGAAAGTGCTGTGTGTTTATTTCCCAAACCCCCCCCCGTTTATGACATGTACGAGGATAAGAATGAGATTATGTCATGCGATCCGGCTAACGCCCGGCGCTCGGAAAAGGAGCAGTCTGGGCCTGGGGATCGCCCGGGTGAGCGGACTTCCTCGAAGCGAGCTCGCCTGGACGAGACTCAGTCACCCAGGGGAGAAGCCAAACGCGCAAAAACCGACACGAGACCAAAGCGGACGATGAGCTACGCAGATGCGAATAAATCGCATCTGAGAGTAGCGGTTACCACCGTTCCGCCGAGGGACCTCTCGTCCACCCAGGCAGATCAGCTCAAGGAGACTATCAACGATAGTATCCTGCAGGCTGTTCTGTCTCCACCATCTCCGAGCGCGCAAGCTCCTGCCTTCCGCGGACGCCTCTTCCTTCTGGATGGGGCACTAGCGATGTGGTGCGAGGATGCGAACGCTCTCGGCTGGCTGGTCGACAGGGTCAAAACCCTACCATCACCTATACTGGGCACCACTCTGACTGTTATTAAACAGTCAGAGATGAAGAAAAAGCTGAAGGCGGGGCTGCTTGTCCACTCCCGTATCACTGACGCTGCCACACTGCACCGAGTCCTTTGCGCCCAGAACCCGTGGTACAAAGTTGATTCATGGCAGTGTTACGATATGACGGTGGACAACAAGCCTCGAGAGGAGGATTCCAAGGAGAAGGTGATTCACCTTATCCTAGGAATCCCCGAAGACCAGAAGCAGACCATCCTGGAGAGAGATCGCCGAGTAGCCCATATGTCCGGCAGTGGCTACATTCGCTTCTTCTCTCCGGACGAGCCCGCAACAACCGGACAGGAACCGGCAGCGACGAGTGAGGCCGCAGGGATAACATCCAACCCAGCGGCATCCACCTCAGCTCCCCAACCGGGTATGAGCGAGATGGAAACAAACTCGGCGCTGCACATTGAGGGGAGCTACAGCGACGAAGATGACGTCCTGCGTAGCCCTTAGCTCCCTCAATGTCATACAGACAAACCTCCAGCACAAGCAGATAGCGGCGGCAACTTTACGCAGAGTGCTGGAGGTCAACAACAAGACCGTCGCTCTGATCCAGGAGCCCTGGATCAGGAATAATAGAGTCTGCGGTCTAAACAACATCGGTGGTAAGTTACTGCTGGACACCTCAGTTGAAAAACCGAGAACCTGCATCTGCCTAATAACGTAACAACAACCTTGCTTAACCAATTCTGTTCTAGAGACCTCACAGCAGTGAAGATATCTACAGTACAACAAACCGTCCTAGTGTTAGCTTCGGTGTATATGCCAAGTGAGGGCGAAATTCCTGCAAGGGAACTAGCCCAACTGGTACAACACTGCGAAGCACACAAATGGGACCTGATCATCTCCGCAGACTGCAACGCACATCACCCGCTGTGGGGAAGTAAGGACACAAACAAAAGGGGTGAGTCTTTAGCCGAATATTTACACCAAGCAAACCTAAACATTATGAACAGAGGTATAGAACCCACTTTCGTAAGCTCAAGGTATCAATCTATCATAGACGTTACTTTGGCAACACGCGCGGCGGCAGACCTCATTGAGGGTTGGCATGTTTCAAATGAACCCTCCTTCGCAGACCATCGCCGCGTCTGTTTCCAAATACAGTACACACAAACAGACCCTGTTCCATATCGCAACCCCCGCAAAACAGATATAACAAGGTACACAAATCTACTAACCAAGTCGCTAGGTGACGTACAACTAACAGACTTAACACTTAGTACTGATAACATAGAATCAAACGTTCAGCTCCTAACTGAATCCCTTAGAGACAGTTACGAACTGGCTTGTCCTGAAGTAACACCCAAAACCTCGGGTAAAAGTACCTGGTGGGGGCCAGAACTCGAGCGACTACGCAAGGGACTCAGGACACTCTTTAACCGAGCAAAAAACACCAGATCCACTGAAGACTGGGAAAAATACAAAACAGCACAAAAACACTACAAGAAAAGAATCAGATTCCGGAGAACGGAAGGCTGGCATGATTTCTGTAGTACCATTAACTCAACCAACCAAGCCGCAAGAATAAAGAAGATCCTTTCAAAAGGCGATCTCAAACTCCTGGGCTCCCTGAAGAAAGAAGACGGCACTTTCACAAACACAGATGAGGAAACCAGTACAGTACTACTGGAAACTCACTTCCCAGGCTGTCAAATAACGTCAGACTCTGGGTGGTCTGACGAGCAATACAGCACACCAACAACCCAAGAATGGGAAATTGCAGACAAGGTAGTAACGACAAATAGAATAGAATGGGCTCTAAAGAGCTTTAAGCCCTTCAAGTCGGCAGGGCTGGACGGAATCTTCCCAGCACTACTACAATGGCAGACCAACCAAGTAACAAAACATCTACTACCAATCTACAGGGCCTGCATTGCATTTAAATACGTACCGAAAACATGGAGAGAGGCTAAAGTAGTCTTCCTGCCAAAACCAGGCAAGGAAGACTACACGCATGCCAAAGCTTTCAGGCCCATTAGTCTAAAATCATTCCTACTAAAAACACTGGAAAGACTAGTAGACCGATACCTAAGGGACGGAGCGCTAAAACGTAAGCAACTACATCCCCAACAACATGCATACAGAACAGGCAGATCAACAGAGTCAGCGCTGCACATGGTGGTGCATAAAATAGAAACGGCTATCACAAATAAAGCCTCAACCCTAGCTGCCTTCATAGACATAGAAGGGGCTTTCGACAAAACCATGCACAACAGCATTAACCACGCCCTACAGAAATACAACGTCGACCCAGTCATAAGAAACTGGATAACGCAATTAATAAGTAAAAGGGCGGTTCAAATAGTGGTGAACACTACTACAAGAGCAAAAGTAGTAAGAGGATGCCCCCAGGGTGGTATCCTTTCACCACTCCTATGGAACATAGTAGTGGATAGCCTACTGTACAGACTAAACGAAAGAGGATACACTACTATTGGTTATGCAGACGACCTAACCATACTGATTAACGGAAACGCTGAAAATCTGCTCTGCGGAATTATGCGTTCAGCACTTCAGATAGTAGAAAAATGGTGTGACGAGCATCAACTATCAGTAAACCCGAAAAAGACAGAACTTATCCTTTTCACCAACAAAAGGAAGTTACCTCCACTACAATTACCAAAATTATTTAACACAGAACTCTCGCTATCAACCCAGGTGAAATACCTGGGCGTTATCCTTGATAACAAACTGAATTGGGCGAGTCATATCGATACAAAAATAAAGAAGGCCTGTATAGCATATTGTCAATGTAGAAGACTAGTTGGTAAAAGTTGGGGTCTAAATCCAAAAATCACACTTTGGCTATACACATCCGTTATCAGACCTTCTATAACTTATGGATCAGTTGTATGGTGGCCCAGAACACAACTGACCACAGTGAAAACAAAACTCCAGAGTCTACAGCGACTAGCAAGCGTAGCAACTACTGAATGCATGAGAACCACCCCATCAGCCGCGCTCGAGTTCCTCCTAAACTTGAGACCGCTAGATCTCATCATACAGGAGGAAGCACAGTCAGCCGCCTTAAGACTAAGAGCAAACGGACTATGGAAACAAAACATAGAAACAACACACTCAAAAGTTCTGCAGGAGGTCCTAAAGGAATTACCACTCCTCGAGGCGCCCATGGACAGAATTCCGTGTCAACACATCTTCGATCGAAGATACAATATCCAACTCACAGAAGAACCAAAAGACAACTCTGGCGTCGATGAAGTTAGGATATATACAGACGGCTCAAAAACGGCACATGGTACCGGAGCCGGCGTCTTCTCGAATGACTTGAACATAAACATATCGACCACACTAGACAAGTTAAACTCCATCTTCCAGGCAGAATGCATTGGTATAACCAAAGCGGCATAGGCGGTTGCAGCCAGAGACGTCCGAGATCTTGGTATAAAAATTGTCTCGGATAGTGCATCCGTACTCCAAGCCCTTCAAAACAATGTCGTAACCTCCGCACCCATACTAGAGTGTCACAATGCACTCCAATCCATTGCAAACACGAACAGAGTAGTTCTGCAATGGATCAAAGGACACAGCAACTCACTGGGAAATGACACCGCAGACGAATTAGCCAAAAGAGGATCGAAGGTAGTAGTCCATGGACCGGAACCACTACTGCCTATACCTCAGGCCCAAATCAAAACGTGGCTGCGTGAAAAAACCACAGAAACACACCATACCGAATGGATGAACAGTGTAGGATGCAGGCAAACAAAAGATGCAATTCCGGCAGCATCAAAAAAGCTTGCCCGCAGCCTCATCAGACTAAAACGGAACGAACTTCGGAAGGTTGTAGGTACTATAACCGGTCATTGTTCACTAAACAGGCACCTATTCCACGTAGGAGTAACAGACAGCCCCACATGCAGAGGATGCATGGAGGCAGAGGAAACGCCGCGGCACGTGCTCATGGAGTGCGAGAGCGTGACAGAACAACAGGCACGGATTCTCCAATCACCAGGATCACTCCCGGAAGCCTTCAGGAGCCTGAGGGGTCTGCTGAACTTCTGGGATGATTTGGGCTGGTTGGAGTAGGGGAAGGACACAACACGCACAATGGCCCAATCAAGAGGCTAAGTGCGGACACCTCCCAGCTAAACTAACTAACTAACTAACTAGTACCACAGCGACCAGCACATACACACTCAACTTACTCTCAAAAAATGCAGCACATGTCTCTGGGCACCACTCGCCCCGCCACGGCACCATATGTTGAGTCGCAGCCTGCGTCGTCTTGCCGTAGGAACCACTCAGCAAGCGGAGTCCATAACGGCCACTAGGTAGTACTTCTACTACCTTATAAGGACCGTGCATGCCGGGGTCGAGCTTTCCTGTCGACTGAGAAAACTTTATAACGAACACACAATCGTTAAGGTTAAATTGGCGAGGTCTTGTCTAGCCTGATTGCTTTTCAGTAGTTGGCGGGCTCTGCTCCTAGTGAGTTCCCTTAGAGCCTCGCGGTTAGGTGTTGAGCCTTCAACAGCCACGTTACGCACCAGTGCTTGTATTACCGGAGTTGTAGCTTTTGTACCGATTAGAAGGTTTAACGGGGAAACTTGAGTGGTCTTCTGCTTCGTGATGTTGAGCACTAACTGAAGCTTTCACAGCATGTCTCACCAGGATACATTTTTATGATTCGCTTGTATACGGAGCATATTGAGAACAGTACGCATATACCGCTCCATCTGACCATAAGCGTGGTGCATCTCTGGTGTTATGTAGTGAAGGTCACAGCCAAGCTCGTTTATCCACGTTACGAAGTCGCTGGATTCGAACATTCGCCCCTTATCCGTAATCATAAGCTTAGGTACCCCAAACAAAGAAATAGCTTGCGTGACGACGCGTTTTAATTCGGTGGCGTCTTGCCTGTATATTGGGTACAGAAGGGAGTACTTAGTGAAAGCATCCACTATAACGAGGACGAATTTGTATCCTTCGGATACAGGCAGAGGACCTAGAGCATCGACGTGCACGGTATGGAATGGGGTGTCTGGTTTCTCCCATGAAGTGATATTCTGCAATGGAGCACGAGGAACTCTCTTATGTGAAATACATACGATGCAATGGCTCACGTATTTTCCAATGAACCGTCTGAGGCTTGGGAACCAGAAATGTCTCAAAATGAGATCGAGAGTTTTCTATGCGCCTATATGCTCGTGTTCATCATAAAACACTCTGAGGAGGCTAAGTCGGTGACCCTTTGGTATATAGCAAAGCAGTCGTGGTTGTTCGCCTACCGGAACGTACTTGTAGTACAGAATACCATTTTAAACAGAGTATTGAGTATCATCTAAGGTGCCGTCTTGTAGTTTTTGAATGAGCTCTGAAGTCTCATTGTCGGCTGATTGCGCTATTTAGGCCCAATTACGTGGTCGGGAAATTTGGTTGACTCTAACTACGGGGTTACGACTTAAATAGTCTGCGTAAGGCATCATTGCTCCTTTGCGATATTCAATAGAAAAGTTAAAGTCTTGGAGGTAGATCCACCAGCGGGCAACTCGGGGTAGTAAGTCTTTCTTACGTTCGGTTGACTTTAGGGCGTTACAATCAGTAACAACTACGAATTTTAGCCCAACGAGATAATGTCGAAAGTTTTGAAGTGCTCTGACGACAGCAAGGGTTTCAAGGTCGTAGGAGTGATATTTGTTCTCAGCTCCTTGAGTCGACCTACTAAAGTATGCTACTACGCGCTTTTTCGAATCTGGGTGGACTTGTAATAGGACAGCACCGTAGCCTAGGCTGCTTGCGTCTGTATGGACCTCGGTGGGAAGATTTGGGTCGAAAATTGCGAGAACTGGTTCACTTGTTAAATGTCTAATGAGGTCTTGTCGAACATCCTCACACTGAGGAGTCCAAACAAACTTGATATCTTTACGAGTGAGATGAGCGATGGGAGCATTTTTTGTGGCATAATCTTTTATATACCGTCTAAAGTACCCTGCCAAGCCGAGTAACTGACGTACTTGTTTTACGTTCTCTGGTGGTGTAGTATTGGCTAAAGCTTCTACTTTTCATGGACTCGGCCTAACCTGACCCTGACTTATCACTTTGCCTAAATAATCCACCTGCGTCACGAGAAACGAACATTTACGAAGATTAATCGAAAACCCGGCTGTAGTAAGGGTTCCTAGTACTCTACGCAACAATTCAATCCCTTCACTTACGGTATTGGTTAATAGGAGTACGTCATCGACGTAAACTAGGACATTTCCCTCATTAATATGATCTCGTAAAGTATCGTTAATTATGCGTTGGTACACGATAGGTGAGTTGGCTAACCCGTAAGGCATTTTTACATACTCAAAGTATCTTGTTGTGTTATGTCTTCTGGCGTGACGAAACCAGTAAGGTGGATACTCTCTTCCTTAAGGGGGATTTGGTGGAAGCCCGTAGCCATATCAAGGCTGGAGAAATATTTTGAGCCACCGAGCCTATCAATGTAGTCGTCTATAAGTGGAAGAGGGTATCCATCTTTAACCGTATTTCGATTTAGAGCCCTGTAATCGACACAAAGCCTGTCGGAGCCGTCGCGCTTCTTAACAAGTATAATTGGGCTTGCGAATTCAGAGTTAGAACGCCTAATTACACCTTTGTCTAACAGATCATTGATAATTTATCGAACTTTGAGTTTTTCCTGATACGAAAGCTTGTACGGTCTATATACTACCGGGGCGGGATTGTTAAGCTTTATCTCCATCTCGCCTGTTCGAACAGTTGTCGCGGCGGTACCCGATATCAAATAATCTGAAAACTCGTTTATGACGGACATAAGGCTTTCCAGTTCCCCACCCTGAAGTGGAGTATTTACTTTGACTTGGTCACCTAACTCAACTGCATTAACGTGGGGACAAGTGCCTGTACTACGCGTGAGATACTGCTTGTCTTTGGTTCGTACGAAAGTAATTCCGTCGCGATTCAATACATCGGTGCCTATTATAATAGGTGCGCTCATGAAAGAAGCTGGGACTACTACCAGATCTACCTCGATGGATATTTCGCTGAATTCTACAGTGACGGTAACGAAAGAAGATGCAACGATTTCTTTGTCACTTATGCCCTTCAATACGCATCGCCTTGGCTTGGGTTGACATGAGATATGTTTAAGGACGTCTGAAGAAATTAGGGACACATCGAGGGCGCCGCTGTCAATGAGTACATCAACTGGTACCCCATCTACTACCGCGGAAGTTATGTCGTTATTCTGAAAATTTTGTGATCAATGAGAGCAAAGATTAACATTACGCTGATGTCGTGTTTCTGACCGCGCTTTGGCGAAGCAGTTGTCCTCGGTATGTCCCTGCTTCTTACAGAAAGTGCACAGATTACTAGGGCCCGGCTTCGCACCGGGCGGAGCCATGTCTGGCTTTGAGCGCTTGCAATTTCAGCTTACATGTCCCCGTTCATTACAAGTGAAACATTTCGGACCTAAGCGGTTATTAGAGTTTGGTGGAGCTTGTTTTTTTAAACCTCGTAAGTTATCTCGTTTCGTAAAGTTGGGTTTCGTATAGATGGATAGGAATGATACGATGGTATCTGGAGTAAGGTTTGCATTAGCGGCAGCCGCGCGTACCTGAGGACTATCTAAACCGCGAATAACAATTAGTGTCCTTAACTCGTCACCTAGTCCTTGGACTATCTTTAAACGTAGCAAAGTCCTACGAGCGTATTCCGCAAAAGTGGGGTATTTGTCAGATGTCGTATTCATTGCTTTGAATAAGATATTAGTAAAGTCCAGTTTACTAGGACATAGCGATTTAAACTCTTGTTTAAAGTTAGACCAAATCCTATCGTTAGTGACCCACTCACCCAACCAAACTTTAGCGTCGCCCTTTAAGCAAGAGGCTACGCGTGACAAGCACTCATGATCGTTCCAACCATTCGCGTCTTTGGCACGACCAACTTCTTCACACCACGAATCTTTGTTGTTAATCGAGGGATCAAAGTTAGACACGTAATAATTCTGTGACTTTACAGGTTGCATCGTTTTGATCGCTTGCAACAAAGCATGTGCGAGGGATGATGCCTCGAAAAACAGAACATCCGATTCCACAGATAGCTGTTGCCGCGGTGTGTTAAAGGATACCGGGCTACGTTCTCGAATACTACAACGTGAAATATTACGCGTACGAGACTGAGACTTATCACGAGTGTTACGTTGCATATAACGCCGGCGCTGCTCGCGTGAGCTACTACGCGAGGGGGACCTGACATCGTCACGGGTATCGCCTAGTGATCGTGAACGATGCCGACGACGACTACGCGGACGAATCCTATTCCTAGTCCTATCACGGGAATGGCGTCCTTCGGTACTACGCGAATCACGCCGATCTCGGACACGGAATCCACTTCGTAGATCATACCGTTTATCACTACTACATCAACGAGCTATGTCGCGAATCAACAGAACTACAATCACGCGACCTACTCCGCGAAACTCGCCTACTTCGAGAGCTACGTCGTTTTCGCGACCTACCTCGAGCGTGTTGCCGTTCACGGCTTCGGGATCTCGAACGCACCATATTTACCACTTAAACAAGTTAACACAAAGTTTAGAAACAGCAGACTAACGGTAAGCGAGCAATCGTTACGCAATTTCAAATACAGTCTAGAAAAATAACGGCTTTCTTGTTTTTATCAATTTTTGCAAGTCATCACTAATTAACTAATTACTCGACTCTGCAAGACAATTAATGCAATTTTATCACTAATAAACTAGTAACTAACAACACACAACTAATTACACAAATGGGCAAACTAGTCTTTTATCCCACTTCTGATATAAGAAACAGGAGAAAAGTTTCATTAAAAAAAAACAATTCAGAACAGGAAATCCGTTTAATATTTTTTAACAAATTTATTCATTACAATCTACAGCCTCACGGTTTAACGAAATTATTTACAACACACATAAAACAGAACTCATATAATCAAAAGTAACGATTACACACTTGCTACGACACTAAAAATGAAAATGGCTCACGTGACCTTGGATCAACCGACAGGGATTCTTGTAGTCGTCCGTCCGCTCCGAGCGCCAAGAAGCAAATGAGCTCCAATAAAATATTTCTCTCTCTCTCTCTCTCTCTCTCTCTCTCTCTCTCTCTCTCTTTCTCTCTCCCCAGCCAAGTCACTCGGTTTTTATACACAACTGCGGGTAGATCGATGACGTAGAGAGGGTGTTCCTTACAATATAATATACCCAGAATGTAATATTTAAGGTATGGGACCAAAGTTAAAGCAACTGATTTAGTAGCGGACGTGCACCGGGAGGTTGCACTGTGCCGGATGGCCGAATGTCGTGATTCGATGTATTTTAACCAAATGTTGGCAACACTAACTGTCGACCAAGAATAGGACTTGACGTAATTGAGTTGTGGTGGGGGAAACACCGCAGCAGCATCGGGAGAGATCGCTATTCAGTCAGTTGCTCGTCAGCGTTCGAACCCAGCGGTAGCTAAGAGGAAACTCTGTCGGCCGTAATATCAATTATAATTAATACAATTAGCATATAATTTGTGAGTTACCTAAATAAATATTCTATTCTTATAAAATAAAATCAGTGAGATTCAACAGTGGTATTATTTCATCAAAATCTGTTCGAGCAATTGGTTCATAATGGCTTTGTAACTGAAAACAAGAAAGCATTGAATTTTCTTTTGATTCATTTAAGCATTCGTTCACAATGTCTGCACGGATTAAAAGTGCATTCTTTTTGAAGGTCAAGTTATTTAGTGGAGTGATTACTAATATGGATGTTTTGCTATCCTTAACACTGTAAACGCCTTCCTGAACCCAAAATTTGCAACCAGTATAAAAACAGTAGCTACCCAAAATAAAAATCGTACCATTGATAATGTCATTGGTATAACATGCAATGGCACCGAATTTGTCTACAACTGTATCTTCACTAATGAATAATTTGATTACACTACTACGCTTATGTTCAATATCAGGTAACTCAGAATTGATGCTACGATTCAAAATCTCAAGGGTCTTAATATTTTTAATTAAATTTATAAATTTTGTATATGTAAATGTTCAGGTTGAGCAACATAAGCATCAATATGACCTTCAACAGATCCTATACATGATGTAAGGCTAGTTCTACCTATTGGAATAAGTTTCGATTCCCCTACGCCCTTTAGTCCGTAGTCCTTTACTTCACTGCTTACAAGAGAACAATCACTACCAAAATCAATAAAGAACGATACTTCTTTTCATTCCCGTTTATAAAACATTTTAATAGTATTTACTATTGTTAATATGTTCGTTTATAGTGTCAACAGCCATCACTCGTTTTTCAGTATTTGTTTTATCTTTAGTTTTGTTTTTAAAATAACAGTCCTCACTTTTATGTCCAACTTTTTGACATGTTTCGCACTTTAATAATAGTTGTTGACACCCAGACATTCTATGACCAAATTGTTTGCAATTGTAACAAATATTAGCCCTACATTGCTTAGAGTAATGCCCAGCCTTTTTGCATAATGTACAAGTAATATTACTATAAAATTGAGAAGTTGGCTTTGATTTGAAGTTTTTATTATATTCATTCTTTTCCCTACACATATCTTTAAGGAATCCTAACAAATCTTCAGGCTAGGCAAACCGAGCTGACGATGCACTTCCCTAATAGTTTTATCGTCCAAGCCATGTATGATACAATCGACAGCTTTCTTATCTGATATGTCACATGCTAAGAAGAAGCATTTTGTCGTAATAATATTCATCTAGTAATTCACTAGGCTTATAATTTGATTCTGATGGAAAAGCCTTTTTAAGGCATTGTTGCCACTCTAACCAGGTTCCGGGTCCAGGTCCAGGCAATCCTTGGCAAGGCCCCACGCTGGAAGCCAATGTACCGTACTGTCCAGCTAGGTACAGTAACATAAAATAATTTAAGTAAAAAAATAAAAAAAAACAAGGTTAACAATAAGTGGGGATCCTACAATCGCAACCGACGCACTACTAGTGGCTAATAATCAAACCGCACTGTCCTCGGTAGCAGCCGGAGGTTAAGTCACAGCAGCGGTAGTAAAGTCGATTAACGTTCCAGTTTGACGTCCCGAAGGTCAGGCACAATTAGGGGCCAGCAGGAGTTTCGGTTTCTTAACCGGAACTAAGAACCCTGGAATTCCGGAAATTTGGACATTTTAGCTAATGTCAAATTTTTTAGTCTGACTGCGACATCAATTTGCAAGCGGAGCAGATGGAATGATTTAGGCAAGAAATGGTAATTAGTGATGCGGCAGTCACGCAGAATTATCTTTAGAACTAAAGAAAGACAATAAAAACACTTGGATTAAATAGCGTAGGCACCTCGACAATTAATTAAAGTAATAATTCAAGTTTTATAGTATAGTATTAGAATTGAATAAATGCTGATTGCTACTCGAAGTTTATCATAGGAGACTACTATTAGAAGTTAAATGAGCTTAAAATTACTTACATAAAAATAATGCATGACCATCGAAGGTCATGCAAGGTCGTGCACGTTTACAATTTTGTAAGAAAAAAACGTTAACAACTTTTAATCTACATTATCTTTATTTCAAAACATATAATAATCGCCTTGAGTAAACTAAGGAACAATATTAAAGTACTACATATGCATGCATTACGTTTTACTAGGTACACATTTATGCTAAACTAAGTAGGCACTTACTACGCGAACAACTAGGCACTAAAACTAGGTATTAAAAAAAAGTTTAATTAAAAACTAAAAACCGACTTCAAAATGAAACTAAAAAGCCAAAAATAATATTGACTAAAACATACCTAATCATTTCTATTTGGAGTCGGTGCCAGCCATCGAGAGTTAAAATGTGTTCATTCGCACCGACTCCAAAAAGAACTGATTAGGTATGTTTTAGTCAATATTATTTTTGGCTTTTTAGTTTCATTTTGAAGTCGGTTTTTAGTTTTTAGTTAAACTTTTTTTATTTTACAAATTTAAGTGTTAAGTCCTCTATTTTGTCCCTCCTAACTTCGCCAAAAATGACTTTACAGCAAAGTAACCTTAACTAATATTGGTCCTCTATGGACCCCCCATCCAATGGTATGATAAAAATAAGGTGTTATATAGGGTCAATTTTTCGACGGAAATTTTTAAGTCTTAAGAAAAGGGTTTACC
Source organism: Anania fuscalis (assembly GCA_950371115.1). Classification (NCBI taxonomy): domain Eukaryota; kingdom Metazoa; phylum Arthropoda; class Insecta; order Lepidoptera; family Crambidae; genus Anania; species Anania fuscalis. Next base: position 15,778,315 of record OX493326.1, on the reverse strand, counting down.
TACACTCCAACCAGAACGGCGGCTATTTTGGTGTCGTAACCATAGAATAAGGTCTCGCGTTAAATAACAGGTTAAATTAAGAAAGGAACTTTCAAATTTTTTATCATTACTGGGTGTGCGGGTACGCCCCCAGTAAATAAAAATTGGCGGTCTGGTACCTCATAAGCTCCACGTCTGCTCAACACACTGCGAAATACGTTCTGTCGATAAATTGCAGTATTATCTTCTAACTCCTATCCGTTAAGGAGTTCTGTGGCTTCCATCATCAGGTCAGCAACATGACATGATGATTACCAGACCCAAAAATCAGCATCGAGTCAGAAAATATATGCAAAACATAATGGGTGCCTATAAAAATTGAGGGTTGCCCTCATTACGCCGTCAATTATGGACCGATTTCAAAATTTATTTTTTAGTTTGAAAGGGTATACTCCCGAGGTGGTCCCATTTCCACCAAGTCAGATTCTGATGATGGGATCCCTGGGAAATCGAGGGCAACCCTCAATTTTTATAGGCACCCTTTATGTTTTGCATATATAGACTCGATGCTGATTTTTGGGTCTGAATCATCATGTCATGTTGCTGACCTGATGATGGAAGCCACAGAACTCCTTAACGGATAGGAGTTAGAAGATAATACTGCAATTTGTCGTTAGAACGTATTTCGCAGTGTGTTAAGCAAACAAGGGAAAACCGCCACATATATATTAGAGTGAGACAGTCAATATTAGCTACTTCCGTTTCGTTTCACTAACACCTTATTACATTGGAACTTGACTAACTAACAGTTACAGCTAGTCAAATAGAATCGAAATGGATTTTTTATAAGACGGACTATCATGTGGTAAATGATACTACTGCCGAAGTTCTTACTTGGATTTATTTAACATGACTTGCCATATTAACTTATTACAAACTCTCCACTTCCTAAATTATAAATTATGTCCCTACATTAATGATTACTTCGACTGACATAGTAACTGCTTAGCAACTGCCTACTTCAAATGCTCACGAGCAACTGACCGAGTAGCGATCTCTACCGATACTACGGCGGTGTTTCCCCACCATAACTCAATTACGTCATGTCTTTTTCCCGGTCGACCAGTTAGTGTTGCCAATATTTGATTAAAATACACCGAATCACGACATTCGGCCATCCGGCACAGTGCAACCTCCCGGTGCACGTCCGCTTCTAAATCAGTTGCTTTAACTAAAGTTCCTTAACCTTAAATATTATATTCTGGGTACATTATATAAATTTACAAGGCTGGGATATGTTTACTTAACATTGTGAACACGTCAATGAAAATAATTAAGCACGTCTACTACTGAATTAGTTGACTTAACTATAGTTTCCTAATTTATATATTAAATTCTGGATACATTATGTAAATTCAACATTGGAAACATATGAATAACTTAAATAACACATACAATTTCAGACATCAATAATACTCATAACAAATCATAATCACGACATTCGTAAACATAACTAAACTAGATCTGCGTTTATTAGTTACTTTATTAAGTCGAAAATTTACGAGTTTGGTGACACTTAACATTGCTGGTTAAATATACTACTTACGAACTAGATCATTTAATATTTTCCATTAAAAAAAAACGTTTTCTTTACAAATAATTCTTTACGAATATTATGGTAAGTTATTGAGGTTCTTGCATGATTAGGGAGTGCACATGTTTCGCTATTACTAGTAATATGGAAGATTTAAAAAAAATACAGTAAATCTTTTAATTAATTACTTATTATCAATTAGTGATATGACAGACTTTGTGTCTCATTACAATTAAATTAAAATAAAGATAAAATATGTCAGGTAAAGTCAATTGTATTATTATTTACTATTCCTAATTTAAATTCAAATTCTATTCCTAAATAGTCAAAATCTTTCATGCCATGTATTAATTTATCAATAAGCCACTTATAGTATATAGATTTTAATTGATTGGGATCTAGTTGTTTTATGTCATCTGGAATCCTATTGTAGGTATGTCTTTAAACACACTGTAATGCAGAACACTAGTCTATTTGCATCCCGTTTTGGTCTAGTGTTCCTATCACTTGCTTTCGTGATCAATTTATTATTAAATTAAACATTTTAAATGCTTAAGAATAATTAAAATAAAATCTTCTATGGTAGGTACTTTATACACGAAACGTAACGAGATTGGTACTGCGACTGCCTAATCGAAACTCAGTCTATGAATCGGCAGAATCAATGCGGTAATTCCGCAAAAACCTAACAATGGCGTCGGGGTCAATAAGAATGCGTATGTCTAGTATGTGTTTTCTGCTATTAATTAATCATATTATTGTTTTGTAATGTGTAAAATAAATAATTACTAAGGTAAATAAAATGTATATTAAACATGCCCTGTTAATTTTCTCGATTCTCACAAAAATAAATCGGACGGATTTCGTAAAGATGTAATGCAACCAATAGTTCAGACAGGGTTGGTACTTCGCTCACTTTAAAAAAAACTATCTAGAATCACATGTAGGTATACTATTCTAGAAATATGAGAATATTCATTATACTCTAAAATTTAATGTTAACCCATGGCCTTATCCTATCTGCAGCAACAATGCTAATATATATTGAAAATAATAGCCCGTGAGGTCATCTTTAAAAACTTGAACAGCGTGTTCCGATAATTACTAGGGTGAAAATGAAAATGAATAATAATTAATCGTTTCGGCAATCACACCAACTAGCTAGGCCTAAACTAAGCAAATCTTGAACTATGGTTACTAGATAATGAATAAACTTATTTCATTAGGCACAATTACCTGTGCTCATCACACAAACATTTGCCCCGCGATACGAACCCGCAGCCAGGCTTTGTAGTCCGGAGCAGGAACCACTACACCAGACGGTCGTCCAATTAATTTTCCAACATTACAATCTTACACGGGCTTACAAATTTTCACAACTATTTAGAACAATTTTATAATATTTTAGCGTGGTTATTTTAACAAGGTCCCCTTTATAAAATATTGGCTCTAAAACTTTATAGTGTGAAATATATTAATAAGTGCAATACGCTCATTTTTATCTTTGTTTGCATCACCCCTGCAACAAGCACCCACAGATCCAACAGGACCACGCATTGTCGTACTAACTGACGAAGCGTAATTACAATTATTGTCTGAACCTTCTCCACTGTTTAAGATAAACGTTAATGTTCTTCATACTTCAAAATAAAACTATAAATGAAAACTTTTTATCAAAGACCTGTTGAAAATAAAAAACCCGGCTGAAATGAAATTGGTCAAAAGAGGGCACACAAAAATTAATAAAAATAGTAGCTAAAAAGATATTAATAACTTTATAAAATTTTAACTACTTAGTCAGATGTGAAGTTCGGTACCATTTTTAGTAACTTGCACACTTTTTGTTATTTAAAATATTCTAATATTTATGCACCTTATAATGTAATAAGTACAAATAAATTAAATTTAATTATTGCCAACGTGGTACCATTATGCCTGTGTCGTAAATTATAATTTCCTACTATAATGTGCAAGTAGGTATACAACTTGCGTAGTGTACGTATTTAGAAACCTAGATTAGTAGCATGAATATATTGATAATCTTATACTATGAGCACGATTACTTTCTTTTTTATACAACGATTTATTAGTATGTGTCGATATCATTGTATGTTTACACCGAACTGTAAACATTACTTTAATAAACTCTGATGTTTGTTTTACAAAGTTATTTTTGCTGTCCTTAATCTTTCGTCATTACCTGATTTAAGAATTTCTACTAAACATAATTGATTCGGTTTAGTTAGTTGGAAGACTATTTCTATATTCAAAAATAGAATAGACTAAAATTTCCAGTCCTCCCCTCCAAAATATTATTATCCCATCGCAAGCAAGCAACAACAGCGTCTCCTTTAGATTCTAAACCCCATCACATATCAACACAAATCCTAATGTGATTCTTAGCATTAAGCATCAGTAAATGTTTTTTTTTTATCAAAATACTATTGTGTATAGAAGTTGCTATACATAATAGTATTTTGAAGGCTAGCTTATGTAGCAATTAATTTTAACCTACTTTAACCCATTCTACCTACCCCATCAATTGCATGAAATGTTTGAGTCTGAGACACTGGACCTCTTTTCTTATTAATTAGAGAATATCCAACAATTGGAAAGGCTTCTAAGTCTAAACTTTTTTTAAAATGTAATTTGTACAGGGCAAAATTTATGGCCTGCTTCTGATTCATTGATTAATGCTATTGCACTCGTTAGCCTTTACAATCTATCTATTCATATTCTATGATGATCAATGTGTAAGCTGGCGTACGGCCTCATTGAGCAAACTATTTAAATATAGTAAAATTAATGATGAAATATTTTTAAAACAAGACAATTGCCAATATACACAATCATATAGACAACTTATAAAATTATTCGTTAGAAACACGTATCAACAATACTTTTATGAAGGACCGGGGTAATTAACAAAATTAAATTATCTGTAGTAAACCTCAAGGATTGATGAGTAGGGGTGGATCATCCTGGTGTTGGTAGAATTGATCTCGCTGGGCTGACCCCTTCGACACCCATCCCAATATAAAAATTTCTTGTCTCGATCTGAAGGGAGCTACGAGCGACCTCACTCGTGTCTGCAGTCGCCTCTGCCAACAGCAGATCTCATCCATGGTCCCGAAAATAATTAAAACAAAAGCATTAAATATATACTCATTCTTATCATTATTCTTAAAGGGTAAGTCAACCTAATTATTAAACCTTTGGTCCATATAACATGTAAGTAGGCACATCTAAATTTGATGATTTATAAACTAATGTCCCTGCTGGACAAAAATAAAAATAGTAGTACCTAATCAGGCAGAGTGAAATACATTTAGTAGAGGGCTTTATAATTGCTCTTTTCTAATAATCTTATTGTAAGCATTATAATGAGATTTACATCGGTAACCATATAATACGTTTTTATTGAGAGCTTCTGCTTTAAATGTGCGATAGACCTAGCCTAATGAACTGAAGGTTCATGATGATCATAATTTACATGTATGCATTAAAATTGTAGCACAAAAAGTTTATACGGCGTCATAGGTACTGTCACCAACATTCCTTATTGCAGATTAAATCGTAATATGTTATAGGGTTCACTTAACCCTTAGCTCACTACGCACTTAGCCGCTATTCTTAACTACTAGAACCTAGGGCACACTTAACCGTTAGTGCAAAACACACACCTTGCCGCTACGTTTTAATACTAAAATCTAGGGCACACTTGACCCTTAGCGCACGACACACGTAGCCGCTATTCGTAACTACTAAAATCTAGGGCACACTTGACCCTTAGCGCACGACACACGTAGCCGCTATTCGTAACTACTAGAATCTAGGGCACACTTACCCTTGGCGCACGACACAATTAGCCGCCCTGCCTAACAATAAAATTTAGGGTATACTTAACCCCAATCCAAATATATTTTAATGGCAAATATTAAATATTGGACCATAAAACACACAACACATTCATTGCTGATCGTAAGGTAAGTAGCCAAAGTACTTTTGTTATGAAAATCAGAAAACAACGATGGACCACAACACCCATACCCAAGACAATATAGTAAAGTTCGTTTTCCACATTGACCCGACCGGCTGACCGACAATAATCGAACCCAGAACCTCAGATATGGCAGCGGCGCCATAGACAGTCCGATGAGCTCGCCTCTCGGCTACGGAGGCCGTCTTTTTTTTTGTGGAACAACTATCATCATTGTTTTATTTGAGACTTTTTGAGTTTTTAAACCTAGTCAGGGATGTGACATGTTTTGCGCTTTAGTTTAGCTCAAAAATGTTGCAAAATTGTGTATATTCTATTAAAGCAATAAAATGAATAGTGGCACACATGGCCTTAAATCATTGCTACACGTCACAACTACACGTTAAATAACTACATGTCTCACTGCTCTGTAGCTTTCATCGAATACTCAAAAGCTGGCCTACTCTATTTACACAACTGCTACAAGTTATGGATGCTCCTATATTAATTAGTATACTTAGCCAATCTCTTTTCATATATTTTTTTCTTTGGTCAAAGACCGACGTACTTAATCAGTTTGACTCCAAATTCCATATACATCATAAAGCCCACTTAGCTATAACTCTTTAAAACTAAATCAGAGGAACTAACATACTTAAGCGAATTTCGTCAACGAAATCGTTTATTCAGACCTTTTACTAAATTACACATAGTAAGTTCTGGTGCTCCACATTATGTCAGTAAAAGTTTATAATAAATTACCACCATATATAAAAAAAACATAAAGAAGGATACTAAATTTCACAGAACATTGAAAGAGTACTTGACGCAAAAAAGTTTCTTTTGGGCATTGTATAAATTTTAATTTACGATTTTTTTTCTCTATTGCCTTAAATTGTAATGCCCTAACAGGGATCATTTTGAGGACATGTTAATAATTTTTTTTTGACCTTATGTACCAAATGAAAGCAATAAATATAAGATTATGATTATGACTACTTAGTTAGCTTATAAATTCTTATTTTTGTTTGGACAGCACACTTAACTAGTCCCAAAAACAAAGATCGACACACTAATCTGCCTCAAAAGAAGAATTAACTTATATACAGATATGCTGGTAGTGTGTCGGAGACTAGGTACCCCTTTAGTACTCAAACACTTTCGGTAGTTTCAAATTAAGGCGCGTCTAGAATGTGCTAGTATGGGTAGTGATAGTCCCGACCACATGCAAGCGCGTCCCGTTACAAAAACTTTCAAATATCGCGCTACCGATTTCGTTGAAATGATCAGTTGGTAGCCTCGAATAAACGAATATATAATAAGTTATTATGATAGAATAATTATCTACATTATCGTAATACGAGTGCTTTGAATTGAGTAAGTATCATCAGAGAGTAGCCCCGACCATATACAAGCTCAACACAATATACTAAAAAAACATACGTTTTCAATTATGTTAATACTATCGGAGGGTAACCCCGATCACATAAAAACAATTATTAAAACACAACCGTACTCGAACCGTGCCTGTCATGTCGAAAAGTAGCCCCAACCAAACACATTCCAGATACAAATGTGGTTTATAATAAAATAATAATTACATAGGTAGATTAAAATAAATTAGCATCAAATTATGTTAGTATTATCGGAGGGTAGCCCCGACCATATACGAACACAATTTCAAATTCAAACACATGTACTGTGCATTGTGCCCGTTCTATCAGAGAGTAGCCCCGACCATGATCGGAGCACAATACCGCACACATGAATTTCAAAATTACCCTTCAGACTTAGCTAGCAATTTTTATATCACTCCCTATCTTAATTGTATTTAAAACTTATAATTTCTTTAGGTACTGTGAAGTCCTCTTGTGTACCGATAGGTAGTAAAACAACGGATTATGTAATATTCCAATATCAAGGCACGTACACGTCCGCTCGCTCCAACAGCTGTCAGCTCAATGCCACCACTCCGCGATGCGGCCGTGTACGTCACTTGACTTGCATTTATTGTCAATCAAATGTCACTACATCACATCTCTCTTTTTCCATAAAGATTTGGAGTTATAACAACAAAAGTATGATAACATAAGGATACAATTTAATAATTATAGTCTACACTTATTGTATTAACAATTGATAATAATTAGTTCAAATAACAATTAAATCATTGATAACAATTAAGATCAATTTGATTACAGATTACTCGGAATGCGAAAATATAATACATTTATTTTAATTAGTAAATTAATATGCCATAGATTATAATTTTTTTCTTTACGTATTTACTCTAAAAAATCGTTCTTACTCCCTGCCACCTCTCTTTTTAGAGCCGGCCCTCCTTATTAAAGATACAGAGGACAAACTATGATATTTCATGAAAAAATTCTAATGCATATGTAATTTACTACTAATCAAAACCACCCGGGAAAATGCGAGTTGAATGCGAATGGAGATATTGATTCCGTAAGTAGTAACTTAAAAATTATCATTATAATCTACAGGCTAACAACTCCGAGATGTTCTGCATTTTTATCGAAATTTTATGCACAGTAGCTACTGCACAGATCAAGGAAATTTATTGTAAATACATCAATTTTCTTCAACCAATTTAAATGATAAAAATATGTTTTTGAGAAAGTCAGAATTAAGCTTTTTTATATTACATTTTCCAAAAACTTTTATAATATTTTCTAATACTCCTGGTTCACAGAAGATCATAATATATTACGTTACTAGCTGTTGCCCTATAAATGTCTAAACATTTCGTTCGTCATTCGGATTAACGTTACCATAAAAATAGCAAATAAATATTACTTACTTAATATTATCTAGAAAAAATAATTAAGGTCATCCTTCCATCCTTCATTCACCCTTTGAAGGATTTATACCAAAATCAAATCGAAAACGCAACTTTAATGTTTAATACATATTTTTAAATTGAAAAAAGACAACTCGTCCATGTCGGGATTTGAACCCTAATCTCCTGCTTAGCGCGCAGGCGCTTTACCAATTAAGCTACAGGGACATATCTCGACCGGACGAAATTTGCCTTCTCAATTTATTTGTGACATCAACGCCATCTAGGATAATGTTTTCCGGTTACCAAATGTATTTATTTAGCAACAACATTTGAAATTTTCGTTCGGGCCCTTTTCATCATGTCTTAGTATTTCGTTTTGTTTTGTTCATAGTTTTACGTAAAACAACACTGCTTTTGCACAGAAATAGTGTTCATAACAGATCTTAAAATGTTCAGTTTTATGAATAAAAGATGTAAGGTATATTATATGGTGAGTCTCATGGCATAAAAACGAAGCATCGCTCCTTGACCGTACCTCAAATTCCTTTTTTCTCTTTTTTTTTTATTTGCTATCTTATAAAAATGCCTCTATTTTGAAAACTTGGACATTCACCATGTATTTTATTAAAATCTTTAATATTTAAACAAGAATTCTTAACTACAATTTAGTCTACCAGCTCGAAACCATAACCAATATGGTTATGGATTCACCGTTTAAAGTTATTTCGGCCCTTTGTTATAGTTGTAAGTATGTTAAGTCTATATTCAGACAAAAATGCATTAGTTATTCAGATTTTAGGTATGAAACAATGTTTTCAACACAGTTGCTCGTAAATTGACTCCTAAAACACCGTTTTTAGTTTCATAATTCATCATATTACGCACTTGTGCTGAATAACATTAACACACTAGTGCGGTAAAGTAAACATTTATTTTTAATCCAGCTAAAGTTTGTGTCTAAGAACATTGAATATTTTACCAATATTAAATTATTTTAGGGTTAAGATGACAAATAAATATTTAATTTTATCAAATTGTATATTAATAAACACAAATAAACTATCATTTTTAGAAACAATAATTTATAGTTTATTTTAATTTTTATATTGCTGCTACTCCTGAACAGCCAGTTTTTCCTGTGCCATTACTGAACCTGCGCGCGCATCGAAATTGCGGCGCGCGAAAAAACAAAACTTACGTGCCATTTTCCCTAAATATTTGGTAAACTTGTTGCTGTGTGACACAACTGTTGCCGCCAAAATCCAGAAAAAACGGAGAAGGTCTTTTAGATTTTAGTTGGTTTTTCCTCGTAAGAAAAAAAGTCGTATAGAACTCGTGTGCATTGATTATTATTATTATAATATTATATATATACAACTTAGCAGACTTGTATCATGATGTACTATTATTCACGGTTTTCGTTTATGTTCCCGTACACTTGAATTTCAGTATCGCTTAGGGTAGTTTTATGACAATGTGGCGTTTATTTTACATGTCGAGACACCTCACTGGTTTGACTACCGGGTCAAGCACATTTTAAAGTGTTTGGTTCTTTCTTCAGTGCTTAAATAAATATGCGCTAGAAAAATATATAACAAGTGACGGTAGTTACGTATTTGCAATATTGAAGAGATACCTAACGCTAAAAAAACTTGTTAATTTTTTCGTTTACCTTTTCCTCAATAGGAATTGAAATTCTGCGGCAAGGTTGGCTCACTAGTGTGTCCGATTTATCAATGGAGATATTTCACTCTATATATATACCCTTAAATTTAGGAAATGTGTGTGTATCACTTACAGAATTAATGTTGGGTCCCAATTTTAAAACTTCGAGATCTAAAGCAGAATTTTTCCCCAGCAGATCGCGATTTCCATATTTGATAACATAGAATATATCGGGTTTTGATTTCGCCCCCAGAATAATCTCTGCTTCAAAAGCGCCCAAGACAGTCAACGGTGTATTGCTACCATAAGCCATAAAGGTTTTATCTGGATTAGCCACTTGTTTTGAGACATGCACGCCACGTTCTTTTAAATATGACCAAGTTTTGTCGCTAACTATATTTGAATTGCTACCAGAATCTATAAGTAGGTTGACTTGGACACCACCAATGGAACAGCTAACTTTAGAATCATCATCAAAATAAAATATGTAGTTTATATTGGCATCGGAATTAGACGTTTGTCGTGGCTTGGTATTAGAAGAGTTTGTATCATTTTTTGGCTTTTTGAAAGGTTGCGAGCTATTTTGGGTATTGTTGTTTTTTCTTTTGCTTGCGCGGGTTCGACACTGAGATTTAAAGTGACCGACATAACCACACCTAAGGCATTCTTTATTAATTGCAGGGCAATGTTTTTCATTTTTGTGCTTAGCAGCGCCACACCGAACGCATTTAGTTTCAGGATAGCTAGGTTTTCCACTCTCAATTTTATTTATAGCTTGAGCAGTATCACTAAAATTCATCATTTGCCTTTGGACTGATTCGAGGATATTTGCTTCCGCTATTATTTTATCGAGAGTAGCAGTGTCACCTAGTGTTAGTATTTTTTTACGTAAATCATTCGATGAGCATTTTTCAGTAATTTGATCGATCAAATTTTCTTCTTCTTTGTTAAATTTACACCTTGAGCTTTGGGTCCTTAATCTCAACAAAAAATTTTCAAATATTTCCCCAGGTTCCTGTTTTATAAGCCGGAATAAATGGCGTTCATATAACCCACTTTGTTTAGGCAAGAAATATTCATTTAATTTTTGTAGTGCCGTTTCGTAAACATCAATTTGTTGGTTTTCGGTATGATCGGTTGAAATATGAGCGCCAGGAATATTAAAATAAATATCTTGGAGATTTGGTCCTCCCATGTGAAGAAGAGTTGCCCTTTTTTTCTGCGGTTCTACTATATTCGAAGCAAACAGGTATATGTCTAACGCCCGTTTCCATTTTTCCCACCTAACACCTAATGAAGCGGGGTCACTATCGCAGTCGAAATGTTCTAACGACGGTAACTGCAGTTGCGACATTATAGGGCGACCTAAAACAAGATACTTTTCTAACTACACACATCTGTATGAATATAGGATAAGGTATTTGAAAGACTAAATCATTGTATGTTTTATTACTTACACTATTAAATAATTAAAAAAAAAATGTTTTTTTTTTTTTGTTTTTTTTTTATTTTTTTTTATATCACAAATATTGATCCAATCATAATGTAATTAGCTTGAGCACTTGTCATAGACATCAGAACAACGACGGTACCCCAACTCCTAGACTTTATATAGAAAGTTCGTTTCTACGTTGACCCGACCGGGAATCGAACCCAAGGTCTCAAAAATGGTGCTGTCAAAATCTAGTTTGCTCAGTACTGAGGTCGTCAATGAGTCCATTGAATGTTATTTACAAATTAAGACTGCGTTAATCATTATTTTTTTACATTTTCATGTTTAATTTTGAATTGCAAGAATTATTAATTATTAATAGGTATTAACTTCATGACGAATATACGAAAACAAGTGTAGTATTATTTTGTTATGAGAACACACCAACCCATTACTAAGCAGATTATGATTTGTGTAATTAACTACTGTTTGTGAATTATTCAGTTTTACTTGTCGATTGTAAGCAATTTAAATAAAAACATAGTATTTTGGTGACACTGTTTACTCTTTTACTGCGTACATGCTTGTACTGATCGCCCACAAGTTGATCAGTATGGTACTTATTATTTTATTTATATTTATTTCGTGCATATACGTATATTGTGCTGATCTTATAGACATTTTCAGTCTATGGTCAACATGGCACTGCGATAAATCGCTTTTAGTGTATGTTGCATAGTACTAAGTTAGTATGGAACTATATACGCGGTAAGTCTATTAGTTACATTAAAAACAACAACATTTAGCACCAACTTAACAATAAAATATAGTTACGCCGTGATAAAACTCGTTTAGTGAACACCTGGCATAAGCCTATTGTAAGTACTTTTTATTTAAAGTAATACCTACAACAAGATTTAATTTGTAATTCGGTTTATGCAGAAAAATACAAACGAGACACGCTGCGGCGCCGGTGCAATGCCATGACATGACTAATGATTTAATTTTTGGTTGGTTGAAAACAGTTTAAATTACGGCACATCTAACGGTAAGTTGTCAATAACAAGCTTTTCGGCTCAAGATACTAATAATTTGTAACTAATAAACTTTTCCCGATACTATATTTTTGTAATTCATACACTTTGTAGGTTCTCACTGTTTAATTCATATTTACAGACAACAACAATACAAGACGGGTCGTACATCATGTACCTTCCCTCTTTTTTTTTTTGAGGATAAATTCACTTACTTGGTGACTCGTCGCCACGTGTGAAGTCCTCTTGTGTACCGATAGGTAGTAAAACAACGGATTATGTAATATTCCAATATCAAGGCACGTACACGTCCGCTCGCTCCAACAGCTGTCAGCTCAATGCCACCACTCCGCGATGCGGCCGTGTACGTCACTTGACTTGCATTTATTGTCAATCAAATGTCACTACATCACAGGTACCTACATACAATTCAATTTTAAATAATTTAACATACCTTTGACTTATGTGGGCTGAAGATCACGGTGCCACTTCTGAGATGTGCGAATGAACACATTTTAACTCTCGATGGCTGGCACCGACTCCAAAAAGAACTGATTAGGTATATTTTAGTCAATATTATTTTTCGCTTTTTAGTTTCATTTTGAAGTCGGTTTTTAGTTTTTTATTAAACTTTTTTTTAAGAATTTGTAACGAACCGTTACACCTTCATACCATTTTTTAGCGTGTCCTACTAAACGCGGTAAAGCAAAGTGTGAGGTTTGCTGATCCACGTCTCGATCCTATGGTTTTTTTACCGTAGGGTCGAATTCAGGAATCATATTTTTATCATAATGTAATTTTTGCCTCTACTCTAACTTAACAAAGTTGCTCATTAAACTCCTAAAATCATTTAAATTTATATTAGAAATTGCATGGAGCTATTAAAATTAGGTTTGAATTGTTCGTTATTAGTTTGGCATAGTGAACGGTGAGTTTGTTGCAAAGAACCCGCTTGATGGTATGGCTCAGAACGGTGTACAGAATTATTATGTTGACCAGGAGAAGTGTTGTGTTAAACACTTCTCTTAGCCGAAACCCGTGGTGGTGATCGACTCATAGCCTTGGGGCGATCGTAGTCGTACCTTGTAGTTGCTGGTCGAGATGGTCGCAGAATAGGGCTGCGGCTCCTGGTGCTCGTTCGGCTGGGACGCGGCTGCGTCGCGATCGGCTCCGCTTCTCTCGGCATCTGCGTGCACTGCACCGGTTGTGGCTGCGAGAGCTGACCCCTTCATCTTTTCTCGGCGACGGAGTTCTAACAACCCAGCTGCGTCGTCGCTTCGCTGTATCGCTTTGTGCATTGGCGTCCATTTTAGGTCACCTGAAAACATTTTTATTTTTCGGACATAAAATGTTAAAAAAAATTCTTGCGGAAAAGTAAAAGTTCAAGTATTTATTTTGCTTACTTAGTGTGTATAGATAACTATTAGCTTACGTTAACACGAACGACATTAAGTTTGCTTTGTGGCTTTAGAATCTAAATAATAGATAAATGACGTTAAAAATACGTTGAGAGAAAAAAAAGTAATTTTATGAGCTTATTTGGTTGAATCTTAAGTTATGTTCACAGGGAAATCCTTTAATTGGTCAAAAACTGGAAAAGAAAAAAAAAAACAGTTTTCATGCAACAATAAACAACAAACATTACATGTAGCATGACTCAACATAATTCCATCACAAATTATTCTTGGTAAATTTTAAACACATTAAACATTTTTTATAAAAATAATAGCACCATAACACAATACCTTTCGTGTGGCGTAACCTCGATCCTTACTTCTGTAGCGCGAGCACGAATATTTGAAGTATTCGTAACGTAAACGTATCGAGTCTACTACACGATTACGCAGTAAAACGTTAGTAGGCAGCACGAAGCACTTTCGTCGTCGTATCGTAAGCTCGATAGGCCAACGCAAGTGACGTCGGCGCCGCGAACAGGCTCGGCCGGCGTCGCCTCTCTAGGTACCTGTCGGGCACGCACAGGCTTATCCATTGCAGCACGCCCGGTTTACTTACGATGCCGCGGAACACTTCTATCACGTACCTTACCAACGATAGATCCCGCCTTGTTTCCAACTTGTTGTATCCAACCATGCCCAAAACAAACAGGGTTGGATACATCAAGGGGTAAAAAGGATAGATCCCATAAAGTTTGTTGTATATGTATCTTGTGAATTTGTTTTGTATGCGCTCCAGCATGAGCTTATATTTAGTCTCATGAGGAGCCCATACAGCCTCATTATTCTCCAGCTGACTTCTAACTAATGCCTCATACAATGCCGAGATGGCTTCAACGTTGGTGAATGACCCGGCTCTGCGAAGGACAAATCCCAGTCGTTTGTACGCTTTCTTGCACACATTGTTTATGTGCTCACGGAATGTCAATCTACCAACGGAATCCACCTGAACTCCAAGATCTCGGACTGATTCCTCTCTTCTCATTAGCTCGCCATCCATCTTGTAGCTGTAGTGGAGTGGTACCCTTGCTCGGCTGAATGTTAGGATAGAACATTTTGCCACGTTAAACTGGTGCTTGTTACTATGACTCCACTCCACTACTCGGTCGATATCGTGCTGAAGGCGTCAACAGTCATCCTCGCTCTCGATAGCTAGGAGTAGCTTCAGATCGTCCGCAAATAGCAGACAACTCGCTTCGCTTACGACTTCGGGCAGGTCATTGATCATTATGATGAACTCCAAAGGGCCCAAATTGCTTCCCTGACTCACTCCAGATCTCGTGAAATAAAGCTCAGGGCAGTAACCACCGTACTCTACATATTGTTTCCTATTTTCCATGTAACTAGCAAAAAATTGGAGCAGCTTAGGTGTGCAGCCAATTTTCGCCAGCTTCGATAACAAGACATCATTGTCAACCAAGTCAAACGCTTTCCTAAAATCAAAATAGGCGGCATCCACCTGCAACCTTGCATCAATATGAGGTACTAAATATGTCATGACATTCAGTAGGTTGCTCGTTGTACTACGCCCTGGCCGGAAGCTATGTTGGGCGTCCGATAGTTGGCATGCCACTTGCTCCTGTGCCGTTCTCTGAATGGCTGCCTCAAACACCTTTGCTGGTGTCGCCAGAATTGCCACCAGTCTAAAGGACTCGATATCTTTTCCGTCACCTCCTTTAGGTATCGGAATAACACGTGTAACTTTCCAACGCTCTGGAAAATATGCATTTTCCAGACACAAGTTAAACAAATATAACAGTGGTTCAGCTAGAACTTCGCGGCAATCTCGCATCACAAATACTGGAATCCCGTCCGGGCCCGTTGAGCGCTTCGGCTTGAGCTGAGCGAGCGCGGCGCGCACCTGGCCGAGCGCTAGCCGCGGCAGGAACACGCGCGCCGCCGCGTCCACGTCGAGCCTCGCTGGCTCACTCTTGTATACCGAATAAAAGTATTTTGCTAATTCAACCGCACTCTCCTGATATGACAGTGGTACCCCATTTTTAATAATGTTTTTCGATTTGAGGATCCATTTTTTGCCTTAATATGATTCCAAAAAGATTTAGGATCCTTTACAAAGGTACATTGCAATCGGTTCAGATAACTTCGGTATTCGATATCGATACATTTCTTTATTCGCGCCCTGCATATAGAAAAGGCCTCGTGATCAGTCTTCAACCCTGTCGATTTGTATCCTTTGTGGAGTTTTACCTTAAGCTGTAATTAAATCACTTGTATACCACTCCGGATAGCAATACCTACGATCAGCATGTTTAGTTTGTTTTTTAGGCACACACTTTTCCATAACACTATTAAAAATATCATAAAAACACATTACAGCCTCCTCGGGGTGCTGTACTTCGTAAATCGGATTCCAGTCGGTGGATGCTAATGACAAATACAATAAGTGATAGTCCGTCTTATAAAAAATCCATTTCGATTCTATTTGACTAGCTGTTACTGTTAGTTAGTCAAGTTCCAATGTAATAAGGTGTTAGTGAAACGAAACGGAAGTAGCTAATATTGACTGTCTCACTCTAATATATATGTGGCGGTTTTCCCTTGTGTATTACGACGTGTTCTGTTATAATAAACATTTCAAATAGGATCAAGTGCATTATTCTTTCAAACTCTATCTAGTTATAGGCCCAGGTCACTAACCGGTATGAGAAAGTAAAGACTTAGATGCAAGAAAATACTGTAGTGCAAAAAAAAAAAAAAAACCGGCGTCTGTGGTGGTGGCAGCCATTTTGAGGTTAAGTCGGGAAGAATTACTTGTTCAAAATACAAAAACAAGGCAGGAAAGACGAAGAGGATTTCAATAAATCATGGAGTCCATACAGAACAGTCAAGTCGGTCAAGTTATGAAACTGGAAGGTTCCGGGGTCAAGGCCTTTACAAAATAGTGGATGGAACTTCGGTTAAACCTGAAGATGAGGCACAACTAACTCGTTGGGAAGCTCAAGATGCGAAGGCTCAAACGTTGTTGGTTACAAGAATGACAGAAGAAGTAATGTTGCACATCATCTCGTGTGAGACTTCTGCAAGTATGTGGCGAAAATTGCTAAGTGTTTATGAACAAAAATCTGAAACAAGTATTTACATCATTCATCAACGCTTCTTTCAATTTAAGTACGACGAAGGTTCAGATATGTCTACGTTTTTATCAAAAATACAGAAGCTACAGAATCAATTGAAACAGCTTGGCGAAGCAATATCCGACAAGTTTGTTATTACAAAGATTCTGATGTCTTTACCAGAGGACTATAAACACTTCGTCTCAGCGTGGGAATCTGCTGCAGATGAAAAGCAGACTTTAGAAAATTTTATCGCTAGATTGTTAATAGAAGAAGAGAGAATTAAAGCAAAAGGCGGGAGTGAACAATCGTCGGCAGCCTTCGTGGCTAAAAATGTAAACAAGAAAACTGTTAAGTGCTTTAAGTGCAACAAAATTGGACATTACCAAAGTAAGTGTAGGTTAAATAAAACAGAAAACTTTAACAAGGATCAACGCCCAAGTGTGAGATGTTTTTATTGCAATAAACCAGGACAAATTAAAAGTCAGTGTCGCTTTAAAAAGGACAAAGAAAGTAATGCATTTGTAGTTGTGAACAAGAACGGTGAATTTGGTGTACATTTCAATAAAAATGGTTGGTGGATTCGGGTGCAAGCGAACATATGTGTTGTGATTACGAACTGTTTCCTTCATACTCTGTCGTGAAAGATAAGTCTGTAATTATAGGGAACGGAACGCAAATTACTGTCACGGGTTGCGGACAGGTGGCAGTCCAGGTTTGGAACGGCAGTGAATGGATTGACACTACCATAGATAATGTGCTTTATGTTCCCGAGTTGAAAACAAATCTATTTGAACTGTGCTACAAGTAGAGGTTATGTTATTGTGACAATGGGGACAGTATGCAAGTTTTATAAAGAAATAAAGTGATGGCTATTGCTGAGCGTAATGGAAGCATGTATTACTTGGACTTTCGATATTTTAATACATGCAAAGCTAACGTAGTAGATGTTAAATGTTTGGATCTGCATATATGGCATGAAAAGTTGGCACATCAAAACATGGCACATGTGAAAGACGTGCTGAAGAAAAACAATGTCGACATTAATAAATCTCAATTGTCCGGCTCATCGACATGCGAGGGCTGCATGAAGGGTAAAATACACCGTCTGCCTTATCCTAGAAGTGAAAACGTCAGCTCAAAGACTTGTGAATTAATTCATGCCGATAAATGCCGAGGCGTCAATCGGAGGCTCCAGATACTTCGTCGTGTTTAAAGACGACTTCTCAAAATACAGGAAAGTGTATTTTGTAAAGGGAAAACATCAAATTAAATTGTGTATTTCAAATTTTATTGCTGAAGCCGAGAATGTTACGGGTAATCTGGTTAAGGTCTTTCGCAGTGATAATGGAACTGAATTTGTTAATAAAGAGGTACGAGAAATGTTCCAGGCAAAGGGAATAGTGCATCAAACATCAGTGACCTTTACCCCGGAACAAAATGGTAGAGCGGAACGGGAAAAACGAATATTAGTAGAAGCTGCCAGAACAATGTTATATGCTAAAGATTTACCAATCAAACTGTAGGCAGAGAGTATAAACACAGTAGCCTATGTGATAAACAGAACCGGAAAAAGCTCTGTTGACAGAAAAACTCCATATGAATTGTGGTCAAGTAAAAGTTTTGATATTAATAACCTGAAAGTGTTCGGCACTCCGGTATACAGGGTGTAAAAAAAGGCTTAACGAAGCCTTAAACCACAAATTCTATACATAAAACCAAGTAAAATGCAAAAAAAAAAATTGCTGGGAAATGACTTTTATTTTTGGGTATCAAAAAAAATAACTTATTTCTAACCCGCAATGTATAACGCGCACGCCACAGACTATGCCTGTGTGTGTAAGCGGATCATGTTTCTTTGTAAAAAAATTTAGTATTATCAAACAGAAGGCAATTTTGTGAAATTTCTTTGAAAAAAAATTGTAACTTTGACTGTCAATAACTCGGTAACCCGTCATTTCCCAGGTATAGTGTTAAAGAAAAAAATGATCGTAATAATACGTAGAATATGTAGTATTCGGCTTCGTTAAGCCTTTTTTTACACCCGATATGTCCACATACCAAAAGAAAAGAGGCATAAATGGGACCCAAAATGTGAAAAGAGTAATTTGGTAGGATATGGAGAGACAACAAAAGGATACAGGGTATTCTTACCACACAAAAATAATGTAGAAATCAAAAGGGATGCTGTTTTTGTGACAGGAAATATTGAACAAAAACCAGAGTCCACAATAGTGCCGTGTTTAGATATTCAAATTGAAGCGTGCTCAGAGGTTCAAACCACAGCTGATGCTGAAAAACTCCAAGATGATACTGCTGAATGTGATGACACATTGGGTACACTACAGAGTGAGTCAGAAGGCAGTTTCTACAAACCAAGTGACAGTGCGGAGTGGAATGAGGCTGAGAATATTCAAATACCCGCTATAAACTCTGAAAACAAACGTGTCAGGAAACAGACTGAATTTTACAAGTGCAACAATGTTTTGGTAGGAGAAAGTGAACCTAAAACATATCAGTAGGCTATGAGGAGTCCAGATGCCGATAAATGGAAGCAGGCAATCCAGAGGGAACTACAGACACTAAAGGATACAGACACATGGAAAATTTGTGATCCACCAGGTAATGAGAAAGTTATCAGTACTAAATGGGTATTTAAATTAAAACAAAATAATAATGATTTTCAATATAAAGCTAGGCTGGTAGCTCGAGGATTTGAGCAGGACAATGTATTGAGTTATAGTGAAATATATGCACCAGTAGCAAAGTTATCTACATTTAGGTTGTTTTTAGCTATTGCAACAAAATTTAACTATCCTGTTTATCAAATGGATGTAACAGGTGCATTTCTATATGGGGAAATAAATGAAAATGTGTATATCAAGTTGCCTGATGGTGCTTATTATAATAATAAATGTATTGTTAAACTCAATAAAGCTTTGTACGGGCTTAAAAAGTCCCCAAAATACTGGAATGATAAGTTCAACTCTGTTTTGATAAGAGAAGGGTATAAAAGGTCTAAATGTGACTCGTGTTTATATTTTAAATGTGAAGGAAATAATAAAATGTATGTACTTATCTACGTCGATGATATTTTGATTTTTGGTTGTCATGAAAAATATGTGTCACACTTGAAAACAATCTTAAAAAAGGAATTCGAAATGAAAGATTTAGGTTTAATTTCAGAATTTTTGGGAATTAATGTTACACAAAAATTAGAAACTGGTGTTACAGTATTGTGTCAAAAGAATTACCTGGAAAATGTACTTAAGAGATTTAACATGTATGAATGCAAACCAATTAGTACTCCTATGGATCAGAACTTTAATACTAAGGAATTTGAAAACAATAATTGTACAACTGAAACTAAAACTGTATGCAGACAGATAATTGGGTGTTTAATGTATGCAGCTTCCGGCACCAGACCTGACATTTCTGCTACTATGTCAATATTAAGTAGATATCAAGATAGTGCAAGTAACATGTTATTAGCAGCCTTGAAAAGGGTTCTGCGATACATTATACACACATTAGAATATAAGTTAACATATGATTGTAAAGATGATAAGTTAGTGGGATTTTGTGATGCTGACTGGGGTGGGGATTTGAGGGATAGGAAATCAACTACAGGTTACGTTTTTATGTATGCTAATTGTCTGATATCTTGGTGCTCGAAAAAGCAAAGTACGGTTAGCATATCCTGTACCGAGGCTGAATATGTAGCAATGAGTATGGCAGGAAGTGAGACCTGTTGGCTGAGCAATATATTGTATGATTTTAATGTAAGAAATGTAGCTCCAGCCATCTTATTTTGTGATAATCAGTCGGCCATAGTGATTGCTAACACTAATAATGTAAAGAGATTAAAACACATAGATATTTAATACCATTTTAGTAGGGAACAAATTGAAAATGAAAAATTGTGTATAAAATATGTCCAAACAGGGGAACAAATTGCTGACATGTTTACGAAACCTTTGAATAATAATAAGTTGCTAAAATTTGTTAACCTGTGTGGCATAAATAATTAAATAGATCATTGTTTTTATTTTTTTTGTTCCGTTTGGTTTAGTATGCTATTACATTGACTAACAAACACCCCCCCTGGGTGTTTGTTAGTCAAGTTTCAATGTAATAAGGTGTTAGTGAAACGAAACGGAAGTAGCTAATATTGTCTGTCTCACTCTAATATATATGTGGCGGTTTTCCCTTGTGTATTACGAATTTACGACGTGTTCTGTTATAATAAACATTTCAAATAAGATCAAGTGCATTATTCTTTCAAACTCTATCTGTTACCTCGCAATCCGAAGCAGGCGCCGGCGCCCCCGCAGCCGCGCCCAGCTGCAGGGTCACCGCGAGCGGTGGCTGATACGCGTCTACAGGCACCACGGGCTCATCCGCCTCGCATACGCACACTTCAACACACAAATCTAACGAGCACAACACCAAGTCCAGTTGATTCTGGTTGCAATTAGGAACTTTATTCATCTGAGCGAATCCGCAAAAAGACACAAAATATTCAAAATAATTCATAACAATATCATTGGTTGAGTTCAAATTAAAATCGCCTAACAAAATAATATGCTTATATTTTACACACAGTTGTTCCATTATTTAAAAAAATATAAAGTAGTCACTTTCATTAGTCTTTGGTGGTAAGTTAACAACGCAACACAAAAACAAGTACCTACATTTAACGTGAACGGTCGCACAAACCAGTTCAAATGAATAGTTATCAACGTTGACATCACCCGGTACGTTCACTCGTCGCATCTGCAACCCGTGTGTGGCCACAAGAAACGCGCCGCCCAGCCTACGTCCATCGCATCTTATTATCTGGTAACTCAGCGGTACAATCTCCACGTCCACAATGGAATTGGTTACGCCATAGTATTTATTAGATTTAAATTTTCGCGCCTCATTCGATAGGCTTGTGTGTTTACCTTATAATAATTTTCGCCAGTAAACACGGGGGTACATCCTAGTCTATTCCCCTTCCTTTTTTTCCTACGGTCGCGATTCCTAGCGACCGCACGCAAACCAGTGTCATTTACGGACATGTTGGAGAAGCCTGCATTTTCGTGCTAGAAAATTATCCGCTCAGGAAACGGTCTTCAACTTGCTGCGAGGCTTTATTTGTGACGTTATATATGTGTGAACTGAACTTTGTGTCGGCTTTAAGTGTGGTGTATGTGCGTACGCTTAAATTCGACTTGGGCTGGCTAGATCGGCCTAGGTCTTCACCGAGGACACCCAAGGACCACCCCTGGATTAACGATCCTGGAACCACCCTGAGGACACCGTTTGTACGTACCACCTTCACCTATTTCCCAATTACTGCACCCTGTTACGTATCACGTGTTACTGGCCCGCCATTGTGTATTTCGTCTGTATCCTTTTATAGATATCTATTTAGCGACAATATATTCGCGAACCATCAACCTACAGTCCATTCCTCTAGGGTCTCGACCCAACCACAAGCTATCATCCAGCATTCCTTAAAGGGACGGCTGGCTAAGTTCTCTTTTACCCAAGGCGCTGCTACTCGTGGCGCCACCATTTATTTTGGCCGCTGCGAGCCGAATCTTTATTAATCTGCTCACGTTATTCATATTTATTTTTTGACGCATAATTATATTGCGCTAAAAGGCCTCCCCCGCATATATTCATCTTTATTTTCTCCCTAAATAGATATTCTCGCCCTGCATTTCATATTTTATTTTACTGTCTCCGGTCCGTGATTGCACTCATCAAACCGCATATTTCAATCAATCCACGTTTATATGTATTAAAATTATGAATGGTCAGTACGACTTCGTAATTATATTTCCGCTAATTTATCTATTTGAACAGTCATTGCGTACTCTCAAATAGTCATTTTCGCATATTTATATCTTTATTCGATAATAATAACACCTACAAAACCGCTCGCTTCGCTATCCTTCCGCTAGATAATTCTATAACTATAAGTAGGTATCATCTGACTGGTAGTACCTATCTTCGCTGCGTCGCGTTGACTGAGCCGCTGCACAGGCCTGTTGTACCTACTCATCACCGCGCTCTAAACTTTATTAGTAAATTTTGCATTCCATTGTTTTTTGTAATCGATAATGTCTAAAGATGGGATGTTATAAAATTTAGTTCCAACATGCCGTACCAAAACGGTGTACAAATTTTAAAAATATAATTTAATAATAATTTGATTCAATATGTCGTATAAATTAAAAAATTAAATAATGTCAAAATAAATGTCAAAATGGAAATAAAGAATTAGTCAATATATAGATGTCAAGTTTAAACTAATTATAGTTAATAATTTAATTAGATTTGTAATTTATCATTCATGAAATCTTGAATTGTATAATAGCACTTTGTAATTAATAAATTCTTTAATTTCACCTTGAAGTCATTAAAATGTGATTCTCTTAATGTTAGGGGGAGCTTATTGTATATTTTAGGTGCCATGCATAATACATTCTTGCTCATAAGAGCTGTCCTCGATGTGGGCATACAGAGTCTAGTTTTGTCACGACGGCTGCGGCTTACCACATTTGCCCATTTTTTAAATAATTTTGGATTGGCTTTTACAAATAATGCTATTTCCAAAATGTACATGGATGGAAGTGTTAGAATTCTGTGTTTTTGGAAATATGATTTACAGCTATCGGTTGGTTTCAGTCCGAACATAGCTCGTATGCACCTTTTTTGTATTTTAAAAACAATTTCCTTATCCGTGGAGTTTCCCCAGAATATAATGCCATATCTCAGGTTTGATGCAGCTAGGCCATGATAGGCTAGGAGTAGGGCATCGGTATTTAGTACAGGGGCTAGTTTAAAGAGTGCGTAGGCACAGCTGCTAACTTTTCACTAAGATACTCGATGTGAGCTTTCCAATTAAGTTTTTTGTCAATAAATATACCTAGGAATTTGGCGTTGTCGACCTCATATACTTTGTCATCTTTATAAGTTAATTCAATACCCGATGAGTTAGGCGATCTTTGATTAAAATGCATTTGCTGAGTTTTGCTTAGGTTAATTTTTAGATTATTGTTATTTAACCAAGAAATTATCAATGTCAGGGAGTTATTAATGTCATGTGCATAATTGTCAGGTTCCTTACATGCTACTGTTAAAGTGCTGTCATCTGCAAATAGGGTCATAGGGTGATTTGTCACTTTCGGTAGGTCATTTATGTAAATTATGAACAGAAGCGGGCCCAATACGCTACCTTGTGGTACTCCAAATCTAACAGTTTGTTCTGTCGATAAAAAGTCTTCCTCTTGTTTGGTTTTAAAATTTATCTTTGAGATTGCTGTTTGCTGTTTTCTGTTTGTCAAGTAAGAGTGTATAAGTTTTGCTAAATTTCCTCTGATTCCATATGTCATAAGTTTATTGATTAAAATGTCATGATTTACACAGTCAAAAGCTTGGGTCATGTCACAGAAAATAGCACATACTGGATTTCTCCTGTCAACATTAGGTATTACATTATTTAAAAATTCAAAGATAAAAGATAAAGATAAAGATAAATTTATTTCTGTATAAAAACTTAGCAAAAATACATGAAACTTAAGATATTCAGTTTAATCTAATAATTCTAAAGTCGATACCTAAACTAAGCAATAGTAGCTTGTATCTTAGGTATCTATTATAGTACACGTAAAAAGTAGGTTAGTGCTTAAGTAACATTAAAATACTTACACAAAGACGATTACCTACTAACTATACAATTATGTATAAATAAGTAGATCAAGATCTACTTATTAAGCATTTCTCACGGAACACTTCATAATTATGTAATAACTAAAAGAGGTTTGTTTTGACACAGTTTACATGTTCGTATAAAAATAAGTAGTACATATATTAACAAATTTGTGCAAAAACATATTATAGAAACGAAAAAAAATCTAATACTAGTTACAATAACAATATTAAAATTTTGACAACAAAGTAATTTATACTATAATATTAATAAAAAGAAAAATCAGGTGTCAGATTAGTTCTTCCTCCATCTAACAGACTATACGGCGCTTTGGGCGCCCTCGTAATCTATTGAGCTTATGTATCTAGCCTCAGCGATCTTTCTTGCAGGGCATTGCTCATCTCCGGTTTTATGCCGGAAAGATAGCCATGTTTATGTTTGTATTTTGTCTAAAGCCGTGTTGTTCTTTGCACAAAATGTTATGTTTTTCTAGAAACGAGTAGAAATGTATTTCTCAAATTTTTTTGAAATAACTGGTACTAGTGCTATAGGTCTATAGTTTCTATTTGTTGTTTGCTCTCTTTTTTATGTAAGGGTTTGACAATGGTGGTTTTGAGTTGATCAGGGTATTTTCCTTCGCTAATACACAAATTGATGATGTGACTCAAATGACCGCATATTAAATCACTGACTAATTTTATTATTTTGGTTGATATTCCATCGATTCCTTCGCTGTTAGTGTTTTTTAAACTAAGAATAATTCTGTGGATATCAATGGGAAGACTTGGTAGCATAAACATAGAATGTTTTTGAGTTTGTATATTGGATGTAACATTATTGCCAGAATCAGGTATTGTTGTAATTCTATCGATAAAATAGTCATTAAAAATATTTGCAATTATTTTAGGGTCATCTACAATATTATTTCCTATTTTAATGTCTTGTATGTGTTCTTTAGGTTTATTTTTTTTTGGAGTTATTTACTAACGCCCAAGTAGTTTTTGCTTTGTTTACTGAATTTTTCATCGCATCATTATTTTGCGCACGTTGTGTTATTTTCATTATCTTTTTAAAAAGTTTACTATATTTGTTAAAAGCATTTTTATTTTCAATAGTAGGATTGAACCTTGAGTTCCATAGTAATTGCCTTTTTTTATACTGCACAGTTTTACTCCTCGAGATATCCATTTCGGTTTTTTAATATGAGAAATAGTTACCATCCTATATGGGAAGCACAATTCATAAAAGAGTTTAAAATCTGCGACAAGGTGTTCATAAGCACTGTTAGGGTCATCGATCTTGTATATTTCGGAAAATGTTAATTGTTTTAGACATTCTCTAAACTTAATAATGTTTTCCCTACAGAAGTCTCTTTGTTTTCTACGCCAAAATTTAAGTGCTGGTAAACTTTCAATGGGACATTTGAGCAGTTGGGCTGTGTGGTCTGAGAGGGCAAATTCTATCACTTCCACTTTACAAGTTTTTTTGAGATTGTGTGCAAAGTTGTCAAGACAAGTTTTGGATTTTAGTCTAGTAGGCTCTCTTAATGCTAATTTTAGGTTATAGTTTAAAAATATACATTCAAAGTCAAGAGTTACACTGTTTCTTTTCAAGATATCAATATTGAAGTCACCTGATACCACTATATTGTAAGATTTGTACTTATTACTCAAAAACATCAACACTTGTTCTAGCTTAGCGAAAAATATATCAACGTAACATGATTTAGGGACTCTATAAATGCACACAACTATTGTTTTTATCTTGAAAAGGTTGATAGCACAACACTCAACTATGCCGGGTATCGAAAGTTTTGACATTTCTGGTATTGGTTTCCATTGATGGCCTTTTTTTATAAGGATACAACTTCCACCTCTACTTGAGCCATCTCTACAGTAAAAAGAGGCTAATTGCTAATTTGGTATAAATAAAAAGCTTTCACTACCAGACCTAATAAAGTGTTCAGTAACACAAATGATATCCACATTTGCATGTTTCTCTGACAGTTCATTTAAGCATACATCAGATTTATTAATCAGTCCAGCAATATTCTGATGTAAAATGCATAAACAGTGGGTACTACGTTTATATAATACGTCACTGTTAGCATAGAAAAAACTCATTGTTACTCTTCGTCGAACTAGAACTATCGTTTAATATATCTATGTCAGATTTACTATTATTATTAAAGTCATTGCTGCAATCCATTATTTCAGTAATAAGACTTTTTAAGTTATTAAATACATTTTGCATGCCGTTATTATTAATAATACCTTTAAATCTGGAAAACATATCATAATCGTAAGATAATTGAAGATTCGTGTCTAATAAAAAGGCGTAGTTATGACTAAGTACATCAAGATACAGGAGATTGTTGAAAGTTTCAACTCTCCAATTAAAGACATCACAGTATTCTTTACATTTGTAAGTTGGTAGGCAAATTATAATATTGGTATGATCCAGGGTTTGCAAGGTTTCCCGTAAATGTATTATTAAATCGAGATAGTTATTAGTTGTGGAAAAATCATTTTCTCCAATCAGGATAATACAACAATCTTGGATACTATATTCTTCAATTTTTTTATCTATATTTTCTGTCATTTTTTTAATTCCCGCATTTGGTGTTATATAATGGATGACCTGTGACTCTTGAAAAGTATTTTGCGCAATTTTTAGTCCTTTATTAGAATTGTTACTGCTTATAATACATATCTTTTTCATTATTTGGATTCCAGTGTCCTCGTTTCTCAATGATAATTTCATATTGTCGTATTCTTTGTTAATTGTACTTGATTCGTTTTGTTGTTGTTTGCCTTTTTGTGGTGTCGAGGAGGATTTGGATTTTTTGTTTTGGCTGTCAGTTTCATTATTTGTTGAAGTGTTTGAGTTTTTTCTCTTTCTAGCCTTTTTATTTAAGTTATACGTATTAGTACTTTTTGTGTCCGTAATACGTCGTGATTCTTTAAGCTGTCTGTTCTCTGCCAATATCTTGTTTAACTCATTGTAGGCTGCTTTTAACTCATTCTTTAAAGTTAATATTTCGTTTTGAAGTTCTTGAATGTAAATTTTTTCACTACCTATCCCATCAGTGTTTGGTGCCTCGTCGAATGAAATGTTCTCGGAAGCGCCATCTAACGACGAATCGCTTAACTTACGGCTTTCGGCACTGTCAGTTCGAGATTCGGCGCGTTTTTTACGTAACGATATATTTTCTAAGAAATTCATCTTTGTTGTTCACAGTATTGAGAACACCAATCACCTCAGTAACTTGGATATATTATTATAATTTATTTTTTGTAGAAACAAAAATGTATCGATGACAGTTAGTGGCGGGATTCGATCTTGCGACCCACGGATGTACAGTCCAACGCTACGCGCATTAGGCTACGCGGTGCATATTTTTGTTGGGCGAATTAAGTGATCACTTGCTTCGTGTTGTTCAGATTTGAATATAATGTTCGTTAAGTTTATGCTAGTTAACCCACATTTGTTATTATGGAATTTTGTTCAACTCACTGCGTTTATGATGTTCAACAAGCTCACTTTTGATTATTTTTAATTATTCACTATACACTTCAGAAGTTATTATTGTTTTTTTCACACTTGAATGAGGACTTATAATCACTTGATTTGGGTCCATAAATTTTTATTGAGCGGGTTTAAGCATATATTAAATAATCACTATTTACACTATTATTATGAAGTTTTTTGTTGAGATAACACTTTCACACATGTATTGCACTTTGTATGACATTTTAAGTTTGTTTTTGTAAAGGAAATCGCAAGTTTTATAATTAAAAATAAAAATAAATACGGAGCCAGATCTGTTCGTGACGGCAGTACGTCACTGCACGATAAGAAGAAGGAAGGAAAGCTCGTGATCCTGGTGATGCCATTGAGGCTGCAGGTGACTCCTTGACTATAGCCATTTAGCTGGCATTGTCATGTCGCAATAGAGTTTTTGCACGTATTCAAAGCATTTTTGACCTTATTGAAAGGGTTAATAGCGGCAGTGAGCCGCAAGAAAGCTTTATTTGTGCGTGTGTCAATCTTGATTCGATACGCAACGAATTCTCTGTTGCATTAGATAATTATAACGCTCTTCTTTTAAAACAAAATCCTAACGCTAAAATCGAGGAACAATCATGGACTACTTTCGAGGACCTGTATTGCCGTATCAAATATACGTATTCAACTTTAATTAAGTCTTTATCCGCGCCTGATACAACAAATAGCAGTAATCTCATTAAGCAACCGGTGCGTCTGCCACCTATTGAAATTATGTCATTCGATGGTGACATCCGTAACTGGCCGATATTTTACGCTAATTTTAAAAGTACGGTCCACGAAAATAGATCATTGACTAATGCTGAAAAGCTGTACTATTTATTGGGCAAACTATCAGACAAGGCTCGATCGGCGTTCTCAGGAATTTATCCCGATGAACATAACTACAAAATTATTTTTGATTCGCTTATCAATAAGTATGAGGATAAACGCTTATTAGCTTCTACTTATCTAAATCAAATATTTGACCACAAGTCATTTACCGCCGCGACTGTTGAGAATTTTGAATCATTTTCTGATAATTTTGTTTCCGCAGCAAACGCATTACAAAACCTTAAAATTGATAATTTATCAAACTTTATTTTTTTCCACATCGCTATAAAGAAAATCGATTCAGAAACTGCTCGACTGTTCGAGATGAGCTCGAAAGACGAAACGCCTAATTTCGATAATTTGGTTAAGTTTATCAGAGAGCAATCACACATTTTACAAAACACAAAAACTTTAAATGGCTCCAGCTCCAATCTTTCTGGTAAACAGCTAAATAAAAGGTCAAATAATAGGGCTCCGCAACCGCAATCTTACGCGGTCATAGATAAACTCGCGAAGTGTTTATGTCACAATTTTGTTCACGAACATTTGTATAGATGTCCCGCGTTTTCTAATTTGTCACCCACTGATCGCTTTAAATCAGTCAAGCAGTTGGAAGCCTGTATAAATTGTTTAAGTATTAAACATAGGGCGAACTTCTGTCAGTCGGAATCGAGATGTAAGGTTTGTTAAAATAAACATCACTCGCTTTTACATTTTAATAACCGCGATACACATTCTTCTAACGTGCAGGTGCGTAAGCACTCAAGTCCAGCCGCTGCGCCGAGCGGGCCGCCCGCAACGCAGCCGGCTACGTCGCACTCACGCGATGCATGCGTGATGCGCAGTGACGTCACTGATACCGGTCTTAGTACCTCTGCACAGATTCCACAGTGCCATGCATCTATTGCCGCGTCAGCTTTAAGCGACGTAAATACTTCCTACACGTGCCAACGTAATGCAAGCACGACAGTATTATTGTCAACGGCTACTGTCATTATCCGCGATGCAATTGATAACAGCCAACATCTCGTTCGTTGTTTATTAGACAGTGGTTCACAAATAAATTTTATTACCGCAAGTTGTAAACGTTTAGGTTTGACTTATTATTTTTCTGACACTCGTTCGGTCAAGGGTATCGGCGGGACAGAAAAAACCGTCAAGGGATCCGTATACTTCCAATTCGCTTCTCGCTTTAATTCAAACGTTTTATATAACGTTAACTCGCTAGTTGTCGATGAAATAACCGACAATCGGCCAACCGCTCCTGTAGATATAACCGCATTGCCTCATTTGGTGGGCCTCCCGCTAGCCGACGAGTCGTTCGGCATACCCGGTCCTATAGATGTACTGATCGGGGCTTCGCATTTCCCGCATTTGTTATTACCCCAGGTAGTTGGAAATAACAATTCCTCCGCGCCGCCAGCTGTAAAAACTGTGCTCGGCTACGTTATTATGGGCACTGCGCCCACGTTGCCTCTACGGCGCAATAAGGCTTCGCTTGCTTGCTGCGCTTATGTTCCGCGTCCGCCCAATACTGACTCATTAGAAACGGCTTTAAAAAGGTTCTGGCAGGTCGATGAAGCACCCGTCACTCATTCCACGAGCAAATCATTCGAGGAACAAGAGTGCGAGCACTTCTTCTCGGCGACCACGAAGCGTGATAAGGACACAGGTCGATATACTGTGGCCTTACCATTTCGCAACGATGTGTTTTCGTTAGGAAACTCACTCGATATTGCGAAGAAACGCTATTTCTATCTAGAAAGAAAGTTAGAATCCGCGCCCGCATTGCGCGCCGCTTATAATGACGTCATTCGCGAATATATTGATAAAGGATATTTATCTCCCGCGCCGCTTGCTTGTTCGGACGATAATCGTCCAGATTATGTTATTCCGCATCACGCCGTTGTACGTTTAGACAAAACTACAACCAAGCTACGTTCTGTGTTAGACGCTAGCTCTAAGACAAGTTCGGGGCTTTCGTTAAACGATATTTTGCACAGTGGGCCGAATCTACAGGGTGACTTGTTCACTATTCTTTCAAATTTCCGCCTATTCGGTGTCGCTCTTTCGGCCGATTGCCGTCAAATGTTTTTACAAATTGGGGTGAGAGAAAGCGATCGTCGCTTCCAACGTATTCTATACCGTTTCAGCTCGAAAGATCCTCTGACTTTGTATCAGTTTAATCGCGTTTGTTTTGGTCTTAAATCAAGCCCGTACCACGCACTCCGCACCGTACGACAGTTAATCGAGGACGACGGTCATGATTTTCCGCTCGCTCATGGAGTCGCGTCCGATTCTCTGTATATAGACGATATCGTCTTCAGTGAACCATCAGAGTCGCGTGCTGTTCAGGTCGCTCATGAACTGATCCAACTCTTTAGAGGAGGTCAATTCGATTTGGTCAAGTGGACTTCCAATTCCCAAACTGTATTAAATAGTATTCCCGCGTCCCATAGGCTATCTGAGGAGCTTGAATTCGACAAGTCAATAGAACAGAAGGTTCTTGGCTTGTGCTGGTGTAGGTCAAACGACTCCTTTGAGTTTCTCATCTCTACACCGCCAAATACGTGTACTAAACGCGCTATTCTGTCGGCAGTCGCTCGCTTGTGGGATATCATGGGTTTTGTCGCGCCAGTAGTTCTATTCGCGAAACTTCTCATAAAAAATTGTGGCTACTAAAGCTCGATTGGGACGATGAGCCCCCGCGTGACATTGTAAAAATATCGCAATCTTTTCGCGCTGCCTTACCGCTTCTAAATGATTTTAAAATTCCGCGCCATTTAGGTCTGTTTGAAAATTGTATTTTTCGACTGATTGGATTTTCTGACGCTAGCGAGAGCGCTTATGGTGCTGTCGTCTATGCTCATATTACTCGCAACGACGAAGTTATCGTCCAGCTGGTCTGCGCCAAGTTCAAGGTGTCCCCAGTTAAACCGCTTACTATCGCCCGACTGGAGCTTTGTGGTGCAGAGCTTCTTTCAAAACTTCTTCTTCGTGTTTACGACACATATGACGCGCGATACAAAATCGCGTCTATTTACGCTTTCACCGATTCAAAGGTGACTCTTTGTTGGATTTATTCCTCCCCGCACCGTTGGCAAACGTTTGTGGCCAATCGCGTCGTCCGCATCGTAGATAACATTCCTGCGGAGCGTTTCTTTCACGTGGCTGGTACAGAGAACCCCGCGGACTGTTTATCTCGCGGCCTAACGCCTGATATGCTTATTGAGCATCCACTATGGTTGCACGGACCTCCCTGGGCGAAGCGTGATCCCGCTCAATGGCCTATGCATAAGGTCACCGACTTAAATTCGGACACCGTTCCTGAAGAAAGGGTCCACGCACACCCAGTAGTGTCCGATTCCTTTGATTCTCCTTTACTCGCACTCGCAGAACGTTTATCAATGTGGTCTAAATTACTGCGAGTTATCGTTTTCATTTACCGCTTCATTAAGAAACTTCCGCGCCGAACTGACGCTGTTACCGCGAGCGATCTAGACTTCGCTGAAAGTGTTCTGCTGCGTCACGTTCAACGTAAATATTTTTCTAAAGATTTTGCTAACTTGAATGATAACAAGTTTTGCTCACCCGCTCTCATTAAACTCAAACCATTCCTAGATAATGATTTGATCCGCGTAGGTGGTCGGTTATCTCACTCTGCTGAGACCTTTAAAACCAAGCACCCTGTAGTGCTACCGCGTCGCGACCGCGTCGTTGAGCTCCTTATAGATTATTATCATAAAAAACATTTACACGCCGGACCAGAACTGACAATGTCGTTGTTGCGTCATAAATATTGGATTTTGTCTGCTAGGCGAATTATACGCTTTAGAATCTACAAGTGCAACGCTTGTCACAAGTGGAAACCGCGACCACAGAGTTCACCGATAATGAGCGACTTACCTAAATTTAGAGTTACCACTGCTATTAAAGCATTTTCCCATACAGGCTGTGACTACGCTGGCCCTATTCAGTACGTCCCTATACGCGCTAGGGGTGCGAAGAGCCGCAAGGGCTATTTGTGTGTCTTCACTTGTATGACGACCCGCGCTATTTACATTGAACTAGCTACCGATTTTACCACAGCTTCATTTATTGCCGCTTTAAAACGGCAATAAATGAAGCTGTGGTAAGATCTATCGCGCCGCGGACCGGTACAACGCTTGTATTCGGATAACGCAACTAATTTCCGCGGAGCTAATTCTTATTTGCGAGACTTATATAAATTTCTTGATAAAGAGTACCGCCCGCGTTTCGAGAAAGAGCTCGCTGAACATCGCATTGACTGGCAATATAGTCCTCCAGCAAGTCCACACTTCGGAGGCTGTTACGAGTCCCTTATAAAGACCGTGAAGACTCACCTCTTTAAGGTCATAGGTCAGCAGCTTCTTTCTTACGAGGAATTGGTCACAGTCCTGGCTCAGATTGAGTGCTTGTTAAACTCCAGGCCTCTTACTGTGCTTAGCTCTGATCCCTCAGAGCCTAAAGCTCTGACTCCTTCGCATTTTTTACATACATTGCCGCTTCATTCTTTGCCTGCCGCGGAGATAGGTGCCTCTACTGCAGAGAGCCTGCTCGAACGACATTCTCTTATGGATAAGTTAGTCCAGTCGTTTTGGAAGAGATGGCGAAGCGAGTATCTTCATAGTTTACAAACGCGCCTCAAATGGAATAAACTTGACGGAGACGCGATCAGGGAAGGAACAGTAGTAATACTTATAAACGAAAGTGCACCTCCTTTATCGTGGCCTCTAGCTATCGTTGAAAAGTTGCATACGTCTAAGGACGGCTCCACACGCGTCGTTTCAGTACGCACTTCTAAGGGTACTCTGGTGCGACCTGTGATCCGCCTATGCCCTATTCCTACTCAATAGTCTTTCTTGCTGCTCCATTCCCCTTTTTAGTTATTATTTACTCTACTTTGCTTACATAAATTTCTTAAAGGTGACCCTTTAAGGCCGGGGGGAAATGGTTACGCCATAGTATTTATTAGATTTAAATTTTCGTGCCTCATTCGATAGGCTTGTGTGTTTACCTTATAATAATTTTTGCCAGTAAACACGGGGGTACATCCTAGTCTATTCCCCTTCCTTTTTTTCCTACGGTCGCGATTCCTAGCGACCGCACGCAAACCAGTGTCAATTACGAACATGTCGGAGAAGCCTGCATTTTCGTGCTAGAAAATTATCCGCTCAGGAAACGGTCTTCAACTTGCTGCGAGGCTTTATTTGTGACGTTATATATGTGTGAACTGAACTTTGTGTCGGCTTTAAGTGTGGTGTATGTGCGTACGCTTAAATTCGACTTGGGCTGGCTAGATCGGCCTAGGTCTTCACCGAGGACACCCAAGGACCACCCCTGGATTAACGATCCTGGAACCACCCTGAGGACACCGTTTGTACGTACCACCTTCACCTATTTCCCAATTACTGCACCCTGTTACGTATCACGTGTTACTGGCCCACCATTGTGTATTTCGTCTGTATCCTTTTATAGATATCTATTTAGCGACAATATATTCGCGAACCATCAACCTACAGTCCATTCCTCTAGGGTCTCGACCCAACCACAAGCTATCATCCAGCATTCCTTAAAGGGACGGCTGGCTAAGTTCTCTTTTACCCAAGGCGCTGCTACTCGTGGCGCCACCAGGAATCATTACATCCGGATTTCGTTATAGCAATTATATCGGCGTTCAATGTTTCAATATTATTTGAGAAGCTATTTAATTTTGTTAGAAGACCTCCGACATTTTGGTAGTAAAATTCAATAGTAGGTTTTTTCTTAATTTAGTTTGTGTGTTGATTTTCGAAACCAAATCCTTCCGCAAAATTCAGCATTTACAGGCCACATTTCTGGTTGACACAACTTATTATTCGGACAACATTAACATTGACTTCGGCACTGTGACGATGAAAGACGCGTAGTTTCTTTCCGTTTTATGCTTAATTTTTTCTATCTTAATGCTAACATCTCAACCACACATGAAGGTGCTTCTTTTTTTCTGTAGCCTTAATTTCTACTAAATCTGTATTTTTTTTCCTTTTTGACCGTTTGTTGGTTGAAAACTTCCCCTCTTTTTTTTGCGGATTGTGGTCCACTCATTTTCTTTATTCTTTTCTTCTTCCTCTCCTATAATTAACGTCTCCCTCTGAATCGTTTGAGGCGAATTGTTAAGTAAGGACACGGCAACTCCTGTCCTCTCTGACTCTGTTTTCGTGGCCTCGCGTGGTTTACGTACGCGAGTAGTAGTAGGCTTACATACATAATAAATCATTTCATTTCATTTCATTTGATTCTTTATTTTCAAAGTTACAATCACTATTTCTCACGCAACGCTGTTGGAATTTTAACCCTCAAGGGAGTAAAAAGGGGCATAAAATATCTATATTATGATACATAAAATCATGAACTGACTGATTGATAAATATATCCATAGCCCAAACCGTTCTAACCTATCTATACCCAGAGACTTGAAATTTTGTACATCGATACAATATACAGTGTAAGTATCACCCAAGGAAGGATTTTTGGGAATTCCACCCTTAAGATAGAAAATAGAGGGTGACATTTTGTATGAAAGTTTGTCTGGTTTTAAATGAGGATATACCTTTTTTTGTTTAGGCTGATGTATGTAAATGTATATGAGTCTCAGCGCTTTTGATAAATACACATCAGACAGGGGGTTGAAGTTGTGTATGGACGGTCCTTGCGTTTTCAAGGTAATAATCGCTCAAATCATTACTTAAGCTTATGGTTGGAAACTCACGCAAAGTATATAGGTGTTTTTAGAATTTCAAGCTTTGAAGATCAACCCTTTCGAAGGAGATACAATTTTGAATTTGAAGCTATTTTTTCGATATAAAACTGACTGAATTAATTTTTTAGGGTTATGGTTGGTAACTCACGCAAGGCATATCGGTGATATTGGAATTTCAACTCTTAAGGGGTTTATAAGGGGAGAAAATTTTGTATTGTAAGTTCTTTATTTTAGAAGTTAAAGGGGAACTATAAAGGGGTTATTTGTTTGTTTGAAGATTATTTTCGATATTATTTTCGAAGTAAAAATCACTGAATTTATTATTTAATTTATTATGGTTGGAAACGAAAGTAACATACACTGTCGTATTTTTACTCAAGTTAAAAAGGGAAATAAAGTATTTTTATGTATGTAGGCAAAAGTAGTAAATACACGTGTATCGTGTTATTATTAAGCCTCTACTGCCGCCTCTTCTATCTGTCTGACTGTCTGTTTTTTAAAAGAAAATATCTCATTATCATCATTATCAGCCCTTTGAAGTCTACAGCAAGAGGCTCTGGGCTGTCTGTTTCAAGCGGCTACCCGTTACCTCACAGGCAGACAGCCACGAGCAAATAGCTCAGCTGTCAGTCTCTCAGAGATTGTCGATCGACAGTCGAGCGATAGACTAAAGTGCTGTAAATAAAAACACTAAGTACATCAAATCGCTAATAAACATTTAACAAAAATTTTGGAAAACATCACATTGTTCATTCAACATAGGTATATAAACATAAATACTAACAAAATTTCTAATTTTAACAAACGGAGACGAGTCAAACTTTTGGCATGATTTTAACTTCTAAGTACAATAGCTATTTGAAAAAATACAGAAAATTGATGTAGAGTAATATTTTTAACAAAATATTTTAAATTGAAATAATAATTACTTACTAATAAGTTTAAGATGGTATTCGTGGGTATCTAACAAGTTGCAATTTACAACACAAAAAATACTAATTGAAAGTGAAATGTATAAACCAATTCATTATATTTTAATTTAATTTTCTAAAATTGACCAATTTTAATATAAAACAAATCTAAAATAGTTCTTAAAGATTCGCACATTAATATTTGTTATCTATTTCAATTATATATTTGATACTTATAAATATTACAATACTTTTCAATATCTAATTCATTAAATTCATCATTCATAGGTAGGCACTCTTTTTTTTTTAGCTAGTCATTCGACGTAGCATGGGTACTTTTTACCTCTTTGGGTAAAATTACACATAATAATATTTATTTGGTACATAATGAATACCTTGGGCCGGCCCCATTTTTATTTCATTATTTTTAATTTATTTGGTACAGTATTTATTTTATAGTCGACTTTTATTATAAGACATTTTAGTCCTTAACCATTTGCTATGCATAGACTTATTTATTACTAGGGACATGTTTTTAACCGACTTCAAAAAAAGGAGGAGGTTCTCAATTCGTCTGAATGTTGTTTTTATTTTAACCGACTTCAAAAAAAGGATAAGGTTCTCAATTCGTCTGAATGTTGTTTTTTTTTTTTTATGTTTGTTACGCGATTACGCCGTCAATTATGGACCGATTTCAAAATTTATTTTTTAGTTTGAAAGGGTATACTCCCGAGGTGGTCCCATTTACACCAAGTCAGATTCTGATGATGGGATCTATAAAGTAATTTTTAAAACGCTAAACGAGTTAGTATAAAGTGGTAAATCTTCATCTTCATATCAGCCTGTTGCAGTCCACTGCTGGAAATAGGCCTCCCCCAAGGAGCGCCACAGCGCACGATCTCCCGCCCTTTGCATCCAGTCGCTGCCAGCTGCCTTCTTCAGGTCATCGGTCCATCTAGCCGGGGAGCGTCCTACACTACGTTTGCCTAAGCGTGGTCTTCATTCGAGAACCTTCCTGCTCCACCTGTCGTCGGTTCTGCGACAGACATGGCCAGCCCACTGCTACCCATAACGCGCGTCCCGTAACACCTTCGCGTCCTCGTGTGTCGCGCGCGCGTTCGCGGTCTCGATCTAGGCGCCATCGCGTGTCCACGCCGTCGCCGCGTCGCCGTTCCGAATTGCGCACTCGGCGTATAGGCCCCCCCGAGACGTTTACACCGCCGCCGGCACAGCCACCGAGTGATTTACGTGTTGATTTGGCTACAAGTGCCGCGTCTGAACGTGCAAATAGTGAAACCGCCGCGCCGTCTGCTATGACGGATCGAATTGTAGATGCCATCCGTTCAATTAATAGTGTTGTAAAATCAAACCAACGGTTTTATATTTCCAATTTCGACCCTAGCTTACACAATATCGACGATTGGTGCGAGGAGGTAGACCGTGCGAAGAATCTAAACGATTGGAGTGATTTCGAGTGTTTTTCCCGAATCGGTAATTGTCTGAAAGGCGAGGCTCAAACGTGGTTGAATGAGTGGGTGACGAGCGAGCGCACTTGGAGTAATTTCAAAAAGGAGTTTAAACCTTTGTGTCCAAGGACGCCAGATGTAGCGAACATTTTGTTCGAGGTAATGTATAAGAACTCTAATAGCTACCCTACATACGCCGATTACGCTCGCCGCTCACTACTTCGCCTTCGCATAGTACAGGGACTTAGTGATGAGTTGATGTCCGCGATAATAGTGAGAGGAATTACCGACCCACATATCCGAGCGTCGGCTACAAATGCTAAACTTTTGCCTAACAATTTAGTGGAGTTTCTTTCGATCTATGTCAAGCCGAGTACATCTAAAAGTAACGCCTCGCGTGCCGCGTCTCAAAATATATCGGGTGCGAAGGATAAAAACGACGCGACGTCCCGGAAGCGCTATTTTGACGATTGCGTTGTTTTACATGCGGTCAAACGGGCCACAGGCAAGCTACATGTAGTAATAAAAAGCCTAGGACTGATTCGGATGTAGGTTCTTCCGCTGGTAGCTCGAACGCTAAACCTTCGTTTGTTCCGACGCGTTCTGAAACTTGTTCCTTTTGCAAGAAGGTAGGGCATAAGGAGGATACGAAGCAGCGAGTCGAATCGCGTAACAAAAACGATGTCAACTTTTGTCGTGAAAACCGAACTACCCGCAATAGTGATGTAGTCACCGCCGTTATTCAGGGCATACCAACAGATGTCTTAATAGACAGCGGGTCAACCATATCACTCGTTTCGTCGTCGCTACTGAAACATTTTATGTGCGTGCATAAGCCGGCGTTTCGCGCATTAAAGGGCCTCGGTAGTCAGGAGCTTGAGAGTACTTCCTACGTTACTTTGCCAATTGAATTTGACGGTGTTACCCTTGAGGTAGATTTGTTCGTGGTAGCTTCGGAGTTCATGAACAGTCCAGTGATAGTGGGCACGGATGTCCTGAATAGGGAAGGCATTCGATACGTTCGTACGCGTGACTGTCAGTTACTCACCAGAGAAACATGCGGTTCAGAGCGAGTGATGACAGTTCAGTCTGATACGTCCATACCTATTAACACGTCTCTCGAAGGTGACGATTTGCAACGTCTGATGGAAATAATTAATGAGTTTTCTCAATACCTCATATCGGATACTGCTACGTCAACCGTAAATACAGGTAGTATGTCTATCAGACTAAACAGTAACACACCTATTAATTATCGACCATATCGACTCTCTTATGCCGAGACGTTGCGTGTTCGTGAGATCATAAAGGACTTGTTAGGTAAAGGCATAATTCAAGAGTCAGAGTCTGACTTCGCTAGTCCCATACTACTTGTTAAGAAGAAAGACGGGTCAGACAGAATGTGTGTCGACTATTAAGGATAGGTTCCCATTACCGCGAATTGATGACCACATAGACCGCCTAGGACATAACAAGTATTTTACAAGTCAAGACATGGCTACAGGGTTCCATCAGGTCCCATTGGAATCGGCGTCTGTTCCGCTCACAGACTTTGTGACGCCCGAGGGGCATTTCGAGTATCTGAAAATGCCCTACGGATTAGCAAATGCCCCAGTGGTTTACTAACGGATAATTACTAAGACACTTCGAGACTTAATGGGATCTGGTGAAATCCTCGTTTACATAGACGACGTTTTGATCCTGAGTAAGACGTTGGATCGCGGTTTTGTCCTGTTGCGTGACGTTCTTAAAACACTTACGAATGCGGGTTTTTCCATAACCTTGAAAAAGTGTTCCTTTTTGGCGACAGAAATCGAGTATTTAGGCCGCAGCATTAGTGAAGGTCAGGTGCGGCCGAGTCACGACAAAGTCAGGGCCTTAGTAGATGCTGCCGAGCCCAAAAATGTAAAGCAAGTTCGTCAATTCATGGGCTTAGCCAGTTATTTTCGACGATATATAGCTGGTTTCGCGCAGAAGACTGCTTGCATTGCAGCTTTAACTCGGAAAGGCATTGGATTTAAATGGGGTACAGAACAGGAGGCTGCCCGTCAAAGTATTATCGAATCCCTTACTAGTGAGCCTGTGCTGGCAATCTATGATCCGTCCCTGCCCATTGAGGTACACACTGATGCCAGTTCCATCGGCTACGGGGCTGTTTTGATGCAAGTACACGAGGGTGGTTGTAAGCGACTGGTAGCTTACTACAGCAAACTGACACAGGGAGCTGAGAGTAACTACCACTTGTATGAGCTGGAAACCCTCGCTGTGGTTAAAGCCCTGCAGCATTTTCGGCACTATCTTGTGGGTGTACGTTTCACTGTTGTTACGGATTGTAACGCATTGAAGCTTACACAACGCAAGAGAGACTTGCTACCTAGGGTGGCCAGATGGTGGGTATACCTCCAAGACTTTGACTTTGGCTTGGACTACCGTAAAGGTACGCTAATGTCGCATGCTGATTATTTCAGCCGGAACCCGATCAATGTGTTGTAACGACCATACCTTTTCAAATCAAAGTATGATTTAAGTAATTAATAAAATAAATATTAAATGTTTCTCTCCAAATTATTTCTAACTAAAAAGGGCAACATATTAAACACCATGCTTTCTTCGTAATTTTTAACCAATTCCAAAACCCTAATAAAACAAGCTTTTAACAGCGGATTGACCGGTATGGACAGTTAAACAATAAAAATAGAAAGATGAAACTTGCAGAGCGTTGCGTGAACGCACGTGGTTATGTTTTGCGGCTGTCGTTGGACATAAGATGCGAAATCGTGGGAAAAGACATTAACAAAAAGCTTTTGAAAAGAAGTTTAGGTACCAACCACAACAACAAAAAGTGCACCTATAAAAAAGGAAGAAACCTGCATTTGAAACAAAAGGACAGTGGACGCACATTTTAGCACTTAGGGTGATACACCCATGTGCAATCCATAAATTTGAACAATATTTTAGAAACTTCATTTTTTGTAAGAAAAGGACAGTGGACGCACACCTTAGCACTTAGGGTAATACACCCATGTGCAATCCATAAATTTGAACAATATTTTAGAAACTTTGGTTTTTTGTAAGAAGGGCAGGATAGGTCGAAATTCATTACCCCACCACATTCTGGAAGCATCGTAGTGCTTGGGTATAAGAGGGACTGACGGAACAAAGAATGGGGGGATTTTTAGTTGGGATAGGGTTCGATTTACATCCTGTAGATGCCCGTAGTGTGGTCTACGGGAGAGTCCAAGGAGGAGGTAAGTTGGAGTGGACAGTCAGATTTGGGCGGTCTGACGTAGACGGTCCGAATGGTGTTCGCGTGTGTCCCAAGAAAAGATGCAGAGGGGTAAGTGTTTTGATTATTAAAAATTCCTTTTGAAAGTATTTTAATTAAAATATTTAAAGACAAAGTAACTTTTAAATTTCGATGACGATGATGATGTTGATGCCGATGATAAAGTATTTAATATTGAAT
Source organism: Anania fuscalis (assembly GCA_950371115.1). Taxonomy (NCBI): domain Eukaryota; kingdom Metazoa; phylum Arthropoda; class Insecta; order Lepidoptera; family Crambidae; genus Anania; species Anania fuscalis. Next base: position 15,736,610 of record OX493326.1, on the reverse strand, counting down.
TATTTAAAACGTCATTATAATATTTTACATAATTCTCTTGTTTTTTCGTAATTTCTTATCAAAAGGAATTTAGCAACTTTTTTTCATGTCCTCATAGAAAGCGAAATGGGATTTAATTTGATATGATTTAAATAATAATAAATATAACGTAAATAATTGATTTAAATCATAACTACTTATTTCACAGATTTAATGCCAAATAAATTTAAATATTGTTTATTTTGTAGCTTAGTTATTTTGATTTTAAAGATTGACATGTTGTTTGCTATTAATTTACCTAATTTCGATTATTGGGTAACATTTTGTGTGTAATGATTTATACTATTAGTTTGAACCCATTTTCTATTTCATGATGCATGTTATTTTATTTGACTTTTTTTTTGTTGTGTTTTATTTTGAGAGTTTTAAGTTTATCTTACGTGTTAAAAACCTTTGAAAATATATAATGGATTTTGAATATGATTTACGTATCTCACGTTCTACTTACGTACTCATTAGAGCCATTAAACTTTGACATATTTCTGTGGTAAATCAAAGGTCATTTGATCTTGTTTTACATAAAAACAACCTCATTTTTTATTTAACAAATAAGACTGTCGTTTATCTTTTAAATGTTTGCTCGATTATTGAGGCAATTTACAACAAAACAACTTTGAAATCTTCATTTTACATTTTACTTATCATTATTTTACGTCTAAGACTACGCATATTTGACTTATAAACCTTTACGTTTACCAAATTGACTTACTTGATCTATTTTAACTAACGTTTGGAGAAATATTGAGTTCTCATAGATATCATAATTTTATTGTAGATAACTACAATTAGGTAGGCGGGTATACGTTCTGACGTTGAGACATCTGACATCAAAAACAAACAAACTTAATTATTTTTTATTGTAGGTGGGAAGTAGGTAGGGTACAGTTAGGATTATATGTTTCTTTGTAGGGTCCTAGGTTCGTAAATATGTAGTTCAGGCAGAGGTACCGTTAGGTAGGAGTAGATACCCCTTTTTCCTTAATAACCTATCCTTCCTAATACCTGCTCCATCCTACCTTATAAAAATAGCTACATTTGTTTAGGTTAAGCGTCGTAGTAATTAGGTAGTTAGGAAATGGGCTATTTTTAGGGATCCTTATACAAAATCCTATATCCATAAAACTGAGAGAAGAATTTAATAGAAGTTTTGAGATTATTTTCAAATTAAAATATTTTGTAAATCTTGTAATTCAAGGGCCATAATTTTAAATTCAAAATAATACTGGTTGATGTGGGAGTATCTATGACTTCACATAGGACATAATGCAGATTTCAGGACCCGATCTTATACGAGTTGTCATAGATACTGTCTGATCATTTTGGTATTATATTGAACTAATTACAACATTAAATCATAAGTAATTCACTGCTCACGTCCGACTGCCAAGGATAGGCTGCCAAGGGTCAATTTTACAACATTTATTTCAAATTTAAAATAATGCTGGTTGATGTGGGAGTATCTATGACTTCACATAGGACATAATGCAGATTTCAGGACCCGGTCTTATACGAGTTGTCATAGATACTGTTGGATCATCTTGGTATTGTATTGAATTAATTGCAACATTTATTTCAAATCCAAACGATTTTGATTGATGTGGGAATATCCATCTGACATTACTTGGTGTCATGGATATTGTTAGGTCAATCTATATTTCATATAGAGGGGTTAGTATAAATATTTTACTAGTCGTAAAATAATCAGAATCTTTAATCTAAATAATGCTGGTTGATGTGGGAGTATCGATGACTTCACATAGGACATAATGCAGATTTCAGGACCCGGTCTTATACGAGTTGTCATCGATTCTGTTGGATCATCTTGGAATTATATTGGACTAAAGGATTCAGATTACTTATTTAGGTAATTAATTTAAGGACCCCGAACCCTTGGTTGACTTATCATGCAATCTTACTTATCATCAATTACAAAACAAAAACATTAGGCTATCAAGCAATAATAAGGTTAAAAAATAAATAAAAATTAGTAAATTCATTAATAAAACTAACAAATTAATTAGAAAACAAAAATGCTTTTACAATAACATACTGTTAAGAAAACAACGCTCAGAGTTAGTAGACAGCCTAGAAATCTATAATAATAAATTAATTGAAAGTAGATGTAAATATGATGTGGACATTGAAAGGCTTCAGGCTGACATCTCAAAGTTGCATGAATTATTGCAATCTATGACAACAAAATATAACTCTGCCCAGGAACAAATTAACGAGCATATCCTGGCTACTAACAAACTTTTAGAATTGGGAAATTCTAATTTAGATTTTAAATCACTACCAAATATTAAAATCACACAACTAGACAAAAGTCAACAGATGGATGCCAGCCAGCGGTCTTCAATGTCTGCATCTCACACTCGAGTATCCCCATGTAAGCCTGAAAGTAATGTTATTGTTTTCTCAGATAGGTTAGGAGTTGGTTACGGCCCATTGTTACATAAGTCTATTAATCATAATTTAACTAATATTTGTATGCCAGATGCGTCATGGGACCAAATTATAAAACGCATTCAACACAGTAAATTTACTAATGAAACAGTTATTGTAATTTTAATAGGGAATAGTAAGAACACAACAAAAAAAAATATTATTCAAAACTTTTCTATCTTAACGAACTTTGATGTAAAAAAAGTTGTTTTGTGTGCCCTACCATACTGTAGGTACCAAACAACTGAAGAAAATGAAAAAATTCATCTATTTAATAGTTTATTTTTTAATTTGACAGAACGTCATAGTGACAAGTTTGTGTTTTTTGACACAAACAAATTTACTAACAATAAATTTGTATTAACGGGCGGCTCTTTACACCTGCCATATAACTTAAAAAAACAAATTGCTAACTTGTTAGCATATAATATTAACAATAATTGGTTAAAACAAAAAATAGACTGTGACCAACATATTAGTACTAGTACTAATTTAAATATTATTTCCTTGACAATCTCTTCTAATTTAAACTAAGAGAGCAGACAAAAGCCAAGTCTACCTTTAATATTGTTCATCAGAATATGCAAGGCTTGGCTGGCAAAGAGTTAGAATTATCCTTATTCTTACAAGATTTAAATGTACATGTTATGTGTTTAACAGAGCATTGGTTCAACCAATATGAGTTGATGATTAACATTGAAAATTATAAAATTGGTAGTTCGTTCACAAGGAAGTCTGCTACTAGAGGGGGGTCACTTATATTGTTAAATAGTCAGTTAAAATATAAGGAACGAAAAGATATAGTGTCACTTTCGATTGAACGAACTATCGAACTAGCATGTGCTGAGCTAGAGCAGTATATTATAATAAGCGTTTACAGCCCCCCATCTGCTAATTACCAGCTTTTTGAAACCGCTATGGAAGAGGTCCTAAAAAAAGTCTGTATTTCTAATAAGAAAGTAGTTGTATGTGGCGATTTTAACATTGATATATTAGTAAATTCACAGAATGCAAATCGTTATCGTTTCCTTAATCTTTTTAAATCATTTAATTTAATAAACTTATTCAATGAACCTACGAGAGTGACTCCCACAACAGCTACTTGTTTAGATAATATTTTTTGCAATAGCACTGTAATAGATAAATCAATTATAAATTATTTGAGATCTGACCACAGCGGACAAAAGGCGTCGTTTGAGCACCATTATGTCCGAGGAATTGTAGATGCTGTTTGTAGGCCAATAACGGTAAATAGAATAGACCGATTTAAGGAAAAAAATTGTGATGGCATAAATTCATTAAAATCAAGTGATAGCGATAGTGTCGATTTGTTATATGAGAATCTTTTTGGATTGATTAAAAACGAATTTGATCAAATCTTTACACAAAAAAATATAAAAGCAAATAAACTGAGATGTAAGTTTAACGAATGGGCAACACCCGGTATTTATAAAAGTAGAAAAACATTATATGATTTGTATAGTCTTAAAGCAAGCTCTCAGAACCCACAGATAATTGACCAAGTGAGACGTTACTCTAAAATATTTAAAAAAGTATGTGCCTCTGCAAAATCAAATCATTTGCGTAATATTATTCGGAGTTCTGATAATAAAGCAAAGGCTACATGGAACATTATAAATAAAGAAACCGGTAGGCATAAACCAAATGATCGTGCTTACTCTCTTAAAATTGGGGATAAACTAATTAATTCAAATGCAGAGGTTGCCAATGCTTTTGAGGGATTCTTTTCAAACATAGCTCCCTCTACAACTAGGGAACTGGCTTCCTCTGCCGAACTAGCTGAATCCCTTCTCAGGGCGGGTGTTGATGAGTGTACTACTCCATTTCATTTTAGATATATTAACCCCGATGTAGTAATAAAAACTTTTAGGGAATTAAACATGAAAAAAACTGAGGACTTATGGGGAATCTCAGTCAATATTATCAATACAATTCTATACACAATAGCCCCTTATCTTGCAATAATTTTTAACAAATGTATTGATGACAAACAGTTTCCTACATTGATGAAATTTAGTAAAATTATTCCTTTATTTAAGTCTGGCGAGAAAAATGACCCCTCCAATTTTCGACCGATTTCAATCTTACCAGTACTCAGTAAAGTATTTGAAAAAGTAATTTTTAATCAACTTTTATCTCACTTTGTCCTGAATAAACTTTTACATAACAAACAATATGGCTTTACAAAGGGTAGAAGCACTACTGATGCTGGAGTTGCACTTTTAAAACACGTGTTTGATGCGTGGGAGAGTAGGCGGGATGCTTTGGGAGTTTTTTGTGATCTTTCCAAGGCGTTTGACTGTGTGGACCATCAAACTTTGCTAAAAAAACTTAGACATTATGGTGTTTCAAATGACGCCCTAGATTTGGTAAACTCTTATCTCACAGACAGAACACAAAAAGTTTGTATTAATGGTACTGAGTCTTCTGGCTCCCCTCTAACTATGGGCGTGCCGCAGGGATCGATATTAGGACCCCTGCTTTTTTTAATTTATATAAATGACCTTCCATATTTTACGAAAGACCTCTGTGAGACAGTGTTGCTTGCAGATGATACTTCATTGATTTTTAAAATCAAAAGAGGTAAAGATTCGTTTGACGATGTAAATAATGCTCTCTCTCAAGTATTGCATTGGTTCACTACTAATAATCTTTTGCTCAATGCAAATAAAACAAAGTGTATTAAATTCACAATGCCAAACGTAAAACTGGTCCCAACACATTTAATTATAAAAGGTGAACGACTTGATACGTCTAGTTCCACTACCTTTTTGGGAATAACTTTGGATTCCCGTTTGCAATGGGGTGCTCATATTGAGACTCTATCAGGAAGACTTAGCTCTGCTGCTTACGCCGTGAGGAAAATAAGACAATTGACTGATGTTGGAACGGCAAGATTGGTATATTTTAGCTATTTTCACAGCATTATGTCATATGGAATTCTATTATGGGGCTCAGCAGCAGATATCGAATCTATATTTATATTACAAAAGAGAGCTATACGAGCAATTTATAACCTTGGACCTCGTGACTCGTTAAAACAACTGTTTAAAGAAATTAATATACTGACAGTAGCTTCGCAATTTATTTACGAAAATATCATTTACGTTCGCAAACATATGGATCAGTTCCCTAAGAAAAGTGACATTCATAATTTTAACACCCGGAATAAGGATAAGCTTGCCGTTCCAGATTTTAGACTGCATAAAGTGGGTAATTCGTTCATGGGTAAATGTATCCGCTTTTTTAATAAATTACCAGCATCTATTGCTGAACTGCCCATGTTTAAATTTAAAGCTCATGTAAAAAAGATTCTCATGAAAAAAGGGTATTATACTGTTATAGATTATTTAAATGATAAAAATGTTTGGATATAAATACTGCCTTGCTCGCACAGGTGCATTTATCTTGTAATTTAATATTTTGTTATGTATATTTAACACTTTTTAAAAGAGGCTGACAATAGTGACCGAGTTTCTTGCGCTGCTTCTTCTCGGCGCTAGCCCAAACTTGTCCCGAAGCAGTGGTAGGGAAAAAAATAACAATGGGACGTGTAAAAGTGCTTACTTTAAGCCTATTTGCAAAAATAAATTGGTTTTATTGGTTTTATTGGTTTTATGCAGTCAAATAGGTAGATTTTAGTATGTCATATTAAATTCTTTGAACTCAGTTGTTCCCTTAGTTGCGCATAATTACGCTAAATGCGTTTTGTTTCAGATTTAAGTCCTATTCCTGGGGGTGGCAGATTGCTTGTTTGGGATGTTTTTTTTTATCACATGGCCACCACTCCTGGTGAGCGTTTGGTGTTGGGGCTCACCAGGCGCCCCTCGGGGCGTTCTTTTTCATCTTCCTTGAATGCGCACAAACCCATGAAACTCTCGAGAAAACTTAATTAAAACATCCACGTACCTCTAAAAGAATTTGGTTTACTACTATTAACACAACGTATGGTCCTACCATTTAAACTAGACGATCACACAGCCAATTTAAATTATCACAGCCAAGCGTTATTAACGTAGTCCGTTTCGATCAAATTATTAGACTCTGACGATGGTGGTTAGTTACAGTGTGCACCGTCCAAAAACCATGGACTTGGGCACAGATTGCTCAGGCTTCCGATGAAGAAACTCGGACTCTCATCCAGAAGCTTGCTGATGGGCAACTGGATGCGACTCGTTACGTCGTTAAAAACGACGTCCTTTACGTCAAACATACACCTACTGGTGAACCTTCCCGATACCTTTGCTTTATACCAATGGGGCATTGGTTGAGCTTGCTACGCATATTCCATGATGAACACGGTCATCTCGGAGTCGACAAGACTGTTGACCTGATTACTAAGCACTTCTGGTTTCCAGGCTTACGAACCTTCGTTCAAAAATATGTCTCCCATTGTTTGGTGTGCATCTCACAAAAGAAAGTACCCCGGGCCCCACTCCAACCTATTAGCTCGTGGGAAAAACCCGAACTGCCTTTCCAGACCGTCCATATGGACGCCTTAGGACCTCTTTCAGAAGCAGATGGCTATCGCTATGTTCTCATAGTCGTTGATGATTTTTCGAAATTTTGTCTTCTCTACCCTATGTACCGCCAGGATGCAAGCGAGTTAAAACTTCATGTCACTAACGTGATATCCTTATTTGGCACCCAAAAGTTGATTGTGGCCGATAGAGGCCGCATGTTTCAAAGCACCGAGTTTCTCGATTTCGTTAGTGGGCTAGGTTGTGACACACATCTTATCACACCCGAGATGCACCAGTCCAATGGACAGGTCGAGCGCTACTGCCGAACGGAGCTTAATATGATACGCATCGAGTCAAATTATCGAGAGCACAAGTGGCCCAGTGTGATGTGGAAGCTTCAACTGATATTAAATATCACGAAGCACCGAACTACTCAATACTCTGCTCTCAATTTGCTAGTGGGTATTGACGCTGCAACACCTCTCATTCGTGGCTTGATCCGCGATGTGGCCTGAGAGGGCTCAAGCCCCAACAGGGAGGCTCTGCGAGAGATGAGTAGGCAGAGGACGTCCGAGCGACTAAGGCAGAACCAACAAGACCAGGATTCCTACGTTAATCAACGACGGAAGCCGCCCCGAGCGTATGCACTAAATTCCTTAGTCTTCGTCAGGAAACAGGCACAGTCAACCGGAAAGTTGGATTCCGGCATGTGAGGGCCGTACCGCATCACGAAGATCCTACCTCATGGGCGGTACGAGCTGCAGCTCGTAGTCCTATGGTCATATAGTCCTATGGATCCTATGGGAAGCAGACGCAGGCGTTCGCAGAATACATGTTCCCCTGGCACGGGGAATGGACTCCTGAGGTTTGCGCAGCCTATTTCGAGGTTAAGTTCTTTTATTTCATTTAAGTGAAACTCGCTTTAGTTGTGTTACCCGTTGGGTGTTACAATTGTTGAGAGTACGCTAACGTCGTGCCTATGCTCTGGCAATTGTGAGCGCTTGATATTTTTTTTCGTAACTCGATGTTACGAGTATTTGTTCTGGTTGCGTGGGCTTTTGAACACTGTAGTTGTCAGTGCACGCTAACGTCGTGCCTATGCATTGACAACTACAGCTATGAGTGCAAAGTTAGATGTCGTAGACTGTTTTTGAGTGCTGCGAATGTGGGTGTAAGCTAACGTCGTGCCTATGCACCTACCGATCGCAGGCACTGGTTTTGTGTCGTGTTTACAAGTTCTGTGTCGCAATGTTGGCGTACGCTAACGTCGTGCCTCTGCTCCAGCAGTTGCGAGCAGTGATACTTGCTGCGGGCAGCAATTGTAAGCGTACGCTAACGTGGTGCCTATGCGCTAACAATTGTAGAACCTTGACGGCTATATTTATAGCGTGTGTGTTTGTTTGGTTCCCTTAGATGTTGCGGCCGCTAGTATACGCTAACGACGTGTCTATGCACTAGAAACCGTAACAGTTTGAGTTTTCCATTCGCAATTTGTTTTGTTACCCTTGGGTCAAGTGACATACGTGTCCAGCGAACGCTAACGTCGTGCCTCTTTGTTGACACTTGTGGGCACTGGTCATAAGGGTAGCCATGTATGTAATATGAAGCGTCCTAAATGGGCCTTGAGCACTAAGAAATAGTTCTAAAACTATGAAATTTGTTTCCATGCAGATGATGATACAGACGAGAGGAACACACGTGGTGCTGATGAAGCTCAGGAGGCTGATGATGGCTCAAGACCTTCTCATGCTCAGGAATCATCTGTTGATGATGGACAGCAACCGAGTACCTCTGGTACAGGAAGGTTCATAGAGCCACCGTCCGGACATCCAGATTCAGACAAGGCGGCAGAAGGCGATGTCGACGTCCCATCAACATCCTTGTTGGAACCTGGACTTTCCATGCCACTGTTGTAGAAGAAAGAAGAGGAAGGAGTCCGTGGACGGCCTCCTGTCAGGAGAGGCCGTGTTGCAAACACCGTTATTCTCCCACCCTGAAGACTATAAAAGGCAGCGCTCGACCAGAATCGGGTTCATTCCGTTTCCGATCGTCGACCGTGTTACATCGTGCTAATTGCGTAGTTGCGTTTATTTTGTTAATATTTTTACGGGTATTTCTGTAATTTGAGTTATAAATAAAATCTTAGTGAAATCATTGTTTTCTCTTTTAAAAAAAATAGTCTCGCCTCTGATTTGCAACAATATTTTATCTTTTAAAAAATTTTTTATGGAACGTATCGTAAACTCTGTTTTCAATCAACTGTCAAAGTAAAGTGTCACTTAATGCAAAGCAAACAAATTGAAATCAAAAACCGGTGGCTTTTTCTTTTCGAAGTTAGACATTGCGTTTGTGATCTTTTCTGCCTTGTAGAAGTAGATAGTTTTAACGTTGAGTCGAGCTTATGTTTTTCTACTCTTGCTTCGTTCGATGTGACGTGACTACGTTTTAAGAAAGTGACTGTTTTAATTATAAGTTATGATGAGACAGTGACTCTTTTATTTGGTGATATTTTGTGTATTAATTTAAAGTTGTGAGTGTGCTCATGAGCTGCATGAGCTCATACCACCGTCACCTTTCTTCCATCGGACATCCAGACGCACGGCCGGCTACCATACGTTCTTAGTTGATATACCCATAATCATCTTTTATAATGCGCACAGCTAAAGATTGGAATTCCCTGCCTGCGTCTGTATTTCCGAGTGCATATAACCTGACTCTCTTTAAGTCTAGAGTGAATAGGCATCTTCTGGGCAAGCTCGCTCCATCGTAGATCCCATCTATGCTCTAGAGCAAGATTGGGGTCAAGAGTAAGCCCATCTCAAAAAAAAAAAAGTTATGAGACAGTGACTCTTTTATTTGGTGATTTGTGTAACCACGTTACCACCATGCCTCAGAGAATCTGCTGTATTCCCTTATGCAAATCTTCAATTAGTGAAGGTTAGTATACTACATCCAAATTCACAATACATTCGATAATCAACAGATAACTTTAGAAAACTGTAATAACTTAACCTCCTCACATATCATATTTTGTATGGTCATAACTATTATTACAGGTGCAGTTATTCATGCCTTCCCCAACCCATTAACAGAGAATGAAAAGTTTAGTATATAGGTGAAGCATGCTGGTCTCGTTGGAGAGGACAACAGCCATGTATTTAAAACAGGAGAATCGGTCACCTTCATTTTGATAAAATATATCATTACCCAAAAAACAGATTGAGCAAATTGGCCATCCCAACACGGTGTCTTCCAGGTACGTAAAAGTTATAATTGATACTTTTATTCCTATACTTGCAACACAAAATTTATATATTTGTTAAATTAATTAAATAAGTTTTATTGCTTAAAAAAAGATTACTTTTCGACATTAGTCAGAAAAATAAAATAAATAAAAAACACCCGAATGCGTAAAAAGTAAACTAAATAAAAATTGAACTAAAAGGACGGAAACAAGATTTTAAGATTCAATTTGTGGCAGGAGGCACAAATCTATAGTTTTACATGATACTACTTCTGCTACACGGATTTCAAAGAAATATTAATTCAAGACTTTCATACCAAAATATAGACTAAAAAACTTAATTACAAAGTGCAGATGGATTGATGCCTCCTGTTGCAAATTAAATCTTTAAATCTTGTTTTCGTCCTTTTAGTTCGCTTTTTACATTAACATCACATTGGAAACCTCTCAAATTAAATCGCTCCATTCATAACCATAATATTATCACTACATAGTATAAAACAAAGTTACTTCCCGATGTCTGTCTCTATGTATGCTTAGATCTATAAACTACGCAACGGATTTTGATGCATATAGTAGATAAACACTAATAATTTGACAGACACAGTCTCCACTGGCGGTTTGTGCAATGATGACATCTTCTTTCGTTTGAGTGCTGCCCATATTTCTGTATTCTTCAGTTCTTCTTTAAAATGGTGACGTATAATAGTATACATGCGAAGATAACAATTACCGCGAATAGGGCCAAAAAGGTTGCTTGATATGTTTTCATGCTTGTCTGTAGAATCTTCTTTATTTTCGTTTTTTTTCTTTCTTCACGATTTCACTGGCTCGAGTGGCAGGGTCGCCATGAGGTAGGTTGAGTCTTGAGGATGAATTAAATGAATATTGATCTTCTTCAGGGGTGTTTATTGAACCATCTTCTCTCAACCAGTTTTACATAGAGTGTGTTATAAAATCTAGTTACAGAAATTAGTTCAATTATTCTTACGAAATCTGCCTTACTATTTAAAGCGCAAACTCTGCTACTTTATGTTGTAGACACTTTATTAATAATTATGCTACTGTTAAACACTAAATAGCGACTTATTACAGTTAAATAAATTGCTTATGTCAAGAGGATCCGTATATGTCATATTATTGAAGTTAATCATGTCAATTTCACTGATACCTATTTTATCTGAGATAGTGGCGGAAATAGTATCCCATGTGGCCCTACTTTTATTTTTACTAGTATTACATTTTTTTTGTGCTTTTTGAATACATTTTCTTAAATATTTTATTATAAACTTGAAGGTTTTTTAAAAGTATTTCTTTATTCACTTTTGATAATTGATATTTTAAATATAATTTCCGCTTGTATCTGCTACATTGCTTTAAGCCTTTTGTGATCCATCTTAGTTTAGCTGGTCTGTTGTTAGACTTGACCTTAATTTTAGGAAAACATAGCTGATAAAACAAATGAAAAGTCTCATAGAAATATTTAAATGCTTTTCCTAATTGGCTTGTTTCCATTACTTCATTAAAGGAGAGGTTAGATATACAGTCGCAAAACTTTCGCGTGTTTTCCGCGCTATAATCGCGTTTGTACTCAGAACAAGTAGCATAATGTTTGTGTTTTTTTACTTTAAATGTAATTGTTTGCGCCGTTTCGTGTTCGGAAAGACCAATGTAATGTATTGCCGACTCTACCTGCTTTATATTACTAGCGCTTTGGTCCAAGCAAGAGTTTATTCTTGTTGATTGCTTAATATGAAGTTGAAAGTTGTAGCTTTTAAGTAAACTTATAAAATTTTCGGCATTTTTATCTTGTTTTAAAATATCTAAATTCCAGTCTCCGCATAGAACAATATGTTTCCTTTGATATTTACCTGATAACAATTGTAACAACTTGTCATGTTTGTGCAGGAAATACCTATAGATGATTGTTTGTTGCCTGGTATTCTATAAATGGTACATACAATTAAATTCAGACCCACTATTTCCACGCCGCAGAATTCAAAGTGTTGTTTAGTGGCCAATTTAGATCCTAGGTTAAGCGGCTTGACATCCCATATCTTTTTTACCATTATGCACGTACCACCTCTACTTTTATCTCGACAGAAAGCCGAGGCTAGCTTATAATTGGACAACTTTATATTTGCTTCCGTACCTTCTTTCACAAATGTTTCACTGTAACATAATAAATATATCCACCTCCCTGTTTTTGTCATTAAATTCATTAATTGCTAATTCTATAATATCAAGTTTCTACATAGACTTGCAATATTTTGGTGCAATATATTGCCAGAATTACAATCTTTTGTTGTTTGCGAATTTGAACTCATTTCCGGTGGTGAACTAGAGACGAAAAAACTGTTGCATTAATATTATTACGGATTTTTAAGCCATTTAATAAATATTTAAATTCATATTTAAAAATATAAATATGTCTGTTACCAGTTTATGATAACTGATAATACCATCAGATCTCACTATAGTGGTTAATAAATACTCTTCTTCAATCAAAGGTCGTGTCTCCACCATAGCACAGAGAAACCATCAGTTCTTTCTTAAACAATATCACTTCAACCTTGTTTTATTTTTTCCATTTGAAGAAAAAACAAATTATATAAAACAATATATAGATATCAATAGATGTAAAACCATAGTCAAAAATAGTCTGTGTCCTATGTCTAAGGATTTCGGAGGTCTGTTGAAAATCACTCTAACTATAATACTAAATTAGACTGCCGCATCTCGGATCAAGGTCTACGAATAGGGCAAAGCGTTAGGATACCTTAAGAAAGACCATTTTAAATTTGACAAGTAGGTATCCATGTCCGAAAGTGTAAAGCAGGCAACCTTGTTACATCTGTAATCGAGTTCCGACAATGTAACCGAATGTCTGCAACAAAAGGACACCCGTCCACAAGCTGATTGCATCTTGATTGAACAATTTTGTGTGCAGGCTTCAATTTGCAGTTCTTTTGAGAGGAAATTCGTTGTATTTTTCCGTTTTTGCGGTATACTACTAAAAAATTACTGTTATGTATTTGTGCTCATTTTATATTGTATATAAGTATGTAAAGTCGCTCAGCGAGCTATGGAAAGGGCTATGCTCGGAGTTTCTCTGAGGGATCGGATCCGAAATGAGGTTATCCGACAGAAAACTAAAGTCATCGACATAGCCCATCGAATAAGCAAGCTGAAGTGGCAGTGGGCCGGCCATATTTGTCGCAGAACCGATAACCGCTGGGGTAAACGAGTTCTTGAGTGGAGACCGCGTGTCGGCAAGCGTAGTGTGGGACGCCCTCAGACTAGATGGAGTGACGATCTTCGCAAGGTTGCTGGCAGGAGCTGGATGAGAGTAGCCGTGGATCGTGCAAAGTGGCGTGCAATTGGAGAGGCCTATGTCCAGCAGTGGACTAGTGTGGGCTGATGATGATGATATTTAAAAAAATCAATTTCTATATTTAGTTTAAAGACGACATAATTTAATTTTAACATAATATATTGAATACTATTGTGGATTTTATGATCATATTGCTGAACGTTTATATATGTATTTACAATTTTTGTATTGCTTTGCGATTAATTTTAACTGAGAATTAATACAATTAACATTCAAGTTCCGATTTCTACACACGCCCAATATTAGAATTTTACAAGAGTTCAAGTGAAAACAAGCATTACTCAAGTTACATAATAAAGAATAGGGATCTTTATCATTGCTGCCAACAGCTAGAATAGTTATGTCATCTTTTGTCATTTTTTCAGACAAACAATAGACACTAATAATGTCCGTCGAGGTCGCATTTGGTTTGACTAATCCAGTAACATTATACCTGTCGTTCCATTTACCAAGTCGCGTCTTCAGTTTTCGGCCCACGAGTCCACGGGCTTGTTCATCGCCAATAATAAAAATATTTGCTCTACTCTGTGTGGATTCATTGTTCTGCAGCTGGCAGGCAACTTCCTGTGATGGTGACGTCGGGATGACCGGGGGCGAAATGACCGGGGGCACACACTTACTATTCGGATTTGCTATCGCAGGTGCTACAATATCAACAGACAGAGGAGTAGAATTTTCCATGTCGTCATTTGTAGGGTTTAGTCTCGTTTTGCTTAGGTTTTTACTATTTCCTTTCCCATTACTATTTTTTGTCGGTGTTGTTTTACACATTTCCTTTAACTGCTTCACTTGCATATCACGACTCTGTATGTCTTTTTTAAGGCATTTTTTCTCCTTCAATAAGTTGACAATTTCGTTTTCGGCAATTTCTAGTTTTTCTTTTAGTTCACGAATTGTTCTCTCCATTTAATCTTTAAGCTTCAAGAAATCAGTACTATTTAAATCTGGGCAGCTTCTTGCCGATTCTAAATTAGTCGAAAGAAATGATTGGGAGGAGGAATCATCGTCCTCAAGTAACAAAGCGTAAAATGAATTTTCAGTTTGAATATTAACCGAAGTAGCGAAGCGCATCTTTTATTCTGAACTTGAGGAGGGTAAGCGAAAACGCGGTGGACAACTCCTCCGATATAAAGCTGTTCAGAAGCGTCACATGAAAAGATGCAATATTGAGCCCTCTCAGTGGGAAGATTTGGCAGCACAACGGTCTGAATGGCGTGGGTATGTACAGAGGCAAGTGCGTGACTTTGAGGAGCAGCGTAAAGCTGACCTCGACGTCAAACGCGATCAAATAAAAGCCCGTACATGCTGCCTAGTCAAAAGCCCGTTAACATTTGGAAGAAAGCGCATATCGTACCAATACATAAAAAGGGGACAAAATCCAAAATTGAAAACTATAGAGGAATTTCAATATTTAATACGGTAGGTAAAGTTTTTGAGAAGATTGTTTTTGATGTTCTGTATCCAGTTATATGTAGGGAATTACCAGCCAGTCAGCATGGATTTCTGAAGCGCAGATCCACTACAACCAACTTAGCTTGCTTTTCCAACTATGTTTTGTATAACATGGAGGGAGGTGGGCAGGTTGGTTAAAAAAACAATATAACAGTCAACATAGATATGTGTGAGTGTGAGTGTGAGTGTGAGTGTGAGTGTGAGTGTGAGTGTGAGTGTGAGTGTGAGTGTGAGTGTGAGTGTGAGTGTGAGTGTGAGTGTGAGTGTGAGTGTGAGTGTGAGTGTGAGTGTGAGTGTGAGTGTGAGTGTGAGTGTGAGTGTGAGTGTGAGTGTGAGTGTGAGTGTGAGTGTGAGTGTGAGTGTGAGTGTGAGTGTGAGTGTGAGTGTGAGTGTGAGTGTGAGTGTGAGTGTGAGTGTGAGTGTGAGTGTGAGTGTGAGTGTGAGTGTGAGTGTGTGTGTGAGTGTGTGAGTGTGTGAGTGTGTGAGTGTGTGAGTGTGAGTGAGTGTGTGAGTGTGAGTGTGTGTGTGTGTGAGTGTGAGTGTGTGTGTGTGAGTGTGAGTGTGAGTGTGAGTGTGAGTGTGAGTGTGAGTGTGAGTGTGAGTGTGAGTGTGAGTGTGAGTGTGAGTGTGAGTGTGAGTGTGAGTGTGAGTGTGAGTGTGAGTGTGAGTGTGAGTGTGAGTGTGAGTGTGAGTGTGAGTGTGAGTGTGAGTGTGAGTGTGTGTGTGAGTGTGTGAGTGTGTGAGTGTGTGAGTGTGTGAGTGTGAGTGAGTGTGTGAGTGTGAGTGTGTGTGTGTGTGAGTGTGAGTGTGTGTGTGTGAGTGTGTGTGTGTGTGTGTGTGTGTGTGTGTGTGTGTGTGTGTGTGTGTGTGTGTGTGTGTGTGTGTGTGTGTGTGTGTGTGTGTGTGTGTGTGTGTGTGTGTGTGTGTGTGTGTGTGTGTACGTACTGAGAGGACCCTAGCTTGTTGGTGTAGTTGCTCCGTTGGAAACCGGTATGGCAGACCTAGCGCGACTTTGAAGAAAGCCCTTTGGGCTCTTTCGAGTTCGAGAATATGCGTCTTGGCAGCGTTTCCCCAAACACAAATGCAGTAAGTGATAATGCACTGACAAAGGGCTTTGTATGTTGAGATAAGAAGCACATGGTCCGCAGCAAGACGAAGTTGTTTAGAAGCAAATATGAGTTTTCGAACTTTGCTCGAAACTACATTAAGGTGCTGCCCCCATTGAAGATTTTCATCTACAATAACACCTAGGTATCGTATTGTGGACACACGGGAGAGAGCTGGACAAACACAGTTTGACTGGACATCCCGGTTACAAGGAAGAGTGTGTAGGGTAAGAACTAGGTTACTATCAGGGCTTCTAGCTTTTGTTTTGCTGAAACATAAGAATTTTGTCTTCTGAGAATTTATTGAAAGGAGGTTATCTTCTAGCCATGATGTTATATGGCATAACCCTGATTCTGCTACGCTCTTAACCTCATTCCAAGTCCTGCCACGGAACAGCATCACAGTATCGTCGGCAAACATTATAGTGTCTGCATCAGGGATATTTAACCTACATAGGCTATTTATATATAACAAAAAGAGGGTAGGGCCAAGGGTACTACCCTGTGGGACACCGTAATTACATTGTACATCTGTGCTAAGGTAGTTTTCAACTTTTACAATTTGTCGGCGGCCCTGCAGGTAGTCGGCAAACCAAGAGTAAACTATACCCCTTATTCCTGAGTTTTCTAGGCGTGCAAGTAGTATGGGAATTGATACCGTGTCGAAAGCCTTCTGGAGATCCAGAAAAACTCCGACACTGAACTCTCCATTGTCTAGACAGTCTGTAATTAAGGAAGTCAGTTTGAGCATAGCGTCCTCCGTTGATTGGCCAGCTCGAAAACCATATTGTTTTTCCGACAAGATATTTTTTTTTTTTTAAATAGTTGATAAGCCTAACGTTCACAAGCTTTTCTATTATTTTAGACATGGCCGGTAGGAGTGAAATCGGCCTATAGTTCGAGGGATTATTACGGTCGCCAGCTTTGAATATTGGACAAACTATGGCTGTCTTAAATGACGATGGAAATATCCCTGTAGTAAAGCTTAAATTACAAATGAAAACGATCGGCTCCGCTAATAATTCCTTAAAAGTTTTTTAAAATTTTACAGTAATTAGGTCCCCGCCGCAAGCACTGCTTGAGTCTAATTTGGAAATAATGCTATTAACTTCATAGATATTGGTAGGAAACAGAGACATAGACTGAGATGGTGTTGATGTGTCTTTGATCTTATTTACTAAATCTGTTTCTGATAGCCCTAATTTATCTAGCGTATGATTCGCGAGGTCTTTACCTACGGTTGTGAAAAATTGGTTTACTTTTTCGAGAGACACTTTTGGGTCAGTATTGAGGGATAGTAAGTTAGAGTTCGATGCTTTATTGATGGTTATATTACATAGTTCCTTGATGACCGACCAGGTTTCTTTATTATTTCCTACTGACTTTTCTAACTTATTTCTATAATAATGACTCTTAGCATACTTTATTATTTTGTTGCACGTATTCCTATAATATTAGAAATCAGAAATTCGGTAGCTGCATTTACATCTGTATGGTTATAAAAGTTAGTCCAATCTAATTCTAAGATATTTTTCTTAATTGCTTCATAATCAGTCGTGGTTTTGACAAGTGGTATAGGTTGTTTTCTGACCTATGATTTATTGATTTGGAGTAATATTGGGGAATGGTCCGTAGATTCAGAGAATACTATTGTTTGACAGCGCAACATAGATCTGACCATAAAATGGTCTAGGCACGCATTTAACCTGGTTGGCTTATGAATGCCTTGTTTAAGACCATGGTATGCCATAACATTTAAATACTCGTTTGCAGTACCGTTCAGATGAACAGGTAGAATATTAATATTAATGTCTCCTGTTAGAATTACGTTACTAGTCCTGATGCTACCTAGAAAATCGTTCAATGAGTTTATATAACTTGAAGGATTTTTGAAAGCTGGTGGTCGATAGGTGCAAACGATAGAAATGTCATTAGAAATGTTGGCAAGTATGCAATTCCCTTCACTTATCTTTACTTCCGAGCATGCGGCATCAATATTTGTCTTTATGTATACTATGACTCCATCGTTCTGATTGAATGTTTTGAATGTTATTTGACTTGCATAAGTATCATATCCATCTATTGTAGGCAACATTATATCGGAGTTAATCCAGCATTCCGTCAGAACAATGACGTCAATCGAGAGATCTAGCTCTGTCAAGAATAGCAAAAATCTATCAAGATCGCAGTGTATGCTTTGTTACGTAGTAATTTGAGAACCACTCGTGGAAACTTATTCACCTGTTTACTAATCAATTTGCAGCACATTTTTCACTAGCATCTCTTGTTACATTCATTAATTAACCTAGTTTACTCAATTGTTGTATTTTGCTAAAGTCTGGAAATAAAACTGAAACATAACACAAACATAACCTCAGTGACAGTTTGTTTTTTTTATCTTACGAAAGTAGCGCATAGGCAACTAACTTATATTTTTATTTACAACTGTCATTCTGAGAGTTCAATGTTGTCACTTTTGATTAGTCATTTGATCGTTCCATAGCAATTGGATTATAATACGCTATGCGTTCGACTAGTTTTCAAAATTAAAAAAGTAAAGTGTCTGTCAAGTGTCTTGTGTTCAGGAAGTGGAATTTTTATTATCTGAAAAAGGGTAGTTTTTGGCTGATGAGTTGAAGCAGGAACTACGTAATGGTTCCAGAAGCTTCCATCGCCTTGCAATAAATACCGGCGCGGAGCCGGGAAGGTCTTTTTGTTGCCTGTCTGCCGTCAAGACAAGAAGTTCAAAGTGGTTGTGCGCCGAGGTGGATCGCCTGCCAGCCCTGTTAATTTTCAAAGCTGTTTGCAGACGGTTTTCTCCTTGAGAAGCTTCACCCTCGACTTCTTTAAAATACATATTGTAAGTACAGTGCAACCTGTAATTATTGCTGTTTTCACAATTCTTGTAGTTGAAACTTGATAGGTTATAAAGTTTGCCTTCTTGGCTCATAGGTACCAGCTTTTGCGAGTGACACAGCGGGATACAGTTTGGAACGACGCTTGTGCCACCGCGAGCTGCTTTTAACCCCGTTTTAAGGTAATAATTTGCACTTTTCATAAATTTTATTTAGGGGAGGGTAGTTCTCTTTTTCAGGGTGTGTCCCCCAATATTCAAACTAAATCATTAATTCATCTTATTACAAAGTTTTTTCAACTTAATTAAATCCTTTTAATCACACAGAAGTGACCTTTTAAATGATAATTTATTTCTTTATCGACCCGTCTCGATAACTTCATACTGGGATGTATTCTGGTTCTTAATTAGAAATTGGTACATTCCAGGGGTTTTTTTTTGTATTGGGAACTCGACCCCCACTCCTGCAGACTACACGCAGCTGGGGAAGGCCTGCCTCCCTGGGTCATAGAAAGAGACGGGAAGGTGTGCCGAGTCGACCTCAGGAAAGAAACTTATTTTTATTTTTTTTTAGGGTTTACCCACCTTAAAGGTATGGCACCCACTATTAATTAACCAAATAAGCTCAACCAAATCGAAACTCGCTCAACCCCGTAGGTTTGAAACTTATTCCAAAATACCCACATTTCCCGACTGCTGACTGGCTGGCTCGTAACATTTTTTTCTGTAGCATCTTAAATACTAAATTCCACCCACCACTGTAACCTTTTTTTTTTGGCTTAAGTAAATAATAAATTTTAGTTAAGAAAAGAGAAACAAAATCTTTTATTTAACAGCTTCTAATATTAACACTTAGGGACTCGCGCCTTAATTTGTAACACAAACACTCGCTACCGGGTACAGCGGACCCACTACAATATCACGTGTTTATTTCAAAACTGCTCAATTAAAGTGGTTGGTATATTTTAAAATCGTTATAAAGTTTCAAAATAAAAACATATATTGCGTAAAAAAACGAATATTTATTGTTTTAACTCAACCATTAATCCGTACAAAAATATAAGGAATTTTGGCTCATTTTTATGACTAAACTTAGACTAATAGTTATAAATTCTGTAACTATCAATTTTAAACAAAATCTTCTAATCTTTATTATACTACTAGAATGTATCTACTAAGACAAAATAACAATGAGAGATCAATCATCATAGGAACAAGCAAAATCAAATTTGAAAATCCACTAATTTTAGATTATTATCTTCGTTGGTATAAAATCACTTTTCAACATAGTTTTACATCTTTCTACATCAAACTAAGCTATAAAAAATTGCACAAATCTGTTTCATGTGTTCTACACAAATTGGTGTATTACATGTTGCGTAAAAAACCTTGGTTTTCCTATCATACTTCCAGTTACATAGACCGCAACGCAGTTTTCGTCCACTGGTTGGTAAGAGTGCGGAGGATGCTGCAGATGGTTCCACTTTTGGTATTATGTTTTTGATACGGGTTTTGATGTGCTGTGGAATATTAGTGACAGAAAATCTGACACCAAAATGACGTTCAATCAAAGAAATAGCCAACGTTTTGATAAAAAAGTAAACAAACAGAAATAACAAAATGGGAAAAATCACTAACGTATTTAGTCGCTACCGGGTCCAGCGTACCCATACGCACTTTTCACGTCCGTAGCACTCACACGCAGCACGCTTACTGACGGCTCAGACCGCCATCTACCGCGCCACACTATGGTCGAAAGGTACTAAAGGCGACAACGTTGCAAACTTCGTGTTTTTTAAGTTGTTCAACAAAATACAAGAGACTGGGTCTACCAGACCCATTAGCGAGTCCTTAAGTGTTAAGTGTTAAAATTCTAAGCGTGTTGCCTTCTCCCGAGTTAAGGATATTTTTTGCCTCTGCTGGACAATCTACAAGTGTACAAGTATTCTGATCTAATTGTTCAAATTCAGTATTAATCTGATAGTGTTGTATTTTCATATTTAGTTTCCAAAAATGCCTGTAATTTATTTATGGGTGCGAACCGACAATAATGTCGAACACGCATATAGAGAGCGATTAGTGTAATGTATAGGTTTAATTTTTAACCGACTTCAAAATAAGGAGGAGGTTCTCAATTCGTCTGAATGCTGTTTTTTTTTTTTTTTGTATGTTTGTTTCGCGATTACGCCGTCAATTATGGACCGATTTCAAAATTTATTTTTTTGTTTGAAAGGGTATACTCCCAAAGTGGTCCCATTTACACCAAGTCAGATTCTGATGATGGGATCCCTGAGAAATCGAGGGCAACCCTCAATTTTTATAGGCACCCATAATGTTTTGCATATATTTTCTGACTCAATGCTGATTTTTGGGTCTGGTAATCATCATGTCATGTTGCTGACCTGATGATGGAAGCCACAGAACTCCTTAACGGATAGGAGTAAGAAGATAATACTGCAATTTGTCGACAGAACGTATTTCGCAGTGTGTTGAGCAGACGTGGAGCTTATGAGGTACCAGACCGCCAATTTTTATTTACTGGGGGCGTACCCGCACACCCAGTAACGAAAAAAAATTTGAAAGTTCCTTTCTTAAATTGACTTGGTATTTAACGCAAGACCTTATCCTATTGTTACGACACCAAAATAGCCGCCGTTCTGGTTGGAGTGTAGGAAAACCCTTTCCTTAAGACTTAAAAATTTTCGCAAAATTGACCCCGTATAACACCCTATTTTTATCATACCATTGGATGGGGGTTCCATAGAGGACCAACATTAGTTACGGTTACTTTGCTATAAAGTCATTTTTGGCGGAGTTGGAAGGTGAAAACGGAAGCTTATTTTAAAGGCGTCTGGGACTTATAATAAATTTCGTCGAAAAATTGATCATTAATAGCACCCTATTTTTATTATACCATTGGGCGGGTAGTCCACAGAAGACCAACACTTGTCTAGGTCACTTTGCTGTAAAGTTATTTTTGGCGGAGTTGGAGGGGGCCTTCCCCCTTAACACTTAAAATTGTGAAATAAAATAAGTTTAAAAAAAAACTAAGTTCGCTTTTTAGTTTCATTTTGAAGTCGGTTTTTAGTTTTTTTTTAAACTTATTTTTGTTTACTATTTTTTATAATAATCTTTGTGACAGCTAAATTTAAGAAAAAAAAGAAAGATTAAATTTGTGTTATAATATGTAAATTGTTTGTAAATAATGTATACGTTTTGTTTTTGTTGGCATGTGTACGAATTGTTAATTTTGTGTGTATTGATAAGTGTGTTATGATTTGTACTAGATTGTGTATGGTTGGGTATTGTATTGTATTGTGCGTTTATATGTTTTGTATTTGTGCCTATGTTGGAAACATAAGTGAGATGTATTACTTGTAGTGTTAAAAATAAGAGCAAGAATGACGGAAGTAATAATATGGTAATTTTGTGCGAACCAATTGTGTGATACAATAAACTATTTGTAGTAATTAAACATAGTCACGATTTTAATTTTGAGAGATCATCCACTGTGTTGATACGATGAACTGGAGTCCCATCGGCCTTGCGCAAGTTAACAGATCCTCGAGAAGTCCAGCAGTGCCGGAAGTTCTGTGATTTGGCAAAGTCACGAGCCATCGCGTACAACTTTTTGTTTTTGAATGTGAGGCTTTCAGTAATAAAAATTGGTTTTGATGGTGTTCTAAATGATAGATGGGATGTATTTAATTTATTGTTTGGGTGCTTTTTGTTGAATGACTTGACCGACTTTAAAATCTCGTCTTTTTTAAATATATCATTAAATTCCACAATTATTGGTTTATTTTCAGGCACTGTTGTTGATATCCTGTATATATTTCTGACCTATTGCTGTTTTATAGGGACATCAAGAGTACCGCCAGTTTTTATTAATATGTTTAGGAGGTCTGTTTTACTTTCCATGTTACTGGTTGGGATGTTTCTGATTTCTAAAGTTGTCATACGCCCGTTCTTTTCCAAAAATTCAATTTTATTTTCCAGGGATTGGATGTTTTTCTTGTCCTCCTTCCTATCATGTTCTAAGTTATTAAATCGGCTTAAAAGCTCATCATATTTGTGGGACATAAATTCAAGCGAGTCTTGTACACCATTCATTTGAGATTTCATATCACGCATGAAGTCCAGAATGGTGTCAAGTTTTGAATCCTGCGCTGCAATCATCTGTTTAATTGAGTCGTCCTTTGATGGTGAAGTCTGTGAAGTCAGCGATTTATCATTGTTGCTATTTTTACGGGCCCGCTTGTTGATGTGGCGTGTAGTTATATTCTGTACAATATCGCTTGATGTGTGAAGATTCGGTTCCGACGAATAAAGCGCTGCCTTTTCGTTGCTTGTCGAAATAGACGCAGATGGTATGGCGTTCATAATTTATTGATTGGACTAACTTACCTAGTGACGTCCAATCCTAATTATGTGAAGTAATCTCGTCCTCGTTTTGTACTATGTAGTAGGCACCTTTGTGTAACTACGCGATCTACAATGTTTAAAGTATAGCGCCTTAGAGCGCTATTTATACTGAAAAAAATAAAAAACACAACCAATGGCATCCTGTCCCTGGTGTCACGTTTGACATCTGTCAATCTTAATGTCATTATTTCAAAGAATAGGTACACAACTTTTAACATCAAAAAAGGGGTCATAAAAGCGTATACATATATTAAGGACTATATATATAACTATATATATAATTATATATACATTCGTATATATATATATTTCTAAAAAACCTAGAATCAGGGCTGGGCTGGGATTAGAACGAGGACGAGATTACTTCACATAATTAGGATTGGACGTCACTAGGTAAGTTAGTCCAATCAATAAATTATGTTCCATAATCTCGTCCTCGTTTTGTACTATGTAGATGTTCAAAGAGGAGAGTTGTGTTGCAAAATCAATAAATCATTTAATATGATCACAAGCCTAATGATTTGCTGAAGTTTGAGATGTAACAATTTCTAGGTGTTATTTTATGAAGTATCTGTTAGTAAGTAGATACTTCATTCAAATTTTATCTAACGCGGGTGTAGTTGTTTGATTCATCATTGGAATTAATCAATCAACTCTGAATATCAAAACATCTTCAGATTTATACAACCCTGTATGATAATATAACTTTGCATGGTGTAACCACCATGTATAATGGTGCAACCCTGTATGATAATACAACCTTGTATGATGTTACAACCCTGTATGCTGGGACAACCCTGTATAGTGGTACAACCCTGTATGACGGTGCAACCCTGTATGACGGTGCAACCCTGTATGATGGTACAATCCTGTTTGATGGTACCACCCTGTATGGAGGTACAGCCCCGTATGATAATACAACTCTGTATATTGATGCAGTCAACTGATGACACCGACGACCGTTGTACCATACTTACAGGTGAACCAAGAAGAAGAAGCAAATCACTCATAAACTCGAAAAAAGTAATCTAAATGGAAATGGGAAATGAAACTGACGCAATAGCGATTTTCGCAATAGAAATTATTTATGCATAAACTAAAGTTCACACAAACGGAGTCGCGGGCATCAGCTTGCTTAATGTTATCATGAAAACAAGAAAATGATTTAAGCTAAACCTAGTCTCATTTATCTAAAAGAATGTACATACTTAGTAATTGGGTAGGTATTTAAAAAGGTATCTTTACCCCAGTACAAGTGGTATATGGTAATAAATTTATAAAAATGATTATTTTATTATATTCAAATAGCAATCTTGGTAAATAACTTTAATGAACCATCTGTTCAATGTACGGTAAACAGCACGTTTAAAGTTACCACCCAAAAAGTTAAAAGTTCTTCAACAGATTTTTAACTTTAAGCCTGACTTGTTGTAGCGTTATTTTATTTTAAATATAAAATAATCGTATAATAAGTATTTACTTAAAATAAAGATATAATAAAGTAAAATAAATAATAATCTTAATTAAACTAATAAAAAAGAACATTACTACAATTATAAAATAAACCTATCTAGGAAACTAATTACATTTCAAAATCAACATTTATCGATAACTATCAATTTCGTTTTAATCGACTAAGCCGTTTCCCTAATCTCGTATGGTTCACTCTGGGTGGAGTGGCGGAAGGACACGAATGCGCGCGAACACGCACGATGTTCTCATCGCAGGTTCGCGGCCGGCGCCGCGCATTCGCTCAGGACCTCGGAGTTGATTAGACGCTGTGACACTATTGTTTGCGCTTACGATCTTCCGACCTAAGGTCCTCCATTATAATAGTCTCCAAAACCTACTTATTTCTATAAATAACAAACGTTAAAAGTCAGTGCAGTGATTCCCCCTCTTATTGGGTAAGTGTGAACAATATATTTAATAAATTAGTTATAAGAAAGACGATCTTGCTCGTATAGTTATTGCATCAGCCGTTGAGTCGTGTCAAAATGGCGTATTGAAATGGGATGTGTTTTATTCCGTAGGTAACGCAAATCGTAGCTGTAGTGCTCATTTAATTCTATTTAACAGTGCTATATAATATTAGATTCTTGTATATATTTTATTCGTGCAATATCGCTTCTGCGCTTATGTATTTTAGAAATAGAAACCGTTTTTACAGATACTTACCGCATATTTAGTAATTAGGTAGGTACTTAAATTAATAATGTCTTTAAACATATTTACACCTTCAATCTCCGTTCCGGTTCTTGTATGCCGCCACAGACAAACAAAAGTACTTAACTTATTGTATTTATGTAATCGTAGGTCGGACTATTAAGGTGGCATACATGGACCATATATTCATGTGTCCTAATCGGGTCCGATTGTTTGTAGGGTCTACTGTACGGTCTAGCTGAAGAGTGCGCCCTACGCCGCACCGTTGGCCTGCTGAAGCTCCATTCTTCATTGTCCACCTCCAGGGCAGTACCGCTCTGTACGGCAATCCAACCTTCCGCCATTGAACTAGGCCAATGTACCCACGGCCAGCTTGTCTTAAATCTAAAAAACTAAGTTACAAATAAATGTATACTAAATTCGTCAACTTAAATATAAATATTAATTGTAAGCGTAGTTTTTTTATTACAATAACCCACGCTACAAGTGGCGCCTTCAACGCGGATTAAGTTCATTGTGTGGTTATAATTTGGATTGCTGTGTAGTTTGTGTTGTGAGCGTGCATTATGTTAAGCTTTGTTTTTGGTTGCCTTTTATTTTATGCTTCTTTGTAACTAGGGTCTAGTGTGGAGAAATTTTTATCGATAGTCGATAGTTTTTAATTTTATGCCTGCAACTGTTTTATAATTTTAAGTCTTTTGACTGTAATTCAACACACTCAGACACTATTTACTATTTTTTTTTAGTTTTAGTTCTGTGTTGTTCTTTTTGTTTATTTTTAATATTTTATGCTTTTTCTTCCTTCTTTCTGTCGCTTTTCCGTAGTCGTAGGTTGGTGCTACTGAAAACAATTCTAATTATTTGATTGTAACGGAACGGAGTATATCAATTAGTAGTGCACTATTGTTCACATTTACCCAATTTTTTATCCATCATGTCGCACAATATTAAATTTTTGTCATTACAAAAAGCTGAACTTGCTTACGAAGTAGAAATAAGAGGCGAGAACCCAGCCGATACAGTTCAAGACCTTCGTAAACAAATAGTAAAACTAGTTCAGCTGTTTCCTTCGGAAGACATTCTAGCGTCACCCTTTGAACCAATTGATGACATTAAATGTATTAATGAGAGTCTCGATAAAGTTAACAAAAATGTCAAACAACTTAATGTTATTTTCGATGAAAATTTGTTGGAAAGGACTAACAACTTACTATGTCACATCCACCACAGATTAAACAGAGTTGATTGTTCAATTCAACCTGAAGCATTAGAATCTTGGAATAATTGCGCTAAACGTTTTGAAACTCTTAAATCTTCTCTTTCACAACTGACTAGAACACCTTCTTTCGCCACGGCTGATCCATTGGACAATACTGTCCAATCCATAACGGTTAACTGCGATCGTGGCTTGTCCTCTGATCTTTCAAAACTCAAATTTGATGGCAAAAATTGCGTGCGCGCTTTTATCCTTCGTGTAAATGATTTTACAAAAGCGAGAGGTATTTCTTCCAAAAAGATTTTATCGTTTGCCACTGAAATATTCACGGATGATGCGTTACACTGGTTCAGAAGCATCCGGGATAAGGTAGATTCTTGGGAAGAAGTTTGTGAACGGCTCAAATCTGACTTCAGTAACTTTGATTATGATTACCGTTTCCTGGCAGAGATCAGAGCGCGCACACAAGGCGAACGCGAAAATATAACTATTTATCTTTCGATCATGTCAGGGATGTTTGCCCAACTCGACAAAAAACTTTCCGAAGAAGATAAACTGGAAATCATCCTTCACAATATCCGTCCTTGCTATGCCAATGTGCTAACGTCTTGTCCGGACATAAAAGATATAGACACTCTCCAAGCACTTTGTAAAAATTTTGAAAATGTTCAGGCACGTCTGTCACAGTTTAGGGAACCCCCTAAAGTAACTGCGGATACCCTCGCACCTGAATTCGCATATTCACAGTCTTCAACTGGAAATAAAACATTTAAACCTAATTATGAACAAAACTATGTACACAAACAAACTTACACTAATTACAATAAAAACTATGTACAAAATCAAAACCAGAACTACACGAAACCTAACAATCAGTGGAATACAGGAACAACCCAAAAACCTGTTTATGCTGTTACCACTAGACCAAAATTCTGTCCTCGCTGCCGGGTCGATACCCATGGACTAAGAAGTTGTACGGCTGAACGCACTATCGTCTGTTTCCGTTGTGGTCGTCCTGGTTTTCGCTTTTATGATTGTCCAGACTGTCAAAAACCATCTTGCTCAGGAGAAACAAAAAACGAATAGCGCAGAATTGCAGTTACACTAATAAACAAGAGTGGCAAGACTGGCTGTCATTCGTTAAACAATTCTTTAGTATGTATAAAGTAACTTCAATTCTGCAGTCTAAACCGAATAATGATATAAGAACTTATGTAACCATTAACGTTTATAACACTGATATTTGTGGGTTGCTAGATTCGGGAGCCGCAATATCAGTTATAGGTGACAAACTTTATAAAGAGTTACTGAGTATGGGTCTCACCTTGCGTTCTGAAGACAAACTCCACATTACTGCGGCCGGTGGTCAGAATCTTCGTAGCATCGGTTACATTGAGTTGCCCGTACGTTTCGAAAACTCGTTTCACACTATTAAAGGGTACGTTATCCCAGACATTGATACTCCTCTTATACTCGGTATCGACTTCTGGCGAAAATTTAAGTTATGTCCCAAATATATTGGCTCTATGAACATAACCCAGTCTTCTTTTACTAACCCTTTACCTGCTGTTAATAATAATCACATTACTCCGTACAAAAATTTACAACCTTCTGAACGTGTTATCGCGGATAATTTAGTGCAAGAGTTCAAGGAAATTTCTTTTGAACATAAAGGCTTAGGGAGAACTACATTAATTAGTCATCGAATAGACACTGGGGACTCGTTGCCAATACGCCAGCGTTATTATCGTATGTCACCGGAGAAAACCAGAATCATAAATGAGCAGGTAGATGAAATGCTACAATTAGACGTTATTGAACCTTGTGAGAGCGCCTGGTCTTCTCCGGTGCTCGTCGTAAATAAAAAGAATGGCTCACCAAGATTTTGTCTAGATAGCCGTAAATTAAACTCCGTCACTATTAAAGACGCGTATAACTTGCCTTATATATCGGAGATTTTAGATAATTTAAGGGATGCAAAATTTTTGACTAGCATCGATCTCTCAAAAAGCTTTTGGCAAATACCTATTCGTCCAGAGGATAAAAACAAGACCGCCTTCTTCGTCCCTAATCGCGGTACATTCTGTTTTAAAACTATGGCTTTCGGTCTGACTAACGCCCCAGCTACACAACAGCGTTTGGTCGATAAGTTGTTTGGACCTGAATTCGATCTGAGGGTGTTCTGTTTTTTGGACGATATTATCTGCGTAAGTGACAGCTTTGAAGGTCACGTGACCCTTCTACGTCGTGTCCTGAAGAAGTTACAAGAAGCTAATCTCACAATAAACTTTGAGAAAACTCAGTTTTTCCGAGACAGCCTTCAATACTTGGGATACGTCGTGGACTCTCAGGGCCTACGTACTAATCCTGACAAGGTAAGCGCTATTTTGAACTACCCTACCCCTACATCCAAGAAAGAGGTAAAAAGATTTTTGGGAACCGCCTCATGGTACCGGAGGTTTGTCCCTAACTTCAGCACTATTGCCGGCCCTCTAAATAAGCTTACTTCTAATAAGAAAGGCGCCCCGCCTTTTTCCTGGACTGACGAGGCTAATACCGCGTTTGTAAACCTAAAGAAATTATTAACTTCCTCCCCTGTTCTCTCTTGCCCGAATTATAACTTGCCATTCGAAGTGCATACAGATGCCAGTAACTATGGAATCGGCGCCATGCTTTGTCAGACTATTAACGGTGAGGAACATCCAATTGCCTACATGAGCAAGTCTCTTTCAGGTGCCGAGAAAAATTATAGCATCACTGAGAGAGAAACGTTAGCTGTTCTGACGGCACTAGAACATTGGCGTTGCTACCTCGATAATGGCCAGCCCTTCACTGTATTTACGGACCATTCCGCACTCAAATGGTTTCTGTCGCTTAGTAACCCGACAGGTAGACTGGCTCGTTGGGGTGTCAGATTGTCATCTTTTAATTTTATAGTTAAACACCGCAGAGGTGTTGACAATGTTATACCAGACGCTCTGTCACGCTCCCTCCCCGTATGCACTATAAGCACTTCTAACATTTTTTACAAAACCAATGACGATTGGTACAAAGATAAATATACAACCTGCTTAAAGTCTCCATCTAGCTTGCCAAATTTCATTATAAATAATAATACACTGTTTAGACTCTCTAAAAATAAATGCCGACTTACATCAGAGTTCGCCTGGAAAGAAGTAGTACCAAACGAACTACGTCAGGAAGTGATCTCAGCTAATCACTCTGAGCCCACTGCTGGCCACTTGGGAATTCACAAGACCTATCATCGTTTGGCCCTGCGCTATTTCTGGCCGGGCATGCACGCTGACGTGATCAAATTTGTATCTGGTTGCCCCACTTGCCTGGCATATAAGCTACCCAACCATGCCACATTAGGCGTTATGGGAAGGCCAAAACAATGCTCGCGACCATTCCAGATGATATCAATAGATTTTATAGGACCTCTTCCCACGAGTAGGAAACAGCATGTATATTTACTAGTTGTAGTATGCTGTTTCACTAAGTATTGTCTCGCGTTTCCCCTCAGAAGGGCCAATGCCGATGCAGTAATACGCCACATGGAAGATTCTGTTTTCTTGGTCCATGGAGTTCCACAAACAATCATTTTAGACAATGGCAGCCAATTTATAAGTAAAAATCTAGAACGTTTTTTCCAAAATTATAAAATACCTAATATTTTCTTTACACCCCGCTACACACCTCAGGTTAACACCGTAGAAAGATATAACAAAACTATTGTTACTTGCATTTCCACAACAATCAATAATGACCAAAGATCTTGGGATGTGAACCTACCTAAAATACTTTTTGCTATCAATAACTCTGTTAATGAAGTAACAGGCTATACACCCGCTTTTCTTGTATATGGTAGGGAACTTGTTACTTGTGGTTCACATTATTTAGATTCAGATCTTGGGGATCAAATTGTTTTTCTTCCACGTGACGCGTATGCTGAAAACATTGGTCATCTTGCAACAATTTTCAATGAAATTCAAACACGTCTCTGGCACGCTCATGCTAAAAATACAGCGCGCTATAATCTGAGACGAAAACCAGCTGAATTCCAGATTAACGACATTGTTTGGAAAAGAACTTATTATCAAAGTGACAAAGATCAGTACTTTAGCAAGAAACTTGCACCTAAATTTGTTAAGTGTCGTGTAACAGGTAAACGCTCGCCGCTTGTCTATGAATTGTCTGACATGTCCGGGAAGGATCTCGGCGCTTGGCATATCAAGGATTTAAAACTAACGAATAGTCAGAATAATCAATAATAAATTAAAACAATTAAAAAAAAAACTTAATTTAAAATATTTTTTGTAAAATAAGTTAGTGCGGATTTTTTAAAAGATAACAAAAATACTTCACTAGCGAGCGGGGTACTTGTAGCGTTATTTTATTTTAAATATAAAATAATCGTATAATAAGTATTTACTTAAAATAAAGATATAATAAAGTAAAATAAATAATAATCTTAATTAAACTAATAAAAAAGAACATTACTACAATTATAAAATAAACCTATCTAGGAAACTAATTACATTTCAAAATCAACATTTATCGATAACTATCAATTTCGTTTTAATCGACTAAGCCGTTTCCCTAATCTCGTATGGTTCACTCTGGGTGGAGTGGCGGAAGGACACGAATGCGCGCGAACACGCACGATGTTCTCATCGCAGGTTCGCGGCCGGCGCCGCGCATTCGCTCAGGACCTCGGAGTTGATTAGACGCTGTGACACTATTGTTTGCGCTTACGATCTTCCGACCTAAGGTCCTCCATTATAATAGTCTCCAAAACCTACTTATTTCTATAAATAACAAACGTTAAAAGTCAGTGCAGTGATTCCCCCTCTTATTGGGTAAGTGTGAACAATATATTTAATAAATTAGTTATAAGAAAGACGATCTTGCTCGTATAGTTATTGCATCAGCCGTTGAGTCGTGTCAAAATGGCGTATTGAAATGTGATGTGTTTTATTCCGTAGGTAACGCAAATCGTAGCTTTAGTGCTCATTTAATTCTATTTAACAGTGCTATATAATATAAGATTCTTGTATATATTTTATTCGTGCAATATCGCTTCTGCGCTTATGTATTTTAGAAATAGAAACCGTTTTTACAGATACTTACCGCATATTTAGTAATTAGGTAGGTACTTAAATTAATAATGTCTTTAAACATATTTACACCTTCAATCTCCGTTCCGGTTCTTGTATGCCGCCACAGACAAACAAAAGTACTTAACTTATTGTATTTTATGTAATCGTAGGTCGGACTATTAAGGTGGCATACATGGACCATATATTCATGTGTCCTAATCGGGTCCGATTGTTTGTAGGGTCTACTGTACGGTCTAGCTGAAGAGTGCGCCCTACGCCGCACCGTTGGCCTGCTGAAGCTCCATTCTTCATTGTCCACCTCCAGGGCAGTACCGCTCTGTACGGCAATCCAACCTTCCGCCATTGAACTAGGCCAATGTACCCACGGCCAGCTTGTCTTAAATCTAAAAAACTAAGTTACAAATAAATGTATACTAAATTCGTCAACTTAAATATAAATATTAATTGTAAGCGTAGTTTTTTTATTACAATAACCCACGCTACAGATTATATTATATTACAGATTTTTAACTTTAAGCCTGACTTGTAGAAATCATTTTCAATTGATAAAAACGATGATTTGTGGTATGTCGACGAGCTGTTGTCTGTACTTATCAATGGTTCAAAATAAATTAATATTAGTGTTTAACATACTATATATATATATACTTCGTTACCTATGTGTTATTAAATAAAAAATAAAACTAATAGAAATACTGCAAGTATTGATTCAGTCGGAGAGGGATTCACATACATATTTACTGGCAAGGAATAACCCACCGATTCCGCGTAGACTGAGATTAGTTTCCTTTAGTTAACAATGGTTTCAACATAATTATAGTTGATGAGATTAATTTTTGATTAATCTTGTTAGAAAACCATTGATAGAAAACAAATTAATAATATACAACTGGAAATCAGTTTGAAACTCCTGCACTGTATGTGGATCTCCAGGGGGGAAATAATAGGTTACTGAAACAACACAGTTTCTGAAACCTAATAAGAGAAAGATTCAACACTTAACTGATCAATGCTTGTTCAACTGATAAAATAAAAAATAAAAACTTACCAATAAGTCCCATCTAATAAGATAGAAAAAATATTCAAACTTGAATTTTTCTGTGGTCCTGACATCAATCTGGTACCCTGACAGCCTCAATCCAATAACGAGGAGTGTGAACATATTTGTCAACTACTGCCAGCTGTCACCAATGCCTTGATTGCCAATTGTATTCGGTTTATTTTCAAATTTTCAGTTGAAATTTTCATTTTATATTAATCATCTTCATATACTTGCTACTTTGATAAAATAACATGTCATACAGGTAGGTACTCTTAAGTTTGGAGCTTAATAATAGCTTGTAGTTTTTATGAAACATAATTAGTAGGTATTATATTAAGACAATTTTAACTTGTTTGCGATGTTTTATGTTCTATTTACAAAATCTGAACTGATCTAAAAATGTTTCTTAGTCTTCCATGGTCTACTCAACTGTAAAATAAAATTATTTGTTACAAAACCATATGACAAGTGTATAAGGGTCATATAATGGTATTACAAAAACTGAACTGATTTAAAAATGTTTCTTAGTCTTCCATGGTCTATTTAACTGTAAAATAAAATTATTTGTTACAAAACCATATAACAAGTGTAAAGGGTCATATAATAGTGTATCATTTTTGTAAATGCCTATTAATAAGGCTTCATAAATCTTGCCATGGATTTTTGACTGACTCTAAAAATTTTGGAATACAGTGATTAGTGTTTATAAAATGCTTTTTACAATGGTTACATTATATTATTGCCAAAAAGTAAATAAACCTTTTATTTGTAACCAATAAGATGAGTGTGCCTTTCTCTTGAATTATTCACACTTGATGAAGGCAAGTAGCCTAGCCTTGACTTTCAGCCAGACTATTAGAATAGGTATTATTAAGTGCATTTATAGGTTATTATGAAAACTTATAATTTTGTTTAGGACTTAATGTATTAGATTTAATGTAAGTCTAAAAAAGGGATTTCACATAACTTATGAAACATAGGAAACAATAACACAAATATGCACTAGTTAACAGACCAATTGTAATGGTCTTCAAGCAAGGACCTAGCATTCCCATGTTATAAGGTACAAGATTATGCATATGACCAAGGGCAGTATGCCCGACCCGATTGGGAATCAAACCCTGTAACTTCCAATGTTAAACCACTACACCAATCTGGTAAACAGAATATCCTTTGATTACAGATATTATTTAGTGATTGCAAGTTATGTTTATTTATTTATTCAAACTTACAATTTTATGAAGGAGAAAAAAAAATATATATATTAAAAAACACAAAACTGTGGTTTAGATTTTAAGTATGTGTATGCCAACTATTATAAACTGGCTATGCTTTATAATGTTCTTCCTTTTGGGCCAACATCAAGATGTACATCAATAATATTAAATGCTTGAGATGGAAATCCACACTGCGAGAAGTCACAATTGGTATAAGTGCTATTTCATTGTCTTGTATGTATGTGAATGCAGCAAAAAAGGCCAAGTGTATCTGAGACTTGGTAGCCTTATATATGTGGAAGGCCCAATTCTAAATTAGTAAATATATTAGAAACATATGAAATGTCAAAAATTTAAAATCTAATTGAAATTGTCTAGGTATGAGTCTGTGACTTGGTTACTCAGAAGTCTTTTAGCCTTTAATATCAGCTGATAAAGGAGCTTCTTTCTGTGATTTCTCTTGAGTCAAAATGTTGGGAAGAGGGTGGACACTGTCTTGGTGTCTCAGTACCAATATTTACCCCCTCCTCTTTTTCTTCAGCTTCAGTGGTGCTCAAGGAGCAGTGTCACCTTGACATTTTGTATTCAAATATATATTCAATTTCAATTGATGAAGTCAGTCTATTAGTCTAATGAATTGCAGATCCACAATATGTTAATTAATAATGTTAAGCCACAAGCTGACCCCTCGTGAAAGCAAGTGGAAGTGGTAAAATTCTGCTGCGAGATAGAAAAGGTAATTATACTGTTCTTTTGGTTATTATTTATGCGACATCAAATAAGCTGGAACAAATGTGTGATGTTTACAGCTTACCTGCTGATATTATTAATCCTTTGTAGTATATTTGTGGTGCAAGACATTTATTCGTTTCACGGTCAACCCTTCATCAAGACTACTAGGGCCGATGTCATGTTGTCTCAGGTCAATATTTTGTGATGACACTTTAGAATGAATAGCCCAATCCACCATCAAGACTCTGTTTTGTAGTCATTCTGAGACAACGCAGCAGCTAGAATGAACATGTGATCACCACGGCCAACCTCCCGTGAAGGCTCCGGGTCGTCATTGATCATTGGTTCTGAGTTGACTTCCGTTATTTTCTTGATTAATTTCTTACAGGCTTTGGTCTCATAGTCAACCCTTCATGAAGACTACTAGAGCAAATGTCATGTTAAGTCTCAGGTCAATATCTTGTGACGACACTTTAGAATGAATAGCCCAATCCACCATCAAGGCTCTGTTTTGTAGTCATTCTGAGACAACGCAGCGGCTAGAATGAACATGCGATCACCACGGCCAACCTCCCTTGAAGGCTCCGGGTCGTCATTGATCATTGGTTCTGAGTTGACATCCGTTGTTTTCTTGATTAATTTCTCACGGGCTATGTTGAATGGGGGGTGAACAGCTAAAATGATCATACTATCATCACGGCCGATTGGTTGTGGCTGTCGATTACGAGGAAATCCTCGTAAAAGCCCCGATGTCAAGTCAGCATAGCAGCACTCCCTTGTTTTCTTGATTAAATTCTTGCAGGTTATGGAGGTAATGTTTCGGTAAACGTAGTGTAGGACTTCTCTTAACTCCACGGACCGACGACTTCAGAAACACTGCTGAAAAAGAAACTGTATGCCAAGCAGAAGCGGGACTGCAATAGATAGGCGGTGTCGACGTCGTTTTGAATCACAAATAGTTATAAAACATCTCCAATTGGCACTCTTTCTTTCTTGAGACTTCGTCAACCTTACTGGCCAATATTTTATAGTCTAAACACGTTACTAATCCAGTAAAATACTAAAAATAAACGCGTGTGAAAAAATTTACGTACGATCGCGCAGCGTACAAAAAAGTACAATGACATTAAGATTGACAGATGTCAAACGTGACACCAGGGACAGGATGCCATTGGTTGTGTTTTTTATTTTTTTCAGTATAAATAGCGCTCTAAGGCGCTATACTTTAAACATTGTAGATCGCGTAGTTACACAAAGGTGCCTACTACATAGTACAAAACGAGGACGAGATTATGGAACATAATAAGGTTTGTTATTCAACTTTATACAAACAATATAATATTACCTCTGTACGTGAAGTCAGGCACTGTGAACTGTCGTAGCAACTTGTAGCGGTTACACTCGTAGCACCTTAGTAGTAGGCACGTTCGTAGTCACTTTCCGTAGCTGCTTGCCGTAGACGCTTGCCGTAGACGCGGTGCGAGACAAAAGATTTCAACTGTTTTTGTTGTTGTTAGGCGTAGTGCGGGGGAGGTGACGCTCGTCGATCGTCGAAGCCGCTAAATAGGCTTTATAATCGCTTGTTGACAAAATTATATTTTTATAGAAAGCCGGCGTCACGACCGCTCGCTACGGAGACTCGGGCGAAGAGCTATGCTATTTACAAGGACCGGCTTGAGCGACTGCAAAGAATATTTTGTACCGGGACCGAGTACGTACGAGGAAAGCTGTGCGCATTTCGACTTGCTAACACTCGATGACAGGCGTGAATTGATGGACTTGTGTTTTTTGTACGACATTATAAGAGGTAATGTAGACTGCACTGAATTGGTGGAAGGTATAGGGTATAATGTGCCGGCCCGAAGGGCGCGCCGGCGGCTCCCGTCTTTATTACTGGTACCCCACATGACTACTAACTATGCGCGTAACGCACAAATCTCCCGATTGCCGCGTATTTATAATGACATTTTCAAGGAAGTCGAATTGTTTACTTACAGCAAAAATACGGTTAAAACTCAAGCACAGAAGATTCTTAAAATGCAATACCAGAAAGACTAGAGTGCGAGTTGGAGAGCAAGTAATTATGTCGGATAACAACTACAGAGGTCTTCCAATGAGCTTTAACTGTTTTATTTATTTATTTATATTTATTTATTTTTAAATCATATCTGAGTAATTAAGTGTTTGGGTAAAAAACAACAGGTATTAATTGTATAATTTATGTATAATAAGTGCGTGTTTTTTTTTGTTTTTTGCTTTTGCGTAACTTACGGATATAGTGTTTATGTATAATTTACAAACTTGAATGTTAAAATTTGTTTGATTGGTTTATATCATTGTGATCTATCACGTCTATATACTTACAGCAATTTTTAGGGAAACCTGTAATTAGCTTTTCTAGTTTTAAGTACAATATAAGAAAATATTTTATGTTACGCAGTTGGTTTTCTAATAAATAATAAAAAAAAAACCTGCAGCCATCAATTACAATATTGTAAATGGTAGGCTCACGTGCCCACATTGTTCACGTGAGTTTACTGCGAAAATTGGATACAGTAGCCATCTTCGTGCACACCAGCGCAGATTGGACTAGGGGTCGAAGTGGTCGCCATGGCCGAAATCGGTCAGAGAGATTATTATAATATACTGTCTGAAAATAATCAAATGAAGCCTATGACAAATGAACAAAAACATGATTATGAAAATGCTATGAAATGTCATATCTGTAATGAATTTTTATTTGATGACAAAGTTCGCGATTACGATCATATTACATCAGAATACAGAGGCGCGGCACACTCATATTGTAACTTAAGGTATAAAGTGTGTGCATTTATACCTGTTGTTTTTCACAACTTGGCAGGCTATGACTGCCATTTATTCATAAAAGAACTTGCTAAATATAAAGGGTCTATACGAGTTATTCCCAAATCTAAGGAGAAATATACATCTATTACAAAGTTTATAGATTCAGAAAACAAGTCTCAAACTATTCAAAAAAAGTTTCTATATTCTTTTCAATTTCTGAGTTCTAGTTTAAACAATCTTAGTAAAAGTTTAACACCAGATGACTTCCAGAATTTAACAAAAGAATTTAACAGTAACGAAAAAATACATCTGTTAATACATAAGGGGATTTATCCTTATGATTATGTAGATTCATGGTCGACGTATGAAGAAAACAAACTACCTTCTAAAAAATCGTTTTATAATATGTTGAAATCTGAGTACATCACCGATCATGAATTCACACATGCTCAAGCCGTATGGTCTGAATTTAAGATTAGAACCCTGGAAGAATATACTGATCTTTATTAAAAATGTGATGTCTTATTATTATGTGATATATTCGAACATTTCAGAAATATGAGTTTAAAACATTACAGTCTAGACCCAGCTTATTATGTATCTGCACCTAATTTAAGTTGGGATGCAATGCTCTTATGTACACGTATTCGATTAGAACTAATAAATGATTTAGACATGTACCAAATGCTAGAAAAAGGTATACGCGGAGGACTAGCGCAATGTTCGTTACGAAATGCAAAGGCGAACAATAAGTATACTCCAAATATTGATGATTTAAAACCAACGTCGTATTTAGTTTATCTCGACTGTTATAATCTTTACGGGTATGCAATGAGACGAAAATGCCAGTATCAGATTTTGTATTTTTATCTAAAGATGAACTTAAAAATTTTAACATATTAACAATACCAAGCGATGGTGAATTCGGATACATTTTAGAGATAGATATGGCTTATCCAGAATATTTACATGATCATCATAGTGATTTGCCTTTTGCACCTGAAAAGTTCACTCCGCCAGATGGGAAGACGAAAAAATTTATTGCTTCTCTATACGATAAATATCAATATGTAATTCATTTTGATAATTTGAAAGAATGCGTAAAACATGGTTTAGTCATAAAGAAAATACATCGCATCCTTCGTTTCAGACAAGAACATTTTTTACGCAAATATATTGATTTGAATACGCGTTTACGACAAAGTGCTACAGCGGCATTCGATAAAGATTTTTTTTATTATTAAATAATGCTGTATTTAGAAAAAAACAATTGAAAACAATCGGAAACAAGTCAATGTAAAATTAGTCACAAAACTACTTCTTTTAATAAAACAAATAAACAAATTGGCGCTGAAAAGATACTGTTAAAACCAAATGTAAAAACAGTTTCCGTCTTTTTTGAAAATTTAGTAGCAGTTCATTTAAGTCCAGAAAAAATCATATTAGATAAACCAATATACGAGTATATTGGTTTTACAGTATTAGACTTGGCTAAGCAACACTTATATAGATTTCTCTATGATTTCATTAAAAAAATATAAAACACGAATGCCAAATTATGTTACACAGACACTGACAGTCTACTTTATTATATTTACACCGATGACTTTTATAAAGATCTTAAAAATGAAATTGCACAATTTGACACCAGTAATTTTGATGATAATAACCCATACGATATACCTAGAATAAACGCGAAAGTACCAGGATTGTTCAAAGATGAACTTGGTGGATCCGTGATTACTGAGTTCGTTGGCTTAAGAACTAAGCTCTATTGTTTAAAAAGTGTAAAAACTACTATAAAAAAAAGCAAAAGGTGGCGTATCAAAGCCAATAACAAATCGACTTCAAATTTATGCCTACAGAAAAGCACTAGATTCAAAAGAAGTGGTTCGAAATTGAAATGAAATGAAATTGAAATGAAATTCTTTATTCTGTATATAGGCCCTCTTCCGGGCACTTATACACGTCCCAACATATAACTTAGCCCTACCACCGCTTCCGGACAACATATCGGCTGGTGATGAGAAGAAACGGCGCAAGAAACTCAGTCACCTTTGTCAGCCTGATTTTATTACAGGAAATACAATTACAAGATAGTGTAAGTGCGAGCTAGGCAGGCTATTAAGTCCATGCACTCTTGTCGTTCAAGTAATCTTCAACTTTGTAGTATCCTTTTTCCATAAGAATTTTTTTAATGTGCTTTTTGAACTCATAAACAGGTAAGTCAACAAGAGTTTGTGGTACTTTATTGAAGATTTTTATACATTTCCCCAAAAATGAATTACCCACTTTCTTTAATCTGAAGCTCGGAACGGCAAGTTTATGTTTATTTCTAGTATTATAATGATGTGAATCACATTTAAGGCTAAACGAACTTAGGTTTTTTCTAACATACATAATATTGTCAAAAATGTATTGTGACGCTACTGTTAATATTTTAATATCTTTAAAGACCTCCCTCAGAGAGTCGCGAGGCCCAAGACAGTATATTGCACGTACAGCTCTTTTTTGCAACACAAAGATTGACTCAATATCAGCAGCTGAGCCCCATAGCAATAGACCATACGACAACAAGCTATGAAAATACCTAAAGTATACTAGTCTTGCCGTTTCGACATCAGTTATAAGCCTTATTTTCCTCACAGCATAAGCCGCCGAACTGAGCCTTCCTGACAAGGCAATTATATGGGGACCCCATTGCAGTCGGGAGTCTATTGTAATTCCCAAAAAGGTTGTTGCATCGACTGCATCTATATGATCGTCTGACATATTAATATGCGTAC
This sequence comes from Anania fuscalis, assembly GCA_950371115.1. Classification (NCBI taxonomy): domain Eukaryota; kingdom Metazoa; phylum Arthropoda; class Insecta; order Lepidoptera; family Crambidae; genus Anania; species Anania fuscalis. The sequence goes on along the minus strand of OX493326.1, from coordinate 15,696,077 downwards.
TGACCTGCCTCACATTGGGCATAGTAAATTTGATAAGCTTGGTTTTTTTTGCATTAAGTAACAGATTGTTAGCAGTAAACCATCGTACTACTTGAGAGAGAGCATCATTCACATCGTCAAAGGCAGCTTTACCTCTGTCAATCTTAAAAATCAATGATGTATCATCTGCAAACAATACTATCTCACAAAGGTCTTTAGTAAAGTAAGGAAGGTCATTTATATATATCAGGAATAATAAAGGTCCCAATATAGAGCCCTGGGGCACACCCATGCATAATGGGGCCCCGGAAGAGTCAGTTCCATTGACATTAACTGTTTGCGTTCTATCCGTGAGGTATGACTCTAACAATTTTTCTGATTCATTTGAGACACCATAATGCCGTAATTTCATTAATAACGTTTTGTGATGTACACAATCGAAAGCCTTAGACAAATCACAAAAAACCCCTAGACCATCTTGCTTATTTTCAAACGCATCGAAGATATGCTTAATAAGTGCAACTCCCGCATCAGTTGTGCTTCTACCCTTGGTAAAACCAAACTGATTCTCATGCAATAAATTGTTTATTCTAAAGTGTGATAAGAGTTGATTAAACACTATATTTTCAAATATTTTACTAAGAGCTGGAAGTATTGATATCAGTCTATAGTTAGAGGGATCATTTTTATCTCCGGATTTAAATATGGGTATGATTTTGCTGTATTTCATTAAATTAGGAAATGAGCCTTCATCAATACACTGATTAAATATACAAGCAAGATGCGTTGCTATACTATCAATTATATGGTTGATTATATTATTTGAAATGCCCCATAAATCTTCTGTTTTTTTTAAATTTAGCTCTCTAAAAGTTTTAACAATAATTTCGGGATTTATATGCCTGAAATTTAGAATAGAACTGCATTCCTCGACATTTGATTTCAAAAAAGTTTCTGCAAGACCTTGTGAAGAGTTTAATTTACTAGTTGTGGCAATAGGTATAGTAGAAAAAAAATCCTTAAACGCGTTTGCTACTTCGTTGTCGGATTTAATAATTTTATTATCAACATTAAGGCTAAATGTGTGATCTAATTGTTTAGTTTTGCACGTTTCTCTATTAATAATGTTCCAAGTGGCTTTTATTTTATTTTTGGAGCTAGCAATAGTATCACGAATGTAATTTGATTTGGCCACTGAACATACTTTTTTAAAGATTTTAGAGTATTTTTTGACATGTTCAATAATTTTAGGGTCTTGAGTTTGCGCTTTTAGGTCATACAATTTATATAAGTTTCTCCTACTTTTATGAATTCCAGTCGTAGCCCAGTCACTGAATTTACATTTATTTGTATTTATTTTAAGGTGTTTTTGCTTAAATATACAAGCTGAATTGTCATTGGTTTTGGAGCCGAAGCCTACTTTATATAAACACTTAGTAGAACCCAATTAGCTATTAAAAAATAAAATATAAGCACAAAAAATTCTAACAAAAATATCAACAAATAAGAACGAGAACACTTAGTAGCGGGCGGTTTTATCAAAGTCAACGACCGCCGCGCTGAGTATGCGCAAGCCGACAGAACTGAGTAGGTGCCGCGGCCCGCGGCTCTCACGCGCCGCTGCTACTGGCCGCCGCCGTCGCGCCCCTCGCGCTCTTTTCCCGCTCTAGCCTTTGCAATGCGCGCCGGCCGGTCTGTCAGTCTCGCTCGCGACGCGAATCTAGGTTCGTGTATTGTGTTGTGGACGCGTGACGCGCTTCGTCGTACGAAAAAGTGACAGAGACACTAAGAAAATTAAAAGACAATTTAATTAAACGTGCGCGAATGTGCATTCAAGTGAGTGGTAGACATTTTGAACAATTGTTGCGGTACCGAGAGGTGTAATTAGTTTTATTCGCGGTGAAGTAACCAGGTACCTAATTTGATTATTAATTATTGTAAATAAGATGATTCCAATTTTTTAAATACGCCAGAAGTAGGTAGTCTTGATTTGAATAATGGTTGTGCATTAATCTTAAAGCAAAGTACCTTCTAAATTAATTGTTTTCTTTTACGTTAAGTAGCTATGTAATTTATTTATGACGGTCCTAAGCCCGTGAAAAGTATGAAGGAAGAGTTGGGATCCTACTTAATTAACTTTCCTAATCAGTTGTTTAGAAGATATCGTGTAAAACAAAAATCAGCTGTGTCGCAGCGCACGCGTTGATATTACCTACTTCGAACACGAGTTCACCGGGGCATGGCCCGGCCCGCGCATGTCGTTGATAAGGAGAGCGTTACTAGGTATTCTCGATAGCAAAACACTTTTGCAACTATTTTATCTTAATTCGTAGAAAGATTTTAATCATGTATATGAATACAGGATTTTTTTTCCAACGTAACATTTTCGGCTCCAAAACCAATGAAAATTCAGCTTGTATTGTTAAACTCATCTTTAATCAATCCAAACAAATTTTCATACGACACATCCGTAGTGTCACTGTTGAATGGTAATACATTTATTCTATAATCAATATTTTTCTTAAATCTATCTAATTGATTGGCAGCGACTGGCCTACAAATAATATCTACCATAGGTGAAACATGATGGTGCTCAAATGTGGCTATTTGTCCACTATGATCTGATCTTAGGCAGTTTATAATTGATTTTTGCCTAACTTCACAATTACAGAAAATATTATCTAAGCAAGTAGCTGTTGTAGGAGTGATACGAGTAGGTTCATTAAAAAGGTTAATTAAACTATAGGATTTAAAAAGTTCGACAAAAAATGAATATGATCAGATCTATCAAACACGTACTTTACTCACAACAAGTTAATAAAGTAGTTTTGAGTAGCGATGATGACAAAAGACAAATATTACCTAATAATATTGAGACATTGCCTTGGGGTCATTGTGATTCAATTTTTGATATTTCTTGAACATGTTTTAAATATAGTGTATTATTTTAATCATAGTGTAGGTTTAAAATAATCGTATTATTCAATTTGAATAAATGTTTTGTTTCCAAATATAAAGTGATTTTATTTTACTAATACCTCTCGTGTTTGTACACACGCTTGTGCGTCATTTTATTATCCTAGTAATGAGTATATAAAGACAGATATTAATCACTCACGATTCAGTTCATAATGAAGTTCGTTAAGCAAACTCGTACTTTTTTGACGAAATAATACCACTGTTAAACCTTACTGATTTGATTTTATAAGAATAGAATAATTAATTAGGTAACTCACAAATTACATGGTAATTGTATTAATTATAATTGATATTACGGCCGAAAGAGCTTCCTCTTAGCTACCGCTTGGTTCGAACCAACCTTTGTAAGGCGGTCGAAAAAGGCTTCACCAACAGACTGTTTTACGTCCGATTCCCTCAAACCTATACTCTGTGACATACCCAGATACCGGTACGTATCAGTTTCGGAAAGTGTTTGCAGTTGGACGACACCAAGGTTAACCTCCTACGACCGAGTAATCTTTCCCCTCGTCACATGGATAACCGCACACTTATCAACCCCGAACTCCATTCTGATGGAGCCACTAAAATCAACAACGATGTTTAGTAGCTCCCTCAGCTTCGGAGCTGTTAGGGCTAACAGCTTTAGATCATCCATGTAAAAAAGGTGCAACACCCGATCTCTCCCTCTCCGAAACTGAAATCCCGTCCCCGAATTCTCCAGCAATCTGCTTAGAGGGTTCAGGGCAAGGCAGAACCAAAGTGGACTCAGACAATCGCCCTGGTATATACCCCTCCTAATGCTTATTCGGTCTTCAGCATCCGCCATTCTCTCGCCCTGGAGACTAAGCATTGTACTCCATTGCTCCAGACATTTCTCGAGGAAGTGTCGAACCGTATAATCAATTTTATACAGTTCGAGGACCCTCTTTAGCCATGTATGGGGGACTGAGTCATGATTTTTTGTAGTCAATCCAGGCAGCAGAGAAATTCCGGCGATTGCGTTTGACCAGTTGGCCAGCGACAGCATCTATGAGGAGAAGCTCCTTTGTACCGCGACTACCATCCCGACATCCGTTCTGAGCGTCATACATAAGACGATTCGCGTCTATATGATCACGAATTTTGGCGCTCAGAACGGATGTTAGTGTCTTATAGATGGTAGGCAGACACGTTATCGGGCGGTATTTACTCGGGTCCACGGTGTTTTGTATTTTAGGAGCTAGGTGAGTGACCCCAGTAGTGAGAAAGTTCGGGAGAGCTCCTATCTCTAGCGCCTCCTAAAATTGGCGGGCCAAGGTAGCATGGCATACCGAGAATCCTTTTAGCCAGTAACTCTGCAGGCCATCCAGTCCCGGACTTTTTCAGTTCGGGGCTCGACGTACTGCAGTGGCTACGTCCTCATCAGTGATCAAGACAGGGTTCATCGGAGGAACTGATGCACACGCCTCCTCTATCGTGCCAATCTAGGGTCCTTCGCTGTGCTCCACTGGTGTTGACCAAAGGCCACGCCAAAAGTTCAAAAGTCTTACAACTTCGGCTTGGTTCGGTCTTGCACCAGTGTTGCGAGGTTCAGAGCTCTCCAAGCGTTTGTAGAACTTTCTGTGGTCACTCCCGAAAAGGCGATTTTGCTCGTATCTCTCAACCGTTTCTGAGTACCTTCTGATACGCTTCGCCCACGCAGCATATACATATAATAATAATAATTATTATTATTATTATATGTAATTTTATCTTTTCGTTAACTGTCTTTAAATTAGGTTTACTGTGAATAAGAAGTTCTTTTAAGCCTGGAGTTAATTCAAAATCTCTATCACCAATTCTAACTACGTAGAGCTCGTCTGAATTTGAGGCATTACCCCTAGCTGAAATAGAGACTTTACAACGATAGTTTAGTTATATCATTCAAATTTTAAACTAATGTATAAAATGTCCCACCTGAGGTCAATGATTTTTTTTCAAGTGTTATTTATCTTTAATGTATAAAAGTTATTACCCTATGGTTTAGTGGTTTTTAAGTTCACGTGGACTCTCTAACTAGTAGCTTGAATGTAGCTTATTATTGTGGGGCGATAAATTTATGTTGTTAAAAAAGTATCATAATAATACTTAATAGTCGTTGACTGATAGATAATACTTAAAAGCAGGGAATCAATTATTTTTTATTTATTTGTAAGTAAGGGTATAGAATAAGGATTATAAAATAAAATTTAATTTAAATCAATCAATTTATATCAATAGGTATAAGTGGTTTGCTTTATCTTTGTCTCTAAGACCCGATGACTTAGTGATTAGAAAAAAAAAAAGTAAAATGGTTGTTTTTAGAGTTTGACTACCTGTATAAATTATGGTTTTGTTAAGTTAATTACAATCTAATATAGCAGTAGTTAAAGCTTTATCTTAGTCCTTGGTTCGATTCCAGATCATGGTTGTACAGATTTTTTTTTTAACATTTTAATAATTTTAGAAATAAAACATTCAAATTAATGCTAATAGCTCGGTGGTATAAAGGTTGACTAAGTCCTCGGTTCGATTCCGGGACACGGTCATATCGTTTCTGTAGAAAACTTTCAATTAATTGTAGTGTTTAATTTTTAATAGCGCAGATGGCTTGTTAATTGTCAGTCCAATTTAGTCACAGTTACAACTTCAGACATGGTCAAATTTTACCTTTACCGGGGGCGATAATTAATAATAGAAATCACTTAGTTCAGTGGTTTAATGATTAACATAGTCTCTGGTTTGATTCCAGTAACAACTGTTTTTTTATCATAAGATTGGATCGACTCCAGCTTAGTGTTAGATAGTTATAAGTAATTAAAGGTGATTAAGTATTTTTAAGTTTTGCATATAGTTTAATGGTTGGGTGAACGACATAGTTTCTGGTTCGATTCCGAAAATATTTATTGATCATGGGTTGGTTTACCTCTAAAACAAGGTTAGAGAATTATAAGCCACTAAAGAAGATTGAGTGATCAGTGATTACTAATCACATAGTGATACATATAGCGTAGTGGATCAAAGAGTAACGTAGTATTGGGTTCGATTCCAGTACATTGGCAAATAGATGGTTGATCTATGACACCTAATTAATTAAAAAGTTAACTTTAGTAATAATTTAGTGCTAAGAATTTGATAGATATAAAACATCATAGTCACTGGTTCGATTCCGTGACTACTTGTATCATACTGCGACTGGTTTGATTCCGGTTCAAATAGATGATTGACATACTTAGAAAGGAGTTTGTTTAGATTTGTGTGATGTGCGCGCGCGCAGCGAACAGACGTGAGCACGATTGCTAAAATCTCTGTGTACGACTCGGACGGTGGGACAGCGGACTTTCTTCTCGCTCACACAGCGCAGCGAAATGAATTCACTACTCGAAACTCCACCTAATGCTCCATTAGTAAGCGGAAGCGGAAGCGTAGGCGGTTCCACGCCTAACCTGTCCACACTTGGCAATGAGGATTACATTAACATCAATTCCAGAAAGCGCAAGGATCGCAGTCATGAAAATGATTATAAACAAGACCTTAACGACCTTCCGTGAAGAAATAATGAGTTTTTTTCAAGAATTTGGAAGAACACAAAACGAAAATCTTTCCAAAATACATCTAGAAATGTCGGAGATAAAAGAAGAAAAAAAAACCATAAAGTCAGTAACAGAAAGTTTAACTCAAAAGGTGAATAACGTGTGCTGTGAAATACAAGAAATTAAGACTAAATATAATAAAACACAGGAAAAAATTACGCTACTGGAAAATGACATCATACAAATAAGAGATAATCAAATAACCCAATACCAAACTCCGGAATCGCTGATCTCAACTCACGAAGACCTCATCTCAGAACTCAAAGACCGTAATGCCAGGGAAAAAAATATTATAATTGTGGGTATCCCGGAAAATAGTGATAAAAACTCCGCTATACGGCGGGCATATGATGTCGAGATGGTGGCAAAAACTATAGCAGTGATATACGAAAACAGTCCGCCCAACCGATTAAATGCATGCGATTAAGGAAATACAACACGAAAAAGAATCGTTCATTAAAAGTATGTTATGCTAGTGTTGAAATACCAAAACACTTATTACGAAACAATTTTAAACTACCGGAGAACATTAAGTTATACTCAGATCAAACTCCATCACGAAAAACCTACTTGCAATCCCTTAAAGAAGAACTAAAGCAACGAGAAATCGGCAAAAAAATCTCGTAATAAAATATATTAAAGGAACGCCTAAAATATTAAAAAACCAAATACCGTCAAAAAACTGAATTATAATATACAACTCGGGACTACCGCAAACAGTATCAATAAAACAAGAAACGCAAAATATTATATTGTCAACAAATACCAAGACTTGTCCATACATCCTTCATCATTAAGACTTTTTTATGCCAATCTCCAGAGCATGCGATCACCAGGGAAATTTGACGAAATAATATGCATTCTGAAGGCCATTCCATCAACATTACACATCCTAATATTTGTAGAAACATGGATCACATCAGACACCGATGCCCAGTTTTATAACCTACCTAATTATAACCACACTTACAACTTCAGACCGGACAGCAGAGGGGGTGGAGTCTCCATCTACATACACAATTCAATTAAATATGAAGTTACAGAAAATTTGGTTGAGAATGGAAATCACTATTTATGGTTGAAAATAGATAAGCTTTCTCTTAATATTGGCGCTATCTACAAGCCATCGGATACAAATATGAGTGACTTTTTAGAAACATATAGTACACAACTAGAGACAAGGAAAAGAAGCATAATTCTTGGAGATTTCAATATAGACTTATTGAAAAAGAATAACATCTGTAAGAAATATATAGGAACAGTAAATGAATCTGGCTACGAAATTTTAAACAAAATCGCTAGAAAATACAATACCCGTGAAACATCTACTACAAAAACAATTTTGGACCATGTGTGCACAGATATGAAAAACCATGAATATGGTCTCTCCATCATTAACTCCTCACTTTCTGACCACAAACAGATTTTTACCGAAATTTCAAAATTAAAAGTGCAGAGCAATAAACGCATTAAATATGAAGCGCTGAACTACGATGGACTTTATAAGGCTGCCAAAGAAATCACCAATGTGTCTTATGAAAATGAACTTATAATACCTTGAACAGAAAATTCTACAAAGCATAGATCAAAATAAGATGACCAAAACCAAAGTTTTAAACGCAATGACTGGATTAATAAAGAAATACTGGACGCAATAGATAGACGCAACAAAATGGGGCGGCAAATAAAAACAGGAGATGGCGATGCCAACAGTTTTCAAGCACTAAAGAAAAATGTCAGAACAATTATGAAATCGTCCAAGAAAAAATATTACCATGACTTGTTTATAGGATGTTTTAGTAATTCAAAGAAAATGTGGGAGCTGTTGAATACTTTAGCCAGAAACAAAATACAAGAAGAGTGTGTGTTACCGAAATTAGTACTAAATTCCGAGCTTATAACTGAAGGCAACAAAGTTTGTGAAATATTCAACCACTTCTTTTTGACAGTAGGTAGCAATTTGGCAAAACAGATGCCAGATAAATGTCACGAAGCACTACCCACACCCTAATGTATAGGAACGATTATACACACAATATAACACTATCACAATTACGACCATGCTCTATGAAAGAAGTATTAAAAATTATAGATGACCTCGACAGTAATTCAAGCACTGGCATTGATGGAGTCAGCACAAAAGCAATCAAATGCATGAAGGAAATAATAATTGAATCTCTTACTTTGTGCATCAATAAATGCTTATCAGATGGCACATTTCCCGAGACCCTCAAAGTTGCTAAAGTGAGCCCTATTTACAAAACCGGCCGTAGAACTGATCCTGGTAATTATAGACCCATCCCAGTGCTTCCAGTGCTGTCCAAGGTCTTCGAGCGAATTATTTACAGTCGATTATATGAATATCTTAATCAAAAAAACTTTTTTACCGAAAGCCAATATGGTTTTCGTCCAAAATCTAACACTCTCGCAGCTACAGTAGACCTGGTTACCAAAATTAAGACAAGTATAGATGAAAAGCTCATTGCATTGGGTATCTTTATAGATCTAAAAAAGGCATTCGACACAATAAGCCACCTAAAATTAGTTCAGAAACTGACTAACATAGGTATTTCAGGTTCTGCTTTAAAAATACTGCAGTCATATCTCGAAAATAGGACTCAAATAGTAAATATAGGAAAATTTAATAGTGGCGCCCACAGGCTAACTTTTGGTATCCCACAGGGCTCTATTCTTGGACCCTTATTTTTTCTCATTTACGTCAACAATTTAAGTAACATAGGCCTTAAGGGCCACTTAACCTTATATGCAGATGACACATGCCTTTTTTATTTCGGTCGTAATATTTATGACATCATCAATGAAGCCCAGAATGATCTTGACATGCTTAATGTGTGGTATCAGCATAACCTTTTGACAATAAATGTAGCAAAAACATCTTACATAATATTTACAGCAAAAAACAAAAAAGTGCCAGCCTACTCTTCGCTTAACATTTATAATACTCCAATCAACCGATCAAATAAAGAAAAGTATCTGGGACTGTGGCTGGATGAAAAACTAACGTGGAAAACACACATTGAGCATGTTGGGAATAAACTAAAACCGATTTTGGGATCGCTGAGAAGAGTGTCTTACTGTATACCGCAGAAAGCTCGAATTATACTGTATAATACATTAGTAAAATCAAATCTGCAATATCTTATTAACAATATCTTATTAACAATAGCAGATTGTATAGCAAGAGCAGAATTAGTGAAACCAGATAAAAAGGGTGGTTGATAAAGTTAAGGAAGGTGATAAAGGAAGTCGAGAACTTACACAAAATTTAAAACTGGAACAAGAGACTGATCAGAATAAGAATACTGGACTTTCCAAGGACTAAAGTCGTTGACATTAGGTCAAGCTATATCGGCTAGTAGATAAATGTTATAAACCTGTTTTTGTGTACCAAAAAGTGTAAGATTCCATATTTTAAAGTTGTATCATGACGAAAATGGACATTTGGGTGCAGTTTATAGTGGCAATATTGAAGCACTCAGAAATGAAGCTGCAGAAAATTCATATGAACGCTTCAAAAATGAAAGTTCGCTTTGACAGAAGTCGATGGGGGGTGCTCCACTATCAGTTGAGCAGTTAGTCATGGTTAAGTGAAAAATATTAAGACCTGGATTGCCAAGTGGAAAACTGGTTTCCAGATATGCTGGACCGTATAAGATTACTGAGGTTTACCCAAACGATCGCTTTGAGGTGACATCGTCTACAAAGGGGAAGCGAGCTTACAAAAATATTGTTACCCGTGACAAAATTAAGGTGTAGTGTCACAGAGAGGAATGTTTTTCATCGGGTGAAGGTTAATCACTTATACCTAATACATGCCTACGGGGCTTATGTTTACTAGCTGCTTGAAGCTGCCTGTTATGGTTTTTCTGTACTTTTTATGCATTTAACGCTTGCCTGCGGGGCCTTCACAGCGTTTACTTAATACCATGCTTGCTTTCGGGGCCTATTAGTACTTTGCCTTCGGGGCCTATCAGTACTTGCCTTTGGGGACTATCAGTACTTTGCCTTCGGGGCCTATCAGTACTTTGCCTTCGGGGCCTATCATTATTTGCCTTCGAGGCCTATCAGTACTTTGCCTTCGGGGCCTATCAGTACTTTGCCTTCGGGGCCTATCAGTACTTTGCCTTCGGGGCCTTCAGTACTTGCCCTCGGGGCCTATCAGTACTTTCTTTGCTTTCGGGGCCTATTAGTACTTGCCTTCGGGGCCTATTAGTGCTTTTCCTTTGGGGCCTACCAGTACTTGCCCTCGGAGCCTATCAGTACTTGCCTTCGGGGCCTATCAGTACCTTGCCTTCGGGGCCTATCAGTACCTGCCTTTGGGGCCTATCAGTACTTGCCTTCGGAGCCTATTAGTACTTGCCTTCGGGGCCTATCAATACAAGCCTTAGGGGCCTTATAAAGCTAATTTAGTGGTTGCCTTCGGGGACTGGCCACTATCAGCCTACTCTACTTTGGAAGAGGATCATCATCTTTGACGATCGCGGTGACGTGGCGTGTTGTACGAGTTGTTGCGACGAGATGCCGCCCCATGCAGACGTTCCGCTAGGAGTACCGTCTTCTTCTTCGGAGGACCGAAGAATTGCAGGATGGCCGAACTGTTAGCGGGATTAAATCGAATCAACACATCACTACTTAATCGATGACTCGTGAATGTCACTACGATCTGTCACTTGACTTTTGGCTGCTTTTCGCGCGCTTACGCTGCACTAATTTTGTAAAACTAATTAAATTTGTTCTAAAGTTATTTTGCGACTTTAATAGTAGATATTTAGTTCGGAAGCTTACTGTAATATTTTAATTGACTTTTGTTAGGCTTATTTTGCTGTACAGCTGCGCTGCGTGAAAAATGTGTGTTTACTTATATCGTGTAAATCTCTTTTAAGTGAACTAATATGTATTGAAATAATATGTAAGTTCTTATGGGAAATAAATTCTTTAGACCTAAACCTAGATTTAAATTATTAATAAATTTAGATTTAAGTTAGTAGTAATTACTAGGTAATTTTGTGATAGGAGTTCAGTGGTTTGGAAATAGCATCAGGTCAGGTCACGTGTTTGATTACGGGACTATAGTTATTTATTGTAAAGGCGATGACTTAACGTTTAAGGGTACCGTGCCCTGGGTGAAACGGGACCCTTTACTAAGTTTTCGTGAACCGTGATAGTTGGACGGATGGGGTTTTCGCAGATGATGTATTTCTGTTTCTATTGTAGCAGTGAATGCTAGGATACAGAATAAAATGAATGTTTTAGGGGCTCCCTTGCAACACACTTTTATTTTTTCATACGTTTTTATAGATAATGGTTCGGAACCCTGCGTGCGCTGGTCCGACTTGTACTTGGCCAGTTTTATAATTCGCAGCCCTTTATGGTCATGGGTTCGATTCCCACTTAAATTGATGTCCAAAGTTTTGTTTTGAATATAGCTTTGTAGATTAATAGAAAGAGATAACATAAAAGCTTATTATTTCGCAGATGGACATAATCTTATTTTGTAATAACTTAAAACGTCGACTGATAGAGAATGACTCTTGGTATAACAGGATGACAATTAAGCAATGCAACTAGCGTTGTGTCTGTGCGTAGTAGGTATTATATTAATTTTCATAGCATTTTTGCGTTACTTAGCTAATTAATAAAAGCATTTTGCGTAGAATTAGCATAATGTCAAATTAAAGTCAAATTAGTTTTGTTGACATTTCTCATGTGAATGGATTGCCTGACGATAGACTAGCTATACATAGGTTGATTGGAGGCTGGAATTTTTGTGCTAAGTTGCAGCAATTTCTATTTGGTTTAAATACACACAATACATTATTTTGGGTACAAATATCAATAAATTATTTCGTACATGTACAATCGTACATTGCACAAATAATAAAAAAAAACTTGTGCAAATAATGTAACTTTGATTTAGAGACATGCCTATGCGTTTATTCAATGCAGTACCTCATTGTTAACAATAAAGGTTGTAGATAAATTGAGACAGATAATATATAAAAAAAAAAACGTTAATTACGCATAACGTAGATACCTTTCCGATTTTTTCAGGAGATTTGTTATATTTACATTTCAGTGAGTTATTTGGTAGATTAGCTAAACTCGTAACTTGATCGCATTTTGTAAGGGATTTAAATTTCATTTTTCTTTGACACGGTCAGTTTAAATAAGTTTTATTAAATTGGAACAACGTTTTGTTGATTTGAAGGCTCTGGATCTTTTATGTTTTGAAAATTCTTATTCCGTTGTCTTTTATTTACGCGAACACGATACATTTAAATGAAACTACTTTTTAAGAAAACCAGTGACTTAGTGCGAAAACATAGTGAAAGTTTAAGTCTAGATGCTCAATACCTAATACCTTCGTGCGCAAAACCACCAAAATTATATGGGTTGCCAAAAATACACAAACCAAATGTCCCGCTACGTCCTTTTGTGAGTCAGATTGATACACCAACCTACAGACTGGCTCAGCACGTAGCTAGATCACTATCTCGGCTAAGAGGAACAACTACAGCACATGTGAAGGATTCCTACCATTTTATCAGCGAGGTTAAACACCTACACCTAGCGGATAGTGAAACTATGGTTAGTTTTGATGTACAGTCCCTATTTACAAGTTTACCAGTACAGGACTGCATTGAAATTACTAAAAGGAAGTTAGTTGAACTTGATATGCCTATAGAATATGCAGAACTATTGGAACATTGCCTAACATCGGGATATTTACTGTGGGACAATGAATTCTATGTACAAGTAGATGGTGTAGCTATGGGCTCTCCAGTATCACCTGTTGTCGCAGACATTTTCATGGAGGACTTCGAGGCCAGAGCTCTAGGCACATCACCTATAACACCCAGGTTCTATAAACGGTACGTAGATGATACTTTTACAATTTTACCCAACAATCAAGTCTCTGCTTTTCTAGAACATTTAAATTCAATCCAACCAAAAATCAAATTTTCTATGGAAATTGAGGCAAACAATAAACTAGCTTTCTTAGATATTTTACTTACTAGGAATCCGGATCATACTCTTAGTCATACAGTTTTTTGTAAAGCCACCCATACAGATAAATACCTCAATGGTGCCTCTCACCATCATCCTCGACAGTTGGCTACCGTAGGCAAATCATTGTTTCAGGGAGCAAGGGGTATCTGTGACGACCAACACCTGGCTGGCGAGCTCCAGCATGTCAGGAAGGTACTACGGGAAAACCAGTTGCCGGTACCACGTCGTTCCAAACCCCGGGTCAAGCATTCCACCGTCGAACGCCAACCTGCTGTACTACCTTATATGAAGGGTGTCACTGACAAGATTGGAAACATTTTGAAGCGCGCTTCAATCAAAACCTACTTCAAGCCGCCGAAAAAGATTAACCAATTTTTACCACCTGTCAAGTGCAACATACCTCTTCAAGATGCGGGGGTGTACAGACTGGAATGTGACTGTGGGCTCTCCTATATCGGTCAAACAAAACGAAGTATAGCCGTGCGGGTAAAAGAACATATAGCCGACATCAAACATAGACGGAATACTAAGTCTGCAGTGTGTGAACATGCCTTAGATACACACAACCATTTCATACGATTTGACCAGCCTAAAGTCCTTGCAAGAGAACGACGATTTGTTCCTTGCATGTTACGGGAGGCAATTGAAATTAGAAGACACCCGAATTTCAACAGAGAAGATGGTTGGAAAATACCACCAGCATGGGATCCTGTTTTAACGAAATCCCATGCTAGGCCCCGCACTGCAAGACCTCTAGATACAGTTAGCTCTTTTTGCGTAGATAGGAACACAAATTAATATTAACTGAGTGACGGTAGTTTATATTTTTTCAAAATATTGTAAAGACGAATAACACCTTAGTCTACCTGTGACCACGAACGCTGTAAAGTGTTCGAAACGTCAGGTTAAATAAAATGTTAATAAATCGCGAAATAAACCGTAAAAGTAGTTTCATTTAATTCTTATTCCAGTAAACTGTCTAAGAATTTTGGGGGCGAATGTAACGACCATACCCTTTCAAATCAAAGTATGATTTAATTAATTAATAAAATAAATATTAAATTATTCTCTTTAAATTATTTCTAACTAAAAAGGGCAACTTAGTAATCACCATGCTTTCTTCGTAATTTTAACCAATCCAAAACCCTAATAAAACAAGTTTTTTACAGCGGATTGACCGGTATGGACAGTTAAACAATAAAAATAGAAAGATGAAACTTGCTGAGCGTTGCGTGAACGCACGTTGTTATGTTTTGCGGCTGTCGTTGGACATAAGATGCGAAATCGTGGGAAAAGACATTAACAAAAAGCTTTTGAAAAGAAGTTTTAAGTAACAATGTGCACCTATAAAAAAGGGAGAAACCTGCATTTGAAACAAAAGGACAGTGGACGCACACTTTAGCACTTAGGGTAATACACCCATGTGCAATACATAAATTTGAACAATATTTTAGAAACTTTGGTTTTTGTAAGAATAGGCCGAAATTCGTCACCCCACCACATTCTGGAAGCATCGTAGTGCTTGGGTATAAGAGGGACTGACGGAACAAGGAGCGGGGGCTTTTTAGTTGGAATAGGGTTCGATTTGCATCCTGTAGATACCCGTGTGTGGTCTACGGCAGAGACCAAGGAGGAGGTAAGTTGGAGTGGACAGTCAGATTTGGGCGGTCTGACGTAGATGGTCTGAATTGCACCCGAGATGGTGCTCGCGTGTGTCCTAAGAAAAGATGAAGAGGGGTAAGTGTTTTGATTATTACAAATTCCTTTTGAAAGTATTTTAATTAAAATATTTAAAGACACAGTAACTTTTAAATTTTGATGACGATGATGATGTTGATGCTGATGATAAAGTATTTAATATTGAATTATTTAAAACGTCATTATAATATTTTACATAATTCTCTTGTTTTTCGTAATTTCTTATCAAAAGGAATTTAGCAACTTTTTTTTCATGTCGTCATAGAAAGCGAAATGGGATTTAATTTGATATGCTAGAAATAACAATAAATGTAACGCAAATAATTGATTTAAACCATAACTACTTATTTCACAGATTTAATGCCAAATAAATTTAAATAATGTTTATTTTGTACCTTGGTTATTTTGATTTTAAAGATTGACATGTTGTTTGCTATTAATTTACCTAATTTCGATTATTGGGTAACATTTTGTGTGCATTGATTTTTAATATTGGTTTGAACCCATTTTTAATTTCATGATGACATGGTGCATGCTTATTTTATTAGACCTTTTTTTGTGTTTTATTTTGAGTGTTTATTTGTGGTACCTAAATTAACGCGGATTATTTAAAGTTCATCTTACGTCTTAAAACTCTTTGAAAATATTAAATGGGTTTTGAATATGAATTACGTATCAAAACGTTTATTAATTGACGATTTAGCGCTCATTAGAGCCATTCAACTTTGACATATTTCTGTGGTAAATCAAAGGTCATTTGATCTTGTTTTACATAAAAACAACCTCAGTGGTTTTATTCAACATATATGACTGTCGTTTATCTTTTAAATGGTTGCTCGATTATTGAGCCAATTTACAACAAAACAACTTTGAAATCTTCATTTTACCTTTGACTTATCATTATTTTACGTCTAAGACTACGCATATTTGACTTATAAATCTTTACGTTTACCAAATTGACTTACTTGATCTATTTTAACTAACGTTTGGAGAAATATTGAGTACTCACAGATATCATAATTTTATTGTAGATAACTACAATTAGGTAGGCAGGTATACGTTCTGACGTTGAGACATCTGACTTTAATCAAAAACAACCAAACTTAATTATTTTATATTGTAGGTAGGGTACAGTTAGGATTATTCGTTTCTTTGTAGGGTTCTAGGTTCGTAAATATGTAGTGTAGTTCAGGTAGAGGTACCGTTAGGTAGGAGTAGGTACCCCTTTTTCCTTAACAACCTATCCTTCCTAATACTTGTTCCATCCTACCTTCTAAAAATAGCTTTATTTGTTTAGGTTAACCGTTGTAGTAATTAGGTAGTTAGGAAATGGGCTATTTTTTGGGAACCTTATACAAAATCCTATATCCATAAAACTGAGAGAAGAATTTAATAAAAGTTTTGAGATTATTTTCAAATTAAAATATTTTGTTAATCATAAGTAATTCAAGGGCCATTATCATAAATTCAAAATAATGCTGGTTGATGTGGGAGTATCTATGACTTCACATAGGACATAATGCAGATTTCAGGACCCTGTCTTATACGAGTTGTCATAGATACTGTCTGATCATCTTGGTATTATATTAAACTAATTGAAACATTAAATCATAAGTAATTCACTGCTCACTTCCGACTGCCAAGGATAGGCTACCAAGGGTCAGTTTTACAATATTTATTTCAAATTCAAAATAATACTGGTTGATGTGGGAGTATCGATGACTTCACATAGGACATAATGCAGATTTCAGGACCCGGTCTTATACGAGTTATCATCGATACTGTTGGATCATCTTGGAATTAAATTGGACTAAGGGATTCAGATAACTTATTAAGGTAATTCATTTAAGGACCCCGAACCCTTGGTTGACTTATTATGCAGTCAAATAGGTAGATTTTAGTATGTCATATTAAATTCTTTAAACTCAGTTGTTCCCTTAGTTGCGCATAATTACGCTAAATGCGTTTTGTTTCAGATTTAGGTCCTATTCCTGGGGGTGGCAGATTGTATTGGCGATAACTGTTTATCTCATGGCCACCACTCCTGGTGAGCGTTTGGTGTTGGGGCTCACCAGGCGCCCCTCGGGGCGTTCTTTTTCCTCTTCTTTGAATGCGCACAAACTCATGAAACTCTCGAGAAAACTTAATTATAACATCCACGTACCTCTAAAAGAATTTGGTTTACTACTATTAACACAACGTACGGTCCTACCATTTGAACTAGACGATCACACAGCCAATTTAAATTATCACAGCCAAACGTTATTAACGTAGTCCGTTTAGATCTCAATTTATTATTAATTTCTATATTTTAAGAGTTAGGCGCAGGTGGTTCGTTACAAGTCGCGTGGGCCAAGTGTGTCCTTTAGTAAAAACCTCTTTTTAATAGGTAGGTGAAGCGGCCATGTGAGTCGCGTGGGCCAAGAGTGTTTTTTAGTAAATACCTCTTTTTATTAGTTAGGTGCAGCGGCCATGTGAGTCGCGTGGGCCAAGTGTGTCCTTTAGTAAATACCTCTTTTTATTAGGAAGGTGAAGCGGCCATGTGAGTTGCTTGGGCCAAGTGTGTCCTTAGTTTTTCGTTAACACGAGTAAAACAGAACAGAATCATTAAACATAGTATTCTTTTTCCTAATACAATCCGTTGTATAATATGCGGTCCTTCTAACTGCGGAAAAAACAATATTATGCTGAATTTACTATTGCATGAAAATGGATTAAAATTCAAACACATTTATCTGTATTTAAAAACAGCGTATCAACCAAAATATTGTTTTTTAAGTCAAGTCATGGAAAGAGTTCCTTGAGCTCAATTCAATGTGTTTACTGATAACAACGAAGTTATTCACCCCAATGATGCTTTGAAAAACTCTATAATAATTTTTGATGATGTCGCATGTGAAAATCAAATAAACATTCGTAATTATTTTTCTATGGGGAGACATAACCAACTAAATTGCTTTTATCTATCTCAAACGTATTCAAAATTACCTAAGCAACTAATAAAAGACAATGTCAATCTCTTAATCATCTTTCAACAAGATAACACTAATTTAAGACATATACTCTATGTTACTTTGCATCCTTGCCATATTTACAGAGGTAACTATATCACTGACAATGATAACAAATCAGAAAAAAAAGAAAGACCTAAATATTTTTTTTTAAATTTCGAGTATTTTATTTTATCGACAATCTATTAAAAACAACACTAATTATAGAAACGCATGCACATCACTGTTCTTATTCATCTTCCTTATTTCACAAAAGACTTTGTAGTATAACTTGATTAGTGATCGCGTACCGTTCAAGACAAAATCGGTTTATTCCTATGTGTACTGCAAAACAAAATTTACTAAAAACTTAGTGTGCTTTATTTATGGGAGTCTCTAGTTTATCTAAACAATAGGTATTGATCCCTACTTTTATCTCTGTGAATATTGCAAAGATGCAAAGTAACACCGTGTATACAATGAGCATGTTAATACAGATATGAGTTGGACAGAGTTTAGTAAAATTTGCTCGAGCATATGGAAAGATCGATTTAGTTTTGTATTCATAAATAAAAATTGCGATTTAAATAAATAAAGGTAGATATAGACAAGGTTTTGATACCTTTATTTGTTTCTAGATTTACATTTTGATAAAACTATATAAATAAACTTCTGAAAAGGAAACATGTCAATTGAAAAATATCAGTTAACAACGGTTGGGTGCAAATACATCTAATGGAAGCCGAAATAAAAGAGCAACTGATCAAATCAGTAAATAACATCAAAAATAAAATAAAACAGATTCAAAACGAAGATGTTGCTAATTCGAAATTTAAAAAGGTGTTTAAGACTATCACAGGTAATTTGCAGACAATAATTAAAAGTAATGATAAAGATAAACCTGCACTTAATGTTTCTATAGATATGAGCTCAACAAAGAGAACTGAAGAAGATTTTAACTTATCTTCGGATTATGACAAATTTTCCAAGAACATCGATGCAGACTCAAGTGGAAAATCAGAATATTTTGAATATGCTAATGATAGTAAAAGTCCACGTAAAGATCTTGATGAAACTTTAAGGTCCTTAAATAAAGAAGAAATAATTACCATATATGATAGCAATATAAATGTACCATTTGGAATACGGACTCAAAATAAAAAGTTTATGATAGGAAATTGTAAAGTCTCTATTTCAGCTAGGGGTAATGCCTTAAATTCAGACAAGCTTTACGTAGTCAGAATTGGTGATAGAGATTTTGAATTAACTCCAGGCTTAAAAGAACTTCTTATTCACAGTAAACCTAATTAAAAGACAGTTAACGAAAAAGATAAAATTACATATAATAATAATAATCCCAGCCACATTAGGTTCACACCTAAAAAGGCTGGGATTCATCGGCGGCTTGCTTCCAGCAAAGATGCAGAAAGCGGTGGTGCTTGATACTGCACGCATCGTCCGCCGATTTCTCTCTCTTATGCCCTGATCCCGGCCAACTGTGCCACTGCCGGTCATTACCGCCCCAGAGGCGAGAGGTTTCGGCCTATAGAAAAAAATAATAATAATAATAAACGGCGTCGGGAAGTGACGACCCCATCGCCCACTGGTTAAGCAACTAAGTGACAGATAGTTGCCTAACCAGCGCAGTCAGTCTGTACCCTAGCGGCTGGTGCTAGAGCCGGTGCCAGTCGCATTACCCAGGGAAATGGGTCAACAAGACGGCTCCCTCGGAGGGAATGAGCGAGACTCCGATGGTATCTCGCTCACTACATGATGATGGCGGAAAATAGAGAGCGCATGGGGCCGCTGCCTGGGGGTGATCGCCGGGGCGCGTCTGGGGCTGGCGCTGGACGTGGCAGCATGCGGGCCGCCAGCACTACCCGACTGGGCCGACCACCTGCCCAGTCTACAAACAGGGGCTTCCCAGCCCCAGCAATTGGTGCCCGCCACTGGAGGTACAAGGCGCATGAGGTGTAATACAGCAATGAATGCGAACCTCATGCGCGCTTACTACGGAGCGACCGAGGGAGAAAACAGGTTATCGAGCACGGATGCATCGCACATTTCTGCAGCTGGAGCCAAATTTGTCAGTCGCCGAACAAAACCTGTCTGATAGAGCTCGGTGGATATTGCGGTCAAACATCTTTAGCACCACTGAGCTCGAACAATTGCGAAGCGAGGCTGTTTCCTGCGCGCCACCCCCACCCACTGAGCGGACTGCCACTCCAGAGCCTTCTGGCGGCGAGAATATGGTAGTCGAAGACGAGCCGGTGGTAGCTGGTGGCGCGTCGGATATAGTCGCCCAGGATTTAGAGCAAATGAGGGGGATGTTAGAAGAGGCGATTTTGGAGTACAGTAATACTCCCCTGGAAGAGAGACCAAGGCTTCCGAGGCTACCACTCAGTGTTCGGATCCAGGATGTCGTTGAGGCCGTAAACCAGATGCTGCCCCAGCATTTGGAGAGCAGCTCTGGCCTGGCTGATACCAGTACGATTCTCTTCAGTGCAGCAATGACGGTGTGCCGATTCACAGGCATCCGAGTTGCACCAAGTCCAAGTGCTGCACGTACTACTCGCAGGAGTAATACTGTGCCAACCTGGAAGAGGAGAATCGAACAACGTATCGAGCAAGCCAGAGTCCTCATCGGCAAACTGACGTGCTTCCGCTCGGGCAATACCAGGCCAAGGATTGTGCGCTTTGTCAGGAGGGAGTTTTGTGGGATAACAATCAATTTGGCTAACCCAGAGTTTGCTCGGAAACTGACGGAGCGCATCGACAAGCTGAAGCAGAAGATCGCTGCGTGGACGAAGCGTATCAGAAGGTACTCAGAAAGGGTTGAGAGATACGAGCAGAATCGCCTTTTCGGGAGTGACCAGAGAAAGTTCTACAAACGCTTGGAGAGCTCTGGACCTTGCAACACTGGTGCAAGACCGAACAAGGCCGAAGTTGTAAGCTTTTGGCGTGGCCTTTAGTCAACACCAGTGGAGCACAGCGAAGGACCCTGGATTGGCGCGATAGAGGAGGCGTGTGCATCAGTTCCTCCGATGAACTCTGTCTTTATCACTGATGAGGACGTAGCCACTGCAGTACGTCGAGCCCCGAACTGGAAAAGTCCGGGACTGGATGGCCTGCAGATTTACTGGCTAAAAGGATTCTCGGTATGCCATGCTACCTTGGCCCGCCAATTTCAGGAGGCGCTAGAGACAGGAGCTCTCCCGAACTTTCTCACTACTGGGGTCACTCACCTAGCCCTTAAAACACAAAACACCGCGGACCCGAGTAAATACCGCCCGATAACGTGTCTGCCTACCATCTATAAGATACTAACATCCGTTCTGAGCGCCAAAATTCGTGATCATATAGACGCGAATCGTCTTATGTCTGACGCTCAGAACGGATGTCAGGCTGGTAGTCGGGGTTCAAAGGAGCTTCTCCTCATAGATGCTGTCGCTGGCCAACTGGTCAAACGCAATCGCCGGAACTTCTCTGCTGCCTGGATTGACTACAAAAGAGCATTTGACTCGGTCCCCCATACATGGCTAAAGAGGGTCCTCGAGCTGTATAAAATTGATTATACGGTTCGACACTTCCTCGAGAAATGTATGGAGCAATGGAGTACAATGCTTAGTCTCCAGGGCGAGAGAATGGCGGATGCTAAAGACCGAATAAGCATTAGGAGGGGTATATACCAGGGCGATTGTCCGAGTCCACTTTGGTTCTGCTTTGCCCTGAAGCAGATTGCTGGATTCAGTTTCGGAGAGGGAGAGATCGGGTGTCGCACCTTTTTTACATGGATGACCTGAAGCTGTTAGCCCCAACAGCTTCGAAGCTGAGGGAGCTACTAAACATCGTTGTTGATTTTAGTGGCTCCATCAGAATGGAGTTCGGGGTTGATAAGTGTGCGGTTATCCATGTGACGAGTGGAAAGATTACTCGGTCGCAGGAGGTTGACCTTGGTGATGATTTATTGCCAACAGCCGCCGAAGAACAGATAACACCCATCCAATTTTAAACTCTAAACTAATGACATTAGATTTAAATTTAAAAATTGTATCGCAAGGGCCGGCATCGTCAAACGCAAATTCAAATAGAGACCGCCAGAACACAGTCGATACTCGAGTTTAGATTCTAACGCTTTGTCTTAAGGTTCATTTGATCAATTAACCGACTCTGAAGGCGGCGGAAGACACAGGACTTCGGAAATGCCGAAAGTCAAATAGCGAAATGAAAGTACCGTTAGCAAAAACAGTTTTATTTTTTTACTATTCTGAGTAATTAGAAAACGGCTGATGAATGACAGAGTAGTTTTACGTGTAAGGTTGAGGTCTTGGATCCGATCCCAAACTAGGCTAGTTATGTTTTGGAATACTCACACTGACCATGCATGATTTAAATCAAAGGGCAAAGGCTCTAATCTGAAATAAACTTCTTTTTAACCTGCTTTCTATTTATTATTTTTGATACGTTTACTATCTCAGATTTAAAAGTAAAGTCAACCAGGCGTTGATTAAGGCCAAACTGCGGTATTGCCTGTACTACGAATCTGTTTTTCGTTGTAAATTTTGTATTTTAGCAATTCCATGCAAGGTTATATTAAAGATAAATAACACTTGAAAAAATCATCGACCTCAGGTGGTACTCGAACCCACGTCCCATCGCAAGCCGGGCGAGTGCTTTACCAACTAAGCTACCGTGGGTTCGAGTCCCACCTGAGGTCGATGATTTTTTCAAGTGTTATTTATCTTTAATCTGTTTTTCGTCCCCCAAACACTTGCTGAATAATTTAAAGTATTTTTGTGGTTTGCCTTGACCGGAATTTGAACCCGAAACCCTCCACGCTTAGGGCGAACTCCTTATCCACTGCGACTACTACACTGCTGGATTTTAGTGTATTTACATTTCATTATCATTTTATCATTTCATTACAATTCAATATTCAAAATAAATCTACCCAATGTAGAAAAATAATCCAATGTTAAGTACTTACGTACTTTCAGGTAGGTACAAGTACCTTGCTGTAGATAATGCTGAATGGGAGCTAAAGAGGGAGACAATCAGCTAGTACCTTTCAAGCTTAACGTTACTAGCTACTAGTTATTACCAAAAACGTGGTGTTGGTTTTCTAGAACGTTATCTCTGTAGAACGAATTATCTCTCTTAACTACAGCCACGTTCTGTGCCTAGGTACAAATTTGTTTTGGTAATATTGGTAACAGAAGTAATCTTAATTATAAAGTTTAGTACATTGATACAAGATTCGAAATGTTAAGTAAAAAACATCACCGAATATTCTCTTTTTTTTGCTAACGCTACACTTACCGTTGCCCTTACGCACGCTTTTTTATTATTAAGTTACAAAAATAAGTCAATCGGCGCTAGACCACCGCTTGAGTTTGACGTTAGTTAAAAATTGTCACCATGCCCTACAATACAAGTATTCGAAACCTGACTACCTCAACTTAACCATGGTTTTGTGCTACCATGAGCCAAACTACAGCCTATCGGAGTCACCACCCGACAGCCAGAACGAGGGATGCTGCTGCAGCCGTCTTCGGTACGTGTGTAAACCGCCAAAGAGTAAAGAAAGAAACCCCTACCACTTCACGAGAGTGCAGGAGTGAGGAGCTGAGATCGCAGGACTAACGTGTCACGCACGCGTGGAGTTCTGTCACTGGATTGACAGCACTAGCACTACCAGCAAGACTGTGCGCCCGCGCCTTACGACCGCCGTGTTCGCGAGTGCCTGACAGCACAGTTCCAGGGTCGATGGAGAAAACGCGGTGGGCCTATTACCTGGCCTTCACGCTCGCCTGACCTGACTACGCTGGATTTCCACGTGTGGGACCTTATGTATGATCAAGATGGCCAAACCATCACCAGTGCTGTACAGTTAATGCACGTAGGTATTATTAGTGCTTTCGAAACAATACGAGGTGACCGTGACAGTGAAACATTAGTGCGTGTTAGTAGACACACTTTTAAGGGCTGCCCTCTGCATCCACCAGAATGGGAGGCAACAAAAATCTACCTACTGTGATATGGCAAGTGTGATGGGAGGTCAAAGTTCATTGTCTGCGTTTTGTTATTTAAATTGGGTTTTGTAAAAAGTGTGATGCAAATTTAATAAAAAACATTTTTTTAAATTAAACTGTGTTGTGTTGTTATTTTACTGTAAAATTGATAGAAGCAATTACCCACTCTACGAACGACTGGTGTAGTTATTTGCGTTTCAATACGATACAATACGATACGATACGAGGTACTAGCCCAGCCAGGATCAAAGCCTGCTCCGGTCAAACCGGCATACCAGGTAGCACATTTTATAAGGAGGGACACGCTCTGGGATGGGATAGGACGGCCGACCAGCCAACCGACCGCGCAAGTCGGCTGAAACCAATCGACCACAACCAAGTAGATATGCATCCTGAGCCTGGTATAGGAAAATGGGTAAAGACGGGTTTATTGTTGTTAGGATTGAGCGTTGATGATGATGGGTTGGGCAATCTGGCCTTGGGTGTTGTGGTTTTTTCCTGATTATTATGTTATTTTGTTACTTGGTTGGCTTGCTGGTTGTTCTGCGCCATTGTTATATAGGTGTTGTTGTTTCGTATGAGCTGCTGGCGTCGGATTCACTGTCAGTTTCTTCTTTTTCGAATATTGATTGAGCTGCTTGTCTCATCTCCTTTTTGTTTACGGCTAGGTGTTTCCATTCTATTAGGGTTTTATCATAGTATTTCAGATCATGTGAGAGCGAGTCCTTCCACGTAAATATTGGCCTGCCAATCTTTAGCCTATTTGCTTTGAGTTTTATAGCGCTGTGGAGTACGTGCGGCTTCGTTCGCCGTAATATATGACCGTAGTAACACAGTATGAAAAATTTTATTCTCTTAGTAATTGTCTTGCCCATCAAAAGTTGGTGTACTTTTTGGTTTTTCGGTGGAGATTTGCTGTGGCTAAGCATGTCTCTTAAAATGATCCGCTCGTACCGTCTAAGCATAGATCGGTTTGCTTTGGTTAGCGCGGCGGCCTTTAATCCATAAGTCATTGTAGGCTCAATGATCATTTTATATAATAGTCTTGCTAGTTGCCATTGCATCTTGGTTTTTCTAATAAAAGGGATTAGAATTTTTGAGTTTTTAGCTCCTTGCTTGCAGCGGGTTTTTATTGTTTCTCTTCTGCTGTGCCCTGATGTTATGTAAGTGCCGAGGTATTTTATCTCCTCGACTGGTTGGATATTAGTACCATCTCCAATTTGGAGTAATTGGGTGCGCCTGTAGGTATTTGTCGGGTCACGAATCAATATTTTTGATTTTGTGGTATTGATTTTTAGTCCAACAGTAATGAGAAGTTCTTCGAGTCGGGAAAAAATTATTTGTAGTTGTCTAAAGTTTGTTCCTAAAATAATTATATCGTCGGCAAATGATAGGTACATCGGTAGGGATATTATTAAGTCTTGATTGAGACGAAGGAATGGTACTTCTTCTTCTAGAGTTTTTAAAACGTCGTCAATGAGAATGGTAAAGAGACGCGGTGACAGTGGGCAACCTTGTTTGACTCCTTTGCCTTTGTTAATAAACCGTGTTTGTTGTTCAAACCACCTTATGCATGTTGAGTCATGCATACAAGCTTTTATAATCTTATTGGTAAAAGTCTTATTAGTCCTGGACACGAGGATGTCTTTCAATGCATTTAAGTTTACGGTATCAAAAGCTTGTTCCATGTCGATTGCCATGACGTATGTTTTTGTGCCTTCCCGCCATTTCTCGTCGAGAATTCTACGGAGAGTAAAAATATGATCATCGGTAGATCTATTTTCTAGGAAGGCTGCTTGATAGTTGCCTAGGCTCTTGGTCAATTTATCGAGACGGGACAGAATAAAGTTGGCGTATATTCTATAGCCAGTACAGCATATCGAAATGCGCCTATATTCGTTAGTTGATTTCGGGTTCATTTTTTTTGGAATCGGGACTTGGACGGTTTGGGTCCAGGCTGATGGTATGATATTGCTTTGCCATGCATTCCTAAAGTGCTCCATTAGGTCTGTGAACATCTCTTCGGGTAGAGCTTTAAATAGTTCCGTGACTACTTGGTCAATACCTGGTGCTGTGCCATTGCGCATACTATTGATTATTTTAGCAACTTCTTCATTGCTTGGGCCTTCGCAAAGGTCATTTATATTCTCGTTCTTACATAGAGATATGGCTGGACCTTCAGATTTAGATAGTTCCTTTTCCCAATTAGAAATAGGTATATATGTGGTCTTCTTCCTGTATTTTTCAGTTGTTTTGAATCTTCGGTAAAAGTTATATGTGGTTTTCATACGCTGAGAGGGATGCATGCTATTAAGGTCCTTGAAAAAAGATTCGAATTCGCGGTCTTCATTTTTTTTTTCAATATGTACTGCAACTTGGTGCGACAATGTTTTAACTCTAGTCGGGATGTTGTATCACGCGAATATCGGTTACGAAATGTAGCTTTCTGTAATTCAGCTAGCGCAAGTATGTGCTCCTTAGATATGTTTGCTACCTTCTTGAGAGTGTTGGTAGCACTTAATTTCATAATTTCCATAATCGTATCCCAAGGCAGTGGTCGTTGGTGTTGATTACTGACGGTCAAGGCTTCAGTGGTCATTTTAATTTCATTTTGGATTTTTTTGCGGATGGCTTCATGTTGACGTAGCTCATAGTTTAAGTGCCTGTAGTTAAAATTTTGGTTTACTGGAATCTTATTGGATTCTCTTGTTGCTATCGGAAAGTGTCGATCTTGAAAATTTGATTTTGTTTGGGTTAGCTCACCCATGATTAGTTTATGGTCCGAAGTTTTCTTATAAGGCTCTCCTTTTATAAAGTTGAATAGACTTGTATTGTTCACTTTTGTAAGTATGTGGTCGATTTGTGATATTCTTTTGCCCGATTTCCACGTTTTTTTACAACTTGGTCTGCCAAAAGAAGTATCCAAGCGTAATTTTTCTTGTCTGATAATATCGATAATGATATTACCAATGTCATTGGAGTCTTTGTGTAGCAGATTATTTCCAATCTGACCGGATTCTTGGAGGTCGTTTACATCTAGGGATCCTATGTGGGCATTGAAGTCACCTAGTATTATTAGTGTAGTGTCCTTTGGTTTTTGTTTTATGGTTTGCAGTAACCTGGAAATTGTTTTAGTAGCCGCCGCCGTTTTGTTCGGTATGTGGGCCGTGATTATGAATAGCTTTCTTTTAAAATTATTTATTACTATAGTTGCCGCCATGATATCTGGGTAATTAATTACGTTTTTTATTTGCAAGGTTGTATTTTTCTTGACCACGATGGCCAGGCAACGGCTTTTGTTTGATCCTGACAATAACCATTTGTAGTTTTTAGAGCTGTATGTTCTCGTGAGCATGTGGGTTTCTTGTAAGCAAGCGATATCTATGTTGTTTTTGTTTAGGAAATTATCAATTTCTTCTTTCTTCTTGGGGTCTGCGGTGCCTCGGACGTTCCATGTACCAATTTTTAGGTTACTTGGTTCGATGTTATGTTTAGGGCGAGTTGATGTACTTACTAGCCTATACCCGGTTTTGTCTGAATAATCCTCAATACTCATGGGGGAGCTAATCGAGTCATTTGTGCTTTCCAGTGTGTTTTGATGTTGGCTCTTCTCATTATGTACTGCCTTGTTTACTTGCATAGTATTTTCATTTCCGGAATTAACGTATATGAGACTATCATAGTGGCTACCGTCATAGATTAGGTTTATGTCGCCAACAGAGTCGTTTGGATTTTTTGGCTTGAAGACTAAGGTCGATCTATTTTCTTTCTGATGGATGTTGATAGTTATATGGTAGAAGTTAGCCGCTGCAATAAGGATGTCCGTACCACCCCATTCTCCGTCTTTGTATTGATTTGCAATGTAGTTACGGTATTGTGTTTGGTTGTCTGTGTCAAAGTTGCTGGCAATAGCTATTTTCATTGCATCGTCGTCTTGGTTTTCTTCCACGTATCGCGCAAGATCACGTCTGACTGCCCCATGGTCTAGTGTGAGGTAAAATAAGTCGTTGATCTGTTGAGCTAATGCCCTAAACAGACAATTTCCATCTCCAGGTACTTTGATTATTTCTGTTAGCATTATGTGGGCTGTGGGGGAAAGCTTAAATCTAATATATTAGAGACTTATGGCTAGGGTGTAAAGGTTGCGGAATTGTTATTTATTAGTGTTTTTGTAAGTGTTGGTAATGCTTGTTGCGTCCGTTTTTACTGGGTTTGCCGTTTTTTGTTGGGTCACTATACTTTTCAGATGGGTTCAATGGTAACCAGATGTGGTTTAAACACGGGGTATTGATTTCGTGCTTTTGTATTATGCAAGAAACAAAAGTGTTTTTGGGGCTATTCTTTTTTGCTGTGTTTCTTGTAAATTTAAATGTTTGGTTGAGTAAAACTATGCAATACTAAGGTTTATTGTTACCAAAGATGTTTGCTTTGTTTCAGATTTATGTTTAACATGTGTTGTCTTTTTGGTAATTGAGACTTTTTGGTAATGAGCGTTAGTTGAGAGTCGATTGTTAGAGTTACAGAAAACTTTGCTTTGTACCTTAATAATTTTAAAGTACCTATACAACCTACCTCAGTTTTATGTATTTGTGGTACTTTGAGGTGATGTAAGTATTATAATATTCTAGAGACTTCGGTCTGAGGTTTGCTTTTGAGTATTGTCCTATTTAAATTTATGGAAACTAGTGATTCTGATAGGTTCGAAGAATTTGTTATTCAATTCGCAACTTTGACTTGTTGTTTGTAAGGTAAAGGACTGATCTCACCGGGTTTGCGCCTACACGCGTAGTAACTGGACTAGTGGGCCTTTCTCGAACCCTTTGCAACTCGCCACAGGCTTAAGATGGGAATGCGATGGTTTCTCCTTTCCCTGAGGCTGCACTGGAGCACTCGTAGGACGGTTGGCACAAAAACACTATACACACTTGGCTCACACACTTCGAGATAGCTAAAAAACTATGCAAGAATTAAATTACGGAGGGGTGATTCTGAAAACACTTATCCCGCGTTCCGTTGATTATTAATATAAGTTTAGATGTTTAATTAAATTTATTTTAGAATTAATTCACTGGTTATTGACTTCAGAGGCTGAAGAGAAATTGCAATATTATTATCAAAGACAGGACCCGCGCGTTGGGCTTTGGATTTTAAGAACAAAAGATCTTTTTTCGGTTCGGGCCACTTGCAGCGCACGTGTTGTGGACGACCGCTCGCGACGGCTGACCGAATAGCACTCTGGTGTAGTTATTCGCGTTTCGGACGACAAAGTCGGGCAGTTGCGGGTTCGAATCCCGAAAGAGGCGAATGTTTGTGTGATGGGCACGAGTAGGTATTTGTGCCTAAGTCAAGGATGTTTTGCTTAATTTGGAACTAAATAATTGGTGTAATTGTAAAAACAAATTATTTTTAAATAAATTACAGCATAAAGTGATTATGACGATTAATCAGTTGCTGAAAGTATTATTTATTTATTAAATCTGCATAACTTAAACCCCTAAATAGGCATAAGAAACATTCTGCTAATTAAACATTCACATTTTTTTTGTAAACACCCCTATTTAAAGGCAATTAAGAATTTCAATTCGAATATAAAGCTTGTTTGATTGTTATTAGTAAAATGAAATAATTAAAATAATTAGGTAAAAATTACTTACATAAATAGATTATTATATCCACATTTTATTCATTCAGGTGTTTAATTATTATTAAGCTGCATATTATGATTCGACTAAAGTATCACGATAATCTTAGCATACTGCAAATATTCGATAAATGTCTTGCAATCTAAATGTCACAGTCAAAGTGATTAAATAGTTTTTAGACATAATGACTGGTTATTGTATATAATGACTAAATTGTCTAGACAATGTGATTAATTAATCGCTATATCCAGATATATTAACAACAGCAGGTCAAAGCTATTTAAAGTAATAAATACGGCCCGACTTGCTTACAGCTTCATATTCTTCTGTTAATACAGGTGATCATGTAGTGGTGAAAAATCCTATTAAAGACCGTGCCAAAGCAGATGATCGAAGGAAAGTATAAGCTAGGTACTAAGCATGGGATTCTAAATCAATGCATGGAACTAGTTCACTGTTTGCAAATAAGCGTTTAAAATCATTACAACTGTACCGGCGAATTAATTTTTAATTGGTGCAAATATAAAAAGTTAAGCCTTTGTGTAACTCAAAATTTCACAAGGGCCTTACTATTAAGAATAAAATAAGATAACTTATTTGATTTTCGATTTGAAATAAACTTTATAAACGACACATATACTTATTTTGTTACTTTATCCAAATCTTTAAAGATATTTTATAAAATAGCTAGTTAATGTGATTAGTTCTAAGTCTATTATTACTTTGTCTAAATTGAGTAGCTGTTATATATAACGGCTGGATGGTATACATAATATGGATTTATTACCTTCGCTGTTACATTCAAATTCAAATTCAAATAGTTTATTGCATGTCACATTAATAGTAGGTTAAGATAGTAGGTACATATGATAGTAGCTAATGTGACGCCCTGCAAGGGCATGGCAATTTTAAGAGGGCTAGCCAAGTTAAACAATAATATTACTAATTATCACAGATAAATTATAAAAAAAAAAAAAATGTTAAAACATGAAATTAACATTAACATGAACTCTAGGTAACACTCATTTTCAATAATCTTTTACTATCCAGTTATAATCTATAGAGGGAGATGTTGAAGCATAGTTTATTTGTTTGCAATGATTATTATTATTCGATATTTTTATCTCCAAAGAATTCCTGTATATTGTAGTAGCATTTACTAATGAGAAATGTCTTCAATGTTTTGTTAAAAAGTTGTGGGCTTTCGTGGTTTTTTATGTAGTTTGGAATGTGGTTATATATTTTTACTATCATGTAGTGAGGGCTGGACGAGACTAATTTTAATTTAGTGAAAGGGACATTTAGTTTTCATCATTATATATAATAAAAGACAAGCGATAAAATGTGCGTGCCGATAAAACTAAAGAAGGAGTCTCAGCACGATAAAGGGACTTATATTGTGTGATAGCCCTTTATCCCCAATTTACATTTGTTACAATAATAAAGTTATTAAATTTTGTGTATTTATACAGCAGTAGCTAACTTATATTTTGGAGTTAAAGCGACATAATTTAAGTTATTCAAATTAGTTCTGAAAACATTTTAAAATTTAAGTTTTTAAATTTCGCGCCTTTACTACGCATGCTACAACTGTAAAACCTATTGTTACGGCAGACGATAATGTCGAGAACATTATAGAAGGTGTAAGAAAGAAAATATTTCCAAACTTTCTCGAATATCCTACAGCCTAGCGCTCTGAATATACTATAAGGGCCCGGTGTCGCCCGCCAGAGTTAGTTCGATTTGAACAGCGAAACAAGTGATTTTGAAACGAAAAAGAAAGAAGTTATCTGTGAGCCTTTATTTTGAAGTATCACGTGTGAGTATTTTTAATAGTCATCATCTCTCATCATCATCTCAGCCTATTGCAGTCCACTGCTGGACGTAGGCCTCCCCCAAAGAGCGCCAAAGAGCACGATCTCCCGCTTTTTTCATCCATCCACTGCCAGCCATCTTCCTAAGGTCATCGGTCCATCGAGCTGGGGGTCGTCCTACACTACGTTTGCCTAGGCGTGGTCTCCACTCGAGAACCCGTTTACTCCACCTTTCATCGGTTCTGCGACAGATGTGGCCAGCCCACTGCCACTTAAGCTTGCTACATTTTTGGACTATGTCCGTTACTTTAGTCCTCTGCCTGATGATCTCATTTCGGATTTTGTCCTTTAACGAAATCCCAAGCATCGACCTTTCCATAGCTCGCTGAGTGACATGTAGTCGGTGGGCCAGCTTTACTGTCATATTCCACGTTTCAGCTCCGTAGGTCATCACCGGTAGGACGCACTGATCGAATACCTTGCTCTTCAGGCATTGTGGCAGTGGCGACGAGAAGATATGACGCAGCTTCACAAACGCTGCCCAGCCAAGCTGCATCCTCCTAGCGATTTCCCGCTCGAAGTTGTCTCTACCCAACTGCATCACTTGCCCGAGGTAGACATACTCATTGACAACTTCGAGCGCCACGCTTTCGACGGAGACCGGTCCGGGGATGGCATGATCGTTGAACATGACTTTAGTCTTGTCTAAGTTCATCCCCAGGCCCACGCGTCGCGAGGCAGCGTTGAGGCTTTGCAGCATTTTCTGCAAATCCTCCAGCGATTCCGCCATAATGACAATATCATCGGCAAAACGGAGGTGCGTGAGGTGTTCGCCGTTGACATTGATGCCCGCTCCTTTCCAATCCAGTGTCTTGAAGACGTCCTCCAGTGCGTTCGTGAACAACTTCGGAGATATGACATCTCCTTGTCTCACACCCCTGAGCAGCTGGATAGGTCTCGTCTTATGGTTTTGGACCTGAACAGTCATCGATGCCATTTTATACAGGCTCCTCAGCACCTCTACATACCGCCAATCGATTTGGCATCGCTGTAAGGATTCCAGAACAGCCCAGGTCTCGACGGAGTCGAAGGCTTTCTCGTAGTCCACAAAGGCTAGGCACAGAGGCTGATTATACTCTTCTGACTTCTGTATAATCTGCCTTACTGTGTGGATATGGTCTACGGTACTATAGCCTTTACGAAACCCAGCCTGCTCCGGCGGCTGAAAGGCGTCAAATCTTGTGGCTAGACGATTTGTATAGACTCTTGAAAACAGCTTATAGACGTGGCTCAAGAGCGTGATCGGTCTGTAGTTCTTCAGAAGAGTTTTATCTCCTTTTTTGAAAAACAGAGCCACCACGCCCTCGCTCCACGCCTTCGGGGTAGTCCCATTGGCTATTACGGAGTTGAACAGTCCCTTCAGTTCCCCAAGAACGGGTATTCCCCCTGCCTTGAGAAGTTCTGAAGTGACTCCATCTTCGCCGGGAGCCTTCCCATTACGAAGCTGTTTGAGAGCCGCCTCAATTTCGTCTACGTCTAGCTCTGGGAGATCATCGGTGTAGTGGCGTACAAGCGTAGCTCTAGGATCATTTGCGTCAGTTGGAGGTTTCAGGGCATGCGAGGCGTATAGGCGGCCGTAGAAGTCCTCGATCTCGGCGAGTATTTCCGGAACTGATGTGACGGTTCTGCTATCCGAGGTTTTCAGCTTTGTCAGATGCGATCTCCCCATTCGTTGGGCAAAGACTTTTGACCCCCGGTTTTGCTCGATCGCCTCCTGTATGAGGCGGGTGTTAAAGCTTCGGAGATCGCGTCTCACCAATCTTCGGATCCTTTTATGGATGGCATCTGACTGAGCTCCCTCTGGCGCTTCCCGTCGCAGTCGCATCAGCTCTAGAGTCTCCCCCGAGAGTTTGGACCCCTTGTTTGGTCGCTTCCTTCTAAAATGCCTAGCTCCCACCTCGCGTATAACGCCTACTACGCTGTCGAGGTCCTTGTCAACATTATCTGCGGTTCCCAGCGCTTTGAATCGATTTTTCAGCTCTAGTTGGAACGCTTCGGAACCGTGTTCAGCTTGAAGCAGTGTCGGACGAAGAATAGACCTCACCATGCGGCTTCTTTCCAGCTTGAGATTGATATTTAGAGTGCCTCTTACTAGTCGGTGATCACTTCCGGTGTTAAACCTGTTGATCACTGAGACATTTCTAAATATGTGCCGTTTATTCGTCATGATGAAGTCTATCTCATTCTTCGTCTTACCGTCGGGACTCCGCCAGGTCCACTTTCTATGGGGCTTTTTTTGATAGAATGTGTTCAATATATTCTTTTAAACTTTCATGGTCACTAACATTAGAATAGTTTGTTACGGGATTGCTACCATGTACCTTATTTTTGAGTTCCCGATATTTCGGCACTGTTGCAAGCGCTCCGTGATCATGGCGCTTGCAACAGTGCCGAAATATCGGGAACTCAAAAATAAGGTACATGGTAGCAATCCCGTAACAAACTATTCTAAGAATGTGTTCATGCAAAAAAGCCCCTGCATGTTGAGAAAGTTGACCAGCATTTGCCCCCTATGGTTTCTGCTTCCATAGCCATGCGGTCCAACGTACGATTCGCCATGTTGCTGTACTCCCACTTTTGCATTGAAGTCTCCGATGACAACTGTGAAGTGAGTCTTGGTGGTCATTTGTATGGCCTTTGTTATATCCTCATACATGGCCTCAACCACATCGTCCGAGTGTGCTGAAGTCGGTGCGTACACCTGTACGACCTTAAGAGTGTATCTCGTGGTCAACTTTAGTACGAGGTACGCTACCCGGGTCGACACACTGGATATCTCCAATACGTTGTCACGGAGATCTTTGTTGACAAGGAAACCTACGCCACCCTGGGATGTTTGGTCGCCCTCTCGAAAGTAGAACAGGTGCCCCGATTCTAAGGTTACCGTCTCCTCCCCCTGTCGTCGGACTTCGGATAAACCTATAACGTGCCACTTTATCTTCTCTAGTTCTACTTCGAGTTCCACCAAGCTTTCGTCCAGCCGTAGACTGCGTCCATTATAGGTCGCCAGGGTCATTTTGTTATGACAGCCATCCGTAGCCCGGGGATTCTTCGCACCCCCTACCCCACCGTAACCAAGGCCGCTGTCATGACCTGGAATATTGGGGCGGCCGGGAACTGGGGGCCGTACTTTTTTGTGGCTTATCATGAGGGGGTATATGCCCATACTCACCACGCTGGGCAAGCGGGTTGGTGAGCGCAGTACCAGGTCTCGTACCGATGACGCTGCTGCCCGTCATCGGCCAAAGGTATTTGACCTGGCCTGTAGATAGATATCCCGCTATCGGTTCGGTCGTCAGAGCCTCGTCCGTCTGTCAGCAGGGCGCACCACGGGCAGGTGAGGTTGACTGTTGGGACAAAAGGTGTTGTGTGTCCCCTTACACCCTTACACCATTTTTAATAGTGTGTTTAATTAATTCTCAATTTCGAAGCGAAGCAGAAAAAAATTGTCTGTGAGCCTTTATTGTAAAATATCAAATGTGAGTATTTTTAATACTGTGTTTAATTAATTCTAAGATAAGATAAAAAGAAAAAAAAAAGCAAAGAAAGAAAAGCAAATAGAAGTATTGAAGAATCGAGAATTTTAAAAGATAATCTAACAAAGGAAGCATTCCACTACGAACCGACGAAAAAATATTATAATCATAAATTATCATAGGTGCTCAAAGGACGTAAAAATTGCACTATTCAGAGCCTATTGCACCTCGCTCTACACCTGCAGTCTGTGGGCTCGATATACACAGAAGAGCTATAGCGACCTCCGCGTTCTCTATAATAACGCGTTTAGAACTGTGGTGGGGCTGCCCCGATTCTGCAGCGCCTCGGGCATGTTCGCAGATGCGCGTGTCGCTTGTTTCCACACTACAATGCGCAGGCGGAGCGCTTCTCTGGTGTGCAGGGTTCGGGCCAGCTCTAACGCAGTCCTGACGATGATTGCGAATAGACTTGACTGCTCTTACGTGCGGCATTGCTGTAATAGACATATTCCAGCGGTGCCGTTTGTGAGGTGCTTTTAATTGTCTGTGTATGTTGCCTGCATCTTAACTTATAACTTATTCTAATTTATTTTATTTTAATCTACATATTTGATTTTAATTTGATTTGAATTTAATTTATTTGATTTTGATTTAATTTATTTGATTTTAATTTTAATTTATTTCATTATTGTTTTCTTGTTTTGTCTTGACTACTATTATGAGCCATGTGTCGCTTGAAATAAATGATTTGAATTGAATTGAATTGATAAATATGTTGTAATCGGAAAAATGAATAACATTTGCCAATTTTGCCACGCGTAAAAATTCAGTAAAGAACCACCAGGTCTCTGTTGCATGACTGGAAAAATTCGATTACCACCACTGGAAGCACCTCCGCAGGAATTTCTACATTGCATGACTGGGGAAACACTAGAATCAAAACACTTTCTTCAAAATATAAGATCATACAACTCCTGCTTTCAAATGACTTCTTTCGGCGTTACTTCGACTAACACTAATAGAGATGAATTTGAATATGTATTTTCAATTCAAGGCCAAATTTATCACAAAATAGGATCGTTACTACCAATGCCTAACGAAGACCATAAATTTCTACAAGTATATTCCATCGGAGATGAAGAACAAGAAATTGATGCACAAATATTCATGGATTGAGACGCGAAATAATCCAAGATGTACAGAGGATCTTACGCAAATACAATCAACTGATTTACATATTCAAAACAACACTAGACCGCATGATTTCTGATGACTATAAAATTGTAATTCGAGCCGATAAAAGACCACATGGAGAACACGAACGTAGATTTAATGCACCTCAGATAGACGAAGTCGCCATCGTTATTGTGGACAGTGAAAATACAAGCCGTGACATAATTGTACAACGAAGAAGAAAAGGACTACAACGCATTGCGGAGACACACCGTTCATATGATGCTCTTCAATATCCGTTAATATTTCTGCATGGAGAGGACGAATCTCATTTCAATATAAAACAAATTCATCCTGAAACAGGCATAGAAACAAACAAAAAAGTCACTTCCAAAGAGTTCTATGCTTACCGCTTAATGATCAGAGGCAATGAAATATACAATCAGATTCTCAACGCTCGCCGTTTTTTCCAACAATTTCTGGTAGATATGTACGCAAAAATAGAAGCAAAGCGGATGCTTTACATAACACTGAATTAGAAGAAACTACGCGTAGAAGAATACATCCACCTTCGAGACGCGATCATAAATGACGGCAATATTGACGATATTGGAACAATGGTAATCTTACCCTCATCAAACATAGGAAGTCCAAGACATATGCACGAATATACTCAAGATGCTATGACCTATGTAAGAAAATATGGACGACCTGATCTCTTTATAACATTAACATGCAACTCATCATGGCCAGAAATCAAAGAACAACTAAAATACGGACAAACCTCCATGGATCGACACGCCATAAAAGCCCGAGTTTTTCAACAAAAACAAAAATGATTTATTGAAGTTATCACAAAATACCACATCTTTGGAACCGTTAGATGCTGGATGTATACAATCGAGTGGCAAAAACGAGGATTACCTCATAATAAAACTTCGGTATAGTTGCGAACAGACTGACATTTTTATTTTTATAACCAAAGACAGTTCAATGTGACTTTGTACATATTACCACTAGATGGCGTTAGATGTATTTATTTTGATACAAACTTTAACATCCCCACTTATCAAAATAATCTCAAATTTATCACATAAAAAAAAAACATCAAACAACATTTTGAATCCCTAATTTCTTAACTAAATAATTATGTTTTACAGTAGGTAATCCTTTAGTCAAAAGGTCAGCAGGCATTTCAGAGGTCGGCAAATAAATTACTTTTACTAGTTTATTAGCAACTGCTTCCCTAACAAAATGATGGCGCACATCAATGTGCTTTGAGCGTTTATGGAATAAAGGGTTTTCTGTCAACTTCTGAGCTCCCTGGGTATCATTGTAAAGAGTTATAGTACAATTAAAGTTTACAATTGCTGATAACAAATTTCTTAAATATATAGCTTTCTTACAAGCTTCGCTTAAAGCCATGTACTCTGCCTCTGTGCTAAACAGAGCAACAGTTGGCTGCTTTTTACATTCATAAGAAATTAAAGTACCAGATAATTTAAAACAAAATCCAGTATAAGATTTTCTATCAACAATATTTGATGCCCAATCAGCATCCACAAAACCTTCTAAATTACAGTTGTCATTATTAAACATTAATCCATAGGATTTAGTTTTCTGTAAGTACTTTAGGATTCTTTTTGCATGTGCCCAATGTACTGAAGTGAAACAATTGTTAAATTGGCTCAAGTAATTTACACTAAATGAGATATCAGGGCGTGTTAAAACAGACAAATACATAAGGCTTCCTATTAATTCCTGATATGGATACTGTTTACAAACATTTTCTCCTTTTTCTAATTTAAAATTACTTTCAATTGGTGTATCAACTCCATTACAGTTTTGCATATTAAATTTCTTTAATATGTGTTTTACAAATTGTTCTTGCTCTAATGAAATATTGCCATTTTCATACATTTTTACCCTCATACCTAAACATTGTTGGAGTTGTCCTAAATCTTTAATTTTAAAATTTGACATTAAATTCTTTTTTAACTCCTCAGTCATTTTGTTACTATTAGAAAATATAAAAAAATCATCAACAAAAATGGCTATTATAATGTGCTCCTTATTAGACTTTTTACTGTAAAGGCATGGTTCTAATTTTGACTTCACACAACCTAGTCCTATAAGACAATCATTTACTCTTATATTCCATGCTCTAGCCGATTGCTTAAGTCCATAAATAGCACGTTTCACTATTCGTTTATGTTTCGTTTGACATTCCAAGTTTGGAGGAACTTGCATAAATACATTTTCATCGAGAAAACCATTTAAAAGGGCAGTAGTTACATCAAGATGGGTGATTTTGAAATCTAATTTGACACTTAAGCTAAAAAACAGTCTTAGAGTTGAATATCTCAGAACTGGGGAGTATGTTTCTTTGTAGTCCACACCTTCTTTTTGAGTAAACCCTTTAGCTACTAACCTAGCTCTAAATCGAACACTATTATCACTCTTTAATTTCTTTTTGGACACCCACTTGCACTGTACCACTTTATCTGCGATATTTTTATCAACAATTTCCCATGCTTGGTTTTCCTCGAAAGCCCTCAGCTCTTCCATCATTGCTTGTTTCCACATCTTTTTCTCTGGCCCATTCACTGCTTCTTCATATGTGATATCGTCACAACATGTTTCAACCTCCTTCTCTATACACAAGTTTGTGAAACCATATCTATCAACTGGTTTTCTCACACGTTTGCTGGTTGTTGTAGTGACTTCTGGGGTTTCTTCAGCTTCTGACTCAATTTCTTCACCACCAAGTGTATGGTATGAATCATCCAAAGCCGAACTTGAAGTGGATGTTTCACAGACATATGTAGAGTCATTTGGATTCAGATAAGAACTATCACTTATGCTTTCTTCATCTGCTGGCAGTAATCCTTCTTCTTGATTCTTTTCTGCTCACGTCACTGCTATCTGAGCATCTATGGAATTAGTCTCATTCTTTTCCATGATGATTACATCTCTGCTCGTAGTAACTTGTCTTGTCTGTGGGTTATACAATCTGTATCTAATCGGATAACCAACTAGAATATGCTTTGCAGCCTTTCTATCCCACTTGAGTCTTTTATTTTTCGGTACCTGTGCCATCACAGGACTTCCAAATACTCTTACATGAGTCAAATCAGGTTTTCTGCCAGTCCACATTTCAAATGGAGTCCTCTGCCCAAGGCCAGAGGCTGGCACCCTATTTTTGAGGTATACTGCAGTATTTACTGCCTCAGCCCAAAAGTTTTTGTTCAATTTAGCCTCAAAACGCCAAAGACAGCTTGCACGTTCAACAACTGTTCTATTAAAACGCTCACAGAGGCCGTTCTGCTCTGGAGTATAAGGGTTTGTCTTCTGATGAACGATTCCCGCTAATTTTAAATAGCTCTCCATCTCATTCGAGCAAAACTCTACTCCATTGTCGGTCCTCAATGTTTTAATTTTCTTGCCAGTTTGATTTTCAACCTTGCTTCGAAATTCCTTGAAACGCTGTAACACTTGGTTCTTTTGCTTCAACAAATAAACAAAGGACATCCGGCTAGCATCATCCACAAATAGAAGAAAATACTTTGCTTGCCCAATAGACTTGGTTTCCACTTCTAGCAAGGTTTCACTTCTATGGTTAGCCAATGAAAAGGGTAAGCGCGACTGCTCTCCCTCGCAGCACACTTCACAGTTGAATTTCTGAATGTCGGCCTTTTCAGTGTTAAAAACTCCTTCTACAGCGCCATTTTTCAATTTATCCAGGTCATTACTATTAACGTGTCCGAGTCTTCTATGCCACAGCCTCGCACTTGCCGTCTGAACTGCCGTCATCACTACCATATTCTCAGATTTCGCTGTCTTTAATTTATACACACCATTTTCCAAGTTTGCTATCCCTATTAGCCGATTCTGTTGCTTATATATAACAAACATTCTTCTTGAACGAAACTTTGTTTCCATTAGCTATCAATTGGCTAACTGATAACAGGTTTGTTGTGAGGTTTGGAATGCATAATATGTTTCTTACTGAAATTTCAAATTGAGAATTATTCACTATGGAAGTGCTCTGCGTATCCCCGACACACGCAACAGGCACGGACATCTTGTTAGCAACAACTATTTCTCTCATTTCGTGTACTTATCGAACTTGCGTTTAACTATCTTGGTTAGCAATCATGTGTGCGGTTGCGCCAGAATCAACATACCAATCTTCAGTACTGAATTTACCGTTAAAAAATGCGGCACTAAAAGCACCGGTTTCTTTTGTTTTCGCACTTTTCAATTCCGTACATTGGCTTATGTAATGGCCTATTTTCTTACAATGATAGCATTTTATTTTTTTACCGTTTGTTTTGACTTTTCGCCGGTGTTGCCATTTTTAGTTTGCTGTTTTGACATTTTCGACCAAAAAGCAGACTCACTATCAGTGCTACCAACATCAGAACTCATGTCGAGCAACTTCGTCTTTATGACGTCAGCACTTATGGCGATTCCAGATTGTTCAACTGCCATAATTATAGGCGCGAATTTTTCGGGTAGACCTGCTAAAAGTAATGAGCCGATCCATTCGTCATTGATCTCAAAACCCGTTCCTTTTAATCTTTGCGCCGTTTCCACCACTTGAGACACATAACTCGTCATGGATTCACAGTTTTCAAGTCTAATAGATATTAATGTTCGAAGTAAAGTTATCTTTCTTGTATATCCTGAGTCATCAAATAATGTTTTCAACTTGCTCCATAAAGCACCGATTGTGTTCTCATTCTGGTTGTGCACATACAAAGTAGGGTCAATCGTCATTACAAGTTTTGCTTTAGCTTTCTTTTGTTCAGCTTCACTTAAATCGGCCGGTATGGCGTCGATGTCGATTCCCTCCAACACAAAAAAAAATCCTTACTGCGAACGCCCAGTCATCGTAGTTCTCACGTCCTCGTAACTTTGGTACATTCATTAGATAGCTTGACGTCGACATTGTTGTTAATTACACGAATCACTGAAGTTATACTTTAATTACGAAAAATATGGGTCTGGGCCCATAACCTAAAGCTCCGGTATAGTTGCGAACAGACTGACATTTTTATTTTTATAACCAAAGACAGTTTACACTTTGTACATATTACCACTAGATGGCGTTAGATGTATTTATTTTGATACAAACTTTAACACCTCACTCACACAATCTCATATAGCTACACGATAAAATTTGTCCCACGGATATCGAGAAAATCATCCAAGCTGAATTTCCCAATCCACAAAAAGATCCGGAACTATACAACATAGTAGTGAAAAACATGATTCACGGACCATGTGGACCATTAAACTTCAATGCTCCGTGCATGAAGGATGGAAAATGTACCAAAAAATATCCGAAACCATACTTGGACGATACAAAAACTGACGATGACGGCTATCCTAAATATAGAAGACGATCACCGAGAAACGGTGGTTTCACAGCAAAAATAAGAATACAAGGCATAGACGAACTGGAAATAGATAATCAATGTTCCAAGCACACATAAACGTTGAATACTGCAATTCAGTAAAATCTATTAAATATATATGTAACTACGTAAACAAAGGTAGTGATAAGGCAGTATTTCAAATAGTCCAAAATAGCGAACAAAATAACAAAAATGATGAGATCCTCATGTACCAAATGGGAAGATACATCAATAGTAACGAAGCAGCGTGGAGGATTTTTAGTTTTTCCATACACGAACGCGAACCAGCTGTGCAACATCTAGCAGTACATTTGGAAAATGGACAGAGAGCTTACTTCACAAAAGACCTGGCTAGAAAAATTGCAAATGAACCACCTCAGAACACAACATTAACAGCTTTTTTCCAACTGTGCCAGACGGATCCATTCGCAAAAACATTACTGTATGTCGACGTTCCTATTTATTATACGTGGGATAATACAAGGAAAATTTTTCAACGACGAAAACGAGGAATGCTATAGGAGGGTCATCCAGAAATCATGAAAACTAACACAATAGGTCGAGTATACACTGTACATCCAAACAATGCCGAATGTTTCTATCTTCAAATGTTGTTACACGAAATACGGGGACCAACAAGTTTCACAGATCTCAGGACCATTGACGGCTACCTATGCCAGACGTACAGAGAAGCATGTCAACGCTTAGGATTATTGGAAAACGATAACTACTGGGAATTAACACTACAAGAAGCCACACTCACAGCTTCAGCTAAGCATTTGCTTAGAACTCTCGAATTTTCGAGAGTTATTCGCCATAATTCTAACGACATGTAACACATCAAACCCAAAACAGCTATGGGACTCTTTCAAAAGGAGTGAGAGTGATGATTTATTGTACCAAATCCGACAAGCTAATCCAGAACTGACTACAGAATTCAATGACGACATCTTCAATGAAACACTCATTCGCTTAGAAGACAAATGTTTAGCAATAAATAACCAGACTTTAGTAGAACTTGGAATGCCAGCACCACAAAGAAATGCTTTCAGTGTGCTAAACTACGAAATTACAAAGGAAAAAAGCTACAACGTCAATGAACTACTTGAATACATTGCTCACAATAAACCACTCCTCAATGACAATCAAAAAAAAGTTTACAACGTTATAATGAACCGGATAAATAACAACACTGGTGGAATTATTTACTTGGACGCACCAGGAGGCACCGGTAAAACGTTTCTTATAAATCTAATACTGGCGGAAATACGTGCTAAAAACACATCGCACTGGCACTAGCATCATCCGGCATTGCAGCCACACTCGTGGAAGGAGGACGAACTGCCCATTCTGCCTTACAACTACCGTTGAATATAGCCGAACAACAATTCCCGGTACCTATGTAAAATCTCAGGAAAATCTGGACGGGGTCAACTTCTAAAACAAGCTAAAATTATCTTCTGGGATGAATGCACCATGGCCCATAAAAATCATTAGAAGCCATGGACAAAACATTACAAGAATTGCGAAAAAACTCTGAAATAATGGGACGAGCTCTACTCATACTTTCAGGAGTTTTTCGACAAACACTTACAGTTATTCCTAAATCAACACCAGCAGACGAGATCATTGCATGCTTAAAAAAATCACATCTCTGGCCACAAGTACAAATACTGCAATTAACAAAAAACATGAGAGTTGAATTATCAAAAGATGAAACAACAGCACATTTTGCTAAAATACTTTTACAAATAGGCGAAGGTACATATCCTACTGACCAAACGACCGGCCTCATTGAACTCAATAGTGATTTCTGTAACATAGCCACTACTGAAAACGAACTAATCGAGACAATTTACCCAAATATTATTCAGAACTATACCAACGTAGGGTGGTTATTTCAAAGAGCAATTTTAGCCACTAAAAATAATATTTTTGACGATATCAATTTCAATATTCTGAAGAAAATACCTGGTGAAGAAAAAAAATATAAATCGATCGACACGATGGTATCCATTGAAGAAAGTGTCAACTTCCCAACTGAATTTCTAAACTCATTACAAGTACCAGGAATGCCATTACACTGCCTTCGTCTGAAAATTGGATCTCCAATCATACTACTCAGAAATCTCAACTCCCCAAAACTATGTAATGGAACGAGGATGATCGTAAAACAGCTATCGAATAATGTCATTGGAGCTGAACTTATTTCTGGAAAGAACAAAGAACACACAGTATATACCTAGAATACCACTGATCTCTTCTGAATTGCCATTTCAATTTAAAAGATTGCAGTTTCCAATTAAATTAGCCTTTAGTTTCACAATTAACAAAGCGCAAGGGCAAACTTTAAAATATTGTGGTATCAACCTCAAAGAATCCTGCTTCTCTCATGGTCAGTATATGAAGCTTGCTCAAGAGTAGGAAGTTCGAAAAATTTATATATATAAACCCCGGACAATAAAATGAAAAATGTTGTTTATAAACAAGTAGTGTAAATAATGAGAAAATGTTTTCAATATTTTTTTTTACTTTTTACGTCATAGTTTATTTTTTTATTTCAACTACCACGTAATCTCATATCAACTCCCGAGCGAAGCCGGGTATCATAGCTAGTATATTATAAACTCATTGACAACTAACAAAAAGAGCTAGTTTTGATGTTTACTTTTTATGCTCAATAATTTGTTACAAATCAATTAACCCATTCTTGGTTGCCGTGCCAATTCGGGAACACTTAATAATTGAGGAGAGAAACGAAAAGTTTTGATACCAGTTGAAATACGATTACAGTTTTGAGTAGTTAAAAGTGCGGTGAATAAATGTACAATACAAACAATTTGTTATAATTAGTGGTGTTTTCATTATTATTTGTTGAAATTTCTTATCAGGACACACTTGGAGGTATGTACAGTATTTTTTAATTATTATAATAATTAGATACACTAAACATAATTATTACTTTATATTACTTGAAGCTAATAAATAACGAATGATTTACAATATTTTGCAGTAATGTACTATAA
Source organism: Anania fuscalis (assembly GCA_950371115.1). Classification (NCBI taxonomy): domain Eukaryota; kingdom Metazoa; phylum Arthropoda; class Insecta; order Lepidoptera; family Crambidae; genus Anania; species Anania fuscalis. The sequence continues at coordinate 15,651,181 of OX493326.1, read as the reverse complement.
AAATGTGAGTTTTTGTCATATCCGAAACTTTGCTGTGCCAATTTGGGTACAGTGGCCACAAGTGTAATTAGTTTATCCTTGATTTTCCAGATTTTGAAAATGAGTCGCAGGCGAAGATTTAGCGCTAGTAACGACTACAAGGGCTTAGAAGAGGCCATAAATTCCATCGAAGATGACAGTGGTGGCGTTTGAGAGTATGACTTAACCATAGTTCCACCAGAACCCAGTGTTGTCACCGACGAAGAAGAAGGTTTTGATGACAATGTATTATCTAACTTGCCAAATGATGTTCCCGGAAATATAGAGGTGTTCGTTCGCGATGAGGGTATTCTTTCCGATAACAGCGATGATGAGCCATTATCCACCAAGAGAGCTCGAATCCGATCCACTGTGACTCAAGCAGCTGATAACCTTTGGACCAGCCCAAGTTCATCAACATCGAACAAAAATTGAGTTGCAGCCAGCTCTTGTGGATATTGTTACAGCTTTGATATTTACTGTGGCAAATCTACTATTTCTAGTACAGAGCCTTTAGGAACTAGAGTTGTTAAAATGTTGCTGAATAAATTGACAACAGATCCCGCGAACCACAAAGTTTTCTGCGATAACATTTTCACAAGTTATGATCTGCTAAACGACCTGCGTCAATTAGGTTTTCGTGCTAAAGGAGCCATTCGTGAGAACCGTACCAAAAATGCCCATTGACAAATGCTAGGGACATGAAAAAAATAATAAGAGGAGAGTTCGATTACAAATTCGATAAAAAAAATGTTATTGTCGCTGGAAAGACAACAGCATTTGTAATATGGCAACGAATTATTATTCTTATGATCCGGTGGGAACTGGAAAGAGATGGTCTGCAGAAAAGAAGCAAAAAGTTGATATGACAATCCCACATTTGTTTCAAATTATAATAAAGGCATGGGTGGAGTAGATGAAATGGATCAATCTTTTTCACTGTACAGAATCGGCATTCATGGCAAAAAGTGGTGGTGGGTATTGTTTACCTACATGATTGATATGGCCATAGTAAATGCTTGGCGATTACATGTTTAGTCTAGGGAAGAACCCATGGATCAACTACTGTTTCGACGAAGCATAGCCAGATGCTATCTAAAGCAATCAACCCAAAGACAGTCTGCTCGTCCTTCATCATCTAACATAGAGGGTCTTCAGCTTGATGGTGCAGATCATGTAACTGAAAAGCTTCCGAAACGAGTACGCTATGTCATTTGCCATAATAGAAGCCGATGGGGCTGCAAAAAATGCATGAAAATGCTGTGCATTGAAAAACTGTGTTTTAAAAATTACCACTCTTAAGTGGCCACTGTGCCAATTTGGGAACACCCCTACAAATTCCTGAAAAGCATTATTTTTATTATTTTTTCTCATTCAGACCTTTTTTTGTATCCTCTATAATAAACAAATAAAACAAATTTCAAAAAAATCCATTTAGTTTTATTTTGACCATTAATGGGTTAATAATGAAAAATCATGTATACTTTATTTATAAAAGCAACACCATAAGTGCAGCTACACACTTAGGTGCATCATGACAATTTTTACAGACTACCTGTGCTACTTCGTTTGTATTGCGTTAACTGCAGGATGTTTGCTATGATGTATTATTTTACGTAGAACGTTCAAATATACCTATATATAGAAAATATCTCAAACGAACATTTAATCGGGATATAAGGAATCTTCTGTGTTAGTCCAGATCATTTTCTATATGCGTGAAAATGTTATCTAAATCCGTTGGCATAATGTGATTGAAACACAAACATCCAAACCCCTCACAAACTTTTACATTTATAATATTAGTGGGATCACCAAATTATCTGCCACACTAGGGGCCATATTATTTTATACAATGCTGGGTGTATTCCATGAATAAGCCACACTTGGTGCCATATTTCTACAACGCTGGGTGTATTCCATGATTAAGCCACACTTGGGGCCATATTTCTGCCACGCTGGGGTTATCATATAATTACGCCACACTTGGGGCCATACCACGCTAGGGGTATAACATGATTGCGCCACACTGGCGCGATATTTCACTGATGTACCACTCTGGGGGGGGGGGGTAAAACATAATTCGCCACACTTTAATCACATGGTAATGTTTGCGTTATTTAAATTTCATCCATTTCTAAGTCCAAAGTCTTAGGACTCTATTAGCTAGCTAGGAAAATTAAGCTCAATTAATAGGATATCCACACCATCGAAGAGCATAGATATAGTTACCTAAATATGCGACTCAAAATCTTAATTACAACATCTAAAGTTGTCAGTAAGCCCCTAGGCTATAAAATGACAGTTTAGAATAACAAGGTAAGCAAGTTTAAGAAATAACCTCAAAGTTATTTAATCTGAATAAGACTCATCACTGTTGCATCACTGTCAAGCAGCTATCATCAAAGTATGTAATCCACGGTTTCAAATGATCAGCAGCAAATTTTTATTTGCTATTTGAGTGTCCTTCAATGTTCATTCTGTTACAGGCATCTTCTAAATAAATCGGTATAATAACTAATTGAAATGTATTAATATGGAATAACGCGAAAGCACTAGTACGATGCGTAGAACGAAGGACGCTTTCGTCACAAAAAGACATTGACATACATTCGTGCTAACCCCAGTAACTGATCAGGCCAATTTTTGTAATGCTCTTCGTATACCGGATACCAGAATCGATACATCCACATACATACTTTTAAAACCAAACTTAGTAATATTTAATGGACAACTGCTTTAATTCGATATTAATTTTATGACGGGTAAACTGAATAATCAATATCTAAGTTGAATTGCAATATCTCTTGTAATTTAAATGTTATACTGACTTCTGATTTTTATAAATTGTGTTTAATTGTACGCCAAAAGGGCAGAGCACGGCTAGCTCTTAAGACAAATTACTATTGGTATTGTTGTAAACCCATTATTGTACTCCTGTGCTCCCCAATAAAGATATTATAATTAAGACGTCCCGATGGCGGTGAGAGATGACCGCTGGTGCCGGGAACCGCTCATAGGGACGTTCCCATCAATCTATTCCTCGTTAATGATACTTCGTACCTGTCCTTGACCAAATATAATTTCGGCTAGTGATTTCCCCTTACCTTTATTGATTGTATGTTATTACAATTCCATTGAAGCCTACCCAGATACGTATACTTAACAGTCCTTTTCATCTTCAAGCAAGGGTACGGTACCCTTCAATTTAAAGTTTGAAGCCATTCGCATCAGTAGTGCTATTTGTGACGAGTAGAGAGACCAATAATTTATCTTTGATATTATACTATTACTAAAATTAATATAACGTCACTTCATTCTTCAGATATAGTTTAATTTAACAGGTAGTCCTTCAAACCTACAAGGCAGTCGCACGTTTAAAGAATGGCAATCGATTTACTATCGATTTCCTTTGCCCCATTTTTTTTTTTTGTTTAATCTATGGAAGCTCTGTTCCCTTTCCGTCCAACAGAGCGTCGAGCGCTCATTCTTTATTCGTGCGAGGCAGCGCGCGGACGTTTTTCGCTCGATCCCAGTAACTTATTTCAAACTCAACGTTTTTATTGAAATTCAAATATGCCAAAAAGAAGCTACACCGAAAAAATGGAACGGTATAATTACAAAATTAGGAGACTGGAAGAAAAGGAAAATAAACGACGTCAACGAGTTACTGAGTCGTCGGATTTACTTGAAAATTCAGGTTAGTGTTATTTTTTTAATAAGTGTTTTGCAAATCATTATGCTGCCATGATGCGTAGTTAATCTTAGCCTGGAAGTTGTCCGTGGGTCAACACAATGGCGTTCGTAACCCTATGCTTAGAGAATAACCGTGGGTTATCACAAAGCAAAAATAGGAACATAAATTAACTACCTACACAAAGTATAAAAAACTGGAAGTTAACCGTGGGTTAACACGATGTTAAATTCATGCTTCGATAATAGCCATGGGTTATTACAAAGCAAAAATACCTAAGCTTAGATAAGCCAAGAGGTTGATCACGGATCAACACGATGGTTTGATATTATACTATTACTAAAATTAATATAACGTCACTTCATTCTTCAGATATAGTTTAATTTAACAGGTAGTCCTTCAAACCTACAAGGCAGTCGCACGTTTAAAGAATGGCAATCGATTTACTATCGATTTCCTTTGCCCCATTTTTTTTTTTTGTTTAATCTATGGAAGCTCTGTTCCCTTTCCGTCCAACAGAGCGTCGAGCGCTCATTCTTTATTCGTGCGAGGCAGCGCGCGGACGTTTTTCGCTCGATCCCAGTAACTTATTTCAAACTCAACGTTTTTATTGAAATTCAAATATGCCAAAAAGAAGCTACACCGAAAAAATGGAACGGTATAATTACAAAATTAGGAGACTGGAAGAAAAGGAAAATAAACGACGTCAACGAGTTACTGAGTCGTCGGATTTACTTGAAAATTCAGGTTAGTGTTATTTTTTTAATAAGTGTTTTGCAAATCATTATGCTGCCATGATGCGTAGTTAATCTTAGCCTGGAAGTTGTCCGTGGGTCAACACAATGGCGTTCGTAACCCTATGCTTAGAGAATAACCGTGGGTTATCACAAAGCAAAAATAGGAACATAAATTAACTACCTACACAAAGTATAAAAAACTGGAAGTTAACCGTGGGTTAACACGATGTTAAATTCATGCTTCGATAATAGCCATGGGTTATTACAAAGCAAAAATACCTAAGCTTAGATAAGCCAAGAGGTTGATCACGGATCAACACGATGGTTTTGTGATTTCTAAAATATAATCCTTAGTGGGTACCCGTAGGTAATATCAAAGATTTTTTTAACGGAATACATAGGCTGTGTCCGATTTTACGATTAACCAATCGTTTTTGGCAATAAAAAACGAATACCTAACAAATTTTTTAAACAAAAATATTTAACAATTTATAATGCAACGTAAATAAGTTTCATTGTAAATCTAACGAAAAATATAATTTTTATATAAAGAACACAAAATTATGTTCCTTCTAATACGTTAACTTGCCACGAAGAAGCCGATATGTTAGTAGCAATTTCAAAACTAATAACCTTAGGCGCAGTATCGGTTTGTGAACGCTCTGAAGGTGATTATATCTCTAGTATATTTCTCACTTCAAAACCTAATGGTGGTAAACGTTTCATCCTGAATTTAAAACCTCTCAACAAGTTTGTTGAAAAGTCCCACTTTAAAATGGAGGACTACAAGGTTGCGACAAAGTTGATACCTAAGGACGGCTTTCTAGCCACAGTAGACCTCAAAGAAGCCTATTTTTCTGTACCAATCTTCGAACCGCATAAGAAGTATTTACGTTTTGTTTTTAACAATACGACTTATGAATTTAATGTCATTCCATATGGTCTTTGCACAGCTCCAAGAGTTTTTACAAAAATTATGAAAGAAGACATTAGCTACCTAAGGGAGAGGGGGTATAAATCAGTTATATATTTAGATGACATTTTATGCATCGGAGACACCTATAGCGAATGCAAATCTAATGTAACTAGGACCCTAGAACTATTACAATGTCTAGGATTCGTAATTAATTTTGAAAAGAGCGTGTTAACACCTCGGCGAACTTGCAAGTTTTTAGGTTTTGTGCTCAATTCAGCTGATTATATCTGTCTCTGTCTCCTGACAAAAGAAAAAATATTGCTAAATTAATTCAAAAATATTCCGTGTTATCTGTTTGTACTATAAGAGAACTGTCGCAACTTATTGGGACACTGGTTGCAGCCTGCCCAGTAATTAAGTATGGCTGGCTGTAAACTAAAATGCTTGAACGCCAAACATATTTAGCTTTACAAAAATATAACGATTTTGAAACAAAAATAAAATTACCTTCGTTAATTTTACCAGATTTACTGTGGTGGAGTCAAAATAAACTTTCATCGACTAATCTCATGAGACCTGATGCGGAATATTCCCTAGAATTATTTACAGACGCTTCTAGAACTGGTTGGGGTGCATACTGCAATGGCAAACGAGCCAATGGTGGTTGGAAAAGTGTAGAACTTTCCTATCATATAAACTAGAGCTTTTGGCCATTTTCATGGGATTAAAATGCTTTGCTTCTGAAGCGTCTAACTGTGCAATTTTACTGCGTATTGATAATACAACTGCAATAAGCTATATTAACCGCATGGGTGGCATACAATTTCCACACCTCAACGACCTGGCAAAAAACATATAGCAGTGGTGCGAGAAGCGCAATATATGGCTTTTTGCATCATACATAAATACAAGAGACATTGTTGAAGCAGACGAAGAGTCTCGCGAAATAAATGTTGACACAGAGTGGGAACTATCAGATTGGGTTTTTCAGATGATAGTTAGCAAGCTGGGTCAACCAGACATAGATCTCTTTGCGTCTCGCACCAACGCCAAATGCGATGTATACGTCTCGTGGAAGCAGGACCCAGATGCTCTGACGGTAGACGCGTTCACTATTAATTGGGGCTTGCGATGTTTTTACGCATTTCCACCATTTTCACTTATTCTTAAATGCATTAGGAAAATTATAAATGACAAAGCTACGGGCATACTAGTCTTTCCATACTGGACGGGACAGCCATGGTTCCCTTTATTAAAGAAAATATTAATTTCCGAAATTATAATATTTAACCCTAACAGAGATCTTTTGCGTTCTCCTTACAGATCGCAACACCCACTGTTCAAGACTCTTACCCTGGGAGTTGCGACGCTCTCCGGGACGCTTTTACACGACGAAATATCCCATTAGTAGCGTTAGACCTCATGTTATCTTCTGTTTCAAAGAACACTCTCAAGCAGTACAATACGTCATACAAACTTTGGTGGCAATTTTGTAACACAAATAGCGTACGTTAACGCTATTTTATATAACCCCACTTATCAAATATTTTGACGTTTCTGACAGAACAATTTAACAGAGGAAGTTCATACGGTACCATAAATACTCACCGATCAGCACTATCCTTTTAGGTGGCAACGTAGGGTCTAAAGACAGCGTCAAACGTCTCTTAAAAGGTATTTTTAAACAGAAGCCCTGTATTCCCAAATACATAAGCACATGGAACCCCCAGATAGTGCTGAATCATGTTGCCAAATGGTTTCCTAATCGCAATTTACCTTTAGAGAAAATTACTAAAAAGCTTTGCATTTTATTGGCGATTTGTACTGCCCATAGAGTGCAAACCCTTTCACTAATCAAAATATCAAACATAACTCATCGTACTGATTCGTTACAAATCCCAATTATAAAAACCTCTGCAGTAGGCAAAGATCAACCGGTTTTAATATTACCATATTTCAGAGAAAATCCCTCGATATGCCCAGCTATGGCCCTGGATGATTATATATACATAACATCCAGTCTTAGACCCGATTATATAGACCATCTTTTCATCACCTACAGAAAGCCCTATAAAAAGGCCTCTACACAATCCATTAGTAGGTGGATAAAACAAACTTTAGCGGAGAGCAGCGTGGATGTGGGCGTGTTCAGCGCTCATAGCACGAGGCATGCGTCCACATCTGCGGCGGCCTCCGCCGGAGTTTCTATTAATATGATCAGAAAGACGGCTGGCTGGTCCAGTTCGTCTCAAACCTTCGCTAGATTCTATAATCGGCCTGTACTAGACGAAGGTATCTTTGCTAGGTCTGTTTGCTCAATAGCTAACGAGCATGAGAATTAATAATTGTGATTTATCTTAGCATTTAACAAGCAAACTTGCTTCATGTTTAATAAATCTATATCTATTTCTATACATTACATAATTTGAAGAATTTATGTAAACCTTATGGATGAAATAAGAATTATTATTGTTTTTGTTTATGTTTGAAAATTAAAATTTCTTTTTGGCTATAATAACGCTTAATTGAAGATAAATAACACTTGAAAAAAATCATCGACCTCAGGTGGGACTCGAACCCACGTCCCATCGCATACCGGGCGAGTGCTTTGACCACTAAGCTACCGAGGACGTCACGTGACAAGATGAAATTCCTCAAGTGTTTTTATCTCGCTGTCAAAGCCAGCGTATTCTGATCAATGTTGTAGCTATATGTATAGCTGAGTAGTATACTACCGTCAACACCCTATAGAAATATTTTTACAAATATTTGACTATTGTAATATACTGGCTTTGACAGCGAGAAAAAACACTTGAGGAATTTCATCTTGTCACGTGACGTCCTCGGTAGCTTAGTGGTCAAAGCACTCGCCCGGTATGCGATGGGACGTGGGTTCGAGTCCCACCTGAGGTCGATGATTTTTTTCAAGTGTTATTTATCTTTAATTAAACCTTGCATGGAATTGCTAAAAACAAAAATTTACAATATAATAACGCTTTTATAATATTACATAAAAGTTCGTACTCTAAACATCTACCTGTTAAATTAAACAATATCTGAAGAATGAAGTGACGTAATAATAATAGATGATCAAACGAACTTCTTAAGTGAAGTTCGAACTCTATTATATGAGTCACTTCATTCGAGCCCTCCCATTACCCATATCCCTATAAAAATTTAATTTCCTCTCTAAACGAATGAGCGCTCGACGCTCTGTTGGCCGGTAAGGGAACAGAGCTTCCATAGATTAAAGAAAAAAAAATGGGGCAAAGGAAATCGATAGTAAATCGATTGCCATTCTTTAAACGTGCGACTGCCTTGTAGGTTTGAAGGACTACCTGTTAAATTAAACTATATCTTCGAATGAAGTGACTCATATAATAGTGATCGAACTTCACTTAAGAAGTTCGTTTGATCATCTATGATACTTCATAATAGGCTAGTTGACACCACCAATCAATTGACATACTTTTTATGAGCTGTCAAAACGGATATCTTTCTTACCATTTGTATGGCGATATCGGATTATGACGTCACTATCCCATAAACTCAACTGCCTTACTTTTTTACGATTTTAAAGCAATCAAAAATCTGTTTCTCTTAAATGAAATTGTATGAGTTATTATAGGCCTAAAATAAAGTGTCTGTTTTAATAAATGATGCCTTAGAATTATTTATGAATGGGGTCAACAGCCCAATTTTTTAATAATTTTTAATAATTAATTAATATTTGATTATCTTTATTATTCTTTTAATTTATATTTAATTGAAATTGTTAAAACTAATCACATGTGTTATTTGTATTTCAGCGCCAGAGTATGTAGAATATTATTTAGCTTTAAGACTTAAATCTGTAGCCATATTCTATGAAATAAATGATTTTGATTTGGTTTGAATTCTTTAGAGGTGAATTGGTACTCTGTACGAGGAAATATTTTCTATAACCTTAATAGTGGAAGAGTTAATTACTTTGCTAAATGCATCAATAATTCCCAAACATAACAATTATTACTTTTTTTAATCGACGTAAGTGGTTAATATAAATATTGTAGAGAATAGCTCTAACCACCCTTCTGAATGGGATGCTGAGTGTCGGTAGGTAGGTACTATTCGAATTCATACGATCGTTGATGATCAAAGCGCCGCAGATCGAATAGACACAAAATGTAGGTATTTTACATTCTATAAAAGGTACTTTATACTATATATAGATCCGTAACCTCGGATATTGGTTTTTTATTACAACTATTTAAGTTTTTATTTACAAACCAAGTGTGTACAGTTCTTATGGCAGGTACTATTGTGCTTATTTAGTAGTGTTGCAAAAATACGGTAAGAGGGCGATTAAAATCGAGTGTAGAACGTAATACCGAATCATGTTTGACCGATGTAATCTTTAACAGAATGCACTGTTGACAGAAGTATCTATTCCTCGAAAGCACGTTTCGCCGAAACTCTGTTCATAGAAAGCACGCTCCGTCGAAGCGCGGTTCGCAGAAAGTATCTTTCACAGAAAGCTTTTTTACTAGACGACATTTTAACTGCCACATTAAGGTTTGGGTAAGACGCGACAACTTTTTGGAATACATATTATAAAAATGACAATCAGAAAAACAAATGAAGATTAAGAAAACAAGTGACAATCGAGAAAACAAAGGATCAGGAAAACAAATGAAGATTAAGATAATAACACAAACACCAAACACAGATACGCACACACACACACACACAAACAATACTGATTGTCATTTGTTTTCCGATGATCACTTATTTTCTCAAACTTTTTTACTATACAACATTAAAGTTTGGGTAAGCCGAAGCCGAAGGTTGGGATACGTCATACTGATATAAAAGATGGGCCCCTTAATGGATCGACACTTTCCCGAATTCGCTACTGTAGTAAATCCGCTACTTTTCCTAATTCGACACTTTAGATCATTCGCTACTTTCTCTAATTCGACACTTTGTTGGATTCGGCACATGTCTTATTGGACACCTTCCTATTTTGAAACTTTGTAATCATGTACAGCTAAGCTCAAAATCCTTTGTGCTATCGAGGCCTGTTTTTTTGTAAACTGTCATTTTATCTCTTTACTCTCTTCCTCGTTAGATACCGAACTGGTTTGCCACATATACAGGTAAATGCTATATCAAGCCGAAACTAGCCTGTGTTATTAACATATGCATGTCAGCATCTTATTCTTTTATTGTTTCATACAAATCGGATTCTAAAAAGCCAGGAAAACAAGTGACAATCGAGAAAACAAATGACAATCAGGAAAACAATTATTGTTAAATATTGGGGTGGTTGGGATCTACCTCCTAGCGGTCCACACCGGGCAACGTCATCATAATTTGTGATGGCGGTAGAAGATCCCAAGGGCGGTGGTAGGCCCTGGAAGGGGCCGCCTGGCTCGCAACCACCATCCCGCCGGACTCCGGTGCCAAACAGCCCTGCTGTGTTCCGTCGGTGTGCGGGAGTGCCAGTGCCATTGGGGGTTTGAAATTAAGTCAGTTGCGCTGTTGGAACCGGTCTCTGTCTTTAGGCGATGCTGTATCGGGTAACTCGTTCTGGAGGGTAGCGGGATCCGAGGCACGGACCCAGCCGTTGGCCGACCGCAGTCAGTAGGGGGCCCGACTTACGCGCTAGCCACGCGTAAAGGCTGCCCCGCCAACTTGCGAAAAATCCCGTTATGCTCCACCGTGCCAGTTGGCGACTGGATGGGAGGACCCGGTGGAGTGGTATCGGGGGGGCTCGGGCGTCCCCGCAGTCTCCAAGCGAGTTCCCCTCTAATCGGCTGAGCAGAAAAGTACGAGTAGGGTTTGCTAAGCAGCGCCTCGACTATATTTTTCTTTCCCCTACTAAAACTCTTTAAAAATGACAAAGCAAATCAAGAAGAAAAAGTTGAATCAACAGCGACACTTCCTCCCACTCAAAGTGCACCTCACCAACATCCGAGGTCTGCACTCAAATCTCGACCCGGTCCACTACCACCTGCAGACCGAGAAGCCGCACTTATTCTTCTTAACGGAGACGCAGATAGCAACACCGTCGGACGTGGCATACCTCAACTACCCTGGATACACTCTCGAACATAAGTTCAAGAAATGTGCAGGGGTCTGTGTGTATGTTCGCGATGACATGTTGTAAGCGTCTCTGTTGCTTTGAAAAGTCAGAATTTCCTGTGCTGTGGGTTTTGGTGGACACTGGGGTAGAGAAATCTCTCTGCGCTAATGTTCACCATTCGCTCAGTGAAGATCGGGAGACGACTGGCCTCATTAAATACCTTGCTGAGACGGCAGACTCCGCACTCCAGTGATATCCAACAGCAGAGCTTGTTTTTCTGGGGGACTTCAACGCCCACCACAAAGAGTAACTGTTCCCATACTAGAAAACTGACCATGCTGGGCGAGAAGCCCGCAAGCTAGCATTGGCGCTAGATCTCACTCAGCTGGTCGAACAAGCGACGCGAATACCAGATATCGCTGATCATACACCCAATTGCCTGGACCTACTGCTGACAACTGATCCGCACAGACATTCGGTTTCAGTCTCGGCTCCACTAAGATCGTCCGACCACTGTGTAGTGAAATCCGTATCGATCTGCTCTCCTCCGGATTACACCCTTAGGGGTACGAGGAGAGTATGGCGATACGAGTCAGCAGACTGGGACGAGATGCGAGCTTTCTTTGCATCATACCCGTGGCGGCAATTGTTTCTCTTCGAAAGACCCCTCATGCGTCGCTGATGCGATCACAGCTGTTATCCGGCAGGAAATGGAATATTTCATTCCATTTTCCGACATCCCGCTCGGTTACAAAGCCCGACCTTGGTACAATGCGGACTGTGCTCGAGCTGAGGCTCGTAAACAGTCAGCTTACTAGGCTTGGGTAAAAGCTCGAGATCAAAAAGTGCGAGCGCGAAAGGTGCGAGCAAAGAAGAGAGCATATAATACAGCCGCCAGGTCTTGCAAAAGGGTGCTGCGAAAAGCTAGGTTCGACCATGTCAGCCGTATTGGGGCGAAACTTGCATCTTACCCACAGGGTAGTAAGCAGTTCTGGTCCCTGTCGAAATCAGTCGAATCTAACTTCTGCCTTCCTACACTACCTCCAATGCAGAAACCTGATGGGTCACTTGCCCACACCGCAACAGAGAAAGCAAATTTATTTGCCGATCTCATCATCATCATCATCTCAGCCACAGGACGTCCACTGCTGAACATAGGCCTCCCCCAGTGACTTCTAGATCGGCCGATTGGAAGCGGCCTGCATCCAGCGTCGTCCTGCAACCTTTACCAGGTCGTCTGCTCACCTTGTGGGTGGGCGTCCTACGCTGCGCTTGCCGGTACGTGGCCTCCATTCCAGAACCTTTCTGCCCCATCGGCCGTCAGTTCTACGTGCTATGTGCCCCACCCACTGCCACTTCAGCCGGCTAATCCGTCGGGCTATGTCAGCGACTTTGGTTCGTTCACGGATCTCCTCATTTCTGATTTGATCTCGCAAAGAAACACCCAGCATAGCCCTTTCCATAGCGCGCTGTGCAACTTTAAGCTTCTTAATAAGGCCCATAGTAAGTGGCCACGTTTCTGTTCCGTATGTCATCACTGATAACACACACTGGTTGTATACTTTCGTCTTTAGGCACTGAGGTAGTTTCCCGAACGCTGCCCATCCGAGTTGGATTCGTCGAGTGACCTCTTTCTCAAAATTGGACCTACCCAACTGGGTCACTTGTCCCAGGTTAACATATTTGTCAACAATTTCGAGAATAGAGCTCCCAACTGGTACTGGGTAGGGCGCAACATGGGCATTCGACATAATCTTTGTTTTGTCCATGTTCATCTGAAGACCTACCTGTTGGGAAACTCTAATAAGGCCATCGAGCATTGTGCCGAGGTCTTCCAGCGACTCTGCCATGACCACAATATCGTCGGCAAACCGAAGGTGAGTAATGTATTCGCCATTAATGTTGATGCCGAATCCTTTCCATTCCAGGAGTTTAAAAGCATCTTCCAATGCGGCGGTAAACAGTTTCGGAGAAATAACGTCTCCCTGCCTTACGCCTCGCTGCAGAGGAATAACTTTCGTGCTCTGCTCCTGTACTCGGACCGTCATAGTGTAGTTTTTATATAAATATTTCAGCACCTCGATGTACCGATAGTCAATATGGCACTGCTGGAGAGACTGTAGCACTGCCCAAGTCTCGATTGAATCGAAGGCCTTCTCATAGTCCACAAACGCCAAGCATAGTGGTAAGTTATACTCTTCGGTCTTCTGTATAACTTGTCGCAGCGTATGGATGTGGTCTATGGTACTAAAGCCTTTTCGGAAACCTGCTTGTTCGGGAGGCTGGAAGTCATCGAACCTACGTGCGAGACGATTCGTGATGACCCTCGAAAACAACTTGTAGACATGGCTCAGAAGCGAGATGGGTCTGTAGTTCTTCAGCAAGGTGTTATCTCCTTTTTTGAAGAAGAGCACCACCACACCTCTGTTCCATGCCTTCGGCGTTATTCCCTCGAGCAAGACGGAGTTAAAGAGTTTCTGAAGGACCTTCAGTACCGGTGTTCCACCCGCTTTCAGAATCTCTGAGGTGATCCCGTCATCACCCGGCGCCTTGTTGTTCCTGAGCTGTTTGAGAGCCATCCTAATATAGGCTGATGTCCGGGATATCTTCGGTATAGTGTCGGGTCAGCTTAGCTCTTGGATCTTCGGCTGAACTACTAACAGGTTTAGTGACCGAGGTGTATAACTGCCCATAGCACTTTTCAATCTCCCCCCAAAACTTCGGCTTTTGTCGACATTATACTACCATCCTCCGTCTTCAGCTTTGTCAGCTGGCTTCGCCCAATAGACATGTCTCTTGCAAACACTTTGGAGCCTTGGTTTCGCTCTATCGCCTCTTTAATACTATTCGTATTAAAGTTGCGGATATCATGTCGCAAGGACTTCCATATCCGTCTATTACGCTGTCGATACAACTTAGCGTCAACGGAGGACTGCAGTGCCAGCGAACGTCGTTCTGCCATGAATTTGAGGGTGTGGTCGGTAAGTTTTTGCTGTCTGTCTCTTCGACGGGGCTTAAAAAATTTCGACCCGACCGCCTGGACAGTTTCTACAAACCTGTTGTTAATCTCGTCCACTGACTCGCAGTTTTCTAGGCATTCAAAGCGATTTGACAGCTCAAGCTGAAAGCTTTCGGGGCAGTAAATATGGGCATTAGAGGGTCGGAGCGTAGACTTTATCAAACGGGACCTTTCTAGCTTGACGTTGATGTTTAATGTGCCTCTAACCATTCGGTGATCGCTAACGGTTTTCACCCCGTTGATCACGGAGACATCATTGAACACTCGTCGCTCTGTGGTCATGATAAAGTCAATCTCATTTTTCGTGGACCCATCGGGATTCATCCAGGTCCACTTCTGGAAAAAGGAATTCATCGCGAAGAGGTCCTCCTTCTCCAGAAATTCGGCCAGCCTTTGTCCCCTAGGGTTCCGTTGCCCATATTCAAACGCCCCACTCTCAGCTCATTATCGCCTCTCATGCCCAGTTTTGCGTTGAAGTCTCCCATAACAACATTGAAGTGGGTTTTAGTAGTATGTATGGCTCTACTAACGTCCTCATACATAGCCTCCACTTCCTCATCAGGGTGTGTAGAGGTCGGTGCATATACCTGTATAACCTTCAGCGAGTATCTATTTGATACTCTGAGTATCAGGTATGCCACCCTGCTCGATACACTTCCGATGATGACGATGTTGTTAATGAGGGGTTTGTGGACGAGAAACCCGACACCGCCTTGGGACAGTTGTTCGCCTTCCCGGTAATAGAGTAGGTTGCCAGATTTCAGGGTTATCGTGTCCTCGCCCTCTCTTCGGACTTCTGATATTCCCACGATACTCCAATGCATCCTACTCAATTCCTCTTCCAGCTCAACGATCTTCTCATCAGTCCTTAGCGTGCGGACATTGTGTGTTACCAGGGCCAGTCTTCTTTGGGGCTAGTAGCCGAAGTTCCTCCTCCGGGGATTCTTAGCACCCCCTGACCCGCCGTCACCCTGACCGCTACCGTAGCCAGGAACAGCGGGACCACCGGAGACTGGGGGCCTGGTCTTTGTAGTGTCTATCATTGAGTGACTGATAAAATTGGCTCCCTGCTAAAGAAATGGTCCATTCCCAAAATTTACACCTCGGGGTTAAAAGTACAGACTTTACTAGGCACACCGAAGGATGTCTTGCCGTTACAAACACCAGGTGTTTACAAAATAAACTGTAGCTGCGGGAGTTCCTACATAGGCCAAACGAAACGAACCATCGCTGAAAGGCTTAAAGAGCATATAGCTGCTGTGAAAAACCGCCAAACTGCGAAATCAGCGATTGCCGAACACCTTCTTGAATCGGCCACTTATCACTGGATTGAATTTCATCAAACGCAAGTTCTTTCCACGGATTGCCACTTTTATTCAAGAGTTGTGCGTGAAGCTATTGAAATCAAAAAGTATAAAAATTTCAATCGGGAAGACGGTTACAAATTATCCGCGACATGGAATCCAGTGATTAAAAATAAACAATCTCGTTTTGTTTCGCGATCGAGTTCTCACCTGAATACGGACGCGGCGGTTAGTGTGCAGAATAGGAATAGACACAGTGAGTGTAGTGTGTGACGGTACTTGGCGTGAAAATAATATCATGAGGGTAGATGAAGAATCTGCCTTTCATACGGAGTGAAGACATCGCTGTTCCAGTCAGCCTGTGACCACGGTCGGTGAAACCCGATCGAAACGTCAGGCAAAAGAGGTAACATTTTGTACCTAAATTATGATCGCGTTAATTCCCGTTTCATTGAGTTTTAAATTATGCAACGCGAAAGTTTAAAAGTAATTATTGGGGGGTGGTTGCCAGACTCTCCACGCTTGGCAGGCGGGTTGGCGAGCGCAGTTTTTTTATATTGTTTCGCACGCAGACGCTGCTCCCCGTCTCGTGCTACAAGATTTAGTCGCCTCTTACGACACGCCTCCTGCACGGCGGTGGGGAAGTGTATTTTTTACGGCCGTCCCCACACGGCACGATCTGTTTGCAAGCAATTCACGTCTAGAAGCTGGCTCGAAACGTCCACCCACCTTGCCTCACTGTGATTCTTTGATGCCAGAGATCACAGTGCACAACAAAGAGGTCCGTAGATCCCTTCTTGGTCTAGACGTGAACAAGGCCTGTGGTCCAGATGGCATACCAGCAAGAGTGCTAAGATATTGTGCGCCTGAGTTGTCTCCCGTACTGACGCGACTGTACCGCCTCTCTCTCACGACAAAAATCGTACTAAAATGTTGGAAGCTTGCCAATGTGCAACCAATACCCAAGAAGGGTAGCCGTGCCGACCCTAGTAACTACAGACCGATCGCCATCACTTCCGTACTCTGTGAGGTTATGGAAAAAGTTCTAAATTGCAAACTGCTTTCATACCTAGAAGACAATGATCTTCTCAGTGATCGTCAATATGGCTTCCGCCGGGGACGTTCAACTGGGGATCTTCTAGTGTATGTAACGCATTGCTGGGGCGAAGCCATCGAAAACCACGGCGAAGCAATCGCAGTGTCGCTGGATATTTTGAAGGCTTTCGACAGGATTTGGCATGCGAGTCTGCTGAGCAAGCTTTCAGCGTACGGTATCCCCACTGGCTTCTGTAGCTGGGTGGCTGACTTCCTGAGTGAACGGTCGATCCGAGTAGTCATTGACGGCTGCTCCTCTGACCTCAACGCCATTGACGCCGGAGTTCCTCAGGGGTCAGTGCTCTCTTCGACTCTTTTCCTGCTGCACATCAATGACCTGCTATCTTCAGGTATTGTTGGGTACGTAGATGGCAGTACTGTCACGGAGAAGAATCTGTCTAGTGCAGTAGCCGTTGGAGTTGAGGTTCAAAGACTGAGAGAGGCCATGATTGAGCGTACGAGCCTGACGTTAAGTAAGTTCTCCCAGTGGGGCGATGACAATCTTGTCAGCTTTAATGCCTCTAAGACGCAGGCATGTCTTTTCTCCACAAAAAGGAGTCCTTTCACCCTTTCTCCTACTTTCCGAGGTACATCTGTTCCAGTGACCGACAATCTACAACTTCTTGGCATGGAGTTGTCGTCTGACCTCAACTTTGGCACCACCATCGAGTTTGCAGCTAGAAAGTTAGGCGTCCTGAATAAAGTGAAGCGGTACTTCACGCCTGGACAGCTTTTAACTCTTTACAAAGCGCAAGTCCGATCTTGCATGGAGTACTGCTGCCACCTTTGGGACGGCTCGGCGAAATACCAACTTGCTGCACTTGACTCTCTTTAAGTCCAGAGTGAATAGGCATTTTCTGGGCAAGCTCGCTCCATCGTAGATCCCATCTTTGCTCTAGAGTCTAGAGTAAGATTGGGGTCAAGAGTAAGCCCATCTCAAATTAAAAAAAAAAACAAATGAAGATTAAGAATACAAGTGACAAACGAGAAGACAAATGACAATCAGGAAAACAAATGAAGTTTGAGAAAAGAAGTGATCATAGGGAAAACAAATGACAATCAGTATTGTTTGTGTGTGTGTGTGTGTGTGTGCGTATCTGTGTTTGGTGTTTGTGTTATTATCTTAATCTTCATTTGTTTTCCTGATGGTCCTTTTTTTTCTCGAGTGTCACTTGTTTTCTTAATCTTAATTTGTTTTTCTGATTGTCATTTTTATATTATGTATTCCAAAAAGTTGTCGCGTCTTACCCAAACCTTAATGTGGCAGTTAAAATGTCGTCTAGTAAAAAAGCTTTCTGTGAAAGATACTTTCTGCGAACCGCGCTTTGACGAAGCGTGCTTTCTATGAACAGAGTTTCGGCGAAACGTGCTTTCTAGGAATAGATATTTCTGTCAACAGTGCATTCTGTGAAAGATTACATCTTATCATCTATCACTAAAATATGTTATCTTCTATATAAAACGCGGAGTATATCATAGTAATCATTTACAGAACCGATATTAAGAATCTTAACCAATAGTCAAATATTTGTAAAAATATTTCTATAGGGTGTTGACGGTAGTATACTACTCAGCTATACATATAGCTACAACATTGATCAGAATACGCTGGCTTTGACAGCGAAAAAAAACACTTGAGGAATTTCATCTTGTCACGTGACGTCCTCGGTAGCTTAGTGGTCAAAGCACTCGCCCGGTATGCGATGGGACGTGGGTTCGAGTCCCACCTGAGGTCGATGATTTTTTTCAAGTGTTATTTATCTTCAATTAAACCTTGCATGGAATTGCTAAAAACAAAAAATTACAATGTTAAAGCACTTATGATCTTAACCAATAGTCAAATATTTGTAAAAATATTTCTATAGGGTGTTGACGGTAGTATACTACTCAGCTATACATATAGCTACAACATTAATCAGAATACGCTGGCTTTGACAGCGAGAAAAAACACTTGAGGAATTTCATCTTGTCACGTGACGTCCTCGGTAGCTTAGTGGTCAAAGCACTCGCCCGGTATGCGATGGGACGTGGGTTCGAGTCCCACCTGAGGTCGATGATTTTTTTCAAGTGTTATTTATCTTCAATTAAACCTTGCATGGAATTGCTAAAAACAAAAATTTACAATGTTTAAGCATTTCTGATCTTAACCAATAGTCAAATATTTGTAAAAATATTTCTATAGGGTGTTGACGGTAGTATACTACTCAGCTATACATATAGCTACAACATTGATCAGAATACGCTGGCTTTGACAGCGAGAAAAAACACTTGAGGAATTTCATCTTGTCACGTGACGTCCTCGGTAGCTTAGTGGTCAAAGCACTCGCCCGGTATGCGATGGGACGTGGGTTCGAGTCCCACCTGAGGTCGATGATTTTTTTCAAGTGTTATTTATCTTCAATTAAACCTTGCATGGAATTGCTAAAAACAAAAATTTACAATGTTTAAGCATTTCTGATCTTAACCAATAGTCAAATATTTGTAAAAATATTTCTATAGGGTGTTGACGGTAGTATACTACTCAGCTATACATATAGCTACTACATTGATCAGAATACGCTGGCTTTGACAGCAAGAAAAAACACTTGAGGAATTTCATCTTGTCACGTGACGTCCTCGGTAGCTTAGTGGTCAAAGCACTCGCCCGGTATGCGATGGGACGTGGGTTCGAGTCCCACCTGAGGTCAATGATTTTTTTCAAGTGTTATTTATCTTCAATTAAACCTTGCATGGAATTGCTAAAAACAAAAATTTACAATGTTTAAGCATTTCTGATCTTAACCAATAGTCAAATATTTGTAAAAATATTTCTATAGGGTGTTGACGGTAGTACACTACTCAGCTATACATATAGCTACAACATTGATCAGATTACGCTGGCTTTGACAGCGAGAAAAAACACTTGAGGAATTTCATCTTGTCACGTGACGTCCTCGGTAGCTTAGTGGTCAAAGCACTCGCCCGGTATGCGATGGGACGTGGGTTCGAGTCCCACCTGAGGTAGATGTTTTTTTTTTCAAGTGTTATTTATATGTAAATTGCCTACATTCTGTCAAATAAGTTTCGGGAATTGATGATTTGTTTATGGTTCCAAATTCAAAATTATATTTTTTTCTTGTTGTTAGATTGGCACAACTGTTTTCCATTTTGGCGAGGAGTTTGAGTTACATCTGATAATTAGATTAAATACAGTATTGTTCTTAGTTATACCTTATCTAGTGTGTATTGCGAATTTCATAATGAAAAAAAACATTGAACAAAGAGTTTGTTTTAAATTTTGTATCGCCAATAGGATTTCGTGTTCGGAGTCTCTGAAAATGTTACAGAAGGCTTACGGTGAATCGACTTTATCAAAAACACGTGTTTATGAGTGGTACAAAGCGTTCAAAAGCGGTCGAGATGTGATGGAAGATTTGCCTTACTCTGGTAGGCCATCAACGTCTGCTACTGAAGATAACATCGCAAAAGTGAAGGAAATAGTAACTGAAAATCCTCATTCAAGTTTGAGAGAGCTAGCCGTCGAACTTTCTGTGGCACACGAGTTGATTTGTACCATTTTAAATAATCAATTGGGTATGAAACATGTTGCCGCCCAGCTAGTCCCAAAAGACCTGAATTTTCTCCAAAAACACAATCGCAAAAGATTCGCTGAGGACATGCTAGAACGAGTCAATTCCGACCTAACATTCATTAAACACATTGTTACTGGTGACGAGACGTGGGTTTACGAGTTTGACATGCAAACTAGTCAACAAGCTTCGGAGTGGCGCCTTCCAACTGAACCGAAACCGAAGAAACCGCGCTAAACTCGATCGAAAGTGAAAGTCATGTTGACTGTTTTCTTTGACTGTCGCGGTGTTGTGCACTCAGAATTCTTGTCAGAAGTTCAAACGATAAAAAAAGAGTATTATTTAAGAGTTATGCGGCGTTTAATAGAGCAAATTAGACGAAAAAGGCCAGATTTGTGGAATGAAAATTCTTGGATTTTGCACCACGATAATGCGCCTTCCCACAAGGCCATCATTGTGAACGAATTTTTGAACAAAAACTCAACAAATACCATCGAGATATGGCTCCAGCCGACTTCTTTCTTTTTCCTAAACTCAAATTACCACTTCGTGGCACCCGGTTTCATTCGGTAGAAGACATAAAGGAGAATTCGCGGCGAGAACTGAACTTGATTCCGGAAGAAGTTTTAAAAATGTTTTGATGATTAGATTATTCGTTGGCGTAAGTGTTTCGCTTCTGAAGGAGCATACTTTGAAGATGATAAAATAAATTTGGATGAATAACTAACATTTTGTGTATTATTAATCTTTTCCCGGTACTTTCTTGACAGAGTAGTATATTACGAGAGCTGTATAATTTACAAATAAAATCTTTATTTCTTGATTTTAATGAGTGTAGAACGTAATACTGAATCATGTTTGACCGATGTAATCTTTCACAGAATGCACTGTTGACAGAAATATCTATTCCAAGAAAGCACGCTTCGTCGAAGCGCGGTTCGCAGAAAGTATCTTTCACAGAAAGCTTTTTTACTAGATGACATTTTAACTGCCACATTAAGGTTTGGGTAAGACGCGACAACTTTTTGGAATACATAATATAAAAATGACAATCAGAAAAACAAATGAAGATTAAGAAAACAAGTGACACTCGAAAAAACAAAGGACCATCAGGATAACAAATGAAGATTGAGATAATAACACAAACACCAAACACAGATACGCACACACACACACATACACACAAACAATACTGATTGTCATTTGTTTTCCCTATGATCACTTATTTTCTCAAACTTCATTTGTTTTTCTGTCAAAAATTCGTTCACAATGATGGCCTTGTGGGAAGGTGCATTATCGTGGTGCAAAATCCAAGAATTTTCAGTCCACAAATCTGGCCGTTTTCGTCTAATTTGCTCTCTTAAACGCCGCATAACTCTTAAATAATACTCTTTTTTTATCGTTTGACCTTCTGGCAAGAATTCTGAGTGCACAACACCGCGACAGTTAAAGAAAACAGTCAATATGATTTTGACTTTCGATCGAGTTTGGCGCGGTTTCTTCGGTTTTGGTTCAGTTGGAAGGCGCCACTCTGAAGCTTGTTGACTAGTTTGCATGTCAAACTCGGAAACCCACGTCTCGTCACCAGTAACAATGTGTTTCATCAATGTTAGGTCGGAATTGACTCATTCTAGCATGTCCTCAGCGAATCTTTTGCGTTTGAGTTTTTGGAGAAAATTCAGGTCTTGTGGGACTAGCTGGGCGGCAACATGTTTCATACCCAATTGATTATTTAAAATGGTACGAATCAACTCGTGTGCCACAGAAAGTTCGACGGCTCGCTCTCTTAAACTTGAACGAGGATTTTCAGTTACTATTTCCTTCACTTTTGCGATGCAATCTTCAGTAGCAGACGTTGATGGCCTACCAGAGTAAGGCAAATCTTCCATCACATCTCGACCGCTTTTGAACGTTTTGTACCACTCATAAACACGTGTTTTTGGTAAAGTCGATTCACCGTAAGCCTTCTGTAACATTTTCAGAGACTCCCAACACGAAATCCTATTGGCGATACAAAATTTAAAACAAACTCTTTGTTCAATGTTTTTGTCCATTATGAAATTCGCAATACACACTAGATAAGGTATAACTAAAAACAATACTGTATTAAATCTAGTTATCAGATGTAACTCAAACTCCGCGCCAAAATGGAAAACAGTTGTGCCAATCTAACAACAACAAAAAAAATATAATTTTTAATTTGGAACCATAAACAAATCATCAATTCCCGAAACTTTTTTGACAGAATGTAGGCACTTTACATATTATATTAATTCTTAATATTGGTTCTGTAAATGTTTACTCCGCGTTTTATATAGAAGATAACATATTTTATTTATCTTACGGTAGTATTATTTATTGTGTTTTTTTTTAATACTCATCTAAGCCGAAAGTGCATTTTTTGGCAATAATATCGAGTAATTTGTCTATAACGTCACTTTCGAAATGTTTTCGAGACGGCTCTATTACACACGTATTACATGTTCATGCTACGTTCTTAGTAATTACTGGCAAAAAGTGAATATTATATTTCACTAAGTAATTTTTCATACAGTTCAGCATAAATGATGTAACACTGGTTCAGTGTTTAGCCATCTCATTAAGTTTAAATAATGTCCTATTTTATGCATAGCTAAGTTACCTTCTGTTATGTATATAAATAATAAGGTAGGTAGTTTTGCTAAAGATTATCTCGTGTTATCGCAGGTACTCAATAAATCAGTCTCGTTTTAATGGTGGTTTCATTTACATCGTGTATTCTCATATAAAACATTTGGCGACGAATAAAGAACCCTAGCGTTTTTATGTCGATAAAAAACGAAAGCCTGAAGTGTAGTTTAAGTGAAGTGACCATGAATATCAATCAACTACAAGAATTCAAGTTAAATGTTGATCGGTGGCCGACGTACGTCAGCAGATTGCGAGCATGGTTTGCAATACATAGCATCAAACCGGTGGAGTATTCGAAGTATCTAATAGCAGTGGTGGGCACAGAACCATTAGATCTCATGATTGATTTGTGTTTCCCTGAAAAGCCTGAAAATATCGATTTCGACGAGTTGGTCAGGTTGGTGGCAGTCCACTTGGTACCGAAGCGGTCGGTCATAGCTGAACGAATGATTTTTAGATCATACAAACAAACCGAGTCACAATCGGTAACAGAATACTTAGCGCAATTAAAAAATCTCAGCAAGACATGCGTCTTTACTACTACAGAAATACTCAAGGAGAATTTACGTGATCAGTTCGTATTCGGATTGAGAAGTGACAAAATCACACAGAGATTATTAACAGAGACGGATTTGACGTTCGATCGTGCAGTGGAGTTGGCGTTGTCATTAGAAGCCGCCGTACGAGACTCACAGGAGACGGCAGGGGCCGTCAGCAACATTAGTTCAGCGGAGAAAGTGCACGCCGTGGACGGAGGCGGGTACAGCGCGGGCCGAGGCAGAGCGCAGCGCGGCCAGCGCTCGTTCGCAGGCAGAGGCCGCGGCCGCGCGGCGCCGCAGCAGCGCGGTGCGCCGTCCGCCGCCAGCAGAAGCAGCGGCAGCGGCCAGCAACTAACGGGCTGTTTTCGATGTAGTCAACCACATCGTCACGAGAACTGGCCGTATGTAAATGTGGAGTGTTTTGTATGTGGCAATCGCGGCCACATAGCGAAGGTGTGTCGATTTCGTAAGCGTAGTAGTGTGAACAAGGTAGCCTCTGAGGTAGAATACGAAGATATGACTTCTAGCGAGGACGAGGGAAACCAGGTGTATTAGTTGAGTGATAAAGAAGAGGACAAGAGATGGATCTTGAAAGTACTAGTCAACGGGAGGCCATTAGCGATGGAAGGTGACACTGGAGCGGGAATGAATATCATTAATAGAAGTACGTATTTATAATATTTTAGTAATATAATTGAGTTAACTAAGCGTAAGTTGTGTTTGAAGATGTATAATGGCCAAAAGGTAATACCAAGAGGTGAATTTAAATGTAGCGTTCAATACAACAACAAGATTGTTCATGATTTAAAATTAGTTGTGATAGATAACGACGACAGCAACTCGTTATTCGGTCGCAAGTGGATGCGTGCGTTTGGCATACAATTTCCCTCTGTTTCAGACAAAAACCACTCAGTAGCTCATATTGACAATAGTAGTTTTAATAAATTGAAGGCCTGTGATCAGTTGGTCAGTAAGTTTCCCGAGGTGTTTTCGAGTACTAGTGTAGGAGCGTTTAACAAAGGTACGATCGAGTTGGAGTTGAAAGCGGGGTCGGTGCCGGTGCCGGTGCGCGCCCCGTGCCGTACGCGCTGCGGCCCGCCATCGACGCGGAGCTCGAGCGTCTGCAGCGGGAGGGCACCATCTCGCCCGTCGAGTGGAGCGACTGGGGCACGCCGGTAGTGCCCGTCATCAAAAAAAATGGTGAGGTGAGACTTTGTGGAGATTTTAAGACCACGCTCAATCCGGTGTTAGTAGATGACAAGTACCCACTTCCCCGAATTGAAGATATTTTTGCATCGCTACAAGGAGGTAAAATATTTAGTAAGATCGATTTAAGTCGAGCCTATCCACAACTTATTCTTAGTGATAACGCAAAAAAATACTGCACTATTGTCACGAATAAAGGTATGTTCACATACAATAGGTTACCCTTCGGTATTAAGTGCGCGGCCAGTAAGTTTCAAAGAGTGATGGAAAAATTGTTTAGAATGCCCTATGTAGCCGTGTACCAAGATGATTTATTAGTAAGTAGTAAAAATGAGTCAGAAAACATGGACAGATTGATGCAGGTTTTTAAAATACTATCTGAGAGCGGGTTAAAAGTAGAAAAAAAGAAATTTAGTTTTTTTAAAGGGTCTATATCGTATCTAGGCTACATAATAGATGCAAACGGCTTAAAAACAGAGATTTCTAAGATCGATCCAGTAAATAGGACACCGCAACCGACAAATGTAAGTGAAGTAAAAGCTTTCCTAGGATTGGTCAATTATTATGGCAAATTTGTGAGAAATATTAGCAGCATTTTAGAACCCTTATACGGGTTACTCAAGTCTGATGCAAAATTTGAGTGGTCAAGCGAGTGTGAACGAGCCTTTCAGTCCATAAAACAACTATTACGCGAAGCTCCAGTCCTAGCTCACTGGGACCCGAGTTTACCGACTTATGTTACGTGTGACGCATCGCCGTATGGGGTGGGGGGCGTGCTGGCGCAGCGCGCGCCCGGCGGCGAGCTGCGGCCCGTGCTGCACGCGTCGCGCACGCTGTCGCCTGCTGAGCGGAACTATTCGCAAATATGTCGAGAGGGGCTGGCTATTATATTCGCCGTGAACAGGTTTCACGATTATTTATACGGTATTAGATTCACTCTGGTGACGGATTGTAAGCCGTTAGCGTCAATTTTTCACGAAAACAAAGCGATCCCATCTATGGCAAGCAATAGGTTGCAAAGATGGGCCGTTATACTAAGTGCATATAACTACCAAGTAAAATGTATAAGTTCAAAACATTATTGTGTCGCAGATAGCTTATCACGTATACCGGTAATCGAAGAGAATAAGGAATACAAAGCTGATTCTTTTATTAGTTTCATTTCGGAACAAGCACCCATAGATTACAGGATGGTGGCCAAGCATTCCGCAATTGACAAAACATTGCAAAAATTGATGCAATCTATCAAACATAATTGGTTGTATTGCAAAGACGAAGATCTAAAGATTTTTTTTTCCATTAAAGAGTTTCTTAATATTGAATCAGGTTGTGTATTGTTTGGTCATCGGGTCGTTATTCCTGAATCATAACAAAAAAGAGTATTGAAAATGCTACATGCGTGTCATCAGGGTATAGTAAAGTGCAAAAGCCTAGCTAGCTAGAGGCTATGTGTACTGGCCCGGCATCGACGCCGACATAGAAAAAGAATGCCAGGCCTGCGAGACTTGCGCGAGTGTGCGCCCGTCGCCGGCGGCAGCTCCTGTTCACCCATGGGCATGGCCACAGGTGCCATGGTACAGAGTCTACGTTGATTTCTTCTCGTTAGACAATCACACATACTTTGTACTCGTTGACGTTCAATCCAAATGGATTGAAGCTCATAGCGTAGGTACAACGTCAGCAAAAATTACTATTTCAAAGTTGAGACGTATCATGAGTTGTTTTGGATTGCCTCGCGAGCTAGTATCAGACAATGGCCCTCCTTTTAGTAGTCAAGATTACAAAGATTTTATGGAAAGTTGTAATATAAATCATATTTTGGTGTCACCGTACAAACCAAGTAGTAACGGAGCGGCAGAAAGTACCGTAAAAATAATAAAAAAATTGTTTGAAAAAGGCCATTATTGAAAAGGAAGATTTACAGTTAGCATTAGATAAGTTCTTGTTATATTATAGATCGACTCCACACAGTTTGACTGGAAAGCCCCCGGCACAGTTAATATTTGGACGCAACATACGGACACACTGTGATATAATCCGACCAACTGTTGAGGACAGTGTACGTGAGAAACAAAACCTTATCAATAAAAAAGGCAACAACAAAGTCCGGCATTTTGAAGTCGGCGATGAGATACAATTCAAGCAGTTTAGGAACAATAAAAGTTATTGAGGAAAGGGCGTCATAGTGAAAAGGTCGGGTCCGGTTTCTTATCATATTCGCCAAAATGATAAAATATTTAAAAAACATGTCGATCACATCATATTGCGCAGTGCATATAGTTGTCCTCCTATTTATAAAGAAAGTAATAACAGGGAAAACAACTCGGGAGATAACGACATCCATTATACTGATCCTATAGTCGCACGTTCAAACTTATTGCATAATAGTAGTTCGGCAATAGATGAGCAGAATGAATTAGTTCCACAAAAACGCACGCGTAGACCGGTTCAACGATTTGTTGTCACATAGATATGGTAATAAAAATATGTAACCAACTCAATAACGTCACTTAACTAAAACTGTTTTTAGATAGGTAGACAAAAAACTAGATATTCCATGTAGTTAAAAATTATGTATCTTGAACTTAATTTATATTGTTAAGCCATGTTTACACTATACGTATTTATATAGATGTAAGCATAGCAGTGAAATGAAATGAAATGAAATTCTTTATTCTGTATATAGGCCCTCTTCCGGGCACTTATACACGTCCCGACATATAACTTAGCCCTACCACCGCTTCGGGACAACATATCGGCTGGTGATGAGAAGAAACGGCGCAATAAACTCAGTCACCTTTGTCAGCCTGATTTTATTACAGGAAATACAATTACAAGATAGTGTAAGTGCGAGCTAGGCAGGCTATGCAGTATATGTACTTACTTAATAATTGTTAAATAATTAGCATACACCTAATTCTGTATTTGTGTTTAGATAACCTGACTGTTGCGAATAAAATATTATACCTAAGTACTTATAGATTAAAAAAAAATAAGATGGCTTCTAAACAGAGGTGTGAAGATGATATGTATATAAATAATAGGGTAGGTAGTTTTGCTAAAGATTATCTCGTGTTATCGCGGGTACTCAATAAATCAGTCTCGTTTTAATGGTGGTTTCATTTACATCGTGTATTCTCATATAAAACACCTTCCTTGTTAAGGATAATCTATCGGTCTGATCTGTTTAAACATCAAAGTCTTCACTTGAAAATATATATTTTTTAAACGCTACCCGGTGTATATTAGGTATTATACCGCAAAACATTGTGTGAGTAGATGAATAGTAAAAGAAACTGGTATTTCCCATCATTCAATTGTATGTGTTTAAGAGCACCATGAATTACGAGTGCATTCCATTATGTGTTTTTAGAGCGGAACAATCCCAAAAATCGTAAAGCTAGCGAATCAGTTGACCTTTCTTGGATCCGCAGATTCTCAGCCCGACTTAATATATTATTATGTATGTTTAATAATCGTCGGACATTTAAGTTTATTACTTTTAAAATAGAACAGTTGGTTTGAGGAATTTATAATATAACCTGACCCGGTTATAATATTGTTGTAATTTTCTTGTATGTACATTTGATATTAACTTTGTATATTTGCATGACTAATTAAGTCAAACATGTGGACATAATAATTTTAAAATATCTTGTATTTACCATGTTTAAAGCAAATAAATATTTCTGATTTCTGATTTCTGATTTCCGGTTTTTTTTAAACTAGTAGACCTTATAAAATAAAACATACTGATTACCACATTTTAGACAATACCTACCTACTCCCCGTATAAACACGGGGCCATTGTTCATGTTTATGAGAAAATTCTCTGTCTGTACACTAAAAACTTTTATTCCTACGTGTATCGTTAATTCCTGGTTTAGCAGTATATCCCCCGGATTATCATAGTACCCTCTTAGCTTTAGCCTGTGCCTCTGCTGCGTCAACTACGGCATTACCGATAGTTTCCTAATGAGACCACGCTTGCCAGGGCAAAGCTTTTTATGACAACTAATCTGAATTTAAATAGAAACCAATGAAATTGGTCCTTGAGTGAGCGTCTAGCTATTTTAAACTTAAATATAATAATATTTTTAGCACGGTGCAATGAATTAATATAAAATACTGTTAAAAAAACTATAACATGTCGTATCAATATTTATAGCGATTAAATTACCTTATAAATTAAATTATTACTATTTTTGGTACATGAACTCAGCTCTTCATAGCCAGATAATTTAGGAATAGCAGATTTACGATAATAATATTATTTGTCTATAACTACTTTTGTAAATTGTGACAGTCCTATTAACTTCACTTTTGCAGATAAATGGCTGCCTGGTCGTTTGCATGGGTACTGATTTTATAAAGATAAAGATAAAAGATCTTTTTTTTTTTAATTTGGAAGCCTGACTAGTCGTTTGTATACCGATTTTAGTTGTGTTAATTTCTGAAGTATGTACTACTGATCAAATAAACTACTTGTAACTAACCACCTTAGTCTGAGTCTGAAAATTATATGGAATTTAATAATTAATTGAGATCGAAACGGACTACGTTAATAACGTTTGGCTTTAATAATTTAAATTGGCTGTGTGATCGTCTAGTTTAAATGGTAGGACCGTACGTTGTGTTAATAGTAGTAAACCAAATTATTTTAGAGGTACGTGGATTTTATGATTAAGTGGGTGGTGTCCCGCAGGGTAGCGTGCTGGGACCTTTGTTATTTTTTATTTATATTAATGACTTGCCAGCAGCAACAAAATTACACAATTTGACATTATTTGCAGATGACAGTACTCTCTTATTTACTAATGATAACATAAATCAATTAGAAATTGACATAAACAATTCTTTAATATCCGTTATTCAATGGCTTGATGACAATAATCTTAAAATAAATCTTGACAAAACCTTAATTATGAATTTTAAACAAAGAATAAATAAAAACATTGACCTTAACATTCACTACCATAATAAAACAATTAATGAAACTCAAACCACAAAATTTTTGGGACTTTATATTGACAATACATTGAAATGGAAAACACATGTTGAACATGTCTGTAAAAAATTAAGTCAGTTTTCATACGCATTATATAATTCAAGAAAAGTTTCTTACGAGTCTGCTTTGTTAACAGCCTATCATGGCTACGTAGCATCGACGTTAAGGTACGGCATAATATTTTGGGGAAATTCAACGGATAAAGATCTTGCGTTCAGAGCTCAGAAACGATGCATACGAGCAATGTACAATTTAAAACAAACTGATTCATGCAAGCCGTTCTTTATGAAGCTAGAAATTTTGACGATGCCATGTTTGTATGTTTATGAGACTGCAATTTTTGTTAAATCGAACTTAGAGTTTTTTGAATTTAGAACACGGGCTCGGCATCAAAATAAACTATGTACAATAGCCAGTAGGACAGCTTTGTTTCACCAAAGCATCTTTTGCAACGCGTCTCGTATTTTTAACAAAATTCCACAATCCATTCGGAGCACTGATGAACTGACAATTTTTAAACAAAAACTTTACGACTTTCTAATAGAGAAATGCTATTATAAAATAAGTGAGTTTATGACAGATCGCACTATTTAAATGACATCCCGATTTGTTAGTGAAGACATAAGTATTTTGAAATTTTTATTTAATAACGTAAAATAGTTTTGACATTAATTAGACATTTAATTTAATGCATGCGGCGGAACACAGATGTTCTAACCTTCTATTATATTGCCACCTCTCTGTACCTGTGATTCACAATAAATTGATTTGATTTGATTTGAAAGTTTTCTCGAGAGTTTCATGGGTTTGTGCGCATTCAAAGAAGAGGAAAAAGAACGCCCCGAGGGGCGCCTGGTGAGCCCCAACACCAAACGCTCACCAGGAGTGGTGGCCATGTGATAAACAATTATCCCAAACAAGCAATCTGCCACCCCCAGGAATAGGACTTAAATCTAAAATAAAACGCATTTAGCGTAATTATGCGCAACTAAGGGAACAACTGAGTTTAAAGAATCTAATATGAAATACTAAAATCTACCTATTTGACTGCATGATAAGTCAACCAAGGGTTCGGGGTCCTTAAATTACCTAAATAAGTAATCTGAATCCTTTAGTCCAATATAATTCCAAGATGATCCAACAGTATCGATGACAACTCGTAAAAGACCGGGTCCTGAAATCTGCATTATGTCCTATGTGAAGTCATCGATACTCCCACATCAACCAGCATTATTTAGATTAAAGATTCTGATTATTTTCCGACTAGTAAATAAATTTATACTAAACCCCTCTATATGAAACATAGATTGACCTAACAATATCCATGACACCAAGTTATGTCAGATGGATATTCCCACATCAATCAAAATCGTTTGGATTTGAAATAAATGTT
Source organism: Anania fuscalis (assembly GCA_950371115.1). Lineage (NCBI taxonomy): Eukaryota > Metazoa > Arthropoda > Insecta > Lepidoptera > Crambidae > Anania > Anania fuscalis. Next base: position 15,619,946 of record OX493326.1, on the reverse strand, counting down.
GCAATTAATTCAATACAATACCAAGATGATCCAACAGTATCTATGACAACTCGTATAAGACAGGGTCCTGAAATCTGCATTATGTCCTATGTGAAGTCATAGATACTCCCACATCAACCAGTATTATTTTGAATTTAAAATAAATATTGTAAAATTGACCCTTGGTAGCCTATCCTTGGCAGTCGGAAGTGAGCAGTGAATTACTTATGATTTAATGTTGCAATTAGTTCAATATAATACCAAGATGATCAGACAGTATCTATGACAACTCGTATAAGACCGGGTCCTGAAATCTGCATTATGTCCTATGTGAAGTCATAGATACTCCCACATCAACCAGTATTATTTTGAATTTAAAATAATGGCCCTTGAATTACTTATGATTTACAAAATATTTTAATTTAAAAATAATCTCAAAACTTATATTAAATTCTTTTCTCAGTTTTATGGATATAGGATTTTGTATAAGGATCCCTAAAAATAGCCCATTTTCTAACTACCTAATTACAACAACGGTTAACCTAAACAAATGAAGCTATTTTTAGAAGGTAGGATGGAACAGGTATTAGGAAGGATAGATTATTAAGGAAAAAGGGGTACCTACTCCTACCTAACGGTACCTCTGCCTGAACTACATATTTACGAACCTAGAACCCTACAAAGAAACGTATAATCCTAACTGTACCCTACCTACTTCCCACATACAATATAAAATAATTAAGTTTGTTTGTTTTTGATGTCAGATGTCTCAACGTCAGAACGTATACCTGCCTACCTAATTGTAGTTATCTACAATAAAATTATGATATCTATGAGAACTCAATATTCCTCCAAACGTTAGCTAAAATAGATCAAGTAAGTCAATTTGGTAAACGTAAAGGTTTAGAAGTCAAATATGCGTAGTCTTAGACGTAAAATAATGATAAGTAAAATGTAAAATGAAGATTTCAAAGTTGTTTTGTTGTAAATTGGCTGAATAATCGAGCAAACATTTAAAAGATAAACGACAGTCATATTTGTTAAATAAAAATGAGGTTGTTTTTATGTAAAACAAGATCAAATGACCTTTGATTTGACCTTTGACCTTTTTTACCACAGAAATATGTCAAAGTTTAATGGCTCTAATGAGCGCTAAATCGTCAATTAATAAACGTTTTGATACGTAAATCATATTCAAAATCCATTTTATATTTTCAAAGGTTTTTAACACGTAAGATGAACTTTAAACAATCAAAATAAAACACAACAAAAAAAAAGTCAAATAAAATAACATGCATCACGTCATCATGAAATAGAAAATGGGTTCAAACTAATAGTATAAATCATTACACACAAAATGTTACCCAATAATCGAAATTAGGTAAATTAATAACAAACAACATGTCAATCTTTAAAATCAAAGTAACTAAGCTACAAAATAAACAATATTTAAATTTATTTGGCATTAAATCTGTGAAATAAGTAGTTATGATTTAAATCAATTATTTACGTTATATTTATTATTATTTAAATCATATCAAATTAAATCCCATTTCGCTTTCTATGAGGACATGAAAAAAGGTTGCTAAATTCCTTTTGATAAGAAATTACGAAAAACAAGAGAATTATGTAAAATATTATAATGACGTTTTAAATACTTCAATATTAAATACTTTATCATCAGCATCAACATCATCATCGTCATCAAAATTTAAAAGTTACTTTGTCTTTAAATATTTTAATTAAAATACTTTCAAAAGGAATTTGTAATAATCAAAACACTTACCCCTCTGCATCTTTTCTTAGGACACACGCGAGCACCATCCCGGGTGCAATTCAGACCATCTACGTCAGACCGCCCAAATCTGACTGTCCACTCCAACTTACCTCCTCCTTGGACTCTCCCGTAGACCACACACGGGCATCTACATGATGCAAATCGAACCCTATCCCAACTAAAAAGCCCCCGCTCCTTGTTCCGTCAGTCCCTCTTATACCCAAGCACTACGATGCTTCCAGAATGTGGTGGGGTGACGAATTTCGGCCTATCCTTACAAAAACCAAAGTTTCTAAAATATTGTTCAAATTTATGGATTGCACATGGGTGTATTACCCTAAGTGCTAAAGTGTGCGTCCACTGTCCTTTTCTTACAAAAAATGAAGTTTATAAAATATTGTTCAAATTTATGGATTGCACATGGGTGTATCACCCTAAGTGCTAAAATGTGCGTCCACTGTCCTTTTGTTTCAAATGCAGGTTTCTCCCTTTTTTAAAAGTGCTCATTGTTACTTAAAACTTCTTTTTCAAAAGCTTTTTGTTAATGTCTTTTCCCACGATTTCGCATCTTATGTCCAACGACAGCCGCAAAACATAACCACGTGCATTCACGCAACGCTCTGCAAGTTTCATCTTTCTATTTTTATTGTTTAAATGTCCATACCGGTCAATCCGCTGTAAAAAGCTTGTTTTATTAGGGTTTTGGAATTGGTTAAAAATTACGAAGAAAGCATGGTGTTTAATAAGTTGCACTTTTTAGTTAGAAATAATTTGAAGAGAATAATTTAATATTTATTTTATTAATTACTTAAATCATACTTCGATTTGAAAGGGTATGGTCGTTACATACTGTATATTTATCGTAGTCTCAAGACGTTATAGGTCTGGTATGCCGTTGGCATTTCATATGTCAACCGGTACCATTCACGTGAGGTGCTTGCGGGTTTGGTTGGGCAGAGCTACATTCAATATTTCGAGGATCGCCTTCGCGATCTGCTATGGTACATTTTCGCCGATGCCCATCTTATAAGTTTATTTCAAGCCACAACCCAAATTATTATAATTTGCATAGTTAGTAAGGAAGAAACAAACAAAGAATGAGTCATCAGTCATCTATACTAATATTATAAAGAGGAAAGATTTGTACCTATTTTTGTATGTTTGTATGTTTGTAATGAATAGGCTCAAAAAGTACTGGGCCTATTTAAAAAATTCTTTCACCAATAGAATGCTACATTCTTCCAATTTGACATAGGCTACATTTCATTTTGAAAAAAATTAGGGATCCTTGGTAAAATTTGAAAAATGTAACCAAAGGTGTAGAAAAATGAGTCTTAAAATGTCTTTCGTCGAATGCGCTGCCGAAACTATTAGCGATAATTGTCTACCCCGTGCGAAGCCGGGACGGGCTGCTATGGTAAATAAAATAATTTAAACACAGATGTCAAAAACTGTTTCAAGAAGGTGGCAGCCTTCAGGATAAGGATGAAATCAAATCATTCATAACACAGTGGTGTGTATCTAGAGCGGCCTAATAACCACGTTGTCACATACGATTTAGTGGTGACTGTTTTCTAAAACATCCGGGAATCGAACCAGTCATTACAACCACTAGGCCATTACAGACTTATTGAGAAAAAATAATCAAGACGAACGGAAGAGAGAATATATAACAAGCTGTTTAGTAATGTAGCTTGTAGTTATTAACTGCTTTATTGGTGCTTAATTAAGTTTAATATTAAGGTAAAAATAAACAAATAATAAATAAATTGTTTCCACAGTCACACCAATTATCTAACCCCAAACCAAGCAAAGCTTGTGCTATGGCGACTAGACTTAGGTGCAAATACTCGTGCTCACGACACCAACATTTGCCCCTCGCGGGATTCGAGCCCATATAATATAATACGTACCGTGAGGTACAATATTTATTTCAGTAATTACCAAAATATTGCCGGGATTTATTAATGTTCCATCACGTATTTGGCTCCGCATTATAAAAACACACACAGGACGGGGTCAAGATCAATCAACATCTGTATTTTGATAAATACTTTGATTGGTAATTCTCCCAGCATCTGCTCATGCTGGGTTTGGTGAATGGTCTAAGGAATGATGGAAGGATTAAATCCCTTCTGAAAGCACGGCTACAGCACCTTGGGAAAGTGCTGTGTGTTTATTTCCCAAACCCCCCCCCCCCCCCACGTTTATAACATGGGTGATAATAATTTTGAGATTCTGTCATGCGATCCGGCTAACGCCCGGCGCTCGCAGGTACCCGGGCATGCGAGTGTGAAATTTGTTACCGAAGGCCGCACAGGGGTGGACGTCCAGGCCCCCGCGTCGGTGAATGTTACTGGCAGTACACCACAAACAGGACCAGGCTCCAGCCTAGACCTGTCAGGCCTCACAGAGGCCATACCTACTGGCACAGAATCTGTGCCACCACAACACCAGTGGACCGTAGTTGCCCACAAGCGCCCCTTGAAAAAGGGGAAGGCTGGCTCAGCGGCTCCACCACACAAACAGAACCACACACCAAACCAAGGGCCAACGGGACAACCAGAACGTAGTCGCCACAACCGGCGCGTGGAAAAGAAAGCCCGGAAGCCTATTACCAAAGTGGCAGCCGACGTAGCAGCGCGAACCTGCGCCGCCCACCTCCACGGAGGTGGCAGCGGCACAGACTATACCGGCTCCACCGGCACTACCACCACCAACACCACTACCACCACCACCACCACCAGCACAGTCGAAAAGGAGAAGAAAGCCAAGAGGTCATCGTAACCGGATACCTGCTGCGAATGCTTCCCCTGCTCCTGAAAAGGAGCAGTCTGGGCCTGGGGACCGCCCGGGTGAGCGAACTTCTTCGAAGCGAGTTTGAGTGGACGAGACTCAGTCACCCAGGGGAGAAGCCAAACGCGCAAAAACCGACACGAGACCAAGGCGGACGATGAGCTACGCAGATGCGAATAAATCGCACCTGAGAGTAGCGGTTACCACCGTTCCGCCGAGGGACCTTTCGTCCGCCCAGGCAGATCAGCTCAAGGAGACTATCGACGATAGTATCCTGCAGGCTGTCCTGTCTCCACTCTCTCCGAGCACGCAAGCTCCTTTCTTCCGCGGCCCCCCCTTCCTTCTGGATGGGGCACTAGCGATGTGGTGTGAGGATGCGAACGCTCTCGGCTGGCTGGTCGACAGGGTCAAAACCCTACCATCACCCATACCGGGCACCACTCTGACTGTTATTAAATAGTCAGAGATGAAGAAAAAGCTTTTAGGGTGCCTAGCCTATCGGAAATTGAACTAAAACTCTGGTTTAGGAGGTAAGACGCCGTTGCGTATCTATTTCCGTAACCAGACACACAACAAGTTAATTACTACGTCTCAGATGGAGCAGGCGGTAAAGTTTAGAGTTAGGAAAATAATATCTATACTACTCGTAGACGATCGCGCGGGAGGTGTCGAGCGCGAGCGGCGTGCGTTCGGCGCGGAGTCGTATCTGTGAGTGTCGCGAAGGCTCGCGCTGCTTTGCCTCCTTCCTAGAAATCCACTCGGCAAAACTGGTCTCCGCTGCGCCTGCGGCGCGCGGTGCGTGCGGGGCAGGACTTGCCCAGGGCCCAGCTCAGGAAGGCAAGGTCGGATTGGAGTAGGGTGTTTGTGGTAGACACCACATCACCCCCCTGGGAGAATTAAGCTCCTGAGGAATAGAAACGAGAAGGTTTAACGATGCGACCGAACCGAGTGATCTTTATAGGATGCAACTCAGGCGGTCTTGATGGTGACGTGACGTCAATAGGCTCTTCGTTGATCTGGTAAGCAGGTTTGGCTCGATCTATAGAGACAGTAACTGGCCCTCTTGGCATTTCAACTGTGATAGTTTTATCTGTTCTTTTAATTACTTTAAATGGACCGGTGTAAGGGGGTTTGAGAGATTGCCTTATTGCATCTTGTCTGAGAAAAATTTAGTCCGATGTGTTCAAATCTTTATGTACAAAAACGGATTTATTCCCGTGTCGAGATGCAGGCACTGGCTTTAATTTGGAGAAATGGTTTCTAAGATCTGTGACAAAATTATCAGGCCTCACAAGTTGTGGTATAATTGAGTGTAAGAACTCACCAGGGATCCTCAAAGGCTCACCATACACGAGCTCCGCCGAGGAGCTCTTTAAGTCGGCTTTCCAGGCAGTGCGAAGACCGAGCAGCACAGTGGGAAGGACGTCAGTCCACCATCTGTCTTCGAGTGCCATCAGTGTCGCCTTCAATGTCCGGTGGAATCGTTCCACCATGCCGTTCGCCTCTGGATGGTAAGCAGTAGTGTGCCGCAGTTCTGTGCCACAAACTTTAGTAAGCTCTTTAAAAAAGACTGGAAATGAATTGGCGGCCTTGGTCTGTAGTCACCACCTGGGGACAGCCAAATCTAGTGATCCAAGAACGATAAAATGCTTTAGCAACGCTTTCGGCGGAAATGTCATATAAAGGCGTGACTTCCGGCCATCTAGAAAAGCGATCAATGGCTGTGAGGCAATACTTATAATCGTCAGATGACGGTAGTGGTCCGATGAGGTCAATATGTATATGGAGGAATCTAGACTGAGGCAGTTTAAAATTTCCAAGCAGAGCCAAAGTATGGCGATGTACCTTAGTTCGTTGGCAAGCCTTGCAGTTTTTAACCCATTTACGAACATCTTTGCGAATAGATGGCCAAACAAAGCGGTCAGTCATAAGTTTAATTGTAGTTTTAGCACCTGGGTGGCTCAAGCCATGCACGCTGTCAAAAAACTGCTTACGTAGTTGCTTCGTGATGAAAGGCCGAGCTTTTCCTTTTAGTAAAATGTCACAAAAAAACTGTAATGTTAGTACCTGGTATCGGGACCTGTTGTAGGTTGAGCGAGGATGACCCAGAGGACAATATAGCTTCTAAATCAGTATCCTGTCGCTGCTGGTGAGCCAGTTCCTCGTAGTTGGGTGGTCTTGCGATAGTTTCTATTCAAGGCATCAGCAGTCACGTTTTTCAAACCTGAGATATGCCGGATGTCTGTAAAAAACTGAGAAAGCAAATCAAGGTGGTTAAATTGGCGAGGAGTGCAAGTACATTCCTTTTTCTGAAAAGCATACGTTAGGGGCTTGTGGTCTGTGTAAATTACAAAATGGCGTCCTTCGACCATGTGACGAAAATGTTTTATACTTTCATAAATCGCCAAAACTCCCTGTCGTATGCGCTGTATTGAGTTTGTGCCTTGTTCATTTTTTTCGAAAAAAGAAAGCCAGTGGTTGCCAGTCGCCGTCAATCCGCTGCTGCAACACCGCTCCAAGTGCTAGGTTAGAGGCGTCGCACACCAGGGCCAGGGGTGCACTGTGCACTGGATGAGCAAGCAAAGTCGTTCTAGATAAGCTGGACTTACATTTTTCGAAACTCTTCAGAAGTTGCGGGGTCCAGGTCAAGGGTGTTGATCCTTTGACAGCAGGGCCCGTCAGCATTTGGTGAAGTGGAGCCTGTTTCTCTGAAGCGTGAGGCAGAAAACGTCTGTAAAAGTTGATCATCCCTAGAAAGCGACGTAAGCCCTTCACAGTTTTCGGTGGTGGGTATTCCTGGATAATTTTAACTCTGTCTACAATTGGAAAAGTACCGTCTGCGGTTATCTTATAGCCAAGAAAAGTTACCTCACCAACTCCGAAGCTGTATTTACTTTCGTTAATCAAGATTCCATACTGGCTCAGCCTCTGAAATACTAGTTTTAGGTGTTCCAGGTGATCGGAGTGGTCTTTAGATGTGATCAGAATATCGTCAATGTATGAATGACAAAATCCAGGTCTCTCAACACTTTGTCAAGAAAACGTTGGAATGTTTGGGCTGCGTTTCGAAGTCCGAACGACATATACGGAAATTCGAACAGCACGAATGGTGTAGTAATGCTGGTTTTGGGTATATCAGCTGAAAACACCGGAATCTGGTTGTAAGCTTTTACCAGGTCCAGCTTGGAGAAAACAGTACAGCCAGCAAGCTTGTGAGCGTAATCCTCTATATGTCTAATCGGGTAGCGGTCTGGTATGGTGCGTGCATTGAGTGCGCGGTAATCACCACAGGGCCTCCAGTTATCCTCACCTTTAAGTGCCAGGTGTAGTGCGGATGACCATGGAGAATTAGACCGGCGAGCCGTTCCTTCTCGTAGCATTTCCTCGAACTGTTGTCTGGCGATCAGAAAACGGTCTGGAGCTAACCTACGTGGTCGACAAAATACGGGGGGCCCATGTGTGGTCCGGATGTAGTGCATCGTATTGTGCTTAACCTCGCGGTGTATACCAGAAGGTTTCGTCAGCACCGGGTATTCTGCTAATAATTGGTGGTACTCACTGTTTCCGGATATGGCCTTTACACTGAGCACGTGGCAGTTAGTCGGCTTGGCGGGCGAGTGTAGTGACGTCACGCCGTCCGAGAGTCTTCGGTTTCTGCAATCAACCAAAAGTCCGTAAAAGCCCATGAAATCAGCACCAATTATAGGTCTGTCGACATCAGCCACTAGAAAGTTCCAGGAAAAATCCCGTCTTAAACCTAGGTCAATGTGCATCTTTAATATACCGTAGGTATGGATGACGCTTCCTTTCGCAGCAGTGAGTAGGTAGTTCATTGGAGATCTGCGTTCACGAAGAAAACGACGTGGCAATACGCAGACGTCCGAGCCCGTATCTATCAAAAACTGGATTTTAGATTTTTTATCTGTCACAAAAAGGCGGCTGACGGAAGGTGGGCAGTCATTCGCCGCATCTACTGACTGCCTTTGAGGTTATCTGAACTGAATTTACAAGGTGAAATACACTTACGAGCTCGTTCGCCAAAAGTGTCGTGGTACCAGCACACACCTGGGGTCTTACTCTTTGAAGGCCGGCGCCGACTGTTGCTCCGGGATCGCGACTTTCCTTAGTTGAGGGTAGTCTGACTTCGACCACGCCCTAAATTTAGTTGTGCGATCTGTTGCGAAATTTCAGATTGAATACGTGAGGTTATATTTTTTTCTAGATTTTTAAACATGGCCTCCATTGTTCCTGAAGACGAGCTGGCCACGCTGTGAGTAGTAGGGTGTGAGACATCGAAGGTCCGGTCTGCCTAATCTACAACATCATCGAGGTCGGCCTCTGCTTGTCGGGAAGCGATTATTGGTTGTAGGTGGGTTGGTAAACGGTCCATCCAAATGCTGCGCAAAAATTCGTCATTAACGTTTTTCCCGCGGCCACGCTGTGAGTAATAGGGTGTGAGACGTCGAAGATCCGGTCTGCTTAATCTGCAACATCATCGAGGTCGGCCTCTGCTTGTCGGGAAGCGATTATTGTTTGTAGGTGGGTAGGTAAACGGTCCATCCAAATGCTGCGCAAAAATTCGTCATTAACGTTTTTCCCGCCTAAAGATCTAAGGTGACGCAGGAATTGGAATGGTTTTCGATCGCCCATTTCCTCGTGGGCCATTAATAAGCGCAGGCGATGCTGATGAGAAACAGACAAACGTTTTACTAACTCCTGCTTTAATTTATCATATTTTCCGTCTCTGGGGGGATCAACAATAACGTCACGTACCTCCTCATTGTTTTGTGATCTAGCTATTGCAGAACGGTGTAATATTTCGTGCTGTCGACGTTTATTCCAGCCGTCTCAAACTGCGCCTCCACCTGCATAAACCACAACTCGGGATCTTCGCACCAAAATGGCGGTAACCGCACAGCCACGCGGTTAACGGTAACGCCAGTAACGCCCACTGGCTCATTAGTATCCGCTCCGCTTCTTCTCTCCGGACGAGCCCGTAACAACCGGACCGGAACCAACAGCGACGAGTGAGGCCGCAGGGACAACATCCAACCCAGCGGCATCTACCTCAGCTCCCCAACCGGGTATGAGCGAGATGGAGACAAACTCGGCGCTGCACATTGAGGGGAGCACCAGCGACGAAGATGACGTCCTTCGTAGCCCTTAGCTCCCTCAATGTTATACAAACAAACGTCCAGCACAAGCAGATAGCGGCGGCAACTTTACGCAGAGTGCTGGAGGTCAACAACAACACCGTCGCTCTGATCCAAGAGCCCTGGATCAGGAATAATAGAGTCTGCGGTCTAAACAACATCGGTGGTAAGTTACTGCTGGACACCTCAGTTGACAAACCGAGAACCTGCATCTACATGCCTAAAAACGTAACAACAACCTTGCTTAACCAATGCTGTTCTAGAGACCTCACAGCAGTGAAGATATGTACAGTACAACAAACCGTCCTAGTGTAAGCTTCGATGTAAATGCCAAGTGAGGGCGAAATTCCTGCAAGGGAACTAGCTCAACTGGTACAACACTGCGAAGCACACGAATGGGACCTGATCATCTCCGCAGACTGCAACGCACATCACCTGCTGTGGGGAGGTAAGAACACAAACAAAATGGAATAGGCTTCAACGAAAAAAATAGAAAGAATACAAATGAAAACTACCTTTTTAGATATTTCCGAACTTGTGGCTTAAAAAAGAAACAATGAAAAGCATCACTTTCTACTGTGTCGCACCCGAGAACAATTACAAATCATAGAAGCTTATAAAGTGAAATAAAAATTTCAGTAGAAAAAAAAAAAAAGAACATAAGTAAATATTTGATAGAATATTACGTCTTCGTGTTTCTTCCTCAATTCATTTAGACAATTTATGAGTTTTAGCCAAATTTTGTGTCAAAGCTTACGCCCTAGTTTGGTTTGAAAGAAAGAAACATGAAACATACAGATGGGTGCAAAAATTTATTGGAATGGATCCAAATCTCTTGATATTTGCCAGAAAACTTTAAGTAATTAGTAAATACCTTAATTCGACGTCATTATTATTTACTTCATTCAGAAATTACATCTGCCGATGTTATTTAAATGAATAACAAACGGAAAGGGACTTGCTGCAAGTAGAAAACCGAAAGTTTGAAATGTGCTCCATATAGGAAGACAACCTTGTGTGTTTCATGTGCCAGGTCTAAATATTGAAGTTGCGTAGGTACCAATGTATCTAAAATTAGTCACATAATTTTGTTACAAAACATTGAGGTATAATGTACTAGCGTACAGTACATTATACCTCAATGTTACCAAACAAAGAAGTTTTGAACCACGTATGCTTCTTAAAATCACGAATGAAGAAATTATGTCATCAAAGCTTGCGGAAATAAGAACATGATTTTAATATTTTAAATTACTATGCATACACGCAGGTTGTCGGTTTTGATAAAAATCGAAAGAAGGCTTAATGCAAAAAGCTGGCGTATTAAAAAAAATAATGCCTAGATTTGAAAGCAAACAAGATTGTTTGACCAAAAAGTAACGTTTTTTTTTCTGTTTTTCCTAAGTAAATTAAATTTAAAGCTGTCTAAATTTTAGTTTTTATTAATTTTTGTGCTCTTAACTTGAATAAACATTGATTTTATACTGAAAATTTTAGAAATTTCATTAAATAATTGAATTTGATTTTACCTTGTTTTATACAAATTTTTATCAACTTTGAACCGCATGCGCGGGCTAAAGATACAACTCAATTTGACTTTTTTTTACGTAGCATTACTTGTTTACTCACAAGACAGTAAAATATCACTATTAGAATGCAATCACAAAACTTTATTTTTTTTCCATACATGAGTGACCCACCCTATTATTCACTTATGTGTGACTTGTGCGCTCCCGATGATCCGAAAACAAAAACATTCGATGATTTGGTAAAGTTACTATCGAACCATCTCGAACCACAACGTTCTGTTATAGCGGAGCGCCACGTTTTTCGTTTACGTCGACAACGACCTATCTAAGTAATTTATTTATATATAGTTAAAATATTTGTGCATAATATATAATATATTTTATAATTTGTATATATAGATTTATATATATTTAAAGTTCTTTTTTGTTTCTCAATTCAAACTCTTTAATTTACCACACCGCCATTCAATGTTTCTGCCTCGCCCAATGGTTGACTGGTAGAGAATGCCTTAAGGCATTAAGTCCGCCAATTGTACATTTATTTCGTGCAATAAAGAATAAATAATAATAATAATAATAACGACCAAGTGAAACAATGGCGGATTACCTGCAAGATTTAATTTTAAATAGACGGGGGAAGGCCGAACCTTTAGAACAATACAATTTTAAGGCCGCGGAGAGGACTGCCTCATTATATGTGTCGAGAGTGCATGTTGAGACCAGGTCTGAGGATATTTCCGGTTTTATTAAACACAAAACTAACTTAGATGTAAAAGTTACCAAGATTAATACTTATGACAATAAATTTAACGCTTTTAAAATAGTTGTACCGACAAGAAATATTGACATATTTCTAAACGACAATGGAGATCATTTTTGGCCTGCAGATATTGTATTCAGGAGATATCTTGAGAGCAGAAAAGGTTTTCATCATTCAAAACCCATGAAAAATTATAGAAGTTCTAATTCCCATCAATATGAATAGTTCTAGTAATTTGAAATTAGTGTCATTTAATTGCAAATCGCTAAAAAAATCTTTAGATCATGTTCGAGATTTATGCACCGATAATCACGTGATAGCCTTGCAGGAGACCTGGCTGTTTCCACATGACCTAGACCTTCCTAATACAGTGCACCCTAAATTCGGGGCTCTAGGTTCCTCTGCGATTGATACTTCCAGTGGAATTATTCGAAGCAGGCCGTATGGGGGCGTTGCTATTTTGTGGGAAAAATCGCTGTTTCCATCGGCAGAATTATTACCATCTGGAAATGATCGGGTCATCGCAGTGAAACTCGGCAACGACGTGCGAACTATATTAGTGTTTAGCGTCTATATGCCAGTGAATGACCAGGAGAACTTGCCTGAATTTACGCAATGTTTAGCGACTGTAAGTGCAATGATTGAGTCGTCCGATATTGAGTGTGTCGTTGTACTAGGAGACTATAACGCCCACCCCGAAGGACTATTTGAATCTAAACTAGTCAATTATTGCGCCGAGAACGATTTATCATGCGCGGATATTGACATTCTAGGTGCGGACTCGAACACATATACGTTTATCAGCGACGCGCACGGCACGTGCAGGTGGCTCGACCACTGTCTAGTGACTGAGGCGGCCGCGAGCTCGCTGCGTAGTATACATGTTATGTACGATGTGTACTGGTCTGACCACTTCCCACTCGTCGTTCATTGTAACTTTGACGGAGTAAACTCCAAAGTAATAGATAACTGTTTTGCTATTCAGTCTAAACATGTTTGGGGAAATCGTGACAAAAAACAAATCAAGTTTTATAATCGATTATGTAATGACAAAATGACAATAATCATGAATCAATATTATTATGCTATGGTATGTACCGAGGAAAAATGCTGTGATACTAGACATAAGAAATTTTTAGACGAATTTTATTTTGATTTTATACAATGTTTACAATATTGTGCTAAGCGCAGTTATAATGCTAAAAATCTAAAAGCTAGGAAGGTTATTGGTTGGAATTCTCATGTCAGATTTAAGTTTAATTTGGCTAGAGAAAAGTTTAAGCAGTGGCATGCTCAAGGGAAACCGTCTATGGGACATTACTACGACGAAATGTCTGCCGCGCGTAGGGATTTCAAACTCGCTCTTAAATATGTTCAACAAAACCAGGAACAAATTAAGCTGGACGTTCTGGCCCGCCATAAGAAAGATAGTAATTTTGTGAAGTTTTGGAAATCGACTAAAAATTTAAATCATAAAACTAGTCTGCCTGTTTCCGTGGAGGGAGAAATGGACTCAAAAAATATTTTTTGAGTCCAGCGAATTTTTTTTGTAAGTTCTTCAAAATGGAATATAGGTAATTTAAATTCTGTAACCAACGGTAACACAGAAGAGGGCCGTTGTGGTCAGGGAAGGTGCGACGTTTCTTCTGACGATATTATGAAGATATTACGAAGTATGAAGCGGGGTAAATCCCCGGGACACGACGGCCTCAGTCTTGAACATCTTCTATGTGCGGGTCGGCACGTTGGTGAAGTTCTGGCACGATTTTTTTATCTCTGCGTGCGGCATTCATACCTACCAGATGAACTTAAACGTACCATCGTTGTTCCTGTAGTTAAAAATAAGACAGGAGATTTGTCAAGTGCAGGAAACTATAGGCCAATTTCACTGGCTACGATTGTGGCCAAGGTTCTTGAGAGAAATTTGCAGCTGAAAATGACACCTTTTTTTAAAATTGACGACGCTCAATTTGGGTTTCGACCGCAAATGTCCACCGACTTGGCAGTTTTTTCTCTGAAACAGGTAGTTAATTATTATGTTAAAAATGGTACTACTGTATACGCTTGCTTCCTTGACCTTAGTTGCGCGTTTGACACGCTTCAACATGACCTTTTATGGAAGAAGTTGCGCGAGACGGGGGTCGATGGGGACGTCGTGGACCTTATGTCCCACTGGTATAGTACACAAGAGAACCAGGTGAGATGGGGCAACACCCTGTCTGGTGGCTACAACTTACCTTGTGGTGTTAGATAGGGTGGACTGACGTCCCCGGACCTGTTTAATTTGTATGTAAATGATTTGATTGTAGAACTAAGCAGCACTCAGGTTGGGCTAAAATTAGGTGACAGATATGTTAATAATCTTAGTTACGCCGATGATATGGTGCTGATTAGTCCCACAATCAAGGGGTTAAGAAAATTGCTCTCAACATGCCAAAATTATGCTTTGAAACATAACCTCGTTTATAATGCCAAGAAAACCGAGTTAATGATATTTAAATCAGGAAAAGGACCGGAAAACGTTCCTGGGGTGTTCTTGGGAGGACAACAGGTTAAAATTACCAATTCTTTCAAGTACCTTGGCCACATTCTTTCGTCCGACCTGAGGGATGATGCCGATATCGAAAGACAAAGAAGAGCGCTATGTGTTGTCGGCAACATGATTTCGAGGCGTTTCTTTAAGTGTGACGCAGAGGTTAAGACTTTGTTGTTCAAAACGTATTGCCAATCGTTTTACACCTGTCAGCTCTGGACAAATTATACGCGGAGGTTACGTGATTGCATACGCGTGCAATATAATAACATTTTTAGGCAGCTGATGGGGTTGCAGCGTTGCTGCAGCGCTTCAGGAATGTTTACATGTGCCAAGGTGAACTCGTTCGATGCAATCGTAAGACATAGAATAGCGTCTTTTATGGGCAGAGTTGCTAGGTGTAAAAACGGTATTATCAGAGAACTGAATGACAGACTGGTTGAGACCGGGATGTATAGGCACTGGTTGGACATAGCTACATAATTGGCTAAGCATAACTGGAGTCTGTGTTCCCACCAATAACCTAGACAAACAATACCCTGTTTTTTTTTCTATAACTATTTTTATGTACTGATTTTTGACTGTACTCATTTATATGGACTATGTCTGAAATAAAGCATTTATTATTATTATTATTATCTCCATAGGCCGAAAACCTCTCGCCTCTTGGGCGGTAATGACCGGCAGATGCACATTTGGCCGGGTTCAGGGCAAAAGAGAGAGAAATTATTATTATTATTATTATTAAATTATTACGGCAAATTTATCCCGAGATTGAGCATTATATTACACCCGTTACACGAACTTTTAAAAAAAGGTGTCAATTGGAATTGGAGCGCAGAAGAGAAGAGAAGTCTTTAATGCGGCGAAGCAGGCTTTAGTATGTGACAAGGTCTTAGCTCGTTACGAGGAGGGTCGTCCTTTGGTGCTATCGGTAGACAGCAGCGCGTACGGGCTCGGCGCCGTGCTGGCGCACCGGTACGCGGACGGCAGCGAGCGCCCGGTCAGCTGTGTATCGCGCACTCTCAATGAGGCGGAGCGAAATTACAGCCAAATTGATAAAGAAGCACTAGCTATTTTTTATGGAATTACTAGACATCATCAATACCTATTCGGTAGAAAATTTGAATTGCGAACGGACCATAAACCGATTAGTTATATTTTCGGCAGCAAAGTAGGTATTCCACAGACGGCAGCCAGCCGTTTACAACGGTTGGCCGCTCGGTTGGCTGCATATGATTTTACGATACAATTTGTCAAATCAAAAGAAAATGGTCCCGCGGACGCCCTGTCGCGTCTGCCGCTAGCACACAGGGGCGGTGGTCAACAAAGTTAGCTATATTAACTTAGTGCAAGAATGTTTACCTGTTAACTTTCACGACGTGAGCAAAGAGACAGATAAGGATGTTGTATTGAGTAGAATAGTAGGATACGTTAAATTTGGATGGCCGTAATACCGAGTACCGAGCTGTGAAGATGATAAACCCTATTTTGCAAAGAAAAATGAAATAATCATAGATTTTGGATGTTTAATTTACAATTATACATCGAGCTTCATTCCTCGAAATTAGAAGAATAATTGTAGTTTCGTGTAACTACTCGCTAATCATACACTGTAGTTTAAAGTTGGTGAAATATCACAGATAATAAAAAAAACAAAAAATATCTGTTGTACTGGTATCCCTGAGTTTTCGTTACAACAACGGTCGTTCGTTCCTTCAAAACTTCATTCGTGTTTTAGTGCTTCGCTGGTCTACACATATAAAATAAATCGTGTCCTTTTTGTGCAAATTAAAATGCCAAAAAGGAGCAATGAAGACAGTGATGAATACATCAAGCGCAAGATGAGAAAAATTTAAAAGATATTACGCAAAAAGCGTTCTTGTGGATTCAGTACGAGTAGCAGAGACTCGTAAGTGGAATGTGCGTCTACCGTGCTGTCAGTAATCGAAGGTACCTAGTTTTTTGCTGATATAAGCCTACTTTCGTTTTTTTTTTTCGTATTGCCCACACTTTTCAAACATTCAGATGTACAAATACTAGTGCGCAATAAAGTTACAAAGTGACTTTACTGCGCCATGTAAATAATTTTGTACGAATGTATTTTATGATTTATTTACTAATACAGCGAGTCAGCTGTTGTATAGGGAATGTGAGGAACGGAGAGATAAAATAGCTTGATATCCGTGTATGGCCATTTGTCTGAATTATTGATTTTTTACATTGACATTGTTGACATAATATCTGACATGACATTTTAATATTATTTTCATTTACAAAAGAGGTGACATTAAAATTAATGATGATGAATGAGGCTAT
The DNA here is from genome assembly GCA_950371115.1 of Anania fuscalis. NCBI lineage: Eukaryota > Metazoa > Arthropoda > Insecta > Lepidoptera > Crambidae > Anania > Anania fuscalis. Next base: position 15,603,100 of record OX493326.1, on the reverse strand, counting down.
ACTAGTAATCGAAAGTAGGTTTTATCTAACGTACTTAAACTTACGAAATAAACAAATACTTAGCAAATTTCGCTTTGTAAATAATTTTGTTCTCGTAATTAATGAATCCAATGTAGCTACATGCTGTATTGGATGTACCTGATTTACTAAGTGCAAAATAATAAAATATTCCTATTTTATGCACTTTAGATGGCCAAGAACCGCAGTTGTTTTTGACTGAACAACTCAGCCTACCCCACTCGATGTGGAGGTAGAACCCGGCCCAACGCCTCCTTCGCCGGCTCAGCCTGCTCCCGAGGAATCTTACTCTAGATAGTGATATCCTAGAGCTATTAGGCGCTACTCCGTCTGAGTCAAAGCGGATAGGAGACAACATCCATAAGGATATTGCGTTAGGATGGGAGCACATTGCAATTTCAGGCCTCTCTAAAGACGCCCGAAAAGATCTCCTAGATAAACATTTAGTTCCTGGAAACTGTCCAATGTTGGATACTCCGGTTTGAATCCGGAAATAAAAGCAGTCTTGTCAGATACCATGATTGGCAAAGACAGGGCTTCACAAAGTAAGCAATCACAGGTGACGTCAACTATTGCTTGCATTGCAGACGACCGTCTGTTGTAGTGGTTCGCGCTTCGGACTACAAAGCCTGGCGGTTGCGGGTTCAAATCCCGCGAGGGGCAAATGTTTGTGTGATTAGCACGAGCATTTGTACCTAAGTCATGGACGTTTATTAAGTGTGTTTATCCGTTATCTAGTCACCATAGTACTAGCTATGCTTAAGTTGGGATTAGCTAATTGGTGTGATTGTGGAAACAATTTATTATTATTTGTTAAGAATTTAGCTGATACCGGCTAAGGCTATTGATAAATCCAGATCTCAAATTAAAGCAACAAAGCCCAAAGTTGGACTTTCACGAGCTCAGCCTCGAGCTTTAAACCCGAGACCTCAGCTGGCGAGAGGCAGGCAACCAGTCAAGAGGAGACAGGAGCCTGCTTCATACGCGGACGCCCCAGCCGCGCTGACTGCCCCGCCTCAGTAGCTCCAGTACCCAGCGCAGCCGCCACTGCTGCCGCCGCCTCCACCGCCACCCCCGCCACGGTCCAAGCAACGCCCGTATCAACGCCGTTAGACCCGGTACGTCTCTCCGGGAGACTTGCTTTATTTTACAATCAATGATCCAAATAACCAATTACTCAACGATATTATTTTGGGTAAGGGTTTATAGTATTCCTTTTTACAAGCCAGTTGTACGAAAACGCGTTCCTCGACCACCAAAATTGGCATAAGTCGAAATGTTTAATTCAATTTAATCAGGAGGCCATAGAAGAACTTTTAGATTCTGGATCTTTTTTTGAGTGCGAACCACGCGAGGACCAATTTTTATACAGCTACTTTCTAATAAAAAAGAAAAATGAAAAACACCGTTTAATTCAAATATGTAAAACATTTAATAAGTTTATCAACACTGATTATTTTAAATTAGAGATTTTTTTTTTTATTCCATCTACTAAATTTATTTATTTAGGATTCATAATCATCTCAAAAAACTTTATAGTTTGTTTACCTGATGCTAAAAGAAATAATATCTTAACAGATTTATCTAAATTGAGTCGTCTTCTGCGTTGCACAATTCGACATTTTGCTCGCCTCGTTGGTCTTCTAACCGCCGCCTGTCCAGGTGTGCAGTGTGGCTGGCTTTACACATAGCAACTGGAAAGATGTAAATATCTTGCTCTGCTGAAGTCAGACGATGATTACGAAAGCTATAAAGATATACTCAGTAATTAAAAGATGATTTTAGATGGTTGATCGGTTCAATTGCAAATGCCATTAACCCAATAAGAGACGATACTTACACCTTAAAAATATTTTCTGATGCCAGCAAAAATGGGTGGGGGGTAGTATGCGATGGAAAGACCGCAAACGGCCAATGGAGCGTGGAAGAGATTTAGCAACACGTTAACCTTCTTAAATTAGCAGCTGCGTATTTTGGTATAAAGATATTTGCATCCAATATAAGTAATTGACAAATATTATTGCGAATTGGTGACACGACTGCTATATCGTATATCAATCGTATGGGGGAGGTACGATTTCCACACCTCAACAAATTAACGAGAGACATTCGGAGCTTTTGTGAGAGTAGAAATATTTTTATATTTGCTTCATATATAAGTCTTAAAGATAACGATATAACAGACGCGGAATCTCGTCGATTACATCCCGACACGGAATGGGAATTAAGTGACTCAGCATATAAAATAATTGTTGATGGTTTTGGAAAGCCTGATTTTGGTCTTTAAGCAACGAGTCTTAACACCAAGTATCCAAGATATGTTTCATGGCATCGTGACCCAGAGCATACGCTATCAATCTTTCACTGTTAACTGGGATAGTCAATATTTTATGCTTTCCCTCCGGTGTCTATAATAGCAAAGGTTTTAAGAAAAATTATAAACGACACAGCTGAAGGTATAGTTGTAGTTTTCTACTGGCCGACGCAGGCCTGCAGGGCTAGCATGCGCGCTTCGGTTATTTTATCGATAGACAAGACAAATTTTGTCTTCGAAGATAATTTTGTCGTATTCCCTAACCTAACGGATCACAGACGTCTCGAATTCTTTTTCTTAATATTTTCAGGGTCTCCCGTTCTTCGTAGCCACTTTTTTTTACGTTATAACACTGCATTGCCATGATAGTTTGGTTTTTTATTTGTTATCGTCAAAGACAAAACGACATATTTACGTCAAAAGTCGATATAATGCCACGAAAAAATTTTATCGTGTTGCGCATGCTAGCCCTGCTGGTTTCCACTATTTAATCGACTCCTCTTATTAGGCCCTATTATACTTAAGCCAGCTGAAAAGACGCTAACTTTTAGCCTCCAGCAGTGTGATGGCGCAGCCACAGCTCAGTTTTATGGCTAGAAAATTATCCGGGAAGCTTTCTCTAGCCGAAGTGTGCCAGCGAGTTTCTTGGATATAATTTATGCATATCAAATAGTTCTATAACGCAATACTCCGTAGCATTCAAGCGCTGGTTTAACCTTTGTACAACTAATAATTGCTACGAGGCGTCAATCCCGAATAACATTTATTTTCTTACAAGTGATTTCAATTCAGGTGCGCAATACGGTACTCTCAATAGTTACCGTTCTGCCTTATCTCTAGTAATGGGTTCACGAGTGGATACCGATGACCGAATCCATAAGTTTTTTTTCAAGGGTTTCTATAAGTTTAGACCTTCTTTACCCAAATACAACATCACATGGGATACTTCCATTGTTCTTGACTAGGTACTTATCCAATCTGTATTGAAAGTAGATGTAAATATGATGTGGACATTGGAAGGCTTCAGGCTGACATCTCAAAATTGCATGAATTATTGCAATCTATGACAACAAAATATAACTCTTCCCAGGAACAAATTAACGAGCATATCCTGGCTACTAATAAACTTTTAGAATTGGAAAATTGTAATTTAGATTTTAAATCACTACCAAATATTAAAATCACACAACTAGACAAAAGTCAACAGATGGATGCCAGCCAGCAGTCTTCAATGTCTACATCTCACACTCAAGTATCCCCATGTAAGATTGAAAGTAATGTTATTGTTTTCTCAGATAGGTTAGGAGTTGGTTACGGCCCATTGTTACATAAGTCTATTAATCATAATTTAACTAATATTTGTATGCCAGATGCGTCATGGGACCAAATTATAAAACGCATTCAACACAGTAAATTTACTAATGAAACAGTTATTGTAATTTTAATAGGGAATAGTAAGAACACAACAAGAAAAAATATTATTCAAAACTTTTCTATCCTAACGAACCTTGATGTAAAAAAAGTTGTTTTGTGTGCCCTACCATACTGTAGGTACCAAACAACTGAAGAAAATGAAAAAAATCATCTATTGAATAGTTTATTTTTTAATTTGACAGAACGTCATAGTGACAAGTTTGTGTTTTTTGACACAAACAAATTTACTAACAATAAATTTGTATTAACGGGCGGCTCTTTACACCTGCCATATAACTTAAAAAAACAAATTGCTAACTTGTTAGCATATAATATTAACAATAATTGGTTAAAACAAAAAATAGACTGTGACCAACATATTAGTACTAGTACTAATTTAAATATTATTCCCTTGACAATCTCTTCTAATTTAAACTAAGAGAGCAGACAAAAGCCAAGTCTACCTTTAATATTGTTCATCAGAATATGCAAGGCTTGGCTGGCAAAGAGTTAGAATTATCCTTATTCTTACAAGATTTAAATGTACATGTTATGTGTTTAACAGAGCATTGGTTCAACCAATATGAGTTGATGATTAACATTGAAAATTATAAAATTGGTAGTTCGTTCACAAGGAAGTCTGCTACTAGAGGGGGGTCACTTATATTGTTAAATAGTCAGTTAAAATACAAGGAACGGAAAGATATAGTGTCACTTTCGATTGAACGAACTATCGAACTAGCATGTGCTGAGCTAGAGCAGTATATTATAATAAGCGTTTAAAGCCCCCCATCTGCTAATTACCAGCTTTTTGAAACCGCTATGGAAGAGGTCTTAAAAAAGTCTGTATTTCTAATAAGAAAGTAGTTGTATGTGGCGATTTTAACATTGATATATTAGTAAATTCACAGAATGCAAATCGTTATCGTTTCCTTAATCTCTTTAAATCATTTAATTTAATAAACTTATTCAATGAACCTACGAGAGTGACTCCCACAACAGCTACTTGTTTAGATAATATTTTTTGCAATAGCACTGTAATAGATAAATCAATTATAAATTATTTGAGATCTGACCACAGCGGACAAAAGGCGTCGTTTGAGCACCATTTTGTCCGAGGAATTGTAGATGCTGTTTGTAGGCCAATAACGGTAAATAGAATAGACCGATTTAAGGAAAAAATTTGTGATGGCATAAATTCATTAAAATCAAGTGATAGCGATAGTGTCGATTTTTTATATGAGAATCTTTTTGGATTGATTAAAAACGAATTTGATCAAATCTTTACACAAAAAAATATAAAAGCAAATAAACTGAGATGTAAGTTTAACGAATGGGCAACACCCGGTATTTATAAAAGTAGAAAAACATTATATGATTTGTATAGTCTTAAAGCAAGCTCTCAGAACCCACAGATTATTGACCATGTGAGACGTTACTCTAAAATATTTAAAAAAGTATGTGCCTCTGCAAAATCAAATCATCTGCGGAATATTATTCGGAGTTCTGATAATAAAGCAAAGGCTACATGGAACATTATAAATAAAGAAACCTGTAGGCATAAACCAAATGATCGTGCTTACTCTCTTAAAATTGGGGATAAACTAATTAATTCAAATGCAGAGGTTGCCAATGCTTTTGAGGGATTCTTTTCAAACATAGCTCCCTCTACAACTAGGGAACTGGCTTCCTCTGCCGAACTAGCTGAATCCCTTCTCAGGGCGGGTGTTGATGAGTGTACAACTCCATTTCATTTTAGTTATATTAACCCCGATGTAGTAATAAAAACTTTTAGGGAATTAAACATGAAAAAAACTGAGGACTTATGGGGAATCTCAGTCAATATTATCAATACAATTCTATACACAATAGCCCCTTATCTTGCAATAATTTTTAACAAATGTATTGATGACAAACAGTTTCCTACATTGATGAAATTTAGTAAAATTATTCCTTTATTTAAGTCTGGCGAGAAAAATGACCCTTCCAATTTTCGACCGATTTCAATCTTACCAGTACTCAGTAAAGTATTTGAAAAAGTAATTTTTAATCAACTTTTATCTCACTTTGTCCTAAATAAACTTTTACATAACAAACAATATGGCTTTACAAAGGGTAGAAGCACTACTGATGCTGGAGTTGCACTTTTAAAACACGTGTTTGATGCATGGGAGAGTAGGCGGGATGCTTTGGGAGTTTTTTGTGATCTTTGCAAGGCGTTTGATTGTGTGGACCATCAAACTTTGCTAAAAAAACTTAGACATTATGGTGTTTCTAATGATGCCGTAGATTTGGTAAACTCTTATCTCACAGGCAGAACACAAAAAGTTTGTATTAATGGAACTGAGTCTTCTGGCTCCCCTCTAACTATGGGCGTGCCGCAGGGATCGATATTAGGACCCCTGCTTTTTTTAATTTATATAAATGACCTTCCATATTTTACGAAAGACCTCTGTGAGACAGTGTTGTTTGCAGATGATACTTCATTGATTTTCAAAATCAAAAGAGGTAAAGATTCGTTTGACGATGTAAATAATGCTCTCTCTCAAGTATTGCATTGGTTCACTACTAATAATCTTTTGCTCAATGCAAATAAAACAAAGTGTATTAAATTCACAATGCCAAACGTAAAACTGGTCCCAACACATTTAATTATAAAAGGTGAACGACTTGATATATCTAGTTCCACTACCTTTTTGGGAATAACTTTGGATTCCCGTTTGCAATGGGGTGCTCATATTGAGACTCTATCAGGAAGACTTAGCTCTGCTGCTTACGCCGTGAGGAAAATAAGACAATTGACTGATGTTGGAACGGCAAGATTGGTATATTTTAGCTATTTTCACAGCATTATGTCATATGGAATTCTATTATGGGGCTCAGCAGCAGATATCGACTCTATATTTATATTACAAAAGAGAGCTATACGAGCAATTTATAACCTTGGACCTCGTGACTCGTTAAAACAACTGTTTAAAGAAATTAATATACTGACAGTAGCTTCGCAATTTATTTACGAAAATATCATTTACGTTCGCAAACATATGGATCAGTTCCCTAAGAAAAGTGACATTCATAATTTTAACACCCGGAATAAGGATAAGCTTGCCGTTCCAGATTTCAGACTGCATAAAGTGGGAAATTCGTTCATGGGGAAATGTATTCGCTTTTTTAATAAATTACCAGCATCTATTGCTGAACTGCCCATGTTTAAATTTAAAGCTCATGTAAAAAATATTCTCATGAAAAAAGGGTATTATACTGTTATAGATTATTTAAATGATAAAAATGTTTGGATATAAATACTGCCTTGCTCGCACAGGTGCATTTATCTTGTAATTTAATATTTTGTTATGTATATTTAAAACTTTTTAAAAGAGGCTGACAATAGTGACCGAGTTTCTTGCGCTGCTTCTTCTCGGCGCTAGCCCAAACTTGTCCCGAAGCAGTGGTAGGGAATAAAATAACAATGGGACGTGTAAAAGTGCTTAGTTTAAGCCTATTTGCAAAAATAAATTGGTTTTATTGGTTTTTATTATTGTATCCAGATGGAGACCTACCGCTAGAGCAGTTAGTTAAGAAAACACTAACACTATTGGCTCTTTTACGGCACATAGGGTGCAGACATTTTCATTGATAAAAGTACAACATATTGTACGTTGTACTAATATGCTCTCTGTAAAGGTATCCGATACTATTGAAACATTCAGGCCAGATGCCCTTCAGCCGTGTCTAAATATTCCGTTTTATGATGTAAAACCCGAAATCTGTCCTGCCTATGCATTGTTACATTATTTAAAGATCACGAAGTCATTGAGAGGCAATATTAATTATCTGTTTATTAACTTCTGATAACTATATTAATCGGTATGTAGCCAGACTTTGATTAAATGCATCATAAGTACTTTAAATGAAAGCGGAATTGACACTTCAATATTTTCGGCTCACTTTACTCGGCACGCTAGCACCTCCGCAGCTAGCAGGCTCGGTGTAAGCATAGACACCATTAGGAGCACTGCCGGGTGGAGCGGGACGTTCAATGTTTTTGGTAAATTTTATAACAGACATATAGTCAAAATATGATTGATTTTGCTTGATATAATCCTAAATAATAATGATAATTAAAAATGGCTGTGTTTAATATTTAGATATTATTCACTCTAGCTGTTATACTTATTGTATTAAAGAAGATAGTATTTTATCACAGTAAATAATATGATTTATGGTAATTGTATAATTTGATTCGAAAATAACATTTCTTAGACTCTCAAGGTCTACAATTATTCTTCTAATTTCGAGGAATGAAGCTCGATGTATAATTAATGATTAAACGAACTTACCTTAGTGACGTTCTATCATAATTATACGAGGGCTTCATCCGAAGAAATTAGAACCCACCCGCCACATACTTACCCCACAACACGAAATATTATTTTCTACTGTTTATTGGATTTTGTAAACACTGCGACAACATAAATGTGTCTTGTGTAATTCCTATTTGATCTTATCACTTTCAACTAAATGAAGTTTTGAAGGAACGAACGACCGTTGTTGTAACGAAAACTCAGGGATACCAGTACAACAGATATTTTTTGTTTTTTTTATTATCTGTGATATTTCACCAACTTTAAACTACAGTGTATGATTAGCGAGTAGTTACACGAAACTACAATTATTCTTCTAATTTCTTCGGATGAAGCCCTCGTATAATTATGATAGAACGTCACTAAGGTAAGTTCGTTTAATCATTAAATATCGTATTATCATACCTCAAACTTTGCAGAGTAAAGTTTTAGAAGAAATTCATCAGGGCCATTTAGGAGTCAATAAAATGAAAAATATGTCACGTAATTATGTTTATTGGCAAAGTTTAGATCGGGATTTAGAAAACATGTGTCGTTCGTGTGAAGCGTGCCGGGCGGTGCGCGACGCGCCGCCGCGGGCTCAGCTGCACCCGTGGGAGTTCCCACTGGTCCCATGGCAGCGCTTGCACGCCGACTTTGCCGAATATTTGGGAAAAAGGTAGGTATTTGATTATAGTAGACGCACACTCCAAGTGGATCGAGGCGCTTCTAATGTCGCGGACAGACTCACAATCGACGATAACAGCGTTTATGTCGGTATTCAGTAGGTTTGGGTTACCTTCACAACTTGTTACTGATAATGGTCCTGCATTTTTCTCTCAGGAGTTTCATCACCGCTCCATACAGGCCTCAGGGCAATGGAGCCGCAGAAAATGCGGTTAAAACAATTAAAAAAGCGCTTAAAAGAGCTGTACATTCAGGTGAAAATGTTTTACAAGCTTTATACAAATTTTTACTGTATTATAGAAATTGTAATCACGCTACAACGGGCGTGCCACCTGCATTTTTATTAAAAGGACGTCGAATGCGGACCCGTCTAGATGCTTTGCGGCCAGACGTGGCGTCGGTGGCGCAGGCGGCGCAACTCCGCCAGGTGGCTAATGCAGGCGGCACACCCGGACCCCAACTCCAGGTCGGGGAGCCGGTACTCGCACGCGACTATTCCTCGCGTGCTGACAAGTGGTCTCTAGAGACAGTAACTAAAGTTACGGGGCCAGTGTCCTACCGTGTCTACACCGATAACGGTGGCGAGTGGCGAAGGCACCAAGATCAAATCTTGCCAGTAGGTAATAAATCGAGACTATCATTATCGCGTGCGAGTATAGGTATTCAAAAGGGGGAGAAAAGTAGTAGTGACGTAGAAAATTATGAGGATGCATCTGAGGGGCCCGGCGAGGCGTCGAGCTCGCAAGCCCGGGCGCGTCGCCGGCGTCCCCGTGCGCGCCGACGCCGCCGCCGGGCGCATCGGCGCGTGTGCTCGGGCTGTTGCACGTGCACAAAATAAATAAACTATTGTTAATTATAAAACAATACAAGGTGTATTTTATTTGTTTTTATATTAAACACATATGTACACACTTTGTACGTTACATTTATATATAGGTTATTTAATTAAAAGGTTTTAATTAATTAAAAGGGGAAAGGTGTTGGGTAATTATAAGTTTTATTATAATAATTGTATATGTGGGTATGCGCTGATACAATAAACCAGTCTGTCACTAGCCTCTGTGTTTGATTGATGTTACAACTACCACAAGAGCAAAGGTAGTAAGAGGATGCCCCCAGGGTGGTATCCTTTCACCACTCTTATGGAACATAGTAGTGGATAGCTTACTGTACAGACTAAACGAAAGAGGATACACTACTATTGGTTATGCAGACGACCTAACAATACTGATAAACGGAAACGCTGAAAATCTGCTCTGCGGAATTATGCGTTCAGCACTTCAGATAGTAGAAAAATGGTGTGACGAGCATCAGCTGTCAGTAAATCCGAAAAAGACAGAACTTATCCTTTTCACCAACAAAAGGAAGTTACCTCCACTACAATTACCAAATTTTTTTAACACAGAACTCTCGCTATCAACCCAGGTGAAGTACCTGGGCGTTATCCTTGATAACAAACTGAATTGGGCGAGTCATATCGATACAAAAATAAAGAAGGCCTGTATAGCCTTTTGTCAATGTAGAAGACTAGTTGGTAAAAGTTGGTGTCTAAATCCAAAAATCACACTTTGGCTATACACATCAGTTATCAGACCTTCTATAACTTATGGATCAGTTGTATGGTGGCCCAGAACACAACTGACCACAGTGAAAACAAAACTCCAAAGTCTACAGTGACTAGCGAGCGTAGCAACTACTGGATGAATGAGAACCACCCCATCAGCCGCGCTCGAGTTACTCCTAAACTTGAGACCGCTAGATCTCATCATACAGGAGGAAGCACAGTCAGCCGCCTTGAGACTAGGAGCAAACGGACTATGGAAACAACACACTCAAAAGTTTTGCAGGAGGTCCTTAAGGAATTACCACTCCTCGAGGCGCCCATGGACAGAACTCCGTGTCAACACATCCTCGATCGAAGATACAATATCCAACTCACAGAAGAACCAAAAGATAACTCTGGCGTCGATGAAGTTAGGATATATACAGACGGTTCAAAAACGGCACATGGTACCGGAGCCGAATCTCTTCTCGAATGATTTAAACATACACATATCGACCACACTAGACAAATTAAACTCCATCTTCCAGGCAGAATGCATTGGTATAACCAAAGCGGCACAGGCGGTTGCAGCCTGAGACGTCCGAGATCTTGGCATAAAAATTGTCTCGGATAGTGCATCCGTACTCCAAGCCCTACAAAACAATGTCGTAACCTCCGAACTCATACTAGAGTGTCACAATGCACTCCAATCCATTGCGAACACGAACAGAGTAGTTCTGAAATGGATCAAGGGACACAGCAACTCACTGGGAAATGACACTGCAGACGAATTGACCAAAAGAGGATCGAAGGTAGTAGTCCATGGACCGGAACCACTACTGCTTATACCTCAGGCCCAAATTAAAACGTGGCTGCGTGAAAGAACCACAGAAACACACCATACCGAATGGATGAACAGTGTAGGATGCAGGCAAACAAAAGATGCAATTCCGGTAGCATCAAAAAAGCTTGCCCGCAGCCTCATCAGACTAAAGCGGAACAAACTTCGGAAGGTTGTAGGTACTATAACCGGTCATTGTTCTCTAAACAGGCACCTATTCCACATAGGAGTAACAGACAGCCCCACATGCAGAGGATGCATGGAGGCAGAGAAAACGCCGCGACACGTGCTCATGGAGTGCGAGAGTGTGGCAGAACAACGGGCACGGATTCCCCAAACACCAGGATCACTCTCGGAAGCCTTCAGGAGCCTGAAAGGTCTACTGACCTTCTGGGATGACTTGGGCTGGTTGGAGTAGGGGAAGGACACAGCACGCACAATGGCCCAATCAAGAGGCTAAGTGCGGATACCTCCCAGATAAACTAACTAACTAACTATAAAAACACAATTGTGAGTAAATTATCTTATAGATTGTTGGTTTTTATAGCACTTATTTCGAGTATGTAAGTTTTGCAATTATACAATAATCATCTGTTTTCTTAACCACAACAAAAGAAGGGAACATTCAAATATGCAAGTAAATCTACTTGTAATGTAGGTATTTTAAAAACCATCTTAGCAGAAAAGTAAAATTATTACGCTAGCGTGGGCATATAGTGTGCCTTACGAGTTCATTTCAGTTTTGTACACGGGTATACAGGTACACAGATTTCGGTCAAATACTGTTTTGTTGGAATAAGTAATGTTACATAATACAACAAGTCTGTGTACTTAGCCGTGTAAGCGAAATCAAATTATGGGTAAGTATAGAAATTTTCACTTAAAAGAATATACGTACATACCATCAGTTTTACTGCAACGTTCTTACCACTTCTGATTTATTATAAAATCAGGATCTCACCGAAGATAATACCACCAGAATCCAATTTAGATGCTTTCATCTCTTCCTCGATAGTAATTTTCTTAATAATAAAGTGCCGTACACGTCACTCCCCGATGACTGCCGAAGTCAGAATGGCACTTGATTTCAAATTGGCATAGAAATTAAAAGTAAACCTGTATTTTTATTTTGTTATTCCTAAAAATCGTTTAGTCACATTTGAATGGTTTAAGAAGTTAATTCTGAAGAAAAATTTCTAAAGACTAACACACAGAGTACAATCCTTAATAATGGAACGAGACCTCAAGAAACAAATTGTGAAATCTGCTACAGCTGTAAAAAGAAAGGTAGAAATGATAAAAGATGCAAAAAATACAAACAATCTGGCTTTGGAAACAATATTTAAATCTATCGTCGATCCGCTCAATATATTAACCAGAAAAACTGAAGAAAAACATTTAAATGAAGATACAGAGCAAACTCACCTTATAAAAAAAACTAAGTACAGCGAAAATGAGTCATCGATTTCTTCAAATGATGAGTTTGAAGATCCTATTTATAATGAAGAAAACTCAGATAAAGATGTTTATACAACATCCAACAAAACCTACACTACCTCGCTCCCTGCAAATGATAATGGTGCAAATGAGATTTCGTTTAAATAACTTCAATCATCATCAAGTATTGCTAATGATTCTTTATAGTGGTCTACATCGTCTGAAGTACTAAAAGATGTTCCTTATGGTATCAGAAATGAACGTGGGAAACGAATTCTTGGCACAACTCGTGTCTATGACGATATTCGCATCTTAAAAATTAGAAACCGTAGTTTGAAAAAAACTCCAGGCTTAAAAGAGTTATTATTTAAAAAGATACCAAATTTAGATATTGTAAAGGAAGACTTACAAAATTATAAATTGTTGAAGATAAATAACACTTAAAAAAAATAATCGACCTCAGGTGGGACTCGAACCCACGTCCCTTCGCATACCGGGCGAGTGCTTTGACCACTAAGCTACCGAGGACGTCACGTGACAAGATGAAATTTCTCAAGTGTTTTTTCTCGCTGTCAAAGCCAGCGTATTCTGATCAATGTTGTAGCTATATGTATAGCTGAGTAGTATACTACCGTCAACACCCTATAGAAATAGTTTTACAAATATTTGACTATTGGTTAAGATCAGAAATGCTTAAACATTGTAAATTTTTGTTTTTAGCAATTCCATGCAAGGTTTAATTGAAGATAAATAACACTTGAAAAAAATCTTGAAATGAGTTCGATGATTAAGTAATTCTTTTAAGCGTCTAATGAAAAGATATAAAATAAATCATTATTCCACGTGCTCTGCCCTCGGCCCGTCGCGCACTTTTCACATACGAGATTCGTCGCGTGAGGTCACTAAAGACCCCAAAGTTTGTCAGCCTATTTTGACCATACTTTATGATGTTTGATAAGAATTTTTATTTTTATTGTGTATTAAAACAAAATTATTATTTACTGACATTTATTGCAGTTATTCTTAAAAAATACAAAACAGAAATAAAATAAAAGATCAGGAACAATTTTTATTTGGAAATAATCACCACAGAACAAAAACTTAAATCTTCATAAAAATTTAATACTGAAAACTTTTTTTTCTCAACATACCAATTGGCAATGAGATCAGGAACTTATAAACTATAAAATTGAGAAAGTTTAACAAAAAAAAACATAATCTTCTCTAATTTGAAACTAGTGCTAATTTTGATTTGCAATACAATCGGTACAAATAGATTTGGTATGAATCGGACATATGTTTCCCTTACAAAATTGACAAATCGCCTTGAATTTTCGATCTGTTTTTAATTCATCGGAGTACGCCAGGTTCATGTCTTCATCCTCCAAACCACCCAAAATCTCCTCGTCAGGTTCTTCTAACCACCGCAAAATGCGCTGCTGCTGACGTTATATATTCTACAAAATAAAATGTAAATAATTAGAAATAAGCATCGAAAAACAGTCAAATGCAGAAATTACTAGAATAACATACACAAGTTTTTACTTACGCGATTCGTCGCGTGGGGTCTTTAGGAGCCTCGCGTGCAATAAACAGTCTGTATCACAAGGCGCGTGCGCGCAAACTGACAGCTAGTAGTCAACGCGGCACCAATGATTACTTTTGCGAAGGTACCTAAAATTTCAAAGTGATAGCACAACCCAAAGTATAAAATATTTGCATTTTTTTAAAACCTGGGCTTTAAAAGACCCCACGCGACGACTCGAGGGAAGCCTCCTTGGTAGAACTATAAAATCTAACCTTTACAAAATGTTTAGTCTATGCGGACGATATCTATAACAACAATAACAATAATTTTATTTCGGTAAAAAGGTTCATTATACATTTATTAGTGGCCGGAGTCCCCTTTTAAGCAAATAATGCCTGTACCAGAAGACTCCGCTATTCTATTACATACATCGATTTATATTGAAATCAAAAATACGGTACGGTGTGTGTGTGTGTGTGTGTGTGTGTGTGTGTGTGTGTTACGTTTGTAGTAGTATAACGTAATAGACTTATGTAATTTTATTTTGTATTTATTTCATTTGTTGTAAAAATAACTCTGTTCTTTGATAATCAAGAAGTTTTAACCACTGAAGTACCATCTTTTTACATTCATTGTGTGTTTTTGGATAGATGTCTAATTTTTAATTAATATGATTGTAAATTTTAGCGGAAAGGCTACAATATTGTGCAGAAGCAAATTTTGATTTTGTTTTAGGCACTTCCACTACATTACGTTTTCTTCGACTTTTTTACATGTAAAATACGTTAAAGTCTTGTGTTTTTTTAGAATAATAGTCATTATAAATAATTTCCATACCGGGAGCAACCCACAATCAAAATAAAGCTGTTCTGTAGGATATCGAAGGCGTTTAAAATACATAGTCTTAATCAGTGCACGCTGCGACCGTTCAACATCTATAAATTTTGTTTTTGCTGCACCACCCCAAACAGAAATGCAGTACGACAAGATGGATTGAACAAACGCTATGTATATCCTATTTAGTAGGTTATTTTGGGAATCTCGATTGATAATAGTTTTATCATTTCTTGGAACCACATGCCTCAATGACCGGAAGATCCATACTGTTGTCTTTTATTTACGCGAACACGATACATTTAAATGAAACTACTTTTACGGATTATTTCGCGATTTATTAACATTTTATTTAACCTGACGTTTCGAACACTTTACAGCGTTCGTGGTCACAGGTAGACTAAGGTGTTATTCGTCTTTACAATATTTTGAAAAAATATAAACTACCGTCACTCAGTTAATATTAATTTGTGTTCCTATCTACGCAAAAAGTGCTAACTCTATCTAGAGGTCTTGCAGTGCGGGGCCTAGCATGGGATTTCGTTAAAACAGGATCCCATGCTGGTGGTATTTTCCAACCATCTTCTCTGTTGAAATTCGGGTGTCTTCTTATTTCAATTGCGTCCCGTAACATGCGAGGAACAAATCGTCGTTCTCTTGCAAGGACTTTAGGCTGGTCAAATCGTATGAAATGGTTGGGTGTATCTAAGGCATGTTCACACACTGCAGACTTAGTATTCCGTCTATGTTTGATGTCGGCTATATGTTCTTTTACCCGCACGCTTATACTTCGTTTTGTTTGACCGATATAGGAGAGCCCACAGTCACATTCCAGTCTGTACACCCCCGCATCTTGAAGAGGTATGTTGCACTTGACATTTTCAGAGACTCCCAACACGAAATCCTATTGGCGATACAAAATTTAAAACAAACTCTTTGTTCAATGTTTTTGTCCATTATGAAATTCGCAATACACACTAGATAAGGTATAACTAAAAACAATACTGTATTAAATCTAGTTATCAGATGTAACTCAAACTCCGCGCCAAAATGGAAAACAGTTGTGCCAATCTAACAACAACAAAAAAAATATAATTTTTAATTTGGAACCATAAACAAATCATCAATTCCCGAAACTTTTTTGACAGAATGTAGGCACTTTACATATTATATTAATTCTTAATATTGGTTCTGTAAATGTTTACTCCGCGTTTTATATAGAAGATAACATATTTTATTTATCTTACGGTAGTATTATTTATTGTGTTTTTTTTTAATACTCATCTAAGCCGAAAGTGCATTTTTTGGCAATAATATCGAGTAATTTGTCTATAACGTCACTTTCGAAATGTTTTCGAGACGGCTCTATTACACACGTATTACATGTTCATGCTACGTTCTTAGTAATTACTGGCAAAAAGTGAATATTATATTTCACTAAGTAATTTTTCATACAGTTCAGCATAAATGATGTAACACTGGTTCAGTGTTTAGCCATCTCATTAAGTTTAAATAATGTCCTATTTTATGCATAGCTAAGTTACCTTCTGTTATGTATATAAATAATAAGGTAGGTAGTTTTGCTAAAGATTATCTCGTGTTATCGCAGGTACTCAATAAATCAGTCTCGTTTTAATGGTGGTTTCATTTACATCGTGTATTCTCATATAAAACATTTGGCGACGAATAAAGAACCCTAGCGTTTTTATGTCGATAAAAAACGAAAGCCTGAAGTGTAGTTTAAGTGAAGTGACCATGAATATCAATCAACTACAAGAATTCAAGTTAAATGTTGATCGGTGGCCGACGTACGTCAGCAGATTGCGAGCATGGTTTGCAATAAATAGCATCAAACCGGTGGAGTATTCGAAGTATCTAATAGCAGTGGTGGGCACAGAACCATTAGATCTCATGATTGATTTGTGTTTCCCTGAAAAGCCTGAAAATATCGATTTCGACGAGTTGGTCAGGTTGGTGGCAGTCCACTTGGCACCGAAGCGGTCGGTCATAGCTGAACGAATGATTTTTAGATCATACAAACAAACCGAGTCACAATCGGTAACAGAATACTTAGCGCAATTAAAAAATCTCAGCAAGACATGCGTCTTTACTACTACAGAAATACTCAAGGAGAATTTACGTGATCAGTTCGTATTCGGATTGAGAAGTGACAAAATCACACAGAGATTATTAACAGAGACGGATTTGACGTTCGATCGTGCAGTGGAGTTGGCGTTGTCATTAGAAGCCGCCGTACGAGACTCACAGGAGACGGCAGGGGCCGTCAGCAACATTAGTTCAGCGGAGAAAGTGCACGCCGTGGACGGAGGCGGGTACAGCGCGGGCCGAGGCAGAGCGCAGCGCGGCCAGCGCTCGTTCGCAGGCAGAGGCCGCGGCCGCGCGGCGCCGCAGCAGCGCGGTGCGCCGTCCGCCGCCAGCAGAAGCAGCGGCAGCGGCCAGCAACTAACGGGCTGTTTTCGATGTAGTCAACCACATCGTCACGAGAACTGGCCGTATGTAAATGTGGAGTGTTTTGTATGTGGCAATCGCGGCCACATAGCGAAGGTGTGTCGATTTCGTAAGCGTAGTAGTGTGAACAAGGTAGCCTCTGAGGTAGAATACGAAGATATGACTTCTAGCGAGGACGAGGGAAACCAGGTGTATTAGTTGAGTGATAAAGAAGAGGACAAGAGATGGATCTTGAAAGTACTAGTCAACGGGAGGCCATTAGCGATGGAAGGTGACACTGGAGCGGGAATGAATATCATTAATAGAAGTACGTATTTAAAATATTTTAGTAATATAATTGAGTTAACTAAGCGTAAGTTGTGTTTGAAGATGTATAATGGCCAAAAGGTAATACCAAGAGGTGAATTTAAATGTAGCGTTCAATACAACAACAAGATTGTTCATGATTTAAAATTAGTTGTGATAGATAACGACGACAGCAACTCGTTATTCGGTCGCAAGTGGATGCGTGCGTTTGGCATACAATTTCCCTCTGTTTCAGACAAAAACCACTCAGTAGCTCATATTGACAATAGTAGTTTTAATAAATTGAAGGCCTGTGATCAGTTGGTCAGTAAGTTTCCCGAGGTGTTTTCGAGTACTAGTGTAGGAGCGTTTAACAAAGGTACGATCGAGTTGGAGTTGAAAGCGGGGTCGGTGCCGGTGCCGGTGCGCGCCCCGTGCCGTACGCGCTGCGGCCCGCCATCGACGCGGAGCTCGAGCGTCTGCAGCGGGAGGGCACCATCTCGCCCGTCGAGTGGAGCGACTGGGGCACGCCGGTAGTGCCCGTCATCAAAAAAAATGGTGAGGTGAGACTTTGTGGAGATTTTTAAGACCACGTTCAATCCGGTGTTAGTAGATGACAAGTACCCACTTCCCCGAATTGAAGATATTTTTGCATCGCTACAAGGAGGTAAAATATTTAGTAAGATCGATTTAAGTCGAGCCTATCAACAACTTATTCTTAGTGATAACGCAAAAAAATACTGCACTATTGTCACGAATAAAGGTATGTTCACATACAATAGGTTACCCTTCGGTATTAAGTGCGCGGCCAGTAAGTTTCAAAGAGTGATGGAAAAATTGTTTAGAATGCCCTATGTAGCCGTGTACCAAGATGATTTATTAGTAAGTAGTAAAAATGAGTCAGAAAACATGGACAGATTGATGCAGGTTTTTAAAATACTATCTGAGAGCGGGTTAAAAGTAGAAAAAAAGAAATTTAGTTTTTTTAAAGGGTCTATATCGTATCTAGGCTACATAATAGATGCAAACGGCTTAAAAACAGAGATTTCTAAGATCGATCCAGTAAATAGGACACCGCAACCGACAAATGTAAGTGAAGTAAAAGCTTTCCTAGGATTGGTCAATTATTATGGCAAATTTGTGAGAAATATTAGCAGCATTTTAGAACCCTTATACGGGTTACTCAAGTCTGATGCAAAATTTGAGTGGTCAAGCGAGTGTGAACGAGCCTTTTAGTCCATAAAACAACTATTACGCGAAGCTCCAGTCCTAGCTCACTGGGACCCGAGTTTACCGACTTATGTTACGTGTGACGCATCGCCGTATGGGGTGGGGGGCGTGCTGGCGCAGCGCGCGCCCGGCGGCGAGCTGCGGCCCGTGCTGCACGCGTCGCGCACGCTGTCGCCTGCTGAGCGGAACTATTCGCAAATATGTCGAGAGGGGCTGGCTATTATATTCGCCGTGAACAGGTTTCACGATTATTTATACGGTATTAGATTCACTCTGGTGACGGATTGTAAGCCGTTAGCGTCAATTTTTCACGAAAACAAAGCGATCCCATCTATGGCAAGCAATAGGTTGCAAAGATGGGCCGTTATACTAAGTGCATATAACTACCAAGTAAAATGAATAAGTTCAAAACATTATTGTGTCGCAGATAGCTTATCACGTATACCGGTAATCGAAGAGAATAAGGAATACAAAGCTGATTCTTTTATTAGTTTCATTTCGGAACAAGCACCCATAGATTACAGGATGGTGGCCAAGCATTCCGCAATTGACAAAACATTGCAAAAATTGATGCAATCTATCAAACATAATTGGTTGTATTGCAAAGACGAAGATCTAAAGATTTTTTTTTCCATTAAAGAGTTTCTTAATATTGAATCAGGTTGTGTATTGTTTGGTCATCGGGTCGTTATTTCTGAATCATAACAAAAAAGAGTATTGAAAATGCTACATGCGTGTCATCAGGGTATAGTAAAGTGCAAAAGCCTAGCTAGCTAGAGGCTATGTGTACTGGCCCGGCATCGACGCCGACATAGAAAAAGAATGCCAGGCCTGCGAGACTTGCGCGAGTGTGCGGCCGTCGCCGGCGGCAGCTCCTGTTCACCCATGGGCATGGCCACAGGTGCCATGGTACAGAGTCTACGTTGATTTCTTCTCGTTAGACAATCACACATACTTTGTACTCGTTGACGCTCAATCCAAATGGATTGAAGCTCATAGCGTAGGTACAACGTCAGCAAAAATTACTATTTCAAAGTTGAGACGTATCATGAGTTGTTTTGGATTGCCTCGCGAGCTAGTATCAGACAATGGCCCTCCTTTTAGTAGTCAAGATTACAAAGATTTTATGGAAAGTTGTAATATAAATCATATTTTGGTGTCACCGTACAAACCAAGTAGTAACGGAGCGGCAGAAAGTACCGTAAAAATAATAAAAAATTGTTTGAAAAAGGCCATTATTGAAAAGGAAGATTTACAGTTAGCATTAGATAAGTTCTTGTTATATTATAGATCGACTCCACACAGTTTGACTGGAAAGCCCCCGGCACAGTTAATATTTGGACGCAACATACGGACACACTGTGATATAATCCGACCAACTGTTGAGGACAGTGTACGTGAGAAACAAAACCTTATCAATAAAAAAGGCAACAACAAAGTCCGGCATTTTGAAGTCGGCGATGAGATACAATTCAAGCAGTTTAGGAACAATAAAAGTTATTGAGGAAAGGGCGTCATAGTGAAAAGGTCGGGTCCGGTTTCTTATCATATTCGCCAAAATGATAAAATATTTAAAAAACATGTCGATCACATCATATTGCGCAGTGCATATAGTTGTCCTCCTATTTATAAAGAAAGTAATAACAGGGAAAACAACTCGGGAGATAACGACATCCATTATACTGATCCTATAGTCGCACGTTCAAACTTATTGCATAATAGTTGTTCGGCAATAGATGAGCAGAATGAATTAGTTCCACAAAAACGCACGCGTAGACCGGTTCAACGATTTGTTGTCACATAGATATGGTAATAAAAATATGTAACCAACTCAATAACGTCACTTAACTAAAACTGTTTTTAGATAGGTAGACAAAACACTAGATATTCCATGTAGTTAAAAATTATGTATCTTGAACTTAATTTATATTGTTAAGCCATGTTTACACTATACGTATTTATATAGATGTAAGCATAGCAGTGAAATGAAATGAAATGAAATTCTTTATTCTGTATATAGGCCCTCTTCCGGGCACTTATACACGTCCCGACATATAACTTAGCCCTACCACCGCTTCGGGACAACATATCGGCTGGTGATGAGAAGAAACGGCGCAATAAACTCAGTCACCTTTGTCAGCCTGATTTTATTACAGGAAATACAATTACAAGATAGTGTAAGTGCGAGCTAGGCAGGCTATGCAGTATATGTACTTACTTAATAATTGTTAAATAATTAGCATACACCTAATTCTGTATTTGTGTTTAGATAACCTGACTGTTGCGAATAAAATATTATACCTAAGTACTTATAGATTAAAAAAAAAATAAGATGGCTTCTAAACAGAGGTGTGAAGATGATATGTATATAAATAATAGGGTAGGTAGTTTTGCTAAAGATTATCTCGTGTTATCGCGGGTACTCAATAAATCAGTCTCGTTTTAATGGTGGTTTCATTTACATCATGTATTCTCATATAAAACACCTTCCTTGTTAAGGATAATCTATCGGTCTGATCTGTTTAAACATCAAAGTCTTCACTTGAAAATATATATTTTTTAAACGCTACCCGGTGTATATTAGGTATTATACCGCAAAACATTGTGTGAGTAGATGAATAGTAAAAGAAACTGGTATTTCCCATCATTCAATTGTATGTGTTTAAGAGCACCATGAATTACGAGTGCATTCCATTATGTGTTTTTAGAGCGGAACAATCCCAAAAATCGTAAAGCTAGCGAATCAGTTGACCTTTCTTGGATCCGCAGATTCTCAGCCCGACTTAATATATTATTATGTATGTTTAATAATCGTCGGACATTTAAGTTTATTACTTTTAAAATAGAACAGTTGGTTTGAGGAATTTATAATATAACCTGACCCGGTTATAATATTGTTGTAATTTTCTTGTATGTACATTTGATATTAACTTTGTATATTTGCATGACTAATTAAGTCAAACATGTGGACATAATAATTTTAAAATATCTTGTATTTACCATGTTTAAAGCAAATAAATATTTCTGATTTCTGATTTCTGATTTCCGGTTTTTTTTAAACTAGTAGACCTTATAAAATAAAACATACTGATTACCACATTTTAGACAATACCTACCTACTCCCCGTATAAACACGGGGCCATTGTTCATGTTTATGAGAAAATTCTCTGTCTGTACACTAAAAACTTTTATTCCTACGTGTATCGTTAATTCCTGGTTTAGCAGTATATCCCCCGGATTATCATAGTACCCTCTTAGCTTTAGCCTGTGCCTCTGCTGCGTCAACTACGGCATTACCGATAGTTTCCTAATGAGACCACGCTTGCCAGGGCAAAGCTTTTTATGACAACTAATCTGAATTTAAATAGAAACCAATGAAATTGGTCCTTGAGTGAGCGTCTAGCTATTTTAAACTTAAATATAATAATATTTTTAGCACGGTGCAATGAATTAATATAAAATACTGTTAAAAAAAACTATAACATGTCGTATCAATATTTATAGCGATTAAATTACCTTATAAATTAAAATATTACTATTTTTGGTACATGAACTCAGCTCTTCATAGCCAGATAATTTAGGAATAGCAGATTTACGATAATAATATTATTTGTCTATAACTACTTTTGTAAATTGTGACAGTCCTATTAACTTCACTTTTGCAGATAAATGGCTGCCTGGTCGTTTGCATGGGTACTGATTTTATAAAGATAAAGATAAAAGATCTTTTTTTTTTTAATTTGGAGGCCTGACTAGTCGTTTGTATACCGATTTTAGTTGTGTTAATTTCTGAAGTATGTACTACTGATCAAATAAACTACTTGTAACTAACCACCTTAGTCTGAGTCTGAAAATTATATGGAATTTAATAATTAATTGAGATCGAAACGGACTACGTTAATAACGTTTGGCTTTAATAATTTAAATTGGCTGTGTGATCGTCTAGTTTAAATGGTAGGACCGTACGTTGTGTTAATAGTAGTAAACCAAATTATTTTAGAGGTACGTGGATTTTATGATTAAGTGGGTGGTGTCCCGCAGGGTAGCGTGCTGGGACCTTTGTTATTTTTTATTTATATTAATGACTTGCCAGCAGCAACAAAATTACACAATTTGACATTATTTGCAGATGACAGTACTCTCTTATTTACTAATGATAACATAAATCAATTAGAAATTGACATAAACAATTCTTTAATATCCGTTATTCAATGGCTTGATGACAATAATCTTAAAATAAATCTTGACAAAACCTTAATTTTGAATTTTAAACAAAGAATAAATAAAAACATTGACCTTAACATTCACTACCATAATAAAACAATTAATGAAACTCAAACCACAAAATTTTTGGGACTTTATATTGACAATACATTGAAATGGAAAACACATGTTGAACATGTCTGTAAAAAATTAAGTCAGTTTTCATACGCATTATATAATTTAAGAAAAGTTTCTTACGAGTCTGCTTTGTTAACAGCCTATCATGGCTACGTAGCATCGACGTTAAGGTACGGCATAATATTTTGGGGGAATTCAACGGATAAAGATCTTGCGTTCAGAGCTCAGAAACGATGCATACGAGCAATGTACAATTTAAAACAAACTGATTCATGCAAGCCGTTCTTTATGAAGCTAGAAATTTTGACGATGCCATGTTTGTATGTTTATGAGACTGCAATTTTTGTTAAATCGAACTTAGAGTTTTTTGAATTTAGAACACGGGCTCGGCATCAAAATAAACTATGTACAATAGCCAGTAGGACAGCTTTGTTTCACCAAAGCATCTTTTGCAACGCGTCTCGTATTTTTAACAAAATTCCACAATCCATTCGGAGCACTGATGAACTGACAATTTTTAAACAAAAACTTTACGACTTTCTAATAGAGAAATGCTATTATAAAATAAGTGAGTTTATGACAGATCGCACTATTTAAATGACATCCCGATTTGTTAGTGAAGACATAAGTATTTTGAAATTTTTATTTAATAACGTAAAATAGTTTTGACATTAATTAGACATTTAATTTAATTGAATAAAACTTACACTTATTATTGTATGCCCATGCGGCGGAACACAGATGTTCTAACCTTCTATTATATTGCCACCTCTCTGTACCTGTGATTCACAATAAATTGATTTGATTTGATTTGAAAGTTTTCTCGAGAGTTTCATGGGTTTGTGCGCATTCAAAGAAGAGGAAAAAGAACGCCCCGAGGGGCGCCTGGTGAGCCCCAACACCAAACGCTCACCAGGAGTGGTGGCCATGTGATAAACAATTATCCCAAACAAGCAATCTGCCACCCCCAGGAATAGGACTTAAATCTAAAATAAAACGCATTTAGCGTAATTATGCGCAACTAAGGGAACAACTGAGTTTAAAGAATCCAATATGAAATACTAAAATCTACCTATTTGACTGCATGATAAGTCAACCAAGGGTTCGGGGTCCTTAAATTACCTAAATAAGTAATCTGAATCCTTTAGTCCAATATAATTCCAAGATGATCCAACAGTATCGATGACAACTCGTAAAAGACCGGGTCCTGAAATCTGCATTATGTCCTATGTGAAGTCATCGATACTCCCACATCAACCAGCATTATTTAGATTAAAGATTCTGATTATTTTCCGACTAGTAAATAAATTTATACTAAACCCCTCTATATGAAACATAGATTGACCTAACAATATCCATGACACCAAGTTATGTCAGATGGATATTCCCACATCAATCAAAATCGTTTGGATTTGAAATAAATGTTGCAATTAATTCAATACAATACCAAGATGATCCAACAGTATCTATGACAACTCGTATAAGACCGGGTCCTGAAATCTGCATTATGTCCTATGCAAATAATGTCATCTGCAAATAATGTCAAATTGTGTAATTTTGTTGCTGCTGGCAAGTCATTAATATAAATAAAAAATAACAAAGGTCCCAGCACGCTACCCTGCGGGACACCACCCACTTAATCATAAAATCCACGTACCTCTAAAATAATTTGGTTTACTACTATTAACACAACGTACGGTCCTACCATTTAAACTAGACGATCACACAGCCAATTTAAATTATTAAAGCCAAACGTTATTAACGTAGTCCGTTTCGATCTCAATTAATTATTAAATTCCATATAATTTTCAGACTCAGACTAAGGTGGTTAGTTACAAGTAGTTTATTTGATCAGTAGTACATACTTCAGAAATTAACACAACTAAAATCGGTATACAAACGACTAGTCAGGCTTCCAAATTAAAAAAAAAAAGATCTTTTATCTTTATCTTTATAAAATCAGTACCCATGCAAACGACCAGGCAGCCATTTATCTGCAAAAGTGAAGTTAATAGGACTGTCACAATTTACAAAAGTAGTTATAGACAAATAATATTATTATCGTAAATCTGCTATTCCTAAATTATCTGGCTATGAAGAGCTGAGTTCATGTACCAAAAATAGTAATATTTTAATTTATAAGGTAATTTAATCGCTATAAATATTGATACGACATGTTATAGTTTTTTTTAACAGTATTTTATATTAATTCATTGCACCGTGCTAAAAATATTATTATATTTAAGTTTAAAATAGCTAGACGCTCACTCAAGGACCAATTTCATTGGTTTCTATTTAAATTCAGATTAGTTGTCATAAAAAGCTTTGCCCTGGCAAGCGTGGTCTCATTAGGAAACTATCGGTAATGCCGTAGTTGACGCAGCAGAGGCACAGGCTAAAGCTAAGAGGGTACTATGATAATCCGGGGGATATACTGCTAAACCAGGAATTAACGATACACGTAGGAATAAAAGTTTTTAGTGTACAGACAGAGAATTTTCTCATAAACATGAACAATGGCCCCGTGTTTATACGGGGAGTAGGTAGGTATTGTCTAAAATGTGGTAATCAGTATGTTTTATTTTATAAGGTCTACTAGTTTAAAAAAAACCGGAAATCAGAAATCAGAAATCAGAAATATTTATTTGCTTTAAACATGGTAAATACAAGATATTTTAAAATTATTATGTCCACATGTTTGACTGTATTAGTCATGCAAATATACAAAGTTAATATCAAATGTACATACAAGAAAATTACAACAATATTATAACCGGGTCAGGTTATATTATAAATTCCTCAAACCAACTGTTCTATTTTAAAAGTAATAAACTTAAATGTCCGACGATTATTAAACATACATAATAATATATTAAGTCGGGCTGAGAATCTGCGGATCCAAGAAAGGTCAACTGATTCGCTAGCTTTACGATTTTTGGGATTGTTCCGCTCTAAAAACACATAATGGAATGCACTCGTAATTCATGGTGCTCTTAAACACATACAATTGAATGATGGGAAATACCAGTTTCTTTTACTATTCATCTACTCACACAATGTTTTGCGGTATAATACCTAATATACACCGGGTAGCGTTTAAAAAATATATATTTTCAAGTGAAGACTTTGATGTTTAAACAGATCAGACCGATAGATTATCCTTAACAAGGAAGGTGTTTTATATGAGAATACACGATGTAAATGAAACCACCATTAAAACGAGACTGATTTATTGAGTACCCGCGATAACACGAGATAATCTTTAGCAAAACTACCTACCCTATTATTTATATACATATCATCTTCACACCTCTGTTTAGAAGCCATCTTATTTTTTTTTAAATCTATAAGTACTTAGGTATAATATTTTATTCGCAACAGTCAGGTTATCTAAACACAAATACAGAATTAGGTGTATGCTAATTATTTAACAATTATTAAGTAAGTACATATACTGCATAGCCTGCCTAGCTCGCACTTACACTATCTTGTAATTGTATTTCCTGTAATAAAATCAGGCTGACAAAGGTGACTGAGTTTATTGCGCCGTTTCTTCTCATCACCAGCCGATATGTTGTCCCGAAGCGGTGGTAGGGCTAAGTTATATGTCGGGACGTGTATAAGTGCCCGGAAGAGGGCCTATATACAGAATAAAGAATTTCATTTCATTTCATTTCACTGCTATGCTTACATCTATATAAATACGTATAGTGTAAACATGGCTTAACAATATAAATTAAGTTCAAGATACATAATTTTTAACTACATGGAATATCTAGTGTTTTGTCTACCTATCTAAAAACAGTTTTAGTTAAGTGACGTTATTGAGTTGGTTACATATTTTTATTACCATATCTATGTGACAACAAATCGTTGAACCGGTCTACGCGTGCGTTTTTGTGGAACTAATTCATTCTGCTCATCTATTGCCGAACTACTATTATGCAATAAGTTTGAACGTGCGACTATAGGATCAGTATAATGGATGTCGTTATCTCCCGAGTTGTTTTCCCTGTTATTACTTTCTTTATAAATAGGAGGACAACTATATGCACTGCGCAATATGATGTGATCGACATGTTTTTTAAATATTTTATCATTTTGGCGAATATGATAAGAAACCGGACCCGACCTTTTCACTATGACGCCCTTTCCTCAATAACTTTTATTGTTCCTAAACTGCTTGAATTGTATCTCATCGCCGACTTCAAAATGCCGGACTTTGTTGTTGCCTTTTTTATTGATAAGGTTTTGTTTCTCACGTACACTGTCCTC
Source organism: Anania fuscalis (assembly GCA_950371115.1). NCBI lineage: Eukaryota > Metazoa > Arthropoda > Insecta > Lepidoptera > Crambidae > Anania > Anania fuscalis. The sequence continues at coordinate 15,575,542 of OX493326.1, read as the reverse complement.
AACAGTTGGTCGGATTATATCACAGTGTGTCCGTATGTTGCGTCCAAATATTAACTGTGCCGGGGGCTTTCCAGTCAAACTGTGTGGAGTCGATCTATAATATAACAAGAACTTATCTAATCTTCCTTTTCAATAATGGCCTTTTTCAAACAATTTTTTATTATTTTTACGGTACTTTCTGCCGCTCCGTTACTACTTGGTTTGTACGGTGACACCAAAATATGATTTATATTACAACTTTCCATAAAATCTTTGTAATCTTGACTACTAAAAGGAGGGCCATTGTCTGATACTAGCTCGCGAGGCAATCCAAAACAACTCATGATACGTCTCAACTTTGAAATAGTAATTTTTGCTGACGTTGTACCTACGCTATGAGCTTCAATCCATTTGGATTGAGCGTCAACGAGTACAAAGTATGTGTGATTGTCTAACGAGAAGAAATCAACGTAGACTCTGTACCATGGCACCTGTGGCCATGCCCATGGGTAAACAGGAGCTGCCGCCGGCGACGGCCGCACACTCGCGCAAGTCTCGCAGGCCTGGCATTCTTTTTCTATGTCGGCGTCGATGCCGGGCCAGTACACATAGCCTCTAGCTAGCTAGGCTTTTGCACTTTACTATACCCTGATGACACGCATGTAGCATTTTCAATACTCTTTTTTGTTATGATTCAGGAATAACGACCCGATGACCAAACAATACACAACCTGATTCAATATTAAGAAACTCTTTAATGAAAAAAAAAATCTTTAGATCTTCGTCTTTGCAATACAACCAATTATGTTTGATAGATTGCATCAATTTTTGCAATGTTTTGTCAATTGCGGAATGCTTGGCCACCATCCTGTAATCTATGGGTGCTTGTTCCGAAATGAAACTAATAAAAGAATCAGCTTTGTATTCCTTATTCTCTTCGATTACCGGTATACGTGATAAGCTATCTGCGACACAATAATGTTTTGAACTTATACATTTTACTTGGTAGTTATATGCACTTAGTATAACGGCCCATCTTTGCAACCTATTGCTTGCCATAGATGGGATCGCTTTGTTTTCGTGAAAAATTGACGCTAACGGCTTACAATCCGTCACCAGAGTGAATCTAATACCGTATAAATAATCGTGAAACCTGTTCACGGCGAATATAATAGCCAGCCCCTCTCGACATATTTGCGAATAGTTCCGCTCAGCAGGCGACAGCGTGCGCGACGCGTGCAGCACGGGCCGCAGCTCGCCGCCGGGCGCGCGCTGCGCCAGCACGCCCCCCACCCCATACGGCGATGCGTCACACGTAACATAAGTCGGTAAACTCGGGTCCCAGTGAGCTAGGACTGGAGCTTCGCGTAATAGTTGTTTTATGGACTAAAAGGCTCGTTCACACTCGCTTGACCACTCAAATTTTGCATCAGACTTGAGTAACCCGTATAAGGGTTCTAAAATGCTGCTAATATTTCTCACAAATTTGCCATAATAATTGACCAATCCTAGGAAAGCTTTTACTTCACTTACATTTGTCGGTTGCGGTGTCCTATTTACTGGATCGATCTTAGAAATCTCTGTTTTTAAGCCGTTTGCATCTATTATGTAGCCTAGATACGATATAGACCCTTTAAAAAAACTAAATTTCTTTTTTTCTACTTTTAACCCGCTCTCAGATAGTATTTTAAAAACCTGCATCAATCTGTCCATGTTTTCTGACTCATTTTTACTACTTACTAATAAATCATCTTGGTACACGGCTACATAGGGCATTCTAAACAATTTTTCCATCACTCTTTGAAACTTACTGGCCGCGCACTTAATACCGAAGGGTAACCTATTGTATGTGAACATACCTTTATTCGTGACAATAGTGCAGTATTTTTTTGCGTTATCACTAAGAATAAGTTGTTGATAGGCTCGACTTAAATCGATCTTACTAAATATTTTACCTCCTTGTAGCGATGCAAAAATATCTTCAATTCGGGGAAGTGGGTACTTGTCATCTACTAACACCGGATTGAGCGTGGTCTTAAAATCTCCACAAAGTCTCACCTCACCATTTTTTTTGATGACGGGCACTACCGGCGTGCCCCAGTCGCTCCACTCGACGGGCGAGATGGTGCCCTCCCGCTGCAGACGCTCGAGCTCCGCGTCGATGGCGGGCCGCAGCGCGTACGGCACGGGGCGCGCACCGGCACCGGCACCGACCCCGCTTTCAACTCCAACTCGATCGTACCTTTGTTAAACGCTCCTACACTAGTACTCGAAAACACCTCGGGAAACTTACTGACCAACTGATCACAGGCCTTCAATTTATTAAAACTACTATTGTCAATATGAGCTACTGAGTGGTTTTTGTCTGAAACAGAGGGAAATTGTATGCCAAACGCACGCACCCACTTGCGACCGAATAACGAGTTGCTGTCGTCGTTATCTATCACAACTAATTTTAAATCATGAACAATCTTGTTGTTGTATTGAACGCTACATTTAAATTCACCTCTTGGTATTACCTTTTGGCCATTATACATCTTCAAACACAACTTACGCTTAGTTAACTCAATTATATTACTAAAATATTTTAAATACGTACTTCTATTAATGATATTCATTCCCGCTCCAGTGTCACCTTCCATCGCTAATGGCCTCCCGTTGACTAGTACTTTCAAGATCCATCTCTTGTCCTCTTCTTTATCACTCAACTAATACACCTGGTTTCCCTCGTCCTCGCTAGAAGTCATATCTTCGTATTCTACCTCAGAGGCTACCTTGTTCACACTACTACGCTTACGAAATCGACACACCTTCGCTATGTGGCCGCGATTGCCACATACAAAACACTCCACATTTACATACGGCCAGTTCTCGTGACGATGTGGTTGACTACATCGAAAACAGCCCGTTAGTTGCTGGCCGCTGCCGCTGCTTCTGCTGGCGGCGGACGGCGCACCGCGCTGCTGCGGCGCCGCGCGGCCGCGGCCTCTGCCTGCGAACGAGCGCTGGCCGCGCTGCGCTCTGCCTCGGCCCGCGCTGTACCCGCCTCCGTCCACGGCGTGCACTTTCTCCGCTGAACTAATGTTGCTGACGGCCCCTGCCGTCTCCTGTGAGTCTCGTACGGCGGCTTCTAATGACAACGCCAACTCCACTGCACGATCGAACGTCAAATCCGTCTCTGTTAATAATCTCTGTGTGATTTTGTCACTTCTCAATCCGAATACGAACTGATCACGTAAATTCTCCTTGAGTATTTCTGTAGTAGTAAAGACGCATGTCTTGCTGAGATTTTTTAATTGCGCTAAGTATTCTGTTACCGATTGTGACTCGGTTTGTTTGTATGATCTAAAAATCATTCGTTCAGCTATGACCGACCGCTTCGGTGCCAAGTGGACTGCCACCAACCTGACCAACTCGTCGAAATCGATATTTTCAGGCTTTTCAGGGAAACACAAATCAATCATGAGATCTAATGGTTCTGTGCCCACCACTGCTATTAGATACTTCGAATACTCCACCGGTTTGATGCTATGTATTGCAAACCATGCTCGCAATCTGCTGACGTACGTCGGCCACCGATCAACATTTAACTTGAATTCTTGTAGTTGATTGATATTCATGGTCACTTCACTTAAACTACACTTCAGGCTTTCGTTTTTTATCGACATAAAAACGCTAGGGTTCTTTATTCGTCGCCAAATGTTTTATATGAGAATACACGATGTAAATGAAACCACCATTAAAACGAGACTGATTTATTGAGTACCTGCGATAACACGAGATAATCTTTAGCAAAACTACCTACCTTATTATTTATATAAGGTGTACGTGAATTAGTGTCAGATATTTTTAGGAGTAACTTAGATCATCACATGGATCACATACAAGATAAATTTAAAATTATTGACCAAACTTTAAAAAAGAAAAAGTTTTAAAATAAAGAATCGACATCATCCTGTACATGAACCCAAACACCACAAGTAGACTACTCACACAACGCTAGTCCATTCATAATCTCTCCAGGATCACAGGATCATGCACTCAAAAAATCATATTACACACATGTTCATAACTTACTACGCCATCCCATGCAAGTGTGTGTCTATGAATGAATTCTCTTTGAGATAGAAACATTGTTATTATTTCTATTTCACTCACTCGTTTCAAATTATTATTATCATTGGGTGTGAAAGTGTGCATGTGCGTCTGTGACGTACATCTTTTAGATTTTATTACCCGCGAGTTGCAGAAAATCTCATTATCTTTAAAGATGCCATAATGCAGGTTTATAACCTAACTTCAGTACACAAAATGCAAAAATAAACATTAATAGACGACATTAAAGAAAATAATACTTTCAGCAACTGATGCGATGACGATTAATCACTTTATGCTGTAATTTATTTAAAAATAATTTGTTTTTACAATTACACCAATTATTAAGCTCCAAATTAAGCAAAACATCCTTGACTTAGGCACAAATACCTACTCGTGCCCATCACACAAACATTCGCCTCTTTTGGGATTCGAACCCGCAACTGCCCGACTTTGTCGTCCGAAACGCAAATAACTACACCAGTCGTTCGTAGAGTGGGTAATTGCTGGTATCAATTTACAGTAAAATAACAACACAACACATTTTAATTAAAAAAAATGGTTTTTATTAAATTTGCATTACACTTTTTACAAACACCATTTTAAATAACACAACGCAGACAATGAACTTTGACCTCCCATCACACTTGTCATATCACAGTAGGTAGATTTTTGTTGCCTCACGTTCTGGTGGATGCAGAGGGCAGCCCTTAAAAGTGTGTCTACTAACACGCACTAATGTTTCACTGTCACGGTCACCTCGTATTGTTTCGAAAGCACTAATAATACCTACGTGCATTAACTGTACAGCACTGGTGATGGTTTGGCCATCTTGATCATACATAAGGTCCCACACGTGGAAATCCAGCGTAGTCAGGTCAGGCGAGCGTAAAGGCCAGGTAATAGGCCCACCGCGTTTACTCCATCGACCCTGGAACTGTTCTGTCAGGTACTCGCGAACATGGCGGTCGTAAGGCGCGGGCGCGCCGTCTTGCTGGTAGTGCTAGTGCTGTCAATCCAGTGACAGAACTCCACGCGTGCGTGACACGATAGTCCTGCGATCTCAGCTCCTCACTCCTGCACTCTCGTAAAGTGGTAGGGGTTCCTTTCTTCACTCTTTGGCGGCTTCCACACGTACCGAAGACAGCTGCAGCAGCATTCCGCGTTCTGGCTGTCGGGTGGTGACTTCGATAGGCTGTAGTTTGGCTCATGGTAGCACAAAACCATGTTTAAGTTGAGGTAGTCAGGATTCGAATACTTGTATTGTAGGGCATGGTCACAATTTTTAACTAACGTCAAACTCAAGCGGTGGTCCAGCGCCGATTGACTTAGTTTTGTAACTTAATAATAAAAAAGCGTGCGTAAGGGCAACGGTAAGTGTAGCGTTAGCAAAAAAAAGAGAATATTCGGTGATGTTTTTTACTTAACATTTCGAATTTTGTATCAATGTACTAAACTTTATAATTAAGATTACTTCTGTTACCAATATTACCAAAACATATCTGTACCTAGGCACAGAACGTGGCTGTAGTTAAGAGAGATTATCCGTTCTACAGAGATAACGTTCTACGAAAACCAACACCACGTTTTTGGTAATAACTAGTAGCTAGTAACGTTAAGCTTGAAAGATACTAGCTGATTGTCTCCCTCTTTAGCTCCCATTCAGCATTATCTACAGCAAAGTACTTGTACCTACCTGAAAGTACGTAAGTACGCAACATTGGATTATTTTTCTACATTGGTTAGATTTATTTTGAAATTTGAATTGTAATGAAATGGTAAAATGATAATGAAATGTAAATACACTAAAAACCAGCAGTGTAGTAGTCGCAGTGGATAAGGAGTTCGCCCTTAGCGTGGAGGGTTTCGGGTTCAAATTCCGGTCAAGGCAAACCACAAAAATACTTTAAATTATTCAGCAAGTGTTTGGAGGACGAAAAACAGATTCGTAGTACAGGCAATACCGCAGTTTGGCCCTAATCAACGCATGGTTGACTTTACTTTTAAATCTGAGAAAATAAACGTATCAAAAATAATAAATAGAAAGCAGGTTAAAAAGAAGTTTATTTCAGATTAGAGCCTTTGCTATTTGATTTAAATCATGCATGGTCAGTGTGAGTATTCCAAAACATAACTAGCCTAGTTTGGGATCGGATCCAAGACCTCAACCTTACACGTAAAACTACTGTCATTCATCAGCCGTTTTCCAATTACTCAGAATAGTAAAAAAATAAAACTGTTTTTGCTAACGGTACTTTCATTTCGCTATTTGACTTTCGGCATTCCGAAGTCCTGTGACTTCCACCGCCTTCAGAGTCGGTTAATAAATCAAATGAACCTTAAGACAAAGCGTTAGAATCTAAACTTGAGTACCGACTGGGTTCTGGCGGTCTCTCTTTGAAGTTGCGTTTGACGATGCCGGCCCTTGCGATACAATTTTTAAATTTAAATCTAATCACATTAGTTTAGAGTTTAAAATTGGATGGTTGTTGTCTGTTCTTCGGCGGCTGTAGGCAATAAATCATAGTAGCGCACGCACACAAACAAGCGAGCGTTTTTTGTTGTACTTTAGTAGTAGCTTCTTGTCCGCTACGTAGTAATCAGCTGCTTAGAGGGTGTTAATAGTTGCGTTTGATATCAAAGTTTTGATCGTGTTTTTCTCTAAAACTAAAGCTCGAATAAAAAAAAAAACTTACAATTTTTTTTTGTCATAACGTAAACTTTTTACCCTTAAAATATCTGACACTAATTCACGTACACCTTATATACATAACAGAAGGTAACTTAGCTATGCATAAAATAGGACATTATTTAAACTTAATGAGATGGCTAAACACTGAACCAAAGATGTTACACGATTGATATCGTGTTACATCATTTATGCTGAACTGTATGAAAAATTACTTAGTGAAATATAATATTCACTTTTTGCCAGTAATTACTAAGAACGTAGCATGAACATGTAATACGTGTGTAATAGAGCCGTCTCGAAAACATTTCGAAAGTGACGTTATAGACAAATTACTCGATATTATTGCCAAAAAATGCACTTTCGGCTTAGATGAGTATTAAAAAAAAACACAATAAATAATACTACCGTAAGATAAATAAAATATGTTATCTTCTATATAAAACGCGGAGTAAACATTTACAGAACCAATATTAAGAATTAATATAATATGTAAAGTGCCTACATTCTGTCAAAAAAGTTTCGGGAATTGATGATTTGTTTATGGTTCCAAATTAAAAATTATATTTTTTTTGTTGTTGTTAGATTGGCACAACTGTTTTCCATTTTGGCGCGGAGTTTGAGTTACATCTGATAACTAGATTTAATACAGTATTGTTTTTAGTTATACCTTATCTAGTGTGTATTGCGAATTTCATAATGGACAAAAACATTGAACAAAGAGTTTGTTTTAAATTTTGTATCGCCAATAGGATTTCGTGTTGGGAGTCTCTGAAAATGTCAAGTGCAACATACCTCTTCAAGATGCGGGGGTGTACAGACTGGAATGTGACTGTGGGCTCTCCTATATCGGTCAAACAAAACGAAGTATAAGCGTGCGGGTAAAAGAACATATAGCCGACATCAAACATAGACGGAATACTAAGTCTGCAGTGTGTGAACATGCCTTAGATACACCCAACCATTTCATACGATTTGACCAGCCTAAAGTCCTTGCAAGAGAACGACGATTTGTTCCTCGCATGTTACGGGACGCAATTGAAATAAGAAGACACCCGAATTTCAACAGAGAAGATAGTTGGAAAATACCACCAGCATGGGATCCTGTTTTAACGAAATCCCATGCTAGGCCCCGCACTGCAAGACCTCTAGATAGAGTTAGCACTTTTTGCGTAGATAGGAACACAAATTAATATTAACTGAGTGACGGTAGTTTATATTTTTTCAAAATATTGTAAAGACGAATAACACCTTAGTCTACCTGTGACCACGAACGCTGCAAAGTGTTCGAAACGTCAGGTTAAATAAAATGTTAATAAATCGCGAAATAATCCGTAAAAGTAGTTTCATTTAAATGTATCGTGTTCGCGTAAATAAAAGACAACAGTATGGATCTTCCGGTCATTGAGGCATGTGGTTCCAAGAAATGATAAAACTATTATCAATCGAGATTCCCAAAATAACCTACTAAATAGGATATACATAGCGTTTGTTCAATCCATCTTGTCGTACTGCATTTCTGTTTGGGGTGGTGCAGCAAAAACAAAATTTATAGATGTTGAACGGTCGCAGCGTGCACTGATTAAGACTATGTATTTTAAACGCCTTCGATATCCTACAGAACAGCTTTATTTTGATTGTGGGTTGCTCCCGGTATGGAAATTATTTATAATGACTATTATTCTAAAAAAACACAAGACTTTAACGTATTTTACATGTAAAAAAGTCGAAGAAAACGTAATGTAGTGGAAGTGCCTAAAACAAAATCAAAATTTGCTTCTGCACAATATTGTAGCCTTTCCGCTAAAATTTACAATCATATTAATTAAAAATTAGACATCTATCCAAAAACACACAATGAATGTAAAAAGATGGTACTTCAGTGGTTAAAACTTCTTGATTATCAAAGAACAGAGTTATTTTTACACCGTACCGTATTTTTGATTTCAATATAAATCGATGTATGTAATGGAATAGCGGAGTCTTCTGGTACAGGCATTATTTGCTTAAAAGGGGAGTCCGGCCACTAATAAATGTATAATGAACCTTTTTACCGAAATAAAATTATTGTTATTGTTGTTATAGATATCGTCCGCATAGACTAAACATTTTGTAAAGGTTAGATTTTATAGTTCTACCAAGGAGGCTTCCCTCGAGTCGTCGCGTGGGGTCTTTTAAAGCCCAGGTTTTAAAAAAATGCAAATATTTTATACTTTGGGTTGTGCTATCACTTTGAAATTTTAGGTACCTTCGCAAAAGTAATCATTGGTGCCGCGTTGACTACTAGCTGTCAGTTTGCGCGCACGCGCCTTGTGATACAGACTGTTTATTGCACGCGAGGCTCCTAAAGACCCCACGCGACGAATCGCGTAAGTAAAAACTTGTGTATGTTATTCTAGTAATTTCTGCATTTGACTGTTTTTCGATGCTTATTTCTAATTATTTACATTTTATTTTGTAGAATATATAACGTCAGCAGCAGCGCATTTTGCGGTGGTTAGAAGAACCTGACGAGGAGATTTTGGGTGGTTTGGAGGATGAAGACATGAACCTGGCGTACTCCGATGAATTAAAAACAGATCGAAAATTCAAGGCGATTTGTCAATTTTGTAAGGGAAACATATGTCCGATTCATACCAAATCTATTTGTACCGATTGTATTGCAAATCAAAATTAGCACTAGTTTCAAATTAGAGAAGATTATGTTTTTTTTTGTTAAACTTTCTCAATTTTATAGTTTATAAGTTCCTGATCTCATTGCCAATTGGTATGTTGAGAAAAAAAAGTTTTCAGTATTAAATTTTTATGAAGATTTAAGTTTTTGTTCTGTGGTGATTATTTCCAAATAAAAATTTTTCCTGATCTTTTATTTTATTTCTGTTTTGTATTTTTTAAGAATAACTGCAATAAATGTCAGTAAATAATAATTTTGTTTTAATACACAATAAAAATAAAAATTCTTATCAAACATCATAAAGTATGGTCAAAATAGGCTGACAAACTTTGGGGTCTTTAGTGACCCCACGCGACGAATCTCGTATGTGAAAAGTGCGCGACGGGCCGAGGGCAGAGCACGTCGAATAATGATTTATTTTATATCTTTTCATTAGACGCTTAAAAGAATTACTTAATCATCGAACTCATTTCAAGATTTTTTTCAAGTGTTATTTATCTTCAATTAAACCTTGCATGGAATTGCTAAAAACAAAAATTTACAATGTTTAAGCATTTCTGATCTTAACCAATAGTCAAATATTTGTAAAACTATTTCTATAGGGTGTTGACGGTAGTATACTACTCAGCTATACATATAGCTACAACATTGATCAGAATACGCTGGCTTTGACAGCGAGAAAAAACACTTGAGAAATTTCATCTTGTCACGTGACGTCCTCGGTAGCTTAGTGGTCAAAGCACTCGCCCGGTATGCGATGGGACGTGGGTTCGAGTCCCACCTGAGGTCGATTATTTTTTTTAAGTGTTATTTATCTTCAACAATTTATAATTTTGTAAGTCTTCCTTTACAATATCTAAATTTGGTACCTTTTTAAATAATAACTCTTTTAAGCCTGGAGTTTTTTTCAAACTACGGTTTCTAATTTTTAAGATGCGAATATCGTCATAGACACGAGTTGTGCCAAGAATTCGTTTCCCACGTTCATTTCTGATACCATAAGGAACATCTTTTAGTACTTCAGACGATGTAGACCACTATAAAGAATCATTAGCAATACTTGATGATGATTGAAGTTATTTAAACGAAATCTCATTTGCACCATTATCATTTGCAGGGAGCGAGGTAGTGTAGGTTTTGTTGGATGTTGTATAAACATCTTTATCTGAGTTTTCTTCATTATAAATAGGATCTTCAAACTCATCATTTGAAGAAATCGATGACTCATTTTCGCTGTACTTAGTTTTTTTATAAGGTGAGTTTGCTCTGTATCTTCATTTAAATGTTTTTCTTCAGTTTTTCTGGTTAATATATTGAGCGGATCGACGATAGATTTAAATATTGTTTCCAAAGCCAGATTGTTTGTATTTTTTGCATCTTTTATCATTTCTACCTTTCTTTTTACAGCTGTAGCAGATTTCACAATTTGTTTCTTGAGGTCTCGTTCCATTATTAAGGATTGTACTCTGTGTGTTAGTCTTTAGAAATTTTTCTTCAGAATTAACTTCTTAAACCATTCAAATGTGACTAAACGATTTTTAGGAATAACAAAATAAAAATACAGGTTTACTTTTAATTTCTATGCCAATTTGAAATCAAGTGCCATTCTGACTTCGGCAGTCATCGGGGAGTGACGTGTACGGCACTTTATTATTAAGAAAATTACTATCGAGGAAGAGATGAAAGCATCTAAATTGGATTCTGGTGGTATTATCTTCGGTGAGATCCTGATTTTATAATAAATCAGAAGTGGTAAGAACGTTGCAGTAAAACTGATGGTATGTACGTATATTCTTTTAAGTGAAAATTTCTATACTTACCCATAATTTGATTTCGCTTACACGGCTAAGTACACAGACTTGTTGTATTATGTAACATTACTTATTCCAACAAAACAGTATTTGACCGAAATCTGTGTACCTGTATACCCGTGTACAAAACTGAAATGAACTCGTGAGGCACACTATATGCCCACGCTAGCGTAATAATTTTACTTTTCTGCTAAGATGGTTTTTAAAATACCTACATTACAAGTAGATTTACTTGCATATTTGAATGTTCCCTTCTTTTGTTGTGGTTAAGAAAACAGATGATTATTGTATAATTGCAAAACTTACATACTCGAAATAAGTGCTATAAAAACCAACAATCTATAAGATAATTTACTCACAATTGTGTTTTTATAGTTAGTTAGTTAGTTTATCTGGGAGGTATCCGCACTTAGCCTCTTGATTGGGCCATTGTGCGTGCTGTGTCCTTCCCCTACTCCAACCAGCCCAAGTCATCCCAGAAGGTCAGTAGACCTTTCAGGCTCCTGAAGGCTTCCGAGAGTGATCCTGGTGTTTGGGGAATCCGTGCCCGTTGTTCTGCCACACTCTCGCACTCCATGAGCACGTGTCGCGGCGTTTTCTCTGCCTCCATGCATCCTCTGCATGTGGGGCTGTCTGTTACTCCTATGTGGAATAGGTGCCTGTTTAGAGAACAATGACCGGTTATAGTACCTACAACCTTCCGAAGTTTGTTCCGCTTTAGTCTGATGAGGCTGCGGGCAAGCTTTTTTGATGCTACCGTGTGACGAGGATCCGGCGGACCGACATCCCTAGCACGCGAATCATCGTATCGACTACCGACATCACTAGCACGCGAGTCATCGTATCGACTACCGACAGCCCTGCGCCCGACGCACCGCGGCGCCCGCGCCCCGCCCGCGACGACACTATATCAAGCGCGGTGGGAGGGAGCTCAGGAGCAGTCGTCCGTGCTCTGCAACCGTGGCAAGACGTTCTCGCGCGCGCATACGTCACCCGTTCACCATTGCCTCGGAACATCAGAGTACTGGCGATCAGCTGTCCCGTCTTCCCTACTAACCTAGTTAAGCACCCGACCCGCATCCTAATCCGAGGTTTCGCTGTCGTGCGGCGTGTTCGTTGATACGAAACCTCACTCCTGAACCTTGACCGCACTCCAGCGGTGAACCCATCCCCGGCCCGGACGCTCTCGCGGCGTGATCGTGACGACACCGCATGCCAGCCTTCATCTCCCGTAGAAATATACTAGATTTACTAACTAAAACCCGCCACGCACCGCGCCGAAGTATAGTCCGCGACGCCGTCCCGTGGAAATTGCGCCGATCCCCGTCGCCCTGCCTCCCGCGATACAAAGAGTATCGATAGTAAGACAGTAGTCACAGATCTAGATAGTTTAAGTAGTGTATTAGCTTTAAGGAACAGTGTGTGTTGTTAAATACAGAGTGTGCAAACGTCCCGTTGGTTTCCTTGATTGATTCCCTGTAGGATCCTAAAATTAGGTACGCATCCCCTCACCGCATGCACCGCGGGCTGGGGCCAGTACATATGCTGACGAGGAACTCAGGCCTGAGCTAGCCGAAAGGGTTCTTCGTCACATTGGCGCCCAACGAAAAAACCCATATAATCCCCAGGGAAGGGTACTGACAGAGCCGTCGCACCCAGAAAAAAATAATTCCGAAAGAGAGCGACGCCTTGGTAGTAACCGCCATCCGCCATCGACAAGGAAGCCAAATCTAATGCCCACATCCTGGATATACAACCTGAAAAAACAAGAACTTGAAGAAGAGTGCAAGAAAAGAAGCATAGAAACCAAAAACCAGACAGTGCGAGACTTGAGGCAAAACCTCGCACAAGTGGTAAGGGAAGAAACCACGGACACACCGAATAACCGATCTGACCAACCTGACCAGTCCTCCAGTGAAAAAGAAGAATTCACCGATAACTCCGACACCGAATTTCAAGACACAGAGATGTCGCAAGAAGAGAAAAACGTCGATCAATCGAAAAATAGCAAGACACACAGTGCTTACACAAGTGAGTGCATAGTATCGAGGTGGAACCTGCATTTCGACACGTACGACGACCCCGTGGAGTTCCTCGAAAGGCTGGACGAGCTAACCGAAACAGGTGAAATTGAAAAGGAAAACCTGCTAAAAGTGATACCAAGACTTCTAAAAGGTAAGGCTGTGTTGTGGTACCGTAATAACAGAGACTCGTGGACGACATGGGAAGAGTTCATTGAATGTTTCATCGTAACGTTTATGCCAAACAATTACGAAACCGAACTTCTCAGAAAGATTGTAACATCGAGGCAGAATTACACTCAAAAATTTACCGATTACTTGATTGATTTACAAACATTAATGCGCAGATATGCAAAATTGACAAAAGAAGAAAAGTTAAACAGAATTTATGAAAATATGAACCCGAAATACAAGTTTTACATAAAAAGAACCGAATTTAGCACCGTAAATCAACTGATACAACTAGCAAAAGACTACGAAAGTATCACAGATGATCGTCAGATGAGTTTCAACAGACATTTTAATAACAGAAGCAGTATAAACGCCCAAACCGTAACGAAAAACTACCGAGAAACGCACTTCACACAAGTAAAACAAGTACCCAGAGAAACGACAAAATACATCTCCAATTACAACCCGAACACATGCTGCTGGAGTTGCGGTGAACCCGGGCATACATCCAGAGAATGCAGGGGAAGTAAAATATTGTTTTGTGGAGGATGCGGCAAAATCGGCGTTTTAAGCATCAAATGTTGCAAGACAAAGAGCAACATAGTGCAGTCCATGATATTGGAAACACTGACGAAAAATGGAGACAACCGCCCGTACATAAAAATAGCAGTTTTAGGCACAGAATACCAAGCACTAGTCGACACAGGATCGACCAGATCGTACATAAACAAGGCAATATACGAAGAATACTTAAAGAAAAACCGTAATCCTAAAACCGTGTCAGAAACAGCAAGCACAGCAAGCGGAGCAACCCTAAAAATCACACAAGCGCTACCACTAGAAATTAAAACAAGAGGAAGGCATATATGCCACCAAATGTTGTACCACCCACAAATCACTAAAATAATAATTGGAATGGACCTACTTAGTAGAATAGGGGCAAAAATAAACTGGACCGATGAAACCGACACACATAACCAAGGAGAACAAATAAACCCGATCTGTGCAATCGAAAAAGACATCACAGATTGGACAGAGAGAAAATTAAAAGAACTAAACCAAAAATTAAGCACCGATTATAAAACCGAAAACCAGAACCTGTACCGAAAAATAACTAATTACGCCTACGGTCCAAGACTAGAACCGACATCTGAGTGGAAGTTATGTGTGCCCGAACGAGATAAACACGACGTGTTGAAAGAAAACCACTTCACACCGACAGCAGGCCACCTAGGGACGGCAAAAACACTAAATAGAATATCACAACGATATTACTGGCCAGGCATGTATAAAGACGTCGCAAAGTACGTCAAGACTTGCAAGACTTGCCAAGTTCATAGGAAAACACGACAAAAAGAAATACTAGTAAACGCCCACGATGATAGAACGAGAAATAAGACCAGCAACCCCGGCCAACATGCACCTACGAGAACCAATACTGGGACCGCCTACGAGACCGGACAACCGCGAGGAGAACCTGAAGGATCTGGAGGGCTAGTCAGAGTGGTTAATATAACAATTGATAATAACTAAATTAAATTATCAAAAACGCCGTACGTCAGATATGATGTTTAAACAGTAAATTATATATACCATATTAACATAACTAATAGTGTTCAACACGTTACCCGTAGAATATTACATTTAAACAGTAAACTATATTATCCGTAGCACCTACATAAATAAGTACACATTGTAATAATTAATTAACAAGTCATTAGACTATTAAACCGACTTCTAGAAAGAAGTACATTACAAATTGTACGCGTAATAAGTAAATAAATGTAGTGAATATCATACCACCGCCAGCGCATACCAATCGTTGTAAATATCTTAGTTAAACCTTAACGCGTAATTGTACATACGCTAGTTAGGTATGTGCGCGAACAATAGAACGCAAGCGCATCCACCGGCCGCTCGACAGGCGGAGGCAGTGCAAATCGACCCGCGACGGCGAATGCACGCTCAATTTTTCATCCGCGCACAACACGCGACCATCGCGATGTCCGCGTTTGTAAATCAAATACCGTTTTCTTATGTATCATCATTTTAAAGTTATAATTATTTAGTATAAAGTATAAGAAACGTTTATTATCGGCAAATAAACGGACTTCTCAACAATCCGAACCCTGATAAGAACAGTATGAAGTTCACCAAAAAGGTAACAAAACAATATTGTATTAATTAGCAATTAGGTAAATTGTTAAACCAATAAACATGTATGTTTAACCGACTTCTATAAAGGAGTATATTACAAACGTACGTAAAGAAGTACAATTGTAAAAGTTAGTAATTAGATAGATTACATAACTAATTAAACAATCACGTTTAACCGACTTCTAAAAAAGAAGCATATTAAAAATGTATGTAATTAAACAATTATATTACTAAACCGATAAACATATGTTTAACCGACTTCTAAAAAAAGAAGTATATAAAAAAAAATGTATGTAATTAAATAGTTAATTTACTAAACCGATAAACATATGTTTAACCAACTTCCATAAAGAAGTGTGAAACAAATGTATGTAAATAAGTACACATTGTAAATGTTTAGTAGATAGATTGCCTAACTAATTAATCAAAGAGGTTTGGCCGATCTAGTAGAAATAGATATTTGTGAAACTTTGTAAATGAACACCAGTAATTTTAACCGAGTAACAAGCATTGTTTTACCACCGAAATTAAATTAGTCAAATAATACATTTTATACCTAGTATAATATAAAGATTTAACCCCCCAGTAAAGACAGCAAATTATAATATTGGTCAAATCTTAATTAGATCTTATAAGCAAATTTTGTATACTAAAGAAATCTAGCAGTTTATTATACCGAGCCAGAAATTTTGTCTTTCTAGTATATGGATTATACACCGGACCTTGTGATTTTTACAGGTAAAAATCTCCAAAAGCGGGGAGGAGGTGTGACGAGGATCCGGCGGACCGACATCCCTAGCACGCGAATCATCGTATCGACTACCGACATCACTAGTACGCGAGTCATCGTATCGACTACCGACAGCCCTACGCCCGACGCACCGCGGCGCCCGCGCCCCGCCCGCGACGACACTATATCAAGCGCGGTGGGAGGGAGCTCAG
The DNA here is from genome assembly GCA_950371115.1 of Anania fuscalis. NCBI lineage: Eukaryota > Metazoa > Arthropoda > Insecta > Lepidoptera > Crambidae > Anania > Anania fuscalis. Next base: position 15,559,003 of record OX493326.1, on the reverse strand, counting down.
GAGCAGTCGTCCGTGCTCTGCAACCGTGGCAAGACGTTCTCGCGCGCGCATACGTCACCCGTTCACCATTGCCTCGGAACATCAGAGTACTGGCGATCAGCTGTCCCGTCTTCCCTACTAACCTAGTTAAGCACCCGACCCGCATCCTAATCCGAGGTTTCGCTGTCGTGCGGCGTGTTCGTTGATACGAAACCTCACTCCTGAACCTTGACCGCACTCCAGCGGTGAACCCATCCCCGGCCCGGACGCTCTCGCGGCGTGATCGTGACGACACCGCATGCCAGCCTTCATCTCCCGTAGAAATATACTAGATTTACTAACTAAAACCCGCCACGCACCGCGCCGAAGTATAGTCCGCGACGCCGTCCCGTGGAAATTGCGCCGATCCCCGTCGCCCTGCCTCCCGCGATACAAAGAGTATCGATAGTAAGACAGTAGTCACAGATCTAGATAGTTTAAGTAGTGTATTAGCTTTAAGGAACAGTGTGTGTTGTTAAATACAGAGTGTGCAAACGTATCGAAGAGTGTCAACCCAGGTGAAGTACCTGGGCGTTATCCTTGATAACAAACTGAATTGGGCGAGTCATATCGATACAAAAATAAAGAAGGCCTGTATAGCCTTTTGTCAATGTAGAAGACTAGTTGGTAAAAGTTGGTGTCTAAATCCAAAAATCACACTTTGGCTATACACATCAGTTATCAGACCTTCTATAACTTATGGATCAGTTGTATGGTGGCCCAGAACACAACTGACCACAGTCAAAACAAAACTCCAAAGTCTACAGTGACTAGCGAGCGTAGCAACTACTGGATGAATGAGAACCACCCCATCAGCCGCGCTCGAGTTCCTCCTAAACTTGAGACCGCTAGATCTCATCATACAGGAGGAAGCACAGTCAGCCGCCTTGAGACTAGGAGCAAACGGACTATGGAAACAAAACATAGAAACAACACACTCAAAAGTTTTGCAGGAGGTCCTTAAGGAATTACCACTCCTCGAGGCGCCCATGGACAGAACTCCGTGTCAACACATCTTCGATCGAAGATACAATATCCAACTCACAGAAGAACCAAAAGATAACTCTGGCGTCGATGAAGTTAGGATATATACAGACGGTTCAAAAACGGCACATGGTACCGGAGCCGAATCTCTTCTCGAATGATTTAAACATACACATATCGACCACACTAGACAAATTAAACTCCATCTTCCAGGCAGAATGCATTGGTATAACCAAAGCGGCACAGGCGGTTGCAGCCTGAGACGTCCGAGATCTTGGCATAAAAATTGTCTCGGATAGTGCATCCGTACTCCAAGCCCTACAAAACAATGTCGTAACCTCCGAACTCATACTAGAGTGTCACAATGCACTCCAATCCATTGCGAACACGAACAGAGTAGTTCTGAAATGGATCAAGGGACACAGCAACTCACTGGGAAATGACACTGCAGACGAATTGACCAAAAGAGGATCGAAGGTAGTAGTCCATGGACCGGAACCACTACTGCTTATACCTCAGGCCCAAATTAAAACGTGGCTGCGTGAAAGAACCACAGAAACACACCATACCGAATGGATGAACAGTGTAGGATGCAGGCAAACAAAAGATGCAATTCCGGTAGCATCAAAAAAGCTTGCCCGCAGCCTCATCAGACTAAAGCGGAACAAACTTCGGAAGGTTGTAGGTACTATAACCGGTCATTGTTCTCTAAACAGGCACCTATTCCACATAGGAGTAACAGACAGCCCCACATGCAGAGGATGCATGGAGGCAGAGAAAACGCCGCGACACGTGCTCATGGAGTGCGAGAGTGTGGCAGAACAACGGGCACGGATTCCCCAAACACCAGGATCACTCTCGGAAGCCTTCAGGAGCCTGAAAGGTCTACTGACCTTCTGGGATGACTTGGGCTGGTTGGAGTAGGGGAAGGACACAGCACGCACAATGGCCCAATCAAGAGGCTAAGTGCGGATACCTCCCAGATAAACTAACTAACTAACTATAAAAACACAATTGTGAGTAAATTATCTTATAGATTGTTGGTTTTTATAGCACTTATTTCGAGTATGTAAGTTTTGCAATTATACAATAATCATCTGTTTTCTTAACCACAACAAAAGAAGGGAACATTCAAATATGCAAGTAAATCTACTTGTAATGTAGGTATTTTAAAAACCATCTTAGCAGAAAAGTAAAATTATTACGCTAGCGTGGGCATATAGTGTGCCTCACGAGTTCATTTCAGTTTTGTACACGGGTATACAGGTACACAGATTTCGGTCAAATACTGTTTTGTTGGAATAAGTAATGTTACATAATACAACAAGTCTGTGTACTTAGCCGTGTAAGCGAAATCAAATTATGGGTAAGTATAGAAATTTTCACTTAAAAGAATATACGTACATACCATCAGTTTTACTGCAACGTTCTTACCACTTCTGATTTATTATAAAATCAGGATCTCACCGAAGATAATACCACCAGAATCCAATTTAGATGCTTTCATCTCTTCCTCGATAGTAATTTTCTTAATAATAAAGTGCCGTACACGTCACTCCCCGATGACTGCCGAAGTCAGAATGGCACTTGATTTCAAATTGGCATAGAAATTAAAAGTAAACCTGTATTTTTATTTTGTTATTCCTAAAAATCGTTTAGTCACATTTGAATGGTTTAAGAAGTTAATTCTGAAGAAAAATTTCTAAAGACTAACACACAGAGTACAATCCTTAATAATGGAACGAGACCTCAAGAAACAAATTGTGAAATCTGCTACAGCTGTAAAAAGAAAGGTAGAAATGATAAAAGATGCAAAAAATACAAACAATCTGGCTTTGGAAACAATATTTAAATCTATCGTCGATCCGCTCAATATATTAACCAGAAAAACTGAAGAAAAACATTTAAATGAAGATACAGAGCAAACTCACCTTATAAAAAAACTAAGTACAGCGAAAATGAGTCATCGATTTCTTCAAATGATGAGTTTGAAGATCCTATTTATAATGAAGAAAACTCAGATAAAGATGTTTATACAACATCCAACAAAACCTACACTACCTCGCTCCCTGCAAATGATAATGGTGCAAATGAGATTTCGTTTAAATAACTTCAATCATCATCAAGTATTGCTAATGATTCTTTATAGTGGTCTACATCGTCTGAAGTACTAAAAGATGTTCCTTATGGTATCAGAAATGAACGTGGGAAACGAATTCTTGGCACAACTCGTGTCTATGACGATATTCGCATCTTAAAAATTAGAAACCGTAGTTTGAAAAAAACTCCAGGCTTAAAAGAGTTATTATTTAAAAAGATACCAAATTTAGATATTGTAAAGGAAGACTTACAAAATTATAAATTGTTGAAGATAAATAACACTTAAAAAAAATAATCGACCTCAGGTGGGACTCGAACCCACGTCCCATCGCATACCGGGCGAGTGCTTTGACCACTAAGCTACCGAGGACGTCACGTGACAAGATGAAATTTCTCAAGTGTTTTTTCTCGCTGTCAAAGCCAGCGTATTCTGATCAATGTTGTAGCTATATGTATAGCTGAGTAGTATACTACCGTCAACACCCTATAGAAATAGTTTTACAAATATTTGACTATTGGTTAAGATCAGAAATGCTTAAACATTGTAAATTTTTGTTTTTAGCAATTCCATGCAAGGTTTAATTGAAGATAAATAACACTTGAAAAAAATCTTGAAATGAGTTCGATGATTAAGTAATTCTTTTAAGCGTCTAATGAAAAGATATAAAATAAATCATTATTCGACGTGCTCTGCCCTCGGCCCGTCGCGCACTTTTCACATACGAGATTCGTCGCGTGGGGTCACTAAAGACCCCAAAGTTTGTCAGCCTATTTTGACCATACTTTATGATGTTTGATAAGAATTTTTATTTTTATTGTGTATTAAAACAAAATTATTATTTACTGACATTTATTGCAGTTATTCTTAAAAAATACAAAACAGAAATAAAATAAAAGATCAGGAAAAATTTTTATTTGGAAATAATCACCACAGAACAAAAACTTAAATCTTCATAAAAATTTAATACTGAAAACTTTTTTTTCTCAACATACCAATTGGCAATGAGATCAGGAACTTATAAACTATAAAATTGAGAAAGTTTAACAAAAAAAAACATAATCTTCTCTAATTTGAAACTAGTGCTAATTTTGATTTGCAATACAATCGGTACAAATAGATTTGGTATGAATCGGACATATGTTTCCCTTACAAAATTGACAAATCGCCTTGAATTTTCGATCTGTTTTTAATTCATCGGAGTACGCCAGGTTCATGTCTTCATCCTCCAAACCACCCAAAATCTCCTCGTCAGGTTCTTCTAACCACCGCAAAATGCGCTGCTGCTGACGTTATATATTCTACAAAATAAAATGTAAATAATTAGAAATAAGCATCGAAAAACAGTCAAATGCAGAAATTACTAGAATAACATACACAAGTTTTTACTTACGCGATTCGTCGCGTGGGGTCTTTAGGAGCCTCGCGTGCAATAAACAGTCTGTATCACAAGGCGCGTGCGCGCAAACTGACAGCTAGTAGTCAACGCGGCACCAATGATTACTTTTGCGAAGGTACCTAAAATTTCAAAGTGATAGCACAACCCAAAGTATAAAATATTTGCATTTTTTTAAAACCTGGGCTTTAAAAGACCCCACGCGACGACTCGAGGGAAGCCTCCTTGGTAGAACTATAAAATCTAACCTTTACAAAATGTTTAGTCTATGCGGACGATATCTATAACAACAATAACAATAATTTTATTTCGGTAAAAAGGTTCATTATACATTTATTAGTGGCCGGAGTCCCCTTTTAAGCAAATAATGCCTGTACCAGAAGACTCCGCTATTCCATTACATACATCGATTTATATTGAAATCAAAAATACGGTACGGTGTGTGTGTGTGTGTGTGTGTGTGTGTGTGTGTGTGTGTGTGTTACGTTTGTAGTAGTATAACGTAATAGACTTATGTAATTTTATTTTGTATTTATTTCATTTGTTGTAAAAATAACTCTGTTCTTTGATAATCAAGAAGTTTTAACCACTGAAGTACCATCTTTTTACATTCATTGTGTGTTTTTGGATAGATGTCTAATTTTTAATTAATATGATTGTAAATTTTAGCGGAAAGGCTACAATATTGTGCAGAAGCAAATTTTGATTTTGTTTTAGGCACTTCCACTACATTACGTTTTCTTCGACTTTTTTACATGTAAAATACGTTAAAGTCTTGTGTTTTTTTAGAATAATAGTCATTATAAATAATTTCCATACCGGGAGCAACCCACAATCAAAATAAAGCTGTTCTGTAGGATATCGAAGGCGTTTAAAATACATAGTCTTAATCAGTGCACGCTGCGACCGTTCAACATCTATAAATTTTGTTTTTGCTGCACCACCCCAAACAGAAATGCAGTACGACAAGATGGATTGAACAAACGCTATGTATATCCTATTTAGTAGGTTATTTTGGGAATCTCGATTGATAATAGTTTTATCATTTCTTGGAACCACATGCCTCAATGACCGGAAGATCCATACTGTTGTCTTTTATTTACGCGAACACGATACATTTAAATGAAACTACTTTTACGGATTATTTCGCGATTTATTAACATTGTATTTAACCTGACGTTTCGAACACTTTACAGCGTTCGTGGTCACAGGTAGACTAAGGTGTTATTCGTCTTTACAATATTTTGAAAAAATATAAACTACCGTCACTCAGTTAATATTAATTTGTGTTCCTATCTACGCAAAAAGTGCTAACTCTATCTAGAGGTCTTGCAGTGCGGGGCCTAGCATGGGATTTCGTTAAAACAGGATCCCATGCTGGTGGTATTTTCCAACCATCTTCTCTGTTGAAATTCGGGTGTCTTCTTATTTCAATTGCGTCCCGTAACATGCGAGGAACAAATCGTCGTTCTCTTGCAAGGACTTTAGGCTGGTCAAATCGTATGAAATGGTTGGGTGTATCTAAGGCATGTTCACACACTGCAGACTTAGTATTCCGTCTATGTTTGATGTCGGCTATATGTTCTTTTACCCGCACGCTTATACTTCGTTTTGTTTGACCGATATAGGAGAGCCCACAGTCACATTCCAGTCTGTACACCCCCGCATCTTGAAGAGGTATGTTGCACTTGACATTTTCAGAGACTCCCAACACGAAATCCTATTGGCGATACAAAATTTAAAACAAACTCTTTGTTCAATGTTTTTGTCCATTATGAAATTCGCAATACACACTAGATAAGGTATAACTAAAAACAATACTGTATTAAATCTAGTTATCAGATGTAACTCAAACTCCGCGCCAAAATGGAAAACAGTTGTGCCAATCTAACAACAACAAAAAAAATATAATTTTTAATTTGGAACCATAAACAAATCATCAATTCCCGAAACTTTTTTGACAGAATGTAGGCACTTTACATATTATATTAATTCTTAATATTGGTTCTGTAAATGTTTACTCCGCGTTTTATATAGAAGATAACATATTTTATTTATCTTACGGTAGTATTATTTATTGTGTTTTTTTTAATACTCATCTAAGCCGAAAGTGCATTTTTTGGCAATAATATCGAGTAATTTGTCTATAACGTCACTTTCGAAATGTTTTCGAGACGGCTCTATTACACACGTATTACATGTTCATGCTACGTTCTTAGTAATTACTGGCAAAAAGTGAATATTATATTTCACTAAGTAATTTTTCATACAGTTCAGCATAAATGATGTAACACTGGTTCAGTGTTTAGCCATCTCATTAAGTTTAAATAATGTCCTATTTTATGCATAGCTAAGTTACCTTCTGTTATGTATATAAATAATAAGGTAGGTAGTTTTGCTAAAGATTATCTCGTGTTATCGCAGGTACTCAATAAATCAGTCTCGTTTTAATGGTGGTTTCATTTACATCGTGTATTCTCATATAAAACATTTGGCGACGAATAAAGAACCCTAGCGTTTTTATGTCGATAAAAAACGAAAGCCTGAAGTGTAGTTTAAGTGAAGTGACCATGAATATCAATCAACTACAAGAATTCAAGTTAAATGTTGATCGGTGGCCGACGTACGTCAGCAGATTGCGAGCATGGTTTGCAATACATAGCATCAAACCGGTGGAGTATTCGAAGTATCGAATAGCAGTGGTGGGCACAGAACCATTAGATCTCATGATTGATTTGTGTTTCCCTGAAAAGCCTGAAAATATCGATTTCGACGAGTTGGTCAGGTTGGTGGCAGTCCACTTGGCACCGAAGCGGTCGGTCATAGCTGAACGAATGATTTTTAGATCATACAAACAAACCGAGTCACAATCGGTAACAGAATACTTAGCGCAATTAAAAAATCTCAGCAAGACATGCGTCTTTACTACTACAGAAATACTCAAGGAGAATTTACGTGATCAGTTCGTATTCGGATTGAGAAGTGACAAAATCACACAGAGATTATTAACAGAGACGGATTTGACGTTCGATCGTGCAGTGGAGTTGGCGTTGTCATTAGAAGCCGCCGTACGAGACTCACAGGAGACGGCAGGGGCCGTCAGCAACATTAGTTCAGCGGAGAAAGTGCACGCCGTGGACGGAGGCGGGTACAGCGCGGGCCGAGGCAGAGCGCAGCGCGGCCAGCGCTCGTTCGCAGGCAGAGGCCGCGGCTGCGCGGCGCCGCAGCAGCGCGGTGCGCCGTCCGCCGCCAGCAGAAGCAGCGGCAGCGGCCAGCAACTAACGGGCTGTTTTCGATGTAGTCAACCACATCGTCACGAGAACTGGCCGTATGTAAATGTGGAGTGTTTTGTATGTGGCAATCGCGGCCACATAGCGAAGGTGTGTCGATTTCGTAAGCGTAGTAGTGTGAACAAGGTAGCCTCTGAGGTAGAATACGAAGATATGACTTCTAGCGAGGACGAGGGAAACCAGGTGTATTAGTTGAGTGATAAAGAAGAGGACAAGAGATGGATCTTGAAAGTACTAGTCAACGGGAGGCCATTAGCGATGGAAGGTGACACTGGAGCGGGAATGAATATCATTAATAGAAGTACGTATTTAAAATATTTTAGTAATATAATTGAGTTAACTAAGCGTAAGTTGTGTTTGAAGATGTATAATGGCCAAAAGGTAATACCAAGAGGTGAATTTAAATGTAGCGTTCAATACAACAACAAGATTGTTCATGATTTAAAATTAGTTGTGATAGATAACGACGACAGCAACTCGTTATTCGGTCGCAAGTGGATGCGTGCGTTTGGCATACAATTTCCCTCTGTTTCAGACAAAAACCACTCAGTAGCTCATATTGACAATAGTAGTTTTAATAAATTGAAGGCCTGTGATCAGTTGGTCAGTAAGTTTCCCGAGGTGTTTTCGAGTACTAGTGTAGGAGCGTTTAACAAAGGTACGATCGAGTTGGAGTTGAAAGCGGGGTCGGTGCCGGTGCCGGTGCGCGCCCCGTGCCGTACGCGCTGCGGCCCGCCATCGACGCGGAGCTCGAGCGTCTGCAGCGGGAGGGCACCATCTCGCCCGTCGAGTGGAGCGACTGGGGCACGCCGGTAGTGCCCGTTATCAAAAAAAATGGTGAGGTGAGACTTTGTGGAGATTTTAAGACCACGCTCAATCCGGTGTTAGTAGATGACAAGTACCCACTTCCCCGAATTGAAGATATTTTTGCATCGCTACAAGGAGGTAAAATATTTAGTAAGATCGATTTAAGTCGAGCCTATCAACAACTTATTCTTAGTGATAACGCAAAAAAATACTGCACTATTGTCACGAATAAAGGTATGTTCACATACAATAGGTTACCCTTCGGTATTAAGTGCGCGGCCAGTAAGTTTCAAAGAGTGATGGAAAAATTGTTTAGAATGCCCTATGTAGCCGTGTACCAAGATGATTTATTAGTAAGTAGTAAAAATGAGTCAGAAAACATGGACAGATTGATGCAGGTTTTTAAAATACTATCTGAGAGCGGGTTAAAAGTAGAAAAAAAGAAATTTAGTTTTTTTAAAGGGTCTATATCGTATCTAGGCTACATAATAGATGCAAACGGCTTAAAAACAGAGATTTCTAAGATCGATCCAGTAAATAGGACACCGCAACCGACAAATGTAAGTGAAGTAAAAGCTTTCCTAGGATTGGTCAATTATTATGGCAAATTTGTGAGAAATATTAGCAGCATTTTAGAACCCTTATACGGGTTACTCAAGTCTGATGCAAAATTTGAGTGGTCAAGCGAGTGTGAACGAGCCTTTTAGTCCATAAAACAACTATTACGCGAAGCTCCAGTCCTAGCTCACTGGGACCCGAGTTTACCGACTTATGTTACGTGTGACGCATCGCCGTATGGGGTGGGGGGCGTGCTGGCGCAGCGCGCGCCCGGCGGCGAGCTGCGGCCCGTGCTGCACGCGTCGCGCACGCTGTCGCCTGCTGAGCGGAACTATTCGCAAATATGTCGAGAGGGGCTGGCTATTATATTCGCCGTGAACAGGTTTCACGATTATTTATACGGTATTAGATTCACTCTGGTGACGGATTGTAAGCCGTTAGCGTCAATTTTTCACGAAAACAAAGCGATCCCATCTATGGCAAGCAATAGGTTGCAAAGATGGGCCGTTATACTAAGTGCATATAACTACCAAGTAAAATGTATAAGTTCAAAACATTATTGTGTCGCAGATAGCTTATCACGTATACCGGTAATCGAAGAGAATAAGGAATACAAAGCTGATTCTTTTATTAGTTTCATTTCGGAACAAGCACCCATAGATTACAGGATGGTGGCCAAGCATTCCGCAATTGACAAAACATTGCAAAAATTGATGCAATCTATCAAACATAATTGGTTGTATTGCAAAGACGAAGATCTAAAGATTTTTTTTTCCATTAAAGAGTTTCTTAATATTGAATCAGGTTGTGTATTGTTTGGTCATCGGGTCGTTATTCCTGAATCATAACAAAAAAGAGTATTGAAAATGCTACATGCGTGTCATCAGGGTATAGTAAAGTGCAAAAGCCTAGCTAGCTAGAGGCTATGTGTACTGGCCCGGCATCGACGCCGACATAGAAAAAGAATGCCAGGCCTGCGAGACTTGCGCGAGTGTGCGGCCGTCGCCGGCGGCAGCTCCTGTTCACCCATGGGCATGGCCACAGGTGCCATGGTACAGAGTCTACGTTGATTTCTTCTCGTTAGACAATCACACATACTTTGTACTCGTTGACGCTCAATCCAAATGGATTGAAGCTCATAGCGTAGGTACAACGTCAGCAAAAATTACTATTTCAAAGTTGAGACGTATCATGAGTTGTTTTGGATTGCCTCGCGAGCTAGTATCAGACAATGGCCCTCCTTTTAGTAGTCAAGATTACAAAGATTTTATGGAAAGTTGTAATATAAATCATATTTTGGTGTCACCGTACAAACCAAGTAGTAACGGAGCGGCAGAAAGTACCGTAAAAATAATAAAAAATTGTTTGAAAAAGGCCATTATTGAAAAGGAAGATTTACAGTTAGCATTAGATAAGTTCTTGTTATATTATAGATCGACTCCACACAGTTTGACTGGAAAGCCCCCGGCACAGTTAATATTTGGACGCAACATACGGACACACTGTGATATAATCCGACCAACTGTTGAGGACAGTGTACGTGAGAAACAAAACCTTATCAATAAAAAAGGCAACAACAAAGTCCGGCATTTTGAAGTCGGCGATGAGATACAATTCAAGCAGTTTAGGAACAATAAAAGTTATTGAGGAAAGGGCGTCATAGTGAAAAGGTCGGGTCCGGTTTCTTATCATATTCGCCAAAATGATAAAATATTTAAAAAACATGTCGATCACATCATATTGCGCAGTGCATATAGTTGTCCTCCTATTTATAAAGAAAGTAATAACAGGGAAAACAACTCGGGAGATAACGACATCCATTATACTGATCCTATAGTCGCACGTTCAAACTTATTGCATAATAGTAGTTCGGCAATAGATGAGCAGAATGAATTAGTTCCACAAAAACGCACGCGTAGACCGGTTCAACGATTTGTTGTCACATAGATATGGTAATAAAAATATGTAACCAACTCAATAACGTCACTTAACTAAAACTGTTTTTAGATAGGTAGACAAAACACTAGATATTCCATGTAGTTAAAAATTATGTATCTTGAACTTAATTTATATTGTTAAGCCATGTTTACACTATACGTATTTATATAGATGTAAGCATAGCAGTGAAATGAAATGAAATGAAATTCTTTATTATGTATATAGGCCCTCTTCCGGGCACTTATACACGTCCCGACATATAACTTAGCCCTACCACCGCTTCGGGACAACATATCGGCTGGTGATGAGAAGAAACGGCGCAATAAACTCAGTCACCTTTGTCAGCCTGATTTTATTACAGGAAATACAATTACAAGATAGTGTAAGTGCGAGCTAGGCAGGCTATGCAGTATATGTACTTACTTAATAATTGTTAAATAATTAGCATACACCTAATTCTGTATTTGTGTTTAGATAACCTGACTGTTGCGAATAAAATATTATACCTAAGTACTTATAGATTAAAAAAAAAATAAGATGGCTTCTAAACAGAGGTGTGAAGATGATATGTATATAAATAATAGGGTAGGTAGTTTTGCTAAAGATTATCTCGTGTTATCGCGGGTACTCAATAAATCAGTCTCGTTTTAATGGTGGTTTCATTTACATCGTGTATTCTCATATAAAACACCTTCCTTGTTAAGGATAATCTATCGGTCTGATCTGTTTAAACATCAAAGTCTTCACTTGAAAATATATATTTTTTAAACGCTACCCGGTGTATATTAGGTATTATACCGCAAAACATTGTGTGAGTAGATGAATAGTAAAAGAAACTGGTATTTCCCATCATTCAATTGTATGTGTTTAAGAGCACCATGAATTACGAGTGCATTCCATTATGTGTTTTTAGAGCGGAACAATCCCAAAAATCGTAAAGCTAGCGAATCAGTTGACCTTTCTTGGATCCGCAGATTCTCAGCCCGACTTAATATATTATTATGTATGTTTAATAATCGTCGGACATTTAAGTTTATTACTTTTAAAATAGAACAGTTGGTTTGAGGAATTTATAATATAACCTGACCCGGTTATAATATTGTTGTAATTTTCTTGTATGTACATTTGATATTAACTTTGTATATTTGCATGACTAATTAAGTCAAACATGTGGACATAATAATTTTAAAATATCTTGTATTTACCATGTTTAAAGCAAATAAATATTTCTGATTTCTGATTTCTGATTTCCGGTTTTTTTTAAACTAGTAGACCTTATAAAATAAAACATACTGATTACCACATTTTAGACAATACCTACCTACTCCCCGTATAAACACGGGGCCATTGTTCATGTTTATGAGAAAATTCTCTGTCTGTACACTAAAAACTTTTATTCCTACGTGTATCGTTAATTCCTGGTTTAGCAGTATATCCCCCGGATTATCATAGTACCCTCTTAGCTTTAGCCTGTGCCTCTGCTGCGTCAACTACGGCATTACCGATAGTTTCCTAATGAGACCACGCTTGCCAGGGCAAAGCTTTTTATGACAACTAATCTGAATTTAAATAGAAACCAATGAAATTGGTCCTTGAGTGAGCGTCTAGCTATTTTAAACTTAAATATAATAATATTTTTAGCACGGTGCAATGAATTAATATAAAATACTGTTAAAAAAAACTATAACATGTCGTATCAATATTTATAGCGATTAAATTACCTTATAAATTAAATTATTACTATTTTTGGTACATGAACTCAGCTCTTCATAGCCAGATAATTTAGGAATAGCAGATTTACGATAATAATATTATTTGTCTATAACTACTTTTGTAAATTGTGACAGTCCTATTAACTTCACTTTTGCAGATAAATGGCTGCCTGGTCGTTTGCATGGGTACTGATTTTATAAAGATAAAGATAAAAGATCTTTTTTTTTTTAATTTGGAGGCCTGACTAGTCGTTTGTATACCGATTTTAGTTGTGTTAATTTCTGAAGTATGTACTACTGATCAAATAAACTACTTGTAACTAACCACCTTAGTCTGAGTCTGAAAATTATATGGAATTTAATAATTAATTGAGATCGAAACGGACTACGTTAATAACGTTTGGCTTTAATAATTTAAATTGGCTGTGTGATCGTCTAGTTTAAATGGTAGGACCGTACGTTGTGTTAATAGTAGTAAACCAAATTATTTTAGAGGTACGTGGATTTTATGATTAAGTGGGTGGTGTCCCGCAGGGTAGCGTGCTGGGACCTTTGTTATTTTTTATTTATATTAATGACTTGCCAGCAGCAACAAAATTACACAATTTGACATTATTTGCAGATGACAGTACTCTCTTATTTACTAATGATAACATAAATCAATTAGAAATTGACATAAACAATTCTTTAATATCCGTTATTCAATGGCTTGATGACAATAATCTTAAAATAAATCTTGACAAAACCTTAATTTTGAATTTTAAACAAAGAATAAATAAAAACATTGACCTTAACATTCACTACCATAATAAAACAATTAATGAAACTCAAACCACAAAATTTTTGGGACTTTATATTGACAATACATTGAAATGGAAAACACATGTTGAACATGTCTGTAAAAAATTAAGTCAGTTTTCATACGCATTATATAATTTAAGAAAAGTTTCTTACGAGTCTGCTTTGTTAACAGCCTATCATGGCTACGTAGCATCGACGTTAAGGTACGGCATAATATTTTGGGGGAATTCAACGGATAAAGATCTTGCGTTCAGAGCTCAGAAACGATGCATACGAGCAATGTACAATTTAAAACAAACTGATTCATGCAAGCCGTTCTTTATGAAGCTAGAAATTTTGACGATGCCATGTTTGTATGTTTATGAGACTGCAATTTTTGTTAAATCGAACTTAGAGTTTTTTGAATTTAGAACACGGGCTCGGCATCAAAATAAACTATGTACAATAGCCAGTAGGACAGCTTTGTTTCACCAAAGCATCTTTTGCAACGCGTCTCGTATTTTTAACAAAATTCCACAATCCATTCGGAGCACTGATGAACTGACAATTTTTAAACAAAAACTTTACGACTTTCTAATAGAGAAATGCTATTATAAAATAAGTGAGTTTATGACAGATCGCACTATTTAAATGACATCCCGATTTGTTAGTGAAGACATAAGTATTTTGAAATTTTTATTTAATAACGTAAAATAGTTTTGACATTAATTAGACATTTAATTTAATTGAATAAAACTTACACTTATTATTGTATGCCCATGCGGCGGAACACAGATGTTCTAACCTTCTATTATATTGCCACCTCTCTGTACCTGTGATTCACAATAAATTGATTTGATTTGATTTGAAAGTTTTCTCGAGAGTTTCATGGGTTTGTGCGCATTCAAAGAAGAGGAAAAAGAACGCCCCGAGGGGCGCCTGGTGAGCCCCAACACCAAACGCTCACCAGGAGTGGTGGCCATGTGATAAACAATTATCCCAAACAAGCAATCTGCCACCCCCAGGAATAGGACTTAAATCTAAAATAAAACGCAGTTAGCGTAATTATGCGCAACTAAGGGAACAACTGTGTTTAAAGAATCCAATATGAAATACTAAAATCTACCTATTTGACTGCATGATAAGTCAACCAAGGGTTCGGGGTCCTTAAATTACCTAAATAAGTAATCTGAATCCTTTAGTCCAATATAATTCCAAGATGATCCAACAGTATCGATGACAACTCGTAAAAGACCGGGTCCTGAAATCTGCATTATGTCCTATGTGAAGTCATCGATACTCCCACATCAACCAGCATTATTTAGATTAAAGATTCTGATTATTTTCCGACTAGTAAATAAATTTATACTAAACCCCTCTATATGAAACATAGATTGACCTAACAATATCCATGACACCAAGTTATGTCAGATGGATATTCCCACATCAATCAAAATCGTTTGGATTTGAAATAAATGTTGCAATTAATTCAATACAATACCAAGATGATCCAACAGTATCTATGACAACTCGTATAAGACCGGGTCCTGAAATCTGCATTATGTCCTATGTGAAGTCATAGATACTCCCACATCAACCAGTATTATTTTGAATTTAAAATAAATATTGTAAAATTGACCCTTGGTAGCCTATCCTTGGCAGTCGGAAGTGAGCAGTGAATTACTTATGATTTAATGTTGCAATTAGTTCAATATAATACCAAGATGATCAGACAGTATCTATGACAACTCGTATAAGACCGGGTCCTGAAATCTGCATTATGTCCTATGTGAAGTCATAGATACTCCCACATCAACCAGTATTATTTTGAATTTAAAATAATAGCCCTTGAATTACTTATGATTTACAAAATATTTTAATTTAAAAATAATCTCAAAACTTATATTAAATTCTTTTCTCAGTTTTATGGATATAGGATTTTGTATAAGGATCCCTAAAAATAGCCCATTTTCTAACTACCTAATTACAACAACGGTTAACCTAAACAAATGAAGCTATTTTTAGAAGGTAGGATGGAACAGGTATTAGGAAGGATAGATTATTAAGGAAAAAGGGGTACCTACTCCTACCTAACGGTACCTCTGCCTGAACTACATATTTACGAACCTAGAACCCTACAAAGAAACGTATAATCCTAACTGTACCCTACCTACTTCCCACATACAATATAAAATAATTAAGTTTGTTTGTTTTTGATGTCAGATGTCTCAACGTCAGAACGTAGGTATACCTGCCTACCTAATTGTAGTTATCTTCAATAAAATTATGATATCTATGAGAACTCAATATTCCTCCAAACGTTAGCTAAAATAGATCAAGTAAGTCAATTTGGTAAACGTAAAGGTTTAGAAGTCAAATATGCGTAGTCTTAGACGTAAAATAATGATAAGTAAAATGTAAAATGAAGATTTCAAAGTTGTTTTGTTGTAAATTGGCTGAATAATCGAGCAAACATTTAAAAGATAAACGACAGTCATATTTGTTAAATAAAAATGAGGTTGTTTTTATGTAAAACAAGATCAAATGACCTTTGATTTGACCTTTGACCTTTTTTACCACAGAAATATGTCAAAGTTTAATGGCTCTAATGAGCGCTAAATCGTCAATTAATAAACGTTTTGATACGTAAATCATATTCAAAATCCATTTTATATTTTCAAAGGTTTTAAACACGTAAGTAGAACTTTAAACAATCAAAATAAAACACAACAAAAAAAAAAGTCAAATAAAATAACATGCATCACGTCATCATGAAATAGAAAATGGGTTCAAACTAATAGTATAAATCATTACACACAAAATGTTACCCAATAATCAAAATTAGGTAAATTAATAACAAACAACATGTCAATCTTTAAAATCAAAGTAACTAAGCTACAAAATAAACAATATTTAAATTTATTTGGCATTAAATCTGTGAAATAAGTAGTTATGATTTAAATCAATTATTTACGTTATATTTATTATTATTTAAATCATATCAAATTAAATCCCATTTCGCTTTCTATGAGGACATGAAAAAAGGTTGCTAAATTCCTTTTGATAAGAAATTACGAAAAACAAGAGAATTATGTAAAATATTTTTCTCTGAAACAGGTAGTTAATTATTATGTTAAAAATGGTACTACTGTTTACGCTTGCTTCCTTGACCTTAGTTGCGCGTTTGACACGCTTCAACATGACCTTTTATGGAAGAAGTTGCGCGAGACGGGGGTCGATGGGGACGTCGTGGACCTTATGTCCCACTGGTATAGTACACAAGAGAACCAGGTGAGATGGGGCAACACCCTGTCTGGTGGCTACAACTTACCTTGTGGTGTTAGACAGGGTGGACTGACGTCCCCGGACCTGTTTAATTTGTATGTAAATGATTTGATTGTAGAACTAAGCAGCACTCAGGTTGGGCTAAAATTAGGTGACAGATATGTTAATAATCTTAGTTACGCCGATGATATGGTGCTGATTAGTCCCACAATCAAGGGGTTAAGAAAATTGCTCTCAACATGCCAAAATTATGCTTTGAAACATAACCTCGTTTATAATGCCAAGAAAACCGAGTTAATGATATTTAAATCAGGAAAAGGACCGGAAAACGTTCCTGGGGTGTTCTTGGGAGGACAACAGGTTAAAATTACCAACTCTTTCAAGTACCTTGTCCACATTCTTTCGTCCGACCTGAGGGATGATGCCGATATCGAAAGACAAAGAAGAGCGCTATGTGTTGTCGGCAACATGATTTCGAGGCGTTTCTTTAAGTGTGACGCAGAGGTTAAGACTTTGTTGTTCAAAACGTATTGCCAATCGTTTTACACCTGTCAGCTCTGGACAAATTATACGCGGAGGTCACGTGATTGCATACGCGTGCAATATAATAACATTTTTAGGCAGCTGATGGGGTTGCAGCGTTGCTGCAGCGCTTCAGGAATGTTTACATGTGCCAAGGTGAACTCGTTCGATGCAATCGTAAGACATAGAATAGCGTCTTTTATGGGCAGAGTTGCTAGGTGTAAAAACGGTATTATCAGAGAACTGAATGACAGACTGGTTGAGACCGGGATGTATAGGCATTGGTTGGACATAGCTACATAATTGGCTAAGCATAACTGGAGTCTGTGTTCCCACCAATAACCTGGACAAACAATACCCTGTTTTTTTTTCTATAACTATTTTTATGTACTGATTTTTGACTGTACTCATTTATATGGACTATGTCTGAAATAAAGCATTTATTATTATTATTATTATCTCCATAGGCCGAAAACCTCTCGCCTCTTGGGCGGTAATGACCGGCAGATGCACATTTGGCCGGGTTCAGGGCAAAAGAGAGAGAAATTATTATTATTATTATTATTAAATTATTACGGCAAATTTATCCCGAGATTGAGCATTATATTACACCCGTTACACGAACTTTTAAAAAAAGGTGTCAATTGGAATTGGAGCGCAGAAGAGAAGAGAAGTCTTTAATGCGGCGAAGCAGGCTTTAGTATGTGACAAGGTCTTAGCTCGTTACGAGGAGGGTCGTCCTTTGGTGCTATCGGTAGACAGCAGCGCGTACGGGCTCGGCGCCGTGCTGGCGCACCGGTACGCGGACGGCAGCGAGCGCCCGGTCAGCTGTGTATCGCGCACTCTCAATGAGGCGGAGCGAAATTACAGCCAAATTGATAAAGAAGCACTAGCTATTTTTTATGGAATTACTAGACATCATCAATACCTATTCGGTAGAAAATTTGAATTGCGAACGGACCATAAACCGATTAGTTATATTTTCGGCAGCAAAGTAGGTATTCCACAGACGGCAGCCAGCCGTTTACAACGGTTGGCCGCTCGGTTGGCTGCATATGATTTTACGATACAATTTGTCAAATCAAAAGAAAATGGTCCCGCGGACGCCCTGTCGCGTCTGCCGCTAGCACACAGGGGCGGTGGTCAACTCAGTTAGCTATATTAACTTAGTGCAAGAATGTTTACCTGTTAACTTTCACGACGTGAGCAAAGAGACAGATAAGGATGTTGTATTGAGTAGAATAGTAGGATACGTTAAATTTGGATGGCCGTAATACCGAGTACCGAGCTGTGAAGATGATAAACCCTATTTTGCAAAGAAAAATGAAATAATCATAGATTTTGGATGTTTAATTTACAAATATCGTATTATCATACCTCAAACTTTGCAGAGTAAAGTTTTAGAAGAAATTCATCAGGGCCATTTAGGAGTCAATAAAATGAAAAATATGTCACGTAATTATGTTTATTGGCAAAGTTTAGATCGGGATTTAGAAAACATGTGTCGTTCGTGTGAAGCGTGCCGGGCGGTGCGCGACGCGCCGCCGCGGGCTCAGCTGCACCCGTGGGAGTTCCCACTGGTCCCATGGCAGCGCTTGCACGCCGACTTTGCCGAATATTTGGGAAAAAGGTAGGTATTTGATTATAGTAGACGCACACTCCAAGTGGATCGAGGCGCTTCTAATGTCGCGGACAGACTCACAATCGACGATAACAGCGTTTATGTCGGTATTCAGTAGGTTTGGGTTACCTTCACAACTTGTTACTGATAATGGTCCTGCATTTTTCTCTCAGGAGTTTCATCACCGCTCCATACAGGCCTCAGGGCAATGGAGCCGCAGAAAATGCGGTTAAAACAATTAAAAAAGCGCTTAAAAGAGCTGTACATTCAGGTGAAAATGTTTTACAAGCTTTATACAAATTTTTACTGTATTATAGAAATTGTAATCACGCTACAACGGGCGTGCCACCTGCATTTTTATTAAAAGGACGTCGAATGCGGACCCGTCTAGATGCTTTGCGGCCAGACGTGGCGTCGGTGGCGCAGGCGGCGCAACTCCGCCAGGTGGCTAATGCAGGCGGCACACCCGGACCCCAACTCCAGGTCGGGGAGCCGGTACTCGCACGCGACTATTCCTCGCGTGCTGACAAGTGGTCTCTAGAGACAGTAACTAAAGTTACGGGGCCAGTGTCCTACCGTGTCCACACCGATAACGGTGGCGAGTGGCGAAGGCACCAAGATCAAATCTTGCCAGTAGGTAATAAATCGAGACTATCATTATCGCGTGCGAGTATAGGTATTCAAAAGGGGGAGAAAAGTAGTAGTGACGTAGAAAATTATGAGGATGCATCTGAGGGGCCCGGCGAGGCGTCGAGCTCGCAAGCCCGTGCGCGTCGCCGGCGTCCCCGTGCGCGCCGACGCCGCCGCCGGGCGCATCGGCGCGTGTGCTCGGGCTTTTGCACGTGCACAAAATAAATAAACTATTGTTAATTATAAAACAATACAAGGTGTATTTTATTTGTTTTTATATTAAACACATATGTACACACTTTGTACGTTACATTTATATATAGGTTATTTAATTAAAAGGTTTTAATTAATTAAAAGGGGAAAGGTGTTGGGTAATTATAAGTTTTATTATAATAATTGTATATGTGGGTATGCGCTGATACAATAAACCAGTCTGTCACTAGCCTCTGTGTTTGATTGATGTTACAACTACCACAAGAGCAAAGGTAGTAAGAGGATGCCCCCAGGGTGGTATCCTTTCACCACTCTTATGGAACATAGTAGTGGATAGCTTACTGTACAGACTAAACGAAAGAGGATACACTACTATTGGTTATGCAGACGACCTAACAATACTGATAAACGGAAACGCTGAAAATCTGCTCTGCGGAATTATGCGTTCAGCACTTCAGATAGTAGAAAAATGGTGTGACGAGCATCAGCTGTCAGTAAATCCGAAAAAGACAGAACTTATCCTTTTCACCAACAAAAGGAAGTTACCTCCACTACAATTACCAAATTTTTTTAACACAGAACTCTCGCTATCAACCCAGGTGAAGTACCTGGGCGTTATCCTTGATAACAAACTGAATTGGGCGAGTCATATCGATACAAAAATAAAGAAGGCCTGTATAGCCTTTTGTCAATGTAGAAGACTAGTTGGTAAAAGTTGGTGTCTAAATCCAAAAATCACACTTTGGCTATACACATCAGTTATCAGACCTTCTATAACTTATGGATCAGTTGTATGGTGGCCCAGAACACAACTGACCACAGTGAAAACAAAACTCCAAAGTCTACAGTGACTAGCGAGCGTAGCAACTACTGGATGAATGAGAACCACCCCATCAGCCGCGCTCGAGTTACTCCTAAACTTGAGACCGCTAGATCTCATCATACAGGAGGAAGCACAGTCAGCCGCCTTGAGACTAGGAGCAAACGGACTATGGAAACAAAACATAGAAACAACACACTCAAAAGTTTTGCAGGAGGTCCTTAAGGAATTGCCACTCCTCGAGGCGCCCATGGACAGAACTCCGTGTCAACACATCTTCGATCGAAGATACAATATCCAACTCACAGAAGAACCAAAAGATAACTCTGGCGTCGATGAAGTTAGGATATATACAGACGGTTCAAAAACGGCACATGGTACCGGAGCCGAATCTCTTCTCGAATGATTTAAACATACACATATCGACCACACTAGACAAATTAAACTCCATCTTCCAGGCAGAATGCATTGGTATAACCAAAGCGGCACAGGCGGTTGCAGCCTGAGACGTCCGAGATCTTGGCATAAAAATTGTCTCGGATAGTGCATCCGTACTCCAAGCCCTACAAAACAATGTCGTAACCTCCGAACTCATACTAGAGTGTCACAATGCACTCCAATCCATTGCGAACACGAACAGAGTAGTTCTGAAATAGATCAAGGGACACAGCAACTCACTGGGAAATGACACTGCAGACGAATTGGCCAAAAGAGGATCGAAGGTAGTAGTCCATGGACCGGAACCACTACTGCTTATACCTCAGGCCCAAATTAAAACGTGGCTGCGTGAAAGAACCACAGAAACACACCATACCGAATGGATGAACAGTGTAGGATGCAGGCAAACAAAAGATGCAATTCCGGTAGCATCAAAAAAGCTTGCCCGCAGCCTCATCAGACTAAAGCGGAACAAACTTCGGAAGGTTGTAGGTACTATAACCGGTCATTGTTCTCTAAACAGGCACCTATTCCACATAGGAGTAACAGACAGCCCCACATGCAGAGGATGCATGGAGGCAGAGAAAACGCCGCGACACGTGCTCATGGAGTGCGAGAGTGTGGCAGAACAACGGGCACGGATTCCCCAAACACCAGGATCACTCTCGGAAGCCTTCAGGAGCCTGAAAGGTCTACTGACCTTCTGGGATGACTTGGGCTGGTTGGAGTAGGGGAAGGACACAGCACGCACAATGGCCCAATCAAGAGGCTAAGTGCGGATACCTCCCAGATAAACTAACTAACTAACTATAAAAACACAATTGTGAGTAAATTATCTTATAGATTGTTGGTTTTTATAGCACTTATTTCGAGTATGTAAGTTTTGCAATTATACAATAATCATCTGTTTTCTTAACCACAACAAAAGAAGGGAACATTCAAATATGCAAGTAAATCTACTTGTAATGTAGGTATTTTAAAAACCATCTTAGCAGAAAAGTAAAATTATTACGCTAGCGTGGGCATATAGTGTGCCTCACGAGTTCATTTCAGTTTTGTACACGGGTATACAGGTACACAGATTTCGGTCAAATACTGTTTTGTTAGAATAAGTAATGTTACATAATACAACAAGTCTGTGTACTTAGCCGTGTAAGCGAAATCAAATTATGGGTAAGTATAGAAATTTTCACTTAAAAGAATATACGTACATACCATCAGTTTTACTGCAACGTTCTTACCACTTCTGATTTATTATAAAATCAGGATCTCACCGAAGATAATACCACCAGAATCCAATTTAGATGCTTTCATATCTTCCTCGATAGTAATTTTCTTAATAATAAAGTGCCGTACACGTCACTCCCCGATGACTGCCGAAGTCAGAATGGCACTTGATTTCAAATTGGCATAGAAATTAAAAGTAAACCTGTATTTTTATTTTGTTATTCCTAAAAATCGTTTAGTCACATTTGAATAGTTTAGGAAGTTAATTCTGAAGAAAAATTTCTAAAGACTAACACACAGAGTACAATCCTTAATAATGGAACGAGACCTCAAGAATCAAATTGTGAAATCTGCTACAGCTGTAAAAAGAAAGGTAGAAATGTTAAAAGATGCAAAAAATACAAACAATCTGGCTTTGGAAACAATATTTAAATCTATCGTCGATCCGCTCAATATATTAACCAGAAAAACTGAAGAAAAACATTTAAATGAAGATACAGAGCAAACTCACCTTATAAAAAAAACTAAGTACAGCGAAAATGAGTCATCGATTTCTTCAAATGATGAGTTTGAAGATCCTATTTATAATGAAGAAAACTCAGATAAAGATGTTAGTTAGTTAGTTTAGTTAGTTTAGCTGGGAGGTGTCCGCACTTAGCCTCTCGATTGGGCCATTGTGCGTGTTGTGTCCTTCCCCTACTCCAACCAGCCCAAGTCATCCCAGAAGGCCAGCAGACCCTTCAGGCTCCTGAATGCCTCCGGGAGTGATCCTGGTGATTGGAGAATCCGTGCCCGTTGTTCTGCCACGCTCTCGCACTCCATGAGCACGTGCCGCGGCGTTTCCTCTGCCTCCATGCATCCTCTGCATGTGGGGCTGTCTGTTACTCCTATGTGGAATAGGTGCCTGTTTAGTGAACAATGACCGGTTATAGTACCTACAACCTTCCGAAGTTCGTTCCGTTTTAGTCTGATGAGGCTGCGGGCAAGCTTTTTTGATGCTGCCGGAATTGCATCTTTTGTTTGCCTGCATCCTGCACTGTTCATCCATTCGGTATGGTGGGTTCCTGTGGTTCTTTCACGCAGCCACGTTTTAATTTGGGCCTGAGGTATAGGCAGTAGTGGTTCCGGTCCATGGACTACTACCTTCGATCCTCTTTTGGCCAATTCGTCTGCGGTGTCATTTCCCAGTGAGTTGCTGTGTCCTTTGATCCATTGCAGAACTACTCTGTTCGTGTTTGCAATGGATTGGAGTGCATTGTGACACTCTAGTATGAGTGCGGAGGTTACGACATTGTTTTGTAGGGCTTGGAGTACGGATGCACTATCCGAGACAATTTTTATACCAAGATCTCGGACGTCTCTGGCTGCAACCGCCTGTGCCGCTTTGGTTATACCAATGCATTCTGCCTGGAAGATGGAGTTTAACTTGTCTAGTGTGGTCGATATGTTTATGTTTAAATCATTCGAGAAGACGCCGGCTCCGGTACCATGTGCCGTTTTTGAGCCGTCTGTATATATCCTAACTTCATCGACGCCAGAGTTGTCTTTTGGTTCTTCTGTGAGTTGGATATTGTATCTTCGATCGAAGATGTGTTGACACGGAGTTCTGTCCATGGGCGCCTCGAGGAGTGGTAATTCCTTTAGGACCTCCTGCAGAACTTTTGAGTGTGTTGTTTCTATGTTTTGTTTCCATAGTCCGTTTGCTCTTAGTCTCAGGGCGGCTGACTGTGCTTCCTCCTGTATGATGAGATCTAGCGGTCTCAAGTTTAGGAGGAACTCGAGCGCGGCTGATGGGGTGGTTCTCATGCATCCAGTAGTTGCTACGCTCGCTAGTCGCTGTAGACTCTGGAGTTTTGTTTTCACTGTGGTCAGTTGTGTTCTGGGCCACCATACAACTGATCCATAAGTTATAGAAGGTCTGATAACTGATGTGTAGAGCCAAAGTGTGATTTTTGGATTTAGACCCCAACTTTTACCAACTAGTCTTCTACATTGACAAAATGCTATACAGGCCTTCTTTATTTTTGTATCGATATGACTCGCCCAATTCAGTTTGTTATCAAGGATAACGCCCAGGTATTTCACCTGAGTTGATAGCGAGAGTTCTGTGTTAAATAGTTTTGGTAATTGTAGTGAAGGTAACTTCCTTTTGTTGGTGAAAAGGATAAGTTCTGTCTTTTTCGGGTTTACTGATAGTTGATGCTCGTCACACCATTTTTCTACTATCTGAAGTGCTGAGCGCATAATTCCGCAGAGCAGATTTTCAGCGTTTCCGTTTATCAGTATTGTTAGGTCGTCTGCATAACCAATAGTAGTGTATCCTCTTTCGTTTAGTCTGTACAGTAGGCTATCCACTACTATGTTCCATAGGAGTGGTGAAAGGACACCACCCTGGGGGCATCCTCTTACTACCTTTGCTCTTGTGGTAGTGTTCACCACTATTTGAACCGCCCTTTTACTTATTAGTTGCGTTATCCAGTTTTTTATGACTGGATCGACGTTGTATTTCTGTAGGGCGTGGTTAATGCTGTTGTGCATGGTTTTGTCGAAAGCCCCTTCTATGTCTATGAAGGCAGCTAGGGTTGAAGCTTTATTTGTGATAGCCGTTTCTATTTTATGCACCACCATGTGCAGCGCTGACTCTGTTGATCTGCCTGTTCTGTATGCATGTTGTTGGGGATGTAGTTGCTTACGTTTTAGCGCTCCGTCCCTTAGGTATCGGTCTACTAGTCTTTCCAGTGTTTTTAGTAGGAATGATGTTAGACTAATGGGCCTGAAAGCTTTGGCGTGCGTATAGTCTTCCTTGCCTGGTTTTGGCAGGAAGACTACTTTCGCCTCTCTCCATGTTTTTGGTATGTATTTGAATGCAATGCAGGCCCTGTAGATTGGTAGTAGATGTTTTGTTACTTGGTTGGTCTGCCATTGTAGTAGTGCTGGGAAGATTCCGTCCAGCCCTGCCGACTTGAAGGGCTTAAAGCTCTTTAGAGCCCATTCTATTTTATTTGTCGTTACTACCTTGTCTGCAATTTCCCATTCTTGGGTTGTTGGTTTGCTGTATTGCTCGTCAGACCATCCGTAGTCTGACGTTATTTGACAGCCTGGGAAGTGAGTTTCCAGTAGTACTGTACTGGTTTCCTCATCTGTGTTTGTATAAGTGCCGTCTTCTTTCTTCAGGGAGCCCAGGAGTTTGAGATCGCCTTTTGAAAGGATTTTCTTTATTCTTGCGGCTTGGTTGGTTGAGTTAATGGTATTACAGAAATCATGCCAGCCTTCCGTTCTCCGGAATCTGATTCTTTTCTTGTAGTGTTTTTGTGCTGTTTTGTATTTTTCCCAGTCTTCAGTGGATCTGGTGTTTTTTGCTCGGTTAAAGAGTGTCCTGAGTCCCTTGCGTAGTCGGTCGAGTTCTGGCCCCCACCAGGTACTTTTACCCGAGGTTTTGGGTGTTACTTCAGGACAAGCCAGTTCATAACTGTCTCTAAGGGATTCAGTTAGGAGCTGAACGTTTGATTCTATGTTATCAGTACTAAGTGTTACGTCTGTTAGTTGTACATCACCTAGCGACTTGGTTAGTAGATTTGTGTACCTTGTTATATCTGTTTTGCGGGGGTTGCGATATGGAACAGGGTGTGTTTGTGTGTACTGTATTTGGAAACAGACGCGGCGATGGTCTGCGAAGGAGGGTTCATTTGATACATGCCAACCCTCAATGAGGTCTGCCGCCGCGTGTGTTGCCAAAGTAACGTCTATGATAGATTGATACCTTGAGCTTACGAAAGTGGGTTCTATACCTCTGTTCATAATGTTCAGGTTTGCTTGGTGTAAATATTCGGCTAAAGACTCACCCCTTTTGTTTGTGTCCTTACTTCCCCACAGCGGGTGATGTGCGTTGCAGTCTGCGGAGATGATCAGGTCCCATTCGTGTGCTTCGCAGTGTTGTACCAGTTGGGCTAGTTCCCTTGCAGGAATTTCGCCCTCACTTGGCATATACACCGAAGCTAACACTAGGACGGTTTGTTGTACTGTAGATATCTTCACTGCTGTGAGGTCTCTAGAACAGAATTGGTTAAGCAAGGTTGTTGTTACGTTATTAGGCATGTAGATGCAGGTTCTCGGTTTTTCAACTGAGGTGTCCAGCAGTAACTTACCACCGATGTTGTTTAGACCGCAGATTCTATTATTCCTGATCCAGGGCTCCTGGATCAGAGCGACGGTCTTGTTGTTGACCTCCAGCACTCTGCGTAAAGTTGCCGCCGCTATCTGCTTGTGCTGGAGGTTTGTCTGTATGACATTGAGGGAGCTAAGGGCTACGCAGGACGTCATCTTCGTCGCTGTAGCTCCCCTCAATGTGCAGCGCCGAGTTTACTTCCATCTCGCTCATACCCGGTTGGGGAGCTGAGGTGGATGCCGCTGGGTTGGATGTTATCCCTGCGGCCTCACTCGTCGCTGTCGGTTCCGGTCCGGTTGTTGCGGGCTCGTCCGGAGAGAAGAAGCGGATGTAGCCACTGCCGGACATATGGGCTACTCGGCGATCTCTCTCCAGGATGGTCTGCTTCTGGTCTTCGGGGATTCCTAGGATAAGGTGAATCACCTTTTCCTTGGAATCCTCCTCTCGAGGCTTGTTGTCCACCGTCATATCGTAACACTGCCATGAATCAACTTTGTACCATGGGTTCTGGGCGCAAAGGACTCGGTGCAGTGTGGCAGCGTCAGTGATACGGGAGTGGACAAGCAGCCCCGCCTTCAGCTTTTTCTTCATCTCTGACTGTTTAATAACAGTCAGAGTGGTGCCCGGTATTGGTGATGGTAGGGTTTTGACCCTGTCGACCAGCCAGCCGAGAGCGTTCGCATCCTCGCACCACATCGCTAGTGCCCCATCCAAAAGGAAGGGGCGTCCGCGGAAGGAAGGAGCTTGCGCGCTCGGAGAGGGTGGAGACAGAACAGCCTGCAGGATACTATCGTCGATAGTCTCCTTGAGCTGATCTGCCTGGGCGGACGAGAGGTCCCTCGGCGGAACGGTGGTAACCGCTACTCTCAGATGCGATTTATTCGCATCTGCGTAGCTCATCGTCCGCTTTGGTCTCGTGTCGGTTTTTGCGCGTTTGGCTTCTCCCCTGGGTGACTGAGTCTCGTCCAGGCGAGCTCGCTTCGATGAAGTCCGCTCACCCGGGCGATCCCCAGGCCCAGACTGCTCCTTTTCAGGAGCAGGGGAAGCATTCGCAGCATGTATCCGGCTACGATGACCTCTCGGCTTTCTTCTCCTTTTCGACTGTGCTGGTGGTGGTGGTGGTGGTGGTAGTGTTGGTGGTGGTAGTGGCGGCGGAGCCGGTATAGTCTGTGCCGCTGCCACCTCCGTGGAGGTGGGCGGCGCAGATACGCGCTGCGTTTCCGCTGCTACGTCGTCGGCTGCCGCTTTGGTAATAGGCTTCCGGGCTTTCCTTTCCGCGCGCCGGTTGTGGCGACTACGTTCCGGTTGTCCCGTTGGCCCTTGGTTTGGTGTGTTGATTGGTTTGTGTGGTGGAGCCGCTGAGCCAGCCTTCCCCTTTTTCAAGGGGCGCTTGTGGGCGACTACGGTCCACTGGTGTTGTGGTGGCACAGATTCTGTGCCAGTAGGTATGGCCTCTGCGAGGCCTGACAGGTCCAGGCTGGAGCCTGGTCCTGTTTGTGGTATGGCGCCAGTAACATTCGCCGACGCGGGGGCCTGG
This sequence comes from Anania fuscalis, assembly GCA_950371115.1. Classification (NCBI taxonomy): domain Eukaryota; kingdom Metazoa; phylum Arthropoda; class Insecta; order Lepidoptera; family Crambidae; genus Anania; species Anania fuscalis. Next base: position 15,530,964 of record OX493326.1, on the reverse strand, counting down.
TCGTCCACCCCTGCGTGGCCTTCGGTAACAAATTTCACACTCGCAGGCCCGGGTACCTGCGAGCGCCGGGCGTTAGCCGGATCGCATGACAAAAACTCATTATTATTAACGCTCATGTCATAAACGGGGGGGTTGGGAAATAAACACACAGCACTTTCCCGAGGTGCTGTGGCCGTGCTTTCAGAAGGGATTTAATCCTTCTGGGCTTACGGATGCCTGTGTGTGGTTTTGCGCCGCCACGGTTCGGCTATGCCGGTTTGGAGAGGGAGTTAGGATGGGACTGGGGGTAAGGATATATTGGGGTTCGGCCAGAGGTTTCTGTTATACCAGTAGCTTAAGGCAATTGGCCAAGAACGGGCAGCAACCTCGGGAAGGATAGTCCACTGGCCTTGTCTACGGGATCTCTGCGACCTGCGCTCCTCCTTAGACCATTCACCAAACCCAGCATCGGACAGATGCTGGGAGTAGGGGAATTACCAATCAAAGTATTTATTAAAATACAGATGTTGATTGATCTTGCCCCCGCCCTGAATAGCCCGCCCAGATAAAGATGTTTATACAACATCCAACAAAACCTACACTACCTCGCTCCCTGCAAATGATAATGGTGCAAATGAGATTTCGTTTAAATAACTTCAATCATCATCAAGTATTGCTAATGATTCTTTATAGTGGTCTACATCGTCTGAAGTACTAAAAGATGTTCCTTATGGTATCAGAAATGAACGTGGGAAACGAATTCTTGGCACAACTCGTGTCTATGACGATATTCGCATCTTAAAAATTAGAAACCGTAGTTTGAAAAAAACTCCAGGCTTAAAAGAGTTATTATTTAAAAAGGTACCAAATTTAGATATTGTAAAGGAAGACTTACAAAATTATAAATTGTTGAAGATAAATAACACTTAAAAAAAATAATCGACCTCAGGTGGGACTCGAACCCACGTCCCATCGCATACCGGGCGAGTGCTTTGACCACTAAGCTACCGAGGACGTCACGTGACAAGATGAAATTTCTCAAGTGTTTTTTCTCGCTGTCAAAGCCAGCGTATTCTGATCAATGTTGTAGCTATATGTATAGCTGAGTAGTATACTACCGTCAACACCCTATAGAAATAGTTTTACAAATATTTGACTATTGGTTAAGATCAGAAATGCTTAAACATTGTAAATTTTTGTTTTTAGCAATTCCATGCAAGGTTTAATTGAAGATAAATAACACTTGAAAAAAATCTTGAAATGAGTTCGATGATTAAGTAATTCTTTTAAGCGTCTAATGAAAAGATATAAAATAAATCATTATTCGACGTGCTCTGCCCTCGGCCCGTCGCGCACTTTTCACATACGAGATTCGTCGCGTGGGGTCACTAAAGACCCCAAAGTTTGTCAGCCTATTTTGACCATACTTTATGATGTTTGATAAGAATTTTTATTTTTATTGTGTATTAAAACAAAATTATTATTTACTGACATTTATTGCAGTTATTCTTAAAAAATACAAAACAGAAATAAAATAAAAGATCAGGAACAATTTTTTTTGGAAATAATCACCACAGAACAAAAACTTAAATCTTCATAAAAATTTAATACTGAAAACTTTTTTTTCTCAACATACCAATTGGCAATGAGATCAGGAACTTATAAACTATAAAATTGAGAAAGTTTAACAAAAAAAAACATAATCTTCTCTTATTTGAAACTAGTGCTAATTTTGATTTGCAATACAATCGGTACAAATAGATTTGGTATGAATCGGACATATGTTTCCCTTACAAAATTGACAAATCGCCTTGAATTTTCGATCTGTTTTTAATTCATCGGAGTACGCCAGGTTCATGTCTTCATCCTCCAAACCACCCAAAATCTCCTCGTCAGGTTCTTCTAACCACCGCAAAATGCGCTGCTGCTGACGTTATATATTCTACAAAATAAAATGTAAATAATTAGAAATAAGCATCGAAAAACAGTCAAATGCAGAAATTACTAGAATAACATACACAAGTTTTTACTTACGCGATTCGTCGCGTGGGGTCTTTAGGAGCCTCGCGTGCAATAAACAGTCTGTATCACAAGGCGCGTGCGCGCAAACTGACAGCTAGTAGTCAACGCGGCACCAATGATTACTTTTGCGAAGGTACCTAAAATTTCAAAGTGATAGCACAACCCAAAGTATAAAATATTTGCATTTTTTTAAAACCTGGGCTTTAAAAGACCCCACGCGACGACTCGAGAGAAGCCTCCTTGGTAGAACTATAAAATCTAACCTTTACAAAATGTTTAGTCTATGCGGACGATATCTATAACAACAATAACAATAATTTTATTTCGGTAAAAAGGTTCATTATACATTTATTAGTGGCCGGAGTCCCCTTTTAAGCAAATAATGCCTGTACCAGAAGACTCCGCTATTCCATTACATACATCGATTTATATTGAAATCAAAAATACGGTACGGTGTGTGTGTGTGTGTGTGCGTGCGTGCGTGCGTGCGTGCGTGCGTGCGTGCGTGCGTGCGTGCGTGCGTGCGTGCGTGCGTGCGTGCGTGCGTGCGTGCGTGCGTGCGTGCGTGCGTGCGTGCGTGCGTGCGTGCGTGCGTGCGTGCGTGCGTGCGTGCGTGCGTGCGTGCGTGCGTGCGTGCGTGCGTGCGTGCGTGCGTGCGTGTGTTACGTTTGTAGTAGTATAACGTAATAGACTTATGTAATTTCATTTGTTGTAAAAATAACTCTGTTCTTTGATAATCAAGAAGTTTTAACCACTGAAGTACCATCTTTTTACATTCATTGTGTGTTTTTGAAAGATGTCTAATTTTTAATTAATATGATTGTAAATTTTAGGCACTTCCACTACATTACGTTTTCTTCGACTTTTTTACATGTCAAATACGTTAAAGTCTTGTGTCAAGCATTCCACCGTCGAACGCCAACCTTCTGTACTACCTTATATGAAGGGTGTCACTGACAAGATTGGAAACATTTTGAAGCGCGCTTCAATCAAAACCTACTTCAAGCCGCCGAAAAAGATTAACTAATTTTTACCACCTGTCAAGTGCAACATATCTCTTCAAGATGCGGGGGTGTACAGACTGGAATGTGACTGTGGGCTCTCCTATATCGGTCAAACAAAACGAAGTATAAGCGTGCGGGTAAAAGAACATATAGCCGACATCAAACATAGACGGAATACTAAGTCTGCAGTGTGTGAACATGCCTTAGATACACCCAACCATTTCATACGATTTGACCAGCCTAAAGTCCTTGCAAGAGAACGACGATTTGTTCCTCGCATGTTACGGGAGGCAATTGAAATAAGAAGACACCCGAATTTCAACAGAGAAGATGGTTGGAAAATACCACCAGCATGGGATCCTGTTTTAACGAAATCCCATGCTAGGCCCCGCACTGCAAGACCTCTAGATAGAGTTAGCACTTTTTGCGTAGATAGGAACACAAATTAATATTAACTGAGTGACGGTAGTTTATATTTTTTCAAGATATTGTAAAGACGAATAACACCTTAGTCTACCTGTGACCACGAACGCTGTAAAGTGTTCGAAACGTCAGGTTAAATAAAATGTTAATAAATCGCGAAATAATCCGGAAGATCCATATTAATTTCCGCACTCTTCCAGTCAGTTGCTCGAGATGGAGATACTAGGAAAGTCTCTGGTCCATTACAACTCCTAGATACTTATACTGCGTGACTTTATCAATGTATGGACAGTTACAGTTTACATCCGTGATGTCATTACAGTCGTGTACTTTGATACCAAAATTTTCAGCTGGCTGATTATTGTCGTAAATACTGAAACATATGTATTTAGTTTTAGTGTGTTTATTGATAGCAAATTAGTTTTCAACCAAGAAGATATTTGTTTCATTCCCATTTTAGCACTTTTTTTTACAGCTTCCCAGGAGACATCAGAAAAGACATCCGCCGTGTCATCAGCGTATGAGAAAATGTTGGCCTTCCGTACTCCCAAGTTACATAAATCATTGATGTAAATTAGGAATAAGGAGGTCCCAACACGCTGCCCTGAGGCACGCCGTAAGCCATCTCTATATCCTCACTCAAATGCTCCACCAACTTGACTCTTTGTTTTCTCTCAGAGAGATAACTTTCAAAAAGAGTTAGAGGTGTCCCCCGAATTCCAATACTTTGTAGCTTGTTCCCAAGGATGGGGATAGAAACAGTGTCAAATGCTTTTTTGATATCAAGGAAAACTGTTAAACATTTATTCCCTTTATCAACATGTTCTGTCACTAGTGAACTTAAAGAATTTACTGTATCTTCTGTAGATCTACGTTTTCTGAATCCATATTGTGACGGAGACAAAATGTTATAGTTATTAAGATATTTAAGTAGTCGATTGTTTATTAACTTTTCCAAAAATTTTGATATACTTGGCAGAATGGATATAGGCCGGTAGTTATTAACGTCATCTCTATCCCCAGCCTTGTGAACAGGGACAATAATGGATCGTTTAAGTGGGGCAGGAAAGATTCCTTTGTCAAAACATAGGTTGGCTAGATGTGTAATGATAGGAACGATATCATTGCTTATAAATTTTAGGTACTTAGTAGGGATATCATCCCATCCAGGCGCACTGTTAGATTTAAGACTCATTAATATACTATCAACTTCATCACAATCTGTATCTAATAGTACAAAAGCATTTAATTGAGTCTGAAGTGCTTAACTCGTATTATGATTATTTATAGTACACTGTTGTGTAAGTTGAATTCGTTGAGAAAGTTCTTTGCCGATGTTTGCAAAGAACTCATTGACAAAGTTTGCTAATTCAGAAAATGAAGGTTTGGCATTTATTAACTCTGTGTTCTTAGTTTTAGATTGATTTGAGTATGTAATTTTTTTAATATTGTTCCAGAGTAGTTTATTGTCAGACAGCGAATTTGTAATTAAATCTCTTTCATATTTTCTTTTCATTTTTTAAATTAAATTATTGCAAAAGTTTCTGTATCTATAATAAGTAATTTTTAATATTTCATTGTGTGGGTCATTTTTTAAATTACTTTGTAATATCTATTATTATATATATCTAATCTATTATTTATGCACTTAAGAATACCGGTGGTAATCCATGGTTTTATGATTCGTTTGCTCTTTGGTATTTTAACAGTAATACTATTGTTCTTAATTGATTTTGTTAAATTTTGCAACAAGAGTTCAGTTAATTTATTAGGATCATTACAATATAGTAAAACCTCTAATTTCATTTTTTGTAAGTCCTTTCTCGCATTTTCGTAGTCTATTTTAGTTGAGGTCTTATTTGATTTATAAGCATGTTTATTGTTGGTCAGGCATAAGAAAGTAGTAAAGTGATCCGTAGTAGTTGTAGGTAGAACTGCAATAAATGCCGAAGTTTTTTTTCTATCTAGTTTTAACATGATATTATGGTCTAAACAAGCACTCTCCCTAGTGGGTAATGCGTGACCAGGAAGTATACCAAATTCTGATAGCATGTTAATATAATTTATTCTGTTCCTGTTTTCATGAGATGGCTCCGGATTTTTTGGTCTTATGTTGATATTAATGTCTCCCGCTATTATAATATTTTTATGAGCTGTGATTGCCTCAAGATGGGCGCTAAGAGAGTTGAGAAAAGGTTCATGGTTTGTGTTTGATGGAGAGCGATATATGCACAACATTATATTATTGCATATATTATTTGATATATCTACTTGAATACAAGATGCAAATATTAGTTCTATCTCCTTTATTTTAGCTTTTAGCGAAGATCTGATGTATACAGTAACCCCATCATTTTGGTTTAGTTGGTTAGTAGTAGAATAGGAGTTGTAGTTAGATATCTGTGGTAAAGGCTTGTTGCTATCAAGTCTACACTCGGTTAGAATTAATAAATCGAGGTCAAAATTAAAGCTTGATAAAGTGATTAAAAAACCATCAAAATTACAATATGTGATATGATTGTCAGGTCATTTTGTTTTACGTGCACATGGTTTCTCAGATCTGAAGTATCACATTCAACGCTACGAGCCATTTCTAGTTTGTCTATTTCTTCTATGGTTTGTAAGGACTCACCCATTTAAAATGTGTAAATAAGAATAAGCGTCAGCAATAATTAAAAGTGCTTTATACAGCTTGTGTAACTGTGAGAATAGTATGTATAATTTAAAATTGAAATAAGTCACGCTATTTTTTGTTAGAGTGGGATATGTAAATATTTTGTGTTGGTTATATATTATGATAGTGTTAAAAAAGAAGTCGCATGTGTAATATGAGTCAGTGAGGGTTAACAGGGTAAAGTTGTTGTAATAATTTGATAGAACTATGTTCTGGTGTGTAATAAAAGATACAAAAAAATAAATAGCTAAGTTAGGTAGGAACAAATGATTTAGACATAGTAATATGGGCATAAAAGATCGGTACAACAAACGAAATTTATGTACTGCTAGTTATTTTTTAAAAGGAGTTGATGTACCTGCTCTTCACTTCTAATGATAATAATCGGCGACTGTTCGTCTTTTCTGATATAGACCTTGCCATAGAAAGTCCAACAGAATTATATAGAAATAGAAATAGAAAGTCCAAGAGATTCCTTCATGGTCAGATGCTCAGACAGAAAAATGGGTGTCTCCTCCTGATTTTTTTCAAGTGTTATTTGTCTTCAATTAAAACCTTGCATGGAATTTCTAAAAACAAAAATTTACAATTCTTCATTTTGAGCTGCTAAAAATGTAACCGAATTTTCGATGTTGCTGTTTGAAAGCTGAATTCCTTTAAGAGTGGAGTTGATTTGTTTAAATTCATTTTCTTGTTTTGTTGCCAAAAGTGTCATCATTTTCTTCATTTCATCTTTTATATCAGCCAGCTGAGTGGCGATGGAATCATCCATCTCTTCTCTCTTTTTAGTACGTTGGAATACATAATTAGGTGGAGTCACGAGACTAGTATCCATCATGGTAATTTCGCTATCCGATGAAGATTTATTCATCATCGAGACCATGTTCAATTCTAATTCTTCTATTTAATTTTTAAATAAAAACACTTTTTACTTAGGCCAACTCCAATTTAAGAATCGCTAACGCTACCGCTAATAAGTTGTGGCAAGCAACCGTTGAATGACGTACGTGCAGTGGATGTGGCGCGCGCGACGCGTAGCTTGTAGACTGTTGCTGTCGCTGTTGCGTTGTGTCGTTCGCACGGTGACTGTTCTTGCTCGTTGTTACTCTCGCGCGTTATGAGCGCCTGGTACTTAGCGGAGTTTTAACTTGAGATTTATTTCAAAAATACTGTTTTTAATTATAATTTCGCAAAACAAAACTGGACAGAAACACACGTCTTGCGCGGTCCGAGGGGAAGAGGATCTATGGTTACAACATAATTTAGATTCTGTTGTAAAGCAGTATAATAACACTTTGCATCGCATAACAAAATTCAAGCCTATCAACGTTAATGATTTGAATGAGATTTTAGTTATGTCTAACATTATTAAATCCCAAAAGCCGAAGATACGCCAAGGACCTTCGTTTCGCGTTGGTGATTATGTTTGTATAAGCAAATACAAAGGAGACCTTTATAAAGGTTATACCCCTAATTGGTCTACGGAAATATTTCGTATCGTTAAAGTCAACCAGACCAATCCTCAAACGTATCAAATAGAAGACAAACACAATCAAAATATTCTAGGTTCTTTTTACGGATACGAATTACAAAAAACTAAATTTCCAGACCTTTATCTTATTGAAAAAGTTATTAAGAGGAAAGGAAACAAGCTTTTGGTAAAATGGTTAGGCTTGACTGATGAAGAAAATAGTTGGGTGGACAAAAGTGAATTAGTAGTGTAGGTATTCTTGTGAATAACGGAGAAGATTTTTTTTTTTAAAAGACAAAAATAACGGCTAAATAATTGTAATCAACAAGAAAAAATATTAACAAAATCACAGTAAGTAATTAGGTTAGCAACTAGACGCAAAATCCGCAAATTCAGAGAGCTCTGAACACGACGACGGCTGGCGGCGTAATAGGCCCGAGCGCTGGCGCGCTCCGGCTTATATAACCATGGTGGGGTAGTTATTTTCTGTCTTCTTGTCTTCTAGTCCAGCAGAGGCATGGACAGCCCTTGCATAGGTTGGGTGGCAGGCAGGCAGCTGTCTTCAGTCTCTTCCACTGGGTGCACGGTAGGTGCACGCGCATGCTTCTGAAGACCACTCGTGGACGGCTGCTGCCCGTCATCCGAAGGCGACTCTTGAGCTTGGCTGGAAGGCGCCTCTGGCTCAGGCTCGTCTATTTCATGAGGCTGTTCGGGGCCAGTACAAAGACCCCCGTCTTCAATGTCTGCACCTATGTACATGAAAATAGTAAACCGTTACATATAAGATTCAACGATTTTAGTTACATTCCTTTTAATGGGGGTATCTATACGTCATACCAAGGAGCCTGACAAAATTTAAGGGAAAAATTCAGGCTAGTTTCGGAGATATTCATCATAACAATCTCATTTCGTAACTACAAAATTCCACATCCTTTACAGCTGATTACTACTACAATGACACACTAAATACGCACACAAGCAAACCCAAAATCCAAGAATCAAGCGCGGTCAGCAGTGGGGTGAGATGCCGGGGCAGGAATACCAACATGAAAAAAATTACCCTGTTTTTAGGGTAAATTAAAGTTTTTGAGTTGTTTTTTTTTTTTATAAAGTAATAAGAAAAAATACGACTAGGTTTGTAATTAATGTTGTGATGCTAAGTCATTAAAACTTAACGAACGGTTTTTTACCCATGATTTTTATGTTCACACTATCACGTAGCCAACGCGGTTGCGAAAATAGGTACGCAAAATTGAAGGGATCAGGATGCCGCAAACTGACCAAAGAGTGTAATCTGAACTTGCGACTTGATTCACGTCAAAAAACGAAAAGATTCACTTCTTTGATAATCAAAGCTGTTCTTACTTACGTATCATTTTGAATTATTAAAAAAAAACCGCGGAGACAACGACAAGCTACTATTTTATTGTTGTCGCAAGCTCAAGTAATGTTGCGTAATCAGCTTTAATAAAACCACTTAGGTACACGATTAATTAGTTATTCATCACGGCCGCCAACTTGTAGTGTAATGAGTTATTAAATTTTATAAACAAAACTACTAACATTCGAGATTTATGAAGTGTCGTTTAATAATATCATAACATTAAATTTAACAGCTAGTCTCAATAATAAACAAAAAATTACAATATCATTAAATACAAATTTCTTGCCATTCAAATTCCACTTTATTTTTTCAATAAATTTTAGGGGTAAAAGTATGACAAGAACAAGTCGCAGAGTATCCGACTGGCCGCTCGCGCCGAAAGGCCGCCGGTGCCGCCGGGGCACGTGTCGGGCAAGGTCAAAGCATGAGCGAGCTAGAGATGTGCCACAGCCCACATTAGATCCGATCTTAGGGCTAAAAATTTTCGACTCACGGCGGAGGTCGGACTGGACTTTTATTCTTGCACTATCTGAAATTTACTACTGTTAAGTAATAAACTTTTTTAGGTACATTTAGTAACAAATATCAACAAATGCGATTTATTGTTATTATTTTAGTCTTAATGACGACAACAATGTTTTATGCGTCTTCGTGCTAAAAAATTATACATTTTATAAGTGTTTTGATTTCTCTAGAAATCCCTTACATTTGCCGCTAACAATAAAACCTAAGTGGTTAAGAATAAAAAAAACCTTTACGTCTGTAAGTTAAGAATAAAATGTCTGCTACAGTTCAATATGGCCTAATTTGTTAGAACAATAGTTAAAACGTCCTTAATTGTTATCACTTATCAGTGCGTGTGTATCTTTAACTCACACATTTATTATTATTGGTTTGGACTGAATGAGTTCGATAAAACATTGATGCAACTCGGACTCATAGCCCGATGGAGTGTAAGAGAGATAGATGCGTCACAAGCTGAAAGCTTAGGCCGATTGTGCCTCTCTATCGCTTGTTCCGCGCTCTCGCTCGTACGCGAAACGTGAAACTTTCGTGCGTGCAGTCGTGGTGCAGTCGTGGTCATCGATTTATAAGACGTTATCACGTCAAAAACTTGTGTCGCACTCTCGATTTAGTTTAAAACGGGGTGTCAATTCCTAATTCACGATCCGCTATCAATCAGGCATGTTTTCGTATCTTACAAATAATCCAATCATAAGCGCATCCCTAGCTGGCGTTTTTTCGGCTTTAACAAAGCGCGCGCGCTGCAGTTTTTGTGTATGGTGAAATAAATCAGTCACAGTCACTCAGTCAGTCTCTTACTTGCTTCCTTGCGTGTGTGACGTGTCAGTCAGGTGCAACACGATGTTCTATCGGTATACGATTTCGACGATCTGCATAACAAATGGTTATGTACTACCCTATTGCCAATTACCAACTTGTTGATGAACTAATTGGCGCAATATTTTTGGAGCGTCTCAATGGACACAGCTACCTCGAGTGTCTTCAAGGAACCTTGGAGGAACTGCTATCTAACATCCCTCTTCATCTCCGCCGTGGATTGCAGTACTTCTAGCAAGATGGAGCCCCGGCGCACTACGACCGCGTTGCACGTACATGCGTGCCTGCTTGCCTGCCTGCCTACATCGCATCGGCATCGCGCGAAGGATTGGTTGTGCTGGGCCGGTTCTCTGGTCGGCACGTTCCCTGGTCCCTATGCCTCTCGACTTCCATGAGAAGTGTGGACTTAGAGTGTGATGAAAGTGATCTTAACATTCAAAGTGCGTCACATCACAATAACGAAAGCGAAAAGTGGCAGTGACACGTGGCGTTATTGCGCGTTAAAAAGCACGTCAGTAGGTGACCTTTGGTCTGTAGGCGTCAGTGAAGGATATTTTCATATTTTTTTTATAAATTGGTGATTTGTAAATGCCTTTAAAGAAACTGACTCCTAATTAAGCAAGGTAAGGTGGATTGGAACCAAGCGGCACCTACTTACTCGATTGATTTGTAATTTATTTAGTTGTTTGTCAAAAAACTTATTTATTAGATAGGTACCTAGGTAGTTACACTTAAAAAAACGCTTAACTTGCAAGATCGTAGCCTGTGAAAATGTGATAGGGTGTCATAATAAAATAAATGTTATTAAAACCGTATTTTATTTTTTATTTCTATCCGCCTACTGACTCTGCTAAGGAAAGATAAAACTTTAAAATGACTAATTGAGTACAACAATTAAAATCAAGTAAATACCTTATCTACTTAAAATAATGATGCAATCTAAGTCATAAAACATTGAAATTATCTTTTCTTAAGCTTCGAAGTTCTAACAAACAAAAAAACAAATGTTGGCTATTAATTTAATTGGCATTGGTTTTAATGTTTGATAACAATCATTATTATTATGATAAGAAGCGCATTCTACACACACATGTAGGTACATGTGTGCATGAAGAGGAGCAGATTACAATTGGTCTGTGATTGGTCGACGAGACAGCCCGGCCGTGCTGCTAAACCAATCGCAGATCAGCTGACTTGACAGTTAGTATACACACAACTAACTTGCTAGTGTGCGCTGTGTACGTACACTACGTACGTACACAATCTGTAAACTACAGCTTGCACATGTGTTGGAAAAGATACAGAGTGTTTCAGGTTTGACTGTGATTTTATTGAATAATTTTGTTAGAAAACATAACTTTAAAAAATGACTATGAAACAGTACCTTATTTTTTGGCATCGTATTTAGTATAATTTTTAGATACCACCCTATAAAGGAATGTAACTAATTTCGTTAGATCCTGTATACGGTATCATAGAAGTACAGTTCAACACTAAACATCGCATGTATAAAACGCGTCCGTTAAATAAACAAGATGTTTAGCATCGCTGGGTTTAAATTAAGCCATAGGCACGACGTTAGCGTAACTTAATCAAAGCAAAAACATAAGTCATAGGCACGACGTTAGCATAACTCAGCCCACATAAGACAGAGGCACGACACGTTAGCATGTCTATTAACAAACTGTCAGGTAAGAGGCACGACGTTAGCATTACCGAACAATTAACCAGCCAGAAAGGAAGCACGACGTTAACTATTTCTGGAGTTAGGCTACTCACCGTCAAAGTAAGCAGCGCACACATCGGGGGTCCATTCTCCGCGCCACGGGACCATGTACTCAGCCGCTGCTTGGGTTGACTTTCCGTAGGACCCAGCCAGAAGTTGCAGCTCGTAACGTCCGTGTGGGAGAATCTTCGTCACGCGGTACGGCCCGCGCATTCCGGAGTCCAGCTTCCCCGTCGCCTGTGCTTGTTTCTTAACGAAAACAAAAGAGTTAAGTTCAAAATCCCGGGGAGACTTTCTCCCCTGGTTCACACAGGCGTCTTGGCTCTGCTGATTGTGCCTGAGTCGCTCCGAAGTCCTTTGGCGGCTCATCTCGCGTAAAGACTCCCTGTTTGGGTTGGAACCTTCGAGCGCCACGTCGCGTACCAAGCTTCGTATGAGTGGCGTGGCTGCGTCTATCCCCACCAGCAGGTTGAGTGCGGAGTGTTGCGTCGTCCTATGTCGGGTGATATTCAGGACCAACTGGAGCTTCCACATGATTCCTGGCCACCTCTGCTGTCGGTGGTTTTCTTCGATGCGAATCATGTTCAGTACGGTCCTGCAGTAACGCTCTACTTGCCTGTTAGACTGATGCATCTCAGGTGTAATTAGATGCATCTCACAACCCATATCCTTAACCCAATCTAGGAATTCCACACTTTGGAACATGCGACCTCTGTCGGCGACAATTACCTTGGGGGTGCCAAACAGTGAGACGGCATTAGTGACATGCTGCTTTAGTTCATTGACATCCTGCCGATAAATAGGGTAAAGCAGGGTGAACTTGGAAAAAGCGTCAACTACGATAAGGACGTACCGATACCCGTCTGCTTCGGGAAGTGGCCCTAAAGCGTCCATATGGACAGTTTCGAATGGCAAATCTGGCTTTTCCCAGGAATGGATAGGTTGCAGCGGACTCCGTGGTACCTTTTTGTGGGAAATACACACAACACAGTGTTCGCCTGTAGGCGTGTGTCGAAAGTAAAGAAAGTCGTTTTTAACGACATATCGACTTGCGTCTAATTGGCCGTCATTTAATTTTTGAATAAGGGATCGGGTCTCTTCATCAGAAGCCTGAGCAATCTGGGCCTAGTTCAGTGGCTTCTGAACCGTGCACACATTGACAGGATTCCGACGCAAGTAATTGGCGTGCTATATTTGTGATCCCTTCCGGTAATTCAGGTCAAAATCAAAATCTTGTAGGTATACCCACCACCGAGCCACCCTGGGTAATAAATCTTTCTTTCGCTGCGTAAGCTTCAGCGCGTTACAGTCAGTGACTACGGTGAAGCGCAGACCCACAAGATAATGCCTGAAATGCTGCAGAGCCTTTACTACCGCAAGGGTCTCTACTTCGTACGAGTGGTACTTACTTTCAGCTCCCTGCGTTAGCTTACTATAGTAAGCAACCACTCTTTTGTAACCGTCCTCGTGTACCTGCAGAAGTACGGCCCCGTAACCGATCGAACTCGCATCGGTATGCACTTCAATCGGCAACGAAGGGTCGTAAACCGCAAGTACAGGTTCGCTGGTCAGACAATCAATTATTTCTTTACGAGCAGCCTGCTGTTCCGCCCCCCAAATAAACGGCACGCCCTTGCGAGTCAAGGCTGCAATACAAGCTGCTTTCTGGGCAAAACCAGGGATGTACCGCCGGAAATAACTAGCCAGTCCCATGAACTGACGTACCTGCTTAACGTTTTTCGGTTCCTCGGCGTCAGTTAATGCCCTAACCTTATCACTGCTCGGCCTCACCTGACCCTCGCTAATATTTCGGCCTAAATACTCGATCAAAGTCGATAGAAACGAGCATTTCTTTAAATTTATCGAAAACCCCGCGTCAGTTAAAGTTTTAAGTACCTCTCGCAACAGAACTAGCCCCCGATCGATTGTCTGGCTCAGAATTAAGACGTCATCGATGTAGACGAAGATTTCACCAGATTCTATATGCTTCCGAAGAGTTTTTGATATAATTCGCTGGTAAATAACCGGTGCGTTTGCGAGACCATACGGCATTTTCAAATATTCATAATGCCCCTCGGGCGTTACGAAACCAGTAAGAGGAACTAACTCTTTTTCCATAGGGATCTGATGAAATCCAGTCGCCATATCTAGGCTCGTGAAGAACCTGTTTCGCCCCAAACGGTCGATGTGGTCAATCGGTCTTTAACTGTTACTTCATTTAACTTGCGATAATCGACGCACATACGATCGGTACCGTCTTTCTTTTTCACAAGGAGAATCGGGCTGGCATAGTCGGATTCCGATTCCTGAACGATGCCTTTAGTTACCAGGTCCTGAACTATTTCGCTAACTCTAAGTGTCTCTGCGTAAGAAAGGCGGTACGGTCGGTAATAGATGGGAGTATCGCTTTTCAATCTGCCAGTATTCACCGTAGACGTAGCGGTGCCGGAAATCAAAAACTGAGAAAACTCATTTATTATAGCTAGCAATCGTTCTAGCTCACCGCCAGCAAGGGGGGTGTTTATTGGAACAGACACATCAGATTGAACAGCCATCACTCTGTCCGGTTGAATAGTTTCCCTCATAAGTTGCTGAGAATCGCGAGTACGAATATAACGCACGCCCTCTCTGTTAAGTACATCTGTACCTACTACTACCGGCGTATTCATGTACTCGGACACAACTACGTACATGTCAACTTCAAGAGTTATACCGTCGAATTCAATAGGCAAGGTCACATATGACGTGCTTTCGATCTCCTGACTACCAAGACCTTTTAGTATTCGAAACGCGGGCCTATGCGTGCATTTAAAATGTTTTAGTAAACTCGATGAAATGAGCGATATAGTCGAGCCGCTATCAATCAAAACATCAATCGGCACGCCTTGGATATCAGCAACAATAACGTCATTATTGCGGGTAGGTTGATTTTCAAAACAAAAATTAACGTTACTTTTATTACGAGACCCTGATTTTTGTTTGGCAAAACAATTCTCAACCTTATGACCCGTCTTTTTGCAAAACGAGCATGTAATAGGCTTTGTCGGGACAAAGACAGGCGCTGGGTTTGTATTATCTGTGATATTTGAAGGAACTCTACTACTCGTATCAACTTTAGATTTCTTATTACAATTCGCTTGTCTGTGTCCAAACTGCCCACAAGAAAAACACTTGCCCTCATCAAAACGTCGCTTTCGAGGAGGTAGATAAGAAACGCTTTTATTTTTCGTAGCAAACGTATTTTGCGATGGTACGCGAGTAGAACTGCCTTTAGACGAGCTAGGCTTTACATACGTTGAGAAAAATTCGACTAGATCGTTAGGTAACAGTTTCGCGTTTGTGGCAGACGCCTTTATTTGTGGGTCAGTTATTCCACGGATAACAATTGCCGATATCAATTCGTCACTGAGTCCACGCACTATACGTAAACGAAGCAGTGAATGACGAGCGTAGTCAGCATATGTTGAATAGTTATCGGAGTTTGTGTTCATTACTTCAAAAAGTATGTTAGCTATGTCCAATGTTTTTGGGCATAAAGGCTTGAATTCCTTTTTAAAACTGCTCCAACTACGCTCGGTCGTCACCCACTCGTTTAACCACGTTTTTGCGTCCCCTTTTAGGCAGTTCCCTATCCGAGAAAGACACTCAAAATCACTCCGGTTATTAATAGATTTAGCACGGTCAACTTCTTCACACCAATCTTCAATATTATGTAAATTCGGGTCACAGTTGGAAATATAATAGTGTTGGCTCGATTTTACCACCGTGTTGATTGAACGAATCGCGTCCACAATGCGATCCGTGACTGTCGACGGCGCATTGACCTCGCTGGCAACACACTCTGTATTGGCGCCCGGCGTCAGTTGCGTAGGCGCGGCACTCGGCGGCTGCGGCGGCGCCAGCTTTGGCGGTGGCAGCAGTGGCGACGGCGGCAGTAGCGACGTGTGTGTTGATCGTACCGTACGTCGTGTCGAAGATACAAACCTATCACGCGATGGTGACCTAACTCAGAGGGGTAATCGCGCTGTCACGGTTAACATCTATATCGCTTGCGTGCATGAATTAAATTCGTAAATGCGTGCGTGTGGCCTTGTTACAATAACTGTTATACGTTGTTTTAAAGATAAATTAACAAGCTTTCAAGTGGTGGTTTTTGTGGACTTCAAATCGACAAACTCAGTGAGTAATTGGGATATTAAATTTTTGCCGTTGCGTATTCCGTGCTGTGTTCCTGACCTACGACAACCCGCCGCTCGCCCGCTGTGACGTATCATTGTTGCACTACCGTCCACTCCGCGTCCGGTGGCTCTCGCGCTTACTGAGCTTTTGAAACGGCTGCGTTTCGCACCTACCTGATATTGCTATATCACTCTAGTAGGCGTTGTACTTTACAAGATGGATAGGAGCAACTGTGTCGGCTGCCATGGGTCGCTTCATAATAAGGAATTCATATGTTGCTGTGAATGCAAACAAAAGTATGACCTACAATGCGCAAGTCTATCCCCGAAACGATTTCGAACGTTCAGTCAAGAGAAGAAACGGAAATGGAAATGTCCTGAGTGCATTTGCAAACGTCCTAAAACTGATAACTCCAACACGCCTATACGCCCCACTCCATCAGAGGATCTTACTGGCGCTGAAGACCTAGATGATGAAGCCAAAACCCCGTCCTTACAGCTTGACAGTAATGTGACGCTGCGAAAAAAACCTGACTCAGTGTCTGTATCGCCTAACGTGAACTTCATCACAGGCAGCCTTTAGGGTCCTATGGGCTAATGAAATGCGGCAGGAGGTGAAATCTGCTATTGATGCGTCGGTGAAGGGGCTGAAGGATCAGCTTGAGACCATCACTGCTAGATTCTCAGATTTTCATGAATCGATAACGTACGTCGGCAAGCAATACGAGGATCTCAGGAAAGAAATCTCCGATCTAAAAAAAAAAGATGGGCCGTACCAACACTGAGCTGAAAATTCTTAAGGACGAGAATAAGTCTCTTAAGGAAAGCCTTGCTTCTTGCGCTGACCGTGTAAGACATCTGGAAGAGGAAAATCTCAAACAGCAGCAATGGGTTCGCATGCAGAACATCGAGTTAGTGGGCATTCCGGAGGAGAGGGATGAAGTACACCTCGACGTCGTCTTGAAAGTATCACGATACATCGGAGTCCCAGTTGAGCCGTCTGACGTTGAATTTGCACATCGTGTACAGCCGCGTCGGGCAGCTAGTGCGGCTCGTGCACGTCCTATCGTCGCCCGCTTAAAACAACGTGTTATTAAAGACAAGATTCTCGCCGCAGCCCGGAAGCAACATAATGACTGCCAAGGACGTGGGAGTTGGTGGGGAAGGTAATAAAATCTATATAAATGAGCACTTAACCAAAGAAAATAAATTATTGTTAAGCAGTTGTAAGCAAAAGGCTAAAGAGCTCAATTTTAAGTTTGTATGGACAAAAAACTGTCGTATTTTCGTCCGAAAAAACGAATCGTCTCCTCCGATTCCCATAACCACACCAGCGGATTTGATGAAAATAATTTGATTGTGTATGTCATTGCTTCCTTTTTATTGTATTTTTTATGGTTCTTGACGTTTCGTTTACACTCTTACTCACTTACAAATGTCACAAACACACCTTACACTATACAAATACATACAAAACCTTACTTTCAGCAATCTTGCAACATGAACCCTGTTTTATCCATGTTAGAAATTATAGTTTGTTTCGGGCATTTTTGTGTGGTACGTTGTCTTCCTAAAGTATTTTTTAAAGCGTACTTTCCTTATTATGTACTGGACAGTCGTATAAATACCATAGCTTATATTTGTAGGTTTACTGGTGTGACGAGGATCGGGCGGCGCGACACCCCTAGTACGCGAACCACACTATCGACTCGACAGCCCTACGCCCGTCGCCCATGCCTACGCAGTTAGTGACGCTCCGTACCGCGGCGCCCGCGCCCGCACCGCGCCCGCGACAACGCTTTATAAGGCGCGGTGGGAAGGAGCTCCGCGGCACTCGTCCGAGTTCCGCAGCCGTGGCAAGACGTCTTCGCGCGCGCGCACGTCCACCGTTCACATTGCCTCGGAGCCATCGGAACTCTGACGATTTGCTGTCCCCTGTTCCTTATTAACATTAGTTAAGTACCCGACCCCATCCTGATCCAAAGGTTCGTAGGCCTAGCGGCGAGCTCGCGTGACTCGAACCTTTACTCCCAAACCTTGACCGCGCTCCTGCGGTGAACCCATCCCCGGCCCGGACGATCTTGCGGTGAGTTCGCACACGACTCCGCATGCCAGCCTTCCTTACCTGTAGACAAAAGTAGATTATAAACAAATACCCGCCTCGCTACGCGCCGACCGTAATCCGCGATACCGTCCATGGGGACCGCGCCGATCCCCGTCGCCCTGCCTCGTCCGTCCGTGTAGGATAAGTTAAGAGTAAGACAGCAGTCACAGGCCTAGGTAGATTAAGAAGTGAACTAGTTTTAAGGAACAATTGTGTGTCTTTCAATATAGAGAGTGCAAACGTCCCGTTGGTTTCCTTGGTTAATTCCCTGTTAGGATCCTAAAAATAGGTACACATCCTCACACCGCACGCATCGCGGGTTGGGGTCAGTACACATGTTGACGAGGAACTCAGGCCTGAGCTAGCCGAAAGGGTTCTTCGTCACATTGGCGCCCAACGAAAAAACCCACAGAATCCACAGGGAAGGGTACTTACCGAGCCGTCGCACCCAGGCAAAAGAAGGCCGAAAGAGAGCGACGCCTTGGGAGTAACCACACTCCGTAATTAACCAGAAACCGAAACTAATGCCTACGTCCTGGATATACAACCTGCGAAAACAAGAACTTGAAGAAGAGTGCAAGAGAAGAAAAATAGAAACCGAAAACTTGACAGTACGAGACCTGAGGCAAAACCTCGCACAGGTACTAAGAGAAGAAAAACCATCTAGGCCAAAAAACCGATCCGACCAACCTGACCAGTCCTCCAGCGACAAGGAGGAGTATACAGACAACTCCGACACAGAGTTCCAGGACACAAAGATGTCACACGACGAGCAGAACGTCGACCAATCGAAAATTGGTAAGCCGCACAGTACTAACACAAGTGAGTGCATAGTATCGAGGTGGAACCTACATTTCGACACGTACGACGACCCCGTGGAATTTCTGGAAAGACTGGACGAACTGACCGAAATGGGAGAAATCGAAAAAGAAAACCTGCTGAAAGTGATCCCGAGACTCCTAAAAGGTAAGGCTGTGTTGTGGTACCGAAATAACAAAGACTCGTGGACGACATGGGAGGAGTTTATCGAATGTTTCATCGTTACCTTCATGCCGCATAATTACGAAAACGAACTTCTAAGAAGGATAGTAACATCGAGACAGAACTACACCCAAAAATTCACCGATTATTTAATCGAGTTACAAACATTAATGCGCAGATACGCAAAAATGTCTAAAGAAGAGAAGTTAAATAGAATTTACGACAGTATGAACCCGAAGTACAAGTTATACATAAAAAGATCAGAATTTAACACAATAAACCAATTAACACCGCTAGCAAAAGAATACGAAAGCATCACAGACGACCGTCAGATGAGTTTTAATAGGTATTTTGATAAAAGAAGCCTTATAAACGACCAGACAGAAATAAAACAAGAATCAAGATTAACCGAAGAAACAGCAAAATACATCTACAATTACAACCCGAACACATGCTGCTGGAGTTACGGTAAGCCCGGACATACATCCAGAGAATGTAGGGGAAGAAAAATTATATTTTGTGCAGGATGCGGCAAAATTGGCGTACTAAGCATCAAATGTTGCAAGGAGCAGAAGAACCTAGTACAGTCCATGACATTAGACACAGTGACTAAACATGGAGACAACCGCCCGTACATAAATATAACCGTATTAGGCACAGTATACAAAGCACTAGTCGACACAGGATCGACAAGGTCATACGTAAACAAGCAAATATACGAAAAATACCTAAAGAAAAACCATAAGCCTAAAACCGTGTCAGAAACAGCAAGCACAGTAAGCGGAGCAACCCTGATAATCACACAAGCACTACCACTAGAAATTAAAGTAAGAGGAAGGCAAATAAATCTTCAAATGTTATATCACCCGCAAATCACGAAAATAATAATTGGAATGGATATACTAAGCAGAACAGGGGCAAAAATAACGTGGACCGATGAGAACACACAAATCCAGGGAGAACAAATAAACCCGATCTGTGCAATCGGAAAAGACATCACAGATTGGACAGAAAGAAAATTAGAAGAAATTAACCGAAAAGAAAACACCGATTATAAAACCGAAAACCAAAAACTGTACCGAAAAATTACAAAATACGCCTACGGACCAAGACTAGATTCGACAACATAATGGAAGTTATGTGTAACCGACAGAGATAAACACGACGTGTTAAAAGAAAACCACGATACACCGACAGCAGGCCACCTAGGAACGGCAAAAACACTAAACAGAATATCACAACGATATTACTGGCCAGGCATGTACAAAGACGTTGCAAAATACGTAAAGACCTGTAAGACTTGCCGAGCTTTTAAGAAACCGCAACAAAAACAAACACAAATAGAAGTCCTCGAAGTCGTTAAAAACCACATAGTCTCCCGACAGCAAAGGCAATGCTACGATAAAAGCAAGAAAAACCCGAAACCGAAACGAAACTTCACATCATCAGCCCTAAATAAACATTTTAACGCAACATTGGCACCGCCGGCCAACATGCACCAGAACGACCAGACCAGCAACCCCGGCCAAAAGTCATCTATGAAACCTGGCACTGGGACCGCCTACGGCACTGCGCTTCAGCGAGAAGGACCTGGAACCGGAGGACTAGTCAGAGTGGTTAGGAGTCGATGTACTAGTCAAAGGAAGAGGAAGAGGCGCTCCGGACAACCTAGGACCTGGATCCAGAAGTTCGCGCAAGACGAAGTCACCAGGACCAATTAGGTCGTTTTTTTTTTTTTTTTTTTATAAAACATAGATTCAAACAGCAGAACCCGTTTTTCAGTAGTATATTATATGTAAACAATAAATTATAGCATCCGTAGTAGTATATCATAGCAGATTTAAACAGTAAATTCCTTTATCAATATCTATATAAAGTAATAATGTAAACACATTTTACTAAAATTGTAAACGTTAAGTAATTAGTTAGATTATTTAACAAGTTAAATTAAAATATTTAACCGACCTCAAAAAGAGGCACATTACAATATAGTGCATTTAGGACCTACATATTATATAAGTACATATTGTAAAAGTTAATCAATTAAGTAGATTGTTTAGCAAGTTAAATAGAAACATTTAACTTTGTACATTACAAATAGTACACTAGATAATTAGATAAATGTAGTGACAGTCATACCGCCGCGATCGCATTACCCATCTTTAAAACATTAAAGAGGAACTAGAATGCGTGATTGTACATGCGCTGATTGTACGCAAACAATGGAGCGCAAGCGCATCCGTGAACCGTTAGACAGGCAGAGGCAGTGCAAATCGATCCACGACGGCGAATGCACGCTCAATTCTTTAGCCGCGCACAATACGCGAATTACGCGACCAGCGCGATATTTACATTTACAAATTTAAAAAACCGTTTTCCTGTTAATTATTATTCTACTTAGGTAAGTGATCATTTTCATAGTGCATCAGTATGAACCGAAACCTGATAAGTTAATAACCGTTCAAACTTTGTAACAAAGGTACCTACACATTGTAATAATAATTAGTAATAAGTTAGATTGCTAAACCGATCAACACATATGTTTACCCTGACTTCTAACAAGAAGTGTATTACAAAAATATAAATTGTAACAATAATAATTAACAATTAATAAGATTGTTAAACCGATAAACATATGTGTTAACCGATTTTTAAATAAAAGTGTATTACAAATGTACCTCATTAGATAAACATATTACTTAGCCAATTAAACAAATATGTTTAACCGATTTCTGAATAAAAATGTTTTACAAATGTAGATAGATACATAGATAGATACTCTTTGTTGCATACCAAACAAAGAAGTTACAGTTGATATTTACAGAGAGATGTACAGTTTAGGCGGTCTTATCGCTAAAAAGCGATCTCTTCCAGACAACCTGTACAAATGTACATAATTAGATAAATAGATCACTTAGCAAATTAAACAAATGTATTTAACCGACTTCTAAAAAGAAGTGCATTACAAATTGTACGCAAATAAGCATACATTGTTAAAATTGGTAATTAATTATATGTATTACTTATCAAATAAAACAAACATGTTTAACCGACCTCCAAAAAGGAGTGTATTATAAACCGTACGCAAACATTGTAAAAATCAGTAAGTAATCAGATTTACCGACAAAGAAAAAAATTGTAAAACTTAATCCCCGTAACATTAACTGAACATCAAACATCGTTTTAATCATCATAATTAAATTAATTAGACCGAAACCTTTTGTGAATACAGTAACAAATAATATTGTAAATATTTGGCCCAAAATATAGTAAATTAAAACATCACTAATTTAAACCGAAATAATTAAGCTTGTATGTATAGTAAAGAAATAGATGTCAGTTGCTATAATACCGAGTCCGATTTTTTTTTATGTATACAGATGGTACACCTCAACTTGTGATTTTTACAGGTAAAAATCTCCAAAAGCGGGGAGGAGGTGTGACGAGGATCTGGCGGCGCGACACCCCTAGTACGCGAACCACACTATCGACTCGACAGCCCTACGCCCGTCGCCCATGCCTACGCAGTTAGTGACGCACCGTACCGCGGCGCCCGCGCCCGCACCGCGCCCGCGACAACGCTTTATAAGGCGCGGTGGGAAGGAGCTCCGCGGCAATCGTCCAAGTTCCGCAGGCGTGGCAAGACGTCTTCGCGCGCGCGCACGTCCACCGTTCACATTGCCTCGGAGCCATCGGAACTCTGACGATTTGCTGTCCCCTGTTCCTTATTAACATTAGTTAAGTACCCGACCCCATCCTGATCCAAAGGTTCGTAGGCCTAGCGGCGAGCTCGCGTGACTCGAACCTTTACTCCCAAACCTTGACCGCGCTCCTGCGGTGAACCCATCCCCGGCCCGGACGCTCTTGCGGCGAGTTTGCACACGACTCCGCATGCCAGCCTTCCTTACCCGTAGACAAAAGTAGATTATTAACAAATACCCGCCTCGCTACGCGCCGACCGTAATCCGCGATACCGTCCGTGGGGACCGCGCCGATCCCCGTCACCCTGCCTCGTCCGTCCGTGTAGGATAAGTTAAGAGTAAGACAGCAGTCACAGGCCTAGGTAGATTATGAAGTGAACTAGTTTTAAGGAACAATTGTGTGTCTTTCAATATTGAGAGTGCAAACGTCCCGTTGGTTTCTTTGGTTAATTCCCTGTTAGGATCCTAAAAATAGGTACACATCCTCACACCGCACGCATTGCGGGTTGGGGTCAGTACACATGTTGACGAGGAACTCAGGCCTGAGCTAGCCGAAAGGGTTCTTCGTCACACTGGAATGCTCTATAAATGCGTTTACTTGTTTTTGTCTCAAAATGGATAACGAAGTAGATAATTTATAACTGTTCTATCAAAATGTTCGAGGTCTCGAGGTTTTAGTTCTCAACTAAAACAAACAAATTTTACAACATCGTACTGTTACATAATTACGATATAGTGGCTGTAACAGAGACCTGGCTATGTGATGGTATATTAGACGCAGAACTATGTGACAGTAGATATAGTGCATTTCGTATGGATCGGCAATCACTTGGTGGAGGTGTAATGGTTTTATGCCACCAGCGTCTGCAGGCTCGGGCAAGGCCTGAATGGCAGAGTCCGGATCTCGAATGTCTCTGGGTAACTATTCCTAGTCGTGCGCTCGGAACACCTCGGGATCTGCATGTTGCTGTGGTATATATACCACCTGATATACTGCTACCATCAGGAATACGGGTGTTTATTGACACCGTTTTGCAGATAAGTAATACTTGTCCATATGATAATTTTATCATCACAGGTGACTTTAATTTACCAAATATTAGTTGGAATTCAGATGAACCTATATTTTTGAGAAAAGGATCTATTGATTTGCAGGAAGCAGCCTCCAATCTTATTACGCAGTGTTCACTCTTAGGCTTAACTCAATTCAATCGCCTTGTTAATAGCAGTGATAACACCTTAGATTTAATATTCGGTAATTTCCACTTGACTATCCATCGTTCTCAGACACCGCTTGTCAAAGAGGATGTATTTCATCCTTCCCTGTCTATTATTGCCAAAGATTTCTTAATACCCTGTCTTAGGCCGCGGTCGCGATTGAGTTATCAGTTTAAACGTGCAAACTATGATGGAATAAACACAGAGCTCCTAGAGCAAGATTGGTCTTTCATTGAGAATGATGGAGATGTTGATGTGGTGATTGAAAAACTATATGCAATCTTAAATAATTTAATAAGTAAGTATGTACCCCAAGTTCGCTGCTCCGGTGACTATGTCTACCCTGTCTGGTATAGTAGAGCTGTTATAGAGCTAATCAAAGAAAAATCTGAAAAACATAGGGATTGGAAGTGACATAAAAATCCTACTGATTATGCTGATTTTGCCGACCTTAGAAAAATATTAAATTACTTCAGGATGATTGTTATCGTAAATATATAAGTTACTCTGAAAAGATGATAAAATCAGACCCTAAAAAATTCTGGAGTTATACACCGTGATTTTTTAATTACCCGAGAAAATTAACTAACATACTCAGATATCGATATACATCGAATTTGGCGAATAAAAAAAACGGAACGGCGTACGGCGTTTGCGTACGGAAGGAATAACTATGAATGAAAAAAAATTCCTTCATAGTTATTCCTTCCGTACGCCAATATTACGCGACCAAATTAGGTGGATTTTGGTTCCGTTAATGTTGGAATGATAATGATTACTATTTGAATTAGCAGGACTTTTATGGTGCATATTTTTTAAGGAATGTTAGGGACCTTTTATATAAATTTCTCATAAAAAAAAATTTTTTTATTCGCCAAATTCTATGTATATCGATATCTGAGTATGTTAGTTAATTTTCTCGGGTAATTAAAAATTCACGGTGTATAAAATCAAAAAGAAAAAAATGGTCTAACTATCCTCAACAAATGACCTACGAAGAAACTGTCTTGAGTGACCAGGTTGAAATATGTTCTGCTTTTAACCGTTTTTTCTACAAGAACTTTAACACTCCAGCTGATAGCTATTCAGATCACTGCCTTAATAATAGAGTGCCTACCAACACCATACACTCTATAATGGTTAGTACAAGCTACATCCTGAAACTGATTAGGAATCTAGACATAACAAAAGGCGCCGGTCATGACAGCATACCGCCAACCTTCTTTGTTAGGTGTGCGGAGTCTCTGGCTTATCCAATTGCGATGATCTTTAATAGGTGTCTCCAAGAGGGTCACTTTCCACATGTTTGGAAGAAGGCCCATATCGTCCCTATTCATAAGAAAGGACCTAAGACATCAATTGAGAACTATCGGCCGATTTCAATACTGAACGTGCTTAGCAAGATGTTTGAGAGAGTCGTCCATAGCCACTTATACTCATTTCTTTCAAGGTCAATACCGATTGAACAACACGGCTTCATGAAGGGTCGATCTACTACCACTAACCTTGGAGTTTTCATAGATTACGTTGCCACCGGGATGGATAGAGGCTCGCAGGTTGATGTGATTTATACCGATTTTGAAAAAGCCTTCGATCGTGTGGACCACGTCATACTCTTACGCAAGCTCTATGAACTTGGTATACGCGGAAATCTACTGCGATGGGTAGAATCTTACTTGTATAAGAGATCTCAGGCTGTGATTGTTGGGGGGTTCTGCTCTAACTTTGTGGAAAGCCCTTCAGGTGTACCACAGGGCTCTATTTTGGGGCTCTTGTTGTATGCTTCTTAATTGTTTGACGTGGGTACTTGCTTTCATAATGCTAGGTTCTTAATGTATGCAGATGACACAAAAATATTTATGAAAGTAGAGACATTAGCCGACTGTATAAATCTTCAGGCAGATCTCGACAGACTGAATAGGTATTACGTTTCTAATCGTATCGGTGTTAACACTAGGAAATGCCAGCTTGTTTCTTTCACCAGGAAGACAAAGCCACTTAATTTCTGTTACCACATTAATAATGCTGTATTGAGTAAGTTAGAGTCAGCTATGGATCTGGGAGTCTTAATGGATGCCAAGTTGTCATTTGTGGAGCATATCGAAAGAGTAGTAAGCAAGGCATATAAAAGTCTTGGGTTCATACTCAGAGTAAGTCGTCCATTTTCAGATATTGGATGCCTAAAGGTTTTATATAATTCATATGTTAGGAGCATATTGGAGTACTGCAGCCCTATTTGGTCTCCGCAATACGTAACACACATTGATTAACTTGAATCAATTCAGAGAAAGTTTATAAAACATCTAGACTTCAGGTGCTACCGTTATACCTATAATAATTTTGATTACGTAGACTCTTGCCGATATCATCATCTAACGACTCTCCAGGATCGGCGTGAATTATCCGACATGGCCTTTTTGCATGGTGTAAGTAACGGTCATATTGACTGTCCAGAGCTGGTCTCTAGGCTCTTGTTATTTAACTGTCCTAAAACGCGAACTAGACATACTGAGCTGTTCGCTGTTCCACATACTGACGCAAAATAATCATTTAAACTTAAATAGCTAACTTTATATAGTAAAGAAATATAACAGTTGTCGTATCAAGTCCTGAATTGTTATTTTTAGTATGTAGATTGTATACCGGATCTTGTGATTTTTACAGGTAAAAATCTCCAAAAGCGGGGAGGGGGTGTGACGAGGATCCGGTGGCGCGACATCCCTACACGCGAACCGGCAGATCGACAACCGTAGTACGCGCCCGCACCAAGCTACGCCCACACCGCGCGCCCCGCACGGCGATATAAAAAGCGCGGCGGGAGGGAGCTCCGGAGTAGTGGTTTGCTCCGGAGCGGAATCTCGAGAACCGGAGAAATTCACCGGAGATGGCCGGAGATTCTCCGGAGATCTCCGGAGAATTTTGTTGTATAATTGGAAATTTAGCCTCTTTTCAGTTAAGGATCGTTAATATTGTGAAATTTGAAGCTTGTAATGAAAGATATAACTTACATAAATGTATTTATGGGATTGGACAAAAAAAAGCATTCAATAAACGTATAAAATAGTCTTTATTGAATGAAAATTATGATTTTAAAAGGGGAATTATAAGCAAAAACTGGGTTGTGATTAATCAATTTCGGATATTAAAATTCTATCCGTGCGACTAAATTACTAAATGAGCGACTAGAAATACAGAGAGGGCAACTTCAATATTAAGATAGATTCGATTTTTCCAATTGAGGTTTTACTTAACAAACTACTAAAAAGTTCATTCAAGCAAAGTATTGTAAGCTGCTTTCATCATCATCACATCACCAGCCTATATCAGTCCACTGCTGGACACAGGCCTCTCCAAAAGGAGGATTTTGCCATAATCGCCACGCTTGGCAGGCGGGTTGGCGATCGCAGTTTGGCCAATGGTGGATAAGAGACGCTGCTGCCTGTCTTCTTATGGCGGTTCTCCTGTAGCCGCCTCTTACGACACCCATAGGAAGAGAAGGGGTGGTGCAATTCTTTTAACGTGCCGGCACCACACGGTGCCGGCACGTTAATTTAAGCTATTTTAATTAGTTAAGTTATTTTAAGCTGCTTTATTAATTATTATTGGTGACTGATATTCTTTTTCAGGTCTAATGTTTTTTAATTAGATACGACTTTTTTATGAAAATATCAGATTGTTTAATGCACGCGAATCCGAATGGGGGCGGAAATAGTTAGTCCAGAAACAATAGCAAAAAATTTGGGTTTTAGTGACAGGAACGAATCGCCGTAAATCCAACTCCAAGCAGTCTTGACTGCCCTACCCCTAGAGTGTAATTTAGAAACGCGTAGGCTGATTACAGTAAAGATAAGCTTTCAGAAAAAGATGATTCAACAAATTGTAGCTCCGAGTACGAGTACAAATCTGATGAGTACAGCCAGAACGCACAACGCTTTCCTAGTCATGATAATATTAAAGATACGAACTGCCGCATCGAAAACAGTTTTGTGATGTGGCAGTAATGACAACAGTTCCATATGAAGAACGTATCGATGAAAATATGAGAATTTCAAATTTAATGTTTTGTAAGTTCATCTCGCATGAACTCGAACAATATACTAGAGATAAAAGATTAAATCTAATGCAAAAAATCATAGAAGTCTTGAAAAATAAAGAACAAATAAAATCAAGAAAAAAATGATTAGAAATAATATAGAGATGCCTGACTACGGGAGTATAAAATTAAACTTAAAACTGTTTAAATGATTTTCATTTATTACCTAATTACTGACACTGAGTACCTACAGTTTACAAAATACCCGTATTCGTCTAGATCAAGTGTCCGGCGATCGACTTATTCACGGTCGGGCCCGGTCACCTCTTATCGTGACCCCTACAATAATAATAACATGAATCTGTACCTAATAAAAACAACGGTTATCAATAAATTAATATTTCTATTAATCGTCTCTATAAGCCGAAAGAACCGGAGATAAACCGGTTCTTCTCGGGAGAATTCTCCGATTACTTTCACCGGTGATTCACCGGAGATTCTCCGGAGATCTATGCTCGGGTGCAAACCTCTACTCCGGAGCAGTCGCCCGAGTTCCACAGCCGAAGCAAGACGTATCCGCGCGCGCGCGTCACTCTTACCCATTGCTTCCGTGTGTTGGAACTCTGACGATTAGCTTACCCGTGTTCCTTACTAACGTAGTTAAGATACCCGATCCATCCCTGATCCGAAGGTTTCGTGAGCTAGCGGCTTCGTGTCGCGTGCCCTAACCTTCACTCCCAGACCTTGACCGCGCTCCTGCGGTGAGCCCATCCCCGGCCCGGACGCTCTTGCGGCTTCGTGTCGCACCGACTCCGCATGCCAGCCTTCATTACCCGTAGATAACAGTAGTTACTAACAAGCACCCGCCTCGCTACGCGTTGACCGTAATCCGTCCCGAGGGAATCGCGCCGATCCCCGTCGCCCCGCCTCGTCCGTCTGTATGGACTAAGTAAGACAGCAGTCACAGCCTGATATGACCTGAAATGGTAGATTAAGAAGTGAGCTAGTTATAAGGAACATTGTGTGTGTTATTAAATACAGGCAGCCAGTGAGTTCTTAATTTATTTTAAAGTCGGTTCCTAGTTTTGAGGGTTCCGCTCCCAAAGGGTAAAACGAGACCCTATTACTAAGGCTCCTTTGTCTGTCTGTCACCAGACTAATATCTTATAAACCGTCATAGTTAGAGAGTTGAAATTTACACAGGTGATGTATTTCTATTGCCGCTATAACAACAAATACTAAATAAAAACCGGCCAAGTGCGTCAGACTCGCGCACAAAGAGTTCCGTACCATCATCTATAAAACTTACTTACTTACTTCTATAAGGCTCCCTTCCGACTCGCACTTGGCCGTTTTTTATAGATAATTGTACGGAACCCTACGTTTGCGAGTCCGACTTTCACTTGGCCGGTTTTTTTTTATTTTAACCACTAGTTTGTTGCTCCTAAGCTATGGTTGTGGGTTCAAATCCCGCCCGTATTGAATTTTTTTCAATGCCTTTATTTATAAAGGTTGTTTTAATAATACTGTATAAAAAAACTGTATAAAATAAGTACCTAGTTTAAATAAACTATATGCGGTACCTTCGTTTTAGCAAATAATTGAACGCGGCGCGCAGTATTGATAAACAGTACGTGTGTCGTACATTGGGTATTTCGTACGTAGTTGAAACAACCGATATCTTAAACAAACATTTGATGAATAGTCCGTAAGTTCAGGTAATTTTAGTTCAAGTGAAAATAAGTGAGTTGAACAGTAGTTGAGTCGTCCAATATACGAGATGAACTTATGTGAATCGACCGTAGTTATTGATAATAGTTAAATTGACTGTTGTAATAATACGTAACCGTTTTTACTACTTCAGTCGCCGCGCGCGCTCGGTAACGTTCGCATGCAGTCGAGATGTCTTCCGAGAAAATAAAGTGTACGAAATGTAATATCGTTATTAACGAGCTGTTTTGTGCAAAACAAAATAGATATTATGGACGAAGAAAGTTTAATTAGAATCGGAATTAGTGCCTATAGTGCAGCCGAAATTACCAGTGCAAAGGATTTGTTGTTCGAGTCGCTATCCACAGATACCCGAAATATTTCGCGTCGAAAAAACAAGGAGCAAAAAGACATGGCAGACATCATTTGTGTGTTTAAAAACACAGAACCCGATATAACACCGATATTTGTCGCGAGAGAACTGGAAAAATTACCGCCAATATCTTTTGATCATGTCGATGTCACGGCCCTACTTAAAGATATTGTTATATTGAAAACTGAAATAAAACATCTCAAGGAAACCAGTGTTACAGTCGATCAGCTTAATAGTGTGAAAGCAGAAATTGATCAAATGAAATTTGCGTCTATAATAGGTCCAGAACGGATCTCCTGTGGCACTACATTTGTTAACAAAAAAAGGGGCGCATACTTGTTGAATAGTGGCTGTGATAGTGGACCGTCGGGTATTTTGAATATATCAAATCAAAGTTGTAACGACGATCTTGAACACATAACACAGGATTGGCAATCTCCCTCACCCCCATAGAGAAGAAACGGCAGGGCCGACGGTACCGCAGCGGCAGCGACCGAGTGTAACCGAACAAGTTGCCGAGGTGAACCGAGTGACGGAGAGCGCAATGATCAGCTGACAGGCGGCGCATCGAATCCGTTATCTACTATACCTCCTGCGCCAAACCAGTTATCCAAGGAAATAAACAGTGTACATTCTAACGGCGCATTGTGTGAAAATATGTCCAAAACATTGGCAGATATAACGCGTGAAGGCGCCTGGGCTAAAGTGAACCCTAGTGAGGAGTGGATTAAGGTGCAAAAACATAGACAGAGAAATAGGTACTCCTCAGAATCGGAAGGCTATGCCCGTGGAAGGGCTGCTTATAGACCCGAGGACAAGTTTAAGCCTGCAAATCGGTTGATACCTCTGTTTCTATCCAATGTTCATAAGGACACTTCGGAAACGGACATTGTGGATTACATTTTTTCAAGGACGAGTGAGAAGGTGATTATACATAAAATTAAAATGAAATCAGAAAAAGAATATAGTGCGTTTAAAATGATGGTGCCGAATACAAAGCTAGACAAGTTCCTGAGTGACGAGCTGTGGCCATCAGATATAACGTGTAGACGTTTTAAGCCATATTTAAAACGCACGTCTTAAATTATACGAGAAAGTTTAAGTTACGTTTAGATGGATAATACAACCTTAATTACATTTAACTGTAAGAATATCAAGCGGTCAATTGAGGACATCAGAAAGCTGTGTGCTTTTGCTAACATAATCGCGCTGCAAGAGACATGGCTGCTGCAGGACGACCTTCCTTACCTAGCAAGCGTGCATGCGGATTTCGAGAGCACGGGGACCTCGGCTGTGGACTCGGCGGCAGGTATCCTGAAGGGTAGACCCTTTGGCGGAGTCGCGCTATTGTGGCGTAAGGAGATGTTTCCCTGTGTGTCAGTGATTCAGTGCGATAACCCACGTATTGCGGCTATACGTATCACGACGGGTGATAGATCAGTGCTAGTGTTCAGTGTATACATGCCCACGGACTGCGCAGATAACGTACCTGAACTCACGGACAGCTTAAGTCATATTAGTGCCATAGTCGAGGACAGCGGAATAGAATGTGTGATTATACTAGGAGATTTTAATGCTCACCCCGGAGAGCGTTTTTATCATCAACTTGTGAGTGTCTCCGCAGATCAAGACTGGACTTGTGTGGACACTGCTAAATTGCCAAAAGGTACGTTTACTTTTATAAGTGACGCTCACGGGTGTAAGCGCTGGTTGGACCACACCGTTGTGACTAATTTTGCCTTAAGCTGTGTAGTGGATGTGTATGTAAAGTACGACGTTTTCTGGTCGGATCACTTACCTTTAGTTACTATTTGTAATTTTAATATAACTAGGCAGAAAAAATGTATTGAAAAATCTGACCTTAATAGAATACGATGGGGTGAGAGAAATGAGGTTCAATGTAATGCTTATGAAAAGTTGTGTAATTCTAAGCTAAAGCAAATTGATTTACCTAAGGATATGCAAAAATGTTGTGGCAAATACTGTAGTAAACAATATCACAAAAATGTTATAAATCACATGTATGAGCAAATAGTGGATATTTTATCTACTAGTGCTTCTGAAACGTACAGTTTTAGGCCAGGGAAGAGAAAAAAGCCGTTAGCGGGGTGGAACAAACATGTGAGCGAGGCTCACGGGCGTGCTAGACTGGAATTTAAAAATTGGTTATGGCATGGCAAACCGACAAACGGTGTCATTTTTGAGGCAATGACGAACGCACGAAAGATCTTTAAAGGTAAACTCAAGTGGTGTCAAAAAAATCAACACCAAATAATTATGGACACCTTAGCCAAACATCATTCGTAATCAAATTTTAAAAGCTTTTGGAAAAACACTAACCGTTTGAATTCCAGGGCTGGCATACCTGTGAGTGTCGACGATGTGTCCGATCCCAAGGATATTGCTGACGGTTTCAGGGTGCGATTTGCGGTTGGGTCACCATTGGGGCCTTCATGTCGGGTGTTCGATGCAGGGTCTCAAGGTGCCGAAGTATCGACGATTGTATTGGCGAAGGATATCAGGCTCATACTTAGGAAGATGACAAGAGGCAAGTCCCCCGGTTACGATGAGCTCAGCGTCGAGCATCTGAAATATGCTGGACCCCACCTGCCCCGCGTACTTGCTCTTCTTTTTAACTTGTGCATTGGCCATTCGTGCCTGCCGCCGGGGTTGATGCGTTCGCTGGTGGTACCTATAGTTAAATGCAAAACTGGAGATGTGTCGGATGGTTCAAATTACAGGCCAATCTCGCTAGCCACCATCATAGCGAAGGTCCTTGATAGCGTGCTAAACACTTATTTAAACAGGCATGTTAAGCTTTACGATGCTCAGTTTGGTTTCCGGCCTGGGCTGTCTACTGAAACTGCCATAATAGGTTTGAAGCACGCTGTCCAGTACTATACGGATAGGCACACACCTATCTATGCCTGTTTTTTGGACTTGTCCAAGGCATTCGACCTGGTGTCATACGACATACTTTGGAAGAAGTTGGAAAAGACTACGTTGCCGCCAGAGCTCGCTTTCATTATCAGATACTGGTACGTATATCAGGAGAGCAGGGTGCGCTGGGCGGGAAAACTATCGGATCCGTGCAGGCCGGAGTGCGGAGTGAGGCAGGGGGGGCTAACCTCGCCCGTATTCTTCAGCCTGTATGTGAACGCGCTGATCGAGCGGCTCAGTAGCACGCGTGTTGGATGTTACGTTGACGGAGTGTGTTTCAACAACATAAGTTACGCGGATGATTTAGTGCTGCTGGCCCCCTCGGTTAGTGCACTCCGTAAGCTGCTTGGGGTGTGCGAGTCGTATGCTGCATCGCATGGCCTAATTTATAATGTTAAGAAAACTGAGTACATGGTCTTCAGGGCGGGTACCAAGTGCCCTATCAGTATACCACCGTTATTTTTGAACAACAAGCCCATACACAGGGTTTACACTTTTAAATATCTGGGTCACTTGGTAACAGACGATTTGAAAGACGATGTAGATATGGAGAGGGAACGCAGAGCATTGTCAGTCCGGGCGAACATGCTGATACACAGGTTCTCACGATGCACAGTAGCAGTCAAAATAACGCTGTTCAAAGCGTACTGTACCTCGTTATACTCGAGGGCCCTGTGGTTCAGATATATCCTTCTTAAGGTCTTACAATGCTCTGCGGGTCCAATACAACAACGCATTCAGGGCGTTGTTGCGGCTGCCGCGATTTTGCAGCGCGTCGTCTATGTACGCCGAGGCTCACACGGACGGTTTTGACGCCACCTGGCGTAAAAAATCGGGCTCACTTCTGCGCAGGCTGCGCGGCAGCCCCAACATCATGCTGCGTGCGATAGCTAACCGGCTAGACAGCCCGCTTGTCTGGGCGCTAGCCAACCGTACTAAATCCTTGTTAAAAATTAAGTACTAACATAGGTTTTAAGTTTATTGTCTACTAACAAAATAGACCTTGTAGTCTTAAATAAATAAATTGAATTAAATTGAATTGACTACTCTGTTTTCATTTTTCCAGATCCCACAGCCATGGAAATCCCACAGCCGCGCTGGGCATGGGAGGCGGAGCAGAACCGCCTCGCCCTCGACAAGCGCAGGCTCGAGGCCGACGAGCAATCGGTGGCGCTCTTTGCGCGAGCAATAGATCTTTTCGAGTAAAGTGTAGCGGCCCAGGGGCATACAAACGCTGCCCTTCAGACAATAACCGCGGCCATGGACCGTGCAGCTGCGGCCCAGGACCGGGCAGCCGCGGCCCAGGAAGAATCGGCCGCTTCACTTCGCTCGATAAGCGAAAACTTAAATAAAGACTTTGACAATTATCCCTGTTTTTCAATCCCCTCCTTCCCTATGGTCAAACTAGTTTGTTGAACAGGAATAATCTTCCTTCTGATCAAACTGTCAAACTAGTCTGATTAACAGGAAAAATACTCCGTGTGTTCTAACTTATCATTAAGTAAGGCACATAGAACCTTAGCTCTTCTTTATTCGCCTCATATTAGATTCTCAATATATCAATTAATAATTCTTAAAATATTAAATTATCAAAATAGTCCATAAGGAAGAAGAGAAAATATCATTCCCTATGCTATTTCTAATCTATGGCTAGCTTTTTTGCTAAGTGGCCACTTTCACAAAAACATTCCACTTATCTAACCTCACCTACCCTTATCGACGACCTCTGTGGACAAGAGGCGAGCCCGCCGGACTAAAATGGCGCCGCCATCTGAGGTTCCGGGTTCGATCCCCGGTGGGCAATGTAGGAAACGAACTTTTCTATATTGGCTCGGGTCTGGGTACCGTCGTTGTTTCTGATTTCTATAACATAAGTGCTACTACTTACCTTAGGATCAGAGCAATGTATGTGATGTTGTCCATAAAAATGACAGAATAAAAAATATTATGGAAAAGAGCCACAATAAAACAATAAAAAACCAATAAAACTAATTTATTTTTGCAAATAGGCTTAAATTAAGCACATTTACATCCCAATAGATTTTTTTCCCTACCACTGCTTCGGGACAAGTTAGGGCTAGTGCCGAGAAGAAGCAGCGCAAGAAACTCGGTCACCATTGTCAGCCTCTATTTAAAAAGTTTTAAATATACATTACAAAACAATATATTAGGCAGTAGGTATTTATTTCCAAACAATTTTGTCATTTAAATAATAATTAACAATATCCCTTTTTTCATAAAAATCATTTCAAAATAGGCAGTAAAACAATTGATGCTGGTAATTTATTAAAAAAGCGAAAACATTACAAAATTTATGTATAAATGAAAATTTTCCTTAATATTAGCGTCGGTTGCTCCACAACCTCTCCACAATTTGTCTCCTGTCAATGAAGCCTTCGTCTCGTTGAGTGTGACCTGGCGCACGAGGAGGCTGACGCTCTTCATCACGACTCAATGCCTCTCTGTCGACCTCGATGTTTGGGTCATTTATGAAATTGTGAAGAACAACGCATGCGTTCACAATCTTTGCTGCCTTCCTTGGCTTGTAGTGCAGGGTTATGTGCGCTAAGAGGCAGCGGAACCGGGACTTCAGCACATCGAAAGTGCGCTCGACGACATTCCGTGTGTGCACGTGAATCGATGTATAATGCGCTTCCGGTGAATTCGGCGCAGTATGGAGAATAGGAGTCATCATCCATGGACGCTGCGCATAGCCTGACTCACCTGAAATTTAATTGAATTGTTGTCGTTATCTATTCTCTCTTCCAGTGTTGTAAATGACTAATCATAAGTAAAAAAATAACAGCAATAAATTGAAATTTTAGACAACTCGCAAAAATTATTGCTAAGTCAAGGTGAAAAGTTGGTTGAAAGCAAAATATCTTGGTAACGTCTGAACCGGTTTTCATCATAAACTTATACAATATACAACCCTCTGCTTTCCCTAACATATTCTATAATACATATAATATAGCACAAGTATTGCTTAGTTTACGACTAGATAATTGGTGTGATTGTGTAAACAACTTATTTACATTACTTATTTTTATTCTACTTACCCAAAAGCCAGAAATTCTGTCCTTCATCATGCAATCTACGCATGGCTGGATTGACTGGGCACATATTCCACACATGAGAGTCGTGGCTTGCACCACCAAAATTAGAGGCATCTACATGCAAGATCTGGAGATCGGCATCACAAATCTGAAAAAAAAAATACACCTAAATAATATTTCCTCTAAATTTTATATTTCTAGATAGGTACTGTGGTTTAAGCTGATCATTGTCTCTCAGTGACACATACATAAAACTAAAACATAAATAAATAAAATGACATTGTGAGTGCAAAATATCTCACATTTAAGAACAGTCATAAGTCACAATTTTTAGTTATAAATTAATATGCCTTAAAAGAGAAAGAAACAATAATTTTCAATGACTTTCAACCAGTGTCGGGCAAATTTTAATTGCAAAAAGAATTAAAGATTAACAATTGGTTAATTGGTAAATATAAACACAACAACTAACAATTAATCAATTGTAATTGTGGAAAAATACAATTAACAATTGTTTAATTCTTTACTGTAGTAGTAACAATTAATTAATTGTTACTTGTGATTTACTACAATTAACAATAAATTAATTTTTAATTGTTTTGTGAATTTTAATTAAAACTAACAATAAAAAATACTGCTGTATTTATGTAAACATTGTTATACATAAATACAAACACATAATAAAAGGAAATATTCATTTTCCTTATCAACAAGCAGTTTTTTATGTAGAAAGATTTATAAAAATTAAGCTATGTAAGAGAGGGGAACCTAACTTTAAAAAAATAAATGACCAAGACCAATATTTATGTTTGTATCTCGCATTTATTGCAAGTAAATACCTAAAGCTAGATACACATCTAAATAACATTTAATAACAGACAACCTCTAATTCAATTAATCTAGTAAAGCTAGGATTGCTATATAAATTAATGCAAAAAAGCTACTGGATAAACTATTTTAATATCAAAGCTAGGATTGGCTTATGCATATGGCACTTAATATGATAAAAGCAAAAGTTAAAGTGAAAAGTCTAAAACAAAGATCGGCATATGAATATGAACATTAAGGATTAATTACTTTTAAACTTTCGCGCTGCATAATTTAAAACTCAATGAAACGGGAATTGACGCGATCATATATATATATCGCTGTTCCAGTCAGCCTGTGACCACGGTCGGTGTAGCCCGATCGAAACGTCAGGCAAAAGAGGTAACATTTTGTACCTAAATTATGATCGCGTTAATTCCCGTTTCATTGAGTTTTAAATTAAGGATTATGCGTGATATTAACAAGCGGGTATGACTCTAAATTATAACAAAAGCTAAGCCATTAATTCATTGAAGCAAGCAATAATATGAGTACGGGACGCGGTTAGGGACGATACAACACGATAACTCGGTTCCCTCCGTGTTACGGAAACAAACTGTTCTATCGCGTTGAGAGCGCGTTCAATTCGAATCAAAGTGTTCCGTGTTACGGAATCGCGGCGAGGCTCGAAGTGAACTGGCTCGAGCCGGCGGCCGGCTGCCTTATATATGGTTTGGGTCGGCGCGCGAGTGAATCACGCGGAGGCAGTGGCTGCAGGAGATGCCACCTTCTTTGGCCGACCACGCTTTCGGAGTGGCGCGGCTGTACTGGGCAGGGGTGATGACTCAGGGCTCCGGAAAGGGCGAAGCGCTGACGAATGGTACAGGCCCAGGGACTGGTCAGGAACATTGGGGTCTGCAATTTCAAAAGAACTAGGTCCATGACTTCGTAATATTATGTAGGGTCCATCACGCCTTGGTGCGAACTTGGCGCTGAACCCATTTGAAGAGCTGCTAAGGACATGTGAATCTACCACAACATGATCACCAGGTAAATATAAACCTGGTGATGGAGGACATTCGTTTCTTTTTTTATCTACGTAGTCTTTTCTTTGTTCTTCTTTTATTTCTTGTGTTTCTCTTGCCCTTTTAAGTGTGTTTGCTAGTTGTATAAGTTTTGGTGTTATTTCTGGTTTTTCTGGTAGTTCTTTTTATATTATAGCTTTTAAGTCATGGTTAACGTCATCAGGAGTTCTTAAGTTTCTCCCAAACGTTAGATAAGCAGGGCTGTATCCAGTTGATGCCGAAATCGCTGTGTTCATAGCAAATCTGATGCTTGGTGTACGAGCAAGCAACGTACATTTTAGTAAAATCATCATTTTACACTTTGACCTCATTTACCAGTAATTCATATTTCACTCTAACAAATCAGTTCGCATTTAGCCATCAAGAGCGCCGCGCGTACTCATTCATTTTATTATAAGTCCATTTTTGTACCAAGTTTTTACTCTCTAAATATATCAGTTTTATCATAACCAGTTTATCATTTATTTGTTTCGGCTCACCCCGAACATTAGTCCTTCGAGTCTTCCGTAAAAGGTGGGACCTATACGCGTTTTGGATTGTCAGTGACCCGTATTCGTGTCATTGGTTCCGCTGAACCTTTTGGAAGGAAAAGTACACGTGGCAAAGTGACCTATCAAGTGAGTGTTGCTGTGCTAACAAGACATTGTGACACCTCACCTAACCAGAAGGAGTGCCATCAGGGGGCACGCCTAGTCCTAAAACACCAAGGTTTTGGGTCATCAGGAGTCAGCAGGTGCTAAGGGCGCGTCCACTCGCAGACCCTTGCATCCACTATCAGCAACCACCTAAGTTGGAGCATCAAGACCTCCACCTTAGCATCAGCCGCATCAGCATCGGCAAACCAGTATCAAGTA
The DNA here is from genome assembly GCA_950371115.1 of Anania fuscalis. NCBI lineage: Eukaryota > Metazoa > Arthropoda > Insecta > Lepidoptera > Crambidae > Anania > Anania fuscalis. The sequence goes on along the minus strand of OX493326.1, from coordinate 15,491,900 downwards.
AGACCAGTCTTTTTTAATCTCCATAACCATGTCTTCTGTTGACGACATTATGGCTACTCAGCAACAACTGGCTATGGCTATTGAGCAGGCCTGGAGCAACTTCAAAAAAGATGGTTCCGACAGAAAGACTCCAGACTATTTGCAGCGTCGCGTAGAGATGCTAGACAAGTATTGGGTCGAATTTGAACACAATCATTCTAGGTTATCAGAGTTCGGTGAAGACTTACCTTATTTCGAAAACAACGAGTATGAAAGAGTAAAAGAGAGATACGGTAAGATTAGGGCGAGTATATCAGAATACAAGCTGCCTACAACCAGTGAAAGGCCAAGTACTCCGGTACTTAAAGTGGCAACCTTCAAACCAACCTCAATCGGCAAGGTAACCGATTATCAACCACCGTTGGAATCAAGAGCAACGGCGAGCAAAACAGATGATATGCTCAAAAAACAACAAAGCAACTTTAAGGCCTTCCATCGCTGCGCAACAAACATAGACATAGATTCCTTGTCAGAAAAATGGGAATTTGACGACATATTGCGTACTCTCCAGACGCGTTGGGCAACCATCGACGTGCTACACTGGGAGCTGGACAGCGAATTGGATGAGTCAAACAAGAAGTACGAAGATGCTTATTCAAGCTATGAAAGGGAGTACACCAGAATAAAGAAAGAGATAAACAAGAAAATGTGGTCTCTGGCGCACAGGGAAAAATCCACACCACAGATGGAAATACCTACCTTTAGTGGCAACTATAACAGCTGGATTTCATTCAAAGATTCATTTACTGAAATTATACATAGCAACTCATCGATGTCAAATGCTCAAAAGATGCAATATCTTAAAATCAAGGTCAGAGGCGAAGCTGAACGGTTAATTCACCATCTAACTGTAAGCTCCGACAACTAGACTACCTGTTGGGAAATTTTGAACCAAAGGTACAACAACAAAAAGCTACTATTTACGTCGCAAATTAGCTTAATGCTTAATCTCCAGGCAGCGCAACAACAATCATTAAATCATATCAAGCGCATGCATGACACAACTATAGAATGTCTCAATGCAGTCAAGAACTTAGGAGTCGATATCAGTACATGGAACCCTTTAATTGTGCACATCCTATCGCAGAAATTGGATACGGAGTCATTTACTTATATCGAATCAATAAAGCAGCCGCGAGAACTACCAGTACTGAAAGAGTTTCTAGACTTTTAAGAGACAAAGTTTACAACTCTAGAATCATCATCTCGTAGGAAACAAGACAACCCTACGGCTAGAAATCAAGGTTATTTTAAATATAACAACCAGTTTAATAAACCTACTTTCAATAAAATGCATTGTCTTCAAGTGTGATTGCACAACAGCCTAACAACAAGGTAGGGCTGGCAACAGCGAGATACAAGTGTTCGCTATGCAAAAGTAATGACCATGGAATATACTTTTGTCAAAAATTCTTAGAAATGACATCCTTTAATAAGCGTAAGACCATCACCAAATGAAATCTGTGTCATAATTGTCTTAACAATCGTCCAGGTAAAGCATGTATATCAAATTATCGTTGCCGTGAATGCAATAAAGATCATAATAGTTTATTGCACGAGGCATTTACGCAATCGGGTAATGTGACAACGGAAACGGGCGCGGGGAGTGCGGCTAGCGCAAATGTCAACTCAGGAAAACAAGTAAAAAGTAGTTCACACGTGTCTCTGCCGCATGAACCGATTGAAATATTGTTACCAACCGCTATTATCAAGGTCCAATCAGCGGATGGTTCATACCACACAATGCGGGCTCTTCTAGATCAGGGATCTCAAGTTTCCTTGATCACTGAACATGCCCAGCTATTAAGATTACCAAGAAAAAGATGCACGGGAATAGTATCAGGGGTTGGTGATAAAGAAAGCAGTTGCAAGGGGATGCTGAATTTAAAATGTATGTCAGTTACTGTTGTCTTTTATTTACGCGAACACGATACATTTAAATGAAACTACTTTTACGGATTATTTCGCGATTTATTAACATTTTATTTAACCTGACGTTTCGAACACTTTACAGCGTTCGTGGTCACAGGTAGACTAAGGTGTTATTCGTCTTTACAATATTTTGAAAAAATATAAACTACCGTCACTCAGTTAATATTAATTTGTGCTCCTATCTACGCAAAAAGTGCTAACTGTATCTAGAGGTCTTGCAGTGCGGGGCCTAGCATGGGATTTCGCTAAAACAGGATCCCATGCTGGTGGTATTTTCCAACCATCTTTTCTGTTGAAATTCGGGTGTCTTCTTATTTCAATTGCCTCCCGTAACATGCGAGGAACAAATCGTCGTTCTCTTGCAAGGACTTTAGGCTGGTCAAATCGTATGAAATGGTTGGGTGTATCTAAGGCATGTTCACACACTGCAGACTTAGTATTATAAACGTCAGGTTAAATAAAATGTTAATAAATCGCGAAATAATCCGTAAAAGTAGTTTCATTTAAATGTATGTCAGTTATCAGTGACTTCACATTTGAGACTGACGTATTAATCATGAAAAACTTAATTAAAAATCTACCAAGTTCATCCTTTTCAAAACCAGATTGGTCATACCTCGACAACATAAAGTTAGCAGATCCTGACTTTTATGTTAGTCGCCCCGTAGACATCCTGCTAGGCGCCGACATATATTCTATTATTTTACTAGATGGTATATGCAGAGTAAATTCCACCTTACCAACTGCCCAACAAACACAGTTGGGCTGGAAATTAAGTGGTAACGTTAAAAAATTTAAATGTAATGTCGTATTACACAATCTCGATGACATCCAGAGATTTTGGGAAATTGAAGATATTTCAGAGTCATCTGACGTATCATCAGAAGACCAGCGATGCATTGAATATTATCAGTCGACTACAACCAGGCAAGAAGACGGTAGATATCGAGTCAGATTGCCATTGAAGCCAAATTATCAAGAAAATTTGGGGGAATCAAAACATAAAGCAATCGGTAAATTTTACTCATTATAACAAAAACTCAACAAACAAGCGGATATTGCGCAAGACTACAAGTTATTTATTAACGAGTATTTAGCTCTTGGACATATGAAACCTGCAATCGTTGTCAGCGATTCGACACTCGAATGTTATTTACCTCACCATTGCGTCACGCGACTTGATTCATCGACGACAAAACTTCGCGTAGTTTTTAACGCGTCAGCCAAAACATCAAGTGTCCACAGTTTAAATGACGTAATGTGTCGAGGTCCAAATCTACAACAAGACTTGCAAAGTCTCATAATCAAGTGGAGACAATACAGATACGCCTTCACAGCCGACATAGAAAAAATGTTTAGGCAAATATGGCTTCACGATCAAGATCAACAACTACAAAAATTATTTGGAGAAATCATCAATTGCAAAAATTAAAAGTTTTTCAGTTAGCAACAGTCACGTACGGCACAAAGTCGGCGCCCTTCTTAGCTATGATGACTCTCAAGCAGTTAGCTAGAGATGAGAAGGTGAACTATCAAGACAGTTCAGCGCCCAGTGTCCTTGAAGAATGCTTTTATATGGACGACCTCATCCACGGAGAACATTCCATAGAATCAGCTAAGAAATTAAAAGATGACATGATTAATCTTTTGAAATCAGATGGATTTAATCTGAGAAAGTGGAAATCCAACGTACCTGAGTTACTAGATGGCACAATCGTTGAAGAAAATAATCAAGATATTTTCGACTTCAAACAAGCGGAGTCAACGAAGACATTAGGGCTCGGGTGGAATTCCAAATCTGATCACTTCACCTTTCAATCAAAAATAAATAACAAATCAACACGACCCACTAAAGTATCGCTTTTATCCGACATTTCCAAACTCTTCGATCCGTTAGGCTGGCTCGCTCCTATCACCACTAAATTAAAAATCCTCTTTCAAGACATCTGGAAAACTAATATTCAATGGGACGAGCAAGTGCCACAGGATATGTACGAGGAATGGATTAAAATCAAGGCCGACATAGATGTAATCGGTGACTATAAAGTGCCAGCAATCGAGAGTTAAAATGTGTTCATTCGCACCGACTCCAAAAAGAACTGATTAGGTATGTTTTAGTCAATATTATTTTTCGCTTTTTAGTTTCATTTTGAAGTCGGTTTTTAGTTTTTTATTAAACTGTTTTTTTTTTTTACTTCTTCATCAGTGGTATACTGAGTTGGGGTTTTCTCAGTCGTGGGTTGGTATGTAGACAGACATTCTGGACCTTGCCACCAAAGCTTGTAGTCTTTTAATTTCGTTGTTGCTGCGATACCTCTACTGGCGCAATCCGCAGGGTTGTCCTTTGATTTGACGTAATGCCAGCAGTCTGATGGCATTGAACCAGTCACTTGTTTTACTCGATTGGCCACGAATAGTTTCCATCTGTCTGTGTCACCGTAGAGCCATCCTAAAACTGCCATTGAGTCTACCCAGCCGTAGATCTTGATATCATGGGTATCGAGACATGCTTTGACCTTGTCCATCAATTTTGATAGTAGCACTGCACCACTCAGTTCGAGTCGAGGCAGTGATATAATCTTGTTTACGGGAACAAGTTTGGATTTGCCAGCGACCAGTGTTATTGATTGTCTATTTTCTTGATTAATACGACAGTATATGACACAAGCATAAGCCTTGGTGCTTGCATCACAGAACCCATGTAGTTCAATACAGTCTTGTTTCGTTGTTCCTATCCATCTAGGCACTTTATAGTCACCGATTACATCTATGTCGGCCTTGATTTTAATCCATTCCTCGTACATATCCTGTGGCACTTGCTCGTCAAATTGAATATTAGTTTTCCAGATGTCTTGAAAGAGGATTTTTAATTTAGTGGTGATAGGAGCGAGCCAGCCTAACGGATCGAAGAGTTTGGAAATGTCGGATAAAAGCGATACTTTAGTGGGTCGTGTTGATTTGTTATTTATTTTTGATTGAAAGGTGAAGTGATCAGATTTGGAATTCCACCCGAGCCCTAATGTCTTCGTTGACTCCGCTTGTTTGAAGTCGAAAATATCTTGATTATTTTCTTCAACGATTGTGCCATCTAGTAACTCAGGTACGTTGGATTTCCACTTTCTCAGATTAAATCCACCTGATTTCAAAAGATTAATCATGTCATCTTTTAATTTCTTAGCTGATTCTATGGAATGTTCTCCTCTGCGGATTGCGCCAGTAGAGGTATCGCAGCAACAACGAAATTAAAAGACTACAAACTTTGGTGGCAAGGTCCAGAATGGCTGTCTACATACCAACCCACGACTGAGAAAACCCCAACTCAGTATACCACTGATGAAGAAGTGAAAAAGAGAAAACAGTTTAATAAAAAACTAAAAACCGACTTCAAAATGAAACTAAAAAGCGAAAAATAATATTGACTAAAACATACCTAATCAGTTCTTTTTGGAGTCGGTGCCAGCAATCGAGAGTTAAAATGTGTTCATTCGCACCGACTCCAAAAAGAACTGATTAGGTATGTTTTAGTCAATATTATTTTTCGCTTTTTAGTTTCATTTTGAAGTCGGTTTTTAGTTTTTTATTAAACTTTTTTTATTTTTCAATGTTAAGTGTTAAGTCCTTTATTTTTTCCCTCCTAATTTCGCCAAAAATGACTTTACAGCAAAGTAACCTTAACTAATATTGGTCCTGTAAGGACCCCCCATCCAAATGGTATGATAAAAATAAGGTGTGATATATGAGGTCCGATTTTATTAGTGTACATCCTGTTAACCTGTGACTCAATCGTAAAAACCAATTTTTAAATGTGTACCATAAAACCTGAAAAAGTTAAAAATAAAAATCCACAACATTGACTCATATTGCATAAACTCGTCCTATCTTTGGTACGTTTAACCATCTGATTATCCGTCTTATTCCTTGCCCTTGTCAGAGCGAGAAAGAGTTGAAGATAGGACGAGTTTATGCAATATGAAGTCGATGTTGTTATTTTTATTTTTAACTTTTTTAGTTTTTATGATAGACATTTGAAAATTGGTTTTTACGATTGCTTTTCACTTATATAGTCACAGGTTAACAGGTTTTACACTAATAAAATCGGACCTTATATATTTAATTTTTTAAATAACAATTCAAATTAAGAAAGGAACTTTTAAATTTTTTTTAGTTACTGGGTGTGCGGGTACGCCCCCAGTAAATAAAAATTGGCGGTCTGGTACCTCATAAGCTCCACGTCTGCTCAACACACTGCGAAATACGTTCTGTCGACAAATTGCAGTATTATCTTCTAACTCCTATCCGTTAAGGAGTTCTGTAGCTTCCATCATCAGGTCAGCAACATGACATGATGATTACCAGACCCAAAAATTAGCATTGAGTCAGAAATAATATGCAAAACATTATGGGTGCCTATAAAAATTGAGGGTTGCCCTCGATTTCCCAGGGATCCCATCATCAGAATTTGACTTGGTGTAAATGGGACCACCTCGGGAGTATACCCTTTCAAATTACAAAATAAATTTTAAAATCGGTCCATAATTGACGGCGTTATCGCGTAACAAACATACAAAAAAAAAAAACAACATTCAGACGAATTGAGAACCTCCTCCTTTTTTGAAGTCGGTTAAAAATAGTAACTGCCACTCAGTTAACAAGTGATAACAGCATTATAATAGACTTATTATCAAGAAACAGCTCTCTTAAAAAATCTATTAATATATTAGGATGGGTTATGAGATTTATCACAAGAAACAACAAGGGAAAACACTTAACGTATGAAGAGTTGCGCAAATCAAGAAAAATAATTTTAAAAGAAATTCAACAAAAAGAGTTTGCAGAGAAAATAAATTGCCTAAAATCAAATAAGACCATTAATGCCAACAGTAAACTACTTGAATTCAACCCTATACTGGATGAGAATGGAGTTTTGCGAGTTGGTGGCAGGTTAAGACACGCCAATATAGATCAAGAAACAAAACATCCCGTTATCATCCCGATTAATACGAGATTAGCAGACCTGTTAATCGATGAAGCGCATGAGCTCACGTATCATGGTGGACCACGCTTAACTACAGCATTCAATGTAAACACAGAGATGAATTGTTTAAAAAATGGACTGCGGAACCGTCAAATAAAATTCTAAAACTACAATATAACTCATCTAGGAACAATGCAAATAAATTAATAAACAGAAGTAAAAATCAAAAACTACGTAAAGATATAATTGAACATAAAAATAACCCCAGAAGACTCTGGCAAATATTAAATGAAATCACTGGCAGGTCAAAAACATTAGCTGATACGATTATTTGTAATGCATTTGTTAATAATAACACCACAATCTCTGACACAGCCAACAACTTTGCTAGATGCTTCTCAAATAGTGTCAAAAACATAGTGCCAAAGTGCAATATTAAACTCCTAGACAGAGAAACCTATGCAGTTCCTTCTGATGTGTCGTGTCGTTTCCAACAACTCACAGCAAAAATAGCCCTTAAAGAAATAAGATCCATAAGTTCCACTAAAGCACCAGGCATTGATAATATTAGGGCGCAGGACCTAAAAAATATTGATATCAAGATGCTGAAGTATTTGCTCACTTTGTCAATGAAACCGTAAAACAAGGTATTTATCCAGGGGAACTGAAAACGGGAATAGTTAGGCCAATACACTTACGACAAATCTACTTACGACAACTATCGCCCTATAACAATTCTTTCTGCAATAGATAAAATAGTAGAAAAAGCTATATCTAAACAAATCCATACATTTTACAAAAATAATAATATCATTTCAGATAAACAATTCGGTTTTCAACCTGGTAAGAGTACAACACAACTATTATCTAAATTTACAGATAGCGTATACAAACATCTAAATGATAAAAAACATGTTCTAATAGTATTCATAGACTACAGTAAAGCCTTTGATGCATTGAGACATGATATACTTATTGAGAAGCTGAATGATTGTGGTATACGAGGTCCGCTAAACAAATGGTGTCAGAACTATCTTGAAGACAGGTCTTTTGTGGTGAAGATTGAAGACGCCATCAGTACCAAAACTAAAATCTCAGACGGCACTGCGCAGGGTTCAGTGCTTGGACCGCTTCACTACATCACTTATGTTAACGATGCAGTAAATACTGTCAAAACATGTGGAATTTACCAGGTTGCCGACGACACATGTCTTGTAGCGGCTAACAAGAACCCTGATCTAGCTCTCAGGGACTTACAGAGCGATTTTACGCAACTGACAAAGTGGTCGCATGATGCGGGCCTTGTTCTTAACGCTAATAAAACTAAACTAATGTACATAAGTTCTAGCCAAAACAGAAAGCCTCACGATCTCAAACTAATTGCGCATAGTCATATCTGTCTGCATACTAATCTTAACAGCTGCACCTGTGCACCTGTGGAGGTAGTTAATAAGCAGAAGTACCTAGGGTTAATAATTGACGATCGACTTAAATGGACAGACCATATACATCATGTATGTGACAAGTTGCGTGCTATGCTGGCTAAATTTACTCTCGTTAAAAGCAAAATCCCTTTTGCGTCTCTTCTTCACCTGTACAAGGCTTTGGCGGAAACTACTATATACTATGGTCTCGGTAGTTATGGTAGAACCTGTAAATCCCATCTCGATCCAATTTATAGATTACTAGTTAGATTATTAAAAAATATTGTACCTAAAAAAATTAAACTAAAATTTCAAAACAATTACCATGGACTTTTTTATTATTGTAATATTATACCAATTCACGACCGAGTAAAATACATACTACTCAGTGAAAATTACTTCACTGAAGCTTACAAAACATTTGTTTACCGTAGCAACAAAACGCGAAGTGCTTCGAACACAACTCTGGTTGTACCTAAATACAATAACCTTTACGGAAAACAATTACTACAATATCAAATACCCAAAATAATAAATGATCTACCTATAACACTTAAAAACGAAATTACTAAAATAAACATAAAAAACAAACTTAAACACTATTTCTTACCCTTAGCACATACAGGATAACAAAATAGAGGCAAAAAGAAATCACGCCGTGTGAACTCACTAACTCGTAAACTAGTTTGGCTCGGGCAGAACAGTAGCCAAGCAGTCACAGTGTACCTATGCCTACTTGTTGCCTTTTGACATGTGTAAAATATCGAGTAATATTTGCTAGTGTTAACGTTAAATTTTGTCTAGATACTGGCGTCTAGATGTCTGTGTGGATTGCGCCACATGATCAATGTGTAACTATTGTTAAAATAGATGCCCTTGAGAACGTTAGACGGCGATTCACAGTGTACGGTAAAACCTAAGCTGGTTTTTGTTACACTGTTTAGATATGGAATTAGATATAAGTATTCTATGTAACTTGTTTTTAAATAAAAAAAATAAAAAATAAAAATTCCTTAGGCGTAAATATTGGCTTATAGGTGGGATTAGAGCCACTAAAAAACGACTTCGCCTATGTGTAAAATGCAAAAAACATAATCCAGATCAACAGAATCAATTAATGGGAGACTTACCACCGTCCCGGTGCAATCCGTATCGCCCCTTTTATCACACCGGGGTGGACTACACTGGCCACATCCTAATCAAAGCCAACAAGGGCCGTGGAATCAAGACCACAAAAGGATATGTCGCTGTGTTTGTATGCATGGCTACTAAAGCTGTACATCTGGAGCTAGTTTCGGATCTCACAGCATCAGCATTTCAATCAGCTCTACGTCGAATGGCCGCTAGAAGAGGTGTGCCCGGTCACATCTATAGCGATCAAGGCCGTAACTTCATAGGCGCCAACAAAATCCTTCAACAGGAGCATGAAACATTATGTACCACAATCGACCAAGAGTTTCTACCAGAAGTGATAAGCATGGGCATTGAGTGGCACTTTAACGCTCCTTCAAACCCTTCCGCCGGAGGCCTGTGGGAAAGTAGTGTCAAAAGCTTAAAATACCACCTCAAGCGAGTAATAGGCGAACAAACACTCACATTTGAAGAGTATAGCACCGTCCTGAGTCAGTTAGAAGGATGTCTCAATTCAAAGCCGCTTTGCCCGTTAACAGAATATCCTAATGACTTAGACGCCATCACGCCAGCACACTTCCTGGCAAGTGGACCTACATTGACCATTTACGAAACAGAAACAGATATGAGAACAAGATGGCACCTGACCCAAAAAATATACAAAGATATCTGGGATCGATGGTCAAACGAGTATCTTACCCTATTAGCAGCCAGAAGTAAATGGAGACAGCCACAACGTAACATTATAGAGAACGATGTCGTAGTGATTAGAGACGACAATCTTCCTCCTGGGAAATGGGCTTTAGGACGCGTTGTGCAGCTTCACCCCGGTAGCGATGGTTACGTCAGAGTCGTTACACTCAAAACTAAGAATGGTCTCATGCAGCGTCCAATTGTAAAGCTCTCCGTACTACCAGTCCGTGATAACCAAGAAGAGGAAAATCAAGAAAAACAAAATCAAACATCAACTAAACAAGGAAATAAATCCTCTGATTTAAATTCACAGTCGCAGAGGGCATCGACCTGTAAGAACAGACACAGTTTTTTATCACTAGCTACAGCCTCTACTATTATTTTTCATGACAATTATATCTCCAGCACAGTGTTCATACAACATGACACCATTACAAAACAATAGCCTTTATTTCGATAGCATTACGAACATGCATTTAATTCGAGACGACTGGCGCCTAGTTGTCTACTACGACACCCGTCCTTATCAAGACGGTAACACGACACTAAGTAAATACATACAGTATCTCAATCACCTGTGCTTGAATATAAAAGAACAATCGCATTGCCGAGAAATAATGTCTCAAGTGCAGCACGAGTTCGCGGAACTGCAATATTATAACAACATTCTAATGCATCAGAAATCGGATACGCGCTCGCGCCGCGGCCTCTAGACGGTGTCGGCTATATTGCAAATAGCCTTTTCGGCGTTTTAGATGAACGCTTCGCCGAGAAGTATGAGCAAGGCCGGAGCATTACGCAATCCAAACGGCATTCTCAGAAACTTATAAGTTCCGAACGGTGTCACAAAGCATGTTTTCTCTTGTTCCTGCTCTTGGACCTTTATCTGCCAATAGCCTGATTGTAAATCTATGGTGCTCATATATGGCGTAGGCTTTGCACCATGTAACAAATCGTCAATTCTTGGCAATGGATACATATCTGGAGTTGTAATAGCGTTCAACTGTCTATAGTCCACGCAAACTCGTGTTCCTCCCTCTTTCTTAGGCACCATGACAACTGGCGCTGTCCACGGAGATTGGCAAGGTTGAATAACACCTGAGTCCAACATCTTATTTACTTCTTGTCTCAGAATGTGAGTTCTTGCTGCTGATAACTGTAAGGGGCTACTGAAATAGGTTTATGATTACCTGTATCAATGACGTGTTCCATTTGAGAAGTTGGCTTACCATTAGCAATAAAAACGTCTTCATTGCGTCGGAGCAGGTCTTCCAGCAGCTGCTGCTCCCTCTTACACAACACACTAATTGAAGCAATATCATTTGCGGGTTCGAACAGGAAATTCAGTTCAGGGGACAAATCTGTTTCCTCATCATAATATTCAGCCAAACTATTCTGCGCGTCGTAATAAAGCGCATATGACGGGCGAGTGGCCATCGAACATAAGTTTGGGCTTTTTATTAGGTGGCGTTAATAGGTCCAGCGGTATCAACGGGCCATATTGCCTCGACGGCGTGGATGCATGGGCGATATCGGCAGCTTCGTGCACTTCAGGCATGTTCTGTGATGGAATCTCAGCTTCCATTGGTTGAATTGCCTCTTCAGCGTAAACGTTCATCCCTGGTACTGGCAGAACTTCACATTTATTCACAACTTCCGAAATATCTATGGAAGGTTGCGGCGACCTTTGTGATTCTGGTGATTGCCATAGGAGAAATCATTCCTGGTAGGGTAAACTCCTCCTTCAGCTTCTCTGCTATTATGTTCTGTATAGACTCGGCCTCCAGCTCGTACACAACTGAGGGGTCATCCAGAAAGCGGCAGGTTCGTTGTGGTATATTTAACATAAGCAAGGCATCCGTGATAAACCCTACTCCCAATAGAGTTATGTTGTTGATAGCCTGCGGTAAAATAGTAAATGTTGATGGTATCACTCTGCCGAATAACGTGATTGGGGCTCTAACTGTAAGGTCCATCTGTTTCTTCGGTTTGCCGTCAGCAAGGGTTATGCTCAGTTCCTTCTCGTCAAATAGATACCCGTTCCTTTGAAGTTGCTTATACAATGAATATGAGGCTATGTTCGACCTGGCTCCTGTGTCGATCTGTGCAGTCCCCTTTATGTGCCCTACCTTAATCCTCACCACTGGCCTCCAGTCCATTCCTGCGATATTTACTCCAAAAAGCTAGCATCGTCAGATGTAGTTGGCCTTGGAGTCGAGCATTTTGTGCAGCGGCTACGGATCACGCCAGGCTCTCCACACCCATAGCAAGAGAACTTGGGCTTATCTGCTGTACATATGGCAGTAGTCGGGACGACCTTCGGAGCTTCGTTTTGTTCCGCTTTAGCCTTCTTCCTACATGTCTCAGCCGAGTGACCAGGGATACGGCAGAAGTTGCAACGTTTGCCTCGTGAGGCAGGGGCAGGTGGACGCTGGTACAGGTTTAACTTTTCTCTCATGTGCTTCTCCACCTCTCTAGCCTTCTCCAGCAATTCATCAAACGTTGTCACGTGGTCTCTGGCTACCCTCTCTCTGATGTCCAGTCTTAGTTGGCCATACACTAGGTCTATGAGCTGGTCCTCAACCAATCTATGGGTTTCTGGCAGCTGGGCTATCAGTGCGCGTTTTTCGGCTATAAACGTCTCCGTGCTCTGACGATCTTGACTTGTTTGCACAATCTCCTGGTAAATCACGTAGGGAAGTTTCTTAGGTGCAAACATATGCCGTAAGCCTGCCTTAAAATCAGTCCATGACGTAACTTGCGCCTTAACACCTTGCCACCAAGTAGCAGCAGCATCGGTCAGAACCAACGGTAAACCAGTCAGGGCATCTTCATTGGATATGTGTTCCAACTTAATGTAGACATTTATGGCCGCCAGGAATGCTTCTACATCGCTTGCCGATTTGCTTCCAGCATATCTTGCCGAACATTGAGCTAATATCCCTGAACAACGGGTTTCTCCCATCTTCTCCAATAATTTTTCAAATTGTTTCTCCGTGAGACTCATTTTCTTTTGTGGTGTATTTATATCACGCTTGTTAATAAATATCCTAGCACGCGATACGTTTAAAGAAGGTTGTCTGTGAGGTCTTGGTCTTAAATTATAAGTTCGGGCCTCGAGTTGGGACGCCAGTTTGTAAGAGAGGGGAACCTAACTTTAAAAAAATAAATGACCAAAACCAATATTTATGTTTGTATCTCGCATTTATTGCAAGTAAATACCTAAAGCTAGATACACATCTAAATAACATTTAATAACAGACAACCTCTAATTCAATTAATCTAGTAAAGCTAGGATTGCTATATAAATTAATGCAATAAAGCTACTGGATAAACTATTTTAATATCAAAGCTAGGATTGGTTTATGCATATGGCGCTTAATGTGATAAAAGCAAATAAAAGCAAAAGTTAAAGTGAAAAGTCTAAAACAAAGATCGGCATATGAATATGAACATTAAGGATTATGTGTGATATTAACAAGCGGGTATGACTCTAAATTATAACAAAAGCTAAGCGATTAATTCATTGAAGCAAGCAATAATATGAGTACGGGACGCGGTTAGGGATGATACAACACGATAACTCGGTTCCCTCCGTGTTACGGAAACAAACTGTTCTATCGCGTTGAGAGCGCGTTCAATTCGAATCCGTGTTCCGTGTTACGGAATCGCGGCGAGGCTCGAAGTGAACTGACTCTTGCCGGCGGCCGGCTGCCATATATATGGTTTGGGTCGGCGCGCGAGTGAATCACGCGGAGGGGCGCGGGCTGGCCGATGCGTAGCTCTCGGCGCTTGGTGAGGAAGACGTACTGGAGCGGCGCGCGACGCGTAGATAAGGTTGCCGTGTTACAGCTATACTTACAGCCTTTGACCACTTTTTTATTAGTCTGAGACTTACAGCTTAGTTTTCCTAAATCTTTTACGAATTTCTTTTTGGTACTTAAAGTTAATTATTTGTTTTAATTGTTTCATTTAACAACTAAAAAAGTTAATTGCAATTATTTTTATTGTGAGTTGCAATTGACATAATATGTTAATCAAATTAATTTAATTGCAAGGTGCAATTAAAAGTTTAATTACGATTAATTTAAATGTAATTAATTTAATTGCAATTACTTTTTTAGTCAATTAACAAGATAATTGACAAATTAATTGATAAATGCCCAACACTGCTTTCAACACCATTTCTGCAATAAAAGAATTGATAGGAGTCCACTGCTGAAAAAATGCAAAATAAAGAGTGTGCATCTCACCGCAAGAACATTCAGCGAGTGGTAGCCCTTTCTGTTGTAGAATGCTTCCTCATTATCGCTCGGTCTTATGATGGCTACATGGGTCCCATCTATACAGCCGATGACCCCAGGAAATCCGAACTTCTCGTTAAATCTGAAAGTAGCTTAGTATTAGTATCTATCCATAACCTATCCATTAATAAAATTAGTATTATATTGCATAAATACAATAGAATCAAATTGATACCTCATTGCTAGAGAGACTCGTTCTGTCTGGGACCGTGGAAATTTTATATATTTCCTCAAAATTCCCGGAGCGTTGGGCGCGTCTGTCACATCACGCAAGCAATCGGATGTTGATTGCTGGCTCAGGTGAATAATGTCATTAGCACCCACACTGTTTTGGTAACTACCAGTTGCATAAAAATTCAATGCAGCCAGTAGTTGTAAGCAAAGAATAAGTTCATGTATCCTGTATTGATTAACTAAATCACTGGCCCTGCCCGAAAGAATCAATAAATTCGCCACATTTTGCGACCAATTATACGTACCTTAATTTCAGGCTTAATGCCGCTGGTTCTTTCATTTGTGGGCAAGAGCGGTATGACATCTTCGCATAGCCTCACAAAATTCGCTTTTGATAAGCGAAACCGTCCTATGAAGTCGGTGTCGGGAAGTATCAACGGCTGGGCCAATGCGCGCTCCATCCTTCTGCGTGTGGTGTTCATCTTCTTCAGGCGCTCCTCCTCCGCTGCCACCATGAGCGCCACCCAAGCCATGGTCCTCCTAAAACACAAGACAGCAAAAACGATGAAATAAAAAGTAATTAGTCGTTAGGAAGAAAAATAATGAAAGCAAACTAAAATTGGAACAATCAAAATTATCAAATTGACGACTCAAGAGCTGCCGTATTGAAATGACACTTGAAGCCGACGCGTCGAAATGACTGTCGGTTTGATATTTTTTGCGCGGTTTATCTGTCAAAAACAGCGTATCAATCGTTCTTTATGCGTCGACATCGATTATCAAGCCGACGCGTCGGTTTGGGAAATTGCGCGGTACCAAATTGCCGTCGACTGTCAAATTGAAGTCGATTACGATGCCGACACCACTTGCGCGGTAGGCCTACTGACTACCTCAACTTAACCATGGTTTTGTGCTACCATGAGCCAAACTACAGCCTATCGGAGTCACCACCCGACAGCCAGAACGAGGGATGCTGCTGCAGCAGTCTTTGGTACGTGTGGACACCGCCAAAGAGTGAAGAAAGGAACCCCTACCACTTCACGACAGTGCAGGAGTGAGGAGCTGAGATCGCAGGACTAACGTGTCACGCACGCGTGGAGTTCTGTCACTGGATTGACAGTACTAGCACTACCAGCAAGACAGCGCGCCCGCGCCTTACGACCTCCGTGTTCGCGAGTACCTGACAGCACAGTTCCAGGGTCGATGGAGTAAACGCGGTGGGCCTATTACCTGGCCTTCACGCTCGCCTGACCTGACTTCGCTGAATTTCCACGTGTGGGACCTTATGTATGATCAAAATGGCCAAACCATCACCAGTGCTGTACAGTTAATGCACGTAGGTATTATTAGTGCTTTCAAAACAATACGAGGTGACCGTGACAGTGAAACATTAGTGCGTGTTAGTAGACACACTTTTAAGGGCTGCCCTCTGCATCCACCAGAATGGGAGGCAACAAAAATCTACCTACTGTGATATGACAAGTGTGATGGGAGGTCAAAGTTCATTGTCTGCGTTGTGTTATTTAAAATAGTGTTTGTAAAAAGTGTAATGCAAATTTAATAAAAACCATTTTTTTAAATTAAACTGTGTTGTGTTGTTATTTTACTGTAAAATTGATAGAAGCAATTACCCACTCTACGAACGACTGGTGTAGTTAGTTGCGTTTCGGACGACAAAGTCGGGCAGTTGCGGGTTCGAATCCCGAAAGAGGCGAATGTTTGTGTGATGGGCACGAGTAGGTATTTGTGCCTAAGTCAAGGATGTTTTGCTTAATTTGGAGCTAAATAATTGGTGTAATTGTAAAAACAAATTATTTTTAAATAAATTACAGCATAAAGTGATTAATCGTCATCGCATCAGTTGCTGAAAGTATTATTTTCTTTAATGTCGTCTATTAATGTGTATTTTTGCATTTTGTGTACTGAAGTTAGGTTATAAAC
Source organism: Anania fuscalis (assembly GCA_950371115.1). Classification (NCBI taxonomy): domain Eukaryota; kingdom Metazoa; phylum Arthropoda; class Insecta; order Lepidoptera; family Crambidae; genus Anania; species Anania fuscalis. The sequence continues at coordinate 15,475,287 of OX493326.1, read as the reverse complement.
CTGCATTATGGCATCTTTAAAGATAATGAGATTTTCTGCAACTCGCGGGTAATAAAATCTAAAAGATGTACGTCACAGACGCACATGCACACTTACACACCCAATGATAATAATAATATGAAACGAGTGAGTGAGATAGAAATAATAATAATGTTTCTATCTCAAAGAGAATTCATTCATAGACACACACTTGCATGGGATGGCGTAGTAAGTTATGAACATGTGTGTAATATGATTTGAGTGAATGAATGTGATCCTGGAGAGATTATGAATGGGCTAGCGTTGTGTGAGTAGTCTACTTGTGGTGTTTGGGTTAATGTAAAGGATGATGTTGATTCTTTATTTTAAAACTTTTTATTTTTTAAAGTTTGGTCAATAATTTTAAATTTATCTTATATGTGATCCATGTGATGATCTAAGTTACTCCTAAAAATATCTGACACTAATTCACGTACACCTTATATATTTAAACACATTGTAAGGCAGAACACTATTGTCTATTTGGATCCCGTTTTGATCTCTTGTTACTATCACTAGCTTTTATGATTAATTTAATATTAAATTAAACAGTTCAAACGCTTAAGAAGTATTTGAATAAAATATTATATGGTACTTTAAGCACGAAATATAACTTTCTTTAAAAGATTGGTACTGCCTAATCGACACTTAGTCTATGAATCGGCAGAATCAATGCGGTATTTCCGCAAAAACCTAACAATGGCGTTGGGTTTAATAAGAATGCGTATGTCCATTATGTGTTTTCTGTTTTTAACTAATCATATTTTTTTGTAAAGTTAAAATAAATAATTACCCAGATAAAATATATTAAACTTGCCCTGTAAATTTTCTCGATTCTCACAAAAATAAATCTGATGGATTTCGTAAAGGTGCAATGCAACCAACAGTTTAGACAGGGTAGGTACTTCGATCACATTTAGAAAAAACTATCTAGAATCACATGTAGATGTACTATTCTAGAGAAATATGGGAATGCTCATTGTACTTTAAAATTTCATGTTAACCCATGGCTGTATCCTGTCTGCATCAATCATGCTATAATACGAGTAATAACAAATAGCCCGTGAGGTCATCTTTTAAAACTGGAACAGCGTGTTCCGATAATTACCAGGTAAAACTAAAAATGAAAACGAATAATAATTTAATGAATTGTTTCGGCAATCACACCAACTAGCCAACCCCAAACTAAGCAAAGCCCGTACCATGGCTACTAGATAACGGATAAACATACATTACTTATGTACAAATGCTCGTGTTCATCACACTAACATTTGCCGCTTGCGGGATTCGAACCCGCAACCGCCAGGCGTTATAGTCCGGAGCGCGAACCACTACACCAGACGGTCGTCAAACTTTTTGTGGAACATACATAGCTCTTGAACAGCACACATGGCCGTTTAACTAATTGTGGTGGAACATACATAGCTCCTTAACAGCACACATGGCCGTTTAACTAGTTGTGGTGGAACACACATGGCTCCTTAACAGCACACATGGCCGTTTAACTAGTTGTGGTGGAACATACATAGCTCCTTAACAGCACACATAGCCGTTTTACTAGTTGTGGTGGAACACACATGGCTCCTTAACAGCACACATGGCCGTTTAACTAGTTGTGGTGGAACACACATGGCTCCTTAACAGCACACATGGCCGTTTAACTAGTTGTGGTGGAACACACATGGCTCCTTAACAGCACACATGGCCGTTTAACTAGTTGTGGTGGAACATACATAGCTCCTTAACAGCACACATGGCCGTTTAACTAGTTGTGGTGGAACACACATGGCTCCTTAACAGCACACATGGCCGTTTAACTAGTTGTGGTGGAACATACATAGCTCCTTAACAGCACACATGGCCGTTGTTAATAATTCTTCTTTATTACGAGAACATAAATGTAATTTTAACAAATCAAAGATGTGTGCGCGTGACACGGACCAGTTGCTAGCTCGTCTCAACGATGTCTGCGGAAGCGGTGTCGGCGGGCCCGCACCCGCGCTCTTTCCCCTTTCTCCCCGCAATCCCCGCTGCCGCCCTGCCGCAGCGCGGGAAGAATACATGGTTGTGTTGTTAACATTCCTCCCCCCCCCTTGAAAAAACAGCTTTCAAGAGGCTCTTGGGATTCTATAATCATGGGACACAATTTGGAGACCGCTCTTCGAAGAAGTCCCTTTTTTGTGTAGACGTCGACAACTCTGGTAACGCCATCTTCGCCAGGATAAAGTTTGTTGACCCGTCCCAGCAGCCATTGTAGTGGTGGTAACTGGTCATCTTTGACAAGGACAACGTCGCCGATTGCTATGTTGTGGCCTTTAGTACGCCACTTCACTCGCTGTTGTAGCTCAGATAGGGCCTCTTGCGTCCACCTCTTCCAGAATTGATGTCGCAGTCTTTCTAGCAGTTGGTAACGGTTGACGCTGACCGACTCCGATACCAGGTTAGGATCAGGCAAAGCCGTCCGAGGCCGACCAATTAGGAAGTGCCCAGGAGTGAGTGGGGTTAAGTCGGACGGATCCGCGGCTAAATGTGTTAACGGACGCGAATTTAAAATTGCCTCAATTTGAGAGAACAGGGTGGACAATTCTTCAAAGGTTAGACTGGTATTGCCCGCAATGCGTCGCAAATGAAATTTAGCAGCCTTTACGCCCGCTTCGAAGATTCCACCGAAGTAAGGTGAATATGCAGGACTAAATTTAAACTTTATGCCCTCACTGGACGCGTACGCACCGATAGGTTGGTCACATTTTTTTACTAATTTTGCTAACTCGTTGCATGCTCCTACGAAGTTCCTGCCATTATCACAATAAATAGTTCGAGGTTTGCCGCGTCGAGCAATGAATCTTCGCAAGCATAAGATGAAGGCTTTAGTACTTAGATCGCTAACGAGTTCTAAGTGAACTGCTTTGGTACAGAGACATACAAAAATACATAAGTAACACTTACTAGTACGTGACCCACGACCCTTTCGGCTGGAATGGACCCGCAAAATCAGTTTCACACGTTTCGAAAGGTAGAGCTGGATTGACACGAGGTCGAGGTAAATTACCCATTAGAGGTTGAATTGATTGAGCTTTAAATCTCTTACATTTTAAACATTTAAATACAGTTTTTGAACTTAAGGTTCTGCCACCAACTGGCCAAAATTGTTCACGTATATAATTTAACAATTGCCGCGGACCACAATGAAGTAGTCGCAGATGTTCGCTTTCAAATAAAAGTTTTGTAAAACTGTGCTTAGAATCAATCAACATCGGATGTATTTTATTATATGAACAGTAGGAAGCATTCTGAATACGATCTCCTACACGAAGAATGCCACTGTCATCTAAGAAAGGATTCAAAGATAAAATGTTTGATTTTGGCTTAACTGATTTTGATACGGACAGTGAATGAATATCTGTTGGAAAAGAATCATTTTGCGATTGTTTTACCAAGACTATTAATGATTGTTGTAGTTCATCAGCAGTAAGTATGCCGTTTGATTTATCTGTCGTACTATTTTTACAATTCTTAATAAACCGTAGAACATACGCCATTACTCTTTGTAGTTTACTAAACTTTGAATATTTTTCGAACGGTACAATATTTTCCACAAGTTCTAATTTAAGACTTATTTTTATTTCAGGTAATTCGACGCGAGAGGGATTAGAAAGAGGCCAATACTCTTCAGGTTTCGCCAGGAAAGAAGGACCGTACCACCAGACAGGACTGCGATGGAGCAACTGTGGCGAAATACCACGAGAGGCCAAATCAGCTGGATTTAACTCGGTAGGTACATGGCGCCATGACGAGGCATCAGTCAATTGACGTATCTCCTGAATCCTGTTACAAACAAATGTTTGAGGAGTTTTAGGTTGAGTTTTGAGCCAGCCCAACACAATTGTCGAATCAGACCAAAATATAGATTTAGAAAATGGGACCTTAAGTGATTTGACCACTTTGGAATGTAGTCTTGCACCAAGAAGTGCTCCTAGCAATTCTAACCTTGGAATAGTCATTTCTGGTTTTAATGGTGCTACCTTTGACTTCACACATAATAAGTTGACTTGATTGTTGGACTTTAGATAGATGCAAGCAGCGTAAGCTTTTTGTGAAGCATCTGTGAAACAATGAATCTCAATATCAACTGAGTTTTCTGATAGGACACATCTAGGTATTTCAATTTTTGACAAATAGGTGAGATTATTAAAAAATGATTCCCACAACATTTTGATGGAATCGGGAACAGCATCGTCCCAATCAGATTTTAAACACCACAAATCCTGTAGAATGATCTTTTGTGTGATAGTACATGCAGATAACAAACCTAGTGGATCAAACAGTTTACTAGACGCAGACAAAATGTTTCGTTTTGTTATTTTTGATGGTGGCTCAAACTGCGTAGAAAATTGCAGGACATCTCTGGTGGGTGACCAATTCAAACACAGGACAGTAGAGTCTTTGGAGAAGTCTTGCGTTTGATTATCAATGGTAAGATCATCAAATATTTCTGGAACGTTAGTACGAAACTTTCGCAACGGAAAACAACCCGCATTTAATGTATTTATTACGCCTTTTACTATTGTTTTTAATTCACTTTTTGAGATGCTCCCTGTATTTAAGTCATCGACGTAGAAATCGAGACGTATGACGTTAGCAATTTTTTCATCTGGACATTCATCAGCAAGTTGAAATAAGCAACGTGTGCTCAGAAAAGGAGCTGCTGCAGTCCCGTACGTTACAGTGTTTAATTGTATAACCTTTGTAGGTTGTGACTCATCATCTCGCCAAAGAATTAGCTGCAAATGACGTTGAGATTCATCTATGTTTATTTGCCTGTACATTTTTTCAATGTCCCCTGTAACGACAAAATTTTTTTTACGGAACCTTAGTAAAATTGAAAACAAATCATCTTGTATTGTGGGACCTACTAGCATTATTTCATTCAATGAATTACCATAAGACGTCTTGAATGAAGCATTAAAGACGACTCTTAATTTAGTCGTTTCGCTTTGTTCACGCAATACTGCATGGTGCGGTATAAAGTAGCCAAAAGTAGGTCGAGACACCTCTGACAAATGTCCCAACTGCTCATATTCACGTAGAAATTCATAATAATTTTGTTTGAGATTTGATTTACTTAAACGCTTTTCTAAGTTAAAGAAACGCTTACGAACAATAGAATACGAATCCCCAAGGGCCGCTTCTGGGTCTTCACGTAATGGAAGCTTGACACAAAACCTTCCATCTGGAAGACGTTTATGATTTTCAACAAAGTGAGCCTCGCACTCCTCTTCGTCTTTAGACAATAATTTTGATGAATGTGGCAGTTCTTCAACTTCCCAAAATTTAGCAAGAGAATCTCGTATCTCTTGAGAGAAGTTGCACTGAATTTTAGGATTGGTATTAGTAGACCGATAACCTATTGGACCAGCGACAAGCCAGCCTAGCTTTGATTCTTGTAGTGTTGGTTGATGCGGACGCTTGATTTGATTTGACAGAACTATATCCCAAAACACGTCAGCCCCCAGCAATATGTGAATTTCGGAAGGTTGAAAGAAGTTCGTATCTGCTAACTGAATATTAGAAGGCAAATTCAATTTAGATACATCAACTGGACAGCTTGGAAAATTGCCTGTAATTTAAGGAATTATTAAGCAGCTAACATTAAAAAAAAAATCATTTATTCGAGATTTAACTTGAAGATCACACATTTTGAATGTAGTAGTTACAGTATTTGTTAGGGTCCTGTCGATGTAATAACTCTAGCGGACTGTAAACTATATTAGGTGCTGTAATTCTCGCCTCTCAATTACAATGAAATAATTAGAAATACACGATAATGGTCCGGCGACGGTGGGTGTCCCAAGGCGAGTGTCCGAGCGCGGTCGCGATGATCGCGATGACGTCACCGCCCGCACTCGTCTCCCGCGCCTAGTGTTGTTGCGATCGCAACATGCTCCCCGGCTTGAAGTCTGAAGACAAGAAGACTTCAAAGATCTGGAAGAGGGCACAGGTTAATAAAAGCTCTTCGAATGGTGCCACTCTTTGTCTTGAGCTCAGCGACTCTGGAGACATTGTCGTTGCCAGGGTAGAGCTTTGTGACTCGCCCCATCGACCAGAGCAGAGGAGGAAGCACTCTATCTTTGACGAGCACAAGAGAGCCAATTTTCAGCTCTGTATTCGATGACCGCCACTTAACTTTATGCTGCAAGAGAGCTACATATTCGAGCGAGAAGCGGTTCCAAAAATGCTGCTTGATAAGCTCTGTTCTCTTGAACCGCTGAAGTCGGCTGATGTCGGTCTCTTCAGGGATCTGTGGATGTGGTACAAAAGACAGTGGTCGTCCAATCAAAAAGTGGGCAGGAGTCAGGGCAGTAAGGTCGTTAGGATCTGAAGACAGAGGAGTAAGTGGACGGGAGTTTAAAATGGCTTCAATTTGAGCGAGGCATGTAGCCATCTCTTCAAAGGTAAAGTTAGTGGTTTGTAATAACCGTCTAAGGTGGTGCTTGGTGGATTTGACGGCTGCCTCTGCTAATCCGTTGAAATGAGGACTATAAGGGGGAACGAATTTAAATTCAATACCCTCCTGGGCAATATGGCCTTCAAGATTAGACTGAACTAGGAATCTCGAAAGTTCATTAAAAGTACCTACAAAATTAGTTCCGTTATCGGAAGTTATGCTCTGAGGCTTTCCCCGTCTAGAAATAAAGCGATTTAAAGCGGCTAAGTAAGCTTCAGAGGACAGAGCCGTAACAAGTTCAATGTGACAGGCTTTAATCGCATTGCAAATAAAAATTGCCAAAAATGACTTGATAAGTCGGCAACCACGACCCTTACGGTCTGCTATCAACACTGGGCCTGCGTAGTCCACGGAACAATGTAAAAATGGGTACTCTAGCTCAGTTCGGGATGCAGGCAACTGGCCCATGATGGGTTGAACTATATTTGCCTTGAATCTGCAACACCGAACACATTTATGAACTGTGGCCTTGGCTAGGTTCCTACCACCTAATGGCCAATAAGTTTGCCTGATGTTGGCTAAAAGAAGCTGTGGGCCAGCATGTAGACATTTTAAATGAAAATAATTAAAAAGAATTTCAGTGAAATGATGTTTTGAACATAATAAAATAGGATGTTTAGTATCATAACTATATGGCGAGTTTTGTATTCTTCCGCCAACTCGGATAATATTGTTTTTATCTAAGAATGGAGATAAAGAGGTAAGACGGTTCTTTTTTTGGAGTGCTTCTCCTGACTTAAGAATGGTATATTCAGAAGAAAACATTTCAAGTTGTGCCTTTTGTATAATTATATTTAGTGAATTTTGAAGCTCTTGTACAGTTAAGTGACCATTTAATTTATTATTTTGATTTTTGCAATTATAAATGAACCTTTGTAAATATGCCATTGATCTTTGTAAATATGTAAAATTAGATTTATTTTTTATTAAATCAGAGATGGGGTCAGTATTTGAATCATGATTAAGAACAGTGGGACAAGCGACTAATTCAGGTAGATTATGTTTCTCATCATGTCTATCATTAGGATTTTTCGGCCATTCGGTCTCGTCTTTAAGCAAAAAACAAGGACCTGACCACCATAAAGATGAAAAGCTGATGGAATCGGCCTTCAGCCCTCGAGAAACATGATCCGCCGGATTGTCCTTAGAAGGTACGTAGCGCCACGAGTAACCAATAGTACTTTCTTGAATTTCGTTAACACGATTGCGAACGAAATTTTTTAGTTGAGAAGGTGAAGTCTTTAACCACCCTAACACGATGGTAGAGTCACACCAAAACGTGCAATTGGCAATAGGAATGCTCAATGCAGCTAACACTTTGCTACACAATCTTGTAGCTAATAAGGCTCCACAGAGCTCAAGGCGCGGCATCGTTGTAGGCTTTATCGGCGCTACCTTACTCTTCGACGTCAAAAGATGTACTGTTACGATCCCTGAATGACTTACTGAACGAACATACAAAGCAACACCGTATGCTCGCTCTGATGCGTCTGAAAAGACATGGATTTCATAATGGTCAGAGTTATCGTAAAGAACACACCGAGGAATTTTCAAATTATTAAGAAGTGGTAAAGCACTCGAAAATGAAAACCACAACTCTTTTATTTCCGACGAAACATCATCATCCCAGTCATATTTATTCACCCATAGCCTCTGCATGATGATCTTGGCTTCAACAATGCATGGGCTAACGAGACCCAGAGGGTCGAAGATCTGACTTATAACAGATAGTATGTGTCGTTTAGTCAGTTTTTTACATGATTCTATATTTATTGAATATGATAGAGTATCTTTATTGCAATCCCAATGTAAACCTAGAGTTTTAGATGAAATGTTTTTATTAATATCTGCAAATTCTAATTTATTGTGATTATTATTTTGAGCTGATTCGGATATTTCTTTTAAAATTGTGTTATCGTTTGATTTTAATTTTCTTAAGTTAAACTGAGCTGATTTTAATGTAGATATAACTCCTTTGCAAATTTTAATTGTTTTTTCCTTTGATGACGATCCCCCCAAATAATCGTCGACATAAAAATCTCGTTCAATTGATTTTTGAACGTCAATATCGTGAACAGTCGGTGCTAAACTGACTAAGCACTTGGTGGCTAAATATGGAGCTGACGACGTCCCATAGGTCAAAGTATTGAGTGTGAATGTTTGTATGGGCTTGGACGGGTCGGAGCGAAAGAGAATCTGCTGAAGAGAGCGTTGTGAAGGATGTAGTTCAATCGCTCTATACATTTTCTCAATATCGCCAGTAATAACATATTTATGTTGGCGAAAACGAAATAATATGGAGGTCAAATCTTCTTGTACTGTGGGGCCTATCATCTGGAGGTCATTTAATGACACACCTGTACTGGATGTAGCCGATGCATCGAAGACAGTACGAAGCTTTGTAGTAAGGCTCTCTTCACGAATGACACCGTGATGAGGTAGAAAAAAATTAATATTTTGAAGAAGGTTGGGTGAAGGCTCCTTATTTAATGTCATGTGACCCAAATGTTCATATTCTGCTATAAAATCAACATACCTACTCTTGAATTCAGGCTCGCGACTAAATTTCCGCTCTAACGATAAGAAACGGCATTTAGCCTTTTGAAAAGAGTCACCTAAGACTGAAGTGTCTTGCTTCAGCGGCATTTTAACAACAAAGCGGCCGTCATCCTTACGAGTGGTATTTTCTAAAAAATGCTGCTCACATCTACGTTCCTCAGCGGACAGGGAATGCTTGTCAGGGACACTGTCAAGCTCCCAGAATCGAGCTAGGTCTGGGTCAGATTGTTGACTTAAGAAGTGGCAAACAGGAGAAGGAGAAGATGGTTGTGTCTTAAGGCGGGCGACATACCCTGACACGAGCCAACCCAGTTTGGTCTCATAAAGTTTAGGTTTATTTTTTCCCAAATCAATGGAATTATTGCATAAGACTGACCAGAATATATCCGCACCGACCAATATGTCGATCGCTGACGGTATATTAAAAGACGGGTCAGCAAGATGAATTCCAAGTGGAAGAGGAATATTTTCGATATTAACAAAAGAAGCAGGCAATGATTTTGTTATATGAGGCAAAATGTGACAGTCAAGAGTAAGTTTGAAACTATCATTATGAATTGACATAATAGTAAGGCTGCAAGATTGTGTACTAAATGAAGTATTATTGTTAATTCCTGTTACTGTGGCGCTAGCACTCCGTTGAGACAAACCCAGCTTACCACACAATGCTTGCGTGACGAAATTCGCCGTGCTACCGTTATCGAGCAGTACTCGAGCCTGGTGCACGGCGCCCTTGCTGTCCAACACCTTCACCATCGCTGTGGAAAGCAAAACATGCGGAGGAGTAGTAATCTGCTTATTAACATCAGTGGAGTTAGCAAAATTATTGATTGGGACAGAAGGCCCAGGGCTAGGAGTTGACTCATGTATATGCAAAAGCGTGTTATGTAATTTTTTGCAATATTTACAAGGCACAAGGCTGCATTTATTTTCCACATGCCCTGGTCTTAGGCAATTTAAGCAAACTTTGGCGTCTGATGCCTTTTGAATACGGGTTTCAATGGGAAGGGCTCTAAATGATTCGCAATTAAATAAGAAATGATTTTGTTTACAAATGGGACATTGCAATGATTTTTTAAAATTATTATTACTTGTTTTATTCTCATTTTTATTACTATTATTGTTTTTGTAATTATTTTGGTTATTTTTTGTAGTTTGTAGGTAAGAATTAGGTTTATAAGTTTCTATTTTATTTGTATTATTATTTTTATTTTCTTGCAATGTCTCTAATAAATCTGCCCTGTTACTTAAAAATTTAATAAAAATATCCAATGAAGGGAAATTATTTAATGTATTTCTATGCTCCTCCCATTGCCTATGAGTAATAGAATCAAGTTTTTCTGTCATCATATGGATAATGAGCGTATCCCAATGCTGGGTAGGTTGACCCAAAGTGGATAACGCTCTAAGATTTTTATTTGTTGAATCAATAAGATAACGAATTGCTGAACAAGACTCAGTTTTTATGTGATCGACGTTACACAATGCCTGGACGTGGTTATTTACAAGCAGCCTTTTGTTGTCATATCTATCGCATACTAATTTCCAGGCAGGCTCGTAATTCTCTGCGCGTACATCTAAATTGTCAATTACAAGAGAAGCACTACCTTTTAATGATGCACGAAGATAATGAAGTTTATTGATGTTGTCTATGTCAGTTCTGGAATGAATTAACGATATAAAAGTATCTCTAAATTCCAGCCAGTGTTGATAGCTGCCGTAAAAAACTGGCAATTCAATTTTAGGCAATCTTACGCAATTAGATTTAAAACCACTCGCCTGTTCATCATTGTCACTCGCCACGACTCCTCCTCGAAGATCACGCTGCTGGCGGGGGCGAGCGCCGAGTAGGATACGCGCCTCTGCCACCAGCTTGTAGTATGTATCCTCGAACTGCTCACGCTCCTCGCATTCGTCATCCTGTTCTTCCGATAACTCCTCGATATTACACTGTAACGCATCAAATTTAGCATATAAGCCTTCAAATTTATTAAGACGAATTTTTTAAGTCTATTAGCTGCAAGCTTCCTAGTTCATCAGTACTTTTAAGAACCCTTAAGTAATTACCAAAGATCGTTAGCTTCGCTTTCATACAACTACGTTTCTTTGTTAATTTTTGGTCAGACATGATAAAAAAAGCGGATAGAAAAAACTAAGTTGAAAGTTGTTTGTAAATAATAAGCGCAATAGAAAACGTAGCGAACAGGTGCAGCGATTTAATGACCGGCAGTGATAACAAAGGAACAGCTGAGGCGGCCGAACGCACGGAGTACCGTTAGCTTGTAGGTAAGAAGCGAGTGCAATGCGTAAACAGCTGATCGTGAGAACTGTGTTTGATTATGATGTTTTAATTTATTTATTTATGATTGATATGGGCTAGCAAAATTATTTCAATGTGAAAAAATGTAATATTAAAAGCGTGATGATGATTATGAAGAAAAGAAAAGGTGAAATGAGTAATTATAAGAAGCACTCGCTAAATTTCAGCAATTTAAACACTGGAAAGAAAGGGAAGAATAAAGGGAAAATTGGAACGAACTCACGTATCTTTTGAAAACTCCAATATATCCTTAGCACGGTCACTGATGACGATAACTGTGCAATCTTGATGGCACGACGACTCGAATGTACGACGGGTCCAAAGTCCGTCGTCCGGTGACTTTCAAATGACTTCTTTGGGCGTGTGCGGATGCTTGCGTATTATACTTGCTGGAAATAATGAAGGCTCCGGCAGGTATCTAGCGTAGCTGAAGTCCACAATTGAAGAGCTCCAAATTAGTCTCGATTTTTGAAAAAAAAATTGAAGTGGTATTTCCGATAATCCACGCAAATAAGACGGCGAATATCCTAAAGGACCATTGTTAGGGTCCTGTCGATGTAATAACTCTAGCGGACTGTAAACTATATTAGGTGCTGTAATTCTCGCCTCTCAATTACAATGAAATAATTAGAAATACACGATAATGGTCCGGCGACGGTGGGTGTCCCAAGGCGAGTGTCCGAGCGCGGTCGCGATGATCGCGATGACGTCACCGCCCGCACTCGTCTCCCGCGCCTAGTGTTGTTGCGATCGCAACAGTATTGTTATCACCACAAACTGTAACTGGATGTGTTCGAGAAGACAAAAGATTCATTTTTTTTTTGCATTTTTTCAGATAAAAAAGATGACTGACTTCCACTATCCAGTATCAAAAGGTGGGGCTTCATTGAGGACGACACGTGCGAGTGTGGCGCCTTACAGTCTATGCCACACTTAATGTCGTGCCCTACCTCTCCTGCCACCTGCACGCAAGAGGACCTTTACAACGCCAACCAGAAGGCCATTGATGTTGCCACTTTTTGGGCGCAGTGAATTTAGTTGCCATTGACTCGAGGAGAAGAGGAAGAAGAAGACTATCCAGTAAAGCCCTGGCAGCGTAAGTTTTATTATTTTTGACATCTACTAAGTCAATTTCGGCAGTGCAAAGTAAGACCTGATTTGGCACTAAGGCAGACATAGTTAGACTGGATGACGAAGACGAATTGGCGAAGTTTGTACAAGTTGGTAAGTTAGATGTATTTTCGTGATTATCATCCTCAGACCGTCTGTGTAATAACGAATTATGTCTTTTTTTACAAGATTCACAAGAACCAAGAAGACACTGCGAAACGTGATGACCAGAACGGAGACAATTAGGACAAACCTTATTTTTGTTTACAAAAGAAATTCTATCACCCACTGACATGGTTTTGAACTTATCACACATATGAAGAAAATGACTTTGTTTACAAGCAATACAATTTTTTATTGTTGAATTATTATTTGTGTTAAGAAATGCCTTTGTGGATTTATTGAAATCCTTTACTGTATTTTTTTCATATTTATTAGAGTCAACGCGACTATACTGAATAGTTTCTAAAACATCAGCTCGACCACAAAGGGATTCGAAGAAATCTGCAAGTTTAGGTGATAATGCTAAAGTGTTTCTATGTTCTTCCCATTTCCGACTAGTAGCGCCATCAAGTTTGGATGCCATAATATAAATTACCATGGTATACCAATATTGAACAGGTTCACCTAACACTTCTAAAGCTCGTAAGTTTTTTGAATAATAGTCAACCATGTAACGAATAGACTTAAAGGATTCTTTAGAAATAGCATCGAAATTAAACAAAGCCTTGGTATGATTATTTATAAGTATTATTTTATTATTAAAACGGTCGCATAATGTTGACTAAGCTAAGTCATAATTGGACGATGTAAAACTAATCGACTTGATGACAACTGAAGCTCCACCTTCTAACGAGTTACAAAGGTAATGAAACTTACTAATTGCTGGCAAAGACTCATTGCTGTGTATCAGCGACTCGAACGTATCTCGAAACTCTAACCATTTCAAATGATTACCATCAAACATAGGCAAATTAATTGTTGGCAATCTGACATTTAGTTGGTCATGATTACTGTGTGACGCATGACAAGATCCTTGATTATTGTTAGGAGAACTCGACTGTTGTGACTTTCCAAAGGACTCAATCATGTTTTGAGCAACAGCTACAACTTTTAAAAAGCTAGTTTCAATTAAATCGCGTTCCTCAATTTGAGCATCAATATTAGACGTTAAACATTCTATTATGGATTGAATACAATCAAAAAGAGGCAAGACTTCCTGCATGCGAGTTAACTTTAATTGTAATTCGCCAATAGTCACACAATCGATTTCTTTTGAATCAAGTCTACGTAAATTATGGACATATTTATGGAAAACAGTAATTCTAGCCTTGATAGTACCTCGTTGTTGATTAAGTTCTTTTAAACCTTCTTTAGGCTCAGGTAATGTTTCTTTAGACTCTTCCATTGTTAACTATATTAGTAAACAATAGGAGCAAACAACGAATTACACCCGATAAAAAAACAAAATAAAATAAAATAAAAGGTTATCTAACCGTAAAGGCCGCCCGCAATGAACTGCGAAGCGGTAAGTCACTCGTAGGTACTGAACTGCAACCAACCACCGATCCCGCAAACCTCCAATGACTCGTCGATTTTAGAGGACGAATAGGTCACCGTTCAAACTTCGAAATCGCGCAATGTATGTAAAACCTGGTGGAATCACAAGGTCGGCCGTTGCGACAGCGAACCTGGAATGTATACGAGTAACTTTTTGAATAACTGTATATTCAATTCGGTCGGGTTATACTGACGCTTTCTAGAATTACACTTTTATGTTTATGTTTAAGGGACGAAATAGCAATTAACGTTAGAAAAGTAACATGAACAGCTTGCAAAATGAACGTGAAGTAGGTTACTAGCCTTAGCCAGCTAATGAATAGGTAACATAGCGTACAAGAAGTTTTAGCACTTTGCAATTAGTATGCGTTAAGCTTTTAGTAAATGTAGATGAAATAATTTTTTGAAGATGTGAAGTGTTGTAAGCTACAACTGTTTTAGTCAACAGCTAGAAATAAGGTAGCTTAGGGCTTAAACAACCTTAGCACTTCGCAGACAAAGCGAGATGAAAATGGGCTTGGCAACTTAGCATTAAGTAGGTAGGGTCATTCACTTGGCACACACAGTTTGACGTGCACAAACTAAAATAAATGAAATGTAAGCACCATAAGTAGGTACGTTATGGAAGCAAAAGATATTTTACAAATTTGTATTGAAACCGTTAGCTAGTATGAAGAAAGGTAGGTAGAACGAACACTGTCCACTCAAAAAAGGCAATCTTAAACGCAGTTCACAATGTTAAGCACGTAATTAGAAAGTATTTTAGTAGTTTTTAGTAAAAACTGGTCTTACTTCCCTTTTGTATCGGCAATATCGACAAATACCCTTCCTTATCCTTGGATTCCTCAATTTACAAATTTGCAGCGCCAACGAATCCTGCGCGTAAGCAATATCCTTCCTCTTGTTGTATTGTTTGTTGTGGACGGATGGACGGGTACAATCACGTCCCCAGTACTCAATCACGTTGGGTCACCATGTTAATAATTCTTCTTTATTACGAGAACATAAATGTAATTTTAACAAATCAAAGATGTGTGCGCGTGACACGGACCAGTTGCTAGCTCGTCTCAACGATGTCTGCGGAAGCGGCGTCGGCGGGCCCGCACCCGCGCTCTTCCCCCTTTGCTCCCCGCAATCCCCGCTGCCGCCCTGCCGCAGCGCGGGAAGAATACATGGTTGTGTTGTTAACAGCCGTTTCAACAGGACCACGCATTTTCTTACTAACTGACGCAGAACTACAATTGACTTTGAACCTTCTCTACTGTTCAAGATAAGCGGTAACGTTCTACATATTTAAAAAAAAAACTATAAACATAAAAGCCCGGCTGAAATAAAATTAGTCAAAAGAGGGTACACAAAAATTTAATCAAATAGTAGCTAAATTTAAGTTATTAATATTTTTTTATAACTTTTGAACTTATAACGTTTGGACTAGTCAGATGTGAAGTTTGGTAGCATTTTTAGTAGCTTATACACTTTTTATTATTTAAAATATTCGAATATATAATACCTTACAATGTATTAAGTACAAATATGATGCCTGTTGTATCATAAATAATAATTTTCTATTATGATGTATTGTGCAAGTATACAATTTGCGCAATGTAAGTATTATTTATAAGCCTAGATTAGAAGCGTGAATATTAATAATATTTTACTATTAGGCATTTTCTTTTATAAACTATGATTTATTAGCATGTGTCGATATCATTGAATGTTTACACCAAAGTAAGTGTAAGCACTACTTTAATAAACTCTGATGTTTCTTTTACAAAGTTATTTTTGCTGTTCTTGATCCTTCGTCATTACCTTATTTAAGAATTTCTACTAAACATATTTAATTCGATTAATTAATTGAAAAACTATATCCACAAAAAATAGAATAGCCTAAAATTTCCAGCCCTACCCCCCAAAATAGTAATATTCCAACGCAAGATAGCAACAACAGCGTCTTTAAATCCTGAACCCCATCATATTAATGTCAACACAAATCCTTATGTGATCCATAGCTTTTAGCATCAAATATCAATACATATATAAGATTCAACGATTTTAGTTACATTCCTTTTCCGTTTTTTCCGTTTTTTCCGTTCAGTTACATTCCACATCTATACGTCATACCAAGGAGCCTGACAAAATTTAAGCGAAAAATTCAGGCTAGTTTCGGAGATATTCATCATAACAATCTCATTTCGTAACTACAAAATTCCACATCCTTTACAGCTGATTACTACTACAATGACACACTAAATACGCACACAAGCAAACTCAAAATCCAAGAATCAAGCTGGAAACATACTATCGGACGCGGCTTACGGACGCGGCTTACAGCCGCGACTGATAAGTGTGCACGGTCTTTCGGACGTTGCTTGCGGACGCCATCAGTGTGACTACTTTAAGTAGATTTCTACGTTTTTGGTAGATTTGTGACAAAGAGGAGGATGATTTAGTAGTAATTTCAGTAGAAAATCGGTATCGTTTAAATTCTGAAAAATAGTAGCTAATCCAAAATACAATTATCCAGGCCAAAAAAAACCGGCCAAGTGCGAGTCGAACTCGCGCACGAAGGGTTCCGTACCATTTTCTATAAAAACGGTAAAAAAATCACGTTTGTTGTATGTTAAATATTTATTTCAACTTTCTAGCTATCACGGTGCATGAGATACAGCTTGGTGACAGACGGACAGACAGACAGACGGACAGCGGAGCCTTACTAACAAGCAAAATAAATCACTTTGGTTGTATGGGAGCCCCCTTAAATATTTATTTTATTCTGGTTTTTAGTATTTGTTGTTATAGCGGCAACAAAAATACATCATCTGTGAAAATTTCAACTGTCTAGCTATCACGGTTCATGAGATAGACGGACAGACGGACAGACAGACAGAGAGACAGACAGACGGACAGCGGAGCCTTAGTAATAGGGCCCCGTTTTACGCTTTGGGTTAGGAACCCTAAATAAATCTTGTCCAGGTCCCGGGGATTTCCTGTAACATAATACTGAATACGGTGATAAGCGGGTTTGTTTTTCGCATACGTTATCAAATCGCTAGCTATCTTATAAATAATAAAAATTTTCATGCAATCAATAAGCACGTGCGAGCTCTCGGGCATTAGGCGTCCTTCTGACGCTCGGACGCGTCCGCGCCCCGTGCATACCGTCCGCGGACGTTTTCGGCTTACAGAACATCCAGCGCGCCAGATTGCTATCGGACGTCCGAGCGCTCAAGGTCAGCCCAAGGTACGTCCTTACGTCCGCGACTGACGTCCGATGGTTTGCACACCTTAGTGTACATTCAATACCTAGATTCCTTTAAGTCGCGGCTGTAAGCCGCGTCCGTAAGCCGCGTCCGATAGTATGTTTCCAGCTTCAAGCGCGGTCAGCGGTGGGGTGAGATGCCGGGTCAGGAATTAGCATGAAAAAAATTACCCTGTTTTTAGGGTAAATTAAAGTTTTTGAGTTGTTTTTTTTTCGATAAAGTAATAAGAAAGAATACGACTAGGTTTGTAATTAATGTTGTGATGCTAAGTCATTAAAACTTAACGAACGGTTTTTTACCCATGACTTTATGTTCACACTATCACGTAGCCAACGCGGTTGCGAAATAGGTACGCAAAATTGAAGGGATCAGGATGCCGCAAACTGACCAAAGAGTGTAATCTGAACTTGCGACTTGATTCACGTCAAAAAACGAAAAGATTCACTTCTTTGATAATCAAAGCTGTTCTTACTTACGTATCATTTTTAAATTATAAAAAAAAAAACGGCGGAGACAACGACAAGCTACTATTTTATTGTTGCTTGAGCTTGCGACTCAAGTAATGTTGCGTAATCAGCTTTAATAAAACCACTTAGGTACACGATTAATTAGTTATTCATCACGGCCGCCAACTTGTAGTGTAATGAGTTATAAAATTTTATAAACAAAACTACTAACATTCGAGATTTATGAAGTGTCGTTTAATAATATCATAACATTAAATTTAACAGCTAGTCTCAATAATAAACAAAAAATTACAATATCATTAAATCCAAATTTCTTGCTATTCAAATTCCACTTTATTTTTTCAATAAATTTTAGGGGTAAAAGTATGACAAGAATAAGTCGCAGAGTATCCGACTGGCCGCTCGCGCCGAAAGGCCGCCGGTGCCGCCGGGGCACGTGTCGGGCAAGGTCAAAGCATGAGCGAGCTAGAGATGTGCCACAGCCCACACTAGATCCGATTTTAGGGCTAAAAATTTTCGACTCACGGCGGAGGTTGGACTGGACTTTACTAATAAAGATTTTATTCTTGCACTATCTGAAAGTTAGTATTGTTAAGTAATAAAGTAATAAACGAATGCGATTTATTGCTATTATTTTAGTCTTAATGACGACAACAATGTTTTATGCGTCTTCGTGCTAAAAAATTATACATTTTATAAGTGTTTTGATTTCTCTAGAAATCCCTTACTTTTGCCGCTAACAATAAAACCTAAGTGGTTAAAAATAAAAAAAACCTTTACGTGTAAGTTAAGAATAAAATGTCTGATACAGTTCATTAAGGCCTAATTTGTTAAAACAATAGTTAAAACGTCCTTAATTGTTATCACTTATCAGTGCGTGTGTATCTTTAACACACACATTTATTATTATTGGTTTGGACTGAATAAGTTCGATAAAACATTGATGCAACTCGGACTCATAGCCCGATGGAGTGTAAGAGAGATAGATGCGTCACAAGCTGAAAGCTTAGGCCGCTAGTGCCTCTCTATCGCTTGTTACGCGCTCTCGCTCGTACGCGAAACGTAAAACTTTCGTGCGTGCAGTCGTGGTGCAGTCGGACATCGATTTATAAGACGTTATCACGTCAAAAACTTGTGTCGCACTCTCGATTTAGCTTAAAACGGGGTGTCAATTCCCAATTCACGATCCGCTATCAATCAGGCATGTTTTCGTATCTTACAAATAATCCAATCATAAGCGCATCCCTAGCTGGCGTTTTTTCGGCTTTAACAAAACGCGCGCGCTGCAGTTTTTGTGTATGGTAAAATAAATCAGTCAGTCACTCAGTCAGTCTCTTACTTGCTTCCTTGCGTGTGTGACGTGTCAGTCAGGTGCAACACGATGTTCTATCGGTATACGATTTCGACGATCTGCATAACAAATGGTTATGTACTACCCTATTGCCAATTACCAACTTGTTGATGAACTAATTGGCGCAATATTTTTAGAGCGTCTCAAATGACACAGCTACCTTGAGTGTCTTCAAGGAACCTTGGAGGAACTGCTATCTAACATCCCTCTTCATCTCCGCCGTGGATTGCAGTACTTCTAGCAAGATGGAGCCCCGGCGCACTACGACCGCGTTGCACGTACGTGCGTGCCTGCTTGCCTGCCTACATCGCATCGGCATCGCGCGAAGGATTGGTTGTGCTGGGCCGGTTCTCTGGTCGGCACGTTCCTTGGTCCCTATGCCTCTCTACTTCCATGAGGAGTGAAGGACTTAGTGTGTGATGAAAGTGATCTTAACATTCAAAGTGCGTCACATTACAATAACGAAAGCGAAAAGTGTAAAATTTGTAAATGCCTTTAAAGAAACTGACTCCTAATTAAGCAAGGTAAGGTGGATTGGAACCAAGCGGCACCTACTTACTCGATTGATTTGTAATTTATTTAGTTGTTAACTTATTTATTAGATAGGTACCTAGATAGTTACACTTACAAAAACGCTTAACTTGCAAGACCGTAGCCTGTGAAAATGTGATAGGGTGTCATAATAAAATAAATGTTATTAAAACCGTACTTTATTTTTTATTTCTATCCGCCTACTGACTCTGCTAAGGAAAGATAAAACTTTAAAATTACTAATTGAGTACAACAATTAAAATCAAGTAAATACGTTATCTACTTAAAATAAGGATGCAATCTAAGTCATAAAACATTGAAATTATCTTTTCTTAAGCTTCGAAGTTCGAACAAACAAAAAAACAATAATGGCTAATAATTTAATTGGCATTGGTTGTATTATTTATTAATGTTTGATAACAATCATTATTATTATGATAAGAAGCGCATTCTACACACACATGTAGGTACATGTGTGCATGAAGGGGAGCATATTACAATTGGTCTGTGATTGGTCGACGAGACAGCCCGGCCGTGCTGCTAAACCAATCGCAGATCAGCTGACTTGACAGTTAGTATACACACAACTAACTTGCTAGTGAGCGCTGTGTACGTACACTACGTACGTACACAATCTGTAAACTACAGCTTGCACATGTGTTGGAAAAGATACAGAGTGTTTCAGGTTTGTCTGTGATTTTATTGATTTATTTTGTTAGAAAACATAACTTTTAAAAATGACTATGAAACAGTGCCTTATTTTTTGGCATCGTATTTAGTATGATTTTTAGATACCACCCTATAAAGGAATGTAACTAATTTCGTTAGATCCTGTATATATTTTTTCAAAATTCTATTGTGGATAGAAGTTGTTAAGTGATTATAACGAAATAATTCACGTTTAAAGGCTAGCTAATGTGGCAATTAATTGTAGCATAATTTTACCCATTTTACCAACCCAATCAATTGCATGAAATGATTGAGTCTGAGAAACAGGACCCTTTTTTTTTAATCAAGAATATCCAACAATTGGAAAGGCTTCTAAGTCTAATTTTTTTTTTTTTAATTTAATTTGTGCAGAGCATAATTTATGGCCTGCTTCTGTTGAGCACCAATATGTAAGCTGACATACGGCCTCATTGACCATACTATATAAATTGATGAGTACGGGTGGATCATCCTGGTGTTGGTAGAATTGATCTCGCTGGGCTTCTCCCTTCGACACCCATCCCGATATGAAAGTTTCTTGTCTTGATCTGAAGAGAGCTACGAGCGATCTCACTTGTGTCTGCAGTCACCTCTGCCGACAGCAGATCTCATCCATGGCGCGGAAAAAAATTAAAACAAGAGCATTAGCTATATTTTATAGTCATTCTAATCATTGTTCTTAAAGAGTCAGTCAAGTATTCCACCTAATTATTAAACCTTTGGTCAATATAACATGTAGGTCCATCTAAATTTGATGCTTTATAAATTAATGACCCTGCTGGATAAAAAACAAAAATAGTAGTACCTAATCAGGCAGAGTGGAATACATTTAGTAGAGGGCTTTATAATCGCTCTTTCCTAATTAGTTTATTGTAAGCATTATAATGAGACATCGGTAACCATATAAAACGTTTTTATGCAGAGCTTCTGCTTAAAATGTGTGATAGACCTAGCCTTATGAACTGGAGATTCATGATGATCACGATTTACATGCATGCATCAAAATTGAAGCATAAATGGTTTATACAGCGTCATAGGTTTAGGTAATGTCATCAACTTTCTTATTGCGGGTAAAATATTTATATGTTAATATCATAAAACGACGTACCTTTGATTAAGTGATCTAGGACTCATTTAACCCTTGGCTCACTACACACACAGCCGCTACGCTTACCTACTAGCTTAAATCTAGGGCACACTTAACCCTTAGCGCTCGACACAACTAGCCGCTACGTAAAGTAGTATAAAAGGAATAATAATGATTTACTTCTGTACTACTCCTGTACCATACATAAGCTTTGTGATTTGTTGCAAATTGACTATTTATTACTTGCTTCAAAATAAGGAAGTACTTGACACAAGCACTCGACACACCTGGCCGTTGTACTCGTGTTTACTAAAAACTAAGGACTAACTTGGCCCTCATTTCTGCTATCTACAAAACCTAAGGACACACTTGGCCCAAGCGACGCACATGGCCGCTTCACCTACCTAATAAAAATAGGTTTTTACTAAAGGACACATTTGGCCCACGCGACTCACATGGCCGCTTCACCTACCTAATAAAAAGAGGTATTTACTAAAGGAAACA
Organism: Anania fuscalis; assembly: GCA_950371115.1. Classification (NCBI taxonomy): domain Eukaryota; kingdom Metazoa; phylum Arthropoda; class Insecta; order Lepidoptera; family Crambidae; genus Anania; species Anania fuscalis. The sequence goes on along the minus strand of OX493326.1, from coordinate 15,453,307 downwards.
CTTGGCCCAAGCGACTCACATGGCCACTTCACCTACCTAATAAAAAGGATTCACTGGCTTCTATTTAAAAAGCTTTTATTACTCGTTATAATAACATTTCTCAAAACATAGAAACAAGTAAAATAATAAGTGCTATAGTCTCGCCGTAGCAGAATACTATTCAAATGAAATGCTTAGCGACAATCTTAATGATATCAAACTACTTCATTTATGGGCAATATTTCAGAATAATTTTCCATTGAAAATTTTGTACATACCTTTTATGGGCTGCAGCTTCTTCGCACTTCTGAGTTTTGATGAAATAATACCACTGTTGAATCTCACTGATTTTATTTTATAAGAATATAATATTTATTTAGGTAACTCACAAATTATATGCTAATTGTATTAATTATAATTGATATTACGGCCCATAGAGTTTCCTCTTAGCTACCGCTTGGTTCGAACGCTGATGAGCAACTGACTGAATAGCGATCTCTCCCGATACTGCTGCGGTGTTTCCCCTATCACAACTCAATTACGTCAAGTCCTATTCTTGGTCGACAGTTAGTGTTGCCAACATTTGATTAAAATACATCGAATCACGACAGGCTTATGGTTGAAAACTCAAGCAAGGTATATGATTGTTGTTGGAATTTTAACCCTTAAGGGGGTGAAAAGGGTGTACATTTTGTATTTGAAGTTCTTTATTTTCAAAGTAAATAAATATACTTATGGTTAGGCACTCACGCAACCGGTGATAGCTACAGTGCAGGCATCCACTAAAGAACGATTTTTAGAAATTCCACCCTTAAGGGATTAAAATAAGGAGTAAAAGTCTGTATGAAAATCCGTCAAATTTGGAGTATGGATCTCCAAATTTTGTATTTAGGCTGACGTATGGAAATAAATTAATAATGTTTCAGCGTTTTTTTTATAAATTATCCCCGATGGGGTAAAAAGAGGGATGAAGTTGTGTGTGGAAATTAATTCGTTTTCAAAGTATAAATCACAAAAAATAATATCGCTTATAGTTTAAATCTCTGGCAAAGTATATGGATGCTGTTGGAATTTCAACCCTTAACCCCGTGAAAAGGGGATTTAATTTCGTATTTGAAGTTCTTTTAATTATTGTCGAACTAAAATTACTAATTTTATTATTTAAATATTTAGGCTTATGGTTGGAGTCTTACACAATTAGAGTTTTCTGACTTACAGCACTTAAAATGGGTTTCAATTTTGTATTTGTAAAAAATAATGTTTTGTTACATGTTTCGTGTTATTACTAATTCTCTACTTCCGCAAGTCTCTCCGTCTGTCTGTCTACCGCGAGCAAATATCTCAGCTGTCTAGAAATAGTTGAGGTTCTTTTGGATATGGAGTATGGCGTAGGGAATTTCCCGATGCCTCACATGATAATATTTATAAAACGTGAAAGTTTACAAGTGTAGCAAGTCAGCAAAAACTACTGTGTAATATTTAAGGCATCTTAGATCGAAAAAAATAATAAAACTTGACCTCTTTATTTATCTACCCCTGATCGGCCCCCTACAGCTGATCGGACACTGCATAATTATATAAAATGGCAAACTGACTGACTAGGTGATATATCAACGCACAGTCCTAACCACTGGACCTAGGGACTTGGGATTTTGCAAATAAATAACTTATAACTACCCAAGATTGTTTGGAAATTGTGAATTGTGGGATTAGAATAGGTTTATACAAACTTCAATCCGAACTAATTTTATTTTATAAAGGCGTAAGTGACTTTGTTTGTTGATTGTTTTGTTACGCTTTCATGTCTTACAACTCTACCAATTATCATGAATTGTAACACAGATCTTAGAATAATTATTGTTACCTTTGTCTACAGGATCTAACGAAATAAGTTACATTCCTTTATAGGATGGTATTTAAAAATCTTACTAAATACGATGCCAAAAAATAAGGTACTGTTTCATAGTCATTTTTAAAGTTATGTTTTCTAACAAAATAAATCAATAAAATCACAGTCAAGCCTGAAACACTCTGTATCTTTTCCAACACATGTGCAAGCTGTAGTTTACAGATTGTGTACGTACGTAGTGTACGTACACAGCGCACACTAGCAAGTTAGTTGTGTGTATACTAACGGTCAAGTCAGCTGATCTGCGATTGGTTTAGCAGCACGGCCGGGCTGTCTCGTCGACCAATCACAGACCAATTGTAATATGCTCCTCTTCATGCACACATGTACCTACATGTGTGTGTAGAATGCGCTTCTTATCATAATAATAATTATTGTTATCAAACATTAATAAATAATAAAACCAATGCCAATTAAATTAATAGCCATTATTGTTTTTTTGTTTGTTCGAACTTCGAAGCTTAAGAAAAGATAATTTCAATGTTTTATGACTTAGATTGCATCCTTATTTTAAGTAGATAAGGTATTTACTTGATTTTAATTGTTGTACTTAATAAGTAATTTTAAAGTTTTATCTTTCCTTAGCAATGTCAGTAGGCGGATAGAAATAAAAAATAAAATACGGTTTTAATAACATTTATTTTATTATGACACCCTATCACATTTTCACAGGCTACGGTCTTGCAAGTTAAGCGTTGTTGTAAGTGTAACTACCTAAGTACCTATCTAATAAATAAGTTTTTTGACAAACAACTAAATGAATTACAAATCAATCGAGTCAGTAGGTGCCGCCTGGTCCCAATCCATGCTTACCTTGCTTAATTAGGAGTCATTTTCTTTAAAGGCATTTACAAATCACCAATTTATAAAAAAAATTATGAAAATATCCTTCACTGACGCCTACAGACCAAAGGTCACCTACTGACGTGCTTTTTTACGCGCAATAACGTGTCACTGCCACTTTTCAATTTACTTTTCGCTTTCGTTATTGTGATGTGACGCACTTTGAATGTTAAGATTACTTTCATCACACACTAAGTCCTTCACTTCTCATGGAAGTCGAGAGGCGTAGGGACCGGGGAACGTGCCGACCAGAGATCCGGCCCAGCACAACCAATCCTTCGCGCGATGCCCGTACCTGCCCGTTAGGTAGGCAGGCAGGCAGGCACGCACGTGCAACGCGGTCGTAGTGCGCCGGGGCTCCATCTTGCTAGAAGTACTGCAAACCACGGCGGAGATGAAGAGGGATGTTAGATAGCAGTTCCTCCCAAGGTTCCTTGAAGACATTCCAGATAGCTGTGTCCATTGAGAAGCTCCAAAAATATTGCGCCAATTAGTTCATCAGCAAGTTGGTAATTGGCAATAGGGTCGTACATAACCATTTGTTATGCAGATCGTCGAAATCGTATACCGATAGAACATCGTGTTGCACCTGACTGACACGTCACACACGCAAGGAAGCAAGTAAGAGACTGACTGAGTGAGTGACTGACTGATTTATTTCACCAAACACAAAAACTGCAGCGCGCGTGCTTTGAAAAAGCCGAAAAAATGCCAGCTAGGGATGCGCTTATGATTGGACTATTTGTAAGATACGAAAACATGCCTGATTGATAGTCGATAGTGAATTGGGAATTTACACAAGTTTTTGACGTGATAACGTCTTATAAATCGATGACCGACTGCACCACGACTGCACGCACGAAAGTTTCACGTTTCGCGTACGAGCGAGAGCGCGGAACAAGCGATAGAGAGGCACTATCGGCCTAAGCTTTCAGCTTGTGATGCATCTATCTCTCTTACACTCCATTGGGCTATGAGTCCGAGTTGCATCAATGTTTTATCGGACTCATTCAGTCCAAACTACTAATAATAAATGTGTGTGTTAAAAATACACACGCACTCATAAGTGATAACAATTAAGGACGTTTTAACTATTGTTTTAACAAATTAGGCCATATTGTACTGTATCAGACATTTTATTCTTAACTTACAGACGTAAAGGTTTTTTTTATTCTTAACCACTTAGGTTTTATTGTTAGCGGCAAAAGTAAGGGATTTCTAGAGAAATCAAAACACTTATAAAATGTATAATTTTTTAGCAAGAAGACGCATAAAACATTGTTGTCGTCATTAAGACTAAAATAATAACAATAAATCGCATTCGTTGATATTTGTTACTAAATGTACCTAAAAAAGTTTATTACTTAACATAAAATCTTTATTAGTAAAGTCCAGTCCGACCTCCGCCGTGACTCGAAAATTTTTAGCCCTAAGATCGGATCTAATGTGGGCTGTGGCACATCTCTAGCTCGCTCGACACGTACCCCAGCGGCACCGGCGGCCTTTCGGCGCGAGCGGCCAGTCGGATACTCTTCGACTTGTTCTTGTCATACTTTTACCCCTAAAATTTATTGAAAAAATAAAGTGGAATTTGAATGGCAAGAAATTTGTATTTAATGATATTGTAATTTTTTGTTTATTATTGAGACTAACTGTTAAATTTAATGTGATGATATTATTAAACGACAGTTCATAAATCTCGAATGTTAGTAGTTTTGTTTATAAAATTTAATAACTCATTACACGACAAGTTGGCGGCCGTGATGAATAACTAATTAATCGTGTACCTAAGTGGTTTTATTAAAGCTGATTACGCAACATAACTTGAGCTTGCGACAACAATAAAATAGTAGCTTGTCGTTGTCTCCGCGGTTTTTTTTAATAATTCAAAATGTTACGTAAGTAAGAACAGCTTTGATTATCAAAGAAGTGAATCTTTTCGTTTTTTGACGTGAATCAAGTCGCAAGTTCCGATTACACTCTTTGGTCAGTTTGCAAAATTGAAGGGTGCCTCAATTTTGCGTACCTATTTTCGCAACCGCGTTGGCTAGGTGATAGCGTGAACATAAAAATCATGGGTAAAAAACCGTTCGTTAAGTTTTACTGACTTAACATCACAACATTAATTACATGTGCTACTGCAAAATCAAATCATCTTCGAAATATTATTTTGGGTTCTGATAATAAAGCAAAGGCCACATGGAACATAATAAATAAAGAAACATGTAGGCGTAAACAGAATGATCTTACTCTCTTAAAATTGGGGATAAACTAATTAACTCACATGCAGAAGTTGCAAATGCTTTCGAGGAATTCTTTTCGAATATAGCTCCCTCTACAACTAAAGAACTGGCTTCTTCTGCTGAACTAGCTGAATCCCTTCTCAAGTCGGGTGTTGATGAGTGCAAAACTCCATTTAATTTTAGACATATTAATCCTGATATACTAATAAAAACTTTCAAGGAATTGAACATGAAAAAAACTGAAGACTTATGGGGGATCTCAGTCAATATTATCAATACAATTATAAATACGATAGCCCCTTATCTTACAATTCTTTTTAATAAATGTATTGATGATAAACAGTTTCCTACTTTGATGAAATTTAGTAAGATAATTCCTTTATATAAATCAGGCGAGAAAAATGATCCTTCAAATTTTCGACCAATTTCAATTTTACCGGTACTTAGTAAAGTTTTTGAAAAAGTAATTTTCAATCAACTTTTATCACACCTTGTCCTTAATAAATTGTTACATAGCAAACAATATGGCTTCACGAAAGGTAGGAGCACTACAGATGCTGGAGTTGCACTCTTGAAACACGTGTTTGATGCTTGGGAAAGTAGGCAGGACGCTTTGGGAGTTTTTTGTGATCTTTCTAAGGCTTTTGATTGTGTGGACCATCAAACTTTACTGAAAAAACTTAGACACTATGGTGCTTCATGCGATGCCTCAGATTTAGTAAACTCTTATCTCACAGGCAGAACACAAAAAGTTTGTATCAATGGAGCTGAGTCTTCTGGGTCGCCTCTTACTATGGGTGTGCCGCAGGGATCGATATTAGGGCCTCTGCTCTTTCTAATTTACATAAATGACCTTCCATCTTTTACGAAAGACCTCTGTGAGACAGTGCTATTTGCAGATGATACTTCATTGATTTTTAAAATCAAGAGAGGTAAAGACTCATTTGACGATGTAAATAATGCACTTTCGCAAGTATTGCATTGGTTCACCACCAATAATCTTATGCTCAATGCAAATAAAACAAAGTGCATCAAATTCACAATGCCCAACGTAAAACTTGTCTCAACACATATTACTGTAAAAAATGAACAACTTAATACATCTAGTTCCACTACATTTTTAGGAATCACTTTAGATTCCCGTTTGCAATGGGGTGCGCATATCGAGACTCTGTCGGGAAGACTTAGCTCTGCTGCTTATGCCGTGAGAAAGATAAGACAACTGACTGATGTTGAAACGGCAAGATTGGTGTATTTTAGCTATTTTCATAGTATAATGTCATATGGAATATTGTTATGGGGCTCAGCAGCAGATATTGAATCTATATTTGTACTGCAGAAGAGAGCTGTACGGGCAATTTACGGCCTTGGACCCCGAGACTCCTTAAAAGATCTGTTTAAAGAAATTAATATTCTTACAGTAGCATCCCAATTTATTTATGAAAATATAATGTACATCCGCAAAAACCTGTCCTTATTCCTTAAGAAAAGTGACATTCATAATCTTAACACACGGAATAAGAATAAGCTTGCCGTTCCCAATTTCAGACTGCATAAAGTGGGTAATTCGTTTATGGGAAAGTGTATTCGCTTTTTTAATAAATTACCAGCGTCTATTGTAGAACTGCCCCTGTTAAAATTTAAATCGCATATTAAAACAACTTTAATGAAAAAAGGATATTATACTGTAAATGATTATATAAACGATAAAAATATTTGGAAATAAATACTGCCCTGCTCGCACAGGTACATTTATCTTGTAATGTAAATATATACTATTTAAAAAGAGGCTGACAATAGTGACCGAGTTTCTTGCGCTACTTCTTCTCGGCGCTAGCCCAAAATTGTCCTGAAGTAGTGGTAGGGAAAAAAAATATTGGGACGTGTAAAAGCGCTTAGTTTAAGCCTATTTACAGAAATAAATTGGTTTTAATGGTTTTAATGGTTTTACAAACCTAGTCGTATTTTTTCTTATTACTTTATCAAAAAAATCCACTCAAAAACTTTAATTTACCTAAAAACAGGGTAAATTTTTTCATGTTGGTATTCCTGACCCGGCATCTCACCCCACCGCTGACCGCGCTTGATTCTTGGATTTTGAGTTTGCTTGTGTGCGTATTTAGTGTATCATTGTAGTAGTAATCAGTTGTAAAGGGTGTGGAATTTTGTAGTTACGAAATGAGATTGTTATGATGAATATCTCCGAAACTAGCCTGAATTTTTCGCTTAAATTTTGTCAGGCTCCTTGGTATGACGTATAGATACCCCCATTAAAAGGAATGTAACTAATATCGTTGAATCTTATATAAACTGTAATTTTATGGTAATTGTCATCTTACTAAAATGTCTTTCATGATTACTACTTAAGTGAAACTACTTTTACGGATTATTTCGCGATTTATTAACATTTTATTTAACCTGACGTTTCGAACACTTTACAGCGTTCGTGGTCACAGGTAGACTAAGGTGTTATTTGTCTTTACAATATTTTGAAAAAACTATAAACTACCGTCACTCAGTTAATATTAATTTGTGTTCCTATCTACGCAAAAAGAGCTAACTGTATCTAGAGGTCTTGCAGTGCGGGGCCTAGCATGGGATTTCGTTAAAACAGGATCCCATGCTGGTGGTATTTTCCAACCATCTTCTCTGTTGAAATTCGGGTGTCTTCTAATTTCAATTGCCTCCCGTAACATGCGAGGAACAAATCGTCGTTCTCTTGCAAGGACTTTAGGCTTGTCAAATCGTATGAAATGGTTGGGTGTATCTAAGGCATGTTCACACACTGCAGACTTAGTATTCCGTCTATGTTTGATGTCGGCTATATGTTCTTTTACCCGCACGCCTATACTTCGTTTTGTTTGACCGATATAGGAGAGCCCACAGTCACATTCCAGTCTGTACACCCCCGCATCTTGAAGAGGTATGTTGCACTTGACAGGTGGTAAAAATTGGTTAATCTTTTTCGGCGGCTTGAAGTAGGTTTTGATTGAAGCGCGCTTCAAAATGTTTCCAATCTTGTCAGTGACACCCTTCATATAAGGTAGTACAGCAGGTTGGCGTTCGACGGTGGAATGCTTGACCCGGGGTCTGGAACGACGTGGTACCGGCAACTGGTTTTCCCGTAGTACCTTCCTGACATGCTGGAGCTCGCCAGCCAGGTGTTGGTCGTCACAGATACCCCTTGCTCTCTGAAACAACGATTTGCCTACGGTAGCCAACTGTCGAGGATGATGGTGAGAGGCACCATTGAGGTATTTATCTGTATGGGTGGCTTTACGAAAAACTGTATGACTAAGAGTATGATCCGGATTCCTAGTAAGTAAAATATCTAAGAAAGCTAGTTTATTGTTTGCCTCAATTTCCATAGTAAATTTGATTTTTGGGTGGATTGAATTTAAATGTTCTAGAAAAGCAGAGACTTGATTGGTGGGTAAAATTGTAAAAGTATCATCTACGTACCGTTTATAGAACCTGGGTGTTATAGGTGATGTGCCTAGAGCTCTGGCCTCGAAGTCCTCCATGAAAATGTCTGCGACAACAGGTGATACTGGAGAGCCCATAGCCACACCATCTACTTGTACATAGAATTCATTGTCCCACAGTAAATATCCCGATGTTAGGCAATGTTCCAATAGTTCCGCATATTCTATAGGCATATCAAGTTCAACTAACTTCCTTTTAGTAATTTCAATGCAGTCCTGTACTGGTAAACTTGTAAATAGGGACTGTACATCAAAACTGACCATAGTTTCATTATCCGCTAGGTGTAGGTGTTTAACCTCGCTGATAAAATGGTAGGAATCCTTCACATGTGCTGTAGTTGTTCCTCTTAGCCGAGATAGTGATCTAGCTACGTGCTGAGCCAGTCTGTAGGTTGGTGTATCAATCTGACTCACAATAGGACGTAGCGGGACATTTGGTTTGTGTATTTTTGGCAACCCATATAATTTTGGTGGTTTTGCGCACGAAGGTATTAGGTATTGAGCATCTAGACTTAAACTTTCACTATGTTTTCGCACTAAGTCACTGGTTTTCTTTAAAACTTTGTTGGTTTGATCTATTTTAACCCGTTTGTAAGTGGTTTCGTCCGCCAGTAACTGTGACATTTTTTGCTTATAGTCCGATGTGTCCATTACAACCGTTGCGTTTCCTTTGTCCGCACGAAGAATAGTTAATTCTGGTTTAGTTTTTAGGTTTTTTAAAGCTATATATTGAGTACGAGAAAGATTTGACTTCGGTACTTTGCTATGTCTTAGGACTGATGATATGTCTTGTCGTAATGCTTCCGAGTCTTCTTTCTTTAAATTATTTTTAACTAAACAATCCTCCACGCTGCATATTATTTCTTCATAAGGAATTTGACGCGGTGTTACGGCAAAATTTAATCCAAATTTGAGTACCTCAATGGTATCGCTATCCAATGTTTGTTTTGATAAATTGACAACTGCCCGATTGTCTGTGGTCGATGTGACGTTTGACGCGTTTCGTTTTACAAGATTTTGGGTTGACTTTGACAGTTTGTTGTATTTGAAAATCTGTTTTATTTTGCATTCATTATATTTTAAAGACTCGCGTCTATTTAGTATTAGAATGCATTCATCAAAATCTAGTTGGGACAGTTGTAATTTTAAATCCTGACACAAACTTTCGATGGTGGTATTCAAATAGATAAGGTCGGAATGGTGTTGATGTATGAGATGACGGAGCAATTTTTGACTTGCCTGGTTTAAGATCTTCGCGCTCCCACGTATGTCTCTCTTCGGTGTTATTTGGACACATCGTGGGATGAGGTTATGGTCTCTGCACCTCTTGAGAAAATTTAAAGATGATAGTTTTCTCGCACGCTTTGTCTTTAAATCTTCCAACCGGCGAATTTTATTTGCGGTTTCCAGTCCGTACTGGTTCACATACTGTTCTCTTTTATTTACGCGAACACGATACATTTAAATGAAACTACTTTTACGGATTATTTCGCGATTTATTAACATTTTATTTAACCTGACGTTTCGAACACTTTACAGCGTTCGTGGTCACAGGTAGACTAAGGTGTTATTTGTCTTTACAATATTTTGAAAAAACTATAAACTACCGTCACTCAGTTAATATTAATTTGTGTTCCTATCTACGCAAAAAGAGCTAACTGTATCTAGAGGTCTTGCAGTGCGGGGCCTAGCATGGGATTTCGTTAAAACAGGATCCCATGCTGGTGGTATTTTCCAACCATCTTCTCTGTTGAAATTCGGGTGTCTTCTAATTTCAATTGCCTCCCGTAACATGCGAGGAACAAATCGTCGTTCTCTTGCAAGGACTTTAGGCTTGTCAAATCGTATGAAATGGTTATGGTACAGATAAATACCTCAATGGTGCCTCTCACCATCATCCTCGACAGTTGGCTACCGTAGGCAAATCGTTGTTTCAGAGAGCAAGGGGTATCTGTGACGACCAACACCTGGCTGGCGAGCTCCAGCATGTCAGGAAGGTACTACGGGAAAACCAGTTGCCGGTACCACGTCGTTCCAGACCCCGGGTCAAGCATTCCACCGTCGAACGCCAACCTGCTGTACTACCTTATATGAAGGGTGTCACTGACAAGATTGGAAACATTTTGAAGCGCGCTTCAATCAAAACCTACTTCAAGCCGCCGAAAAAGATTAACCAATTTTTACCACCTGTCAAGTGCAACATACCTCTTCAAGATGCGGGGGTGTACAGACTGGAATGTGACTGTGGGCTCTCCTATATCGGTCAAACAAAACGAAGTATAGGCGTGCGGGTAAAAGAACATATAGCCGACATCAAACATAGACGGAATACTAAGTCTGCAGTGTGTGAACATGCCTTAGATACACCCAACCATTTCATACGATTTGACAAGCCTAAAGTCCTTGCAAGAGAACGACGATTTGTTCCTCGCATGTTACGGGAGGCAATTGAAATTAGAAGACACCCGAATTTCAACAGAGAAGATGGTTGGAAAATACCACCAGCATGGGATCCTGTTTTAACGAAATCCCATGCTAGGCCCCGCACTGCAAGACCTCTAGATACAGTTAGCTCTTTTTGCGTAGATAGGAACACAAATTAATATTAACTGAGTGACGGTAGTTTATAGTTTTTTCAAAATATTGTAAAGACAAATAACACCTTAGTCTACCTGTGACCACGAACGCTGTAAAGTGTTCGAAACGTCAGGTTAAATAAAATGTTAATAAATCGCGAAATAATCCGTAAAAGTAGTTTCATTTAAATGTATCGTGTTCGCGTAAATAAAAGAGAACAGTATGTGAACCAGTACGGACTGGAAACCGCAAATAAAATTCGCCGGTTGGAAGATTTAAAGACAAAGCGTGCGAGAAAACTATCATCTTTAAATTTTCTCAAGAGGTGCAGAGACCATAACCTCATCCCACGATGTGTCCAAATAACACCGAAGAGAGACATACGTGGGAGCGCGAAGATCTTAAACCAGGCAAGTCAAAAATTGCTCCGTCATCTCATACATCAACACCATTCCGACCTTATCTATTTGAATACCACCATCGAAAGTTTGTGTCAGGATTTAAAATTACAACTGTCCCAACTAGATTTTGATGAATGCATTCTAATACTAAATAGACGCGAGTCTTTAAAATATAATGAATGCAAAATAAAACAGATTTTCAAATACAACAAACTGTCAAAGTCAACCCAAAATCTTGTAAAACGAAACGCGTCAAACGTCACATCGACCACAGACAATCGGGCAGTTGTCAATTTATCAAAACAAACATTGGATAGCGATACCATTGAGGTACTCAAATTTGGATTAAATTTTGCCGTAACACCGCGTCAAATTCCTTATGAAGAAATAATATGCAGCGTGGAGGATTGTTTAGTTAAAAATAATTTAAAGAAAGAAGACTCGGAAGCATTACGACAAGACATATCATCAGTCCTAAGACATAGCAAAGTACCGAAGTCAAATCTTTCTCGTACTCAATATATAGCTTTAAAAAACCTAAAAACTAAACCAGAATTAACTATTCTTCGTGCGGACAAAGGAAACGCAACGGTTGTAATGGACACATCGGACTATAAGCAAAAAATGTCACAGTTACTGGCGGACGAAACCACTTACAAACGGGTTAAAATAGATCAAACCAACAAAGTTTTAAAGAAAACCAGTGACTTAGTGCGAAAACATAGTGAAAGTTTAAGTCTAGATGCTCAATACCTAATACCTTCGTGCGCAAAACCACCAAAATTATATGGGTTGCCAAAAATACACAAACCAAATGTCCCGCTACGTCCTATTGTGAGTCAGATTGATACACCAACCTACAGACTGGCTCAGCACGTAGCTAGATCACTATCTCGGCTAAGAGGAACAACTACAGCACATGTGAAGGATTCCTACCATTTTATCAGCGAGGTTAAACACCTACACCTAGCGGATAATGAAACTATGGTCAGTTTTGATGTACAGTCCCTATTTACAAGTTTACCAGTACAGGACTGCATTGAAATTACTAAAAGGAAGTTAGTTGAACTTGATATGCCTATAGAATATGCGGAACTATTGGAACATTGCCTAACATCGGGATATTTACTGTGGGACAATGAATTCTATGTACAAGTAGATGGTGTGGCTATGGGCTCTCCAGTATCACCTGTTGTCGCAGACATTTTCATGGAGGACTTCGAGGCCAGAGCTCTAGGCACATCACCTATAACACCCAGGTTCTATAAACGGTACGTAGATGATACTTTTACAATTTTACCCACCAATCAAGTCTCTGCTTTTCTAGAACATTTAAATTCAATCCACCCAAAAATCAAATTTACTATGGAAATTGAGGCAAACAATAAACTAGCTTTCTTAGATATTTTACTTACTAGGAATCCGGATCATACTCTTAGTCATACAGTTTTTTCGTAAAGCCACCCATACAGATAAATACCTCAATGGTGCCTCTCACCATCATCCTCGACAGTTGGCTACCGTAGGCAAATCGTTGTTTCAGAGAGCAAGGGGTATCTGTGACGACCAACACCTGGCTGGCGAGCTCCAGCATGTCAGGAAGGTACTACGGGAAAACCAGTTGCCGGTACCACGTCGTTCCAGACCCCGGGTCAAGCATTCCACCGTCGAACGCCAACCTGCTGTACTACCTTATATGAAGGGTGTCACTGACAAGATTGGAAACATTTTGAAGCGCGCTTCAATCAAAACCTACTTCAAGCCGCCGAAAAAGATTAACCAATTTTTACCACCTGTCAAGTGCAACATACCTCTTCAAGATGCGGGGGTGTACAGACTGGAATGTGACTGTGGGCTCTCCTATATCGGTCAAACAAAACGAAGTATAGGCGTGCGGGTAAAAGAACATATAGCCGACATCAAACATAGACGGAATACTAAGTCTGCAGTGTGTGAACATGCCTTAGATACACCCAACCATTTCATACGATTTGACAAGCCTAAAGTCCTTGCAAGAGAACGACGATTTGTTCCTCGCATGTTACGGGAGGCAATTGAAATTAGAAGACACCCGAATTTCAACAGAGAAGATGGTTGGAAAATACCACCAGCATGGGATCCTGTTTTAACGAAATCCCATGCTAGGCCCCGCACTGCAAGACCTCTAGATACAGTTAGCTCTTTTTGCGTAGATAGGAACACAAATTAATATTAACTGAGTGACGGTAGTTTATAGTTTTTTCAAAATATTGTAAAGACAAATAACACCTTAGTCTACCTGTGACCACGAACGCTGTAAAGTGTTCGAAACATCAGGTTAAATAAAATGTTAATAAATCGCGAAATAATCCGTAAAAGTAGTTTCATTTAAATGTATCGTGTTCGCGTAAATAAAAGAGAACAGTATACTACTTAAGTGACACTGAAATGAGCACATTTTAAGACGCGGTTTATTTTTATGTTATCAGACTAATTAAAAGTGCGTCGATGTCTCGCGCTACAACCTATACAATACATATGTAATATAAGTTTAGCGATTTGCTTAAAAAATATTTTTACGGTTTAGTTATGTGCGTAAAGTTTTATTTTAATAGCGACGTTTTACCTGAAAATAAAACGTTTATTAAACATACTTACCTTATTCAAAGCCTTTTACATGAGAGTAGCATCCGCGTTTCCGGTTCGAGTACCAGACATGACTCATGGTCTGCCCACGTGACCCACGTTTCCGCAGCCCGCCACCGCAGCTATGCAACACTAGCGCCACCACAGGCAGCTCGAAGGATTGTTCGATATTCGTGTCATTGCGTTTTATTGTCACCAGGCAGGTTTAAAAAGCAGGCTTTGAATAAGGTAAGTATGTTTAATAAACGTTTTATTTTCAGGTAAAACGTCGCTATTAAACAGTACTGTACCGTTATCTAAGCTCATTAATTAGGTTTTACAATTGCATTAGGAATGCAAGCCACTGAACATATAGTATAAATTTGTATAACTGTGTATCCTTAGCTTCCTAGAAACTAATTTTTTGGACTTATTGTACAATACATCCAGTTGCTAGTGTGAAATGTGTTAATTTTTACATAAGTGCAGTCAAACATTACCGATGTGTTAGTTACTATAAGCCTATTAGTTGTCATTCAGACTAATAAAACACCGTTTTGTGTATATTTCTAAAATATTGTTGACCAATTAAACTAAACATGTTTGACAGGTCACGCACATCTACTTTGCCCGTATGATCTTACGCAGAAGCTTATATAATAGCCCGGATAGCAGGCTTAAAGAATAAGAATAAAGAATTTTTATTTCAGTTCAAAAACTTATTAAATATACAGATATACAGATACACTGTTATAATGTATGTTCGAATGTAGTATACGAGCGTGTGTATGTGTGCCTTGATCAACAACTTCATTACTATTACCACTACAGTATTTGGTCTTAATGACTATTTTACATACTTTTTGCAAACAGATTCACAAAAGAATAAAATCTAATTTTGGTCAGATAAGAATATGTAGTATTGCCTCAGTGTCCTCATAGTTTTTATTTTGTAACCACTTATGTACCAGTAGTTTGCAACCCGATCTGGTCATATTCAAAGCGTTCGTATCAAATTTGTACAATTTTGAGTAAAGGTAAGGGCCCATGTAGTCAACAGATCTGCGAGCAAAGGTCGTTTTAGTCTCGGGCCTATCCCATTTCAATGTTCTGTAGGAGGCACGCGCTAGCTGCATAGCTTTGCGGTGGAATACTAGTACAGTTGAGGCTATGTAAAGCTGACGAACACTGAGAACCTGGCAATCAGAATAGAGTTTGGCCGTTGGGTATCTCCTAGGTAAACGGTAGGCTATTTTCAAGATGGCTCTTTGGATTCGCTCTAGTTTGAGTAAGTGAGACTTGCATGTAGCTCCCCACACTGATATACAATAGTTCAGAACCGATTGACATAAACTAAGGTAAATCATTTTTATTAAGGCCAGATCAGCGACATCACTAAGCTTCTTAAAGATATGCATCAGTTTTTTTAGACGCTTAGAGACGGCCTCCACCTGAGGTGGCCAAGTTAAGTGATGATCTATAATAACGCCCAGATATTTAATATTCTCAACTTGTTCAAGCAAATCACATTGGCATTGAAGGGAACTCTTGTTTTGACAACAGTGTAGTTTAAGTTCAAGGTTCTCCGAAGGAGCAGTTCTATTAGTAATACTAAAGGCAATTATTTTTGTTTTGTTAATATTGGCATGTAATAAATTACGCTGAAGCCATGCACTCACATCGTTTAAGCTTTCCTGAGCGATAGAGCGGGCCCGGGCCCACGACCTAGCATGAAAAATGATCGCTGTGTCATCTGCAAAAGTAAACATTTTAGCATTTTTTAGTTTTAAGGAACAGAGATCATTTATATAAGCCAGGAACAACGTTGGACGCTGCCTTGCGGCACTCCAAACTTGACCTCAGCATAGTCACTGTAAAAGTCTCCAATAGAAACTCTTTGATTTCGCTCAGATAGATACGACCGAAACCAGTCAAGTGCAATTCCTCTCACGCCCATGAGTTCTAGTTTTCGTAAGAGTATTGGCCGATATACCGTATCAAAAGCCTTGGCAAAATCCAAGAAGACGCCTACACAATTATGATCGTCATTGATCTTGCCAATGGTAAAGTTAACAAGACCATTGACGGCGTCCTCTGTGGATTTACCCGAGCGAAAGCCGTACTGATTCCCGGCGAGAATTCCCTTAGATTCGAGGTACTTGAGTAGCCTGGCATTGACCACTTTCTCAACCATTTTTGAGAGAGTTGCCAATAATGAGATTGGCCTATAGTTAGAAGGCTCCCTCAATTGACCTGCTTTATAAATTGGGATAACATTTGCAACTTTAAGTTCTGGAGGAACAGAGCCAGACGAGATACTCAAATTGCAAATGTGAGCAATGGGATAAGCAACAATATACCTAGTCTCTTTCAAAATGTTATTGCTTAATGAGTCATGTCCTCGAGCAGAGCTAGTTTTAAGTGAT
Source organism: Anania fuscalis (assembly GCA_950371115.1). Classification (NCBI taxonomy): domain Eukaryota; kingdom Metazoa; phylum Arthropoda; class Insecta; order Lepidoptera; family Crambidae; genus Anania; species Anania fuscalis. The sequence continues at coordinate 15,436,840 of OX493326.1, read as the reverse complement.
TGGATTACTTTTGCAATTTCAAATTTATCAGTCGGACTTAAGAAAAATGAAGAACTGGTCGATGACATAGACCGTGAATCAACACTGTTTGCCAGTTCATCTTCCGTTTGACCAGATTGTTCGAGCATAACTCTAGCAAGATTTTCGCCTACTGTGCTGAAATAGCTATTTACTTTATTGAGAGACTCCAAGTGGTGCGTATTGATTTTAAGTAATTCTTCGCTTTTATTGTTAGTGCTCTTTATATTACATATATTTTTAACTGTCGACCAAGTCTTTTGATATCTTTCCTATTTTCAAGTAAGCTCCTCCGTTCATAATCATTTTTAACCTTTTGCAATATATTTCCACAGTAGTTCCTATATAATTTAAATTTATTTTGCATATTTAAGTCATTTGGAAACTTTCTAGCTTTGATATGGAGTGCGTCCCGTCGTCGAATGCATTTTAGGAGTCCAGGGGTTATCCAATCTTTATAAACGACATCGCGACTTTTTACTTTATGTATAGTAGTATGTTTATTTATAGCAAAGTTTAGGATTGTCAAAAATTGTTTTACTGCATCTTTCGCCTGATCAATTTTATAAAATTCTGTCCAGTCAAATTGTTTTAATGTTTCGCGAAGAGCTTCATAGTCAATTTTTGTGTTTGATGAGTTTGAATTATTTCTTTGAGATTGTATTCCTATACTGCACAGTACCGCACTATGATCAGTTAAAGTAGAATGGCATACAACTGTAGTCGAAGCTAATAATGACTTTATCATGCAGTGGTCAAGATTACTTGGCCCTCTGGTTGGAAAATTGTGACTATTTATATAGCCGTAGTGCGCCAGGATACTCAAGTATTCATTAGTATCCTCAGTAGACGGTTCTTTTATGAGATTAAGGTTGATATCTCCTAGCAGTATGGAGTGGGGTTTTGTAAAAGAAGAAAGAGTTGATTCAAGTGAAGAGAGAAAATTATTAATAACCTTAAATGACGGAGAGCGATAGATAGCTATAACGGAAAATATCTTTTCTATTTGTAGCACCACGCAGTTTGCATCCTGGAATGGTGGTTATATTATATCGACGCTAAGATTGGACCGTGAGTAGATTACTATACCATCACATTGATTAAGGTACACTTTAGAATGGAAGCAATTATAATCTTCCAAATACATTTCATTAGAAAACTCATCTATCCAACACTCTGTCAGCACAATTATATCCGGTTTGAATTGTAGGCGATTTAAAAATATAACTAGGCTATTAAATTTTTTGTTTATGCTCTGTATATTTTGTGATAGTACAGTCAATTTATTTACATTGGTCCCCAACAAGTGAACTTTACATTGTTCAGCTTGATATAATTCAACACTGTTAACAAGATTAATGCAGTCTATATCATTTAATGTATTTATTCTACTATTCATGATTATTAATTTGATCAACAGGTATAAAAGAGCAGGTGGCAGCAAAAAAGAAAAAAATGCTAACTAATGGGGATGAAAAGTCACACAAAAACTTTGGTTGAGTTTTGCTCAGATGAGAGCATTTCAATGCTAAATAATTGGCTCTGTTATTGATTTCAGAGGAAGACAATATCATTTTTCTGAAATATGTACAATGTAGCTCAGCTGATATAATGCATGAAATTAATTGAGTCATCAGCTTAAGTATACAATTAATCGGTGCACTATCATTATATTCAGAATTTGGTACAGCTTTTTGGGTTACGGTTCCACCGTTACAATAGCGTAGCAGGTATATAGGCAATTTATATCTTATTATATAATCGCTTGTATTTGGCAGTTGCAGATTATGGGCCAAAAAAGCATTTAGAAAAGATACTATTAAAAATATAATTCTATGAGGCAACATTCTAAAATTAGTTTTGAATATATTTATAAATGAAGTTTTTACCATTATACAATTGTAATTAAACTTACAATTACGGCATAGGGCAGCAAAGTTGGGATTCGTTCTTAACCAATATATAAGGCGATCCTTCCTGTTTTTTAAGGTAGATGTTTCCATTAGAAGTCCAGCAGAATTGATATCTTTCTTGTTTAGCAAATTCTCTTGCAAGAAAGTACAATCTCCTTGATTTCGCCGTGAGGGCCTCTGACAGGAATATTGGCGATGTGTCACTTTTGATGCCCAAATGGCTGGCGTTTAATTTTCGGGTCCTGTTAAACTTTCTTGAACAGCTTAAAAATTGATGTTTTATCAGAGTACTGGACAGCTCCACGACAATAACAGACTTTGATGTATCTTTTTTGCTAGGTATGCGATACACGTCGCGCAATTCAGAAGGTTGTAGCGTAAGTTCAAAGTTTTGGGCCAGATGTTTGATATAGCCGAAAAGCGTTTCTTTATTTTCTCTTTCGGCACGGGGGACAAATTTAATCTCCAAGGATGTTTTTTTCAGTGATTTCTCCAGAAGCTCACATTTTTCATCAACCTTAGAGATTTGGGTCACTACATCTCTTCTCTGTCCCTCCAAGCCCTCAATTTTCGTCTGTAGATTTTTCAATTCATTTGTCATAAAATCGAGGGACTTTTCGATGTCTTGGTTAGTGTTTTTTATTGTAAAAGTCTGAGCCATAACTTCCTGTATATTTTTGCACAATAAGTCTATTTTATTGTTTTGTGTTTCTTGAAAAGATTCAAATATATTCTTCATTTCCATTTTGAACGCCGTCAACTCATCATAGTTTTCGCCCGATAATTTCCGGCGCTTATCTCTGATTGTTATGTTCGTTTGTTTATCACCGTTATCGACTTCTCGGTCCATAGTAGCCGGTAGGTTAGGCTCGGAGGTTGACACCGACTTGTTCAGTGGCGGCGATCGGAGCATTTTGTATCTAATGCGAGAGTAATAAGGATCAACCGTCTTTGTTAAATAGACACAAGGTTGCTTACGCAGGTCTTGTGCAGAGGTCTTGTTATCTGGTTGGTTCGCCGCACTTTCGATACTATTCGCCTTTCCGTCCAATTTAGTTAGACCTCTGATTTGTTTGACGAGTTTTTGCTTGCAGATATCGATTTAAAGTAATTAGTACGTAAAGTATAAGGTAATAAGTCCTATTTTGCACTTGTGATTTATTTAATTTTCGCCACAATAATTTGCAAGGTTCCACTTTAAACACGACTGATCTGTGCAGCGATCCGGAGGGAAGCTATGAACTCGGGACCACAGAGGTGGCGATGCCAAGTCTGGCGTGCTCGCCTATCGGCTACGGAGATCGTCGATTACACCCTCGGATTATCAAAAATATTTTTAGTCTATACTTGGTTAAAAATAAACAGTTTATGAATTAACTTTGCAACTATTTGCTGCTAAGTTATAATGAAGACTGCCCAGCTTGCCTTTAAACCGATATGGTTTGAGATAGTAAATAATATTGCGCTGTGATTAGGCACTGTCTAGAATGCAGTGATATAAGTTTAAGACAGAGCATAAAGTCAAGTAAGCTTGATTCATAAATTAATGCTGTAGCTTTTTGCAACGATGGCAGGTAGCTCGGAGGCTTAGCAAAAATTAAGTGCACTATTAAAGTACTAAATGTTTTTTCTATTGCAAAAGATCAGCAGCACGTAGGTTAATACCTTAAGTTTCGCATAGGATGTTCAACTATCCCACATAGCACAATACGAGTGTAAACTAGTACCAGTTCCATGCCAGTTGCACACATGAACACCTGTCATACCGATACACTCATTACATTTCAATCGCGTGTTCTGCTCATGAAATTTTCTATTGTGAAGGTGTTTTGCCATATGGCTCAGATGCCAAAGATAAGAATTTGAAGTATAAAATTACTCTGTGTTGTTCATCATTCAGTAATCTAGTATAATAGTTATAATTTCTGCCGTCTATAAGCTAAAAGGCCGCTAAATGACAAAAACGAATTTTGAGCTAGAGCCAAAAAAAGCGGCAAAATTTTCAAACCGATGCTACTCAGTTTCTATAAACATTTGGTCATGTTGCCATATACCAAAAGAAAGGTTTTCTTTTTAACCTTCACATGAAATTGGTTAATTTTGATAAATATTAATATTTATGTAAGTAAATACATATTTTCCTTTCTAATCTTGTAAAATTTTAAAGATCGTTACAAGTGTGCATAACTATAAAGCGGCTAAAGGTTCATAACTGCTTTATAGTTATGGATTTATTGATAACTGCCAAAAGAGTTTTTTGGGACAGGAAGTTATGGGTCTTATCCATAACTATAAAGCGGCTAATTACACATAGCCACCTTTTAGCCAAGTAGATATCGCTTAACTTCTCTTCCATAATGTATTAACAACTTTTATTACAGCCTGTGCATATCTTAAAAGCAGTTAATTACTAAACATTTTCATATAACTGCTTTTTAGGCTAGCATTATCCTAGCATTTATGTTATGAATCCTGCAAAATTATACGTTAACTTATAAAATCCAGCAAAGTTTTTTCAAAGACAAGTGCTTTCCACAAAACTACCAGGCATAAGACATTATAAAATAAAAAAATGTGACCTCTTCTAAACAAATTAAATTTGAAATAATACTTTTTAAGAACTAAGAACCAAAAATTGCATGGCTAAAAAAAATATTTCAGAAATTGAAATTTTACTTATTAGCTAGGAAGTCTCACTTAGTAATAATAATTATAATCATTCATCATTATCGATGTTTACATTAATTGCAATCTATGTAACAGAATCATACTTATACAACCCGCAGTAGTAACAGTTTTAGCATGCACTAAAATTTCTATTTTAATTTTAGTTTCACTCTGTTATTGTAAAACAGTCTGTATTTATTCGCGTCAAAACTCATTAAAAAAATATTATCAAATAAAGTTTGTATTAAAATTGTGGATATCCTGTCGCAAGGACTTCCATATCCGTCTATTGAGCCACCGATATGCCTTAGCGTTAACGGAGGTCTGCAATGCCATTGAACGTCGCTCTGCCATGAGTTTGAGTGTATGGTCGGTATATTTTGCGACCTGTTTCTACCACGGGGTTTGAAAAATTTCGACCCGACCGCCTGGACAGTTTACAAACCTATTGTAAATCTCGTTCACTAACTCGCAGTCCTCTAGGCGTTCAAAGCGATTTGACAACCCAAGCTGAAGGCATTAACAGGTCGGAGCGTAGACTTCACATGAGACCTTTCTAGCTTGACATTAATGTTTAATGTGCCTCTAACCATTTGGTGATCGCTTCCGGTTTTCATTCTGTTGATCACGAAGACGTCATTGAACACTCGTCATGTTTTCGTCTTTGTAGTCATGATAAAATTAATCTCATTTTCGTGGACCCATCGGGACTCATCCAGGTCAACTTCTTCTGAGAAAAGGTATTCATCGAAAAGAGGTCCTTCTTTTCCAAAAATTTGGCCAGCCTTTTTCCCCTGGGGTTCCGTTGCCCATACCCAAATTGCCCCGCTCTCAGCTCATTATCGCTTCGCTTGCCCAGTTTCGCGTTGAAACCCCCATCACAACATTGAAGTAAGTTTTAGTGGTTTTCATGGCCTTACTGATATCCTAATACATAGCCTCCACTTCCTCATCAGGGTATCTAGTGTAGAGGTCGGTGTATAGAGCTGTATCACCTTCAGCGAGTATCTATTCCATACTCTAAAGTATCAGGTATGCAACCCAGCTCGACACACTTCCGATGAGGGACTTGTGGACGAGAAACTCGACACCACTTTGAGACAGTTGTTCGCCCTCCCGGTGATAGTGTAGGTTGCCAGATTTCAGGGTTATCGTGTCCTCCTCGCCCTATTGTCCGACTTCTGATATTGCAATGATACTCCAGGGCATCCTACTTAAGCCTTATTCAAGCTTAACAACTTTCTCATCAGTCCTTAGCGTGCGTACGTTGTGTATCTGTAATGATTATATATTATTCAAGTGATCTTTCTATGGTCCTCGAGGGACCACATTTTAATATTGCATAAAATTATTGACAAATCACGTTTTATCATTCTGGTAACGTTTAAAAATGTCATACTAAATATCTATTAACAAAAAATTCCTGCCAACTGAGTAATTGTCTTGCAGTGGAAAGTACAGGGTGAAGACTGAGGGACTACACTTTAGTATTTAAGCATATATTTTTTTATTATTTTTGTGTATTTTTGTATAAGTGTACTATTCGTTTTACAAAATGTTTGTTACTTTTACTACAACTTCCACAGAAAAAAGTACAACACTGCACAACTACTAAATATCATGTGGTCCCTCAGTCCACACATACAATCTTAGCTGACGGACGAACTAAAGACACTGCTCAACTAACATCACTCAGTTTCTATTAGCGGATTTAGCGGGTAGGTTGACTCAAGAACTGAACTTAAGCCGACTGCCTCTCGATGGTCTACTGATAATGATAATTTTATTGGTTTTAAATAACTACGTGAATAAAATACTTACCCCAGAAACCTTCACGCCACCATGATGACTGATAATTTTGGCGCGAAACCCAAGAGAATTAATATCATAATTCGCGATGTAAGGTGAATAAAAAGGTCGGATGTTACATATAATAATTTTGAGTTTTTTTAGTTTCCGTTAGATTTTCTGTAAGTCTGGAAAACATACCAGTCAGAATAGAAAAAAAAAGTAACGATAGGTTCATTTTTGCCCTAAATTCGCCTATTAATGACTTCTAATAATTAAGTCATAGCAAAACTGCTAAAGTCTACAATTAATACTTCGCAAAGTTAAGCTACTGTTACACATGCTCTAAAATAGCATGCTAAAAAGCATGCTATTGAGTATGCTCAATATGAGCATGCTTATGAGCAGTTTACATTTGCTAGCAATAGGCATGCTAGTTTTAAGTATGCTCCTGAATTATCATGCTCAAAGCAAACCCTCCAATACACATGCCATTTTATAGCATGCTCTCTCACTCTCTGTCAGTTCAAACAAAGCCATGGACAATCAAACAGCTATCCGTATGGAGCTGAATAAGATTATCATTTTGCTGGCGATGCACTGCATCCAGAAGCTTATATCAGCTCGGCAAAAAAAGAAAAGAAAAAGAAAGATTTGGGTTCGTGATTGGATATCTAGAAGACAGGACTTAGGAGCAAGTGCGCAATTGCTTACAGAAATGCGAGTAGAAGATGCTGCGGGTTACAAAAACCATTTGAGGATGCTACCGCATCAATTTGACTTTTTACTCTCTCAAGTTGAAAGCGCTATACAGAAACAAGATACACACATTCGAAATGCTATCCCAGCTAAAGTGAAGTTGGAAGTGACATTGAGATATCTAGCAACTGGAGATTCTTTACATACATTGGAAGCACTTTACAGGGTTGGAAGATCTACTATATCGATATTTCTACCTGAAGTTTGTGAAGCAATATACAGTGCTTTGAAGGATTATATAAGGGTAAGTAAAACATTGATAGTAGACATAAGGTATTTATTAAATAAAACAGTAATGTTTAAACATTCACGTTTAAAAGCTTCCCATTTGACGGTGCACCGATCGTTTTTAATGCTTCGAAACGCAGAGTCACGTTTAGCCATAGCCTCACGAACTGGACCCGTCATCCAAGGAGCCGGTGGACGCCTAACACGAACCGATCGAACTGGTGCATGCCTGTCAAAAAGCTGCAGTATGCTGCTATTGAGAAAATTAACCATGTCATCTACCGTCTCTTCATGAGTCACCTTAGTCCAATCGATCGCAGAAGAGTCGACCAGCAACTTATCATGGTTAATTCTAGAAAAACTTCGCATGTGCATAATCTCTGGGTGGGCTTGGGTGGACAAAGATTGTAACATAGAAATATTAAATCGTGTCGAGAAAAAGCAGGGGCGAAAAGCTGACCATGCTTATGTGGTGTGGGTATCCGCACATTGTTATGCTATAGTTCGTACCCGAATAAATTATCATCATCAATTGTAACACAGATCTTAGAATAATTACTGTTACCTTTGTCTACAGGATCTAACGAAATTAGTTACATTCCTTTATAGGATGGTATCTAAAAATCATACTAAATACGATGCCAAAAAATAAGGTACTGTTTCATAGTCATTTTTAAAAGTTATGTTTTCTAACAAAATAAATCGATAAAATCACAGTCAAAACACTCTATATCTTTTCCAACACATGTGCAAGCTGTAGTTTACAGATTGTGTACGTACGTAGTGTACGTACACAGCGCACACTAGCAAGTTAGTTGTGTGTATACTAACTGTCAAGTCAGCTGATCTGCGATTGGTTTAGCAGCACGGCCGGGCTGTCTCGTCGACCAATCACAGACCAATTGTAATATGCTCCTCTTCATGCACACATGTACCTACATGTGTGTGTAGAATGCGCTTCTTATCATAATAATAATGATTGTTATCAAACATTAATAAATAATAAAACCAATGCCAATTAAATTAATAGCCATTACTTATTGTTTTTTTGTTTGTTCGAACTTCGAAGCTTAAGAAAAGAAAATTTCAATGTTTTATGACTTAGATTGCATCCTTATTTTAAATAGATAAGGTATTTACTTGATTTTAATTGTTGTACTTAATAAGTAATTTTAAAGTTTTATCTTTCCTTAGCAATGTCAGTAGGCGGATAGAAATAAAAAATAAAATACGGTTTTAATAACATTTATTTTATTATGACACCCTATCACATTTTCACAGGCTACGGTCTTGCAAGTTAAGCGTTGTTGTAAGTGTAACTACCTAGGTACCTATCTAATAAATAAGTTTTTTGACAAACAACTAAATGAATTACAAATCAATCGAGTCAGTAGGTGCCGCTTGGTCCCAATCCATGCTTACCTTGCTTAATTAGGAGTCAGTTTCTTTAAAGGCATTTACAAATCACCAATTTATAAAATATGAAAATATCCTTCACTGACGCCTACAGACCAAAGGTCACCTACTGACGTGCTTTTTTACGCGCAATAACGTGTCACTGCCACTTTTCAATTCACTTTTCGCTTTCGTTATTGTGATGTGACGCACTTTGAATGTTAAGATCACTTTCATCACACACTAAGTCCTTCACTTCTCATGAAAGTCGAGAGGCGTAGAGACCGGGGAACGTGCCGACCAGAGAACCGGCCCAGCACAACCAATCCTTCGCGCGATGCCCGTACCTGCCCGTTAGGTAGGCAGGCAGGCAGGCACGCACGTGCAACGCGGTTGTAGTGCGCCGGGGCTCCATCTTGCTAGAAGTACTGCAAACCACGGCGGAGATGAAGAGGGATGTTAGATAGCAGTTCCTCCTAAGGTTCCTTGAAGACATTCCAGGTAGCTGTGTCCATTGAGAAGCTCCAAAAATATTGCGCCAATTAGTTCATCAGCAAGTTGGTAATTGGCAATGGGGTCGTACATAACCATTTGTTATGCAGATCGTCGAATTCGTATACCGATAGAACATCGTGTTGCACCTGACTGACACGTCACACACGCAAGGAAGCAAGTAAGAGACTGACTGAGTGAGTGACTGACTGATTTATTTCAACAAACACAAAAACTGCAGCGCGCGTGCTTTGAAAAAGCCGAAAAAATGCCAGCTAGCTAATGCGCTTATGATTGGACTATTTGTAAGATACGAAAACATGCCTGATTGATAGTCGATAGTGAATTGGGAATTTACACAAGTTTTTGAGGTGATAACGTCTTATAAATCGATGACCGACTGCACCACGACTGCATGCACGAAAGTTTCATGTTTCGCGTACGAGCGAGAGCGCGGAACAAGCGATAGAGAGGCACTATCGGCCTAAGCTTTCAGCTTGTGACGCATCTATCTCTCTTACACTCCATTGGGCTATGAGTCCGAGTTGCATCAATGTTTTATCGAACTCATTCAGTCCAAACCACTAATAATAAATGTGTATGTTAAAGATACACACGCACTGATAAGTGATAACAATTAAGGACGTTTTAACTATTGTTTTAACAAATTAGGCCATATTGAACTGTATCAGACATTTTATTCTTAACTTACAGACGTAAAGGTTTTTTTTTATTCTTAACCACTTAGGTTTTATTGTTAGCGGCAAAAGTAAGGGATTTCTAGAGAAATCAAAACACTAATAAAATGTATAATTTGTTAGCAAGAAGACGCATAAAACATTGTTGTCGTCATTAAGACTAAAATAATAACAATAAATCGCATTCGTTGATATTTGTTACTAAATGTACCTTAAAAAGTTTATAACTTAACATAAAATCTTTATTAGTAAAGTCCAGTCCGACCTCCACCGTGACTCGAAAATGTTTAGCCCTAAGATCGGATCTAATGTGGGCTGTGGCACATCTCTAGCTCGCTCGACACGTACCCCAGCGGCACCGGCGGCCTTTCGGTGCGAGCGGCCAGTCGGATACTCTTCGACTTGTTCTTGTCATACTTTTACCCCTAAAATTTATTGAAAAAATAAAGTGGAATTTGAATGGCAAGAAATTTGTATTTAATGATATTGTAATTTTTTGTTTATTATTGAGACTAACTGTTAAATTTAATGTGATGATATTATTAAACGACACTTCATAAATCTCGAATGTTAGTAGTTTTGTTTATAAAATTTAATAACTCATTACACGACAAGTTGGCGGCCGTGATGAATAACTAATTAATCGTGTACCTAAGTGGTTTTATTAAAGCTGATTACGCAACATAACTTGAGCTTGCGACAACAATAAAATAGTAGCTTGTCGTTGTCTCCGCGGTTTTTTTTTATAATTCAAAATGTTACGTAAGTAAGAACAGCTTTGATTATCAAAGAAGTGAATCTTTTCGTTTTTTGACGTGAATCAAGTCACAAGTTCAGATTACACTCTTTGGTCAGTTTGCAAAATTGAAGGGTGCCTCAATTTTGCGTACCTATTTTCGCAACCGCGTTGGCTAGGTGATAGCGTGAACATAAAAATCATGGGTAAAAAACCGTTCGTTAAGTTTTACTGACTTAACATCACAACATTAATTACAAACCTAGTCGTATTTTTTCTTATTACTTTATCGAAAAAAAAACAACTCAAAAACTTTAATTTACCTAAAAACAGGGTAAATTTTTTCATGTTGATATTCCTGACCCGGCATCTCACCCCACCGCTGACCGCGCTTGATTCTTGGATTTTGAGTTTGCTTGTGTGCGTATTTAGTGTATCATTGTAGTAGTAATCAGTTGTAAAGGGTGTGGAATTTTGTAGTTACGAAATGAGATTGTTATGATGAATATCTCCGAAACTAGCCTGAATTTTTCGCTTAAATTTTGTCAGGCTCCTTGGTATGACGTATAGATACCCCCATTAAAAGGAATGTAACTAATATCGTTGAATCTTATATAAACTGTAATTTTATGGTAATTGTCATAACATCTTACTAAAATGTCTTTCATGATTACTACTTAAGTGACACTGAAATGAGCACATTTTAAGACGCGGTTTATTTTTATGTTATCAGACTAATAAAAAGTGCGTCGATGTCTCGCGCTACAACCTATGCAATACGTATGTAATATAAGTTTAGCGATTTGCTTAAAAAATATTTTTACGGTTTAGTTATGTGCGTAAAGTTTTATTTTAATAGCGACGTTTTACCTGAAAATAAAACATTTATTAAACATACTTACCTTATTCAAAGCCTTTTACATGAGAGTAGCATCCGCGTTTCCGGTTCGAGTACCAGACATGACTCATTCGATATTCGTGTCATTGCGTTTTATTGTCACCAGGCAGGTTTAAAAAGCAGGCTTTGAATAAGGTAAGTATGTTTAATAAACGTTTTATTTTCAGGTAAAACGTCGCTATTAAACAGTACTGTACCGTTATCTAAGCTCATTAATTAGGTTTTACAATTGCATTAGGAATGCAAGCCACTGAACATATAGTATAAATTTGTATAACTGTGTATCCTTAGCTTCCTAGAAACTAATTTTTTGGACTTATTGTACAATACATCCAGTTGCTAGTGTGAAATGTGTTAATTTTTACATAAGTGCAGTCAAACATTACCGATGTGTTAGTTACTATAAGCCTATTAGCTGTCATTTAGACTAATAAAACACCGTTTTGTGTATATTTCTAAAATATTGTTGACCAATTAAACTAAACATGTTTGACAGGTCACGCACATCTACTTTGCCCGTATGATCTTACGCAGAAGCTTATATAATAGCCCGGATAGCAGGCTTAGCTATGAACTCGGGACCACAGAGGTGGCGATGCCAAGTCTGGCGTGCTCGCCTATCGGCTACGGATATCGTCGATTACACCCTCGGATTATCAAAAATATTTTTAGTCTATACTTGGTTAAAAATAAACAGTTTATGAATTAACTTTGCAACTATTTGCTGCTAAGTTATAATGAAGACTGCCCAGCTTGCCTTTAAACCGATATGGTTTGAGATAGTATTCGCTATATTGCGCTGTGATTAGGCACTGTCTAGATTCAGTGATATAAGTTTAAGACAGAGCATAAAGTCAAGTAAGCTTGATTCATAAATTAATGCTGTAGCTTTTTGCAACGATGGCAGGTAGCTCGGAGGCTTAGCAAAAATTAAGTGCACTATTAAAGTACTAAATGTTTTTTCTATTGCAAAAGATCAGCAGCGCGTAGGTTAATGCCTTAAGTTTCGCATAGGATGTTCAACTATCCCACATAGCACAATACGAGTGTAAACTAGTACCAGTTCCATGCCAGTTGCACACATGAACACCTGTCATACCGATACACTCATTAAATTTCAATCGCGTGTTCTGCTCATGAAATTTTCTATTGTGAAGGTGTTTTGCCATATGGCTCAGATGCCAAAGATAAGAATTTCAAGTATAAAATAACTCTGTGTTGTTCATCATTCAGTAATCTAGTATAATAGTTATAATTTAGCGTTACGACTAGTTTAATAACCCGTTTTCGCTATTTTAAACACAAAGTGTATAGAAATGGCTGAAATTGGCATGACTAAGTAATCGAATGCGATTACAAATTAAAATGTACTTCACGTACGTATATCAAAACACCTACATACAAGCGCTGTCTTAATGCTGAAAGCGTGTTAATCCATCTAAAGTAAATAACGACGCAGCTCATTTGCAAGCTACAACATTTGATTCCTGATTTATAGCACCAAGTTTTACAAAAAGAAAATGTTTCACAGAACGCGGCGAAAATCATCGTCAGACAGATTGTACAACGGTAGGTATGTGATAATAGAATGTGATTTTCTATTTTGTGTTCTTCTGTTTTGCGACGAAAATCCAAAAGATACTCAATAAATAAGTCGATGTTTTAGTTTACATCGCATTTTGCCATTCAGCAACAACAGTTGTGTCAGACGATCACAACGGCGAGTATGTAATACTACCCACACTTTTTGTTTGTTTTAGTTGAAATGGCCAAAGAATGCAATAGCTACTTTCTTAAATAAAATTGCCAAAAATCATTTATGTAACATGTAGTAGTTGTTACGTAAGTAGGTATAACTATTACTACCAGAAAATTCGGAAACAATTCTTATTAGTGCGAATTTTTTAGGTTTGGATCTGATTAATTTTGCATATGTTGCGAAGGAGACTATACGATTGTCTGTGGAGATTCTATCCACAATCAAGCTAGACTAGATCTGTTTGTTAAGTCGACTGATCTCAACTGACGTCAATCAACATCATTACAACACGGATGTTGAGCGTGGGCGAAAGATGCGCAGAAGACCATTACGATTATGTGATTGGCTAACGCACACGCATCTTTATGATGATCGTCTCGTGAAATCGCAGAGCGATTCCCACTCTTTGCCCCAGCGCTTAACATGTAGGTATTACAAGTTTTATTTAAGTAACGGGATTACGGGACACGCTGCATGGTCTTAATCTGCAGCAAACGATTAATATTTGATTGGCTTAGTGTGCAATTATTTACAATTTTACATTCTGCATGGTACCTATGTGGTGTGGGTATCCGCACATTGTTATGCTATAGTTCGTACCCGAATAAATCATCATCATCAATTGTAACACAGATCTTAGAATAATTACTGTTACCTTTGTCTACAGGATCTAACGAAATTAGTTACATTCCTTTATAGGATGGTATCTAAAAATCATACTAAATACGATGCCAAAAAATAAGGTACTGTTTCATAGTCATTTTTAAAAGTTATGTTTTCTAACAAAATAAATCGATAAAATCACAGTCAAAACACTCTATATCTTTTCCAACACATGTGCAAGCTGTAGTTTACAGATTGTGTACGTACGTAGTGTACGTACACAGCGCACACTAGCAAGTTAGTTGTGTGTATACTAACTGTCAAGTCAGCTGATCTGCGATTGGTTTAGCAGCACGGCCGGGCTGTCTCGTCGACCAATCACAGACCAATTGTAATATGCTCCTCTTCATGCACACATGTACCTACATGTGTGTGTAGAATGCGCTTCTTATCATAATAATAATGATTGTTATCAAACATTAATAAATAATAAAACCAATGCCAATTAAATTAATAGCCATTACTTATTGTTTTTTTGTTTGTTCGAACTTCGAAGCTTAAGAAAAGAAAATTTCAATGTTTTATGACTTAGATTGCATCCTTATTTTAAATAGATAAGGTATTTACTTGATTTTAATTGTTGTACTTAATAAGTAATTTTAAAGTTTTATCTTTCCTTAGCAATGTCAGTAGGCGGATAGAAATAAAAAATAAAATACGGTTTTAATAACATTTATTTTATTATGACACCCTATCACATTTTCACAGGCTACGGTCTTGCAAGTTAAGCGTTGTTGTAAGTGTAACTACCTAGGTACCTATCTAATAAATAAGTTTTTTGACAAACAACTAAATGAATTACAAATCAATCGAGTCAGTAGGTGCCGCTTGGTCCCAATCCATGCTTACCTTGCTTAATTAGGAGTCAGTTTCTTTAAAGGCATTTACAAATCACCAATTTATAAAAAAAAATATGAAAATATCCTTCACTGACGCCTACAGACCAAAGGTCACCTACTGACGTGCTTTTTTACGCGCAATAACGTGTCACTGCCACTTTTCAATTCACTTTTCGCTTTCGTTATTGTGATGTGACGCACTTTGAATGTTAAGATCACTTTCATCACACACTAAGTCCTTCACTTCTCATGAAAGTCGAGAGGCGTAGAGACCGGGGAACGTGCCGACCAGAGAACCGGCCCAGCACAACCAATCCTTCGCGCGATGCCCGTACCTGCCCGTTAGGTAGGCAGGCAGGCAGGCACGCACGTGCAACGCGGTTGTAGTGCGCCGGGGCTCCATCTTGCTAGAAGTACTGCAAACCACGGCGGAGATGAAGAGGGATGTTAGATAGCAGTTCCTCCTAAGGTTCCTTGAAGACATTCCAGGTAGCTGTGTCCATTGAGAAGCTCCAAAAATATTGCGCCAATTAGTTCATCAGCAAGTTGGTAATTGGCAATGGGGTCGTACATAACCATTTGTTATGCAGATCGTTGAATTCGTATACCGATAGAACATCGTGTTGCACCTGACTGACACGTCACACACGCAAGGAAGCAAGTAAGAGACTGACTGAGTGAGTGACTGACTGATTTATTTCAACAAACACAAAAACTGCAGCGCGCGTGCTTTGAAAAAGCCGAAAAAATGCCAGCTAGCTAATGCGCTTATGATTGGACTATTTGTAAGATACGAAAACATGCCTGATTGATAGTCGATAGTGAATTGGGAATTTACACAAGTTTTTGAGGTGATAACGTCTTATAAATCGATGACCGACTGCACCACGACTGCATGCACGAAAGTTTCATGTTTCGCGTACGAGCGAGAGCGCGGAACAAGCGATAGAGAGGCACTATCGGCCTAAGCTTTCAGCTTGTGACGCATCTATCTCTCTTACACTCCATTGGGCTATGAGTCCGAGTTGCATCAATGTTTTATCGAACTCATTCAGTCCAAACCACTAATAATAAATGTGTATGTTAAAGATACACACGCACTGATAAGTGATAACAATTAAGGACGTTTTAACTATTGTTTTAACAAATTAGGCCATATTGAACTGTATCAGACATTTTATTCTTAACTTACAGACGTAAAGGTTTTTTTTTATTCTTAACCACTTAGGTTTTATTGTTAGCGGCAAAAGTAAGGGATTTCTAGAGAAATCAAAACACTAATAAAATGTATAATTTGTTAGCAAGAAGACGCATAAAACATTGTTGTCGTCATTAAGACTAAAATAATAACAATAAATCGCATTCGTTGATATTTGTTACTAAATGTACCTTAAAAAGTTTATAACTTAACATAAAATCTTTATTAGTAAAGTCCAGTCCGACCTCCACCGTGACTCGAAAATGTTTAGCCCTAAGATCGGATCTAATGTGGGCTGTGGCACATCTCTAGCTCGCTCGACACGTACCCCAGCGGCACCGGCGGCCTTTCGGTGCGAGCGGCCAGTCGGATACTCTTCGACTTGTTCTTGTCATACTTTTACCCCTATAATTTATTGAAAAAATAAAGTGGAATTTGAATGGCAAGAAATTTGTATTTAATGATATTGTAATTTTTTGTTTATTATTGAGACTAACTGTTAAATTTAATGTGATGATATTATTAAACGACACTTCATAAATCTCGAATGTTAGTAGTTTTGTTTATAAAATTTAATAACTCATTACACGACAAGTTGGCGGCCGTGATGAATAACTAATTAATCGTGTACCTAAGTGGTTTTATTAAAGCTGATTACGCAACATAACTTGAGCTTGCGACAACAATAAAATAGTAGCTTGTCGTTGTCTCCGCGGTTTTTTTTATAATTCAACATGTTACGTAAGTAAGAACAGCTTTGATTATCAAAGAAGTGAATCTTTTCGTTTTTTGACGTGAATCAAGTCACAAGTTCAGATTACACTCTTTGGTCAGTTTGCAAAATTGAAGGGTGCCTCAATTTTGCGTACCTATTTTCGCAACCGCGTTGGCTAGGTGATAGCGTGAACATAAAAATCATGGGTAAAAAACCGTTCGTTAAGTTTTACTGACTTAACATCACAACATTAATTACAAACCTAGTCGTATTTTTTCTTATTACTTTATCGAAAAAAAAACAACTCAAAAACTTTAATTTACCTAAAAACAGGGTAAATTTTTTCATGTTGATATTCCTGACCCGGCATCTCACCCCACCGCTGACCGCGCTTGATTCTTGGATTTTGAGTTTGCTTGTGTGCGTATTTAGTGTATCATTGTAGTAGTAATCAGTTGTAAAGGGTGTGGAATTTTGTAGTTACGAAATGAGATTGTTATGATGAATATCTCCGAAACTAGCCTGAATTTTTCGCTTAAATTTTGTCAGGCTCCTTGGTATGACGTATAGATACCCCCATTAAAAGGAATGTAACTAATATCGTTGAATCTTATATAAACTGTAATTTTATGGTAATTGTCATAACATCTTACTAAAATGTCTTTCATGATTACTACTTAAGTGACACTGAAATGAGCACATTTTAAGACGCGGTTTATTTTTATGTTATCAGACTAATAAAAAGTGCGTCGATGTCTCGCGCTACAACCTATGCAATACGTATGTAATATAAGTTTAGCGATTTGCTTAAAAAATATTTTTACGGTTTAGTTATGTGCGTAAAGTTTTATTTTAATAGCGACGTTTTACCTGAAAATAAAACATTTATTAAACATACTTACCTTATTCAAAGCCTTTTACATGAGAGTAGCATCCGCGTTTCCGGTTCGAGTACCAGACATGACTCATTCGATATTCGTGTCATTGCGTTTTATGGTCACCAGGCAGGTTTAAAAAGCAGGCTTTGAATAAGGTAAGTATGTTTAATAAACGTTTTATTTTCAGGTAAAACGTCGCTATTAAACAGTACTGTACCGTTATCTAAGCTCATTAATTAGGTTTTACAATTGCATTAGGAATGCAAGCCACTGAACATATAGTATAAATTTGTATAACTGTGTATCCTTAGCTTCCTAGAAACTAATTTTTTGGACTTATTGTACAATACATCCAGTTGCTAGTGTGAAATGTGTTAATTTTTACATAAGTGCAGTCAAACATTACCGATGTGTTAGTTACTATAAGCCTATTAGTTGTCATTCAGACTAATAAAACACCGTTTTGTGTATATTTCTAAAATATTGTTGACCAATTAAACTAAACATGTTTGACAGGTCACGCACATCTACTTTGCCCGTATGATCTTACGCAGAAGCTTATATAATAGCCCGGATAGCAGGCTTAGCTATGAACTCGGGACCACAGAGGTGGCGATGCCAAGTCTGGCGTGCTCGCCTATCGGCTACGGAGATCGTCGATTACACCCTCGGATTATTAAAAATATTTTTAGTCTATACTTGGTTAAAAATAAACAGTTTATGAATTAACTTTGCAACTATTTGCTGCTAAGTTATAATGAAGACTGCCCAGCTTGCCTTTAAACCGATATGGTTTGAGATAGTAAATAATATTGCGCTGTGATTAGGCACTGTCTAGAATGCAGTGATATAAGTTTAAGACAGAGCATAAAGTCAAGTAAGCTTGATTCATAAATTAATGCTGTAGCTTTTTGCAACGATGGCAGGTAGCTCGGAGGCTTAGCAAAAATTAAGTGCACTATTAAAGTACTAAATGTTTTTTCTATTGCAAAAGATCAGCAGCGCGTAGGTTAATGCCTTAAGTTTCGCATAGGATGTTCAACTATCCCACATAGCACAATACGAGTGTAAACTAGTACCAGTTCCATGCCAGTTGCACACATGAACACCTGTCATACCGATACACTCATTACATTTCAATCGCGTGTTCTGCTCATGAAATTTTCTATTGTGAAGGTGTTTTTCCATATGGCTCAGATGCCAAAGATAAGAATTTGAAGTATAAAATTACTCTGTGTTGTTCATCATTCAGTAATCTAGTATAATAGTTATAATTTAGCGTTACGACTAGTTTAATAACCAGTTTTCGCTATTTTAAACACAAAGTGTATAGAAATGGCTGAAATTGGCATGACTAAGTAATCGAATGCGATTACAAATTAAAATGTACTTCACGTACGTATTGTAAATTTTGTTTTTAGCAATTCCATGCAAGGTTTAATTGAAGATAAATAACACTTGAAAAAAATCATCGACCTCAGGTGGGACTCGAACCCACGTCCCATCGCATACCGGGCGAGTGCTTTGACCACTAAGCTACCGAGGACGTCACGTGACAAGATGAAATTCTTCAAGTGTTTTTTCTCGCTGTCAAAGCCAGCGTATTCTGATCAATGTTGTAGCTATATGTATAGCGGAGTAGTATACTACCGTCAACACCCTATAGAAATATTTTTACAAATATTTGACTATTGGTTAAGATCAGAAATGCTTAAACATTGTAAATTTTGTTTTTAGCAATTCCATGCAAGGTTTAATTGAAGATAAATAACACTTGAAAAAAATCATCGACCTCAGGTGGGACTCGAACCCACGTCCCATCGCATACCGGGCGAGTGCTTTGACCACTAAGCTACCGAGGACGTCACGTGACAAGATGAAATTCTTCAAGTGTTTTTTCTCGCTGTCAAAGCCAGCGTATTCTGATCAATGTTGTAGCTATATGTATAGCGGAGTAGTATACTACCGTCAACACCCTATAGAAATATTTTTACAAATATTTGACTATTGGTTAAGATCAGAAATGCTTAAACATTGTAAATTTTGTTTTTAGCAATTCCATGCAAGGTTTAATTGAAGATAAATAACACTTGAAAAAAATCATCGACCTCAGGTGGGACTCGAACCCACGTCCCATCAACAAATAAACCATAAAAACAAAATTTACAATGTTTAAGCATTTCTGATCTTAACCAATAGTCAAATATTTGTAAAAATATTTCTATAGGGTGTTGACGGTAGTATACTACTCCGCTATACATATAGCTACAACATTGATCAGAATACGCTGGCTTTGACAGCGAGAAAAAACACTTGAAGAATTTCATCTTGTCACGTGACGTCCTCGGTAGCTTAGTGGTCAAAGCACTCGCCCGGTATGCGATGGGACGTGGGTTCGAGTCCCACCTGAGGTCGATGATTTTTTTCAAGTGTTATTTATCTTCAATTAAACCTTGCATGGAATTGCTAAAAACAAAATTTACAATGTTTAAGCATTTCTGATCTTAACCAATAGTCAAATATTTGTAAAAATATTTCTATAGGGTGTTGACGGTAGTATACTACTCCGCTATACATATAGCTACAACATTGATCAGAATACGCTGGCTTTGACAGCGAGAAAAAACACTTGAAGAATTTCATCTTGTCACGTGACGTCCTCGGTAGCTTAGTGGTCAAAGCACTCGCCCGGTATGCGATGGGACGTGGGTTCGAGTCCCACCTGAGGTCGATGATTTTTTTCAAGTGTTATTTATCTTCACGTACGTATATCAAAACACCTACATACAAGCGCTGTCTTAATGCTGAAAGCGTGTTAATCCATCTAAAGTAAATTACGACGCAGCTCATTTGCAAGCTGGGTCGATCTACAGAGGCATTTTTTTTCGTGTCGGACGGGATAACCTATTTTCTAATCGAAAGACGTATTTAAAATATTTTTTCATAGAGAGTTCGGTGTCTTATCTACATGGTACAAAGCTAATTTTATGCATAAGTTTGTTTTAAATATGTTTAAAAAAAACATTAACCCAAAAATCCTGATCGCTCTGGGTTGACCCAACTCCCGAGAGAAGGATCAATATTAAGCAACTAACTTAAATAACATAACAAATAGTTAATCTTCAAAGCAATAAAATATTTTTAATTATATTAACAATACTTCGGCCACGATTTGAATTTAAAATCGTGACCGGGTTCTTTTTATCATCGCTCTGCGCCGAGACAAAACGTCGCGCACAACGCTAGTTAGGCGTTATAGACCCTAAATTTCCCTCCCGCGGGGGAACGCCACCCAAGTAGCAAAATAGAATAGTGACTAAGTCTAATATACCTTAACTTTATCTAAAGTTTGATTTAGCTTAATTCAAAAATGATTTCGATAAGAAATTTTAATCTTTAAGACATAATAGTATTAAACTACCGCTACTTTAGCATATTAAGAATACCCAATACCAAGTTAAGTCTTTTCAAAACTATTTTGAATTAAGTTTGCCTATAGTTAAATCTATAAATCCTTTTTTACTTTACTCAGATTTTTTGAAAACTCACTTAAAACTTTATTGAATAATTTAAGACTCTGTTTAGTCTTGCAAAGTGAAAATTGATATTGTAGATAAACTTTAGATAATTGTAACACACTAGGTGTCTTGGAACCATCTTTACTAAGAATACTTAATTCATTTTTTACTCAAATTAATCAGTTTATAGTAAAAATAGATTTAACGGGACGCTTTCATCAAAATGGAACCAACTGGAATGATGGACGAAGTTGAATAATTCATAAGATCTGATAGTTTATGGTTAAATATAGAAAATTAAGCTCAGTGTGAATTCAAGTGCTAGTAGCAAAATCAGCTTATTGCAGTCCACTGCTGGACGTAAGTCACCTCAAAGAGCGCCAAAGGGCACGATCTCCCGCTTTTTAGCATTCCGTACCCAAAGGGTAAAACGGGACTCTATTACTAAGACTTCGGTGTCCGTCCGTCTGTCGAACAACAAATACTAAAAAACTAAATAAAATAAATATTAAAAGGGGTTCCCAACAAACGTGTTTTTTTTGCTCGATATTGATAACCGCAACAGGGAGACGCTTGAAATATTCACAGAATATGTAGTTAAAAATATTTGTTGGTCTATCAACGCACAGCCCAGAACGCTTAACCTAGAGACTTAAAATTATGCACATAAATACCTTATACAGTGTAGGATCCACTAGGAAAGGGCTTTTTCACTCTTAAATAAGTAGGTAAATTAAAATAAATCAAATATTTATTATTCTCCAATACAACAGACTCTTCGTGCGCGAGTCCGACCCGCACTTGGCCAGTTTTTTTTTTCATACAACCACTGCCTTTTGCTACTGCCATCTTCCTATGGTCGTCGGTCCATCGAGCTGGTATTTATTAATACTCCTATACAACAGACCCTTCGTACGCGAGTCCGACTCGCACTTGGCCGGTTCTTTTTCATCCATCCACTGCCTTTTGCCACTGCCATCTTCCTAAGGACGTCGGTCCATCGAGCTAGGCGGCGTCGTTCCTACACTACGTTTGCCGAGGCGTGATCTCCACTCGAGAACCCTTTTACTCCTCTTTCATCGGTTCTACTACAGATGTGGTCGGTCAGCCCATGCCACTTAAGGTTGCCACATTTTTGGACTATGTTCATTACTTCGGTCTTCTGCCTGGTGATGTCATATTGAATTTTATTCCTTATCGAAATCCCAAGCACCAACCTTTCCATAGCTCGCTAAATGATCAGTACCTACCCCCGATGAACCCTGTCTTCATTACCGATGAGGACGTAGCGAGTGCAGTACGTTGAGCCCCGAACTGGAAATGTCCGGGAAAAGATGGATTGCAGAATTACTGGCTATAATATCGGTATGTCACGGTATCTTGGCTAAAATGCAAAACACCGCGGACCGGCACGAGAGAATGACGGCTGTGGAAGACCGAATAAGTATTAGGCGAGGTATATACAAGGGTGATTGTCTGAGTCTGAGAGAGTTTTGCCTTGCCCTGAACCCTCTCAGCAGATTGCTGGAGAATTCGGGAACGGGATTTCAGGTTCAGAGAGGTAGTAATCGGATGTCGCACCTTTTTTATATTGATGACCTGAAGCTCGTTGTTGATTTTAGGGGATCCATCACAACGAAGTTGGGGGTTGATAGGTATGCGGTTATCCATGTAATGAAGTGGAAGTTTGCTCGATCGCAGGAGGTTGACCTTGATGGTGTCCAACTGCAAACCTTTTCCGAAATTGATACGTACCGGTATCTGCGAACTGTGTCACATAGTATAAGTGTTAAGATTTCGGACATAAAACAGTCTGTTGGTGAAGACTTCTTCGATCGCCCTACAAAGGTGCGGATGGGTTATACTATTCTCTTATACACCTTTGGCATACTCAGTCAGATGGACTCAGGCCGTATTAAACGCTCTGGATCGGAAGGTCCTCACAACTATGATACTACATAGATTGCATCACCCCAGGCCGTCGGTCATGACGCTGTATATCCTAAGGAAATGTGTTGGTCGAGGCCTTTTACGAGGCCATGCACAACCGCGAGGTCTATCTAGTATCTAGTCTATCTAGCCTCAGAGCCTATTTCCTAGCAAAGTCCGACACAACGATAAATTATGATGTCATAGTATAAAGACACTCATCACTCTTGATCGTGTCAACGAGCTATGGCAGTCGCTGGCGATACTAAGTGTCTCTGATCGCGAGACCGTATGGAATAGGAAAAAGCTGCACGGGCAGTTTTTCGAGGCTCATACACGAGCCACATGTGCTATTTGCGATACAAGACCAGGTTATCAAGACGAACAACTACCGAAAATACATAATAAAGGATGGCACAGTGGACATGTTTTGTATGACCTGTCGCCATCCTGGAGAATCACTGCCTCATGTAGTTTCAGGTTTTTCAGCTCTTGCTAATACTGAGTATCTGCACAGGCATAATCAAAAGCCAAAATTCTCCACAAGAGGTCGCCCTGAAGTACAGTCTCTTGAGCCAGAGACTACCTCATACAGATACACAGAATAGACTGATATAGTGCTGATGGACCGGGCGCAATCGAAGGTGTTTTTTAAGGAAGATAACTATCAATCATGACGAGAACCTTAAGCGAACCGCTTATAGTCGTGGCCCATGAGCGTGATCGGTCTGTTGTTCTACTATTAGAGTTTTCTACCTTTTTTTGAAAAACAGCTTTAGTAATATGACATCTTTGACTCAGTCCTCATGGTCGTTGACGAGAACTTTAGATCAAGATGACTAAGAAATGCAAGAATATATGGAGATTGCAGTACCTACTTGGAGCACAGTAATTCTGATTCTTATGAATTGAAAGCTGATGGTAATTTTAATTTTAGAGACCAATTATAAGAAACTGGTCTATTGATTAGAATATTATACATATTGCAATCGATGGTTTATTGCAGATTCTTAATAAGTATGATCCGGGTATTGTCCCAAAAGACGCTAGAACTCATGTAAACGCAGTAAAATCTGTAGACATCAAACATTGTGGCAGTGGAGAATACTGACACAAAAGATTTAAAACCAAACTTTATAAACACTTGCAAGTAATTAATTTATTAATAATAACTTTTTATTTCATTTGTGGTACGTAAGTACCACCTACGTAATTACCACTGAATTTAAGGCTGTTCCCCTAGCCAATGACCTTGAGCATTTAGCTGTCTCTCGTCCCCTCTCCACTGCTGCATTATTTCGTGAAGTGATTGCGGTAGTGAATGCGATAACGCCGCGACATCTAGTTAGCTTACGCCAAACTACGATGTACTCGTGGCATGATTAAGCAAATACAAACGTAAAGCACGGATCGTAGAATAATTATAAGAGGCGGCCAGGCGGCAGAGTAAAATAATTTGCTCGCAACTTTCGCCGCCTACACATTATTATTACCTTACGCACATAACATTTTGAAAAGTCACGTGGAATATTTTGAAAAAACATAATAAATTAGCTGTGAATAAATAAGGTAACGAAAATACATAAATTATAGCGACAACCCCTATAGTTTATTTTGTCAGTTATTAAAATATTTTTGTCAGAACAGAATACTAAAATTTAAATATTGTTTTCTAGCAAATACCTACCATGCTACGTTTATTAATAAATGGTTTTTAATAATACTAGAATTGAAAAGTGTAATTTTTCTTTATTATATTTTAAAATGAAAACAGTATGAATTGAAACAAAATTTACCAACTACAGGTGGGATTCGAACCCTTACCCATTGAATCTTGAATGGCGGGCGAGTGCATTTCCAACTTCGCTACCAAGTCACTAGCTGTTAAGTCGAAATCTTCAAGTATTTCTCGCAGATTTTTTTTTATCTATGATGCAGCATTGATCAGGCAATTTGCGGATACTCGACCCGATAGAATTATTGTTACAATTTTGTGTGCCCATAAACTCTATCGTGAATTCGTGAGATATTTTATTTATAGGTTTTTGACAGTTATATAAAGTATCTGATTTTATGTTATAAATAGTTTCGGTTTTTATTTGTTTTATCTTAAGATTTAAAACTGTTAAGTCTAATTATCAAATCTAAAAGGAAAAACATAGTAAAAATTGAAAAAAAACTTGAAAAAGTTACTGCTTCAAGTGAGATGCGATCCCACGACCTCGGATTACCGGGCGTGTGTTTCCTCTACTAAGCTATCCAACCACTAATCGATTTGGCGAAATCTTTCAAGTGTTTCTGTCGAAGCCATCGTTTTTTCTAATCAATGTTGCGGTATACTACCGTAGTTAGCTAAGTATAGAGTGTGGCAATGTGGCCAGCCTTTTGGTGATAATAATCTGATTTTATATTGTGGGCATTTTCGCCAGTAGACGTCCCCTAGCTTTTCACGATGTCTCACGACATTTCACTGTAATTATTTAAAAAACTATGTGGTTTATTAGAAAAATTAAATAATGACATAGAAGGTTGTACATTAATGTGTACTTCTAAACATTAAAAATAGAAGGAATCATGTATTATCATTTAAAAATAAATGTTTAAAATTAAAAGATGGTGATTTTTTGCATTCCCTATACAGACTAGTCGAAGTTTAAAAGGGTCAATATCAACACATGCGACTTTTTGTCAGTTTTGATGGCAAATTTTGTTTTTAAGTTTTCACACGAAATAAATTGATAATACTAATCTTTAGGGTAAAACATAACATATGTGAAATTGTGCCACCTAATTTTAACATAACGCCACCGAAACTGAATTCCGCCACCGAAACTAAATATCACTAAAAAAAATTCGTTAGATGCTTGTAAGGATCTCAATAGATGACCAGGGGGTCTAGCGCGAAATGTACTATCCAAATGTTCGGATCCGACCGATCCCCGACCGAAGGTTCGATTGGAACCTTAACGCGAAACAACATCGAAATCGCGGGATTCCATCGAGGCCACAGACAATTGTAGAAGAGTATCAGAATGAATTATACTGAGTGCTAGTGTTATGCCTATGTATTAAAATTTTACCGGTTTTGTAAAAGTCTCTTGCTAATTCAAAATATTAGCAAACTAATGCGTAAACATGGTTTCTATTAACAGAAAAATGTTAAAATGAAACTACTTTTACGGATTATTTCGCGATTTATTAACATTTTATTTAACCTGACGTTTCGAACACTTTACAGCGTTCGTGTTTCGTGTTCGCATAAAATAAAAAGACAATAATATAGCAAAATGTTTATTTCAATCAATTTTAGATATTCAAACTAAGAAAATTGCAACATTCCAATTGTTTATGACATTTAGAAAAATAAATGCTGGACCCATGAAATGTCATTTCTTGCTTTTTGATTTTAAAAAATTGTCCTGCGTAACTCGATCGCAAAGTCGTTTGAAAATAATTCGATATTTGGAGTTATGTGGTATAATAATAAGATTTTTGTAGAAAATGAGTCTTACTTATTAAATAATGCTTTTTAAATTAAGAAAAATAAAAAACATTTAACGACGTGTTACAGTTTGAAGCCAAAAAAAGTTTGTGTTTGTTATTCTGGTCGGATCAGCTGTCTGTCAGACTGTCAGCGCGAATCCGACCAAATATAATGGTCACTAATGCTTGTGTTGCCTACCTATGTTAGTTAAATGTATTCGTGGCTTAGTGCTAATAGTGCATTTCTAATAGTTTCATCATAAAATCAAAATATAAAGAAATTGTATGTTATGTCAATATATTATTTTGTAATACAAATATTTTGATAAATTTTAAAACGTTTACAATAATTTGTGTCGTAAAATTGTACTTGTTCTATACGGTGGTTATAAAGCTTTAACTTGGAGGTGTGAAACTTGATCTTCTTCTTTGCGTATCGACTCAGGCTTTCATATGTGTGAAGACCAAAACTTAACCACCGATATAGCATTATCGGTGGCCTTGCAAAGATCTTCGCGTGTGCAGGTGTAAGGACACGCAGGGCATGTCAGAAGATGGGATGGGATGAGATTGATAAAATATATCGCATCACGTCCATATTAGGGTGTAAAGTAGAAATACACCCATGGAAAAGCACAAACTTGTCCCTCAATGTAAACGATGCCAGGCGTATGGTCATACCCAGAAATACTGCGCAAAAGAACCAAGATGTGTAAAGTGCACTGGAAAACACCTTACTCGAGACTGCAGAAAACCTGCAGACGAGAAGCCAAAATGTGTGCACTGCGGTGAACAACATCCTGCCAATTATGCAAATAATTCTTATTAATGTAAGTAAAAAAAATACCTACGCACAAGCAAAATCAATTATGTACATAACGATGATGCAAATGTACCTACTGATAGTGCTGCGAAATTAGATCAAATCCTAAAATATATGTCTTCGTTTGATGAACGACTAAAAAAACTGGAAAACAGTGCCAAAACTGCGCATCAAAACCTAAAAAATGACTCACAACTTAAAAATTATGGCTTGGAATGCCAATGGACTACTCAGAGACCAAAATGAGCTGCAAGTAGTTCTAGTCACACAAAACATTGACATATGCCTTGTATCAGAAACACATTTTACCAAACAATCTCATATAACATTCAAAGGATACGACGTCTATCATGCACTACACTTCAACAACCGTGCTAGAGGTGGTAGCGCCGTTATTGTAAGAAATAACCTTAGTCATTATGAAAACTTTAAATTTGAAAATTGTAAAGAATTGATTGAACATTTGACCAGTGACCGTAGTACAGACTACTCTTAATGGAAGGTGACAAAGCAAATAGACAAACCTGTGCAAGCCATTCCTCCCATTAGAGAAATTGATACACCGATACACTTCGGGGAAGGGTTTACGATGCTACTAATGTCAAATGATGATCGGTCGGATCGACTGAAATGCCCGATCCAACCGACCGAGCGTTTGCAATTCATATTAGAAAATGCCCGATGCATCATTCAGTTTGTTAGTAACAAATGCCAGGCAAAGACCATAGTCCTACCTACCTACTGGGTGAATCTTGAAATTGGGCGTATTTGATTGATTCCCGTGGAAAATTTTAAATGATATAGATATGCTAAAATCATGACGTAATATTAAATTTGGATAGTTTTTTAACATATTGATCTAATAGGCACTCATTTTGCACAATTAGTTTCGAAAATATAAGCAATTGAAATTTTAGTCTACCACGGGAATCAAAAACAAGGCATGGGAATCAATAAAACAATCTTTATTATAGTTCAAATCAATGGTTGTCTGAAATATGTAAAAGTTTCTATGAATATAAAATTGAATCTAGCTATTTTAGTGTTATTAACAAATTACAAAGTAATGACACAAATTAAGATTATCTATAAATCACAAATACATTGGCACAGCATCCTTCATTTTATAAAGAAAGATTGATTCCCATGGCATTAAAACCACGGGAATCAATAACACGGGAATCAAAGTTCGTCAATTTTTATCGATTGCTCTTTAACTAACAAACATATATTTTAAATGCAAACTTAAATAAATAAAGCACTATCAATAGTTTTTATTTGTTATAAGAAGCGATCTTTAAAAACAATAAAAATATTTTTTATGGCTATCACGGTAATCAACGATGTACTATCTATCAACGTATTTACTATCTAGTACTCTAGTTAACAGAATACAATAACAACAAACAAAAACTTACTTAGCGTTAGTATCCGTGGGAATCTGTTCATGAACGACCTTGCTGCGCCCAGCAGACGATTTATTGAGCCCGCGCTAACGGTTTAGCGCGGGCTCAATAAATCGTCCGGTTTTCAGCAGGGCATGGACCGCCCAATTTGCAATGTCCCATTTCGGAACGTGCGCCCGACCTAACACCTCGCTCGATCCACAGTAGCATAGATTCTAAGAGAAAATCATTAAGCATTGCGTGTTTCTAATGATGTCTTTAGTCATGGGATAGTATTGTTATATTAAGAAGAAAGAAGAAACCACCAAAACTGAGCCACCAAAACTATGATTTAATTTTAGAATTAATTATTTAAATATATAATTCTGAAAATTCACCGCATAAGTTAAATGTCGTAATAAAGACATCATCATCTCAGCCACAGGACGTCCACTGCTGAACATAGGCCTCCCCCAGTGACTTCCAGATCGGCCGATTGGAAGCGGCCTGCATCCAGCGTCGTCCTGCAACCTTTACCAGGTCGTCTGCCCACCTTGTGGGTGGGCGTCCTACGCTGCGCTTGCCGATACGCGGCCTCCATTCCAGAACCTTTCTGCCCCATCTGCAGAATAAAGACATAGATTACACTAAATATCAAAATCCTAAATAACCTTATAAATTTTTGTGCGTAAACTAAAAGACGTACTAAGAATACGACACACCAAATCTTAAAAGTCGTTGAACAAAACGCCACCAAAAAGGTTAGGAAAATTCTGACGGTCAAATCATGCGTAAAGTGACATTTCCAGTCTAAGTAATCGCTAGGGTAGACCAAAGAATTGCAGGCTATATCAAAGTAACACCTTTCGGAGCATTCAATGACGAGCTGACACGACAAACTGAGGCTGAGCGACATGGTGAAATTGCGCCACCAAAGCATAAAATAAAATGACATTCACTTTGTAGCCGGAAGATATTCGCATGGGAGATATTTTTTAGAATTTAAAACTGTTTAAAATGTTAATCAAATTTAAAAACGAAACATAATATGATTTTTAAAAACTTGAAAAAAAAAACTTCATCAGGGGGACCCGAACCCACCACACACCACGAATGCACGGGGCAAGTGCTTTACCATTCTAAGCTATCGAGTCACTAGTTGTCTCGACGAAATCTTTTACGTGTTTTTCGCTATTGATAAATAAAATATCTGATTTTATGTAGGTACATAAATAGTTTAGTTTTTTGATTTTGTACATTTGAAAACTGTTAATTATTCTTATCAATTGTAAGTTTTTGTTTTTAGCAATTCCATGCAAGGTTTAATTGAACATAAATAACACTTGAAAAAAGTCATCGACCTCAGGTGGGACTCGAACCCACGTCCCATTGCAAGCCGGGCGAGTGCTTTACCAACTAAGCTACCGAGGACGTCACGTGACAAGATGAAATTCCTCAAGTGTTTTTTCTCGCTGTCAAAGCTCGCTCGTAAAGCACTCGCCCGGCTTGCGATGAGACGTGGGTTCGAGTCCCACCTGAGGTCGATGACTTTTTTCAAGTGTTATTTATCTTCAATTATTCTTATCAAATTTAAAATAAAACAAAATATATTATGATGTATTTTATAGTAAGTAGGGTTTTTTTGGTGTTTTTATTAAGGTTAATTTATTTCTTTATTTAGTTAGTAGTAATATAAAGTTAAGTTAGATTCTTTTATATTTAATTTGTTAGAATAAATAAATGCAACAAGAAATAAAAAACTGCAAAATAAAAAAAAACAAAATATGAATTGAAAAAATAAAAACATAATCAAGTGGGATTCGAACTCACGACCATCAGATACACAACCACCGGGAGTGCTTAGACACCTAAGCTACCAAGTCGCTAGCTGCTTTTACGAAATCTTTCAAGTGTCTCTCGCTACGCTATTGATAAATAAAATATCTGATGAAACAATTTATGTATATAAACATAAATTGTTGTTTTTTTTATTTTTTAAATTTAAAAACTGTTAATTCTTCCTATTAAATTTAAAAATAAAACAAAATATATTATGATATTACATTGTGGTGTATTTTATATTAAGTAGGTTTTTTTTGGTGTTTTTTATTTAGGTTATTTCTTTATTACAGAATTATACTGTAAGGGGGCACTGCAAGGGATTTTTAGGTGACGAATAGTAATGTACCTTAATATTATGTCCCTAAGGTTGAAATTAATAATTCGGTATTCCTAAGCATAACCGTGGCTTGCTAAGACCACTGTCATAGCAAGTTGGTAGTAATATAAAGTTACGTCAGTTTTTTTTATATTTAATTTTTAAAAATACAAATTAATAAATACAATTAGAAATAAAAAAACTGCAAAATAAAAAAAACAAAATATGAATTGAAAAATTAAAAACTGAATCAGGTGGGGTTCGAACCCACAACCATCGCATACATAGCGAGTGCTCTGCAACCTAAGCTACCAAGTCGCTAGGTGTTTTGACGAAATATTTCAAGTGTCTCTCGCTACGCTATTGATAAATAAAATATCTGATGAAACAATTTATGTATATGTATAAACATAAATTGTTTAGTTATTTTTATTTTTTAGATTTAAAAACTGTTAATTATTCTTATTAAATTTAAAAATAAAACAAAATATATTATGATATTACATTGTGGTGTATTTTATATTAAGTAGGGTTTTTTTGGTGTTTTTTATTTAGGTTATTTCTTTATTACTTACAGAATTATACTTGCTACTAAGACTAAGACCACTGTCATAGCAAGTTAGTAGTAATATAAAGTTAGGTCAGATTTTTTATATTTAATTTGTTCATAATACAAATAAATAAATACAACTAGAAATAAAAAAAACTGCAAAATAAAAAAAAACAAAATATGAATTGAAAAAATAAAAACTGAATCAGGTGGGGTTCGAACCCTCAACCATCGCATATATAGCGAGTGCTCTGCGACCTAAGCCATCGAGTCACTCACGCTAAGTGACGAAATTTTTTAAGTGTTTCGCGCGTGCTGTTTTGTTCCGAGCAGTGATTGATCGGCACGGCGGAACGAGCGACACAGGCTTCCCCTCGGACAGCTAGCGGCACACTGCCTCCCGCTGCCCCGCACAGCACGCCAGAGAATCAGACGTTCGTAGATAATGAATAATAGCCATAACTTTGTCAATAATGGAGGAGGATATACTATAGAATACGGAGGAGACGCACAGAATACATTTTTATCGACGTCGTTTAAAAGCTTGTTTTCGTAACTATTAATTAGAGGAAATACAAATTTTAAGCGATGATTTTACAGATAAAACATCAAAGATTACTTTGGTGTCTTTCAATTATCACTATACGCATCAAATAAGGGGTATAATGCAGCTAAAAAGTAGGAAAAATCGAAGTCTTGGTGAGGGAACCGTCTTAAAAGACTTGAGTTTACATTGTGCTTCGTCGAATTGTAAGCACTAAATTCTTCGTCGAGTAAATAATTTAGAAACTGAATAGTTTTAGTTGCATAAACCTCTTTTTATCTCAAAGTAAAGAGCACAGTGAAATGACCAGTAATCTGGTATTAGCTAAGTCAAACTAAAGAATCACTTAAAACTAATACTTGTCTTAACTTTTTCTAAACTAGCCCTACAAAATCAATGTTGTCTAAAGTCTTTCTTCCTTAAGGCAAATAAGATTTCACGCCATTTTGCTATTTGAGTAAAAAAATAATTGTTTTTTTTGACATAAAATCGTCAAAATGCAGGGTAAATATAAGTTATATTTTGTTAATAGTAATTTTAACAACATTTAATAACACTTTTTTATTAGAATATGTTTTTTTTTTTAATTTACTCCACCAAAACTTTTATTTGTAATTCATATAAATAAAAATTTTGTGTTGTTTTTTTGGTATTTTAAAGGCCCGTCTGTTTTAAAGCACTTTCTATAAATTTTACACGAGAAACAATAACGCGTTTTAAATTTCCAATGTATATAAAGACATAATACAGCATTTTCTACACGTAAAATTTGTTGTGTAATCGCCATCGCTATAAAGCTTCACACAGTTTTAGTGGACTTATAAAATTCACCATATTTTCTAAAATTATACTACATAAAGTAGAAAAGGTTTTAAAATTTACTTTATTTAGATAAGATAGAATTTGTAAAATTTAAAGTGATTATCTTAAATAGGTTTTGTAGATATCTTCTAGTCTATTTCCTTATCTAAAGTCATCCTACAAGATTTATCTTGAAGTACGAATTAAGAGCTTTTCAAAACCACTGTCTTAAATAGGGTTAAAGTTTGTCTTAACAATAGTCTTAACTTTGTCGTAGATTAAATTTAAATACTGTGCCCACTTTTCCTTAACTGACCCTTGGGGGATATCTACAAGATATCTTCAGGGACATAATAGTCTTAGCCAAGACAACAGCTTGAATTAGTATTTTTGCCTTCAAGATATCTTCAATACCTAGTTAAGACATTCGTTTGCTACTTGGGCCAGTAGGGGTCTAACCCCCGAGGAGGACACCTGTGTTTTACCTTCCCGCGTTCCAACATAACGAAGGTAAGTTTATGATTGCTCTGGTTTTGGTTCTCGAATTTTATGATTGCTATTGCACGTTATTTAAATTCAATAGTAAGATTGTGAATGTGTTTGTTATGTGAATTAAGTGATCGCAATGGTGTTTTTCATGTGATGTAATCACAACTTTCTGTTGCTTTTAAATTCGGCTATATTTATGATTTTGTGACTTTATATGATCGCTATGGCTCTGTCCAAAAAGACCAGAGCGGTGACATTTTGCATTAATATTACATTATTAAATCTGTTCTAAGTAGTACTACCTGACTGTAACAATGACAAACGATGCGTATGTATACCTTATATATACCTTTTATCATATCAGCCTGTTGCAGTCCACTGCTGGACAAAGGCCTCCCTCAAGGAGCGCCACAGCGCACAATCTCCCGCCCTTTGCATTCAGTCGCTGCCAGCTGCCTTCTTCAGGACATCGGTCCATCTAGCCGGGGGGCGTCCTACACTACGTTTACCTAAGCGTGGTCTCCATTCGAGAATCTTCCTGCTCCACCTCTCGTCGGTTCTGCAACAGACATGGCCAGCCCACTGCCTCTTCAGCTTGCTACATTTTTGGACAATATCAGCCACCTTAGTCTTATGTCGTATGACCTCGTTCCGGATCTTAACCCTTAATGAGATCCCCAACAGAGACCTTTACATAGCACGCTGAGCGAAGTGTAGTCGGTTGGCCAACTTGACCGTCATGTTCCACGTTTCGGCTCCGTAGGTTAAAACTGGTAGGACACATTGGTTAAACACCCGGCTTTTCAGGCACTGCGGCAGTGTCGACGTGAAGATATGACGCAATTTCTCAAATGCTGCCCAGCCAAGCTGCACTCTTCTGGCGATTTCCCGCTCAAAGTTGTCTCTACCGAGCTGTAGTACTTGTCCAAGGTAGACGTACTCTTGGACAATCTCAAGCGTAGTGCCCTCGACGGAAATTGGTTCCGGGATGACATGTTTGTTGAACATTACCTTTGTCTTGTCCAAATTCACCCCAAGCCCCACACGTCTCGAGGCAACGTTAAGACTGTGCTGCATTTTTTGCAAATCCTGCAGCGATTCTGCCATAATAACTATGTCATCGGCAAAGCGAAGATGCGTAAGATATTCGCCATTTACATTGATGCCCGTTCCAATCCAGCGTCTTGAACACATCCTCCAGTGCGTTGGTGAAAAGTTTCGGAGATATAACATCTCCCTGTCTAACACCTCGGAGCAGCTGGATGGGTTTTGTTTGGTGGTTTTGTACTTGGACGAACATTGATGCCATACTATACAGCAACGGTCGGCAACAGGCGGACCGCGGTCCGTTTGCGGACCGCGAAAGGTTGAACCTCGGACCGCCAAATATTGTAATGTATTGCAAGTATATATAAATACGTAATATTTTAAACCAATCTAACTTAGTACCTACCTATTCTAATATAAATAACCTGTTTTACAAATGCCAACAACTGATATGGTTTTATAGTTGCAATGCATCGACTATAAACATCGCGCCGATGTCGTCGCGCGTGCTCTTTCATACGCATGGCTCCTCTGACGACCACTTGCAACACTTGCAACTAAGCGTGAGCGCGGCCTAGTGAGTCGATCGTTCGAGATTAACGGACGCTCACTTAGAAGACACTCTTCGAATTAGCTGTTCTTCTCAAAAACCAAACTTTAAAAACCTGGCTCAAGACCGTCATTCATTAATCGTCACTCATTAATTTTAGGTCTAGTATTTCATAATTCAGAATTTTAATCCTACACTAAATAGCTGCCTAGCACTCAATTATTATCAGTTGTGTTTTTTTTCTGGACCGTGTAAAAATTTTCAAGCATTAATCGGACCCTATCTAAAACTACTTGCCGACCTCAACTATACAGGCTTCTTAGCACCTTCACGTACCACCAATCGACTTGGCATCGCTGCAAGGATTCCAGAACAGCCCAGATTTCGACCGAGTCGAAGGCTTTCTCATAGTCCATAAAGGCCAGGCACAGGGGCTGGTTATATTCTTCGGACTCCTGTATAACCTGCCGCACCATGTGAATGTGGCCTATGGTACTGTAACTTTTGCGAAACCCAGCCTGTTCCGGTGGCTGGAAAGCGTCAAACCTTGCGGAAAGACGGTTTGTGATGACCCTCGAAAACAGCTTGTAAACGTGACTCAGGAGCGTGATTGGTCTATAGTTTTTCAGGAGACTTTTGTCTTCTTTCTTGAAAAACAATACCACCACGCCCCCACTCCACGCTTCCGGAGTTGTCCCATTGGCTATGACGAAATTGAAGAGCCTCTTATGTTTGCCAAGCACACTTTAGCCTGTAGCTTTTAAGAGCTCAGATGTGATTCCGTCTTCGCCGGGAGCCTTCCTATTACTAAGCTTTCCGAGGGCCGCCTCAATCTCATCCTCCTCCACGTCTGGGAGATCTTCAGTGAAGTGGCGGGTAGGCTTGGCTCTTGGGTCGTTCGCGTCGGGCTGCGGCTGTAGGGAATGCAGTGCGTACAATCGGCCGTAAAAGCCTTCGATTTTGGCCTGAATCTCCGGAACCGCAGAGACGATTCTGCCATCCGAGGTTTTCAGCTTTGTCAGGTGACTTTTTCCCAGTCAGCGAAGACCTCATTTTTATCATCTTTTTTATAAAAAAAATTAAAAAGGAATTAACCTTTTTAAAAGCTACGACTTATGTAAAGACTAAATTAGATGCTTAGCCTCAAATGACAAGTCAGAATTAGAAAGCCTACCTCCTATGCGCAACTGCCCATCTTCGTCAAGAAACTCGAATAAGCTTTGCAGCTTTTTTGAAGGCAATTTATCTTTATTAAGAGCTTTGATTTCTGTAAAGTGAACTCTTTGAACAGAACGAATTACGGCTTTTTCTGCAGTTATAAGATTATTGACTGAGACAGAAGAAGAAGAAACTTTCTTTATAAAACGAAGGATATAAACGACAATCCTAAGAAGCTTATCCCAAGAGGATATACGCTGAGCTAATTCATCAAAGATCAATGGTTTACACTGAACTGTACGTATCATCTTGGACATAAGTACCGCAGCGCAAAGTTCCAAGCGAGTCACTTTGGTAGGGGAAACCATTGATTTCGCACACAATAATCTCACTGTGATATTCCCAGCAGGATCAATAGTGTGTAGGTATATGACACATCCATACCCATTCATACTGGCGTCACAGAAGGCAACAATTAGCACAGTGCTAACACGTAAGACACCTACATGCCGAGGAATTTTCAGATATGAAATTAATGGAAATTCTTGTATAAACGCCGAAAACCTTTGAATAATGTTTTCGGGAGGAGTGTCATCCCATCCAATATTGAACAGCCACAGCTTTTTGATAAGCAGCTTGGCACATAAAATTATAGGGGCTACTAAGCCGAGGACATCAAGCAATCGAGCGACTACAGAAAGTATGCTCCGCTTAGTACATTTCTCTTCTACATTAAGAGTCGTGAAGAAAAAGCTGTCATCGACCGGTGCCCATAAAAGGCCTAATACCTTCGAAGCATTGTTAGAAGAATCATCTCAAAAGTCTACTGTACTGCGATGCGAATCCGGAAGATCATCAAGTAGCGCTTGAGAATTACTTGTCCACTTTACTAAATCAAAGGCGCCGGACTTAAAAACGAGATCAGTTCTCGTGAAAGAAGAATGGCGCTGGATTCATCTGCAATAGAATGAACCAAATTGTCCATATAAAGTTTAGACTCTGCCACAGTGACAGCATCCGGGAAATGTGGCCTCATATCCTGGGCTAATTGGCGAACGGTCCGCATTGCTAAGTACTTGACTTGAGTCCGAACGGGACCCGTTTAAATTGAAAGGTTTGTATTAAATCATTTTGACTGAATCTATATAAGATTTTCAAATATTTACGATGTTCATCAGGGACTTCAATCTGCAAATACATTTGCTTTATATCCGCAGTCATAGCGACAAGGAAAAGACGAAAATCAAGCAATAGCAAGAATAAATCTGCCTGCAAGTTGGGACCGGTATGTAACACATCGTTTAATGACAATCCGGTGTGAGCCGCGGCACTAGCATCAAGTACGATCCGAGGCATCGGCTTATCCGGACGGATAACAGCATGATGCGGGATGTAGTATCCCTCGTCAGTAAGTAGACGACCTCCGTAGCCGAGAGGCGAACACGCCGGACTGTATATGGCGCCGCCATCTCTGAGGTTCCGGGTTCGATCTCCGGTCGGGTCAATGTGGAAAACGAACTTTTCTATATTGTCTCGGGTCTGGGTGTTGTGGTACCGTCGTTGTTTCTGATTTCTGTAACACAAGTGCTTTAGCTACTTTCCTTAGGATCAGAGCAATGTATGTGATGTTGTCTAATATTTATTTATTTATATTTATTAATATCGGACTCGGCGACTTGTGACAAGTAACCCTTATCGACATACTCATTTATTACGTCATTATAGTTTTTTTGAAAGTCTGGGGACTGTTTGAACTTGCGTTCCAAGGCCATCCGTCGACGTTGAGCAGCAGTGCGAGAATTACCCAGTGCACTCGGGTCTTTAGAAAAAGGTAACGCGAGAGAATACCGCCCATCATCAGCGCGAGTGACCGACGATGCAAACAAGTTCTCACATTCGGTTTCTTCTAGGCTTAAAAATTGCATATTAGGTATTTCTTCTAGTTGCCAGAATTTTTGCACTAAATCATTAAGTACGAGTGCAGAAAAATAAGTTTTATTAATTTTATTTTGAGACTCATTACAGGGATAGTCACCCATCAACACGAAACCGAACGCGGTCAATAAAGCGGGGGGCGCATTGGTGCCAGACTCCACTTTGTTGCCTAAGTAAATATACGGAAACAATTGCGCACCTAGTACAACGTCCACGTTCCCGGGAATATTCCACGTCAAATCAGCAAGGGGCAATCCCTCTAAATAACCGACATCACCCTTGGTTATATAGTGAGTAGGCAGCTGATCCGTTATACAGTCAACGACAAGTGCATATATCGTGTATTTATTATTTGGGTATACGCGAGACTCAATGTCTAAATGAACGTACCCCAATATGGGCCGAGATGCGGAGCCAATTCCCTTACAAAAGAATTACTTAAGGGAATTATAACTAAGTGAAGCGCCTTGCAACAATCAATAGTTATCAAATTATTTTGAGAGCCATTATCAATAAGGCATCGTATTATTCTTTTATTACCATAATAAGATTTCGCGTAAACTTGCGCGGTTGACAATAAAATAGAAGAAGTAGGTCTAACTTCAACACTTAATGACAGCGAAGGAATACCGGAGAAAACATCAACACTATGATTCGCGTTATCAATGCGCTGCGCAGGCGAAACAGGCGCGTTGTTATCAGCCGAGTAATTTTTCATAACGCACGAGTCTATGTTTACGTCGGTCTGGCCGGGCGGAGCGCGCGACGGAACCACAGGTGATGTCAATGACCCTTGACCGGTCGGGAGTTGAGACACTTGAACGTAATTATTTGGCCTAATATTATGATCTTTTTCATCAAAGTCTAAGTAAGTGTGATGTTTCTTCTTGCATAAATCACAAACATGCGTAGATTTACAAGACGTAATTGTGTGTGACCCACTTAAACAATTAACACAACTATGTTTTGATTTAATGAAATCAAATCGCGCGCGCGGAGAACTTAAGTTCTCAAACTGAGAACAAGCGTAAATTAAATGATCGGCTTTGTTACAAAATTCGCACGATTTCGTCGGCGAAGTAGTACTATGCACACTCTCATTACTCGCGACGAATGACTTGTAGGTATTAGGGCGGGACGACTGATTAGTAGACGGCTTACTTGCGCTCGGGCCAGCGTTTGATGTTCGCGTCGAGTTATTGTTTAAACGTTGCAATAATTTTGCTTGATCTTGCACGAAAGATACCAAGTTATTATAAGACGGAATTTCTTTATTTCGAAACGCTAACTCAAACGCTTGTACCGTTTGTGAATCGATTTTCCTAAGTGCGCAATGAAATGAGATAAAATCGGACAAATCCTCGATACCTAACTGTTTTAATGCCGCCACGGAAGAGGTATACATGAATCAAGACTATTAGA
Organism: Anania fuscalis; assembly: GCA_950371115.1. NCBI lineage: Eukaryota > Metazoa > Arthropoda > Insecta > Lepidoptera > Crambidae > Anania > Anania fuscalis. The sequence goes on along the minus strand of OX493326.1, from coordinate 15,397,404 downwards.
CGTATTTATGCAACCCTAAGAGTCAATAATATTATTTAAGTAGTGCCTAATTTACGTTTATCCTGAAACTTTTTTACCAAACTTTCCCAGATGATATTATAGGTTTCTCCCGTAGGCACAATGCCTGCCGTGACCTTGAGTGCGTCGTGCGTAAGTTTTTTTTTTTTAATTTTATTTTTATTTTTTACTAGATACTGCACGCGCTGCGAGTCAGTCCGCTGATTATTGTTATGAATGTTCGATTTAAAGCTTTCGTAGAACTTAGGCCAATTTTGTGTTTTGCCATCAAAACTTGGCAATTCTATTGGAGGCAACTTAATGTTGCATGTAACATTAGAATAAGACGATTGATTTCGCGATGAATTATCTGATTGCAACGCCTGAATAATATTATTTCGGATGTGCTTTACTCGAAGGTATAGATCTTCAAACGCATCTAACTAAAGGCTTGTAATCTGGCTTAAACGTCAAATCAAGTGATAACTGGTGGTCATTTAAATTATCTATTATCGTTTCGAACTGACTACGCATCCCATCAATTGGTTCAGACTTAGCCATGAAAGTGTCATTACTTCTTGACGCGTAATTAGAAATGTTGTTTGTAAGATTAAATAAATCATTCACTCGCGAAAAAAGTCGTTCTATTTTAGCCGTCAAAAGGAAGAACCGTTTATCATTCGCATCACTAAACGTATTGTCTTTATCCGTAGACATTTCAAAGCAAGTATTCACAATGAATATTAGAAAAAGTTGAAATGATAATTCCGAGTTGAATTATTTTAAACGACGTAAAAATATGTGGAATTTGCAAATGACGTAACCGGCGCGCAATGGCGGTACGCTGTAGGTACTTCGAGAATTTACCAAAAATTACGTAAATCTGCGAACATCCAAGTACTTATATGGAAAATAATACTTGTAATAAGTATTTTAAATGTAAATATGATATGCTAGTGCAATATCCGAGCTCAAGAAGGACCAATAAAATGGTGCAGCGGCGTTTAATAGCCGAAACACGCGGGGAGCTCAATCATGAGTGATTACCCACCCTGCGAATTGAAGAAAGAGAAATGGTTTCATCGTCAGCACTGAAGTATGAGGCCCAATAACCTGCAGACCAGTTCAGGAACGCTTCACCAAATCCATAATCAGCAGCTCACACTGTGAAGCACTTTCACGAAACAATAGTCAAATCACTGTTGGGTTCATTTCAGGCAACTTTCAGCTGTCCATCACGGAGAAAAACGAACTCCTCACCAAAATTACACGAGAAGACGCGCTCGCGATGTCGTGAAGGAACGACCATTCAATATGGTCGGCGCTCGGTGAACGATAGCCAAAACTATGTGGCGCTGGTGTCGCCAGGTTCAGCAAATTCAAGAGCGCGATCCTTATGGCGCGAACCAAATAGCCTCAGATACTAACTTATAGAAACCATTTAAATGAAACTACTTTTACGGATTATTTCGCGATTTATTAACATTTTATTAAACCTGACGTTCCGAACACTTTACAGGATTTGTGGTCACAGGTAGACTCAGTCTAATAATCCGTAAAAGTAGTTTCATTTAAATGTATCGTGTTCGCGTAAATAAAAGACAACAGTTATAGAAACCATTTGAAAATAATAAATGATTATTAAAGAAATTACCTATTACTTAGTTTTTTTTTTTACTTTTAAACTTTCGCGTTGCATAATTTAAAACTCAATGAAGTAACATTTTGTAACTAAACTATGATCGCGTTAGTTCCCGTTTCATTGAGTTTTAAACCTATTACTTAGGTTTAGTAATAATAAATATTTTAAAAATTAATTTGGGTCACTTAAGGTGCCCAACCAGGTGGCACAGACGAAAAATTCCAGCACTATACTTTCTTTTAATGACTTTTGTGTACTATTTTTGGGAGAACAAGATTTTAATGTTTCGAAAAACTATAGAAAATTGGTTAGTCAAATAAGGGAGCTTTTATTGTCTGTACAGCACACAAATATTATACTTTGTTTACCTACATTTAAATTTTGTCTACAAGCTAATATTTATAATAGATGAGTTGAAATGTTTAATAAATTGATTTACTTTGACAATTAAACTTATAATTATTGTTATATACTAGACTCAAACAAAAACCTAAATTATTCGTTTGACATTTTTTTGAGATGTGGTGGACAAATCAACTTTCTTGGCTTAAAAACTATATTAAACGACATTAATGAACTTATTTTTAACATTGACATTTAATTAATTAGTGGCGATGACCTACAGGAGGTGTATCTTTCTCATTCATCGTTTTCGATCACTCAGGAAAGTGTAATTGAGTCAGGGAGGCCTCCTTTTCGTGCCTCCCAACTGTAATATTATGTGCCAAAACGTCCAATGTATGACACAAAGTTGATGATTTAAATGTATTCTTGAAGGATGCTAACATGGACATTGTTATACTGGTCGAGTACTGGCTATTGACTAGTAACTATCAGCGTTATACGTTGGAGGGCTATGAGCTTTGTGCTAAGTTCCTACGACAAAACCATGAGCATGGTGGTGTTGCTATTTTTGCTAGGGAAAATATTAAAACTAGGGATCGTTTAGATATTCAATCCTACACGGTCGAATTTGTTGTTGAATTTTGTGCTATCGAAATTGTTAAGTATCGTTTGTTGAAAATATCTATTTATCGACCAGGAAGAGATATAGAAACATTTTTTGCCCAAATGCAGGCCTTGCTGAATTATATTTTAAAACAATGTAATAATAAAAGGATAATAATAGCAGGTGATATAAATAAAGATGTCACAATAAGTACAAATCTATCGCGAAGATTCCCTAATTTCTTAAATATTTTCGCTTGTGTTGCTTAATAAAAGATCCTACACGGGAAACGGAAAATAGCTCGTCATGCATAGACCAGTTCATAGTATCTAATAATGTAAACATGGAAGCTAATGTTAAAAAATATTACTTATCGGATCATCATACACTGGTTGGTCTACTTCCATATAAAATTAACTTACGTAACAACATTACTGTTTCATATAAAGCAACTAAGCGGATGTTTACCAAAAGAAACATGGAATTATTTAGAGAAAAATTTGGTCAAATAAATTGGTATAACAAGGTTTCTTCAAAAAGTGACATTAATACAAATTACAATTTTTTTTAAAATCAAATCCAAGATCTACTAAATGCATATATTCCAAAAAAAGAATTCTTACTCAAAAATAAAAATATAACTGAGTGGATAACTAACTAAGGGCCTAAAGAAATGTTACCATAAACGCATATTACGCTACCTGACATCTATTTATAAAAATGATACGCTGAAAACTTACACTAAAGCTTATAGCGCAGTACTAAAAAAACAATACTGCAGCGAAAAAAAGGAAATGTTATATAAATAGACTTAAAACAGCTCAAAATAAATATAAAGCCGTGTGGCATGATAAATGAAAAAAACAAAGCCAAATAAAACCATCAAACATCACAATATTACTATACATCACAATATACATTCTTTACGTAGGTAGATGGCGCTGCCGTCATGTAAACATTAGCTTCGTACTATTTACTGTTAAAAAAAATATTCATCCATGCATAAAGTGCTTAATATTGTGAACAGTATCTGAAAAATCGTGCAATAAACCTGTGAGTGTGTGAATGCGACTCGGTGAGTTCTGCAAAATGATGGACTGCCCTGTGTAACTTTGCTTTCTTGTGACCTCATCAAGTGTTATCTCAGTGTTTAGTGCCGTGTAAAGTGTTAATTGCAACAAAAACAAATTCGCATATTCATCATCGGTCCTGTTAACAAATAAAATATACCCTCTAACCATCGCGAACTACGACCACTACCAGCGCCATCTATCGCCCCCGCAACGCAAGTACTACTACTCATCGATCTGCGGATCTCCGAACACCAAGGGAACCATTCACCGCGCCATCTATGAAAATTTATCGTTACTACGCAACGGAGTGGATGCTTAAACATTGCAATCGCGCCACTTGTCTTATGGTTGCTATCATAATAAGGATCGCCTACTTGTTACTGGACGTTTTCGTAAGATGCCGCTAATAGTCTTTTACAATGAACTGTGCCGCTTGTAATGGGTCTGCCCCGCCTGTACTAATGTTACTACAAGGCGTAACAGATCTAACTGTGACACATCAGTTCGGAAAAATCAGTTTGCGATGATTCCATGAATGTATCGTATGACACTGGCTTAAATGACACCATAAAGTCGGATAGTGCTAATGAACGACACGTCCAGCAACCTGCCATATCGCAGCGCTCAGACGCACCCGTAACACAAAAAAATCGGACAAATGATGGCTGAGAAGTTGAACTCATTTCTATCCTATTATCTTGGAATCCTACGTAACTCGTTAAAGACGGACATGGAGGGCATGATTCGTGAGCGCATCGCGGTGGCAAAACAGGAAATCTTGAGCGACTTTACAGCTGCTACGGATTTTGTGAACCAAGAGCAAAAAGGCCTTAAATCTCAAATAGACACGCAAAAAGCTATTATTGAGAACTTAGAGGAAGAGAATCGTAAAATGAAACTCCAAGTTAAGCAGGTTGAATCTAGGCTCTTGACTATGGACAACATTTCCCGCTGTCTCAACTTAGAGATACAGGCTGTCCCTGAAAGAAAAAACAAAAATGTAAACACAATTTTCCGAAAACTGTGTGAAGCTGTTGGGGCCAAAGTGGACGAGTCATCAGTGCGCTCTTGCACCAGTGTAGCGAAAATGAATCCCCAGTCCAATCGTCCTCGCAACATCCTTGTCACCCTATGATCCTCGATTCAACGCGACCTTATAATATCGTGTGTACATCGCTACAATAAAATTCACTCCGATGATTTACTTAATTCTGGACACCTGGGTTTGACTGGAGATAATTGCAGAATTTACGTAGCAGAGCATCTATTATCAGAGAAGAAGACATTACATGCTGAAGCGCGGAAATTTGCCGTAAATAACAACTTTAAATATGTCTGGGTTCGTTTTGGTAAGGTTTATATTCGTAAAGAAAATTCTTCTAGTGCTATAAATATTAAAAGTTCTGAGTTCTTAAATAGTCTGTGCGCAAAAAAATAAAATAGGTATCACTGTTTATTTAAATTTCTTTTGGTTCGTTTTTTTTTTTTGATCCTATATTATTCTTTCTTTAGACACTTATTATTATGGACATACTGTACCAAAATGTGAATAGGATTAGATCAAAATTTATGATTTACACTTATGCATATTAAACAGCAACTACGATCTGATATGTCTATTTAAATTTTTTGTTTTTAGCAATTGCCATGCTAGGTTTATCTAAGATTTTTAATACTTGAAAAAAATCGTCCGCCTCAGGTGGGATCCGAACCCACGTCCATCGCATACCGGGCGAGTGCTTTGACCACTAAGCTACCGAGACGTTAGTCGACTCGACGAAATCTTTCAAGTGGTTCTCGCTGTTAAAGCCAGCGTATTTTCTGATCAATGTTGCGGTATATACTACTACCTGAGGCGGACGATTTTTTTCAAGTATTAAAAATCTTAGAATAGAATAGAATATAATTTATTTGGCACTCAAAATTGATACAAACATAAAAAAGAAAATAACATAGATTGACACAGAACTAATAATAATATTATAAAAAATAAAAATAAATAAACGTGCCAAAAAAGACCCTCGTTCAGTATTCGCCGTGGCAACTTAAGGCTGCCACTACACTGATATTCTGCGAGGGCCTCAAACAATCAAAGATAATTAAATAATTAAACAAAATAAAATAATAATCAACAAAATCCTAACAAACAATAACAAAGAAAAGAATATACACCGCACGACGTAACACGAAAAAAAAAAACATTAGACCAGAGACAATGACAAACAGCTCAGCCGATAGCTCAGCACCGACCGTGTGCGTGTGCGCATGCCTTTATAAGCGTCGGCCAGAGTGTTTGCATTGTCTCTGGTTGCACGGCCAAAGAACTTACTACTAAGTGATTACTACTCCTTGACTACTACTCACTCTGTCCGCCATTTTCGCAATACAGGTAATTTGCGTAAAATGGTGTGATGCCACGTAATATGCACATGTTACGACTCATGTGGCTTGGTTTATATTTTGAAAAAGCAACATCTTAATATGTGTAGAACGTGACGACGCATAAATCTCAAAGTGCAAGCAAGCAATGAATGTGCGACGCCGCCCGTCTTCAAGTGAGTACCTACTACGCTGATTCAATAGTGTAAAGTGTGCATTAACATCAATTATTTCATTGAATGTACCATTATTTTAATTGCAGAATATGTTTTGGTCACTACATCGATGAACCGGCTGCGAGAAACCTAGTAACGCCCTCAGCTGCCGCCCCCAAAGTGCCGGGAAGTGACGCCTATACCCGCCCACGCGACGCGCATACTCTGCCTGTGAGTTAAAATGTAACTTTCTTTTGCTCGCTGGCAAATCAGCAGGTTATTTTTAAGTTTTTTCCTGAGCGTAATTTTCGTTTTCAGAGTGCGCATCGGCGGTGGCAAGTCATTCCAGCACTTCGAGGCGGCAAATCGAAAAGAGACCCGAAAGGCGACTGTGCAATGGCTTGGTGTTAGAAACACGCGAGAACATGCCCGTTTACCTTGACCATGGCGACCCCGGGCCCACAGCAGCTTATCAAGTAGGTACCCTAGTTTTCGTGTTCCAATGACTCCGAACAACATGGTGGCTAGATGCAGCCGTCTGCGTGCTTCCATCTTAAGCAAGCCCCTAGCACTAAGAAAAGGAGAGACATGGGACCGCGGTGGAATTGTAAAGCAATACCTAGCACAGGCATTCTGTACTCTCTGGATAAGTTGGGCTGATCGAGCCAACAGACATGGACCATACACAGTATCACAGTAATTGAATTTTGACAATATAAGTGACTCACAGAGGCAAATGCGGAGCTCTTCACTTAAATATTGTCTGATTCTGTAGAGCAGCCTCAGTCTGTAAAAGCAACTTCTTGCACATTCGGCTATGTGGGCCTCGAACCTTAGCCCGCTGTCAAAAACCAGTCCCAGGTTCCGTGCCTTATTCACCCTTTCAATTTGGTCCCCATTCACAGATATAGTCATTGATACATCATTGATCTTTCCAATAGTTTTAGGATTTCAAAAAACCATTAGTTTCGATTTTTTTGCATTGAGGGTTAGACAATTTGACATACACCAGTCAGATATCCCTTGCAAGTCACTGTTTACCCTTATAATAGCGCTGGCATGGTCAGCAGGATCAAAGGGAAGATATAGCTGCAGGTCATCCGCGTAAAGGTGGTGAGAACAGTGTGTAATGCATGATGTGATGTCAGCACTGTACAAGATGTAAAGGATAGGGCCCAGTATCGATCCCTGGGGGACTCTCCGGTTCACCACCCTCCGGCTAGACCGCAGCTTAGACCCATTTGCTTGTTGCAGCTCCACAAGTTGTGTCCTGTGAGTAAGGTAACTGTGGAACCATCTCACAGCTCGAGCGTCAAGGCCATAATAACTAAGCTTGGACAGCAACAAAGGTATGCTTATCGAGTCGAAAGCACGAGAAAAGTCTAGTAGGAGCAAAAGGGCAACCTTTCCCTGGTCCTGGGCCGGTTCACTGCTCACCGTACCCAAAGAGAATGTCGCCTCGCTTTTGTGTCTATGGTGCTCGTAGTATGTAAGTTGTGATATTGAGACCATGCCGCTGCCAGGCACATTCAAAAAGTGTGCATTCAACAGTTCTGGATCACTGAGAGATGGAGACAATTCAGCTGAGGCTTTTTTTAAGGCTTGTCGTGAGTTCGAATCCCACTTGATTAATTTTTTATTTTTTAAATTCATATTTTTTTTTTTTTGCAGTTTTTTATTTCTTGTTGTATTTATTTATTTATATTACTACTAACTAAATAAAGAAATAAATTGACCTTAATAAAAACACCAAAAAAAACCTACTTACTATAAAATACATCATAATATATTTTGTTTTATTTTAAATTTGATAAGAATAATTAACAGTTTTCAAATGTACAAAATCAAAAAACTAAACTATTTATGTACCTACATAAAATCAGATATTTTATTTATCAATAGCGAGAAACACGTAAAAGATTTCGTCGAGACAGCTAGTGACTCGATAGCTTAGAATGGTAAAGCACTTGCCCCGTGCATTCGTGGTGTGTGGTGGGTTCGGGTCCCCCTGATGAAGAATGAATTTTTTTTTTTCAAGTTTTTTAAAATCATATTATGTTTCGTTTTTAAATTTGATTAATATTTTAAACAGTTTTAAATTCTAAAAAATATCTCCCGTGTGAATATCTTCCGGCTACAAAGTGGATGTCATTTTATTTTATGCTTTGGTGGCGCAATTTCACCATGTCGCTCAGCCTCAGTCTGTCGTGTCAGCTCGTCATTGAATGCTCCGAAACGTGTTACTTTGATATAGCCTGCAATTCTTTGGTCTACCCTAGCGATTACTTAGACTGGAAATGTCACTTTACGCATGATTTGACCGTCAGAATTTTCCTAACCTTTTTGGTGGCGTTTTGTTCAACGACTTTTAAGATTTGGTGTGTCGTATTCTTAGTACGTCTTTTAGTTTACGCACAAAAATTTATAAGGTTATTTAGGATTTTGATATTTAGTGTAATCTATGTCTTTATTACGACATTTAACTTATGCAGTGAATTTACAGAATTATATATTTAAATAAATAATTCTGAAATTTCCGAAATGGGCCATTCCAAATTGGGCCCGGTCTATGCCCTGCTGAAAACCGGACGATTTATTGAGCCCGCGCTAAACCGTTAGCGCGGGCTCAATAAATCGTCTGCTGGTCGCAGCAAGGTCGTTCTTGAACAGATTCCCACGGATGCTAACGCTAAGTAAGTTTTTTTTGTTGTTATTGTATTCTGTTAACTAGAGTACTAGATAGTAAATATGTTTACAAAGTAACAGTAATCACAATAATAGGATGTAAACATTCAAAATTGCTTAGTATTCTATCTGTCCCTAATTAGTTGACCACGACTGTATGTCCAGCAGTAGGCTGACGTGGGCTGATTATAATGGACTGAGTAGGGTGAATCTTGAAACGCACGAATTACGTTGTCCGGAGTTATAAAGTACCCGAGGTTTAATAATGGAACATCAAAATATTATTTTTTATTTAGTTCTAGGTGTATTCTAACTAATGCTTCATGGTTTTTGGCTTCATTGAATTTGCAAATAACTGTAAAAAAATAATTAGGGTAGGAGATTTCATCCCCATGGCGTGTCCATTCAATAAATTTTGATCAAACTGTAGAAAAAACTGCAACTTAGGGATAAAACCAGATGGTAAAATGCTACTTTTATATAAATAGATTAGTCAATTAGAATCTTCACTTAAGTACACTGGACAGCAAATAAACCGGGCTACCAGCTATAGCAGCTAGTATTACAATCAGTTTGGTTTCAGACCAGGACTTTCAACAGAGTCTGCCATCTTGTGCTTGAAGCAGACTGTCAAGTAATATACTGAACGAAGTACACCCGTTGTTGCCTGTTTTCTTGACCTCTCAAAGGCTTTTGATCTAGTTTATTACGATATTCTGTGGCAAAAATTAAGTGACATCAAAGTGCCGACTGAACTAAATAATATATTAAAATTCTGGTATCAAAATCAGGTAAATTTTGTGAAGTGGTCGAATGTGCTGTCGGAGCCGTATGGGTTGGAATGCGGGGTGAGGCAGGGGGGTCTGACCTCGCCGAAGCTTTTTAATCTATACATAAATGCGTTATTGGAGGAACTTAGCAGCACCCATGTCGGCTGTCATATTGATGGCATCTGCCTCAATAATTTAAGTTATGCGGACGACATGGTGCTGCTGAGCGCTTCGGTTTGTGGCTTGTCGAAGCTTTTGAACATTTGCGAAGGGTATGCTCTCACTCATGGCCTGACATACAATGTAAAGAAAACTGAATGCATTGTCTTTCAGGCCAGAGGAAAAAGTCTATCTGTGCCACCTGTCAGACTTGGCGGTACGCCTCTGAAGAGAGTAGACCAATTTAGGTATTTAGGACATATAATTACCTCTGACCTAAAGGACAATGCAGATATTGAAAGAGAGCGCAGAGCGTTGTCGGTTAGAGCAAATATGATAGCCAGAAGGTTCGCGCGTTGTTCCACCGAGGTTAAGGTTACTCTTTTCAGAGCCTACTGCTCTTCCTTCTACACAAGCAGCCTCTGGACTAGCTACACGCAAAAACAGTATAGCGCTCTGCGCGTTCAATATAATAACGCTTTTAGGGCGCTGATGGGGCTGCCTTGATTCTGTAGCGCGTCAGGGATGTTCGCTGAGGCGCGAGTAGATTGTTTTTATACCATAATGCGCAAGCGGTGCGCGTCTCTGATGCGCAGGGTGCGGGCTAGCGCCAACGGCGTCCTGAGCATGTTTGCTGAGAGGTTTGACTGTCATTACGTGAATCATTGCTCAATGATGCACGTAATGACAGGCTGACGAATAAATAGTAAATACCATTTTGTCAATAATATTACTAACACTAGGCTAAGATATTTTTTATTCTTTTACTAACACACTATGATCTTATGTTGGTCGAAATAAAGATTTTTATTATTATTATTATTATATTATTAATTTTACAACTATCAAAGTTATACCTACAAAAAAGTCGTTTTATGTTGATTGAAATGACCACAAATTTATGCTAAAGTATCGTCAATTCACATAACAATCAAACAACAAACCCGAAACAAACGATTTGCTCTGTTTCAACTTGAGTTCGCGATTAGCTTTTTTTAAAATACAATGAGGGTAGTCGGATATTTCTTATAATTTCCTTAGTTGTAGTCCATCGTTTTACATCCGACGCGTATATTTTTGCTAATTTCTTGTGTCAATAATGGATACGACACCTCAGGAAGCAGCTCAAGCGGTAGCTCTACTTCAAGCAGGCATTTCGCAGCGTGAGGTCGCTCGGAGACTTCGAATCAGCAGATCTTCAGTACAAAGGGTTTACAGACGATACCTAGAGACTGGAGCATTTGATCGCCGACCAGGTACGGGCAGACCTAGAGCTACATCAGCAGCAGATGATCGTTATATCCAACTTATTGTTTTGCGAAATCGGCGCCTGAACGCCGTTCAAGTCCAAAGAAGCCTGCGTGACGAACGCCAAGTAGTCATAAGTTCAGATACCGTCAGAAGGAGACTTGCTGAACGAAACCTGACTCCAAGACGAGCTGCAACAGGCCCAAAATTAACGGTAGCCCACCGTCGAGCACGACTTGAATTTGCTCGAGAGCATAGGGATTGGACGTTACACCAGTGACCAGGGTGAGTCTACATGGAAGTGATCGACGTCAGAGAGTATATCGTCGCTCTGGAGAACGTTATTCTCAGTGTTGTATCGAGGAAACTGTTGCTTATGGAGGGGGATCTGTAATGGTCTGGGGCGGCATCTCGTTAACCGCACATACAGCGTTAGTTTTTATAGAACCAACGTGCCATACACGTGAATTGACGTCTCAGCGCTACATAACTGAAATCCTCGCAGTTTATGTGGTACCTTATGCAGGATATATCGGGCAGGCTATGCAGTTAATGCACGATAACGCACGACCTCATGTTGCACATGTGGTGACCCAGTACCTGCGCGACGTCGGTATTCGTACGATGGACTGGCCAGCTCGGAGCCCGGACTTGAATCCGATAGAACACTTATGGGATGAGCTGAAACGTCGGGTTCGAGGCCGGGTACCTGCTCCAACAAGTCTTCACGAGCTGCGAATCTCAATTGAAGAGGAGTGGAATGCAATTCCTCAAGATTTCATCGTCAGACTCGTGAGGTCGATGAATACGAGGATGCTGGCAGTTATCCGAGCAAGAGGAGGGAATACTGAATACTAATCAAAACCTTTTTTTTTAATTTTTTATTGTTTTCTGGCTTTTTTTTTTTTTCATTCCATGATATACCAACGAATAACAAGACTAAAAACGACTCCTCATTGTAAAATTTTTAATTAACACTTAATAAATTGATTAATACTAATTAATTTTATATCATTTTAATCACCATGAAGTGCACTTTCTGTAAGTTATAACTTAGATAGTTGTAAGTTTTATACTTTTTGAGAAAATCGAATCAGAGTCCCAAGGTAGTGGGTGGCCCGGTTTATTTGCTGTCCAGTGTATTTAGTTATACTTTAATTAAGAATCAAAATTTTGTCCAGGATTGAGATTTGATTCTCGTGGTACGACACTAATCTTCACCTGCAGCTCTAGTAATAAAAAGTAGGGATACGAGTGTGCGTTGCCGCGCGAGAATCAGTCGTGAGTTAAGTGTAGTGGAAGGCGGTCACTTCGCAGCATGTATCCACGCCGAGTTACGAAGGTAAATATTTGATTCCCGTGGCATTGTTTCTATACATCGTTGATTACCGTGATAGCCATAAAAAATATTTTTATTGTTTTTAAAGATCGCTTCTTATAACAAATAAAAACTATTGATAGTGCATTATTTATTTAAGTTTGCATTTAAAATATATGTTTGTTAGTTAAAGAGCTTTGAGAGAAACTTTTACATATTTCAGACCCAAAAAATGCCTCCCAAACAGTCAAAGCAAGCAATATTAGAAAAAAACGCCTTGCTGAACGTCGTAGACGGGAATAAATAAAAAATGACCCCATACTTCGTGCTCAACCACAAGAAAAAGAACGGCAAAGATATTTAAAGAAAAAAATGTCTGGAAAATTTTTACCAGTAAGTGAAATGATTCCACGCAAATAAATAAAATAACGTAATTTTTTTAAAATCAATAAGCAAGAAATGACATTTCATGTGTCAAGCATTTATTTTTCTAAATGTCATAAACAATTGGAATGTTGCAATTTTCTTAGTTTGAATATCTAAAATTGATTGAAATAAACATTTTGCTATATTGTCTTTTTATTTTACGCGAACACGAAACACGAACTCTGTAAAGTGTTCGAAACGTCAGGTTAAATAAAATGTTAATAAATCGCGAAATAATCCGTAAAAGTAGTTTTATTTTAACATTTTTCTGTTAATAGAAACCATGTTTAAGCATTAGTTTGCTAATATTTTGAATTGGCAAGAGACTTTTACAAAACCGGTAAAATTTTAATACATTGGCATAACACTAGCACTCAGTATAATTCATTCTGATACTCTTCTACAATTGTCTGTGGCCTCGATTGAATCCCGCGATTTCGATGTTGTTTCGCGTTAAGGTTCCAATCGAACCTTCGGTCGGGGATCGGTCGGATCCGAACATTTGGATGGTACATTTCGCGCTAGACCCCCTGGTCATCTATTGAGATCCTTACAAGCATCTAACGATTTTTTTTTAGTGATATTTAGTTTCGGTGGCGGAACTCAGTTTCGGTGGCGTTATGTTAAAATAAGGTGGCATTATTTCACATATGTTATGTTTTACCCTAAAGATTAGTATCTTATCAATATATTTCGTGTGAAAACTCAAAAACAAAATTTGCCATCAAAACTGACAAAAAATCGCATGTGTTGATATTGACCCTTTTAAACTTCGACTAGTCTGTATGGGGAATGCAAAAAATGACCATCTTTTAATTTTAAACATTTAATTTTAAATGATAATACATGATTCCTTCTATTTTAAATGTTTAGAAGTACAAATTAATGTACAACCTTCTATGTCATTATTTAATTTTTCTAATAAACCACATAGTTTTTTTAATAATTACAGTGAAAAGTCGTGAGACATCGTAAAAAGCGAAGGGACGTCTACTGTCTAAAATGCCCACAATATAAAATCAGATTATTATCACCAAAAGGCTGGCCACATTGCCACACTCTATACTTAGCTAACTACGGTAGTATACTGCAACATTGATTAGAAAAAACGATGGCTTCGACAGAAACATTTGAAAGATTTCGCCAAATCGATTAGTGATTGGATAGCTTAGTAGAGGAAACACACGCCCGGTAATCCGAGGTCGTGGGATCGCATCTCACTTGGAGCAGTAACTTTTTCAAGTTTTTTTTTCAATTTTTACTATGTTTTACTTTTAGATTTGATAAGAAAAATTAACAATTTGAAATCTTAAGATAAAACAAATAAAAAGCGAATCTATTTATAACATAAAATCAGATACTTTATATAACTGACAAAAACCTATAAATAAAATATCTCACGAATACACGATAGAGTTTATGGGCACACAAAATTGTAACAATATTTCTATCGGGTGTAGTATCCGCAAATTGCCTGATCAATGCTGCATCATTGATAAAAAAAAATCTGCAAGAAACACTTGAAGATTTCGACTTAACAGCTAGTGACGTGGTAGCGTAGTTGGAAATGCACTCGCCCGCCTTTCAAGATCCAATGGCCGAGGGTTCGAATCCCACCTGTAGTTGGTAAATTTTGTTTCAATTCATACTGTTTTATTTACGAAAAATTACACTTTTAAATTCTAGTATTATTAAAAACCATTTTTTAATAAACGTAGCATGTTAGGTAATTGCTAGAAAACAATATTTAAATTTTAGTATTCTGTTCTGCTAAAAATATTTTAATAACTGACAATATAAACTATAGGGGTTGTCGCTATAATTTATGTATTTTCGTTACCTTATTTATTCACAGCTAATTTATTATGTTGTACCAAAATATTCCACGTGGGTTGTCAAAATGTAATGTGCGTACGGTAATAATAATGTGTAGGTAGGTGGCGAAAGTTGCGAGCAAATTATTTTACTCTGCCGCCTGGCCGCCTCTTATAATTATTCTACGATCCGTGCTTTACGTTTGTATTTGCTTAATCATGCCACGAGTACATCGTAGTTTGGCGTAAGCTAACTAGATGTCGCGGCGTTATCGCATTCACTATCGCAATCACTTTACGAAATAATGCAGCGGTGAAGAGGGGACGAGAGGCAGCAAAATGCTCAAGGTCATTGGCTAGGGGAACAGCCTTAAACTGCCTAGCTCGCACTTACTAATAATAATATAAATAAATAATAAATAAATAAATAAATATTGGACAACATCACATACATTGCTCTGATCCTAAGGTAAGTAGCTAAAGCACTTGGGTTATAGAAATCAGAAACAACGACGGTACCACAACACCCAGACCCGGGCCAATATAGAAAAGTTCGTTTTCTACATTGACCCGACCGGGAATCGAACCCGGAACCTCAGAGATGGCGGCGCCATTTAAAGTCCGGCATGCTCGCCTCTCGTCATACTAATGTCTTGTAAAATGTATTTCCTGTAAAATCAGGCTGACAAAGGTGACTGAGTTTGTTGCGCCGTTTCTTCTCATCACCAGCCTATATGTAGTCCTGAAGCGGTAGTAGGGCTAAGTTATATTTTGGGAAGTGTATAAGTGCCCGGAGGAGGGCCTACATACAGAATAAATCATTTCATTTCATTTCATTTTTAATTCATTAATAAACATTTGATTTACAAACTACATTATAGAAATATAAAATAGATTAAAATAAGGATGGGATGTAGTGTATAGAGATACACTAATCGATGATTTGTCTCGAGCGCATACGTCACGACGCGCTACCAAGCGGAGTGGGAGTCAGTCGATGCCCGACTGCCGACCGAGAGGTACGTGTGCGCGGTGTTGCGTTGGCGAGCCAAATATGGTACACTACAGAACCATAAACAAATCATCAATTCCCGAAACTTTTTTGACAGAATGTATAGATCTTTTTGTTTCAGGTCCAGGCGTCATCGTGGGAAGATTCACCGAGTACCTAAAATGATCTTCGCTTCTATCCCAGGTAATACCTTTTTTTTTTTCTTTTTTTTTTAATAAATAAATAAATATTGGACAACATCACATACATTGCTCTGATCCTAAGGTAAGTAGCTAAAGCACTTGTGTTATAGAAATCAGAAACAACGACGGTACCACAACACTCAGACCTGAGCCAATATAGAAAAGTTCGTTTTCTACATTGACCCGACCGGGGATCGAACCCGGAACCTCAGAGAAGGCCGCGCCATTTATAGTCCGGCGCGCTCGCCTCTCGGCTACGGAGGTCGTACCTAGAATCTTAGTAACGCTTTCTGCTTTCATATCTATTTCTTTGTCCTCTATTTTTCTATATTCTATACATATAATAAAACTGTAGAGAGGGTAAATTCTGTACATTGAAGATAATTTAAAAAAAATACTAATAGGGCTCTTCATATGACCAACATAAGCCAAAATTTGGTGTCTGATTTTTTTGTCTGTCTGTCTGTTGTTCGCCTTTCACGCAAAAACTACTTTTTGCGGATTTTTTTTGACGGATTTTGATGATACTTTTTTATTATATAGCTATTAGTCCTCGGCAACATATAGGCTATAATATATTTTGAAGGTCTGAATACGTAATGTGGAACACCAGTGGATCGTCTATTTTTTAATAGGAATTTATATAGCACCTAAGGAAAAGTTAGTCAACGTCATCAGCACTTACTGTTGCCATAAAGAAAAACGAGGGTCTGGTCTACCTGATGTGGAACCCTAGCAGACCAGCTAAACTTTGAGAGCTATTAAAATAACGTTAGGGGTGTAAGGGGGCACACGCACATCTTCTGCCCCAAGTGCCAACCTCACCTGCCCGTGGTGCACCCTGCTGGACAACGGACGAGGCTCTGGCGACCGAACCGTTGGCGGTATAACCGACTCAACGCAGAGCCAAATATCTCTGGCCAGTGGCGTGTGCTACGCTCACCAACCCGCTTGTCCAGCGTGGTGAGTACGGGCATATACCCCCCATAACATGAGTAGAAGACAAAAACCACGGCCCCTAGTTCCCGGCTGCCCTACTATTCTGGATCACGGCAGCGGTCTCTGTTACGGTAGGACAAGGGGTGCGAAGAATACCCGGGGTACGGACGACTGCCAGAAACCACTGACCTTGGCAACGTATAACGGACGCAGTCTTCGGCTGGATGAAAACATGGTCGAACTCGAGGAAGAGCTTAAAAAACATCAAATGGCATATTCTAGGGTTGTCAGAAGTTCGAAGACAGAGGGAGGACACGATTACTCTTGAATCTGGCCACCAATCACGCTCCTGAGTCACGTTTACAAGCTGTTCTCGAGGGTCATCACAAAACCGTCTTTCCGCAAGATTTGACGCTTTCCAGCCACCAGAACAGGCTGGGTTTCGCAGAGGTTACAGTACCATAGAGCACATTCACATGGTGCGGCAGGTTATACAGAAGTCCAAAGAGTATAACCAGCCCCTGTGCCTGGCCTTTGTGGACTAAGAGAAAGCCTTCGACTTGGTCGAAACCTGGGCTGTTCTGGACTCCTTGCAGCGATGCCAAGTCGATTGGCGGTACGTGAAGGTGCTAAGAAGCCTGTACAGTATGGCATCAATGTCCGTCCAAGTACAAAACCACCGAACAAAACCCATCCAGCTGCTCCGAGGTGTTAGACAGGGAGATGTTATATCTCCGAAACTGTTTACCAACGCACTGGAGGATGTGTTCAAGACGCTAGATTGGAACGGACTGGGCATCAATGTAAATGGCGAATATCTTACGCATCTTCGCTTTGCCGATGACATAGTTATTATGTCAGAATCGCTGCAGGATTTGCAAAAAATGCTGCACAGTCTTAATGCTGCCTCGAGACGTGTGGGGCTTGGGATGAATTTGGACAAGACAAAGGTAATGTTCAACGAACATGTCATCCTGGACCCAATTTTCGTCGAGGGCACTACGCTCGAGGTTGTCCAAGAGTACGTCTACCTTGGACAAGTACTACAGCTCGGTAGAGAGAACTTTGAGCGGGAAATCGCCAGAAGAGTGCAGCTTGGCTGGGCAGCGTTTGGGAAATTGCGTCATATCTTCACGTCGACACTGCCGCAGTGCCTGAAAAGCCGGGTGTTTAACCAATGCGTCCTACCAGTTTTAACCTATGGAGCCGAAACCTGAAACATGACATTCAAGTTGGCCCACCGACTTCACGTCACTCAGCGTGCTATGAAAAGGTCGATGTTGGGAATCTCATTAAGGGATAAGATCCGGAACGAGGTCATACGACATAAGACTAAGGTGGCTGATATTGTCCAAAAATGTAGCAAGCTGAAGTGGCAGTGGGCTGGCCATGTCTGTCGCAGAACCGACGAGAGGTGGAGCCGGAAGGTTCTCGAATGGAGACCACGCTTAGGCAAACGTAGTGTAGGACGCTCCCCGGATAGATGGACCGATGAACTGAAGAAGGCAGCTTGCAGCGACTGGATGCAAAGGGCGGGAGATCGTGCGCTGTGGCGCTTCTTTGGGGAGTCCTATGTCCAGCAGTGGACTGCAACAGGCTGATATGATGAACATATAATGTAGTAGTCAAAAATCCTATTAAAGACCGTGCCAAAGCCGATGATTGAAGGAATGTATAAGTTAGGTACTAAGCATGGGACTCTAAATCAATGCAAGGAACTAGTTCACTGTTTGCAAATAAGCGTTTAAAATCATAACAACTGTACCGGTGAATTCATTTTAATTGGTGTAAATATAAAAAGCTAAGCCTTTGTGCAACTCAAAATTTCACAAGAGCCTTACTTTTAATTCTGAAGAAAAATGTCTAAAAGCTAACAGACGGCCATTCTGCCGCTGGGATGTCCCCATCCCCGAATTGGGTACTTGACTGTTGTGAAAATAAAATAATTGAATATGGTGGCATTGGTGGCCTATAAATAACCAATAATGTAAATCATTATTTCTTAAAGTTTTTTTTTTTAAAGAATAAAGACTTCGTAATCTTAAATAATTGCTGTAAAGTTAAAAACACTTTTCCAAAAATTGACAAGTAGCCAATTCAGCTCGGCCATTCATCAGAGTTAGGTATGTCCTCAAGTAGTTAAAATTTGTGCAACCTGGATCAAAAGAAATCCACACACCTTCTTTTCACTTTCCATGTATTCATTCAACTATCAACTTTTCATTACTCAACGTGCGTAAGCGTTAAGTAATGAAAAGTGAATAAAGTGTTTTTAACTTTACAGCAATTATTTAAGATAACGAAAAGTCTTTATTCTTTAAAAAAAAAATGTACTTTTAATTTTTCTATTGACTTGATTGTGTCTGAATGTAGTTGTTTTTTTACACCTCATTCTAGTTAAGTTTCCACTTAATATGAAAACCTTGAATTTAACTGATTTATTAATAACAGTGCATCCCGGGTGAATATCAATCCACTTTTACGAATGAGTCGAAATACATTTAACTTTTATATTATTGCATTATTTTTCATGATTAGGTTTTTGTAACCTAAGAATCAGTTTATTTTGCTCTCAATATCGATAGACAGGGAAATAAAACAAGGAATTAAAACATCATTCATTATCTCTACACCACTTATCTAGACAGAGTACATTTTTTAAAATGCAGATGTTATTATGATGTATATGTTGTGGCCCGATCTTAAAATTAATCACTTCATGATGTGGCCGACCATTTCATAAAATTGTCGTATTTCATAAAACAGCCAACTAAAACTGGTTATATCGTTTTAACGTCAACGTTTGATGAAATGTTAATCAACGTTTGTCCATATCATTAAAATAGGTTAAAATACGTTTACAAGTTACTGGAATTTGTTTAATGTGAGTTTTGGGCGATAGATAAATAGAACATTATAAATATTTGTAATGTTGAAAGTAAACTTATAAATAAAAGAGATTGAAATAGTTAAATAACCTAACTAACCTCTAAAATACATGTCGAAATCCATAATTTTTTGACGTTACAACCGTTTTTCGACTGATTTTCATAAAAATCGTCTAGCTCAATGTTTTAACGATAATTCACTGCACTTTTATCTTCACTTTAGACATTATTATTCCATTTAAGAACAGAATAATTATCCGCCGCCATGATGTAGCACAATAACAAAGCGACATCAGCGCCTCTACCGGTGGATAATATAACAGTTTTACGATATGACCACCAACGTTTGGCCATTTCATGAAGTACTCGGTCATATCATCAAACGCTGACTGATTCATTGATCTGGTCTAACCACATCATGATGTGGGCAGCGGGTACAGTGCCGCATCATGAAAAACGTCAATTTTATGAAATGGTTGGCCACATCATGAAGTGATTAATTCTAAGATCGGGCTACGACATATACACAGCTTATAACATCTAAAGAATTTGAATATTTTTCATACAATTTTACTAAACTAGGACACTACTAACAATTGGTTAAGCAAGCTCGCTCCATCGTAGATCCCATCTATGCTCTAGAGCAAGATTGGGGTCAAGAGTAAGCCCATCTCAAAAAAAAAAATAATAATTGGTATCTTCTAAATTATAAATATTATTGTTATCAACCATATTTTTTATCCACAATACTTTTTCGCAGCCTTTAGTAAATATAAATTTATCCTTAAATTCAGGTAAGGCACATATCCTTGATTCCAGAAAATTCCTCTATTTTTTTCTATCCAAGCAACTTGTAAGCGTTCTTTCGTCGTTAAAAAATAAAATGGGTATGGTGGTTTTATCAACTGAACAAAAATATGTCTATTCCATAAGATTGCTATTTCTTTTGGAATAAATTCGTTTTGTTCGTTTTTGAATCCTTGTACATCAAAAATTACATTCATGATATCTTTCTTACGATGTTGCTTAAGGGCTTATATTCGAAAAGGCGATCATTTATTATCAGACAATAAGCTGTTGTATTATCTGGAATATCTTCAGAACATTCAATTTCTATCCGTACATCTACTGGTCCGGTTTTGAGCGGGTCGTTTTGTCGTGAGCAGTCAATTACAAACAACGGAGCCTTTTCCTTAAATTGAACTAAGTCGAGTAACGGATCTACACCAACATTATAATACGACTGACGAAATTGAGCGTACATCTTACATAATATATTGTATTTACCCTGATCAAATTTCAAATTTAATGAGTCATAAGGAAAGTATTGTGAATTTAAAAATAGCTTAAGATTGACTACTTTACAATGATCGAACGACGATGAGCTCTTAGTGTTATTACATTTTCTATTAGTTTGCAAGCCGAAAATAACAAATTGTAAAGAAAAACAAATCAAAAACTTTACTTTTTACTTAATAATTGGATTTTATTTGCAAACTGACAGAGTTTTAGCTTGACAAGTGATCGGTACAAAATGATTGACTAAAATGAGCTTGCATGGCGTTATAAAGGCTTGCCCCCACCGACATCCGATGCCCAGCTGACTCGGTGGGGACGGTTCGGCGGGAACGTTCCTGATTGGCTGGCGGCATGGCAAGCTTTACAGGCTTGGCTTTGGCGGGAACGTTCCTGATTGGCTGGCATGGCTAGGCTAGCTGCGATTGGCTGCTGCGTTTCGTTACACTCGGCCATCCTGCAACAAATGCTCCCGCAATGTGCGAGAAAACAAACAAAAGTTACTAGCTTGTCAAATAATCAGATGATCAGTCAAATAGTTGCTAGTCCGAATTTCTGGCACCGTCAGATACAGGAACAACTTATTTATGGATTTAAGAAATTAACCGCTTTACTATATAAGGTCAATTTTTATTAAATATAAATATTTTTACAGAGCATTTTATTACATCCAAGAACCAAGGCCCTAGCATTTTTCTTTCGAAAATTCAGGCTTATTTTTTATTTATTTTTCTAACAAAAAAAATAATAGTTTTTGCACAGCCCTGTACCAATTTGACTCAATCACCTCGCTCTTGATCCCCACTCTTTCCTTATTCATTCATAAGCTGTGGCGGTCTGCCTGCCATACCTGAAGCCCTACTGCCTAACGCTCCGTCCTTTACATTCGGCTCTATCCGTCCCTTTCGCGCCATCATCTGTGGACAGATGATTGCGAGTGAATGTGACAGATAGACCCGAAAATATGGATCTCTGACTCCTACACTACGCTACCCTATGTGTTATCATAATTAATTAAAATTTAAATACTCAACTCACTGAAACAAAAAATCTAACTCTGTGATCATTTAAGTATTTTAATTAGGTTAATATCTAAGGAAATGTCTAACTAATCGAGAGCGGCAATGTGAAAAACTAGAAATAATAAACATACAAGACATTAAAAAGAAAAAAAATGATAAAAAATACGGTGTAAAACTATCTTTGTAATGTAATAAGTAAAACAAAAAATCATTTAATAGTAATTACAGGCAAGGTATGACTGCTTCAGTTTAGAGAAATAACCCCTAATGTGAGTAGGTATTGTGAATAAATAAAACAAGGTTTCAGCTTCAGTTCACTTTATTATCAAAATAAACCGTACATCATTTGGTAATTGAACATAACACTGCTAATAAGAACTCATTAAAAATTTATTTAAAAGCTAAGACTATTCGACGAATTATGACTTTCCATCACACTTTTTAAGGCTTTGGACTGACAAGCTAATGAGGCATCTTAGTTTTAACGTTTTACAAGCAAGTATTTAATTAATGATGAAGTGTAAAAAAGATTACAATTTTCTGCATTAGCTTGGCGTGTTTAAAAGTCTAAATTCATTGCTATTTACAAAATTTATAATTTACATGATACCTATTTACATTAAATGTTGGACGTGACGTCCCTGTTGACGCACACATTGTCTAGCACGTTCGATGCAATGCCTTCGGACCGCACTAAGCACTTCTGGCTCACTGGACATCACGTCAAATGCACTCACTATTCGCGCACGTAACTGTTCCACGGTGCGAATGGTATGGCCGTCGTTCCCATACACGAGGTCTTTAGCCCTACCCCACACGTGAAAGTCCATCGGCGTCAGATCAGGTGAGCGTGGTGGCCAGCGAATAACGCTACCGCGCCCGATCCAACGGCCTTGGAACGCCTCGTCGAGGTACGCGCGTACCCGGAGACTGAAGTGCGCAGGCGCGCCGTCGTGCATGAAGTACATGTACCTGCGGCTCCACACAGGCACATTCAGCAGCAGCTCGGGAAGGTCGCGCTGAAGTAACTCCAGGTACGTCTCCGTATTCAGCCGGTCTAGGAAAACGGGTCCCACAATGTGGCCGTTGAGTAGTCCTGCCCACACGTTCACGCTAAACCGGTGCTGAAAGTGGTCCGGACGAATCACTCGCGGATTGTAGTCGCACCAGTAATGTGCATTATGCACATTAAAAATGCCCTCACGCGTAAACGTGCACTGGTCCGTCCACAGCACGTTATAGCTCCGGTTTCGCAACAGCCAACGGCAGAACTCGATCCACGGCGCGTAGTCCTGTGGCAGCAACTCCTGGACCCGGGTGAAATGAAACGGATGGTGTCCCTCGTTGCGCAGAAGCTTCCACACGTAATATTGGCTTACGCCAAACATACGGGCAGCGTCTGCGGTGCTCGCCACTGGATGCCGGTGGAAAAAATCCAGCACGTCCTCCTCAAGCCGCACTGGGTGTCGTGGCCTGCCCGACTCAGCACGTGGCTGAAAGCTGCCACTCTCGCGGAAGCGCTGCACGGCTCCGAGTATGGTTTGAATGTGGACGACGCGACCATATCTCTCCACGTACAGCTGTTGTGCCCTCAACATAATTTCACCCGCGTCTCTGTAGCACAGTGCCATATTTAGGTGTTCTTGCGGAGAAAATCTGTACGGCATTGTGAAAACGCGGAGCGCGCGAGTTGCGCACACACAACACGAATGAATGTTTTAGGCGAACTGAACTCCCGCGCGCGGCCGATTGGGTGGAGGCGGGGCAAGCGGTGCGGGGCCTCAGCCGGCACGTGCAGCGGCGGCGTATTTAGAAGCTTTGCGGTGCCTTTGTCGGCTTTATTGATGCATGCCGAAAGACAGCGAGTGAGATGAAACCCGAGTGGCGCCTCACGCGTAGCACGTGTAAGATATGAGTGCGAAAGGACGTAGTGGCGTCCTTATCGGATCCATTGATGCATTGAAACGTGTAGCGAGCGTACGCAAGCGCGTATTTCCTTATGGTAGTGCACATACAAAGGGCTGTGAAATTTTACTTTTAGATTAAAATGGTTTTAAACCTTTTTCTCGAAAACTAGCTTATGAGAATTAAAGATTTTTTCACGTATAGATTTCATTTTAGCTGTAGTATTTGTACTTCAGATATTTCTATTTTTTTTTTTTTTTTTTTACTTGAGATGGGCTTACTCTTGACCCCAATCTTGCTCTAGAGCATAGATAGAATCTACGATGGAGCGAGCTTGCCCAGAAGATGCCTATTCACTCTGGACTTAAAGAGAGTCAGGTTATATGCACTCGGAAATACAGACGCAGGCAGGGAATTCCAATCTTTAGCTGTGCGCATTATAAAAGATGATGAGAAGCGCTTAGTGCGGATTATGGGTATATCAACTAAGAACGGATGGTAGCCGGCCGTGCGTCTGGATGTCCGATGAAAGAAAGGTGACGGTGGTATGAGCTCATGCAGCTATTTAAAAAAAATTGACCTTATATACTCCAAAATCTGTATCTGTCAATGCCCAGAATATTAGTTATTATACTTGGACCAGAGAAGACTGCCTCCAACTTTATTATATTGCTGGCTAACAGGCTCGGCGGGGAGACTTGGCGGGAATGCTCGGCAGCTTAACCTTGGCTAGTCGTTTTTGTTCGAAGCTAACAACTAAGTCCTGAATAGATAGCCGCTGTCTAACAATAACTTAATGATACCTCTTTTTTTAAATAAGGAGGATATTATAGCCATACAATGGAGAGTATCTAGGTTATGTCCATCATGCAACACAGTTGCATATCAAACACCTACATGTCATTAATCTTAATAATATTACGACTGCAAGGATTGCTATAGGCCGTTGCTACAGGCCATTGCTACAGGCCATTGCTACAGGCCATTGCTACAGGCCATTGCTACAAGTCACGCTACAAGTCACAGCTATACGTCACAGCTACACGGCACAGACACACGTCTCGCTGATCAATGTCTCGCTGATCAATGTCTCGCTGATCAATGTCTCGCTGATCAATGTCTCGCTGATCAATGTCTCGCTGATCAATGTCTCGCTGCCCAATAGCTCACTGCCCAATAGCTCACTTATCTAACATTCAAAGCTAGCCTCTATCCACAGAACTATTACACGTTTAAATTAATCTACTGCATTTGCCATGCAAGGTTAAAATATAACTTCGAGTTAGGCATCATGATAACATTGTGCTAAATCAAAACTGGTAAAGTACCTTTTTGAGGGAAAGCATAAATCCACCCCGTTGATAACCCCTACTTCCAAGAATTAGGGGATTATGACTTTAAATCTTACTGTTTTATTCTCTAACTGCGACAGGACTTAAGATTGACGCTAAACGGGCTGGTTTGCGTTATTAATTTTATGTTTATTCGCGATAAATTGTTGCAATTCTTGCATTTTACTTGCAATCAATCGCTTTCAGAGCACTTAGCTCAAATTAGTTATAAAATTAACATTATGACGGCATTTTCCATTTATTAAAAATATTAAGTATGGCACACTTACGAATATTGCTATGACCTTAAGCTAGGCAGTAAAAGCACTTATGTTTAAAAAGAGATTTATTTGTAATAGCTTGACGATTTCGTCGGGAACCGGACAGATTTGTATGCAAAACAATAAAACCTACGTTTCTCGTATGCATGAGCTAACAAGGAATGAACTAGGGTTTAAAATAGCAATAGCTAACAAAATATGAACGGCTGGCAAAATGACTATAGCCGGCAAAATGAAAATAGCTAGTAAAATGGTACTGGCTTGCAAAAACGGTAATGGCTAGCAAATGTAAGCTAATGGCTTATCGACTGACCTTTGTCATCTGGCAGTGGTGGTGCTTTGCAGACATCGGTTAAAAGCTTCTCGCCCGGCTGCCAGACAATTTTGATAACCTCCATGTAGTGACCAGCAGTGAATGGACGATGCCTTGTAGCTTGAAGTTGCCATTATTGTTCTCAGTAGCACGTTGTCCTTGACCTATGACAGACACTATTTTAAGCACTAGTAACGAAAAGAGCTGATAAAGCTGTATTGCAAGGCGAGTAAAATAAATTAGCGATAAGGACTATGCAATTCTTCACAATGTAGGCATAGGCACCTAGCTACCATACCTTCCAGCGACTGCTGGCATAGGCATAGGTTTAGCATACCACACAGGTTTTCCATACTGTAGATATAGCCACAGAGTTAGCGTACCTCCTAGTGAATGCCAGCGTAGGCACATTTTAGCATGCTACATACATTTTAAATATAAGTCCGCTGAGAAATAAATGAAGTAAATATCACCAAGCTGAATGAAGGCGGAGCACCCTACAAGCATACTGCAGCTGCACCGTAAGCGCACCACGCCCGATGCTGTCACCACCACAGACGCGCACTAGCTGCGCTGCGCCAGCTCCGCACCACAACACAGAGCTAGATGCGCGCCGAGAGCGCTGCACAAGCGCACCATGAACACTGCGCCTGCTGCACTCCGTGATCGCTGCGTCAACAGGCATGGATACCCCAACCCAAGAGTACCTCATCGGATAATCTTGTGTGTATACGATTGAGTGCGTAAAACACACAAAGCACGAACTCAAGGCAGCACATGAAACAGAAACAAATTAACAAGCTCGGCCGCCTGATACGAAATACTAAGTAGGACTTTCACAGTTTGAAACATCTGGAGGTACCTATAGAGGTAGATACTTACACATTCTAGGAAAGTAATAAATGGTAGATAATTAACTACTGGTTTTTATTTCCTCAATCGCAATCTCAACAGGAACAGGAATTCCAATTTTAAGTTCTACGTTTTACTTACGTTATGTATTCTGGCAAATAAACAACTGAACAGTAAATTCAAACTTTGTTGCAACTTGCAACTAAATAATAATATGTAAGAGGTACCAAACAAGAATTAATATCTAAACCACTGAACTAAAAACTGTCGTTTTCGATTGTTTCAAAGTAGTAAATTAATTATTATAACCATGGCTAAGGCGGGGTTGGTTTTAGTTTTAAATAACCTTTATCCAAGGACTACATGGTGTAGACAGTTAGATGTGGCCATGCTACACCTCAAAATAACTCCGGCTTTGACGATACCTCTGTACTTGCAAATACCTCATTGCCGACGATTGTCCCTCGAGCAGTGTAGGACGCCTCCGCAGCTCCGTCCCGAGCGCGAATGCCCGCGGTGCGCCGCGGCGTACGCGACTGCGGCGAGTGCTTCTGCTTACAATGCGGCATTGACGCCGCTCTCAGGACCGATTGCGTTTCTTACCGCATTTGACCGTTTATTACTAAGAGTCGCGAAAAACTTACTACTACCCGTACTTTACACGTAAAGTTTAAACTAAAAAATTGTAACCAAGAAATCTAAACAGTGGGAGTGAAAGTAATCCAACTTCTGATTTGTAAAGAAAAACAAATCAAAAACTTTACTTTTTACTTAATAATTGGATTTTATTTGCAAACTGACAGATTTTTAGCTTGACAAGTGATCGGTACAAAATGATTGACTAAAATGAGCTTGCATGGCGTTATAAAGGCTTGCCCCCACCGACGTCCGCTGCCCAGCTGACTCGGTGGGGACGGCTCGGCGGGAACGTTCCTGATTGGCTGGCGGCATGGCAAGCTTTACAGGCTTGGCTTTGGCGGGAACGTTCCTGATTGGCTGGCATGGCTAGGCTAGCTGCGATTGGCTGCTGCGTTTCGTTACAAAATCTTGGTTTTTCCAATTGAGAAGTAGTTTTGAATGACCACGAATGTTTAGTAGTTTTTGGTAATAATGGATATTCGTATAGATCCCAATTACGAAACGATAGCTTCACAGGACGATCTTTTTCTAAATGTTAAAGTAATAATAATTTACTACGATCAGAAGCCTTTATATGTGGAACACGCCATTGAATTTTTTGAATATCTATTTCTACATTATCATCATTGCTCTCCACAATTACACAGTTTGAAACAGAACTAGTTCTATGCAATATAAGTTCATGTCTGCAATTCAAAAATATTTTGTTATAGTCCTCAGCAAATCCTAATATTTAGTTCAATATAATAATAGCACTAAAGCGGCCATCTTTCAGTTTTGTACGATTAATTTTCCATCCCCAAACCGCTGCAGCTTTATTTTCACCTTCATTCATTGAGATTAAGGAATTCATTGTAGTAGTTATACCTGCATTTTTGATTCGATCTATTTCTACACCGTTTAATTCATACTGAATATCTTGAAACAAATACAAGATTGGGTTGTTAATAAAATGTACAACTTTTTTTATTTATTTTCCTTTTAAATCTTTAGAAGTCACGCTGACATAGCCTTCTATGTAAATAGAACTGCCTGAAGGTAACACATTGTAACTAACCCACCTGCGTCTAACTCTAGAATTATATTGAAATTAATAATTAATTGAGATCGAAACGGACTACGTTAATAACGTTTGGCTGTGATAATTTAAACTGGCTGTGTGATCGTCTAGTTTAAATGGTAGGACCGTACGTTGTGTTAATAGTAGTAAACCAAATTTTTTAGAGGTACGTGAATGTTATAATTTAGTTTTCTCAAGAGTTTCATGGGTTTGTGCGCATTCAAGGAAGAGGAAAGAGAACGCCCCGAGGGGCGCCTGGTGAGCCCCAACACCAAACGCTCACCAGGAGTGGTGGCCATGTGATAAACAATCATCCCAAACAAGCAATCTGCCACCCCCAGGAATAGGACTTAAATCTGAAACAAAACGCATTTAGCGTAATTCTACGCAACTAAGGCAACAACTGAGTTTAAAGAATTTAATATGACATACTAAAATCTACCTATT
This sequence comes from Anania fuscalis, assembly GCA_950371115.1. Lineage (NCBI taxonomy): Eukaryota > Metazoa > Arthropoda > Insecta > Lepidoptera > Crambidae > Anania > Anania fuscalis. The sequence continues at coordinate 15,368,622 of OX493326.1, read as the reverse complement.
TGACTGCATGATAAGTCAACCAAGGGTTCGGGGTCCTTAAATTAATTACCTAAATAAATAATCTGAATCCTATAGTCCAATATAATTCCATGATGATTCAACAGTATCGATGACAACTCGTATAAGACCGGGTCATGAAATCTGCATTATGTCCTATGTGAAGTAATCGATACTCCCACATCACCCAGCATTATTTAGACTAAAGATTCTGATTATTTTCCGACTAGTAAATAAATTTGTACTAAACCCCTCTATATGAAATATAGATTGACCTAACAATATCCATGACACCAAGTAACGTCAGATGGATATTCCCACATCAATCAAAATCGTTTGGATTTGAAATAAATGTTGCAATTAATTCAATACAATACCAAGATGATCAGACAGTATCTATGACAACTTGTATAATACCGGGTCCTGAAATCTGCATTATGTCCTATATGAAGTCATAGATACTCCCACATCAACCAGCATTATTTTGAATTTAAAATAATGAATTACTTATGATTTACAAAATATTTTATTTTGAAATAATCTCTAAACTTTTATTAAATTCTTCTCTCAGTTTTATGGATATAGGATTTTGTATAAGGATCCCTAAAAATAGCCCATTTCCTAACTACCTAATTAATACAACGGTTAAACTAAACAAATGAAGCTATTTTTAGAAGGTAGGATCGAACAGGTATTAGGAAGGATAGGTTGTTAAGGAACAAGGGGTACCTACTCCTACCTAACGGTACCTCTGCCTGATTACCTATTTACGAACCTAGAACCGTACAAAGAAACGTATAATCCTAACTGCACCCTACCTACTTCCCACCTACAATCTTGAATAATTAAGTTTGTTTTTGATTAAAGTCAGATGTCTCAAACGTCAGAACGTATACCTGCCTACCTAATTGTAGTTATCAACAATAAAATTATGATATCTGTGAGTACTCAATATTTCTCCAAACGTTAGTTAAAATAGATCAAGTAAGTCAATTTGGTAAACGTAAAGGTTTATAAGTCAAATATGCGTAGTCTTAGACGTAAAATAATGATAAGTAAAAGGTTTTTACCTTAAATGGCGATTTCAAAGTTATTTTGTTGTAAAGTGGCTCAATAATCGAGCAACCATTTAAAAGATAAACGACAGTCATATTTGTTAAATAAAACCACTGGGGTTGATTTTATGTAAAACAAGATCAAATGACCTTTGATTTACTACAGAAATATTTCAAAGTTTAATGGCTCTAATGAGCAATAAATCATCAATTAATAAACGTTTTGATACGTAAATCATATTCAAAACCCATTATATATTTTCAAACACGTAAGATGAACTTTAAACACTCAAAATAAAACACAACAAAAAAAAAGTCAGATAAAATAACTTGCATCAGGTCATCATGAAATAGAAAATGGGTTCAAACTAATAGTATAAATCATTACACACAAAATGTTACCCAATAATCGAAATTAGGTAAATTAATAGCAAACAACATGTCAATCTTTTAAATCAAAATAACCAAGCTACAAAATAAACATTATTTAAATTCATTTGACATTAAATCTGTGAAATAAGTAGTTATGATTTAAATCAATTACTTACGTTACATTTATTGTTATTTAAAGCATATCAAATTAAATCCCATTTCGCTTTCTATGAGGACATGAAAAAAAGTTGTTAAATTCCTTTTGATAAGAAATTACGAAAAACAAAAGAATTATGTTAAATATTATAAAGACGTTTTAAATAATTCAATATTAAATACTTTATCATCGGCATTGTAATGGGTATGTAGTCTTAGGTATATAAACAAGCTATTTTAATTAATAGAACAGTCTTTATTCAGCCTTCGGTGTTATCATTCCTCTCCTAACACACAACCTGTAAATGGCGACCCTGCCGCCGTCGCGCCGGTAACAGGAGCTACGCGCATTCCATTACCGTATTTAGTGCAACATTTGGACTGATCATCACCAAATTAGTTTCAAGTTGATTTATTCAATCATAATAACGCTAAGTGACGAACTGTGTACCAGTGTTTCGTTTAATCTAAAAAATACTCAAAATGGGTTCTAAGCAAACTAAAGAAGAGGACAGAGTAATAATCACGCAAAATGCAGCTGGCGGCGAAAATTCCTCGCACTTGGAGCAACTAAAGTTTCACGCAAGTACCACGAATGTGATCTTATTAAGCATCGTGCTTGTAATGGGAATTGGTCTCATCATAGTCATCTATAAAACGTACAGAAGATGCCACAAAAAGTTGGTGCAGCGGCACATTAACGAATTCAATTTAAGAAGGTATGCAAGCCTTCTCCGTGGTCGACAGCAGAAGGAGCTCGAAGAACGGCAGTGTAATGAGGTGTAAAAGTGTAATCAGTGTTTCGGCTCAAAAGTGCAGTGCGTAAAGAGTGGCGGTAAAATAATAACATTATTTTATAAACGTTTATTTACTCGTGTATCTAAAGGCGCAGTGTAAGTAAGCGCTAACATATTTAATCTCATAACCATAATTTATTAAGTATAAAAGGTAACCTTCTATTATGTATGCTAGGCGTTAGTCATAATGTCATGTTATACTTATTTTGATGGCCGAAGAATTAGGTGTAATTTTTCAAGAGTTAAAATCTATTAGAACTTACCTAATAAAGATTGGGCCTAGCAGAAGAACAGGAAATATTTTAGAAGTCAAAAGAGAAGAAGCAAATAAGGTTTTGGTAAAGTATAACAGTTATACCACCTTATGTAAAAATAAAATATCTTCAAAACAAATAAATAATATAGAAATTACTTTAATAAATAAAATTTGTGAAGAGTTTTCCTACCTATATGACGAAATTTTAAATTTGTGTTGTGTGAAAGAAGAGGACCTCTCTTCCAAATCAAGTGACAATATGGCTAACGAAAAATTTGATTTAAAAATTGCGTTGAGCATCTTAGCTATTATGACAAATGATATCGACAGTACAAAAAACTTGATAGAGGGCATAAAATATTACAGTTCTATATTGATGGAAATAGATTGCAAAAATAAATTAATACAATTTGTGTTAAAGAGTAGGTTGTCCCAGCAGGCAAAATTACAGCTGTCACAGCAATATATCGATGAGTTGATAAAGGATATGCGACGCAAATTATTGCCACAAAAAAGCTACACAGCTTTGCAATCCAAGTTATTACATTGCAAACAAAATAATAGGACATTAGACGATTTCGGAAAAGATATATCTGAGTTGTTTGCCGATCTGACCATTTCGCAAGCCAATGGCGATTCAGAAAAATACAAAGTCTTAAGGCCATTAAACGAAAAAATGGCCATTAAAAGTTTCAGTGACGGCCTGCGAAATAGTCGATTGAGCACCATAATAGCTGCTCGTAATTACAATTCCTTAACAGATGCCATTCAAGCTGCAAAGGACGAGGAGGTCAACACTCCATCCACTTCTGAAGGTATAATGGGTATGTACAAAAAATCTAATTTCAGACCAGCTCAAAGAAGGTCTCAAAGAGGTCAAAATACAAGGCAACGGGGCTTTCGGAGCTTCAATAGGTCGCGAGAATATCAGCAGCTACCATACAGTCAGCAAAATCAGGTATGGTCTCAATCTCAACAAAATAATAATCATCGCGGTACAAGTTATCGTAATAACCGAGGCCGAAACTTTGGTCGTAATCGCGGTCAACCAGCTCGTAGCAACGTAAACTACATGGCAACAATGAACAATGTCCCCTCGGAAGATTCACATTTGGAATCTTTGAATCATTTTTTTCGAGAATAGCTTTGTATACTCGTGTAACAGCTTGTGCAAAGTAACAAGTTTCATTGACAAATATAGACACGATTTGTTAATTGACACGGGGGCATCGATCTCTGCTGTTAAGTATCAGTGTATCAAAAGTTTACAAATACCATTCCATAAAAATGAAGTCAACGTAAAAGGTATTGGCGGTGACATAGTTTCTTTGGGCTACGTGTACCTTAACCTAAACATTAATAACAACATCTTTACACAAAAATTTTTCGTCTTTGATAAATTACCATGCAAAACTGACGGAATTTTAGGGCACGATTTTTTCAGCAACTATAAAGCTAAATTAGATTTCGAATTAAACACATTAGAACTTTACACAGAAAACAACAAATATGTTAACGTAAAGTTTGAGTACATGGCACCTACATCGAATTCATATTTAGTCATACCACCGCGGTCCGAATCCATTCATTATATAAGTACTGACGAGAAAACAGATTGTTTTATACACTCCCAAGAACTCTGTGAAGGGGTCTACTTAGGTAGCACTTTTGTGCGGGACGCGACGGTTGCGGCTCAACGTCCCTTTTGCACCTATTTCTGGATTGCGCGTTGAAGTCTTGTGTTCCTATAGCCACGTTACTGCGGGGTGCGGGGAGTCGCTTCAGCTTTCGAAGGAATTGAAATAAAAACCCGGTTTGGATTATGAAGCTGGCAACCACTGTAGAGAGTCAGGACTGCTGCTATTTCTTCCTATTATTGCTCCTATTCTTCTTGTTTTTTATCTGACTGCTGGCTGTGGACTGTGTGTCGGCTTGATTTGGCCGCTATACTTGTGGCCCATTTCCCACCCACCACTAGTGACTAAAGCCGGCTATTAGTATCTATCTATTCCGCGCTCTGTCTAGCGGAGCGCGGGTGAGCGAGAGTCACTGTGGGAGTGGGATGGCACTATCTATTTCCTATCCTGGCGTTAATACCGTAAAGAGCCGAGCGGCTCTATTTTGCTAATTCCTATGTCCCCGTACCGGGGGTGTGTACCTATCTCTTTCCTATCTGTTGCCATCTCTTTATTCAATAAAACTTAAATCTATTTGCAATAATCAACATAACAATTTATAAACAAATCAAACTTAACGCTATAAATTAAAACTATACAAAAACAATACAAATAAAACATAAAAAAGAAACAAACATAAAGAATTAACTCTGAGAAAACTTATCGTCCGGAACATTCTCCCGCCGTGCGTCGCGATGAAGTCCTGGGCTCGCGACGCATCACTTTGGGGGTAGGACGGTTGTCTCTGGCTCCGCTGTCTGTAGTACCACCAGCTTCTTGGTCGGTCTTCGGAGAACGCCGCCTTTGGTCTGTACGTCGACTGCTCGCACGATGTCATCACGGCCGGGGTACGTCGCTATTTATCTCCCCAGCGGCCAGGTGTTGCGAGGCAGCGTGTTGTCTGCTATTAGCACGACGTCTCCCAGCTGTAGTGGTGGTCCTCTGCCGTGGGGCTCCCGCCGGTACTGGAGCTCGGGTAAGTACTCTCTCACCCATCTCGCCCAGAACATGTCGGCCAACCTTTGCGCCGTCCGCCAACTTTGTCTTCCCTGGAGATCTTGCGGTGTTGCTTCGCCCATCGGTGGTTCGTAGGCTGGCCCCAACAGAAGGAAGTGGTTTGGGGTCAGCGTCTCCGGGTCTTCAGGGTCGACCGAGACGTGAGTGAGCGGACGACTGTTGACGGTCATCTCGACCTCGGCGAGTAGGGTGGCGAGCGTTTCTTCCGACGTGGGCCTGCTATCCATGACGGCTGCTAGTGCGGTCTTCACTGTTCTCACGAGGCGCTCCCACGCTCCACCCATGAACGGGGCACCGGGAGGGATGAAGCGCCACGTGATTCTTCTTCTTAATGCTTCTGTTTCTGTCGCTGCGTCGATTGCTTGCCGAAGTTCTTTCTCGGCGCCGTGCAAGTTGGTCCCGTTGTCGGACCAGATCGTCTTGGGGCAGCCGCGCCGAGCGATGAATCTTCTTAGAGCCATGATTGCGGAGTCTGTGGTGAGTGATGCTGTCATCTCTAAGTGCACTGCCCTCGTGGTTAGGCATGTGAACAGGGCTACGTAGGTCTTCTTGGTTGCTCGTCCCATCGTAGTGAGCAACGGTCCGAAGTAGTCCAGTCCTGTGCAGGTGAAGGCCCGTTGGTGATGAGCGAGCCGACCAGCGGGATGGTTGCCGGTCGGAGGCTCAGGGGGCGCCCATCTTCTTCTTCGGCAGGGCACACATCGGTGGATGATGTAGCGCGCCGTCGTTCTGAGTCCCAGGATGTGGAAACGCTGGCGACACTGATTAATGGTCGCTTCCACTCCTTGGTGATGACCGACGCGATGAATGTGCTCGATGTATAGCCGAGCGATGTGGTGGCGGCCACCTAGGATGGAGGGCCGCTTTACGTCTTCTGGGACGCCCGTTGCTGCTTCTATTCTGGACTTTACTGTGATGACTCCGTTGACTATTTCTGTGGCTATCTTCTTCAGCTTGCTGTTGCTGTTGACGCGTCGACTCTGTGACAGGCACTCGATCTCGTCCGCGAAGCTTTCCTCTTGGCTCGCTCGGACGATGATGTCTTCGGCTCGTAGAAGGAGGTTTGTTGGTATTCCTCTGAATCTGTCTTCTATTTTCACTATTTCCTTGCAGCGCCCCGTCTTTTTCTTTTCCTGTTTTCCCCAGGTAGGATCGGCCACTCTGTTTGCCTTCGTTCTTGCGTATGCTGCTCTGTTGTTCTTTGGTCTGCATAGTTCTATATATTGCAGAACTCTGGCTGTCGTCCTCACGAACCTTTCCCATCTGGAGAACTTGTTGAAGTCAGGGATCGCTGACAGAAGCGAGGGTTTCTTTTCTTCTATCTTCAGTGTTCTCTCTTCTCCCGAGGCTTCTCTTGGTGTCACTGTCTCTATCGGCCAGGCTGCTGGTTCATCTTTTAGGAAGCTGGGACCGCTGAACCAACGATGATCTTCGTTGAAGTCCTTTGGCACGTCCCTGGTTCCGTCGTCTGCTACGTTGATCTTCGTAGGAACCCAGCGCCATTCTTCTGTCTTTGTGTTCTCTTCTAACTCTGCTATTCTGTGCGCGACGAAAGGCTTGTAAGACCGCGCGCCTGTTCTGAGCCAGGTTAGGACCGTCTTACTATCTGTCCAAAAGGTCCGTGACTCCGGCTTCCTTTCGTGTTTTTCTATGACGCAGCTTGCCATTCGTGCGCCCATGACCGCTGCCTGCAGCTCGAGGCGGGGAATCGAGGTGGTCTTCAGTAGTGCAACTCGACTCTTGGCTAGAACCAGGGAGGTGTGCACTTCCCCGTTCTCCTCTTCGACTCTCCAGTAGAGGGCTGCGGCGTAGGCGGCTTCGCTTGCGTCGACGAATACGTGGAGCTGTAGACTCTTGCCTCTGCTATTGTTCGGGTAGCACCTTGGTATTGCGATGTTCTTGAGGGCTTCTAACTGCTGTATCCACTTTGCCCATTGCGCTGCCAGGTCTTCTTCTAAGTAGCTGTCCCACCCTGTGCTTCTTTTCCAGATCTCCTGTAGTATCTGCTTGGCCTTCACTGTCACAGGAGAGACAAGCCCCAGCGGATCGAAGAGTGACATTACGATCTGCAGGGCCTGTCTCTTGGTTGGCTTCTGTTGCAGGATACCATCTGGCAGTCTGGTGAGGTCCAAGTTGTACTTCAGCGTGTCCGTGGAAGTCTGCCAGATCATCCCGAGGACCTTTTCTGTCTTCGGCCCGATCGAGAGTTCTGCCTTCTCCGCTTCTTCGTCGAGTTCGTGTAGGACTCTCGCCGAATTGGACGCCCATTTTCTGAGGTGGAAGTGCGCCTGACTGTGGATGTGCCGAACTTGCTTCGCTGTCTTGATGGCTGAGTCTTCGTCTTCAAAGCTCTGTATGTAGTCGTCCATGTAGTGATTCGTCTTGATGGCCGAAGATGCTGCTGGATACTGCTTTGCGTGGTCTTCGGCGTTTCTATTCTTGACGTAGATCGCTGTTGCCGGAGAGGACGTCGCGCCGAATATCAGCGACGTCATACTGTACTCCTTTGGCGGTGTTGTTCTATCTCCATTCCGCCAGAGGTATCAGATCGCATCTCTATCCTCCGGGTCGATCTTGATCTGTAGGAACATCTCAGCTATGTCTGCCGAGAGCGCTATCTTGTGCTGACTCATCTTCATCAGCACGCCGGGAAGAGATTGTAGAAGGTCGGGTCCGGTGAGAAGCGCGTCGTTGAGAGACATCCCTCTGGTAGTAGCCGCTGCGTCGTGCACCATCCGTATTTTTCCCGGCTTCTGTGGGTTGAATACCGGGAAACACGGTAGGTACCATGTTTTATTCTGTTTTCTATCTTCTGGCGCAGGCTCGGCGTACCCTTTTGCTATTAGCGCTTCCATCTGTTCTATCACCTTCGCCTTCAGTTCTGGATTCTTCTCTATTTTTCTTTCTGTTGCTTCCAGTCTCTTCAGGGCATATTCTCTATTGTCAGGCATCTTCACGTCTTCTTTTTTCCACAGGAGTGCAGTTTGAAATCTTCCGTCTTCCAACTTGGTTGTCTTCTCTTCGAGGATCTTCAAGGCTCGGGCTTCGGGGTCGTCTCGAGGCTGTTTTGGTGCTATGGAGAGGGCCTCTAACGAGAAGAAGTTCTTCAGCTCCGAGTTGAGTTGGTCGACGTCTTCAGACTGTTGCACGAAGTGCACTCGGTGTCCTATAGCTCGGCTGCATGCTCCACGCAGTACCCAGCCGAGTGGAGTTCTTGACGCGATTGGTTGATGCTTCTTTCCTATTCTCTGTTCTTCGGTGAGGAGCAGTTGCCAATTGTCTTGGCCTATTAACATTTGAGGTCTTGCTCCCCGATGCACGATGGTCTCTGCTATGTCGTGAAGATGGCCGCATCCGTCTATGTCTTCATTCTTAATGGTTTACGGTGATAACTTCAGACTTCTGATCGAGCGCGCCTGTATTCTATGCTTCTTCTGGCCCGATCCGCCGAGGACGATGTTCAGCCTTCTGGATAAGGAGGTCTCTACCTTGGCTTGTCCTATTGCCTCGATGTGTAGAGGCTCCCTGGGTCCTCGCAGGCCGGCTTGCTGAGCTATGTCTTCGTCGATCAGGGTGATGGTCGACCCGTCGTCCAGTAGTGCGTACGTGTTGATCTTCTTCTTCGGACCGTAGATCTGCACCGGAACTATTTTCAGGAATGCTTGTGTTCCTTTTCCTGTCCATGTGGAGCCGACGACCTCGTTCTTCTTCTCTTGAGTGAAGTGTAGCATTCGGTGATGCCAGCTGTTGCAGGCGTCGATCCCACATTGGTTTCCTCGGCATCGGTGCATTCTGTTTCGGAACCGAAGGCAGCGGAAGCAGAGCCTCTTCGACTTTGCTATATCCCATCGGGTCGAAGAGTCAGCTTTCTTAAAATCTTCGCATTCCGCTGTGCTATGTCCTGCCTTGCTGCATACTAGGCAGGTTCCTCTTGTGTCCTGCCTTGGCCCTTCTTCGCTCTGTTCTTGTTCGGACTTCTGGGTGTTGAAGGTCTTCTGTCTTCTATTCATGGTGACCTCTTGAACCCCTTCTGACTGCGCGTATGGGCCGCATACCTCGGCCTCTCTGTTCAGGAAGCGCGCCAGTTTTGCTATGTCCGCTTCTTCTGTTGACTGCTCGGCTGCGAAGTCGTACCACCGATACTTAAGGGTAGGCGGCAGCTTGTCTATGGTAAGCTTCGTTATCTCTGGATAGAGCAGGTACTGTTGCTTCCCGATGGTCTTCAGGGTAGCTACGATGTTGGCGACCTTGCTGGCGAAGATGCATAGGTCACGTGGGGCGTCTGTTAGGCGGGGCAGGCTTCTAATCTTCTCTATTTCAGCTATGGCAATCGCATCTGGTCTTCCAAATCTTGCCTCCAGGATCTTCATGACGTCTCTTGGATTCGAACTGTAGATCAGCAAACTCTCGACGGCTTCTTTCGCTTTCCCCTTAAGGCACTTGCGTAGGCGGGTCAAGTTTTCAAGGTCGTTGAACCCGCTTTGTGACTCGGAGTAGGCGGCCTTAAAGGAAAGCCAGTCTTGATGTGCTCCTCCGAAGTATGGTAGCTCGCTGAACATCCTCGATGTGTGGTAATGACTGGATCGAGCCGCCTGAGCGATGGCTTGGGTTAGCTCAGACAGGTCGATGGACTACTTCGGTGCTGGTGCGGTCACGTCGCCTCCCGCCGGTACCGAAAAAGCTTCTGTGGCTTGAGGCCTTCTATCTTCTATTTGCTTCTGAGGTAGCGGCAGGGCTTCTGGTTGGAAGTGTGGCTTGTTGGCGATGGCTAACGGCGGCTGTACGCCGGTGTTGAGCCAGGTGTTCACTCTTCCATGGTGATCCGTTTCTTCCATGACTGTGTCTAGGTCTTCATCAGAGTCTGTTTCGGCTTCTATGGCTGCCACCTTTGCGGCGGCAAGCTTGACTTGTAGTCGGAGTAGCTCTTCTTTTGCTTTCAGGAGCCTGGCGGTGCGTCCCGATGCTGCGGTGGACGTTTTGGATCTGGCAGGTACTATCTTCGAATGCGTTGGTTTCTGCAATTCCACCGGCCTCTGTTCAGATGGCAGCGGTGGGCCCGACGCCGGCGGTGGCCGCTGATCAGCTCTTCTTGGCTGTTCAGACAGCTGCCGTTGCTCCATCGTGGGCTGCTGGGGCGCCTGAAGGCGCTCTTCTATGTCCGCTGACGCAGGGTGTTGCGCCGCGGAGTCTTCTGTTCTGTGACTAGTCCTCGACGTGTCCGGGGCCGTAGACGCGGTGTACTCCGTTCCCGACGAAGTACTTTCTTCTGTTGTGGTCGCGCCGGCTCTGGAACCTCCACTCTTCGATCTTGTAACGGGCATGTTGCTATTTTCAATCTTCTATAACTTCGGCGTAACCCGGCTCGAATCGGACCATGAATGTGCGGGACGCAACGGTTGCGGCTCAACGTCCCTTTTGCACCTATTTCTGGATTGCGCCTTGAAGTCTTGTGTTCCTATAGCCACGTTACTGCGGGGTGCGGGGGGTCGCTTCAGCTTTCGAAGGAATTGAAATAAAAACCCGGTTTGGATTATGAAGCTGGCAACCACTGTAGAGAATTAGGACTGCTGCGGTGTGTACCTATCTCTTTCCTATCTGTTGCCATCTCTTTATTCAATAAAACTTAAATCTATTTGCAATAATCAACATAACAATTTATAAACAAATCAAACTTAACGCTATAAATTAAAACTATACAAAAACAATACAAATAAAACATAAAAAAGAAACAAACATAAAGAATTAACTCTGAGAAAACTAATCGTCCGGAACAACTTTAGTAAGACCCAAAAATAGAAAAATTCCAATTCGAATTTTAAATACTAGAGAAAAAGAGATTAAATTAAGTTATTTTAAAGCAAATACAAATAACTTAAATGATTACATTATTTGCAACTTTGAAAAACCAGTTATGAATGCAAAAAGGATTAAAGAATTATTTTCGTTATTAAAATTAACAGGATTAACTTGCGAAGAACAAAAATCTATAGAAAATATTTGTGCAAAATTTCCAGATGTATTTTATTTACCAGGAGATAAACTAGGTGTCACAAATATTTACGAACAAACTATTGATCTAAAGCCAAATACCGCACGAATTTACACCAAACAATATAGATTGCCTCATTCACAAAAAGCAGAGATCGAAGACCAAATTCAAAAAATGTTGGATGACGGTATAATATAAGTCTCAAAGAGCCCGTGGTCAAGTCCATTGCTATTAGTTCCCAAGAAATTAGATTCATCAGGAAAAAAGAAATGGAGAGTAGTAATAGATTACCGTAAACTCAATAATCAGATTCAAGACGACAAATTTCCCCTGCCTAACATCACTGAAATTTTAGATTCCTTATCTGGTGCAATGTACTTTACGCACCTAGATCTCTATCAAGGATTTTTTCAAACTAATCTTCAAAAGGAAAGTAGACCTTGTACCGCATTCACAACAGGGAAAAATCAGTACCAAATGACCAGGATGCCGATGGGTCTTAAGTCTAGTCCTAATAGTTTCAGTCGTATGATGACAATTGCGATGTCAGGCCTTAACTACGACAAATGTCTAATTTATCAAGATGACTTGGTAGTTTTTGGAAGAAACTTAAAATTTCATAACCAAAATCTCATGGATGTTTTCACTAGATTACGTAAAATCAATTTAAAGTTAAACCCAAGTAAATGTACATTTTTGCAAAAAGAAATGTTATACTTGGGACATGTTGTTTCAAAAGAGGGAATTTTACCTGACCCTGAAAAAATTAAAGCTGTAGTAAATTACCCCACACCACAAAATAATGACGAAACAAAAAGATTCGTAGCTTTTGCGAACTATTATCGTAGATTCATTCCGAATTTTGCAAAAATAGCTAATCCCTTAAATAAACTTTCTTGTAAAAATGTAACCTTTAATTGGACAAAAGAATGTGAAAACTCATTCCAAAATCTAAAATCAGCGTTAATAAAGCCACCGGTTTTACAGTATCCCGATTTTTCTAATACAAGTGAATTTCTATTACAAACAGACGCATCAGGTAAAGCCATAGGGGCCGTGTTGTGTAACAAGGATGGTCGGCCTGTCGCTTATGCTAGCTGAAGTTTAAATAAGGCGGAAACAAGATATCCAATTATTGAAAAGGAGCTCTTAGCAATAGTGTGGAGCGTTAAATATTTCCGACCCTATTTATATGGAAAAAAGTTTAAGATACAGACCGACCATAGGCCACTTGTCTATTTATTTTCTATGCGAGACCCATCGAGCAGACTCATTAAATTTAGATTATCACTAGAAGAATACAAGTTTGAGATAGAATACATAAAAGGGCAATCAAACTCGGCAGCAGATGCCTGCCTTATCGCGAATTAATATCACATCTGATGATTTAATAAATATGAGCGAACAAATAAATGTGATGACTAGAGCACAAGTTAGAAAAGTTAAAGATGGTAGCAATATCGGAAGTACTTGTAATGTTTCGGTCGATAATATTGACACTAACTCGAGGCCTGATCAACCGAGAGTTGTGGAAATAATTAAAAAACCAAAACATTTCACAGAACTATCCATATGTAATGAGTTAAAATATAAAAGGTTGTTAAGAGAAGAAATAGTAGAAAGATATAAATATTTTATCTATGTGCCCAAAAGCTCGAAGATTTACTTAAATACAATATCTCGATCATCGATTACGCGAGACGAATTGATGAGAGAATTTTTAATAATATGTAAAAAACACAAAATAAGAGAAGTATGCATACTTAGAAATGAAATAAATAAAGATTTTATTAATGGGCTAATAAATTCAATTGGTGATTACCCAAATTGGGAAAATTTGCGCATATGCATAGTAAATAACGCGCAAAGAGTAAATAATTTAGACGACAGAAAGGTAATATTAAACGATTTTCACTTGTTACCTACTAGTAGCCACGCAGGTATCAAGCGAATGACGAATAATATGAAGAGATTTTATTTCTGGCCTAGTATGGAAAAAGATATAATTGAATATGTTTCCAAGTGTGACCAGTGTAACAAACAGAAATATTCAGTCGGCACCAAGCAACCCATGGTAATAACCACAACTGCAAATTCAGCTTTTGAAAAAGTATTTTTGGACATAGTAGGACCATTATCTAAAGTTTTAAACTTTCATGGTCACTAACATTAGAAATAAGGTACATGGTAGCAATCCCGTAACAAACTATTCTAACATTATCTAAAGATTCATCAAACTCTTATTATATTTTAACACTACAATGCGAATTAACAAAGTTCGTTGAGGCATATCCCCTACAAAATAAAGATTCGGTAAGTGTAGCTTCAGCTTTCGTAAATAATTTTATTTTAAGATTTGGCATCCCTAGCGTAATAGCAACCGATCGCGGTACCGAATTTATAGCAAGTACAATGAAGGAAATATGCCAACTCTTAAAAATAAAACAAATTGCATCCACAGCATACCATCATGAGAGTATCGGAGCTTTGGAAAACACACACAAAACTATGGGTGCGTATTTAAGAATGTATTGTGAAAACAAAACAGGTGAATGGGGTTGCTGGTTGCCATACTGGTGCTTTGCCTACAATAACACGGTGCACTGTGAAACACAGTATACACCACACGAGCTGGTGTTTGGTAAACGGTGTAAAATACCATGTAACCTTAATGGCACCGTCGTAGATCCTTTATACGCTCATAATAGCTATCCATTAGAGTTCAAGTATAGATTACAACTAGCACAAAAGGATGCTCGGGATAATCTAATTACAAGCAAAATTATGCGAAAAAACAATTATGATATTAATATTAACCCAATTATTTATAAGAAAAATGATTATTTACTGTTAAGAAATCCTTCCGATAATAAAATGGATCCAATATATTTAGGACCATATTTAGTGATAGATGATTTCGGTTGCAATGTAAAAATATTAAAAAATGGTAAGGAACACATCGTTCATAAAAATAGAACGAAATTGTACAAGTAGATTAATAAAAACATTGTATCTAAAAATAGACACGGACAGTTATCAGCTGTCGTTGTAAGCGGATTCATATTGCCTGTGTACTTACTCGTAATACCAAATGTATTAATGAATGTATAATTATCACTGTTTTTGTCATTATTGTCATGATAGTTAAGTACTTATAAATATAATTATGTACTGTACTCTAAATGAATTATGAATATTGTTCTTTTTCATAAAAGGGTAGATGTAATGGGTATGTAGTCTTAGGTATATAAACAAGCTATTTTAATTAATAAAACAGTCTTTATTCAGCCTTCGGTGTTATCATTCCTCTCCTAACACACAACCTGTAAAGCAGCAACATCAATCGTCATCAAAATTTAAAAGTTACTGTGCCTTTAAATATTTTAATTAAAATACTTTCAAAAGGAATTTGTAATAACCAAAACATTTACCCCTCTGCATCTTTTCTTAGGACACACGCGAGCACCATCCCGGGTGCAATTCAGACCATCTACGTCAGACCGCCCAAATCTGACTGTCCCTCAAGCCTGCTAAGCTATTTAAACATTACATTTCTTCCCTGCGTCCCACGCCCCATGTCTTAAGAGGTGACGTTCGAAATCTTTCAATTTGCAGGGGTACTCAACCTTCTATTATCCACGAGCCCCATTTCAACATAGCACGACAAATATTCTAACACATACTCTAACTTTCCTAAAGTCCTATTATTTTACTATATTGGACTAATACAAATATGACTGTCTGGAAATATAAATTTACTCCCTTTTCCTTCATTAATTATTAAATGAATATTGCGTATCACTGTTTACCTAGGTATATCAAAAGATTTGACATAATGTAAATTACTTAATGACTATTAATTAGCTCCTACGTCTAAGACTTACGCTCATAGTGTACATTATTGAGGACAAATCAAATCTTAATAATTTTAATTTTAGTATCATTCAAAAGTTGACTACATCTGACCTCAAGTGTTGTCGCCTTGCTATGGGATACACGTGCGTAGTTTCGCCTGCGGAGTTAATGGCGTCCCTTTCTATGGTCCTTTTGTTTCAAATGCAGTATTTTTTTTGTATAGTTTCACATTTCTATTTGTTACAATTCCTAAAAGCTCTTTTTTATGCTATGGCTCACAATTTTGCATCATATGTCCAGCGTCAGGCACAAAAAACATTACAACGTGCGTTCGCGCAATGCACTGAAGGATCCGTTAAACAATTATCTTATTGTTTATCTGTTCATTTCGGTCAATCCGCTGTAAAAAGCTTGTTTTATTAGGGTTTTGAGTTGGTTAAAAATTGCGAAGAAAGCATGGTGTTTAATAAGTTGCCCTTTTTAGTTAGAAATAATTTGAAGAGAAAAATTTAATATTTATTTTATTAATTACTTAATCATACTTTGATTTGAAAGGGTATGGTCGTTACATTATATATGTCTTGTTTATGAATAGGTATTCTAATTTCATCATTGTCTTTAAATCTGTTACTATATGGATTATAACTATGAATTTCATAGCTCTCAATTGAGTTATCATGATGCGGTAGATCTGAGATTTGCAACATTTTGTAATTTAAATCCAAGATCTTTTAAAAACTTCTTATTTTCTTTATTATTTTTTTTCGTTTTAATTCTACTGACACGTCTATCGTCTTTCGATATACAATGTGAAATATTAGGTTTGCTTCGTACGTAGGTAAATATTTATTAAATATCAACATGATACGTAGCTACCTGTGTCATTGATATTAATAAGAAGTGTTAATGAAATATTAAGGAAAACAATTAATTAAAAAAAGTCGTGCAGTTTCTATCACAGACACTTTAGTAATGTAAGTATTGACAATTTATTATAATTATGTATTATTGAATTACATAAATGTTCAAAACTATCTTAGCACATACTCATCTCATTATATTTTTCCAAAATGTTTTTAAAAAATTTAAACATAAATGCCCACATTTATATAATTTTTTTCTTTTGTAAGTTATCATAGTTATAATTTATGTTCAATCCTACATATTTTATCAATTCTTTTGGTGGTTTAAAATTACCGTAACTATCGAAATACTCTATGTAATCATATAACTTTACATAGGCTACCCAGTGAGTACCAGAGTGCTTAGAAGTATCAAGATTTATGACCGCACATTCTATAGGCAATAGCTCATGTGGTAATTCATCTCTCATAAATACACCACGGAAAAACGGGATATTATATGAGTGTGTCATAATATCAATGTTAGTTAAAGCTATTTTGGGTAGCCTAGAATTCAGTTTTTTTTTCTTAGTAACAAAAATCCCTAATCCATCTTTATATGGCTTAAGATGCATTCCTTTACCAAAACAGACTGCTTCTACTTGCTTGTTACGCCTTTCCAGTTCTAGCAATTGTTTTTTAGCTGTTTTATATTCATTAATTGCATTTGCAATTCCGGAAGCCCCTTCGACTAAACTACCAGCAGCAGATAACCCAGCAAATATCGGTATTAAAGGAAGAAATCCACCTGTTTTGGGTACAGATATAATTCTTGGTATATTTATTGGTAAATCCGATGCTAATTCTCTAGATGTTGCGTATGCTAATTTCATTAGAGCCTTTTTGCATTTAGGTTTTTCCTTATATATATGTTGCTTAGTACGTGATACAATGTTTTTAAACGTTTTCTTCAACCTTGCTTTTGATAAATCTCGATCATTTAATGTATGTTTGTTATTTGTTTCTTCATTCCTTGAATCACAAACAACTCTCATATTTGCTCTATTTTTCATATTAAAAAGAAGTATAGGGGTATTAGTATACGAGTAATGGTGTGTGCTGTTTTATGAATTACAATATAATGAAGAAATAATAACGAGCAATGGCTTAAATAAGTATCACTGAAAATGATTAAACAAATACTGGTACTGCGCACGATCTTTTATTTTATTTTGTTTTTTATGAGTAAGTTTTATGTACCTTCGTAGGGCTATTATTTTGTTATCTTGATTAATTGCTGCCGGAGGTAAACCAATACTTCTATGTATAGTATTATTGTAGTTAAATACTGTTTTATCGAGTAATCTATTATTCCATTTATAATTGCCATTTAAGTGAAACTCTTTATACAACTTACTTTTAAGGATTCTTATAAATCTTTCCACAATAGAAGCTTTTTTAGTAGAATAAGTAGAATAATGGTTAATATTGAATTTATTCATAATATTTTGGAATTGATCATTATAAAATTCCTTCCCGCAATCGGTTTGCAATTTTTTTGGAACACGTTCATTTCTTAATGTCGTTTTAAAAGCATTAGATACATGCTCTTTACTTTTTTTCTTTAATCCACAAGCCCATGCAAATTTCTAAAAACAATCAATAACTGCTAATATGTATTTATAACCACCATTAACTATAGACATTGCTTGCATGTCTATTAAACAGTACTGTACCGTTATTCAAAGCCTTTTACATGAGAGTAGCATCCGCGTTTCCGGTTCGAGTACTAGACATGACTCATGGTCTGCCCAAGTGACCCACGTTTCCGCAGCCCGCCACCGCAGCTATGCAACACTAGCGCCACCACAGGCAGCTCGAAGGATTGTTCGATATTCGTGTCATTGGCGTTTTAGTTTTTGTTCAAGACGGTCGCAGAACAGCTTCGCTAGTTTGGAGCCGTCTCACTGGTACTAGTGACAAGGAGTAAGTTTTATCTTTACTTTAAGCCGTTACAATAATAACGGCATCGACTGGATATTGGTAATTATTTCTAAAACCAAGTAAGTTTTCAGTTTTTTATGGTTTTTAAACCATTGTCACATAGATTGGTTTCAATGCTACTTAGGTATTTTAAAAATATATGAATTTTCTTCTTAAATAACGTAAGTCTGTAACGGGTTTCCCGTTAGATGACGTCTGTAAAATTTTAGAAGGAAAACGGTGTTACCGTTCGGAGATAGATTGTTCTCAATCTACTCAATTTAATATATAATTTTCTTTTTAGATTACGTAAGCCTGTAACGGTTTTTTCCATTAGAGAAGTGTACGTTTTTAGAAAATATAGGTCTGTCCGCGTGCAAGAAGAACATCAAGGAACCTGGAAGAAGGATACGAAAAACAAAATGAAAAGTGAAACATGCAAGGTTCTGTATCGAGTAATTGCAACTAGTAAGGCTTGTATTATTGAGTGAGTACAATTTAGAAAACCTAATTATCATTTAGTGAATATTTTTTTTGCTAAAATATTTTTCTTCGAAAAATATATTCATAAACTACCCTATGCTGGAAAAGTTTTATTTTTATTGCATTAAGCAGAAATGAGCAAGAAACTACATGCATGCTCATGTATCCTCTTTTCGTGGATTAACCTTTCTTTCAGTTGAAGTTGAGGGGATAAGGGAGTTATTGTCATAACAGTGAAGCAGTGGTCGGGTAGAGCTGCCTTAAATCTGCCCCTGCCACGCAGTAATCTCCTGGGACCGGCTGCGCGTGCACTCCGACGCATCGCGTCAGTCCGATGACTAGCATAACCTACTCTCCTTCATCCCACCGGGATAAGAGCTACCTACTATGCTTTTTCGTCGGTATGAGAATGTCAGGGCTCCGCCCTACATTCCAGTTTA
Organism: Anania fuscalis; assembly: GCA_950371115.1. Taxonomy (NCBI): domain Eukaryota; kingdom Metazoa; phylum Arthropoda; class Insecta; order Lepidoptera; family Crambidae; genus Anania; species Anania fuscalis. The sequence goes on along the minus strand of OX493326.1, from coordinate 15,349,704 downwards.
TAGATGACTAGCATAACCTGCTCTCCTTTATCCCACCGGGATAAGAGCTACCTACTATGCTTTTCGTCGGAATGAGAATGTCAGGGCTACGCCCTACATTCTAGAAACGTTGAAAATATATTGCATCCCATTGAAATCAAAACAACGAAGTATGTCTTGCAAGTGATGGAGTATAAGAAGCAAAAACTAAATCTCCCTTATCCCACCGGGATCGGAGACCAAATACCTACTTTACTCTTCCGTTGACATATGGAAACTAGGGCACCACCCTACGTTTTCAAAACGTTGAAAGTATATTGCTCGTCGATGAAATCCAAACCAACCAGGTAAGTCTCGAAACTTCCGACGATCAAGGTAAAGAAGCAAAAAAATCTTATCTTCCTTATCCCGCCGGGATAGAAGATCAAATACCTATTTTACTCTTCCTTTGAAATAAGGGAACTAGCGCACCACCATACGTTTTCAAAACGTTTAAAGTATATTGCTCGGCGATGACTATACCTCCGCCGATGGAGAATAAGAAGCTAAAATCTCCCTTATCCAGCCAGCATAGGAGATCAAATGACGGTCTCTCTACACTGTAGCTGCTACAGTCATGCCGTACTACCACCCAACTTTATTTTTCCGTTGGAATGGGGACACTAGGGCACCGTCCCATATCCTCTAAACGTTAAAAATAAAAGAGTATAATCCTCCTTATCCCACTGGGATAGGATATTAAATTATTATAATCTGACTTAATGTCATGACGTCGTAAAGTAGCCTTACGTTACTTTTACTACTTACAATACTAGAGCACATCCCTGTAAAAAATACAAACTTTTGTAATTTAATTAATCTCCCTGATCCCATCGGGATAGGAGATCAACTTAAGTTCTGGCTTAACATTGCCATTTATCATAGGTACTGACCAGTACGGTGAGGAGAAACGAGCTCTTTATGATATTATTCAACCTTTTAATTATTTTTGCAACCTAGATCAGGATAAACTTCAGACATGTTTTAAAATGTATACTCGTACTATTGGCACGAAATGTGCTAAAAGCAGCGGAGCGCACGCCCAGCTTTACAAAACCAATAGACATAGATTTTACACCTATGATCACGGTCGTCTTCTAATAATGCCGTACTTTTTACAAACAACCTAGATAACAAAAATGATATTTTTGTTTACCCTTGACCAATAGGCAATTAATGCGTGACAAGATTTCGCAATGACCTGCTGCCCTCTAAACATTAGCATCAGTAACAAATTGGACTGTTCAGAGCTGAGAGATCGTAGCACATGCATCTTTTAACGGCAGTACGACTTCCTTCTGGTAAACTCAAAACCCTGCCTATTTACAAAGGGTGTAATACCTCAGAGGTATTACCTCATATCTATAAGGTAAATGTCAAAACATCTAGGCCGGTCAATAAACATATGGAAGTCTACCCCGCCTTTAAAAGTAGTAATACTTTTATGACACCGTTGTTCTTAATTTTATGAATAAATCGCTATTTATTCGAAGTTGACCATACCGTAGTATGAAACCCCGAGTTGCGGACATTTTTATCAAACAAGATTAAAGATAATCATGGATACTACACTTTCGAGCTTTATCAGCCAGGTGTAACATCTAATGTGCAAAGCTTTGCATCGATGCGGTAAGATGACGTAAAGGCAATATGCGAGTACAACCTCTACTTGCTGAAGACACCACACTGATTTATTCGGGTATGAACTGTAGCATAACAATGTGCGGATACCCACACCACACAGGTACCATACATAATGTAAAATTGTAAATAGTTGCACACTAATGCAATCAAATATTCATCTTTTGCTGCAGATTAAGACCATGCAGCGTGTCCCGTAATCCCGTTACTTAGATAAAACTTGTAATACCTACATGCTAAGCGCTGGGGCAAAGAGTGGGGATCGCTCTGCGATTTCACGAAACAATCATCATAAAGATGCGTATGCGTTAGCCAATCACATAATCGTAATGGTCTTCTGCGCATCTTTCGCCCACGCTCAACATCAGTGTTGTAATGATGTTGATTGACGTCAGTTGAGATCAGTCGACTTAACGAACAGATCTAGTCTAGCTTGATTGTGGATAGAATCTCCACAGACAATCGTAAAGTCTCCTTCCCAACATATGCAAAATTAATCAGATCCAAACCTAAAAAATGCGCACTAATAGGAATTGTTTCCGAATTTTCTGGTAGTAATAGTTATACCTACTTACGTAACAACTACTACATGTTACATAAATGATTTTTTGCAATTTTATTTAAGAAAGTAGGTATTGCATTCTTTTGCCATTTCAACTAAAACAAACAAAAAGTGTGGGTAGTATTACATACTCGCCGTTGTGATCGTCTGACACAACTGTTGTTGCTGAATGGCAAAATGCGATGTAAACCAAAACATCGACTTATTTATTGAGTAGATTTTGGATTTTCGTCGCAAAACAGAAGAACACAAAATAGAAAATCACATTCTATTATCACATACCTACCGTTGTACAATCTGTCTGACGATGATTTTCGCCGCGTTCTGTGAAACATTTTCTTTTTGTAAAACTTGGTGCTATAAACCAGGAATCAAATGTTGTAGCTTGCAAATGAGCTGCGTCGTTATTTACTTTAGCCGAATTAACACGCTTTCAGCATTAAGACAGCGCTTGTATGTAGGTGTTTTGATATACGTACGTGAAGTACATTTTAATTTGTAATCGCATTCGATTACATAGTCATGCCAATTGCAGCTATTTCTATACACTTTGTGTTTAAAATAGCGAAAACGGGTTATTAAACTAGTCGTAACGCTAAATTATAACTATTATACTAGCTTACTGAATGATGAACAACACAGAGTAATTTTATACTTCAAATTCTTATCTTTGGCATCTGAGCCATATGGCAAAACACCTTCACTCAAAACGTAACATACCTAATATTACAATAGAAAATTTCATAAGCAGAACACACGATTGAAATGTAATGAGTTTATCGGTATGACAGGTGTTCATGTGTGCAACTGGCATGGAACTGGTATCAGTTTACACTCGTATTGTCCTATGTGAGATTGTTGAACATCCTATACGAAACTTAAGGCATTGACCTTCGCGCTGCTGATCTTTTGCAATAGAAAAAACATTTAGTACTTTAATAGTGCACTTAATTTTTGCTAAGCCTCCGAGCTACCTGCCATCGTTGCAAAAAGCTACAGCATTAATTTATGAATCAAGCTTACTTGACTTTATGCTCTGTCTTAAACTTATATCACTGCAATCTAGACAGTGCCTAATCACAGCGCAATATCATTTACTATCTCAAACCATATCGGTTTAAAGGCGAGCTGGGCAGTCTTCATTATAACTTAGCAGCAAATAGTTGCAAAGTAGTTCATAAACTGTTTATTTTTAACCAAGTATAGACTAAAAATATTTTTGATAATCCGAGGGTGTAATCGACGATCTCTGTAGCCGATAGGCGAGCACGCCAGACTTGGCATCGCCACCTCTGTGGTCCCGAGTTCCTAGCTAAGCCTACTATCCGGGCTATTATATAAGCTTCTGCGTAAGATCATATGGGCAAAGTAGATGTGCTTGACCTGCCAAACATGTTTAGTTTAATTGGTCAAAAATATTTTAGAAATATACACAAACCACTGTTTTATTAGTCTGAATGACAACTAATAGGCTTATTGTAACTAACACATCGGTAATGTTTGACTGCACTTATGCAAAAATTGACACATTTCACACTAGCAACTGGATGTATTGTACAATAAGTCCAAAAAATTTGATTTCTAGGAAGCTATGGATACACAGTTATACAAATTTATACTATATTTTCAGTGGCTTGCATTCCTAATGCAATTGTAAAACCTAATTAATGAGCTTAGATAATATCATTATATTTTTTTATTATTGAACACATTGGCGACTACACAGTACACAGCGCCACCAGGCGATAATAAACACGTCTCTCATGTAAAAGGCTTTGAATAACGGTACAGTACTGTTTAATAGCGACGTTTCACCTGAAAATAAAACGTTTATTAAACATACTTACCTTATTCAAAGCCTGCTTTTTAAACGTGCCTGGTGACAATAAAACGCAATGACACGAATATCGAACAATCCTTCGAGCTGCCTGTGGTGGCGCTAGTGTTGCATAGCTGCGGTGGCGGGCTGCGGAAACGCGGGTCACGTGGGCAGACCACGAGTCATGTCTAGTACTCGAACCGGAAACGCGGATGCTACTCTCATGTAGGCTTTGAATAAGGTAAGTATGTTTAATAAACGTTTTATTTTCAGGTAAAACGTCGCTATTAAATCAGCTTGCCAAAGATCGTCTATATCCTTTAGTATTACATTTCTTCTAGGATAATTAATTCGAGCGCTTTTACATATTTCGTTTACAACATCTGCTTTGCTCATAATGCTTATTTATTTTTCCGGCAAGATCTATGATATCAATATTTTGTTCAAGTTTTTTTATTTTGGCAAATAAAATTACAATCAACATATTCATATTCTTAATTTTTTTTTAAATGTCCGCATGAAATAATCGATATAGTTGTCGTCAGACCTATTATAAGAATTAAATTCACTTGATGTTGGTAAAACCTTACTATTAAGTACAATTATTAGCACTTTTTGCGTTTGAAGTCTATCGACGTTCATAATCAAAGCTCTTTTCGCTACTAATTTATTATATAGGCATCTTCTGGACAAGCTCGCTCCATCGTAGATCCCATCTATGCTCTAGCTAGAGCAAGATTGGGGTCAAGAGCAAGCCCATCTCAAAAAAAAAATATATGTTGGCCAAGATCTTTTAATTCTTATAATGCCTGCTTCCTTTAGTTCTTCAATGATTGATAAAATTTCATTTTCATGATTAGTATTGCCAGAACTTTTTGATGCAATCAAAAGTTTTAGCCTTTCAATCAATTCATTAGGATCATCCCAAAATATATAATCTGTATTACTTTTGTTTTTTTTAAGTAGTGGTATGAAGCTACCCGTTTTTTTTCTTTTTTTTTTCTTATCACATTTTGTTAAGAAAATACCGGTTTGATAATTTTACGTTATTTTAAACCTTTGTCACCCTTGATTTGACTTTTTGAGTTAAAGTGTCGTTTATGAGCGTTAGTATTTTGTAATCTATCTTTGTAAGTTGTCATATATTTTTCATCAACAAGTGTAAAGTTGGGTCTGTTACACATAAGAAGTTCCCTTAGGCCAGGCGATAATTTATAGCGTTTGTCACCAATGGTCACTAAATAGTTTTTATCTGATTTTGATGCATTACTTGTAGAAGAAAAAGTTACCTTAGAGTTTCCCATCATCAAGTTTTTGTTTTCGCAACGTATTCCAAACGGTACATTAAAATTATTATCATAGATATTCATTAACTCTTCCTTGTCTAGAGACATCAGCGTATCGTTTATATTTTTATAAGGACTTCTATCTTCATCAGTAAAATCATAATATTGAGAGTTTTCATTTGAATCTATTTGAATATTTTTAGTAAAATCTTCGTAATTTGCAGAGAAATTCAATACTATCATTTTTACTCATATCTATTGAAACATTTAGCGTTGGCTTTTCTTTATCATTAGTTTTTATCATTGTCTCCAAGTTGTCTGTGATAGGTTTAAATACCTTCTTTAATTTTAAATTAGTGTAATCTTCATAATTTTGAATTATTTTAATTTTATTTTTTATGTTATCTACAGATTTAATAAATTGTTTTTTTATGTCTGTCTCCATTCCAACCTATACAGTCAACCGTTGTTTAGTAATATTAAAACTAGAATAAGGCATTTTCAAACGAATTCATTATTATAGTATGTATAATTTACTTTTATAAATTAATAAACGTATAGTAATAACGCCTTGCCTATATCTTCCTTTACTTAGAGCACAATCTTTATTAATAGGTAAAAAGCTGAATCGATCCAGCCATATTAACGAACAAAGCTTTTTAATATCTAACCAGCTTATATCTGTAGTCACATCCATCATCTATCCATCCATCAGCCGAAAGACGTCCACTGCTGGACATAGGCCTCTCCCAAGGATTTCCATGAAGATCGGTCCTGTGCCACCCGCATCCAGCGGCTTCCCGCGACCTTCACCAGTCACCGACGTAGCTCTTAGAATCGCAAACCTTAAGTGGCAGTGGGCGGGGCACATTGCTCGCAGGACTGATGGCCGTTGGGGCAGGAAGATCCTCGAATGGCGGCCGCGGGCCGGAAGGCGTAGTGTTGGTAGGCTCCCCACAAGGTGGACCGTAGTCACATGCTCATTATAAATATGTTTTAAATTAATGTCATTTTGTTTGAATATAATAAGGAGATTGACATTATCACGTATTAATTGTTTAGGTACTTTTGATTAAGTTTGTGATAAATAAAAACAATCTTTGTGTCTATGTCTACCCATGGCGAAATAATTGCGAATATTTTTTTGGTTTTCGCATGCGACATCTTTAAAAATAATAATTGAATCTTTTAAAGCATCATTAGGTGAAATGACATCTATATTATCATTACAAACAAATAATTTTGCCTTAGGAACGTGTTTTATAACTTGCCCTAAAAAGCAATACTTCAGTTGGAAAGCTGTTTTTGAATACAAGTAAATATTATTGAATTTGAGACCGTTTTCATGTAGCAATAAATTTAACATTACATTGGTTTTCCCGCAATTAAAAGGACCGCATATTGTACATCGAATCGTATTAGGCAAGAGAATGGTATGTTTAGCTGTGTGTGTATTATTTTCTGTTTTTATATTATGCACTTCTAAAGTGTGAATTTGTTTAATGAACTTCATCCTAACTATGAGACTGATAATGCGTTACTTTCCTTTACATAGGTAACTATAACAGTTTAGTTAAATGGTAATGAAACAGTTCTTAAAGTTTAATTTAATAATTTTTATTATTCACTCAAGAGCCTTATATAACAGAATAATTTCTTGAGTAATATAAAATATTTTAAACATGCATATAATTTAATAAAACCTTCCTTAATATTAAGTTTTTATCAAGCATGGTGAGCTTATGCTGATAACGTAAGAAAATTTAAATTCTAATAGCTTCGACATGTTTATGACATACATCTATCTATCTATACATACAAATAATAAAACTGTAGAGAGGGTAAATTCTGTATATTGAAGAAAATTAAAAAAAATACTACTAGGGGTCTTCATATGACCAACAGAAGCCAAAAATATGGATTCTGAAATTTTTGTCGGTCTGTCTGTCTGTCTGTCTGTTGTTCGCCTTTCACGCAAAAACTACTGGACGGATTTTAATGAAACTTTTTTTATTATATAGCTATTAGTCCTCGGCAACATAAAGGCTATAATTTATTTTGAAGGTCTGAATACGTAATGTGGAACACTAGCAGACCAACTAAACTTTGAGAGCTATTAAAATAACGTCTAAGGAAAGGTTGTTCAGCATAATGAGCTCATGCTGATAACGTAAGAAAATTTAAATTCTAATAGCTTTGACATGTTTATGACATTCATATTTTTGGCTTCTGTTGGTCATATAAAGTCAGTACTATTTAGAGTCGGTGCGATGAACACATTTTATCTCTCCATGGCTTTTGCTTACTTTATTTTCATAATATTCAATGTAATAGCAATATTTTAGAAAAGTCCGGCGCCCGACCCGCATTCTACTTCTGTTGAGAGAAAGAGAGAGAGAGAGTAAGAGAGAAATATTTTATAAGACACACACAACAATACAAAAGTAGAATACATACAAAATACAAAAAAACATAAAAAAGAAAAAGCTGACAAAAACAACATTAAACAAATTAAAAAAAATATACAAAAGACTGCAATACTATGATCCGCATCGATGTGGTGTATAATGGGCACCAGCTCAGCTTGTTGTAGTGACCAGTCTGTATTAGTACAAATTATCGGGTAAGGCCACCAGGTTCCCCTAGCCCGATCCCCTGGGGGATCCTGGTGAACTCGACTGTTCACCAGGATCCCCAAAATGACGTAAAATAAAGTCAGTTTCACACATAGTGTAAAATATAAATATATGTATTTTTCGAATACATTTCGGAGACAGCCAAAGGAGCTGCTCAATCTTAGGCTCGGTCCATACCCAGCCGGAAACCGGACCTGGTAAACGCAAATTCAATCCATCGCTTAAGCAATAAGGTAGTTTTTTGAACCGATACTTGTGGATGCGTACGATTTCCGGCAGGGTATAGACCAAGCCTTATAACTTTGTTTCACCGCCAAACAAGGAGAGTCACAGTGAAAAGATTCAGTCGAAATTCGGGAGTAAATAGCTCTTTTTTTATAAATAGTGCTTCACGCAGTCCACAGTGTTGCTTGATATGGCAACACCACTCGATTCCTGTAGTTCACGCAAACAAAGTTGCGAGCACAGCTAGTAAATAATATAAAACGTGGTTTAATGCTAAAACTTTTGCGGTTTGTCCACCTACACTTATTTAATTATACGCATGTACGCGCAGCTACAATCCATCAATATTAAAACAGTAGTTGTCGACAATTCGCGAAGGAAAAAGAGATTACATACCAACGACGGTTACAAAAAAACAGTTTTAATTAAAGTTATTATTTGTATCTTAATGTTTGGAGTATAACGTAGTAAAGTGCATAGCCAAAGCCAATAAGGACAGTTGGGGGAGTGTCCGGCGCGATTCGTAGTAGTAGTAGAGCGCGGGAGTCCTCAATAGTAGGTACAAATAATAATAGTTTAAAAATGATATAAATAATAGTAAAAAATAAATACAGGGGAGGTGGAACGTTGATGAGTGAAAGAGTTTAGAAAAGAAAACAAATCAATGTTTAGGGTGAATAAAAAATTTGCAGTTCCGAAAGGGCTAAGATAGGGTATCGCGTAGTTTTTGAAGACAAATTTAGATGAGGATTATTACTAAGTGCGAGAGAATTCCATAGACGTATAGCCGAAACAGGAAACGTATAAGATAACAACCCATATTTATGAGGACGAACATAGGAAGAGAAGTGTGATCGTAGATAGCGTGAAGAGATGGTACCAAGGCAGATGAAAGGTTGTTTCATATAGCTTGGGAAGTGGGGTCATGTAGAATGCTAAAGAGCTTGCAAAGTGTCTTCTGATCTCTGCGTTGACGGATAGGGTAACCATTTAAGTTGATCGAGTGTGAAAAGATGAAACTCAGGATTATATTACTGAAGCCCAAAGATAAAGCGGATACCATTGTTGACGAGGCAGTCAAGGTTGTCAAGATAAGCTTGAGAGAGATTTGAGCAGCACAAATCAGCATAGGTAATCGATTATGGGAATGGCGAGTGCTTGAACTAGCAAGGTTTTTGTGTGTGGTGAGAGAAAGTTTTGAAATTTGTAAAGAGCGCACAACTATCTGGTCAGTTCCAGGTATAAACATTAAACAAGGATGTCGTAACTCACATCTGAGAATCAGCTATGAACTAGGAATTAACTTTCTATTGACTTAAGCACGTGCACATTATTATCTTACGGAAAAATAAACCTAAACTTGTGGTACTGTTCTGTGAAAGGAATTGTATTGCGTGATTAGTCGTTACAGTGGGTAGCTTGTCAAAATTATTATAATAGCAACTTTGTTATAATCGGTGCAAAAAATAATAATAATAATTGAACTGATATTATTTGCTCACATTGTTTAGATAAGACTCAATAATGCAACTGTAATAGGTACATAGATTCACAAATTTTACTATCTATATAACTTACTTGACTTAATGTCCTAGGTCCCCTAGATGGGGCAGAGGGCGTCCACAGTAGTCCTCCATCGCGTTCGGTTTTGAGCTTCGCGTTTGATTTCACTCCAAGTCTTGCCGATTTTTTTCGCCTCATCTGCTACAGTGCGACGCCAAGTCTGCTTGAGGCGACCACGTTTGCGTTTTCCTCGGGGATTCCAATCCAGAGCCTGTTTGGGAATATGATCGGGATCCCTCCGGAGAGTGTGGCTAATCCAATTCCACTTGCGGCGCTTGATCTGCTGGTCGATCGGGGTTTCGTGGCAGCGTTCCAACAGGTGTTCGTTGGAAATTTTCTCGGGCCAGTACACACCGAGGATTTGGCGAAAACAGCGCTTGATGAAGACCTGGAGTTTGTGCGAGATGGACTTGGTGACCTTCCACGTTTCGCACCTAGCAATACGGATTTGACGTTGGACCCGAAAATCTTGATCTTAATCCTTCGTGTCAGTTTCCGTGACCGCCATACGGGCCGAAGTTGCGCGAAGGCAGCTCGAGCCTTGGCAATGCGCGTGGTGATATCCTCTTCTGTGCCTCCAGTTTCTGACACGACGCTCCCGAGGTAAGTGAAATTGTGGACTCGTATCACATCCTCTGCACCAATCCGTAACGGTGTGCGATTCTCCACTCCAGATCGCATCTCTTGGGTCTTCCGGCAGTTGATTTTGAGCCCTGTAACGCCCGCTTCTCGATGTAAGTCGTCGATCTTGGACTGCATGTCGCGGTGCGTGTGGCTCAGCAGGCAGATATCATCGGCATAATCTAAGTCGCTTGGTTTCGTATGAGCGATGCATAATTCCGTCGAGGACAACCAAAAAGAGGAGAGGCGAGAGCAAGCAGCCTTGACGGACACCCGCATGCACCTCGATGTCTTCGGAGATGAGGCCGTCGTGAGTGACTCTACAAGAATATTTCTTGTAGATGGCCTTCAGTAGGTCGATGATCTTTGGCGGGACACCAACATTAGATAGACGGGACCATATGCTTGTCCACTTCAACGTATCGAAGGCTTTTTCGAAATCGACAAAGGTTAGATAAACCTCCCTTTGCCATTCTGATGCCTGCTCTAGTATGATGCGCAGAGTGTTAATTTGATCGGTGCACGAGCGGTTTGGGCGAAAGCCAGCCTGTTCCCTGCGAAGGAGGGGTTCAACGGCCCCCGATAGCCTGTCTTAGATAATCTTGCAGATAACCTTCGACGGCATCGAGAGCAAAGTTATACCTCTCCAGTTGCTGCACTGGCTAAGGTCCCCCTTTTTGGGTACGGTTATTAAGAGCCCTTTGTTCCAGTCATCTGGGAGTACTTCTTCCGTCCAGATCTTCGTAATAAGGGGTGTCAGGATTTCGACAGCGGAGCGAAGGTCAGCTTGAAGCATTTCCGTAGTAATGAGATCGAGCCCTGGTGCCTTACCAGATTTAAGGGACAGGATAGCCTTAGCCACTTCGTCGTGAGTAGGTGGATCTATATTGATGTCGAGATGCCAAGCGGGGGGGTGCTGCGGTACATCCGTACATCCGGCGCGGTCGTTGTTGTGGAGCGGAAGACTTCCTCAAAGTGTTCACGCCAGCGAAGCAGTTGCCCCTCAGATGTCACAATAAGCTGCCCGTCACTAGACTTTAGAGGCTTTTTCTTAGGTCTGCTGTTTCCTGCCAGAGTTTTCGTTGCTTTATAGAGCTCTCTCAGATTTCCAGAATTAGCAGCGAATTGGGCATTATCAGCTATCCCGTCAGCCCAAATTCTTACGGACTTAGATTTTCTTACGGATCTGACGGAGTTGCTGTCTGAGAGTGGCTTGAAGTTGTTCGTCGGTGGTCTGAAGCAGATGTAGGTGTAGCGATCTTCGGTCGGCTATAAGCTGCCATGTGGATTGTGACATCCAGTCCTCAAGCGAGTGCGTGTTATGACCCAAGACGGAGGAGCTGGTCTCTGTATAGGCCACTTTAATGCGGTTCCACTGCTCGTCTTTTGAGTTTTCTTCAGTATTGAGGCCGAAGAAACGGTTCCGGAGTTCAAGCCTAAACTTGGTGCAGGTGTCAGGGTCTCTGAGCCTAGCGACGTTGAACCTCCTCCCAACCCTGCCAGGGCCCCTGGCTGGTCGTGCTGCCGCAACCTTTTTTTCATGCCAAAGGTCGTCGTTGAGAGATCGGTCCGGATTCCTTCTGTGTTCGTTTCTTTAATCAGTGAGAGTTCGGGCAAGCGGGCGATTAACCTACTGTGCCATAGTCCGGTGGTGGGGCTGCCACCTCAGAGCTTCCGGACGCGCTCGTTTTTTTTCGGGTATCCTCCCTAGTGATTGGATTCTGTTTTAAGGCGCAGAATGCTCGCCTTTCGCCCTGCATCCTCAGCTCAGCTGCAACTCAAGTTAGTGGACACGCAATGCGTAGCTGCAGCAGGTCCCAGGGTGGACGACGAGGACGTGGATGACGCGGACTGGCCGGTGTTCGGCTCGACAGGAAAGTGAGGACGATACCAGTGAATACGGCATTGGGCTACTCCTTTCTGATGCCGCAATGCTATTTTGCGTATCGTGAAACTTGTTTCTTGCAAGTGACTCCAATACATTCGCGCGATCAATAATAAAGTTAAAAAACTGTTTCAAAGTGGTAGTATCGCCGCTTAAGCTAGTAAGCGGTGTTCTTCCCACTTGGCTAAAGTTGTACTATCTAACTTGGATGACAGCATAAATATAATTAAGATGTCCCACTTGTCCGTGGGTTGACCTAAGCTGGCAAGGGCACGCAAATACTTTGTGACGTGGTCGACTATGAATCTAAGGGACCTTTCAGACTCGCGCGGAAGTGGCTTCACATTAAAAAGAGCACTTAGATGGTGATTGATTAATATGCGTTTATTTTACCGATTGCATAACAATTTCCAAGCTTCATCGTAATTTACAGATGACACTTCGAGATTGGAAATAACTCTGGCAGCATCGCCTTCCAGGTATGAAATTAAATAATGAAATTTATGGAAGGGTGAAATGCGTAAATTATTGTGAATTAAATTTTCAAAGGTGTCCCGAAATTCAAGCCAACGGAAATATGCGCTGTCAAATATTGATATTCGTATTTGAGGAAGTTTAAGACCATAATTATCATGCGTATCTACAAAAAGAGATGCATCATACATTGAATTACGCCTATTTTCACATTCTAGTTTTTTTGTAAAATTTTCTAATAATGTTTTAGCTGTAGCGATATTGATAATAATATCGCGCTCGATGTTGTCGCGTTCATCAATTTCATTGGCAATGTTATCCGAATTCAAAACCTCTATGTCGTTTTGCAATTCATCCACCTTAATCGATAATGCTTTGAATTTTGCAAGTTTAAGTTGTAATTCTGTTAATTGAATGTTTGTTAAATCTTTACTATTTGAAATACTGTTTAGATAATTTTTAAACTTAGTTATTTGTCCTTTAGCAGATGATCGCCTTGTTAATAATTTTCTTAAATCGAAATTATCTTCCGATTTAGACATTTTTAAAATAATTTAAAAAAAACAGGCAAACAAATGAAGCAAACTGTAATAGGTATTAATGATATATAAAAAGCTCACGCTCCTCGTTTCGGTGACACGCCGTCCAGGAACCGGTATCGCACAGCTGACTCCCGCTTGTGTAGGTATGGGCTGGGTGCTAGTTATCTACGCAGCTATTAGAATTGCGCAGCGCAGCGTCAATTGCACCCTGAAAATGTCAGCAGAATACTCTAATTCTCGTTCTATATAGATCGGGCAAAGTCAACTGTGATGAGCAGGTATTCACGAAAAATTAAGTTGGGTTCTTACTATGTTGGTAGATGATATAAATAATGTTAAATTTGTACCTTTAAACTGTTAATCTAATGTAATTAGTAGGATATTTGTTGAAATGCAAAGAGGAATTCTAAGTAAATTATTTTTCTTTTGTATTGAGAGTGGGTACCACCTATACGTGGGTACTTCACGCACGTATAGTAATCGCACTAAAATTACAAAAAAATTGAAGAAATCCCACAATTATTCACTACAAATGGCTGCAAATTCTCAATTGGTGAAATCCTGGAATAAATATAGTATGGGATGGTTAAGGAAAGACACTTATCTGTTCGCAGAACCGCCGCGTGATATGGCACTTTCGCTGCACCACTGGTCTCGCTGGCTGGCCTTATTTTCGTTATTTTGCAATTATTTCTTCTTTAGTTCCCCTCATGGGCCTCCATCTTGTATATTTAGTTATACAGATGGAGCCATTAATTAAAAACCCCAGATTTTTTGGATTAAATATAATGAGCAATAAGGTCTTTACATGGCAAGTGTAAAAACAGAATGAACGAGACAATCAAATCACTCATTATATTGCTAGATTACTTATAGGGATGTACAGTCGTAATGTCCTTCGGAGTAGCATTGCTATCAAAATTTGTAAAGGCGTTGTGCGCCGGAACAATATATATAAATATATTCGATTGCGACTTGTTCCTCATAGTTTAAATGATCAAATTTTAAAATTGAAAATAACCTTTTTACCCTATCGGCACATGCAGTTTGAAGCATGCAGAACAAGTCGCAATGGAATATATTTATATATATTGTTCCGGCGCACAACGCCTTTACAAATTTTGATAGCAATGCTACTCCGAAGGACATTACGACTGTACATCCCTATAAGTAATCTAGCAATATAATGAGTGATTTGATTGTCTCGTTCATTCTGTTTTTACACTTGCCATGTAAAGACCTTATTGCTCATTATATTTAATCCAAAAAATCTGGGGTTTTTAATTAATGGCTCCATCTGTATAACTAAATATACAAGATGGAGGCCCATGAGGGGAACTAAAGAAGAAATAATTGCAAAATAACGAAAATAAGGCCAGCCAGCGAGACCAGTGGTGCAGCGAAAGTGCCATATCACGCGGCGGTTCTGCGAACAGATAAGTGTCTTTCCTTAACCATCCCATACTATATTTATTTCAGGATTTCACCAATTGAGAATTTGCAGCCATTTGTAGTGAATAATTGTGGGATTTCTTCAATTTTTTTGTAATTTTAGTGCGATTACTATACGTGCGTGAAGTACCCACGTATAGGTGGTACCCACTCTCAATACAAAAGAAAAATAATTTACTTAGAATTCCTCTTTGCATTTCAACAAATATCCTACTAATTACATTAGATTAACAGTTTAAAGGTACAAATTTAACATTATTTATATCATCTACCAACATAGTAAGAACCCAACTTAATTTTTCGTGAATACCTGCTCATCACAGTTGACTTTGCCCGATCTATATAGAACGAGAATTAGAGTATTCTGCTGACATTTTCAGGGTGCAATTGACGCTGCGCTGCGCAATTCTAATAGCTGCGTAGATAACTAGCACCCAGCCCATACCTACACAAGCGGGAGTCAGCTGTGCGATACCGGTTCCTGGACGGCGTGTCACCGAAACGAGGAGCGTGAGCTTTTTATATATCATTAATACCTATTACAGTTTGCTTCATTTGTTTGCCTGTTTTTTTTAAATTATTTTAAAAATGTCTAAATCGGAAGATAATTTCGATTTAAGAAAATTATTAACAAGGCGATCATCTGCTAAAGGACAAATAACTAAGTTTAAAAATTATCTAAACAGTATTTCAAATAGTAAAGATTTAACAAACATTCAATTAACAGAATTACAACTTAAACTTGCAAAATTCAAAGCATTATCGATTAAGGTGGATGAATTGCAAAACGACATAGAGGTTTTGAATTCGGATAACATTGCCAATGAAATTGATGAACGCGACAACATCGAGCGCGATATTATTATCAATATCGCTACAGCTAAAACATTATTAGAAAATTTTACAAAAAAACTAGAATGTGAAAATAGGCGTAATTCAATGTATGATGCATCTCTTTTTGTAGATACGCATGATAATTATGGTCTTAAACTTCCTCAAATACGAATATCAATATTTGACAGCGCATATTTCCGTTGGCTTGAATTTCGGGACACCTTTGAAAATTTAATTCACAATAATTTACGCATTTCACCCTTCCATAAATTTCATTATTTAATTTCATACCTGGAAGGCGATGCTGCCAGAGTTATTTCCAATCTCGAAGTGTCATCTGTAAATTACGATGAAGCTTGGAAATTGTTATGCAATCGGTAAAATAAACGCATATTAATCAATCACCATCTAAGTGCTCTTTTTAATGTGAAGCCACTTCCGCGCGAGTCTGAAAGGTCCCTTAGATTCATAGTCGACCACGTCACAAAGTATTTGCGTGCCCTTGCCAGCTTAGGTCAACCCACGGACAAGTGGGACATCTTAATTATATTTATGCTGTCATCCAAGTTAGATAGTACAACTTTAGCCAAGTGGGAAGAACACCGCTTACTAGCTTAAGCGGCGATACTACCACTTTGAAACAGTTTTTTAACTTTATTATTGATCGCGCGAATGTATTGGAGTCACTTGCAAGAAACAAGTTTCACGATACGCAAAATAGCATTGTCAGGCCCCCAGCTATGAATGCGCGTAATAGCTCGGGCCCAAATAATAAACAAAGTTCTGCTTCATACGTAAAATCATTTGCGAGTTCGAATAGTAAACCGCAAAATAAAGTTTTCAAGTCAAATAATTACACATGTGTCATTTGTAACGACAATCACAAAATATATGACTGCCCTATTTTCAAGGCCAAGGATATCAATGAAAGGTTAAACGATGTGTCTAAATATCGTCTTTGTTCAAATTGTCTTAGGCAGGGTCACCAGGTGAGTGAATGCCGAATGGGGCCATGTCGCGAATGTAATGCAAGGCATTATAGTTTACTTCATGAGTCGGCATCCTTAGCAAATAATCATGTGAGCGTGGAGGAGCCGAGTTATGACACAATTGAACCCAGCGAATCTGGTGCATACTTTTCAAAGGAAAATTCAAATCAAATACTTTTATCTACTGCTATAGTTAAGGTACTGAATCTATTGAACCGGCAGAAGGTCAAGGTTCGTGCGCTATTAGACTGTGGTAGTCAGTCATCATTTATTTCCAAATCTTTAAAGGATAAAATCTTACTAAAATCGATTCCCATTAATTCACTAAAGGTTATAGGAATAGGTAATAATTCGAACAATTCAATCAATATTACTGAAAGTTGTAATATACAAATGAACTCTTTAAATAGCAATTTTAACGTCTCTTTTTCATGTCTCGTTCTAAATTAATTGACCGGGCGTCTACCAAAGTATCCCGTCAATATCGAGTCTATCAAATTACCAACAAATACACTATTAGCTGATCCTAAATTCTATGAACCAGGCCCTATAGATCTATTAATAGGAGCTGATTTATTCTGGGACATTGTAAGAAACGAGCAACTTTCTCTTGTACTGTTGTCTTTTATTTACGCGAACACGATACATTTAAATAAAACTACTTTTACGGATTATTTCGCGATTTATTAACATTTTATTTAACCTGACGTTTCGAACACTTTACAGCGTTCGTGGTCACAGGTAGACTAAGGTGTAATTCGTCTTTACAATATTTTGAAAAAATATAAACTACCGTCACTCAGTTAATTATAATTTGTGTTCCTATCTACGCAAAAAGAGCTAACTGTATCTAGAGGTCTTGCAGTGCGGGGCCTAGCATGGGATTTCGTTAAAACAGGATCCCATGCTGGTGGTATTTTCCAACCATCTTCTCTGTTGAAATTCGGGTGTCTTCTAACTTCAATTGCCTCCCGTAACATGCGAGGAACAAATCGTCGTTCTCTTGCAAGGACTTTAGGCTGGTCAAATCGTATGAAATGGTTGGGTGTATCTAAGGCATGTTCACACACTGCAGACTTAGTATTCCGTTTATGTTTGATGTCGGCTATATGTTATTTTACCCACTTTCTCTTGGTCCTCAAAATCCTAAATTAATAAGTTCAAATCTCGGTTGGATAATATCAGGTTCCTTTAAATCAGGTTTGGCTAAAAATAATACTTACTGTAACCATGCTCTTACTTCTCCGGTTTTCACAATAGAAAATAAATTAGATAACATGTTGACAAAAATTTGGGACTTAGAGGAAGTACCCACAAAGTGTATAATGAGTGCCGCAGAAAAGGAATGTGAAAAACACTTCGTTACTCACTCGCGTAGAAATAATGAAAGTAGGTTTTGTGTCAAGCTGCCATTGGAAGAGACACCTGATTGCCTGGGAGATACTTTTAATCTAGCTAAAAAGTTTATATTATTTAGAAAAAAGATTCAGAAAAAATCCATTACTAAAGTCCGAATACAGCAATTTCATTAAAGTATACGCAGAGTTAGGCCACTTATCTCTTGCCACTAATAAACCAGATCATTGATTGTTATTATTTATGTCATCATGCAGTATTTAAACAAGAGAGTGAATCAACCAAATTAAGGGTAGTGTTCGATGGATCTGCTCCTTCTTCATCCGGCTTTTCCTTAAATGACATACTAAGGGTGGGTCCAAGCATACAGAATTCTCTTTTTTCATTCTAATACGGGCTAGGCAGTATAAGTTTCTTTTAACGGGCGATATTGAAAAAATGTACCGTCAAGTTCTAGTCGCCGAAGAAAATCGGGATCAGCAGCGTATATTATGGAGAGAAGATGAGTCCAAACCCATCCAGATATTTAAACTAAATACTATTACTTACGGTACCGCAAGTGCTAGTTATTTAAGCACACGCTGTCTATGGGAGGTGGGGGAGGAGCAGGATGATGAGCTCATAAAGACCATCATCCAAAAGGACTTCTACGTTGACGAAACGATTACTGGAGCTGATAGCGAGCTAGCATTATCATACATACAGCAATCGATCTCTAAAGCGCTTGAATCAGATTGATTTAAATTAAGAAAATATAAAAGTAATATTCCAACCATATTTCAAAACGTAAATGTAAACGAACAGGATGCCTTAACAATAAGCGAGTCCTCCAGCACACTTGGACTAGGATGGACTCCATCAAATGACATGCTACATTTTCCAATAAAAAACTTTTTAAACAATGAGGATGACGTAATAACCAAGCGAGTTATATTTTCAATTCAAAGTTGAAAATTTAACTGTGACTCGCTTTCACCATTTTTTTTTACTTTCGGTCAATATTTTTGTACTTTACATTAATGGCAGGAAGCTGGGTATTTTATGGTTGAAAGAACAAGTCATGAAGTCTATGTTACAAAAAAAAAAAAAATTAAAAAGGTGCATACTTTCCGTAAAAAAAAACAATTATATAATTATATATTGGACAACATCACATACATTGCTCTGATCCTAAGGTAAGTAGCTAAAGCACTTGTGTTATAGAAATCAGAAACAACGACGGTACCACAACACCCAGACCCGAGACAATGTAGAAAAGTTCGTTTTCCACATTGACCCGACCGGGGATCGAACCCGGAACCTCAGAGATGGCGGCGCCATAAACAGTCCGGCGTGCTCGCCTCTCGGCTACGGAGGTCGTCAAAAATATGTGTGTAAGTATTATGTGGGTCCAGTCAAAAATTTCCAAATTTAATATAAAAAAATCATAGCTCGAAAACTACAAAAAATCGCGGACCATACATGGGGTATTTTCGGGTACACCTAGATGTCAGGAATCCAAAAAAAATTTTTAGTGTCACCTTTCGGGCCAGCCTGTATAGTAGATTTATAAACGACTTTAAAAATGCAGGGCATATGATTGAGAAAAAAAGCTCTGAGCCTTGCAATTATTTGCCACACCACGCAGTTCTGAACCCTCAAAAAACCACAACACCTCTGAGATTATTGACGCGTCCTGTAAAACTAGCACCGGATTGTCCCTTAATGACATACAACACAAGGGGACAATAAACCAAGATAATTTGGATAATACTTTGATACAATTTCGAAAACATAAGTATGTGATTAGCGCCGATATAGAAAAAATGTATAGAAAAATATTTATTGACCCAACACAACAACATTTACAATGCATCTTTTGGCGCGATAGTCCTGAAAAGCCGCTTCTTACATACCAATTAACGACACTTAGTTTTGGCTTAAGGTGTGCCCCATACCTTGCCACTCGATGTTTAAAACTTCTCGCAAACGAAAACATGCAAACATTCCCAATTGCTTCTAAGGCTATAGGCCTCCGATTTTTATATAGATGATTTGATTCACGGTTTCGATGATGACCTTGAATTGTCAAAAACAGCTGTTCAAATTGATAACATTTTGAAAAGCGCGAATTTTCATTTGAGAAAATGGAAATCTAATTCCGAGTTAGCATTAAATCATATTAAAAGTCCATAAGTACACCTACCAACAATAACGAATTAACCTTGTTAGGGTCAGACACACATATAGTATTATCTTCAATTACACATAAAGTATTAGGACTTGCATGGTCAAGCGATAACGATACCATACGATATAAGTTACTAATAGAACCAGTACCAATCGACCTAACCAAAAGGAAAGTTCTATCCACAGCCTCTGCTATTTTTGACCCTTTAGGTCTGTTAGGCCCCATATTAATTATTGCGAAATGTTTCATTTAACGTTTATGAAAAATTAAAATAAACTGGGACGAAAATCTCCCTTACGAATTATGTTATGAATGGGAAACATTTTATAATAAATTAAATTCAATAAATTCATTGGTTATCCCGCCAAATGTCCTTATCAGTGATTACCACTACAAAATGAATTTAAAACATTTATTCAGGAACAATCACACACACAGAGTTTTGGCGTCGGGCGCGAGAGAGTGAGCGAGAGAGAACATAGTTAACAACAATACTGGCGGGAAACCGCGCGTTCAAAAGTACTACGTTCGGAAATGCCTTACAGTCGGCCTTCCTGATCTGCTGCTCGTCCCGAGCAGCATCATCTACGCGATATACTAAAATTGGTACAACGCCTCTTAAGGCCCCAAACCCTGCGACTTCTTAATGCCGATATATTCAGGGTTAGACAATAATAAACTTTAACAACACCTTCTTAATGGTGTCCCGAGTACATCTCTGACAAAGCTTCTTAAGGCTTTGAATAGATGTCTTTAACTACTACTTCGACTAGCCTCTTAATGCTAGTTTTATTAATATCATAATCAACTTCTTAATGTTGACATGACCAAGCAACTTCTTAATGCCGCTACACTGACGACCAAATGCCAGTAATTGGAAGGACACCTTCCCCTTTTTACGCCGCGACGTCTATTAACGCCTCTGAAGGCATGCATGCATTCACAGACCTTGCTGTCAGTCACTTAAAACAAATCACCAGTGTTAAGTATCATATCACCATCACATGGCAATTCAATATCACCCTCTTAATGGTAACAAACAGTTATTTTAGTATTAAAGCTTAAAAGTTAAGCCTTCTGAATGGCAACAAAATGAAAGTTCAAACAATAAACTTACGACTATTGAGATCTTAAAAATCAACAAAGGATGCATTTCATCCTTATTAAGAGTCTGAGTCCGAACAATCAGACATGGGGCTGTTATACTTAAACAATTTTAATTTGTCGCGAGCCATCACGTTTTCGTACGCTCGACTTCGCCCCAGTGTGCTCTTTATAACATACCGGTCACGTGGCAATACCTTGATGATTCTGAAAGGACCATCAAAGCGAGATATAAGTTTGCCACTGCGCAAACCTTTGCGGATAATCTTACGTTCAGCAAGGACTATGTCTCCAACCTTGAAGGCAGGCGCATCCCGCCTTTTCTTATCAAAAGCTCGTTTCGACTGCTTTGAGGCCTTATCAGAACGAGTGATAGCCCTATTGCCTGATATCGTCAATATAAGCAGAACGGGATGGAACGACTATATCGCCTATAAGTCTCGGCCTATACCCTATGTATCTCCGGATTACCGGTCTCACTTATAGCTATCGAACTATGTTGACCACCTTCGTTCCCGCCCACGCTTAAGCCGTTGCCAAAGTCGAAATAGATACGTTCAAATCAAATCAAATCAAATCAAATCATTTATTTGTAAAACATAGGTGACAGAATACAGGTGGTACATAATTGATTAGAGCTCCATGTTTGGCCTATGAGTGGCGTACAAAGTGTCAAAATTTATCATTTAAGAAGTCATTAACACAATAATAGCATTTTTCAGCTAGGAAGCGTCTGAATTTTATTTTAAACAGGTCAATTGTCAGCAACTTTAGCTCTTTAGGAATTTTATTAAAGATTTTAGGAGCCATGCAAATGATACTATTTTTTGTCAGTGCTTTTTTTGAAGGATGTAGACATAATCTATCTCCATTTCTTCGATTACGGGTAACCTTTTCAGATAAGCGAGGGAAAAGATGAGGGTTACGCTTAACAAACAGAGCTACCTCCATTATGTATAGTGACGGAAGTGTAAGGATTCTGTGCTTGACGAAAAACGGCTTGCAGCTGTCTGTATTTTGGAGCCGAAACATAGCTCGGATACATCTTTTTTGATTTTTGAAAGCTACGTCTTTATTAGTGGAGTTACCCCAAAAGATTATTCCATATCTGAGCAGAGACTCAACAAGGCCATAATATGCAGTGAGTAATGCGTCAGTATTAACTGTAGTTGAGAGTCTATATAAGGCAAATGCTGAACTACTGGTTTTTTTGCTTAATTCTTGTATGTGATCTTTCCAGTCTAATTTTTTATCAATTTGTAACCCTAAAAATCGAGTAGTTTCCACTTCGTCAATAATTTTTCCCTGATATAAAACTTCAATATCAGATGCAGTCTGGCATCTTTGGTTAAAGTGCATTATGTGCGTTTTATTTAAATTAATTTTTAGGTTATTATTATTAAGCCATTCAATTATTGATTTTAACGATTCGTTTATGTCAGATTTATAAGTAAGTATTATGTCAGTTTTAAAGGAATTGATGTCAGTTTTACTACAGTTACCGTCAATATTTATAGGATTAATGTCAGATTTGTAATAAGATTTATAGGAATTAATATCATTGCATTTTATAGTTATGGTGCTGTCATCGGCGAATAATGTCATGGGTTGTTTAGTGGCATTTGGTAGATCATTGATGTAGATAATAAATAAGAGGGGTCCTAGAACACTACCCTGTGGGACACCGTATGTCACATTACGTTTTTTCGATGAGCTAATTTCTTCATAGTTAGCTTTCAAATTAAGTCTGCATATTTCTGTTTTTTGTCGACGGTGACTTAAATAAGACTCAATCAGATTTAATACATTGCCTCTTATACCATATACCTCCAGCTTGCGAATTAGAATTTTGTGATCAACATAGTCGAATGCCTGAGTCATATCACAGTACAAGGCACATACTGGTAATGTTTTGTCAACGTGAGTTAATACTTCTTTATAAAAATCAAAAATAGCCATATTTATGGTTTTATTTTGTCGAAAGCCCTTCTGTTCTCTACATAAAATGCAATTCTTTTCTAAATATTTGTTTAATTGATTGTAATAATATTTTTCAAAAATCTTAGAGAAAATGGGTATTAGTGCTATTGGTCTATAATTTTCCATTGATTCTTTGTTGTCTTTTTTAAAAATAGGTTTGACAATAGTTATTTTCAAATCATCTGGAAAAATACCTTTCTCTATACTAAGGTTAATGATGTGACTTAGATGATGGCATATTTGTTCGTTTACTGATTTAATTACTTTAGTTATAATACCATCATATCCTACACTGTTGGTGCGTTTCAGGCCTTTAATTATTTTAAAAATGTCTTGTGGTAGACTTGGAGCCATAAACATGGAATTTGGTTTGCGGTCAATGCGGCTGGTTACGTCATATCCTCGACCATCTAGAGGTTTGATTTTGTCAATAAAGTAATCATTAAATGAATCAGCAATTTTTTTGGAATCAGATATATATTTGTCATTTATTTTTATATTTGAGATGGATTGTCTGGGTACATTGAGTCTAGCTTTATTAATTATTTTCCATGTGGTTTTAGATTTGTTAACCGAGGTTTTGATTTTATAAATATTTTGAGCCTTTTTGGTCAAAGTTACAAGTTTTTTAAAGAGTTTGTTGTAATTTTTATATCTACATTTATTGGCAATCGTTGGTTTTCTTCTAGATTTCCATAGCAGTTCTCTTTTCTTTTTGCTACATATTTTGAGACCACGGGAAATCCATCTCGGTTTATTGTAAACTTTTATTACGATTTGTTTATGTGGAAAACACAGGTCATAGAAGAGTTTGAAGTCTTCCATAAAACATCGGTATGCTAATGTGGGATTTTCACATTCGTATAACTTTGAAAATGACAAGCTTTGAATATAAATTTTGAACTTTTTCATGTTTTCTGCGCTGTAGTCTCTTACTGTTTTGCGCCAGGATTTTAATTTGAGTGTTATTTTGACCGGTATCTTTATTAATTGAGCAGTGTGATCAGACAAGCCATATTCCAACACCTCCGTCTTACATTTTTTATTAAAGTTGTGAGCAAAATTGTCAATGCATGTTTTGCTAGCTAGTCTTGTTGGTTGTTTAAGGGCCAATTTAAGGCCATAATTTGATAGTAAACATTCAAGATTTAGAGTAATATTATTAGTTTTTAGTCTGTCTATATTAAAGTCGCCAGCTATCAGTATATTATTATACTTTATTTTTGAAACAACCATCAAAACTTTTTCAAGCTTGTTGAAAAATATATTTATGTTATCAGGGCTAGGCACACGATAGAAGCAAATGATCACAATTTTATAGTCAGTGAGTTCAATAGCACAGCACTCGGAACACATTCATTAGAGATATAGTTGTTACTTCAGTGATTTTTTTCCAATTATGTTCCTTTTTGACCAGAATGCACGCCCCTCCTCGTTTGCTGTTATTTCTGCTGAAGCAATCAGCCAATGTGTAGTTGCTAAGATCTAGGAAAGATTCGTGTCCCGCCATCATAAAATGTTCCGTGATACATAAGACATCAATAGATATTCCTCTATCAAGAAGTTCTTCCAAATTAATCATAAGGAAATCAGATTTATTTAGTAGTCCTGCTATGTTTTGGTGTAGAACATACAAAGATTTAGTTTCGAAAAAATATTGATTCGTTTTCAGTAGGCACCTCGTCATGTGAGTCATTAATTAATTGTTTTTTATTATTATTGTGATTATAAAATTCTAAGTCAATGATCAAATTGTTCAGGTTTTCAAAGATAGTATACATGCCCCGGTCATTTAAAATGCCTGCATGTCTGCAGAACATACTGTAATCATAGTTTAGATTACTATTTGAATCCAATATATATGCATGCTTATGAGTCATCACATCCAAATAGAGAAGATTATTAAAGCTCTCTACTCTCCAATTAAACATATTTTTTAGGAAGCCACATTTGTAAGTTGGAAGACAGATTATAATATTCGTATGTACAATGAGCTTTAAAGACTCTCGAATAGAGTATATCATGCTAAAATAGTCTCTTGTTGTTCTAAAGTCTTCATCTCCAGTCATGATTATACAATAGTCGTTTAGTGTAAATCCTGTTAATTTTTTGTCGATTCCGTTCAGCAGTTCTTCTGTACTACCATTAGGAGTGAGGTAATGACATATTTCGGAGTAGTTTTTTATGCTATTTCTCGCAATATTTATTATGTGATTTTGTTTGTTACAGCTTAGAAGGCATATCTTCTTGGGCATTATTGGGGATTGTTCAGGCGATTTATTAGATTTTTTCTTGCAGTCACCTATCTTAGTCGTATTTGCAGATCTAGATTTATTTTTAATATTTGCCGTCTCTTTTTCCTTTTTCTTTTGTGCCTGAGTTTTTGTCGGCGTCGTCTTATCATTGTTTAAGTCATTATTACTTTTTAATTCCTCATTACAAAGTTTTAACCTTGTATTTTCTAGGGATAGAATATCGATTTCCATGAGAGCATTCTTTAGCTCAGCTTCCAGTGCTTCAATCCGCTGTTTTAATTTATTATTTTCAGTTACATCATCGTCCGATAGATCGAGGGTCACACTATTATTTGTTTCCTCGAATGATTTCGACGCCTCGCTTTCTGTTTTGTTCATCATGGTATCGGACTTTGTGCGGTTACGACGAAATGTTATATTATCCAAGAAGTTCATTTTTGAGCAGTGAAAAAATGTCCAGTATATACAAAAAGAGTTTTTTTTTTGTCGGATTACTAATCGGGTTTCGAACCCGCGTTTTACAGATGCGAGCCGCTTTCTATACCGTTGTTCCACGGAGTCAATGAACAGTGAGGCGA
The DNA here is from genome assembly GCA_950371115.1 of Anania fuscalis. Classification (NCBI taxonomy): domain Eukaryota; kingdom Metazoa; phylum Arthropoda; class Insecta; order Lepidoptera; family Crambidae; genus Anania; species Anania fuscalis. Next base: position 15,323,714 of record OX493326.1, on the reverse strand, counting down.
AAATCAACTATTGCTTGTTTTGCGTTTTTGAGTGTGTTTGTTCGTTAATGTTTTGAAATAGATTGATTTTACAGACACCAACACTTTGAAATTAATAATTATTTATTGTTTAATGTACTTTATTTTTCCGTATTAGGTTTTGTAATGCACTTGTTTAGAAGTTTATGTTATTTTTACCACTGTTTATATGTTTTATTGGGTTAATAAGGTCACTGTCTAGCAATTGTTTTTCACTTAAATAACACAATAATGGCTTCACACTTTTCTTCGATAACAATGTCACTTAATATTTGTGATGTCTTTAATACATTTTGCACAATTTCGGGGATTAAATAAGGTTTTTGATATTTTTAAAACAAAATAGTTTTAAGAGCACTTGTTTACACTGGCGGTGGCGCCATCTCTCGTTCGTGCTAACAGGATTACTACCACTGACGGTGGTGTAACCCGGACCCTGGATGTGGTTTGCCGTATTATAGTCATAGGCAGACAATGTATAAGCGGTGTCGTGAACGTTGTAATCATCGTAATATTGACCGTCACCATAGTAATAAGACGACTCTACATCAGCCCTCGCGTCACAGTAGCTTTCACTCTCATACCTCGGTTCGGTGTAACCTCGACTGGGGATGGGTGCACCCGAGCACTGCCCGGTCCGCCAGCGCATTCCGCTCGGGACTGCCATGGCTGCACCGCAGCCGCCGCTGTCACTGCCAACGGTGTCACCATCGACGCTTCTATTACGGCGCCGCGTATGTTGAGGCACTTCCTTGGTAAAACTCCTTTGCCGAATACGCTTTGGTGATCGCCGCCGATTTGTTACATCTTTTAAGAGTTCACGACGCAAGGTATCACAATCACTATTTTCACTTTCCTCATTATAATTAACCACAGGTCTACCACATCGACTCATGACGAATAATTTTGGTATATTATAATAGATTACGAAGTCAAAACAAACAAATTACAACTATAAACGCGCGCAACGTTTTTTGAACAGGACAGGTTCAACCCGGTTATTGTAGGCAAAGCGTCCCGCTGCACTCAGGCAAATTTTAAAGTATTAGAAACAACTATTTTCACTTAATATTTCACCGAGATAACGTTTGTGTGAGCACTAGGTACACTAATCGCACTTCTGAGCTAAAGGGAAGCCCAGAAAAACCACAAAATGAATTTAAAACATTTATTCAGGAGCAATCACACACACAGAGTTTTGGCGTCGGGCGCGAGAGAGTGAGCGAGAGAGAACATAGCTAACAACAATACTGGCGGGAAACCGCGCGTTCAAAAGTACTACGTTCGGAAATGCCTTACACTACATTATGCAACAAGGTAAATGAGGCCCTAAGGGGTGAAATACCTAATATTTTTTGTGGTCAGATTCTAGGGTGGCACTGGCTTGGATAAGTTCTAAATCAGATAAATTGTTCTGGCCTACGATTCCAAATAACATACTATCACAACCCTATTCATATGATGAAACTCTTAACGCAACTAATTGTAACGTTTCTACCAATTCAAGAGAAACAATTGATAATGAGTTTAATAAGTTGTTTGAACGTTGGTCCAATATTAAAAAGTTAAATCGTTGCTTTGCATTTGTATTAAGATTTATTCACAACTGTAAAAACACGGGAAATAAATTAGTAAACTCATTATCAGCACAAGAATTAAATGAATCCTTGAATAAATTAATAATATTTGCACAGAAACATTCGTATCCTACCGAATATAATTAACTTAGCAATAATAAACAGTTACCGACGTCATCGACCCTATTATGCTTGAATCCTTTCATTGACAATGGTATTGTGCGTGTGGGTGGTCGTTTAAGCCAATCTAACTATAACTATTATAAAAGACACCCAATAATTTTACCACGCAACCACCCACTTACCGAATTAAGGGGATTACGTATGCTAAATTAATTTTTTAGTCTGCACCAGCCAGCGGTGCAGACTAAACAATCTAGCGCAATCGCTGGATATAGAGTTAAAAAATCGTATATAATGTATTTGTATCCTAAAACATTTGATATTACTAATAACTATTCAAATCACAAATACCTATTTTAGTAAAAAAAATTGAAGGTTATACTCACATAATTTCTGAGATAGGAGCTAAAAATACTTAAAAATTAGTCTTTAGTGTTTATTTTTTTTATAAGTTACTAATTGTTATTATATTACGAAACTTCTAATTCCTCTTTGTGAAAGTTACATAAACAACATATATTTTTTCGAAGCTATTAGCATGTCAACTTTCATAGAAAATTACATCGGAAAATAACAATTTTTTCTTGTATTTTTTTTTCCAAGGTATGTATTACTCTTAATAGTTGTTGACTTTAAGAGGGTTCCCTCACCAAAACTTCGATTTTTCCTACTTTTTAGCTGTATTCTACTCATTATTTGATGCGTATAGCGATAATTGAAAGACACCAAAGTTATCTTCGAAGTTTTATCTGTAAAATCATTGTTTAAAATTTGTATTTCCTCTAATTAATAGTTACGTAAACAAGCTTTTAAACGACGTCGATAAAAATGTATTCTGTGCGTCTCCTCCGTAATTAATCCTTATCTTATTATTTGGTTTGTACCAATCGGTAGGAAATCAAAAAATCTATAATTTCATCGCAATTTTTTTTTTTAATTGATCCATTATTGACAAAGTTATGGCTATTATTCATTATCTACGAACGTCTGATTCTCTGGCGTGCTGTGCGGGGCAGCGGGAGGCAGTGTGCCGCTAGCTGTCCGAGGGGAAGCCTGTGTCGCTCGTTCCGCCGTGCCGATCAATCACTGCTCGGAACAAAACAGCACGCGCGAAACACTTAAATAATTTCGTTACTTAGCGTGAGTGACTCGATAGCTTAGGTCGCAGAGCACTCGCTATGTATGCGATGGTTGAGGGTTCGAACCCCACCTGATTCAGTTTTTATTTTTTCAATTCATATTTTGTTTTTTTTTATTTTGCAGTTTTTTTTTATTTCTAGTTCTAAATAAAAAAATGTATGGTGTATTCTAACTAATGCTTCATGGTTTTTGGCTTAATTGAATTTGCAAATATCTGTAAAAAAATAATTAGGGTAGGAAATTTGATCCCCATGGCGTGTCCATTCAATAAATTTTGATCAAACTCTAGAAAAAACTGCAACTTAGGGATAAAACCAGATGGTAAAATGCTACTTTTATATAAAAAGATTATTCTGTAAATAGATTAGTTAATTAGAATCTTCACTTAACTATTTAGTTATACTTTAATTAAGAATCAAAATTTTGTCCAGATTTGAGAGTTGATTCCCGTGGTACGACACTAATCTTCACCTGCAGATCTAGTAATAAAAAGTAGGGATACGAGTCTGCGTTGCCGCGCGAGAATCAGTCGTGAGTTAAGTGTAATGGAAGGCGGTCACTTCGCAGCATGTATCCACGCCGAGTTACGAAGGTAAATATTTGATTCCCGTGGCATTGTTTCTATACATCGTTGATTACCGTGATAGCCATAAAAAATATTTTTATTGTTTTTAAAGATCGCTTCTTATAACAAATAAAAACTATTGATAGTGCATGATGTGGTAAATGATACTACTGCCGAAGTTCTTACTTGGATTTATTTAACATGACTTGCTATATTAACTTATTACAAACTCTCCACCTCCTAAATTAGAAATTATGTCCCTACATTAATGATTACTTCGACTGACATAGTAACTGCTTAGCAACTGCCTACTTCAAATGCTCACGAGCAACTGCCCGAGTAGCGATCTCTACCGATACTACTGCGGTGTTTCCCCACCACAACTCAATTACGTCATGTCTTTTTCCCGGTCGACCAGTTAGTGTTGCCAACATTTGATTAAAATACACCGAATCACGACATTCGGCCATCCGGCACAGTGCAACCTCCCGGTGCACGTCCGCTACTAAATCAGTTGCTTTAACTATAGTTCCTTAACCTTAAATATTATATTCTGGGTACATTATATAAATTTACAAGGCTGGGATATGTTTACATAACATTGTGAACAGGTCAATGAAAATAATTAAGCAAGTCTACTACTGAATTAGTTGACTTAACTATAGTTTCCTAATTTATATATTAAATTCTGGATACAATATGTAAATTCAACATTGGAAACATATGAATAACTTAAATAACACAAAAAAATTCAGACATCAATAATACTCATAACAAATCATAATCACGACATTCGTAAACATAACTAAACTAGATCTGCGTTTATTAGTTGACTTTATAAGTCGAAAATTTACGAGTTTGGTGACACTTAACATTGCTGGTTAAATATACTACTTACAAACTAGAACATTTAATATTTTCCAATTAAAAAAAAAAGTTTTCTTTACAAATAGATCATTGCAATATTCTTAAAAATATTGTCAGGAAAAATTCGTTCAGAATCAGAATATTATTTCCGAAGAACATGGTAAGTTATTGAGGTTCTTGCATGATTAGGGAGTGCACATGTTTCGCTATTACAAGTAATATGGAAGATTAAAAAAAAATACAGTAAATCTTCTAATTAACTACCCATTATCAATAAGTGATATGACAGACTTTGTGTCTTATTACAATTAAATTAAAATAAAGATAAAATATGTCAGGTAAGGTCAATTGTATTATTATTTACTATTCCTAATTCAAATTCAAATTCTATTCCTAAATAGTCAAAATCTTTCATGCCATGTATTAATTTATCAATAAGCCACCCATATTATATAGATTTTAATTGATTGGGATCTAGTTGTTTTATGTCATCCGGAATCCTATTGTAGGTATGTCTTTAAACACACTGTAATGCAGAACACTAGTCTATTTGCATCCCGTTTTGGTCTAGTGTTCCTATCACTTGCTTTCGTGATCAATTTATTATTAAATTAAACATTTTAAATGCTTTGGAATTATTAAAATAAAATTTTCTATGGTAGGTACTTTATACACGAAACGTAACGAGATTGGTACTGCTACTGCCTAATCGACACTCAGTCCATGAATCGGCAGAATCAATGCGGTAATACCGCAAAAACCTAATAATGTCGTCGGGGTCAATAAGAATGCGTATGTTCAGTATGTGCTTTCTGATATTAATTAATCATATTATTGTTTTGTAATGTGTAAAACAAATAATTACTAAGGTAAATAAAATGTATATTAAACATGCCCTGTTAATTCTCTCGATTCTCACAAAAACAAATCGTACGGATCACGCAAAGATGCAATGCAACCAACAGTTCACACAGGGTAGGTACTTCGCTCACTTTAAAAAATAACTATCTAGAATCACATGTAGGCCTATACTATTCCAGAAATATGAAAATATTCATTATACTCTAAAACTTAATGTTAACCCATGGCCTCATCCTATCTGCAGCAACAATGCTAATAATTATTTAAAAAATAGCCCGTGAGGTCATCTTTAAAATCTTGAACAGCGTGTTCCGACAATTACTAGGGTGAAAATGAATAATAATTAATTGTTTCGGCAATCACACCAACTAGCTAGCCTAAACTAAGCAAAGCTTGAACTATGGTTACTAGATAATGAATAAACTTATTTCATTAGGTACACGACTTAGGCACAATTACCTGTGCTCATCACACAAACATTTGCTCCGCGCGGGATACGAACCCGCAGCTAGGCTTTGTAGTCCGGAGCAGGAACCACTACACCAGACGGTCGTCCAATTAATTTTCCAACATTACAATCTTAAACGGGCTTACAAATTTTGACAACTATTTAGAACAATTTTATAATATTTTAGCGTGGTTATTTTAACAAGGTCCCCTTTATAAAAAAATGGCTCTAAAACTTTATGGTGTGAAATATATTAATAGGTATTAAGTGCAATACGCTCATTTTTATCTTTGTTTGCATCACCCCTGCAACAAGCACCCACATATCCAACAGGACCACGCATTTTCGTACTAACTGACGAAGCGTAACTACAATGATTGACTGAACCCTTTTCCACTGTTTAAGATAAACGTTAATGTTCTTCATACTTCAAAATAAAACTATAAACGAAACTTTTTTATCAAAGACCTGTTGAACATAAAAACCCGGCTGAAATGAAATTGGTCAAAAGAGGGCACACAAAAATTAATAAAAATAGTAGCTAAAAAGATATTAATAACGTTATAAAGTTTTATTTACTTAGTCAGATGTGAAGTTCGGTACCATTTTTAGTAGCTTGCACACTTTTTGTTATTTAAAATATTCTGAAATAATGTAATAAGTACAAATAAATTAAATTTAATTATAGCCAACGTGGTACCGTTATGCCTGTGTCATAAATAATAATTTCCTATTATAATGTGTAAGTAGGTATACAACTTGCGCAGTGTAAGCACTTAGAAACCTAGATTAGTAGCATGAATATATTGGTAATCTTATACTATTAGCACGATTACTTTCTTTTTTATACAACGATTTATTAGTATGTGTCAATATCATTGTATTTTTACACCAAACCGTAAACATTACTTTAATAAACTCTAATGCCTCTTTAACAAAGTTATTTTTGCCGTCCTTAATCTCTCGTCATTACCTGATTTAATATTTTTACTAAACATAATTGATTCGGTTTAGTTAGTTGGAAGACTATTTCTATATTCAAAAATAGAATAGACTAAAATTTCCAGTCCTCGTCTTCGTGTTCTTTAGATTCTGAACCCCATCACATATCAACACAAATCCTAATATGATTCTTAGCATTTAGCATCAATAAATGATTTTTTTATCAAAATACTATTGTGTATAGAAGTTGCTAAGTGATTATAAAGAAATAATTCACGATTAAAGGCCAGCCAATGTAGCAATTAATTTTAGCCTACTTTAACCCATTTTACGCACCCCATCAATTGCATGAAATGTCTGAGTCTGAGACACTGGACCTCTTTTCTTATTAATTAGAGAATATCCAACAATTGGAAAGGCTTCTAAGTCAAAACTTTTTTTTAAATTAACTTGTACAGGGCAAAATTTATGGCCTGCTTCTGTAACATTAATTAATGCTATTGCACTCGTTCGCCTTTACAATCTATCTATTCATATTCTATGAGAATCAATGTGTAAGCTGACGTACGGCCTCATTGAGCAAACTATATAAATAAAGTAAAATTAATAATAATATATTTTTAAAACAAGAAAATTGCCAATATACACACACAATCATATAGACAACTTACTGTTATATTACTATTATACTAAGTACTACTGCAAATAATAATATTATTCGTTAGAAGCACGTATCAACAATACTGTTATAAAGGACCGGGGTAATTAACAAAATTAAATGATCTGTAGTAAACCTCAAGGATTGATGAGTAGGGGTGGATCATCCTGGTGTTGGTAGAATTAATCTCGCTGGGCTGACCCCTTTGACACCGATCCCAATATAAAATTTTCTTGTCTCGATCTGAAGGGAGCTACGAGCGACCTCACTCGTGTCTGCAGTCGCCTCTGCCAACAGCAGATCTCATCCATGGTCCCAAAAATAATTAAAACAAAAGCATTAGATATATACTCATACTTATCATTATTCTTAAAGGGTAAGTCAAGTAGTCAACCTAATTATTAAACCTTTGGTCCATATAACATGTAAGTACGCATATCTTAATTTGATGATTTATAAACTAATGACCCTGCTGGACAAAAATAAAAATAGTAGTTCCTAATCAGGTAGAGTGGAATACATTTAGTAGAGGGCTTTATAATTGCTCTTTTCTAATAAGCTTATTGTAAGCATTATAATGAGATTTACATCGGTAACCATATAATACGTTTTTATTGAGAGCTTCTGCTTAAAATGTGCGATAGACCTAGCCAATGAACTGAAGGTTCATGATGATCATGATTTACATGTATGCATTAAAATTGTAGCATAACAAAAAGTTTATACAGCGTCATAGGTACTGTCACCAACATTCCTTATTGCAGATTAAATCGTAATATGTTCTAGGGTTCACTTAACCCTTAGCTCACTACGCACTTAGCCGCTACGCTTAACTACTAGAACCTAGGGCACACTTAACCGTTAGTGCAAAACACACGCCTTGCCGCTACGTTTTAATACTAAAATCTAGGGCACACTTGCGCACGACACACTTAGCCGCTATTCGTAACTACTAGAATCTAGGATACACTTAATCCTTAGCGCACGACACACTTAGCCGCTACGCTTAACTATAAAATTTAGGGTATACTTAACCCCAATCCAAATATATTTTGAAGGCAAATATTAAATATTGGACCATAACACACACAACACATTCATTGATCTGATCGTAAGTTAAGTAGCCAAAGTACTTTTGTTATGAAAATCAGAAAACAACGACGGTACCACAACACCCATACCCAAGACAATATAATAAAGTTCGTTTTCCACATTGACCCGACCGGGAATCGAACCCAGAACCTCAGGATATGGCAGCGGCGTCATAGACAGTCCGATGAGCTCGCCTCTTGGCTACGGAGGCCGTCTTTTTTTTTTTGTGAAACAACTATCATTATTGTTTTATTTGAGACTTTTCGAGTTTTTAAACCTTGTCAGGGATGTGACATGTTTTGCGCTTTAGTTTAGCTCAAAAATGTTGCAAAATTGTGTATATTCTATTAAAACAATAAAATGAATAATGGCAGACATGGCCTTATACCATTGCTACACTTCACAACTACACGTTAAATAACTACATGTCTCACTGCTCTGTAGCTTTCAGCGAATACTCAAAAGCTGGCCTACTCTATCTACATAACTGCTACAAGTTATAGATGCTCCTATAATTATTAATATACTTAGCCAATCTCTTTTCATAATTTTTTTTCTTTGGTCAAAGACCGACGCACTTAATCAGTTTGACTCCAAATTCCATATACATCATATAGCCCACTTAGCTATAACTCTTTAAAACTAAAGCAGAGGAACTAACATACTTAAGCGAATTTCGTCAACGAAATCGTTTATTCAGACCTTTTACTAAATTACACATAGTAAGTTTTGGTGCTCCACATTATGTCAGTAAAAGTTTATTAAAAATTACCTCCATACATAAAAAAAAAACATAAAGAAGGATACTAAATTTCACAGAACATTGAAAGAGTACTTGACGCAAAAAAGTTTTTTTTGGGCATTGTATAAATTTTAATTTTGGTCTCTATTACCTTAAATTGTAATGCCCTAACAGGGGTCATTTTGAGGACATGTTATTTTTTTATTTTTTTTTTTGACCTTATGTACCAAATAAAAGCAATAAATATAAGATTATGAATATGACTACTTAGTTAGCTTATAAATTCTTATTTTCGTTTGGACAGTACACTTAACTAGTCCCAAAAACAAAGATCGACACACTTATCGGCCTCAAAATAAGAATTAACTTATACACAGATATGCTGGTATTGTGTCGGAGACTAGGTACCCCCCTTTAGTACTCAAACACTTTCGGTAGTTTCAAATTAAAGCGCGTCTAGAATGTGCCAGTATGAGCGGTGATAGTCCCGACCACATGCAAGCACGTCCCGTTACAAAAACTTTCAAATATTGCGCTTCCGATTTCGTTGAAATGATCAGATGGTAGCCTCGAATAAACGAATATATAATAAGTTATTATGAAAAAATAATTATCTACATTATCGTAATACGAGTGCTTTAAATTGAGTAAGTATCAGAGAGTAGCCCCGACCATATACAAGCTCAACACAATATACTAAAAAACATACGTTTTCAATTATGTTAATACTATCGGAGGGTAACCCCGATCACATACAAACAATTATTAAAACACAACCGTACTCAGTACCGTGCCTGTCCCGTCGAAAAGTAGCCCCAACCATGTCCAAACACATTCCAGATACAAATGTGGTTTCTAATAAAATAATAATTAGATAGGTAGATTAAAATAAATGAGTATCAAATTATGTAAGTATTATCGGAGGGTAGCCCCGACCATATACGAACATAATTTCAAATTCAAACACATGTGCTGTGCATTGTGCCCGTTCTATCAGAGAGTAGCCCCGACCATGATCGGATCACAATACCGCACACATAAATTTTAAAAATTACCATTCAGACTTAGCTAGAAAATTTTTTATCACTCCCTATCTTAATTGTATTTAAAACTTATAATTTCTTTAGGTACCTACATACAATTCAATTTAAAATAATTTAACATACCTTTGACTTATGTGGGCTGAAGATCACGGTGCCACTTCTGAGATGTGGTAAATGATACTACTGCCGAATATCTTACTTGGATTTATTTAACATGACTTGCCATATTAACTTATTACAAACTCTCCACCTCCTAAATTAGAAATTATGTCCCTACATTAATGATTACTTCGACTGACATAGTAACTGCTTAGCAACTGCCTACTTCAAATGCTCACGAGCAACTGACCGAGTAGCGATCTCTACCGATACTACTGCGGTGTTTCCCCACCACAACTCAATTACGTCATGTCTTTTTACCGGTCGACCAGTTAGTGTTGCCAACATTTGATTAAAATACACCGAATCACGACAATTATTTATTTAAGTTTGCATTTAAAATATATGTTTGCTAGTTAAAGAGGAATCGATAAAAATTGAATAACTTTGATTCCCGTGTTATTGATTCCCGTGGTTTTAATGCCATGCCATCTTTCTTTATAAAATGAAGGATGCTGTGCCAATGTATTTGTGATTCATAGATAATCTTAATTTGTGTCATTACTTTGTAATTTGTTAATAACACTAAAATAGCTAGATTCCATTTTATATTCATAGAAACTTTTACATTTTTCAGACAACAATTGATTTGAACTATAATAAAGATTGTTTTATTGATTCCCATGCCTTGTTTTTGATTCCCGTGGTAGACAAAATTTCATATATTTTCGAAACTAATTGTGCAAACTGAGTGCCTATTAGATCAATATGTTAAAAAACTATCCAAATTTAATATTACGTCATGATTTTAGCATATCTTTATCATTTAAAATTTTCCACGGAAATCAATCACATACGCCCAATTTCAAGATTCACCCAGTAGGTAGGTAGGACTATGGTCTTTGCTTGGCATTTGATACTAACAAACTGACTGATGCATCGGGCATTTTCTAATATGAAATGCAAACGCTCGGGCGGTTGGATCGGGCATTTCAGTCATCATCCGACCGATCATCATTTGACATTAGTAGCATCATAAACCCTTCCCCGAAGTGTATCGGTGTATCAATTTCTCTAATGGGAGGAATGGCTTGCACAGGTTTGTCTATTTGCTTTGTCACCTTCCATCAAGAGTAGTCTGTACTACGGTCACTGGTCAAATTCTCAATCAATTCTTTACAATTTTCAAATTTAAAGTTTTCATAATGACTAAGGTTATTTCTTACAATAACGGCGCTACCACCTCTAGCACGGTTGTTGGAGTGCAGAGTATGATAGACGTCGTATCCTTTGAATGTTATATAAGATTGTTTGGTAAAATGTGTTTCTGATACAAGGCATATGTCAATGTTTTGTGTGACTAGAACTACTTGCAGCTCATTTTGGTCTCTGAGTAGTCCATTGGCATTCCAAGCCATAATTTTTAAGTTGTGAGTCATTTTTTAGGTTTTGATGCGCAGTTTTGGCACTGTTTTCCAGTTTTTTTAGTCGTTCATCAAACGAAGACATATATTTTAGGATTTGATCTAATTTCGCAGCACTATCAGTAGGTACATTTGCATCATCGTTATGTACATAATTGATTTTGCTTGTGCGTAGGTATTTTTTTTACTTACATTAATAAGAATTATTTGCATAATTGGCAGGATGTTGTTCACCGCAGTGCACACATTTTGGCTTCTCGTCTGCAGGTTTTCTGCAGTCTCGAGTAAGGTGTTTTCCAGTGCACTTTACACATCTTGGTTCTTTTGCGCAGTATTTCTGGGTATGACCATACGCCTGGCATCGTTTACATTGAGGGACAAGTTTGTGCTTTTCCATGGGTGTATTTCTACTTTACACCCTAATATGGACGTGATGCGATATATTTTATCAATCTCATCCCATCCCATCTTCTGACATGCCCTGCGTGTCCCTACACCTGCACACGCGAAGATCTTTGCAAGGCCACCGATAATGCTATATCGGTGGTTAAGTTTTGGTCTTCACACATATGAAAGCCTGAGTCGATACGCAAAGAAGAAGATCAAGTTTCACACCTCCAAGTTAAAGCTTTATAACCACCGTATAGAACCAGTACAATTTTACGACACAAATTATTGTAAAAGTTTTAAAATGTATCAAATATAATATTTTGTAATACATTTTTGGTGTGCCGGCTTGACATAACAAACAATTTCTTCATATTTTGATTTTATGATGACTATTAGCACTAAGCAACTATTAGAAATGCACTATTAGCACTAAGCTACGAATACATTTAAATAACATAAGTAGGCAACACAAGCATATTTTGTCTAATCTTAGTGACCATTATATTTGGTCGGATTCGCGCTGACAGTCTGACAGACAGCTGATCCGACCAGAATAACAAACACAAACTTTTTTTTGGTTTCAAACTGTAACACGTCGTTAAATGTTTTTTATTTTTCTTAATTTAAAAAGCATTATTTAATAAGTAAGACTCATTTTCTACAAAAATCTTATTATTATACCACATAACTCCAAATATCGAATTATTTTCAAACGACTTTGCGATCGAGTTACGCAGGACATTTTTTTAAAATCAATAAGCAAGAAATGACATTTCATGTGTCCAGCATTTATTTTTCTAAATGTCATAAACAATTGGAATGTTGCAATTTTCTTAGTTTGAATATCTAAAATTGATTGAAATAAATATTTTGCTATATCATTGTCTTTTTATTTTACGCGAACACGAAACACAAACGCTGTAAAGTGTTCGAAACGGCAGGTTAAATAAAATGTTAATAAATCGCGAAATAATCCGTAAAAGTAGTTTCATTTTAACATTTTTCTGTTAATAGAAACCATGTTTACGCATTAGTTTGCTAATATTTTGAATTAGCAAGAGACTTTTACAAAACCGGTAAAATTTTAATACATAGGCATAACACTAGCACTCAGTATAATTCATTCTGATACTCTTCTACAATTGTCTGTGGCCTCGATGGAATCCCGCGATTTCGATGTTGTTTCGCGGTAAGGTTCCAATCGAACCTTCGGTCGGGAATCGGTCGGATCCGAACAATTGGATTGTACATTTCGCGCTAGACCCCCTGGTCATCTATTGAGATCCTTACAAGCATCTAACGAATTTTTTTTAGTGATATTTAGTTTCGGTGGCGGAATTCAGTTTCGGTGGCGTTATGTTAAAATTAGGTGGCACAATGTCACATATGTTATGTTTTACCCTAAAGATTAGTATTATCAATTTATTTCGTGTGAAAACTTAAAAACAAAATTTGCCATCAAAACTGACAAAAAGTCGCATGTGTTGACCCTTTTAAACTTCGACTAGTCTGTATAGGGAATGCAAAAAATCACCATCTTTTAATTTTAAACATTTATTTTTAAATGATAATACATGATTCCTTCTATTTTAAATGTTTAGAAGTACACATTAATGTACAACCTTCTATGTCATTATTTAATTTTTCTAATAAACCACATAGTTTTTTTAATAATTACAGTGAAATGTCGTGAGACATCGTGAAAAGCGAAGGGACGTCTACTGGCGAAAATGCCCACAATATAAAATCAGATTATTATCACCAAAAGGCTGGCCACATTGCCACACTCTATACTTAGCTAACTACGGTAGTATACCGCAACATTGATTAGAAAAAACGATAGCTTCGACAGAAACACTTGAAAGATTTCGCCAAATCGATTAGTGGTTGGATAGCTTAGTAGAGGAAACACACGCCCGATAATCCGAGGTCGTGGGATCGCATCTCACTTGAAGCAGTATCTTTTTCAAGTTTTTTTTCAATTTTTACTATGTTTTACTTTTAGATTTGATAAGAAGAATTAACAGTTTTAAATCTTAAGATAAAACAAATAAAAAGCGAAACTATTTATAACATAAAATCAGATACTTTATATAAATGACAAAAACCTATAAATAAAATATCTCACGAATTCACGATAGAGTTTATGGGCACACAAAATTGTAACAATAATTCCATCGGGTCGAGTATCCGCAAATTGCCTGATCAATGCTGCATCATAGATAAAAAAAAATCTGCGAGAAACACTTGAAGATTTCGACTTAACAGCTAGTGACTTGGTAGCGAAGTTAGGAATGCACTCGCCCGCCATTCAAGATTCAATGGGCGAGGGTTCGAATCCCACCTGTAGTTGGTAAATTTTGTTTCAATTCATACTGTTTTTTGTATTTTTAAATTCAATAAAGAAAAATTACACTTTTAAATTCTAGTATTATTAAAAACCATTTATTAATAAACGTAGCATGGTAGGTAATTGCTTGAAAACAATATTTAAATTTTAGTATTCTGTTCTGTCAAAAATATTTTAATAACTGACAAAATAAACTATAGGGGTTGTCGCTATAATTTATGTATTTTCGTTACCTTATTTATTCACAGCTAATTTATTATGTTTTTTCAAAATATTCCACGTGACTTGTCAAAATGTAATGTGCGTAAGGCCAGGCGACAGGGTAAAATAATTTGCTCGCAACTTTCGCCGCCTACACATTATTATTTAATGTGTAGGCGGCGAAAGTTGCGAGCAAATTATTTTACTCTGTCGCCTGGCCGCCTCTTATAATTATTCTACGATCCGTGCTTTACGTTTGTATTTGCTTAATCATGCCACGAGTACATCGTAGTTTGGCGTAAGCTAACTAGATGTCGCGGCGTTATCGCATTCACTACCGCAATCACTTCACGAAATAATGTAGCGGTGAAGAGGGGACGAGAGGCAGCAAAATGCTCAACTATGACTATACAGATGTACCAATGTGCAGATTAACTCACTACCAGCTGTTACAGCAATTATACCAAAGCTTCTGGCAGCGCTGGTCAAGGGACTATATCGGCCTTCTACAGACCCGTACCAAGTGGAGAAGTTCTAAAGGCGAGAGTCTACGCGACGGCACCATCGTACTCATCAAAAAAGACAGACTGCCCCCGAACCAATGGAAACTAGGACGCATCACCAACTGCTGCAAGGGAAAGGATGGAATCACGAGGGTTGCGGAGATCCACACATCAACAGGAGTCATCAAACGCGCGTTCAATAACATCTGTCCCCTACCTATAAACGGAATAGACTAATTTATATATAAGCTTATATATGTTAATGTATAACTGTTTGTACTCATTTAATAAACTTCTACTTCTTTGTTGTATCAATTACCCGCTTAAGAATAAGGCTAGGCTAGGAGCTAGATGTCTGGTAACTAATTTCATTAAATTATCATATTATAATTCAATTTTTTCAAGTAATATAAAGATAAATTAACTGTAAGAAATATTTATTGATGTAGTAAATATTTGTTACAACATTACATACCTATCGCTTAGTGTTGCTACTTGTACCAGGGATCTAGGTAACAAATTTAGACTAGATTATGTACCTACTTAGGAATAGATTATCTAGAATATTAATATGTAAATGTGGATGCATAAATTTATATTGTCATACAAATACCCTAGTGGCAGCATGTCAAGGACAGGTAACGCCATCTAGTTCAATTTATGTGTACTAACTTAATAATGTAAGAACCCGCCAGAGGGCGCGATGCTTGAGTCACTTTGTCGACAACTGTGATGGCTTCAATAAATCAGCTCCCCAAATTAATTAGTTTTTACGATACGATACGAGGTACTAGCCCAGCCAGGATCAAAGCCTGCTCCGGTCAAACCGGCATACCAGGTAGCACATTTTATAAGGAGGGACACGCTCTGGGATGGGATAGGACGGCCGACCAGCCAACCGACCGCGCAAGTCGGCTGAAACCAATCGACCACAACCAAGTAGATATGCATCCTGAGCCTGGTATAGGAAAATGGGTAAAGACGGGTTTATTGTTTTTAGGATTGAGCGTTGATGATTATGGGTTGGGCAATCTGGCCTTGGGTGTTGTGGTTTTTTCCTGATTATTATGTTATCTTGTTACTTAGTTTGGCTTGCTAGTTGTTCTGCGTCATTATTTCATAAGTGTTGTTGTTTCGTATGAGCTGCTGGCGTCGGATTCACTGTCAGTTTCTTCTGTTTCGAATATTGTTTGAGCTGCTTGTCTCATCTCCTTTTTGTTTACGGCATTCTATTAGGGTTTTATTCTAGTATTTCAGATCATGTGAGAGCGAGCCCTTCCACGTAAATATGAGCCTGCCAATCTTTAGCCTATTTGCTTTGAGTTTTATAGCGCTGTGGAGTACGTGCAGCTTCGTTCGCCGTAATATATGACTGTAGTAATACAGTCAGAGAAATTTTATTCTATTGCTCATCAGAAGTTGGTGTACTTTTTGGTTTTTCGGTGGAGATTTGCTGTGGCTAAGTATGTCTCTTAAAATGATCCGCTCGTACCGTCTAAGCATGGATCGGTTTGCTTTGGTTAGCGCGGCGGCCTTTAGTACATTCGTCATTGTAGGCTCAGTGATCATTTTATACAATAGTCTTGCTAGTTGCCATTGCATCTTGGTTCTTCTAATAAAAGGGATTAGAATTTTGAAGTTTTTAGCTCCTCGCTTGCAGCGGGTTTTATTGTTTCTCTTCTGCTGTGCCCTGATGTTATTTAAGTGCTGAGCTATTTTATCTCCTCGACTGGTTGGATATTAGTACCATCTCTAATTTGGAGTATTTGAGTGCGCCTGCAGGTATTTGTTGGGTCACGGATCAAGATTTTCGATTTTGTGGTATTGATTTTTAGTCCAACAGTAAGGAGGAGTTCTTTGAGTCGGGATTAAAATTATTTGTAGTTGTCTAAAGTTTGTTCCTAAAATAATTATATCGTCAGCAAATGATAGGCATATCGGTAGGGATAATATTAGGTCTTGATTGAGATGAAGGAATGGTACTTTTTCTTTTAGAGTTTTTAAAACGTCGTCAATGAAAATGGTAAAGAGACGGGGTGACAGTAGGCAACCTTGTTTGACTGCTTTGCCTTTGTTAATAAACCGTGTTTGTTGTCCAAACCACCTTATGCATGTTGATTCATTCATACAAGCTTTTATAATCCTATTGGTAAAAGTCTTATTAGTCTTGGACACGAGGATGTCTTTCAATGCATTTAAGTTTACGGTACCAAAAGATTGTTCCATGTCGATTGCCATGACGTATGTTTTTGTGCCTTCCCGCTATTTCTCGTCGAGAATTCTACGGAGAGTAAAAATATGATCATCGGTAGATCTATTTTCTAGGAAGGCTGCTTGATAGTTGCCTAGGCTTTTGGTCATTATTTTATCAAGACGGGACAGAATAAAGTTGGCGTATATTCTATAGCCAGTACAGTTTAGCATGTCGAATTGCGCTCATATTCGTTAGTTGATTTCGGGTTCGTTTTTTTTGGAATCGGAATTTGGACGGTTTGCGTCCAGGCTGATGGTATGATATTGCTTTGCCATGCATTCCTAAAGTGCTCCATTGGGTCTGTGAACATCTCTTCGGGTAGAGCTTTAAATAGTTCCGTGACTTCTTGGTCAATACCTGGTGCTGTGCCGCATACTATTGATTATTTTAGCAACTTCTTCATTGCCTAGGCCTTCGCAAAGGTCATTTATATTCTCGTTCTTACATAGAGATATGGCTGGACCTTCAGATTTTGATAGTTCCTTTTCCCAATTAGAAATAGGTATATATGTGGCCTTCTTCCTGTATATTTCAGTTGTTTTAAATCTTCGGTACAAGTAATATGTGGTTTCATACGCTGACAAGGATGCATGCTATTAAGGTCCTTGAAAAAGGATTAGAATTCGCGGTCTTCATTTTTTCAATATGTACTGCAACTTGGTGCGACAATGTTTTAACTCTAGTCGGGATGTTGTATCACGCGAATGTCGGTTACGAAATTTAGCTTTCTGTAATTCAGCTAGCGCAAGTCTGTGCTCCTTAGATATGTTTGCTACCTTCTTGAGAGTGTTAGTAGCACTTAATGTCATAATTTCTATGATCGTATCCCAAGGTAGTGGTCGTTGGTGTTGATTGCTAATATTCCAGGCTTCAGTGGTCATTTTAATTTCATTTTGATTTTTTTGCGGATGGCTTCATGTTGTGGTAGCTCATAGTTTAAGTGCTTGGAGTTAAAATATTGGTTTACTGGAATCTTATTGGATTCTCTTGTTGCTACCGGAAAGTGTCTTGTGAATTTAATTTTGTTTGGGTTAGCTCACCCATGATTAGTTTATGGTCCGAAGTTTTCTTATTAGGCTCTCCTTTTATAAAGGTGAATAGACTTGTATTGTTTGCTTTTGTAAGTATGTGGTCGAATTATGATATTCTTTTGCCCGAATTCCACATTTTTTTACAAATTGGTCTGCCAAAAGAAGTATCCCAGCGTAATTTTTCTCGTCTGATAATATCGATAAAAATATATATAAAATGGCATCGATGACTGTTCAGGTCCAAAACCATAAGACGAGACCTATCCAGCTGCTCAGGGGTGTGAGACAAGGAGATGTCATATCTCCAAAGTTGTTCACGAACGCACTGGAGGACGTCTTCAAGACACTGGATTGGAAAGGAGCGGGCATCAATGTCAACGGCGAACACCTCACGCACCTCCGTTTTGCCGATGATATTGTCATTATGGCGGAATCGCTGGAGGATTTGCAGAAAATGCTGCAAAGCCTCAACGTTGCCTCGCGACGCGTGGGCCTGGAGATGAACTTGGACAAGACCGAAGTCATGTTCAATGATCATGCCATCCCCGGACCGGTCTCCGTCGAAAGCGTGGCGCTCGAGGTTGTCAATGAGTATGTCTACCTCGGGCAAGTGATGCAGTTGGGTAGAGACAACTTCGAGCGGGAAATCGCTAGGAGGATGCAGCTTGGCTGGGCAGCGTTTGGGAAGCTGCGTCATATCTTCTCGTCGCCACTGCCACAATGCCTGAAGAGCAAGGTATTCGATCAGTGCGTCCTACCGGTGATGACCCACGGAGCCGAAACGTGGAATATGACAGTAAAGCTGGCCCACCGACTACATGTCACTCAGCGAGCTATGGAAAGGTCGATGCTTGGGATTTCGTTAAAGGACAAAATCCGAAATGAGATCATCAGGCAGAGGACTAAAGTAACGGACATAGTCCAAAAATGTAGCAAGCTTAAGTGGCAGTGGGCTGGCCACATCTGTCGCAGAACCGATGAAAGGTGGATTAAAGGGGTTATCAAGTGGAGACCACGCCTAGGCAAACGTAGTGTAGGACGACACCCAGCTCGATGGACCGATGACCTTAGGAAGATGGCTGGCAGTGGATGGATGAAGAAAGCGGGAGATCGTGCTCTTTGGTGCTCTTTGGGGGAGGCCTACGTCCAGCAGTGGACTGCAATAGGCTGAGATGATGATGATGATGATGATGATAATATCGATAATGATATTACCAATGTCATTGGAGTCCTTGTGTAGCAGATTGTTTCCAATCTGACCGGATTCTTGGAGGTCGTTTACATCTAGGGATCCTATGTGGGCATTGAAGTCATCTAGTATTATCAGTGTAATGTCTTTTGGTTTTTGTTTTATGGTTTGCAGTAAGAGTTACCTGGAAATAGTTTTAGTAGCTGCCGCCGTTTTGTTCGGTATGTGGGCCGTGATTATGAATAGCTTTCTGTTAAAATGATTTATTACTATGGATGCAGCCATGATATCTGGTAATTAAGTACGTTTTTTATTTGCAAGGTTGTGCTTTTCTTGACCATGATGGCCAGGCAACGGCTTTTGTTTGATCCTGACAATAACCATTTGTAGTTTTTAGAGCTGTATGTTCCCGGGAGCATGTGGGTTTACTGTAAGCAAGCGTTAACTATGTTGTTTTTATTTAAGAAATTATCAATTTCGTCTTTCTTCTTGGGGTCTGTGGTGCCTAGGACGTTCCATGTGGCAATTTTTAGGTTACTTGGCTGTCGATGTTATGTTTAGGGCGAGTTGATGTACTGACTAGGCGATATCCGGTTTTGTCTGCATAATCTTCAATACTCATGGGGGAGCTAATCGAGTCATTTGTGCTTTCCAGTGTGTTATGATGTTGGCTCTTTTCATTATGTAATGCCTTGTTTACTAGCGTAGTATATTCGTTTCCAGAAATTAACGTATATGAGGCTATCATAGTGGCTACCGTCATAGATGAGGTTTATGTCGCCAACAGAATCGTTTGGATTTTTTGGCTTGAAGACTAAGGTCGATCTATTTTCATTCTGATGAATGTTGATATTTATATACCACCCCATTCTCCGTCTTTGTATTGCTTTGCAATGTAGTTACGGTATTCTGTTTGGTTGTCTGTGTCAACGTTGCTGGCAATAGCTATTTTCATTGTATCGTCGTCTTGGTTTTCTTCCACGTATCGCGCAAGATCACGTCTGACTGCTCCATGGTCTAGTGTGAGTGATATTGCCCTAAACAGACAATTTCCATCTCCAGCTACTTTGATTATTGCTGTTGACATTGTTTGGGCTGTGGGGGAAAGCTTAAATCTAGTATATTAGAGACTTATGGCTAGGGTGTAAAGGTTGCAGAATTGTTATTTTTTAGTGTTTTTGTAAGTGTTGGTAATGCTTGTTGCGTCAGTTTTTTTTATGGGTGTGCCGTTTTTTGTTGGGTCACTATACTTTTCAGATGGGTTCAATGGTAACCAGATGTGGCTTAAACCCGGGGTAGTGATTTCTTGCTTTTGTATTATGCAAGAAACAAAAGTGTTTTTTGGGCTCTTCTTTTTGCTGTTTCTTGTAAATTTAAATGTTTGGTTGAGTGAAACTAAGCTATACTAAGGTTTATTGTTACCGAAGATGTTTGCTTTGTTTCAGATTTATGTTAAACATGTGTTGTCTTTTTTGGTATTGAGACTTTTTGGGAATGAGCGTTAGTTGATAGTCGATTGTTAGAGTAACAGAAACTTTGCTTTATACCTCAATAATTTTTAAGTACCTACTTATATTTTATGTATTTCTGGTACTTTGAGGTGATGTAAGTATTATAATATTCTAGAGACTTCGGTCTGAGGTTTGCTGTTTGAGTATTGTCCTATTTAAATCTATGGAAACTAGTGATTCTAATAGGTTTGAAGTCATCGAATTCGGTATTCAATTCGCAACTGTTAGATACTTTTTGTTTGTAAGGTAAAGGACTGATCTCACCGGATTTGCGCCTACACGCGTAGTAGCTGGGCTAGTGGGCCTTACTCGAACCCTTTGCAACTTGCCACAGGCTCAAGATGTGAATGCGATGGTCTCTCCTTTCCCTGAGGCTGCACTGGAGCACTCGTAAGACGATTGGCACAACAACACTATACACACTTGGCGCACACACTTCGAGATAGCTAAAACCTATGCAAGAATTTTATTACGGAAAACACTTATCCCGCGTTCCGTTGATTATTAATTTAAGTTTAAATGTTTAATTAAATTTATTTTAAAATTTACACACTGGTTATTGACTTCAAAGGCTGAAGAGAAATTGCAATATTATTATCAAAGACAGGGCCCGCGCGTTGGGCTTTGGATTTTAAGAACAAAAAATCTTTTCGTTTCGGGCCACTTGCAGCGCACGGGTTGTAGGCGACCGCTCGCGACGGCTGACCGAATAGAACTCCTCCCCAAATTAATTAGTTTTTTTCTATAAACTCACCTGAGATGTATTAGCCATATAAATTAGGCCACTTATTAATAAAGTATTCAGTATTTATCCAGCATTCGGCAGTTTCATTTCTATATTAGTTCCCGTCCTTTACATGGCGACCCTGCCTAAGGGTATCGTCTTGCGCGAGTGAAACTAACACCGGCGTGCCAAATATGGACTCATACTTATAAACATCGACATCGGGAATATTCCATCATCATGTCTTACAAAATCGTTCCGGCCTTTTGTGACACTACGTGTGTTTTGTTGAGACACGAATTTAAAGAAAAATAGGGAAAACGCAGTCAAAGGAAGAAGTTATAATAGCCCAAAACGCGGCTGGCGGCTCCAACGACGCCCATATACGGCAACTTCAAGATCACCTTACGACCAGCAACATATTAATGGTGTTTGTTGTGCTTTGTGTAGCACTAATCGTCCTGTACATGATATTTCGAATTTATCGAAAATGTCACCTAAGATGGATTCGCCAGGAGTTCCAGCAGAACAGTAGCAGAGGCTCGTTTTTCCGACGGCGATACATTCGCCCAGATCATCCCTAGGCTGACGAGAGTAAAGTGTAAGTGAAAGTAAAATGCGAAAAGTGTCAATAGTGTGTGACTATCAGTGTTTTATATTTTAATTAATGGTGTAACGGTGCGTAGACGATACTCACGTAAATAATTATGGACATTGGACAGTAAGTTAAATAAGTATACTTAGCTAATTAAAGATTTTATGGCAGGATTTATAAAAGAATTGTATGAAGATTTAAAAGTAATAAGGACATATTTAATAAAAATTGGTCCGCTTAGGAGACAAGGTGATATTTCAAATAGGAAATTTAGTGAGGCAAAAATAATTGTTCAGCAGTATAATAATTATTTGCATAATATAAGTAAAGTTCAGAGAATAGATAAGGAAGAAGAATTGTTAATAAATACATATTGTAATATTTTTAGTAAACTTTATAGAGAGATTTGTGAGTTGTGTAAACAAAGTGAGACAGTAGATAATTTTACAAATATGGAGAAATTCGACTTGAAAGTTGCTTTGAGCTTATTGCCGGTTATGACAGAGGATTTATCGGTTTTAAAACAGTTAATTGATGGTATAGATTACTACAGTACGATCATTGACACAGATTCAAAAACAAAATTAATAAATTTTGTTTTAAAAATTAGACTCTCACAAGGCGCAAAGTTAAAATTAAAAAATCAATATGACACCGTGCCTGATCTTTTAAGTGACATGCAACGTATGTTACTGCCACAAAAATCGGCAGGTTCTTTACAAAAACAGTTGCTTAATTTTAAACAAAATGAAATGACGATTGACGATTTTGGGAAAAAACTTTCTGAAATGTTCGTTGATCTTACGATTTCACAGTCCCAAGGGAACATCGAAAAATACAATGTGCTAAAATCCATTAATGAACAACAAGCTATTAGACAGTTTAGTGATGGATTGCGAAATCGTAGGATTAGTACGATTATTTTAGCTCAGAGGTTCGGGTCACTCAAAGACGCAGTACAAGCTGCCATTGATGAAGATGTTTCATCAACAAATACGAACCCAGAAATTATGTCAATGAGGTATAATAATAACATTAAGCAGGTATACTACAACAGAGGACAAGGAGGCGGCTACGCGCGTCAACGTGGCCGTGGCCGTGGTCGCGGGTCCGGTCGCGGGTCACAGCCATTCAGGGGCGCTAGGCCGTGGGGTCAGCAGACTCAGGCCCAACCAAGAGGTTCTTACTACCAGCCACATCGAGGCCGCAGACCATATCAAGGTAATTACTACAATAATAATAATAATTACAGAGGCAATGGACAGCAGAGAGGCCAGATTCGGGCTGTTACTAATGATAATTCACAGGCTTCACAACAATCACAGCCACAGGCCAGTACTTCAGCTCAACATCAAGAGTCCGAGAGTGAGTTTTTTCGTGCCTAATAACTATAATATTTTGACATGTGACAGTAGTTTTTCTGTAGAACTGTACTTTCAAAACAATTATGCTTTTAGTTTCCTTATAGACACAGGCGCTTCAATTTCAGCCTTAAAATATAGATATGTTCTCGAGTTCGGTATTCCAGTACATAGAGACAACATTATTATAAATGGAATAGGAGGCAAAGTCCAGGCCATCGGATACGTGTTATTGCAGTTATCAATAAATGGACAGTATATCGAACATAAGTTTTATGTATTCGATTCCTTGCCTTGTAAGGCTCATGGAATTATCGGACAAGACTTTTTAGGCAAACATAGATCGGTTATCGACTTTGATACTAAAACTTTGTCGGTGCGGCATAATTCAACTGAGATTATTCTAAAACTAATTAACTCCCAAGATTTTTTAATGACTTTACCGGCTAGGTCAGAATCAATTCATTATGTGAACACTAATTTAACTGAAGATTGTGTCGTATGTACAAAAGAAATTCACGAAGGAATGTTTGTTGCCAGTACATTAGTGACTCCATGTAATGGTCAAATACCAATACGAATTTTGAATACAACTACGAAAGATATAACTTTGTCGGAAATAAATCTAGATATACACAGTTCTAAAGAGTACAATATTTGTTTATTTGATGAGAATGTGAAAAATGCATCGCGAGTCAAGCAATTATTTTCTAAATTAAATTTAAATCACTTGAATAAAGAGGAAAGGATAAATATAGAAAGTTTGTGTGCTAAATACTCGGATATTTTTTATGTAGATGGTGACAAATTATTAACTACTGTGGTAAATGATACTACTGCCGAATATCTTACTTGGATTTATTTAACATTACTTGCCATATTAACTTATTACAAACTCTCCACCTCCTAAATTAGAAATTATGTCCCTACATTAATGATTACTTCAACTGACATAGTAACTGCTTAGCAACTGCCTACTTCAAATGCTCACGAGCAACTGCCCGAGTAGCGATCTCTACCGATACTACTGCGGTGTTTCCCCACCACAACTCAATTACGTCATGTCTTTTTCCCGGTCGACCAGTTAGTGTTGCCAACATTTGATTAAAATATACCGAATCACGACATTCGGCCATCCGGCACAGTGCGACCTCCCGGTGCACGTCCGCTACTAAATCAGTTGCTTTAACTATAGTTTCTTAACCTTAAATATTATATTCTGGGTACATTATATAAATTTACAAGGCTGGGATATGTTTACTTAACATTGTGAACAACACTGTGGTCAATGAAAATAATTAAGCACGTCTACTACTGAATTAGTTGACTTAACTATAGTTTCCTAATTTATATATTAAATTCTGGATACATTATGTAAATTCAACATTGGAAACATATGAATAACTTAAATAACACATACAATTTCAGACATCAATAATATACATAACAAATCATAATCACGACATTCGTAAACATAACTAAACTAGATCTGCGTTTATTAGTTGACTTTATAAGTCGAAAATTTACGAGTTTGATGACACTTAACATTGCTGGTTAAATATACTACTCTTACGAACTAGATCATTTAATATTTTCCAATTAAAAAAAAAAACGTTTTCTTTACAAATAGATATAGATAGAATCATTGCAATAATCTTAAAAATATTGTCAGGAAAAAATCGTTCAGAATCAGAATATTATTTTCGAAAAACATGGTAAGTTATTGAGGTTCTTGCATGATTAGGGAGTGCACATGTTTCGCTATTACAAGTAATATGGAAGATTAAAAAAAATACAGTAAATCTTCTAATTAATTACTTATTATCAATTAGTGATATGACAGACTTTGTGTCTCATTACAATTAAAATAAAGATAAAATATGTCAGGTAAAGTCAATTGTATTAATATTTACTATTCCTCAATAGTCAATATCTTTCATGCCATGTTTTAATTTATCAATAAGCCACTTATATTATATAGATTTTAATTGATTGGGATCTAGTTATTTTATGTCATCTGGAATCCTATTGTAGGTATGTCTTTAAACACACTGTAATGTAGAACACTAGTCTATTTGGATCCCGTTTTGGTCTAGTGTTTCTATCACTAGCTTTCGTGATCAATTTATTATTAAAATAAACATTTAAATGCTTTGGAATTATTAAAATAAAATTTTCTATGGTAGGTACTTTATACACGAAACGTAACGAGATTGATACTGCGACTGCCTAATCGACACTCAGTCTATGAATCGGCAGAATCAATGCGGTAATTCCGCAAAAACCTAACAATGGCGTCGGGGTCAATAAGAATGCGTATGTCTAGTATGTGTTTTCTGCTATTCATTAATAATAATAATAATAATGGAGAGCAGCTCTGGCCTGGCTGATACCAGTACGATTCTCTTCAGTGCAGCAATGACGGTGTGCCGATTCACAGGCATCCGAGTTGCACCAAGTCCAAGTGCTGCACGTACTACTCGCAGGAGTAATACTGTGCCAGCCTGGAAGAGGAGAATCGAACAACGTATCGAGCAAGCCAGAGTCCTCATCGGCAAACTGACGTGCTTCCGCTCGGGCAATACCAGGCCAAGGATTGTGCGCTTTGTCAGGAGGGAGTTTTCTAGGATAACAATTAATTTGGCTAACCCAGAGTTTGCTCGGAAACTGACGGAGCGCATCGACGAGCTGAAGCAGAAGATCGCTGCGTGGGCGAAGCGTATCAGAAGGTACTCAGAAAGGGTTGAGAGATACGAGCAGAATCGCCTTTTCGGGAGTGACCAGAGAAAGTTCTACAAACGCTTGGAGAGCTCTGAACCTCGCAACACTGGTGCAAGACCGCACAAGGCCGAAGTTGTAAGCTTTTGGCGTGGCCTTTGGTCAACACCAGTGGAGCACAGCGTAGGACCCTGGATTGGCGCGATAGAGGAGGCGTGTGCATCAGTTCCTCCGATGAACCCTGTCTTCATCACTGATGAGGACGTAGCCACTGCAGTACGTCGAGCCCCGAACTGGAAAAGTCCGGGACTGGATGGCCTGCAGAGTTACTGGCTAAAAGGATTCTCGGTATGCCATGCTACCTTGGCCCGCCAATTTCAGGAGGCGCTAGAGACAGGAGCTCTCCCGAACTTTCTCACTACTGGGGTCACTCACCTAGCTCCTAAAACACAAAACACCGCGGACCCGAGTAAATACCGCCCGATAACGTGTCTGCCTACCATCTATAAGACACTAACATCCGTTCTGAGCGCCAAAATTCGTGATCATATAGACGCGAATCGTCTTATGTCTGACGCTCACAACGGATGTCGGGCTGGTAGTCGCGGTTCAAAGGAGCTTCTCCTCATAGATGCTGTCGCTGGCCAACTGGTCAAACGCAATCGCCGGAACTTCTCTGCTGCCTGGATTGACTACAAAAAAGCATTTGACTCAGTCCCCCATACATGGCTAAAGAGGGTCCTCGAACTGTATAAAATTGATTATACGGTTCGACACTTCCTCGAGAAATGTATGGAGCAATGGAGTACAATGCTTAGTCTCCAGGGCGAGAGAATGGCGGATGCTGAAGACCGAATAAGCATTAGGAGGGGTATATACCAGGGCGATTGTCTGAGTCCACTTTGGTTCTGCCTTGCCCTGAACCCTCTAAGCAGATTGCTGGAGAATTCGGGGACGGGATTTCAGTTTCGGAGAGGGAGAGATCGGGTGTCGCACCTTTTTTACATGGATGACCTGAAGCTGTTAGCCCCAACAGCTCCGAAGCTGAGGGAGCTACTAAACATTGTTGTTGATTTTAGTGGCTCCATCAGAATGGAGTTCGGGGTTGATAAGTGTGCGGTTATCCATGTGACGAGGGGAAAGATTACTCGGTCGCAGGAGGTTAACCTTGGTGTTGTCCAACTGCAAACACTTTCCGAAACTGATACGTACCGGTATCTGGGTATGTCACAGAGTATAGGTTTGAGGGAATCGGACGTAAAACAGTCTGTTGGTGAAGCCTTCTTCGACCGCCTTACAAAGGTGCTTAATAGTTCTTTGTCGGGGGTCAACAAGGTCAAAGCCTATAATGGATGGGTTATGCCTATTCTCTTATACACCTTTGGCATTCTCAGATGGACTCAGACCGAACTAAACGCTCTGGATCGGAAAGTCCGCACAACTATGACACTACATAGAATGCATCACCCCAGATCGTCGGTCATGAGGCTGTATATCCCGAGGAAATGTGGTGGTCGAGGCCTGTTAAGTGCTAAAACCATGCACGACCGCGAGGTATCTAGCCTCAGAGCGTATTTCCTAGCAAAGACCGACACAACGATGCATTGTGATGTCATAGAATGTGATAAAGGACTCACCCCTCTTGATCTGGCCAACGAGTCATGGCAGCCGCCGGCGATACTAAGTGTCTCTGATCGCGAGACCGTATGGAAAGGGAAAGAGCTGCACGGACGGTTTTTCAAGGCTTTACACGAGCCCCACGTGGACCGAAAAGCTTCCGTGCATTGGCTGCGCTTTGGAGACCTCTTTGGGGAAACCGAGGGGTTTGCTTGTGCGATACAAGACCAGGTTATCAGGACGAACAATTACCGAAAGTACATCATAAAGGATGGCACAGTGGACATTTGTCGGGCCTGTCGCCATCCTGGAGAATCACTCCGTCATGTGGTTTCGGGTTGTTCGGCTCTTGCTAACACTGAGTATCTGCACAGGCATAACCAAGCAGCCAAAATTCTCCACCAAGAGCTCGCCCTTAAGTACGGTCTCGTGAGCCAGAGACTACCCTATTATAAGTACTCGCCGGAGCCAGTACTCGAAAGTGACAGTATCCGGCTCTACTGGGACCGGCCCATCATCACTGACAGGACTATTCTTGCGAATAAGCCTGATATAGTGCTGATGGACCGGGCGCAATCGAAGGTGTTTTTAGTGGACGTCACTATCCCTCATGACGAGAACCTTGTGAAGGCCGAGACCGAAAAGCAACGCAAGTACTTGGACCTAGTACACGAGGTTACCGAAATGTGGGAAGTGGCGTCCACTGAAATCATACCAATTGTTATATCGGCAAACGGGTTAATCCCAGCCACATTAGGTTCACACCTGAAAAGGCTGGGATTCATCGGCGGCTCGCTTCCAGCAAAGATGCAGAAAGCGGTGGTGCTTGATACCGCACGCATCGTCCGCCGATTTCTCTCTCTTTTGCCCTGAACCCGGCCAAATGTGCATCTGCCGGTCATTGCCGCCCAAGAGGCGAGAGGTTTTCGGCCTATGGAATAATAATAATAAATGTTTATTCAGTCCACAAGTTCAGCTTACAATTTAAGTGTCGACTTCCTCTATTAGGTGCAGTAGTACCTGTGTCAGAGGAAGTCACTCTTCCTTAACATTCAAATTTTAACAAAATAGACTTTTATTTAAGTAACAAATAACAAACTAGGTAACATTTACTATTCGCAGAGGATCTTAACTATAAAGAAAAACAGAAAAAAAAGCATGACACAGAATTTAAATTAACCCATTTAGACCCAAATATAAAATAAAAGAAAACTTATAAAAAAATCTTTATTAAATAAATGATATTAGACTAACAAAGGGAATTTTACAAAAAAAACTGAAAAAAAATATTAGTAGGTATTAAAAAAAACACTGTCCTTGTACAGGGACAATGGGCTCAAGTGTGGTATTTTTCGAAGCAATTATGGTTTTCGATGCACAAGGTTTTTTTGCATTTCTTGCATTGCCATCGTACTATTTTATGGCACACAACGCATCGCAGTTGGTTAGACAGCCTTTGAGGAAAGTGTCCAACTCCGTCTGTTGCTACTACTCCTGGGACGGCAGAGGACGGTTTTCGTCTACGATCTTGGCGCCCATCAGATCAAGTAAAATCGCGTGATGGTTAGGCGGAATTGAAGCTGATCCATTTTATCTTCATGAGTCAGAGTATGCAGACGCTAAATCTAGCATATAGGTGAACAACACCCACCACCATTTTTTGCCTCGAATGCCGATCTGTAAACTGCAATAGACTGATCTGCTTGGTCGACTCCAACCATGCCTTTATTATAGTTTTGAAAAGTCGGGGGATGTCCATGTCTATTTTTTTTTTGTTCAGTGTCCTATCTCTTCACTTTGCTCAATGGGTGTAATTAGTGCCCATAGTACATACGCTATTATCGAGCCAACGGACGAACAAAATTTGATAGACTGTTTCTGTAAAGGCTCTTCGTCGCTGCTATCCCAATCGTCATCACTCCGAGTTGTAAAAACTTCTACTGTGCCAGGAATATCTCGCGGCAATATATTCTGTTGGATATGATCTTCGTCAAACTCTTCTTCATCCGTTAGAACACTCGGATCTGGAGGAATAAATACCAATTCGACACTCGTATCAAGGTCATCCTCTTCAGTCAAAACGTTCCCTAGTGCTTCTGCAAGGCCTCGGTAGTCATTTATAGCATCAAATCTCCTTTTAGTCATTGTTGATTAGATTTTGGTTCTAAAAAGAAAATATTTTTTTTTTTACAAAAATATTACTGATGTGCCCATTGTCCCTGTACAGGGACACTTGAATAAACTACGACCTCCCATTAGTAAAACTTGAAAATTAACATATATTATAAATCATATTTCTGATTGATGGTATAAACAAGCAATAAATTCAAAAAAGTTACAACATTTTGCATAGCAACATACTATAATAAACCTTACCTTTTGCAGATAATTTGTTTTTTCACTTCTAATAACAAAATGACCTTTTATAGCACTTTTTTTTAAGAATTTGTAAATGTTTAACAGAACTTTGTTACGATACACAACTTAGCTTAAGAAATATGGACGCAAACTAAAAATATACAAAATATAATAAAACTTGTGGGTAGTTGAAGAACTGTCCCTCCACAGGGACAGCGGATCCAAATGGGTTAATCATATTATTGTTTTGTAATGTGTAAAATAAATAATTACTAAGGTAAATAAAATGTATATTAAACATGCCCTGTTAATTTTCTTGATTCCCACAAAAATAAATCGGACGGATTTCGTAAAGATGCAATGCAACCAACAGTTCAGACAGGGTAGGTACTTCGCTCACTTTAAAAAAAAACTATCTAGAAACACATGTAGGTATACTATTCTAGAAATATGAGAATATTCATGATACTCTAAAATTTAATGTTAACCCATGGCCTTATCCTATCTGCAGCAACAATGCTAATAATTACATAAAAAAATAGCCCGTGAGGTCATCTTTAAAAACTTGATCAGCGTGTTCCGATAATTACTAGGGTGAAAATGAATAATAATTAATTGTTTCGGCAATCACACCAACTAGCTAGCCCTAAACTAAGCAAAGCTTGAACTATGGTTACTAGATAATGAATAAACTTATTTCATTAGGTACATGACTTAGGCACAATTACCTGTGCTCATCACACAAACATTTGCCCCGCGCGGGATACGAACCCGCAGCCAGGCTTTGTAGTCCGGAGCAGGAACCACTACACCGGACGGTCGTCTAATTAATTTTCCAACATTACAATCTTAAACGGGCTTACAAATTTTGACAACTATTTAGAACAATTTTATAATATTGTAGCGTGGTTATTTTAACAAGGTCCCCTTTATAAAAAAATGGCTCTAAAACTTTATGGTGTGAAATATATTAATAAGTATTAAGTGCAATACGCTCATTTTTATCTTTGTTTGCATCACCCCTGCAACAAGCACCCACATATCCAACAGGACCACGCATTTTCGTACTAACTGACGAAGCGTAACTACAATGATTGACTGAACCCTTTTCCACTGTTTAAGATAAACGTTAATGTTCTTCATACTTCAAAATAAAACTATAAACGAAACTTTTTTATCAAAGACCTGTTGAACATAAAAACCCGGCTGAAATGAAATTGGTCAAAAGAGGGCACACAAAAATTAATAAAAATAGTAGCTAAAAAGATATTAATAACGTTATAAAGTTTTATTTACTTAGTCAGATGTGAAGTTCGGTACCATTTTTAGTAGCTTGCACACTTTTTGTTATTTAAAATATTCTGATATAATGTAATAAGTACAAATAAATTTAATTTAATTATAGCCAACGTGGTACCGTTATGCCTGTGTCATAAATAATAATTTCCTATTATAATGTGTAAGTAGGTATACAACTTGCGCAGTGTAAGTATTTAGAAACCTAGATTAGTAGCATGAATATATTGATAATTTTATACCATTAGCACGATTACTTTCTCTTTTTATACAACGATTTATTAGTATGTGTCGATATCATTGTATGTTTACACCGAACTGTAAACATTACTTTAATAAACTCTGATGTTTCTTTTACAAAGTTATTTTTGCTGTCCTTGATCTTTCGTCATTACCTGATTTAAGAATTTCTACTAAACATAATTGATTCGGTTTAGTTAGTTGGAAGACTATTTCTATATTCAAAAATAGAATAGACTAAAATTTCCAGTCCTCCCCTCCAAAATATTAATATTCTAACGCAAGCTAGCAACAACAGCGTTCTGAACCCCATCACATATCAACACAAATCCTAATGTGATTCTTAGCATTTAGTATCAATAAATGATTTTTTTAAATCAAAATACTATTGTGTATAGAAGTTGCTAAGTGATTATAAAGAAATAATTCACGATTAAAGGCTAGCTAATGTAGCAATTAATTTTAGCCTACTTTAACCCATTTTACCTACCCCATCAATTGCATGAAATGTTTGAGTCTGAGACACTGGACCTCTTTTCTTATTAATTAGAGAATATCCAACAATTGGAAAGGCTTTTAAGTCTAAACTTATTTTTTAAATTTAATTTGTACAGGGCAAAATTTATGGCCTGCTTCTGTTTCATTAATTAATGCTATTGCACTCGTTAGCCTTTACAATCTATCTTTTCATATTCTATGAGATCAATGTGTAAGCTGACGTACGGCCTCATTGAGCAAACTATACAAATATAGTAAAATTAATTATGAATATATTTTTAGAACAAGACAATTGCCAACAACTTACTGTTATATTACTATTATACTAAGTACTACTGCAAATAATAATATTATTCGTTAGAAACACGTACCAACAATACTGTTATGAAGGACCGGGGTAATAAACAAAATTAAATGATCTGTAGTAAACCTCAAGGATTAATGAGTAGGGGTGGATCATCCTGGTGTTGGTAGAATTGATCTCGCTGGGCTGACCCCTTCAACACCCATCTCAATATAAAAAATTCTTGTCTCGATCTGAAGGGAGCTACGAGCGACCTCACTCGTGTCTGCAGTCGCCTCTGCCAACAGCAGATCTCATCCATGGTCCCGAAAATAATTAAAACAAAAGCATTAGATATAAACTCATTCTCATCATTATTCTTAAAGGGTTAGTCAAGTAGTTAACTTAATTATTAAACCTTTGGTCCATATAACATGTAAGTAGGCACATCTAAATTTGATGATTTATAAACTAATGTCCCTGCTGGACAAAAAATAAAAATAGTAGTACCTAATCAGGCAGAGTGGAATACATTTAGTAGAGGGCTTTATAATTGCTCTTTTCTAATAAGCTTATTGTAAGCATTATAATGAGATTTACATCGGTAACCATATAATACGTTTTTATTGAGAGCTTCTGCTTAAAATGTGCGATAGACCTAGCCAATGAACTGAAGGTTCATGATGATCATGATTTACATGTATGCATTAAAATTGTAGCATAACAAAAAGTTTATACAGCGTCATAGGTACTGTCACCAACATTTCTTATTGCAGATTAAATCGTAATATGTTCTAGGGTTCACTTAACCCTTAGCTCACTACGCACTTAGCCGCTACGCTTAACTACTAGAACCTAGGGCACACTTAACCGTTAGTGCAAAACACAAACCTTGCCGCTACGTTTTAATACTAAAATCTAGGGCACACTCAAGTGTGCCCTAGATTTAAATAGCGGCTAAGTGTGTCGTGCGCTAAGGGTCAACCCTTAGCGCACGACACACTTAGCCGCTATTCGTAACTACTAGAATCTGGGGCACACTTTAACCTTAGCGCACGACACAACTAGCCGCTACGCTTAACTACAAGAATCTTGGATACACTTAACCCTTGGCGCACGACACACTTAGCCGCTACTAGAATCTAGGGCACACTTACCCTTGGCGCACGACACAATTAGCCGCTCTGCCTAACAATAAAATTTAGGGTATACTTAACCCCAATCCAAATATATTTTAAAGGCAAATATTAAATATTGGACCATAACACACACAACACAGTCATTGATCTGATCGTAAGGTAAGTAGCCAAAGTATTTTTGTTATGAAAATCAGAAAACAACGACGGTACCACAACACCCATATCCAAGACAATATAGTAAAGTTCGTTTTCCACATTGCCCCGACCGGGAATCGAACCCAGAACCTCAGATATGGCAGCGGCGCCATAGACAGTCCGATGAGCTCGCCTCTCGGCTACGGAGGCCGTCTTTTTTTTTGTGGAACAACTATCATCATTTTTTTTTATTTGAGGCTTCGAGTTTTTAAACCTAGTCAGGGATGTGACATGTTTTGCGCTTTAGTTTAGCTCAAAAATGTTGCAAAATGGTGTATATTCTATTAAAAAATGAATAATGGCACACATGGCCTTAAACCATTGCTACACTTCACAACTACACTTTAAATAACTACATGTCTCACTGCTCTGTAGCTTTCATCGAACACTCAAAAGCTGGCCTACTCTATCTACACAACTGCTACAAGTTATGGATGCTCCTATAATAATTAGTATACTTAGCCAATCTCTTTTCATAATTTTTTTCTTTGGTCAAAGACCGACGCACTTAATCAGTTTGACTCCAAATTCCATATACATCATATAGCCCACTTAGCTATAACTCTTTAAAACTAAAGCAGAGGAACTAACATACTTAAACGAATTATGTCAACGAAATCGGTTATTCAGACCTACTTTACTAAATTACACATAGTAAGTTCTGGTGCTCCACATTATGTCAGTAAAAGTTTATAATAAATTACCACCATATATAAAAAAAAACATAAAGAAGGATACTAAATTTCACAGAACATTGAAAGAGTACTTGACGCAAAAAGGTTTCTTTTGGGCATTGTATAAATTTTAATTTTTGTCTCTATTACCTTAAATTGTTATGCCCTAACAGGGATCATTTTAAGGACATGTTAATTAATTATTTTTTTTGACGTACCGAATGAAAGCAATAAATATAAGATTATGATTATGACTACTTAGTTAGCTTATAAATTCTTATTTTCGTTCGGACAACACACTTAACTAGTCCCAAACACAAAGATCGACACACTAATCGGCCTCAAAACAAGAATTAACTTATATACAGATATGCTGGTATCGTGTCGGAGACTAGGTACCCCCCTTTAGTACTCAAACATTTTCGGTAGTTTCAAATTAAAGCGCGTCTAGAATGTGCCAGTATGGGCGGTGATAGTCCCGACCACATCCAAGCGCGTCCCGTTACAAAAACTTTCAAATATCGCGCTTCCGATTTCGTTGAAATGATTAGAGGGTAGCCGCGAATAAACGAATATATAATAAGTTTTTATGAAATAATAATTATCTACATTATCGTTATACGAGTGCTTTGAATTGAGTAAGTATCATCAGAGAGTAGCCCCGACCATATACAAGCTCAACACAATATACTAAAAAACATACGTTTTCAATTATGTTAATACTATCGGAGGGTAACCCCGATCACATAAAAACAATTATTAAAACACACCCGTACTCAGTACCGTGCCTGCCCCGTCGAAAAGTAGCCCCAACCATGTCCAAACACATTCCAGATATCAAATGTGGTTTATAATAAAATAATAATTAGATAGGTAGATTAAAATAAATGAGTATCAAATTATGTTAGTATTATCGGAGGGTAGCCCCGACCATATACGAACACAATTTCAAATTCAAACACATGTGCTGTGCATTGTGCCCGTTCTATCAGAGAGTAGCCCCGACCATGATCGGATCACAATACCGCACACATAAATTTTAAAAATTACCATTCAGACTTAGCTAGAAATTTTTTTATCACTCCCTATCTTAATTGTATTTAAAACTTATAATTTCTTTAGGTACCTACATACAATTCAATTTAAAATAATTTAACATACCTTTGACTTATGTGGGCTGAAGATCACGGTGCCATTTCTGAGATGTGGTAAATGATACTACTGCCGAATATCTTACTTGGATTTATTTAACATGACTTGCCATATTAACTTATTACAAACTCTCCACCTCCTAAATTAGAAATTATGTCCCTACATTAATGATTACTTCAACTGACATAGTAACTGCTTAGCAACTGCCTACTTCAAATGCTCACGAGCAACTGCCCGAGTAGCGATCTCTACCGATACTACTGCGGTGTTTCCCCACCACAACTCAATTACGTCATGTCTTTTTCCCGGTCGACCAGTTAGTGTTGCCAACATTTAATTAAAATATACCGAATCACGACACTACCGATATTTATTGTCATAAAATCGACTTGAAACCTAACACCCAACCAATTTATTCTAAACCGTATAAATTACCACACGCTTTGAAAAATGAAATTAAAAGTCAAATCGATAATTTGTTGTCAGAAGGGATAATAGAGCCATGTCGAAGTTAATGGTCCAGTCCTATCTTATTAGTACCTAAAAAACAAGACAGTAATGGGAATAAAAAATGGCGTTTGGTCATTTATTTTAGAAAACTTAACAATGTGATACATGATGACAAATTTCCACTTCCGAATATTACGGAAATACTAGATTCATTATCGGGCTGTATGTATTTTACACATTTAGACTTACACCAGGGATACTATAATGTTAACTTGGATCCAGACAGCCTAAAACTAGCCCTAGTTCTTTTTCCCGCATGATGACTATGGCCATGACCGGGTTAACATACGAGAAATGTTTAGTTTATCAAGACGATTTAGTCTGCTTTAGTAGAGATTTGCAAAGTCATATACAAAACCTTCAAGATATTTTTGAAAGATTGCGAAAAGTTAATTTAAAACTAAACCCACAAAAATGCATTTTTTTGCAAAAAGAACTTCTCTATTTAGGTCATGTGGTTTCCTCAGACGGCATTGTACCCGATCCAAATAAAATTGACGTTGTAAAAAATTATCCAGTCCCTACGAAAACCGACGAGGTGAAGTGGTTTGTAGCGTTCGTAAATTACTACCGCAAATTTATTCCAAATTTCGCCACAAAGGCTTATCCGCTAAATTATTTAAGTAGAAAAAATGTAACATTTAAATGGGACGAGGAATGTCAAAAATCATTTGAAACAATTAAACAAAATGTTATTTCACACCCTGTACTGCAATATCCCGACTTCTCAGAAAGTAATCAATTTATTTTGCAAACCGATGCCTCTGGTTATGGTATCGGAGCTGTTTTATGTAATGGCGATGGGAGACCCGTGGCATATGCTAGTCGTAGTTTGAATAAAGCAGAGAAAAGATATCCAACAATTGAAAAGGAATTGCTTGCGATTGTTTGGGCCATTAAACATTTTAGGCCATATTTATACGGTCGAAAATTAAAAATTCAAACAGACCATAAACCACTTATATTTTTATTTAGTATGAAAGATCCGTCGAGCAGGCTATTAAAGTTTCGATTGGTTATTGAAGAGTACAACTTTATTTTAGAGTACATTAAAGGTAAAGAAAACTCCGCCGCAGATGCACTATCGCGTTTGTTTATGACATCGGACGAATTAAAGGAGATGAGTCAGTGTTGTATCAATGTAATGACTCGAGGTCAAACGGCTAGGCAAGCTCGGGATGCTATTGTTTCCAATAACGATTGGCTTGATCACCCAAAAGTTGTGGAAATACATAGTAAATCGAAGTATTTCACGGAATTACGTTTCATTAGCGCTAATGAATTAAATCGATATCGTAACTTGAATGAAATTAAACACGAGAGTAAATGTTTATGTTTCGTGCCATCAATAAATACTATTTTCATTAATCCAGCTTCTCGATCGCAACTATCGCCAGGCGAATTTGCGAGAGAGCTGAATATTTTTTGTAATAAAATTGATATAAAAGAAATATATTTAATAAAGAATGAGAATAATGATAGTTTTGTTAAAAAGTTAATAAATGAAGTTCAAAGTAATAAAATGTGGTCCGGACCAAGAATATGTGTTTTGAAAGATGTAAAAAGAATAGAAAATAAAGACGACCAAAGAGTAATAATAAATGACTTTCATCTTTTGCCCACTAGTGGCCACGCGGGCATAAGACGAATGATCAATAACATTAAAAAATATTACTTTTGGTCAGGTCTTGAGGTAGCTTAGTAGCCTTTATGCTCTAAAAATTATGTTGAAGTAGCTAGGAGTTTTGTTAATAATTTTGTTCTCAGGTATGGGATTCCAAAAGAGATTGCCACTGACAGGGGAACCGAATTTCTATCATCCACAGTAAAAGAGGTATGTAAACTATTAAAAATAAATCAATTGCAGTCAACGGCGTATCATCACCAGAGTATCGGTGCATTGGAAAATTCACACAAACATCTAGGTTATTATTTACGCATACAAACAGACAACCATCCTGAAGCTTGGAGTACCTGGCTTCCGTATTGGTGCTTCTCATATAACACGTCAGTACATACGGAGACTAGGTTCACCCCATATGAGTTAGTTTTTGGGAAAAAATGTGTTTTACCTTCAAATTTAAATTCAGGGAAAATAGACCCATTGTATATATTTGACAGTTATCCTTTAGAGTTAAAATATAGACTGCAGCTATTGCAAAATGAGGCAAGAAATAATTTATTGTCGAGTAAGTTGAAACGGAAAATAAAATATGATCGTAACATGAATCCCGTGTCATATGCGGCTAATGATTTAATATTAATAAAAAATGAAACAGGTAATAAGTTTCAAAGTATACTTTCAGGTCCTTATAAAGTAATTAAAGATTGTTCACCTAATGTTGAGATAATTAAAGATAATAAAACGTGTTTAGTACATAAGAACAGAACGAAATTGTATATTCCACCTTTGGCTAGTTAATAGTTAAAATATAAGCACTGAAATGACATTATGTAAAATGTAACTTACTATTATAACTATTGTTACTCAAACTACTTAGTACCTATAACAATTAATCAATTAATTTTAAAACATTATGTATGAGAATATTATGTAATATTATAAAAATTAATTAATACTTTTATATGGAAGAAATATGTATTTGTAGTTATAAAATAAAATAATCTACTTTTATTTTATTTTTTATGTAGGAAGGAGATGAGATGTAGTAGCCGTATAAATTAGGCCACTTATTAATAAAGTATTCAGTATTTATCCAGCATTCGGCAGTTTCATTTCTATATTAGTTCCCGTCCTTTACATACCAATGAACTAGAATAGAAGAAACACAAACATAAAGCTTGTTTTGATAAAAGTTATACTATAAGGAGCTCATTTTCACTAGAAAAATCGGGGTACTGAAGTATTGGTGGACTTTTTTTGATAAATGATTGTTCACACTCATTCGTCCATTCAAACTTAACACCTTTTCTAGTCAATTTGTTAAGTGGTATACACATCTCAGCAAAGCGTGGTACAAATTTTCGATAATAGTTTGCAAATGCAACAAAACGCTTAATTTTGTCACAACTAGTTGGTCTTGGGTAATTTTCAATAATTATAGTTTTTTTTGGATCGGGATAAACTCCCTTCGATAACAATACATGTCCTAAATAAAGTAACTCTTTAATATATGTATATTTAGTTATACAGATGGAGCCATTAATTAAAAAGCCCAGATTTTTTGGATTAAATATAATTACTGATTAAACGAACTTACCTGTACGTGAAGTTCTATCAGAATTATGCGAAGGCTTCGTCCGAAGGGATTAGCAAATAACACTTGTAGTTCCGCCCATTGGATCGCCATTCACGCACTGTATTTGAGGGTAGATTTACATATAAAAAAAATCATCCCGACGTCACTTTGGATGGCACCTTGCCCGCTCTTGTCATTTAGTTTAGACTGTCAAAATATTTCACCGAATGTATTGGGTAAGGAAAGAAAAAGAGTTTCTTTAGATAAATAAATGGGGTAGGGAGGGTTGCTAATCCCTTCGGACGAAGCCTTCGCATAATTCTGATAGAACTTCACGTACAGGTAAGTTCGTTTAATCAGTAATTATACTCAGGCTTCGTCCTCGGGATTAGCAAATAACACTTGTAGATTTTTAGAGCTTAAAGTGAAATATTTTGTTTATTGAAAAAAGGAAAAAAAAAATACAATCAAAAACTAAGAATCGTAGTAGGTAGGTACTTTTACTACTTATTGATCAGCATTATCATTACGCAAAATCGATACGGCAAAAGAATTTTCATTAGTATTAACATTACTTATGGTTCTATTATAGAACCTATAGAATGTATTGGAAGAACCGCTCCATCCCGCGGTTCTTCTGACCTCATCTAGACTGATACCCATTTTATGGGCCGCGG
The DNA here is from genome assembly GCA_950371115.1 of Anania fuscalis. Classification (NCBI taxonomy): domain Eukaryota; kingdom Metazoa; phylum Arthropoda; class Insecta; order Lepidoptera; family Crambidae; genus Anania; species Anania fuscalis. The sequence continues at coordinate 15,283,449 of OX493326.1, read as the reverse complement.
ACGTAGCCGCGTGCCGTGTACTATGCGCTGTAAATATATTCACGTCGATCCCAGAGACACATAACTCCTCTTTAATCCATCGACTTAAGGTCTGAGAGCCAACAGCCTTGTGAGGCTTCCTGAAACTTATGAAGAGGGAATCAATGTTTTTACGAAGTGAACGAGTCTTATCTAAATAACAAAATAACGACTTTGCTGGGCAAATTTCAGGCTTTTCCGAGAAATATGGTAACAATAGAACTGGCTGTAAACAACCCTGACGTGTTGTTTTTAAGAAATCTGGAATTTTAATCCGAAGTATTGATGGTTGGGTTTCAATATTTTTAATATTAATTTTGGACAGTGTCTGCACTCTGTGCGCGGTAATTAAAGCAATTAAAGTAATAAGTTTCTTTGAAAGTTGATCAAGAGTTAACGTCTCATTAGGATATAACGTACCTATATGATTAAGAACTATAGAGGTATCCCAAGTCATAGTGTCCCAAGCCACTTTGGTAGTGGAGGTCGCAAACGAAAAACTCCTTTAAAAAACCGCTTAACTCGATCATCTTCTACATTATTACCCATTAATAGCGCTAAAGCTGACCTGCACGAATTTAGAGTTCCATATTGAGATCCCTCTTCATAAAGCTTATTTAGAAAGTAGATGATTTGTGGGACTGACGAGCTATACAAATCACAATTGTGTTCTTTACAAAAATAGAACCAGCGTCTTAAATAAACATCATATTGTTTTATGGAATTAGCTGACAATGATGCAAGCATAACTTCCATCGCAGAGGGAGGTATAGATCTTCTTAACCACGCTGCCCGCATAAGATCCCTGCCACCAGGGTAATCTTGGTGTGAATGTTGCGATTGCTAGAATGGTAAGATATAATTGGATTTTTATTTGAATTAAAAGTAATAAGGTCAGATATCAAAAGGGTTTTAAAAAGAGGGTACCAAGGCTGAGTGGGCCATAATGGCACGACCATTATACCTCTAGCTCTATCGGAAATAATTTTCCTTAATGTTTTTAAAATAATAGAGAACGGGGGAAACGCATAAAAATAAGGATCACTCCAGGATATTGTGAATGCGTTAATGGTTATCGCGTCAGGGTCTCTATGCCAAGCAACGTATGTTGAACATTTTTTATTTATTCGACTGGCGAATAAATCGATGCGAGGAGAGCCAAAAGTGGAAACGATTTCGTCGAATGCCTAATTAGCTAGCTCCCATTCGATATCTGGGTGTATGCGTCTTGATTCTGCATCAGCCGTTTGATTATCAGCTGAACTTATATAGCAAGCCAAAACAAATAATCGACGACGTTCACACCATTGCCATAACTGTGTTGTAATGTTGTTAAGGTGGGGAAACTGAATGCCTCCCATTCGATTAATGTAGGAGATGGCCGTCGTGTTGTCAATGCGAAGTAGAATTTGGCAATTACTCATGTTTATTGCGAATATCTTTAAACCGAAAAAAGCTGCTTGTATTTCTAAGAAGTTGATATGCTGTGTTTTTTCTTCTTTACTCCACAACCCGCTGGCCGTCTCCTCTCCGCAAGCAGCCCCCCACCCCGTATTTGAGGCGTCCGAGAAAATTTCCAAATCATGTGTGTCTTCTCTGATCTTACTAAACTAAAAGGCTTTTCAATGGCCGTTAGCCACCATTTCAGATCAGGTATTAATGAATTTTGTAAATACATAATTTTGTCATAATTATCATCTGGCTTTAAATTCAAATATTTTTCCGCTCAAAGACTTTTATATACAACCAGCTGTATTCCACAGCAGGACAAACTGATACCAATAATCCAACTAAACGCGCAAACTGGCGTATTGTACAACGATTTAGTTTCAAAAACTTTTGAATCTCAGCTTTTATTTTATTGATCTTATCTATAGGCAACGTGATTTGGAAATTTTCAGAATCTAGTACAAAACCTAAGAATGTACAAACTTTTTGAGGTATCATAGAACTTTTTTCCTCATTTATTATAAAACCAAGGGCCGTTATTAATTTTTTAGTTTGTATTGTGTTTTATAAACATATTTCATAAGACTGGCCACATAGCCAGTAATCGTCCAAATAGTTCGTTGAAATAAGTCCAGCAGAACGTAGTAGGCGGACTATAGGTTTCATTACTTTGGTGAATATATAAGGTGCTGTACACAAGCCAAACGGAAGAACATTAAATTCATATAAATTTTGTTCAAACTGGAACCGTAAATATTTTCTTGAATTTTCCTTTATTTTTATAGAATAATACGCGTCTTTTAAATCAATTTTAGACATAAAACAATCCTTTGTTATTAATTTTAACACTGTTCGCAAGTCTTCCAGTTTGAAATGGTCCGTTTCAATAAATTTATTTAAGTTTTTTAAGTTCAGAACAAAACGAAATTCACCGTTTGGCTTGGGTACTAAGAAAACACTTGACAAAAATTGCCCTTCTACAGGCTGACAATGTGAGATAGCGCCAATTGTTAATAACTTTTTTATGGCCTCATAGAAATTATCTCTTTCGACGTCAGCGTATTTTCTATCAATTGAAATGGACGATTGGTTAACTGGGCAGATGAATGGAATTTCATAACCTCTAATATAAGACAGAATCACTGGATTTTTAGTAAGCCGTAACCATTGGTCAAAAAATAAGGGTAATCTACCAGTATATTTTACCGGGTCTAGCGGCGGCCGCGATTCGGCTGATGCTGCAAGGGCCTCGATGATGTTGACGGCCGACTCTTGTTCAGAGTGGGCTCCTTCATCTTCGGAGGGTTCGGAGGCTTCCGGACCGGGTAGGGGCCCTTCCAGTTTAAATTTTTCGAAGTACTTGCTACCGCTGGAGGTTTCTTGCTATTCGATTGATTGTATTGTGGTTTAGGAATTGGAGTCTTCAACTCCGCTCCCGATTTATTGATGGCTTTTGCCATTTTTATAGTTTCAGATAAATTTTGACCAAACAGCAACTCGTCTGGCTTAGTATTTAGCAGTTGATCCTTCATGTCTTTTTTTAAAGACGATAAGATGAAGTTTCTTCTTAGAACAGAGTCATTGTGCTGCGCGTCACATAAAACGCGTTCTGCATCCATCAGCATCTTTATAATAGAAGAATCGGTATTAATATTATTATTCTTGGAAATAATAATATTAATTGCTTGGCCTAGACAAGATATGGCAGTCGCTGTTTGTTTCTGCCGTATCTCAATACTCTTGTCACGCTTAGCGTTCAAATCAGAGATAGCTGCTTTAATTTCTGCTTTCAAAGCAGGCGCGCTAATTAACTTGCAGTTACTGGGAAGTAAATATTTTTCGTTTATTTCCTTACGAAGCTCCTTACTCAATCCATTTCTTGCGACATGTTCTAGTCTAACTGACAAGTCTTTGTGAATTTCGGGTCCGTACACATTTGAGATTGTCGGGTCCTCACCTAATATCTCAATAATTGCACCATCTAGTCTAGGATCAACTGATTTGGGCTCCTCTAAGCTAGCTACAGTGTCTGTACATAGTTCACTCGTAGATGGAACAGCGGGGATAGTAACGACCGAGGCGAGCTTCGTGCTGGGTTCCGTGGTGGACTCGGAGTTGGGTTCGACACTTACATTTGGCCCGGAGGCGCACTGTGTATCATGTTCTACATTAGCACCGACACTTGCCTCTGATTCAGCTATCGCAATTTCGTCAAAAATTTTGTTATTCTCTTCATGACCGTATTCTGAAATCAACCGATTTCGAGATATTAGTTAGGAAACAGACCAAAGTACTGTTCGCAAAACTAACTTGCTGGGTAGTACAGCTCCAAAGAGAAGTACGCAAACCCAATAGGTGAAAATCTCACCAATCAATCTCATGATAATTGTTGGTAAACAGTAAAGAGCTGTTAGCAAAATATTTATCCGGGTAGTACATCTCCAAAAAGAAGTACGCAAACCCATAAATCTAAATCAAAAGGTAAGTAATACCAATTGCACAATATAAACACGTCATTATATAGGTAGATACCAAAAAATAAATGGTTCTAGAATACCGTTTGCTAGGCTTATAAAAATGGTAGTAACATCTCCAAAGAGAAGTACGCAAACCCTTGAGGTAATTACCGTATTGATGTTCACAAAGTATTGTCGAAATACGTTTATTTCATAATAACATAACTCTTATGTATTACTATTGCTAGCAAATTACTTTGCAAATAAGTTATTACTTTGCAAATTATGTTGCAAATAAAATAATTCTAAGACGTTTTACACGTTTAGTAATAAATAGCGCTAGGTAGGTATATTGTTTGTTCATAATATTCCGTGTAGGCACTAACACTATTAACACCTGTTTACTAACCTTCATTCTCCGGCTCCCGTTGATAAGAAATATTCATGTCCGACGACCGACTCGTAGACCTGCTACGACTGCGGCGTTGTCGCAATATCTTCTTTTCTAACTTTTTTAACTTTTTCCACATTTTTTCGTATTTTTCTTCATTTTTACGTTTCGGCATAGTTTCGAACACTTATCGAACGTAGATATATAAAAAAAAAAAGCAAGGCGCGGCGCGTGCGTTCGTGGCGAGCACAAAAAGACGACTGACAAGAGCGGGCAAGGTGCCATCCAAAGTGACGTCGGGATGATTTTTTTTATATGTAAATCTACCCTCAAATACAGTGCGTGAATGGCGATTCAATGGGCGGTACTACAAGTGTTATTTGCTAATCCCGAGGACGAAGCCTGAGTATAATGAGCAATAAGGTCTTTACATGGCAAGTGTAAGAAACAGAATGAACGAGACAATCAAATCACTCATTAACTTTGCTAGATTACTTATAGGAATGTACAGTCGTAATGTCCTTCGGAGTAGCATTGCTATCAAAGTTTGTAAAGGCGTTGTGCGCCGGAACATCCTCCCGCCGTTGAAAGCACACTTTCAACATTTGAGAATTACTTTACTTTCAAAATTAAGCGTTTTGTTGCATTTGCAAACTATTATCGAAAATTTGTACCACGCTTTGCTGAGATGTGTATACCACTTAACAAATTGACTAGAAAAGGTGTTAAGTTTGACGAATGAGTGTGAACAATCATTTATCAAAAAAAGTCCACCTTAACTTCAGTACCCCGATTTTTCTAGTGAAAATGAGCTCCTTATAGTATAACTTTTATCAAAACAAGCTTTATGTTTGTGTTTCTTCTATTCTAGTTCATTGGTGAGTTTATAGAAAAAAACTAATTAATTTGGGGAGCTGATTTATTGAAGCCATCACAGTTGTCGGAAAAGTGACTCGAGCGCCGCGCCCTCTGGCGGGTTCTTACATTATTAAGTTAGTACACATAAATTGAACTAGATGGCGTTACCTGTCCTTGACATGCTGCCACTAGGGTATTTGTATGACAATATAAATTTATGCATCCACATTTACATATTAATATTCTAGATAATCTATTCCTAAGTAGGTACATAATCTAGTCTAAATTTGTTACCTAGATCCCTGGTACAAGTAGCAACACTAAGCGATAGGTATGTAATGTTTTAACAAATATTTACTACATTAATAAATATTTGTTACAGTTAATTTATCTTTATATTACTTGAAAAAATTGAATTATAATATGATAATTTAATGAAATTAGTTACCAGACATCTAGCTCCTAGCCTAGCCTTATTCTTAAGCGGGTAATTGATACAAAAAAGAAGTAGAAGTTTATTAAATGAGTACAAACAGTTATACATTAACATATATAAGCTTATATATAAATTTGTCTATTTCGTTTATAGGTAGGGGACAGATGTTATTGAACGCGCGTTTGATGACTCCTGTTGATGTGTGGATCTCCGCAACCCTCGTGATTCCATCCTTTCCCTTGCAGCAGTTGGTGATGCGTCCTAGTTTCCATTGGTTAGGGGGCAGTCTGTCTTCTTTGATGAGTACGATGGTGCCGTCGCGTAGACTCTCGCCTTTAGAACTTCTCCACTTGGTACGGGTCTGTAGAAGGCCGATATAGTCCCTTGACCAGCGCTGCCAGAAGCTTTGGTATAATTGCTGTAACAGCTAGTAGTGAGTTAATCTGCACATTGGTACATCTGTATAGTCATAGTCAGGTATCGAAATAGGTGTCCTGCCTATCAAGAAGTGGGCTGGTGTTAAACAAAATATTTCATTATTAGTTGAATTAGACAATGGACATAGAACGGTTGTGAACTCCTCGAAAGTCAACAAAGAATTACCCAATACTCTCTTCAGGTGAAATTTACAAGACTTAACAGCTGATTCATGCAAAGGCTGATGTGGAGTGTAAACAGGTAAATATTTTCAGATAATATCCTCACTAGCGCATAAGGTTGTAAACTCATCCAAGTTATCCCTTAGAAAATTATACAATTCCTTTAACTCATTGTTAGCCCCGTGTATTGTTGTGCCATTATCGCTCAACATTTCTTTTGGTTTTCCCCTTCGGGCTATAAATAGTTTGAAGGTTGCGAGAAAGTTATTAGTTTCTAAGCTAGATACCAGCTCCACGTGAACAGCCTTGGTTGCTGAACATACAAACACTGCAATATAGCATTTACTTGCTTTGAATCCTCGTCCTCTCCTGTCTCTAATATTAAATGGACCCGCATAATCAACGCTCGTTGATACAAAAGGAAGTGCGGGGTTCACCCTCGATGGTGGTAAGTTGCCCATTATTGGTATATTTATTTTAGGTTTGGCTCTGAAGCATGTCACACATTTATGTACTACTTTATTTACTAGTTGCTTCCCTTGCACTGGCCAATACCGTTCACGCAGTAATGATAGCAATAATTGTGGGCCTGCATGCAACGATCGCTTATTAAAGTCAACAACTATTAATTCGGTAAGTGGGTGGTTGCGTGGTAAAATTATTGGGTGTCTTTTATAATAGTTATAGTTAGATTGGCTTAAACGACCACCCACACGCACAATACTATTGTCAATGAAAGGATTCAAGCATAATAGGGTCGATGACGTCGGTAACTGTTTATTATTGCTAAGTTAATTATATTCGGTAGGATACGAATGTTTCTGTGCAAATATTATTAATTTATTCAAGGATTCATTTCATTCTTGTGCTGATAATGAGTTATTATAATTTATTTCCCGTGTTTTTACAGTTGTGAATAAATCTTAATACAAATGCAAAGCAACGATTTAACTTTTTAATATTGGACCAACGTTCAAACAACTTATTAAACTCATTATCAATTGTTTCTCTTGAATTGGTAGAAACGTTACAATTAGTTGCGTTAAGAGTTTCATCATATGAATAGGGTTGTGATAGTATGTTATTTGCAATCGTAGGCCAGGACAATTTATTTGATTTAGAATTTATCCAAGCCAGTGCCACCCTAGAATCTGACCACAAAAAAATATTAGGTATTTCACCCCTTAGGGCCTCATTTACCTTGTTGCATAATGTAGTGTAAAGCATTTCTGAACGTAGTACTTTTGAACGCGCGGTTTCCCGCCAGTATTGTTGTTAGCTATGTTCTCTCTCGCTCACTCTTTCGCGCCCGACGCCAAAACTCTGTGTGTGTGATTGTTCCTGAATAAATGTTTTAAATTCATTTTGTGGTTTTTCTGGGCTTCCCTTTAGTAGCTAACAATAAACAAGCACGCAATTCCAATTTTGGTATTGTTTCGTTTCGTGCAAACCTAGATTTTGCGCAGAACAATCGTACAATCACATTACCGTTAATATCTATAGATCGCACATATATAGCCGCACCATAGGCGGTCAATGAACTGACACAGAACCCATGCAGTTCTGCAGTGACGTAATCACTGATAAGGACATGTGGCGGGATAACCAATGAATTTATTTAATTTAATTTATTATAAAATGTTTCCCATTCATAACATAATTCGTAAGGGAGATTTTCGTCCCAGTTTATTTTAATTTTCCATAAACGTTAAATGAAACATTTCGCAATAATTAATATGGAGCCTAACAGACCTAAAGGGTCAAAAATAGCAGAGGCTGTGGATAGAACTTTCCTTTTGGTTAGGTCTATTGGTACTGGTTCTATTAGTAACTTATATCGTATGGTATGGTTATCGCTTGACCATGCAAGTCCTAATACTTTATGTGTAATTGAAGATAATACTATATGTGTGTCTGACCCTAACAAGGTTAATTCGTTATTGTTGGTAGGTGTACTTATGGACTTTTAATATGATTTAATGCTAACTCGGAATTAGATTTCCATTTTCTCAAATGAAAATTCGCGCTTTTCAAAATGTTATCAATTTGAACAGCTGTTTTTGACAACTCAAGGTCATCATCGAAACCGTGAATCAAATCATCTATATAAAAATCGGAGGCCTATATCGGAGGTCTTAGAAGCAATTGGGAATGTTTGCATGTTTTCGTTTGCGAGTAGTTTTAAACATCGAGTGGCAAGGTATGGGGCACACCTTAAGCCAAAACTAAGTGTCGTTAATTGGTATGTAAGAAGCGGCTTTTCAGAACTATCGCGCCAAAAGATGCATTGTAAATGTTGTTGTGTTGGGTCAATAAATATTTTTCTATACATTTTTTCTATATCGGCGCTAATCACATACTTATGTTTTCGAAATTGTATCAAAGTATTATCCAAATTATCTTGGTTTATTGTTCCCTTGTGTTGTATGTCATTAAGGGACAATCCGGTGCTAGTTTTACAGGACGCGTCAATAACTACTCTCAGAGGTGTTGTGGTTTTTTGAGGGTTCAGAACTGCATGTTGTGGCAAATAATTGCAAGGCTCAGGGCTTTTTTTCTCAATCAAATGCCCTGCATTTTTAAAGTCGTTCATAAATCTACTATACAGGATGGCCCGAAAGGTGACACTAAAAATTTTTTTTTGGATTCCTGACATCTAGGTGTACCCGAAAATACCCCATGTATGGTCCGCAATTTTTTGTAGTTTTCGAGCTATGATTTTTTTAAATTAAATTTGGGAATTTTTGACTGGACCCACATAATTGTTTTTTTTTCGGAAAGTATGCACCTTTTTAAATATTTTTTTTTGTCGCATAGACCTCATGACTTGTTCTTTCACCCATAAAATACCCAGCTTCCTGCCATTAATGTAAAGTACAAAAATATTGACCGAAAGTAAAAAAAAATGGTGAAAGCGAGTCACAGTTAAATTTTCAACTTTGAATTGAAAATAAAAAAAATAGTTCCATGACTTTTAGGTAATTTTAAAAACTGCTCAAGACCCTAAGCTTTAATTATAATAAAAAAAACGTGATGCTTAATAGGCCTTTTTTAGCCGAAACCTGCCTTCAAATGTACAAAGGTGAATTTTCTTAGCTTTTTTATTAGCTATCTTATTGTTCATAAGATTATTTTTATCAAAATTAACATTACAGTGATACCGTTTATTGAATAAATAATTAAAAATAACTTTTACAAGCATGTTATTACAGAGTGGTAACATCGATATTTTTGTTATTTTGATAATAAATAAAACAATAACTACAAATTTAACAAAGTTTATTTTATAATAAGTTTTCAAAATGTCTCCCTCCCGCTTCAATGCATAAATGGCAACGCCTTAAAAAGTTTTGTTTCAAATTTCGGAAAGCATCAGAATTTTCTTTGATTTTTATTTCTGCTTGCCTTAGTTTTGCACGCAGCTCTGCTTCGGTGTTTGATTCTTTTGCATAAACCATCTCTTTGTAATAACCCCAGAGAAAAAAATCAATGGGGTTTAAGTCCGGTGAACGCGCAGGCCAAGAAATAGGGCCGCCACGCCCAATCCACCGTCTTGGGAATGTCGCATTAAGGTGCTCTCGTACGTCTCTTGCAAAGTGGCACGGAGCACCATCATTTTGAAATACTTCTTCTTCTTATTAATAAGTTCACATCCCCCAATAACTCATTCAAGCTATTTCGTCGTCATAATTTCCGAAAAAAAAAAAACAATTATGTGGGTCCAGTCAAAAATTCCCAAATTTAATTTAAAAAAATCATAGATCGAAAACTACAAAAAATCGCGGACCATACATGGGGTATTTTCGGGTACACCTAGATGTCAGGAATCCAAAAAAAAAATTTTTGTGTCACCTTTCGGGCCACCCTGTATAAAATTCTAAACTGATTGTTGGTCTATCAACGCACAGCCCAGACCGCTGAACCTAGAGACTTGAAATTTTGCACATCGATACCTTATACAGTGTAGGCATCCACTAAGGAAGGATTTTTGGAAATTCCACCCTTAAGGGGGTAAAAGTATGTATGAAAGTCCGTCAGTTTTGAAGTTAGGATCTCCAAATGTTGTATTTAGGCAAACGCATGAAAATGAATTTATACGTGTCTCAGTGTTTTTGAAAAATTTACCCCCGATGGGGTAAAAAGGGGGTTACAGTTGTGTATGGAAAATCCTGTTTTATAAGTATAAACCACTAAAATTATTATTTAAGCTTTGGTTGAAAGCTCATGCAAAGATCCAAATGGATGTTGTTTAAATTACAACCCTTAAGGGGGTGTAAAGGGGATAAATTTTGTATTTTAAGTTCTTAATTTCCGAAGTCAAAAAAACGGAATTTATTGTTTAGGCATACAGTTGGAAACTTACTCAAATAGTGTTTTAAGGATAACAACCCCTAAGGGGGTGAAAAGGGGTTGCAATTTTTGTATTAGATATTATTATTATTATATTCGAATTAAAAACACTTAAATCCTTATATTATTATAGGCCTATGGTTGTAAACTTATGCAATTTTGTTGGAATTTTAACCATTATTGGGATGAAAAGCGGGATAAAATTGTGTATTTAAGTAAAAAATATAAAATCGTAAACTTACTGATTGTTGATATATCAACGCACAGTCTATGTATCTAAACTTAAAATTTTACACAGCGATACCATCCATCCATCCATCCATCCATCAGCCGAAAGACGTCCACTGCTGGACATAGGCCTCCCCCAAGGATTTCCACGAAGATCGGTCCTGTGCCACCCGCATCCAGCGGCTTCCCGCGACCTTCACCAGATCGTCGGTCCACCTTGTGGGGGGCCTACCAACACTACGCCTTCCGGCCCGCGGCCGCCATTCGAGGACCTTCCTGCCCCAACGGCCATCAGTCCTGCGAGCAATGTGCCCCGCTCACTGCCACTTAAGGTTTACGATTCTAAGAGCTACGTCGGTGACTTTGTTTCGCCTTCGGATCGTCTCATTTCTGATTCGATCGAGAAGGGAAACTCCGATACCTGGATATACCTGGAGGCTTAAAATTTTGCACAACGATACCTTATACAGTGTAGGCATTCACTAATTATGGATCTTTGTAAATTCTAAGGGAATAAAATAGGGAGATAAAGTTTATGTATGGTATTAAGTATGGAAGTCCATCAGTTTTAAAGTTATGATTTCCAAAGTTTGTTTTTACGCTAACGTATGCAAATGTATTGATATGAGTCTAAGCGTTTTTGATAAATTCTCCTCCGATGTGGAGTGAAAAAGAAGATGAAGTTTTGTATAGAAAGTCCGTCGTTTCCAAATTTAAAGTTACTAAAATTATTTTTAAGCATTAAAAACTCACGCAAAGTATATCGATGTTCTTTGAATTTCAACTTTAAGGGTAGAAATTAAAAGGGGGTTCTTTATTTTTGCAGTTAAAAAAAAACTAAATTAACTTAAGAAACTTATAGTTGGAAACTCACACAAGTTAGGTTTTTGGAACAACGAACCCCGAAGGGGGTGAAAAAGGGTTTTTGGCACCCCCTCCCTCCGGCGCACCTCCTTCGGCGACTTCAGGACTTTTAGTATGTTTTATCCCTAAGCACCCTGAACAAGTTTCAGAAGAAATCGCTTAGGTTCCCACTGACGCACCCTATACCCTCTTTTGAGTCATTTCTTGACTGAATTATTTAATATCCAAAAAAAAGTACTGTCCGCCGAATTGAAAAATATCTCTGAGATGGTCATTCAGCATAACAACTCTGCTTACCTACTGGATGCAACATGATGCCTGGAATACTGTAAAATGAAAAGAACTCGTAAGGAAATCTAATAAGCTAAATAAAATAAAAAGAATCGGGAGTTATCTTTGGTTCATCTTAAAATATTTACTGTTAGCTAATTCACCTTTGTCTCAAAACTGTTATTTTATGGTATTTGCCATAATTGCCGTAACATCCAACAAAAATGCATTTCATGATTACCTGTGCCTGGTGATACTGCAATGAGCATAATTATGTTCAAACGCGATATATTTTTATGTTATCACTAATAACAAGTGTGTCGATGTCTCGCACTATAATCTATATACAATACTAAATGCAGCATACACTACCTACTTTGATTAGCGATTGCCTAAAAATATAGTTTTTACCGTTTAGTTCTGTGTGTCTGTGTTTTTGCAAATTAAACGGATTAGGTTTAAAGTTTATAATATTGTACCTTATTTTTAAATCTACGATAGCACGGGAGTAGCCGCGGGCAAATGCTAGTTCTACATATTTATTTTTAAATTCGGGTTTTTTTTTCAAATTTTGATTCTAGTGATTGAAATCGTTTGTATTCAATTGGTCGAGATGATCCTAAACCTGTGACTGGCTCCTTTAGAGGAATTTTGACAACGAAATTACCATCAGATGTTCTTGTGTGTGTGTGGAAAATACGTTTTCACATTGTGTGATATCATCATTTGGAAATTTCTTTATTAGGTCACAGTCACAGTTATTGAAAAAATTGTTTGAATTTAAAGTAAAGTTGCATCTAACTTTAAAAGGTTTATTTACTACGGGAACGCAGCCCGAAACCACCCAACCTAATCGAGTTCTTTGTAAGATTGGCAACCCGTCCCCTAGACGGTGTTAGCCAATGCAAAGTAGTTGGTAGAACATTTCAGCACCAATGATGATATCAATTTCACCCCCCTTATAGAATGAAATATCTGCAAGGTTAAATCGTTTAGGTATATTAAGATGTTTTGCATTTGGTAAATATGAAGCACAGATTAGTATATGTAGCAAGCTACAGATGCGACACTCGTTTTTTAGCGTAGTTCCGACGCATCCGTTCTGGCGCTATGAGCGTAAAGTTTGACAGCAGAATATTCAAGGTCAAATAGTGCTTACCGTAGTCGATTTGTGATATCGATATTAGTGATGTTATATATTATCGATAAAATTATGCAGGTACTTAGGGATAGGTACGATGATTATAGTTTTTCTTAAAAATGATTAAGGAAATAAAAGAAACAGTTCAGATTCAATTTTATTTATTCAAAACTTTTTTCCTAATGTAAAAGTTTTATATTTTAACATTGCAAGCCTCTGGGGTAGATTCATTTTACACACAAATTTTTTATCAATCGAACCTTTTAAAATTTTATTTATTATTTTGCACAAATTATAGGTGTGCAACCTTATTATATTTTTGATGAAAATTGCATTAATTTTTTCATTATGGTTGGGACAACCCAACCATGGTATGTTCGAAAATTGTGATTTTAAAATTTTTACAATATTTTCTTTAAAACAATTTTCATTCAAAATGTCATGTACCCTTTGGCTACTGGTTCTATACAGAATTTAAAGTTTTTTCGTTTGGATACACTAAATTATTACCTTTTAAAGATTTGTATTCTCTGTGTTGTATGTAGGCGTAGATATTTTCTATTGAGCTACTAGTATATGTGGGTAAACAATTTTTACATTTAATACTCTTACTTAATTTTCTACAAATATATCCCGCAGTATATGCAGAACATTGTACTTGAACTTTATCAAGTGTTACAGCCTCCCTTGTTAAAGATCCACTTGAATTATTTTCTTTTGAAGTGGACGCGACTATTGGCAAAATAGGCGGTACATTTTCTTTATCCACAGTTTCAAATAAAAAACTCGCATCAAGAATGAGCTCCCCATTGTCCGCTTTACAATTAGAACATTTTGAGTGTGGTATTAATAAATTTGATAACAATAATGATGATTTAAAAGCATTTATAAAAGTGTTGGCATCTGGGTTCACGTTTCTATAATTAATGGCCCTTATTCGTCCAAAAAAGTTTTTAAGTGGATCTTGATTTATAGACCGAGGGTAGAAATATTCCACGCCATAGTCATTAAATAAAAATTTAGATATCCTTATAAAACTTTCTATGTTGTTATCCAACCTGCCAATGATGGTACTGACACAAATCGTGGTTTCCCACTTTTAATAGCAAGTTTACTAGCACTATCTTCAAATGTAATCAACTTCAATGTTTTTATGGCATCAACCCAAAATGTCATGTGTTCTGATGATTTCTTAACAGCTTTTCTCAATTTACCCCGTACTGCTCCGCCTGGATGTCCATTGACACTGTCAAATAGTGTCGAAAAATTCCACAACTTCGGCTGTCGTTTCCATGGTTGTACTCTCACTTCCGGTGTGAACATGTTCTGAAAATTAAGTTGGAATGTCACATTGATAAAATTTATAGATAGATGCAAAAAAGTCTGCACAAAATTACAGCCGATTGGTACTCCTAATATAGGCACAGCCTAACTTGCTTATGTTCTCTATAAAATTATAACAAAATCCCAAAATTAAACAAAAGCAAAACTAGGGACTTTTGTGTGTTTAAACTCATCAACACAGTTACATCTACACTAATTATTAATAATTATTGTGAAAGTAACTCTGTCTGTCTGTTATGCTTTCACACCTGAACTACTGAACCAATTAAGGTTGATACAGAGATAAACTAGAGCTCAGGAATATACCAAATATTTGAAATAGGCAAATATAAATGTAAACAACTAACTTAGTGCATTTGTGTATTTCAGCATAGCAGCTGTGCATGTTTTTCACAGATACGTCTTCTTACTAGCATGCCTTTCGAGATGCCAATTAAAGATGAATTATGGGGCACTAGGATGGACAACCACTTTTTTAACAAGAAATCGTTCTTAGGGAAACAAAAAAGCCGATGCGTGGAACTCGTTGTATCACAACCACCAACACAACACTTTAAAGGTCCGATGACGATAATAGCACTATTGCGCCATTTAAATATCGTACCGTACAAAGTGTTTTAGATTTGGATCTCAACTCAAACGCGAACGCGAGGAAATACTCAAACTCTCAACTCAATTGTAAATAAACAGAATAATTAATGAAAATGGCGGACGGCTGTCAAATATCTTGTTGTCAATTTCATCAAAATGGCTTCTCAAAATGGCGGCCACAGACAGCGACGCTGCTGCCAGAACGGATGCGTTGGTACTTAGAGTGTCACAGGCCTGATATGAAGGCAAACTACAAATGTTAGGTACAACAAAACAAAATAAATTGGTAGAAAAGTTGTTATCCATTGAATGTATAGTTAGGTTGTATAATTGGTTAATTTTAGTAATATTTTCATTAAACCCAATGACCTCCATATCTAATTTTTGTATTGGTAATTTTAATTTATTGAATGCACTTTCTGTGATATAGTTAGATTGCGACCCAGAGTCTAACAAGGCCCGCATTGTGTGTAATTGGTTATTGTTATCTAGCACTGTGATTTGTGCTGTAGATAGTACAACAGTTCTATGCTGAATCAACTGTGCTTAAAGTTGTATTTGCTATTTGTCGGTTAGTAAATAAATTGACAGATTTTGATTCTACCTGCGTTTGAATAGGTTCTGGGGTGTGCATAGTAGATAACTGTGGTACCATGTTTGACTGTGGCACCATGTTCGACTGTGGCATATCATTTTGAATGATATGTAATAAGGTGTGATGCTTTCGCTTACAGGTTCGACAATGTGAAGCTTTGCAATTTAGTAAGATATGGTTAGAACCTAGACAGTTAAAGCAAAGGCCTAGTTTTTAATTATTTGGATACGTGACGGTGTTTTCAGAGCCAAAGACTTTCTTTGCAATTTGGGCATTGATTACGACTGGTATTACTAAGTGGAGCCTTACTCTGGGAGCCAGGAGAGGACGTGGTCAGCATGATCTTCCGCGACGTACCCGACAACTGTTCACTGGAGCTAGTACCTGCCTGGCCCAGTGTCTGCTGAAGGTCTGCCTGAGCCCGCAGAAAAGACTTAAATTCCTGTAAATTAGGTACATTACGTGAATTACTTTTTTCTTCCCATTTTCGTTGCAAATGTGCATCAAGCTTAGAGGACATGAGAAAAATTACTAATATATCCCAGCCTTCTGTAGAAATATTGAGTGATTTAAGCGTTCGCATGTGTTTCGATATGTTGTCAGCTAAATTTCTTAAGGAATCTGCATTAGTGGGAACATTGTTGATGTTAATAAGCGCTCTTAGGTGCATACAGGGTGTAAATAAAGGCTGAACGAAGCCTTAAACCTTGAATTCTATACATGAAACAAAGTAGAATGCAAAAAAAATAATTGCTGGGAAATGACTTTTATTTTTGGGTATCAAAAAGAAATTACTTATTTCTAACCCGCAATGTATAGCGCGTACGCCACATACTATGCCTGTGCGTGCATTTATATCATATTTCTTTGTAAAAAAGTTTAGTATTATCAAACAGAAGTCCATTTTGAAAAAAACTTTGAAAAAAAATTGTAACTTTGACTGTCAATAACTCGGTAACCCGTCATTTCCCAGGTATAGTGTTACAGAAAAAAAATATCGTAATAATACGTAGAATATGTGGTATTCGGCTTCGTTAAAGCCTTTTCTTACACCCGATAAACTAACACTCTAGGATTATTGTAGCGCTCACACAAAAGCTGCCAAGCTATAGCATAGCTCTCCTCGGAATACTCCAATGTGCTCACAACCTCCAGCGCACTATCCTTCAAGCAACCGCGTAGGTATTTGAATTTCTGGATTGATTTCAAATCAGTCTGGTTCACAAGTGCATCAAACGTGTCTCCGAATTCTATCCATTGTGTTATGTTGCCAGTAAAGCATGGTAGGGATATATCTGGATATTTAATTGAATCAGATTCTGGAATAAAAAGTTGAGAAGTATTATTATCTTGATTTAAATTAGATGAAGTACATTTTTTTTGGTTTAGAAAATTTTTTGCTTTGGCAATAGACTCATAATAGGCGTTCTCAAAACATTCCCTCTCTTCTAACTCTTTATATATGTTAGAACTAAGTGTTTCAATTTTATCTTGGATTTTTTCAAACTTATTAAATACTGTAATAATTTTGTTAGTCCGTAGCTCAAGGTCTAGAGACTGTTCAGCTGATATTGCCTTGGGATCTAGTTTAACTAGGTTCTTTTTTAACAAAGTTAACTTGCCCTTTTCTACACCCCTTCTCTTAATTAATTCTTTGAATAAATCGTATTCTATGACTGTAGAACAGCTGTCACTGCCTGAAGCCATGATTTAATTGAAATTAACACTGAAATATAGAAATTGGTAATAGTGCGATGGGACGTGGGTTCGAGTCCCACCTGAGGTCGATGATTTTTTTCAAGTGTTATTTATCTTCAATTGGTAATAGTTAGTAAATTTTTGTTTTTAGCAATTCCATGCAAGGTTTAATTGAAGATAAATAACACTTGAAAAAAAAATCATCGACCACCTGAGGTCGATGATTTTTTTTCAAGTGTTATTTATCTTCAATTGGTAATAGTTAGGTTATGATGACACACCTATGAAAAATAATGCCAGCCACTTACTTGAAGACAATAACCCATCGAATACCTTACGACTTTCCTTACTGTTCCTTTTCCAAACCAGCAAACAACCCAAACATATGTATTTTTCAGGACATTCATGGAATTCCAGTTGGTAGGTAGCACGTGGCCACGTGTCCACTCCGGTATTTTCCGAGAATCTTCAAAAAATCCAGATTCCAGTTGAACTTTGGCCTATATACACCGTGTTTTTTTAACCGTCTTAAAGCCGAAGCCCACGTTATGTAACCATCCTAATAAACCTCTAGGAAGTATTATTTTTCTATTATCAACCATATCATTTTTAAGTAAAAAATAACAAATAATTCAAGATAGTAATGTATCATCCTGTTTATAATGTTTATGGTTTCAACAATGCGTAGTCCTTGATCTTGCCGCCTCGACGCGTGCAGCACCATCCACGTAGACTATCATATCCGTGTACAGGCCGTTTCAAACTAAATGTTGCTTAAAATAATTTAAATTTTTTAGTTTTTGAATAATTAATAATTACCAAGTTTTATTATACAAATGACATGTAGTTATTGGATACTTTAAATGGCCTTCGGCTTTATGACGGTTAAAAAAGCACGGTGTATACTCCGTGCGTGTTTTCGGGTCACCACTGTTTCTTCTATTCTAGTTCATTGGTGAGTTTATAGAAAAAAACTAATTAATTTGGGGAGCTGATTTATTGGCGCCGCGCCCTCTGGCGGGTACTTACATTATTAATTTAGTACATATAAATTGAACTAGATGGCGTTACCTGTCCTTGACAGTTTGCTTATTCTAACATAGTCTCCAACTCTAAATTTTTTGCATTTTATTTGTTTTTTATCAGAAGCCAGTTTCATATATTTTTGCATAACACTTGCTTTATTATTATGAGGTATTGTTGCTGGTGGCTGGCCTTTAGTTCTGTGCACGTTATTATTGTACTCATGCACCTTTCTGTTAAGTAATCTATTATTCCATTGTGACGAGGATCCGGCGGCGCGACATCCCTAGCACGCGAAACGCCGTATCGACTACCGACAGCCCTACGCCCGCCGTACCGCGGCGCCCGCACCCCGCCCGCGACTACGCTATATCAAGCGCGGTGGGAGGGAGCTCCGCAGCAGTCGTCCGTGCTCCGCAACCGTGTCAAGACGTTCTCGCGCGCGCATACGTCACCCGTTCACCATTTCCTCGGAACATCGGAGTACCGGCGATTAGCTGTCCTGTCTTCCCTACTAGCTTAGTTAAGCACCCGACCCGTGACCTAGTCCAGAGGTTTCCGTGGCCAGCGACTCGTTCGTAGGCTCGAAACCTCAATCCTAGACCTTGACCACACTGCTGTGGTGAACCCGTCCCCGGCCCGGTCGCCCACGCGGCTCGTTCGCGTGGCGCCGCATGCCAGCCTTCATTTCCAGTAGAGATAAATTAGTTTACTAACCCCCACCTCGCTACGCGTCGACCGTAACTCACCCACGGGATTCGCGCCGGTTCCCGTCGCACTGCCTCGTTCGTCCATATAGCTTAAGACAGTAGTCACAGGTTTAGTTATAGAATAAGTGTCAGGAAGTGTACTAGTTTATAAGGAACTTAACGTGTAAATTGTGAACCTACATGGTGTAATAAATAGAGTGAAAACGTCTCGTTGGTTTCCGTCAATTCCCTGGTAGGATAACCCTCATTTAGGTACACATCCCCTCACCGCACGCATCGCGGGCTGGGGCCAGTACATATGCTGACGAGGAACTCAGGCCCAGGCTAGCCGGAAGGGTTTTTCGTTACATTGGCGCCCAACGAAAAAACCCATATAATCCCCAGGGAAGGGTACTGACCGAGCCGTCGCACCCAGGAAAAAAAACCGAAAGAGAGTGACGCCTTGGTAGTAGCCGCCATTCGCCATTGACTGGAAACTAAATCTAATGCCGACATTTTGGATATATAACCTGAAAAAGAGGCAGAGTGCAAGAAAAGAAACATAGAAACCGAAAACCTGACAGTGCGAGACCTGAGGCAAAACCTCGCACAAGTGGTAAGGGAAGAAACCACAGACACACCGAAAAACCGATCCGACAAACCTGAACAGTCCTCCAGTGAAAAAGAAGAACTTACAGACAACTCCGACTACGAATTTTAAGACACAGAGATGTCACAAGAAGATTTAGACGTCAAACAACTGAAAAATGGCAAGCCGCATAATACTAACACAAGTGAGTGCATAGTATCAAGGTGGAACCTGCATTTCGATACATACGATGACCCCGTGGAGTTTCTCGAGAGGCTGGATGAATTAGCCGAAACAGGCGAAATAGAAAAAGAAAACCTTCTAAAAGTGATATCAAGACTTCTAAAAGGTAAAGCTGTGTTGTGGTACCGGAATAATAAAGACTCGTGGTCGTCATGGGAAGAATTTATCCAGTATTTCATCGTAACGTTTATGCCAAACAACTACGAAAATGAACTCCTCAGAAGGATAGTAACGGCAAGGCAAAGTTACATTCAAAGATTCACCGACTACCTGATTGATTTACAATCATTAATGCGCAGATACGCAAAAATGTCAAAGGAAGAAAAGTTAAACAGAATTTACGAGAATATGAACCCGAAGTACAAACTCTACATAAAAAGAACCGAATTCAGTACAGTGAATCAACTAACACAACTCGCAAGAGAATATGAAAGCGTCACAGAAGATCACCAGAGAAGCTTCAACAGAACACTCGACAGAAGAAACAACTTTAACACAAAGTCAGAAACAAAAAAACTACGGAGAAACACAACCAGTACAAACGCAGCAAGAGCCAAGAAATACTGCAAAGTACATCCACAATTACAACCCAAGCACATGCTGCTGGGGCTGCGGTAAACCCGGACACACATCGAAAGAGTGGAAGAAAAATACTATTCTGTGGAGGATGCGGCAAGATCGGCGTGATGAGCATCAAATGCTGCAAAGAAAAAGAAACACGATACAATCCATGACTTAAGGCATTGAATCAAATAAGGGGGACAACCGCCCGTACATAAAAATTACCGTATTAGACAACGTACCAAGCACTAGTCGACACAGGGGCAACAAGATCATACGCAAACAAACAAATTTACGAAGAATATATAAAGAAGAAATTGAAACCCGAGATAATATCAAAAACCAAATATAGGACAAGCATTGCCATTGGAAATAAAAATAAAGGATAGAGTTTTAAAACACCGTTGAAGGTATATTGCTCCCCGATGACAGGGATATATGCGATAGATGGTACAACTACTATAGTCATCTTTTAAATGAGGGGTTCGCCCGCCAACCAGAAGTAGAGGAACCAATGACTCAAGGACCCGTAGATAAAGTAACACCTGAGGAGGTCAAAAATGCAATCTCAAAAATGAAGAATCGCAAAGCAAATGGTCCGGATGAAATACCTGCTGAATTGTGGAAGGCTCTAAAAGCGGATGGAGAGGTATGGCTAACCGAATTGTTCAATGACATCTTGAGAAATGAAAAAATGCCAGGTACATGGAGAAATAGCTTCCTCGTTCCTTTCTATAAAGGCAAAGGTGATGTCCGCGATTGTAAAAATTTTAGAGGAATAAAACTCACATCACATACCCTCAAAATCTGGGAGAGAATCCTAAATGAGCGCCTTATAAAACTTGTCACGGTAACAGAACAGACTGCAGACTGTGCTCGAGCTGAGGCTCGTAAACAGTCAGCTTACCAGGCTTGGGTAAAAGCTCGAGATCAAAAAGCGCGAGCGCGAAAGGTGCGAGCAAAGAAGAGAGCATATAATACAGCCGCCAGGTCTTGCAAAAGGGTGCTGCGAAAAGCTAGGTTCGACCATGTCAGCCGTATTGGGGCGAAACTTGCATCTTACCCACAGGGTAGTAAGCAGTTCTGGTCCCTGTCGAAATCAGTCGAATCTAACTTCTGCCTTCCTACACTACCTCCAATGCAGAAACCTGATGGGTCACTTGCCCACACAGCAACAGAGAAAGCAAATTTATTTGCCGATCTGTTTGCAAGCAATTCACGTCTAGACGCTGGCTCGAAACGTCCACCCACCTTGCCTCAATGTGATTCTTTGATGCCAGAGATCACAGTGCACAACAAAGAGGTCCGTAGATCCCTTCTTGGTCTAGACGTGAACAAGGCCTGTGGTCCTGATGGCATACCAGCAAGAGTGCTGAGGTATTGTGCGCCTGAGTTGTCTCCCGTACTGACGCGACTGTACCGCCTCTCTCTCACGACAGAAATCGTACCAAAATCTTGGAAGCTTGCCAATGTGCAACCAGTACCCAAGAAGGGTAGCCGTGCCGACCCTAGTAACTACAGACCGATCGCCATCACTTCCATACTCTGTAAGGTTGTGGAAAAAGTTCTAAATTGCAAACTGCTTTCATACCTAGAAGACAATGATCTTCTCAGTGATCGTCAATATGGCTTCCGCCGGGGACGTTCAACTGGGGATCTTCTAGTGTATGTAACGCATTGCTGGGGCGAAGCCATCGAAAACCACGGCGAAGCAATCGCAGTGTCGCTGGATATTTCGAAGGCTTTCGACAGGGTTTGGCATGCGAGTCTGCTGAGCAAGCTTCCAGCGTACGGTATCCCCACTGGCTTCTGTAGCTGGGTGGCTGACTTCCTAAGTGAACGGTCGATCCGAGTAGTCATTGACAGCTGCTCCTCTGACCTCAAGGCCATTGACGCCGGAGTTCCTCAGGGCTCTGTGCTCTCTGCGACTCTTTTCCTGCTGCACATCAATGACCTGCTATCTTCAGGTATTGTTGGGTACGCAGATGACAGTACTGTCGCGGAGAAGTATCTGTCTAGTGCAGGAGCCGGTGGAGTTGAGGTCCAAAGACTGAGAGAGGCCATGGTTGAGCGTACGAGCCTGACGTTAAGTAACGTCTCCCAGTGGGGCGATGACAATCTCGTCAGCTTCAATGCCTCTAAAACGCAGGCGTGTCTTTTTTCCACAAAAAGGAGTCCTTTCACCCTTTCTCCTACTTTCCGAGGTACATCTGTTCCAGTGACCGGCACTCTACAACTTCTTGGCATGGAGTTGTCCTCTGACCTCAACTTTGGCACCACCATCGAGTCTAAGGCTCAAATTGCAGCTAGAAAGTTGGGCGTCCTGAATAAAGTCAAGCGGTACTTCACGCCTGGACAGCTTTTAACTCTTTACAAAGCCCAAGTCCGATCTTGCATGGAGTACTGCTGCCACCTTTGGGACGGCTCGGCGAAATACCAACTTGCTGCACTTGACTCGGTGGAACGCAGAGCCAAGAGAATAATAGGCGATAAAAAACTGGTGGCGTCCAAGCTGCACAGCCTGGCTCACCGCCGCAAGGTTGCTTGCCTATCGGTCTTCTATAGATTGTACTTCGGAGAGTGTGCTCATGAGCTGCATGAACTCATACCACCGTCACCTTTCTTCCATCGGACATCCAGACGCACGGCCGGCTACCATCCGTTCTTAGTTGATATACCCATAACCCGCACTAAGCGCTTCTCATCATCTTTTATAATGCGCACAGCTAAGGATTGGAATTCCCTGCCTGCGTCTGTATTTCCGAGTGCATATAACCTGACTCTCTTTAAGTCCAGAGTGAATAGGCATCTTCTGGGCAAGCTCGCTCTATCGTAGATCCCATCTATGCTCTAGAGCAAGATTGGGGTCAAGAGTAAGCCCATCTCAAATAAAAAAAAAAAAAAAAAAAAGAAAACCAGTTTGGCTTCACAGCAGGGAAAGGTACTACAGATGCTATCCACGCGGTTAGGCTGGTCATGGAGAAAGCACGAGAAAATAAACAAAATTTATGGCTACTATTTATAGACCTGAAGAAGGCCTTTGACTGAGTACCAAGGACAATAACACAACACAACACATGGAGTCCCTGAATGCTATATAAGGCTTTTAAAGGACATGTACAGCGATGTCCAAACAAGCTTCAGAACCCCAGCGGGATCGTCTAAAAGTTTTGGCATTAAAGTCGGCGTTCATCAGGGGAGTGCCCTTAGTCCCTTACTATTTAACATCGTAATAAATTATCTCACAGCAAAAATCCAACGCCCCACACCATGGAACCCCCTATATGCTGATGATGTGGTCCTTATTTCTGATAACCTTCAGGAGATCCAAGAAGACTTAGAGCAGTGGAGAAAGTCATAAGAACTGAATGGTCTACGCATCAGCAGAACTAAGACTGAATATATGTTCTGCAACTTCAATCCAAATAATAGCGCTATCGCCGATATGAAGCTTGACAATATTGCACTACCGAGAGCGAAAACCTTCAAATACCTAGGATCACTGCTCTCAGATGATGGATCAATTGAAGCGGACGTAATTCAAAGGACAACAGCAGGGTGGAATAAATGACGTACCTTGACTGGTCTTCTTCTTCTTGTCTTGTCTTGTGTGACACTAAAATGCCAATAAGAACAAAGGGCAAGGTTTATCAAACGGCAGGTAGACCTGCGCTGCTTTATGGTAGCGAAGCCTGGGCATCTAAAAAGACGCATGAGCAAAAGCTCCACACAACAGAAATGCGTATGCTACGATGGGCAGGAGGAGTCACACTCAAAGACAAGGTTCGCAATGAGTACATCAGGGGGAGCTTTAAAGTTACAAAGATAACGGACAAACTGAGCGAGTCCAGGCTGAGATGGTACGGTCACGTACTGCGTAGAACCGAGGATCATGTCGTGAGGAAGTGCCTTTCTATGGCTTCTAAAAAGAGGGGAAGAGGAAGACCTCAGACCACCTGGCTGACGAATGTCCAAAGAGACATGAAGGAATTGGGTCTGAGGGAAGAGGACGCACAGCGACGGACCACGTGGCGTCGCATGATTGGAAAAGCCGACCCCGTGTAGCGGGAAAAGGCGAGGCCAAAGAAGAAGAAGAAGAGTTTTAAAACACCAAGTATTATACCACCCTCAAATCACAAAAATAATCATCGGTATGGACATACTAAACAGACTGGGAGTGAAACTAGATTGGAACAAAACAAACAACCCACAAATAAACAACGAAAAAATAGAAACGATCACAAATACCAACAACTATATTGACACGGAAGACATGGACCCAACACTAACAGTAGAATAAAAAGAAATATTACAGAAAACGATAACCGAAGAATACGAGAAATGCGACAAAAGCCCTAAAGGTAACACATGGACAACCCGCGAAATAAAACTGACACACAACCAACCGATAAAACAAAAATACTACCCGAAGAACCCGAAACTACAGGAAATCATAAACCAACACTTAGACGAAATGCTGAAGAACAACATTATCGATAAATCAAGCAGCCCATACAGCTCACCAGTGGTATTAGCAAGAAAAGCGAACGGAGAATACAGATTCTGCATAGACTTCAGAAAAATCACACAAAGACGCGTATCCGACACCGCAAAGAGACAACACCCTAGAGAAGCTGAGAAACGCAAAATACTTCTCGAAAATCGATCTGAAAAACGGCTACTGGAACGTGAATCTGAAAGGAGACAGCAAACCCATAACAGCCTTCACCGTTCCAGGTAGGTGACTCTTCCAATTCAAAGTGATGCCGTTCGGACTTTATTCAAGCGGAGCTACATTCCAGAGATTACTTGACACAGTAATAGGACCGGAAATGGAGCCACACGCTTACGTCTACTTAGACGATATTATTATATGTAGCCCATCATACAGACTGCATATAAAACACTTAAAAGAGATATTTAGAAAGATAAGAGAGGCAAGACTCGAAATAAACAAGAAGAAAAGCGAATTCTGCAAAACAGAGGTCGAATACCTAGGGCATATCGTAAACAAGGATGGAATAAAAATGAACAAGGAAAAGATACGAGCAATTACAGAACTGAAATCACCCTCAACAGTGAAAGAAGTAAGAAGACTAGTTGGAATGACATCATGGTACAGGAAATTCATACCAAACTACACAGAAAAAATGAATCCACTGTTAAAGTTACTAAAGAAAGACGCAAAGTTTACCGGAACACGGAACAAGAAAAGGCATTCACCGAAATCAAACACACCATCACCCAAGACACACTACTCAAAAGAGCAGATTTCAAAAAACCCTTCACGCTACAAACGGACGCAAGCGACATAGGCCTCGGAGCCGTACTCCTACAAAATCAAGACGGAACGGACTACTAAGCACTAAAGTGGCTAAACACAATCAAGGACCCATCAGGACGACTAGCCAGGTGGGCACTAGAACTACATTAATACGACTTCAACATAGAATACAGGCCGGGAACTCTCAACAAAAACGCAGATGAACTATCCAGAAACCCTATATATGAAATAGAAAAGGATAACACAGACTAGACACAAAAGAAATTCAAAGAGATAAAACAAGGAGAGAACACCGAGTACAAGGTTGAAAATGGAAACCTCTACCGAAAGATAACCAACCACGCTTACGGCCCAAGGCTAGAACCCAACTCGGAATGGAAGCTATGCATTACCGAAAAGGATAAACAAGACATTATGAATGAAAACCACGATACACCAACATCAGGCCACTTCGGAACAGCAAAGACACTGAACCGCATATCACAGCGATATTATTGGCCAGGGATGTACAAAGACGTCACGAAATACGTAAGAACTTGCAAGACATGCCAAACTCACAAGAAACCACAACAAAGACAAGCAGGACTATGCACATAAACAACGCAGAGTCACCCTGGAGCGTAGTATCAACGGACCTCATAGGCCCCTTACCGAGATCATCAAACGGATTCACATGGATCATAGTTTTCCACGATAAATTCACAAAATGGACAGAAATTAAACCATTACGAACAGCAACAGCCAAAACAGTGACGAAAGCTTTCAAAAAATGCATCGCAATGAGGTACGGGTGCCCGGAAACACTACTAAGCGACAACGGCAGACAGTTCACAAGCAAAATATTCGAGGAAGAATTAAAAAAGTATGGCACGAAGCACAGACTGACAGCACCATACTCACCTCAAGCTAATCCCACCGAACGCGTGAACAGAACCCTAGAAACAATAATAGCAACGTACTTAAACAACAACCACAAAAAGTGGGATGAATACCTACCAGAACTAAACTTCACAATTAACACGTCAAGCCACGAGTCAACTAAATATACACCGGCATTCCTATTATTTGGACAGGAATTAAGAGCTCCAAAGGACAGAAACGAACACCGCACACCACACTTGAAAGAAAAAAGGACACTAGTACAAGTCCACGCAATCGTGAAAAACAACAAACACACAGCCTCGCTACAGCAAAAACAACAATATGAGGGTTATGAAACGAAACTTCGCATTATAGACGCAAACAAATACTTTAGCGCAAAATTAGCACCCAAGTACAACGGCCCGTACAAAATAATATCCAATAAATCACCAGTCATATTCGAGATACAGGATTTAGAAACAAAAAAGAAATGTACCACACACATAAATAACGAATAAATACTAAAAAAAAAAGAGAAACACCCATATACCGAAATAAAATCACGTCGCAGACTCACACCACCTAGAAAACCAACTTACCCGCAAAATCAGTAATAAAATTCACACAGCAAATATAAATACCGGGAACGCACAACAAAACACAGTGCAGTTTAACGCATACAAGATTTCGGAACCAAGGACCTCACCAATAAAGCGAACAAGACAGGTCACGGTTCGAGGAAAGGCCTGGGAAATCGAGCTGAGGAGGAACGACTGGGTAAGGTTAATCACCTCAAGACCCGACCCCAGCGCATCAACACCAACAAGCTCAGCAAACAGGCAACAGCAGTACCCGGCCCCGGGACCATCAACAATGGAACCGGATTAGGAGGAGCAAGACCTGGAACTCGAGGGCTGGTCAGAACTGCTGGGAGCAGAATACATGAGCGACACCGAGCTCGAAATATCGACCAACCACATCGACCTTCTCAGCAGCGTCGACAGCGAGTTGGAACGACCGAGTAAAAGAAAACGCAAGCGGGGGAAGAAAAAGAAGCGCACCGGACGACCCAGGACATGGATCCAGAACATCCGGGCTCAAGAAGGAACCGAAAACAACTAGGTAGAGTAGAGTAGAGTAGAGTAGAAAAAACTTAATTGACACAGTACAACACATAAAATATTACAAAGAACATTATCAAACAAAATTAGTCTGTGCCAAATAGGCTTCCGCTCAGCAATTGTCATGATATGCTTGCATGCATGTCATGACGCTGGTCTTCCGCGGACACCCATTGTTGGCATTGCGCATCCTTTCGAGGAGACACTCTTGAAAATTCTATAAGTATTAGGTTATCCTAAGTGAATGGATGCGACTTTGATTGTCTCTCAAAAGGATGCACAAGGCGGGGACGCTTTAAACAACTATTGCCAACAAAATTTGCATAAACAGACAATGCCATAGAAAAAAAAAACATATTTACAAATAATTGAATGAAAATTATACTATCTAAACTTAATTACAAGTACAACTTTTTTTTTTAAAGCTACATACTAAAATCTATGTCTATTTATTATAATAATTTGAGGTTACTCCATCATTGAATCTGGTGCAAGGCTAGTTATAGACGAACACATAAAAAAAAAATACTGTCAAGCTATATTCTGGCTGTATGGCTGTGTACCATAACCTGTCCCACAGTTTATTTGATCAGTGGTCCCACCGGGGATAAATTCAACTAGGTACTACTGTCAAGCTTTATGATGTCAAAAATAACCATGCGTTTGCCACGTAATTTATCGAAAAAGAGCGTCAGAGAGGCTGATTTCCACCCGTGTGAGTGTTAGAATCGTGTATGGGCACAATTTATTACTAGGGGTTCTAAACGCGCGTGATTTGCTTCGCTCCGAACCTCTACACCCACCTCGGCAAGCATGTTGCGCAGCACCTCCCGGTAAGTATTTACTTTTGACTTGGTTTCCCTTGTTCCTCGTCCAATACGTCATTAAGTGGATTGTTTTTATTTTCTGTTTTAAGAGAGCACTATGCCGAGGATACCGAGGAGTCGAGGCTGATCCGGACGCCGGAATTATTCACGATGGGACAGGCCCGCTAACGCCCATCCGCGCCGTGCATACCCCATGGTAAGTGTGTCTGCAGTCTGCACCACCCGCTTGTTGCAGTGAGATAAGGTATTTTTTTACGTGAGTTTTAAACGTATTTCTAATTTGCAGGGCACGCAAAGGCGGCGGCAGGTCGTTCCAACACCGTGATGCAGCAAATCTGAAGGAGCTCCTAAAAGCCATGGTACGATGCTTTGGAGTGCATAAAACGTGGGTACACTCCCTTCTGGGGCATCTGCTGTGGGCCCATTCCAGCTTTAAGAAGAGGTATTTAGGTTTCATTGTAGTGATGACTCCGAACATCATAGTAGTCAAGTGCAATCTTCTGCGTTCTTCCATCTTCATCATGTTTGCATCATTGAGATATGAGGGTAATTCTCAATCTCTCACTCAGGTTGGGTCTCAGTTTGTAAAGTAGTTTCAGCCGGTAAAAACTATTTCTAACACACTCCGTTATATATTTTTCAAATTTTAAGTTGCCGTCGATGAGAAGTCCCAGATTTTTGACTGAACCTACCATGGTAATAGGTTCTCCATTAATATGAATATTCAAAGTTGTATCTTTAAATTTGGCAGTATTCTTGGGCAAACCTATGATGATGAATTGGGACTTTTTTGGGTTAATGGTTAGACAGTTTGAACTACACCAGGCGGAGATCCTGTTCAGATCCTCATTCATCTTGGCCACAGCACTGGTGCAATCAGCGGGTGCAAAAGAGAGGAACATATATAGGTCATCAGCATACAGATGATGATGACAGTTAGTAATAGTATTTGTGATGTCAGCACTGTACAAGATGTACAAGATTGGTCCCATTATTGACCCTTGAGGAACTCCGCGAGTAACCATTTGTGGTTGAGACCGCAGTGAAGTACCGTCCACCCGTTTCAGCTCCACATATTGCAGTCGCTGTGTCAGATAGCTATGGAGCCATTTTACTGAGTTACTGTCAAGACCATAATATCTCAGTTTAGATAGCAGAAGGGATGTATTGATCGAATCGAAGGCTCGAGAAAAGTCCAGCAGTGTAAGAATCGTTAGCATCCCCTGATCCTGAGCGGCCAACAAGCTATCGACCACATCTGCTAGAGCCGTTGCCGTACCAGTCTGCAGTGACAGTGTGTAAAAAAAAGGTTGCGGAGTTTTCATGCCTATGATGCTCGTAAAAGGTTAGCTGCGAGATTGTAACCCTGTCTTCGCCCGGTACATTCAGGAAGTGTGTGTTGATCAGATCCGGGTTATTGAGTGATGCAGGGAGGTCAGCAATGTTCTTTTTGTTTGGTAAAATAGTACTTTTCAGGTTCTTCCAGAGTTTTTAGGGCTGTTTATATAACTATTTATTTGTTTAGTAAAAAAGTTGGTCTTCTCATACTCAATCGCTCTTATGACTAGGCTTCTCATAGTTTTATAACTGTCTCTGAGGACTGAGGTTTTCTGTTGTTGGTACTTTTTGTGGTAATCATCTCGAACACGAATCATGTCCTTGATTGTATCAGTTATCAAAGGATGTGGGGGTACTTAAATTTGCGTGTTCTTGTTGGGGCATGTAAGTCTATTAGCCCTATGACGTATTGTGTGAAAGCTCCTACAAGCTGGTCAACGTTGTCGAGACAGTTGAGATTAAGACCACTCCAATTAATGGCGCTCAGATCTCGCTCCAGCTGTTCCAGGACGATGTCTTTGTAAGGTCGGTATGTGACCCATCGAAGACTGATTTTTTCGGTTTTGATTTTTAATTCAGCCAGCAACATGGCGTGGCGGCCAAGGTCCGGGGAGTGTTACACTACAACCCTGAGCGCTCGCAGATCGGTGCAAATCACATCAATCAGTGTTGCACTATGGTCAGTGTGATATGTTGGTTCAGTTACTAGTTGCTTGAGGTTTTGACTGTGTATACACTGCATAAGCTCCCTGCATCTACTGCTGCCTTCATCGAGCAGGTTAATGTTGAAGTCTCCAGTAAGTATTAGTCCGTCCGCCCAAGTGAAGGAGGCAATCGACTCTGTTATAGCGTTCAGGAATAGTTCTGGGTCTTGCCAGGGTGGACTGTAAGCTGTGCCAATAACTATGACTTGGTTGAGTAGGCGCGTGGAAACCCACATCTGTTCCACAGATGCCGCAATGTTCGGGTGAGGACAAGCCCTCACATTAACATCCCTGCGTACGTAGAAGCCTACCCCACCTCCAAGGCCATTTTTGATGTGGCGTGGCCTCGAGGTGTGCCTCAGCCGGTAATCTGCCAGTTTAGGAGCTCTGTCTCCCTCTCCAGTTCTCAACCATGTCTCATTTATAGCTATGATGTCCGGGGCCAAGTCAATCATTGCCACTATAAATTCGTCATGTTTAGTACATAAAGACCCTGCATTGATAAAGCCGACCAATAAATTCTTTAACCGTGGGCCTGTAAAGTGTGTGTGTTATATAAACACCAGTGAAATTTAATGTTACTGTTTTTTATGAGAATATTTATTACATGAGTTAAAAATAGTACAATTGTTATAATATTTTAAACAAGATTAGCGTAAGATTGTAAATAGTTAAGTCAGAGTTTTTTTTATAATAATTGTAATTATTTCCTATGAATATATGATATTGGAATAACCCGCAATAGTGTACAATAGTTTTTCTTATTGAATTCCCTAATACTAAACTGACACAAAAAAAGCAACAACAAAAGAAAGAAAATACTGAGATCAACTTATAGGTAAGCCAATGAACAATAAAATATTTTTCAGTTAGACAGTGTGTGTGAAACTAAAAAAAAAGTTTAATAAAAAACTAAAAACCGACTTCAAAATGAAACTAAAAAGCGAAAAATAATATTGACTAAAACATACCTAATCAGTTCTTTTTGGAGTCGGTGCCAGCCATCGAGAGTTAAAATGTGTTCATTTGCACCGACTCCAAAAAGAACTGATTAGGTATGTTTTAGTCAATATTATTTTCCGCTTTTTAGTTTCATTTTGAAGTCGGTTTTTAGTTTTTTATTAAACTTTTTTTATTTTACAATTTTAAGTGTTAAGTCCTCTATTTTTTCCCTCCTAACTTCGCCAAAAATTACTTTACAGCAAAGTAATCATAACTAATATTGGTCCTCTATGGACCCCATATCCAATGGTATGATAAAAATAAGGTGTTATATAGGGTCAATTTTTCGACGAAAATTTTTAAGTCTTAAGAAAAGGGTTTACCTACACTCCAACCAGAACAGCGGCTATTTTTAACCGACTTCAAAAAAAAGGAGGAGGTTCTCAATTCGTCTGAATGTTGTTTTTTTTTTTTTTTTGTATGTTTGTTACGCGATTACGCCGTCAATTATGGACCGATTTCAAAATGAATTTTTTAGTTTGAAAGGGTATTCTTCCGATTCGACGAAAATTTTTAAGTTCTTTTTTAGTCTTAAGAAAAGGGTTTACCTACACTCCAACCAGAACGGCGGCTATTTTGGTGTCGTAACTATTAAAACACGTTGTAGATTTTGAAACTAATGTCGGACAACTTTATTCAGTAACATACACAGACAATACAAGATGACCATAGACAGCGGAAGTTACATTATTTGTTTATTAGATGTTACCATTATTAAAAATAATTTCAACACCCCAACTACAGCAAAGAAACAAATCCTATAGAAAATTTACAATTTTTCATTTCCACAATTAATTTGACTAATTCCCATGTTCTCGATACATTTATAATGCTTCATAGGAATTAAAGCTTTAGTTAAAACTTCAGCTGGCATAGCAGTTGTTGGCAAATATTCTAAATCAATAATTTTATTACTTACTGCATCCTTTACAAAATGGTACCTAATGTCAATATGTTTACTTTTTCTATGACAACCATAATTTGCCACCAACTTCTGCGCACTCTGGCTATCATTAAATAAATGCACAGTACACATATTGCCAGTCAGTTCACAGAGTAAGGATCTTAAATAAATAGCCTCTTTACAAGCTTCAGCTATGGACATATATTCTGCTTCCATACTGGATAAAGCCACAGTTCTCTGCTTTTTACTCTCCCAGGAAATAGGTGAGCCTGACATAACAAAACAAAACCCTGTATATGATCTACGATCTACTGTACTACTTGCCCAATCGGCATCAACAAATCCCACAAGTTCACCTTTTTCTTTTACATACTTCAAACAGTAATTTTTAGTTTTCTTAAGGTATCTAAGTATTCTTTTTGCATAGCTCCAATGAACATTTGTATGACATTTATTAAATTGACTAAGGAAACTAACACAAAAAGATATGTCTGGTCTTGTGAGAACTGACAAATACATAAGACTTCCAATTAACTGTTGATATGGAACTTCTTGATCACAAATCTCTGATTTTTCAATATCTAATTTACATTCCATAGGAGTACTAGCAACTTTACAATCCAACATATTAAATTTTAACTGCTCTATATATTGCTCCTAATCTAAAGTAATAACATTCGATTTTTTATCTATATTGACTCTCATGCCTAAGCATTGTTGTACCTGTCCCAATTTTTTTATTTTAAACTTAGTACTTAATACAGAAATAACATTTTCAGTCTCTTCTTTACTATTATTACTAGAGTAAATAAAAAAATCATCGACATATAATGCAATTATGATTTTTACATTATTATTCATTTTAGTGAAAATACATGGCTCCAAGAGACTCTTTTTGAATTCACATAAACATTGCTCTACTCTCTCATACCATGACCTAGACGACTGCTTCAACCCGTAAATAGCTTTATTTAATTTTACAGTAACTTTTTCTTATTTACATCATTATTAATATTTGGTTGAACCATATAAATGTCCTCTTTGAGATGTCCATTTAAAAAAGCTGTTTTTACGTCTAAATGAGTAATATCAAGATTTAACTGCACAGACAATGCAAATAACAATTTTAGAGTTGAATGTCTAACAACGGGTGAGAATGTCTCTTCATAGTCTATACCAGGCTTATGCGTTAAGCCTTTCGCCACTAAACGCGCTCTATATCGCACACTGTTATCACTATTGACTTTCCTTTTAAACACCCACTTGCACTGCACTAGAGTTTTATTTGAAGGTAATTCTTCCACTGGAACCCACGCATCATTTTCTTCAAACGCTTGTAACTCACCCTTCATTGCCTCAATCCATTTGTCCCTGTCCGGACTCTCCAATGCATCTCGGACAGTGAGAGGATCACTTGCGTTTTCAGGGAATGATGTTGTACATAGATTTGTAAAGCCATAACGCTCAGGTGGCCTTCTCACTCGTTTGCTAATTAGTGTTGGTTCCTCTGGTACATCAGGTTCTTGGGACTGCTTGCTCCGCCAATTGAAGGTGTCTCCATGGGTCCACAGACATCGGCATGGATAACATGCAGTGGTTCATTGCTCCTTGTTCCTGTGTGACTAAATGGTAAGCGTGACTGCTTTCCTTCACAACAAACAGTACATGTATTTTTGTTGATCACTGACTTATCTGTATAGGATATACCCGTAACTGCTCCGTCCTTCATTTTTTTTTAAGTCATTCATATTTAAGTGGCCTAATCTTCTATGCCATACTTCACTGCTAACAGCTGAGAAAGATGTAAACAAACATTGTTTCTGTTCCATGACCAACTTATAAACTCCATCTGTCTGATTTGCAACAGCCACTAAACAATTTTCTCTGTTGTAAACATAGCAACAATTTTTCGTCAACTTCACTCTGTTGCCATTTTTGATAAGCTGACTTATTGATATCAAGTTTGTGGCAAGGTTAGGTACACATAAAACGTCCTTTAAAGTCACCTCATACTTGCAATCTGGAGTTACGGTAACGATATCCACATCACCCGAGCACAATACTGGCATAGCACTTTGATTTGCTGCTATAATCTCCGTGATACTCGGTGAAAAAGATGCATTCTGTACCATATTTTTTTCAGTCACCATGTGAACACTCGCGCCACTATCCAAGTAAAAGTGTTTACTATAATTTCCACTCAAGAAAACTGCGGAAAATGCATTTGTCTGCTTTACTTGTGGCTGATTATTCTGTTTACACTGAGATTTGTAATGTCCAAACTGCTTGCAACGATAACATTTTATATTTGATTTGTCAGATTTGTTTACATTCGAGCCGGCTGTAGACAACCCACCGCCATATTGATTTGAGTTGTCATTTTTGCTATGGCTGCCAACTTTAGCATATTGACAGTAACCATAGGATAAGGTCTCGCGTTAAATAACAGGTTAAATTAAGAAAGGAACTTTCAAATTTTTTTTCGTTACTGGCTGTGCGGGTACGCCCCCAGTAAATAAAAATTGGCGGTCTGGTACCTCATAAGCTCCACGTCTGCTCAACATACTGCGAAATACGTTCTGTCGACAAATTGCAGTATTATCTTCTAACTCCTATCCGTTAAGGAGTTCTGTGGCTGCCATCATCAGGTCAGCAACATGACATGATGATTACCAGACCCAAAAATCAGCATCAAGTCAGAAAATATATGCAAAACATTATGGGTGCCTATAAAAATTAAGGGTTGCCCTCGATTTCCCGGGGATCCCATCATCAGAATCTGACTTGGTGGAAATGGGACCACCTCGGGAGTATACCCTTTCAAACTAAAAAATAAATTTTGAAATCGGTCCATAATTGACGGCGTAATCCCGTAACATACATACAAAAAAAAAAAAAAACATTCAGACGAATTGAGAACCTCCTCCTTTTTTTTGAAGTCGGTTAAAAAGAGCTCTTTGATGATTTCCAGTGGATCGCCAGTCATTGAAATGAAATGAAATGAAATTATTTATTCTGTATGAAGGCACTCCTCCGGGCACTTATACACGTCCCAAAATATAACTTAGCCCTACCACCGCTTCGGGACTACATATAGGCTGGTGATGAGAAGAAACGGCGCAACAAACTCAGTCACCTTTGTCAGCCTGATTTTACAGGAAATACATTTTACAAGACAATAATAATCTTCTTATTTGTAATATCCTTTTGTCATAAGGACTTTTTTTATGTTGATTTTGAACTCATGGATCGGTAGTTCAACAAGAGTTTGTGGTAATTTATTGAAAAATTTTATACCATTCCCCATAAATGAATTAACAACTTTTTTTAATCTGAGGCACGGAACGGCAAGTTTATTTAATTTCTATTATTATAATGATGTGAATCACTTTTTAGACTAAACAAACTTAGATTTTTTTCTTACATACATAATATTTTCAAAAATATATTGGGACGCAACGGTTAATATGTTGACCTCTTTAAAAATCTCCCTCAGAGACTCTCGAGGACCAAGACAGTAAATTGCACGTACGGCTCTTTTCTGCAACACAAAGATTGATTCAATGTCAGCAGCTGAGCCCCATAGCAATAGACCATACGACAACAAACTATGAAAATAACTAAAGTATACTAGTCTTGCCGTTTCGACATCAGTTAAAAGCCTTATTTTCCTCACAGCATAAGCCGCTGAACTGAGCCTTCCTGACAGGGCATTTATATAGGGACCCCATTGCAATCATGAGTCTAATGTGATTTCCAAAAATGTTGTTGAATTAACCGCATCTATATGATCGTCTGACATATTTATATGCTACTGACCTGCCTTACATTGGGCATAGTGCATTTAATGCACTTGGTTTTCGTCGCATTTAGTAAGAGATTATTGGCAGTAAACCAGCGTACTACTTGTAAGAGCGCATCATTCACATCGTCAAAGGTAGCTTTACCTCTATCAGTTTTAAAAATCAAAGATGTATCATCTGCAAACAATATTATCTCACAAAGGTTTTTAGTAAAGTAAGGAAGGTCATATATATATATTAGGAATAATAAAGGTCCCGATATAGAGCCCTAGGGCACACTCATGCGTAATGGGGCTCCAGAAGAGTCAGTTCCAATAATACTAACTGTTTGCAATCTGTCAGTGAGGTATGACTCTAACAAATTTCCTGAATCATTCGAGACACCATAATGCTGTAATTTCATTATTACCGTTTTGTGATCTACACAATCGAATGCTTTAAACAAATTACAAAACACTCCTAAAGCATCTTTCTTTTTTTCAAATGCATCGAATATATGCGTAATGAGTGCAACTCCCGCATCAGTTGTGTTTCTACCTTTAGTAAAACCAAACTGCTTCTCATGGAATAAATTGTTAATTCTAAAATGTGATAAGAGTTGATTAAATATAATCTTTTCAAATAGTTTACTAAGAGCTGGTAGTATTGATATAGGTCTGTAGTTCGAGGGATCACTTTTATCACCGGATTTAAATAAAGGTATAATTTTAATGTACTTCATTAAATTTGGAAATGAACCTTCATCAATACACCGATTAAATATACAAGCAAGATGCATTGCTATGCTATTAATAATATGGTTGATTATATTAGTCGAAATTCCCCATAAATCTTCAGTTTTTCTAATATTCAACTCTCTAAAAGTTTTAATAATAATTTCTGGATTAATATGATTAAAATTAAATATAGAATTGCATTTGTCAACATTGGATTTTAGAAAATTTTCGGCAAGACCTACTGAAGAGTTGAATTTACTAGTTGTAACTAAAGGTATTTTAGAGAAGAAATCCTCAAATGCGTTCGCTACTTCACTGTCAGATTTAATAATTTTACCGTCGATATTGCGGTCAATAGTACGATCTGATTGTCTATTTTTGCCTGTTTCTTTATTGATAATACTCCAAGTAGCTTTAATTTTATTTTTGGAGTTTGTAATAATACCACGGATATAATTGGCTTTGGCTACAGAACATACTTTTTTAA
This sequence comes from Anania fuscalis, assembly GCA_950371115.1. Lineage (NCBI taxonomy): Eukaryota > Metazoa > Arthropoda > Insecta > Lepidoptera > Crambidae > Anania > Anania fuscalis. Next base: position 15,246,009 of record OX493326.1, on the reverse strand, counting down.
AAATCTTAGAGAATTTATTAACATATTCAAAAATCTTTGGGTCTTGAGTTTGCGCTCTTAGTTCATATAATTCGTATAAATGTTTCCTACTTTTGTGAATACCAGTCGTGGCCCAGTCACTAAATTTATATTTATTGGTATTTACTTTTATATGTTTTTGTTTGAATATATTATTAAATTCATCTTTGACTAATCCAAATAGGTTTTCATATGATACATCTACAGTATCACTGTTTGGTGGTAATAAATTTATTCCGCAATCAATATTATTTTTAAATCGATCTAATTTATTAGCAGTGACCGGCCTACAAACAATATTCACAATAGGCGAGACATGATAGTGCTCAAAAGAGGCTATTTGTCCACTATGGTCTGATCTAAGGCAATTTATAACTGATTTATCTACTACTTTACAATTACAGAAAATATTATCTAAGCACGTAGCTGTTGTAGGAGTGATTCTAGTAGGTTCATTAAAAAGATTAATCAAATTAAAAGATTTAAAAAGATTTAGGAACCTCACAGAATTTGGTGTTTCTACTAATATGTTAAAATTAAAATCTCCACATACAATTATCTTTTTGTTTGATTTACATAACTTTTTTAATACCTCTTCCATAGTGGACTCAAAAAGAAGGTAATCTGCCGATGGGGGTATGTATACACTAACATTAATATACTGCTCTAACTCAGCACACGCGAGTTCAATAGTTTGCTCTATAGAAAGTGTCACTATATCCTTTCGTTCCTTGGAATTAATATATTTTTTAAATAATATAAATGATTCCCCTCGTGTAGCTGACTCTCTACAGAACAAGCTAACAACTTCCCAGTTTTCGATTCCTATGAGCACTTCACATTTCTTAAACCAGTGCTCAGTTATGCAAAGGACATGTATATTCATGTCTTGTAAATATAATAATATTTCCAGTTCTTTGCCGGAAAAGCCGTGTATATTTTGATGAACAATATTGAGGCTGTTGGTCTTTTCCTTTGTCATTATGGGCTGACTGCAAGAGATTTCCTCTATTGTCTTATTATTTAATTTAAATATATATTATCATCATTAATATTTAAATTAGTACAAATACTAATATTCTCAGTGCAAATTATTTCATTTTTGTATTTTAAATCAATACAGTTAATATTATATGCTAACAAAGTAGCTATTCGTTTCTTGAGTTTATAAGGCAGGTGTAAAGAGCTGCCAGTCAATTGAAAGCTATTATTAATAAATTTATTTGTGTCAAAAAACACAAATTTGTCGTTATGACGTTGTCATATTATAAATTAATGTATTCAATGAGTGAATACTGTCATTTTCTTGCGCTATTTGATTTTTACAAAAAGGTACGGCACAAAATATTATTTTCCTTACATTTAGGCCGGACAAAATTGAGTAACATTGAATAATTTTTGTCTTATTAAGGTTTTGACTATTTCCTAGCATTATAACAAGGATAGAGTCAGAGTTTAATTTACTATTTTGTATACGATTAATTATTCGATGCACCTGGCATACAGTTATTTATAACATTAAAACTAAATTTCTTACTTAGTAGAGGACCATAACCAACTCCTAACCTATCTGAAAACATAATTACATTTATCTTGGTATTACTATATTGTGGTGTTGACAGATTGGCCCCTGAGATGGTGTTATCTGTCACCTGTGTTACATTATATTTGGTAGTGATAAGAAATCTGTTTTGGGGTTTCCTATTTCTAAAAGTTTATTTGCGGCCAAGATGTGCTCATTTATTTGTTCATGGGCAGAAACATATTTGCATGTTATAGATTTTAAAGACTCATGTAGCTGCGAGATGTCAGCCTGCATTCGTTCAATGTCAACATTGTATTTAGATGTGCTTTCATACAGTTTATTATGATAGATCTCTAGACTGTCTACTAACTCTGCACGTTCTTTCCTCAACTTAATATTATGATAAAAACATTTCTGTTTTTTAATTAATTTTTTAGTTTTTGTGATAAATTTATTTAATTTTAAATATTTCTTTAGCCTATTTTTACTAGTTAACTTTATATTATGTTAAGTATCAAATTGACCTCTTTTACTTAATTCTAAATCAGAAATTGCAACGGACAGCCGAGCCTCGCGACGTCGTCCGTCCGTAGGTCATATCTATTCCTTTTTTTTAACGTAAATTCAAACAACACTTAGGCACCGTTATCCATAGTGTTGAATGTTTAATTTAAAAATTGGCGCTTTTTCTTTTCTTTGGTTGTATACTCTTTAACATCATCATCACTAGACGCGGTGTTTCATACTACAGTTATACTATGGTTAAAATAAGTTTTATTTTTATTTAATTCAATAGTTATGGGCCCAGAGAGCCCGACAAAAGTGGACTGTCGTTAAAAGTAAAAATTAACAAAAGTGCAATAGTGAATGAGGTTGACTAACCTCAAAGAAAACGTGTTTCATAGAACATTGGTATTTCGTGGACAATCAGACGTTGTTTATAACAAAATATGACTTCAAATAGCGCCTTGGTGTCAATAGAAAAACTAACAGGCCGTGATAACTTTGCTACTTGGCGTTTTGCCGTCAAAACTTACCTTCAACATGAAGAACTTTGGGACTGTGTAGAATACCCAACCGGCACAACTATCGACAAGAAGCGCGACACAAAGGCAAAATCCAAGATTATATTACTGGTTGATCCAATTAACTACATCCACATACAAGAGGCAAGCACTGCGAAAGAAGTATGGGATAATTTATCCAGCGCTTTTGACGACTCCGGGCTGACACGCCGAGTTGGATTACTACGTGATCTCTGTAACACCACGCTAGCCGGATGCCTCAATGTAGAAGAGTATGCAAGCAAAATTATGACAACAGCACACAAGTTGCGCAATATTGGGTTTCACGTAGATGATGAGTGGCTCGGCACCATGCTGCTCTCAGGTCTGCCAGATACTTACAAGCCCATGATTATGGCAATAGAAAGCTCAGGTATGAAGATAACATCAGACTCAGTGAAATCTAAGATCTTGCAAGATGTGAAACAACATTATGAATCTACAGCTTTTGCTACAAGTCAGAGATTTCAAAATAAAAACAAGAATTTTTCAAAAGGTCCTCGCTGCTACACATGCAACAAGTATGGTCACAAAAGTCCACAGTGCAAATCAAAACCAAAGAAACCACTGCAAGCTAATAAAGATAAAAGCACACAAGAAAACAATAATAGTTCACACTACGCTGCTGTGTTTGTAGCCTCTTCAGATTATACCGAGGCCTGGTATATTGATTCCGGCGCTTCAGTACACATGACAAAGTGTAAAAACCTACTTCAAGAAGTGACTATCCCATCTATAAAAACGATTAAAGTAGCAGACAGTAAAAGATTGACAGTAGAATTTTCTGGTCACATATGCTTAGATGTTTATAATGATAAAGGTATTGAAAACAAAGTTTTATTCAAACATGTCTTGTACATACCTGGATTAGCAACAAACCTGCTGTCGGTAAGTCAAATTATTAAAAATGGTGGACAAGTAAAATTTGATAACTATGGCTGTGTCATCACAAATAGTAAAAATGTGATTGTAGCCACAGCAAGCTTAATTAATAACATGTATCAACTGAATATGCCTGGAGGCTTTGCTTGCATGTCAGATATTATTGAGCAAGATACTTACCAGTGGCACCAAAGGATGGGTCATCTAAATTTTCAGAGTCTACAAAAAATGACTGAAAATACAGACGGAATAACCCTATCAGTAAAGAAACCGAACTTGACATGTATAACCTGTCAAGAAGGTAAGCAGACACCTTTTCCTTTTAAGAGTCAAGGCTCTCAGAGTAAAGGTCCATTAGAACTGATCCATACGGATATTTGTGGGCCTATCGAAACTGAATCCCTAGGAGGGGCCAGATATTTCATAACATTCTTAGACGATTACTCAAAGAAGATATTTGTGTTCACTCTTCAGAATAAGACCGAAGTACTAGACAAATTCAAGGAATTCAAGAGTCAAGTTGAAAACAATCTTGACTGTCACATAAAAGTCCTCAGATCAGACAACGGGCTTGAGTATGTGAACAGACAGTTTTCGAATTTTATGAAAAGTGCTGGAATAATTCACCAAACAACAACACCATACACACCCGAGCAGAACGGTGCTGCAGAACGCATGAACAGGACTCTAGTCGAGCGAGCAAAATGCATGCTTTTGAATGCCAACTTACCAAAACATTATTGGGCTGAAGCCATTTATACAGCTGCCTACATAATAAACCGTTCTCCAACAAGGTCACTTTCTTTCAAAACACCTGAGGAAATGTGGTCTGGTCAAAAGCCTAACGTCAGCCATATGAGAACGTTTGGATGTGATGCTATGGTTCACTTACCTAAAGAAAAACGCAAAAAGTGGGACAGTAAAGCACAGAAAATGACTTTTATTGGATATTGTGATAACAGTAAAGGGTACAGGTTCTTATTACCCAACACAAAAACAGTAGTGAAAAGCAGAGATGCCGTCTTCCTGGAGTCAACTGTCAAAAGAAATTATGTTCCTGTCGACTTGTCTTCTCAAAACAATAGTCCTGAAACAGAAACAAAGGAGGAGGAATCCTTAGAAGATGATGAATCTTTTGACACAGTCACCGATACACATTCAGACAGTGAATACTTACCTGATGAAAGCATAGACTCGACTCCTGAAAGAAATAATATCACATTAAGACCTAGAAATAGAGAAAACAAAAACAAAAATACAGAAAATACTTACTTGTGCTGCGACGAAGAATTCATCTCCAATGAAGTTCCTGAAACTTATAAACAAGCATTAAATACTCACGATGCTGATAAGTGGCAAACGTCGATAAATGAAGAACTTGAAGCTCACAAGAAAAACAATACTTGGACATTGATAGATAAACCCCCAAATGCAAGTGTAATCGGATGTAAGTGGGTGTTCCGAGTGAAGGAAGATTCAACTGGTCCACGCTTCAAGTCACGGCTATGTGCGAAAGGTTATGCTCAAACTAAAGGGATTGACTACAAAGAAACTTTTGCTCCAACCGTCAGGTATGACTCGATCCGTATATTACTATCTGAAGCTGCCCAACACAACTTGGAGATAGTCCAGCTAGACATTAAAACTGCTTTCCTCTATGGGGAGCTGGAGGAGGATATTTACATGTCAGTGCCAGAGGGAATATCCTGTGAAACAAATCAGGTATGTAAGCTTAATAAATCCTTGTATGGGCTGAAACAATCCCCCAGATGCTGGAACTCAAAGTTTGACTCAGTTTTGAAGAAATTTGGGCTAGTAAATAGTAAGGCTGATCAATGTGTATATATTGGGCAAATTAATGGAATAAAATGCTATCTTTGTTTGTATGTAGACGATGGATTGATTTTCTCAAAAAGTAAATCTGTGTTACTAGAAATTATCAATGATTTAAAACAGATATTTGAACTTAAAACTTGCCCACTTAGTAACTTTGTTGGAATGGAAATAGTAAAGTCTAACAAACAAATTTTTATCCATCAGAGAAAATACATTGAAAAACTGTTAAAAAGATTTAATTTAACTGATGCTAATCCTAACAGTGTTCCCGCCGACCCTAACGTAAAGCTGGAAAAAGGTGGCCAGGAGCCAGAAAAGAACATACCTTACCGAGAGGCGGTTGGATCGCTGATGCACCTTGCTACAGTAAGCCGTCCCGATATAATGTTTGCTGTGAGCCTGGTAAGTTGATTTCTGAATTGCTATAACGTGTAACGACCATACCCTTTCAAATCAAAGTATGATTTAAGTAATTAATAAAATAAATATTAAATTTCTCTCTTCAAATTATTTCTAACTAAAAAGGGCAACTTATTAAACACCATGCTTTCTTCGTAATTTTAACCAATCCAAAACCCTAATAAAACAAGCATTACACAGCGGATTGACCGGTATGGACAGTTAAACAATAAAAATAGAAAGATGAAACTTGCAGAGCGTTGCGTGAACGCACGAGGTTATGTTTTGCGGCTGTCGTTGGACATAAGATGCGAAATCGTGGGAAAAGACATTAACAAAAAGCAAGTTTTAAGAAACAATGTGCACCTATAAAAAAGGGAGAACTTGCATTTGAAACAAAAGGACAGTGGACGCACATTTTAGCCCTTAGGGTGATACACCCATGTGCAATCCATAAATTTGAACAATATTTTAGAAACTTCATTTTTTGTAAGGATAGGCCGAAATTCGTCACCCCACCACATTCTGGAAGCATCGTGGTGCTTGGGTATAAGAGGGACTGACGGAACAAGGAGCGGGGCTTTTTAGTTGGGATAGGGTTCGATTTGCATCATGTAGATGCCCGTGTGTGGTCTACGGGAGAGTCCAAGGAGGAGGTAAGTTGGAGTAGACAGTCAGATTTGGGCGGTCTGACGTAGACGGTCCGAATGGTGTTCGCGTGTGTCCCAAGAAAAGATGCAGAGAGGTAAGTGTTTTGATTATTACAAATTCCTTTTGAAAATATTAAAATTAAAATATTTAAAGACAAAGTAACTTTTAAATTTGGATGACGATGATGATGTTGATGCTGATAATAAAGTATTTAATATTGAATTATTTAAAACGTCATTATAATATTTTACATAATTCTCTTGTTTTTCGTAATTTCTTATCAAAAGGAATTTAGCAACTTTTTGTTTCATGTCCATGAGGACATGAAACAAAACATGTCCATTTTTCTATGAAGAAAGCGAAATGGGATTTAATTTGATATGCTTTAAATAACAATAAATGTAACGTAAATAATTGATTTAAATCATAACTACTTAGTTCACGGATTTAATACCAAATGAATTTAAATAATGTTTATTTTGTAGCTTGGTTATTTTGATTTTAAAGATTGACATGTTGTTTGCTATTAATTTACCTAATTTCGATTATTGGGTAACATTTTGTGTGCATTGATTTTTTTAATATTGGTTTGAACCCATTTTTAATTTCATGATGACATGGTGCATGCTAATTTTATTTGACTTTTTTTTGTGTTTTATTTTGAGTGTTTATTTGTGGTACCTAAATTAACGCGGACTATTTAAAGTTCATCTTATGTGTTAAAACTCTTTGAAAATATTTAATGGGTTTTGAATATGATTTACGTATCATAACGTTTATTAATTGATGATTTAGTGCTCATTAGAGCCATTAAACTTTGACATATTTCTGTGGTAAATCAAAGGTCATTTGATCTTGTTTTACATAAAAACAACCTTATTTTTTATTTAACAAATAAGACTATCGTTTATCTTTTAAATGTTTGCTCGATTATTAAGCCAATTCACAACAAAACAACTTTGAATCTTCATTTTACATTTTACTTATCATTATTTTACGTTTAAGACTACGCATATTTGACCTATAAACCTTTACGTTTACCAAATTGACTTACTTGATCTATTTTAACTAACGTTTGGAGAAATATTGAGTTCTAATAGATATCATAATTTTATTGTAGATAACTACAATTAGGTAGACAGGTATACGTTCTGACGTTGAGACATCTGACATCAAAAACAAACAAACTTAATTATTTTTTATTGTAGGTGGGAAGTAGGTAGGGTACAGTTAGGATTATACGTTTCTTTGTAGGGTTCTAGGTTCGTAAATATGTAGTTCAGGCAGAGGTACCGTTAGGTAGGAGTAGGTACCCCTTTTTCCTTAATAACCTATCCTTCCTAATACCTGTTCCATCCTACCTTCTAAAAATAGCTTCATTTGTTTAGGTTTACCGTTGTAGTAATTAGGTAGTTAGGAAATGGGCTATTTTTAGGGATCCTTATACAAAATCCTATATCCATAAAACTGAGAGAAGAATTTAATAGAAGTTTTGAGATTATTTTCAAATTAAAATATTTTGTAAATCTTGTAATTCAAGGGCCATAATTTTAAATTCAAAATAATACTGGTTGATGTGGGAGTATCTATGACTTCATATAGGACATAATGCAGATTTCCGGACCCGGTCTTATACGAGTTGTCATAGATACTGTCTGAACATCTTGGTATTATATTGAACTAATTACAACATTAAATCATAAGTAATTCACTGTTCACGTCCGACTGCCAAGGATAGGCTGCCAAGGGTCAATTTTACAACATTTATTTTAAATTCAAAATAATGCTGGTTGATGTGGGAGTATCTATGACTTCACATAGGACATAATGCAGATTTCAGGACTCGGTCTTATACGAGTTGTCATAGATACTGTTGGATCATCTTGGTATTGTATTGAATTAATTGCAACATTTATTTCAAATCCAAACGATTTTGATTGATGTGGGAATATCCATCTGTCATTACTTGGTGTCATGGATATTGTTAGGTCAATCTATATTTCATATAGAGGGGTTTAGTATAAATATTTTGCTAGTCGGAAAATAATCAGAATCTTAAATCTAAATAATGCTGGTTGATGTGGGAGTATGGATGACTTCACATAGGGCATAATGCAGATTTCAGGACCCGGTCTTATACGAGTTGTCATCGATACTGTTGGATCATCTTGGAATTATATTGGACTAAAGGATTCAGACCCCGGACCCTTGGTTGACTTATCGTGCAGTCAAATAGGTAGATTTTAGTATGTCATATTAAATTCTTTAAACTCGGTTGTTCCCTTAGTTGCGCATAATTACGCTAAATGCGTTTTGTTTCAGATTTAAGTCCTATTCCTGGGGGTGGCAGATTGCTTGTTTGGGATGATTTTTTTTATCACATGGCCACCACTCCTGGTGAGCGTTTGGTGTTGGGGCTCACCAGGCGCCCCTCGGGCGTTCTTTTTCCTCTTCCTTGAATGCGCACAAACCCATGAAATTCTCGAGAAAGCTTAATCATAACATCCACGTACCTCTAAAAGAATTTGGTTTACTACTATTAACACAACGTACGGTCCTACCATTTAAACTAGACGATCACACTGCCAATTTAAATTATCACAGCCAAACGTAATTAACGTAGTCCGTTTCGATCTTATTAAATTCTTAAATTAATTATTAATTATTAAATTCCATAAAATTAATAGACTTTGACGATGGTGGTTAGTTACAATTGTTACCGTGTTCCAGGATTTAAAAAAAAAACACTGGATCATGTTTAGTAGGCTTTTTAGCCTACAATTGCTGTCTGTGAAATAGAAAGAGGTTGAAAACGTGGATTTTTGATTTAAGTATATCGGAGTTATTTTGTTGTGCGCATTTAAGGATATTAGAATAGTGGGGGCGAAATGTTTAGGTAATTAATCAGAAACATTATAATTGATATAGGTTGAGAAAAGATTCATAAATAAAAAATAAAAAAACACCATACCAATACCATTGCATAATGCATTTATATGTCTATAGGTCCATTTACGGAAAAGTTATTTTTTTACGATAAATTACAATGTTAGTTACTCTTCAGAATTTCATTACATGTTTAGGTTTGATTAAAATATCATTAGGTTCCGTACGTATTATGAAAAGAATGGGGGCGAGACCTGATAGGGTTACAACAATTTACAAACATATTTATATGTAGGTCATTTAGTTGATTGCAATCAATTAGGTAGATTTAGTGTTTTTTTTTCTTCTATAGTTTGTAGGCTCTATCTGTTTAACGAAAAATACTAATGTATTTGCTGATCACATTATTTACGTAACGTAAATCAAAGATGGGAATGTATCAATTTATTTAATAAAATAACTCGGTCCAGAGTCTAAGAATTTGTTTAGTATTTGTACAACAATAGTGTAGCAACAGTGTGAGCTTCAACGCATTTCATTTCAGCCAGTTGATCATATAAAGATTACAGCAAGTTCTTTGTTCAAATATCGCCGATTCAGTTCATGGCATTAGTTCATATTTCATTTCTTTAGTCGACTAGCAAGAGCGGTCACATAAACATTTTGCGTATCATAAACATAGAGAACAAAGATTCAGGTGTCCCATGACCGGCATAAACATTTTAAAAAATGTAATAAGAAATCGAGTTTTAATAAACAAAACTAATTAGCCATAATTTAAACAGCACTCAACATTATCGTGTCGTTGTAGATTTCGAGCGTGTGAGTTAGATTCGAGTGTGTGTTTTTAGAGTTACAAAACTGACGTTATAAGTGTTTTACATAAATAGTCTTTAGAATTGGCTATACATATTTTTTGTACCCTGTTGTCATATTTACGAGAAATGTGTTGGAATTTAAAGTGCACTCTTGGTCCTAATGTTGCGTCAAACGGCAATAAATTATAGTTTAGGGCATGTCAAGTGTTACAATGTGGCCAAAATATGCTAATCGTGCGACAAAATATTTTTTTCCAAAGTTTGGTTATCGATCCCAGAAACGCTTAAGCTTGTTAATTGATTGATAAAATATTAGAGAGATTTCATAATACGGTTCATTTTATTCTTTATTATTATGGTTCTTTTCATTTATTTAGATTGCGCACATTATTTTTGAATGATTTATAGTTTAGTCATATCATTCAATTTTTAAACTAATGTATAAAAGTTATTACCTTATGGCTTAGTAGCTATTAAGTTCACGTGGACTCTCTAGCTAGTAACTTAAATGCTTATTATTGTGGGGGCGATAAAATAATGTAGTTAAAATAAGTACCATAATAATACTTAATAGTAATTGACTGGTAGATAAAACTTAGAAGCAGGGAATCAATTGTTTTTAATTTACTTGTAAGTAAGGTTATAGAATAAGGATTATAAAATAAAATTTAATTTAAATCAATCAATTTATATCAATAGGTATAAGTGGTTTGCTTTATCTTTGTCTCTAAGACCCGATGACTTAGTGATTAGGAAAAAATAATGCAGTGTGGACTCGGATTCGATTCCGTGGTCGACAGTAAAATGGTTGTTTTAAGTGTTTGACTACCTGTATAAATTATGGTTTTGTTAAGTTTATTATATCCAATCCAATGGAGCAGTAGTTAAAGCTTTATCTAAGTCCTTGGTTCGATTCCAGATCATGGTTGTACAGATTTTTTTTAACATTGAAATCATTTTAGAAATTAAAGATTCCAATTGATAGCTCGGTGGTATAAAAGTTGACTAAGTCCTCGGTTCGATTCCGGGACACGGTCATATCGTTTCTGTAGAAAACTTTCAATTAATTGTAGAGTTTTAGTTTTAATAGCGCAGACGTCTTGTTGGATGTAAGTTAAATTAGTCACAGTTACGACTTCGGACATGATCAAATTTTACCTTTACCGGGGGCGATAGTTAATAATAGAAATTACCTAGTTCGGTGGTTGAATGATTAACACGGTCTCTGGTTTTGATTCCAGTAAAAACTGTTTATTTATCATAGGACTGGTTCGACTCCAGCATAGTGTTAGATAGTAATAGGTCATTCAAGGTGTTGAGGTATTTTTAGTTTTGAATATGGCTTAGTGGTTGGGTGAACGCCATAGTTTCTGGTTCGATTCCAGTACTATTTATTGATCATGGGTTGGTTCACATCTAACACAAGGTTAGAGAGTTGTAAGTCACTAAAGGAGATTGAGTAATCACATAAGTGATACATAAAGCGTAGTGGATCAAAGAATAACGTAGTATTGGGTTCGATTCCAGTACATTGGGCAAAAAGAAGGCTGATCTATAACACGTAATTAATTAAAAAAAGGGGAAAAACTTTGGTAATAATTTAGTGCTAAGAATTTGATAGATATAAAACATCATAGTCACAGGTTCGATTCCGTGACTAGTTACTTGTATCATACTGCGACTGATTTGCTTCCGGTACAATGATCACATGGATAATTGACATAGGAAGGAGTTCGTTTAGATTTAAATTATTAATTAATTTAGATTTAAGTTAGTATTAACTAATTAGGTTATTTTGAGATAAGAGTTCAGTGGTTTGGAAATAGCATCCTGACCTAATGCTCACGGGTTTGATTACGGGACTATAGTTATTTATTGTAAAGCCGATGATTTAACATTTTAGGGTACCGTTCCTAAAGCGTGAAACAGGACTCTTTATTAAGATTTCGTGAACCGTGATATTTGGACGGATAGGGTTTTCGCAGATGATGTATTTCTGTTTCTATAATAGCAGTGAATGCTAGGATCCAGAAAATGAATGTTGTAGGGGCTCCCTTGCAACAAACTTCAATTTTTTCATACGTTTTTATAGATAATGGTTCGGAACCCTGCGTGCGCTGGTCCGAGTTGCACTTGGCCAGTTTTTGCACAAATAATTAAAAAAAAAAAAAAAAAATGTTTCTTTGATATAGAGACATACCTATCCGTCTATTCAATACAGTACCTAATCGTTAGCGATAAAGGTTGTAGATAAATTGAGACAGATAATATAGGGAAAAAATAATGAATTACGCATAACGTAGGTACCTTTCCGATTGTTTCAGGAGATTTGTTATATTTACATTTCAGTGAGTTATTTGGTAGATTAGCTAAACTCGTAACTTGATCTCATTTTGTAAGGGATTTAAATTTCATTTTCCTTCGACACGGTCAGTTTAAATAAGTTTTATTAAATTGGAACAACGTTTTGTTGATTTGAAGGCTCTGGATCATTTATGTTTTTAAAATTCTTATTCCAGTAAATTGTCTAAGAATTTTGGGGGCGAATGTAACGACCATACCCTTTCAAATCAAAGTATGATTTAAGTAATTAATAAAATAAATATTAAATTTCTCTCTTCAAATTATTTCTAACTAAAAAGGGCAACTTATTAAACACCATGCTTTCTTCGTAATTTTAACCAATCCAAAACCCTAATAAAACAAGCATTTCACAGCGGATTGACCGGTATGGACAGTTAAACAATAAAAATAGAAAGATGAAACTTGCAGAGCGTTGCGTGAACGCACGAGGTTATGTTTTGCGGCTGTCGTTGGACATAAGATGCGAAATCGTGGGAAAAGACATTAACAAAAAGCAAGTTTTAAGAAACAATGTGCACCTATAAACAAGGGAGAACTTGCATTTGAAACAAAACGACAGTGGACGCACATTTTAGCCCTTAGGGTGATACACCCATGTGCAATCCATAAATTTGAACAATATTTTAGAAACTTCATTTTTTGTAAGGATAGGCCGAAATTCGTCACCCCACCACATTCTGGAAGCATCGTGGTGCTTGGGTATAAGAGGGACTGACGGAACAAGGAGCGGGGCTTTTTAGTTGGGATAGGGTTCGATTTGCATCATGTAGATGCCCGTGTGTGGTCTACGGGAGAGTCCAAGGAGGAGGTAAGTTGGAGTAGACAGTCAGATTTGGGCGGTCTGACGTAGACGGTCCGAATGGTGTTCGCGTGTGTCCCAAGAAAAGATGCAGAGAGGTAAGTGTTTTGATTATTACAAATTCCTTTTGAAAATATTTAAATTAAAATATTTAAAGACAAAGTAACTTTTAAATTTGGATGACGATGATGATGTTGATGCTGATAATAAAGTATTTAATATTGAATTATTTAAAACGTCATTATAATATTTTACATAATTCTCTTGTTTTTCGTAATTTCTTATCAAAAGGAATTTAGCAACTTTTTGTTTCATGTCCTCATAGAAAGCGAAATGGGATTTAATTTGATATGCTTTAAATAACAATAAATGTAACGTAAATAATTGATTTAAATCATAACTACTTAGTTCACGGATTTAATACCAAATTAATTTAAATAATGTTTATTTTGTAGCTTGGTTATTTTGATTTTAAAGATTGACATGTTGTTTGCTATTAATTTACCTAATTTCGATTATTGGGTAACATTTTGTGTGAATTGATTTTTTTAATATTGGTTTGAACCCATTTTTAATTTCATGATGACATGGTGCATGCTAATTTTATTTGACTTTTTTTTGTGTTTTATTTTGAGTGTTTATTTGTGGTACCTAAATTAACGCGGACTATTTAAAGTTCATCTTATGTGTTAAAACTCTTTGAAAATATTTAATGGGTTTTGAATATGATTTACGTATCATAACGTTTATTAATTGATGATTTAGTGCTCATTAGAGCCATTAAACTTTGACATATTTCTGTGGTAAATCAAAGGTCATTTGATCTTGTTTTACATAAAAACAACCTTATTTTTTATTTAACAAATAAGACTATCGTTTATCTTTTAAATGTTTGCTCGATTATTAAGCCAATTCACAACAAAACAACTTTGAATCTTCATTTTACATTTTACTTATCATTATTTTACGTTTAAGACTACGCATATTTGACCTATAAACCTTTACGTTTACCAAATTGACTTACTTGATCTATTTTAACTAACGTTTGGAGAAATATTGAGTTCTAATAGATATCATAATTTTATTGTAGATAACTACAATTAGGTAGACAGGTATACGTTCTGACGTTGAGACATCTGACATCAAAAACAAACAAACTTAATTATTTTTTATTGTAGGTGGGAAGTAGGTAGGGTACAGTTAGGATTATACGTTTCTTTGTAGGGTTCTAGGTTCGTAAATATGTAGTTCAGGCAGAGGTACCGTTAGGTAGGAGTAGGTACCCCTTTTTCCTTAATAACCTATCCTTCCTAATACCTGTTCCATCCTACCTTCTAAAAATAGCTTCATTTGTTTAGGTTTACCGTTGTAGTAATTAGGTAGTTAGGAAATGGGCTATTTTTAGGGATCCTTATACAAAATCCTATATCCATAAAACTGAGAGAAGAATTTAATAGAAGTTTTGAGATTATTTTCAAATTAAAATATTTTGTAAATCTTGTAATTCAAGGGCCATAATTTTAAATTCAAAATAATACTGGTTGATGTGGGAGTATCTATGACTTCACATAGGACATAATGCAGATTTCCGGACCCGGTCTTATACGAGTTGTCATAGATACTGTCTGAACATCTTGGTATTATATTGAACTAATTACAACATTAAATCATAAGTAATTCACTGTTCACGTCCGACTGCCAAGGATAGGCTGCCAAGGGTCAATTTTACAACATTTATTTTAAATTCAAAATAATGCTGGTTGATGTGGGAGTATCTATGACTTCACATAGGACATAATGCAGATTTCAGGACTCGGTCTTATACGAGTTGTCATAGATACTGTTGGATCATCTTGGTATTGTATTGAATTAATTGCAACATTTATTTCAAATCCAAACGATTTTGATTGATGTGGGAATATCCATCTGTCATTACTTGGTGTCATGGATATTGTTAGGTCAATCTATATTTCATATAGAGGGGTTTAGTATAAATATTTTGCTAGTCGGAAAATAATCAGAATCTTAAATCTAAATAATGCTGGTTGATGTGGGAGTATGGATGACTTCACATAGGGCATAATGCAGATTTCAGGACCCGGTCTTATACGAGTTGTCATCGATACTGTTGGATCATCTTGGAATTATATTGGACTAAAGGATTCAGACCCCGAACCCTTGGTTGACTTATCGTGCAGTCAAATAGGTAGATTTTAGTATGTCATATTAAATTCTTTAAACTCGGTTGTTCCCTTAGTTGCGCATAATTACGCTAAATGCGTTTTGTTTCAGATTTAAGTCCTATTCCTGGGGGTGGCAGATTGCTTGTTTGGGATGATTTTTTTTATCACATGGCCACCACTCCTGGTGAGCGTTTGGTGTTGGGGCTCACCAGGCGCCCCTCGGGCGTTCTTTTTCCTCTTCCTTGAATGCGCACAAACCCATGAAATTCTCGAGAAAGCTTAATCATAACATCCACGTACCTCTAAAAGAATTTGGTTTACTACTATTAACACAACGTACGGTCCTACCATTTAAACTAGACGATCACACTGCCAATTTAAATTATCACAGCCAAACGTAATTAACGTAGTCCGTTTCGATCTTATTAAATTCTTAAATTAATTATTAATTATTAAATTCCATAAAATTAATAGACTTTGACGATGGTGGTTAGTTACAAACGACACACACTGGAATGCTGTTAAGAAAATATTTAAGTATTTGAAAGATACAGACAGCCACGGACTGTCTTATCGGCCAACACCTGATCCCTGTGAAATAATTGGCTACAGTGACGCTGATTATGCAAATGACCTCAGTACACGGCGCTCTGTTACTGGCTATGTCTTCATCAAAAATGGCGCCGCTATAACCTGGTCAAGTCAGAGACAGCAGACAGTAGCACTGTCTACCACAGAAGCAGAGTTCATGGCCACATGCGCCGCCACCAAAGAGGCTATATGGATTAGACAATTATTGAGTGATATTCGTGCACTCAATCAAAAATCTGTGTGTTTACTTATGGACAATCAAAGTGCTATTAGTGTTATAAAAAAATATTAACTTTCACAAACGATGCAAACACATTGACATAAAGTATCACTTTATTAAAGAAAAATACTATGCTAAGATAGATCTCAAATATGTTTGTAGCGATCAACAATGTGCCGATATGTTTGCTAAAGCTCTGTGTAAAATGAAATTCAATAACTTTAAATCTAAAATTGGAATTCATGTTAACTAGTAATTTCAAGTGGTAATTTTTGGTTTAACTTTTATTTTATGAAAGCTTCAATTTAGCGGTAGTGTTGAATGTTTAATTTCAAAATTGGCGCTTTTTTTTTTCTTTGGTTGTATACTCTTTAACATCATCATCACTAGACGCGGTGTTTCATACTACAGTTATAATTATAATAAAATTACAAATACATACTGGTTAAAATAAGTTTTATTTTTATTTAATTCAATACATAGTATATTATATATAAAAAGTAAACTATAGATACCATATTAGGATATCTAATTTTTTTTTAATTTTTTTTTATCTCACTAACATAACATTTAATAATCAATTAATTAAATTATCAAACACGCCGTCCGTAAGATATCATGTTTAAACAGTAAATTATAGATACCATATTAGTATAATTTATTGATTGGACTAACTTACCTAGTGACGTCCAATCCTAATTATGTGAAGTAATCTCGTCCTCGTTTTGTACTATGTAGTAGGCACCTTTGTGTAACTACGCGATCTACAATGTTTAAAGTATAGCGCCTTAGAGCGCTATTTTTACTGAAAAAAATAAAAAACACAACCAATGGCATCCTGTCCCTGGTGTCACGTTTGACATATGTCAATCTTAATGTCATTATTTCAAAGAATAGGTACACAACTTTCAACATCAAAAAAGGGGTCATAAAAGCGTATACATATATTAAGGACTATATATATAATTATATATACAGTCGTATATATATATTTCTAAAAAACCTAGAATCAGGGCTGGGCTGGGATTAGAACGAGGACGAGATTACTTCACATAATTAGGATTGGACGTCACTAGGTAAGTTAGTCCAATCAATAAATTATGTTCCATAATCTCGTCCTCGTTTTGTACTATGTAGATGCTCAAAGAGGAAAGTTGTGTTGCAAAATCAATAAATCATTTATTATGATCACATACCTAATGATTTGCTGAAGTTTGAGATGTAAAAATTTTTAGGTGTTATTTTATGAAGTATCTGTTAGTAAGTAGATACTTCATTCAAATTTTATCTAACGCGGGTGTAGTTGTTTGATTCATCATTGGAATTAATCAATCAACTCTGAATATCAAAACATCTTCAGATCTATACAACCCTGTATGATAATATAACTTTGCATGATGTAACCACCATGTATAATGGTGCAGCCTTGTATGATGTTACAACCCTGTATGCTGGGACAACCCTGTATAGTGGTACAACCCTGTATGACGGTGCAACCCTGTATGATGGTACAATCCTGTTTGATGGTACCACCCTGTATGGAGGTATAGCCCCGTATGATAATACAACTCTGTATATTGATGCAGTCAGCTGATGACACCGACGACCGTTGTACCATACTTACAGGTAAACCAAGAAGAAGAACCAAATCACTCATAAATTCGAAAAAAGTAATCTAAATGGAAATGGGAAATGAAACTGACGCAATAGCGATTTTCGCAATAGAAATTATTTATGCATAAACTAAAGTTCACACAAACGGAGTCGCGGGCATCAGCTTGCTTAATGTTATCATGAAAACAAGAAAATGATTTAAGCTAAACCTAGTCTCATTTATCTAAAAGAATGTACATACTTAGTAAATGGGTAGGTATTTAAAAAGGTAACTTTACCCCAGTACAAGTGGTATATGGTAATAATTTTATAAAAATGATTATTTTATTATATTCAAATAGAAATCTTGGTAAATAACTTTAATGAACCATCTGTTCAATGTACGGTAAACAACAGCACGTTTAAAGTTACCACCCAAAAAGTTAAAAGTTCTTCAACAGATTTTTAACTTTAAGCCTGACTTGTAGAAATCATTTCAATTGATAAAAACGATGATTTGTGGTAGGTCGACGAGCTGTTGTCTGTACTTATCAATGGTTCAAAATAAATTAATATTAGTGTTTAATATGGCAAATACTTCGTTACCTATGTGTTATTAAATAAAAAATAAAACTAATAGAAATACTGCAAGTATTGATTCAGTCGGAGAGGGATTCACATACATATTTACTGGCAAGGAATAACCCACCGATTCCGCGTAGACTGAGATTAGTTTCCTTTAGTTAACAATGGTTTCAACATTATTATAGTTAATGAGATTAATTTTTGATTAATCTTGTTTGAAAACCATTGATAGAAAACAAATTAATAATATACAACTGGAAATCAGTGTGAAACTCCTGCACTGTATGTGGATCTCCAGGGGGGAAATAATAGGTTACTGAAACAACACAGTTTCTGAAACCTAATAAGAGAAAGATTCAACACTTAACTGATCAATGCTTGTTCAACTGATAAAATAAAAAATAAAGACTTACCAATAAGTCTCATCTAATAAGATAGAAAAAATATTCAAACTTGAATTTTTCTGTGGTCCAGACATCAGTCTGGTACCCTGACAGCCTCAATCCAATAACGAGGAGTGTGAACATATTTGTCAACTACTGCCAGCTGTCACCAATGCCTTGATTGCCAATTGTATTCGGTTTATTTTCAAATTTTCAGTTGAAATTTTCATTTTATATTAATCATCTTCATATACTTGCTACTTTGATAAAATAACATGTCATACAGGTAGGTACTCTTAAGTTTGGAGCTTAATAATAGCTTGTAGTTTTTATGAAACATAATTAGTAGGTATTATATTAAGACAATTTTAACTTGTTTGCGATGTTTTATGTTCTATTTACAAAATCTGAACTGATCTAAAAATGTTTCTTAGTCTTCCATGGTCTACTCAACTGTAAAATAAAATTATTTGTTACAAAACCATATGACAAGTGTATAAGGGTCATATAATGGTATTAAAAAAACTGAACTGATTTAAAAATGTTTCTTAGTCTTCCATGGTCTATTTAACTGTAAAATAAATTTATTTGTTACAAAACCATATAACAAGTGTAAAGGGTCATATAATAGTGTATCATTTTTGTAAATGCCTATTAATAAGGCTTCATAAATCTTGCCATGGATTTTTGACTGACTCTAAAAATTTTGGAATACAGTGATTAGTGTTTATAAAATGCTTTTTACAATGGTTACATTATATTAATGCCAAAAAGTAAATAAACCTTTTATTTGTAACCAATAAGATGAGTGTGCCTTTTTCTTGAATTGTTCACACTTGATGAAGGCAAGTAGCCTAGCCTTGACTTTCAGCCAGACTATTAGAATAGGTATTATTAAGTGCATTTATAGGTTATTATGAAAACTTAGAATTTTATTTAGGACTTAATGTATTAGATTTAATTTAAGTCTAAAAAAGGGATTTCACATAACTTATGAAACATAGGAAACAATAACACAAATATGCAATAGTTAACAGACCAATTGTAATGGTCTTCAAGCAGAACCTAGCATTCCCATGTTACAAGGTACAAGATTATGCATATGACCAAGGGCAGTATGCCCGACCCGATTGGGAATCAAACCCTGTAACTTCCAATGTTAAACACCTACACCAATCTGGTAAACAGAATATCCTTTAATTACAGATATTATTTAGTGATTGCAAGTTATGTTTATTTATTTATTCAAACTTACAATTTTATGAGAGAAAAAAAATATATATATATTAAAAAACACAAAACTGTGGCTTAGATTTTAAGTATGTGTATGCCAACTATTATAAACTGGCTATGCTTTATAATGTTCTTCCTCTTGGGCCAACATCAAGATGTACATCAATAATATTAAATGCTTGAGATGGAAATCCACACTGCGAGAAGTCACAATTGGTATAAGTGCTATTTCATTGTCTTGTATGTATGTGAATGCAGCAAAAAAAGGCCAAGTGTATCTGAGACTTGGTAGCCTAATATATGTGGAAGGCCCAATTCTAAATTAGTAAATAAATTAGAAACATATGAAATGTCAAAAATTTAAAATTTAATTGAAATTGTCTAGGTATGAGTCTGTGACTTGGTTACTCAGAAGTCTTTTAGCCTTTAATATCAGCTGATAAAGGAGCTTCTTTCTGTGATTTCTCTTGAGTCAAAATGTTGGGTAGAAAAAACTGCTAAGATCGAGGGTGGACACTGTCTTGGTGTCTCAGTACCAATATTTACCCCCTCCACTTTTTCTTCAGCTTCAGCGGTGCTCAAGGAGCAGTGTCACCTTGACATTTTGTGTTCAAATATATATTTAATTTCAATTGATGAAGTCAGTCTATAATTGCTTTATATAATGAATTGCAGATCCACAATATGTTAATTAATAATGTTAAGCCACAAGCTGACCCCTCGTGAAAGCAAGTGGAAGTGGTAAAATTCTGCTGCGAGATAGAAAAGGTAATTATACTGTTCTTTTGGTAATTATTTATGCGACATCAAATAAGCTGGAACAAATGTGTGATGTTTACAGCTTACCTGCTGATATTATTAATCCTTTGTAGTATATTTGTGGTGCAAGACATTTATTCGTTTCACGGTCAACCCTTCATCAAGACTACTAGGGCCGATGTCATGTTGTCTCAGGTCAATATCTTGTGATGACACTTTAGAATGAATAGCCCAATCCACCATCAAGGCTCTGTTTTGTAGTCATTCTGAGACAACGCAGCAGCTAGAATGAACATGTGATCACCACGGCCAACCTCCCGTGAAGGCTCCGGGTCGTCATTGATCATTGGTTCTGAGTTGACTTCCGTTGTTTTCTTGATTAATTTCTCACAGGCTTTGGTCTCATAGTCAACCCTTCATGAAGACTACTAGAGCAAATGTCATGTTAAGTCTCAGGTCAATATCTTGTGACGACACTTTAGAATGAATAGCCCAATCCACCATCAAGGCTCTGTTTTGTAGTCATTCTGAGACAACGCAGCGGCTAGAATGAACATGCGATCACCACGGCCAACCTCCCTTGAAGGCTCCGGGTCGTCATTGATCATTGGTTCTGAGTTGACATCCGTTGTTTTCTTGATTAATTTCTCACAGGCTATGTTGAATGTGGGGTGAACAGCTAAAATGATCATACTATCATCACGGCCGATTGGTTGTGGCTGTCGATTACGAGGAAATCCTCGTAAAAGCCCCGATGTCAAGTCAGCATAGCAGCACTCCCTTGTTTTCTTGATTAAATTCTTGCAGGTTATGGAGGTCATGTTTCGGTAAACGTAGTGTAGGACTTCTCTTAACTCCACGGACCGACGACTTCAGAAACACGGCTGAAAAAGAAACTGTATGCCAAGCAGAAGCGGGACTGCAATAGATAGGCGGTGTCGACGTCGTTTTGAATCACAAATAGTTATAAAACATCTCCAATTGGCACTCTTTCTTTCTTGAGACTTCGTCAATCTTACTGGTCAATATTTTATAGTCTAAACACGTTACTAATCCAGTAAAATACTAAAATAAACGCGTGTGAAAAAAATTACGTACGATCGCGCAGCGTACAAAAAAGTACAATGACATTAAGATTGACAGATGTCAAACGTGACACCAGGGGCAGGATGCCATTGGTTGTTTTTTATTTTTTTCAGTATTAGAGATTATGGAACATAACTAATATTGTTCAACACGTTACCCGTAGTATATTATATTTAAACAACAAATTATGTTATCCGTAGTAACCAAAATAAATAAGTACACATTGTAATAATTAATTAACAAGTAATTAGACTGTTAAACCGACTTCTAGAAAGAAGTGCATTACAAATCGTACGCGTTATAAGTAAATAAATGTAGTTAATATCATACCACCGCAATCGCATACTAATCGTTGAAAATATCATGGTTAAACCTTAACGCGTAATTGTGCATACGCTAGGTATGTACACGAACAATAGAACGCAAGCGCACCCACCGACCGCTCGACAGGCAGAGGCAGTGGAAATCGACCCGCGACGGCGAATGCACGCTCAATTTTTTCATCCGCGCACAACACGCGACCATCGCAATGTCCGCGTTTGTAAATCAAATACCGTTTTCTTATTAATCATCATTTTACACACATAAAGTGATAATTTTTTACTACAAAGATAGTATAAAGTATAAGAAACGTTTATTATCGGCAAATAAACCGACTTCTAAAAAAAAGAAGTATATTAAAAATTTATGTAATTAAATAGTTATATTGCTAAACCGATAAACATATGTTTAACCGACTTCTAAAAAAGAAGTATATTAAAAATGTATGTAATTAAATAGTTATATTACTAAACCGATAAACATATGTTTAACCGACTTCCATAAAGAAGTGTGTTACAAATGTACGTAAATAAGTACACGTTGTAAATGTTAATTAGATATATTACCTAGCTGATTAATCAAAGATGTTTGGCCGATCTAGTAGAAATAGATATTTGTAAAACTTTGTAAAGGAACACCAGTAATTTTAACCGAGTAACAAGCATTGTTTTACCACCGAAATTAAATTAGTCAAATTAATACATTTTATACCTATTATAATATAAAGATTTATCCCCCCTGTAAAGACAGTAAATTATAATATTGGTCAAATCTTAATCAGATCTTGTAAGCAAATTTTGTATATTAGGAAAATCTAGCAGTTTGTTATACCGAGTCAGAAATTTTGTCTTTTTAGTATATGGGTTATACACCGGACCTTGTGATTTTTACAGGTAAAAATCTCCAAAAGCGGGGAGGAGGTGTGACGAGGATCCGGCGGCGCGACATCCCTAGCACGCAAACCACCGTATCGAGTACCGACATCCCTAGCACGCGAACCGCCGTATCGACTACCGACATCACTAGCATGCGAACAACCGTATCGACTACCGACAGCCCTACGCCCGCCGAACCGCGGCGCCCGCACCCCGCCCGCGACTACGCTATATCAAGCGCGGTGTGAGAGAGCTCCGCAGCAGTCGTCCGTGCTTCGCAACCGTGGCAAGACGTTCTCGCGCGCGTGTAGTCCAGTATAGGCAGGCTGTAGTGCGCCACGCACAGCGTCTTCTCTTAAGAAAACGTGGGTTGATGAAACTAAGTCTTTAAAAATGAATGTTTTCTTCTGACCATGCCGCGATGTCGGCACAGGTTGAAGGTTTTGGACAACGTTTCTCAGTCTTGCAGTAAAATCCGAAATGTCATTAGTAGTGTCGGAGATTGGATTGAAAAACTCCCCAGGCAATCTGAGCGTTTCTCCGAATACTAGTTCTGCAGAAGATGTTTGTAGGTCCTCTTTGAAGGCGCTCCTAATTCCAAGTGGAACAAGTGGAAGAGTTTCGGTTCAATTTGTCCCGTGACAGATTATCGCAGCTTTATTTTATTTTTTATTTTATTTATTCAGAAAACCAACAGCGTATACATTAATGTTTAAATACGATAGTGTTAGACCAGTGGTATGGCCAATAACAGGTTTCCCTAAATTACCCAAATGTACAATGTTGTAAGAAAACCAAAAACTTAAAAACAGAAACAAAATTTAAAACAAGTAACAGACAATTAATTTAACAAGCAATTCAGTGTGTAATACGTAGCTAAATTATCGTAATAAATTAAAAAAGTCTGTAGTTCCATAAATAATAGTGCCTACATAAGCGTATAATTTATTGATTGGACTAACTTACCTAGTGACGTCCAATCCTAATTATGTGAAGTAATCTCGTCCTCGTTTTGTACTATGTAGTAGGCACCTTTGTGTAACTACGCGATCTACAATGTTTAAAGTATAGCGCCTTAGAGCGCTATTTTTACTGAAAAAAATAAAAAACACAACCAATGGCATCCTGTCCCTGGTGTCACGTTTGACATCTGTCAATCTTAATGTCATTATTTCAAAGAATAGGTACACAACTTTCAACATCAAAAAAGGGGTCATAAAAGCGTATACATATATTAAGGACTATATATATAATTATATATACAGTCGTATATATATATTTCTAAAAAACCTAGAATCAGGGCTGGGCTGGGATTAGAACGAGGACGAGATTACTTCACATAATTAGGATTGGACGTCACTAGGTAAGTTAGTCCAATCAATAAATTATGTTCCATAATCTCGTCCTCGTTTTGTACTATGTAGATGTTCAAAGAGGAAAGTTGTGTTGCAAAATCAATAAATCATTTATTATGATCACATACCTAATGATTTGCTGAAGTTTGAGATGTAAAAATTTTTAGGTGTTATTTTATGAAGTATCTGTTAGTAAGTAGATACTTCATTCAAATTTTATCTAACGCGGGTGTAGTTGTTTGATTCATCATTGGAATTAATCAATCAACTCTGAATATCAAAACATCTTCAGATCTATACAACCCTGTATGATAATATAACTTTGCATGATGTAACCACCATGTATAATGGTGCAGCCTTGTATGATGTTACAACCCTGTATGCTGGGACAACCCTGTATAGTGGTACAACCCTGTATGACGGTGCAACCCTGTATGATGGTACAATCCTGTTTGATGGTACCACCCTG
The DNA here is from genome assembly GCA_950371115.1 of Anania fuscalis. Lineage (NCBI taxonomy): Eukaryota > Metazoa > Arthropoda > Insecta > Lepidoptera > Crambidae > Anania > Anania fuscalis. Next base: position 15,221,114 of record OX493326.1, on the reverse strand, counting down.
TATGGAGGTATAGCCCCGTATGATAATACAACTCTGTATATTGATGCAGTCAGCTGATGACACCGACGACCGTTGTACCATACTTACAGGTAAACCAAGAAGAAGAACCAAATCACTCATAAATTCGAAAAAAGTAATCTAAATGGAAATGGGAAATGAAACTGACGCAATAGCGATTTTCGCAATAGAAATTATTTATGCATAAACTAAAGTTCACACAAACGGAGTCGCGGGCATCAGCTTGCTTAATGTTATCATGAAAACAAGAAAATGATTTAAGCTAAACCTAGTCTCATTTATCTAAAAGAATGTACATACTTAGTAAATGGGTAGGTATTTAAAAAGGTAACTTTACCCCAGTACAAGTGGTATATGGTAATAATTTTATAAAAATGATTATTTTATTATATTCAAATAGAAATCTTGGTAAATAACTTTAATGAACCATCTGTTCAATGTACGGTAAACAACAGCACGTTTAAAGTTACCACCCAAAAAGTTAAAAGTTCTTCAACAGATTTTTAACTTTAAGCCTGACTTGTAGAAATCATTTCAATTGATAAAAACGATGATTTGTGGTAGGTCGACGAGCTGTTGTCTGTACTTATCAATGGTTCAAAATAAATTAATATTAGTGTTTAATATGGCAAATACTTCGTTACCTATGTGTTATTAAATAAAAAATAAAACTAATAGAAATACTGCAAGTATTGATTCAGTCGGAGAGGGATTCACATACATATTTACTGGCAAGGAATAACCCACCGATTCCGCGTAGACTGAGATTAGTTTCCTTTAGTTAACAATGGTTTCAACATTATTATAGTTAATGAGATTAATTTTTGATTAATCTTGTTTGAAAACCATTGATAGAAAACAAATTAATAATATACAACTGGAAATCAGTGTGAAACTCCTGCACTGTATGTGGATCTCCAGGGGGGAAATAATAGGTTACTGAAACAACACAGTTTCTGAAACCTAATAAGAGAAAGATTCAACACTTAACTGATCAATGCTTGTTCAACTGATAAAATAAAAAATAAAGACTTACCAATAAGTCTCATCTAATAAGATAGAAAAAATATTCAAACTTGAATTTTTCTGTGGTCCAGACATCAGTCTGGTACCCTGACAGCCTCAATCCAATAACGAGGAGTGTGAACATATTTGTCAACTACTGCCAGCTGTCACCAATGCCTTGATTGCCAATTGTATTCGGTTTATTTTCAAATTTTCAGTTGAAATTTTCATTTTATATTAATCATCTTCATATACTTGCTACTTTGATAAAATAACATGTCATACAGGTAGGTACTCTTAAGTTTGGAGCTTAATAATAGCTTGTAGTTTTTATGAAACATAATTAGTAGGTATTATATTAAGACAATTTTAACTTGTTTGCGATGTTTTATGTTCTATTTACAAAATCTGAACTGATCTAAAAATGTTTCTTAGTCTTCCATGGTCTACTCAACTGTAAAATAAAATTATTTGTTACAAAACCATATGACAAGTGTATAAGGGTCATATAATGGTATTAAAAAAACTGAACTGATTTAAAAATGTTTCTTAGTCTTCCATGGTCTATTTAACTGTAAAATAAATTTATTTGTTACAAAACCATATAACAAGTGTAAAGGGTCATATAATAGTGTATCATTTTTGTAAATGCCTATTAATAAGGCTTCATAAATCTTGCCATGGATTTTTGACTGACTCTAAAAATTTTGGAATACAGTGATTAGTGTTTATAAAATGCTTTTTACAATGGTTACATTATATTATTGCCAAAAAGTAAATAAACCTTTTATTTGTAACCAATAAGATGAGTGTGCCTTTTTCTTGAATTGTTCACACTTGATGAAGGCAAGTAGCCTAGCCTTGACTTTCAGCCAGACTATTAGAATAGGTATTATTAAGTGCATTTATAGGTTATTATGAAAACTTAGAATTTTGTTTAGGACTTAATGTATTAGATTTAATGTAAGTCTAAAAAAGGGATTTCACATAACTTATGAAACATAGGAAACAATAACACAAATATGCAATAGTTAACAGACCAATTGTAATGGTCTTCAAGCAGAACCTAGCATTCCCATGTTACAAGGTACAAGATTATGCATATGACCAAGGGCAGTATGCCCGACCCGATTGGGAATCAAACCCTGTAACTTCCAATGTTAAACACCTACACCAATCTGGTAAACAGAATATCCTTTAATTACAGATATTATTTAGTGATTGCAAGTTATGTTTATTTATTTATTCAAACTTACAATTTTATGAAAGAAAAAAAATATATATATATTAAAAAACACAAAACTGTGGCTTAGATTTTAAGTATGTGTATGCCAACTATTATAAACTGGCTATGCTTTATAATGTTCTTCCTCTTGGGCCAACATCAAGATGTACATCAATAATATTAAATGCTTGAGATGGAAATCCACACTGCGAGAAGTCACAATTGGTATAAGTGCTATTTCATTGTCTTGTATGTATGTGAATACAGCAAAAAAGGCCAAGTGTATCTGAGACTTGGTAGCCTAATATATGTGGAAGGCCCAATTCTAAATTAGTAAATATATTAGAAACATATGAAATGTCAAAAATTTAAAATCTAATTGAAATTGTCTAGGTATGAGTCTGTGACTTGGTAACTCAGAAGTCTTTTAGCCTTTAATATCAGCTGATAAAGGAGCTTCTTTCTGTGATTTCTCGAGTCAAAATGTTGGGTAGAAAAAACTGCTCAGATCGAGGGTGGACACTGTCTTGGTGTCTCAGTACCAATATTTACCGCCTCCTCTTTTTCTTCAGCTTCAGTGGTGCTCAAGGAGCAGTGTCACCTTGACATTTTGTATTCAAATATATATTCAATTTCAATTGATGAAGTCAGACTATGATTGCTTTATATAATAAATTGCAGATCCACAATATGTTAATTAATAATGTTAAGCCACAAGCTGACCCCTCGAGAAAGCAAGTGGAAGTGGTAAAATTCTGCTGCGAGATAGAAAAGATAATTATACTGTTCTTTTGGTAATTATTTATGCGACATCAAATATGCTGGAACAAATGTGTGATGTTTACAGCTTACCTGCTGATATTATTAATCCTTTGTAGTATATTTGTGGTGCAAGACATTTATTCGTTTCACGGTCAACCCTTCATCAAGACTACTAGGGCCGATGTCATGTTGTCTCAGGTCAATATCTTGTGATGACACTTTAGAATGAATAGCCCAATCCACCATCAAGGCTCTGTTTTGTAGTCATTCTGAGACAACGCAGCAGCTAGAATGAACATGTGATCACCACGGCCAACCTCCCGTGAAGGCTCCGGGTCGTCATTGATCATTGGTTCTGAGTTGACTTCCGTTGTTTTCTTGATTAATTTCTTACAGGCTTTGGTCTCATAGTCAACCCTCCATGAAGACTACTAGAGCAAATGTCATGTTAAGTCTCAGGTCAATATCTTGTGACGACACTTTAGAATGAATAGCCCAATCCACCATCAAGGCTCTGTTTTGTAGTCATTCTGAGACAACGTAGCGGCTAGAATGAACATGCGATCACCACGGCCAACCTCCCTTGAAGGCTCCGGGTCGTCATTGATCACTGGTTCTGAGTTGACATCCGTTGTTTTCTTGATTAATTTCTCACGTTGAATGTGGGGTGAACAGCTAAAATGATCATACTATCATCACGGCCGATTGGTTGTGGCTGTCGATTACGAGGAAATCCTCGTAAAAGCCCCGATGTCAAGTCAGCATAGCAGAACTCCCTTGTTTTCTTGATTAAATTCTTGCAGGTTATGGAGGTCATGTTTCGGTAAACGTAGTGTAGGACTTCTCTTAACTCCACGGACCGACGACTTCAGAAACACGGCTGAAAAAGAAACTGTATGCCAAGCAGAAGCGGGACTGCAATAGATAGGCGGTGTCGACGTCGTTTTGAATCACAAATAGTTATAAAACATCTCCAATTGGCACTCTTTCTTTCTTGAGACTTCGTCAACCTTACTGGCCAATATTTTATAGTCTAAACACGTTACTAATCCAGTAAAATACTAAAAATAAACGCGTGTGAAAAATTTACGTACGATCGCGCAGCGTACAAAAAAGTACAATGACATTAAGATTGACAGATGTCAAACGTGACACTAGGGACAGGATGCCATTGGTTGTGTTTTTTATTTTTTTCAGTAAAAATAGCGCTCTAAGGCGCTATACTTTAAACATTGTAGATCGCGTAGTTACACAAAGGTGCCTACTACATAGTACAAAACGAGGACGAGATTATGGAACATAATATATATTCTACCAAACGAACACAGAATAACATATACCCATATCTTTATAGATTAAAACCTTATATGTATTATATTCACAAAATAAGAAATAAATAAATAAAAACAATTACATTACATACATAAAAAATATATAAAATATATATATGGACAACTGGTTATGGTAACTATAATTAAAATATTTATAATAGGTGTTTTTATCTTCAAACGCCTAGGATCAACCAATGAACAAGTAATCACTGGATCAACTAGTTACTTCGAGGCCCTTTGATGATTACTTTTTTAATTGCTTTTTTTAACGTAGTTTTAGAATTAGCAAAGAGGTCAATGTGACCGAATTGTTTATTATATGTGCTAGCAAGTCGCGAAAGAACTGAGTTTTGGTGGTAATTTGTATGGTGCTGTGGAGGCTGTGTTACGGGTACGGTATTTTGGAGTACGGAAATTAATTTTCGAAACTAGATTTGGACAGTCAATTGTGCTATTTATTATGTCATACAATAATGCCATATCCAGCACAACACGCCTGTGTTCCAAGGATAAGAGATCGTACTCCGCGCATCTGTCCGAGTAGGTATCGAGGCAATTACGACAGCGAAAGTTAAGGTGGTTAGTAAATATTTTTTGTATTCGTTCAAGACGGTTGTTGTAAACTTTGTACTGTGGAGTCCATATAGAGCTAGCATATTCCAAAACACTTCTGACATACGCAAAGTACACCATTTTAATTGCATCAATACTTGAGAATGGCTTACAGATTCGAAGAACAAAGATTTTTGTAGGCTTTATTGACAACATAATCAATGTGTTCAGATAGCGTCATTTTATGGTCGAAAAGTACGCCTAAATCCTTAACACTAAGCTTTCGACTGATTTCTACTCCGCCGAAGTAATATTTATGTAGGATTGGCTTAGGTTTTCGCGTGAATGTGATGCACTCACATTTACCTGCGTTAACCGTAATTTTATTTTCCCTATAGTATTCAATCAGCCGGTTTAGGTCATCTTGTATCAGTAGACAGTCATTTAGTGTGTTGATTTTAAGAAAAATCTTTTTGTCGTCAGCATACATAAGATATCTACTACGTTCCATGCAAGATCCAATGTCATACAGGTAGGCATTGCAAAAAAGTGGACCTTAGAGCCCTGGGGAACCCCTAAAGGTATGCTTACATAGCTAGAGCGGTAACCACCTATCACGACTGCCTGTGAGCGATTAGTGAGATACGATTCGGTCCACCTTAGTAAGTCACCATGGATCCCAAGTGTTTGTAACTTGTATAGCAGGATCACGTGATCCACACGATCAAAGGCTTTTTCAAAATCAGTGTAGATCACATCCACCTGACCACCATGATCCATATTCTCGAGGATAAAAGTAGAAAAACTTGCCAAGTTAGTAGTAGTGGATCGCTTTTGCAGAAAACCGTGTTGCTGCTCGGGGATGGAGCGTGAGATCGTGGAATAAATTATATCATATACAACTCGCTCAAGGATTTTTGCTGCAGTGTTCAAGATAGAAATACCTCTATAATTTTTATGTCGATTCGCGACCCCTGCTTGTGCACAGGGACTATGAGTGCAGACTTCCACTTGTGCGGAAAGATTCCTTCACGCAAAGAACGGTTAAATATAAGAGACAAAGGAAGAGAGAGTGACACAGCACATTGCGACCAAAACAGAGAAGGTAACCCATCACTGCCGGCTCCTTTATTTTTGTCCAAAGTTTTTAGAATTTTTTCGACTGTCTTTATGTCTACTTGTACGTTGCTAACTATATCGGTACACATCGGATCAGTATTTGGAGTAATATAATTATTGCTAGGTACACCAAATACACTTTGGAAAAAAGAGCTAAAAGCATTACATATATCTACCCCTTCGGTGTACTCAGTGCCCTCCAGACTCATTTGCTTAGGGTAGCCAGATCCACCACGAGTGGCTTTGACGAAAGTCCAGAACGTTTTAGGATGTTTCTTTATACTATTCTCACAACTTAATTTGTATTTATGAAAGCATTCCCCCTGAACACGGTGCTCTCTTGTTCGTAGTAATTTAAATTCGTCGTAATCTAACCTATTCCCGAATTTTTTCCAACGTGTGTGAGCTTTAGTTTTCTCCTTAATAATTTTTATTAAAGCTGGTGTGTACCATTTCGGATATGATCGGTTCCCTGTGTTATAACTTAGAGGCACATGTGAACGTACACTAATGTCTAGTATGTTATACATGGAGTCAATAGCCTCGTCTACAGTGCCACTACCCAAAATAGACCGCCAGTCTTGTTTTGATAAATATGAATTAATACTATCGTAATCAGCCCTCCTAAAGTTTCGTCTCGGCGTAGCCGTTTCACGTAGAGGGGTAATATTAGGGGCTTATAGCTGTCTCTGGAATCTTTCTATTAAGCCATTACAGGCAGGATGGTACGCTGTGGTTCTTTTGTGCCTGAAACCTGCTATTGACAGCAATGAGACAGATATATGAAGAGAGCAGATTCAAATTGGCGACCACGATCTGTGATAATGTCTTCTGGACAACCGAAACGTTATATCCATCCGGACAAGAGGGCCTTGGCAACGGTTTCGGCTGTGATATCTACCATTGGTACCGCCTCGGGCCAACGAGTGAATCTATCAATGGCGGTGAGACAGTAGCGGTAACCGTGAGACAGTGGCAGTGGACCAACAATGTCTATATCGACTTGGCGAAATCTGGTTCTAGGCAGACTTGTACTTGCCGGGTGACCTTGGAACGTTGACAGTCCGTGCTCGCGTCCAATCCAGACAGTCTTTCTTGATGTTAGGCCACATAAAGCGTTCGGTTATTAGTTTTGTTGTGGCCTAAACTCCTGGATGACAAATCGAGTGAAGGCATTTGAAGACTTGTCTACGTAGTTGTGGTGTCACGTAAGGTCTTGGTGTTTTCACGATGTCGCAGAATAGTTCGGTGCGTTCCAGGCATTTTCATTTTGACAAGGCGGAGAGAAGAAGTTGTGTTTCCATTCACAATCGTATTCAAATCTGCGTCTTCTTTTTGTTGTTCGGCTAAGAGAATTAAATCTACAGGCTCTTATAGTTCTTCTATTCTAGACAGAGTATCGGCGACAATGTTATCTTTACCAGATACGTGCCTAATATCCGTAGAAAATTGTGATACGAAGTCTAGATGTCTGTATTGTCGTGGTGAACAGGTATCTTTCTTGGTGGCAAAAGCGAAACACAGAGGCTTGTGGTCAGTAAAGATGGTGAAAACGCGTGCTTCTAGCATGTGTCGGAAATATCTTATAGCTTAATTCTCGGTCGTATGGCAAATACTTCTGTTGGGCTGCACTAAGTTTTCTTGAGAAAAATGCAAGCGGTTGCCATTGTGTACCTTCTGAGAACTGCTCCTATTGCTGTGTCCGACGCGTCTGTGACAAGAGCTAAGTAGGCGTCACATTCAGGGTGAGCGAGCATAGCAGCTGCACCAAGGCTTGTTTTGCACTTATCAAAAGCTGCGAGTGTATCGTCTCTATGGTCGATAGGATGGTTACCTTTTACTGAGTCGTTAAGAAGTTTGTGTAGCGGTGCTTGAAGTTTCGCTGCATTAGGTATGAACCGTCTATAAAAGTTAATCATCCCCAAGAATCACCTAAGTTCTTTTACGTTCTTGGGTGCTGGGAACGATTTGACTGCTACTATTTTAGCGTCCAAGGGTTTTGTGCCGTGTACCGAAATGTGATACCCTAGGAACTTAACTTCCTCGATGCCGAAGATACACTTGGATGGATTGATGGCAATTCCGTACTCTTTCAGACGGGCAAACAGCTGACGTAGGTGACTTTCATGGGAAAATCTATCTTTTGAGAATACCAAAAAATCGTCCAAATACGCGTAAACAAAATCCATTCCTCTTGTGACTTCATCCACAAAACGTTGGAATGTTTGCCCAGCATTCCTGAGACCAAACGTCATATACGGAAATTCGTATAATCCGATGGGCGTGGAGATCGCGGTTTTGGGAATATCGTCCTTGTGAACCGGTATCTGATTATATGCCTTGACGAGATCCAGGGTTGAGAATATGCGGCATCCGGCTAGGTTGTGGGAGAAGTCATAAATGTGACGTATTGGGTAACGATCAGGAACAGTTCAAGCGTTCAGCATACGATAGTCACCGCAAGGTCGCCAGCTATTATCCTTTTTTGGTGCTAAATGGAGTGGAGATGACCATGGGTTTTCTGATGGTCTTGCTGTACCATCTTTTAACATCGACTCGAACTCTTCTTTTGCTATCTTCAACTTATCTGGTGCAAGTCTTCGTGGATTACAGTGAATAGGTGGTCCGGATGTAGTTTTGATATGGTGGACGGTGTTGTGCCGAATTAGGCGGTGTATGCCAGGAGGACGAGTCACTTCCGAAAACTTTCGAAGAATATCGTTGATCTTTGAGTCACCGTGAAGAACCTTGATTGACGATATAATGTCAGATGGTGTCGTCGTCATTGCTGATGTGTACAGTGATGTTGTGCGATCTAGCAAGCGTTTATTTCGACAGTCAACTACGAGATTGTAGTGAAAGAGGAAGTCCACTTCAATAATGGCTTTGGTCACATCGGCGACCAAGAACTGCCACATCGGCGACCACGTACGTAAATAAAAGGCGGGAGGTAGAAACAGACTGACTTTAGTAGGTCATGACCTCAAACATACATTTTACGCCCACAGATTGCGCTGCAACATCGTAACATCTCTCCCCACTTAATCTAGTAATCTATTAGTCTAATAATACAAAATTTAGGTGGGAACGTTTTTCTCGGTGGTATGCACGCAGTGCCCGAGCTGATGCACCCGGCGGGGCGCCCGGCGACCCCGGCGCGCTGTCCTCGTGACCCGGCCTCGGCAGCGTCCAAGCGCGCGGGAGTCGCATCAGGTCCGCCACCGGCTGCATCTTCGCACCTTTTACTTGCCAGTTCGTCTTCACCTGGCTGTATGTTTACATTCGTGTTACTATGGGCTCCAATGCTTACACGAGACAAGAAATATCTATTTTTGTTCTCAGCGAAAACAATTTGGTCAACGTGTCTACGCCATTCTACTCCATTGCCTACAGCCACCGTATAAGAAACCGGTTCTGTCACCTTAGACACTTTACCTTCAGCCCACTTGTCCCCCCTTACCGAGTAATTGCGAGCTAGTATCTCCTACTCCAAACTGTCGCTGAGCTCCGGTGTCACGATTCACTTGTTTCTCTTGCTCGGCGCGCACTACCGCTGCCACTTCGGGTCGCAACGCATCTAGCCGGCTACGTAGCCGCCGTCCTTGTAGCGCGACCGCCGGTGACACACCAGTCGTAGCGTGTTCACAGTTTCGGTATTGAAAAAGAAATTTACTTAGTGCTGAAGGTATGTCTTCGCTCTCGTGCAATGCTCTTTTAATAGCCTTCTTAACAGTTTTCACCGCATTTTCAGCCGCGCCATTACCTTGTGGTCTATAGGGAGCCGAAGTCACGTGTTTGATTATCGCAGTACGTTTTAAATTCTGCCGAGCAAAATGGCGGTCCGTTGTCAGTCACAAGCTGTGATGGTAAGCCAAATTATGCAAAAATATTCCTCAACGCTTGAATAGTCAGTCGTGCATCCTTGCCACGCATAGCCACCGCCTCGATCCACTTGGAGTGCGCGTTCAACAGGATGAGGTACCGTGTGCCCGCGCAATCTGCGAAGTCCGCGTGCACGCGCTGCCACGGGTGCAGCGGGAACTCCCACGGGTGCAGCCGCGCGCGTCGCGCACTGACCGGCACGCTTCGCAAGTCCTACACACTTCTTCAATGTCCCTGTCTAGATAAAGTCAATAAATGTAGCTCGTGAATTTCTGTTAGAATTTTTTTTTTCTTTTCTCCGTATTCATCTGCGATCAGTCCCACGACTATGAGCGGATGGGTTGTAGTATGTATTTTTCATGTTAAGTGTGCTCTCTACTGAGAACACTCCTTATTTTTACTACTGCGCTCTTAGGTGCAGTTTTAGAATGTCGTGCCTCTTCAGGCGCTTGGGATAACTTTGGCATAGCAGCTGGGCAGCCAGTTCGTTGGGATGCAGGGTTAACCTTCTTTGATAGGTTTCAGCAGTAGATGTTATTTCCTCTATCACTGTGTTCATTTGTAGGGCCTCATGGATTTCGTTGTTTGTTATAAACCATGGAACATTTGATATGGTACGAGGGATTGTATTCTGGAGGCGCTGTATCATACTTAAATTCGAGTTGCTAGCGCTACCCCACAATTGTATGCCATACATCCAGATGGGTTTTAGTACGGATTTGTAGATTAGCAACTTGTTGTCCATGGAGAGCTTACTATTGCGCCCAAGAAGCCAAAGCAGCAACTTATGCTTAATGTTGAGTTCTTGTCTTTTGGCTTTAATTTGGTTTTTCCATGTCAATCTGCGATCAAGGTGCATACCGAGGTATTTAACATGATCGGTGTGAGGCAGAGTATTATCTCCAAGATGAACTGGTGGACAATCATCTCTCTTAAGAGTGAATGTTATGTGCATGGATTTTGTTGCACTTGCCTTTATTTTCCACTTTTTTAACCAGTCATTTATCCCATCTAGTCCTTTCTGTAGATCATCAGATGCTTTTGCTTAGTCCCTGTTGCAGGCAATTACTGCGGTATCGTCAGCAAACGTAGCTGTGGTGACACCCGCTACATTTGGTAGGTCTGCTGTAAACAGTGTGTACAGTACTGGGCCAAGGACAGAATCTTGCGGTCCTCCTGCCTTGATTTTGTGGAATTTCGATGTTGCACCCGATTCCTTAACTTGAAATAGCCGATCGGACAAGTAAGAGTGAATAACTTCATAGTAGCTGTGAGGAAGGCTATTTTTAATTTTGCTGAGAAGACCTTGGTGCCACACCTTATCAAAGGCTTGTTGTATGTCTAAAAAAGCTGAAGAGCAGTACTCTTTCCTTTCAAGAGCTCCTCGGATCTTGTCTGTGACGCGGTGTACTTGCTCTATAGTTAGATGTCGTTGTCTGAAGCCAAATTGGTGATTGGGTATTATTTCTTCCTTTTCCAACAGGGGTACAATTCTGGTCAAAAGAATTCTCTCGCAGACTTTTGACATAATTGACAGCAAGCTAATTGGTCTATAGGAGCCAACTTTATTAGGAGGCTTTCCAGCCTTGTAAACCATGATTATTTGTGATATTTTCCACATGACTGGAAAGTACTGTACTCTCAGTATGCCATAACATAACGTAGTCAAATATACAATGGCATTCTTGGGTAGTTTTAGCAATATTTCTTTTGTGATTAGGTCAAATCCGGGTGCTTTTCTATCTTTCAGAGCCCTTTTGTCTTCATTATCTCTTTTATCGTTACAGGTTTCGGAGGTTACGACATTTGGTACGGCTGTGTCAAAATATCATGCACATTGTTCTCCAAATCCAGATCGTTTGTGCCGTTGGGTAGAAAGACTGTTGCTAAGTGGTCCCCAAATAGATCGGCTTTATCCTTAGCAGTTCTAGCCCAGCCATTGTTTTTATTTCTAAGAGGTGGCTTAGCAGCTTGGGGTCTGTCAAATTACTTGGTGAACTTCCACAGCGAGTAGCAAGTAGCAGAAGTCGCTGTTAAGGATTCAAGCTTGGTCTCAAGTGTTGTATTACGCCATTCCTCCAAAATGCGTTTGACCTCTTGTATTGCCTTGTTGAATGCTTGTTTGTCTTTGCTGCATCTGCTTTGATGCCACACGCGATGGAGTCTTCGCTTTTCAGCAATTTTATTTTTAATGTATACGCTTGCAACAGTGCCGAAATATCGGGAACTCAAAAATAAGGTACATGGTAGCAATCCCGTAACAAACTATTCTAATGTTAGTGACCATGAAAGTTTAAAACAATGTATAGGGGAAGGTTCAGAAACTGCCTTTTATGTTCTAGGGTCGGCGTTGATCTCCAGCAGGCCTCGTGAATGAGAGTTGTTAATATTTTAGTTGCCTCGTCAATATCGTCAGAGCATTTCAGGGCGATTTTAAGGTTAAGATTTTGTGAAACGTATTCCTGGAAACATTCCCAATCAGTGTGCTTATTAGACAGGACGTCTGGTCTATCCACCTCTATTATCATGGTGCTGACAGTCAGAAGTACCGGGGTGTGGTCAGACGATTCGTTCAAGCAGGACTCTGGTTTCACGTAATGTCTTGATAGTCCTTTAATTATAAAGAAGTCCAAAAGATCAGGAGTCTTCTTAGGATCTGTTGGCCAGTAAGTGGGTTCCATTGCAGATATTGGGGTCAGTTTATTTTCTATGACACTGGTATTTAGTTGCCTGCCTCTAGTTGATATTAGCCTGGAGCCCCAATAAGTATGTTTGGAGTTCCAATCTCCTCCCGCTATAAAGCGATTGCCAAGGGAGGTGAAGAAATGCGAAAACATTGAATCAGTAATTTTGGGTCTTGGTGGGCAGTATACTGCAGAAACGTTGAAATAGCCAACGTTGTCCTCAATTGCCACTGTAGTAGCTTGGATATGCCCCGATATGTATTCTGGTAAGGGATGGTGCTTGATGCTAAAACGAATTAGTATAGCAGTTCCTGCATGGCCTGTTCTATCTGGGTGATTCGTCATGTATGTGCAATACCCTCTTATTCTCACTTTTGAGGAGCCTGTGCAGTGAGCTTCAGATAATAATAAAACATGAAGTTTAATTGAAGATAAATAACACTTGATAAAAATCATCGACCTCAGGTGGGACTCGAACCCACGTCCCATCGCATACCGGGCGAGTGCTTTGACCACTAAGCTACCGAGGATGTCACGTGACAAGATGAAATTCCTCAAGTGTTTTTTCTCGCTGTCAAAGCCAGCGTATTCTGATCAATGTTGTAGCTATATGTATAGCTGAGTAGTATACTACCGTCAACACCCTATAGAAATATTTTTACAAATATTTGACTATTGGTTAAGATCAGAAATGCTTAAACATTGTAAATTTTTGTTTTTAGCAATTCCAAATATTTAATTGAAGATAAATAACACTTGATAAAAATCATCGACCTCAAAGCACTCGCCCGGTATGCGATGGGACGTGGGTTCGAGTCCCACCTGAGGTCGATGATTTTTATCAAGTGTTATTTATCTTCAATTAAACCTTGCATGGAATTGCTAAAAACAAAAATTTACAATGAAGTTTAAATTCGTTTAGGAAGGTTTCGACCTCGTCTTTGTTGGAAGCTAAGCCATTTATGTTCCAGGTAGCCATTCTGAGCGAAGCCATTAGGCCAGTTTGTTGACAAGCGTTGTTATGAGGCCCATTAAGGTACTCGTTTGTTGTAGGATTAGTTCAAATTTTTGTGATTGAGCGATTAGTATTTTTTTCTATAGTAGGAATATGTTCTGGTTCCAAATTTAATCTTTCTGCGTCTTTTTCTGTATTCTGATCAGTATTATTTGTTGGATCAATGGTTTTTCCACTTTCTGATCTACTGTTTTGTCGTTGGGGCAGTCTCGGCCATGCCACAGTTTTTGCCGGGATGTCTGATGATGATGATGATCTTTCTTCTGACTCAAGTGGCGAGGAGTTATCTTTCTGTAGAGGATCTCTTGGTAAACTTGACAGCCCTTATAGTTTGCGGGTTGTGGGCCTTGGCACAAGGCACATTCAGCAGGAGTGTTGCGGTCCCGTTTGGGGCAATCTGATGTTTTGTGTGATTTGGCACATTTGACACGATATGGTCGCATACAAAAGTTTTTTGAGTGCCCATACTGCTGGCATCTTTGACATTGTACTACTGTTTTCTTTTTTCTTGGGTCCTCTATTGTCACTGTTTGGTGATAGATGTATCTTATATCCTTTACAGCTTTATTGTTTGACCGTACAAATACAAAATACTTTATTTGCCATTAAATAGGGTGAGTACAAAATGCAGATGTTACAAATATGTCAAGATCCTTAGCCTATTTAGCTATTTCCATTTATAGCATGCAAAATTACACAAAATGAATAAAATTAAATGTCAATAAAATAAAGAATAAAATGACATATGGAATTAAAAAACAATTTGAAATTAGAAAAAAAAAAATTTTGATGTCATTCATTTGTGTTATAAATTTGTCGACAAATCAGCATTGAAATATGTAATAAATACCTCTCTAAACACAGTTTCTATTTTGACAAGTCTAGTGTGTCAACCTACCTAGCTATAATTTTAAATTTAAAGAACTCATCAATTGAATAAAAACTCTTTTTCCATTAACCATTTTTTTAGTGCTATTCTAAATTTAGAATAGTTTGTAACGAGATTGCTACCATGTACCTTATTCCGTGATCATGGCGCTTGCAACAGTGCCGAAATATCGGGAACTCAAAAATAAGGTACATGGTAGCAATCTCGTTACAAACTATTCTAATGTTAGTAACCATGAAAGTTTAAAATAATATATTCTACATTTGTTGAATGGTAATAGTTTTATTTCGTCCGATAGTCTATTATATATTTTGATAGACATCGCATAACCATTCATGTTAAAACGTTTTGTATTTGGTAGAATGTCTAAGATAAGCCTGTTTGGATTTCTCATACTTCTACTGCTTTTCTCTTTCAATCGCGAGTAGAGATGTTGATTTAACTTTACAAACATTGACATTTCCAAAATATACAAACATGGAAGTGGCAGAATGTTTAGTGACCTGAAATAAGGTCTGCATGAAACATCTGGGGCGATGCTGGATATTGCTCGAATGCATCTCTTTTGAGCGATAAAAACTCTATTTATATTAGTGCCATTACCCCATACTATGAGTCCGTATCTGATAATGGACTCGACGTAAGCATAATAGGCCATTATAGCTGTTTTTTTATTTGATACTTTTGTCAGTGTATACAATGCAAACGCAAACCTATTTATCTTTTTAAACACTTTTTCTATTTGTTGTTTCCATGTGAATTTAGTATCTAGAAAGATACCAAGAAACTTCACGCTGGTAACAAGGTGTATAATTTCCCCGTTTAAATTAATATTGTCAATTAAAGACTGATTTTTAAAATTATTATGTGTTTTATTAAAATTAATTTGTAGATTATTTTTATTGAGCCATTCAATCATAGAAATCATCGTGTCAATAATGTCCTTTTTATGTTGTTCTATTGTACAATTACTGTTACTGGAAACTAGGATTGATACATCGTCAGCAAATAAGGTGAATTTGTTTTTTGATACATGGATTATGTCATTAATGTATATAAGAAATAGTAATGGACCGAGAATACTACCTTGAGGAACTCCATTTTTATTACATTTAAGGCTAGAGCTGTACTTATGTACAGTATGTGTTGCGTCTATCTATTCGATTTCAACACATTGTAACCTATTTTCTAAATACGAATTAACCAGCTTTGAGCAAGTCCCCTTATACCATTAATCTCTAGTTTAGTAAGGAGTTGTTTATGCGAGACTCGATCAAATGCTTTAGTCATATCTAGGAAGATTACCGATGTATATTTCTTTTCGTTCACGCTCAGTAAAATATCATTTACTAAACCAAAAACTGCTTGCGTGGTTGATTGATTCTTTTGGAAGCCAAATTGATTTTCTGAAATAATCTTATATTTATTAAAAATGGAAGAAATTTGGTCATGCATGAAGGTTTCAAAAATCTTAGAGAAGACGAAGTTTAATGCCACAGGTCCATAACTGTCAAGTTTAGTCTTGTCCCCTTTTTTGAATAAATGTTTGACAATTGCAATCTATCTGGAAATACTCCGGATTCTATTGATAGGTTCACTAAATGTGTTAGAACAGGGTTCAATTCCTCTCTACAAGCTTTTATAATTTTTGTAGAAACGGAATCATATCCTTCCGATAGAGTGTTCATTAATGTCAAAATTATTCTATCAATGTCATTTAATACAGCAGGATTAATAAAAATTGAATTAGTAAGATTTTTGTCATTGCATGTGTTTATTGTGTCTTGATTCATTTTATTTGTATCGATAAAGTATTTGTTAAAAATAGGCGCCATTTCAGTGGGTTCTTGAACCTCTTGTTCCTTGGTTATTATTTTATTAATGTATTTCCACGACTCAGTTTTGTTTGTTTCTTTTTTTATTACTGTCCATGTCGCTTTACCTATGTTTTTGCTATTTGCTATGTATGTTTTATTTGTTATCCTTTTTGAATTTTTAATGCATTTTTTAAATAAGTTGTTATATTGTAGGTATTTTTTTCTGTCCACGTCAGTTTTGCTTTTGTAATATACGTGTCGTAGGATTCTTTTTGTGGCGCAACATTTTTGCAATCCTTTCGTTATCCAACGAGGTCTGTTAGACACATATCTTCTGATTTTTGTGACCGGGAAGCAAAGTTTATACAATAAGCAGAAAAAATCATGAAACTCATAAAAAGCCTGATTTACGTCACTGTGTTCAAATATTTTAGTAAAAGAAATACATTTCAAATGGCGCTTAAATTTATCGATGTTTTCCTCTGAGTAACATCTCTTGTATGAATATACCACTTTAGGAGGTTGTTTTCTATCTCTTACTGCAAATTTCAGCACTTGGGCCGTGTCATGATCTGGTAGGACTGACCCTAAAGCCGGTTTCAAATTATCGGCGACATGGAATCCAGCGATTAAAAATAAACAATCTCGTTTTGTTTCGCGATCGAGTTCTCACCTGAATACGGACGCGGCGATTAGTGTGCAGAATAGGGACACAGTGAGTGTAGTGTGTGACGGTACTTGGCGTGAAAATAATATTATGAGGGTAGATGAAGAATCTGCCTCTCATACGGAGTGAAGACATCGCTGTTCCAGTCAGCCTGTGACCACGGTCGGTGTAACCCGATCGAAACGTCAGGCAAAAGAGGTAACATTTTGTACCTAAATTTTAATCGCGTTAATTCCCGTTTCATTGAGTTTTAAATGACCCTAAAGCGCTATTAATATTACTCAATATCAGATCAAGACATGAATTCTGACGAGTAGGTTCATTTATGTGTATATTAAGATTATAGCTGCTCTCGTACAGTTGCGGTCAATTAAATTGATGTTCATGTACCGGTAATGATAATCCTCTTGTTAGGAAACTTTTTGAAACAAGTAAATAATAAAATATCAAGTTTTTCTAGGAAATACGTAACATTTCTTTGTAGTTTAGACGGGGTTCTGTAAATACAGCTGATGATAATATTATTTGAAACTAAGTTAATTGCACAACATTCAAAATGAAATATCATCGCAAATTTATCAAAACAAGTTATTTTTTTTAAGTCCATTCCTTTTTTCACCATTATACATGAACCCCCTCCCCCCCTTACTATTTCTTGAGTAATATGCTGCTAATTCAAAATTGCACAAGTTAATACTTTTTTCATCTCCCGATTTGATGAATTTTTCTGTAAAACAAAGTATATCGGGCTTAGTATCATTTCTTATTTCTGATAACGTTAACTCTATTAGTTCTTTTTTCGACCTAAAACTTTGGACATTCTGATGAAATAATGTAAAGACATATTCATTATCTGTGCTATGTCTGTAATAATTAACCATGCCCAGAAAACTTTTAAGTTGTGATGCGTCTCGTGGCCATCTTTATCTATTATGAATCCCAAATACTTTACGCTATTCTGTAAAAATTTGCATTTGCTTGCCTTGATTGTGAGCCCCATTTTACGCAATCTCTCGAGAACGTTTCGCAAATTCCTAACATGACAGCTAGTGTCAGAACCCGTGACGCAAATATCATCTAAGAATACTACACAGCCCGGCACTCCTCAAAGCGTTTCTTCCATCAGTTTTTGAAATTTTTCAGGTATACTAGATAAACCGTACGGCGTACGTCTATATGCGAATGTTCCCATGAATGTTCCCATGATCGCTGTGAACGGTTGCGAGTCTGGGGATAGTAAACATTGCTCATAAGCGTGTTTAAGGTCTAATTTTGTGTATTTCTCCCCACCACTTAAATTAGCAAACAATTCGTCTATACTTGGCAAGGGATAGTAATCACGTTTAAGTTTTGGATTTATAGTGACTTTATAGTCGCCACAAATGCGTATTTCCCCGTTGCTCTTAACTACCGGGACTATAGGAGTTTCGTAGTCTGAATAGTCTACACGGTAAATAGTGCCATCGTCCTCTAGACGCGTGAGCTCCCGTTCGACTCGTGCGCGGAGGGCTAAAGGTATAGGCCGCGCTCGGACGTACACCGGGTTCCTATCCGTCAGCTGTAGTTGAATTGCTTGTTTACATGTACCGAGTTTATCACAAAATACCTCAGGAAACTCCTTAACTAATTGGTTCACAAATATGTCCTCGGCAATTATATTAAGGTTTATTTGTTTCATATCTAACGCATTCATTCATTCTCTTCCAAGTAACGGTCTCGCTCCGTCCTTAATAATGTATAATTGCTGTTTTTTATTAATGCCGCCAAACTTGCCTCAACCTCAATATAACCTAAGGCCAAGATTCGTAAACCAGAGTAACTATGTAAAACTAAGTTATCAGAATTAATCTTTTTGTCCGAAAACAATGATTGATACAACTTTTCACTTATTGCCGATATACGACTGCCTGCGTCCACTTCGCACTGGATAAGGTTACCGTCTATTAGCACGTCGATAAAGAAAGGTTTATTGTTACCTTGTGCCACCGCTTCGATGTTAAACATACCATCATCCGATTCATCACTTAAGCAGTTTTGTCGTCCAGCACTAGCGCTCACTTTCTTACACATCACTTTTAGATGTCCTTTTTTATTGCACTCATCACAATTGTAGTTTCTGAACCAACACTTATCAGCGACGTGCGCCCTACCGCAACGCCAACAGGAGGGCGGAGTCGCGCCCGGCGCCCCTGCGGTGCCAGCGCCTGCCGGCCTTCGCCCCCGCGGGCCGGCGCGGCCTCCGCGCGTGTAATGCAAGCCCTCGCTCGCCTCGCCGGTGCCGCTGCCGCCTGCCGTTGAGTCTGCTGCCGTCACTTTTCCGCTCGCGCTACCTCAGCATGTTTTTCCGCCGCCTCCAGCGCTAAAGCTAGCTCCACTGCTTCTTAGTACCTAATTTCTTTTTCAGCAAAAATCCTTGAACGCATTGTATCGTTAGCCACTCCCGAAACAAATTGGTCTCTGAGATTTTCATCTAGAGTTGAGCATGTTTTGCATTTGCCAAAGTTGCAGGTGGAGGCGAGATGTTTTTAGGCTTGTAAGTACTCCGTTAGTGATTCGCCGGAACGTTGTCTGCGAAGCCGAAAAATATGTCGTTCTGCTATCTCGGAACGTTGTGGTTCGAGATGATTTTCTACTAAACTCACTAATTTCTCGTAAGTTTTGTTTTCAGGGAAATCAGGAGAACACAAATCACACATTAACGCATAGGTAACCTCTCCAACGACCGTAATGAGCATAGGCACTTTGAGGTTATCTTCTATTTTGTTTAGTAAAATATATTGATTTACGCGACGTATATAATGTCCGATTTTTTTAGCACTCACTCGCTAGCCTGTGACTATATAGGTGAAAAGCAATCGTGAAAACCAACTTTCAAATGTGTATCATAAAAACTAAAAAAATGAAAATAAAAATACAAAATAACAACAACGACTTGATATTGCATAAGCTCGTCCATCTTCAAACGTAAAACCATCTGTGATCATCTGTCTTATTCCTTCCACTTGTACAGAGCGTTCTCGCTCTAACAGAGCTAACAGACGTGAAAAATGGCCGGAGTTCATTCATAAACTTATACTACACGGTCAGATGTTTGGCTTGTTTACCTTAAACATTGTTAACTTAAAATTAGGGCTTAAATGTAGCTTAGTCCAAATTTTCTAATTTGAAAATCTACATCATTTAAAACAAACCAATTAAAAAAATACAATGTCTTAGCTAAGTAAATGTTAAGTTAGCAGCTTACCAATGGTAAAACCAATAAAACGGCCCTCATAGCAGCTTATCAAGTAAGTACATACACTGATCTTCAGGGGGTTTGTTTCCAGATAAGGTAGTGATTCAAATTTCCCATCACACTTTCACAGGCTGTGGACTGACGAGCTATCCAAAACCATGTTAAGATTGTTTTAGGTATGCGACTTTATTATTGAGAAAGGTAATTAAAACTAACCGAAAACGATAAGTTAGATTATTCTAACTCAATGAAATTCAAAATACCTAACATAATTTTATAACTCGGATAACTCGGCGTGTTTAAAAATTTGAATCATCTCTCTAGGTACAACGATTGTTTATTTACACTGTTCCTTACTATCGAAAATTGAACTCATCATGATTAAAAATACACGAAAACATTCCTCATCTAACTCAAGATTTAGGTATTCTAGTTTCTACATTTTTTTTTACACTGACCGACCACTCACACGCACACTCACATTGTGACTTTTTGATGGTTCTACATTGACTATCTATCACAGAACAAACTAGGTTAAAATTGTGTTTTTAATAAATGACAGATTTTGCGATACTACGACGCGCGCGGAAGCCGGAAGCGCGTCCGTATGACGCATCTAATCGCGACAGGCGCACGACCCGAACTAAAAGAAAGCGAAGCGCACTGCGCAGCAGCGATCGGTCAAAGTGCGGCCGCCAGCGCACCAGACGAAGCAGTAGTGATGTAGTATCTATCGAGATAGCGCGGATCGATACACTGTCATTTAATTTTAATACTAACAATTAGAAGAAGTTCAATATCATTTTTGTTTCTGTAAATTAAAAATCAAAAAGTGATTTAATTTAAACGGTGTAAGGCCGGGTATAGCAAAAGTCTCATTAAATGCCACAGGATGATAGCTTGTAGCCGTTTGAGTTCTTGCTTTTGAAATTTAAAACCTACCTACTGTCATGACGGGTGGCCTAAAAGTAGGCCCAGCTCTGGTTATTTTAAACTTTTCTGCTAAGATCGACTGATAAAGAAGGCTACAGAACGTTTGCCGTCCTCTGCACTTTGTTTGTGCTAAATGCAACTGTTCCCAAATTGGCTGCCAGTTGAGAAGTATTAAAAGAAGTATAAAATTATGTTATTTCTTAGTAAAACAGTCTCGCATAAGCAATCGATCGAAAAGTAAAAGTAATAGTATTCTTTATTTGCATAATACAAATTGCTTTTACTCTTTGATTAATTCGATCATAAGTGAAATTATTACTTATAATTGTTGATATTGTGACGTTTATAACGATATTAATTGCATAGCGAGGTGAATGCCAATAGTTTTACACGTCGATACATTTCCCTTTTGTTACTCATCCCTAGGTGTCTTTAAAATTCCGACAATTTAATTGGCATAGGCTTAGAGCTAATTTGGTCAAAATAAATGATTGCATGCATGGAGGTAGGTCTTGCGTTTGATTCACGGGCTCGATCTTTTTAAATGACACAATAGTCTAGGCAGCACTTCTCAACTGAGGTTGTATGCTCGATTGACAGGAAATCGGCACAATTTATAAACTAAAGATTTTAATTAAGTACCATGAACTGTGCCAGGAAAAGACCGACATACCTCGTAACTTTATATCGCGCTCAGAATACCCACAATCTAGGTACGAACAGCCTTGGCCAACCTAGAAAGCGCTAAACCGCCTTCAGAGGCCGAACCGCCGCCGGCAGAGGTTGGCCCATACAGATAACATTTGATAAAAAGATAGAATCAAACTTAGGAATCTTAGTAATTAGGATAGGAATAAAAACAAATAATTATTATTATTTTATGAGCCCTGGCAATACGTCAAAATTTTTAGAGATTGGGTACCTGGACGCTTCGAGTCAATTAGAGCGATTGGGAACTTGTATGGCCTTTGCGTAGGTAAAGGATCTCGGAGATAAGATCACTAGCTCCTGGTCTAATTTTAGTCGGTCTTTTCGGTGCATCTCAAACGATCTGGTACAAAGGGGCCGCCGGCCGCCGCGCTTTTCGGCAAGTGGCTGCGGCTAATTCAAAGAATGTTTGGCACGTGTCAAGGTAAAGATTCACCTGAATTTTAGTATCGAAAATCTAGTTTCACTAGCAAGACGTGTGATATCGATCACAATTTTACGATAATGCCCTACCGATACTCCAATCAGGAGTACCTTGATATGTGTGTATCGCGCAAAACGGACGCCATGTACAGCAATTAGTGTAAATAAATAGTGATTATTTTAGTGTAAATAAACTGAAACCAGTAGTGTAAATAGGAGGAACAGTGTGTTAATAGTCGTGTAAATAAACAATCGTTGTAGATAGTGTTGATTCAAATTTTTAAACACGCCGAGCTATCATTAAATAATGCTAATTCATTTTTTTAGTTTAATCAAACATAACTTACTAAACTTGCATACCCCTAACACAATAAATTCTAGCATGATTTTGGATAGCTCGTCAGTCCACAGCCTGAGAAAGTGTGATGGGAAATTTGAATCACTCCCTGTCTGAAAAATACCTACACCCCTTGAAGATTAGTGTACTCACCTGATAAGCTGATAAGAGGACCGCAAATAGGTAAGCTGACTTAACATCTACTTATTTAAGAATTTTCAAAATTATGTTTTTATTTGTTTGTTTTAAATTATGTCGATTTAATCATTCGAAAATTTGCAAAAGCTACATTTAAGGCATTTTTTTTATTAACAAGGTTGAAGGTCATTGCCCCTAGTTATTGAAGCCAAACATCTGTGCGTATATGAATGTACTCCGGCCATTTTTCACGTCTGTTAGCTCTCGCTCTTTACAAGGGGAAGGAATAAGACAGATGATCACAGATGGTTTTACGTTTGAAGATGGACGAGTTTATGCAATATGAAGTCGTTGTTGTTATTTTGTATTTTTATTTTCATTTTTTTAGTTTTTATGATACACATTTGAAAGTTGGTTTTCACGATTGCTTTTCACCTATATAGTCACAGGCTAGCAGGATGAGTGCTAAAAAAATCGGACATTATATAAGCGGGCCATTGTTTATTACTTAAATTAAATGGTTCTAGTTTTCCGATAGGCATATTTTAACTTAGCACACGCGATTATTTCGTTTAAAAACACCTCGTCGCCAGTGGTACGTAAATAAAAGGCGGGAGTTAGCAACAGACTAACTTTAATAGGTCATGACCTCAAACATACAGTTTGCGCCCACAGATGGTGCTGCAACATCGTAACAAGTTGAACTCTCGACGAAGACCAAAATGGAGTTTTAGGTGTACATACCTATATATGTTGATAGCTGTTCCGTTAGCTGCATATAGTTGATGATCGGTTGTTGGTCGGCGTGTGTGTAGAGCAGATCGAGGAAAGACGCAGAGATCGCTGCCTCTGTCCACGAGAAACTGCATCTTGGTTCTTCGATCAGTAACAAATAGGCGACCAGAGCTGATTGGGCTGTCGTTAGTCGCCATTATCGACTGCCCTGACCGTTTTTCGAGTTAGTTGTAGAAAAATCGCAGGGTTTTAAGCATTTTGTAGCCTTACTGTTGAATTTGGCATGATACCAGCAGATAGGGTGCTTTCGATAGCTCAACTGTGACCTAGTGCGGCTTTGCTCTCGCTGAGAGTAGTTGGTGCGTCTTGTATTCGAGCGTGATCTATGATGAACTTGAGTTGTCAGCGCCTGAACTTGCCTAGTTAACTCTGAAATCTGCTTGGCCATAGTATCTAAAGGAGAGTTATATGAAGTACTTGATACCTGTGGACTATAAGGAACAATGTCCTGTATGCGGTCTGTCAGATCTGTTAGTGATTCCAGGTTGGACTGGGGCTGTGAGGCTACAACAGTTTGGATGTTTTGAGGCAAACGGCTGGTCCAAATAGTCTTTAAAAAATCATCAGGCATGTCTGGACCTGCAAGGTGACGCAAATGTCTCAATAAGGAAGTTTTTCTATCCCCCAACTCCTCATGAACCAGTAACTGTCTAACTTCCCTCTCTCTGGAAGCAGAAAGGCGTTTTATGAGCTCACTCTTCAATTTGTCATATTTGTCGGTCGCAGGTGGCGAAATTATTATATCTTTGACCTCTGCCGCGTACTGATGTTCAAGCGATGAAAGGACGTAATAAAATTTTTTTTCGTCTACAGTTATGCCTGCTAGTAAAAACTGTCCTTCGACTTGAGCAAACCAAACTGCTGATTCTTGTGGCCAAAACGGAGGTAGTCGAGCGGCAACCCGACAAATATCGCTTCCACTGGAAGACTGACCTGGGCTAACGGTTTCGTTGCTGCTAGCGTCCGTAAAATTATCATTTTCACCGATATTTGCTTCCATTTCTTTGGACATAATGAAGATGGTTAAACACTTACGGTTTTAAGAAGGTTTACCAGATCCGTGTCCAAGCGGAGCGGGGTCACCAGTGAAGTGTTGTTCGTATTTAGTGTACCTACTGGTCCTACTCGGATATCCAGTAAAATGCGCAACACAGTTTACCACTATCTTGTTTTCTGAATTACAAACAAGGGACACACAAAGTAGGAAGACAATTTTTAGGTAACGCAGCAGGTAGAAAGTAATGATAGGCGGTGGTAGGCCCTGGAAGGGGCCGCCTGGCTCGCGACCACCATCCCGCTGGAGTCCGGCGCCAAGCAGCCCTGCTGTGTTCCGTCGGTGTGCGGGAGTGCCAGTGCTGTTGGGGGTTTGAAATTAAGTCAGTTGCGCTGTCGGAACCGGTCTATGTCTTTAGGCGATGCTGTATCGGGTAACTTGTTCTGGAGGGTAGCGGGATCCGGGGCACGGTCCCAGCCTCTCTTTTAGGATTGGATTGGCTCTCAGTTAGGATGTGAGTCACCAGTTACTCAGTTAAAAAACAAAAAAAACATAAACCCAATGAATGTCTCCGTTGGTTCCCAATCAACCCAAAATCATATAAGTAGACCTGTTAAATCTAATATAGTTATGTTCAGCGATGAAATAGGTAAAGACATGGGCCTATTACTAAATACATATTTGGGACAAAGAGTTGTTAACCACTGCATGCCAGGTTCCTCATGCTTTGAAATTATGAAATGAATTATTAATTATAAATTTAATAAAAATACCACTTTATTAATTTTTCTTGGTAATAGGGGCAATGTGAGCAAAAATGAATTAGCAAAATATTTAGACACATTACATTTGTTAAACGTAAACAAAATTGTAATGTTTACATTCCCTTATAGTAACAGCTTGCCACAGGAGAAAAAAGACCTACGATATAAAATGAATTTATTATTAAACACCTTGACTTATAATTCAGAAAAAATGCATGTTATTGACATCAAATATTATTTAAAAATTAAACCAATTTATTTGACCAGAGATAAATATAATCTCAGTGGAAAAATTAAAAGACAGGTAGCAATGTCGCTATCATTTTTTATTGAATGTACAGCCAAGAACTTGGCTAAAAAAGCTGCTTTTGTTGAGCAGCAAAATGACATATTATTTCATACGTTGGAATCAGTTCCAAAAAATATTAATAATTTTAATTAATTAATAAGACAATAGAGTAAATCTCTTGCACTCCACCTGTATCGACAAAGGAAAAGTCTTACAGTCTTAATATTGTACATCAAAATATACAAGGCTTTTCCGGCAAAGACCTGGAAATAACACTTTATTTATAGGAAATGAATGTACATGTCCTTTGTCTTACTGAGCACTGGCTTAAGAAATTTGAAGTGCTCATAGGGATTGAAAATTGGGAAGTCATTAGTATGTTTAGTAGAGAGTCAGCTCAACGAGGGGGATCACTAATTCTTATTTAAAATAATATTAAGTCAAAAGATCGCAAAGACATTGTGGCACTTTCTATAGAGCAAACTATTGAACTAGCGGGTGCTGAGCTGGAGCGGTATATTATTGTAAGTGTATATAAACCCCCATCTGCCGATTACCTTTTTTTTTGAGTCCTATGGAACAGGTATTAAAAAAATTAGAAGAGAGTTGTATGTAGAGACTTTAACATTGATTTATTAGAGGTAACTCAAAACTCTATAAGGTTCCTAAATCTTTTTAAATCCTTTAAATTAATTAATCTTTTTAATGAACCTACACGAACTACTCCTACAACAGCTACTTGCTTAGATAATATTTTCTGTAATTGTAAATTTATGCAAAAATCTATTATAAACTG
The DNA here is from genome assembly GCA_950371115.1 of Anania fuscalis. Taxonomy (NCBI): domain Eukaryota; kingdom Metazoa; phylum Arthropoda; class Insecta; order Lepidoptera; family Crambidae; genus Anania; species Anania fuscalis. Next base: position 15,194,736 of record OX493326.1, on the reverse strand, counting down.
TCTAAGATCAGATCATAGTGGACAAATAGCCACATTTGAGCACCATCATGTTTCACCAATAGTGGATATTATTTGTAGGCCAGTCACTACCAATAAATTAGATAGATTTAAGAAAAATATTGATTATGGAATAAATATATTGCCATTCAACAGTGCTAATACGGATGTGTCATATGAAAATTTGTTAAGATTGGTTAAAGATGAGTTTAACAATATATTTAAGCAAAAACACCTTAGACTAAAAACAAATAGATGTAAATTCAGCGACTGGGCCACAACCGGTATTCGTAAAAGTAGGAGAAAATTATATGAATTATATGAACTTAAAGCTCAAACTCAAGACCCCAAAATTATTGAACATGTGAAAAAATTCTCTAAAATCTTTAAAAAGGTATGTTCATTAGCCAAATCAAATTAAATTCGTGATATTATTGCTAGCTCCAAAAATAAAATCAAAGCCACTTGGAGCATTATGAATAGAGAAACATGCAAAAATAAACAATTAGATCGCAAAATTAGCCTTAACGTTGATAATAGAATTATTCAATCCGACAATGAGGTAGCAAACGCGTTTAAGGATTTTTTTTCTAATATACCTATTGCTACAACTAGTAATTTAAACTCTTAACAAGGTCTTGCGGAAACTTTTTTGAAATCAAATGTCGAAAAATGTACTTCTATTCTAAATTTTAGGCATGTGAAACCCGAAGTTATTGTAAAAACTTTTAAAGAGTTAAATATGAAAAAAAACAGAAGATTTATGGGGGATTTCAGTTAATATAATCAACCATATAATTGATAGTATAGCAATGCATCTTGCTTGTATATTTAATCAGTGTATTGATGAAGGTTCGTTTCCTAATTTGATGAAGTACAGCAAAATCATACCCTTATTTAAATCCGGAGATAAAAGTGATCCTTCTAACTATAGACTGATATCAATTTTACCAGCTCTTAGTAAAATATTTGAAAAGTTAATCTTCAATCAACTCTCATCACACTTCAGAATAAACAAACTATTGCATGAGAATCAGTTTGGTTTCACAAAGGGGAGAAACACAACTGATGCGGGAGTTGCACTCATTAAGCATATCTTTGATGCATTTGAAAGTAAGCAGGATGCTTTAGGGGTTTTTTGCGATTTGTCTAAGGCTTTCGATTGTGTAGATCACAAAACGTTATTAATGAAATTACGGCATTATGGTGTCTCAAATGAGTCAGAAAAATTGTTAGAGTCATACCTCACAGATAGAACGCAAACAGTTAATGTCAATGGAACTGACTCATCCGGGGCTCCATTACCCATGGGTGTGCCCCAGGGGGTCTAGCGCGAAGTGACAAATCCGATATATCGGCCGATTGTTCGGGCATTTCCTAATATGAAATGCAATCGGTCGGTCGGTTTGATCGGGCATTTCAGTCGATTCGACCGATCATAATTTGACATTAGTGGCATCGTAAACCCTACTCTGAAGTGTATCGGTCCGACCGAACATTTGAGTTTGACAAGAGTTTTATCGGAGATCTAATGTCAAATTTTACGACATCTAAATAGCTATCGTCTGACCATCGTAAATGGACATATTTTTTAACATGCTTAGAAATCTTGTATTTTATACATACCTAATCATTGTTTACAAGAAGTTTCACACCTCCAAGTTAAACTTCATAACCACCGCATAGCACAAGTACAATTTTACGACACAAATGATTGTAAACGTTATAAAATCTATCAAATATAATAGTTTGGTATGCCGGCTTGACAAAACAATTCATTTCTTCTTATTTTGCTTTAATGATGAAACTATTACAAATGCACTATTAGCACTAAGCCACGAATCCCTAAAAATGCAATAGGTAGGCAACACAACCATATTTTGTCCAATCTTAGAGACCATTATATTTGGTCGGATTCGCGCTGACAGTGTGACAGACAGCTGATCAGACCAGAATAACAAACACAAACTTTTTTCATGGTTTCAAACTGCAACACGTCGTTATAATATTATTTTTATTTTTCTTAATTTAATGACGTGATGGTACATTTCGCGCTAGACCCCCAGGGCTCTATATTTGGACCTTTATTATTCCTGATATATATAAATGACCTTCCTTACTTTACTAAAGATCTGTGTGAGATAGTATTGTTTGCAGATGATACGTCATTTAATCATTCATAGAAAAATAAATGCTGAGCTCAGCATTTATTTTTCTAAATGTCATAAGCAATTGGAATGGTGCCATTTTCTTAGTTTCAATATCTAAAATGGATTAAAATAAACATTTTTCTGTTAATAGAAACCATGTTTACGCATTAGTTTACTAATATTTTGAATCGGCAAGAGACTTTTACAAAACCGGTAAAATTTTAATACGTAGTCATAACACTAGCACTCAGTATCATTCATTCCGATACTCTTCTACAATTGTCTGTGGCCACGATGGAACTTCGCGATTTCGATGTTGTTTCGCGCTAAGGTTCCAATCGAAACTTCGGTCGAGGATCGGTCGGATGCGAACATTCGGATGGTACATTTCGCGCTAGACCCCCAGGGCTCTATATTTGGACCTTTATTATTCCTGATATATATAAATGACCTTCCTTACTTTACTAAAGATCTGTGTGAGATAGTATTGTTTGCAGATGATACGTCATTGATTTTTAAAACTGACAGAGGTAAAGCAACCTTTGACGATGTAAATAATGCTCTCTCTCAAGTACTACGATGGTTTACTGCTAACAATCTTTTACTTAATGCAAAAAAAAACCAAGCTCATCAAATTCACTATGCCCAATGTGAGGCAGGTTAGTACGCATATTAATATGTCAGACGATCACATAGATGCAGTCGATTCAACAACCTTTTTGGGAATTACTATAGACTCCCGACTGCAATGGGGTCCCCATATAATTGCCTTGTCAGGAAGGCTCAGTTCAGCGGCTTATGCTGTGAGGAAAATAAGGCTTTTAACTGATGTCGAAACGGCATGACTAGTATATTTTAGTTATTTTCATAGTTTATTGTCGTATGGTTTATTGCTATGGGGCTCAGCTGCTGACATCGAATCAATCTTTGTGTGTTGCAGAAAAGGGCTGTACGTGCAATATATTGTCTTGGGCCTCGCGACTCTCTGAGGGAGGTCTTTAAAGATATTATTAACAGTAACGTCACAATACATTTTTGATAATATTATTTATGTTAGAAAAAACATTAGTTCGTTTAGCTTTAAATGTGATTCACATCATTATAATACTAGAAATAAAATAAACTTGCCGTTCCGAGCTTCAGATTAAAGAAAGTAGGTAATTCATTTTTGGGGAAATGTATAAAAATATTTCATAAAGTACCACAAACTCTTGTTGACTTGCCTGTTTATAAGTTCAAAAACCACATTTAAAAAATCCTTATGGAAAAAGGATATTACAAAGTTGAAGATTACTTGAACGACAAGAGTGCATGGACTTAATAACCTGCCTAGCTCGCACTTACACTATCTTGTAATTGTATTTCCTGTAATAAAACCAGGCTGACAAAGGTGACTGAGTTTGTTGCGCGGTTTCTTCTCATCACCAGCCGATATGTAGTCCCGAAGCGGTGGTAGGAAAAAAAAAATGGGACATGTAAAAGTGCCATTGATGGCCAATTTGCAAAAATAAATGACTTTGACTTTGACTTTGAGCCGTTGGCCGACCACAGTTATTAATAATAATAATAATAATAATAATATGGCGTCGGGAAGTGACGACCCCATCGCCCACTGGTTAAGCAACTAAGTGACAGATAGTTGCTTAACCAGCGCAGTCAGTCTGTACCCTAGCGACTGGTGCTAGAGCCGGTGCCAGTCGCATTACCCAGGGAAATGGGTCAAGACGGCTCCCTCGGAGGGAATGAGCGAGACTCCGATGGTATCTCGCTCACTATGATGATGGCAGAAAATAGAGAGCGCATAGGGCCGCTGCCTGGGGGTGATCGCCGGGGCGCGTCTGGAGCTGGCGCTGGACGTGGCAGCATGCGGGCCGCCAGCACTTCCCGACTGGGCCGACCACCTGCCCAGTCACCACCATCATCGCCTTCAGTGCGCTTGGCACCAGCAGGGGCTTCCCAGCCCCAGCAATTGGTGCCCGCCACTGGAGGTACAAGGCGCATGAGGTGGAATACAGCAATGAATGCGAACCTCATGCGCGCTTACTACGGAGCGACAGAGGGAGAAACCGGCAGGACAGGGTATCGAGCACGGATGCATCGCACATTTATGCAGCTGGAGCCAAATTTGTCAGTCGCCGAACAAAACCTGTCGGATAGAGCTCGGTGGATATTGCGGTCTAACATCTTTAGCACCACTGAGCTCGAACAATTGCGAAGCGAGGCTGTTTCCTGCGCGCCACCCGCACCCACTGAGCAGACTGCCACTCCAGAGCCTTCTGGCGGCGAGAATATGGTAGTCGAAGACGAGCCGGTGGTAGCTGGTGGCGCGTCGGATATAGTCGCCCAGGATTTAGAGCAAATGAGGGGGATGTTAGAGGAGGCGATTTTGGAGTACAGTAATACTCCCCTGGAAGAGAGACCAAGGCTTCCGAGGCTACCACTCAGTGTTCGGATCCGGGATGTCGTTGAGGCCGTAAACCAGATGCTGCCCCAGCATTTGGAGAGCAGCTCTGGCCTGGCTGATACCAGTACGATTCTCTTCAGTGCAGCAATAACGGTGTGCCGATTCACAGGCATCCGAGTTGCACCAAGTCCAAGTGCTGCACGTACTACTCGCAGGAGTAATACTGTGCCAGCCTGGAAGAGGAGAATCGAACAACGTATCGAGCAAACCAGAGTCCTCATCGGCAAACTGACGTGCTTCCGCTCGGGCAATACCAGGCCAAGGATTGTGCGCTTTGTCAGGAGGGAGTTTTCTGGGTTAACAATTAATTTGGCTAACCCAGAGTTTGCTCGGAAACTGACGGAGCGCATCGACGAGCTGAAGCAGAAGATCGCTGCGTGGGCGAAGCGTATCAGAAGGTACTCAGAAAGGGTTGAGAGATACGAGCAGAATCGCCTTTTCGGGAGTGACCAGAGAAAGTTCTACAAACGCTTTGAGAGCTCTGAACCTCGCAACACTGGTGCAAGACCGAACAAGGCCGAAGTTGTTAGCTTTTGGCGTGGCCTTTGGTCAACACCAGTGGAGCACAGCGAAGGACCCTGGATTGGCGCGATAGAGGAGGCGTGTGCATCAGTTCCTCCGATGAACCCTGTCTTCATCACTGATGAGGACGTAGCCACTGCGGTACGTCGAGCCCCGAACTGGAAAAGTCCGGGACTGGATGGCCTGCAGAGTTACTGGCTAAAAGGATTCTCGGTATGCCATGCTACCTTGGCCCGCCAATTTCAAGAGGCGCTAGAGACAGAAGCTCTCCCGAACTTTCTCACTACTGGGGTCACTCACCTAGCTCCTAAAACACAAAACACCGCGGACCCGAGTAAATACCGCCCGATAACGTGTCTGCCTACCATCTATAAGACACTAACATCCGTTCTAAGCGCCAAAATTCGTGATCATATAGACGCGAATCGTCTTATGTCTGACGCTCAGAACGGATGTCGGGCTGGTAGTCGCGGTTCAAAGGAGCTTCTCCTCATAGATGCTGTCGCTGGCCAACTCGTCAAACGCAATCGCCGGAACTTCTCTGCTGCCTGGATTGACTACAAAAAAGCATTTGACTCAGTCCCCCATACATGGCTAAAGAGGGTCCTCGAACTGTATAAAATTGATTATACGGTTCGACACTTCCTCGAGAAATGTATGGAGCAATGGAGTACAATGCTTAGTCTCCAGGGCGAGAGAATGGCGGATGCTGAAGACCGAATAAGCATTAGGAGGGGTATATACCAGGGCGATTGTCTGAGTCCACTTTGGTTCTGCCTTGCCCTGAACCCTCTAAGCAGATTGCTGGAGAATTCGGGGACGGGATTTCAGTTTCGGAGAGGGAGAGATCGGGTGTCGCACCTTTTTTACATGGATGACCTGAAGCTGTTAGCCCCAACAGCTCCGAAGCTGAGGGAGCTACTAAACATTGTTGTAGATTTTAGTGGCTCCATCAGAATGGAGTTCGGGGTTGATAAGTGTGCGGTTATCCATGTGACGAGGGGAAAGATTACTCGGTCGCAGGAGGTTAACCTTGGTGTCGTCCAACTGCAAACACTTTCCGAAACTGATACGTACCGGTATCTGGGTATGTCACAGAGTATAGGTTTGAGGGAATCGGACGTAAAACAGTCTGTTGGTGAAGCCTTCTTCGACCGCCTTACAAAGGTGCTTAATAGTTCTTTGTCGGGGGTCAACAAGGTCAAAGCCTATAACGGATGGGTTATGCCTATTCTCTTATACACCTTTGGCATTCTCAGATGGACTCAGACCGAACTAAACGCTCTGGATCGGAAAGTCCGCACCACTATGACACTACATAGAATGCATCACCCCAGATCGTCGGTCATGAGGCTGTATATCCCGAGGAAATGTGGTGGTCGAGGCCTGTTAAGTGCTAAAACCATGCACGATCGCGAGGTATCTAGCCTCAGAGCGTATTTCCTAGCAAAGACCGACACAACGATGCATTGTGATGTCATAGAATGTGATAAAGGACTCACCCCTCTTGATCTGGCCAACGAGTCATGGCAGCCGCCGGCGATACTAAGTGTCTCTGATCGCGAGACCGTATGGAAAGGGAAAGAGCTGCACGGACGGTTTTTCAAGGCTTTACACGAGCCCCACGTGGACCTAAAAGCTTCCGTGCATTGGCTGCGCTTTGGAGACCTCTTTGGGGAAACCGAGGGGTTTGCTTGTGCGATACAAGACCAGGTTATCAGGACGAACAATTACCGAAAGTACATCATAAAGGATGGCACAGTGGACATTTGTCGGGCCTGTCGCCATCCTGGAGAATCACTCCGTCATGTGGTTTCGGGTTGTTCGGCTCTTGCTAACACTGAGTATCTGCACAGGCATAACCAAGCAGCCAAAATTCTCCACCAAGAGCTCGCCCTGAAGTACGGTCTCGTGAGCCAGAGACTACCCTATTATAAGTACTCGCCGGAGCCAGTACTCGAAAGTGACAGTATCCGGCTCTACTGGGACCGGCCCATCATCACTGACAGGACTATTCTTGCGAATAAGCCTGATATAGTGCTGATGGACCGGGCGCAATCGAAGGTGTTTTTAGTGGACGTCACTATCCCTCATGACGAGAACCTTGTGAAGGCCGAGACCGAAAAGCAACGCAAGTACTTGGACCTAGTACACGAGGTTACCGAAATGTGGGAAGTGGCGTCCACTGAAATCATACCAATTGTTATATCGGCAAACGGGTTAATCCCAGCCACATTAGGTTCACACCTGAAAAGGCTGGGATTCATCGGCGGCTCGCTTCCAGCAAAGATGCAGAAAGCGGTGGTGCTTGATACCGCACGCATCGTCCGCCGATTTCTCTCTCTTTTGCCCTGAACCCGGCCAAATGTGCATCTGCCGGTCATTACCGCCCAAGAGGCGAGAGGTTTTTGGCCTATGGAGAAATAATAATAAATTAATACTACAAAAAAGCATTTGACTCAGTCCCCCATACATGGCTAAAGAGGGTCCTCGAACTGTATAAAATTGATTATACGGTTCGACACTTCCTCGAGAAATGTATGGAGCAATGGAGTACAATGCTTAGTCTCCAGGGCGAGAGAATGGCGGATGCTGAAGACCGAATAAGCATTAGGAGGGGTATATACCAGGGCGATTGTCTGAGTCCACTTTGGTTCTGCCTTGCCCTGAACCCTCTAAGCAGATTGCTGGAGAATTCGGGGACGGGATTTCAGTTTCGGAGAGGGAGAGATCGGGTGTTGCACCTTTTTTACATGGATGACCTGAAGCTGTTAGCCCCAACAGCTCCGAAGCTGAGGGAGCTACTAAACATTGTTGTTGATTTTAGTGGCTCCATCAGAATGGAGTTCGGGGTTGATAAGTGTGCGGTTATCCATGTGACGAGGGGAAAGATTACTCGGTCGCAGGAGGTTAACCTTGGTGTCGTCCAACTGCAAACACTTTCCGAAACTGATACGTACCGGTATCTGGGTATGTCACAGAGTATAGGTTTGAGGGAATCGGACGTAAAACAGTCTGTTGGTGAAGCCTTCTTCGACCGCCTTACAAAGGTGCTTAATAGTTCTTTGTCGGGGGTCAACAAGGTCAAAGCCTATAATGGATGGGTTATGCCTATTCTCTTATACACCTTTGGTATTCTCAGATGGACTCAGACCGAACTAAACGCTCTGGATCGGAAAGTCCGCACAACTATGACACTACATAGAATGCATCACCCCAGATCGTCGGTCATGAGGCTGTATATCCCGAGGAAATGTGGTGGTCGAGGCCTGTTAAGTGCTAAAACCATGCACGACCGCGAGGTATCTAGCCTCAGAGCGTATTTCCTAGCAAAGACCGACACAACGATGCATTGTGATGTCATAGAATGTGATAAAGGACTCACCCCTCTTGATCTGGCCAACGAGTCATGGCAGCCGCCGGCGATACTAAGTGTCTCTGATCGCGAGACCGTATGGAAAGGGAAAGAGCTGCACGGACGGTTTTTCAAGGCTTTACACGAGCCCCACGTGGACCGAAAAGCTTCCGTGCATTGGCTGCGCTTTGGAGACCTCTTTGGGGAAACCGAGGGGTTTGCTTGTGCGATACAAGACCAGGTTATCAGGACGAACAATTACCGAAAGTACATCATAAAGGATGGCACAGTGGACATTTGTCGGGCCTGTCGCCATCCTGGAGAATCACTCCGTCATGTGGTTTCGGGTTGTTCGGCTCTTGCTAACACTGAGTATCTGCACAGGCATAACCAAGCAGCCAAAATTCTCCACCAAGAGCTCGCCCTTAAGTACGGTCTCGTGAGCCAGAGACTACCCTATTATAAGTACTCGCCGGAGCCAGTACTCGAAAGTGACAGTATCCGGCTCTACTGGGACCGGCCCATCATCACTGACAGGACTATTCTTGCGAATAAGCCTGATATAGTGCTGATGGACCGGGCGCAATCGAAGGTGTTTTTAGTGGACGTTACTATCCCTCATGACGAGAACCTTGTGAAGGCCGAGACCGAAAAGCAACGCAAGTACTTGGACCTAGTACACGAGGTTACCGAAATGTGGGAAGTGGCGTCCACTGAAATCATACCAATTGTTATATCGGCAAACGGGTTAATCCCAGCCACATTAGGTTCACACCTGAAAAGGCTGGGATTCATCGGCGGCTCGCTTCCAGCAAAGATGCAGAAAGCGGTGGTGCTTGATACCGCACGCATCGTCCGCCGATTTCTCTCTCTTTTGCCCTGAACCCGGCCAAATGTGCATCTGCCGGTCATTGCCGCCCAAGAGGCGAGAGGTTTTCGGCCTATGGAATAATAATAATAAAAAGGCGTCGGGAAGTGACGACCCCATCGCCCACTGGTTAAGCAACTAAGTGACAGATAGTTGCTTAACCAGCGCAGTCAGTCTGTACCCTAGCGACTGGTGCTAGAGCCGGTGCCAGTCGCATTACCCAGGGAAATGGGTCAAGACGGCTCCCTCGGAGGGAATGAGCGAGACTCCGATGGTATCTCGCTCACTATGATGATGGCGGAATATAGAGAGCGCATAGGGCCGCTGCCTGGGGGTGATCGCCGGGGCGCGTCTGGAGCTGGCGCTGGACGTGGCAGCATGCGGGCCGCCAGCACTACCCGACTGGGCCGACCACCTGCCCAGTCACCACCATCATCGCCTTCAGTGCGCTTGGCACCAGCAGGGGCTTCCCAGCCCCAGCAATTGGTGCCCGCCACTGGAGGTACAAGGCGCATGAGGTGGAATACAGCAATGAATGCGAACCTCATGCGCGCTTACTACGGAGCGACAGAGGGAGAAACCGGCAGGACAGGTTATCGAGCACGGATGCATCGCACATTTCTGCAGCTGGAGCCAAATTTGTCAGTCGCCGAACAAAACCTGTCGGATAGAGCTCGGTGGATATTGCGGTCTAACATGTTTAGCACCACTGAGCTCGAACAATTGCGAAGCGAGGCTGTTTCCTGCGCGCCACCCGCACCCACTGAGCGGACTGCCACTCCAGAGCCTTCTGGCGGCGAGAATATGGTAGTCGAAGACGAGCCGGTGGTAGCTGGTGGCGCGTCGGATATAGTCGCCCAGGATTTAGAGCAAATGAGGGGGATGTTAGAGGAGGCGATTTTGGAGTACAGTAATACTCCCCTGGAAGAGAGACCAAGGCTTCCGAGGCTACCACTCAGTGTTCGGATCCGGGATGTCGTTGAGGCCGTAAACCAGATGCTGCCCCAGCATTTGGAGAGCAGCTCTGGCCTGGCTGATACCATTACGATTCTCTTCAGTGCAGCAATGACGGTGTGCCGATTCACAGGCATCCGAGTTGCACCAAGTCCAAGTGCTGCACGTACTACTCGCAGGAGTAATACTGTGCCAGCCTGGAAGAGGAGAATCGAACAACGTATCGAGCAAGCCAGAGTCCTCATCGGCAAACTGACGTGCTTCCGCTCGGGCAATACCAGGCCAAGGATTGTGCGCTTTGTCAGGAGGGAGTTTTCTAGGATAACAATTAATTTGGCTAACCCAGAGTTTGCTCGGAAACTGACGGAGCGCATCGACGAGCTGAAGCAGAAGATCGCTGCGTGGGCGAAGCGTATCAGAAGGTACTCAGAAAGGGTTGAGAGATACGAGCAGAATTGCCTTTTCGGGAGTGACCAGAGAAAGTTCTACAAACGCTTGGAGAGCTCTGAACCTCGCAACACTGGTGCAAGACCGCACAAGGCCGAAGTTGTAAGCTTTTGGCGTGGCCTTTGGTCAACACCAGTGGAGCACAGCGAAGGACCCTGGATTGGCGCGATAGAGGAGGCGTGTGCATCAGTTCCTCCGATGAACCCTGTCTTCATCACTGATGAGGACGTAGCCACTGCAGTACGTCGAGCCCCGAACTGGAAAAGTCCGGGACTGGATGGCCTGCAGAGTTACTGGCTAAAAGGATTCTCGGTATGCCATGCTACCTTGGCCCGCCAATTTCAGGAGGCGCTAGAGACAGGAGCTCTCCCGAACTTTCTCACTACTGGGGTCACTCACCTAGCTCCTAAAACACAAAACACCGCGGACCCGAGTAAATACCGCCCGATAACGTGTCTGCCTACCATCTATAAGACACTAACATCCGTTCTAAGCGCCAAAATTCGTGATCATATAGACGCGAATCGTCTTATGTCTGACGCTCAGAACGGATGTCGGGCTAGTAGTCGCGGTTCAAAGGAGCTTCTCCTCATAGATGCTGTCGCTGGCCAACTGGTCAAACGCAATCGCCGGAACTTCTCTGCTGCCTGGATTGACTACAAAAAAGCATTTGACTCAGTCCCCCATACATGGCTAAAGAGGGTCCTCGAACTGTATAAAATTGATTATACGGTTCGACACTTCCTCGAGAAATGTATGGAGCAATGGAGTACAATGCTTAGTCTCCAGGGCGAGAGAATGGCGGATGCTGAAGACCGAATAAGCATTAGGAGGGGTATATACCAGGGCGATTGTCTGAGTCCACTTTGGTTCTGCCTTGCCCTGAACCCTCTAAGCAGATTGCTGGAGAATTCGGGGACGGGATTTCAGTTTCGGAGAGGGAGAGATCGGGTGTCGCACCTTTTTTACATGGATGACCTGAAGCTGTTAGCCCCAACAGCTCCGAAGCTGAGGGAGCTACTAAACATTGTTGTTGATTTTAGTGGCTCCATCAGAATGGAGTTCGGGGTTGATAAGTGTGCGGTTATCCATGTGACGAGGGGAAAGATTACTCGGTCGCAGGAGGTTAACCTTGGTGTCGTCCAACTGCAAACACTTTCCGAAACTGATACGTACCGGTATCTGGGTATGTCACAGAGTATAGGTTTGAGGGAATCGGACGTAAAACAGTCTGTTGGTGAAGCCTTCTTCGACCGCCTTACAAAGGTGCTTAATAGTTCTTTGTCGGGGGTCAACAAGGTCAAAGCCTATAATGGATGGGTTATGCCTATTCTCTTATACACCTTTGGTATTCTCAGATGGACTCAGACCGAACTAAACGCTCTGGATCGGAAAGTCCGCACAACTATGACACTACATAGAATGCATCACCCCAGATCGTCGGTCATGAGGCTGTATATCCCGAGGAAATGTGGTGGTCGAGGCCTGTTAAGTGCTAAAACCATGCACGACCGCGAGGTATCTAGCCTCAGAGCGTATTTCCTAGCAAAGACCGACACAACGATGCATTGTGATGTCATAGAATGTGATAAAGGACTCACCCCTCTTGATCTGGCCAACGAGTCATGGCAGCCGCCGGCGATACTAAGTGTCTCTGATCGCGAGACCGTATGGAAAGGGAAAGAGCTGCACGGACGGTTTTTCAAGGCTTTACACGAGCCCCACGTGGACCGAAAAGCTTCCGTGCATTGGCTGCGCTTTGGAGACCTCTTTGGGGAAACCGAGGGGTTTGCTTGTGCGATACAAGACCAGGTTATCAGGACGAACAATTACCGAAAGTACATCATAAAGGATGGCACAGTGGACATTTGTCGGGCCTGTCGCCATCCTGGAGAATCACTCCGTCATGTGGTTTCGGGTTGTTCGGCTCTTGCTAACACTGAGTATCTGCACAGGCATAACCAAGCAGCCAAAATTCTCCACCAAGAGCTCGCCCTGAAGTACGGTCTCGTGAGCCAGAGACTACCCTATTATAAGTACTCGCCGGAGCCAGTACTCGAAAGTGACAGTATCCGGCTCTACTGGGACCGGCCCATCATCACTGACAGGACTATTCTTGCGAATAAGCCTGATATAGTGCTGATGGACCGGGCGCAATCGAAGGTGTTTTTAGTGGACGTTACTATCCCTCATGACGAGAACCTTGTGAAGGCCGAGACCGAAAAGCAACGCAAGTACTTGGACCTAGTACACGAGGTTACCGAAATGTGGGAAGTGGCGTCCACTGAAATCATACCAATTGTTATATCGGCAAACGGGTTAATCCCAGCCACATTAGGTTCACACCTGAAAAGGCTGGGATTCATCGGCGGCTCGCTTCCAGCAAAGATGCAGAAAGCGGTGGTGCTTGATACCGCACGCATCGTCCGCCGATTTCTCTCTCTTTTGCCCTGAACCCGGCCAAATGTGCATCTGCCGGTCATTGCCGCCCAAGAGGCGAGAGGTTTTCGGCCTATGGAATAATAATAATAATAACATAATACACCAAAAATTAGCGATTAAACATAATTTACTTGACAAATCCGTACCATATTACCAATATAACCCTAAACCAGTGCTAGAGAGTACCAACTACAAGATCTACTTTGATAGAGCAATCCTTACAGATAGAACCATACATTTCAATAAACCGGACATCATATTGCTGGATAAACGCAACAAAACTACTTACATCATAGATATCGCAATACCTAACAGTCACAATTTACACAAAACTATAACGGAAAAAATTACTAAATATACAGACTTAAAGCAGGAAATATTGAGATTATGGAAACAAAACAAAGTGATCATTGTACCACTGGTGCTCTCTAGCACAGGTGTTATACCACAGCAATTAAGAAGCAGCCTTAACGCCCTTGACCTACCGAATAGCACCTTTTACAATATGCAGAAAGCAGCTCTCCTTAATACGTGCTGTATTGTACGGCGATTTTTACAAGAGGACCACCACTTGGTTAACAACCCGTGAGGTCATCTTTAAAAACCGGAACAGCGGGTTCCGAGAATTACCAAAGGTAAAAAAGAAAATAATAATAATAATAATCCTCCTAACCGAGTTCGGTTACGGCGACCACTTCTACTCCCTATTTTGCTGTCGTCGTTCGTGTGCCCTAACATGACTTACGTACCCAACTTTATTGACAAAGGTACGCGTACATTGAGGACATGTTAGCACACCGTTATTAAAATTATAACTGATAGCCGCAGGTGGTCGGGCTTTCAATTCATCGCGCTTGGCGTCAAGATGAGAAAGCCGCCGGGATTCAAATTCAGCGACTTTGACATTCACGCGTGTTCTCCACTCTCCACGGTTGGATGCTAAATCCTCCCAGAGAGAAGGATCTAAGTCACATCCCTTCATATGGCGCTTCAGCACATCTTTGTACCTCAAAAGTTGTCCGCCATGCTTACGCTTGCCCTTCTGAAGCTCAGAGTAAAAGATGCGCTTAGCCACTCTCTCATCTGACATACGCGAAACATGGCCACACCAGCGAAGTTGTCGTCTCATAAGATACGACTCAATGCTACCTACATTGGCTCGTCTCAAGACTTCAGTATTACGCACACGATCGGACCAATGGATGTTAAGAATCGAGCGAAGACATTTTATATGGAAACGGTCTAGTTGGCGAAAGTGGCGTCGATACGGTGTCCATGTTTCTGCGGAGTACAACATATTAGGCAGCACGATAGCCATGTAAACAGCAACTTTAGTGGCTAACTTCAAGTCATGCGAGCGGAAGACCTTGGTGTTTAATTTGCCAAAGGCTGCTGCCGCAGCACCGATTCTGCTGTTAATTTCGGCATCAATGTCGCACTTTGATGAAATGGTGCTCCCCAAGTAACGAAACTTGTCTACTTGCTTCAGTGTATCATCTCCAAGTTTAATAGTCAGCGCCTCATGACCGTGAATGTCTAGGGACATCACCTCCGTCTTTTTGACACTGATCTTTATGCCAAATTTGCAACATTTCTCGTGAAGATTTGTAACAAGTTGTTGTAGACCTTCTGGAGATTCAGCCGTAAAACACAGGTCATCCGCGTACATAATCTCCTCAATATGAGCGTAGGAGACTTTCGTGCTCGCCTTGAGTCTAGACAGGTTAAAGAGGTTGCCGTCTGTTCGAAAACGAATTTGGACTCCCTCCGTGGAAGAATTTACGACTTCCCGGACTACGACTGCGAAATATAAGACGAACAGAGTAGGGGCTAAGACACAACCTTGCTTTACTCCACAGGTAACGGAGAAGAAACTTGATTGTTCGTCGTCAGCTATAACGCAGCACTGCATGTCGTCATGCAGGAGACGCAGGAGTCTCACAAATTTCTCTGTACATCCTAACTTTTTAAGTATTATCCAGAGAGCCTCACGAGGAACACAGTCGAATGCCTTCTCCAGGTCAACAAAGCACAGGTAGAGATTTCTACCCTGCTCTCTATTCTTTTCCTGGAGTTGGCGGACTGCAAAAATTTCCTCACAAGTCCCTCTGTCAGGTCGAAAACCAAATTGCGTTTGAGGCAAGATATTCTCAGAGAGAGCTCTTAAGCGGTTAAGTAGTACTCTAGCAAAGACTTTCCCAGGTGCGAAAGCAGTGAAATACCGCGGTAAGAATCGCACTCTGCCCGGTCACCCTTGTTTTTATTGAGGGCCCTGATGCGAGACAGCTTAAAAGCTTTAGGAACTTGTTCCTTCTCCCACAAAAGATAGAAAAATCTCCAAACTAGAGAATGCAGCTCGTCACCGCCGTACCACAATAATTCACCCGGTATAAAATCTATGCCAACCGCGCGTTTATTCTGTTGCTGTTTTATCGCACAGACAACTTCATCCCGAGTCAAGGCATCATTCAGTTCATTAGCAGTTTGAAGCTGAGGCAAAGCGCTAATGTATTGTAGATCTGCTGACCGATCTAGGTTTAGCAATGTACTGAAGTGTTCTGCCCAACGTTTCAGTACATCATACTTGCTCTTCAGAAGACTACTGCCGTCTAATGACTTTAGGGGCACCTTTATGAAGCTGGCTTGACCAATAATTTTCCGGACCTCACAGTAGAATTCCCCAAGCTGATTACTCTCAGCAAGCCATTGCATATGTTCAGCCTTGACCCGCCACCACCGGTCTTTGATTTCTCTCATAAGCCTACGAAGCTCACATTCACTAGCCTTTATCTCCGGACTGCTTCCACTAGTTAGTTAGTTTAGCTGGGAGGTGTCCGCACTTAGCCTCTTGATTGGGCCATTGTGCGTGTTGTGTCCTTCCCCTACTCCAACCAGCCCAAATCATCCCAGAAGTTCAGTAGACCCCTCAGGCTCCTGAAGGCTTCCGGGAGTGATCCTGGTGATTGGAGAATCCGTGCCCGTTGTTCTGTCACGCTCTCGCACTCCATGAGCACGTGCCGCGGCGTTTCCTCTGCCTCCATGCATCCTCTGCATGTGGGGCTGTCTGTTACTCCTATGTGGAATAGGTGCCTGTTTAGTGAACAATGACCGGTTATAGTACCTACAACCTTCCGAAGTTCGTTCCGTTTTAGTCTGATGAGGCTGCGGGCAAGCTTTTTTGATGCTGCCGGAATTGCATCTTTTGTTTGCCTGCATCCTACACTGTTCATCCATTCGGTATGGTGTGTTTCTGTGGTTTTTTCACGCAGCCACGTTTTGATTTGGGCCTGAGGTATAGGCAGTAGTGGTTCCGGTTTGCAATGGATTGGAGTGCATTGTGACACTCTAGTATGAGTGCGGAGGTTACGACATTGTGTTGAAGGGCTTGGAGTACGGATGCACTATCCGAGACAATTTTTATACCAAGATCTCGGACGTCTCTGGCTGCAACCGCCTGTGCCGCTTTGGTTATACCAATGCATTCTGCCTGGAAGATGGAGTTTAACTTGTCTAGTGTGGTCGATATGTTTATGTTTAAATCATTCGAGAAGACGCCGGCTCCGGTACCATGTGCTGTTTTTGAGCCGTCTGTATATATCCTAACTTCATCGACGCCAGAGTTGTCTTTTGGTTCTTCTGTGAGTTGGATATTGTATCTTCGATCGAAGATGTGTTGACACGGAATTCTGTCCATGGGCGCCTCGAGGAGTGGTAATTCCTTTAGGACCTCCTGCAGAACTTTTGAGTGTGTTGTTTCTATGTTTTGTTTCCATAGTCCGTTTGCTCTTAGTCTTAAGGCGGCTGACTGTGCTTCCTCCTGTATGATGAGATCTAGCGGTCTCAAGTTTAGGAGGAACTCGAGCGCGGCTGATGGGGTGGTTCTCATGCATCCAGTAGTTGCTACGCTCGCTAGTCGCTGTAGACTCTGGAGTTTTGTTTTCACTGTGGTCAGTTGTGTTCTGGGCCACCATACAACTGATCCATAAGTTATAGAAGGTCTGATAACGGATGTGTATAGCCAAAGTGTGATTTTTGGATTTAGACCCCAACTTTTACCAACTAGTCTTCTACATTGACAAAATGCTATACAGGCCTTCTTTATTTTTGTATCGATATGACTCGCCCAATTCAGTTTGTTATCAAGGATAACGCCCAGGTATTTTACCTGGGTTGATAGCGAGAGTTCTGTGTTAAATAATTTTGGTAATTGTAGTGGAGGTAACTTCCTTTTGTTGGTGAAAAGGATAAGTTCTGTCTTTTTCGGGTTTACTGATAGTTGATGCTCGTCACACCATTTTTCTACTATCTGAAGTGCTGAACGCATAATTCCGCAGAGCAGATTTTCAGCGTTTCCGTTAATCAGTATGGTTAGGTCGTCTGCATAACCAATAGTAGTGTATGCTCTTTCGTTTAGTCTGTACAGTAGGCTATCCACTACTATGTTCCATAGGAGTGGTGAAAGGACACCACCCTGGGGGCATCCTCTTACTACTTTTGCTCTTGTGGTAGTGTTCACCACTATTTGAACCGCCCTTTTACTTATTAATTGCGTTATCCAGTTTCTTATGACTGGGTCGACGTTGTATTTCTGTAGGGCGTGGTTAATGCTGTTGTGCATGGTTTTGTCGAAAGCCCCTTCTATGTTTATGAAGGCAGCTAGGGTTGAGGCATTATTTGTGATAGCCGTTTCTATTTTATGCACCACCATGTGCAGCGCTGACTCTGTTGATCTGCCTGTTCTGTATGCATGTTGTTGGGGATGTAGTTGCTTACGTTTTAGCGCTCCGTCCCTTAGGTATCGGTCTACTAGTCTTTCCAGTGTTTTTAGTAGGAATGATGTTAGACTAATGGGCCTGAAAGTTTTGGTGTTGTGGTGGCACAGATTCTGTGCCAGTAGGTATGGCCTGTGCAAGGCCTGACAGGTCCAGGCTGGAGCCTGGTCCTGTTTGTGGTATGGCGCCAGTAACATTCGCCGACGCGGGGGCCTGGTCGTCCACCCCTGCGCGGCCTTCGGTAACAAATTTCACACTCGCAGGCCCGGGTACCTGCGAGCGCCGGGCGTTAGCCGGATCGCATGACATACTCTCTATCTTATTTTCGTTCATGTCATAAACGGGGTGGGGGGGTTTGGGAAATAAACACACAGCACTTTCCCAAGGTGCTGTGGCCGTGCTTTCAGAAGGGATTTAATCCTTCTGGGCTTACGGATGCCTGTGTGTGGTTTTGCGCCGCCACGGTTCGGCTATGCCGGTTTGGAGAGGGATTAAGGATGGGACTGGGGGTAAGGATATATTGGGGTTCGGCCAGAGGTTTCTGTTATACCAGTAGCTTAAGGCAATTGGCCAAGAACGGGCAGCTACCTCGGGAAGGATAGTCCACTGGCCTTGTCTACGGGATGTCTGCGACCTGCGCTCCTCCTTAGACCATTCACCAAACCCAGCATGACAGATGCTGGGAGTAGGGGAATTACCAATCAAAGTATTTATTAAAATACAGATGTTGATTGATCTTGCCCCCGCCCAAGAGCAAGCTTGCCTGCTTCCACTAATGGGCGATCTAGTGTGTTGCCTGAGAAGACTTCGATGTTTGGACAATGCCTCTATCAAGACTTTGTCATTTTCGTCAAACCAGTCCTGGTGGATTCGAGTTTTTAAGCCTAAAGTATTGATGGCAGTTTCCAGTATGGAGGATGAAAAGGTTTTTTTTTTTTTTTTATTTGAGATGAGCTTACTCTTGACCTCAATCTTGCTCTAGAGCATAGATGGGATCTACGATAGTGCGAGCTTGCCCAGAAGATGCCTATTCACTCTGGACTTAAAAAGAGTCAGGTTATATGCACTCGGAAATACAGACGCAGGCAGGGAATTCCAATCCTTAGCTGTGCGCATTATAAAAGATGATGAGAAGCGCTTAGTGCGGGTTATGGGTATATCAACTAAGAACGGATGGTAGCCGGCCGTGCGTCTGGATGTCCGATGGAAGAAAGGTGACGGTGGTATGAGTTCATGCAGCTCATGAGCACACTCTCCGAAGTACAATCTATAGAAGACCGATAGGCAAGCAACCTTGCGGCGGTGAGCCAGGCTGTGCAGCTTGGACGCCACCAGTTTTTTATCGCCTATTATTCTCTTGGCTCTGCGTTCCACCGAGTCAAGTGCAGCAAGTTGGTATTTCGCCGAGCCGTCCCAAAGGTGGCAGCAGTACTCCATGCAAGATCGGACTTGGGCTTTGTAAAGAGTTAAAAGCTGTCCAGGCGTGAAGTACCGCTTGACTTTATTCAGGACGCCCAACTTTTTAACTGCAATTTGAGCCTTAGACTCGATGGTGGTGCCAAAGTTAAGGTCAGAGGACAACTCCATGCCAAGAAGTTGTAGAGTGCCGGTCACTGGAACAGATGCACCTCGGAAAGTAGGAGAAAGGGTGAAAGGACTCCTTTTTGTGGAAAAAAGACACGCCTGCATCTTAGAGGCATTGAAGCTGACGAGATTGTCATCGCCCCACTGGGAGACGTTACTTAACGTCAGGCTCGTACGCTCAACCATGGCCTCTCTCAGTCTTTGGACCTCAACTCCACTGGCTCCTGCACTAGACAGATACTTCTCCGCGACAGTACTGTCATCTGCGTACCCAACAATACCTGAAAATAGCAGGTCATTGATGTGCAGCAGGAAAAGAGTCGCAGAGAGCACAGACCACTGAGGAACTCCGGCGTCAATGGCCTTGAGGTCAGAGAAGCAGCCGTCAATGACTGCTCGGATCGACCGTTCACTTAGGAAGTCAGCCACCCAGCTACAGAAGCCAGTGGGGATACCGTACGCTGGAAGCTTGCTCAGCAGACTCGCATGCCAAACCCTGTCGAAAGCCTTCGAAATATCCAGCGACACTGCGATTGCTTCGCCGTGGTTTTCGATGGCTTTGCCCCAGCAATGCGTTACATACACTAGAAGATCCCCAGTTGAACGTCCCCGGCGGAAGCCATATTGACGATCACTGAGAAGATCATTGTCTTCTAGGTATGAAAGCAGTTTGCAATTTAGAACTTTTTCCATAACCTTACAGAGTATGGAAGTGATGGCGATCGGTCTGTAGTTACTAGGGTCGGCACGGCTACCCTTCTTGGGTACTGGTTGCACATTGGCAAGCTTCCAAGATTTTGGTACGATTTCTGTCGTGAGAGAGAGGCGGTACAGTCGCGTCAGTACGGGAGACAACTCAGGCGCACAATACCTCAGCACTTTTGCTGGTATGCCATCAGGACCACAGGCCTTGTTCACGTCTAGACCAAGAAGGGATCTACGGACCTCTTTGTTGTGCACTGTGATCTCTGGCATCAAAGAATCACAGTGAGGCAAGGTGGGTGGACGTTTCGAGCCAGCGTCTAGACGTGAATTGCTTGCAAACAGATCGGCAAATAAATTTGCTTTCTCTGTTACGGTGTGGGCAAGTGACCCATCAGGTTTCTGCATTGGAGGTAGTGTAGGAAGGCAGAAGTTAGATTCGACTGATTTCGACAGGGACCAGAACTGCTTACTACCCTGTGGGTAAGATGCAAGTTTCGCCCCAATACGGCTGACATGGTCGAGGTTTCCCAAACATCATCAATGTTACCAGCCTCAACATCAATAGGCAAAATGCTAATAACAATAGCTTCCACATACGCCCTTCTCGTCTCCGGATGTACTAACTTTTCTACATTTACACGTGAAGGCTTTTTCTGTTGCATCTACGGGGACGACGAAGGCGGAGACACATTCTAGCGACAACAAGTCGGTGGTCCGTCCAGTAATGAGCACCACGCATCACACGGGTGACAAGGACTTGGGATATGTCTTGTTGTCGTACGATGGCATAATCAATGAGGTGCCAGTGCTTGGATCTTGGGTGCATCCACGTTGTTTTGTGTTTAGCAGGAAGACGAAACATAGTGTTCGTGATTGCAAGTTGGAACTGAGCACACAAACTAAGCAGCAACTGACCGTTAGAGTTCATATTACCAACTCCGTGTTTTCCCAAAACTCCAGGCCAGGCATCGTAGTCACGACCTACGCGGGCGTTAAAATCTCCCAGTAATAGAATGCATTCTCTGGATGGGATGCCCTGAAGACACTGAGTAAGATCTTCATAGAATTTATCTTTAATGTCATCAGTGCTATCCAGAGTTGGTGCATAGATACTGATGACATTAATGTAACTGTTATTGTCGAGGTGGAGGCGCAAAGTGGTAATGCGTTCCGAGATGTGAACTGGACATTCTTGAAGATTCTTGACAAGACAGTTCTTTATCGCGAAACCGACTCCCGACCGTCTCGGTTCAGTGGCAGCCGTTCCCTTCCAATAAAAAGTATAGCCACCGCCATGCTCAACAAGCTCCCCTTCATCGGCAAGATGTGTTTCGCTGATAGCAGCTACATCAATTTTGTACCGATGAAGTTCCCGAGCAACGATAGCGGTTTTCCGTTCAGGACAGGAGTTTGAATCGCGGTCAAAAAGGGTGCGTACATTCCACGCGCCAAAAGTCAATTTGGGTGTTTTTATATTTTTCAGAATGTTGCGTCGACCACGAATTTCAAGAAGCGGATGCAGCCGTGGTTACTACTATCCTAGGTAGTTGGGGCGAGCATTTGTTTAGGGCACCTTTTCTAGCCCTCTCCCCGGCTAAGCGGGGAAAGCAGTGCTCCCCTAAATAAGGCTACTTTGTCACTCTGAGTTCTACCGAATCTGCTCCATCCCCCCGATTCAGAGCAAAAGCGACCACGGCATGTACTCACACCCCCAGAGCCGCTGGAGTGCAGGTCTCAGACAAAGCTCGGCTTGCATCAAACCCGAACTCTCTACTTAAACCCATCGCCACCAGACTTTGGCAAGATCGGAGTCCATTGTTAGGAAGCGGTCAGATGCGCAGGATATATTTTAGTGCTCAGACGTTCGCGCGAACGCAAGAGCACTCTCTCATCCAACCCCTCTTAATCCGATGGAACGGAGAACCGTTACGACCGGAGAGCAGCTGAATGCAGCAGTGTGGCACACAGTAACAGAATTCCTACTGTTGCCTTAAGGCCTTCCTGAGTTTGCCTTGGTGTCTTGCCACCGAGAGTGGACTGCCATAAAGCCAAGTCACAAAATCGGGGGATATCCGAACAAACTCAGGAGCTGTTACTCCCGAGCCCCCTCCTCCAGGTTTAGCCCATGAGCCGACGTGGTTACCGGAGTGTGGCCGCTGCTGAGCAGCTACTAGGAGCCACTGGATGAGAGTTTGTAGGCTGTCGACGAATTTATTACACTTTGTCACCTTAAAAGGTCAGCTAACAGAGTGTAACGCAGACAATCCACTACACTCCAAACCGACCACAGTTAGTTGGGGGCCCGACTTACGCGCTAGCCACGCGTAAAGGCTGCCCCGCCAACTTGCGAAAATCCCGTTATGCTCCACCGTGCCAGTTGGCGACTGGATGGGAGGACCCGGTGGAGTGGAATGGGGGGGGCTCGGGCGTCCCCGCAGTTTCCAAGCGAGTTCACCTCTGATCGGCTGAGCCGAAAAGTACGAGTAGGGTTTGCTAAGCAGCGCCTTGACTATATTTTTCTTTCCCCTACTAAAACTTTTAAAAAAATGACAAAGGATATGAAGAAGAAACAGTTTAATCAACGGCGACAGTTCCTCCCACTCAAAGTGCATCTCACCAACATCCGAGGTCTGCAGTCAAATCTCGACCCGGTCCACCACCACCTGGAGACCGAGAAGCCCCACTTATTTTTCCTAACGGAGACGCAGATAGCAACACCGTCGGACGCGGCATACCTCAAATACCCTGGATACACTCTCGAACATAAGTTCAAGAAAAGTGCAGGGGTCTGTGTGAATGTTCGCGATGACATCTGCTGTAAGCGTGGCTTTTGGTGGACACTGGGGTAGAGAAATCTCTCTGCGCTAGTGTTTGCCGTTCGCACAGTGGAGATCGGGAGACGACTGGGCTTATGGAATACCTTGCTGAGACGGCAGACTCCGCACTTCAGCGATATCCAAGAGCAGAGCTCGTTTTTCTGGGGGACTTCAACGCCCACCACAAAGAGTGGCTGTTCCCATACCAGAAAACTGACCATGCTGGGCGAGAGGCCCGCAAGCCAGCATTGGCGCTAGGTCTCACTCAGCTGGTGGAACAAGCGACGTAAATTCCGGATATCGCTGATCATACACACAATTGCCTGGACCTACTGCTGGCTGACAACTGATCCGCACAGACAATGGGTTTCAGTCTCGGCTCCACTGGGATCGTCCGACCACTGTGTAGTGAAATCCGTATCGATCTGTTCTCCTCCGGATTACACCCTTAGGGGTACGAGGAGAGTATGGATATACGAGTCAGCAGACTGGAACGAGATGCGAGCTTTCTTTGCATCATACCCGTGACGGCAATTATGTTTCTATTCAAAAGACCCCTCATGCGTCGCTGATGCGATCACAGCTATTATCCGGCAGGGAATGGAATATTTCATTCCATTTTCCGACATTCCGCTTGGTTAACAAAGCCCGAACTTGGTACAATGCGGACCTCTCTCGTCCAAATAGTCATTCCGGGTGGACGTGTTATCGAGTTAGTTAGCGAAAACACAAAATCCGTGCGTGCGAATTTGGTTACTTACAAAAGGTTAACTACGCTACATACAATCTACTATTCCGTGGTAAACAGTGCTCGTATAAAATAAACATTTAAATAAATCGGCCCAGTCGGTCGCCGCGAATGCGCGGGACGCCCTTCCGCACCCCCGCCGCGATAAGAGACAGTTGACATAATTGCCGTCCCGCTTCAGCGCCGCCTAATACCTGTCGGATCTACTCTGCGCAACCGCTTTCAGCCGCTTACGCCGCCGCCTCGCTTGCTTTAACTGTGATAGCTTATCCACAACAAATACAACCAACATGCGTGAATGCGTCGCTTGCCAGTCAACTATTGAGGACGACGATTGCTTGGAATGCCGCGCATGTGCATCCTTCTATCATGGCTCGTGCGTTGGCATGTCACTTTCCGAGCTAGATAATCTCTCGTCTGGCAATAAGAAGATGAGCTGGCTATGTCCAGAATGTCACAATAAAAAACCGCGAGGTGATAACTCAAACACGCCGGTTCGGCCGTCAACACCGCCAAAACCAAGTACGAGTGGTCCATATGCCGACCCGAATGTGACATTGCGCCGTGGTAGACAGGTCCCGCCTAAACAGCTGACGGTGATCGAACCCGCGTCCGCGCCTGCGCCTGCGCCGGTCGTGTGTACCGGCTCATGTGTGTCGCGCTCAGAGTTGCGCACCATTATACAGGAGGAGCTTCGAGGTTTCATAAAGGAATGCGTCAGGGAGTTAAAGAGAGATCTAAATAAGGAATTAAAAGCTTTAAGGAATGAAGTTGGTTCTTTAAAAGACTCGGTTAATTTCATTAGTGATTCCTTTGATAAATTAAACTCAGAAATTACTACATGCAAAAGCAAAGTTGAGTCCATCTTGAAAGAGAAGGAGTCGCTCCGTAATGAATTAAACACCATCACCAGTCGCTTCAACCAACTTGAACAGATCTCCCGCGCCGCAAACTTAGAGATACAGTGTGTTCCGGAGCGGAACTCTGAAAACTTATTTTCTATCGTGAAACAACTGGGAAAAACGGTATCCTGCCCTATTAACGAATCTGATATTTTTTATTGCTCACGAGTTGCAAAAAAGAACCCAGATAGCCCCCGTCCACGTTCAATTCTGATCAAGTTGAGCAGCCCTCGTTCGCGGGACACACTTTTGGCTGCTACGATAAAATATAATAAATACCTTCCGCAAGACAGACTGAACACGGGGCATCTTGGCATTGGGGCCGAAAAGAAAACAGCCGTATATGTCACCGAGAATCTGACGCCTGAAAATAAGCTTCTGCATGCGTCGGCGCGCGCCCGAGCTAAGGAGCTACAATACAAGCACGTATGGGTACGCAGCGGCCGCATCTATATGCGTAAGACGGACACATCGGAGTATGTACTTGTGCGAATTATGTCAACATTGGAACAATTCTCTTAGTTATTTAATTTTCTATTTTTAAGCATAGTGTACAGTTTACAGGGCTTAAAATTCAATAAGTTAAAAGTTTACTTTCAGAATGTTCGTGGCCTTCGTACGAAGACCACGGACTTTTACAGAAATATATTATGTTCCGATTATGATATAATTTTCTTGTGTGAAACATGGTTAAACAGTACTGTATTCGATGGCGAACTTTTCGATGACCGGTACCTTGTATACAGGCGCGATAGGGAGACTAGTGGTTTTCATGGTGGCAAGCCTGGTGGCAGGGTGCTCATTGCTGTGTCCAGGAATATATGTTCCCGTAGGTTAACCCAGTTCGAGAGTGCTTGCGAGGATTTATGGGTGGAGTTGGAGTGTCGCGGAAAGGGTAATTCCATTGAAAGATTATTACTATGTTGCGTTTATCTTCCGTCTCCATTACAGAAAAACATTCTCGAATGTTACACTGACAACACAAACCGAGTTTTGGATTCGAATGCAAAAGCTTTGATCCTGGGCGACTTTAATTCGCCTAACATTATCTGGAATAACGATAATAATATTTCTACAACAGACTACATTCCCAGGAACGCACTGGATGCAGCTCTGCTAGACTTTATCGCTCTTAATTATCTCAATCAGAGTAACAACATTTTGAATAAGAAAGGTAGAATTCTGGACCTCGTTCTGTCCAACATAGCGGTCGAAAGTGTTGTACAAAGTGACGTCCTGTTAAGTAATATCGACTCCCATCATCCTCCTTTGACAGTTAGCATGACATCTTGCACCCCTTCTAGTTTGTTGCCTAATGTTACAGATAAAAGATTTAATTTTTATAAAGCGGACTACGAACTATCCTCATATTCGGTAAACGTCATGGTAGAAAAAAAATATATTTTATTGAGAGATACAATTGCTAAGTGCGTCCCAAAATGTAAACCGCCCTCAAAAAAGTTTCCAGTTTGGTACACAAAAGAACTCATTCACCTCTTAAAAGAAAAATATAAACTTCGTTTGAAGTACCGTAAATACAAAAACGCACTGGACGAACTGGCTTTATGTACGCTCAAAAAAAGATGTGCCGAACTAATAGGGACCTGTCATGAAAAATTTGTTACTGACATTGAAAGCTCACTTTCCAAGAACCCGAAGTTGTTTTGGACTTTTATTAAAAATAAAAAACGAAATAGTAGTGCATACCCTTCATCCATGACTTTTGAAGATGTTGAAGCGGATTGTGGTAGAAGTATATGTGACCTCTTTGCCTCCTTTTTCTCATCAGTGTATAAATCTCACCCCTTATTGCCCGAGACCACTGATAGTCCAACGCTGGCGGTGAACTATATAGCCAATCTGCACATATCGCAAGACAAAGTACTCAAAACCTTAACCGGCCTGGATCGAGCCAAGGGGGCTGGACCTGATGGTATACCCCCCTTATTTGTATTTAACTGTCGTGAGGCTTTGTCCTTGCCTTTGACTGCCATCTTTAACGCGTCCCTGAAAACGGGCACCTTCCCTTCCATCTGGAAGGAAGCACGTATTGTCCCCATTTTCAAATCGGGCGATGCCGGCTCAGTCAAGAACTATAGGCCAATATCTATACTGTGTGTGTTCCGCAAAGTCTTTGAATCCTTGGTGTGTCCTGTTTTGACTTGGCATATAAAGCAAGTTTTCTCGCCTCAACAATCAGGATTCTTGACATGTCGTTCTACGGCCACCAATCTCGTTTCGTTTGTGACGTATGTGTCGGAGTCTCTTGATTTGCGCTGGTCTGTGGACACTATCTACACAGACATAAGCAAGGCTTTTGACACAGTAGACCACAATATCTTACTTTACAAGCTTTCGGCTTATGGCGTCTCTGGTAGTCTCCTTGAATGGTTCTCCTCATATCTTAGACAGAGGAAATCAAGGGTTGTTGTTAATGGTTTCTCTTCAGAACCAATTTTGTCATCGTCTGGTGTCCCTCAGGGTTCCCACCTTGGTCCAATTCTCTTTAATATTTTTGTAAACGATATAGTATCAGTTTTCAACCATGCGACTTGTTTTCTGTACGCAGATGACATGAACTTATCCCTGCAAATCAAAGATCAGAATGACCCACTCTTACTGCAGGATGACTTGGACCGGTTGGCTCTGTGGTGCGACAAAAATAGATTGTTTTTGAACCTGGACAAGTGTAAGTTTATTCGGTTTTCGAGACGAGTTAATGTTCCTCCGCCAACTTAAGTATCGACGATCATACTTTGGAAGAGGTGGAGACTATTCGGGATCTGGGCGTGGTTATGGATAAAGAGTAACGCTTCCATAAACATATTGACTTAATAGTTAACAGAGGTTTTCGGATGTTGGGGTTTGTGTTGCGCAACGCCAAAGAACTTAGAAAGATTTCATCAAAAATTACCTTGTTTAGATCTCTGGTCCGTCCTGTTCTCGAATACTGCTGCCAGGTTTGGTCTCCGCACTATGACGTTCATATTAAACGTATAGAGCGCATCCAGAAACGCTTTTTATGGCATCTCTCATACCAAACCTATAAAGCAAAGGAACTACCCTCATATGAGGAGCGACTTAGACACTTTAAATTAAACAGTCTGCAGGAGCGAAGGTTTTTGCTAGACCTCATGTTTCTCCATAAAATTGCAAATGGCAATGTAGATTGTCCCTTTCTATTATGCTCAATCAATTTGAATGTACCGTTTAAACTGGCCCGTGTCAGCAAGTATGTTCCCTTCTCCATCAAATACAGTAGGACTAGATCAGGTCACCATTCCACCATGAACAGACTACAGAGGCAATATAACAAGTTCTGCAAGGCACACGACGTCGATATCTTTGCTGATAAGCTGCAAAGCTTCCGGCGTAAAATTCTGCAGTCCTTTGCACCGCCCTTAGTGTTGTAGGTAGTTAAAATAAAATAATAAAAAAAATAGTGTAATGTTTATAAGTGTTTTATGTACAAGTAATCTGTAGCCCACATTGCATGCCGTGGCAACCTATAATTAAGACGACGCTTAGCTTTAAGTCAACTTGCCAGATTATGTAACTTAATTGTATTGGTGTTTGTCTTGTTGGTTGTCCTAATAAATAAATAAAATAAAAATAAACTGTGCTCGAGCTGAGGCTCGTAAACAGTCTGCTTACTAGGCTTGGGTAAAAGCTCGAGATCAAAAAGTGCGAGCGCGAAAGGTGCGGGCAAAGAAGAGAGCATATAATACAGCCACCAGGTCTTGCAAAAGGGTGCTGCGAAAAGCTAGATTCGACCATGTCAGCCGTATTGGGGTGAAACTTGCATCTTACCCACAGGGTAGTAAGCAGTTCTGGTAGCTGTCGAAATCAGTCGAATCTAACTTCTGCCTTCCTACACTACCTCCAATGCAGAAACCTGATGGGTCACTCGCCCACACCGCAACAGAGAAAGCAAATTTATTTGCCGATCTGTTTGCAAGCAATTCACGTCTAGACGCTGGCTCGAAACATCCACCCATCTTGCCTCACTGTGATTCTTTAATGCCAGAGATCACAGTGCACAACAAAGAGGTCCGTAGATCCCTTCTTGGTCTAGACGTGAACAAGGCCTGTGGCCCAGATGGCATACCAGCAAGAGTGCTGAGATATTGTGCGCCTGAGTTGTCTCCCGTAATGACGCGACTGTACCGCCTCTCTCTCACGACAAAAATCGTACCAAAATCTTGGAAGCTTGCCAATGTGCAACCAGTACCCAAGAAGGGTAGCCGTGCCGACCCTAGTAACTACAGACCAATCGCCATCACTTCCATACTCTGTAAGGTTATGGAAAAAGTTCTAAATTGCAAACTGCTTTCATACCTAGAAGACAATGATCTTCTCAGTGATCGTCAATATGGCTTCCGCTGGGGACGTTCAACTGGGGATCTTCTAGTGTATGTAACGCATTGCTGGGGCGAAGCCATCGAAAACCACTAAGAAGCAATCGCATTGTCGCTGGATATTTCGAAGGCTTTCGACAGGGTTTGGCATGCGAGCAAGCTTCCAGCGTACGGTATCCCCACTGGCTTCTGTAGCTGGGTGGCTGACTTCCTGAGTGAACGGTCGATCCGAGTAGTCATTGACGGCTGCTCCTCTGACCTCAAGGCCATTGACACCGGAGTTCCTTAGGGGTCTGTGCTCTCTGCGACTCTTTTCCTGCTGCACATCAATGACCTGTTATCTTCAGGTATTGTTGGGTACGCAGATGACAGTACTGTCACGGAGAAGTATATGTCTAGTGCAGGAGCCGATGGAGTTAAGGTCCAAAGACTGAGAGAAGCCATGGTTAAGCGTACGAGCCTGACGTTAAGTAACGTCTCCCAGTGGGGCGATGACAATCTCGTCAGCTTCAATGCCTCTAAGACGCAGGCGTGTCTTTTCTCCGCAAAAAGGAGTCCTTTTACCCTTTCTCCTACTTTTCGAGGTACATCTGTTCCAGTGACCGGCACTCTACAACTTCTTGGCATGGAGTTGTCCTCTGACCTCAACTTTGGCACCACCATCGAGTCTAAGGCTCAAATTGCAGCTAGAAAGTTGGAAATGTCTAGCGGTACTTCACGTCCGGACAGCTTTTAACTCTTTACAAAGCTCAAGTCCGATCTTGCATAGAGTACTGCTGCCACCTTTGAGACGGCTCGGCGAAATACCAACTTGCTGCACTTGACTTGGTAGAATGCAGAGCCAACAGAATAATAGGCGATACATAACTGGTGGCGTCCAAGCTGCACAGCCTGGCTCACCGCCGCAAGGTTGCTTGCCTATCGGTCTTCTATAGATTGTACTGCTCATGAGCTGTATGAGCTCATACCGCCGTCACCTTTCTTCCATCGGACATCCAGACGCACGGCCGGCTACCATCCGTTCTTAGTTGATATACCCTTAATCCGCACTAAGCGCTTCTCATCATAGTTTATAATGCGCACAGCTAGCTTTATCGTAGATCCCATCTATGCTCTAGAGCAAGATTGGGTCAAGAGCAAGCCCATCTCAAATATAAAAAAAATGACAGGCAAGCGGGCGATGAGTAGTATGCGCCGGGCTTCGTGTCTCGATCCTCTCTGCCGCGATGCACTGATGGGCGTTCGGGCGCGTTCGGCGACCGCCGTTGCTTGAACCGGTAGGTACGACAGGTCGCGCGTACAGCAGCAGCTGCGCTGCACGATGCGATGCGATGGCGATGCACGGCGTTGTAGAATTTAGTATTGTGATGTGTTTTTGTATATTGATTTATATTAGGTTATTAATATTTTAAATGATTTGTATGATATTTATAAAAGTAGTAAGTAAGTATTTATGATAATAAAAGTATGTAATTTATGTTTGTTTAGAGTGATATATATTTGATAGATAGATATTTTTTATATGTATAGTAATATAAATATTATGTTATTATAAGAGTAGATAGATATAAAGTAATATGTGGGATCTCGCCACACCATTAAATTTGATAAACAATTTCAATCTCCCGTAGAATACGGACCATTCCTGATTTCTATAGTCAAAACTCCCCAAGGAACCGATAATACTCGTAGAAGTCATGATCTACGTAAATCGATAATTGAATGTACACGCGTCGGTAATGGCGGACTCGTTGCCAGTTGATATGTATGGAAAGAATAGCAATCAAACGACAAGCGTCCCGTAACGTAGCTAGTTTATTACTGCCCAAGTGCCCACCACCACCGGCCGTCTGCGTTGCAGCGGCGCTCTTATCTCTAAGTATGTGTATGCATCGATACACTACACTAGCCCTAAGAGTTTGGCCTGTGCATTTATTTAAAACTTTCATCCCCTACTTTAACCTCTAAGGGGTTGAATTTTAGAAAACTCTGAAATAATTAACCTTAATTTTTGCCGTGCTCTATTTATACGAAATTTTATGCATATATGTCCAAGGAATAAAAAGTTTCATACAAATTTTTACCACTATTTCACACCCTTGGGGGTAAAATTTTGGAAAATTCTTCCTTAGTGAATGCCTTCGTCATATGAGGAATACGTGTGCAAAATTTAAATTTTCTAGCCCTAAGGGTTCGGCCTGTGCGTTTATTTAAAACTTTCTTAGGGGTTGAATTTAAGAAAATCCTTCCTTAGTGAATGTATACATTCTGTCAAAAAAGTTTCGGGATTTTTTTTTGTTGTTGTTAGATTGGCACAACTGTTTTCCATTTTGGCGCAGAGTTTGAGTTACATCTGATAATTAGATTAAGTACAGTATTGTTTTTAGCTATACCATATCTAGTGTGTATTGCGAATTTCATAATGGACAAAAACATTGAACAAAGAGTTTGTCTTAAATTTTGCATCACCAATGGGATTTCGTGTTCGAAGACACTGAAAATGTTACAGAAGGCTTACGGTGAATCAACTTTACAACAACTTTTGGCTCCAGCCGACTTCTTTCTTTTTCCTAAACTCAAATCACCACTTCGTGGCACCTGGTTTCATTCGGTAGAAGACATAAAGGAGAATTCGCGGCGAGAACTGAACTCGATTCTCTTATTATTAATCTTTTCCCGGTACTTTCGCGACATCGTAGTACATCATAAAAGGAATACGTGTGCGAAATTTAGTTTCTAGCCCAAAGGGTTTGACTTGTTTGTTTATTAAAAACTTTCATCCCGTATTTTACCCTCTTAGGGGTTGAATTTTTGAAAACGCTGAAATACGTGATTCATATTTTTTGCCGTACTTTTTCGTACCAAATTTCATGCAAATATGTTCAAGGAATAAAAAGTTTCATACAAACTTTGAACTCTGATTGCACCCCCTTAGGGGATTAATTTTGAAAAATCTTTTCTTAGACCTTATAAGGAATCTACATGCCGAATTTGGAATCTCTAGACCCAGCGGTTTGGGCTGTGCGTTGATATGTCAGTCAGTCAGTCAGTTTCTTCTTTTATGTAATTAGATCACCTGTTAAAATAATATTTTGAAAAGAACTTAAAGCTGACAGGGTCTGATTTAGACAGTTGAAAAAAGAATCTAGGTTTCTATAAGATGGCGATCTATACACTGTTACAACAGCTGTGTTTGTCCCAATGTTGATGACTAGACCATTACAATCTTGCAACTTTGGTTCTTCCACTGTGATGGCTAACGATTCCTCAGCATAGACGATCACGCCGTCTTTTTGCAAGTGGTTTATTTTACTATTGAATTTTTTGTATCCCGGTAACACTGGGAGGTTATCTTGTCTATTTAATAACCAACATTCTGTTAAGACTATTATATATTATCACAATCAAAGTTATGACGTTGCAGAAATATGTTAAAGCTATCTGTGTTTTTAAATACGCTACGAATATTTTAGTATGATTAAAGAATTTTGATAGACGGTGGTTGGGCACCTTAAGTGACCCAAATTAATTTTTAAAATATTTATTATTACTAAACCTAAGTAATAGGTAATTTCTTTAATAATAATTTATTATTTTTTAATGGTTTCTATAAGTTAGTATCTGAGGCTATTTGGGTCGCGCCATAAGGATCGCGCTCTTGAATTCGCTGAACCTGGCGATACCAGCGCACATAGTTTTGGCTATCGTTCACCGAGCGCCGACCATATTGAATTGTGTAACGACCATACCCTTTCAAATCAAAGTATGATATAAGTAATTGATAAAATAAATATTAAATTTTTCTCTTCAAATTATTTCTAACTAAAAAGGGCAACTTATTCAACACCATGCTTTCTTCGTAATTTTGAACCAATTCAAAACCATAATAAAATAAGCTTTTTACACCGGATTGACCGGAATGGACAGATAGACAATAAGATAAATGTTTAACGGATCCTTCAGTGCATTGCGCGGGCGCACGTTGTAATGTTTTTTGTGCCTGACTATTAACAAATAGAAATGTGAAACTATACAAAAAATACTGCATTTGAAACAAAAGGACTATAGAAAGGGACGCCATTAACTCCGCAGGCGAAACTACGCACGTGTATCCCATAGCAAGGCGAGAACACTTGAGGTCAGATGTTGTCAACGTTTGAATGATTTTAAATTATAATATTAAAAGTTATTAAGATTTAATTAAATCATATTTAATGTACTAGTGAGCGTAAGTCTTAGACATGAAAGCTAACTTATATTCATTTAACTATTTACTTTATGACAAATATTAAACATTAAATAAGAAGGTTAACATACTGATACGCATTAATATAATAAACAAAAAGGAAGTTAATTTATATTTTCAGGCAGTCATATTTGTTTTAGTTCAATAAAGTAAAATAATAGGACTTTAGGAAGGATAGAGTATGTGTTAGAATATTTGTCGTGCTATGTTGAAATGGGGCTCGTGGATCATAGAAGGTTGAGTACCCCTGCAAATTGAAAGATTTCGAACGTCAGCTCTTAAGACATGGGGCGAGGGACGCAGGGGAGGTATTATGGTTAAATAGTTTAGCAGGTTAGGCTTGAGGGACAGTCAGATTTGGGCGGTCTGACGTAGATGGTCTGAATTGCACCCGGGATGGTGCTCGCGTGTGTCCTAAGAAAAGATGCAGAGGGGTAAGTGTTTTGATTATTACAAATTCCTTTTAAAAGTATTTTAATTAAAATATTTAAAGACACAGTAACTTTTGAATTTTGTTGACGATGATGATGTTGATGCCGATGATAAAGTATTTAATATTGAACTATTTAAAACGTCATTATAATATTTTACATAATTCTCTTGTTTTTCGTAATTTCTTATCAAAAGGATTTTAACAACTTTTTTTCATGTCCCCATAGAAAGCGAAATGGGATTTAGTTTGATTTGCTTTAAATAACAATAAATGTAACGTAAATAATTGATTTAAATCATAACTACTTATTTCACAGATTTAATGCCAAATGAATTTTAATAATGTTTATTTTGTAGCTTGGTTATTTTGATTTTAAAGATTGACATGTTGTTTGCTATTAATTTACCTAATTTCGATTATTGGGTAACATTTTGTGTGTAATGATTTATACTATTAGTTTGAACCCATTTTCTATTTCATGATGACGTGATGCATGTTATTTTTTTTTAGTTTTTTTGTTGTGTTTTATTTTGAGTGTTTAAAGTTCATCTTACGTGTTAAAAACCTTTGAAAATATATAATGGGTTTTGAATATGATTTACGTATCAAAACGTTTATTAATTGATGATTTAGTGCTCATTAGAGCCATTAAACTTTGACATATTTCTGTGGTAAATCAAAGGTCATTTGATCTTGTTTTACATAAAAACAACCCCAGTGGTTTTATTTAACACATATGACTGTCGTTTATCTTATAAATGGTTGCACGATTATTGAGCCAATTTACAACAAAACAACTTTGACATTGCCATTTTACCTTTTACTTATCATTATTTTACGTCTAAGACTATGCATATTTGACTTATAAACCTTAACGTTTACCAAATTGACTTACTTGATCTATTTTAACTAACGTTTGGAGAAATATTGAGTACTCACAGATATAATAATTTTATTGTAGATAACTACAATTAGGTAGGCAGGTATACGTTCTGACGTTGAGACATCTGACTTTAATCAAAAACAAACTTAATTATTTAATATTGTAGGTGGGAAGTAGGTAGGGTACGTTTCTTTGTAGGGTTCTAGGTTCGTAAATATGTAGTTCAGGCAAAGGTACCGTTAGGTAGGCGTAGGTACCCCTTTTTCCTTAATAACCTATCCTTCCTAATACCTGTTCCATCCTACCTTCTAAAAATAGCTTCATTTGTTTAGGTTAACCGTTGTAGTAATTAGGTAGTTAGGAAATGGGCAATTAAATAAAAGTTTAATAAAAGTTTTGAGATTATTTTCAAATTAAAATATTTTGTAAATCATAAGTAATTCAAGGGTCAATTTTACAATATTTGATGATAAATAGAATTTTAATTGCATGGAATTGCTAAAAACAAAATTTAGAATGTTTACAATATTTATTTAAAATTCAAAATAATACTGGTTGATGTGGGAGTATCTATGACTTCACATAGAACATAATGCAGATTTCAGGACCCGGTCTTATACGAGTTGTCATAGATACTGTTGGATCATCTTGGTATTATATTGAATTAATTGCAACATTTATTTCAAATCCAAACGATTTTGATTGATGTGGGAATATCCATCTGAAATTACTTGGTGTCATCGTTATTGTTAGGTCAATCTATATTTTATGTAGAGGGGTTTAGTATAAATATTTTACAAGTCGGAAAATAATCAGAATCTTTAATCTAAATAATGCTGGTTGATGTGGGAGTATCGATGACTTCACATAGGACATAATGCAGATTTCAGGACCCGGTCTTATACGAGTTGTCATCGATACTGTTGGATCATCTTGGAATTGTATTGGACTAAAGGATTCAGATTACTTATTTAGGTAATTAATTTGAGGACCCGAACCCTTGGTTGACTTATCATGCAGTCAAATAGGTAGATTTTAGTATGTCATATTAAATTCTTTAAACTCAGTTGTTCCCTTAGTTGCGCATAATTACGCTAAATGCGTTTTGTTTCAGATTTAAGTCCTATTCCTGGGGGTGGCAGATTGTTTGTTTGGAGATAACTGCTTATCACATGGCCACCACTCCTGGTGAGCGTTTGGTGTTGGGGCTTACCAGGCGCCCCTCGGGGCGTTCTTTTTTCTCTTCCTTGAATGCGCACAAACCCATGAAACTCTAAAACTTAATTATATCATTCACGTACCTCTAAAAGAATTTGGTTTACTACTATTAACACAACCTACCATTGAAATAAGACGATCACACAGCCAATTTAAATTATCACAGCCAAACGTTATTAACGTAAGAATAGTTACTCCGTGATCATGGCGCTTGCAACAGTGCCGAAATATCGGGAACTCAAAAATAAGGTACATGGTAGCAATCCCGTAACAAACTATTCTAATGTTAGTGACCATGAAAGTTTAAAACAATATATTGTTATTAACGTAGTCCGTTTCGATCTCAATTAATTATTAATTTCCATATTTATAGAGAAAGACGCAGGTGGTTAGTTACAATTGTCATTCCTAACCTTCACGACATCGCGAGCGCGTCTTCTCGGGTAATTTTGGTGAGGAGTTCGTTTTTCTCCGTGATGGACAGCTAAAAGTTGCCTGAAATGAACCCAACAGTGATTTGACTATTTGTTTCGTGAAAGTGCTTCACGGTGTGAGCTGCTGATTATGGATTTGGTGAAGCGATCCTGAGCTGTTCTGCAGGTTAGTGGGCCTATAGTTTTCAGTGCTGACGACGAAACCATTTCTCTTTCTTCAATTCGCAGGGTGGGTTTCATAGGAATCAATATAATTAATCTACAGACATAATCTTTCATAATTGAGCTCCCCGCGGTTAGCGGCTATTTACACGCTGCTACACCATTTTATTGGTCCTTCTTAAGCTCGGATATTGCACTAGCATATCATATTTACATTTAAATTACTTATTACAAGTATTATTTTCCATAAAAGTACTTGGATGTTCGCAGATTTACGTAATTTTTGGTAAAGTTTTCGAAGCACCTACAGCGTACCGCCATTGCGCGCCGGTTACGTCATTTGCAAATTCCACATATTTTTACGTCATTTAAAATAATTCAACTCGAAATTATCATTTCAATTTTTTCTCATATTCATTGTGAATACTTGCTTTAAAATGTCTACGGATAAAGACAATATTTTAAGTGATTCGAATGATAAACAGTTCTTCTTTTTGACGGCTAAAAAAGAACGACTTTTTTCGCGGATAAATGATTTATTTAATCTTACAAAAATCATTTTTGATTACGCGTCAAGGAGTAATGACACTTTCATAGCTAAGTCTGAACCAATTGATGAGATGCATAGTCAGTTCGAAACGATAATAGATAATTTAAATGACCACCAGTTATCACTTGATTTGACGTTTAAGCCAGATTATAAGCCTTTAGATACGTTCGAAGATCTATACCTTCGAGTAAAGCACATCCGAAATAATATTATTCAGGCGTTGCGATCGGATAATTCATCGCGAAATCAATCGTCTAATCCTAATGTTACATGCAACATTAAGTTGCCACCAATAGAATTGCCAAGTTTTGATGGCAAAACACAAAATTGGCCTAAGTTCTACGAAAGCTTTAAATCGAACATTCATAACATTAATCAGCTGACTGACTCGCAGCGCGTCTAGTATCTAGTAGGTAAACTTACGGACGACGCACTTAAGGCCAGGCATTGTGCCTACGTGTGAAACCTATAATCTCATCTGGGAAAGTTTGGTAAAAAAGTTTCAAGATAAACGTGCATTGGGCACGCATTACTTAAATAATATTCTTGACTCTAAGGGTTGCATAAATACGTCTGATAGTCTTGATACATTTATTGGCATGTATACCTCTTCCGTGGCGGCATTAAAACAGTTAGGTATCGAGGATTTGTCCGATTTTATCTTATTTCATTGCGCACTTAGGAAAATCGATTCACAAACGGTACAAGCGTCTGAGTTAACGTTTCGAAATAAAGAAATTCCGTCTTATAATGACTTGGTATCTTTCGTACAAGATCAAGCAAAAATATTGCAACGTTTAAACAATAACTCGACGCGGACATCGAACGCTGGCGCGAGCAGTAAGCCGTCCACTAATAAGTCGTCCCGCCATCATACCTACAAGTCGTTCGTCGTGAGTAATGAGAGTGTACCTACTGCTACTTCGCCGACGAAATCGTGCGAATTCTGTAACAAAGCCAATCATTTAATTTACGCTTGTTCTTAGTTTAAGAACTCAAGTTCTCCGCGCGCGCGATTTGATTTCATTAAATCAAAACATGGTTGTGTTAATTGTTTAAGTGGGTCACACACAGTTACGTGTTGTAAATCTATACATGTTTGTGATTTATGCAAGAAGAAACATCACACTTACTTACACTTTGATAAAAAAGATCATAATATTAGGTCAAATAATTACGTTCAAGTGTCTCAACTCCCTACCGGTCAAGGGTCATTGACATCACCTGTGGTTCCGTCGCGCGCTCCGTCCGGCCAGGCCGACGTAAACATAGACTCGTGCGTTATGAAAAATTGCTCGGCTGATAACAGCGCACCTGTTTCGCCTGCGCTGCGCATTGATAACGCGAATCATAGTGTTGATGTTTCCTCCGGTATTCCTTCGCTGTCATTAGGTGTTGAAGTTAGACCTACTTCTTCTATTTAACCGCGCAACTTTACGCGAAATCTAATAATGGTAATAAAATAATACTACGATGCCTTATTGATAATGGCTCTCAAAACAATTTGATAACCGTTGATTGTTGCAAGGCGCTTAACTTAGTTAAAATTCCCTTAAGAAATTCTTTTGTTAAGGGAATTGGCTCCGCGTCTCGGCCCATATTGGGGTACGTTAATTTAGACATTGAGTCCCGCGTATACCCAAATAATAAATACACGATATATGCACTTGTCGTTGACTGTATAACGGATCAGCTGCATACTCACTATATAACCAAGGGTGATGTCGGCTATTTAGAGGGATTGCCCCTTGCTGATTTGACGTGGAATATTCCCGGGAACGTGGACGTCGTACTAGGTGCGCAATTGTTTCCGTATATTTATCATGGTCTACTTCATCTGAAGTATTGAAAGATGTACCTTACGGAATCAGAAACAAACGTGGTAAACTTATGCTGGGCTACACCCGTGTTCATGACGATGGCCGTACTCTGAAAATAGGAAACCGTAGTTTTGATAAAACTATTGGTTTAAAGGAATTGTTATACAAAAAGATACCAAACCTAGGACTCGTTACGGAGGGAGACTTACAAAAATATAAGTTGCTACTTGTAGATACCAGTGCTCACAAACGTAATTGGGATCCATCTAAACAAATAAACAGCAACAAAGGATTCAAATATATGAACGTGATCAGACCATTGTTTAAATTCTCAAGAAACAATACAAGTAGCATGGAAAGTCTTCCACGAGGACAAGGCATTGAACTATTAGAACAAGTTAAAACTGACACTGATTTAGTTTACTGGGATGATCCAAATGAGTTAGTGGAACGTTTAAAATTACTTCTTGCATCAAGAGAGGCTGGCAACACGGGGGTGGATAATAAAATTTATTCAATCATCGAAGAACTGTATGAAGCTGGCATCATAAACTTGCAATATAAAAAGCATCAATCAGGAAAATTGAGCAGTCTTATTACAGTTAATAAGAAATCAAGACTGCAATGAATATAGACAAATTTGGTCATCACATGCACAAACGTTTACGTTTAGGTGAATTCATCGACGCTTTTTCTGATACATTAGTAAAGTTGGAGAAGGGCGACATTGATTTAAAATCTTCAAGACTAAAAGGTTTACAGTCTCCTGAACGAGACGACGAAGCAGCTAATAAAGCTTATATGGATAAATCTGTTCAAGAACTCAGAAATGAAATAAAACAAATTAACAGTGATGTTAAAAAGTACTTAAAAAATTTGGAAAGAGTAACATCAAGCACTTTGAGTGAGTATTACACAAAAACAGATATAAATGGAATGATTCAAGCACAACCAAACAAAAATGAGTAAACAAGATATAGTGAACGAACTTCACAAAGCAGCAAGAAGAAATTTTTCACGTAGATGTACAATAATAAAAGGGATAGATGATTTATGGCAAGCCGACCTTATAGATTTACAAAAATATTCTAAGTTCGATAAAGGTTATAAATATTTACTAGTTGTGATTGACGCTTTGTCAAAATACGTATGGGTTAAACCTTTAAAATCGAAAACAAAGACATGTGTTACTAATGCAGTGCGAAGTATATTATCATCATCACGGCACCCTAAACATTTGCAAACCGATTTAGGAACAGAATTTTACAATGACATTTTTAAACAGTTAATGAATAAATATAAAATAAACCATTATTCTACGTAATAAATAAAACACCGCACGTCCATCGCATATTTGGTTTATTGCCCTACTGGCGGGAGCAGTGAATGGTACATCGAGTTATCTAATTCTATAAGTTCTAAATCTACCTACAAATACATATAACAAATACGTCATACGTAACACCTCCACCCTTACTCTAAAACCCATGATTTATTTAAACTTATAACTAATCAGTTGAAAATAACACCTAACCTACACAGGATGCTAAAATTAGGGTTAAGCTAGCTTAAGTATACATAATTATAATACTTTTATTTAAATAGACCCTTGGGCACAGCAAGTCAGATCAACAAACAAGATAGACATTACATAGGTAGTCATCTGGTGAGATTATGTTGCACGAATGCACTTCATAATTTATATACGATGGTTTTTTTTTTATTCTAAGGTGAACAAATTTATTTTCTCAATAATACTTATATAAACATAATCATAGTTTTATTTACTACACTTTACATTAAAAAAACAACAACCATACTATTTATACTTAATCTATTTCCTCAAAACCATATCTATTGGGTTTTTTACGCACACGATTTGTATAGCGCGTTACGGTCGGGCCGGGCTCCGAACCTGCGTCCCTAACTACTGGCAGCGCGCACGCTCCGCTCGTCGTCGGCCGCAAGCCCGGTGCGCGCACAGGTGACTCACCGCACCTACTTGGACTCGCATTGTTCGCTTCCGGACCTGCGCTCGACTCGCCCGCGCCCCCTCGCCCCGCTGCGAACGCCGCTGATAATGAAATGCTATCAGCTGTGTGCGGATCCTGTGCCTGTGTATCTAACGATTGCCTTATATCGCGCCTTTTTAATTGATCTACATGGCGGTGTACCTCCCGATCATCTACACCCTTAACCTGATAATCAGTGTCT
The DNA here is from genome assembly GCA_950371115.1 of Anania fuscalis. Lineage (NCBI taxonomy): Eukaryota > Metazoa > Arthropoda > Insecta > Lepidoptera > Crambidae > Anania > Anania fuscalis. Next base: position 15,153,692 of record OX493326.1, on the reverse strand, counting down.
CCCAACCTGTCAGTTACTAATCCTTTTTCCCATTTATTCTTTCCCCCAAAAATTCTATACCACACACTGTCGCCATTCGAAAAGTTACGATCATTACCTCCCGCTGTATTTTCCTGTTGACATTGTAAGTGTGTTATTCTTTTTTCACGGTCAGGTTTTAAGCAATCGAGCCTAGTGCGTACTAGTCGCCCTAACAGCAACTGAGCCGGGCTATCCCCGGTTGTGTTGTGAACGGTATTTCTATAAATTAAAAGAAAACGGTTTAACGCTAACTCCACGTCAACCTTTTGAACTAGTGCCTTTTTGATACCCTTTTGCATAATTTTACTGCATATTCTGCTGCTCCATTAGACGAAGGATGATATGGAGCTGTAAATACCTGATCGATACCGTTATTTTGACAAAAGGTACCCATTTCTTCGCTAGAAAATGGAGGACCATTGTCAGAAACAATTTGTTTCGGTAAACCGAAACGAGCGAAGACTTCTCGTAACTTTTTTATAACCATCTGTGCCGTAGTACTAGGCATTCTAAAGATTTCTACCCACTTTGAACTCGCATCCACTATAAAAAAATACTTATTACACGCTATAGGCCCTAAAAAGTCGAGGTGTAATCGTGACCACGGGCGGCTCGGCCACGGCCACGAGCAGGGCCGGTGGTGCGGTGGCGCCAGCGCCTGCGCTGCGCACACCTCGCAGGCGCGGCACCGCGCCTCCACCGCCTCGTCGATGCCCGGCCACCAAGCGTAGCTGCGAGCCAATGCCTTGGTTTTTACCACTCCCATGTGAGAATCGTGCAGCTCACGTAGTACCTTATCCCTACATTTTTCCGGAATTACTACCCTATGACCCCACATGATACAACCTAGTTCGCAATACAGCTCAGTTTTGCGATTAAAATATGGTTTTAATTCGCGAATATCTATTTCAACCGGCCATCCATCCCTAATGTAACTGTATACTCTGCTTAGTACGGTATCATTACGTGTCTCTTTCCTTATAATATTGTAATCAAGCAATAACGCCTCGGACGCGAAATGTAAATATATTTGTTCCGGACATTCCTCCTCCTTGCCTGCTACTGCCTTTTGCGCGGCAATCAAGCGTGAAAGGGCGTCCGCCGTGTTATCATCTGATTTTATGTACTCGATAGTGAAATCCTAAGCAGACAATATAAGCGCCCACCTCTGTAATCGGTTAGCAGTCATTGTTGGTATGCCTAGACTAGGACCAAAGATGCTGACCAGTGGTTTATGGTCAGTTCTTAGCGTAAAATGACGGCCATACAAATATTGATGGAATTTTTTTACTGAGAAAATAATAGCCAGAGCTTCCTTATGAATTTGACTATAGTTTAACTCCGGGTGCGTGAGCGCGCGCGAAGCGTACGCGATGACGCGCTCGCGGCCCGCGGCGTTTCGCTGCGCCAGCACCGCGCCCAGGCCGCGCGGGCCCGCGTCGCACGTCAGCACCACCGGCTTGTTTACGTCATAGTAAGCGAGTACTTCTGTTCCTCCCAATAAAGTTTTTATTTTTTTGAAGGCATTATTTTGTTCATAACTCCATAAATAACGCACATTTTTCTTTAGCAATTTGTATAACGGAGCTAGGTGTTCGCTTAAATTTTTAATGAATTTACCGTAAAAATTTACCATACCAATAAATGAACGTAATTCCGTAACATTATTAGGAGGAACCATATTAAGTATGGGCTTCACTTTATCCGGGTCCACCCGTATGCCCCTTTCCTCAATAATGAACCCTAAATATTTAACTTCTGTAGCCAAAAAATTGCACTTTTCTCTTTTTATTTTTAATCCATTTCTACTTAAAGTTTCAAGGACTAATTCTAAAGTTTTAAGATTGTCATCTATTGTGGAAGTACTTATCAAAATATCGTCTAAAAAATAGCTCACATTGGGTATGTTTTTTAACATGTCGTTCATTAATCTTTGAAAAATACCTGGACTAGAGGCAAGTCCGTACACTAATCTTTTGTATTTATATAGCCCACGGTGAGTATTTATGACTGTGTACGCTGTAGAAGCGTCATCTAATAAAATTTGATTGTAGGCTTGGGAGAGATCTAGTTTCGTAAAATATCGACTGCCACTAATCTTCGAAAATAAATCTTCGATTTTCGGTACAGGAAATTTATCTACAAGTAAGGCACGATTTAAGGTAACTTTGTAATCCGCACACAGACGTAGAGAGGCATCAGGTTTATGTACAATTACCAGCGGCGTAGCCCAGTCGGAGTGGTCCACCGGCTCGATGATGCCGGCGCGCAGCATCGCATCGAGCTCGGCGTCGACGCGCTCGCGCAGCGCGTACGGCAGGGGGCGCGCGCGGCAGAACACCGGCGTCGCGTCGTGCCGCACTCGGAGCTGAGCCCGGCCGCCGCTGAACTACCCTAGCCCCTTCTCGAACACATCTTTAAATCTAGAAGAAAGGTCTTCTGTTAATTTTTCTTTAGAACATTCTAACCTGTTACATGTTTGAGCCGAGTTACTGACAAATTTAGGTATAACTATTTCCAATTCGGTCAACCACTGTTTACCTAACAGATTTGTGTTGCCGTTTTCAATCACATACAAGTCTAACTTTTTACATATTTTTCCACATTGCACCTTGACCTCTAAAACTCCTAAAGGTTTGATTCTGCTTCCATCATAGAATCGTAAGGACAGAGTGCAAGGCCGCATAGGGAGCTCTGAAAACATTTTCGAGTATGTATTTGCACTTATACATGACAAAGCCGACCCTGTGTCTATTTCCATTTTAAGGAACCTATCATGTACTTTGATCGGGATGCTTACCGGTTTATAATCTCCCAAAGACATTAAATATATTGGTTCTTCTTCCTCATCTTGGTCTTGGAAATCTTCTACCTCACCCGAGTGTATTTCTTCCTGCGCGTAGTGAGTGCGCAGGCCCGCGGTGGCCCGGCCCCGGCCCCGCGCGCCACGTGCCGCGCCGCCACGTGCTGCGCCGGCGCGCGTTCCGCTGCTCCCTGCGCCGCTGCCGTGATAGCCCGGTGTCACAACGACCACCCGGCCACAAACAAACTGATCCCGCAGATTTTCCTCGAGATTAGTTTTAAACTCACATGCTCGCGACAACCGCTTCAACTCGCTCATATACTGAGTAACGGTTTCTTCCAATAGTTGCCGACGTTGACGAAAACGATATCTGGAGGCTAATATCGAGGGTTTTGGTTGTAAATGATTGGACATCAGCATCACGACTTCATTGTAGTCTTTTTTATGGGGTTTGTCAGGGCTGCAAAGATTTATCATTAACTCTTAACCCGCTTCACCAATTATAGATATTAACGTCGGTAACTTTTTATCGTCCGCTATGTTATTTGCCACAAAATACATGTCCAGCCGATCGCAATATGAACTGAAGTTCCCGTTTACTACGTCGAATTCACTGAATTTAACCGCCGCCATCTTATATTCCAAAATGTAACCGTCCTCGTCGCCACTAATAAATAAAACACCGCACGTCCATCGCATATTTGGTTTATTGCCCGACTGGCGGGAGCAGTGAATGGTACATCGAGTTATCTAATTCTATAAGTTCTAAATCTACCTACAAATACATATAACAAATACGTCATACGTAACACTACGTATTCCGTAAAAAAAGCATCCATAGTTGAATGAGTGATAAGAACAATCAAATCTCATCTTTATAAACTTTTTAGTCTTCATGGACGATATCAGTGGTTTGGAAACAATTTAGATTCCGTTGTAAAAGACTATAATAATATAGTGCATAGGGTTACGAAATTTAAACCTATTGATGATACTAAATGTAATCAGGTTTTAGTTAGATCAAACCTTATTCAAACAAACAGAATACGATTCCCAGATTTATAAGTAAATATAAAGGTGATTTTTATAAAGGTTATACACCTAACTGGTCTACGGAAACTTTTCGCATCATAAAGGTTAATCAAACAAAACCTCAAACATATCAAATAGAAGATAAACATAAGCAAACCATTTTGGGTTCGTTTTACGGATACGAATTACAACGAACTAAGTATCCAGATCTTTATTTGATTGAAAAAGTTATAAAAAGAAAAGGAAACAAACTGTTTGTGAAATGGTTAGGTTTAAGTAATAAAGATAAAACAGAGTTGGTCCAGTAGTATATATTTGCAAAATATTTATTTCTTACTCACTTTTTAAATATCAATGAAGGTAGGCAGTGGTATTATCAACAAGTTAATTGACAATTTACCGTTTGAGTTACACTTACCCGGATATCAATTCTGTGGACCTGGAACAAGACTTCAGGAATGGTTGCAAAAAGGCGAACGAGGTATAAATAAATTGGATACAGCGTGTATGTACCACGACATTGCTTACTCAAAAAACGATTTAAACGTTCGGCACAAAGCCGACTTAGAACTTTTGAATATGGCAAAAAGAAGATTAAAAATCAAAAGATGTTGAAAAAGGAGAAAAAATTGCATCATGGATTGTTAAAAATGCGATAAAAGCTAAATTAAGGGTTGGCGCCGGTGTTAAATCATTTGTGTCAGGAGTAAAAAAAAAAAATACCAATTACAAAAGTTAAAATCTAAAGACCATCAGTCAGCAATCAAATATGCTTACGCAGCTGCAAAGAAGCTATTTACGAATAAAAAAGAAATACGTTTACCACGCTGTATTCCTATCCCAAAATGTGGAGGTCTTTTACCACTTATCCCCATTTTTGCGGGACTATCTGCTTTGGGTTCATTGGCTGGAGGGGCTGCAGGTATAGCTAAGGCTGTTAATGATTCTAAAGCTGCACAAAAAAGTCTTCAGGAGGCGGAAAGATATAACAAGATGATGGAAGCTGTTGCTCTTGGAAAAGGGTTTTATATTAAACCTCATAAAAAAGGAGCAGGTTTATATCTGAACCCATCAAAAAACGAAGTAAGCAGCTACCTAGACGTGCACTCACTAATCTAGATATATTAAAACACGCTAAAGATATTCCATTCTTTCGTGGTGTTTTTATGAGAGACAAATTACCATCAAAACCAAGAAAAACAGAATGTGCAGTCCTAAATTTAGATAGTTCCAAAAATCCTGGTACACATTGGGTAGCCTTCGTCAAGCAAAATGATTGTGCTGAATATTATGACAGTTTTGGTAATTTAAAACCACCATTAGAATTAATTAAATATTTAGGTAACATACCTATTAACTATAATTATGTACAGTATCAAACTTTTGTCACCACAAACTGTGGTCATCTTTGTTTAAAATTTTTAAGAAGTTATTGGAAATTATATAATGAATGAAGTAAATAAAATTGTCAGTATAAACATGTCTTTCACTGTATCTATCACTGGGAGCCTCTTTGACAACAGATTACTCACCTACCTTAGACTTACGGGGAGACTATGAATGTGGTCTCTTATATTTTTCTACATTTAATTCAATTCCTAATATCGATGAAAGAAACAATAACTTCTACTACGATAAAAATGAAGTAGTTGCAATTCCAGAAGGATCGTATGAACTTTAAGATATTTGCGATTATTTAAGAAGTAATATTAAAAATACTTTATTGAAATTGACTTGCAATAACAATACATTAAAAACATCAATTTTTTGTTCCAAAGAAGTTCACTTCGAAAAAAGTGATTCGCTCGGCAGTATTTTGGGATTTGGCAAGGAAATAGTCAAACCGCTTATAAGCACTAAATCTCAGTATCCTGTCAGTATTTTACCAACAACCATCGTGCGCATCGAATGTGACGTAGTCAGCGGATCATTTGTGAACGGAAAAGCGAGTCATATTCTACGAATATGTTCCTAACGTACCACCTGGTTATCGTATCATTGAAATACCTAAGAACTTAATATATTTTCCAGTTAATCAAAGTTCAATAACTGCAATCAATATAAGATTGCTAGACGCAGAAAACAACCAAATTAACTTACGTGGTGAAGAAGTGCAGTTGTATTTACATTTCAGAAAAAAATGATAAATTTCAATAAAAAGATATCTTCCTCGCGAATTGAAGCAAGTCCTAAAAGAACATTACATAAAGGAGCACCGGTCCAGCTGAAAAAGAAGCTAACTAAAAGCAACAAAGAATTTCTACAGCTAATAGGATTACTAAAATGAATATTTTAAATATATCTCAACAAACATCGTACGATAACAGCATTGAAAGTTTCGAATATCACTCATACAAACCGTACGTAACAAGTTTCAACAAAAATGATGAAATACAAATACCCATTAATCAGCAAGATTTATATGTGTTGCCCTCTCTCAGCACTTTATATATTGAGGGCAAAGTTATTGTGTACAACAGCAAAAAAAAGTATCAAGTATGCATTTCGTAAATAACCCGATTTTATTCAAGACATCCGATACGAACTCAATGGAGTAGAAATAGATAAAGTAAAAAATGCAGGTATTACTACAACTATAAAATCTTATTTATCCTTAAATGAAAATGAATCCAAAAGCGCAAGATCTTGGGGCTGGTTGACTACAGGTACAACTAAAGTTGGTGATGGTGCATTCTCTGCCTCTATACCTTTAAACAAAATGTTAGGATTTGCTGAAGATTATGAAAAAAACATAATTAATTGTAAACATGAGCTAGTATTATTGCGAAGTAATACGAATCTCAATGGATTGAAATTGAATTCAGGCGAAGTTGTAGAAGATATAATAATCAATAAAATTGTTTGGCGAGTTCCTCATATCAGATCGTGAAAGAATCAATCTTTTAAAGCATTTAGAAAAAGATCGAGCTATCACACTAGCATTCTGCAATTGGGACTTGTATGAATATCCGTTATTACAAAAACTCGTATACATACATGGTCCATCAAAACATCATCTCAATTAGAAAAACTGCGATATGTTATAATAGCTTTACAAACTAACCGTAAACATATGAGTGAATTGTCAATGGCCGAGTTTGATCACTGTCATGTGCGTGATGTAAGAGTATTTTTAAATTCGTCATATTACCCTTACGAAGGACTGAATATCAGTTTCTTGGAGGATAAATTTACTTTATTATATAAACAATATGCAAGATTTCAGCAGTCTTATCATGGGCGTCGACCAGAGCCGTTAATGAGTTTGAAGAAATTTAAAGACGTCGCTCCTTTGTTTGTTATTGATTGCTCTCGTCAACACGAAACGTTAAAAGGTTCAATTGATGTGAGAGTAGAAATAGAGACAGACCAAGAAATACCTGACCAGACGGCTGCTTACTGTTTAATATTAAACGATTGTCTATTTGAGTATAAGCCTCTGAGTAACATCGTAAAAAAAATATCATGATCTGTAACGCATTTTTTTTAGATTTGCAAGGTTTCAAAGATTTAAATAATAGATTTATAGTCAAAGAACTAGCAATAGCTACTCAACAACATACAGAAATATATTTGGTAAAACCACCATATCCTTTTTTCGCTCTATCCATCGAAGAAAAAAGACATGTAAGGTGGATAGAAAGAAATAGAGGACATCGTTGGAGCGAAGGTATAATTGATTATGGAGAATTTCATCGAATTATAAAGCCTTATTTAAAGATAAAAAAAATATTGTTAAATGTGAAGAAAAGATTAGGTGGGTAAAAGAAATAACCGACCATGAAAATATAATAGATATTGGTAATAAAAACATACCTAATTTGAAAAAACCTTCATGAACTCTATTCTAATGATAACTTTCACAATTGTTTAATTCATAGAAGTGTAAAATGTTGTGCATTAAAAAATGTTTTATGTATTAAAAAAATTGTGTATAGAAAATGGTGTAATTGTATGAAATAACGATTTATTTAATTATTTACTGTCTTTTAATGTATATTTCCTGCTTATCTACCTATCTACAATTAAGTAAATTTATTAATAGTAAATTAATAAGGTAAAATTAAAACTATAATATTTCAACTACATAATATTTATTCATTTATTAAAGCACAATTTTAATAAACGCGAAGGTTACATTCTAAGTTAAGCCTAGAAAATATTTACTTACTACACGCACTAAAAGTTGTTGTCACTATTTTTTTTAAAAATTTTTCTAATTACCGTTTCCGTGTCATCCATTATATCATCTAATGCGTCCTTCACAACGTATTGAGCACTCAGCACTATGTTTTCTTCCTCGATGTCGGTATCTGATTTTACTGGAGATTCACCACATATGTCGATCACTTTAATTTTGATGAGACGAATTCCCCTTTGGATGTCATTGATGATTACATATGAAGCTCCTCGTAGCCTAGACTTCTTGCATTTGTGGTTCTTTCGTTTGGGCGCAGGTTTGGGTTGTCTTTCTTTACGTGCAGGTCTGCACAGTTTAGGATAGGCTTGTTCGAAGGTGCTTGCAGTTCGAAACGGGTCTTGCACGTACTGGCTGAACATGATTTCGCAGTCCGACATTTTCTGTAACAAATAAAATAAAAGTATTAGTGACACGTATTTGATTTAAGCTTACGATTTAATGTTAAATATAATAATTATACTTACAATATTATGATGAAATAGCACACCACTGTTTCGTTCAAATACGAACAGAAAATGAATGAAATTCATCGGAGGCTTCGGAGCTCTAATTTCTTGCAAGCTAACCATTATTTCGAATCGACCTACTACCAGGGTTGCCAATATTTTCTGTTAAATTATTAATTATTGATAAGTTTAGTGTAGCAGAGCGAATTAATTACATTTTGAAAATCTTAGTGGACCAGTTAACAAGATCAAACAGGAAACAAATTTTCATAATCTAACACTATTGACAAGGACACTTCACAAAACTGGCAACCCTAACACGAAGCCAACAGGACAAAACTTGCACAACATTATCACGTATATCCAAGTAATTTGATCCAAAAGTATTGGCGAAATATTAATTAGACGTCGATTTCTAAGAAGTACCTACCTAGTATAGTATGAGGATATTTTTCTTAATAAACGGATTAAAATAAAACAACAAATGAAATTTATATGCGGTACAATTTATTAGAAACTAAGAATTAAAGACTTAAATTAACCATTCTTAACATAACAAACATAAAATTTACAATGAATTATATTTTATAGCCCAATCTATTTTATTAACCTACTTAAATTTAAAAGAAACTAGACTTATGACCCCAGGCCAATGTATTTACATTATCCCTTAGTATGATTCGTTTGTTATCATTCGACGACAATGCTACTTTATTAAGAGATTGAGTAAATATTTGATGTTTATAAGACCTGAAAACAATTTTTTTTTGCGTATAATCTTGTTATCTCGCAGAACTTTATTGTAGTCTTCAAACAACAATTTTTGAACGACGGGTTTTTAATCCCTTTTGCCTTCTTTATTTCTTTATTATCAGTTTTGATACAATATAATTTAGATCTTAAACCAACGAATTCGTTAATAAGTTGCCCACCTAATTCGTCTTTAAACAAACCAGGGACCTTTTTGTTTTGACGTTTGATACCGTATGTATTATTATCATCATAGTTACTTGTGTCAAAATAAGTTTCAAATCTAAGTCGTAGGTCATTGTAAATATCACTGGTCTGCACGAAGTACAAAAAACTATCCGTATCGGTATAACATAACTTTAAATTACAGCCGTAAAATGGTTTCATAACAGAATAGTGAAAGTTATACATATGACTTTTGGAAACTTCTAAAATAGTAAATCCTATATAAATAGGTTTATCAAGAATTACTGATTCCGGCTTCATTTGAACTGCAACAAAATTTTCCGAGAAAATAGTTGAACTGTGATAATTAGGTCTTGCTATCAATTGTTCTGCTGTAAACAGTTCTTTTGGTTTATTTTTACTATCAACCCATGAATTAACTAACTTTACGTCAAGCCGTTTTTCGGTGTCCTCTAATGTTTTTCCACAAATGCTATTGTTTAATAGTTTGAAAAAGTCCTGTTCAAAGGCAGACGTTGCTTTTTGTCGCAATTCTGTATTTAAATCAATATATTGTTTGAGATAAGGACTTTGTTTGAATTTTTAACCGACTTCAAAAAAAAGGAGGAGGTTCTCAATTCGTCTGAATGTTTTTTTTTTTTTTTTGTATGTATGTTACGCGATTACGCCGTCAATTATGGACCGATTTCAAAATTTTTTTTTTAGTTTGAAAGGGTATACTCCCGAGGTGGTCCCATTTCCACCAAGTCAGATTTTGATGATGGGATCCCTGGGAAATCGAGGGCAACCCTCAATTTTTATAGGCACCTATAATGTTTTGCATATATTTTCTGACTCGATGCTGATTTTTAGGTCTGGTAATCATCATGTCATGTTTCTGACCTGATGATGGAAGCCACAGAACTCCTTAACGGATAGGAGTTAGAAGATAATACTGCAATTTGTCGACAGAACGTATTTCGCAGTGTGTTGAGCAGACGTGGAGCTTATGAGGTACCAGACCGCCAATTTTTATTTACTGGGGGCGTACCCGCACACCCAGTAACGAAAAAAAATTTGAAAGTTCCTTTCTTAATTTAACCTGTTATTTAACTCGAGACCTTATCCTATGGTTACGACACCAAAATAGCCGCCGTTCTGGTTGGAGTGTAGGTAAACCCTTTTCTTAAGACTTAAAAATTTTCGTCAAAAAATTGACCCTATATAACACCCTATTTTTATCATACCATTGGATGGGGGGTCCATAGAGGACCAATATTAGTTAAGGTTACTTTGCTGTAAAGTAATTTTTGGCGAAGTTGGGAGGGAAAAAATAGACGACTTAACACTTAAAATTGTAAAATAAAAAAAGTTTAATAAAAAACTAAAAACCGACTTCAAAATGAAACTAAAAAGCGAAAAATAATATTGACTAAAACATACCTAATCAGTTCTTTTTGGAGTCGGTGCCAGCCATCGAAAGTTAAAATTTGTTTATTCGCACCGACTCCAAAAAGAACTGATTACGGATGTTTTAGTCAATATTATTTTTCGCTTTTTAGTTTCATTTTGAAGTCAGTTTTTAGTTTTTTATTAAACTTATTTTATAACCTTATGGATTCTTTATAATTCAAGCCCATGGGCTACGCACGTTTTCAAATAAACATATTGGATAACGTAATTGAATTTATCATATAAGTTTGGTATTAGTTTTGGGGTTTTAGAACCAGGCGGTGTAAATTTTTGTGGGCAAAATGGTAACTCATTATGCAGATCGTGTAAATTTTCTGGATATTCCAAGTCTACTTCTAAAATATACCCTTCTTCATAGTCATCTGGGGTTTTATGGATTTTATTGCAATAAAATTCTGACTCATTTAACAATCTAAACTCTGAATGAGGTAAATAAGAGCACATCGCATAACCGTATAAATTATCGCAATCTATGTAAAATAAGTAGTTATCCGGGAAAGATGGTTGGTAATCGGACAAGTATTTGTTGTTAGCTTTTGCATATCTAGTAGAACATAGACATACTCCTCCGCGAATACCTTTTTGGATCAATCTAATTATTTCCAAGTCCTCAATTAGTTGCAGTTTTACCTCAGTTTTTAGAAGCATAGCGTCAAAACTTAAGCTTGGAGCGGTAAGATAAAATGATGGATCTAAATTGTAATTAGTTTTACATGTATGACGAACTTTTCGAATACGTCCGCTAGCAATAAAACATCTGATTTCAGATATAAATCTGTGTATTCTCCTAGATTTTTTATACTAAAGACCTCCCAGACAAGCTTAGCATATTTATAATCCGACTCTGAAATAGTAGAGTCACACAAACTGCTGTAAAAGCTTTGCTGTGGAGGTAACTGTTGTTCATTGTAGGATTCCCAGTTAGTCATGTATTCGTATGGATAAACACCTTTCCGTCTTAACAACTCAAACTTTCCATTTTCGGAGAAAAAATGTGCTAAATGTACAAAATCCTCTTTATTTAAATTTGAGACAAGTTTTTCGAGACTTGTGCCTAAAAATTTAAAGGAGTCTACAAAACGAACTGCCAAGAATTTATTATCATCTGTTGTAAAAAACTTGGTAAACGAAATTTAATTCTCTTTATTTTTTGCTATAACTTTTATCGGTCCTGATGTTTGTCCTAATTGATTAATGAATAGATGACTATCGTAGCCAGACAAGTTATGAAAAAATACAGGTATGAATTGAGGTAAACGAAATTTGAGCTTGCAATAAGAATGAGCTGCACCGCGAAACTTGCCGGTCAAGTGACAGTGGTCTCTAACTCTGTCGTCAAATAATAATTTATTACAAAGATAACATAACTTGGAATTCTTAAACGTTTCAATTTCGTTTATTGTTAATTTATTCATTGGAACTATATTTTTATAAAGTTGTAATATTTTAGATACGTCTTTCTTAAGATTTTTAATAAACACTTTAACACAGTCTTCACCACGATGAGATACGTATCGATTTAATGAACTATTGTAAGAACATACAACATAGTAAGCAAACGCAGCCGGAATATGTTTTTGAAACACTTCCGTACAGTTCGAACTAGGTCCGTCTGGACTGTGCTGCAGTAATGATTCAAAGTCCGCATATATGACAAAAGGCATGTCCTGCATTTTTTCATAATTTTTAGACAGAATAAGAGTGCCGCGCTTCGGCAAAATAGTTGCAACACCACCGCAAACATGAGTTTTTAATTTATGTTCACTCTCAAAAAATATCATACAGTCGTCACATAAATATATTTTACCATGATGCTTTGTAAGTTGCGATCTCATAAAACGAGATAATTTTTTTATCAAACAATAATGCGAAAGATTTCCTCTTTCTATGTTCAATAAGTTTATATGATTCTTTTTTTTATTTTGAGTTCGGTATAACGGGCCAACAATATTTGTTTTGTTTTTTAATCCATAGACATTGACACTTATACTAGGATTATTTTTTTCAAAAGTTTTTATATCGGAAAACTTTACCGGAAAAGACATCTTATTAACATTGAGCACGCTTTTAAAATGAGGGTAAGAAGAAGTTCGATGTGCATTGTTGTCAGCTGGAAATAATGCTGCTATTATGCTCCATAGAAAACAAAACTCATCCTTATTTCGAATGTTGATGCACGCTCGTTTAAGCTTCAACGCTTTTGGTGAGTCAATAAACCTGGATGCTCTTAGAGGATTGTACTTGTTAATGTTAATTTCTGAGTGACAATTACGTAAAAATAACCAGCCACTGTTTCTTTCTTCAAATCCATCAATTTTTGTGGAAATTATGCTAATTACCTGAGAAAAAATTTCTTGAAAATCAAAGTTTTTATGTAACGTTATGTTTTCCGTGGCAAATGACTTAACTTCAGACTTGTCCGATTCATCATCATCATCATCTCAGCCACAGGACGTCCACTGCTGAACATAGGCCTCCCCCAGTGACTTCCAGATCGGCCGATTGGAAGCGGCCTGCATCCAGCGTCGTCCTGCAACCTTTACCAGGTCGTCTGCCCACCTTGTGGGTGGGCGTCCTACGCTGCGCTTGCCTATACGCGGCCTCCATTCCAGAACCTTTCTGCCCCATCGGCCGTCAGTTCTACGTGCTATGTGCCCCGCCCACTGCCACTTCAGCCGGCTAATCCGTCGAGCTATGTCAGCGACTTTGGTTCGTTCACTTCATTCACTTCATTGTCCGATTCACTGGTTCTTAAATAAAATTCAGCTAACAGTTTAAAGTTAACTTTGATGCTATCAAATGTCAACTGGCGCGCTTCAAACAGCTGGCGCACGCGCGCGCGCAGCCCGCGCAGGAACTCGGCCGGCGGCTGCGTAGCGCTATCCGCCGAGCTGCTACGCAATCGATAAGACGCAATTCGGCTGCGGAAAGCACTGCCTACTTTTTCAATAACGTTACTAACTTCAATGGCAGAGCTATTTTTATGAATTGTACTTTTAAGATGAGCTGAAAAAGCCTTGCTTTTGACCGAAAGTACGATATATTGATCTGTTCGACATTTTTAGGTATTAAAACTAACTTACTTAAGGAAAGTATCACTAAAATAGACTGGGTATTTAGTAAGATTTACGAAACATATATTTATAAAACTAATTTAAACCTAAACAAATATAATTACATTAACTCTACTTTTTCTTATCGGTGAAAAAGGTGCCTTCCTCGACAAATTCCGGGCGAACTCGTCGAATGAACTGACGCAGGAGATCCAGTTCGTCAGAGTCAGAATCGGTCTGGTACTTCAGCGACAAGACCGATTTTTCCCAGCGATCCCTCGGTGCTACAGACCTTATGTCTTTGGTGTTGTAGAGCCGTAACTCCACGAACAGATCTCCAACTAAGTCAGCTGTGCGACGCAGGTTTCCGTCGGCCACTCGGCGCGTGAGCACGGACTGCAGGCTAGGCGCGGCGCGGGCGCGGCAGGCCTCGATCTCCTCGTCGTCGTTGAACTCCAGGTCCCAACCACCCGCGTCAGGCCGAGCTCGTTTCTTAGCTTCAGCTGACTTGCGTTGAGTTGTCGTCCCAGACTTTTTCACTACTTTACTGGCTCTGAAATGATAAAGTTAATAAGTTAACTAGATTTACTGAAACATAGTTTCTAAAACAGGTGTAGGTATCTAATGTTAACCAAGACTTGGTGTTGGGGACGTGAAAAGGTCTATTTTCAAATATAAAATCATTTTAATCGTTTTTAAGAGCCACCGAGAAATATTTTTCGTGATCACTAAAAGTTTTACGTTTAACATTAAAAGTTAAAAGTCTAAGTTTTAAAAGAACTGGTCGTAACTGTATTAAACAAAACATACCGCTTTTGTTCTTGCTCGTCTTCTGTATCTCCCCCGAACAGTTCCTTGTACAAGCTCAACCCCGACTTCCGCTTAGATTGTCCAGGCTTTTTTATAGTTTTAGTTGTGCTGAAATTTAAAGAAAAATTAAGTTATGTTTTTAAAGAAGTCAATTGATTATCGTCTGACGATAACTGTTGTGTTTCTATATTTAGAGTATTTAAGTTTTCCTAATATCTACAGGTAACTCGAAAACTATTCAAACTCACCGTCTTTTAACATGCTTGTCTTCAGAGTCATAAAACACTGTATCGCTCGCCTTTCGGGGTCGTCGGCTGGTGTGCTCGTCGTCCGACTCTAAGTCCTCCCGCCTGCGGGCAACTCGAGGTTTGGCTTCGACTCTGGTGTTGTACTCAATTTCCGACCTTCAAATGATAAAAATAAACATCACACATTAAATTAGCATTCTTACAATAAATACAATCAAAGTGAATCGATAAAAAACTTACGAACATGATTGGTTTGCTGGGAATCCTCTTGCAGTAGCACGAAAACTGAAGTCCACTTTACAGGTTCTTGATGTTCACAATGTAGATATACTGGTGTAATGATTTTGTATCGATTTGGGGTATCGATTTATACGAAAATATTGCAAAGTCAGCCCAATAGATGGTCAACATTTTCAATCTAAAATCCTAAACATTTTTAGGTAAACCATAGTGTAGAATGCAGCAAAAACCCATTAAAAATAAGGTTTACAAAATCTGGCAAAAAATGTTTTTGATCGATAAGCAGTTTCGAAAGTTAAAATTTGTTTATTCGCACCGACTCCAAAAAGAACTGATTACGGATGTTTTAGTCAATATTATTTTTCGCTTTTTAGTTTCATTTTGAAGTCAGTTTTTAGTTTTTTATTAAACTTATTTTATAACCTTATGGATTCTTTATAATTCAAGCCCATGGGCTACGCACGTTTTCAAATAAACATATTGGATAACGTAATTGAATTTATCATATAAGTTTGGTATTAGTTTTGGGGTTTTAGAACCAGGCGGTGTAAATTTTTGTGGGCAAAATGGTAACTCATTATGCAGATCGTGTAAATTTTCTGGATATTCCAAGTCTACTTCTAAAATATACCCTTCTTCATAGTCATCTGGGGTTTTATGGATTTTATTGCAATAAAATTCTGACTCATTTAACAATCTAAACTCTGAATGAGGTAAATAAGAGCACATCGCATAACCGTATAAATTATCGCAATCTATGTAAAATAAGTAGTTATCCGGGAAAGATGGTTGGTAATCGGACAAGTATTTGTTGTTAGCTTTTGCATATCTAGTAGAACATAGACATACTCCTCCGCGAATACCTTTTTGGATCAATCTAATTATTTCCAAGTCCTCAATTAGTTGCAGTTTTACCTCAGTTTTTAGAAGCATAGCGTCAAAACTTAAGCTTGGAGCGGTAAGATAAAATGATGGATCTAAATTGTAATTAGTTTTACATGTATGACGAACTTTTCGAATACGTCCGCTAGCAATAAAACATCTGATTTCAGATATAAATCTGTGTATTCTCCTAGATTTTTTATACTAAAGACCTCCCAGACAAGCTTAGCATATTTATAATCCGACTCTGAAATAGTAGAGTCACACAAACTGCTGTAAAAGCTTTGCTGTGGAGGTAACTGTTGTTCATTGTAGGATTCCCAGTTAGTCATGTATTCGTATGGATAAACACCTTTCCGTCTTAACAACTCAAACTTTCCATTTTCGGAGAAAAAATGTGCTAAATGTACAAAATCCTCTTTATTTAAATTTGAGACAAGTTTTTCGAGACTTGTGCCTAAAAATTTAAAGGAGTCTACAAAACGAACTGCCAAGAATTTATTATCATCTGTTGTAAAAAACTTGGTAAACGAAATTTAATTCTCTTTATTTTTTGCTATAACTTTTATCGGTCCTGATGTTTGTCCTAATTGATTAATGAATAGATGACTATCGTAGCCAGACAAGTTATGAAAAAATACAGGTATGAATTGAGGTAAACGAAATTTGAGCTTGCAATAAGAATGAGCTGCACCGCGAAACTTGCCGGTCAAGTGACAGTGGTCTCTAACTCTGTCGTCAAATAATAATTTATTACAAAGATAACATAACTTGGAATTCTTAAACGTTTCAATTTCGTTTATTGTTAATTTATTCATTGGAACTATATTTTTATAAAGTTGTAATATTTTAGATACGTCTTTCTTAAGATTTTTAATAAACACTTTAACACAGTCTTCACCACGATGAGATACGTATCGATTTAATGAACTATTGTAAGAACATACAACATAGTAAGCAAACGCAGCCGGAATATGTTTTTGAAACACTTCCGTACAGTTCGAACTAGGTCCGTCTGGACTGTGCTGCAGTAATGATTCAAAGTCCGCATATATGACAAAAGGCATGTCCTGCATTTTTTCATAATTTTTAGACAGAATAAGAGTGCCGCGCTTCGGCAAAATAGTTGCAACACCACCGCAAACATGAGTTTTTAATTTATGTTCACTCTCAAAAAATATCATACAGTCGTCACATAAATATATTTTACCATGATGCTTTGTAAGTTGCGATCTCATAAAACGAGATAATTTTTTTATCAAACAATAATGCGAAAGATTTCCTCTTTCTATGTTCAATAAGTTTATATGATTCTTTTTTTTATTTTGAGTTCGGTATAACGGGCCAACAATATTTGTTTTGTTTTTTAATCCATAGACATTGACACTTATACTAGGATTATTTTTTTCAAAAGTTTTTATATCGGAAAACTTTACCGGAAAAGACATCTTATTAACATTGAGCACGCTTTTAAAATGAGGGTAAGAAGAAGTTCGATGTGCATTGTTGTCAGCTGGAAATAATGCTGCTATTATGCTCCATAGAAAACAAAACTCATCCTTATTTCGAATGTTGATGCACGCTCGTTTAAGCTTCAACGCTTTTGGTGAGTCAATAAACCTGGATGCTCTTAGAGGATTGTACTTGTTAATGTTAATTTCTGAGTGACAATTACGTAAAAATAACCAGCCACTGTTTCTTTCTTCAAATCCATCAATTTTTGTGGAAATTATGCTAATTACCTGAGAAAAAATTTCTTGAAAATCAAAGTTTTTATGTAACGTTATGTTTTCCGTGGCAAATGACTTAACTTCAGACTTGTCCGATTCATCATCATCATCATCTCAGCCACAGGACGTCCACTGCTGAACATAGGCCTCCCCCAGTGACTTCCAGATCGGCCGATTGGAAGCGGCCTGCATCCAGCGTCGTCCTGCAACCTTTACCAGGTCGTCTGCCCACCTTGTGGGTGGGCGTCCTACGCTGCGCTTGCCTATACGCGGCCTCCATTCCAGAACCTTTCTGCCCCATCGGCCGTCAGTTCTACGTGCTATGTGCCCCGCCCACTGCCACTTCAGCCGGCTAATCCGTCGAGCTATGTCAGCGACTTTGGTTCGTTCACTTCATTCACTTCATTGTCCGATTCACTGGTTCTTAAATAAAATTCAGCTAACAGTTTAAAGTTAACTTTGATGCTATCAAATGTCAACTGGCGCGCTTCAAACAGCTGGCGCACGCGCGCGCGCAGCCCGCGCAGGAACTCGGCCGGCGGCTGCGTAGCGCTATCCGCCGAGCTGCTACGCAATCGATAAGACGCAATTCGGCTGCGGAAAGCACTGCCTACTTTTTCAATAACGTTACTAACTTCAATGGCAGAGCTATTTTTATGAATTGTACTTTTAAGATGAGCTGAAAAAGCCTTGCTTTTGACCGAAAGTACGATATATTGATCTGTTCGACATTTTTAGGTATTAAAACTAACTTACTTAAGGAAAGTATCACTAAAATAGACTGGGTATTTAGTAAGATTTACGAAACATATATTTATAAAACTAATTTAAACCTAAACAAATATAATTACATTAACTCTACTTTTTCTTATCGGTGAAAAAGGTGCCTTCCTCGACAAATTCCGGGCGAACTCGTCGAATGAACTGACGCAGGAGATCCAGTTCGTCAGAGTCAGAATCGGTCTGGTACTTCAGCGACAAGACCGATTTTTCCCAGCGATCCCTCGGTGCTACAGACCTTATGTCTTTGGTGTTGTAGAGCCGTAACTCCACGAACAGATCTCCAACTAAGTCAGCTGTGCGACGCAGGTTTCCGTCGGCCACTCGGCGCGTGAGCACGGACTGCAGGCTAGGCGCGGCGCGGGCGCGGCAGGCCTCGATCTCCTCGTCGTCGTTGAACTCCAGGTCCCAACCACCCGCGTCAGGCCGAGCTCGTTTCTTAGCTTCAGCTGACTTGCGTTGAGTTGTCGTCCCAGACTTTTTCACTACTTTACTGGCTCTGAAATGATAAAGTTAATAAGTTAACTAGATTTACTGAAACATAGTTTCTAAAACAGGTGTAGGTATCTAATGTTAACCAAGACTTGGTGTTGGGGACGTGAAAAGGTCTATTTTCAAATATAAAATCATTTTAATCGTTTTTAAGAGCCACCGAGAAATATTTTTCGTGATCACTAAAAGTTTTACGTTTAACATTAAAAGTTAAAAGTCTAAGTTTTAAAAGAACTGGTCGTAACTGTATTAAACAAAACATACCGCTTTTGTTCTTGCTCGTCTTCTGTATCTCCCCCGAACAGTTCCTTGTACAAGCTCAACCCCGACTTCCGCTTAGATTGTCCAGGCTTTTTTATAGTTTTAGTTGTGCTGAAATTTAAAGAAAAATTAAGTTATGTTTTTAAAGAAGTCAATTGATTATCGTCTGACGATAACTGTTGTGTTTCTATATTTAGAGTATTTAAGTTTTCCTAATATCTACAGGTAACTCGAAAACTATTCAAACTCACCGTCTTTTAACATGCTTGTCTTCAGAGTCATAAAACACTGTATCGCTCGCCTTTCGGGGTCGTCGGCTGGTGTGCTCGTCGTCCGACTCTAAGTCCTCCCGCCTGCGGGCAACTCGAGGTTTGGCTTCGACTCTGGTGTTGTACTCAATTTCCGACCTTCAAATGATAAAAATAAACATCACACATTAAATTAGCATTCTTACAATAAATACAATCAAAGTGAATCGATAAAAAACTTACGAACATGATTGGTTTGCTGGGAATCCTCTTGCAGTAGCACGAAAACTGAAGTCCACTTTACAGGTTCTTGATGTTCACAATGTAGATATACTGGTGTAATGATTTTGTATCGATTTGGGGTATCGATTTATACGAAAATATTGCAAAGTCAGCCCAATAGATGGTCAACATTTTCAATCTAAAATCCTAAACATTTTTAGGTAAACCATAGTGTAGAATGCAGCAAAAACCCATTAAAAATAAGGTTTACAAAATCTGGCAAAAAATGTTTTTGATCGATAAGCAGTTTAATAAAAGTACTAACATTTTAGTGAAAAACAAAGGTATTTAAAGTGTTTCGACATACCTTTGACCAAAGGTTAATTTTAGGTACAGTCAGGTAAGTATTATAGTTATTAAACTGATTAAAATAACTAAAGTATTATGTTTTTATTGTTTTAGTAATATTTCTGTACTTTACAGTTAGATGCATCAAATCTGCTTCTTTATGTGAAAATATTTTTTTATACTTTAGTAATTTATCAAAAGGAAATAAGTATAGAAATAATATACCTTATTCAACGATTATAATTATTTCAAAATGAGATTTTTGTTTTTGTTAATTAGGTATTGTTCTCGTTATGTTTTTAATTAAAACTATTATCATTTAATGTTGCAGTTGACTATACTTTTATGTAATGAGGTCAGAATAGACCTTACAAGAATAGACTGACAATGTACCTACTTTTATACGTAGGTACCAAATTCCGTCGAGTAACCGCAGCGATATATTTATAATTAGTTAATTGATACATAAATCTGCATTTACTTATGAAAATAATTAGGCGGAGGGATGTGCTTGAACCTATGTGCAAGCAAGATGAAAAACATGTGTCAACTGAAGTAATTTCAAGTCAAAAAATTCAGCTTGAACGGTTTTTGAAATGGACGTCAGATAGAAAAATATAAATTATGTCTTAATACATACAGATCTGTTTTATGTGTACTGATTGAGCTCACGATCTAGTTGGAAAAAAAATAAGTTGAAATAAACTGACACTTTCGAATATTTATAAGCCAACATCACGAGTCTAACAGTGTATGGTCGTTAGGTGTCAGATGTATATGTTGCAGTCAAAATTTATTTGGTTAAAACTGTTTTTGCTGGTGGATAACAGCATTCATTATTAGTCGTTGTCTGAAGATTATTTACTATCTTAAAACAAAATCATAACCTGAAATGTCTATAGTGCAAATGTGCAATGGTTTATGAAGTTATGGATTGATTATATTGATCGGTATTTTGATAATTGACTTTAAAACTACTCCAAAAATTACTTGTACAATGTAATTAATTTATTTTGTTTGAATATTTTTTCATTTCATTCGTTTGTAATCAGAAAATCACTTTTATTTCATTCATCAAAAATTATTAGTGTGCAAGAATGGACGCAAATAGGTATCTAGTAAAATATCGTCGTGTATCATGTTGCACTGCGACATCCGCCGGTGGCGGGCCGGTTTAGGTTCCCGTCCCGCACTGCCCGCAGGCAGTGCGGGACGGGAACCTAAATGCTGATCATTAATAATGAACCAATTTATAATTAATGTTTTACTGCACTAGTATTTTAGTGAACGCCGTGGATCTCGCACTGGCTCGGGAAGTTGTGGTTCGTGGTACTAGATACAATTTGGATAGAGAGCACAACGTGGTCAGTACCCCTGAGGAACAACGGTACGATGAATCGCGCCAGAACAAACCATTCCAGGTGAAGGTTTTCTGGGTGCCGATGTTTTCTGTAAACAGGCAGAAAGCCACCGAAGTGCTCGTCCAAACGTAATATCGCATACAGTACGATCAACCGGACGCGCATCACAACTTGCCCGCGAAGTGTGTTCCTGGTGTGATCTATAAAGTGTATTCATTTTTTTGTGCAGTGCAATGGCAAAAATCGGAGAATTGGTATGTAAGTTTTTATATATTGTAATAGTTTGGTAGTAGGTAAGTATTGGGCAGAATAATTCACTTTTTTCGAATGAGCGATCGAAGTGAGCGAATGGTGAAGAAAAAAGTGAATTAGAATGCCCAATACTTACCTACTCGTACTTGATGCTAGTGCCGCGACTCACACCGGATTTTCATTAAACGATGTGTTACATACCGGTCCCAACTTGCAGGCAGATTTATTCTTGCTATTGCTTGATTTTCGTCTTTTCCCTGTCGCTATGATTGCGAATATAAAGCAAATGTATTTGCAGATTGAAGTCCCTGATAAACATCGTAAATATTTAAAAATCTTATATAGATTCAGTCAAAATGATTTAATACGAACCTTTCAATTTAAACGGGTCCCGTTTGGACTCAAGTCAAGTCCATACTTGGCAATGCGGACCGTTCGCCAATTCGCTCAGGATATGAGGCCACATTTCCCGGATGCTGCCACTGTGGCAGAGTCTAAACTTAATATGGACGATTTGGTTTATTCTATTGCAGATGAATCCAGTGCCATTCTTCTTTCACGAGAACTGATCTCGTTGTTTAAGTCCGGCGCCTTTGATTTAGTAAAGTGGACGAGTAA
Source organism: Anania fuscalis (assembly GCA_950371115.1). Classification (NCBI taxonomy): domain Eukaryota; kingdom Metazoa; phylum Arthropoda; class Insecta; order Lepidoptera; family Crambidae; genus Anania; species Anania fuscalis. Next base: position 15,131,256 of record OX493326.1, on the reverse strand, counting down.
TTCTCAAGCGCTACTTGATGATCTTTCGGATTCGCATCGCAGTACAGTGGACTTTTGTGATGATTCATCTAACAATGATTCGAAGGTATAAGGCCTTTCATGGGCACCGGTCGGTGACAGCTTTTTCTTCGCGACTCTTAATCTAGAGGAGAAATGTACTAGGCGAAGCATACTTTCTGTAGTCGCTCGATCGCTTAATGTCCTCGGCTTGGTAGCCCCTATAATTTTACATGCCAAGCTGCTTATCAAAAAGCTGTGGCTGTCCAATATTGGATGGGATGAAACTCCTTCCGAAAGCATTATTCAAAAGTTTTCGGCGTTCATACAAGAATTTCCATTAATTTCATCTCTGAACATTCCTTGGCATGTAGGTGTCTTACGTGATAGCACTGTGCTAATCGTTGCCTTCTGTGACGCCAGTATGAATGAGTGTGGATGTGTCATATACCTACACACTACTACCTCGGAATGGCCCGTAAAACCTTTTACCGCTTCCAATGCAGGTCAATTGCCTGAACACAGGGCAAGGGTACTTATTGCGACAGTTCAGTGTGAACCACTGATCTTTGATGATTAGCTCAGAGTATATCCTCTTGGGATGAGCTTCTTAGGATTGTCGTTTATATCCTTCGTTTTATAAAGAAAGTTTCTTCTTCTTCTGGCACAGTCAATAATCTTATGACTGCAGAAAAAGCCGTAATTCGTTCTGTTCAAAGAGTTAACTTTGCAGAAATCAAAAAAGCTGCAAAGCTTATTCGTGTTTCTTGACGAAGATGGGCAGTTGCGGTAGGCTTTCTAATTCTGACTTGTCATTTGAGGCTAAGCATCCTCTTTTGCTCCCTAAGCATGACCCAGTGGTGGATCTTTTAATTGATCATTTTCACGTTATGAACTGTCATACAGGCCCAGGTCTGCTTATTTCAATTTTGCACCAACGTTTCTGAATATTGGACGCCAGGGCCGTTATAAGGGCTAGGGTGCGGAAATGCAACTACTGCTTCAGAGCAAACCCATCACACCCCAAGCCTATGATGGCAGATTTGCCGTCATACCGTGTAATAGGAAACCAGCTTCTCACTTACGAGGAGTTGCAGACAGTATTGGTTCAGATAGAGTGCATTATGAACTCTCACCCACTTACTGTTGATCTTCTTCTGATCCTTCACCAGAAGTTATAACCCCTGCGCATTTTTTAATGTCAACCCCATTGCAGTACTTGCCTGCCGTGGACTTGAAAGACGTGCACATTAATCTTGTTCAACGCAAGCATGGTTATTAGATGGTATGGTTCAGTCTTACTGGAGAAAGTGGCGTTTGGAATATCTGCACACGCTGCAAGTCAGACAGAAGTGGACCTCTCCTGACCGTCCCATAGAAATCGGAACTGTCGTACTTGTTGGACAGGATGATTGCCCTCATTTAAGTTGGCCATTAGGTGTAATCACGGAAATTCATCCCGGTTCTGATAGAGACGTTCGTGTCGCGACGGTTAAAACTAAATGTGGAATTTTCAAGCGTCCGGTTGTAAAACTGTATCCCATACCAACTCAATAAGAATGTCATCTATTCACTCTTATTTAGTTATATAATAAATTTAATAAATATAATTCTAATAACTATAACTCAATTTACTTTTATTTGTCTTCTTTTAAAAGTTTTGCGAACTTCCAAGGCGGGCAGCATGGTTAGGCCTTTACCTTAAGTGACCCAAATTAATTTTTAAAATATTTATTATTACTAAATCTAAGTAATAGGTTATTTCTTTAATAATAATTTATTATTTTTTTAAATGGTTTCTATAAGTTAGTATCTGAGGCTATTTGGTTCGCGCCATAAGGATCGCGCTCTCGAATTCGCTGAACCTGGTGACACCAGCGCCACATAGTTTTGGCTATCGTTCATTTTGATTCCTAACCTTCACGACATCGCGAGCGCGTCTTCTCGCGTAATTTTGGTGAGGAGTTCGTTTTTCTCCGTGATGGACTGCTGAAAGTTGCATGAAATGAACTCAACAGTTATTTGACTATCCGTTTTCGTGAAAGTGCTTCACGATGTGAGCTGCTGATTGGATCTGGTGAAGCGTTCCTGAGCTGGTCTGCAGGTTAGTGGACCACATAGTTTTCAGTGCTGATGACGAAACCCTTTCCCCTTTCTTTAATTCGCAGGGTGGGTTTCATAGGAATCAATATAATTAATCTACAAACATAATCTTTCATAATTGAGCTCCCCGCGGTTAGCAGCTATTTACACACGTTGCTACACCCGACGGAGAGATATTGTTTGCAGTCCTCAACCTTACATAACTTTGAGTCGGACACAGATATATTATCTATTTCAGTTATTATGTTAATATCCATCATATTATATTAAAATTAAGTAATAAAAGTTCTATTTACAAACGATAGAAAGTGGCGCTCTTAGGCGCCTTCATAGTCTACCGAGTTAATGTACCTACTTTTGGCAGCTTTTTTGGTCGGGTATTCAGCGTCTCCCGTCTTGTGGTTGCTCGGTTTTTTGAAGCGCATTTTGGCAACTCCGCTTTCTTGAGACAATTTTGTAATGAGTGGCCATCTGCACCACAGTGGCCGCACGTATGTGAAGCTGCTTTGCATATTTTGGCCGCATGTCCATACTGTTGACACTTGAAGCATCTCGTCACTAGTGTGAAATCTCTTACTGGGTAGGACGTCCGGTTAATAAATATTCTACGGTATACGTATGACGGTAGTATATTACTCAGCTATACATATAGCTACAACATTGATCAGAGATACGCTGGCTTTGACAGCGAGAAAAAACACTTGAGAAATTTCATCGTGTCACGTGACGTCCTCGGTAGCTTAGTTGGTGAAGCACTCGCCCGGCATGCGATGGGACGAGGGCTCGAGTCCCACCTGAGGTCGATGATTTTTTTCATGTGTTATTTATCTTCAATTAAACCTTGCATGGATTTGCTAAAAACAAAAATTTTCAATAAATATTCTATCCTGATTTATAAGAACCTTGCGCACGACGGCTGGTACTTCAAGTACGTAATTACAGTGTTCTGTGCCTTTTCTTCCTGACTTGTGGCTCAATTTTATGGAATAATTACTTTTAAACTTTCGCGTTGCATAATTTAAAACTCAATGAAACGGGAATTAACGCGATCATAATTTAGGTACAAAATATAGCTGCTGTGAAAAACCGCCAAACTGCGAAATCAGCGATTGCTGAACACCTTCTTGAATCGGGCACTAATCACTGGATTGAATTTCATCAAACGCAAGTTCTTTCCACGGATCGCCACTTTTATTCAAGAGTTGTGCGTAAAGCTATTGAAATCAAAAAGTATAAAAATTTCAATCGGGAAGACGGTTTCAAATTATCCGCGACATGGAATCCAGTGATTAAAAATAAACAATCTCGTTTTGTTTCGCGATCGACTTCTCACCTGAATACGGACGCGGCGGTTAGTGTGCAGAATAGGGACACAGTGAGTGTAGTGTGTGACGGTACTTGGCGTGAAAATAATATTATGAGGGTAGATGAAGAATCTGCCTCTCATACGGAGTGAAGACATCGATGTTCCAGTCAGCCTGTGACCACGGTCGGTGTAACCCGATCGAAACGACAGGCAAAAGAGGTAACATTTTGTACCTAAATTATGATCGCGTTAATTCCCGTTTCATTGAGTTTTAAATTTTATGGAAGTCATAAATGTATCCCGAGATATCCTTGGTAGTTTGTCTGCAATATTTTGTTAATAAATACATTTATAAACGTCATTTACGTCACATCACGAAGAGGGCACACCTATTATTATAATGTGAGGTTTGCGCTTATTTGTTTCGTCAACAGTGAGGCCAGAGCGAGCAAGTTGGACAGAAATTTTCAATTTCTCCAAGTCACCCTTAGTCTCGGTGCTGATGACCACACCCATATTTCTAATTTAGCGGACTCCTCGGACTTTTAGCTTCAGTTCTTATGGGTTGATAATTTTTTTGACTAAATTTTTGGTTTCGTCGCTGGATTTTGAACTGTCACTGGGAAATATGGACACAGAGCTAATCGGGTTAGGGCGGATGAAGTTATTAGAGCCCTTATTAAGGCGAGGGTATTCGGCGTGTTACTCTAATTGCGGGGGTGGGTAACTCCGCCCACTGCGGGGAGCTGCCCGCGCGTAAGCAACTGAGCGCCAAATTTGAAATAGGCTTTGAAATTTTCTATCATTAAGCTTAAAGAGCTCAGACTATAAATAATATAATGTCATCGTAACCTTTATATTTTATAAGCTAAAATTATAAGTTATCCCCTGATCCATTCACGGCAATTATGACAAAATTTCAATATTATTAAAGTTTATCGTAATATTAAAGCTAGGTTATACCTATTACTGTTTCATTTTAATATATTTATATTGTTTTGTAATATGTTCAATACTCATACGGTGTATTTTTTTTTACGTGGGCGTGGTAGGTCGAATCCAAAACTATGAGAAATAAAGAAAAACACTCAAAAGTTGTCTCGGGCCCGATTTTGATGAAAACTAAAACTGCATTATTAGATGTTTGAAAAAAAAACTTATTCCTATCTGGCAATCGAACTGAAATCGAAAAAGCTGACCAAGTGCGAGTCGGACTCGCGCACGAAGGGTACGTAACGTACGTAAAAATCACGTTTGTTGTATGGGAGCCCCCTTAAAATATTTAAAGTATTCTGTTTAGTATTTGTTGTTATAGCGACAACAAAAATACATCATCTCTGGAAATTTCAACTATTTAAGTATCACGGTTCATGAGATACAGCCTGGTGACAGACGGGCAGACGGACAGCGGAGCCTCAGTACCTAATACCCTTTGGGTAAAACGGGACCTAAAAAGTAAAACAACCGGTATTATTACACCATTCGATAGTGTCGATAAGAACAAATTCTGGGAAGTAGTGACATACGGGAAACTTAGAGAAAACCTAATTTTTAACAAAATTGCGTGGTGGGTTGTTCTTCGCACTCATTTGGTCAATGCTTTGCACGGGCGCGTAGGGTTTGTTCCCCGGAATTCTTGGTACTAAAATAACCGGAAATTCCCGGGAAAATTCATTGATTAGAATACCAGAAAATATTAGATAATAGGAAGTATTTCCCAGGAATTTCGATACTACAATTGGATGCCTCCTACTTAAACCATCATAATGTTTTAAAACCCAACTTTACAGGAGCACCATATTAAGATATTATTGGGTGCAGTTCTTCTGTCTTTTGCCTAGGAGTACAAATTTTTACTATGTATAGTCGAAGTATAGCTTGTTATCACAATATATTATACAGCATGTATTTCTGAATATATTACAGTTTCAGAGATATTGTTGTTACGATACTTTACGGCGGTTAAAACTAATCTCAAAAATGGTAACACAACAATTCGATTATTTAAGTTGTATAGTAGTAGGTAGCAAGTAAACTATTAAATTAGTAAAATACCAATTAGTATTTAAATAAGTATAAAGGTAGAGGTAAAATTTGTATTTAACCAAAATTGCGTGGTCTTTAATTTATTCGTCAAAGACTATAATAGCGGTTGCTTATTTCGGATAATACATCTTATATTATTCAGCACCAGTTATTGTGAAATTTCTCGTATTCCTAAAGAATGGTGCATTTTTTAGGATTTTAAAGTAGCCTATGTTCATCAGAAATAATGTAAGAATCTAATGGTGAAAGAATGAAATTGGCTCAGTAGTTTTGGAGCCTAATCAGTCCATATAAACACACAATGAAACCTATCCTCTTTATAATATTAGAATAGATCAACAAATTATACTATGAAAGGTTCTTACTTTGTAGAAAGTGATTCACATAATGATTTTATCCGTAATTACGTTTCGATCGGGTTACAACGACCGTGGTCACAGGTTGACTGATGAGCCAAAAAAAAAGGACAGGCTGAGTCAGCTTGTGACCACACCACCACTGTGTAACCCGGTCAAAACGTCAGGCAAAGGAGGTTGTATTTTGTTCCTAAATTATGATCGCGTTAATTCCCGTTTCATTTATTTTAGATTTTATCCCTTTTTTTGGTAATTTGTACGTAAAATCATTAAAACAATATAAATCATCCTATCAATTGTTTCTTATTAATAACAAAACAAATATTATTTTTGGCACATATATTTTACGGGTCGCCAGAGGCCAGTCAGATTCCATCCATAAAAAGATCCGGTGCTTGGTAAGACGCGATCTCCAAAGCTGAAACTCCTGCCTCATATAGGATATAAGGCGCCGTGCAAAATATTTGTAAACTTATTATTCTTGGTTGTTGAGCAAAACCGATGTCAAAAGTATTTTCCCAAAGAATGGGGAGATCACATTTTACAAATCTAAAAACCTAGGATGGCAGAACCATCACAGCAGTTTCGGAAATTCTCGCCTAGATCTCGATCTAGAAGTCCTCGGATTTCTATGGCAGCTAATATGCCTCGCATGTCCTGAAACTTCCACCTGACGCGAATGACCCTAGAGCTACGCTTATACGCCACTACAGCGATGGTTTCCCAGAACTAGACATAGACGAAATTGAGTCGGCTCTCAAACATCTTAGCAAGGCAAAGCTGGAGTCACTTCAGAACTTCTAAAAGCAAGAGGGCTACCCATCCTTGGGGAACTAAGGAGATTGTTCAACCCCGTCTTAAGCAATAGGACTACGCCGAGGGCGTGGAGCGAGGGCGCGGTTACTCGATTTTTCAAAAAAGGAGATAAACTCTTGAATAACTACAGACCGATCAACGTCTATAAGCTATTCTAAAAAGTCGTCACAAATCGTCTAGGCGCAAGAGTTGACGCCCTCCAGCCAATAAATAAAACAGTGTGTCTGGGTTTGGACCGGCGATAATTTAGGGGCTATTAATTCATCTATCGACAAAAAACCCGTCATGTTATTACAGCACTGGAAAAAATGTAAAGAGATTGAAATAAAGAGAAAAGGAAAATGTTCAATTTTGGCCTGCGCGTGGACAAGATGTTTAGGGAAAAATAATCTTCCTTCTCCTATTCCCTGCCCTTTTTGCAATTCTTTTAGAGAAATATAATATTACCTGAAATTATTTTATATATACTTTTCCCTATTCCCTATTTTCCCTATTCGCTATCATAGAATAATAACTAAATTAGTCAAGTCAGCGTTCTTAAAATGTCTGGTTAACGGCGGCGAATATAGAAATCAGTATGAAGTGCAGATAAAAACTGAATAACTTAAAAAAGCTGAGTGATACAGAGATATGTATAAAGTAACATTCAAAAATTAAAGATTTTAGACAATATTATTTTCATCTGAATATCATGTCCGTGACTTCTTTGAGCTTCGGCCTGAGCTTCAAACAATTTGGACAGTGTCATTTAAGTACTTATAAATATGATAATAGTTGTAAGTTCAGACGCGTCAGAATGGCGGGTATACGTCCTCAAACGATAATGCCAATTTATACAATAAACGAAATACATGCGCTACTGTAGCAAAGTTTCCCAAAGACGTTGTTGTATATGGTTATATTTGAATTTAGTTTTCTAATTGGAGCAAAAAAATAAAGTAAGGATCAGTAGTAGGATAAGTAGTAGAATGTAGGCTGTGCAGTACTGGTGCTGAAACTGATTTTTGAATCCTCGGTACAGTAGTCATAGTGTTGTAAAAGAACTGAGTCTTTTAGTCCTAATATTGAGACTAGAGTCCTTTTTAAAGACTCGTAGTCAAAAAAGAATAAATAAAATCTCAAGTCTCTCTGAGTTTTTAGTGTTTTTAAAAATGACTCCAGTCTTGCCAAATAAAACTCGAGACAGAGTCTTTTAAAAGAGCTCACTCTTTATAAAAAAGAACTTAAGACTAAGTCCTTTAACTAAAAACTTAGCTTTTCTAAAAAAACTAGCGACTGAGTGCTTTTAAAAAGAGCTTAGTCGTAAGAAAAGAACTCGCGACTGAGTCCTTTTAAAAAAGAGTTCGCGACTGAGTCTTAAATGAATGTTTAAGATCAATGGTTAAAAGTGGTTGAAGGAGCTTAGTGCTGCTTCAAGTCTGCCCACCCCTTCGGGGATAAAGGGCGTGATTGTATGTATGTATATATGGTATTAATGAAATGAACTTCCACCTAGAATGGAATTTGCATTAGCGCCTTGTAAATTCTTTTTGATTGGGCTCCTTAGTCCTCTACTTTAAAGTTTACGACTCGAAGAACTCATAGTCTTCATGACCCAAGTCCTTTTGATTGGACTGCAGTCCTTCTGTATAACTCATGAGTCATAGGACTTGAAAGAACTCAAATGACTCAAAGAGCTCAAAGGACTGAAAAAAACCGAAAGGACTTAGAATAAATCTTACGACTCAAAAAATTTTAGGACTGAAATAACTAAAAAGACTCAAAAGAACTCAAGACTCAGGACTCGGAAGACTAATTAGTCTTGAGTTCTGCAAAAAGAACTCATAGCCGCAAAATGAGGACTAAAAGACTCAGTTCTTTTACAACACTAAGTAGTCAGCGAGTACCGGGAAATACCGAGAATACGTTCGATACGTTACGTTCGATACCGGATAAAAACTTAGATAATAATACTGTGTTGATTAGTCATGCTCGTGTTAAATAGCTCAGTGTAAAAATTTAATGTAAAGTGTAAAGTTACAGATTTTTTACTGAGGATTTATTTACAAAATATAGCCAATTTTGTGTAATCATTTTAATCATTTTAAAAATTGAAATGACACCTTTGACGAAGGGGAAAGGGCGTTCTTCTGCTTGTAGGTACTTCCGAGCAGCGGGAACCATAGGTTACTTGAAGCAATGTATTTTTCCGGGAATTCCCAGTTGTTTCAGTACCGAGAATTCCCGGGTAAACTCTAGTCATGCAAAATTTACTTCAGACCAAAAGTCAAGGGATCCATTAGCGTTAGTTTAATAATTATAGCTAAATCTATATGTATACAACGGCAACAGTATGTGGTAAAGCTATAAAGCTATGCCATTCGATTCGTGTAAATTTTGTTTGTAAATATTATTTTATTTTTTATAAATAAATTAAAATAAAATAAAATATGTAAGAAACCTGTATGACTTATTGAGATCCCTCATTTGAGACCAATGGCATTAAGTCCGCCTACTACACATTTTGTACTTAAGAATAAAATAAATAAACGCGTAGAACTTGTTGAGACTCATTTCAGACCAAACACGAGGGGTTTATTATCGTTGGTTTACAAATTAAAGTTAATAAACTAATTAACCTAAGAATCGTGTAGAACTCGATACCTCTAATTTGAGACTAAACACGGTCTATAGGGGTTTATAATCGGTTGTTTACTAGTCATAGCAATTACGAATTATTATAAAATACATACTTTTACATTTTAAATTGTAAATTATGTATATACTATCACCGTATTACTTACAACAAATTAAGGCCGGGGTATTCGGCGGTTTACTCTAATTGCGGGGGTGGGTAACTCCGCCCACCGCGGGGGGCTGCCCGCGCCGTCGGGCGCGCGCGGCGCGTAAGCAACTGAGCGCCAAGTTTGAAATAGGCCTTAAAATTTCCTATCATTAAGCTTAAAGAGCTCATACTATTGCTCAGAAGTGTATTTTTATTATAATATTATGTCATCGTAATCTTTATATTTTCTAAACTAAAATTATGAATTATCCCCTGTTCCACTCACGGCAATTATGACAAAATTTCAATATTATTAAAGTTTTTCGTCATATTAAAGCTTGGTTATACCTATTATTGTTTCATTTTGATATATTTATATTGTTACAAAATATGTTCAATACTTATACAGTGTAATTTTTTACGTGGGCGTGGTAGGTCAAATCTAAAACTGTGACAAATAAAGAAAAACACTCAATAGTTGTCTCGGGCCCGATCTTGATGAAAAACAAAACTGAATTATTAGATGTTTGAAATCGAAAAAAACCGGCCAAGTGCGAGTCGGTCGGACTTACGCACGAAGGGTACCGCCAATCTATAAAAACGGTAAAAAAATCACGTTTGTTGTATGGGCAAAAATACAACATCTCTGAAAATAATAACTCTCTAAGTATCACGGTTCATAAGATACAGCCTGATGACAGACGGACAGACAGACAGACGGACAGTGGAGCCTCAGTAATAGGGTCCCGTTTTACCCTTTGGGTACGGAATCCTAAAAAGAAAAACAACCCGTATTATTACCCCATTCGATAGTGTCGATAAGAACCAATTCTGGGAAGTAGTGACATATGGGAAACTTAGGGAAAAACCTCATTTTTAACAAAATTGCGTTGTGGGTCGTTCTTCGCATTATTTGGTCAATGCTTGCACGGGCGCGTAGGGTTTGTTCCCGGGAATTCTTGGTACTGAAATAACCAGAAATTCCCGGGAAAATTCATTGATTCGAATACCGGCAAATTTGAGCTAATAGGAAGTATGTCCCAGGAATTTCGATACTACAATTGGATGCCTACTACGTAAACCATCATAATGTTTTAAAACTCAACTTTACAGGAGCACCATCTAAAGAAATTATTGGGTGCAGTTCTTGTCTTTTGCCTAGGAGTAAAAAATTTTACTACGTATAGTCGAAGTATAGCTTGTTAACACAATATGTTATACAACATGTATTTGTTAATATATTACAGTTTCATAAAACTAATCTCAAAAATGGTAACTTAACAATACGGTTATTTACGTTGCATAGTAGTAGGTAGCAAGTAAACTATTAAATTAGTCTAATACCATTTAAAGTATTTAAATAATAAAATGGTAGAGGTAAAATTTGTATTGAACCAAAATTGCGTGGTCTTTAATTTATTCATAAAAGACTATAATAGCGGTTGCTTATTTCGGATAAATACATCTTATATTATTCAGCGCAACTTATTGTGAAATTTCTCGTATTCCTAAAGAATGGTGCATTTTTTAGGATTTTAAAGAAGCCTATGTTCATCAGAAATAATGTAGGGATCTAATGGTGAAAGAATGTAATTGGCTCAGTAGTTTTGGGGCCTAATCAGTCCATATAAACAAAAAATGAAACCTCTCCTCTTTATAATATTAGAAAAGATCAACAAATTATACTATGAAAGGTTCTTACTTTGTAGAAAGTGATTCACATAATGATTTTATCCTTAATTACGTTTCGATCGGGTTACACCGACCGAGGTCACAGGTTGACTGGTGAGCCAGTCAGATTACATCCATAAAAAGATCCGGTGCTTGGTAAGACGCGATCTCCAAAGCTGAAACTCCTGCCTTATATAGGATATAAGGTGTCATGCAAAATATTTGTAAACTTATTATTCTTGGTTGTTGAGCAAAACCGGTTTCAAAAGTCTTTTCCCAAAGAATGGGGAGATCGCATTTTACAAATCTAAAAACCTAGGATGGCAGAACCATCACAGCAGTTTCGGAAATTCTCGCCTAGATCTCGATCTAGAAGTCCTCGGACTTCTATGGCAGCTAATATGCCTCGCATGTCCTGAAACTTCCACCTGACGCGAATGACCCTAGAGCCACGCTTATACGCCACTACAGCGATGGTTTCCCAGAACTAGACATAGACGAAATTGAGTCGGCTCTCAAACATCTTAGCAAGGCAAAGCTGGAGTCACTTCAGAACTTCTAAAAGCAAGAGGGCTTCCCATCCTTGGAAAACTAAGGAGATTGTTCAACCCCGTCTTAGGCAATAGGACTACGCCGAGGGCGTGGAGTGAGGGCGCGATTAATCGGTTTTTCGAAAAAGGAGATAAACTCTTGAAGAACTACAGACCGATCACGCTCCTGAGCAACGTCTATAAGCTATTGACATGTTTTTTTACATGTTAAACTGTAAATTATGTATGTACTATCACCGTATTACTTACAACAAATTTACAGAGTATTTCTTGTACATGTAATAATTTTGTATTTTCATTGATGTAACACCAAATAAAGCAAAATTGAGGTTGAGGTATGCCTGGCTCCACACGAAAAATCTAAATATTTACAACAATTAAATTTCGTAGCTATTGCGATGGTGTGCGGGGGGCGGGGGGAGTGCGCATAATTACGTGGTTGATAAAACCTACCCCACTCCCTTAGCTACCTGTTCTAGCTCATATACCTTCTCATGTCGGCGTCGAAGTAACGCTGCTGCATCTGAGTGAAAGAAGTGCTTACGTCAAGGAATGCCGATCCAGAATATACTAGAGACATTACCACCGCAGCGACTTTCATCAAGATCCCCGATCTGAACTGATAACAGCCTAAAAACCGACTTCAGTCGGAAGCGTATTCTGATCAATGTTGTAGCTATATGTATAGCTGAGTAGTATACTACCCTATATACTTATATTTTTACAAATATTTAACTATTGGTTAAGATCAGAAATGCTTAAACATTGTAAATTTTTGTTTTTAGCAATTCCATGCAAGGTTTAATTGAAGATAAATAACACTTGAAAAAAATCATCGACCTCAGGTGATATAATATTACCTAAAATTATTTTATATATACTTTTCCCTATTCCCTATTTTCCCTATTCGCTATCATAGAATAATAACTAAATTACTCAAGTCAGCGTTCTTAAAATGTCTGGTTAACGGCGGCGAATAAAGAAATCAGTACAAAGTGCAGATAAAAACTGAATAACTTAAAAAGTTGAGTGATACAGAGATATGTATTTTTTAAAGTAACATTCAATAATTAAAGATTTTAGACAATATTATTTTTATCGGAATATCATGTCCGTGACTTCTTTGAGCTTCGGCCTGAGCTTCAAACAATTTGGACAGTGTCATTTAAGTACTTATAAATATGATAATCGTTGTAAGTTCAGACGCGTCAGAATGGCGGGTATATAATACATGCGCTTCTGTAGCAAAGTTTCCCAAAGACGTTGTTGTATATGGTCATATTTGAGATTTGTTTTCTAATTGGAGCAAAAAAATAAAGTAAGGATCAGTAGTAGGATAAGTAGTAGAATGTAGGCTGTGCAGTACTGGTGCTGAAACTGATTTTTGAATCCTCGGTACAGTAGTCAGCGAGTACCGGAAAATACCGAGAATACGTTCGATACGTTACGTTCGATACCGGATAAAAAACTAAGATAATAATACTGTGTTTATTAGTCGTGCTCGTGTTAAATAGCTCAGTGTAAATTACAGATTTTTTACTGAGGATTTATTTACAAAATATAGCCATTTTTGTGTAATCTTTTTAATCACTTTAAAAATTTAAATGACACCTTTGACGAAGGGGAAAGGGCGTTCTTCTGTTTGTAGGTACTTCCGAGCAGCGGGAACCATAGGTTACTTGAAGCAATTGATTACTGAAATAACTGGGGATTCCCGGGAATTCCCCGTTATTTCAGTACCGAGAATTCCCGGGAAAACTCTAGTCATGCAAAATTTTCTTCAGACCAAAAGTCAAGGGATCCATTAGCGTTAGTTTAATAATTATAGCTAAAACTATATGTATACAACGGCAACGGTATGCGGTAAAGCTATAAAGCTATGCCATTCGATTCGTGTAAATTTTGTTTGTAAATATTATTTTAGTTTTATATATAAATTAAAATATATGTAAGAAACCTGTGTGACTTATTGAGATCCCTCATTTGAGACCAATGGCATTAAGTCCGCCTACTACACATTTTGTACTTAAGAATAAAATAAAAAATCGCGTAGAACTTGTTGAGACTCATTTCAGACCAAACACGAGGGGTCTATTATCGTTGGTTTACAAATTAAAGTCAATAAACTAATTTTAGAATAGTTTGTTACGGGATTGCTACCATGTACCTTATTTTTGAGTTCCCGATATTTCGGCACTGTTGCAAGCGCCATGATCACGGAGTAACTGAAGATCTTGCGGGTAAGTTGTTAAGGGCAAACATATCGGTCTACCCTCTTTCGCTGTCTTTTATTGCACGCGTCGGTACCATTGTCTACAAACTCACTATTTTCTCGCACCTGTTCTCGACACACAACACTAACAGTATCTGACCGCGAAACAGCAGTTTGTTGTTTTTTCCGGTTTTTGCATATACGAATCACTGGATTCCAGACACTTGACAATTTAAACCCATCCTCGCGATTGAAATTTTTGTACTTTGTAATTTCAATCGCTTCCCTGACCATTCTTGGTATGTAGTGGCGTTCTGTCGCAATGATCTGAGGGTTGTGAAACTCAATCCAGTGATTAAGACCTGATTCCAACAAATGTTCCGCGATTGCCGATTTCTGTTTCTCGTTGTTTTTGACCGCTTTTATGTGTTCCTTCATTCGGCACGCTATGGTACGTTTTGTTTGGCCGATATATGAACTGCCACAGCTGCAGTCAATCTTATAGACACCCGGTTTCTCCATTGGGAAACTGTCTTTTGGAGATCGTAGACATTGTGTTACTTTTCTTAATGGAGTGAAGACAGTATTAAGTGAGTATTTATGAAGTACGTTTGAGATCTTATCTGTCACTCCTCTTATGTATGGCAAGAACACAGGTTGCCTGTCTACTGTGTCTTTAAAGTATCTTGATTTGTGTCTAGATGGTAGCTGCCCTCTATATCCATTATTCTGTAAGACTTTCTGAACATGTTCCAACTCTTGGTTTAGGTGTTCAAGGTCACACAAGTCATAGGCTCGGTTTGTCAGTGCAGTTACTACAGAATTAAGATGTCGAGGGTGGTGATGCGAGGTTGCGTTGAGATAGCGGTCAGTGTGAGTGGATTTTCTATAGACAGAGTGACTCAGTGAACCGTCACTCCGCACTTCAATCTTCACATCCAAAAATGCTAGGCTTCTGTTTTCTTCTATCTCGCAGGTAAAATTTATTTTTGGATGGATACCATTTAAATATGACAGGTGAGTTTCTACATCTTGGTTGTTTCCTCTCAATACACAGAAAACGTCGTCTACATACCTCTTCCATAGTTTGATTTCGGTGCGGGCGGTGGCCAGGGATTTTTCTTCGAAAAACTCCATCCAAATATTAGCTATAACTGGAGCTACGGGGCTGCCCATCGCGACTCCGTCTATTTGGAGATAGTATTGACCCTGGTATACAAAGAAATTCTTCGACAAACAATGATGTAGAAGTGTGCCATATTCCATCGGGATGTCATTATCTTCCAACTTCACCTTAACCACTTCAAGACAATCTGCTACTGGGACATTTGTGAAGAGTGATTCTACGTCAAAACTGACCATCAACTCATCCATATCAACCTTGTTTTGGTGCAGGATTTCAATGAAGTGACGAGAATCTTTGACAAACGATAACGTACGGCCTACTAATGGTTGCAAGACTTTAGCTACGTGCTTGGCCAGGTCATACGTAGGTGAGTCTATCTGACTCACAATCGGTCGTAGTGGCACGTTCTGCTTGTGTACTTTAGGCAAGCCATATAGTTTCGGGAGCTGGACATTTCTAGGCCGCAGTAAGTATTTAAAAGTCTCGTCGTCGAAAACGTCCTCGCACTGTCTAATGAGTGAGCGAGTGCTTCCATCCGTTCTCGCCGTCGGGTTGTAATTTACCTTTTTGTATGTATTGACATCACTGAGTAGATTTTGGATCTTTCTATCGTACTCAACGACATCCATTATAACAGTCGCGTTCCCTTTATCAGCTTTCAGAACCAGTATAGTTTCATCCTTTCGGAGTTCATTCAGCGCAGTTGATTCGGAAGAAGTGATATTCGGTTTTGGTGGTGCTACGTGGCGTAATATCACGGCAATATCCTGTCTTAATGTATCCGCGTCTACAGATGGTATTTTATTACGCACGATACATTCTTCAACCGACCCAATCACCTCCTCATAGGGAATACGTTTAGGTGTAATGGCAAAATTCATCCCTTTTTCAAGAACTGATTGTGCAGCAGCAGACAACTCGACACTCCCCGATCCCGTAACAAACTATTCTAATGTTAGTGACCATGAAAGTTTAAAACAATATATAATAAACTAATTAACCTAAGAATCGTGTAGAACTAGTCAATACCTCTAATTTGAGACTAAACACGGTCTATAGGGGTTTATAATCGGTTGTTTACTAGTAATAGCAATTACGAATTATTATAAAATATATATAATATACTTTTACATTTTAAATTGTAAATTATGTATGTACTATCACCGTATTACTTACAACAAATTTACAGAGTATTTCTTGTACATGCAATAATTTAGTATTTTCATTGATGTAACACCAAATAAAGTAAAATTGAGGTTGAGGTATGCCTGGCTCCACACAAAAAATCTAAATATTTACAAGAATTAAATTTCGTAGCTATTGCGATGGTGTGCGGGGGGCGGGCGGGAGTCCGAGCGCAACATAACACAGGTCCTACCTCGGCGACGTCCTACTGGACACTGGCGGGGCGGCTTGCACGCCTTTTGTGCATGGTTTTCGAGGTTTTTTAATCTTTGGTACCTAATAACATAACAAAATTGATTTTTTTTTACACCGAGACACTAGCAAATTTTGATCTTTAGTAAACTGCTTGCAATGTTGGGACCAGGGAGCACAATAAAAGATGTAATTAGGTCGACCGATGTTATAATAATGTCCTCAATTAAGCCTTACATCTATCTTATATACTATGCCTAATGCTACGTAATAGGGTGAGGTGCGTCACACACTACACCTTCCCCGTATTTTGAAAAAAAAAATTAAGTTATACAATTTTTTTTTTTTGAACTTTTAATGTCTTTTTCAGCCAATCATACCTATGCTTTATAACAAAAGTATACATAATCAAAAGTAGTTGTAAGTATAAATTTAAAAGATTCAATTACAATTAGGTCGAATTTTAGAAAAAAATTAAGTCTTCGAGAAATTTATAAGTAATTACAACATTACAATAAATTTTGAGATTGTTGAAAAATGTACAAATAATGTTATCTATTTAAAATTGGTAATTCAATAAAATAATTAGATTGCTTTTTAATAAATGCATTAAAAATTTTAAATTTGAATGAGTAATAACATTATCTAAAAAAATACTTATTAATTTATTAAAGTCCACTTCATCGTATTTCACTTAATAAAATACAAAGTTTTCCTAGCTAACATTACAATAAAATTAATCTTTTTTAATCTTAGTATATTTTACGATAACAATCAACTAATTGGTGAAACTTTAAACTGTAACAAACAATTAAATCATAATGAAATTTAACAAAATAACATGACATTTTTATTAATAGAAAATTTAAAATAGTTAAAGTTAAATTTCTACAAATTTGTTGTTATTTTAATATAAGTTCATGATTGTATTTGAATAAAATTTAAGATTTGAAAATATTTTTTTTAAACCAAAACAAAACCAGATCAATTTGACATCCTATTTAAAAAAATGTGTGACAAGTAAACTAATTTATGAAATTCTTAAAAAATATATATTATCATGTACTACGCTTAATTTTAACATTTGCTAGGTAGACAAGTCAATTTGTCAAAAAAAACACGTTTGTAACACCATGTCATAATGTCATAAAGCAAACAATAACTTATAACACTGGTCTGGTAGTCAAGTATCGAATCATTCTACTACTACTACGCACTAGATGGCGCTGACTGCCGATTGACTCACGCAATCACCTGCAGTCTTCGAATAGAATAAGACCCCAGGTTACTACTACCACTACTATACACTAGATGGCGCTGGCTGACGTTTAACCCGCGCAAACACCTACGCTCTTTCAATAGTATAAGACACCCGCGATACATTTGTAAGTCAATTCCGAATTCTGGATTGATTCCGGATTCCGATCTTACTGAGTGTCTGCGCTAGGTAGTGGTACGCCCTTAGCTCCCAAGTCTTGAGACTTCGTGGTGTCCCTATTCGTGCCTCTTGCTCGGTATTTCGTATTCGACCCCCCCTCGTGCGTATACATGCAGCCACGTGACTGTACCACTGTATCCACGTTTTTTTTGAGAATACAAACATAATTACTACAAGAAGCTTCCTGTCTTATTGCCACACCTTCCACGCGTCGTGTACCTGGACGACGTCATCGGTACCACCCTTGCCACCGACGAAGTCCCCTACCAAGACAACCCCAAGTAGCGGATTTCACACGTTTTTAATAAAACATTTCACAAAAAAAGTTATGGTATTAAATTTTCAATGTTTACTTTTAAATGAAAATAATTTTAAATAAACCCTTTTCATCTTATAGACTTTGAACTAAAGAATTTACCTATGTGGTAAATGAAAAAAAGAAACAAATAAATGTTTTCTTAAATAATATTTCAGTGGGTACCAGTAATAAGTGTTTTTTATTAAATTATCTGTTATATAATTTTTAAAATTTTGTTACTCGTAGAAAAATACACAGAAATTTGAACATAACAAAAAAATAAGCATAATTCTTTTTGTATACCTATTATTGTAGTATTATAATGAAACCAGTTACAAACATAATTGTATTTCATCAATAAATTCAAAATAATAATACTAGTGTAGTGTAACACCAAAACAAACTTCCATATTCTATTTAAAAATGGCACTCATACTTTACTTTTCAAAACTTCTTTAAAAAAACTCTAGATACGAGTAGGGAGGCACATTATCACACACTATCATAATTGGTACATTTTTACCTCTTTGGGTAATTTCATTATTTGGGCCGACCGGTCCCTTTTCATTATACACACTTTTATTTGGTAACAGCTTGTTATTTTATAGTCGACTTTTACTTTTAACTACGACATTTTAGTCCTTTACCACTTGCTAAGCGCATAGACTTATTTATTGGGGTCATGTTTTAAGATAATTAATCTCCAACTATTTTCACAGAGAGAAACTCGTCTACACCATGATCAAATGAAGGATCTGACACCCTAGCTGTACCTTGTATCATTTTTTTAAAAACTCATATACCATAATAACGGGTCCTCATTTAAGATCCTATTAAACTCCAACGGTTTTCACAGAGAAATCTCCTTTACACCATGATCAAACTGAAGGATTCGACTCCGTTTTGTACCACTTGTGTGCCCTACCTTTATCAACAAAATCTCAACATAACTTTCAAATTCACATTACCAAACCAACATTAAAAAATTACTATCAAACTAAATGCTTCAGCAAAAATAATTTTGTTAACTCTTAGGTGATCAGTCCAATTGTTTGACAAAAAAAATCTACTAAAGTATGTCCTAATCTCTAAATATTAATCTTACAGTCATACCAAACAATCTTTTAATAACATTCGCGAAATCTACTGACTTTACATTACTTTTCCATTAATGTTTCTACATCACATAGCTATACTTTTCTTGGAATGTACCTAATGCACTCGAACAAGGTACAAAAGCTGTTTAATACTTCCCTGTAACCATACAAAAACCTTACTTGCCAAAGCTTCACAAACTAAAGTATATTTTTATTACCACATTACTATAGGTAAGTACTTTACTTTTGTCCGTTACTTGTCCCTTAAACATTTTGTATTAAGATAAAAGTAATTTATTTAACAAATCGACCAATATAACTTTAGGTAACCCACTGTTGGATTTTACTGAAAATATAAATAAATGGGTCCACAGCTTAGTCGAAATAAACATGATATCAATATTAAAGAACGGATACTGCAATTGTGCATAACAACTACTAGTTCAACGATATCTGATAGTATTTGTTTCCCTTTTAAGAACAGCTTCATATTTCGTAAGAATAGCCGGTAACAAATAAAAAAATGCTGATGCGTTACACGTGTCGCCGTATATGGTGCAATGCATAAATGTCGGTCTAACTACGGATTAACAAATAATAAGACATGCAATTTTTTTTTTAGGTTATATTATCAATATGATTTTATACCAAAATAGTATAACCATGTTTTAGATTAAACGATAGAGAACGTAACAATAAATGCTATTATTTAAAGTAAAAATATTAATAATCTACAACGTAT
Organism: Anania fuscalis; assembly: GCA_950371115.1. Taxonomy (NCBI): domain Eukaryota; kingdom Metazoa; phylum Arthropoda; class Insecta; order Lepidoptera; family Crambidae; genus Anania; species Anania fuscalis. The sequence goes on along the minus strand of OX493326.1, from coordinate 15,111,356 downwards.
CGTACGATGATGAAAAAAAAAAATACATAAACGACTGAATAAAATTTAAAGCATAGTACACACAAATGAACTAAAATTTTGTTGTTAAATTCATTAATAATAAAATATTATTTATGGAATGTGACCTATCATGAATGACGTACCATTGTATTTGAAAATATATAATAATAATCAAAAGTTTGGATTGGGAATTTTGGATTCACAAACAAGTATATATATATGATAAGGGCTTATTATTAAATAATATTAAAATATATATAAAAATTGTGCTATTGTTTTACGACAGAAAAATCTAATTTAATAAACAAAATTGAATAGTACCATGTTTTAAAATTAAAATATACCGCCTTCGGTCCCAACCTGTAAAAACCTCATAAAATTATGTATAGCTTTTAAGGTGTGTTCTCTTATTGTTTGTCCAAAAATGATTAAATATAATTTTAGATGGTAATTTTATAAAGTCAAAATCATTGAAACGCGTAATTAAAATGACAACATTATATATTAACAAATCTTTACTTTTAATGTTAGTAATTTATGTTGATTTAAATAAGATTAACCATTTAAATTTCATTTTTTATGTGTCAGAAGTTACTATCAAATTTATAATTTAATTTAGATTTCAAGATTCCCAATAATGGCCAAATTACCCTAATTATAAGAAGTGTGTTAAAAATACTTTATTTATAATTATTAATACATTTTTTTTTTACGAAGTTATGTACATAATTGCGCAGATATTCAAACCAAAAGTAATTTAAAATATCATGGAAAACAAAGAGTGTTAATAATACAATTGATAATCATGAAGAATTACGTTTTATGAAGTAGTTTAATAAGAAAAGATATATCAGTCACTGAAATTAAGAACCAAATAAATTTAAATGAAACTACTTTTACGGATTATTTCGCGATTTATTAACATTTTATTTAACCTGACGTTTCGAACACTTTACAGCGTTCGTGGTCACAGGTAGACTAAGGTGTTATTCGTCTTTACAATATTTTGAAAAACTATAAACTACCGTCACTCAGTTAATATTAATTTGTGTTCCTATCTACGCAAAAAGAGCTAACTGTATCTAGAGGTCTTGCAGTGCGGGGCCTAGCATGGGATTTCGTTAAAACAGGATCCCATGCTGGTGGTATTTTCCAACCATCTTCTCTGTTGAAATTCGGGTGTCTTCTAATTTCAATTGCCTCCCGTAACATGCGAGGAACAAATCGTCGTTCTCTTGCAAGGACTTTAGGCTGGTCAAATCGTATGAAATGGTTGGGTGTATCTAAGGCATGTTCACACACTGCAGACTTAGTATTCCGTCTATGTTTGATGTCGGCTATATGTTCTTTTACCCGCACGCCTATACTTCGTTTTGTTTGACCGATATAGGAGAGCCCACAGTCACATTCCAGTCTGTACACCCCCGCATCTTGAAGAGGTATGTTGCACTTGACAGGTGGTAAAAATTGGTTAATCTTTTTCGGCGGCTTGAAGTAGGTTTTGATTGAAGCGCGCTTCAAAATGTTTCCAATCTTGTCAGTAACACCCTTCATATAAGGTAGTACAGCAGGTTGGCGTTCGACGGTGGAATGCTTGACCCGGGATCTGGAACGACGTGGTACCGGCAACTGGTTTTCCCGTAGTACCTTCCTGACATGCTGGAGCTCGCCAAAAAAAAAAAAAAGTAGTTTCATTTAAATGTATCGTGTTCGCGTAAATAAAAGACAACAGTAACCAAATAAATATTTAATTAATTACTTAAAGTATTTTCGTATTCCTTGATGACAAAAACTTGTGAATGATGAATCTAAAATTTAATAGCCGTTCAAAAATATAATAAATTATATAATATTAAATCGTAAAAACAAAAACTTATTTACGTAAATGTATTGGAAAATAACAGTGAAAATAAATATGATGATCGCCACATAACGTGACGGATAATATTACAAAGTGTGCAACCAAATCGCTAATCGAGATTGAAAATAGCTTAAAAATACTATTAATTAATTACTATTAAAATTTGAATTGACTTGTCTACTTACGTGATTTTTACCAAACCTTAAGAACTACCGTGGCCACGTCAAAAATTAGTTTATTATATTATCACCAAAAAAAGTAAATATAGGTAATTCCGTGTCTTCTATTCCCGCGTTTTCATAATTTCTTTGACACGCATGACACTCCCGGCGGCAACATTTCTCATCACATCACCGTAGTGTGTGACGCACCTCACGACTCGAACAACTCCCAGCGCCCAGCAACTATCCTTTCCTCAACCTTAGACGCCTACCAGCTCCCGGCGCCCAGCAAGTTTTCGTACCTTCATTCTCCGTCAACACCCGGAAGCCAGGCAAAACTCTCTATCGTCATAGCACTTTTTAGTGTAGCACGTCTTGCTTTTCGTCATTTTAATCGTCTTTCAGCTTCAAAGGTTCACTTATTGTCAAAAAAAATATATTATTTAAAAATTAAGATTTACTTTATCACTTGATGCACAGCACTGCCCAAAGGCAGCACTGGCAGGGTCGCCATGCAATGTTGGGACCAGGGAGCACAATAAAAGATGTAATTAGGTCGACCGATGTTATAATAATGTCCTCAATTAAGCCTTACATCTATCTTATATACTATGCCTAATGCTACGTAATAGGGTGAGGTGCGTCACACACTACATGCTTAATTTTTACATACTTGTATCGTATAAAATCTTTCCAGAAAATCGATCCAAAAATCATAAAACGACCTATTTTTAAGAATTTTTTCTATCGAGCCAAGTTATTATTATTGTGTTTTGGTTTCACCGAGACATTAGATAAAAGATCAAATATTATAATAGTATTTTTATTTTTCTTATAACTTAGTTTTGTGAATAAATCCATCGGAAGATGACTAAAAGTTAAATACGCCCGCCTTAAGAGGGTTCCCTCACCAAGACTTCGATTTTTCCTACTTTTTAGCTGCATTCTACTCCTTATTTGATGCGTATAGCGATAATTAAAAGACACCAAAGTAATCTTTAAAGTTTTATCTGTAAAATCATCGCTTAAAATTTGTATTTCCTCTAATTAATAGTTACGAAAACAAGTTTTTAAACGAAGTCGATAAAAATGTATTCTGTGCGTCTACTCCGCAATTAATCCTTATCTTATTATTTGGTTTGTACCAATCGGTAGGAAATCAAAAAATCTATAATTTCTACGCAAAAAATTTTTAAATTGATCCATTATTGACAAAGTTATGGCTATTATTCATTATCTACGAACGTCTGATTCTCTGGCGTGCTGTGCGGGGCAGCGGGAGGCAGTGTGCCGCTAGCTGTCCGAGGGGAAGCCTGTGTCGCTCGTTCCGCCGTGCCGATCAATCACTGCTCGGAACAAAACAGCACGCGCGAAACACTTAAAAAATTTCGTCACTTAGCGTGAGTGACTCGATGGCTTAGGTCGCAGAGCACTCGCTATGTATGCGATGGTTGAGGGTTCGAACCCCACCTGATTCAGTTTTTATTTTTTCAATTCATTTTTTTTTTTTTTTTTTTGCAGTTTTTTTTTATTTCTAGTTGTATTTATTTATTTGTATTATGAACAAATTAAATATAAAAAATCTGACCTAACTTTATATTACTACTAACTTGCTATGACAGTGGTCTTAGTCTTAGTAGCAAGTATAATTCTGTAAGTAATAAAGAAATAACCTAAATAAAAAACACCAAAAAAAACCTACTTAATATAAAATACACCACAATGTAATATCATAATATATTTTGTTTAATTTTTAAATTGAATAGGAAGAATTAACAGTTTTTAAATCTAAAAAATAAAAAAAAACAACAATTATGTTTCGTTTTTAAATTAGCTTAACATTTTAAACAGTTTTAAATTCTAAAAAATATCTTCAATGCGAATATCTTCCGGCTACAAAGTGGATGTCATTTTATTTTATGCTTTGGTGGTGCAATTTCACCATGTCGCTCAGCCTCAGTTTGTCGTGTCAGCTCGTCATTGAATGCTCCGAAACGTTTTACTTTGATATAGCCTGCAATTCTTTGGTCTACCCTAGCGATTACTTAGACTGGAAATGTCACTTTACGCATGATTTGACCTTCAGAATTTTCCTAACCTTTTTGGTGGCGTTTTGTTCAACGACTTTTAAGATTTGGTGTGTCGTATTCTTAGTACGTCTTTTAGTTTACGCACAAAAATTTATAAGGTTATTTAGGATTTTGATATTTAGTGTAATCTATGTCTTTATTACGATATTTAACTTATGCAGTGAATTTTCAGAATTATATATTTAAATAATTAATTCTGAAATTGAATCATAGTTTTGGTAGCTCAGTTTTGGTGGTTTCTTCTTTCTTCTTAATATAACAATACTATCCCATGACTAAAGACATCATTAGAAACACGCAATGCTTAATGATTTTCTCTTAGAATCTATGCTACTGTGGATCGAGCGAGGTGTCAGGTCGGGCGCACATTCGAAATGGGCCATTGCAAATTGGGCCAGGTCCATGCCCTGCTGAAAACCGGACGATTTATTGAGCCCGCGCTAAACCGTTAGCGCGGGCTCAATAAATCGTCTGCTGGGCGCAGCAAGGTCGTTCTTGAACAGATTCGAACGGATACTAACGCTAAGTAAGTTTTTGTTTGTTGTTATTGTATTCTGTTAACTAGAGTACTAGATAGTAAATAAGTTGATAGATAGTACATCGTTGATTACCGTGATAGCCATAAAAAATATTTTTATTGTTTTTAAAGATCGCTTCTTATAACAAATAAAAACTATTGATAGTGCTTTATTTATTTAAGTTTGCATTTAAAATATATGTTTGTTAGTTAAAGAGCAATCGATAAAAATTGACGAACTTTGATTCCCGTGTTATTGATTCCCGTGGTTTTAATGCCATGGGAATCAATCTTTCTTTATAAAATGAAGGATGCTGTGCCAATGTATTTGTGATTCATAGATAATCTTAATTTGTGTCATTACTTTGTAATTTGTTAATAACACTAAAATAGCTAGATTCAATTTTATATTCATAGAAACTTTTACATATTTCAGACAACAATTGATTTGAACTATAATAAAGATTGCTTTATTGATTCCCATGCCTTGTTTTTGATTCCCGTGGTAGACAAAATTTCAATTGCTTATATTTTCGAAACTAATTGTGCAAAATGAGTGCCTATTAGATCAATATGTTAAAAAACTATCCAAATTTAATATTACGTCATGATTTTAGCATATCTATATCATTTAAAATTTTCCACGGGAATCAATCAAATACGCCCAATTTCAAGATTCACCCAGTAGGTAGGTAGGACTATGGTCTTTGCCTGGCATTTGTTACTAACAAACTGACTGATGCATCGGGCATTTTCTTATATGAATTGCAAACGCTCGGTCGGTGTATTTCTACTTTACACCCTAATATGGACGTGATGCGATATATTTTATCAATCTCATCCCATCCCATCTTCTGACATGCCCTGCGTGTCCCTACACCTGCACACGCGAAGATCTTTGCAAGGCCACCGATAATGCTATATCGGTGGTTAAGTTATGGTCTTCACACATATGAAAGCCTGAGTCGATACGCAAAGAAGAAGATCAAGTTTCACACCTCCAAGTTATAGCTTTATAACCACCGTATAGAACAAGTACAATTTTACGACACAAATTATTGTAAACGTTTTAAAATGTATCAAAATATTTGTATTACAAAATAATTATTGACATAACAAACAATTTCTTCATATTTTGATTTTATGATGAAACTATTAGAAATGCACTATTAGCACTAAGCCACGAATACATTTAAATAACATAGGTAGGCAACACAAGCATTAGTGACCATTATATTTGGTCGGATTCGCGCTGACAGTCTGACAGACAGCTGATCCGACCAGAATAACAAACACAAACTTTTTTTTGGCTTCAAACTGTAACACGTCGTTAAATGTTTTTTATTTTTCTTAATTTAAAAAGCATTATTTAATAAGTAAGACTCATTTTCTACAAAAATCTTATTATTATACCACATAACTCCAAATATCGAATTATTTTCAAATGACTTTGCGATCGAGTTACGCAGGACAATTTTTTAAAATCAATAAGCAAGAAATGACATTTCATGTGTCCAGCATTTATTTTTCTAAATGTCATAAACAATTGGAATGTTGCAATTTTCTTAGTTTGAATATCTAAAATTGATTGAAATAAACATTTTGCTATATTGTTGTCTTTTTATTTTACGCGAACACGAAACACGAACGCTGTAAAGTGTTCGAAACGTCAGGTTAAATAAAATGTTAATAAATCGCGAAATAATCCGTAAAAGTAGTTTCATTTTAACATTTTTCTGTTAATAAAAACCATGTTTACGCATTAGTTTGCTAATATTTTGAATTGGCAAGATACTTTTACAAAACCGGTAAAATTTTAATACATAGGCATAACACTAGCACTCAGTATAATTCATTCTGATACTCTTCTACAATTGTCTGTAGCCTCGATGGAATCACGCGATTTCGATGTTGTTTGGCGTTAAGGTTCCAATCGAACCTTCGGTCGGGGATCGGTCGGATCCGAACATTTGGATAGTACATTTCGCGCTAGACCCCCTGGTCATCTATTGAGATCCTTACAAGCATCTAACGAATTTTTTTTAGTGATATTTAGTTTCGGTGGCGTAATGTTAAAATTAGGTGGCACAATTTCACATATGTTATGTTTTACCCTAAAGATAAGTATTATCAATTTATTTCGTGTGAAAACTTAAAAACAAAATTTGCCATCAAAACTGACAAAAAGTCGCATGTGTTGATATTGAGCCTTTTAAACTTCGACTAGTCTGTATAGGGAATGCAAAAAATCACCATCTTTTAATTTTAAACATTTATTTTTAAATGATAATACATGATTCCTTCTATTTTAAATGTTTAGAAGTACACATTAATGTACAACCTTCTATGTCATTATTTAATTTATCTAATAAACCACATAGTTTTTTTAATAATTACAGTGAAATGTCGTGAGACATCGTGAAAAGCGAAGGGACGTCTACTGGCGAAAATGCCACAATATAAAATCAGATTATTATCACCAAAAGGTAGTATACCGCAACATTGATTAGAAAAAACGATGGCTGCGACAGAAACACTTGAAAGATTTCTCCAAATCGATTAGTGGTTAGATAGCTTAGTAGAGGAAACACACGCCCGGTAATCCGAGGTCGTGGGATCGCATCTCACTTGAAGCAGTAACTTTTTCAAGTTTTTTTTTCAATATTTACTATGTTTAACTTTTAGATTTGATAAGAAGACTTAACAGTTTTAAATCATAAGATAAAACAAATAAAAACCGAAACTATTTATAACATAAAATCAGATACTTTATATAAATGACAAAAACCTATAAATAAAATATCTCACGAATTCACGATAGAGTTTATGGGTACACAAATTGTAACAATAATTCTATCGGGTCGAGTATCCGCAAATTGCCTGATCAATGCTGCATCATAGATTAAAAAAAAATCTGCGAGAAACACTTGAAGATTTCGACTTAACAGCTAGTGACTTGGTAGCGATGTTGGAAATGCACTCGCCCGCCATTCAAGATTCAATGGGTGAGGGTTCGAATCCCACCTGTAGTTGGTAAATTGGTTTCAATTCATACTGTTTTAATTTTAAAATATAATAAAGAAAAATTACACTTTTAAATTCTAGTATTATTAAAACCATTTATTAATAAACGTAGCATGGTAGGTATTTGCTAGAAAACAATATTTAAATTTTAGTATTCTGTTCTGACAAAAATATTTTAATAACTGACAAAATAAACTATAGGGGTTGTCGCTATAATTTATGTATTTTCGTTACCTTATTTATTCACAGCTAATTTATTATGTTTTTTCAAAATATTCCACGTGACTTTTCAAAATGTAATGTGCGTAAGGTAATAATAATGTGTAGGCGGCGAAAGTTGCGAGCAAATTATTTTACTCTGCCGCCTGGCCGCCTCTTATAATTATTCTACGATCCGTGCTTTACGTTTGTATTTGCTTAATCATGCCACGAGTACGGACAACTGCTCGTCGACCTACCACAAAATGTCAAATGTTCTTATTTGAAAATGATCTCTATGTGTCAGGCTTAAAGTTGAAAATCTATTGGAGAATTTTTGACTTTTGGGGTAGGTCGACGTGCTGTTGACTGTACATCGTAGTTTGGCGTAAGCTAACTAGATGTCGCGGCGTTATCGCATTCACTACCGCAATCACTTCACGAAATAATGCAGCGGTGGAGAGGGGACGAGAGGCAGCTAAATGCTCAAGGTCATTGGCTAGGGGAACAGCCTTAACCATATCTGCAAATGAAGTACTTGCCGACTCTGGTTGTTTGCAGGACTCTTGTATGCTCGTTTTGAAGTCGTCTAACGTCACTCAATCAGTACGGAGTTTACATATGAAAATACAGTTATGGTAAGTATTTACGTATACTTATTACGCCAATTGCAAATACAAGATGATTAATTATTATGTAATTACGCCAAGGTGCAAAAGGAAAACATTAACACTGAATGCTTAAAGAGAAAACCGTTATATTTTTATACACAAAACTACTACGCAATTACCAACGAAAAACAAACAAAATAACACTGCTCATCACTCACCCTATCGGGGAATAGCACAACACACACAATATAATTATTTTCTAAGATTCGGATTGTAACTATGTCATTAGGTGACCGTTATAATATTAGTTTAATTTCCATACGGATAACGTCCGCCAAAGGATTCAATATGTTAAGCGCACCGAACGCGAGCTGTTCGGTGAATGCTCATACGAGCGCGGCGCATCTCCGCCGCCGTTGCCCGTCTCGAATGTTCGAGAGAACAATAGAAATTCCGCGCGTGCGTTAGGGTCCCGCGCAGTAACCCGTGAAATAATAAAACGGTTGATCGTTTTAATGTAATATGATTAAGTTAGTTATTAAGATAAATTTAGCATATAGTTATGTTTAATTTAATTATAGGTTAGTTTTAAATAGGTTTAGTTTTATTTGTTAGTGATAAAATAGTTTAGAATATTTTTAAGTGTATATAATGCATGTAATAGTAAAAATACGCGAAATTGTATAAAAATGTACGTGCAACGTTATATTACCCTCCCCCGGGTCACCAAGGATTTTATTCCTCAGGAAAAAATCCGCATTTTATATACATATGTTACGTTTGCATTTTTCCTAAATCATTATTTACTTTTACAATTAATTACCTTTCATACTTCACGCATTTAAAAACAAAAACAAACCATAGACATTATTATGTGAATATTGGCGCATCAATACAAAACTTAAGGGTACCAATAAAATTTAAATTAGTAACCTATGCAAACTATTGTAAATTTTTGGTATTTGCAATTCCATGCAAGGTTTAATTGAAGATATATAAGGTCCAATTTTATTAGTGTTCATCCTGTTAACCTGTGACTATATAAGTGAAAAGCAATCGTAAAAACCAACTTTCAAATGTCTATCATAAAAACTAAAAAAGTTAAAAATAAATTACAAAATAACAACATCAACTTCATATTGCATAAACTCGTCCTATCTTCAACTCTTTCTCGCTCTGTACAAGGGAAAGGAATAAGACGGATAATCAGATCGTTAAACGTAGCAAAGATAGGACGAGTTTATGCAATATGAAGTCAATGTTGTTGATTTTTAACTTTTTTAGTTTTTATGGTACACATTTGAAAATTGGTTTTTACGATTGCTTTTCACCTATATAGTCACAGGTTAACAGGATGAACACTAATAAAATCGGACCTTATATAACAGTTGAAAAAAACACAAACTGCAAACTATGTTCAAGGGTGTTATTTTATGTTTTTTTTTTTAACAAAATAAGAAACATTCACTTTACATTAATAAAATATACTATTTTAATTGGTAGTTTTAATTTTATTCAGGTTTTATTATAACAATTTACTAATTTTATATCCTTGATATGCCATGTACCTAAATCTTTGCCTGACATGTCTTCTAAGACATAAACGAGTGGCGACTTTTTGGCTGTTACACGACATTTAATAAACTTAGGTGCGAACTTTTTGCTAAATCTTTTATCCTTATCACTTAAGACGTAAGCACGTTTCATGACTGTATCACCTACATTAAATTCGGCAGGTTTCCGACGCAAATTGTAGTGTGCCGTATTTTTTGTATGGGCATGCCATAGTTTCGCCTGTACATCGTTAAAAATTACAGAAAGACATCCCAGGTTCTCCGCATAAATATCTCTTGGCAAAAACAATACCTCATCGCCCATGTCATTATCTGTATAATGAGTGCCACAAGGGACGAGCTCTCTACCATATACTAAAAATGAGGGTGTGAACCCAGTAGCCTCATTAACAGTACTGTTTATGGCGAATTGAACTTTAGGTATACAGACGTCCCAAGTTCTATGGTCGTTATTGACATAGGTAGACAGACAGGTGATAATGGTTCTGTTGTATCGTTCGACGGTATTGATTTGTGGAGTATATTTTGGTGTATAATAAATGTTAGGTATGTTATATTTATTAAAAAATTAAACAGTATCATGACTGATGAATTGAGAACCGTTGTCCAAAAATATTGTTTGAGGGATCCCGTGAACGAGAAACACCGATTCTTCTAAATGTTTTATGATTATATCTGAAGTGGCCCTTTTTATTGGAAAAATAAGACAAAATTTGGAAAAACAACAAGTTACAACCAAAATATAATTATTTAACTTACGACTTATAGGCAAAGGGCCCATAAGGTCTATGGAAATCATTTGGAAAGGGCGAAAACATTGCTTGGGACGACCCATTACTCCCAACGTTTGGTGGTTCTGAATTTTATACTCTTGACATTTCTGGCATGAAGTAACAAATTTAACAACATGTAACGAAACGCAGCAGCCAATCGCAGCTAGCCTAGCCATGCCAGCCAATCAGGAATGTTCCCGCCAAAGCCAAGCCTGTAAAGCTTGCCATGCCGCCAGCCAATCAGGAACGTTCCCGCCGAGCCGTCCCCACCGAGTCAGCTGGGCAGCGGACGTCGGTGGGGGCAAGCCTTTATAACGCCATGCAAGCTCATTTTAGACAATCATTTTGTACCGATCACTTTTCAAGCTAAAACTCTGTCAGTTTGCGAATAAAATCCAATTATTAAGTAAAAAGTAAGGTTTTGGTTTGTGCTTCTTTACAAATCAGAATTGGGATAACTTTCACTCCCACTGTTTAGATTTCTTGGTTACAATTATTAAGTTTAAATTTCACGTGTAAAATACGGGTAGTAGTAATTTTTCCGCGACTACTAGTAGTAGTAAACGGTCTCAAATACGGTAAGAAACGCAATCGGTCCTGAGAGCGGCGTCAATGCCGCATTGTAAGCAGAAGTACTCGTCGCAGTCGCGTACGTTCGCGCTCGGAACGGAGGCGTCCTACACTGCTCGAGGGACAATCGTCGGCAATGAGATATTTGCAAGTACAGAGGTATCATCAAAGCCGGAGTTATTTTATTGCTAAAGTCAGTAAGTGATACTACTTTTGATTTATTTTTGATACAATTAGACGACCGTCTGGTGTAGTGGTTTGCGCTCCGGACTACAAAGCCTGGTGGTTACGGGTTCGAAACCCGCAAATAATAGTGTGATGAGCACGATCGTTTGTACCTTAGTCATGGATGTCTATAAACGTATTCAAGTATGTTTATTCGTTATCTAGTTGCCATAGTACAAGCTATGCTTAGTTTAGGACTAGCTTATTGATAATTTATTGTCTGGACGGGAAATTATTTCGTGCTCAGGCTTAATGCCGAAGTGGTTTACTGGTGATAGTAAAGTAATTTTTAAAAATTCTAACGAGTTTAATGCCCATGTATGCTCTGGACGATTAATGTAGCTGGTGTACTTTTCGAAAACTTAAATGTCCCACGATTTAGACAATCCCTAAAACTAGTTCATGCTTTTTGCGAATTATAACTGGTTGACGTGAGCTACCTACTATAACTGCTAGTGTCCAGCCAGCCAGCCACGCAGCCAGCCAGCCATAATGATAACGGAGATGCTTATGCATTTTTACCTACAGTTAAACAGTTTGATTCGATTTTGGTGTTGTTCAAAAGTGGCTGTAGTTTTTACTTAAAATAGTGCTTATAAGAGGCATAGATGCTGTCCGAGTGCATACGTTAAGCCATACGACGCGCTAAATCAAATCTTTTGAAGGAATAGATTAAAAATACCTACCCGCAAAGTTTTAACGAAAATATTTTATTGCTTAATTAGTAACTTTTGTGGTATAGCATGGCCATGTGCGACTGTCTACACCATGTAGTCTTTGGAAAAAGGTTATTTAAAACTAAAACCAACCCAGCCATGGTTATAATAATTAATTTACTAATTTTAACCATTAGAAAACGTCAGTTTTTAGTTTAGTGGTTTGGATATTAATACTTATCTGGTACTTCTTACATATTGTTATCTAGTTGCAAGTTGCAACAAAGGTTGAATTTACTGTTCAATTGTTTATTTGCCAGAATACATAACGTAAGTAAAATGTAGAACTTAAATTTTTTTTAAGTAGTAGTAGGTAAGTAAAATGTAGAACTTAAATTTTTTTTAAGTTCTACATTTTACTTACGTCCCTGTTCCTGTTGAGATTGCGATTGAGGAAATAAAAACCACTAGTTAATTATCTACCATTTATTACTTTCCTAGAATGTGTAAGTATCTACCTCTATAGGTACCTCCAGATGTTTCAAACTGTGAAAAGTCTACTTAGTATTTCGTATCAGGCGGCCGAGCTTGTTAATTACGTATACACACAAGAGTATCCGATGAGGTACTCTTAGGTTGGGGTATCCATGCCTGTTGACGCAGCGATCACGGAGTGCAGCAGGCGCAGTGTTCATGGTGCGCTTGTGCAGCGCTCTCGGCGCGCATCTAGCTCGGTGTTGTGGTGCGGAGCTGGCGCAGCCGTATTAGTGACAGCATCGGGCGTGGTGCGCTCACGGTGCAGCTGCAGTATGCTTGTGGGGTGCTCCGCCTTCATTCAGCTTGGTGATATTTACTTCATTTATTTCTCAGCGGACTTATATTTAAAATGTATGTAGTATGCTAAAATGTGCCTACGCTGGCATTCACTAGTCGGTACGCTAACTCTGTGGCTATTTCTACAGTATGGAAAACCTGTGCGGTATGCTAAACCTATGCCAGCAGTCGCTGGAAGGTATGGTAGCTAGGTGCCTATGCCTACATTGTGAAGAATTGCATAGTCCTTATCGCTAATTTATTTTACTCGCCTTGCAATACAGCTTTATCAGCTCTTTTCGTTACTAGTGCTTAAAATAGTGTCTGTCATAGGTCAAGGACAACGTGCTACTGAGAACAATAATGGCAACTTCGAGCTACAAGGCATCGTCCATTGACTGCCGGTCACTACATGGAGGTTATCAACATGGGCACCGAGAACATTGTCTGGCAGCCGGGCGAGAAGCTTTTAACCGATGTCTGCGAGGCACCACCACTGCCAGATGACAAAGGTCAGTCGATAAGCCATTAGCTTACTTTTGCTAGCCATTACTGTTTTTGCAAGCCAGTACCATTTTACTAGCTATTGTCATTTTGCCGGCTATAGTCATTTTGCCAGCCGTTCATATTTTGTTAGCTATTGCTATTTTAAACCCTAGTTCATTCCTTGTTAGCTCATGCATACGAGACACGTAAGTTTTATTGTTTTGCATACAAATCTGTCCGGTTCCCGACGAAATCGTTAAGCTATTACCAATGAATCTCTTTTTAAACATAAGTGCTTTTACTGCCTAGCTTAAGGTCATAGCAATATTCGTGAACATGTCTACAGCTTCCTCATTACTCTAAAACGAATTCTAAGCCTGCCATAGTTTAACGCATAATGAGAGCCATCGAAACGTTCCAGTCATATAATTGCAGCAATCAGATCTTCGTTACTATGAGGTGTTTTTTGTGTGTCAGCCGACGAAACGTGTCTCCAGCTGACACATGCCGTTTAGGCAAACCAGTAAGGTTAGGGTTTCAGAATATAGTTAGAAATTTAACTAATAATGACAGCAATGATAGCCAAAAAAACTAGCCATCACACTGAAATACTGTTGAAACTACGATCGTAAAACTATGTGCGAGCTGGAGACCCATGTCTCTGGCTTGCACATCTGTATCTTCGTAATTACTCAAGATACGATTATAATTTATACCTCAAAATTCGCGGTCGAATTGCAGCATTCGACTCCAAATATATCAAAACTTAATCTTGAATAGTTTAAGAGCTACGAACCGATAAGTATGTGTAAGCTGGAGACATGGGCCTCCAGCTTACACAGGTGAATTAGCGTAACTGTATAAGTTAGAGTTTCATTTTAAACATGAAATGATTCGTTGTAATGGCAGCACAAACGATGCTTAATTTCAAATCTCTGGGCCTCTTAGTTTCATAATTATAAGCCAAAACCTGTTTTCCCGCCAAAAAATTCAAAATAATGGCTCGGAAGCGGGCAAAGCGCGACGTTGCCGTTCCGTGCGCTAAACTATTGCAGTCGAGTTTGAACTCAAGAGCTAGTATTATTTGGAGTCATTTTAATTTGCGCTCTCGATCGTTTTTATTTCTATACTAAGAATGATAGACAAGGAGCCTTAAACATAAGGACAAAATAGTTCCTCCATAAGTTTAAATATTTAATTTTGATGGTAGTGATTTCACACGCGGATGATTTTATATTTTTTATTTTTGATGAGAATGTAATTTGTTTTTTCACATTTCGCTAATTTACATTTAAATATCATTTCAATATGCAAACTAATGCTTTAAACAAAGTAAGTAATGGTTCAAAATAATATCTATGGTCGATCTCATAAGTCTTTTAACGGTATACGATAACCTTACATCCGCTCGTTATTTACACAGAAAACCCATTTTGTCATCGGCTCGGACCTGGCCGACGATTGAAGTAAAGTAAATTAAAATATTCTTACGTTCCAAATTGCGCTAAAAGCACTGTCAGCGTAAAACCGACCATATATAATAGTCACAATTAATATTATACAAAATAGGGTTTCTTTACCTACCTGTTGCATTTATATGGATTCGTGCTAATAGTGCTTTAGCGCAATTCGGAACAAAGGGTTATTATAGCGCGACTTCCGTTTCATACATGGTAGACTCTGACTTATCTGTGGTATCTATCAGGATTAGAGTTGGGATTCCACCCGGGTATATTCCCAAGAATGGGAAAATATTCGGGAACATTCCTAATAAACCGGAAAATAAACGGGTGGATTCGATTGTTGATATGAAATTATTTAACTCAAAATAACGTTAAAGCTTAGGTTCTAAGCATTTTTGTTGTTATTTATTAACACATACAATAAAAAACAGTATGGAGCTATAAAAGTTAAATCTGGTAGGTTCACCTTATAATCCATGAATTGGTTCTTTAATCACATTAGGCATTATTATAAAACGTACATAATTAAGATGCCAGTAAATATTCATAGTCCTTATTTTTGCTGAAATATAAAATTACAAAACATCGGCCTAATTATCAAAATGCGTAACTCCAAAAAGTACGAAAATTGAAGATAAATAACACTTGAAAAAAATCATCAGGTGGGTCGATGATTTTTTTTTTCAAGTGTTATTTATCTTCAATTAAGCCTTGCATGGAAATGCTAAAAACAAAAAAAAACAAAAAAATTACTACGAAAATTGACTTTTAAAGCCATTTAGTGCAGAATTTTGCAATCCACTGAATGAAACAACACTCATATCCCTCAAATTATAAAAAAATAAGTTATTAACGAAAAATAAAACCATTTATCTCCACGCCGCCATTAAGAAGGTTGTGTGTCTTTTTGGTAAAAAAGGTAAGTTATTATGTGATTTAAATATTAAACGCTATTTTAAGTTACCATAACTCGAAATGCATTGTATAATGTGTAAAATACGACTCGAAAGATTTTAGTGGAGTAACGATGTTATACTTTATTTTTGGCTTGCGGTCGGATACACGCACAACGGAGTTACGAACTTTTAGCTTATTAAATATTTCGTTATTTATTAAAATTAACGGTTTGTTTTTTATTTCAGATTAACTTCAGCATGTATAAAAATCAACAGTGAGAAGCACAGTCCCCCGGCTTGTCCACGGTCCGGGAACAAGGAACTAAAATATAAAACTGTCACTCCTTTACAGTGCGTAACTCCTATCGAAGTTACGTATAAAAGTTCGTAAGTCCGTTTATTTATATAAATAAAATAAAAATATGATCAAAACAATAAATAAATTAGATTCCTATATTAATTTTACTATAAAATGCATCATAAAATTGACAATAATCGATTGAACTATTAAATTAAATCAGTTTTTTCTTGCTCCTGTAAACTTAGCCCAAATGGAGTTACGTACTTTGATAATTAGACCGACGAAAAGTTTAATACAGAGAAACGTGAGTTTTATACTTAGTAAACTTATTATATGGGAATATTCCGGGTGGAAACATAGAAAGTTTCCTAGCCGCCCATCTCTAATCAGGATTCAGGTAATCAAACGCCGTAAAATTTGACTTCCTATTCCAAACGGAAATCTGTAAACAAAAAGATAACTTGTGTCATTTATTTGTTATTAACTCGGATGTGCTAGCCTAAAACCAGTGTTGGACTGTTATGTCGACTTACCTTACATTAAAGACATAAAATGTGATGCTTTTAAAAGTGTGTGAATTTATTTAGGAACATAGTTTACTTTACTGTAAAAATGGCCGTAAATGTGAAGCACGTGCCAAACTTAAAGATTTATTTGTTATTAACTCGGATGTGCTAGCCTAAAACCAGTGTTGGACTGTTGTGTCGACTTACCTTACATTAAAGACATAAAATGTGATGCTTTTAAAAGTGCGTGAATTTAGGAACATAGTTTACGTTACTGTAAAAATGGCCGTAAATGTGAAGCACGTGCCAAACTTAAAGATGACGAAGATTAATTTGGGTCTTCGTTCATAATATTTAAGGTAAGTTTTTATGTAAACTGGCAAATAGATATTTATATCTAAATGTACTGAATTATTACTTATAAACATAATTTACAAACATCACTTATGTACAGTTGTACTTACTTAAATAAATATAAATATTTTAACTATTACAGTATGTAGGTTCTTGTTACAATCGAGACAAAGTTTTTTACTAAAATATCTCATTTGATCTTCAAGCACTTGGAGTACTTTTAGACCAATTATTTATTATTTTACCAGGGTTTTACATATTTTAAATTTAATTGTGACATTTATTCTTAAGAAGTATACAATGTATTGATCAAGTTAAGTACATAAAACTATTATTCTACTGGCAGCCATTGAAGGATACAAAATAGATGCAATAGCATTCAATTAAAAAAAATACTTCATCTACTGGAATAGTTATGTATTTTTTATATAAAGTTTTTGTTTTCAGATATCTTAAACATAAAGTCATAAGACTTGTGATGTGTCACTTGTTGAGGATGGCTCAAGTCCTTATGTGACGAATAAGGTGCATATGTTGACAGTTTTCTTATAGAAAATGTGTCAAAACATCAGTTTTGTTGATGGATAAAAGGTATCTGGCGTTTGAAAAATGGTCCCTAAGGGCCGGTTTCACAATGTATGGAGTAAACTATTTGGCACTTTTCTACCAATTAATTGTATGGGTTATCTGCCAAATAGCTTATTCAGAACTTATCCATACATTGTGAAACAGGCACACACATTTTCTCATTCTAAACTTTAAACTCATTTTATTTTCAAAATAATAATCATGGGTTACATCATTTTTATATAATCACATCTAATTAGTAGCGAGATTTCATAATAAGAAATCCATATTTTCTCATCAAAACAAACATGGTGGAAATCCCTTTTGTGACTGATGTCTATGCTAGGTGTAATTAGTATACCATATTACAGGTCATCAGGATCCCGCTACCACGGGCCACTAAGGAGAGCTGACTTATGGGATAAAAAACTTTTGGATGAAGAAACCATTAGCAAGTCAATCAACAAGATAAGTTAATTAATTTAAGACAGTGCTTATATTATATTCATGTTATCAATTTAAAAACCGATTTTAACAACACCAGATAACTTTTATCTATCGAATAAATTAATTTTGACATACTTTCTATGCCAAAACTATCAACAAGCCAAGTTTGGCTTTTCCATTCTTTAGATAAACATTATTTGGCTACAAAAAATCAGCCTTAAATAGGTACTATAATTTTATAGTTATTGATGTTTGCAAAATGTTACTGCAACTTTTGTTATATTGGATTTTATTAATTTTTGTAATTTTGTTGATTCTGTTAGCTAGGAATAATAAGATCTTAGGAAAAAAAACGAGGTCGAAAGTCAAGTGTAGACCTGGAGCAACAAAAGCAAATTTTCCAAAAATATAAAAGCCGAATAGGAAGTTTTGCACCTCCCAATAATAATGAAAACAGGTTTTTATATAAGGAACTTCAAGATGCTTTTCAGTATCGATTATCTGGTAAAGCAATTTATTCGTCGTTAAAAAAAAACTTTGATTTCTTCTTTGATAATAATATTAACAAACCTCATCAATATGCTGACTCAGAATCTAAGTCAGATAGCATAAGCAGAGTAGAGCAAGACATTGATAGTGATTACTGCTCGAATACGAACCAAACAGATAGAGAGATAACTTTTAATTTTTACATTGACACACATTTTTGGAGGGAGATTGAACCTGTAGTATATTTATCTAAACGATCCGATTCTTCTGGTAGCTTGTTTCAAAGGCGACGATCTCTGCAAAAAAATAAATGGACAGATTTTATGAGAGAAATCATATGGCAAAATACGAAATTAAATTGCTTTTGGGTGTTTGAATCGAATACTGTAAAACAGGTGTCAGCTAAAACGATTGTTTTTTGCAAAGGGCATTGCTCTTACAGTGAGTGTAAATCTAGAATTGAAATTATAATGAAAAAAAAAACAGAAAATTTCACAGAAATGCAATGTGTAGTTAAACATGGTCATCCAAATGTTAAGCACAGTTCCAATTTCAAACCAAAGTATAGAATGACAGGTTATAAATCGCAAACACTAGCAAAACAACTGTCAGAAAAAAGTGCCATTGAGGTAAGAAATTCACTAGCAAATGACACTATAAGTCAAACCGACTCCGATACACCTTATTTCTTGCCAAGTGTAAATGCACTAAGACAGTTAAAAAAAAGAGATAAATCCTCTAAATTATTTCACAATAATGTATTGCTGTCGTTATGGATTATGAGTGCGACGCCTCCTTTTAAAAACTTTATAAAATCTATATCATTGAGCCCTTTTATTTTGTACTACTGGAACAATTTGCAAACAACTTTTTTTAATAAATATTTAGAACTTAATGATTGTATTGTAATTTCACTTGATGCAACTGGGTCCATATTTAAAATGTTATGTCCGCCAAAAGTCAATGACTTTATAAGAAACATGAAGAAAAAACATTTATTCTTATATGTAGTTATGGCTTATAATAATATAAAACTCTGACAAATGATTTCAAGTTCGCATACGGCAGATAGTATAGCAAATTGGTTACAGACTTGGAGAAAAAGCTTAAGAAAATATTCTAATGAAATAGTAACAGATGACTCTAGTGCTTTAATAAAAGCAATCGTTGAAACATTTACTCAATTTAAAAGTACAGAAGCTTACTTACGAAATTGTTTTAAAATTTTGGAAGGTATAGCTGCAGAACGTCCGCAATCTTTCCTAAGACTCGACACCTCCCATTTTATCAAAACATTACACGATCAAAAGATGTTTGATTCCGTTGAAAAACATATTAAGTACTTTTATATTAAATGTATTTTCTCCATTAAAAACAGTTCAGAATATTTAGAAGTAAAAAAAATTTTAACCAATATTATTATTATTGCAATGAACAATTTTAAAGACAATCGATGTCAAAAGGCTATTCAGGCCTTACACCAATTACATAATTCTGAAAAAGAAGATATAATAATCGATTCAACAACATCCGATAAGCGTGATAGTAAGGAAGATGATGAAATTCGTTCTCAGACATTACTAGATTTTTGGTTTTTGGACGAGATAAACAAAGAACAGCTTTATGTCGATCTAACAGAAGATAAAGATAGTAAAATCCCTACCAATCCATATTTTTTTCCTCTTATTCTAAAATTACTTACGCGTTTACTAAAAAAGTTGCCCATGTGGTCGAATGTTTTAATTACATATTTCAATTCTAATAATGTTCGACCGTCATCTAGCAATTCTGAGAGTTATTTTAAAAACATTAAATCTTTGGTTTTAAATAATAGCCGTGAACGAATAGATGTATTTCTTATGCGACATTTTAATTTTCTTACGGGGGAAGTAAAATTAGCTTTGACAAATATGATCCAAAAAGATACAAGTAATTTCAATAAACAAAAAAACAAAACTTCAACACGACCTCGACAAACAAAACGAAAAAATACAGACCGGGATTCGTTTTCAGAAGATTCGATTTTTTCAAATAAACCATCATATATAGAAAACTGGAGAGGGTACGCAAACAAAAAGCGTAAAACTATGAAAGAAAAGAAAGAAGAAAAACACAATAATAATATTGATTTATTATCAGAAAATTCAATTAAAAACCGTGAACAAATCGATAGCCAGTTCGAAGAAAAAGAAATATCGTTGTCATTAAAACCTCAAGATATACGATTACTCAGGAATGGCTCAAACATCGGATTTTTTTCAAAGTATAACACTTGTGGGTTTGACAGTGTAGCACATCTATTTGCAGTAATATGTACTTTAAAGAAAAATGTACTACGGGCTTTTAAAACTAGTAATGACTTATTTTCTAATTTAATACTATCAATGGCTCTAAATCGACCAGACATTTATAAAATCAGGGATAATCTTTTAAATTTGCACTTTAAATTAGAACCAAACGCTTCAGTAATTAATTGTGAATGCAACATCGCCTATATTATTGATAAATACCTAAGTGCTAGTTATTGCAAAACAACATGGTGTAAAAACTGCACAGAGATTACATGCTCTGTAAACCAAGCTAATATTACAAGATCTACAGGGTTTGTGCCCATCAATATACATTTAATACTTGAAACAGGGCCACAGGTTTTACAAGACTCTGCTCTTGAATGCATGGCAAAAATGTTTAAGTGTACGGAAAAATCTTGTGACGGCTACAATTTTTACATATATCAGTTTTCACAGTTTATTGCAATTGAACTCAATTATGACTCTCCAAACTCAGAACAAAGCCTCAAATGCGAACTTGAACATTTTCCTAACCATCTTACTTTTTTTAACAAAACATTTTCTAATCCATGTGTAATTGAGTTTCTAGAACATAAACGACATTATAGAGTACACTGTAATGTAGGAAACTCAGAATGGTTGACGTACGATGATTTGGAAGTAGGTATCGAAAAAACAAAATGGTAAAACTACAGTATTAACACACTGCGTTATTTATTCAATAAATTAAAAAAATGATAATTTGATTGATCTGTGATAATAATGGGACTGATTAACTAGTTATAAGAAATATACAGGGTGTAAAAAAAAGCTTAACGAAGCCTTAAACCACGAATTCTATACATAAAACCAAGTAGAATGCAAAAAAAATTATTGCTGGGAAATGACTTTTTTTTTGGGTATCAAAAAAAATAACTTATTTCTAATCCGCAATGTATAGTGTAGTAAGCGGTCGGCGGGCGAGCGGGTGGCGCGAGAGCATTGCACCCGGTTTGAAAGACAGCGTAGTTGTGTGCGTGCGCACGATTCATTGCCGGCTGTGCCCTTTAAAGGCCTTTTATGAAAGAAGTACTGAAAATTTTTATCATGATTCTTTGTAAAAAAGTTTAGTATTATCAAATAGAAGTCAATTTTCTAAAAATCTTTGAAAAAAATTTTTAACTTTGACTGTCAATAACTCGGTAACCCGTCATTTCCCAGGTATAGTGTAAAAGAAAAAAATGATCGTTATAATACGTAGAATATGTGGTATTCAGCTTCGTTAAGCCTTTTTTTACACCCGATATTTGTTTGTTACTTACTGTAATTTTATTTTTAATAATATAAAAACATGCACATACAATGTGGAATCCGACCGAGGTTCGGCCGTAGTGCGCCAGTCTATCAAAATGATCGAGGATGTTGGAAGTTTCTGTTTCATCGTGTTTTTACATAATCTTTATTTTGTGAAA
The DNA here is from genome assembly GCA_950371115.1 of Anania fuscalis. Lineage (NCBI taxonomy): Eukaryota > Metazoa > Arthropoda > Insecta > Lepidoptera > Crambidae > Anania > Anania fuscalis. Next base: position 15,089,032 of record OX493326.1, on the reverse strand, counting down.
CGTCCAATAAGCCGTATAATCATCTCTGATTATGTAAGAAGTACTATTAAACTGTGATAATTGAACTAATTATGTAGTTAGTTTTAAGAAATGTAGATATTTAATTGTTATTACTATAATTTTATTTTTAATGAGTGGAACTCGACTGAGGCCCAGCCGCAGTGCACCAGTCAATCAAAATGATAGAGTATGTTGGATGTTTACGTAGATACAGTGGCGTGCATTAGTTATATTTCCAGGTAGATACTTACTTATGTGTTTTATTGATGAAAACCAGTGGTTTTTATCAATGACTCACATTTTTAGGTACCTTCTGCCTACTTCATTTCATTTATCAGGTAAGCACTGCCTAATTGCCTATATGGGTTTAGGCGCATTAGGGCTAATTCTCATTATGGCAACCGACTCGCTAATGGACTACTTCTCATTATGGCCACTTCTCATTAGGGCTACTTCTCACTTGGGCTACTTCTCATTAGGGCTACTTCTCAAAATTTGGGAATGTTTATTGAAATATGTACTGTCTTAATGTATATAAACATGTTTATTCATTCATAAGAGATCAATGACATTATTTTAATAATAAATCAACATTAATGAACCAATGTAATAGGTACCTAAGTATACAATATTACAAGTATTACTTCTTGTAATTACTTTAGTCTGGTTAGAAACTAACATTTATTTATTTTATTAAGTAATTACAAGAATTAATACCTATAATATTGTATACTTACCTATTTCATTGGTTCAATTAATGTTGATTTATTTTTAAAATAATGTCATTGATCTCTTATGAATGAATAAACATGTTTATATACATAAAGACAATACGTATTTCAATAAACATTCCCAAATTTTGAGAAGTAGCCCAAGTGAGAAGTAGCCAAAATGAGAAGTGGCCATAATGAGAAGTAGTCCACTAGCGAGTCGGTTGCCATAATTAGAATTAGCCCTAATGCGCCTAAACCCCGTATATGCACTGCACGCCCCCGCGTAGATTTAATGTACAATCAAAACTAAAAATCTTGCCTCTGTTTTATTAATTTTTATCTAATCGTTATTTTGTGAAACGTCCAATGAGCCATATACTGATCTCTGATTGTGTAAGTAAATACTATTAATCTGTGATAATTAAACTTATAAATTAGTTTTAAGAAATTCATTTGATTGTTTTTTGCCATAATAAGGCCTGGCTTCAATGCCCCAGTGTATATCAGAATGATTGAATTTTACGTACATTTTGATGTCTAATCTAAATCAAAACTGTTAAAATCTTGCCTTGGTTTAATTGTGTTTTTAATAAAAACGTTATTTTGTGAAATGTCTAATAACCCGAATACTGAACTGTGATTGTGTAAGTACTCTTAGGAATATCAGTCTCGGACTTTATGCATCCGAAAATTTTCAGACCCCGATATAAAACGGCTCCGGACAAGCCCGCGGATTCAATTCGTCGCTCAAGCAAACATGTCTTTTTCCTTCATCGATTACCTAGATACGATCTGGTGGCTGGAGTTTTCCGGGTTAAAATCCGAATCGGATCGCTCCGGGTAGTATGTAGGTAGTCGATGCAGAAAAATGTCATAAGTTTATCTATGTGACGGTTAGAATCCGGGCTTATAAGGAACCGTTTTTAACGGGGTTTGAAATATTCTGGACGCATGAAGGCCAAGCCTTAATCTGTGATACCTAATAAACTGTTTGCGTTAGTTGGTAGAAAAAAAACCTGCGGGTCTAAAACGGCCGCATTGGATGTTTCATATTCCGTTCATAATATGTTTCATTTAGCAAATCTTAAAATGAAATGTTATTTGATGAATCATAAAATGAGCCTCGAACACTTCATATTTGCAGTTCATCTAATTTGACAGTTTTGTATGAAAATTCGTAATATGGTCCACTTATTATGAAAAGAGTAATTCATATTAAATGTCAAATTGGTGAACCACCATTTTAATGTTATTTTTATTATTATTTTGTATTGATATTTGTAGAACACACAAAACTTGAGTATTTTGAAACATTTTGTTCCCTTGTATTGTTAAAACCATTCATTTTCACAAAAACCGTAAAGTAAGATTGGACGCGTCACTATATTTTTTTAACGTCATCAAATATGATCCATTTGATGAAATGAATTGCATATGATTCATTTATTAATGTTGCCGTTTTAGTGTTTGCAAATCATTTCCGCTACATTTCACTAAATGAATCAGATTAAAAATGAAACATCCAATGCGGCCGTTTTAGACCCGCAGATCTTATTTCCAAAAGGTACGCACTATCAAAGGTAGGAATAAGGTAGGTTTTCTACGTTCTGCTGCAACCATAAAAAAATAACTATACTTCGGTATGGGGTAGGTTTTCTACGTTTTGCTGCAACCATAAAAAATAACTATACTTCGGTATGGTTTCTTTAAGTTCTTGTCCATTAGCATTTAGTGATCTAAAATCCATTGAAGGTGATCCTTGAATGGATTTAATTATAGGCTGTACCTTTGATGTTATGACCAATTACATACAGGGTGACTTTTTTTATCACCGTCCAAACCTTCTGAGATGACTCCCTTGATATAAACGAACAACTCTTACAATTGGACCAACTCCCTAACTCGAAAATAAAATTCAACTGTAAACATAAATTTTGGTAGAATGAATATCAAATTGATGTTTTGTATGGAACAGCTAATTTATTTTGCAGTCTGAGAGTTAGTAAATAGTAAGAGTTGATCGTTTGTATCACGAGAGTCGTCTTAGAAGGTTTGGACGGTGATAAAACAGCCATCCTGTATAGATGATGCGAAGATGATAAATTTTTGCTGGGTTGCAAACCCAATCCACAGTAAGAAACGAAATCATGTTATTTTCTATTATTTTTAATAAAGCTATTTCAAATTATAAAACGTGTTTATTTTTCCAATCGATATTTATCATCTGTAGTTTTAAAAGGTTTGCAAGTTACTAATTTAATAGGACAATCGATGGCTGAGCGACCCCATGCGAGAATGGCTGGTTTAGTTAAACATCGTGGCGTAGGTAGTAACTGAATTCACAGCATCATGCGGAGCGGAGCGGAGGGCATGCAGACCAAAAGTTAAGTTCTATCGGCAAGTTTACCTACATCATGTGATTACGTGCCAACAATTTACCAATAGAAATAAGTGTACCTACTATACGTTAAAATCTCTCCTATTTATTATTATTTTCTAGGTTCTCAGTGCAAATAAATTGATGAATAAGGAAATTCTTAACATTAATTAAAAACTCCTATCTTGATTTATAAATAGATCATGAATGATTTAGAATTTACTGAGCAACACAAACATTAAAAACATAAATAATATGTAATAATCTTACACATTATAACTTTTCTGTATTATAAGTACTTACTTAATATCATCTTAAAAATCACTAACTCGGGACTATCTATAGACTTGATAAAATATTTACGTCGTTTTATTTCCAAGTTCTCTCTAATGATTCTGACTGCAGTGTCATCTCAAATTAGAAAAAAGTTTCAAGTCATATCTTTGTAATAGGGTCTTAAAAATGGTAGCAAGTCTTATAATTACATAGACTTTTCGTCACTAGCTCCTAGTCTATCATTCTTAGTATAGAAATAAAAACGATCGAGAGCGCAAATTAAAATGACTCCAAATGATACTAGCTCTTGAGTTCAAACTCGACTGCAATAGTTTAGCGCACGGAACGGCAACGTCGCGCTTTGCCCGCTTCCGAGCCATTTTTTTGAATTTTTTGGCGGGAAAACAGGTTTTGGCTTATAATTATGAAACCAAGAGGCCCAGAGATTTGAAATTAAGCATCGTTTGTGCTGCTATTACAACGAATCATTTCATGTTTAAAATGAAACTCTAACTTATACAGTTACTCTAATTCACCATGTGTAAGCTGGAGACATGGGTCTCCAGCTTACACATACTTATCGGTTCGTAGCTCTTAAACTATTCAAGATTAAGTTTTGATATATTTGGAGTCGAATGCTGCAATTCGACCGTGAATTTTGAGGTATAAATTATAATCGTATCTTGAGTAATTACGAAGATACAGATGTGCAAGCCAGAGACATGGGTCTCCAGCTCGCACATAGTTTTACGATCGTGGTTTCAACAGTATTTCAGTGTGATGGCTAGTTTTTTTGGCTATCATTGCTGTCATTATTAGTTAAATTTCTAACTATATTCTGGAACCCTAACCTTACTGGTTTGCCTAAACGGCATGTGTCAGCTGGAGACACGTTTCGTCGGCTGACACACAAAAAACACCTCATAGTAACGAAGATATGATTGCTGCAATTATATGACTGGAACATTTCGATGGCTCTCATTATGCGTTAAACTATAGCAGGCTTAGAATTCGTTTTAGAGTAATGAGGAAGCTGTAGACATGTTCACGCAATATTCGTAAGTGTGCCATACTTAATATTTTTAATAAATGAAAAATGCCATCATAATGTTAATTTTATAACTAATTTGAGCTATGTGCTCTTAAAGCGATTGCAAGTAAAATGCAAGAATTGCAATAATTTATCGCGAATAAACATAAAATTTATAACGCAAACCAGCCCGTTTATCGTCAATCTTAACTCCTGTCGCAGTTAGAGAATAAAACAGTAAAATTTAAAGTCATAATCCCCTAATTCTTGGAAGTAGGGGTTATCAACGGGGTGGATTTATGCTTTCCCTCAAAAAGGTACTTTACCAGTTTTGCTTTAGCACAAAGTTATCCTGATACCTAACTCGAAGTTATATTTTAACCTTGCATGGCAAATGCAGTAGATTAATTTAAACGTGTAATAGTTCTGTGGATAGAGGCTAGCTTTGAATGTTAGATAAGTGAGCTATTTAAGGAGATACTTGGGACCATGCTCGTACCTTGACTGAAAATGCCCTACGAGCTGTCGCAAAATGGCTTGATGCTAACTTACTTACTCTAAACGTAGGTAAAACTAGGTTCATCACCTTTTCTGCTTCGCTAACTTCACAACCAGGAAAACCATTTTGTGTAAAAATTCACAAATGTGACATACACGACCAAACCTGTTGCTGCTTGCCGCTGTTGCGTGCTAGTGGCATTAAATATCTTGGTGTTCACCTTGACAGTACGCTTAGCTGGACCACACATATTGTTGACATGACGACAAGACTACGTAAAGTCATGCCAATCCTGAGAAAGCTCAGAAATTCGGCCGATATAGACACCCTCAGGATGGTATATTACGCCCTAGCACAGTCCATAGTATGCCAATTGCAAAGTCCTTTCAGTAAGACAGTTGTATGTGCTCCAATTAATGCTACGTAAACACTCCTCTCTTCCCTTGGACGTGACTTTATCAAACCGATGTACGAGATTCAGAGTATGCCGCAGTGTACCTCATAGAACGGCTTTTGCACGAAGACAATATTACGTTCGTAGCTCATACCTATATAACAAAATAAATAAAATCCTAGATATTTACACCTATCCAGTAAAAAAATGTAAGTTCATCCTAAAGAACTGGTTGCAAAAACTAACTTACCTTGAAACAGAAGATCTTCTAAAGACACCATAATCGTCTACAATGGTGCAGAATTAACCTGAAACACATCGAGAACTGAGAAGTTGTTTGTTTTTACAGAAGCAACTGATGCCAAGATCACTATATCGCAGGGCTCTTTTCTCGCTCTTAGATAATAGAAACATATGCAATGCATTCGCGCATACAACATTAAAAAAAACTTGATGCACACACTATGACGCACACATACACATACGCACATACACTCACACGCTATCGCGAACACCACACACACACGCACGCACGCACGCACGCACGCACGCACGCACGCACGCACGCACACGCACACGCACACGCACACGCACACGCACACGCACACGCACACGCACACGCACACGCACACGCACACGCACACGCACACGCACACGCACACGCACACGCACACGCACACGCACACGCACACGCACACGCACACGCACACGCACACGCACACGCACACGCACACGCACACGCGCACGCACGCACGCACACGCACGCACGCACGCACGCGCACGCACGCACGCACGCGCACGCGCACGCGCACACACACACACACACACACACACACACACACACACACACACACACACACACACACACGTTCACTTTGTATGTACGATATAACCTGCTACCAATCAATATTGTAATCATATGTGGGTGGGCCTGGTGGCCTGTGTGTTACAGGTTTCTCCGAAACCTATTTCAGGCACCAGTCTCTCACAAATGACAGGATACTTTGTAGCACCAATTGTAATGCCTTATGATTGTCATTTTATGTCCTATTTTTGTGAAGAGAAAATAAACACATTTATTATTATTATTATTGATTTTTATAATAATATATATATATAACAATTGGTATGATTTCAGTGGACGCCACTTCCCACATTTCGGTAACCTCGTGTACTAGGTCCAAGTACTTGCGTTGCTTTTCGGCCTCGGCCTACACAAGGTTCTCGTCATGAGGGATAGTGACGTCCACTAAAAACACCTTCGATTGCGCCCGGTCCATCAGCACTATATCAGGCTTATTCGCAAGAATAGTCCTGTCAGTGATGATGGGCCGGTCCCAGTAGAGCCGGATACTGTCACTTTCGAGTACTGGCTCCGGCGAGTACTTATAATAGGGTAGTCTCTGGCTCACGAGACCGTACTTAAGGGCGAGCTCTTGGTGGAGAATTTTGGCTGCTTGGTTATGCCTGTGCAGATACTCAGTGTTAGCAAGAGCCGAACAACCCGAAACCACATGACGGAGTGATTCTCCAGGATGGCGACAGGCCCGACAAATGTCCACTGTGCCATCCTTTATGATGTAGTTTCGGTAATTGTTCATCCTGATAACCTGGTCTTGTATCGCACAAGCAAACCCCACGGTTTCCCCAAAGAGGTCTCCAAAGCGCAGCCAATGCACGGAAGCTTTTCGGTCCACGTGGGGCTCGTGTAAAGCCTTGAAAAACCGTCCGTGCAGCTCTTTCCCTTTTCATACGGTCTCGCGATCAGAGACACTTAGTATCGCCGGCGGCTGCCATGACTCGTTGGCCAGATCAAGAGGGGTGAGTCCTTTATCACATTCTATGACATCACAATGCATCGTTGTGTCGGTCTTTGCTAGGAAATATGCTCTGAGGCTAGATACCTCGCGGTCGTGCATGGTTTTAGCACTTAACAGGCCTCGACCACCACATTTCCTCGGGATATACAGCCTCATGACCGACGATCTGGGGTGATGCATTCTATGTAGTGTCATAGTTGTGCGGACTTTCCGATCCAGAGCGTTTAGTTCGGTCTGAGTCCATCTGAGAATGCCAAAGGTGTATAAGAGAATAGGCATAACCCATCCGTTATAGGCTTTGACCTTGTTGACCCCCGACAAAGAACTATTAAGCACCCTTGTAAGGCGGTCGAAGAAGGCTTCACCAACAGACTGTTTTACGTCCGATTCCCTCAAACATATACTCTGTGACATACCCAGATACCGGTACGTATCAGTTTCGGAAAGTGTTTGCAGTTGGACGACACCAAGGTTAACCTCCTGCGACCGAGTAATCTTTCCCCTCGTCACATGGATAACCGCACACTTATCAACCCCGAACTCCATTCTGATGGAGCCACTAAAATCAACAACAATATTTAGTAGCTCCCTCAGCTTCGGAGCTGTTGGGGCTAACAGCTTTAGGTCATCCATGTAAAAAAGGTGCGACACCCGATCTCTCCCTCTCCGAAACTGAAATCCCGTCCCCGAATTCTCCAGCAATCTGCTTAGAGGGTTCAGGGCAAGGCAGAACCAAAGTGGACTCAGACAATCGCCCTGGTATATACCCCTCCTAATGCTTATTCGGTCTTCAGCATCCACCATTCTCTCGCCCTGGAGACTAAGCATTGTACTCCATTGCTCCATACATTTCTCGAGGAAGTGTCGAACCGTATAATCAATTTTATACAGTTCGAGGACCCTCTTTAGCCATGTATGGGGGACTGAGTCAAATGCTTTTTTGTAGTCAATCCAGGCAGCAGAGAAATTCCGGCGATTGCGTTTGACCAGTTGGCCAGCGACAGCATCTATGAGGAGAAGCTCCTTTGAACCGCGACTACCAGCCCGACATCCGTTCTGAGCGTCAGACATAAGACGATTCGCGTCTATATGATCACGAATTTTGGCGCTCTGAGCGGATGTTAGTGTCTTATAGATGGTAGGCAGACACGTTATCGGGCGGTATTTACTCGGGTCCGCGGTGTTTTGTGTTTTAGGAGCTAGGTGAGTGACCCCAGTAGTGAGAAAGTTCGGGAGAGCTCCTGTCTCTAGCGCCTCCTGAAATTGGCGGGCCAAGGTAGCATGGCATACCGAGAATCCTTTTAGCCAGTAACTCTGCAGGCCATCCAGTCCCGGACTTTTCCAGTTCGGGGCTCGACGTACTGCAGTGGCTACGTCCTCATCAGTGATGAAGACAGGGTTCATCGGAGGAACTGATGCACACGCCTCCTCTATCGCGCCAATCCAGGGTCCTTCGCTGTGCTCCACTGGTGTTGACCAAAGGCCACGCCAAAAGCTTACAACTTCGGCCTTGTTCGGTCTTGCACCAGTGTTGCGAGGTTCAGAGCTCTCCAAGCGTTTGTAGAACCTTCTATGGTCACTCCCGAAAAGGCGATTCTGCTCGTATCTCTCAACCCTTTCTGAGTACCTTCTGATACGCTTCGCCCACGCAGCGATCTTCTGCTTCAGCTCGTCGATGCGCTCCGTCAGTTTCCGAGCAAACTCTGGGTTAGCCAAATTAATTGTTATTCCAGAAAACTCCCTCCTGACAAAGCGCACAATCCTTGGCCTGGTATTGCCCGAGCGGAAGCACGTCAGTTTGCCGATGAGGACTCTGGCTTGCTCGATACGTTGTTCGATTCTCCTCTTCCAGGCTGGCACAGTATTACTCCTGCGAGTAGTACGTGCAGCACTTGGACTTGGTGCAACTCGGATGCCTGTGAATCGGCACACCGTCATTGCTGCACTGAAGAGAATCGTACTGGTATCAGCCAGGCCAGAGCTGCTCTCCAAATGCTGGGGCAGCATCTGGTTTACGGCCTCAACGACATCCCGGATCCGAACACTGAGTGGTAGCCTCGGAAGCCTTGGTCTCTCTTCCAGGGGAGTATTACTGTACTCCAAAATCGCCTCCTCTAACATCCCCCTCATTTGCTCTAAATCCTGGGCGACTATATCCGACGCGCCACCAGCTACCACCGGCTCGTCTTCGACTACCATATTCTCGCCGCCAGAAGGCTCTGGAGTGGCAGTCCGCTCAGTGGGTGCGGGTGGCGCGCAGGAAACAGCCTCGCTTCGCAATTGTTCGAGCTCAGTGGTGCTAAAGATGTTAGACCGCAATATCCACCGAGCTCTATCCGACAGGTTTTGTTTGGCGACTGACAAATTTAGCTCCAGCTGCAGAAATGTGCGATGCATCCGTGCTCGATAACCTGTCCTGCCGGTTTCTCCCTCTGTCGCTCCGTAGAAAGCGCGCATGAGGTTCGCATTCATTGCTGTATTTCACCTCATGCGCCTTGTACCTCCAGTGGCGGGCACCAATGGGGAGAAAAACTAACTTTTTATCACGCCAGGGGCGCTAATTGTCTTGTACCTAGATCTGACATAACATCTGTCAGATTGTATGGAAATTTGCAATCATTTCTCATTTACAATATTTTCGAGGATTAAAGTCGCAATGCAACAGTGTGGTGCTTTAAACTGTAAAATTGAAGTAGTTCATTTATTCCCTAAGGACTATAAACGCAGAAATCAGTGGGAATCTGCTTTACGGATTAAAAATTGCACGATTACTCACAGCATATTTCATAGAAGAAGACTATTTTGGAAAAAGTATAATATACTAAACGGGTAACAGTTTGGTGAATTCATTGGCACTGAAACAAAAGTACAGAAACCTAAAAAGCCAAAATCATGACAAGCTTCATGGATCAGTTTTAAACATACTAATACATTGAAAATATTAGTTAGTGTTTTACCCTGTCTTCTTCTTGAATTTATGAAGGACTCCACTACTTGCCTGTCTCTCTACTGTAGAGTGCTGTAAACTTTTAACTAAATGACAAAGCGGAGGCAATATACTCGCTGATAATGGACTTACAAAAGAGACAAAAAGAAATGTAATAGTTAGAACAGGCACCTCCTTTTCATAAAGGAAAATCTCAATTACTTACTAGGCCTCACTATTATGAAGAACTGAGAAACTTTCAAGTTCTGTAATTTTAGGGAATCTATTTATTAAAAAAATTAATAAAACGCTAGGAAGTTATATCTGTTTTTTTATTATTATTTTCAAATAACCTTCAAACATGTTACTTACTTTAAATATACAACTACTTCATAATGATGATAATAAAAAAAAAAAAAATTCACAAATGTGAGTATCATAATTATTATTACAGAAATAGTATCACGACTACATGCTATGCATCAATCAAATTACAGAATTTCCTACCAGTACAAAATAAATATCTATGTGTCTGTGTGTAGTAAGAAATTTTCTTTTTAAAGGACAACTCTCTAACACTAATACTTAACTAAGGCACAGTAATTTCATATATCAAGCTTTTTTATATCTTTATGCGGGTGCTTGATTTAATTATTGTGTCTTTGCTTAGAAGTTCATCAAGACTCCTTAGAAATTCACAATCCAATCCACGCTTGTCCACCACATATCCTAAATACACTTCCCATAATCTGGAGAACTTTCTTGACCTCTGGTATTGAATTAGAGATACATGTTTACATCATGCATACATGCCACTACCCGCAGCGCTCATAATGGTATAAAAGCAACTTTCTCCATCCTTGCTTTACATTATCCTTTCATGTACGTGATATCACCAGCAGAGTAGAGGTGAACAGTTAGGAGATGACATGCTTCATACAGAACTTTTTCTTGCTTGCTGTTGTATCTGTGAAACAAACAGCATCAGATGATGAATACTTATTATTATAAAAAAGTGTATTGAATAAATATCAGGAAATTATTTGAATATAAGTTCATACTTCATATCTTTCTAAATAAAGATGTATTTTATGTTTCCTTAGGCTAGGAAGTGGAATCAATCGGCATCAATGTCTCTGAATTTCTCTATCGCCAGAGAGGCATAATGCATCATCTGTAATGTTATAGTCAGCGCCAAAGTTTCGATTCCGCTCATAAGCCTTCAATCTAGAAGAAATAACAGATATAGTCCAAATTAACCAGTATTATGCACACGAAATAGAATGTAACCTTCAATTTTTTTTTTTTTTTTATTCGTATTCCCACTAGCATGGGGCCCAGTGCCTTTTATTCATCTTTTTATGTTTCGTAGCTAAAATATTTATATTTTATTTATTTTTATATGTTTTAAATCCTGTTATATTTCTACTTTTACGCATTTACAGAACGTCTTCTTTCTTTATTTCAAATTTTTTATATTTACTTTTTATTAGTATACTTATACTCTACTTTTAATTTTTTCTATATTTAACTATCCTATTGTATTTATGTTTGCCTGTTTTATGCTCTATTTATTTTATCCTAATTATTTATTACGTTATTTTTTCTGTGAATAAACTTTTTATGGACAATTTTGTTTGTTAAATGTTATATATACGATAATTATATACACCAGCTTAACTTTAACTTTATTTTTGCCCATATTTAGTACTATTTTATCTTTTTTATTATTCTTAATTACTTTATATTTATTATTATCTATCTCGGCATTATTTATAGTATCTTTTATTTTGTCTATGTTTAAAGTGTATTTATATTTTACGAATTCAGGCTGTTTTCCTGGTGGGTCTTCCACTATCGTTTTCTTGCGCGATTTCCATTTGCCAGATGTATCTTGGGCTATGATACGCCCGACAAATGGTAGGCGCGTTGGTTTGTTGCCAAATCGGTATTCTATCACTCTCCGTAATTGATCTCTCTTTACGTTGTAAAGTGAGGTCAGCCCGGAGAGTGCTAGAGCCGAGCTAAGAGATGTGGTATGGACAAAGTCGTGGCCAGGGCCCCGCTGCACTTCATCAAGGTGGAGCGATGAATTTTCTTTGCTCTTTGTGTTGTTTCCCGGTACAACCTTAGCAGTACGCCACTGTGGACCTGGCTATACTGTCCCACCTGCGTCGTACCGGGCAATCTGAGCTAAAGGCGTTGTGCTCAGTGTCCCCCAGCTTAGCCTTTTGGCAGTTCAGGCAAGTAGGGATTGCGGCTGCGAGGTACTCAGTGCACTGCGCCCGGAGGTGTGAGCCTCCGCAGTGTGAGCATGAGTCCCCGCTTTCCCTGCAGATCTTCTTGCTGTGCCCATATCCCAGGCAGCGCGAGCATTGGACCAGTGGAGACTGGTCCTCTGCTGTGAGGCGCTGCATGTCGATATGGACACACCTTGCCTCAACTAGAAGCCGCCAGACCAGCGGCGAGACACTGAGCACCACGTGCATTTGATGGGGGTTCCTGGCAATCTTCCTGTACCTAATCACAGCCCTAAATTCGTCCTCCTTTACATCTTTTAAGACTTTCTTGTTCTGGGTTTTCAGAGCCTTGAGGATGTCATCTTCCGTATTATATTTATTAACGTTTTTTATGATGATGAGTGGGTCTTTGTTTTTAATTTCTTCTACTTTTAAGTTTTTGCCTTCGTTCAAAATTTTGTTTTTTATTTTATCTACTTCTAATTTTGTTTTACAGCCTAAAATTATTTTCCTATCCCTTCCTTTCCTAATTCTATCAATTTGGTACCCCTCCTCTCTGGCTCTGACTACCCCCCTTACTCTCTCCATGACCTGGTCCCCCGTCTCCATTTCATCAGAGGACGTTATGATGACCGAGTGTACCGCTGCTTGCTCCGGGGACTTTATCCTCGGAGAAGCAGCGGCTACACTCACGTAACTCATTTTATTTTTTGTATCTAACTGGCTTTTCTCTATCGCTTCCTTTAACTTTTCCATCTCTACTCTACTTTCCTCTATCTGCCTACCATGATCTTTCATTCTTTCTATCAGCTCTTTTTCCACCTTCATCCTCTCATTTTCCCTATCACCATCCGCTTTGCACTCCCTGTTCTTTTCGGGAACGGGTTCCGCGTTCCCGCTGGGCCCGTCAGCCTCTTTCCGGTCCTGTCCCGCAAGCCTTTCCAACTCCGCCTCCTTGACCAGCTGGTAGAGCCGCTCGAGGGCCGCCGTAACCTCCACCTTAATATCGGTTCTAATATTTTTAGAATGCCGTAGGTGGAGTTTCGACTTAGTGAGCATTGCTTTCGCCTCGGTCGTCCTGCTATTGTACTTAGGCTCGGCCCTCGGTGAGACTCAAAAGGTCTCGGCTGATGGTCGGCCAGCGGCAGTCGGTTTAGAGGCTTTTGGTAGGGCCGTGGAACCTTCAATATTTTCAATGCTTACCTCTCTATCAAATCACAACTTTTCCGTTAATTGTTCTGGTCCTTTTACGAAGTCCGCTTTGAAGCTCAGAAAAAGACATTTCTGAATACATTATAAACGCTGAAAAACTTTAAATGCAAAAAAATCACAAATACACACTTGACACTAGCAGTCAACACGGTACAAGCGCCGATCGCGCCATCTACAAAAAGCTTTGCGTGTTCCTCCCCATTGCTGGGGCTGGGAAGCCCCTGCTGGTGCCAAGCGCACTGAAGGCGATGATGGTGGGGACTGGGCAGGTGGTCGGCCCAGTCGGGTAGTGCTGGCGGCCCGCATGCTGCCACGTCCAGCGCCAGCTCCAGACGCGCCCCGGCGATCACCCCCAGGCAGCGGCCCTATGCGCTCTCTATATTCCGCCATCATCATAGTGAGCGAGATACCATCGGAGTCTCGCTCATTCCCTCCGAGGGAGCCGTCTTGTCCCATTTCCCTGGGTAATGCGACTGGCACCGGCTCTAGCACCAGTCGCTAGGGTACAGACTGACTGCGCTGGTTAAACAACTATCTGTCACTTAGTTGCTTAACCAGTGGGCGATGGGGTCGTCACTTCCCGACGCCTATTTATTATTATTATTATTATTGAGCAGTGAGCTATTGGGCAGCGAGACATTGGGCAGCCAGAAATTGATCAGCCAGACATTGATCAGCGAGACATTGATTAGCGAGACGTGTGGCTGTGACGTGTAGCTGTGACTTGTAGCGTGACTTGTAGCAATGACCTGTAGCAATGGCCTGTAGCAATAGCCTGTAGCAATGGCCTGTAGCAATGGCCTGTAGCAATGGCCTGTAGCAATGGCCTGTAGCAATGGCCTGTAGCAACGGCTTGTAGCAATGCTTGTAGTCGTAATATTATTAAGATTAATGACATGTAGGTGTTTGATATGCAACTGTGTTGCATGATGGACATAACCTAGATACTCTTCATGGTATGGCTGTAATATCCTCCTTATTAAAAAAAAAAGGTATTATTAAGTTATTGTAAGACAGCGGCTATCTATTCAGGACTTAGTTGTTAGCTTCGAACAACGACTAGCCAAGGTGCTAGCTAAGCTGCCGAGCATTCCCGCCAAGTCTCCCCGCCGAGCCTGTTAGCCAGCAATATAATAACGTTGGAGGCAGTCTTCTCTGGTCCAAGTATAATAACTAATATTCTGGGCATTGACAGATACAGATTTTGGAGTATATAGTAAAGCGGTTAATTTCTTAAATCCATAAATAAGTTGTTCCTGTATCTGACAGTGCTAGAAATTCGGACTAGCATCTAGATCATCTGATTATTTGACAAGCTAGTAACTTTTGTTTGTTTTCTCGCACATTGCGGGAGCAATTGTTGCAGGATGGCCGAGTGTAACGAAACGCAGCAGCCAATCGCAGCTAGCCTAGCCATGCCAGCCAATCAGGAACGTTCCCGCCAAAGCCAAGCCTGTAAAGCTTGCCATGCCGCCAGCCAATCAGGAACATTCCCGCCGAGCCGTCCCCACCGAGTCAGCTGGGCAGCGGACGTCGGTGGGGGCAAGCCTTTATAACGCCATGCAAGCTCATTTTAGTCAATCATTTTGTACCGATCACTTGTCAAGCTAAAACTCTGTCAGTTTGCGAATAAAATCCAATTATTAAGTAAAAAGTAAGGTTTTGATTTGTGCTTCTTTACAAACATATTTATGCATGCCAGGCTAGAAATAACGCAATGAGAGACGATGGTATGTTTTAAAAACGCCTAGATGTGCAGCAGTTGGGTCAGAATGGTTCTCCAGCAATATTTTTTTTGCGTAACTCGCTGGGGACTACAATCTTCCAAGAAAATTCTTTATTGTAACTATTTTTATCTTTAGATAAACGGTATAAAATACCTTTATCAACTAAAAAATTTGGATATTTTTGTGGATTATTCGAACAACCGTCAAAGATAGTATTATACCACACGTCTTTAATGTCCTTTAAATCGGTAGCAAAAATCGCATTAACGGGAACAGCTCTGAATAAAGCATCAGGAATCACATTATCCACGCCACGACGGTGCTTAAAGGTAAAATCAAAAGATGAAATGAAATGAAATGAAATTCTTTATTCTGTATATAGGCCCTCTTCCGGGCACTTATACACGTCCCAACATATAACTTAGCCCTACCACCGCTTCGGGACAACATATCGGCTGGTGATGAGAAGAAACGGCGCAAGAAACTCAGTCACCTTTGTCAGCCTGATTTTATTACAGGAAATACAATTACAAGATAGTGTAAGTGCGAGCTAGGCAGGCTATTAAGTCCATGCACTCTTGTCGTTCAAGTAATCTTCAACTTTGTAGTATCCTTTTTCCATAAGAATTTTTTTAATGTGGTTTTTGAACTCATAAACAGGTAAGTCAACAAGAGTTTGTGGTACTTTATTGAAGATTTTTATACATTTCCCCAAAAATGAATTACCCACTTTCTTTAATCTGAAGCTCGGAACGGCAAGTTTATGTTTATTTCTAGTATTATAATGATGTGAATCACATTTAAGGCTAAACGAACTTAGGTTTTTTCTAACATACATAATATTGTCAAAAATGTATTGTGACGCTACTGTTAATATTTTAATATCTTTAAAGACCTCCCTCAGAGAGTCGCGAGGCCCAAGACAGTATATTGCACGTACAGCTCTTTTTTGCAACACAAAGATTGACTCAATATCAGCAGCTGAGCCCCATAGCAATAGACCATACGACAACAAGCTATGAAAATAACTAAAGTATACTAGTCTTGCCGTTTCGACATCAGTTATAAGCCTTATTTTCCTCACAGCATAAGCCGCCGAACTGAGCCTTCCTGACAAGGCAATTATATGGGGACCCCATTGCAGTCGGGAGTCTATTGTAATTCCCAAAAAGGTTGTTGCATCGACTGCATCTATATGATCGTCTGACATATTAATATGCGTACTGACCTGCCTCACATTGGGCATAGTAAATTTGATAAGCTTGGTTTTTTTTGCATTAAGTAACAGATTGTTAGCAGTAAACCATCGTACTACTTGAGAGAGAGCATCATTCACATCGTCAAAGGCAGCTTTACCTCTGTCAATTTTAAAAATCAATGATGTATCATCTGCAAACAATACTAGGATGATAAACGAATACCCCAACGAGCAAGTCGTCCAGTGGGATTACTTAAACCATTTAAGCGCACTGTGATCGGTGTAAACAGTAAATGTCCTACCATTTCTTAAGTAACACCGCCAATGCTCTAGTGCAGTGATAACGGTTAGAGTGACACTGTAGTTCTTTTCTGCCGATGACAAAGATCTGCTCATGTATGCTATGGGGTGCTCCTTACCCTCTCTCGTCTGAGTAAGCATTGCACCAACGCCATAGTTGCTAGTATCTGTATGCACTTCAAATGGTTGGTTATAGTCAGGACATGTAAGTACGGGTGCAGAAACCAAACACTCTTTGAGTTTCTGAAATGCCCCGTCAGCCTCTTGAGTCCATTTAAATGGGGGAGCGCCTTTCTTGTTAGAAGTCAACCGATTCAAGGGGCCAGCGATCGTACTAAAGTTGGGAACAAAACGACGATACCATGTGGCTGTCCCGAGGAAATGTTTAACATCCTTTTGGCGGATAACTTAAGATCGCCGCTACTTTCTCGGGGTCTGTTCGTAATCCACGGCTGTCGACCACATAGCCAAGATATTTGAGCTGACTTCGAAAGAACTGACACTTCTCCAAGTTGACGGTAAGATTTGCCTGTTTCAGTTTTTCTAACACGTTATAGTCATTATTTACTATAATAATATCGTCGAGATACGCAAACACGCTTGTACCAAACTCGCCAAACAAAAGATCCACCAAACGCTGTTGAGTAGCGGAAGCATTAGTTAAGCCAAATGCAGTTCTCTTAAATCTAAGTGTTCCTCGACCTGTAACGTAAAAAGCGGTCTTATCCCGGTCTTCAGGCGCAATATCTATTTGCCAAAATGATTTGGAAATGTCGATACTACTGAGATAACGAGCATCCCGAAGATTATCGAGGATCTCGGATATATAGGGCAAATTGTAAGCATCCTTTTTAACCGACTTCAAAAAAAGGAGGAGGTTCTCAATTCGTCTGAATGTTTTTTTTTGTATGTTTGTTACGCGATTACGCCGTCAATTATGGACCGATTTCAAAATTTATTTTTTAGTTTGAAAGGATATACTCCCGAGGTGGTCCCATTTACACCAAGTCAGATTCTGATGATGGGATCCTTGGGAAATCGAGGGCAACCCTCAATTTTTATAGGAACCCATAATGTTTTGCATATATTTTCTGACTCAATGCTGATTTTTGGATCTGGTAATCATCATGTCATGTTGCTGACCTGATGATGGAAGCCACAGAACTCCTTAACGGATAGGAGTTAGAAGATAATACTGCTTTTTGTCGACTGGACGTATTTTGCAGTGTGTTGAGCAGACGTGGAGCTTATGAGGTACCAGACCGCCAATTTTTATTTACTGGGGGCGTACCCGCACACCCAGTAACGAAAAAAAAAATTAAAAAGTTCCTTTCTTAAATTGACTTGGTACGGGGTACGACAATGCCCTTAACAATGTGGAATTGATTCTCAAAATGTACAGGCATATCAATATAACCTATGCTTTGTATTTTCTGACCACCTGCAGCGGTTACTGTTATGAAATTATCGGCAATCATTTTAAAACCATTGGATTCTAAAAAAAGATGTGAATTATTGCCTAAAATAGTGACTGCAGAACCGGAGTCAAGTAGGCCAGTAAAGGAAATATTATCAATTTTAATAGTGACATAAGGTCGAGTATCATTAATAGGTTTACCATGAATTGTGGCCGTTTTGTAAGAACTAAAAAATAATTTAATAGATTTAAGCCAACTGTCCCAATCAACTTTATCAAATCGGCTTACAAGTGAACTACCACAATTCAAACTAACTAGTTTTTTGAATGAGATGGTTTGTCTTTATTACAATCTGGACATTGAGGAGTTTTGACATCTTTATGACCACAAACGAAACAAAATATCTCGCCCTTGTTTGCGGTACACTGTCGTAAATTGTGAGTGTTCTCACGACACCTTGGACAATAACGTTCCCTAGGGGCATCAATTGCATGTACATAACTTTGATTAGTATTTTGTTTGTTAATATATCGGGTGTAAAAAAAGGCTTAACCAAGCCGAATACCACATATTCTACGTATTATTACGATCATTTTTTTCTTTTACACTATACCTGGGAAATGACGGGTTACAGAGTTATTGACGGTCAAAGAGAAAAAATTTTTTCACAGATTTTTACAAAATTGACTTCTGTTTGATAATACTAAACTTTTTTACAAAGAAACATGATAAAAATTTTCAGTCCTTCTATCATAAAAGGCCTTTAAAGGGCACAGCCGGCAATGAATCGTGCGCAGTGCTCTCGCGCCACCCGCTCGCCCGCCGACCGCTTACACACACAGGCATAGTCTGTGGCGTGCGCGCTATACATTGCGGGTTAGAAATAAGTTATGGTTTTTGATACCCAAAAATTTAAGTCATTTCCCAGCAATTATTTTTATGGCATTCTACTTGGTTTTATGTATAGAATTCGTGGTTTAAGGCTTCGTTAAGTCTTTTTTTACACCCTATATGTATTGTGTCCGTTAAAATCATTACGATAGTTATTAGTTTTGTTAGTATTAGTGTAAAACCAGAAGTATTCTGACTGTAATTCTGTTTCAATTGACTATTATATTGATTTTTGTTAAAATTAAGTTTTTTATTTGAATTGCCAATATATGCAAATTTAGGTGCTAGAGTGGCTAAGGTAGATCCCGATGGTTCTCGAAAATTAGAAAGTCGAGCTTAAATATTCTCGAAATTTCAACATAAAGTTTTTAAACTATCTATAGTTTTTATTTCCGTTACGTATGCCAAGGTATTAGCATAACATGGACGTATGTTATGGGGCAGTATCTCAAGTTTCTCGTCTTCGGAAGGTGCCTTAGTCAAACGCGAAAACAGCCCCGACATAACGGACAAGTAAATGGTAATGTTTTCACATTCACCTTGTGTCTTGGCTCGAATTTCAGCTAATAACCTGTAATCATAATCCGCCTGATCAAAATCTTGCTTAAGGAAAACGACAAGCTCGCTGTGCAATGTTGGGACCAGGGAGCACAATAAAAGATGTAATTAGGTCGACCGATGTTATAATAATGTCTTTAATTAAGCCTTACATCTATCTTATATACTATGCCTTATGCTACGTAATAGGGTGAGGCGCGTCACACACTACACCTTCCCCGTATTTTGAAGAAAAAAAAAAGTTATTCAATTTTTTTTTTTGAACTTTTAAGCCAATCATACCTATGCTTTGTAACAAAAGTATACATAATTAAAAGTAGTAGTAAGTATAAATTTCAAAAGATTCAATTACAATTAGGTCGAATTTTAGAAAAAAATTGTCTTCGAGAAATTTAAAAGTAATTACAACATAACAATAAATTTTGAGATTGTTGAAAAATTTACAAATAATGTTATCTATTTAAAATTGTTAATTCAATAAAATAATTACACTGCTTTTTCAATAAATGCATTAAAATTTTAATTTGAATGAGTAATAACATTATCTAAAAAAATACTTATTAATTTATTAAAGTCCACTTCATCGAATTTCACTTAATAAAATACAAAGTTTTCCTAGCTAACATTACAATAAAATTAATCGTTTTCAACCTTAGAATATTTTACGATAACAATCAACTAATTGGTGAAACTTTAAACTGTAACAATCAATTAAATCATAATGAAATTTAACAAAATAACATAACATTTTTATTAATAGAAAATTTAAAATAGCTAATTTCTCCAAATTTATTGTTATTTTAATATAAGTTCATGATTGTATTTGAATAAAATTTAACCAAAACAAAACCAGATCAGTTTGACATCCTATTTTAAAAAATGTGTGACAAGTAAACTAATTTATGAAATTCTTAAAAAGTATATATTATTATGTACTACGCTTCATTTTAACATTTGCTAGGTAGACAAGTCAATTTGTCGAAAAGAAAACACGTTTTAAATAAAACATTTCACAAAAAAACGTTATTTAATTTTCATTGTTTACTTTTAAAAGAAAATAATTTTAAATAAACCCTTTTCATCTTATAGACTTTGAACTATAGAATTTAACTAGGTGTTAAATGAAAAAAAAAATACAAATAAATGTTTTCTTAAATAATATTTCAGTGGGTACCAGCAATAAGTGTTTTTTTTTTTAAATAAAAATATCCGTTATATAATTTTCAAAATTTCGTTACTCTTAAAAAAAAATACACAGATAATTTGAAATTTGAACATAACAAAAAAATAAGCATAATTTCTTTTGTATACTATTGTAATATTATAATGAAACCAGTAACAAACATATTCATATTTCATCAATAAATTCAAAATAATAAGTAGGTACTAACACCAAAACAATCTTCCATATTCTATTTAAAATCTCACTCATACTTTACTTTTCAAAACTTTTTTTTTAAAACTCTACATACGAGTAGGTAGGCACATTATCACACACTATCATAATTGGTACATTTTTACCTCTTTGGGTAATTTCTTTATTTGGGCCGGCCGGTCCCTTTTCATATTATACACACTTTTATTTGGTAACAGCTTTTTATTTTATAGTCGACTTTTACTTGTAACTACTACGACATTTAGTCCTTTACCACTTGCTATGCGCATAGACTTATTTATTGGGGTCATGTTTTAAGATAATTAATCTCCAACTATTTTCACAGAGAGAAACTCGTCTACACCATGATCAAATGAAGGATCTGACACCCTAGCTGTAACTTGTACCATTTTTTTTAAAAACTCATATACCATTATAACGGGTCCTCATTTAAGATCATATTGACCTCCAACGGTTTTCACAGAGAAATCTCCTTTACACCATGATGAAACTGAAGGATTAGACTCTGTTTTGTACCACTTGTGTGCCCTACCTTTATCAACAAAATCTCAACATAACTTTCAAATTTACATTACCAAACCAACATTAAAACATTACTATCAAACTGAATGCTTCAGCATAAATAATTTTGTTAACTCTTGGGTGATCAGTCCAATTGTTTGACAAAATATTTCTACTAAAGTATCTCCTAATCTCCAAATATTAATCTTACAGTCATACCAAGCAATCTTTTAATAACATTCGCAAAACCTACTGACTTTACATAACTTTTCTTGGAATGTACCTAATGCACTCGCACAAGGTACAAAAGCTGTTTAATACATCCCTGTAACCATACAAAAACCATACTTGCCAAAGCTTCACTAACCAAATTATATTTTTATTACCACGTTACTATAGGTACTTTACTTTTGTTCGTTACTTGTCCCTTAAACATTTTGTATTAAGATAAACGTAATTTATTTAACAAACCTACAGAAATAACTTTAGGTACCCCAACTGTACAATTAGATATTAGTAGAAATCAAAGAGTTACGTTTTAGTCCATAGCTTAGTCGGAATAAACATGATATCAATATCAAAGAACAGATACTGCAATTGTGCATAACAACTACTAGTTTAACGATATCTGATAGTATTCGTTTCCCTTTTAAGAACAGCTTCATATTTCGTAAGAATAGCCGGTAACAAATAAAATAATGCTGATGCGTTACACGTGTCGCCGTATATGGTTCAATGCATAAATGTCGGTCTAACTACGTATTTAACAAATAATAAGACATGCATTTTTTTTTAGTTAATATTATTAAAATGATTTTATACCAAAATAGTATAACCATGTTTTAGATTAAACGATAGAAAACGTAACAATAAATGCTGTTATTTAAAGTAAAAATATTAATAATCTACCAACGTTACGTACGATAATGAAAGAATAAAACAAAACTACTTAATAAAATTTAAAGCATAGTACACACAAATGAACTAAAATTTTGTTATTAAATTCATTAATAATAAACTATTATTTATTGAATGTGACCTGTCATGA
Organism: Anania fuscalis; assembly: GCA_950371115.1. Classification (NCBI taxonomy): domain Eukaryota; kingdom Metazoa; phylum Arthropoda; class Insecta; order Lepidoptera; family Crambidae; genus Anania; species Anania fuscalis. Next base: position 15,066,508 of record OX493326.1, on the reverse strand, counting down.
ATTACCTACATTTGATTTGAAAATAAAGAATAATTATCAAAAGTTTGTATTTGGAATTTTGGATTCATAAACAAGTATAGAATAAGGGCTTATTATTAAATAATATTAAAATATATATTAAAATTGAGCTATTGTTTTAAGACAGAAAAATCTAATTTGATAAACAAAATTGAATACTACCATGTTTCAAAATTAAAAGATACCGCCTTCGGTGGCAACCTGTAAAAACCTCATAAAATTATGTATGGCTTTTAAGGTGTGTTCTCTTATTTTTTGTCCAAAAATGATTAAATATAATTTTCGATAGTAATTTAATAAAGTGAAAATCATTGAAACGCGTAATTAAATGACAACATTAAATATTTAACAAATCTTTACTTTTTATGTTAGTAATTTATGTAGGTAGGTGATGATTTTATTAATTCTTAAATTTAATTTCCAAGGTTAAAATTAGATTAACCATTTAAATTTCATTTTTTATGTGTCAGAAGTTACTATCAAATTTATAATTTAATTTAGATTTCAAGATTCCCAATAATGGCCAAATTACCCTAATTGTAAGAAGTGTGTTAAAGATACTTTATTTATAATTATTAATAAAAAAATTTTTACGAAGTTATGTACATAATTGCATAGATATTTTAGTACCCAAAACCAAAAGTAATTTATAATATCATGGAAATAAAGAGTGTAAATAATACAATTGATAATCATAAAGAATTATGTTTTATGAAGTAGTTTAATAATAAAAGATATATCAGTCACTGAAATTAAGAACCAAATAAATATTAAATTAAATTAATTAATTACTTAAGTAATTTTGTATTCTTTGATGACAAAAACTTGTGAATGATGAATCTAAAATTTAATAGCCGTTCAAAAATATAATAAATTATATGAGATTAAATCGTAAAAAGAAATAGGTACTTATTTACGTAAATGTATTGGAAAAAAGACATAAAATAACAGTGAGAATAAATATGCTGATCGCCACATAACGTGACGGATAATATTACAAAGTGTGCAACCAAATCGCTAATCGAGATTTAAAATAGCTTACTAATTATATTTTTTTTTTTAGATAAAAGATTGAAAAGTGTAAAAATACTGTTAATAAATTACTATTAAAATTTTAATTGACTTGTCTACTTACGTGATTTTTACCAAACCTTAAGAACTACCGTGGCCACGTTAAAAAAAAAGTTATAACATTGAAAAAAAAAATAAAGTAACATAAACATTATTTCTGTGTCCTCCATTCCCGCGTCTTCATCTTTCCTTTGACACGCATGACACTCCCGGCGCCAACATTTCTCATCACATCACGACTCCAACAACTCCCAGCGCCCAGCAACTATGCTTTCCTCATCCTTAGACGCCTACCAGCTCCCGGCGCCCAGCAAGTTTTCGTACCTTCATCTGGCTCCGTCAACACCCGGCAGCTAGGCAAAAATCTCTTCCATCGTCACAGCACTTTTTAGTGTAGCACGTTTTACTTTTCGTCAATTTAATCGTCTTACAGATTCACTTATTGTCCAAACATTTTTTATTATAAAAAAAAAAAAGATTTATTTTATTATTTGATGCACAGCACTGCCCAAAGGCAGCACTGGCAGGGTCGCCATGCAATGTTGGGACCAGGGAGCACAATAAAAGATGTAATTAGGTCGACCGATGTTATAATAATGTCTTTAATTAAGCCTTACATCTATCTTATATACTATGCCTTATGCTACGTAATAGGGTGAGGCGCGTCACACACTACAGCTGCAATCCTTTAATTGGTCCCTAATATTCCTATACCATTGTAAAGCATCACCGACAAACATCTCAGTAGCGTAAGATAATACTTTTTGCCCTGCAATACCCCTGGCCTCGCAAAACTTGGACGCCCGCTCAATAAACAACCGAACGCAGCTTTTACCGTCGTATTTTAGCTTTCCTAAGTGTCCGGAAATACCTCGATCGCAAGTCACTGCTATGTTTAAGGGCAACGACGAAGGTACGCTTTCGACCAGGACAGAGGCAGCTAAAGGGTTAACGCCTTTATTCTCAACCTGCTTAAACTCGTCCAGGTAGTTCCAAAATAACGAAACGCAAGACGCATACAGTTCTTCCGTTGCATCATCTCGGATGATACGGTTCATGCGGTGATAGAGGTGATTAAACATATTCTGGGTGCGCGCTAAAACGTTCTGGTCTAGACCGGATTTTAAGTTTATATTAATTTTGCTCAGTACGTCACTAACACCCTTCAAGTCCTCTGAGGGATCTGACGGGCTTTCCAAAATATCTTCAGAGGGAAAGGTAATGCCTAATTTTGATATTTAAATAAATAAATAAATTCCTTAAATCTAGTACTGTAGACGCGGGAGTTGATCCCCTTATAAGAACCTCGTATTCTAACTCTGCCTTTTGCAACGATAAGAATTTTATGGGAAACGACATTGTTAAAATATTTTCAAATATGTACGGAACCCGAGAAAAAAAAATATGTGGGTAGGTTGGTAATATTTTTTTTTAAGTAAGTCTTAAGTTAATAATTTGATGAAACGCTAAGGTCCTAATAGAGGGAAAATGATGATACAGTGTTTTACAAAGAAAGCTGATGAAAAAAAATGGTAAAGACTCGGACTGTTACAATTAATGAAGCAAAGGTAATTTTTTTTTTTTTTTTTTTTATTTGGCTTTTCAACAATGAGTACACTAAAGTTAATTCAAATTACAATGTACGGTAACTCTTTAAGTGCCCCATCACTTACAGAAAAGCACTACATGCAAAATATGCGTGCCTACAATGTGGTTTGCTTATCTCACTAATACTAAATACCTACTAAAAATTATTTAAAAAAAAAACTTATTATAAAAGACTCTGAGCCAATTCAGCCTTTTTTATACAAGGTATTGAAGTGGCATTTAAATCAATGTTATCTTCGTGCTTCTTGTACAGAGCATACATCCTGGGCAATGAGGAGTGCCTTCTTAAGTTGGTGCGACCCTTGGGTGTGTTAAAAAGATTTCTATTGGAGTACCTTGGCAAACCACGTGGAACATTGAATGACACCTTTTTGAGTAAGTCTGCTCTTTCTTATTATGATGATGATGATGATGACAAATATTTATTCAAGGTAACTAAATAAAGCAACTACAAGCGCTAGCACTAGCTACAAGCACTAGCTGCTAAAAAAAAAAAAAAACAGGACGGTACACAAAAAAGCACACAACACACAACTACTCACTACGAAAGCAAACTATCAGCCCATAAATACCACGTTGGGCGCCAGAGTTACGTTTTACGTGTGGGTACGAACCTATTTAAGGCGTTGAAAAGAAAACCCACAACGTACACACAAAATTTATTGGGGTATCAATGTAGGTTTACAAGGGCCCGACTGATAGCTACTTCCGCAGATCCGAACTTCCCTGTGGTGTGAAGGCCGAAGGTGGCAAGTGGCTAGCCGTAGACTGTGCTGGTGCAATCCTCCGTGTCCGAAGTCCCGTTTCCTGATTCTAAATCTGTATGACTCCTTATCTGGATCCCTGGAAGATATGAAGATCCAGCTTAAGCCAGGCAGTTGACGACGCCTGACGATTACGATCACACCAGCATAGCAAAGCCAAGCCATGCCAAGCCAAGCCACTCAGGAAGTATGTTCTAATAAGTAGAAGGTGAAGTGGCTGTGATCGCACTCAATCAGTACGGAGTTTACATATGAAAATACAGTTATGGTAAATATTTACGTATACTTATTACGCCAATTGCAAATACAAGATGATTAATTATTATGTAATTACGCCAAGGTGCAAAAGGAAAACATTAACACTGAATGCTTAAAGAGAAAACCGTTATATTTTTATACACAAAACTACTACGCAATTACCTACGAAAAACAAACAAAATAACACTGCTCATCACTCACCCTATCGGGGAATAGCACAACACACACAATTTAATTATTTTCTAAGATTCGGATTGTAACTATGTCATTAGGTGACCGTTATAATATTAGTTTAATTTCCATACGGATAACGTCCGCCAAAGAATATGTTAAGCGCACCGAACGCGAGCTGTTCGGTGAATGCTCATACGAGCGCGGCGCATCTCCGCCGCCGTTGCCCGTCTCGAATGTTCGAGAGAACAATAGAAATTCCGCGCGTGCGTTAGGGTCCCGCGCAGTAACCCGTGAAATAATAAAACGGTTGATCGTTTTACTGTAATATGATTAAGTTAGTTATTAAGATAAATTTAGCATATAGTTATGTTTAATTTAATTGTAGGTTAGTTTTAAATAGGTTTAGTTCTATTTGTTAGTAAAAAAATAGTTTAGAATATTTTTAAGTGTATATAATGCATGTAATAGTAAAAATATGCAAAATTGTATAAAATGTACGTGCAACGTTACATCTGGTCCAATCCAGCGTCTTTAACACATCCTCCAGTGCGTTGGTGAACAGTTTCGGAGATATAACATCTCCCTGTCTAACACCTTGGAGCAGCTGGATGGGTTTTGTTCGGTGGTTTTGTACTTGGACGGACATTGATCCTATACTGTACAGGCTTCTTAGCACCTTCACGTACCGCCAATCGACTTGACATCGCTGCAAGGATTCCAGAACAGCCCAGGTTTCGACCGTGTCGAAGGCTTTCTCATAGTCCACAAAGGCCAGGCACAGGGGCTGGTTATACTCTTCGGACTTCTGTATAACCTGTTGCACCGTGTGAATGTGGTCTATGGTACTGTAACCTTTGCCAAGGGTTTTGGGGAGGGTTGGTGTTTATGCTTTAATAGTTGCGACGCCTAGCTTGCACAGTGATTCTGCTTTGCTGCTTGTGTAGTATAGATGCTAGCCTAACCATGGCGGCGCAAAACCACACACAGGCATCCGTAAGCCCAGAAGGATTAAATCCCTTCTGAAAGCACGGCCACAGCACCTTGGGAAAGTGCTGTGTTTTTATTTCCCAAACCCCCCCCCCGTTTATGACATGAGTGCCAATGATACTGAGATTCTGTCATGCGATCCGGCTAACGCCCGGCGCTCGCAGGTACCCGGGCCTGCGAGTGTAAAATTTGTTACCGAAGGCCGCACAGGGGTGGACGTCCAGCCCCTCGCGTCGGTGAATGTTACTGGCAGTACACCACAAACAGGACCAGGCTCCAGCCTGGACCTGTCAGGCCTCGCAGAGGCCATACCTACTGGCACAGAATCTGTGCCACCACAACACCAGTGGACCGTTGTCGCCCACAAGCGCCCCTTGAAATAGGGGAAGGCTGGCTCAGCGGCTCCACCACACAAACAGGACCACACACCAAACCAAGGGCCAACGGGACAACCGGAACGTAGTCGCCATAACCGGCGCGCGGAAAGGAAAGCCCGGAAGCCTATTACCAAAGTGGCAGCCGACGTAGCAGCGGAAACGCAGCGCGAACCTGCGCCGCCCACCTCCACGGAGGTGGCAGCGGCACAAACTATACCGGCTTCACCGCCCTACCACCACCAACACCACTACCACTACCACCACTACCACTACCACCACTACCACTACCACCACTACCAGCACAGTCGAAAAGGAGAAGAAAGCCTAGAGGTCATCGTAGCCGGATACCTGCTGCGAATGCTTCCCCTGCTCCTGAAAAGCAGCAGTCTGGGCCTGGGGACCGCCCGGGTGAGCGAACTTCCTCGAAGCGAGCTCACCTGGACGAGACTCAGTCACCCAGGGGAGAAGCCAAACGCGCAAAAATCGACGCGAGACCAAAGCGGACGATAAGCTACGCACATGCGAATAAATCGCATCTGAGAGTAGCGGTTACCACCGTTCCGCCGAGGGACCTCTCGTCCGCCCAGGCAGATCAGTCAAGGAGACTATCGACGATAGTATCCTGCAGGCTGTCCTGTCTACACTCTCTCCGAGCGCGCAAGCTCCTTCCTTCCGCGGCCGCCCCTACCTTTTGGATGGGGCACTAGCGATGTGGTGTGAGGATGCGAATGCTTTCGGCTGGCTGGTCGACAGTGTCAAAACCTACTATCACCCATACCGGGCACCACTCTGACTGTTATTAAACAGTCAGAGATGAAGAAAAAGCTGAAGGCGGGGCTGCTTGTGTGGACAAGTGGAGTTGAGTTGAGTGGTCAACTCAACTCCACTGGCCATGTTAAAAAGCACGGTCAATGTCATGCAGATGCTTTCTCTTATCACGACTTTATTTACCTATCGTATAAGATTCGTCCCCTAAAAGCGAGGGCAAAATTTCTCCCGCAACGCAATTTTAGTGGCATGAACGTTGATGCTCTTAAACAGGATGCGTATGATATAGACTGGTCCGTGATTGAGGGTGCTAATAGTGTGGATGGGAATAATAATAATAACAAAAACCGTGGACCGAAAAGCTTCCGTGCATTGGCTGCGCTTTGGGGACCCATTTGGGAAAACTGAGGGATTTGCTTGTGCCAAAATTCCCCACCAAGAGCTCGCCCTCAAGTACGGTCTCGCGAGCCAGAGACTACCCTATTATAAGTACTCGCCGGAGCCAGTACTCGAAAGTAACAGTATCCGGCTCTACTGGGACCCAATGAGGATTTAAATATTACGTAATAAGAGTCGGCATTCTAGCACTAGGCACTGAACCGATTTATGGAAGAAAATTGTACCGCACTGGTAATTTGAACTTTTTACCAACATTTAAAAACACAACTGTCACACTAATTAACAAGCTAGGGCTTGACGAAGTTGTATCGTTCTTATCTTTCGATATCGATAAATCCGCGATCAATCGGTAGGTCAGGTGGTTACTTTTTACCATTAAGATATGTCAGTTGTATGTACTAAAATAAAAACAACAATGAAATTAAACGTATTTATTACATGATGTAATACAAAACATACCAAAGCTATTTTCTTTTTTTACATTATATGAGTTATTATTACTCTAATGAATGATGTATCTTCGGCGCATGGCACGTGAGCCGTGAAGTTCACTCGTTGTAAAAAATCGCTGTCGGGGCAAAAGCGCGGCTGGTTTGGGGGAGGGAGCTTGATTTCTTTCCAACCCCATATTTGGTTGACCTTAAAACTGAAAAATAGATAGTCCTCTTAAGTAAGCTTGTACAAAACATCATCCTGCATTTTTATCCTTGATTAGAATTTATCCCTTACTTGGAAAGTTACAAACTCTTTATAAAACTCAATGAAACGGGAATTAACGCGATCATAATTTAGGTACAAAATGTTACCTCTTTTGCCTGACGTTTCGATCGGGTTACACCGACCATGGTCACAGGCTGACTGAAACATCGATGTCTTCACTCCGTATGAGAGGCAGATTCTTCATCTACCCTCATAATATTATTTTCACGCCAAGTACCGTCACACACTACACTCACTGTGTCCCTATTCTGCATACTAACCGCCGCGTCCGTATTCAGGTGAGAACTCGATCGCGAAACAAAACGAGATTGTTACAGTGATTAGTGCCCGATTCAAGAAGGTATTCGGCAATCGCTGATTTCGCAGTTTGGCGGTTTTTCACAGCAGCTATATGCTCTTTAAGCCTTTCAGTGATGGTTCGTTTCGTTTGGCCTATATCCTAAGTCGAAATTTCCTGCCACCAATGTCACTATAGAAGAGCGTCAAGCACTAATAAACATTCGAGAAAACCCGGATATTTTAGTGTTTAAGGCCAATAAGGGAAACGCTACTGTAGTGATAAACACAGACGATTACTATCCAAAGATACGAGTTTTGTTAAGTGACGAAGAGGTGTACAAACCGGTTTCGTATAATCCCACGGCCAGAGTAACGCGTAGGATCCGTGCTCTTATCCGAGAAAATCAAGACCTTTTTGCAGAAGACGAGTACGAAAAACTGTATCGTTATAAGTCAAACCAACCATCAAAGTTATATGGTCTGCCTAAAATTCAAAAGACTAACGTGCCATTGCGTCCAATTGTAAGTCAAATAAATTCGCCTACTTACGATATTGCAAAGTACGTTGCATCAGTATTGCAGCCTCTAGTGGGAAAAGCATCGTTTTTTGTAAAAGACTCACGCCTTTTTGCTCAGATTATTAAAGAACTAAAGTTGGAACCTGATGAAGTTATGGTGAGTTTTGACGTTGAGTCGTTGTTCACCAACGTTCCAATTGGGGAGTGTCGACATTGTAAAAGAAAAACTGGGTGACAGCGAAATGGCCTTCAATTATATGGATTTGCTAAAAAACTTTTCCAAGGTCAATATTACCTCCAGATTGATGTTGTCGCAATGGGAAGCCCTGTAGCCCCTGTACTTGCTAATATCTGGATGGAACATTTTGAAGAAAAGGCGCTGCAACTTGGCCCTGGAACCGTCAGACTATGGAAACGGTACGTTGATGATATTTTCAGTATCATCAAAGGTAACGAGCAAGAAGTAGATCGATATTTAGAACATCTCCACTCGATTCCTCCTAAGATGAAATTTACATATGAGTTGGAGTCGGCCAGGTCGTTGTCATTTCTTAATATCAAAATTACAGTGAGATCGGATGGATCCTTGTCGCACTGTGTCTAAAGAAAGCCAGCACACACAGATAGATACTTACACGCTGCCTCACATCACCATTCACGCCACTTACAATCCGTAATGTCATCATTAAGAAATAGAGCATATGATCTCTGTGACCCTGACCATTTGAAGCAAGAGCTAAATCATGTTCAGGAGGTTCTCATTAAAAACGGATACAAAGTGTCACCACATCTGTTGAAGCCACCGATAAAACGCATTTTTGCCTTACGTGAAACGAGTGACTGATAAAATTGGCTCCCTGCTAAAGAAATGGTCCATTCCCACGATTTACACCCCGGGGTTAAAAGTACAGACTTTACTAGGCACACCGAAGCATGTCTTGCCGTTACAAATACCAGGTGTTTACAAAATAAACTGTAGCTGCGGGAGTTCCTACATAGGCCAAACGAAACGAACCATCGCTGAAAGGCTTAAAGAGCATATAGCTGCTGTGAAAAACCGCCAAACTGCGAAATGAGCGATTGCCGAACACCTTCTTGAATCGGGCACTGGATTGAAATTCATCAAACGCAAGTTCTTTCCACGGATCGCCACTTTTATTCAAGAGTTGTGCGTGAAGCTATTGAAATTGTGATCCGCCGTTCGTCGTCGTGAGCAGACGTGCTTGTAGTTCAGTTGGTCTTAATTTTTCAACATCTTGTGTTACCAAAAAGGTCTTAAAGCGGCTTTAAATACAGTGCAATTTCGCTCGAGCGCATTTGAACGATCTCGATCTTTTTCGAAGTAGCCCGAAACACGATCCATAGACATAGCAACTACTGGACATGTCTCAATCACCAAAACTAACTTCAGGGTCTATACCAGACCTGACCATTTTGAAGAAAATGGAAGAAGAATCCAACATTACAAAGCGGAAACGGAATGAGGATTTCACAGATTTATTAAACAAATTTTCTGATAAAATTATGGGTACTATGAACAACTGGAGAGCCGACTTCAGCAAGGACACTTGTCAAATTAACGACAGCCTGAATGCCCTTAGGACCGATGTAGAAAATATGAACAAAAATTTCCAAGATTTGAAAACGGAGATCCATATTGTTCGTGAAGAATAATTCGGACGTCAAGAATCGTTTACACACTCTAGACTCCAAGCACTCAAACCTGCAAGCGGAAGTAGATACCCTGCGGGACTCTGTTCAGTTTTGCAGCGACCAGCAGGACTGCGCAACTAAGAAACTCGAGTCGATTACAAAGGAAGTGAAAACTTTGGTTAATTTTAGAGAAGAAATGGAAATTCTGAAGAAGCAGAATCGTCAATTGCAATTGGAAATGAACATAAATGACCAAAGAGAAAGGTTGTTAAACTTGGAAATTATTGGCGTAACTGAGGAAAAGGACGAGAATCTGTCCGATATTGTGATACAACTGTCGGGAAAAGCGGGCATCAATATCTCAACTTCAGATATAATTCACATTACCAGAGTATCTTCTAAAACTAAAGTTCATGGTAGACTCAGAGTGATTATAGCTAAGATGAAGTCTCGCCTGTTAAAAGATAACATCATATCTGGTGCACGCAAATCCCGACTGACAACTAAGGACTTAAACCTACGTGGCGAATCTAAACCAGTCTACGTCAATGAGCACCTTACCGTTACTAACAAAATTCTCCTCAAGAAGTGCAAAGAGTTTGCTAGGCTTAAACAATTTCAATTCGTCTGGTCAAAACACGGAAGAATTTTTATAAGAAAAAACGACACTGCCGCTGCTCACCAAATCTCATCAGAGGAGGAGCTTGTGAAGATTACTTAAGAGGTTTTTTAGTTATTAGCTTTTTTTTTTCATTTTTGTTCATGGTTCTTGTTGTCTTTGTTCTTAATCAGATTAACATACCATCAACAGACCGTAAATTAAGTTTGTATCTTTGTCCAGTCTATCCCGTGCATAGCTCTGCGCCCATCAAAACTTGTCGCACGTTATTATTCATACTGTCGAAACATGCGCATCTATTTCATGCTATTTTTTTAAATAGCAACATAAATGACTGTGAACACGGAGATGCATTTACATTATTCACAAGTAAGAACACCCCCTCCTGGATTGTTGCATCCCGCGATATTAATCAATGTTACTTACCTCGGGTTTTATTTTTCTCAAATGTTTTGGACATTAGTGGAGCGATTTTTTGCCTGTATTCAATTATATTGGAGTGCTCAAATTATGCCGCAGATAATTTCATCTTAACACTATTCCTAATTAAATGGACACGGAATGCTCCTGTCGGGCAATTTAACGCAGCCTTATTTCGCGTATGCTTATTATTGCAAGCTTGTCTCCTCCTCGAACGTTTTGTGTCGCACTCGCAGTTACCCGCCTTTAATATTTTGTTATACCCTTGTTTTTACAATGAATACTATTCGTCGCCCTCGCTTCGTCGTTTTACTACGCTGATTATAATGATAGGATGGGACACAATTAATGGCTCGAATAATACTCGCACACTGTACTGCTCCCGAACACGTTCAGATAATAATAGGTACACAGTCGTGTTGCCGATTAAAGACGGAAGTGTGTCGTTTGTTAAAAAAAAAAAAACATAATAATGGAATTTTATTGTTTTAAATTTATATCACATAAATGGCTCCGACTTTAACTTTATTTTACCAGAACGTTCGAGGACTACGAACAAAAAGCTTGCAATTTAATCAGAATTTACTTTGCAGCAATTACGACTTAGTGGTAATAACGGAGACCTGGCTGTACGACGGTATGTTTGACAGAGAATTAAGTGATGAACGGTACGACGTTTTCCGTAACGACCGTGATCTTAAAATCAGCAAAAAACGTACAGGAGGAGGGGTAATGATTTTAGCCAAACAAGAACTAGGCGCCGTGCGCTGCGAGTACGAACCGCTCCCGCCTACCGAGATGCTCATGATCACCGTGCCGGCGCGCGCGCTCGCGGCCTCGGCGGATCTACACGTTGCTGTGGCCTATGTCCCGCCTGACGCTCACACTATTCCTAAAGACATCGACTCGATCATTTCCACGTTTGCATATATTTTTGAGCGGAACCCACAACACAATTATCTAATACTCGGAGACTTTAATTTGCCTAATATTTTATGGAGCTCTAACGGGCCTATTTTTCAAAAGCGTGGAGCCGTTGAAACACAGAATGCGGGCATGCGTCTGGTTAGTGATTTGGGACTCCTAGGAATATCGCAATACAACACCTTACAAAATAAAGCAGGCAACACTTTAGATCTTGCATTTTCAAATTTACCTTTATTAATACATAAAAGCTCGCAGCCTCTCGTTAATGAGGATCGGCCTCACCCACCGTTTACCGTAGAAATTTTAGACATCTCAGTAAAACCTCTTAAAGAATCATATCAACCTCGCCATAACTTTAGGAAGGGTGATTACGATAGCTTAAATAAGCACTTAGCGGACACCGACTGGAAAGCTTTGTTAGATACAGACACGGTAGATAATGCCTGTGACCATTTTTATAATGTTATATATGATGCTATACAAAAACACGTACCTTTGTCACGTGTTTCCAATTCAAAACGTAAATATCCGGTTTGGTTTAGCAAGGCGTTAATCGGAATAATCAAGGAGAAAACAAAAGCCCATGCGAGGTGGAAGAGATTTCATAATCGCCTTGATTATGACGAATTCGCAATGCTGCGGGCTAGGCAGAAACGAGTTCGGGACGCGTGTTTCAAAAAATATATATCTAATACGGAGACATCGATTTCAGGTAATCCAAAGTTGTTTTGGTCTTATGTCAAGGCGCTACGCGGTGGATCTAGCTATCCTAAAACAGTAACATTGGGCAATGATCGCTACACTGACGGCAGGCCGGTATGCGAAGCTTTTAGCAAGTTTTTTGGTAGCGTGTTTGGTGAGCGCTCGGCGTCAAGTTCCCCTATTATTCCAGACGTCGGCGTCGATTCAATTTCTAAGCTAACCGTTCCCGTGGAAGTTGTATGGGGCTTATTAAAATCCCTTGACACTTCCAAAGGTTCTGGCTGTGACCGTATCCCTCCCATATTTTGGAAGCATTGTGCTGACAGCTTGGCATATCCCATCGCTCTAATTTTTAATCACTCACTAAGAAAAGGACTTTTCCCAAGTGCCTGGAAAAAAGCTCTTATTATACCTTTACATAAAAAGGGTTCCAAACTGAAGGTGGAAAATTATAGGGGTATATCGATTTTAAATACAATAGGTAAAGTTTTTGAAAAAATTGTATATAAGGCAATTTACCCATTCATTCACAAGGGCATGTCTGACAGTCAACACGGTTTTCTACAAAAGCGCTCAACGATCACTAACCTGGCAAATTTTACCGACTATGTCCTGAAAGGCATTGATGGTGGTGGACAGGTTGACGTGGTATATACAGACTTCGAAAAAGCGTTCGATCGCGTAGACCACGTCATCCTACTCAGAAAGCTTCAGGCATTGGGAATACATGGTGATCTTCTACGGTGGATTGAATCCTATCTGGCTAATCGTTCGCAGGCCGTTGTTGTTGGAGGCTTTAGGTCAAACTATATTAATACACCTACAGGTGTTCCACAGGGCTCGCACCTTGGACCTTTATTCTACAATGCGTATCTGTTTGATATCGTGAACTGCTTTGAACATACCAACCATCTGTTGTACGCAGACGATAAAAAAATATTTCTTAAAATTAAAAATACTTATGATTGCGAATCTTTACAACGTGATTTAATAAATCTTACTAATTATTACAAGGAAAATAAAATATCTGTAAATATAAATAAATGTCAATGCATCACGTACACGCGAAAAAATAAACCAATAATATTTACGTATTCTTTCGATGACATCCCGATATCAAGGGTTGATGTCATTCGAGACCTTGGTGTCTTGTTTGACAGTAAGCTTACGTTGACGGATCACATTGACTACATCGAAAATAAAGCCTTTAAGAACCTAGGTTTTGTAATGCGTGCTTGCAAACCTTTTAATAATATCAGCGCCATCAAGTCCGTGTATTTTGCTTATGTTCGCAGCGTATTGGAATACGCATGTCCGATTTGGTCTCCACAGTATAAAGTCCATGACAACCGCCTGGAACGTATCCAAAAGAAGTTTGTAGATCATTTGAATTTCAGAATGAGAGCCGGTTTTGACTCATACCTGGACGGCTGTCGTCATCATGGACTTTTAACGCTTGAGGAAAGGCGTGAGCTGCTGGACATGTCCTTGTTGTATGACATACTGAACAGCAACGTTGATAGCCCGGGGCTTGTGGCGGGTGTGGCGTATTGCGCTCCGGCGCGCCGCACCCGCCACACGCCGTTGCTGCACGTTCCCGCTCATCTTCGTAAATACTCAAAAAATTCGGTTCTAACACGCATGGCATGCACTTACAACACAAAATTTAGCGATATCGATGTATTTAATCATTCCAAGAATTTGTTTAAAACCTACATTGCGAGGAAACTGATAGGAGAGGGTGTTCAACAATAATAATTTACAATAATACTCTAGAGAATTTGAAATACTTAGTATAAAATTATGAAAGAAGGTAAATAATATCGCGCTCACTGATCATTTCTCTGGGCAGTAGCCCGGTCGCTTGAGTTGTACCTAGTAACATAAAATGAGATCATTTTTGTTGTTAAGATTTTTATCTGCTTATGTTTTCAATGAGTCTGTTACACGACCTAAACATACTTTGTGTTAATTTTAGGAAAACCTTTATTTAGCCTTACTAGTTTATAAGTACTTTAATTCAATGCAATGTATTACGCCGTTGGTTTTCTCATTAAATAAAATAAAAATAAAATAAATCAAAAAGTATAAAAAATTCAATCGGGAAGACGGTTTCAAATTATCCGCGACATGGAATCCAGTGATTAAAAATAAACAATCTCGTTTTGTTTTGCGATTGAGTTCTCACCTGAATACGGACGCGGCGGTTAGTGTGCAGAATAGGGACACAGTGAGTGTAGTGTGTGACGGTAATTGGCGTGAAAACAATATTATGAGGGTAGATGAAGAATCTGCCTCTCATACGGAGTGAAGACATCGATGTTCCAGTCAGCCTGTGACCACGGTCGGTGTTACCCGATCGAAACGTCAGGCAAAAGAGGTACATTTTGTACCTAAATTATGATCGCGTTAATTCCCGTTTCATTGAGTTTTATAAATTATGCAATGCGAAATTTTAAAAGTAATTGTTACAAACTCTTAACTCTTATTATTAGTGGAGATTTCCCAAACACTGTTTTGACGAAATTATACCACTGTTGAATCTCACTGATTTTATTTATAAGAATATAATATTTATTTAGGTAACTCACAAATTATATGCTAATTGTATTAATTATAATTGATATTACGGCCGACAGAGTACCGCTTGGTTCGAACGGTGACGAGCAACTGACTGAATAGCGATCTCTCCCGATACTGCTTCGGTGTTTTCCCCACCACAACTCAATTACGTCAAGTCCTATTCTTGGTCGACAGTTAGTGTTGCCAACATTTGATTAAAATACATCGAATCACGACATTCGGCTATCCGGCACAGTGCAACAACCTCCCGGTGCACGTCCGCTACTAAATCAGTTGCTTTAACTTTGGTCCCATACCTTAAATATTACATTCTGGGTATATTATATAAATTTACAAGGTTGGGATATGTTTAATTAACATCGTAAACAGGTCAATAATTAACCACGTCTAAACGATTATGGTTTCTTATGCTTACATATTCAATTCTGGATACATTATGTAAATTTACAAGGTTGGACTATGTTCAACATTGAGAACACGTCAATAAAAGTTCTTAATAGTTTAAACTAACTTAAATAACACATACCATTTCAGACACATAATGCTGTGCACATAAAAAATCATATCACGACATTCGTAAACATAACTAAACTAGATCTGAGTTTATTACTTGACTTTATAAGTCACAAATTTACGAGTGTGGTGACACTTAACATTGCTGGTTAAATATACTACTTACGAACTAGATAATTAAATATTATGCAATTAAAAAAAATACTACTTACGAACTAGATAATTAAATATTAAGCAATTAAAAAAAAACATTGCAATAAACTTTAAAAATATTGACTGGGAAAATTCATCTAGAATCAGAATATTATTATTTCCGAAAAACATTGTAAGTAATCTTGCATGATAAGGGAGGTAGTGCACATGTTTCACTATTACAAATATGGAAAATTACAAAATTACAGTATGTAAATCTTCTGATTAATTACTTTTTATCAATAAATGATATGACAGACGGTGTCTTTTAAATTGAAGTAAAAAAAAGATAAAATATGTCATGTAAATTCAGTCGTTTTAGGAATCTTTAATAAATAAAATAACTCGTGTTTGTCGCAACACTTATAACAAGAGAACGTCTGGACCGATTTTCATGGTTTATGATTTGTTGGACTTGTCTCCGTCCCAATAAAAATATAAAAAAAAGAACATTAAAAAGTTGACGGAAAAAATCGTCGGTGCGCCCGCCAAAACCTTTATGTGCATATTTTTAGTTTTTTTTTCTGCTAGATGGCCTTAAAATCAAATTGCGCATTGACTACAAAAACAATTATGTGTTTTTCCCTCTAGAAATCGATTTGACAAAATCGATATGTGCACCTAATTTACATTTTTGGCAATGAAAAATTGGTTATGTGTTCAAATCAAAAATTTTTGATCATTATGCTGCACATGTCAGAATTGGTTTGCACATAGATAGTTTAACAGTTTAACGATTTTTGTTTTGAGGTTATTAAAGCGTGGAAAATCTTGTTAAATCTCAATAAAGTGAGGTACAGGTAAGTAAATTTTGTAAAAGAACATTGCTATTTTCTTAGTTTTATTGAAATCTGTTGTATTCCTATAAACATAACCTAAAAATAAGTATCAGTTTCATTGTTGTCATTTCAAACTTATTTTTAAACTTTAATTTGTATCGACAGTTGCTTAGTTGGTATTTAAGGGTATCGTCGGTCCAACATGTTGACATGAGCACAGGAAACGTTTCCATAGAAAACTCAGGGCAAGGTTCATCAGACCCTTTTATATCTACTAGCTACGATCCAACAGCAGAAATTCAACAACATCACGAGGATCATCAACCACGCGAGCCTTCTGTTACAGACTTTGTAGAAAATGACGACCAGACCATGATCACACCTACGTCCGTTGATTGTTTCGAAATGATCACACCAACACTCGAGTTTTTTGCTGCTGACCCTGATGCAGATATGGCTATGCCATCTGTCGAGATTTTTGCAACAGAACCTATTGAGAATCAAGATACATCTGTGACGAGGATCCGGCGGACCGACATCCCTAGCACGCGAATCATCGTATCGACTACCGACATCACTAGCACGCGAGTCATCGTATCGACTACCGACAGCCCTACGTCCGACGCACCGCGGCGCCCGCGCCCCGCCCGCGACGACACTATATCAAGCGCGGTGGGAGGGAGCTCAGGAGCAGTCGTCCGTGCTCTGCAACCGTGGCAAGACGTTCTCGCGCGCGCATACGTCACCCGTTCACCATTGCCTCGGAACATCAGAGTACTGGCGATCAGCTGTCCCGTCTTCCCTACTAACCTAGTTAAGCAGCCGACCCGCATCCTAATCCGAGGTTTCGCTGTCGTGCGGCGTGTTCGTTGATACGAAACCTCACTCCTGAACCTTGACCGCACTCCAGCGGTGAACCCATCCCCGGCCCGGACGCTCTCGCGGCGTGATCGTGACGACACCGCATGCCAGCCTTCATCTCCCGTAGAAATATACTAGATTTACTAACTAAAACCCGCCACGCACCGCGCCGAAGTATAGTCCGCGACGCCGTCCCGTGGAAATTGCGCCGATCCCCGTCGCCCTGCCTCCCGCGATACAAAGAGTATCGATAGTAAGACAGTAGTCACAGATCTAGATAGTTTAAGTAGTGTATTAGCTTTAAGGAACAGTGTGTGTTGTTAAATACAGAGTGTGCAAACGTCCCGTTGGTTTCCTTGATTGATTCCCTGTAGGATCCTAAAATTAGGTACGCATCCCCTCACCGCACGCACCGCGGGCTGGGGCCAGTACATATGCTGACGAGGAACTCAGGCCTGAGCTAGCCGAAAGGGTTCTTCGTCACACATCTGTCCCTTTCACTGCTACTTTAACAGTACGTCATGAGTCAGAAGAGCTCAACTCTCAACCATTGCCGATGGTGATTGCAGAATCTGAGAGCGCGGATATGTCATTAGTTAGTCATAAAACGAACTCTTACTTAGATGAAGTTACTGGAGAATTTGTAAGCAGAAACACAGACGAGCTTAGGAGTGAACACTTTATTTTAGATGAGCAAACTGGATAGTTGATAGAAATAGATGAAGGACCAGACAAAGATCACAATAATTTAGATATAAATGAAATACATGATAACAAAAGAAACAGAGACTTTAATAAGAAGCAGAGAGTCAAAGGAATGCCATACATGGGAAGAAAAATAGAAATTGATACCGAAAATTTAAAAAAAAACACTTATTTTTGTTGCGTTTGCGAATTTGTACTCATAAGGCTGTTGAATCAAAGTCGTATAGGACTTTTTTATGTGGTGCTTTAAGTGAAGAACAAAGAGAAGCTTCTTTTCGTTATTACTGGAGCTTAGATACGTGGGATGCTAAAAAGGCTTACCTTAAAAACTTAGTTCTATTAAAAGAAGACGTAAATCTACGTAATTGCAAAGATCCGCAAACCTTGTTAAAGAGCAAGGATTTGATTATTTTTTACCAAACGAAAACAATAAATTGATACGAGTGTGCAAAAATTTTATGCTTAGAACGCTCGTTATGACAAATGATACGTTAAACACATGGATAAAACAATTGCATGAATCCAAATCAGGTTCATCTTCTACTCAAAATAAACCAAGAGGTCCTTCCTCTAAATCAGCTTCAGTGAGAGAATGGTTAGGCTTATTGCCAAAAGTCATTACTGCAGGGCAACCACATCGCGCATATATGTTGAAGACTCATTTAGAAACAAAACACACATGTTTAAAGTTTACAAAAAGTGGAGCCAGGAAAATGAGAGGGAAACACCAAGCGCAAACTATTTACATCAATTTCTGAAGCTGAAAAGATCTCTATATTTAAGCCAAGAAAAGATCAGTGTGATACATGAACCTCATTCAAGGAAGGAAATTTAACGCTAGAAGAATATGAAGTACACAAGGCGAAGAAAGAAGAAGCATACCAAGCTAAGACGAATGCGCAGTCCTTATGTTCCTCCGAAGTTTTAGTGGTAACCATGGATGTGCAAAGTGTGCTACTTTCGCCAAAACTTCAGGTGTCTGTGCAGTACTATAAGCAGAAACTGCAAATTCATAACTATACATTGTACTGTAGTAACGATAAAGACATACATTTATATGTGTGGCACGAAGGCGATGGAGGAGTGACCGCGAACGAGTTCACCACTTGTCTTATAGATTTTCTGAACATAAAACTTGACGAAGGATACAAAAAAATTATATTGATATCGGATGGCTGCTGCTACCAGAACAGAAACCAAGTGCTGTCATCATCTTTACTGAACCTTACCGCGGCTAAAAATATAGAGATAGAGCAGCTAATACTAGAGAAAGGACACACAATGATGCAGGTGGATAGCGTGCATTCAACGTTAAAACACCTATTTAAGCCACCAATTTATTCGCCCAATGACTACATCAATCTCATGGCACAATCCCGACCAACAAGACCTTATGTAGTTCATCATCTAGAATACAAGTTTTTCAAAAACTATGAGCGAACATGTCAGCTCGACTCGATACGACCTGGGAAAAAAGCTGGAGATCCTGTAGTTACAGACATCAGAGGATTGTTCTATAAAGGCGGAGACATCTTTTTCAAATTGCGCCATCCATACGAATGGAAAATTTTACCTCAAAGAAGATTACAAACAAACCTAAACATCACTGCTCTTTACAATACACCAAGAAAAACAGACAAGACAAAATACGACAGCTTACAGTCATTAAAAAAATATATGCACCGGGATAACCATTACTTCTACGACAGCCTAAAACATAATTGAAGTAATAATTAACCAAAAATCTGATGACTGATTTATAAATAGGAGGTACATTATAGTATAAGTATAATATAAAAATGTTAAGTAAAACATTCCAAAACTTGTTTGATTTAAGTTAACAATTTTATTACGTTTTTTTGGCTGTGTGCCTTAGTAAAGTTTATTTTCATACTTATTCATTTACTTCGCATTTTATTTATTTTCCACCCTAACAAATCTACCCATTAAACTAAGGTTGAATTAATAATTATATGCACTTAGTAGAATTAAATTAATCCAATGAGTTACCTAACGAATCTGATATGTGTACCTTGTAAGAAATGGTGCTTGCAAGACAATTCTGATATGTGCACCAAAATGACAAAAAAAAATATTGTGGATCAACCATACATTTCATTCAAAATATTGATTAGTCAATCAGTCATTAAATAAAACAGTTTATGGTCTCCCCTGACAACTTGATTAAAAACACAGAGGTTTTGGCAAGCGCACCGAAGAAATACTATTTGGCAGTACGAAATTCGCCGGGACAGACAGTAGTCAAAATCTTTCATGTCATGTATTAATTTATCAATAAGTCAATTATATAATATAGATTTTAATTGGTTGGGATCTAGTTGTCTTATGTCATCTGGAATTCTATTGTAAGTATATATTTAAACATTGTAAGGCAGAACACTATTGTCTTTTTGGATCCCGTTTTGATCTCGTGTTACTATCACTAGCTTTTATGACCAATTTAATATTAAATTAAACATTTTAAACGCTTAAGAAGTATTTAAATAAAATATTATATGGTACTTTAAGCACGAAATATAACATTCTTTAAAAGATTGGTACTGCCTAATCGACACTCAGTCTATGAATCGGCAGAATCAATGCGGTATTTCCGCAAAAACCTAACAATGGCGTTGGGTTTAATAAGAATGCGTATGTCCATTAAGTGTTTTCTGTTTTTAACTAATCACATTGTAATACATAAATAATTACTCAGATAAAATATATTAAACTTGCCCTGTAAATTTTCTCGATTCTCACAAAAATAAATCGGACGGGTTTTGTAAAAGAAACTATCTAGAATCACATGTAGATATGCTATTCTAGAGAAATATGGGAATGCTCATTGTACTTTAAAATTTCATGTTAACCCATGGCTTTATCCTGTCTGCATCAATCATGCTATAATACGAGTAATAACAAATAGCCCGTGAGGTCATCTTTAAAACTGGAACAGCGTGTTCCGATAATTACCAGGTAAAACGAAAAATGAAAACGTATAATAATTTAATGAATTGTTTCGGCAATCACACAAACTAGCAACCCCAAACCAAGCAAAGCCCGTACCACGGCTACTAGATAACGGATAAACATACATTACTTATGTACGAATGCTCATGTTCATCACACCAACATTTGCCGCTTGCGGGATTCGAACCCGCAACCGCCAGGCGTTGCAGTCCGGAGCGCGAACCACTACACCAGACGGTCATCAAACTCTTTGTGGAACATACATAGCTCTTGAACAGCGCACATGGCCGTTTAACTAATTGTGGTGGAACATACATAGCTCCTTAAGGCTGTTCCCCTAGCCAATGACCTTGAGCATTTAGCTGCCTCTCGTCCCCTCTCCACCGCTGCATTATTTCGTGAAGTGATTGCGGTAGTGAATGCGATAACGCCGCGACATCTAGCTAGCTTACGCCAAACTACGATGTACTCGTGGCATGATTAAGCAAATACAAACGTAAAGCACGGATCGTAGAATAATTATAATAGGCGGCCAGGCGGCAGAGTAAAATAATTTGCTCGCAACTTTCGCCGCCTACACATTATTATTACCTTACGCACATTACATTTTGAAAAGTCACGTGGAATATTTTGAAAAAACATAATAAATTAGCTGTGAATAAATAAGGTAACGAAAATACATAAATTATAGCGACAACCCCTATAGTTTATTTTGTCAGTTATTAAAATATTTTTGTCAGAACAGAATACTAAAATTTAAATATTGTTTTCTAGCAAATACCTACCATGCTACGTTTATTAATAAATGGTTTTTAATAATACTAGAATTTAAAAGTGTAATTTTTCTTTATTATATTTTAAAATTAAAACAGTATGAATTGAAACCAACTACAGGTGAAAATTTACCAACTACAGGTGGGATTCGAACCCTCACCCATTGAATCTTGAATGGCGGGCGAGTGCATTTCCAACTTCGCTACCAAGTCACTAGCTGTTAAGTCGAAATCTTCAAGTGTTTCTCGCAGTTTTTTTTTTAAATCTAAGATGCAGCATTGATCAGGCAATTTGCGGATACTCGACCCGATAGAATTATTGTTACAATTTTGTGTGCCCATAAACTCTATCGTAAATTCGTGAGATATTTTATTTATAGGTTTTTGTCATTTATATAAAGTATCTGATTTTATGTTATAAATAGTTTCGGTTTTTATTTGTTTTATCTTAAGATTTAAAACTGTTAAGTCTTCTTATCAAATCTAAAAGTAAAACAGTAAAAATTGAAAAAAAACTTGAAAAAGTTACTGCTTCAAGTGAGATGCGATCCCACGACCTCGGATTACCGGGCGTGTGTTTCCTCTACTAAGATATCCAACAACTAATCGATTTGGCGAAATCTTTCAAATGTTTCTGTCGAAGCCATCGTTTTTTCTAATCAATGTTGCGGTATACTACCGTAGTTAGCTAAGTATAGAGTGTGGCAATGTGGCCAGCCTTTTGGTGATAATAAACTGATTTTATATTGTGGGCATTTTCGCCAGTAGACGCCCCTTCGCTTTTCACGATGTCTCACGACATTTCACTGTAATTATTAAAAAAACTATGTGGTTTATTAGAAAAATTAAATAATCACATAGAAGGTTGTACATTAATGTGTACTTTTAAACATTTGAAATAGAAGGAATCATGTATTATCATTTAAAAATAAATGTTTAAAATTAAAAGATGGTGATTTTTTGCATTCCCTATACAGACTAGTCGAAGTTTAAAAGGGTCAATATCAACACATGCGACTTTTTGTCAGTTTTGATGGCAAATTTTGTTTTTAAGTTTTCACACGAAATAAATTGATAATACTAATCTTTAGGGTAAAACATAACATATGTGAAATTGTGCCACCTAATTTTAACATAACGCCACCGAAACTGAATTCCGCCACCGAAACTAAATATCACTAAAAAAAAATCGTTAGATGCTTGTAAGGATCTCAATAGATGACCAGGGGGTCTAACGCGAAATGTACTATCCAAATGTTCGGATCCGACTGATCCCCGACCGAAGGTTCGATTGGAACCTTAACGCGAAACAACATCGAAATCGCGGGATTCCATCGAGGCCACAGACAATTGTAGAAGAGTATCAGAATGAATTATACTGAGTGCTAGTGTTATGCCTATGTATTAAAATTTTACCGGTTTTGTAAAAGTCTCTTGCTAATTCAAAATATTAGCAAACTAATGCGTAAACATGGTTTCTATTAACAGAAAAATGTTAAAATGAAACTACTTTTACGGATTATTTCGCGATTTATTAACATTTTATTTAACCTGACGTTTCGAACACTTTACAGCGTTCGTGTTTCGTGTTCGCATAAAATAAAAAGACAATAATATAGCAAAATGTTTATTTCAATCAATTTTAGATATTCAAACTAAGAAAATTGCAACATTCCAATTGTTTATGACATTTAGAAAAATAAATGCTGGACCCATGAAATGTCATTTCTTGCTTTTTGATTTTAAAAAATTGTCCTGCGTAACTCGATCGCAAAGTCGTTTGAAAATAATTCGATATTTGGAGTTATGTGGTATAATAATAAGATTTTTGTAGAAAATGAGTCTTACTTATTAAATAATTCTTTTTAAATTAAGAAAAATAAAAAACATTTAACGACGTGTTACAGTTTGAAGCCAAAAAAAGTTTGTGTTTGTTATTCTGGTCGGATCAGCTGTCTGTCAGACTGTCAGCGCGAATCCGACCAAATATAATGGTCACTAATGCTTGTGTTGCCTACCTATGTTAGTTAAATGTATTCGTGGCTTAGTGCTAATAGTGCATTTCTAATAGTTTCATCATAAAATCAAAATATAAAGAAATTGTATGTTATGTCAATATATTGTTATGTTATGTAATACAAATATTTTGATAAATTTTAAAACGTTTACAATAATTTGTGTCGTAAAATTGTACTTGTTCTATACGGTGGTTATAAAGCTTTAACTTGGAGGTGTGAAACTTGATCTTCTTCTTTGCGTATCGACTCAGGCTTTCATATGTGTGAAGACCAAAACTTAACCACCGATATAGCATTATCGGTGGCCTTGCAAAGATCTTCGCGTGTGCAGGTGTAGGGACACGCAGGGCATGTCAGAAGATGGGATGGGATGAGATTGATAAAATATATCGCATCACGTCCATATTTGGGTGTAAAGTAGAAATACACCCATGGAAAAGCACAAACTTGTCCCTCAATGTAAACGATGCCAGGCGTATGGTCATACCCAGAAATACTGCGCACGCCATAGGGATCAAATTTCCTACCCTAATTATTTTTTTACAGTTATTTGCCAATTCAATGAAGCCAAAAACCATGAAGCATTAGTTAGAATACACCTAGAACTATATAAAAAAATATATTTTGATGTTCCATTATTAAACCTCGGGTACTTTATAGCTCCGGACAACGTAATTCATGCGTTTCAAGATTCACCCTACTCAGTCCATTAAAATCAGCCCACGTCAGCCTACTGCTGGACATACAGTCGTGGTCAACTAATTAGGGACAGATAGAATACTAAGCAATTTTGAAAGTTTACATCCTATTATTGTGAGTTTCCTTCGAGATTACTAACTGTTACTTTGTAAACGTATTTACTATCTAGTACTCTAGTTAACAGAATACAATAACAACAATCAAAAACTTACTTAGCGTTAGTATCCGTTCGAATCTGTTCAAGAACGACCTTGCTGCGCCCAGCAGACGATTTATTGTGCCCGCGCTAATGGTTTAGCGCGGGCTCAATAAATCGTCCGGTTTTCAGCAGGGCATAGACCTGGCCCAATTTGCAATGGCCCATTTCGGAACGTGCGGCCGACCTGACACCTCGCTCGATCCACAGTAGCATAGATTCTAAGAGAAAATCATTAAGCATTGCGTGTTTCTAATGATGTCTTTAGTCATGGGATAGTATTGTTATATTAAGAAGAAAGAAGAAACCACCAAAACTGAGCCACCAAAACTATGATTCAATTTCAGAATTAATTATTTAAATATATAATTCTGAAAATTCACTGCGTAAGTTAAATGTCCTAATAAAGACATAGATTACACTAAATATCAAAATCCTAAATAACCTTATAAATTATTGTGCGTAAACTAAAAGACGTACTAAGAATACGACACACCAAATCTTAAAAGTCGTTGAACAAAACGCCACCAAAAAGGTTAGGAAAATTCTGACGGTCAAATCATGCGTAAAGTGACATTTCCAGTCTAAGTAATCGCTAGGGTAGACCAAAGAATTGCAGGCTATATCAAAGTAACACGTTTCGGAGCACTCAATGACGAGCTGACACGACAAACTGAGGCTGAGCGACATGGTGAAATTGCACCACCAAAGCATAAAATAAAATGACATCCACTTTGTAGCCGAAGATATTCGCATGGGAGATATTTTTTAGAATTTAAAACTGTTTAAAATGTTAATCAAATTTAAAAACGAAACATAATATGATTTTTAAAAACTTGAAAAAAAAACTTCATCAGGGGGACCCGAACCCACCACACACCACGAATGCACGGGGCAAGTGCTTTACCATTCTAAGCTATTTACATCACACATCGAGTCACTAGTTGTCTCGACGAAATCTTTTACGTGTTTTTCGCTATTGATAAATAAAATATCTGATTTTATGTAGGTACATAAATAGTTTAGTTTTTTGATTTTGTACATTTGAAAACTGTTAATTATTCTTATCAATTGTAAGTTTTTGTTTTTAGCAATTCCATGCAAGGTTTAATTGAAGATAAATAACACTTGAAAAAAGTCATCGACCTCAGGTGGGACTCGAACCCACGTCCCATCGCAAGCCGGGCGAGTGCTTTACCAACTAAGCTACCGAGGACGTCACGTGACAAGATGAAATTCCTCAAGTGTTTTTTCTCGCTGTCAAAGCTCGCTCGTAAAGCACTCGCCCGGCTTGCGATGGGACGTGGGTTCGAGTCCCATCTGAGGTCGATGACTTTTTTCAAGTGTTATTTATCTTCAATTATTCTTATCAAATTTAAAATAAAACAAAATATATTATGATGTATTTTATAGTAACTAGAGTTTTTTTGGTGTTTTTATTAAGGTTAATTTATTTCTTTATTTAGTTAGTAGTAATATAAAGTTAAGTTAGATTCTTTTATATTTAATTTGTTAGAATAAATAAATGCAACAAGAAATAAAAAACTGCAAAATTAAAAAAAACTAAATATGAATTGAAAAAATAAAAACTTAATCAAGTGGGATTCGAACTCACGACCATCGGATACACAACCACCGGGAGTGCTTAGACACCTAAGCTACCAAGTCGCTAGCTGCTTTGACGAAATCTTTCAAGTGTCTCTCGCTACGCTATTGATAAATAAAATATCTGATGCAACAATTTATGTATATAAACATAAATTGTTGTTTTTTTATTTTTTACATTTAAAAACTGTTAATTCTTCCTATTAAATTTAAAAATAAAACAAAATATATTATGATATTACATTGTGGTGTATTTTATATTAAGTAGGTTTTTTTTGGTGTTTTTTATTTAGGTTATTTCTTTATTACAGAATTATACTGTAAGGGCGGCACTGCAAGGGATTTTTAGGTGACGAATAGTAATGTACCTTAATATTATGTCCCTAAGGTTGAAATTAATAATTCGGTATTCCTAAGCATAACTGCGGCTTGCTAAGACCACTGTCATAGCAAGTTGGTAGTAATATAAAGTTACGTCAGATTTTTTTATATTTAATTTGTTAATAATACAAATAAATAAATACAACTAGAAATAAAAAAACTGCAAAATATGAATTGAAAAATTAAAAACTGAATCAGGTGGGGTTCGAACCCACAACCATTGCATACATAGCGAGTGCTCTGCGACCTAAGCTACCAAGTCGCTAGGTGTTTTGACAAAATCTTTCAAGTGTCTCTCGCTACGCTATTGATAAATAGAATATCTGATGAAACAATTTATGTATATAAACATAAATTGTTTAGTTATTTTTATTTTTTAGATTTAAAAACTGTTAATTATTCTTATTAAATTTAAAAATAAAACAAAATATATTATGATATTACATTGTGGTGTATTTTATATTAAGTAGGTTTTTTTTGGTGTTTTTTATTTAGGTTATTTCTTTATTACAGAATTATACTTGCTACTAAGACTAAGACCACTGTCATAGCAAGTTAGTAGTAATATAAAGTTAGGTCAGATTTTTTATATTTAATTTGTTCATAATGCAAATAAATAAATACAACTAGAAATAAAAAAAAACTGCAAAAAAAAATGAATTGAAAAAATAAAAACTGAATCAGGTGGGATTCGAACCCTCAACCATCGCATACATAGCGAGTGCTCTGCGACCTAAGCTATCGAGTCACTCACGCTAAGTGACGAAATTTTTTAAGTGTTTCGCGCGTGCTGTTTTGTTCCGAGCAGTGATTGATCGGCACGGCGGAACGAGCGACACAGGCTTCCCCTCGGACAGCTAGCGGCACACTGCCTCCCGCTGCCCCGCACAGCACGCCAGAGAATCAGACGTTCGTAGATAATGAATAATAGCCATAACTTTGTCAATAATGGATCAATTTAAAAATTTTTTGCGTAGAAATTATAGATTTTTTGATTTCCTACCGATTGGTACAAACCAAATAATAAGATAAGGATTAATTGCGGAGTAGACGCACATAATACATTTTTATCGACTTCGTTTAAAAACTTGTTTTCGTAACTATTAATTAGAGGAAATACAAATTTTAAGCGATGATTTTACAGATAAAACTTTAAAGATTACTTTGGTGTCTTTTAATTATCGCTATACGCATCAAATAAGGAGTAGAATGCAGCTAAAAAGTAGGAAAAATCGAAGTCTTGGTGAGGGAACCCTCTTAACAGCACACATGGCCGTTTAACTAGTTGTGGTGGAACAGACATGGCTCCTTAACAGTGGCGTGCGGTGCATATAGGCAATTATGCATTGCCTACCTAAAGAAAAATCCTACAGGACAGCTTACCATCTTTATTTGCCAACTTGACAATCTATAATAAAGTCTAAGTTACCATTTTCTCGTCTTTATTAAACTGTCAAACTATAGCGCGCTCGTTTTAATACTTTCAATACAAATGACCCACAGTAGGCGGTCGCGATACCGCCTACTATTTCACGTACACTTCCTTAATTTTCACACACACTTATATAATCTGTGCGCATACGTACACAGTTACAAAATACCAATTTTTGGTGAGCATTATGCGGCGCTTACCTGCTTAGCTCCCACCAGATGGCGCTCAATTTCCGCCTCCAATTTAAAGTCTTATTTTTAGTAAACTTTACTTTACAACTTGTTAAAATAAAATTTCAAACCCTAAAATCCTAAATATATCTATAGTAAATAGTTTTAAGTTTTAAAACGAATAATCAATTGTTTGCTAAAACTATCCTAAAAATAATGTAAACAGAGATCATTTCGATCGGCCATATTTTTTTTCTTTAGTTTGCTTTGGCTTTCATCCCGCGAGTGTTTTGAAAAGTTGTTTTAACTCTTACGGATCATAAACTGTTTCTTTTGAGTGCTATTATTGTTTTTCAAGAGTTCAGTGTTGTGTTGTTGTGTTCTATAAAATGGAGAAACTACAATGTACAGTATGTAATGAGAATTCTATTTGTTTTGACAAATTACGCGCCAATCCCTTTAATCAATTTTCATTTGTGGACAAGGCAAAAATAGTATCATTCTCTAGAACTACTCCCAATTTAACGTTAACGCAAAAAAGGAGTGCCTCATACGTGAGACATTTCAATTTGAAATATTACGATACCTACGGTTGGCTCGCCGGGTGTTCTCATTCAAATTCGTTGTTTTGTTTGCCGTGCATGTTATTTTCAACTATTAAAACTGTATGGAATGATACTGGCTATGTCGTTTTGGGCAATTTAACTAATCTTGCCAAAAAACATGATCAGTCTGAAAAGCACATTCAATCGTGTATGGCCATGATTTCTTTCGGGCAAAATCGTATAGAATTGGGTATAAGTGTTCAATTAAAAGGCGACATTGAGCGTCATAACGCCAAAGTCGACCGTAACCGCAGTATTTTTTATCGATTATTAGATATTACTTGCTTTTTGGGCAAACAAGAATTGCCATTTAGAGCTCACGACGAAACCCAATCGTCTTTAAATAAAGGCAATTATGTGGAATCAGTAGAGTTGTTAGCAAAATATGATAGTGTGTTAGAGCAACATCTTCAAAACAGTTCAAATGCTTTTACCGGGCTCTCTAACAGAACACAAAACGAAATCGTAGCTTCAATTTCATCGCTTATGTTACGTAACATTAAGGTTCAAATTTCTAAAACTGATTTCGTGGCCATCATGATTGACGAAACGCTCGATGTTAGCGGCAAAGAACAATTAGTTCTAATACTTCGCTATTTTCATGAGAATGAAATAGTGGATCGATTTATAGGTTTCGTAGATGTTAGCTCAGACCGAACGGCAAAGGTTCTCAGTGAAATTGTCCTGTCCACATTGAAAGAGTACAACTGTGCAGCTAAATTAGTTGCTCAAACGTATGATGGGGCTAACGTCATGTCGGGAGAGAACGGGGTCCAGGGGCTTGTTCGAACGCAATGTCCGCATGCATTGTGTGTATGGTGTTCTGCGCATGTTTTAAACTTAGTTTTGTCTAAATCATGCGAAAGAATAAGCGAAACTAAACGTTTTTTTAATATCTTAAAAACGTTGAGCAACTTTTTTAACAGCAGTACAAAAAGGTTATCTTACTACAATGAGCATTCAGATGCCAAAAAAATTCCTCGATCTTCTCCAACCCGTTGGACATACAATTCTCGAACTGTTCACGTAGTTTCAGCTGATCTTGACAATCTTATTCAAGTCTTTGAAAATATAGTAGACGATCCCGATTCTTGGGATGGGGACACTTTGACCCAGGCTACGATGTTTTTAGTTAATTTATTTGCCGATCTGTTTGCAAGCAATTCACGTCTAGACGCTGGCTCGAAACGTCCACCCACCTTGCCTCACTGTGATTCTTTGATGCCAGAGATCACAGTGCACAACAAAGAGGTCCGTAGATCCCTTCTTGGTTTAGACGTGAACAAGGCCTGTGGTCCTGATGGCATACCAGCAAGAGTGCTGAGGTATTGTGCGCCTGAGTTGTCTCCCGTACTGACGCGACTGTACCGCCTCTCTCTCACGACAGAAATCGTACCAAAATCTTGGAAGCTTGCCAATGTGCAACCAGTACCCAAGAAGGGTAGCCGTGCCGACCCTAGTAACTACAGACCGATCGCCATCACTTCCATACTCTGTAAGGTTATGGAAAAAGTTCTAAATTGCAAACTGCTTTCATACCTAGAAGACAATGATCTTCTCAGTGATCGTCAATATGGCTTCCGCCGGGGACGTTCAACTGGGGATCTTCTAGTGTATGTAACGCATTGCTGGGGCGAAGCCATCGAAAACCACGGCGAAGCAATCGCAGTGTCGCTGGATATTTCGAAGGCTTTCGACAGGGTTTGGCATGCGAGTCTGCTAAGCAAGCTTCCAGCGTACGGTATCCCCACTGGCTTCTGTAGCTGGGTGGCTGACTTCCTAAGTGAACGGTCGATCCGAGTAGTCATTGACGGCTGCTCCTCTGACCTCAAGGCCATTGACGCCGGAGTTCCTCAGGGGTCTGTGCTCTCTGCGACTCTTTTCCTGCTGCACATCAATGACCTGCTATCTTCAGGTATTGTTGGGTACGCAGATGACAGTACTGTCGCGGAGAAGTATCTGTCTAGTGCAGGAGCCAGTGGAGTTGAGGTCCAAAGACTGAGAGAGGCCATGGTTGAGCGTACGAGCCTGACGTTAAGTAACGTCTCCCAGTGGGGCGATGACAATCTCGTCAGCTTCAATGCCTCTAAGACGCAGGCGTGTCTTTTTTCCACAAAAAGGAGTCCTTTCACCCTTTCTCCTACTTTCCGAGGTACATCTGTTCCAGTGACCGGCACTCTACAACTTCTTGGCATGGAGTTGTCCTCTGACCTCAACTTTGGCACCACCATCGAGTCTAAGGCTCAAATTGCAGCTAGAAAGTTGGGCGTCCTGAATAAAGTCAAGCGGTACTTCACGCCTGGACAGCTTTTAACTCTTTACAAAGCCCAAGTCCGATCTTGCATGGAGTACTGCTGCCACCTTTGGGACGGCTCGGCGAAATACCAACTTGCTGCACTTGACTCGGTGGAACGCAGAGCCAAGAGAATAATAGGCGATAAAAAACTGGTGGCGTCCAAGCTGCACAGCCTGGCTCACCGCCGCAAGGTTGCTTGCCTATCGATCTTCTATAGATTGTACTTCGGAGAGTGTGCTCATGAGCTGCATGAACTCATACCACCGTCACCTTTCTTCCATCGGACATCCAGACGCACGGCCGGCTTCCATCCGTTCTTAGTTGATATACCCATAACCCGCACTAAGCGCTTCTCATCATCTTTTATAATGCGCACAGCTAAGGATTGGAATTCCCTGCCTGCGTCTGTATTTCCGAGTGCATATAACCTGACTCTCTTTAAGTCCAGAGTGAATAGGCATCTTCTGGGCAAGCTCGCTCTATCGTAGATCCCATCTATGCTCTAGAGCAAGATTGGGGTCAAGACTAAGCCCATCTCAAATAAAAAAAAAAAAAAAAAAGAAAGTTAGCCTCTAAAGACTTTGAGTTTGTCTTTTTATTGCTAGTTTTTCGAGAAGTTTTTGATAAAATGGATTTGCTTTACAATTTCTTGCAAAAACAGACTTGCGATATTACTTCTTGCTTAAAGCAAATTGATAACTTCGAAAAATTTCTCAGTCAGTTTATCGAGGAATTTGATTCGATCTTTGAGCATGTAAAAAGGAAGTGCGGCCCGCCTAAGCGTAAGCGTAACGTAGATGATCCGAAAACAAACTACAAACGCATTTTGCGTAATATTATTGATAATATTTTGATGGAATCGCGAAATAGATATAGTAACATAAAAAATCTGATATTCTTTCAATTGCTTTCCAAGGAAAATTATGCTTAATATGCCACTGAATTTCCGGAAACCGCTTTTAATGATTTTAAACGTCGTTATGCAACATTTAACTTTAATTTTGATCGTTTTTGTAGTGAACTTAAATGCATTTACGGAAATGCCGAATTCAGACAGTTAAATCCTTTAGATTTGATTGAAACTTTAAACCTGAGCAATATGTATCAGCTTTTTCCTGAAGTTTTACGATTAGCAAAATTAATGATTACGATCCCCGTAAGTAGCGCCTCGGCCGAACGTTCTTTTTCATGTTTGAAGCGAATCCACTCTTATTTACGTAATACGCAAGGACAGAAACGCCTCTCGGACCTGTCCTTGATTTCTATAGAAAAAGGACTTCTAAGTTCTTTGCAACGATCTGGAACTTTTTACAAAGATATCTTAGATATTTATTTGCAAAAAGACAGACGTGTCGATTTTGTATACAAATAAATAGAAACTCTGCGTACATAGTGGATGTTATTTTGCGTTTCTTCATTGTATCGAATGCAATCAACATACTTTTTTTAAAATGTGTATTAATTTTTATTTGTTATATTTTCGTGTGTTGAAAGTCGAAGTGACGAAAAAAAATAACGGCTTTTCTCAAAGCCACTACGGATATCAGATAAATGACACGTTCTAATTTCATTCATTTTTGTGATATCTGTGGTGGTAAAATAAATCATCAAACATAACAGAAAGAAAAAAGTAAGAAAAAAAAATGGTAAGAGATTATTATTCATTTAATTGTTATTCTTTGTTTTTTTTAGGTTTACGCAATCTAATGCGAATGTACTTATAACAATTTTTTCTCTTAGCGCCATCTATGATTATCTTACATATCAACTAATCATACCAAAAGCAACGCTTTCTAATAATTTCTTCAATACTTTGTTAGTTAGATTGACTTTTACCGAATTTACCTAGATGGCGCTGATAAGAATCAGCAAAGCATAATTAGTGTTGGTATTGCGCGTGAACACCGGACAAAGTCGTCCAGTTTGATGCTTGTCGAGTCAAGCGAGAGCGGCTTGTTATGCGACGTTTTATTTTTAATTACGTTAATGTGCTAAAATTTTAAATGAGTGACACATTGTTTGTTTTTATTCGCATTTTGGTTTTACCTAGATTTGTGTGTAAATAAAAATATTTTTTTAAGATAGATTTGGTATAATGGGTTTTAATTTAAGTTTTACGACTTTAGGGTGCTCTATTTAGGGGAGGAGATTGCGAGATACAGGTTAATTTTGGTCTAACAACAATAAAAACTTTTTTTTCTGTACCGACATTACGAATTTTTTTCTTTAAGTTACCATCGCGATTTAAGCTAACTTGAAATTTATCAGCGCCTACCAAAATCTCAAAGCAATGCACGCCACTGCTCCTTAACAGCACACATGGCCGTTTAACTAGTTGTGGTGGAACATACATAGCTCCTTAACAGCACACATGGCCGTTTAACTAGTTGTGGTGGAACACACATGGCTCCTTAACAGCACACATGGCCGTTTAACTAGTTGTGGTGGAACATACATAGCTCCTTAACAGCACACATGGCCGTTTAACTAGTTGTGGTGGAACACACCAGGCTCGTTAACAGCACACATGGCCGTTTACCCAGTTGTGGTGGAACACACATGGCTCCTTAACAGCACACATGGCCGTTTAACTAGTTGTGGTTAAACACACATAACTCCTTAACCATTAAAAAACCATTAAAAACCATTAAAACCAATTTATTTCTGTAAATAGGCTTAAACTAAGCGCTTTTACACGTCCCAATATTTTTTTTCCCTACCACTACTTCAGGACAATTTTGGGCTAGCGCCGAGAAGAAGTAGCGCAAGAAACTCGGTCACTATTGTCAGCCTCTTTTTAAATAGTATATATTTTACATTACAAGATAAATGTACCTGTGCGAGCAGGGCAGTATTTATTTCCAAATATTTTTATCGTTTATATAATCATTTACAGTATAATATCCTTTTTTCATTAAAGTTGTTTTAATATGCGATTTAAATTTTAACAGGGGCAGTTCTACAATAGACGCTGGTAATTTATTAAAAAAGCGAATACATTTTCCCATAAACGAATTACCCACTTTATGCAGTCTGAAATTGGGAACGGCAAGCTTATTCTTATTCCGTGTGTTAAGATTATGAATGTCACTTTTCTTAAGGAATAAGGACAGGTTTTTGCGGATGTACATTATATTTTCATAAATAAATTGGGATGCTACTGTAAGTATATTAATTTCTTTAAACAGTTCTTTTAAGGAGTCTCGGGGTCCAAGGCCGTAAATTGCCCGTACAGCTCTCTTCTGCAGTACAAATATAGATTCAATATCTGCTGCTGAGCCCCATAACAATATTCCATATGACATTATACTATGAAAATAGCTAAAATACACCAATCTTGCCGTTTCAACATCAGTCAGTTGTCTTATCTTTCTCACGGCATAAGCAGCAGAGCTAAGTCTTCCCGACAGAGTCTCGATATGCGCACCCCATTGCAAACGGGAATCTAAAGTGATTGTGAACAGCACACATGGCCGTTTCAACAGGACCACGCATTTTCGTACTAACTGACGCAGAACTACAATTGACTTTGAACCTTCTCTACTGTTCAAGATAAACAGTAACGTTCTACATATTTAAAAATAAAACTATAAACATAAAAGCCCGGCTGAAATGAAATTGGTCAAAAGAGGGCACACAAATTTAATCGAGTAGTAGCTAATTTTAAGTTATTAATAAATTTTTATAACTTTTGAACTTATAACGTTTGGACTATTCAGATGTGAAGTTCGGTACCATTTTTAGTAGCTTGTACACTTTTTGTTATTTAAAATATTCTAATATATAATACCTTACAATGTATTAAGTACAAATATGATGCCTGTTGTATCATAAATAATACTTTCCTATTATGATGTATTGTGCAAGTATACAATTTGCGCAATGTAAGTATTTATAAGCCTAGATTAGAAGCGTGAATATTAATAAGATTTTACTATTAGGCACGATCATTTTCTTTTATAAACTATGATTTATTAGCATGTGTCGATATCATTGTATGTTTACACCAAACTGTAAGCACTACTTTAATAAACTCTGATGTTTCTTTTACAAAGTTATTTTTGCTGTTCTTGATCCTTCGTCATTACCTTATTTAAGAATTTCTACTAAACATATTTAATTAGATTAATTAATTGAAAAACTATATCCACGAAAAATAGAATAGCCTAAAATTTCCAGCCCTACCCCCCAAAATAGTAATATTCCAACGCAAGATAGCAACAACAGCATCTTTAGATCCTGAACCCCATCATATTAATGTCAACACAAATCCTAATGTGATCCATAGCTTTTAGCATCAAATATCATTACATATATATATTTTCAAAATTCTATTGTGGATAGAAGTTGTTAAGAGATTATAACGAAATAATTTACATTTAAAGGCTAACTAATGTGGCAATTAATTGTAGCATAATTTTACCCATTTTACCAACCCCATCAATTGCATGAAATGATTTAGTCTGAGAAACAGGACCCTTTTTTTTTAATCAAGAATATCCAACAATTGGAAAGGCTTCTAAGTCTAAACTTTTTTTTTGAATTTAATTTGTGCAGAGCAAAATTTATAGCCTGCTTCTGTTGAGCACCAATATGTAAGCTGACATACGGCCTCATCGACCATACTATATAAATATAGTAAAATTTATAATGATATATGTTTAAAAATAGACAATTGCCAATATACACACATGATAAGTACTACTAGTAATAATAAGATTATTTTGTTACAAACATGTATCAATAATATTGTTATGAAGGAGCGGGGTAATTAAATAAATTTAATATTCTGTAGTAATACCTCAAGGATTGATGAGTACGGGTGGATCATCCTGGTGTTGGTAGAATTGATCTCGCTGGGCTTATCCCTTCGACACCCATCCCGATATGAAAGTTTCTTGTCTCGATCTGAAGGGAGCTACAAGCGACCTCACTCGTGCCTGCAGTCGCCTCTGCCGACAGCAGATCTCATCCATGGCGCGGAAAAAAAGCATTAGTTATATTTTATACTCATTCAAATCATTGTTCTTAAAGAGTCAGTCAAGTATTCCACCTAATTATTAAACCTTTGGTCAATATAACATGTAGGTCCATCTAAGTTTGATGCTTTATAAATTAATGACCCTGCTGGATAAAAAACAAAAATAGTAGTACCTAATCAGGCAGAGTGGAATACATTTAGTAGAGGGCTTTATAATCGCTCCTTCCTAATAAGCTTATTGTAAGCATTATAATGAGATTTACCTACATCGGTTACCATATAAAACGTTTTTATTCAGAGCTTCTGCTTAAAGTGGGCGATAGACCTAGCCTAATGAACTGAAGGTTCATGATGATCACGATTTACATGCATGCATTAAAATTATAGCATAAATGGTTTATACAGCGTCATAGGTTTAGGTAATGTCATCATCTTTCTTATTGCGGGTTAAATATTAATATGTTAATATCATAAAACGACGTCAAAGAGTACCTTTGATTAAGTGATCTAGAACTCATTTGACCCTTAGCTCACTACACACCCAGCCGCTACGCTTATCTACTAGCTTAAATCTAGGGCACACTTAACCCTTAGCGCACGACACAACTAGCCGCTACGTAAAGTAGTATAAAAGGAATATTAATGATTTACTTCTGTACTACTCCTGTACCATACATAAGCTTTGTGATTTGTTGCAAATCGACTATTTATTACTTGCTTCAAAATAAGGAAGTACTTGACACAAGCACTCGACACACCTGGCCGTTGTACTCGTGTTTACTAAAAACTAAGGACTAACTTTATTTCTGCTATCTACAAAATCTAAGGACACACTTGGCCCAAGCGACTCACATGGCCGCTTCACCTACCTAATAAAAAGAGGTTTTTACTAAAGGACACACTTGGCCTACGCGACTCACATGGCCGCTTCACCTACCTAATAAAAAGAGGTATTTACTAAAGGAAACACTTGGCCCAAGCGATTCACATGGCCACTTCACCTACCTAATAAAAAGGATTCACTGGCTTCTATTTAAAAGGCTTTTATTACTAGTTATAATAAAATTTCTCAAAACATATAGAAACAAGTAAAATGATTAGTGCTATAGTCTCGCCGTAGCAGAATACTATCCTAATACAATGCTTAGCGACAATCTTAATAATATCAAACTACTTTATTTATCATAGGCAATATTTCAGAATAATTTTCCATTGAAAATTTCGTACATACCTTTTGTGGGCTGCAGCTTCTTCGCACTTCTAAGTTTTGACGAAATAATACCACTGTTGAATCTCACTGATTTTATTTATAAGAATATAATATTTATTTAGGTAACTCACAAATTATATGCTAATTGTATTAATTATAATTGATATTACGGCCGACAGAGTTTCCTCTTAGCTACCGCTTGGTTCGAACGCTGACGAGCAACTGACTGAATAGCGATCTCTCCCGATACTGCTGCGGTGTTTTCCCCACCACAACTCAATTACGTCAAGTCCTATTTTTGGTCGACAGTTAGTGTTGCCAACATTTGATTAAAATACATCGAATCACGACACTGTACACATTTTTTTTTCGTATAGACCGCAGCTAACACAAATTGCAGTTTAGTATTTACATCGTAGGTACAACTATTGCTGTATGTGTATAATTATACACGGTATTACTTTGCATCCTTGCCATATTCACAGAGATAAAAGTAGGGAACAATACCTATTGTTTAGATAAACTAGAGACTCCCATAAATAAAGTACACTGAGTTTTTAGTAAATTTGGTTTTGCAGTACACATAGGAATAAACCGATTTTGTCTCGAACGGTACGCGATCACTAATCAAGTAATACTACAAAGTCTTTTGTGCAATGAAGAAGATGAATAAGAACAGTAATGTGCATGCGTTTCGATAATTAGTGCTGTGTTTAATAGATTGTCGATAAAATAAAATACTCAAGATTTAAAAAAAAAACTGAATTAGGTTTTTTACTGATTTGTTATCATTATCAGTGATATAGTTACCTCTGTAAATATGGCAAGGATGCAAAGTAACACCATGTATTTGGTTGACCATGAAACTAAAAAATAGATGAGTCCGTTAAAGTAAGCTTGTACAAAACAACCATTTATTCAGCATTATTGTCCTTGAGCAGAGTTTATCCCTTACTTGGAAAGTTACAAACTTTTACCTCTTAATATAAGTGAAGATTTCCCACACACTATACACATATTTTGCTTCCGTATGGACCGCAGTTATCAGAAATTGCAGTTTAATATTTACATAGTACAACTATTATTGTAAGTGTATTTGGTTGACTTTAATTATATTGGTTGTTATTTTGTTGACTTTAATTATTATATTTGGTTGACTTTAAAACTGAAAAATAGATAAGTCCGGTAAAGTTGGCTTGTATAAAATAACCCATTATCCAGCATTTTTATCCTTGAGTTTTCCCTTACTTAATTTAGGGACATCATCTGTGAAAATTGAAACTTTCTATCACGGTTCATGAGATACAGCCTGGTGACAGATGGACAGACAGAAAGACAGACGGACAGCGGAGCCTTAGTAATAGGGTCCCGTTTTACTCTTTGGGTAGGGAACCATAAAAAACAAACATAAAATCAAATAAATAACCTTTTTTGGTTTTATCAGGTAAAAAAAAAGGGAATGGGAAATTCCAAAAGGGTTTGATCAGTTAGTGGTGGCATGTTCAATTGCAAGGAAGGTACGGCATTCCTTTTTAATCGATTGCCTTTTTTATTAAAGGCGCTTCTTAAAAAGTGGTTTCCACACAAAAAAAAAATCATTTAAGTTTTGTATAGGTAAATAGGCAACATCTTAGTTTCCAATTAATTTTACCCATAAACGGCATCTAAAATAAATAGTAAATATTTTGTATCGTCAAATTAAGTAAATTCATTAGTTTCAATGATAAGGCACGATTAATGCGGATTTATGAGAAAATATGAATATCAAATCTAGGAGTGCACTTTGTCGTTGCAAATTGTCTATTAACCTATTAACACGGTCAAAACAAAACATAAACTCGAAGGATAAGAAATATTTTAAAATATCGCATATTAACAAACCTGGTAGGGTCAAGTGGAAATCTGGCCATAAATATATTACAAGCACTTTTATTAACGCGTATGATCTCAAAAACTTCATATTTTCGTAAAGACTTTCCCATTTTGTATTGATTGGCACGAAATTTAATAAATACGTTTTACCTGAAAATAAAACGTAAATTAACATACTTAACTTATTCAAAGCCTTTTACATGAGAGTAGCATCCGCGTTTCCGGTTCGAGTACTAGACATGACTCATGGTCTGCCCACGTGACCCACGTTTCCGCAGCCCGCCACTGCAGCTATGCAACACTAGCGCCACCACAGGCAGCTCGAACGGTTGTTCGATATTCGTGTCATTGCGTTTTATTGTCACCAGGCAGGTTTAAAAATCAGGCTTTGAATAAGGTAAGTATGTTTAATAAACGTTTTATTTTCAGTTAAAACGTCTCTATTAAACAGTACTGTACCGTTATTCAAAGCATTTTACATGAGAGACGTGTTTATTATCGCCTGGTGGCGCTGTGTACTGTGTAGTCGCCAATGTGATCAATAATAGTAAAATATGATGATATAATCTAAGCTCATTAATTAGGTTTTACAATTGCATTAGGAATGCAAGCCACTGAAAATATAGTATAAATTTGTATAACTGTGTATCCTTAGCTTCCTAGAAACATTTTTTTTGGACTTATTGTACAATACATCCAGTTGCTAGTGTGAAATGTGTTAATTTTTGCATAAGTGCAGTCAAACATTACCGATGTGTTAGTTACTATAAGCCTATTAGTTGTCATTCAGACTAATAAAACAGCGGTTTGTGTATATTTCTAAAATATTGTTGACCAATTAAACTAAACATGTTTGACAGGTCAAGCACATCTGCTTTGCCCGTATGATCTTACGCAGAAGCTTATATAATAGCCCGGATAGCAGGCTTAGCTATGAACTCGGGACCACAGAGGTGGCGATGCCAAGTCTGGCGTGCTCGCCTATCGGCTACGGAGATCGTCGATTACACCCTCGGATTATCAAAAATATTTTTAGTCTATACTTGGTTAGAAATAAACAGTTTATGAATTAACTTTGCAACTATTTGCTGCTAAGTTATAATGAAGACTGCCCAGCCTTTAAACCGATATGGTTTGTGATAGTAAATTATATTGCGCTGTGATTAGGCACTGTCTAGAATGCAGTGGTATAAGTTTAAGACAGAGCATAAAGTCAAGTAAGCTTAATTCATAAATTAATGCTGTAGCTTTTTGCTACGATGGCAGGTAGCTCGGAGGCTTAGCAAAAATTAAGTGCACTATTAAAGTACTACATGTTTTTTTTTTAAGCACAATACGAGTGTAAACTGGTACCAGTTTCATGCCAGTTGCACACATAAACACCTGTCATACCGATAAACTCATTACATTTCAATCGTGTGTTCTGCTCATGAAATTTTCTATTGTAATTATTAGGTATGTTACTTTTTGAGTGAAGGTGTTTTGCCACATGGCTCAGATGCCAAAGTTAAGAATTTGAAGTATAAAATTAATCTGTGTTGTTCATCATTCAGTAAGCTAGTATAATAGTTATAATTTAGCGTTACGACTAGTTTAATGGACAAAACAAAGATTATGTCGAATGCCCATGTTGCGCCCTACCCAGTACCAGTTGGGAGCTCTATTCTCGAAATTGTTGACAAATATGTTTACCTGGGACAAGTGATCCAGTTGGGTAGGTCCAATTTTGAGAAAGAGGTCAATCGACGAATCCAACTCGGATGGGCAGCGTTCGGGAAACTACGCAACATCTTCTCGTCCAAAATACCTCAGTGCCTAAAGACGAAAGTATACAACCAGTGTGTGTTACCAGTGATGACATACGGAACTGAAACGTGGCCTCTTACTATGGGCCTTATTAAGAAGCTTAAAGTTGCACAGCGCGCTATGGAAAGGGCTATGCTCGGTGTTTCTTTGCGAGATCAAATCAGAAATAAGGAGATCCGTGAACGAACCAAAGTCGCTGACATAGCCCGACGGATTAGCCGGCTGAAGTGGCAGTGGGCGGGGCACATAGCACGTAGAACTGACGGCCGATGGGGCAGAAAGGTTCTGGAATGGAGGCCGCGTATCGGCAAGCGCAGCGTAGGACGCCCACCCACAAGGTAGGCAGACGACCTGGTAAAGGTTGCAGGACGACGCTGGATGCAGGCCGCTTCCAATCGGCCGATCTGGAAGTCACTGGGGGAGGCCTATGTTCAGCAGTGGACGTCCTGTGGCTGAGATGATAATGATGACTAGTTTTATAACCCGTTTTCGCTATTTTAAACACAAAGTGTATAGAAATGGCTGAAATTGGCATGACTAAGTAATCGAATGCGATTACAAATTAAAATGTACTTCACGTACGTATATCAAAACACCTACATACAAGCGCTGTCTTAATGCTGAAAGCGTGTTAATCCAGCTAAAGTAAATAACGACGCAGCTCATTTGCAAGCTACAACATTTGATTACTGGTTTATAGCACCAAGTTTTACAAAAAGAAAATGTTTAACAGAACGTGTTTTGCGACGAAAATCCAAAAGCTACTCAATAAATAAGTCGATGTTTTGGTTTACATCGCATTTTGCCATTCAGCAACAACAGTTGTGTCAGACGATCACAACGGCGAGTATGTAATACTACCCACACTTTTTGTTTGTTTTAGTTGAAATGGCAAAAGAATGCAATAGCTACTTTCTAAAATAAAATTGCCAAAAATCATTTATGTGACATGTAGTAGTTGTTACGTAAGTAGGTATAACTATTACTACCAGAAAATTCGAAAACAATTTTAGTTTTTAGTGCGCATTTTTTAGGTTTGGATCTGATAAATTAATGCATATGTTGGGAAGGAGACTTTACGATTGTCTGTGGAGATTCTATCCACAATCAAGCTAGACTAGATCTGTTTGTTAAGTCGACTGATCTCAACTGACGTCAATCAACATCATTACAACACGGGTGTTGAGCGTGGGTGAAAGATGCGCAGAAGACTATTACGATTATGTGATTGGCTAACGCACACGCATCTTTATGATGATCCCTGACCCACTCTTTGCCCCAGCGCTTAGCATGTGGGTATTACAAGTTTTATCTAAGCAACGGGATTACGGGACACGCTGCATGGTCTTAATCTGCAGCAAACGATGAATATTTGATTGCATTAGTGTGCAAATATTTACAATTTTACATTATGTATGGTACCTATGTGGTGTGGGTATCCGCACTTTGTTATGCTACAGTTCGTACCCGAATAAATCAGTGTGGTGTCTTCAGCAAGTAGACGTAGTACTCGCATTTAGCCTTTACGTCATCTTACCGCATCGATGCAAAGCTTTGCACATTAGATGTTATACCTGGCTGATAAAGCTCGAAAGTGTAGTATCTATTATTATCTTTAATCTAGTTTAATAAAAATGTCCGCAACTCGGGGTTTCATACTACGGTATGGTCAACTTCGAATTAATAGCGATTTATTCATGAAATTAAGAACAACGGTGTCATAAAAGTATGACTACTTTTAGGGGCGGGGTAGACTTCCATATGTTTATTGACCGGCCTAGATGTTTTGACATCTACCTTATAGATATAAGAGGTAATACCTCTCAGAGTTGGGCAAAATGTAATTAATTAAAAATTAACAATTACAATTACAAAATGTAATTGGCGAGTTCAATTATAAATTACTTGAAATCGTTAAAAAGTAATTAAATTAACAATTACAAATTGTAATTGTAATTGGTAATTGAAATTACTCAATTACCTTTTTATTTAAGTAAGGGTAGTCATCTAAATAAAACGATAAGGTAAAGATAAATCAACTGTTTAATTCAGAAAAAAAAAATACAAAAATTAATTATTTCAAATTAGATTTTAACACTAATCTTTGTTCAAACATCTGATCAGAAAGTTTGTGAGATTTTGGTAAATTAATCATGGTAGCATATGAAAATAATCTCTCGACGGGACCTGACGAAGGCATTAATGTATTATATTTAATAAACACCTGTTTAATTTCTGGATGTCGATTTAGCATTGAAGTATCTTTATCCGAATCTGAATGGTACTTGGACATAATAATTTCAGGTCTTGTAGAACGGAGTGATTCAGTATATTCACCTTCAGAGGAATCAGTGTCAAAAACAAAATATGAATCATCGTTTTTATTTGTGCA
This sequence comes from Anania fuscalis, assembly GCA_950371115.1. NCBI lineage: Eukaryota > Metazoa > Arthropoda > Insecta > Lepidoptera > Crambidae > Anania > Anania fuscalis. The sequence goes on along the minus strand of OX493326.1, from coordinate 15,023,207 downwards.
TGTGCTTGACGATTCTCTTGCATTTTCTTCTAGAATTTGAGTTTCTAGGGCTATTTATTGTTTGAACATATTTTTTATTCTTCGATGGTGTTGCTGCTCAATAACAACCAGCCACTTTTCCTTGAATCTAGGATAGGAAATTGTTGCAATCATTGCCTTGATTCCTGTAGGTGTAAACAAATCAAAGAAATCTTGAAATCTTACATTGACGCTGTCTAGGTATTTGGCCGCTAAAGAGTTGCAGAAATAAAAGTTTTCCTCAGTCAATTTTGTCAATTTTTTTCGTAGTGAGAGCAATGTAGGTAGTGCAATCCCGTAAAATAAATCTTTGTCACCCTGTAGAATATCAAGCGCTTCAGCGATAGGTTTTGAGCACTTCAAATATTCATCAATGTATTGAAGGTCAATTTCCATTAATGGATTTTTTATATTAAGAGCTAAGTGTAACTGTGCACTCTTGGAACGAATTGAAGATATTTGTTTTAAACTATCATACACACTATTCCACCTTGTAGCTCCAGGTCTTGAAAGTGTATGTCCAATGATGCCCTGAATAATTTCAGCTGATTTTGGTCGGTTAGCGGCATTCCACAATGTGGTACATTTCGTCAAAACTTGTTTATGCATTGTGGAAAGACGTGTATTAGGGACGTTCAACACTTTATTACTGTCTGTAGTGCAACATAAACTTAATTTATGAGCACAACATCTTAAGTGAGCTGGCAACTGTTGAGTCGATAGTAGCTGCGTTGCTGATACTCCGGTATTCACATTTTCTATGGACAAAGACAACGGATCGATGTCGTTTAATGGATCCATAAGTGATTGACTTGTGTTTCTACTACTACCACGGTCTAATACTTGTCCAATTACAGAAACAGATTCATCTCCTTCAGATTCAGACTCTTCATCAGTAAAATTGCAAGATTCTTCTTCCAAACCAAATTCTTTGAAGGCTTTCACAAAGTTACTTCCACTATCAGTGACTGTTGCCAAAACTTTTTGACAGTCTAAATCAAATTCTGTATGAATACTTTCCAGCAATAAAGCAATCCTGTCGTAACTGTGAGTGCCAGCAAAACGACGACAGGCTAATGTTGCGGAAACTCTTTCTAAATTTTGATTTATCCAGTGGCACGTCACACCCAAAAAGCTTCGTTTTTTGACAGACCAAATATCTGCTGTAGTACAAACAGTTTTAATATCTTCTAGCTCTTTTTTCAAATCAGTTAGTGACTTCTCATAATTTTCATTTATGCATCGCCCAAGTGTCCTCCGACTCATCACACTGAGTCCAGATCTAGATATTTCCAGATAGTCAAAAATTTTTTTGAAATAGGGATTATCGACACTTTGCAACGGACTCATGGAATGTATGAAGTAATTAGCAATATGGCGATTAAAGTCGTCTTGTCTTAGTGATAATTGCGTATTTTGCACTGTAGAAGAATGTCTTTTGAGTCGCTTATGAGTTTTTGAGTAGCTCATGTATTCATTGAATGTCACTTCGCCATGTTTTCGTTTTAAATGTGTGACAAAATTCGAAGTTGCAATACGTGATCCACTAATTTTAACTTCTTTTGGTACGCATAACGTGCACCGTGCTACTCTTTTTTTATCTGAAGATTCACTGGGTAAATAGGTTAAAAACTTGCCATCAAAAATACAAGGCAACACCTCCTCGGTTGTTGTGTCGTCTTCATCTTATTCAGTATTAGACGCCATTTCAGTGGGTACTTGTAAAATATAAATACGCAAAAAGAGATACGCGAGCGATCTTACTTATCGAAACCAACGCCAACGACTGTGTGACGCCGCTTAGTACACGCGGGGTGGGTGATTGTAAGCCCCGCGCGGCCCGCACCCCTCGGGCTCATACTATGGCCTATCCGCCGTGTGCGCAGTTATAAATTTAATTTTAATGACATTGTATTTTAATCATGTTTAATCAGCGTAGTAAATACAACAATGCATTTTAATTGTCATCAAATACTTCATCATCGCTCATTGTCTGTAGTACTATAATTTTTTTAAGTTTATCGGAAGCAATTACATTGTTGTATTTTCTACCCCTTTTGTTAAGGCCTTAACATGCCTGAACGACCTTGACGAATCTGTCATCTCGAAGTCTTTCCCGATCAGTCAACGCCACCTACTGAGTTGCGCTCGGTACTAGTGGTACTGTTCAAAGAATAATGTCGTAACGGTTTGCAGAGATAACAAGTAATATTTTGCCTATTCATCTTTGACGATTTGATTAGCGTATCGACGCGGTGGCTCGTCTGAAACGCAACGAGTTCCGGGTTTGATTCCCAATTTTATAGGTCAATACCCGCTCCCTTCCTGTATGAACACATTTTAATTGCCATTCTTAAGTTGGTGATTTCGTCCACTAGGCAATAAAAACCATAACGCGTTTTGTAATATTGATACTTGTAATCTCAATTGACCTAAAGCACAAAACGCTACTTTACTTACAGGAGAGCCAAAATAAGTTTTTTTTTTTAGATTTAAATTCACTACTCTTGTATTTTTAAAGTAATAAAAAAGTAATGTTTTTTTTTTTTTTATTTGAGATGGGCTTACTCTTGACCCCAATCTTGCTCTAGAGCATAGATGGGATCTACGATGGAGCGAGCTTGCCCAGAAGATGCCTATTCACTCTGGACTTAAAGAGAGTCAGGTTATATGCACTCGGAAATACAGACGCAGGCAGGGAATTCCAATCCTTAGCTGTGCGTATTATAAAAGATGATGAGAAGCGCTTAGTGCGGATCATGGGTATATCAACTAAGAACGGATGGTAGCCGTAGATGTAGACAGAATATACCTAAAACCTTGAGATGCAGACGATGAACTGTTTAGTTTTAAGCCTAGTTTTATATTTTAGAAAATAGATGTGCCTTACATCTAAGAAATTTCGTTTAAATGTGCTTTACGTCCATTTTTATTATGAGGCACGGATTCATTTCGGGCGTAAAGTACGATTAATTCTTCATCAAATCTCCCGACTATCAATATTGCTAGTGATAGCCGGGAATAGTTTTGTAACATTATGATTCACCCTCGCGGCAATTAAAAAAAATGTTTTGGTGCTTCGTAGACTACTAAGGAGTTAGGAGTAGGTTGTTACAATAAGTGATAGACAACAATTGGGCAATTTAATTCTTTTATTTTTAAACTGCCTTCCTTCATGTCTGTGTGCCCTCTCGGTTTTAAGCATTTTTTATATGCTGGAGCATTATTACAATGCCCATTTAAACAAATTTACATAAACTAACCTTTAAAAATCTAAACTTGCCGTTCCGTGCTTCGGATAAAAAAAAGTTGGTAATTCATTTATGGAGAATGGTATAATATTTTTCAATAAATTACCACAAACTCTTGTTGAACTACCGATCCATGAGTTCAAAATCAACATTAAAAAAGTCCTTATGACAAAAGGATATTACAAATTAGAAGATTATTTAGACGACAAGAGTGTATGGACTTAAACTGCCTAGCTCGCACTTACTATTGTCTTGTAAAATGTATTTCCTGTAAAATCAGGCTGACAAAGGTGACTGAGTTTGTCGCGCCGTTTCTTCTCATCACCAGCCTATATGTAGTCCCGAAGCGGTGGTAGGGCTAAGTTATATTTTGGGACGTGTATAAGTGCCAGGAGGAGGGCCTACATACAGAAAAATATTTTCAATTTTAATTTCATAGTCTATAACATTAATACACAACAATATCATTAGTTACTAGTCGATACCTTCAGGTTCAATTGGCGTATAAACCATTTTGGTCAAATCGGGTTATTTATACCATTTTGATCAGATTTTTTTTCTCTATCGATCTGTATATCCAATATGTTCAAATTTGCTAAAAAAAAGTTTATACACCCCAAAAAAGTATTGCCGAAAAGTTAAACAAATTCCTTTAAAACAGTGTAAAAGCCGAATGGTTGTTTTTGGTATTTGTGTTAAGATGTAACGACCATACATTTTTTATGCCAGGAGGTAAAACTCTACGATAATTGCAAATGGTTTTTACGTTATAAGACGTATAAAGTTGTATGTCAAGATGATTTGGATTCGATGTCGTAAGTCCACGTGTTCAGTAGGTTGTATTCGTATAAACCATGCTCATTCGTTAGTTGATTTCATGAATTGGCGTATAAACCACGTTCATTAATTATTTGATTTCATTATTGATGTATAAACCATGTTCTTTGCGTAAAGTATTTTACAACCAACATACAAGCGCTGAGTGGAGAGAAGCCGTCGATTGTGTCGATTGGCAGTAAGTTAAATTGTTAGTCTGCGGTTGGTTGAAATTCGAGCGTGTGAGGCCGTTCCATTGGTTCACACAGTGTGCGCTGTGTGGGGGGTACACGCACACATTAACCGTGTTTTTGTTTCAAACGGCTGCATTGTGCATTTCGGTTACTAATTTTATTGTTATTAAACATCAATTTACATCAACACTGAGTAAATAACAGCATTGTGTAGTGTAAAATGGAAGAAGACAGAAAAAAAGAAACTCTGGATGCTTTATTAAGACGGATAGAAGTGGTTAGTGCATTATATCAAAGAAGACAGTTAAAATCGGTGACAAGGTAAGTCGGTGGAACCATTTGGCCTACAGTTCATACTATTACTATACTATACTATTTTGCACTCATTTTGTTGTTGAAATTCACGGTGAACCTGTAGTTACGATTAATTACTTTGAATCATAAATTTTGTGTTGGTTATTTTTACTGATAATACTTTATACGGCTGTCACCTACTGTTATGTTAATTAACGTCTGTATATTATGGCATCCATTTACACTAAGCTGGGGCGTTCTTGTACGACTTTAAATTATTTAAAAATAACCTAACCTAGTGGCCTAGCCTAGTGTGTGTTGTATGGGAAATCATGCACGATCTACACCTTTTCAAAAAAAAAAAAACAGAAAGATCATCATCATGATAAACCTTTAACGGTCTGCATGGAAATGTTTGTATACCCTTGTGCCTATATTTTCTTAATTCCTTCAATAGTTGTGCAATAGACATCGAAACATCTCAAATATTGAGTAGTGGTTTTAAGAACGTATAAACCAATTTCTACAAAAGTGTACTGGAAGTGGTTTATACGCTCTTAAGACGAAGCATTATTACTTTGTCTTGGATTTATGCCCTAATGTTGGTAATACACTTTTTTATGAAATGGTTTATACCCACCCACTCACGTAGAAATCTTATCCGTTGGTCTTGCATAAGCGGAATTAACGTTGATAGTACATTAATTATTTTTTTAGCAGAGAAGTTTATACTCCCATAGTGCTCAAAATTATGTTAATTTACGGTCTGAAATTACGCATAAAATTATAGAATATGGTTTATACATCCATAAGTCTAGGCAGGTTGTAAAATTTTTACGCCTAGGTAGGTAGGTATATGGAATTTAGTAACTTTGTATTAGAATTGAATGGATAAATTATGATTTAAGTGTATTTTTTTCCAGTTCAGCCCAAGGAGCAGAATCTAAAGCTATTTCATCATGCAGTACGTTACGACAGAGTATTTTATCGGATAATAGTGACGTTATAGAAGACAGTGACTTTGAATCATCTGTTAAACATGCGAAGAAACAAAGGAAAACTGTAGATTCTAGTTCCAGTAACAGTGAAGATTCTATTAATACTTCAATGATTTCACTTCCAATGTCTCATCCTTATTTTGGCGCCTCTACTACACCGATCAAGAAACCGGAAAAAAACAGGGTTACCATTTTATCAAATAAAGTGATTGAAAATACATATGAGAAACGACAAAACGAAAAGTTATTATCTTCAGCGCTTATTCCATTTAATGTAAATAACTATTTGGACATAAACGTCACTCCTTCCATGAGCAATGCGAACTCTGGTCTATCTGGTGTGGGTACTGATCTCAATATCACGATTTCATCGAGCAACAATGCCGAAGTTGCAAACCCAAGTTCATTAACAGTATACGTAGATAATGACTCTGATGCTACGACACCTTTGACGTACAATGCCAAAGCGTCAGACCTATGTTTGGAACAGCCAGTAGGTGTACTAGATACTGACCTGAATATTGCAATTTCTTCGAGGAACAATTCCCTCGCAGCAAGTTCAAGTTTATCAGCACCAGTTGATGTAGATATTGATTCGAATATTGCGACTTATTCAATAGACAGCACCAATGCTGTAGATCCATGTTTGCCAGGTCAAGGCAACGATTATATTGTTTTTAATACTGTAACTCCTTCTAGTTGCAATGACATTGCTGTATGTCAAGTATCACCTTCTTTGATGAACAACGAAAATGCTGCAGACTGTATGTTACCTGTTCTCGACGATGTAGATACTAACCTCAACACTCCTGTAATAAACCACGTCGACGATGCTGCAAATCTGGTGTTACCTGCTCCAGATGATATAAATACTGGTATTAGGACTAAAACTCCTTCGATTAACAACGACGACGCTGTAGATTTAGTGTTACCTGCTTTAGATGATGTAAATACTGACCTGAACACTAAGGCTCCTTCTATGAACAGCAACACTGCTGTAGTATTATCTTCTCCATCCGACGTAGTAACTAAATCCATAAAAGCTAAACAGCGTCCTGCACGAGTCGTGAAAAGGAAGTTTTTAGATTTTTTGTCCGATGACGAAACTGGTGACTATTCTGCAGGAAGTTCTGACAACTGGACTCTGGAAAACGAAAATGAATCTAGTGAAGGTGAAACTTCCACGGCTGCAAAAAAAAAGAAAAAAATTAAAAAAAATGAACAACAAGATGAGAATTTGAAAAAAAAAAAAGTTATGAAAATCAACAAAAGAAAAATAGGGAAAAAAAGGAAGGACGAGGGTAAAAAATACGAAACCAAAACAGGAAAGAGTATACCAGAGAAGAAGATGCAAACCAACCCTTGTCTTCCTAACAAATGTAAAAGGGGATGTTACGAGATCACAGAGGAAAGACGAACTTCATTATTCAATTTCTATTGGAATTTAGAGCCACAACGTAGAAAAGATTGGTTGGTTCGAAATTCACAAATATAAATTGCGCAAGGAAAAGAACTGATACGCCTTACAGTAGAAGAAATATTACTTATGATTATTATGTGAACAATGGTGAAGACTACCAAAAAGTTTGTCAAAAGTTTTTATTATCCACATTAGATAATTATATCACAAAAATTTTTGTTGTATACATTAAATAACAGTAAAGACGAAGTAGCTCAAAAAGATCAACGAAAGCGTAACATTTCAAACAAGTATTCAGATGTTACCAAAGGCAAAGTTAAAGAGTTTATTGAAAAATTGCCCGCCGTTCCATCTCACTACAATAGGCAAAAAACAAATAAAGTGTATCTACCTCAAGAGTTAAAAAATATATGTAATATTTACAGATTGTATGTAAAAGAGTGTCGTAGCTTAAATGTTGAGTATGTGGGTGAATCTTTCTTCAGAGGTATATTAAACAATGAGTATAATATATCATTTCACACTCCTAAAAAAGATAAATGTATTCTTTGTGTCAAAGCTGAACAGAATGCGAGTCTTTGTGAAAATGAGAATGATTCTCTTCAAGAACATTTAAATGAAAAAAGGCCACCTACAAGAGATTCGAACAGCATCAACGTTTGCCTATCCTAAAGAAAGATACTGTCGTATGTAGTTTCGATTTGCAAAAAAATTTGAATACTCCTAATGGCGATAGCGTTGTACTCTATTACTCAAGAAAGTATCCGATATTTAATTTCACTATATACGAAAGTATTACACAAGAAGTATTTTGCTATTTGTGGGGGGAGTGTTATGCGAAACGTGGAGCTAATGAAATTGGCATATTGTTATACTCGTACTTGAAGTCTGTAGATGATAGAGGTATAAAAAACCTTTTGTTGTATTGCGACTCTTGCCCAGGGCAAAACAAAAATAAAACTATCCTTACTGTTCTGAATTACTTCGTGATGAAGTCCACTTATTTAGAAGTAATTCAGATAAATTATTTGTTACCTGGGCATACGTACATGCCCGTGGACTCTGTTCACGCAACTATCGAACGTGAAGTTAAGAAACTTACTGTATGGAGTCCCACACAATGGCCATCATACATTGAGGCAGCGAGAAAAAATCCTAAGCCATATAACGTTAATGTAATGGAGTATTCGGATTTTCTTAATTGGGATGAGATAACCGCTGAAACTTTCACGAACGAAACATGTAAAGGTCTAAAAATACGAAACTTGCGAATTGTTACATTGAAGAAAAAGAATCCAAATGAGATTTATGTTAAATATTCTATGGAAGATAACACGCCAACTGATAAGGTTACATTATTTCAAAAATCTGCCTGGAAAGGGAAAGCGAAAGGTAAGAGTAAGGGGAAAACAAGAAGCCGTAAAGTATTACCTGAACCAACTATGAGCGAATATGGCCACGAGAAGGTGTTGTCTATGTCCCCAACTAAACTTTACACGAACAAACTGCAAATATCTGATGCAAAATATAGGGACTTAAAACGTCTCTGCGATAATGGAGTAATACCAAAGAGATTTCATAATGACTTTTTACAATTATCACCTGGAAGTGATGTCGCTGATACTCTAACACTAACTGATGAAGAAGATGAGGAAGAGCGGATTGACTAGTATTATTTTTCATTCATTCTACATAAGCCAAGGCTTATTTTAAAACCACTAAAACGTATCTGGTTAAAATGGCATAGTTAAACTTTATTTTTTTGAGTTTAACAAAATTGATTATTTCTACTTGGAATCATTATCATAACTATATAAGGCTGCTTTTTAGGTCCAGTGCCGCTGCCCATAGACTTCGACTAAATGTGATGAATTTAAGACCAATATACAAAGAGAACGAGCCATAGTGTACTCAAGAAAGCAATTTATAACTTTTTGAGATGCTTTCTAATGAATTTCTTTCTTCACACGTACCCAAAATTTTGACTATTGCCGCAAATGGTCACTTTTAGCAATAATGAAAGTTGGGTTACTTGTAAAGAGATAAATTCACCATAGAACTTCTCAAAAAACTATAAATCCCTCTCCCGAGCATACCATGGCTCTTTAACTTGTTCAAAAGTCTCAAATTTATCACAACCAATCGAAATAAATTTTATAGGCGGCTGCCCCGAATCGGGAAAGAATTTTTGACATAATTGCATAAAAAAGATTTTTTTATTTTAAAAATGTATTTAATAATTCAACCAGTTTGAAATGTTTGTTAGTAATATGTCTCGAATGACAGATGTGTCAACATTTCAAATTGGTTGATTAATTTTAGACAAGTGTTCAACGCTTGTCTATCTTTTCTGTAGTAAGGCCACTAATGTTTTGCCATAATTTTGCTGCTGTAAAATAAAAGAAAGGTATTTTCGTACTCTGGTAATTTTATTTGATCTACATCAACCAAATATAGTTATTGCACATTCTCGAAACAATAAAAGTGTGTTAATAGTCAACATTACATTATTTTCATACAATGGTTTAATAATTCATTTAAATAAATCACTTTAATCAATGGTTGTAAAACCAAAAAAATCTACATCTATCGGTCTTTACGTCAGCAATTGCAATCTCATGTTTACCAAAAATTCAAATACGACGTAAAGAAATATTTTTAGATCCATTATAGTGGGTCGTATAAACCATCAAGTATATTTTTTAAAGACGTAAATCCAAGCTAACTTTAAAACTAAGGAAGATGGGCATGTTTTGAATATTCAGACTTTATCATCGCAAAATTTTAAGAATGTTTTCTCTTGGACATTTTTTAAAAACTTCTGAAACAAAAAAGTTATGATTTTTTTATTAAAAAAAAAAAAACGTTTTTCGGCTCTCCTGAAAAGTACGGTTTTGGTTTATACGACAATTGAACCTGAAGGTATCGTAGTGCATTGTAAAATTTCACCCTCATGGTTAAAGTAATAATGACTCAGGTTTGACTTGATGTGTTGCCTCTTGTTGCTGTACTTATTATAAACACGACCAGTAAAAAATTAAAATAAAAAAAACTTTTTGAAAACAAGCTTTTCTTACTTGCGAATAAAAGAAACTAAAAAGTTGAAAATAATTTAAGTCTGGAAAAATACCATTATGTATGTTACCTACGTACATTGCATTTCTATTTGTTTAGATTTGCAATAATCTTCAAACTGATGACTCGTAAACGCCTTACCCCTATCGGTTATTATACGACCAGTGTTGGCGCCTCCAAGCCCTGCAGCCAGCTCGGGCATCTTCGGCGTTCTTCGTATGCGCGGGCGGCGGGCACACTCCGTTAGTGCCCTCCGCCGCACTCAGCCTCTCGACCACCATCGGCATCGGACGCGGTTCCTCCCTTATAGGCGCAATCAATTAAAGACGAAATAACGTATTTTTGTTACCAGAATATACCTATGTGTTTACAGTCCGCGTCTTATTTAATATTCCATTAGTCTTAGGACCCTAACATTGGTCCTCTCGCCGTCGTTATTAGTTTTTTTGTCCCGCCCGAGTACCGTTAATTTGCGCATCGCCGGTCCGTGGACTTAAACCGAGCCAACGTGGAATTGTCGTCATCTTAGCCGTCTAGAAGAAAGAAGAGGATCCAGAAGCTGATGTCGCCTTCTGTTGGGAGTATAATACGGTTTATGCGTGAGTCGTTCCAATTAATCGCTTTCCAATCTTAATTTTTCCACTTTTGCTATAAAATCATTCCCATTGTCTTCTTAAACTATCTCTGCATTCATTTCGAATCATTTACTGCTTCCCTGTAATTATTCTAAAGCCATAAACGCACTATCTGTCCTATTTGTCTGCCTATTATTTTTTTTCCAAGCACGTGTTGCGCACACGCTGCCGCCGACCGCACGTTAAGTATCGAACGTAACGGGACCTAAACCTTCGAACCTGTTATCTATCAGCTGTTTTGCTCGCTACGCGCATTAATTGTTTTCGTTCTTTTTGCTATTTTTCGTAACTTTTATTTAATTTCGCACACGCTCATCAAAATGGCTGACATGAAAACGTTGATCAAGACACGAGGCACCTTTAAATTAAAGCTTACTATCTTTTCTAATTATTTAACTTTATTAAATAATGGCTACAGCCTTTCACAGCTGAAACGTTTGGACCTTGAGGAACGCTTTATAAATTCGATTCTATGTACACTGAATTTGACGCATTACAGGGTGAAATCGAGATACACGCGGATGACCCCGAGGCCGCGCTCGAGAAGCGCGAGGAGTTCGACCGCCAGTACTTCAGCTAGGTGGCCCTCGCACGCTCTCTGCTTGGGATTTCGTCAAAAGGTTCCGTATCAAGTTCTAATAATAACAACACTAATGCACCTTCTAATCAAAGTTTTGTTCGTTTACCTCAGATCAATCTTCCTAGTTTCGATGGGAACTATCAATACTGGCTCGAGTTCAGAGACACATTTGTTTCACTAATTCATGATAACCCTAGCATCGACCAAATAAATAAATTTCATTATTTGCGAGCTTCACTCCAGGGAAATGCAGCCTTAATTATTAAAAACATAGATTTTATTGAGAATAATTACAATATTGCGTGGGATTTATTATGCGAGCGATTTAATAACAATCGTCTTTTAATTGATAACCATTTGCAGGCAATATTTGATGTTGAGCCCGTATTAAGGGAGTCCAGTATCTCTCTTCGTTATCTTGTCGACGTATCTAATAAAAACATTAGGGCCCTTACAACATTAAAGCAACCTACTGAACATTGGAATACTCTTCTCATCTTTATATTGGCTAAGAAGTTGGACATAGCAACAAGCCGCCACTGGGAAGAGTATCGCAATGATTTTTGGGTGAAAGAACTCCTTTTCTCCAAAAAAAGGAGTCCTTTCACCCTTTCTCCCACTTTCCGAGGTACATCTGTTCCAGTGACCGACACTCTACAACTTCTTGGCATGGAGTTGTCCTCTGACCTCAACTTTGGCACCACCATCGAGTCTAAGGCTCAACAAATTGCAGCTAGAAAGTTGGGCGTCCTGAATAAAGTCAAGCGGTACTTCACGCCTGGACAGCTTTTAACTCTTTACAAAGCCCAAGTCCGATCTTGCATAGAGTACTGCTGCCACCTTTGGGACGGCTCGGCGAAATACCAACTTGCTGCACTTGACTCGGTGAAACGCAGAGCCAAGAGAATAATAGGCGATAAAAAACTGGTGGCGTCCAAGCTGCACAGCCTGGCTCACCGCCGCAAGGTTGCTTGCCTATCGGTCTTCTATAGATTGTACTTCGGAGAGTGTGCTCATGAGCTGCATGAGCTCATACCACCGTCACCTTTCTTCCATCGGACATCCAGACGCACGGCCGGCTACCATCCGTTCTTAGTTGATATACCTATAATCCGCACTAAGCGCTTCTCATCATCTTTTATAATTCGCACAGCTAAAGTTTTTTTTTTTTTTTTTAGCTTATTCCCACTGGCATGGGCACCAGTGCCTTTTCTTCATCTTTCTTCTTTTCCTTGGCTATTTTGTATATATTTTATTAATTTTATTAAAGTTTTACGTTTATTTCTAGTGCTATATTATTTTTTCCAGAATGTCTACCTTCTTTATTTCTTAATTAGTGTTTTTTATTTCTTTAAGTACACTTGCTTTACACTACGCTATCATTATTTATTTCTATTTTTGTCTTATTTAATTTTGTTGTATCATGTTTACCTTTTTATTTTGAGAATATTTTTGTCTTAGATGTATTTGCTTGATATGTATAATTTTAATTTATCCTTTACTTTACTTTTTGTTGCCTACTAATTTATTTTTAACCTGTAATATATACTATAATTATATATACACGAGTTAACCCATTAGTTTGCTTTTCCTTTAGTTTTGTTCTTATTTTTCTATTTGAAATTTTGCTTTTCTTTACGTGTTTGGGTAAGTTAATTTTGTTCATGTTTGTATTTTTGACTATTTCGAAAGTGTATCCATCTTTTTCCAGCTTTGAGCGTCCTATCATTTGATCTTTTACAATATTTTTCCTACTACCATTTGCTCTACTGTTTTGCGCGATTTCCATTTGCCAAACGTATCTTGAGCTATGATACGCTTGACAAATGACACCGGGCGCCAGTCATCTTTTTCATTGGTCTCGGTCTGAGGTTCCGAGCAGAGCTGTTCCAGCATAAGTTTTTCCGACTTTGTCTTCGCCTTATTATCCCTCAGGGATAATGTTGCGCAGATCATTCCCTTTCTTTTTACGAAGTCTGTTAATGGACTTTGGGCGTTATCCTTTTGATGGGACAGCTCCGCTCCGCCAGTTCTATGCTCGGACTTGAGCCTATTATGACTAGCTGGGTGTGGCGAGCCGATGCAGCGCATCGGGATTTCGATGCTTCGGTCTTTTAACACTCTCCGGAAGCGGCCTTTCTTTACATTGTAAAGGGAGGCTGCTCCGGAGAGTGCTAGAGCCGAGCTCAAAGAGGTTGTCTCATGCACCTCGATAGAGCTTTTGGTAAGGCCCCATCGTACCTCTTTTTGGTAGACCAGTGCATTTCTTCTGCTCTCTGTATTGTTGCCCGGTACAACTTCAGCAATACGCCACAGTGGACCTGGCTATGCTGTCCCACTTACGTCGTACCGGGCAATCAGAGCTGAAGGCGTTGTGCTCAGTGTCCCTCAGATTAGCTCTTAGGCAATTTATGCATGTAGGAGTTACTGGTCCGCAGTACTCGGCGCACTCTGCACGGAGGTGTGCACTTCCGCAGTGCGAACACGAGTTGTCGGTTTCCCTACAGACCTTTTTGCTGTGTCCATATGACAGGCAGCGCGAGCATTGCACCAGCGGAGACTGGTCCTCCGCTGTTAGGCGCTGCATGTCTATATGGACACACTTTGCCTCTACTAAAAGTCGCCAAGCTAGCGGCGAGACACTAAGCACAACGTGCATCTGGTGGGGGTTTCTAGCATTCTTCTTGTACCTTATGACTGCTCTAAATTCTTCTTTCTTGATTTCTTTTAGTATATTCTTGTTTTGAGTTTTAAGTGCTTTTAAAATGTCTTCTTCTGTATTATATTTATTAACATTCTTAATTATGATTAGCGGGTCTTTATTTTTTATCTCTTCTACGTTTAAATTTTTTGCACTATCTTGTATTTTATTTTGGACTCTTTCTATTTCTGCCTTCGTCCTACAACCAAGAATGACCTTTCTATCCCTTCCTTTCCGCATTCTTTCAATCTGAAATCCTTCGTCTCTCGCTTTTACTACATTCCGGATCCTTTCCATCACTTCATCCCCTGTCTCCATTTCGTCCACTGATGTTACAATTACGGAGTGCACCGCTGCATTTCCCGGGGGTTTATTCCTCGGGGAAGCAGCGGTTACACTCGCGTACGATGCCTTCTGTTCTGTTTCTTGCTGGCTCCTTTCTAAAACTTCTTTCAGTTTCCCCATCTCTATTCTATTCTCTTCCATCTGTCTACTGTGCTCTGCCATTCTCTCTATAAACTCCTTCTCTACCCTCGCTCTCTCACTTTCCCTCTCACTGTTCACCATGCGCTCCCTTACGGGCTCCGCAGTCCCGCCGGTCCTGTCCGGTTCCTTCCTGTCCGCAGTCCTCTCCAGCTCCGCCTCCTTAACCAGCTGATACAGCCTTTCGAGGGCCGCCGTTACCTCCACCTTGATGTCGGTTCTAATGTTCTTAGAATTCCGCAGGTGGAGTTTGGACTTCGTCAGCATGGCTTTCGCCTCTGTTGTTCGGCTGACGTACTTAGCCTCGGCGGCCCTCGGGGAGACACAGAAGGTGTCCGCTGATGGTCTGCGGGCGGCAGCTGGTTTGGAGTCCTGGGACAGGGGCTTGGCTTTAGTGGGGCGGGGGGCAGGGACCACCTTCCTGGGTGATTCCGGGGATCTGGTGTTTCCGTCCACCTTCCCTGCCTCCCATTCCCCAGTGAGCCGGCGGACCAGCGAGTCCCGCTTTGCGGGAGCTTGAGAGGGCACGTCTCTCTCCCTGTCATGATGAGTGATGGCGGCCGAGGGACGGAGCCCTTGGTCGCCATCGCGAGGGCTGGAGGAGCCAGCTTTGGTCTGGCCAGCGGTCATCTTCTTAACAGGTGTATGGATGCCGAACATGTCGTGGGAATGCGTCACTGGTAAATAAAAATAAATAAAATTGTTGTAAAAACAATAGACGTCACGAAATAAATATGGTGGTTAAAAATACTGTCGTATAAACAGTATGTGTAAAAATAATTAAAACTTAAACTAATAATAGTAACACAATAGTGTTACTATCGTCTAACCTAAATAAAACCTAACCAACCTAAGCGAGAGTATCCTCCCGGTCCCTCTGAGTCAATAAATAAAGTTAAAATGAAATAAAATTTTTGTCTGAATCGACCTAGTCTAGGTGGTAAAGCAGGTAAAGGAGGGTGGGAGGGCGAATTTTTGCCCTTTATGACGTCCTAGGGGTACAAAAGGGGTGTCTAAAGATGCGTCTCGTCGAGACGGACAATACTGTCAAACTACGGAACCGGGGTGCCGTAGAAAATTTAAAAGTTTTGGACGAAAAACTGAAATTCAGTACTTTCAATTTTTTTTTGTAAAATCCAGGAGCGTCGCAGCGTGCTGAAATTGACGGCGTCTAGCTCGTATGGACTGGATCTACAAGATAAACTCAAAAAATTTTGAAAAACGGACCAAAAATGTAGAAGTTCAAAATTTAGTATGGAATTTTTCTAAGTCAATATTAAAAATTTGAAAAAGTGCCAAAAATGTAGGTAAATAAGATTTTTTGACGCTTCTTTCGCTGAAACAATATAGAATCTACTAATTAAAAACTATTAGAAGCGCAAACGTGACTGTATTTCAGTTTTCAGTGGTGTTTTTGAGTTGATTTTGTTCCGAGCAGTCACTTACCAAGTAACCTCGGTATCAAAGAAATCTAATATTTCGCCTGAAAAATGCGAATTTCCGCCCTTTATGACGTCCTAGGGGTACAAAAGGGGTGTCTAAAGATGCGTCTCGTCGAGACGGACAATACTGTCAAACTACGGAACCGGGGTGCCGTAGAAAATTTAAAAGTTTTGGACGAAAAACTGAAATTCAGTACTTTCAAATTTTTTTTGTAAAATCCAGGAGCGTCGCAGCGTGCTGAAATTGACGGCGTCTAGCTCGTATGGACTGGATCTACAAGATAAACTCAAAAAATTTTGAAAAACGGACCAAAAATGTAGAAGTTCAAAATTTAGTATGGAATTTTTCTAAGTCAATATTAAAAATTTGAAAAAGTGCCAAAAATGTAGGTAAATAAGATTTTTTGACGCTTCTTTCGCTGAAACAATATAGAATCTACTAATTAAAAACTATTAGAAGCGCAAACGTGACTGTATTTCAGTTTTCAGTGGTGTTTTTGAGTTGATTTTGTTCCGAGCAGTCACTTACCAAGTAACCTCGGTATCAAAGAAATCTAATATTTCGCCTGAAAAATGCGAATTTCCGCCCTTTATGACGTCCTAGGGGTACAAAAGGGGTGTCTAAAGATGCGTCTCGTCGAGACGGACAATACTGTCAAACTACGGAACCGGGGTGCCGTAGAAAATTTAAAAGTTTTGGACGAAAAACTGAAATTCAGTACTTTCAATTTTTTTTTGTAAAATCCAGGAGCGTCGCAGCGTGCTGAAATTGACGGCGTCTAGCTCGTATGGACTGGATCTACAAGATAAACTCAAAAAATTTTGAAAAACGGACCAAAAATGTAGAAGTTCAAAATTTAGTATGGAATTTTTCTAAGTCAATATTAAAAATTTGAAAAAGTGCCAAAAATGTAGGTAAATAAGATTTTTTGACGCTTCTTTCGCTGAAACAATATAGAATCTACTAATTAAAA
Organism: Anania fuscalis; assembly: GCA_950371115.1. Lineage (NCBI taxonomy): Eukaryota > Metazoa > Arthropoda > Insecta > Lepidoptera > Crambidae > Anania > Anania fuscalis. Next base: position 15,006,326 of record OX493326.1, on the reverse strand, counting down.
ACTATTAGAAGCGCAAACGTGACTGTATTTCAGTTTTCAGTGGTGTTTTTGAGTTGATTTTGTTCCGAGCAGTCACTTACCAAGTAACCTCGGTATCAAAGAAATCTAATATTTCGCCTGAAAAATGCGAATTTCCGCCCTTTATGAAGTCCTAGGGGTACAAAAGGGGTGTCTAAAGATCTAATCATTTAACAGCTAATCTCAATAATAAACAAAAAATAACAATATCATTAAATCCAAATTTCTTGCCATTCAAATTCCACTTTATTTTTTCAATAAATTTTAGGGGTAAAAGACAAGAACAAGTCGCAGAGTATCCGACTGGCCGCTCGCGCCGAAAGGCCGCCGGTGCCGCCGGGGCACGTGTCGGGCAAGGTCAAAGCATGAGCGAGCTAGAGATGTGCCACAGCCCACATTAGATCCGATCTTAGGGCTAAAAATTTTCGACTCACGGCGGAGGTCGGACTGCACTTTACTAATAAAGATTTTATTCTTGCACTATCTGAAAGTTAGAACTGTTAAGTAATAAACTTTTTTAGGTACATTTAGTAACAAATATCAACGAATGCGATTTATTGTTATTATTTTAGTCTTAATGACGACAACAATGTTTTATGCGTCTTCGTGCTAAATGTATAATTATACATTTTATAAGTGTTTTGATTTCTCTAGTAATCCCTTACTTTTGCCGCAACAATAAAACCTAAGTGGTTAAGAATTAAAAAAAAACCTTTACGTCTGTAAGTTAAGAATAAAATGTCTGATACAGTTCAATATGGCCTAATTTGTTAAAACAATACTTAAAACGTCCTGAATTGTTATCACTTATCAGTGCGTGTGTATCTTTAACACACACATTTATTATTATTGGTTTGGACGGAATGAGTTCGATAAAACATTGATGCAACTCGGACTCATAGCCCGATGGAGTGTAAGAGAGATAGATGCGTCACAAGCTGAAAGCTTAGGCCGATAGCGCCTCTCTATCGCTTGTTCCGCGCTCTCGCTCGTACGCGAAACGTGAAACTTTCGTGCGTGCAGTCGTGGTGCAGTCGGTCATCGATTTATAAGACGTTATCACGTCAAAAACTTGTGTCGCACTCTCGATTTAGTTTAAAACGGAGTGTCAATTCCCAATTCACGATCCGCTATCAATCAGGCATGTTTTCATATCTTACAAATAATCCAATCATAAGCGCATCCCTAGCTAGCTAGCGTTTTTTCGGCTTTACCAAGGCGCGCGCGCTGCAGTTTTTGTGTGTGGTGAAATAAATCAGTCAGTCACTCAGTCAGTCTCTTACTTGCTTCCTTGCGTGTATGACGTGTCAGTCAGGTGCAACACGATGTTCTAACGGTATACGATTTCGACGATCTGCATAAAAAATGGTTATTTACTACCCTATTGCCAATTACCAACTTGTTGATGAACTAATTGGCGCAATATTTTTGGAGCGTCTCAATGGACACAGCTACCTCGAGTGTCTTCAAGGAACCTTGGAGGAACTGCTATCTAACATCCCTCTTCATCTCCGCCGTGGATTGCAGTACTTCTAGCAAGATGGAGCCCCGGCGCACTACGACCGCGTTGCACGTACGTGCGTGCCTGCTTGCCTGTCTACATCGCATCGGCATCGCGCGAAGGATTGGTTGTGCTGGGCCGGTTCTCTGGTCGGCACGTTCCCTGGTCCCTATGCCTCTCGACTTCCATGAGAAGTGAAGGACTTAGTGTGTGATGAAAGTGATCTTAACATTCAAAGTGCGTCACATCACAATAACGAAAGCGAAAAGTGGCAGTGACACGTGGTGTTATTGCGCGTAAAAAAGCACGTCAGTAGGTGACCTTTGGTCTGTAGGCGTCAGTGAAGGATATTTTCATATTTTTTTTTATAAATTGGTGATTTGTAAATGCCTTTAAAGAAACTGACTCTTAATTAAGCAAGGTAAGGTGGATTGGAACTAAGCGGCACCTACTTACTCGATTGATTTGTAATTTATTTAGTTGTTTGTCAAAAAACTTATTTATTAGATAGGTACCTAGGTAGTTACACTTACAACAACGCTTAACTTGCAAGACCGTAGCCTGTGAAAATGTGATAGGGTGTCATAATAAAATAAATGTTATTAAAACCGTATTTTATTTTTTATTTCTATCCGCCTACTGACTCTGCTAAGGAAAGATAAAACTTTAAAATTACTAATCGAGTACAACAATTAAAATCAAGTAAATACCTTATCTACTTAAAATAAGGATGCAATCTAAGTCATAAAACATTGAAATTATCTTTTCTTAAGCTTCGAAGTTCTAACAAACAAAAAAACAATGTTGGCTATTAATTTAATTGGCATTGGTTTTAATGTTTGATAGCAATCATTATTATGATAAGAAGCGCATTCTACACACACGTGTAGGTTCATGTGTGCATGAAGAGGAGCAGATTACAATTGGTCTGTGATTGGTCGACGAGACAGCCCGGCCGTGCTGCTAAACCAATCGCAGATCAGCTGACTTGACAGTTAGTATACACACAACTTACTTGCTAGTGTGCGCTGTGTACGTACACTACGTACGTACACAATCTGTAAACTACAGCTTGCACATGTGTTGGAAAAGATACAGAGTGTTTCAGGTTTGACTGTGATTTTATTGATTTATTTTGTTAGAAAAAATAACTTTTAAAAATGACTATGAAACAGTACCTTATTTTTTGGCATCGTATTTAGTATGATTTTTAGATACCACCCTATAAAGGAATGTAACTAATTTCGTTAGATCCTGTAAAGTTTTGAATATTGATCTAAGACAGCACTCAAGAATTCACGATTGGAAGAATGTAACCATTCCAGAAATCTACATCTTTTTAGCGATCACTATGTTAATGACTAGAAACAAGCATTTATCTATAGAAGAACACTGGTCTACGGATCCTCTTCTCTTGGCTCCGATGTTTGGAAAGTTGATGTCTCGTAACCGATATTGTTTAATACTAGGAATGATTCATTTTATTGAGCCCAGACCGGCTGACTATTTTGGTGATGAATCAAAGTTAATTAAACTGAAATACATTATAGATCATATGCGATGCCAGGTATGCGATGGGACGTGGGTTCGAGTCCCACCTGAGGTCGATGATTTTTTCAAGTGTTATTTATCTCCAATTAAACCTTGCATGGAATTGCTAAAAACAACAATTTACAATTATAGATCATGCTAGAACCAAATTCAAGTCATCTATTGTTCCTTATACCAACTTATGCATAGATGAAAGTGTCGTCATTTTCAAAGGAAGACTTAAATTAAAACAATATCAGCCTAAAAAAAGAAACCGCTTTGGTATTGAATTGTTCGTTTTGTGTGACGTAAAAACTCATGTGATAATAGACTTTATTGTTTACTGTGGTGCACAAACAGACATTATTGATGAGGGGCTTGTAGGAAAGAGTGGTGCTGTGGTAACTACGCTACTTAAAGATTATTTTGGAAGTAATAGAAAAATATACGTTGACAACTGGTATACGAGTCCAAAGTTATTCAAATATTTGTTTTCTAATGGAATTTATGCCTGCGGAACCGTAAATAATAGACGACAAGGAATGCCAACATTTGATAAAAAGTTAAAAAAGGGTGAAACTCAAGCAATGTATAGTAGTCCTTTGATGGCCTTAAAATGGCATGATAAAAAGCTGATACATATGCTAAGTACCATGCATGACGCTTCAATGGGGCCAACAAACAAACTTGACGAGACTACGGGATTAATGTTAATGAAACCGGAATGCATAATTGACTATAACAAAAATATGGGAACTGTCAACACGGCAGATATGATGCTGAGTTCTTTGCAAATGATACGAAAGTCTGTAAAATGGTACAAAAAACTAGCAATTCATGTAATTGATATGCACATGTTGAACTCCTACTATTTTTTCAAAATTTTACATGAAGACTTATACATAAAGTTTAGCGTTTTTCAATTAAATCTAATAAGACAACTCGTAGAAAAATGTAAACCTAATACTGGTTCAATTCTCAGAAACGTTCCCAGCAGATCTCGGTCAACAAATAACCCTCTTTGGCTACTGCCTGGAGATGCTGCTAAGCACATGCCTGATTTTGTTCCGGACAAAGCTTCATTACGTTGCAAAATGCCGAAGCATGATTGTATCAAAAAAAGAAAAGATACTAGATACAAATGTAGGTAACCTATCTTACTTTCGAAACTCTTCTGTTCGAATTTCAATACTTCGAAACCGGTACAACAAAGTTTTGAATGATAGATGATTTTGATTACATAGTATTATAAGTATTAAAGTTATTTTACCGATATTTCATTTTCCACCAAATCTGATACCCGAATATCTATAAGCATATTTTTCGTTACACCGTTATTATGCTAACAATAATTTTATTTTCTAGATGTATGAAATATCAAAACAACGTTTAATCCTATAATCATTTACTTACTATTTCATTCGTTAACACACAGTATTCTAATAAAACAACAAATAACATGTATCGTAGTATTTATTTTTACAATAAAATAAATCAGAACATGCTAAATTAAATTTTAAATTTTATTTATTACAGTCTTTCCTTTACCTCTAGATAATTTTTGCAATTTCTGAAAGAAATTTTAATTCACTTAAGTTTTGTTTGATTTCAATAAGTTTTTTAAATTTTTCATCCCTTTGAATGTATTTCTTTCGTTTTTTTTCTGGTGCAGATCCGCATATCATCTTTTCGATTTCAGATTCATTTATTATAGATTCTTTTATTAATTCCTTAACGAGTAGATAAAAACCTGGCTTTCTTTTATCTATTATTTGGTTGATATGATGGTGCCACGCTTCTGCAGAATTTTGTGTTCGTGGTAAGTTTAAAGTGTTCATAGTGTCACAACTCCAAAATTCTGGACTATATTTGGCAGGCCCGCTGCAAGTACCACTAACGTAGTTTTCTTCAAACCAATGGCCAAGTTCTTTAAGATCATTATCTGTAAGAAACACATTTAAGTTTATAACATGAAGTAATATATAAATTAACAGTTTTAAAATCAAACTATTGACATTTATAATATTTTAACAATTTAATTTCAAAGATAAGATGATTAAAGTTCATATATGTTTTATGACGATTGCTTTTCACAAACGACTCAGTTGACCCCGACTCCACGCAGTCTTGTTTGCCCGACCCCTAGAGTGTAATTTAAAATCCGGAGGCGCGGAGGGAGTACAGCCTCCGCCCGCTGCGGAAGCGAGCATGGGTGACTGAGATTTGTTACGCTAGGGCGGAGAGGCTATACTTCCCGCAGCGCCGGAGACGAGGAAACCCTAGTTTATAGGCTTGCATGATAGCTTGCATGGTGCATGCTGCATGTGCATGCTGCATGTGCATGCTGCATGCCTGCTTGCATGCTGCATGTTTGCTTGCATGCTGCATGTTTGCTTGCATGCTGCATGCCTGCTTGCACGCTGCACACTTACTTAAATTATTCATTAGGTTATGTTTAGTTGTTCAGTTCAATGTATTACCTTCAAAGCTGTCGAGTAGTTTGTTGAAATAAGTGGGTATTTCATTTGGAGGAAGAAAACTTAGTGCTAATATACACTTTACATCTATTTTGAACCTTATGCATTTTGCGTATCTTTGTGTAAGTCCCCGTTCTTGAACTTGGCGGTATAATATTTGGCCGAGATGGAAATGACAACCATGCAGCATAACATTTTCAAAGTTAGACCTTAAACTTTGAATAGCCGCTTTTTCGAAGTCCAGAATGCATATATTTGGATCAAAATCTATTTCATTATCTGCCCCGTATTCTTGTATTAATTGAAATATAATGTCATATGTTTTCCTGTTTTTATTGGTACATAAGCAATATAATAATGGAAATGTTTTAGATTTGTTTCCTGTTACAGATATATTTCCGTGTATAGTATATAATTGCTGGAAAATATTTGGCACACTTTTAAATGTACCATCAAGTACCCAAAAATCAGCCTGTTGCAATAATTTCATCATGTTTTTTGTTGAAAATAATAAAATTCGCTTATTGTTGTCGTAAATCCGGTCTTTGATGATAAAAAAATCACCTGTAAGAAAGACATTGAAATATTAAACCTATGATACTAAGAAATAAAATAAATTACAGGAAGGTACTTAGTTAGTTGCCAAAACAATGTTTAATAATAAACCAGATAAATGTTTTATATTTATATAATAAACATACCATTTATTTTTATATTCTCTTGATCAATGTTAAATAAAATGTCCGTTGGCTCTTTTTTCTTCGGAATTTTTAATTTGGCTCGGTAAACTATTTGCTTCAGAGCTGATTTAGTTGGTAAATTATTCAAAAGTACTGGATCACACAACTTTCGTTGTTTTGTAGAATTTGGCAAACCTTTAACCCACTTGTTGCGTCTTGCTTGAGTTTTTGCGTAAAATCCGAGATTTGCTTACGCAAAGGATTTGGTTCATGATTATGATCATAATTTGATTTTAAAACATCATGTACTTTGTCATTTACACTGTTAGCCGTTGTCACCAATGATGAATTACAGCTATAAATGTCGTCTTTACGTAAAGAACCCGTTAACCCCCCTCTATTTGATTTATATACTTCTGCAAATTTATCCGACATTTTAATTTGATAATGAACTGCAAACAAAGACGCCCTTGTAATGTTAGTAACTCATTACAATAATATTAAGACATACCTACCTTCAAAACCTGACGACTGTAATTATTAATATTATTGTTGGAGCAATGTGTTAGAGAGTGTAATTGCTGTTAATATTTGTTAGGCGTTTACGTTTTATAATTTTTGATGGGTTTTAATTGTTCGATAATTAGAATGTTTGTATTTTCATAATATAAGAAGCAATTTTCTGGAAACTAAGTCATCGAACATTAAAAGTTTTGGTAAGTGTTGAGTATGATTTCAACATAGATAGAAAATAAAAAATGTATAAATGAAAATCGAAACATTGACAATCTGTCAGTTGTGTTTTAGTTTTAATGAAAATATGGGAAATAAAAAAGCGATGAAACGTTTTCGGACAAGCAAAATTCGTACTTTAACAATTCGGAATTACAATAGGTAACCACAAATGTAATGTATGTAATGTATCATTATGCGTTGTACCCTGTTTCCTGTATGATTATCACGAAAAAAAAATGCATATGAGTAACCTGGTTATAAATGTAATGAGTAGTATCTGTTATAGCATATAACTTAAACCATACCAGTATCTTTCAACAACAACAAACATAACAAATTTATCATTCCTGTTTATAACTGCTTTGTCATATAGTTTTAATTGCATTGAATAAAGGTGTGACTTGCGTGACAATCGCTAAATACCTAATATTAAAGACTAAAATTGTTTAAATGTGTCATTCTATCACTGTCAGTTTGTTGGAAGTTGATAGAGATAGAATTTTACATTTTTAATCAAATTTAGTCCCTAATATTATTTAGCGAAAGTAACGCAAGTCGCCCTAAGGATTACTTGTGTCTACTATATTTATAGAGAAATAATAAGTCAAGCTACAGAATTAATTTTTTGGAACATGATCAAACCTCTAATTTTATACTAAACCACGGGAAAATGATATAGCCTCTAATAAACTAATTCGTCTTTTTAACCATGCCAACTAAATATTCCAAAAAAAAGCCTCAAATAAAGATCAACAATTATTTTAACTTGTCCTTCTGATTTATAAATTGCCATCTAATTTACTAACTCAGCCACGGAGGATTTTGATCATTTCTTCTCTTTAGTTTTATCGATATATATAACGCCATACTTCAGATTAAATTATTTAAAAAATACCCCTCCACACACGCCATTGACGTATTATTCCGTCACTAGGGCAGGGAATCAACTGCTTGACTGATATGTTCAATACTTGTTTTTGTAAGGTTTTTTAAATAAAAATCTGTGTTTGTAGTATATGATTTTTTTCGAAATATAAGTATTTAAATCTGTTGTGTTTTTTACTTAATTTATTATGTTTTACATTGCATTTTAATGATTTTTGATACAGTTTATCGATAAGAGTTGAACAACACTGGTCTTTTGGTCTATTGCACTATCGAAAATAGGGCCCGGCGTGGGTGGCATATTCCATGTTTTTATGTCTGGCGTTCAAAGGGTTAAGAGTAGGGCCGGGAGCCTGGCAAATTTGTACCCAGCTCTCACGGTCAAGAATAAACGTCTAAGAAGAAAGAAGTCTTTTCTTCCACAACCACCTACTACAGTCCACCGAAGCGGATCTTCAACACGAGTCATCGGGGCCCCTCTACAAATCAAGACTATGTGCCATGGGCTGTTCACAGAGGCATCAGGTAGATTACACCGAGACGTATTTACCAACAGTCAGGTATGATTCTGTTAGAATATTATTATCTAAAGTGAGTCAAGATAACTTGCAAATTATACAGTTTGATGTTAAAACTGCTTTCCTTAATGGTAGTATAACTGAAGATATATATAAGGTGTACGTGAATTAGTGTCAGATATTTTTAGGAGTAACTTAGATCATCACATGGAGCACATATAAGATAAATTTAAAATTATTGACTAAACTTTAAAAAATAAAAAGTTTTAAAATGAAGAATCAACATCATCCTGTACATGAACCCAAACACCACAAGTAGACTACTCACACAACGCTAGCCCATTTATAATCTCTCCAGGATCACATTCATGCACTCAAAAAATCATATTACACACATGTTCATAACTTACTACGCCATCCCATGCAAGTGTGTGTCTATTTATGAATACTCTTTGAGATAGAAACATTGTTATTATTTCTATCTCACTCACTCGTTTCATATTATTATTATTATTGGGTGTGTAAGTGTGCATGTGCGTCTCTGACGTACATCTTTTAGATTTTATTATCTGCGAGTTGCAGAAAATCTCATTATCTTTAAAGATGCCATAATGCAAGTTTATAACCTAACTTCAGTACACAAAATGCAAAAATAAACATTAATAGACGACATTAAAGAAAATAATACTTTCAGCAACTGATGCGATGACGATTAATCACTTTATGCTGTAATTTATTTAAAAATAATTTGTTTTTACAATTACACCAATTATTTAGCTGCAAATTAAGCAAAACATCCTTGACTTAGGGACAAATACCTACTCGTACCCATCACACAAACATTCGCCTCTTTCGGGATTGAACCCGCAACTGCCCGACTTTGTCGTCCGAAACGCAAATAACTACACCAGTCGTTCGTAGAGTGGGTAATTGCTTCTATCAATTTTATAGTAAAATAACAACACAACACAGTTTAATTTAAAAAAATGTTTTTTATTAAATTTGCATTACACTTTTTACAAACACCATTTTAAATAACACAACGCAGACAATGAACTTTGACCTCCCATCACACTTGTCATATCACTGTAGGTAGATTTTTGTTGCCTCCCATTCTGGTGGATGCAGAGGGCAGCCCTTAAAAGTGTGTCTACTAACACGCACTAATGTTTCACTGTCACGGTCACCTCGTATTGTTTCGAAAGCACTAATAATACCTACGTGCATTAACTGTACAGCACTGGTGATGGTTTGGCCATCTTTATCATACATAAGGTCCCACACGTGGAAATCCAGCGTAGTCAGCAGTAGTAGTAGTAGTAGCGTAGTCAGGTCAGGCGAGCGTGAAGGCCAGGTAATAGGCCCACCGCGTTTACTCCATCGACCCTGGAACTGTGCTGTCAGGTACTCGTGAACACGGCGGTCGTAAGGCGCGGGCGCGCCGTCTTGCTGGTAGTGCTAGTGCTGTCAATCCAGTGACAGAACTCCACGCGTGCGTGACACGTTAGTCCTGCGATCTCAGCTCCTCACTCCTGCACTCTCGTGAAGTGATAGGGGTTCCTTTCTACACTCTTTGGCGGTTTCCACGCGTACCGAAGACGGCTGCAGCAGCATCTCTCGTTCTGGCTGTCGGGTGGTGACTCCGATAGGCTGTAGTTCGGCTCATGGTAGCAAAAAACCATGGTTAAGTTGAGGTAGTCAGGTTTCGAATACTTGTATTGTAGGGCATGGTGACAATTTTTAACTAACGTCAAACTCAAGCGGTGGTCCAGTGCCGATTGACTTATTTTTATTTTATTTATTTTATTTTATTTATTTTAAAAAACCAACAGCGTAACTTACAAATATACTTAAAAGTACGTACATGTCTTTAGTAAGGCCAATAACAGGTTTTTCTTAAATAACAATATTTTTGTAACTTAATAATAAAAAAGCGTGCGTAAGGGCAATGGTAAGTGTAGCGTTAGCAAAAAAAAGAGAATATTCGGTGATGTTTTTTACTTAACATTTTGAATCTTGTATCAATGTACTAAACTTTATAATTAAGATTACTTCTGTTACCAATATTACCAAAACAAATCTGTACCTAGGCACAGAAAGTGGCTGTAGTAAGAGAGATTATCCGTTCTACAGAGATAACGTTCTACGAAAACCAACACCACGTTTTTGGTAATAACTAGTAGCTAGTAACGTTAAGCTTGAAAGGTACTAGCTGATTGTCTCCCTCTTTAGCTCCCATTCAGCATTATCTACAGCAAGGTACTTGTACCTACCTGAAAGTACGTAAGTACTCAACATTGGATTATTTTTCTACATTGGGTAGATTTATTTTGAAATTTGAATTGTAATGAAATGATAAAATGATAATGAAATGTAAATACACTAAAAACCAGCAGTGTAGTAGTCGCAGTGGATAAGGAGTTCGCCCTAAGCGTGGAGGGTTTCGGGTTCAAATTCCGGTCAAGGCAAACCACAAAAATACTTTAAATTATTCAGCAAGTGTTTGGGGGACGAAAATCAGATTCGTAGCACAGCCGCAGTTTGGCCCTAATCAACGCCTGGTTGACTTTACTTTTAAATTTGAGAAAATAAACGTATCAAAAATAATAAATAGAAAGCAGGTTAAAAAGAAGTTTATTTCAGATTAGAGCCTTTGACCTTTGATTTAAATCATGCATGGTCAGTGTGAGTATTCCAAAACATAACTATTTGGGATCGGATCCAAGACCTCAACCTTACACGTAAAACTACTCTGTCATTCATCAGCCGTTTTCCAATTACTCAGAATAGTAAAAAAATAAAACTGTTTTTGCTAACGGTACTTTCATTTTGCTATTTGACTTTCGGCATTTCCGAAGTCCTGTGTCTTCCGCCGCCTTCAGAGTCGGTTAATAAATCAAATGAACCTTAAGACAAAGCGTTAGAATCTAAACTTAAGTATCGACTGTGTTCTGGCAGTCTTTCTTTGAATTTGCGTTTGACAATGCCGGCCCTTGCGATACAATTTTTAAATTTAAATCTAATCACATTAGTTTAGAGTTTAAAATTGGATGGGTGTTGTCTGTTCTTCGGCGGCTGTTGGCAATAAATTATAGTATCGCATGCACACAAACAAGCGAGCGTTTGTTGTTGTATTTTAGTAGTAGCTTCTTGTCCGCTACGTAGTAATCAGCTGCTTAGAGGGTGTTGATAGTTGCGTTTAATATAAAAGTTTTGATCGTGTTTTTCTCTAAAACTCTGTAAAACTAAAGCTCGAATAAAAAAAAAATACTTACAATTTTTTTTTGTCATAACGTAAACTTATTACCCTTAAAATATCTGACATTCATTCACGTACATCTTATATATGACTCCACTAGAAGGTATAGATGTATCTGAAGGGCTAGTTTGTAAACTTAAGAAATCCCTTTATGGCTTAAAGCAAGCACCAAGGTGCTGGAACCAAAAATTTGATTAAGTGTTGAAAAAATTTGGTTTCACTAATAGTCACTCAGATACATGTATATATACAGGTGAACTAAATGGAATTAAAGTGTATTTAATTCTGTATGTTGATGATGGATTAATAATTTCAAAAGATAGCACTGTATTAGATATGGTAATTGCTGATTTAAAAAGTAATTTTGAAATAAAAGTATGTAAACCTATAAATTTTGTTGGCCTTGAAATTGAAAGAGGAGAAAACTTATTTTTTTTACATCAGACTAATCATATAGAGAAATTATTATACGCTAATGGAAACAGTATACCAGTAGACCCAAATACTAATTTAACAAAGAATGAATCAGAAATAAAATTGAATAATAAGATACCATACAGAGAAGCAGTAGGCTCTTTGATGCATATTGCATATAGCTATAGTCAGTCGGCCTGACATTATGTTTTGTGTAAGCTTAGTAAGTCGATATCTTGATTGTTTTGATAATAGTCACTGGAATGCTGTTAAAAAGATAATTAAATATCATAAAGAGACTAAAAACTATGGTCTATATTATACTCCTCAGAAACAAAATATAGTAAAATGTTACAGTGATACTGACTATGCTAATGATACTGAGACTAGGCGATCAATGACAGGATATGTGTTTATTAAAAATGGTGCTGCTATCACTTGGGCTAGCCAGCATCAACAAAGTATAGCATTGTCAACAACTGAATCAGAATTCATGGCTGCATGTAGTGCAACAAAAGAGGTTATTTGGTTAAAGAGACTTTTGTTGGATATAGATGAATATAATCAGGAATGTATTACTCTTAACATAGATAACCAAAGTGCAATCTCAGTCATAAAGCTGTCAAAAGGCTATCATAAACGTTGCAAGCACATCGATATCTACTACATAAAATTCTAAACTGACTGTTGGTCTATCAACGCACAGCCCATACCGCTGAACCTAGAGACTTGAAATTTTGCGCATAGATACCTTATACAGTGTAGGCATCCACTAAGGAAGGATTTTTGGAAATTCCACCCTTTAGGTGGTAAAATAGGGGGTGAAAGTTTGTATGAAAGTCCGTCAATTTTGAAGTTAGGATCTCCAAATTTTGTGTTTAGGCTGACGTATGAAAATGAATTAACAGGTGTCTCAGCGTTTTTGCTAAATTAACCCCCAATGGGGTAAAAAGGGGGATAAAGTTGTGTATTGAAAGTCCGTCATTTTCAAAGTAAAAATCACTAAAATTATTATTTAGGCGTACGGTTGGGAACTCAGTCAAAAGATATCGTTGTTGTTGGAATTTCAACCCTTATAGGGGTAAAAAGGGGATTTTTGTATTTAAAGTTCTTTATTTTCTAACTAAAATTCACTTAATTTATTATTTACGCTTATAGTTGGTAGCTTAGGCAAGGTATATCTATGTTGTTGGAAATACAACCCTTAAAGGATTGAATAGGGGATAATTTTTTACTTGAAGTTCTATTATTTCTAAGTAAATATCACTCAACTTTTTATTTAGGCTTACGGTTGATAACTCACGCAAAGTATGTTCGTGTTGTTGAAATTTTAACCCTCAAGGGGGTGAGAAGGGGATACATTTTGTATTTGAAGTTCTTTATTATGTTATTTTAAATCACTCTATTTAATATTTAGGCTTAAGGTTGAAAACTCAAGCAAGGTATATGGTTGTTGTTGGAATTTTAACCCTTAAGGGGGTGAAAAGGGTATTATACATTTTGTATTTGAAGTTCTGTATTTTTTAAGGTAAATAAATATAGTTATGGTTAGGCACTACGCAATCGGTGATACCTACAGTGTACGGTTTAGCAAGCGCACAACATTATTTAGGTCACATTTCTGCGCATCAGCACTTACCGCGACAATGCGATTTTATTCTATCGAAACTGTAATTAGTTAAGCGTAATCCGCCAACCAACCAACACATTGTAAAACTTAAACTAAAATAAACTTTAAACTATAACTACGACGTCGTTTAACTCAACTAACTAACTAAACTATCTTAAGGTGTAGGATAACTCTTACATCTTAATGGTCCTTCGAGCTTCCGTGTAAGCGGGACCACAGTTCGCGAGTGTTACTACATACTTGTGAATTACCTACTCCTGCACGCACGGATACCAACCTGTGGACACCATCATCTGTCTACGTCATCAACGGCTGCAAACACCTTCTATCGCAGTGTGTTATCTGTGCTCTTTACGATCGCGAATCGGTTCTACCGGCCTCCCAGAAGCGGGTCTCACCGGTTGAATTGAGACGAGAACGCACATATCGTACTTAGGGTACAGGTTTGCGCACCTTGCGATTAGCAGTCGTAACCTTCAACATCAACATGAGCAACATCGAAGATCTAGTAACAAACCAAAACCAAGTGATCGAGGCGATGCAACAACTGCTTCGTAACTTCAAAAAAGATCCAAGTGATCGCAAAACTCCAACTTATTTCAAGAAACGTCTAGAAACGCTCGATGCATATTGGGCAGAGTTTCAAACGAACCACGTACAACTATGTGCATTTGAAGAACGGGATTATACTTATTTTTCCGAAAATTACTACGAAACAGCAAAAAACTTTTACAAACAAGCGCGAACAATTATTGAACAAGCAAAACTAAACACAACAGAAACTTCACTGCTTTTTGCTACAACGCCAACAATTGAACCTGGAACGACTGGTGAATCTTCTACTCCTTATCAAGACCAACCAATACAATTAAAAATCGAAAAAACATACTGTTGTCTTTTATTTACGCGAACACGATACATTTAAATGAAACTAAAAAAGGTAAAAGAACATATAGCCGACATCAAACATAGACGGAATACTAAGTCTGCAGTGTGTGAACATGCCTTAGATACACCCAACCATTTCATACGATTTGACCAGCCTAAAGTCCTTGCAAGAGAACGACGATTTGTTCCTCGCATGTTACGGGAGGCAATTGAAATTAGAAGACACCCGAATTTCAACAGAGAAGATGGTTGGAAAATACCACCAGCATGGGATCCTGTTTTAACGAAATCCCATGCTAGGCCCCGCACTGCAAGACCTCTAGATACAGTTAGCTCTTTTTGCGTAGATAGGAACACAAATTAATATTAACTGAGTGACGGTAGTTTATATTTTTCAAAATATTGTAAAGACGAATAACACCTTAGTCTACCTGTGACCACGAACGCTGTAAAGTGTTCGAAACGTCAGGTTAAATAAAATGTTAATAAATCGCGAAATAATCCGTAAAAGTAGTTTCATTTAAATAATCGAAAAAACAATTAACCAAACTGTATCTCAAGGCAACGTAAGTAAAACTGAAGAAATGTTACGAAAACAACGTAGTAACTTTAAAGCGTTTTCAAGAACACTAGCCGCCATCGAATTAGACGAAATTAACGACAAGTGGGAATTTGAAGATACTTTGAAGAACATAGAGTCGAGATGGAAAACTATAGACTCACTGCATTGGGAGCTGGACAGTGAAGTGATAAACGAACAAGAAGAGTACGAAAAGATGTTTGAAAAATGTGAAAAACAGTACAACTCAATGAAAAAAGCTCTTAACACCAAAATGTGGTCTGCGTCACACAAAGAAAAATCGACACCTGTTATGGAACTGCCTGTCTTTAACGGTGCTTATCAACACTGGACCTCCTTCAAGGACCTCTTCATAGAAACCATCCACTCTAATCCAACTTTATCGAAAGCACAGAAGATGCAGTTCTTGAAGTCAAAGGTCAGGGGCGAAGCTGAGAAACTTATTCAACATCTGGCAATCAGTTCTGACAATTACAACGTTTGCTGGGACATACTGAACAACAGATATAACAACAAGAAGCTAATTTTCTCTTCACACCTGAATACTATGCTAAACTTGCCAACTCTACAGTACCAAACAGCTGTTGCTATTAAACGAGTACACGATACTATGAACGAATGTCTCAACGCCATAAAAAACCTTGGCGTTGATATTTCATCCTGGGATCCAATTTTAGTACATCTCTTATCACAAAAATTGGACACCGACACCTACAACGACTACAATGAAAGTCTCAAACAACCGAGAGAGCTACCAAATCTAACTAAGTTCCTACAATTTTTGGAAACAAAATTTACATCTTTGGAGTCTTCTCGACGAAAACAAGAACGACCAATAACTGATCAACAACAACGTGGTTCATCAAACAACAAGTTCCAGCCCACATACAAAGCGTTTAGCACTAACCAGAATTCAAAACCGAAAACTTTTAATAACTCTACAAATAATATTAATTCAACAATAAACAAAATGACCTCGAACATACCAAACTACGTAAAATGTCCACTCTGCAGTAACGAACATGGATTATTCCACTGCAACGAGTTTATCAAATTACATTTAACAGAACGCAGGAAATTGATTGCGAAACACAACTTGTGTAGAAATTGTTTGTTCGATCACAAGGGAACAATGCAAATCAGAGAAAAGATGCACGCAATGTAATGAACAGCATCATACTCTACTTCATCAAGATACAACAATGAACAAACCACCAAATAAATACCTAGCCACTAACGAAAACGCACCAACCTCAAACAGCCACACTTCGATGGAAGACATATCAGAAACACTTTTGGCTACCGCTCAAGTCAAGGTCAAGACCAACGACGCTTCAGAAATTATTCTACGTGCGTTGATTGACCAGGGATCTCAAGTTTCCCTAATTACTGAAAACGCAGCTCAGATGCTCGAATTACCAAGACAGAAATGTAATGGAGTAATTTTCGGGGTCGGAGCGAGAGAAAATAACTGTAAAGGTGCTGGAACTATCACCTGCACATCTTTACTCAGTAATCATACTTTCAACTCTGACCTATACGTAATGCGTAACTTAACCAACAATCTACCAAACCGATCATTTACAAAACCATCCACATGGACTCATCTGGAAGGCCTACAACTGGCGGACCCAGATTTCAATATTAGCCGACCCGTCGACATCCTCTTCGGGGCTGACATTTACTCTCATATTATACTAGGAGGTATAGTTAAAGGAGAGGAAACACAACCTATCGCACAACAATCCCACCTTGGTTGGATTCTGTGTGGTAACACGAGACCGTACCAATGTAACGTCATCCTCAACAACTTAGATGAAATTAGCAGATTTTGGACTATCGAAGATATTACTGAAAACTCACAGATGTCTACCGAAGATCTTAATTGTATACAACAATACCAAAAAACTACAAAACGACAGGAAGATGGGCGTTATGTCGTGCAGTTGCCTTTTCATCCTGACGTCAACGAGAAATTGGGAGAATCAAAAGGAAAAGCTTTGGCACAATTTCGCCAGCTAGAACAGAAATTTAGAAAATTTGAAAACATAGAGAGCGATTACAAACAATTTATAAAAGAGTAGGAAGAATTAAATCACATGCGACCTTGTAATAGCAACACGAAACCGAGCTATTATTTACCGCATCACTGTGTGCAGCGCGCCGAGTCATCAACAACGGCTCTGCGTGTTGTTTTTAACGCATCAGCCAAGACGACTTCGGGAAATAGCCTAAACGACTTGATGTACCGCGGCCCAAACTTGCAAACAGACCTTCAATCCATTATTTTGCAATGGAGACTCTACAAGATTGCACTTACCGCTGACATCGAGAAGATGTTCCGCCAAGTTTTGGTACACGAAGAACACCAACAATATCAAAAAATCCTGTGGAGATATTCAACCGATCAACTAATAAGGGAGTACGCGCTAACAACAGTAACATATGGAACTAAAGCTGCTCCATTCTTAGCTATGATGACTATAAAACAACTTGCAAATGACGAGAGAAAAAACTTTCCTGAAGCTGCGGCCATCATAGAGTCATCTTTCTACATGGATGACCTACTTTACACTTGTGATGACCTCGAAACTGCAACACGCATCAAAAATGACCTAAAAACTCTACTCATGACCGGAGGGTTCAACCTACGGAAGTGGTCATCAAACAACCCCGAACTGTTAGATAACAAACCTACAAACAATGAACAACAAGCATTCCACTTTCGACACCAAGAGTCAACAAAAACATTGGGCCTGAGGTGGAATCCAAAAGAAGACAACTTTAACTTCCAAATAACAGTTGATATGAATTCAACTAAACGGGTCACAAAACGGTTATTATTATCAGAAATTTCGAAAATTTTTGATCCGTTGGGATGGTTGTGTCCTGTAACAACAAAACTAAAACTAATATTTCAACAAGTATGGCAAGAAAACTTACTCTGGGACGATGAAGTAACTGAAAACATCCAAAAAGAATGGGCGAAAATTAAAGATCAACTAACTGAAATAAACAACATACAAATACCAAGATGGTTACAAGTGAAAAAACAAGACGATGTACAGTTACACGGGTTTTGCGATTCGTCAGAAAACGCTTACGCCTGCGTGATTTATTGTAAAGTCGAAAACTCTTTTGTCATTGTAGCCGCTAAATCAGACTTGTACCATCGAAGAAAACAATTTCACTCCCGAAACTCGAACTTTGTGCTGCTCTACTGCTCGCTACACTCACGAAAAAGATTCAAGAGTGTATACCTAACCACAATATAACTTTTTACGGCTGGTCAGACTCCACGGCTGTACTAGGATGGTTACATGGTGATATTGGCCGTTGGAAAACATTTGTATCAAACAAAGTGAAGAAAATAGTAACTATTATGCCTCCAAACTGCTGGCGCTATGTTAAATCGGCCGAAAACCCAGCTGACTGTGCCAGCCGAGGTATAACCCCAATTCTGAATTGCCGTGGAGTCTGACCAGCCGTAAAAAGTTATATTGTGGTTAGGTATACACTCTTGAATCTTTTTTGTGAGTGTAGCGAGCAGTAGAGCAGCACAAAGTTCGAGTTTCGGGAGTGAAATTGTTTTCTTCGATGGTACAAGTCTTGATTTAGCGGCTACTATGACAATAGAGTTTTCGACTTTACAATAAATCACGCAGGCGTAAGCGTTTTCTGACGAATCGCAAAACCCGTGTAACTGTACATCGTCTTGTTTTTTCACTTGTAACCATCTTGGTATTTGTATGTTGTTTATTTCAGTTAGTTGATCTTTAATTTTCGCCCATTCTTTTTGGATGTTTTCAGTTACTTCATCGTCCCAGAGTAAGTTTTCTTGCCATACTTGTTGAAATATTAGTTTTAGTTTTGTTGTTACAGGACACAACCATCCCAACGGATCAAAAATTTTCGAAATTTCTGATAATAATTCACAGGCCTTTCGACCAACTCCCACGCATCCCTGTCACTAAATGACTGCAATTCTTCACTGATTGCACTCTGCCATTGTTCTTTTTCTGGTCCATTAATGGCATCGCTTAGAGTTATTTCTTCACCAGAGAAGTCATCTGTAACACACAAGTTTGCATAGCCATAATAATCTGGTTTACGCCGAGTACGCTTTTCTGTCCTTTCAGTACTTTGCTGCTGAGAACTTACCGCTTTATCTTCGGATGTCAATATCATTGACTCATAGGAGCTGTTCTCTGAGTACTGGACTCCTGTTCTGGTTCATAAGTTCATAAGTAATTGGTTCAAACTGCTCATTTTCAGTGTCTGAGCTTGATATACACTGAACATATTCAGACTGCGTTTCCCCCACTGGATCCTGTATTTCGGCACTTGTGTCGCTACTTCTCTCTTGTACAAAAATCAGTAACATTCTACTGTCATGATCATTTTCCATAACTATGACATCTCTTGATACTGTCACTTTATGTGTCAAGGGGTCATATAGTCTATAACCGTTAAGAAAGTATCTGGCCATGCCGAGTGACTTTATCTCCATAGGTCCGCACAGGTCTGCATGTACTAAATTCAGAACCTCTTTGCTTCTTGACATACTAGTCGGAAAGGGTAATCTTGTTTGCTTTCCCTCGCAACAAATCATGCAGTTATTTTTGTCTATTACTTCCTTATCTTGGAAATCTAAGCCCTCCACGGCACCATTTCTCATTGCAGTCAGATCACTATTATTAATGTGACCAAGACGTCTATGCCAAGTCTTGCTGGTAGTCACTGCCATTGCTACTAGCAGCTCTTCCGACTTCACAATGTTCAACTTGTACACACCATTAACTTGCTTAGCTTCTCCAATACATACATTTCGCTGATTATAAATGTAACAGACATTTTTCTTGAAAATGATTCTGTTGCCACTTGATATCATCTTACTCACGGATAGAAGGTTTGTTGTTAGGTTATGTATGCACAAAACATTGTTTACTTTTATGTTGTACTCTGAATCTCCAACACATGTCGTAATCTGTAGATCTCCAGAACATAAAACCGGCACACTTTCTTTATTTGCCACTACAATATCTCGAGTTTCTGTATTGTAAGAAATATTTTTCAACAAACTTTTGTTTGACTCTGAAATTAAATGAGTACTCGCGCCCGAATCCACGTACCAGTCTTTGTCACTAAATTCACCTGTTAGGAACATGGCGCTAAATGCGTTTATTTGTTTTTCGTTCTCTGAGTTCAAAAATCGACACAGATTTTTATAATGTCCTGTTCTTTTGCATTTATAGCATTTAATATTTTTAACTGGCTTGTTCGAATTTTCGGTTTTAGAATGACCTTGACCGCCGCCATTTGCTTTATCTTTGGAGCGTGCCTTTTGGTGGTATGAACTTTTAGCAATAAAGGCACCCTCAGACCTCGTAATTTCGGAATCTGCGCTCATATCCAATAGTTTTGTCTTTATAGCGTCTGCACTAATGTTCATCCCGGAGTGCTCAATGGCCATAATCATTGGCGCGAACCTGTCCGGCAATCCAGCCAACAAAAGGGATCCCACCCAATTTTCGTTTATTTCAAAACCTGTACCCTTCAGCTTCTGCGCTGTATCCACCAGCTGTGTCACGTACGCAGTCATTGACTCGCAATTTTCTAGACGAATGGAGATTAGGGTTCTGAGTAAACTTATCCGCCGGGTAAAACCAGAGTCGTCGAACAATGACTTTAACTTGGTCCACAAGCTATGTACTGTATTTTCACTTTTAATATGGACGTACAGAGATGGGTCAATGGTCATCACCATCTTAGCTTTAGCCTTCCGGTTGTCTTGTACACTCAAAGCTTCGCAATTTTGGATGTCGATGCCTTCGAGAATGAGAAAATTTTCCACCGCAAATGCCCAATCATCGTAATTATCTCTACCTTTGAGCTTCGGGACATTCACTGAATGATTTCCTGACATTATTACTGTGCTGTATAAAGATTAGTACTATTTTAAGCGGGTCTGGGCCCATAACCTGATAAAACTCGTGTAGTGTTTCTAACGTACTGAACGCTTTATTTTTTAAATAAAGTACACACAGGAAGTGGCGCTAGTGTTGCACATTAGTTTTATACTACCACAGACTACTATCATAGATAATACAAAACAACACAGGCGTCAAACAGTTCAAATCTGAGATGTCAGAGCTCATAGAAAGCAGTGGGCAAGAGTTAAGTACAGCTTCAATTTCAGTAGCTACAGTATAGAGAGCTTCAAATGTTTAGCTAACATTGCCAATAACACGCTTTAAATGGTGCTTAAAACTCTTAACACCAGATTCCCACAGACCTCCAAACTCTGGACTGTAACTTGGTATGAACTTAAATTGGATCATATTTGTAGAACAGAAATCGTAAATAGAGTCTTTGTGACTTTTAAAAACAAACAATTCATATAATTCGTTTAATTTATTAGATGCTCCCTTAAAGGTTTTAGCGTTATCACAAAATACCTGAGATGGCATACCACGCCTAGAGATAATCGCTTTAAACATGCTAAAAATTCCTCAGTGGTGAGGTCACTTACGAGCTCTACGTGTACTGCCTTTACAGCAAAACAAACAAACAATGCGATGTAGCATTTGGAGATCAATGGTCTCTTAATTCTCGCAGACTTCATGCTGAATGGACCAAAAAAATCTACACCTACGACCTGGAATGGCCTGGCTGCTGTAATTCGCTCTTTTGGTAGAGAGCCCATCAATTGCCTGGCAACTGCAGCCTTCAAACGCACACACGTGGTACATTTGTGGATAACCTTTTTGACTTCCCTGGTGCCACTAATTAGCCAATAGTTTTAAGAGAGAGAACTCAATACTAATTTCGATTCAGCATGTAAGAGTCGCAGATGCTCTTTTCTTATTAGCAAGGTTGTAATGTGGCATGATTTAGGAATTATAATTGGGTGCATTTTATTATATGGAATGTTATTTGCATTTTCTAAGCGGCCACCCACTCTGAGTATGCCTTCATTATCTAAAAATGGATGGATACTTGCTAGCCTCGTCTTTATAGGTTTGTCATTAATGAGCGACTCTATTTCTTTATAAAAACATTTTTGCTGAGTTATTTTTATGATCAGTAATAAAGCCGTTTGCAATTCTTTTGGGGACAAGGGACCAACAATTTTGCAATTAGCCTTAATACAGTTACAGTTATTTTGAAATCTAAGTATGTATACTAAAATCCTTTTAATTTATTCAAATCTGAGTATTTCTCAAAAGTTTCAAAGAGATGTAATTGGTCAATAGTACACGCATTTGATGGTAAAGTTTCTTCTATTTCTGGTTGTGGCAGAATAGGTAGTTTGCAATTTGCAGGCAAGTGGCAATAATCTCTGTTCGAAAGCTCTAATGGACCATGCCACCATAAATGTCTGGATTGCAGCTTCTGCAGCTCAACACCCCGAGATAGTAAGTCTGCAGGATTGTCAGAGGAACGCACATATGACCAAATGAATGTCCCAGTTAAACTTTGAATTTGTTGAACTCTATTAGAAACATATGCATTGGATTTAATTATAGCAGATTTTATCCAAGCTAATACTATTTGTGAGTCGCTGCACAAAAATACTTTGATAGGAAATCTAGACAGCAAAACTTTATTGACTCTTTGTGCCAGTTGAGATAGCAACAAGGCACAATTAAGTTCAAGATTCGGAATAGTCAAATCCTTACTCAAAGAAGCAAGGCGAGATTTGGAACACAAAAAATTGATAGTAACCGTCCCATCAGTGTTTAAAATTCATAGGTAGAGACAGCACCCAAACACCTTTTGTGATGCGTCTGCATATCCTACTAGTTCAATTGATACTGCATTTTTTAAATACACACAGCGAGGAATTCCTCGCTGTGTGTAATCGTGCCTTATTATTGAAACGATAGTGATGAAATTAAATTATCGATAAATGAAATTTATTTTGTAAGTACACCAATACATTTACTTAATTTGACGATACAAGATATTTACTATTTATTTTAGATGCCGTTTATGGGTAAAATTAACTGGAAACGAAGATGTTGCCTATTTACCTATACAAAAGTTAAATGATATTTTTTTTGTGTGGAAACCACTTTTTAAGCGCCTTTAATAAACAAGGCAATCGATTAAAAAGGAATGCCGTACCTTCCTTGCAATTGAACATGCCACCACTACCTGATCAAACCCTTTTGGAATTTCCCATTCCCATTTTTGTTTTACCTGATAAAACCAAAAAAGGTAATTTATTTGATTTTATGTTTGTTTTTTAGGGTTCCGTACCCAAAGGGTAAAACGGGACTCTATTACTAAGGCTCCGCTGTCCATCTGTCTGTTTGTCTTTCTGTCTGTCCATCTGTCACCAGGCTGTATCTCATGAAACGTGATAGAAAGTTTAAATTTTCACAGATGATGTCCCTAAATTAAGAAAGGGAAAACTCAAGGATAAAAATGCTGGATAATGGGTTGTTTTATACAAGCTAACTTTAACGGACTTATCTATTTTTCAGTTTTAAAGTCAACCAAATATAATTATACAATTACAACAATAGTTGTACTATGTCAATATTAAACTGCAATTTCTGATAACTGCGGTCCATACGAAAGCAGAATATGTGTATAGTGTGTGGGAAATCTCCACTTATATTAAGAGGTAAAAGTTTGTAACTTTCCAAGTAGGGGATAAACTCTACTCAAGGACAATAATGCTGGATAAATGGTTGTTTAGTACAAGCTGACATTAACGGACTCATCTATTTTTCAGTTTTATGGTCAACCAAATATAATTATACACATACCTACAGCAATAGTTGTACCTACGATGTAAATACTAAACTGCAATTTGTGTTAGCTCCGGTCTATACGAAAACAAAATGTGTATAGTGTTTGGGAAATCTCCACTAATAATAAGAGGTAAGAGTTTGTAACTTTCCAAGTAAGGGATATATTCTACTCAAGGATAAAAATGCAGGATGATGTTTTGTACAAGCTTACTTAAGAGGACTATCTATTTTTCAGTTTTAAGGTCAACCAAATATGGGATTGGAAAGAAATCAAGCTCCCCACTCTCTCCCTCCCCCAAACCAGCCGCGCTTTTGCCCCGACAGCGATTTTTTACAACGAGTGAACTTCACGGCTTACGTGGCATGCGCCGAAGATACAGCATTCATTAGAGTAATAATAACTTATAATAATGTAAAAAAAAATAGCTTTGCTATGTTTTGTATTACATAATGTAATAAATACGTTTAATTTAATTGTTGTTTTTAGTTTAGTACATACAACTGACATATCTTAATGGTAAAAAGTACCCACCCGACCTACCGATTGATTGCGGATTTATCGATATCGATATATAAGAACGATACAGCTTCGTCAAGCCCTATTTGTCAATTAGTGTGACAGTTGTGTTTTTAAATGTTGGTACAATTTCAAATTACCAGTGCGGTACGTAAGTTCAAATTACCAGTGCGGTGTCGGGGTAAGGAACTCCAAATCTCGCCTTGCTTCTTTGAGTAAGGATTTGACTATTCCGAATCTTGAACTTAATTGTGCCTTGTTGCTATCTCAACTGGCACAAAGAGTCAATAAAGTTTTGCTGTCTAGATTTCCTATCAAAGTATTTTTGTGCAGCGACTCACAAATAGTATTAGCTTGAATAAAATCTGCTATAATTAAATCCAATGCATATGTTTCTAATAGAGTTCAACAAATTCAAAGTTTAACTGGGACATTCATTTGGTCATATGTGCGTTCCTCTGACAATCCTGCAGACTTACTATCTCGGGGTGTTGAGCTGCAGAAGCTGCAATCCAGACATTTATGGTGGCATGGTCCATTAGAGCTTTCGAACAGAGATTATTGCCACTTGCCTGCAAATTGCAAACTACCTATTCTGCCACAATGGATATAGAAGAAACTTTACCATCAAATGCGTGTACTATTGACCAATTACATCTCTTTGAAACTTTTGAGAAATACTCAGATTTGAATAAATTAAAAAGGATTTTAGTATACATACTTAGATTTCAAAATAACTGTAACTGTATTAAGGCTAATTGCAAAATTGTTGGTCCCTTGTCCCCAAAAGAATTGCAAACGGCTTTATTACTGATCATAAAAATAACTCAGCAAAAATGTTTTTATAAAGAAATAGAGTCGCTCATTAATGACAAACCTATAAAGACGAGGCTAGCAAGTATCCATCCATTTTTAGATAATGAAGGCATACTCAGAGTGGGTGGCCGCTTAGAAAATGCAAATAACATTCCATATAATAAAATGCACCCAATTATAATTCCTAAATCATGCCACATTACAACCTTGCTAATAAGAAAAGAGCATCTGCGACTCTTACATGCTGAATCGAAATTAGTATTGAGTTCTCTCTCTTAAAATTATTGGCTAATTAGTGGCACCAGGGAAGTCAAAAAGGTTATCCACAAATGTACCACGTGTGTGCGTTTGAAGGCTGCAGTTGCCAGGCAATTGATGGGCTCTCTACCAAAAGAGCGAATTACAGCAGCCAGGCCATTCCAGGTCGTAGTTGTAGATTTTTTTGGTCCATTCAGCATGAAGTCTGCGAGAATTAAGAGACCATTGATCTCCAAATGCTACATCGCATTGTTTGTTTGTTTTGCTGTAAAGGCAGTACACGTAGAGCTCGTAAGTGACCTCACCACTGAGGAATTTTTAGCATGTTTAAAGCGATTATCTCTAGGCGTGGTATGCCATCTCAGGTATTTTGTGATAACGCTAAAACCTTTAAGGGAGCATCTAATAAATTAAACGAATTATATGAATTGTTTGTTTTTAAAAGTCACAAAGACTCTATTTACGATTTCTGTTCTACAAATATGATCCAATTTAAGTTCATACCAAGTTACAGTCCAGAGTTTGGAGGTCTGTGGGAATCTGGTGTTAAGAGTTTTAAGCACCATTTAAAGCGTGTTATTGGCAATGTTAGCTAAACATTTGAAGCTCTCTATACTGTAGCTACTGAAATTGAAGCTGTACTTAACTCTTGCCCACTGCTTTCTATGAGCTCTGACATCTCAGATTTGAACTGTTTGACGCCTGTGTTGTTTTGTATTATCTATGATAGTAGTCTGTGGTAGTATAAAACTAATGTGCAACACTAGCGCCACTTCCTGTGTGTACTTTATTTAAAAAATAAAGCGTTCAGTACGTTAGAAACACTACACGAGTTTTATCAGGTTATGGGCCCAGACCCGCTTAAAATAGTACTAATCTTTATACAGCACAGTAATAATGTCAGGAAATCATTCAGTGAATGTCCCGAAGCTCAAAGGTAGAGATAATTACGATGATTGGGCATTTGCGGTGGAAAATTTTCTCATTCTCGAAGGCATCGACATCCAAAATTGCGAAGCTTTGAGTGTACAAGACAACCGGAAGGCTAAAGCTAAGATGGTGATGACCATTGACCCATCTCTGTACGTCCATATTAAAAGTGAAAATACAGTACATAGCTTGTGGACCAAGTTAAAGTCATTGTTCGACGACTCTGGTTTTACCCGGCGGATAAGTTTACTCAGAACCCTAATCTCCATTCGTCTAGAAAATTGCGAGTCAATGACTGCGTACGTGACACAGCTGGTGGATACAGCGCAGAAGCTGAAGGGTACAGGTTTTGAAATAAACGAAAATTGGGTGGGATCCCTTTTGTTGGCTGGATTGCCGGACAGGTTCGCGCCAATGATTATGGCCATTGAGCACTCCGGGATGAACATTAGTGCAGACGCTATAAAGACAAAACTATTGGATATGAGCGCAGATTCCGAAATTACGAGGTCTGAGGGTGCCTTTATTGCTAAAAGTTCATACCACCAAAAGGCACGCTCCAAAGATAAAGCAAATGGCGGCGGTCAAGGTCATTCTAAAACCGAAAATTCGAACAAGCCAGTTAAAAATATTAAATGCTATAAATGCAAAAGAACAGGACATTATAAAAATCTGTGTCGATTTTTGAACTCAGAGAACGAAAAACAAATAAACGCATTTAGCGCCATGTTCCTAACAGGTGAATTTAGTGACAAAGACTGGTACGTGGATTCGGGCGCGAGTACTCATTTAATTTCAGAGTCAAACAAAAGTTTGTTGAAAAATATTTCTTACAATACAGAAACTCGAGATATTGTAGTGGCAAATAAAGAAAGTGTGCCGGTTTTATGTTCTGGAGATCTACAGATTACGACATGTGTTGGAGATTCAGAGTACAACATAAAAGTAAACAATGTTTTGTGCATACATAACCTAACAACAAACCTTCTATCCGTGAGTAAGATGATATCAAGTGGCAACAGAATCATTTTCAAGAAAAATGTCTGTTACATTTATAATCAGCGAAATGTATGTATTGGAGAAGCTAAGCAAGTTAATGGTGTGTACAAGTTGAACATTGTAAAGTCGGAAGAGCTGCTAGCAGCAATGGCAGTGACTACCAGCAAGACTTGGCATAGACGTCTTGGTCACATTAATAATAGTGATCTGACTGCAATGAGAAATGGTGCCGTGGAGGGCTTAGATTTCCAAGATAAGGAAGTAATAGACAAAAATAATTGCATGATTTGTTGCGAGGGAAAGCAAACAAGATTACCCTTTCCGACTAGTATGTCAAGAAGCAAAGAGGTTCTGAATTTAGTACATGCAGACCTGTGCGGACCTATGGAGATAAAGTCACTCGGCATGGCCAGATACTTTCTTAAGGGTTATAGACTATATGACCCCTTGACACATAAAGTGACAGTATCAAGAGATGTCATAGTTATGGAAAATGATCATGACAGTAGAATGTTACTGATTTTTGTACAAGAGAGAAGTAGCGACACAAGTGCCGAAATACAGGATCCAGTGGGGGAAACGCAGTCTGAATATGTTCAGTGTATATCAAGCTCAGACACTGAAAATGAGCAGTTTGAACCAATTACTTATGAACTTATGAACCAGAACAGGAGTCCAGTACTCAGAGAACAGCTCCTATGAGTCAATGATATTGACATCCGAAGATAAAGCGGTAAGTTCTCAGCAGCAAAGTACTGAAAGGACAGAAAAGCGTACTCGGCGTAAACCAGATTATTATGGCTATGCAAACTTGTGTGTTACAGATGACTTCTCTGGTGAAGAAATAACTCTAAGCGATGCCATTAATGGACCAGAAAAAGAACAATGGCAGAGTGCAATCAGTGAAGAATTGCAGTCATTTAGTGACAGGGATGCGTGGGAGTTGGTCGAAAGGCCTGTGAATAAAACAGTGGTTAAATGCAAGTGGGTATTCAAAAGAAAGTTTAGTGAAAGTGAAGTGCGGTACAGAGCTAGGCTAGTGGCAAAAGGATTCAGCCAGAAAAAAGGTATAGACTTTAAGGAAACCTTCTCACCAGTGCTCAGGTACTCTACTTTGAGGTTATTATTTGCTCTTAGTGTAGATCTTAACCTAGATATTGTTCACCTAGATGTTCCTACTGCTTTTCTAAGTGGACTTTTGACTGAAACTATTTTTATGGAAATACCAGCTTGTTCTAATTTTCCTAACTGTAAAAATAAAGTTCTGCAACTGAAAAGGGCAATATATGGACTGAAACAGCCGGCCAGAGCTTGGTACCAAAGAGTAGAAGTGTTTTTACTGGAATTGGGTCACATCAAATCTCAATATGAGCCATGTTTATTTATGAAATGCATTGGAAATGTTAAAGTTTATATTGCTCTGTTCGTTGATGATTTTTTTGTATTCTATAACTGTAAGGATACCTGTGAAAAATTAAAAATTGAATTGAAGGTTACATTTAACATAAAGGATTTAGGTCAAATAAAGAAATGTCTAGGGATGAATGTAACTGTACAAAAGAATTGCATTATTATATAATGTCCGATTTTTTTAGCACTCATCCTGCTAGCCTGTGACTATATAGGTGAAAAGCAATCGTGAAAACCAACTTTCAAATGTGTATCATAAAAACTAAAAAAATGAAAATAAAAATACAAAATAACAACAACGACTTCATATTGCATAAACTCGTCCATCTTCAAACGTAAAACCATCTGTGATCATCTGTCTTATTCCTTCCCCTTGTAAAGAGCGAGAGCTAACAGACGTGAAAAATGGCCGGAGTACATTCATAATACGCACAGATGTTTGGCTTCAATAACTAGGGGGAATGACCTTCAACCTTGTTAATAAAAAAAAATGCCTTAAATGTAGCTTTTGCAAATTTTCGAATGATTAAATCGACATAATTTAAAACAAACAAATAAAAACATAATTTTGAAAATTCTTAAATAAGTAGATGTTAAGTCAGCTTACCTATTTGCGGTCCTCTTATCAGCTTATCAGGTGAGTACACTAATCTTCAAGGGGGGAGGTATTTTTCAGACAGGGAGTGATTCAAATTTCCCATCACACTTTCTCAGGCTGTGGACTGACGAGCTATCCAAAATCATGCTAGAATTTATTGTGTTAGGGGTATGCAAGTTTATTTAAGTAAGGTATGTTTGATTAAACTAAAAAAATGAAATAGCATAATTTAATGATAACTCGGTGTGTTTAAAAATTTGAATCAACACTATCTACAACGATTGTTTATTTACACGACTATTAACACACTGTTCCTCATATTTACACTACTGGTTTCAGTTTATTTACACTAAAATAATCACTATTTATTTACACTAATTGCTGTACATGGCGTCCGTTTTGCGCGATACACACATATCAAGGTACTCCTGATTGGAGTATCGGTAGGGCATGATCGTAAAATTGTGATCGATATCACACGTCTTGCTAGTGCAACTAGATTTTCGATACTAAAATTCAGGTGAATCTTTACCTTGACACGTGCCAAACATTCTTTGAATTAGCCGCCTTGTCGGCAAGCAGCGAAAACACTTGCCGAAAAGCGCGGCGGCCGGCGGCCCCTTTGTACTAGATCGTTTGAGATGCACCGAAAAGACCGACTAAAATTAGACCAGGAGCTAGTGATCTTATCTCCGAGATCCTTTACCTACGCAAAGGCCATACAAGTTCCCAATCGCTCTAATTGACTCGAAGCGTCCAGGTACCCAATCTCTAAAAATTTTGACGTATTGCCAGGGCTCATGAAATAATAATTATTATTTGTTTTTATTCCTATCCTAATTACTAAGATTCCTAAGTTTGATTCTATCTTTTTATCAAATGTTATCTGTATGGGCCAACCTCTGCCGGCGGAGGTTCGGCCTCTGAAGGCGGTTTAGCGCTTTCTAGGTTGGCCAAGGCTGTTCGTACCTAGATTGTGGGTATTCTGAGCGCGATATAAAGTTACGAGGTATGTCGGTCCTGGCACAGTTCATGGTACTTAATTAAAATCTTTAGTTTATAAATTGTGCCGATTTCCTGTAGTTTTTTTTTTTTGGCCATTGGGTACTGACTGAATCATTTTTAGACTAACAAATCAATCGAGCATACAACCTCAGTTGAGAAGTGCTGCCTAGACTATTGTGTAATTTAAAAAGATCGAGCCCGTGAATCAAACGCAAGACCTACCTCCATGCATGCAATCATTTATTTTGACCAAATTAGCTCTAAGCCTATGCCAATTAAATTGTCGGAATTTTAAAGACACCTAAGGATGAGTAACAAAAGGGAAATGTATCGACGTGTAAAACTATTGGCATTCACCTCGCTATGCAATTGATATCGTTGTAAACGTCACAATATCAACAGTTATAAGTAATAATTTCACTTATGATCGAATTAATCAAAGAGTAAAAGCAATTTGTATTATGCAAATAAAGAATACTATTACTTTTACTTTTCGATCGATTGCTTATGCGAGACTGTTTTACTAAGAAATAACATAATTTTATACTTCTTTTAATAACTTCTCAACTGGCGGCCAATTTGGGAACAGTTGCATTTAGCACAAACAAAGTGCAGAGGAAGGCAAACGTTCTGTAGCCTTCTTTATCAGTCGATCTTAGCAGAAAAGTTTAAAATAACCAGAGCTGGGCCTACTTTTAGGCCACCCGTCATGACGGTAGGTAGGTTTTAAATTTCAAAAGCAAGAACTCAAACGGCTACAAGCTATCATCCTGTGGCATTTAATGAGACTTTTGCTATACCCGGCCTTACACCGTTTAAATTAAATCACTTTTTGATTTTTAATTTACAGAAACAAAAATGATATTGAACTTCTTCTAATTGTTAGTATTAAAATTAAATGACAGTGTATCGATCCGCGCTATCTCGATAGATACTACATCACTAATGCTTCGTCTGGTGCGCTGGCGGCCGCACTTTGACCGATCGCTGCTGCGCAGTGCGCTTCGCTTTCTTTTAGTTCGGGTCGTGCGCCTGTCGCGATTAGATGCGTCATACGGACGCGCTTCCGGCTTCCGCGCGCGTCGTAGTATCGCAAAATCTGTCATTTATTAAAAACACAATTTTAACCTAGTTTGTTCTGTGATAGTTAGTCAATGTAGAACCATCAAAAAGTCACAATGTGAGTGTGCGTGTGAGTGGTCGGTCAGTGTAATAAAAAATGTAGAAACTAGAATACCTAAATCTTGAGTTAGATGAGGAATGTTTTCGTGTATTTTTAATCATGATGAGTTCAATTTTCGATAGTAAGGAACAGTGTAAATAAACAATCGTTGTACCTAGAGAGATGATTCAAATTTTTAAACACGCCGAGTTATCATAAAATTATGTTAGGTATTTTGAATTTCATTAAGTTAGAATAATCTAACTTATCGTTTTCGGTTAGTTTTAATTACTTTTCTCAATAATAAAGTCGCATACCTAAAACAATCTTAACATGGTTTTGGATAGCTCGTCAGTCCACAGCCTGTGAAAGTGTGATGGGAAATTTGAATAACTACCTTATCTGGAAACAAACCCCCTGAATATCAGTGTATGTACTTACTTGATAAGCTGATATGAGGGCCGTTTTACTGGTTTTACCATTGGTAAGCTGCTAACTTAACATTTACTTAGCTAAGACATTGTATTTTTTTAATTGGTTTGTTCTAAATGATGTAGATTTTCAAATTAGAAAATTTGCACTAAGCTACATTTAAGCCCTAATTTTAAGTTAACAATGTTAAAGGTAAACAAGCCAAACATCTGACCGTGTAGTATAAGTTTATGAATGAACTCCGGCCATTTTTCACGTCTGTTAGCTCTCGCTCTTTACAAGGGGAAGGAATAAGACAGATGATCACAGATGGTTTTACGTTTGAAGATGGACGAGTTTATGCAATATGAAGTCGTTGTTGTTATTTTGTATTTTTATTTTCATTTTTTTAGTTTTTATGATACACATTTGAAAGTTGGTTTTCACGATTGCTTTTCACCTATATAGTCACAGGCTAGCAGGATGAGTGCTAAAAAAATCGGACATTATAGATCAAAAGGATTATATTGATACATATACCTAAATAAAACAAAAATTTGTGGATTAAAATATGTAAAAGGTGATTGTAATATAATAGGATATGTTGATGCTGATTGGGCATCATGCTCAATAGACAAAAGGTCTTATACTGGGTTTATTTTTAAGATGTCTGGATGTGCAATATCATATGAATGTAAAAAACAAAAAACGGTTGCCCTATCCAGCACAGAAGCCGAGTATATGGCACTTACTGAAGCATGTAAGGAAGCAATTTACTTACAAAACTTAATATCAGAAATAATTAAAAACAAAATTGAAAATGTTCCAATAACTTTATTAAGTGATAACCAAAGTTCACAAAAATTGGCATCTAATCCTTTATTTCACAAAAGAACAAAACACATTGATGTTCGACATCATTTTGTTAGAGAGTGTGTAACTGATAATTTGATAAAAATATCTTATTTGCCCACTACTGACATGCCAGCAGATATGCTAACAAAGAGCCTTTGTAATGTGAAACATTATAAATTTAGGAGTGCTATAGGGCTGTAACAGATATTATAAATAGTTTAAAAAAAAATACTGTTTAAATTTTTATAGAGTGCTTATTATTTTTATAAGGGGTGTTGTTTTGTATTATCTATGATAGTAGGCTGTGGTAGTATAAAACTAATGTGCAACACTAGCGCCACTTCCTGTGTGTACTTTATTTAAAAAATAAAGCGTTCAGTACGTTAGAAACACTACACGAGTTTTATCAGCCTGGACACTTTCTGATTGGTAGTTCTTTAACCTCCTATCCGGAACCAGATTGTTCTCAAATACCTATTGAAAGGCTTAAATTTTAGAATATGTGTACTAAGATAAAACAAGATTTCTGGAGAGCTTGGTCAAGGGATTATCTTACTCAGTTACAGAACAGGCCTAAGTGGCATCATTCTCAGCCTAACTTAAATGAAGGTGATCTAGTTATATTAAAACAAGAAAATGTATCTCCATTGTCATGGCCCATGGCCAGAATTGTAAAAACTTATTTAGGCTCTGATGGGAAAGTCAGAGTAGCAGATTGTAAAATGGGTAACAAAATATACACGCGTTCCTTAAGGAAGATAGCTCCTCTTCCTATGTAAAATACCAAGTATTTATTGTCAAATAGCGTAGTAGATGGAGTCCAAGGGCTACCATCCGATCCCAAGACTTGTCTTAGCATGTCATAGGGCTACTGCTTACTTAAAGCTAGTAATAATTAGGCTTAAGTTTCTTGTTTTTTCTACAATACTTGCATGTATTCTAATATAATATAAATCTGGTAAATAAATATAACTGTTCATACATTGTTAATATTTTCAAAATTAAATTTGTCACTTATTAACTTGCCGGCCCAACTATGTTAAATTAATTGGTTAACATATAAATATTGTATTATTAATAGCCGTAGCATTAAACTTAAATAGGTAATAATTTGTTACTGGCAATGTTTATAGGCTAGTTACACTCACACACTTCTCAATTTCCTCTTATTAACTGTATACGTGTCTGTAAATTTATATAAAATAAATAATTTCTGCAAGTTAATAAAAAGCCTATGATTTTATTCAACACATGGAATGTGCCCCCTGACCACTTCGAGATAGGAGAGTACTGGCGCTCTGTAATACAGGCTCTGTAGTATAGACGCCAGTCTCTCGCAATCTATGTTAAATGTATAGATGGGTGCTTCTTTGAGCAAGGCATTCTTTGGTGATTTGCGTGGCAATTTTTAAATTTAATATTTTTTTTAAATCGACCTCTGTATCTTAAAATATACGTAAAAGTAATGATTTTTATGGAAATGGCACATAATAGAGCGATATACTTACAAAAATAATCGAGGTTAAAAAATTGGAGGCCACGCAAATCACAAAACACTCCACGAAAATGTTTTTTTTTAATTCAACTTTCTTAGACAAGTTATTAAATGTTATTTCATATATAAAATAAGTTATTATGTTATCAGTTGAAAAAATAGGTAAGTAACTAACACAGAAATCGTTTTTTTAAAGCTTTTATCTAAATTTATATAAGAATCAATCGCGCATTATTTATTCTTTGTTAAAGACATGACAAACCTATAACACTATAACGTTTATAATATCTCGTCCGGTTTTTGACCTTCAACTCTTCATTATTTTTAAGCCTCTCTCTTCTTCTTCTTCCGGATAACTTTTTTCTTTCTAATTTTTTCTCTCTTGTTTTAGGCATTTTTGGTCTAAAAAAATATTCATTACAATTTTATTATTTATTAATCCATCTAGCCATCCATCAGCCGAAAGACGTCCACTGCTAGACATAGGCCTCCCCCAAGGATTTCAACAAAGATCGGTTTTCTGCCACCCGCATCCAGCGGCTTCCCACGACCTTCACCAGATCGTCGGTCCACCTTGTGGGGGGCCTACCAACACTACGCCTTCCGGCCCGCAGCCGCCATTCAAGGACCTTCCTGCCCCAACGGCCATCAGTCCTGCGAGCAATATGCCCCGCCCACTACCACTTAATGTTTGCGATTCTGAGAGCTACGTCGGTGACTTTGGTTCGCCTCCGGATCGTCTCATTTCTGATTCGATCGCGAAGGGAAACTCCGAGCATAGCTCCCTCCATCGCCTTTTGAGTGACCTTGAGCTTTCTTATGAGGCCCATCGTTAGCGGCCACGTCTCAGATCCGTATTGACATACGGATCTGAGACGTGGCAACGTCGCTGGCAACACACATTGATTCCATATCTTGGTCTTGAGGCATTGCGGTAGTGTTTGTGAGGATAAGATATTACGTAGCTTCCCAAACGCTGCCCATCCGAGTAGGATTCGACGATCGAACTCTTTCTGGAAGTTGGACTTACCTAGCTGGACTGTTTGTCCAAAGTAAATATTATAGCGGTCAACGACTTCCAGAGTAGAGCCTGCGACCATAAGAGGAGTGGGTGCGACATGGAAGTTAGACATGATTTTCGTCTTTTCCATGTTCATTTTAAGACCCACTCGTTGGGAGATTCTACTGAGGTCATCGAGCATTGCTCCAAAATCCTCCAGGGTCTCAGCCATGATCACGATATCATCGGCAAAACGAAGGTGAGTCAGGCATTCGCCGTTTATGTTGATGCCAAGTCCTCTCCAGTCCAATAGCTTGAAAGCGTCCTCCAGCGCTGCGGTGAATAGTTTCGGGGAGATTACGTCTCCCTGTCTTACACCTCGCTGCAGCTGTATCGGTTCCGAGCTCTCGTCCTGAAGACGTACTGACATGGTGGCGTTTGTGTACAAAGACTTCAGCACTTCGATGTACCGGTAGTCAGTTTGGCACCATTGAAGAGATTGGAGCACTGCCCAAGTCTCGATCGAATCGAAGGCTTTTTCGCAATCCACGAACGCCAGGCATAGTGGCCGGTTATACTCTTCTGTTTTTTGTATAACTTGCCTGAGCGTGTGGATGTGATCGACGGTACTGTAGCCTTTACGGAAACCGGCTTGTTCGGGAGGCTGGAATTCGTCAAGCCTGCGTGCGAGACGGTTCGTAATGACTCTCGAAAACAGCTTATAGACATGACTCAGAAGCGTGATGATTCTGTAATTCTTCAACAAAGACTTATCGCCCTTTTTGAAGAACAGCACCACCACGCCCCCCTGCCAAGCCTGTGGCGTTTTTCCCTGGAGTAGGACGGAGTTAAAGAGCCTCTGCAAAGCTAAATTTATTAATATAGCGTAATTTATTAATATAGGTAGCTATCTGACACAATTTTTACTATAATGAGTTACGTAAAATTAGAAAACCATCAACTGCATCATTTTAATTGTGATTTAAACGGATTCATTTTTCAAACTAAAAATATGATCATAAAATACTATTACAAAACCCGAAAGTTATTTCATTTGCATGGCCAATAATTGATTTGCGTGGGTCAAAACTACCACGTAAACCACGCAAATCACGACCACGAAAATCAAAATAAATCCTTTATTCTTAAAATATACATAAATATTTTAAGCAAATAAACTGTGTTTTAAATATAGGTTACGTAACCTAATATTTGTTCGCTGCGATATTTTATTCAATAAATAAATTTACAGACACCGGAGAAAATTGTACCACGCAAATCAAATTTTTGAGAAACCATACCCATGCAACGAGGTTCTTACCTTAATTTTCACTCGACGCGTCATCACACAAGCACTCTGCCAGGCCATCAGAGCGCGACTAGTTGTAACGTGAATTAGGATGAGGCAACACCCGGTCGCGAAATTAGGGTTTTGCAAGTGAATTTATAATGATCCACGCAAATCAGTAACTACCCCGGGACAGTTACATTTTAATTTTTTTTAGATAATGTAATTATTTTAGAACTACGGTCTAATTTTTCATAGAATTGTCAACTTCTTATGACTTAGTTTTTTTTTTTTGGGAAGCATGTAACGTTTAGTTTAAAATATATAATTTAATAAGAGACCAGATCGGGGCTTGGGACACTCCACGAAAATCAAAGAATCGGGGTATCTTATTTTTTTAATGATATTAAATAAAAAGATAATTGAATAATAATCAATAACCCAGTTAAGAGAGGATTGGAAGTATACCCGAAAAAAAAGTGGCTAGCTGACTTTTCGATTTCCATTATTTTTTGGTGATGCCGATTAAAAAACGTGTCTCGAAGAACGACCCAGATAGCACATTAGTATTGTAAGCACCTATGTATTGTTAAGACTTAGATTGTGGAAGAGAAAATAAAGATTTTTATTATTTTTTTTTTCTATAGGCCGAAACCTCTCGCCTCTGGGGCGGTAATGACCGGCAGTGGCACAGTTGGCCGGGATCAGGGCAAAAGAGAGAGAAATCGGCGGACGATGCGTGCAGTATCAAGCACCACCGCTTTCTGCATCTTTGCTGGAAGCAAGCCGCCGATGAATCCCAGCCTTTTTAGGTGTAAACCCATAGTGGCCAGAGGGCGTCGTTTGAGCACCATCATGTCCGAGGAATTATAGATGCTGTCTGCAGGCCAATAACCGTAAATAGAATAGACCGATTTAAAGAAAAAAATTGTGATGGTATAGATTCATTAAAATCTAGCAGTTGCCATAGTGTTGATCTGTTATATGAGGATCTTTTTGGCTTGATTAAAAATGAATTTGATAAAATTTTTACACAAAAAAAAATAAAAGCAAATAAAGTCAGGTGTAAGTTTAATGAATGGGCTACACCTGGTATTTACAAAAGTAGAAGAACATTATATGACTTGTATAGTCTAAAAGCAAACACTCAGAACCCACAGATCATAGATCATGTTAGAAATTACTCTAAAATATTTAAAAAAGTATGTGCCACTGCAAAATCAAACCATCTTCGAAATATTATTTTGGGTTCTGATAATAAAGCAAAGGCCACATGGAACATAATAAATAAAGAAACATGTAGGCGTAAACAGAATGATCACACTTACTCTCTTAAAATTGGGGATAAAATAATTAACTCACATGCAGAAGTTGCAAATGCTTTCGAGGAATTCTTTTCAAATATAGCTCCCTCTATAACTAAAGAACTGACTTCTTCTGCTGAACTAGCTGAATCCCTTCTCAAGTCGGGTGTTGATGAGTGCAAAACTCCATTTAATTTTAGACATATTAATCCTGATATACTAATAAAAACTTTCAAGGAATTAAACATGAAAAAAACTGAGGACTTATGGGGGATCTCAGTCAATATTATCAATACAATTATAAATACGATAGCCCCTTATCTTACAATTATTTTTAATAAATGTATTGATGAAAAACAGTTTCCTACTTTGATGAAATTTAGTAAGATAATTCCTTTATATAAATCAGGCGAGAAAAATGATCCTTTAAATTTTCGACCAATTTCAATTTTACCAGTACTTAGTAAAGTTTTTGAAAAAGTAATTTTCGATCAACTTTTATCACACTTTGTCCTCAATAAATTGTTACATAAAAAACAATATGGTTTCACGAAAGGTAGAAGCACTACATATGCTGGAGTTGCACTCTTGAAACACGTGTTTGATGCTTGGGAAAGTAGGCAGGACGCTTTGGGAGTTTTTTGTGATCTTTCTAAGGCTTTTGATTGTGTGGACCATCAAACTTTACTGAAAAAACTTAGACACTATGGTGTTTCATGAGATGCCTCAGATTTAGTAAACTCTTATCTCACAGGCAGAACACAAAAAGTTTGTATCAATGGAGCTGAGTCTTCTGGGTCGCCTCTTACTATGGGCGTGCCGCAGGGTTCGATATTAGGGCCTCTGCTCTTTCTAATCTACATAAATGACCTTCCATCTTTTACGAAAGACCTCTGTGAGACAGTGTTATTTGCAGATGATACTTCATTGATTTTTAAAATCAAGAGAGGTAAAGACTCATTTGACGATGTAAATAATGCACTCTCGCAAGTATTGCATTGGTTCACCACCAATAATCTTATGCTCAATGCAAATAAAACAAAGTGCATCAAATTCACAATGCCCAACGTAAAACTTGTCTCGACACATATAACTGTAAAAGATGAACAACTTAATACATCTAGTTCCACTACATTTTTAGGAATCACTTTAGATTCCCGTTTGCAATGGGGTGCGCATATCGAGACTCTGTCGGGAAGACTTAGCTCTGCTGCTTATGCCGTGAGAAAGATAAGACAACTGACTGATGTTGAAACGGCAAGATTGGTGTATTTTAGCTATTTTCATAGTATAATGTCAGATGGAATATTGTTATGGGGCTCAGCAGCAGACATTGAATCTATATTTGTACTGCAAAAGAGAGCTGTACGGGCAATTTACGGCCTTGGACCCCGAGAATCCTTAAAAGAACTGTTTAAAGAAATTAATATACTAACAGTAGCATCCCAATTTATTTATGAAAATATAAT
Organism: Anania fuscalis; assembly: GCA_950371115.1. Taxonomy (NCBI): domain Eukaryota; kingdom Metazoa; phylum Arthropoda; class Insecta; order Lepidoptera; family Crambidae; genus Anania; species Anania fuscalis. The sequence continues at coordinate 14,966,929 of OX493326.1, read as the reverse complement.
GTATATCCGCAAAAACCTGTCCTTATTCCTTAAGAAAAGTGACATTCATAATCTTAACACCCGAAATAAGAATAAACTTGCCGTTCCCAATTTCAGACTGCATAAAGTGGGTAATTTGTTTATGGGAAAATGTATTCGCTTTTTTTAATAAATTACCAGCGTCTATTGTAGAACTGCCCCTGTTAAAATTTAAATCGCATATTAAAACAACTTTAATGAAAAAAGGATATTATACTGTAAATGATTATATAAATGATAAAAATATTTGGAAATAAATACTGCCCTGCTCGCACAGGTACATTTATCTTGTAATGTAAACTATATACTATTTAAAAAGAGGCTGACAATAGTGACCGAGTTTCTTGCGCTACTTCTTCTCGGCGCTAGCCCAAAATTGTCCCGAAGTAGTGGTAGGGAAAAAAATATTGGGATGTGTAAAAGCGCTTAATATTTACAGAAATAAATTGGTTTTATTGGTTTTAAACCTAATGTGGCTGGGATTAACCCGTTTGCCGATATAACAATTGGTATGATTTCAGTAGACGCCACTTCCCACATTTCGGTAACCTCGTGTACTAGGTCCAAGTACTTGCGTTGCTTTTCGGTCTCGGCCTTCACAAGGTTCTCGTCATGAGGGATAGTGACGTCCACTAAAAACACCTTCGATTGCGCCCGGTCCATCAGCACTATATCAGGCTTATTCGCAAGAATAGTCCTGTCAGTGATGATGGGCCGGTCCCAGTAGAGCCGGATACTGTTACTTTCGAGTACTGGCTCCGGCGAGTACTTATAATAGGGTAGTCTCTGGCTCACGAGACCGTACTTCAGGGCGAGCTCTTGGTGGAGAATTTTGGCTGCTTGGTTATGCCTGTGCAGATACTCAGTGTTAGCAAGAGCCAAACAACCCGAAACCACATGACGGAGTGATTCTCCAGGATGGCGACAGGCCCGACAAATGTCCACTGTGCCATCCTTTATGATGTAGTTTCGGTAATTGTTCGTCCTGATAACCTGGTCTTGTATCGCACAAGCAAACCCCACGGTTTCCCCAAAGAGGTCTCCAAAGCGCAGCCAATGGACGGAAGCTTTTCGGTCCACGTGGGGCTCGTGTAAAGCCTTGAAAAACCGTCCGTGCAGCTCTTTCCCTTTCCATACGGTCTCGCGATCAGAGACTCTTAGTATCGCCGGCGACTGCCATGACTCGTTGGCCAGATCAAGAGGGGTGAGTCTTTTATCATATTCTATGACATCACAATGCATTGTTGTGTCGGTCTTTGCCAGGAAATACGCTCTGAGGCTAGATACCTCGCGGTCGTGCATGGTTTTAGCACTTAACAGGCCTCGAACACCACATTTCCTCGGGATATACAGCCTCATGACCGACGACCTGGGGTGATGCATTCTATGTAGTGTCATAGTTGTGCGGACTTTCCGATCCAGAGCGTTTAGTTCGGTCTGAGTCCATCTGAAAATGCCAAAGGTGTATAACAGAATAGGAATAACCCATCCGTTATAGGCTTTGACCTTGTTGACCCCCGACAAAGAACTATTAAGCACCTTTGTAAGGCGGTCGAAGAAGGCTTCACCAACAGACTGTTTTACGTCCGATTCCCTCAAGCCTATACTCTGTGACATACCCAGATACCGGTATGTATCAGTTTCGGAAAGTGTTTGCAGTTGGACGACACCAAGGTTAACCTCCTGTGACCGAGTAATCCTGATCCAGGCAGCAGAGAAGTTCCGGTGATTGCGTTTGACCAGTTGGCCAGCGACAGCATCTATGAGGAGGAGCTTCTTTGAACCGCGGCTCGGATCCGCGGTTTTTTGTGTTTTAGGAGCTAGGTGAGTGATCCCAGTAGTGAGAAAGTTCGGGAGAGCTCCTATCTCTAGCGCCTCCTGAAATTGGCGGGTCAAGGTAGCGTGGCATACCGAGAACCCTTTTAGCCAGTTACTCTGCAGGCCATCCAGTCCCGAACTTTTCCAGTTCGGGGCTCTACGTACTGCAGTGGCTACGTCCTCATCGGTGATGGAGACAGGGTTCATCGGGGGTACTGATGCACACTCCTCCTCTATCGAGGCAATCCAGGGTCCTTCGCTGTGCTCTACCGGTGTTGACCAAAGGCCACGCCAAAAGCTTACGGCGTCGGCCTTGTTCGGTCTTGCACCAGTGTTGCGAGGTTCAGAGCTCTCCAAGCGTTTGTAGAACTTTCTCTGGTCACTTCCGAAGAGACGATTCTGCTCGTATCTCTCAACCCTTTCGGAGTACCTTTTGATACGCTTCGCCCACGCAGCGATCTTCTGCTTCAGCTCATCGATGCCCTCCGTCAGTTTTCGGGTAAATTCTGGGTTAGCCAAATTAATGGTCATCCCAGAAAACTCCCTTCTGACAAAGCGCACAATTCTTGGCCTGGAATTGCCCGAGCGGAAGCACGTCAGTTTGCCGATGAGGACTTTGGACTGCTCGATACGTTGTTCGATTCTCCTCTTCCAGGCTGGCACAGTATTACTCCTGTGAGTAGTACGTCCAGCACTTGGACTTGGTGCAACTCGGATGCCTGTGAATCGGCACACCGTCATTGCTGCACTGAAGAGAATTGTACTGGTATCAGCCAGGCCAGAGCTGCTTTCCAAATGCTGGGGCAGCATCTGGTTAACGGCCTCAACAACATCCCGGATCCGAACGCTGAGTGGTAGCCTCGGAAGCCTAGGTCTCTCTTCCAGGGGAGTATTACTGTACTCCAAAATCGACTCCTCTAGATTCCCCCTCATTCGCTCTATGTCCTGGGCGACTATATCCGACGCGCCATCAGCCTCCACCGGCTCGTCTTCGACTACCATATTCTCGCCGCCTGAAGGCTCTGGAGTGGCAGTCCGCTCAGTGGGTGCGGATGGCGCGCAGAAAACAGCCTCGCTTCGCAATTGTTCGAGCTCAGTGGTGCTAAAGATGTTAGACCGCAATATCCACCGAGCTCTATCTGACAGGTTTTGTTCGGCGACTGACAAATTTGGCTCCAGATGCAGAAATGTGCGATGCATCCGTGCTCGATAGCCTGTCCTGCCGGCTTCTCCCTCTGTCGCTCCGTAGTAAGCGCGCATGAGGTTTGCATTCATAGCTCTATTCCACCTCATGCGCCTAGTACCTCCAGTGGCGGGCACCAATTGCTGGGACTGTGAAGCCCCTGCTGGTGCCAAGCGCACTGAAGGCGATGATGGCGGTGACTGGGCAGGTGGTCGGCCCAGTCGGGAAGTGCTGGCGGCCCGCATGCTGCCACGTCCAGCGCCAGCCCCAGACGCGCCCCGGCGATCACCCCCAGGCAGCGGCCCTATGCGCTCTCTGTTTTGCTCCATCATCGTTTGGTGGAGCAAGATACCATCGGCGTCTTGCTCATTCCCCCGAGGGAGCCGTTTTAGCTGACTGGCACCGGCTCTCGCACCAGTCGCTAAGGTACTGACTGACTGCACTGGTTGAGCAACTATCTGTCACTTAGTTACTCAACCAGTGGGCGATGGGGTCGTCACTTCCCGACGCCTTTTTATTATTATTATAAGTTAAGTATGATCGAGCCCAATGAAACAGTTCAGAGCGAATACGCTAGATGTCACTGTTGATTGTTCATACACACTACTGTGTAAGATAAATCAGCTGTACGACGGTAAACAATAAATCATTGTTTTTTAACACCCACAATAGTAGCAGTATATTTTAATTTTACTGTAAAATGTTACTTTTTACAAATAAATTAGTTGTTCTGGTTGAGTTTGTAGCACTTTTAATATCACTTTCTATAAAATGTCCTTTTCTCGCAATTTTTGTTGAACAGAGATGAACATCACAAAACACAAATTAAAAACTATGTAGTCACGAGATCGCACTAAAACTTTAAGCTCCAAGCACTGTTCTCTAAGTTTAGCCCTAAGGCGACACGAAAAAAGTGATTTAATTATTTTTAATCACATAAATACCGGGACACAAATTTCGCACGTCCACATAGGCACAGTGGCGCCACCTTATTTAAGCCACGCTTTCCAGGTCTTTATCAAAGAAAACGGCACTGTGCACATACTAAACGCCGCGCCGTGGCAACACCTCGGGCCAATGGGCAAATAGATAGACATAATAGGACTAGGACAGTCGATGCCGGTAGTGCTAGTAATCACGGACGCTCAGATAAAGAATGGGATATTGTTATACCGAAATTTCTGTGGGGCTTAAACAACACCATCAAAGATTCTTTGACCGACTTTCGACGAGTACAGACGTGCTCATTGCGCAATAATTACGAATACATAAATTGACAATACAGTGACCTAGTTGAAGTGTGTTAGTGATTTTTGTACAAAAACTATATTCGCGTTGTAATACATAGGTAGAATAATGAACCTTTAAAAATAAATCACTAGGAAATATTAAAATGTCTGCCGAGAGCAGCCCCTTTAATCGAAGTGGAATCACTCGTCGCTCTCCTCCTCCGCCAGAAAACCCGAAGGAAGACCATGACCAACCTCCCGAAGGTGTTGCCATATCGACCATCCAGACCTAGCTAAGTGCGATCGAGAAACACCTCAATAAATAAAAAGAATAAAAAAATTATTTCAGATAACTCAGGTGATCCATATATAAGTTAATAATACAAAAAATTTACTTAAATCTAATGTTAGTAAATCTTAATAAGCTAGCAAGAGTTACACAGATTTCCTGTGCAGAGACGGACCCTCATGGTGGTGGATAAGGCCCCGGGTCTAGATGGGATATTTCCGGGTCTGCTGAGGTGGAGCGCGGATCTGCTGGTGGACTACTTAGTAACTATCTTCAGATCATGCATCGCCCACAGATATATACCAAAAGCCTGGAGGGATGTCAAAGTAAGTAGGTAAAAATAAGGGGACCTGGATCAAAAGTAATCCACATACCTAGTTGTCATCACTAATCTATTGATTCAACTGTTCACTTTTCATCACTCACGTCTTCGTGAGTGATGAAAGTCACGTCTTAGTGGTTTATATTCATAAAGGCGAGCGTTTATAATGAGACAATAAGCTGTGGTATTTTCTGGTATATCTTCAGAACATTCAATTTCGATCCGAACATCAACAGGTCCTGTTTTAAGCGAATCGTTTTGTCTTGAACAATCAATTACAAACAACGGTGCCTTTTCTTTAAACTGTACTAGGTTAAGCAATGGATTGACACCAGTATTGTAGTAAGACTGACGAAAATTAGAATACATCTCATATAATATATTGTATTTGCCTTCATCAAATTTCAGATTTAATGAGTCATATGGAAAATATTGTGAATTTAAAAATAATTTTAGATTAGTTACTTTACAATGATCGAAAATTGTTGAACTTTTCGTCTTATTACATTTTCTATTAGTTTGCAAGCCAAAAATGACAAATCTTGGTTTCTCTAATTGAGAAGCAGTTTTAACTGACCAAGAATGTGTAATAATGGATATTCATACAAGTCCCAATTTCTAAACGGTAATTGTATAGGACGATCTTTTTCTAAATATTTGAGAAGCAATAATTTATTGCGATCAGAAACCTTAACATGCGGTACACGCCATTGAATTTTTTGTATATCTAATTCTATTTCATCTTAATTATCCATAGTCACACAGTTAATAGCAGAACTACTTCTTTGCAATATAAGTTCATGTCTAGAATTTAAAATAATTTTGTTATAGTCTTCAGCAAATCCCAATATTTTGTTTAATGGAATAATGGCACTAAAATTACCATCTTTTTGTTTGGTGCCATTTAAATTCCATCCCCAAAGTGCTGCAGCTTTCTTTTCACCTTCATTCATTGAGATAAAAGATTTCATTGTTATAGTTATTCCTGCATTTTTTATTTGATCAATTTCAACACCATTTAGTGTATATCTTATGTCTTGAAACAAGAACGAAATTGGATTGTTTATATAATTAATCTCTTTTTTTACTAATTTTCCTGTCGCATCTTTAGAAAAGATACTGGCATAACCTTCTAAGTAAATTGAACTTCCTGAAGGTAGCACATATATGTCTTGTTGGTGAATAGGTATTCTAATTTCATCATTGTTTTTAAAGCTATTAGTATATGGATTGTAACTATGGATTTCATAGCTTTCAATTGAGTTGTCATGACATGATAGATCTGCGATTTGCAACATTATGCAATTTATATCCAAGATATTCTAAAAACTTTTTATTTTCCTTCGTATTTTTTTTTTGCTTTCACTGCATGGGCACGTCTAACTCCTTTCGATGTACAATAGGAAATATAAAGTCTTCTTCCCAATGTTGGAGTTTTATTAAACACTAACATTGTGGTTTTATTTTCAATTAAAAGCAAAATTAATAAATATAGGTACTTAGGACACCTCTATCAATCTATTATCCTTAAAGAACTAATATTATACAAGTGACTACAAATAATTTATATGTTTATCTAATACCAATTCATTTAATTTATAAGACACACACGCAAAGAATAAATACTTAAAAGTTTAATTGCTGATATGTATCATTGATTACATGAATGTAAAACGTCCCATTTCATACTAACTTATGTTATTTTTGTCGTCCCAGAATGAACTCAAAAATTTTAAACATAAATGCCCGCAGTTACACAATTTTTTTTTTGCAAATTGTTATAGTTATAATGTATATTCGATCCTACATACTTAATAAACTCTTTCGGTGGTTTTAAATTACCGTAACTATCGAAATTTTCAATATGTTTATTCATTTTAACGTAGGCTACCCAATGTGTACCAGAGTTTTGAGAGCTATCGAGGTTAATGATAGCACATTCTGTCTCCAAAGGCTTGCGCGGTAATTTATCTCTCATAAATACACCTCGGAAAAATGGGATATTACGTGAGTGCTTCATTATATCTATATTAGTTAAAGCTCTTTTGGGTAGCCTAGGTATTAGTTTTTTTTCTTGGTAACGTAAATCCCTAATCCATCTTTATAGGGTTTAAGATGCAATCCTTTTCCAATACACACGGCTTCTACTTGTCTATTATGTCGTTCCAGTTCCAACAACCGTTTTTTAGCATTTTTGTATTTATTTATCGCCTTTGCGATTCCACTAGCCCCACCAACCAAACTACCAGCAGCAGATAACCCTGCAAATATCGGTATTAGCGGAAGGAATCCACCAGTTTTGGGAACAGGTATAATTCTCGGTATATTTATAGGTAGATCTGATGCTAGTTCTTGAGCCGTTGCGTGAGCTAACTTTAATAGAGCTTTTTTGCATTTAGGTTTTACATTATTTATATGTTTTTTAGTGCGTAACACAATATTTTTAAAAGTTTTTTTCAAACATTTTCTTGCTGAGTGTTGATTTTTATGTGATTCGCTTAATATAGCTTGCTTGTCTCTTTTCATTTTAATTAATTATATTACTGATATTTCCAGTGCTAATGCTTATGTCTATATGGCTTTGAGAATAGTTACAGAATGATGTTTTTTTTTTCTACAACGACTTAAATTATTATCATTTGAAAGATCGTATGAAAGATAATACATTCGATTGAAGTACAAACAGTGCGTGGAGTTAAGTTTGAGCGTGCATTCGCCGTCAAATATCAAAAGAAACTAAGTCAACGATCGGCACGTATCTTATACCACCGGTCGACGACATGCATAAAAGTTTATAGTAAGCAATAACTCACGGTTTGCATAAGCAGATTTACTGAACAAGGATTGTTGACCGACTTCACACATTTTTATACAAGTATTTATCAATGCAATACGATTTTTAAAATCGATTAGTTTATACTAAATAGGAAAGTGTTTCTTATTTTAAATAAACATGCCTAGATTTACAATGAATTGGTTCTAATTATCCAACTATTTTCGCTTGTTGGAAGACCTAGCCACTTAACATATACTAAGTTTCCTTTTCTTTTTAAACCTTTTTAACTAAATAAACATCATGATATTTTGTTTTCTAAAGTTCTTGTGAGTAAAATGCTCCAAGTATCGGACGATATTTCAAATCTTGTAATATATAAGTTGTAGGGTTGGTTTCTTGTACTTTTTCAATCTTGAATACTTCTGTTGACCAGTTAGGGGTGTAACCCTTATCAAAACATGCTTTGTTCTTGCTTATTCTAACAAAATCACTGACATGGAACTTTTTACTCTTAAGTATTTTTTTACTGCCAGATAATTGATTATACCTTTGTAAAATTTGTAGTTTATTGTTATGAGAAATTGTAGTAGGAGGTCGAGCAATTGTTCTATGCACAGTATTATTATATTCAAACACTTGTTTATTGAGTACTCCATTATTCCATTTATAATTACCATTTAAGTTAAATTGTTTATACAATTTATTTTTTAGAGTTCTAATAAATCTTTCAACAATGGATGCTTTTTTAGTAGAGTAAGTAGAATAATGATTAATCGAAAACTTTTGCATAAGTTTTTGAAATTGGTCATTATAAAATTCCTTCCCGCGATCTGTTTGAAGATTTATGGGAATTCTTATATTTTTTAATAACGTTTCAAAAGCCTTAGATACATGCTGTTTATTCTTTTGCTTTAATTGTATAGCCCATGCAAATTTGAGAAACAGTCAATGACTGCGAGTATATATTTATAACCAGAATTAACCTTCGACATTGCTTGCATGTCTATTAAGTCTGCTTGCCATAAATCGTCTATATCTTTAAGTATAACATTTCTTCGTGGAAAATAACCTCTAGCACTTTTACATATTTTGTTTACAACGTCTGCTTTGCTCATAGTGATGGTTTAATTTTCCTGTAAGGTCTTTAATATAAATATATTTTTCAAGTTTTTTAATTTTTTCACTCAATATCTTAATTGACTTATTAATATCCTTAATTTTCTCAAAAAGATTAACATTGGCTTGATCAAAATTGTTCTTATCAATGTTATACCCAATACCCAACGATGTTCTTAGTTCATTTTGCAAATGTAAGTTATCAACATCCATGTTCAATTATTCTTTTGATACTAATTTATACATTCATCCAACACGCCTTTTATTCCTTTATAATATTGGCTTCCTTTAGTTCTTCAATAATCGATAATATTTCATTGTCGTGGTTAGTATTTCCCGCGCTTTTTGAGGCCACCAATAGTTTTAGCTGCGGTAGGAAACCTCCAATTTTTGTTTTGTTTTTGATACTTGAATATTTTTTTATTTTGTTTTGTTGAGAAAATAATGGTTTGATTATTTTACGATATTTCAATCCTTTATCGCCCTTTATTTGACCTTTCGGGTTGAAATATCGCTTATGTGCATTCGTATAATGTAATATATCTTTGTAAGTCATAATATCTTTTTCGTTAATAAGTTTAAGACTTGGTTTATTACGCATTAAAAGTTCCTTTAAACCAGGTGTTAACTCGTACTGTTTGTCGCCAATACGCACTATACACCGTGAATTTTGAGATACCCGAGAAAATTAACTAACATACTCAGATATCGATATACATCGAATTCGGCGAATAAAAAAAAAATTTTTTATGAGAAATTTATTTAATAGTTCCCTTACGTTCCTTAAAAAATATGCACTATAAAAGTCCTGCTAATTCAAATAGTAATCATTATCATTCCAACATTAACGGAACCAAAATCCACCTAATTTAGTCGCGTAATATTGGCGTACGGAAGGAATAACTATGAATGATTTTATTTTTTTTATTCGCCAAATTCGATGTATATCGATATCTGAGTATGTTAGTTAATTTTCTCAGGTATCTCAAAATTCACGGTGTATAGTTTTTATCACTTGTAGAAGAAATTTTAACCTTTGAATTACCCATCATTAATGATTTGTTTTCGCTACGTATTCCAAATGGTATATTTAAATTATTATCATAAATGTCCATAAATTCATCTTTGTTCAAAGATATTAGAGTATCGTTCATACTTTTAGCTGAACTTTTATCTTCATCGGTTAATTCATAATATTCTGAATTTGCATTCGAATCACTAAATACATTTAGTGCAAAGTTTTCATAGTTTGTAAGAGAATCTTCCATTGCACTATGCTTAGCCATGTCTATTGAAACATTTACAGTAGGTTTATCCTTATCATTAGACTTTATCATCGTCTCCAAATTATCAGTAATCGGTTTAAAAACCTTCTTTAATTTTAAATTAGCGTTATCTTTATCATTTTGAATTATTTTTATTTTATTTTTGATATTATCGATTGATTTTACTAATTGTTTTTTAATTTCTGTCTCCATGTCTAGATAACTGTTAAGTTCTCAACTGTTGACAGCTAAAATCTTGAGTCAAATAACTTATTTATGAAAATTTACTCAATATATATTCTAAAAATGTATAAATGTATCAAGGCCGTGTCTATACCTTCCTTCGTTTAAACCACAATCTTTATTTATAGTTAAAAAGCTAAATCGATCTAACCATATCGATGAACAAAGTTCTTTAAATTCTAACTAATTTATATCCGTTGCCACATGTTCATTATAGATATGTTTCAAGTTGATTTCATCTTGTTTAAAGATAATAAGTAAATTGGCATTGTCGCGTATTAATTGTTTTGGTATTTTGGAATACGTTTGTGCTAAGTAAAAGCAGTCTACCTGTCTATGCCTACCCATAGCAAAGTAATCTCTTATATTCTTCTGGTTTTCATATACAACATCATCAAAAATCATAATTGAATTTTTCAAAGCTTCGTTGGGTGAAATGACATCCTTGTTATCGTTAAACACGAATAATTTAACCTTAGGAACTTGTTTTATAACTTGCTTTAAGAAACAATACTTCGGTTGATAAGCTGTTTTTGAGTACAAGTATATATGCTTGAATTTAAGACCATTTTCATGTAACAGCAAATTTAATATGGCATTAGTTTTACCACAATTTGATGGACCACATATTATACATCGAATTGTATTAGGCAAGAGTTCGCTATGCTTAGCTTTTTGCGAAATATTTTCTGTTTTAATATTAGATACTTCTAATGTCTTTGCTTGTTTAATGAACTTTATCATAACTTAATGAAGAACATTCGATATGCACACCTTTATATGATTATCATAACTATGATTAACATTTGATATGTACCCCTTTATAAATAAAAACATAAAAACTTCATTTATTTATTCATTTATTTTATTTATTGTACAAAACACATATTTGAAAAATTTATTTTTCTATATTCTATACTATTATACAAATCTTATACCTAATGATAGATTAACATTTTTATTCGCTTAAATAACTAAAATATAGTATTTTATTTACAATTATTTATTATTCGTTTAAACTGAACACTCGCAAGATAATCGAAAGATACACTTGCTTTCAAAAATGAAACTATGATAGTGAATACAGATATGAAAATCAGAATATGGTATCACAATGACCCCAAGTAAGTGTATGGATTTGATCTCTTTGTATTTGTCTTTTATCATCATTTCCATCTAAAAGTTGTTTGTTTACTTGCTGCGTGTATATTATATGTTTGATTGACCTTATCAGTTTCATATTACATCTTGTACTTTTTTTATTATAAAGAGTATTTTTATAATCAATCATTCTTAATTTTTCAGTTACAGATTTCTTAATACCCTTAGCTTTTCTGATGTTATATTTAACGCTTTTTATGCTATATAATTGAGCTCTTAATCCAACAAATTTAGTAATTATTTCACCACCCATTTCATCTTTAAACAATTCAGGGATTTTCTCGTTTATTCTTGGAATATCATACTCGTTTTTTGATGAGAAGTTACTAGTATCAAACTGAGAAATGTTATTACTCAAATCTTTATAAAAATCTTCAGTGAATATATGATAAAGTAAACTACGGTATCTGTATAACATAACTGGGCGCGATTCTTATATTTTTCCTTAATAAAATCATAGTGAAACTGATACAAATGATGTTTAGCATATTCAAGAACTGAAAATTCAATATAGATTGGTCTATCCAGTATGATTTTTTCATTATTTAGCTGGATAGCTACAAAGTTTTCTGAAAAAACACTTACATTCTTCAAGTTCGGTTTTGCTAGCAATTTCTCTGCATTAAGATGCTTATTTCTTACATTATGTGTATCTGTCCACCTACTTACTAGCTTAACATCCACTTGCTTTCTTTTATTTTCTATGGTTTTACCAAAAATTGAATTGTTAAGCAATTTAAAAAAATATTTTTCAAATGCTGTATTTGATGATTGTCTGAGCGAAGTATTAAGATCGATATACGGTTTCAAAAAACATTCTTGTCTGAAACTCAGAATGCGATGTATTTTATTTAAAATGAGACCATGTTCTAAACATTGTTTTAAATGAACAAAGTGAATTACATAATTAAATTTATCATAAAGACTGGCGATAAGTTTCTTATTCTTACTCCCGGGAGGTATAATTTTTTTAGCAGCAAAAGGTAAATCTTTATGTAAGTCATGTAAATGATCTCGATATAACAAATCAACTTCTAAAATATACCCATATTCATTATCATCAGAAATTTTCATTACATCGAAACATTTTATTTCATCTAATGATAAACATTTGAACTCTGCAATGGGATATTTTTTCGTCATTGCGTAGCCGTAGAGGTTATTACAGTCTAAATATACTAGATACGAAGATTGTTTTGATTTATCATAGTTTGGCAAGTATTTATTACAAGCTATTGCATGGCGAAATGAACACTGTGCAAGACCGCCACGAATGCCACTCTCCAGCATTTGATACATATCAATATCACTAATCAGTTCTAATTTCACTTTTGTATATAAGAGCATTGCATCCCAACTCAAACTAGGTGATGTTATGTAATAAGCAGGATCTAGCTTATAGTATTTTAAACTTGTCATTCTGATTTTTTCAAATATATCACATAGTAGTAAAACATCAGTTTTTAAATATAAATCAGTATATTCTCCAAGGTTAGATATATTAAAACATTTCCACACATTTTCAGCATGCGCATAATCATCGTCAGAGATGTGTAGGTCAGTTAACGAGTTCAGAAAACAAGATTTAGGCGGAAGCTGTCTTTCATCAAATTTAGACCAACTATCAATGTAATCATATGGATATATACCTTTTTTAGTTAGTAATCTAAATTGTTCTTCGTCATTAATCTCATTCGAAAGATGAGCGAAATCATTTTCAGATAGACTTTTACTTAACATATCGAGACTTGAACTTAAAAATTGAAACGAATCAATAAATTTTATTTCAAAAGATCGTCGCCTTTCAGGCGTTTCTATAACTTTTGTGATAGAAAGATACTTTTCTTTTGACTTGGGAATGATTTTAACTTGTCCTTCATATTTTATTAATTCTTCAATAAATAAATGCGAGTCATAACCTGATAGGTTATGAAATACTACTGGAATAAATGGACACACTCTATGCATCAAGTTACAATGAGAGTGTGCAGCTCCTCTGAATTGAGACGTAATATGATCATAATCTCGAACTTTATCATCGAATAATAGTTCATTACATATATGACATACAGTCGCATTTCTATATTGAGCATCTTGATCAGGTGTAAAAGACAACATTCCTTTTTTTTTCAGATAATATTTTATGAATGAGTATGGCATCGTTAATCACTGATTTGATAAACACCTGCACGCAATCGATACCTCTATAAGAAACATATTTATTTAAATTTTGATCATGTGAGCAGCAAATATAATACCCGAAACAAGACGGTTGATGCTTTTTCAAAGTTTTAATGTTTTCAGATTTTATTTCTTTAAAATTTGATAAAAGACATTCAAAGTCAGCATAAATCACAAAGTAAATTTTTTGCTGTCTTTCATAGTGCTTGAATGTTAAAATCGAATTCTCTTTCGGCAAAACATGTAAAACATTATTACAATTATGTGATCTATACTTTGCATTATCAGAAAAAAATTGTAAACATGACTCACATAAGTATAATTTACCATTATAGTTAGTTATTTGATGTCTCACTAATCGAATAAGTTCTTAAATTAAACAGTAATACTGTTTATTATCATTTTCAATGAACAGCAGATTAATATGATCAATTTTACGATTACTAGTCAAATATAAAGGTCCAGTTACACAGTATTTTTTATCTAGTCCATATATGTTAACACTTATATAAGGATTATTCTTTTCGAATAGTTTAATATCTTTGAATGTGGGTGGAAAAGACATACCCTTAATATTTAGAATAGATGAATAATGGGGATATGATTTCACTCTACAAACATTGAACTTCGAAGGATACAATGCCGCAACTATACACCATAGAAAGCAATGGTTGTCTGCGTTCTGAATGTTAATACAACTTTTCGTTTTTTTGATTGATTGTGGTAGGTCTATGTACGTACCACCTCTTAAAGGACAGTATTTATTTATATTGATTTCTAAATGACTTATATTCAAGATTGTCCAACCAGAATCACGATGCTGAAATTCTTCTAATTTAGTTCTTAGATTATCTTTTAAATTTAGTAATAATTTATTCAAATCAGTAGATTGGTAAACACTCTCATATTTTGTATTAAAAGACTTAAGTTGATTTTCATCTAATTTCGGTAAAGCAAAAAATGCAAAAAGCTCGAAATTTAATTTAATGCAATTATGCTTCTTTAATGATATATTAATAAGTTTTATAAGATCTTTATGATTGTTGTTTAAAAATGTTTCTAGGGTGGGATACTCAATATTCTGGGCAAGGTTTAAGCGATAAGTTACTATTCGTCTTTTAAATGCAGCAGTTATTATGTCAATATTTTCAAAATCAGTCTTCAACAAACAATTCGACTTATGTAAATTCGTTCTCAAATGATTTCTGTATTCACTTCGTAATATCTTAATTCGACACTTTTCACATTCAATTAAATTATTGTTTTCGATTTTTGGTGAAGTGTGTGGGACGGGTTGCAACTGCAAGACAGCTGTCAAAGAAATAAAAAAACATTGTAACGTTGAATCAATTAATTGACTACGGTAAATTCGATTAAGAACAATATCATCTCAGCCACAGGACGTCCACTGCTGAACATAGGCCTCCCCCAGTGACTTCCAGATCGGCCGATTGGAAGCGGCCTGCATCCAGCGTCGTCCTGCAACCTTTACCAGGTCGTCTGCCCACCTTGTGGGTGGGCGTCCTACGCTGCGCTTGCCGATACGCGGCCTCCATTCCAGAACCTTTCTGCCCCATCGGCCGTCAGTTCTACGTGCTATGTGCCCCGCCCACTGCCACTTCAGCCGGCTAATCCGTCGGGCTATGTCTTAAATTCGATTAAGAACAATAACTCAAATTTAAATTTAATGCAATTATGCTTTATCAATGACTTATTAATTGAATGTGTATAAGTCTTACTAACACTCAGGAACGATAAGGTACTCGACTTCCTGAGATGGACTTAAACTGAAAGTTACTGTATGCATCTGAAATGCAGTACGTCTTTTAATCTCACTCAGGAACGATAAGGTACTCGACTTCCTGAGCTGGATTTAAACTGAAAGTTACTGTATGCATCTGAAATGCAGTACGTCTTTATTTAATCTCACTCAGGAACGATAAGGTATTCGACTTCCTGAGCTGGATTTAAACTGAAAGTTACTGTATGCATCTGAAATGCAGTACGTCTTTTAATCTCACTCAGGAACGATAAGTTACTCGACTTCCTGAGCTGGATTTAAACTGAAAGTTACTGTATGCATCTGAAATGCAGTACGTCTTTTAATCTCACTCAGGAACGATAAGGTACTCGACTTCCTGAGCTGGATTTATATGAAAGTTCGGTCTTTAATGATTAGTTAAATTTATGTAAATTAGTGATATCTGTAGTTATTTGTGATTCATGATTTGTATTTTTATATTTAATTAAAGTTCAAATAACATACTGTCTTCATTAGTCGGTTGTAACGAAACTGTTAAAGAAAAGAAAAACAATAAAAATATATTAATTAATTGTTTATGTAAGTAAAATAAAAACATGAGTAAAAACTAAAGCCTAAATAGGTTAGAATAAGAATAGGAGTAAGAAAATGTTATGATGATAAAATATTAAGAATGAAAAGTTTTAAGAATATCCACTGATCATTTCTGGTCGACAATCTTTAAACTCTTGACGAGTTGCTTTTATGAAGCTAGATAAGTGATCCCATACCTCAGTGCCCACATCAGACTTATTTTTTATCGTTATAATAGCATGTCGCCATCTATTCATGGGTTGTATGTGCTTTATATCATCACATTTATACACTTTTACTTCAATATAGTGTAAGCCTTCCTTTTCAGGATTACTCTGTCGCAGTACACCATGCGGAACTCTTTTAGTAATATATGAATGAATCGCCGCTTGCTTTTTACCGGTTTTCGGTATGTTGTAAGATGCTTCGTCGCTGTCACTGCCGAACACGTCGCTAGCTGCAGTTTTTCTACCATCCTTCGAAAGTGGTTCAGGGGTGTGTGAGTAGAGCTTCTTTTTCTTAGGCTCGGATTCTGCACTGGTGTGATAGGAGTTCTTAGTAAGTTTCTGGTTTCTGGGCTTCGTTGTTCGATCTTGAAAGATAAACGAAAATAAATTATTTCAGTGGATTATCTTCTCCTAATAAAGAAAATATAGTACATTGCTTCGTCTGACGTCGTGACACTTCAATGAACTTCTTGAGATGATACCAAGCCCTTGTATCACAATCGGTTCTATTTTTAATAACAATATCTGGCTCAACAAGCTTATTTTCCAGATAAGTTTCATTTGTCTTATATGTCTTTAATTCTATATAATATTCCCCATTTTTTTTTATGTAAGTGTTGACTGTAAGCCTTTAGGTATTTTACAGTAAAATATGAATACATTTTAGGTGCATTATTATTACCATGCTTGCTGGATTCAACTTCATTGTCATCTTCGTCTTCGCTGTCGGTGCCGAAGAGTTCATATCTTGAATACTTGCTCGTCATCGCAGGTGTGACCAGAGACTTGCGCTTTTTCGACGATGACGAGCGTGCAGCAGCTGGTGACCGCGACTTCTTTGAGGTAGAAGGCTCGGGCACGTTGACGTCGAGCTCTTCCTCCGAGTAGTCGGATGCGTCATGAGAAGTGTGTTTCGACCTGAAAATTAGATGAGAATATTTAAATATACGTGTTTCAATGAATAGATTGAATAGGAATATAATGAAAAGATAAAATATGATAAAGTAATAGAATGAAAAGATAAAACATTACAAAGATGAAAGTCAAACTAAACTAATTTAGTAAATAAAATATCTACTTACATTTTTTTCTCACGGCTGGGTATTGTTGTTGCAGGAACTTAGAAGCTGGATCAGACTGTGACATTTCCTGTCTTTATCCCGGCTTAAATACATAAAATTCACGTGCACATTTTCCATATTCGTAAAATCATAGTACAAAAAAGGGAAACAGTAAGTTACATCCTACTGGTTTCGCAAAATCATCATAGGTTAACATTTCAACCTATGTTCGCTTTGTACGTTGTTATTCAAAAGTAAACCTTATTTCCAGTTTCATGGCATTAGTAGTAGGTAGGGGAAGTAAAATAAAAATTAAATTCTTCGGCAGATCGTAAAGGTGCTCAAATACCTAGCTATCTATAAACTAAGCAGAGATTGTATTGATTATAGCACCTCATAAATAAATAGCAAGTAGACAGCGTACAGACTCTATGCTATATATTATATAAATGTAGTAATATTTTAGTATCCATGACTTGGGTTCAAATGGTTATGCTTATCATACTAACGCCTGCCCTTTACAGGATTCGAACCCAAGACCCTTTATATCCGTAGACCAAGACAAGATACCTACTGCCTTTATCATTATACTATAACATCGAAATGCAGCGTAAGCGTAAGAGCCATAGCAGTCTAGCTAGTGGGTACAAAGTTCATCTTCCCTTTTTAGCGATGGCGCCCGCGGCTCGTATATGATGGATAAAATTACTTTGCAAAACAAACACATGCAAAGGTTTCTATTCTGTGAAGCCACTGCCCAAATAATTTTCTATCTCCATGAAATAAGGGTCACTTTCGAAGTAAAATGCGAGTGTTCATTACGTTAGTTAAATCTTACAAAAATCGTAATTACATAATTTTGAACTTTAGTGACAAAATATTTCTTAATATAAAGAGACTGACGAAACCAATTATTAACATTTATTAAATCCTAGTCCGACTGCATACATACCTATTGTTTTTTACAAAGAAAAAATGCCGGTAAGTTTCTCACTCACGTTGTTTATTTCTCTCACCTGATTCAAAACAAAATCAATGCAAATGAAATAATTATCTCATTCAATATTAGACACCTATTTTCAATTAAATTAAATTAGATAATCATATTTTCACGTTTGTTCTTGTTTCAGGGATCTGACGATTTAATTTTCAATAGCAGCTATTCACCTATAATGATACCACCAGATGAAACACTCCGTCAAAATGTACTCAATTATCTGGAGAACGAAAGACCTTTCGAAATAGATGAACGTTCGAATAGTCGCGCCAGCATCCGCACCACAAACGTCGCCAACAACAATACTCGACGAAAAAGAAAATCGGACGAAATTTTATGTTCGTACATTATCTTGGGTCAATGTTAACAACAAATGCTTCCTGTGAACCTGAAATTAGGCGAAGAATTGCTAGTTCAAAGAACGCTATGGCGCAGCTGGACAAGATTTGGAAAGATAGCAACATTAAACGCAAAACAAAAATGTCACTGGTGCGCACCTTAATCTTTTCAATCTTTCTGTACTGTTCGGAAACATGGACAATCAAAGCTGCTGACATGGACAGAATAAACGCTTTCGAGATGTGGTGCTATCGCCGGATGCTTCGGATACCCTGGACCGCTTTCCGTACAAATGAATCTATCTTAAGCCAACTACGGATCAAAGAACGTCTTACAAGCATCGTTCTCAAGCGGTACTTAGCTATTTTGGCCATCTCGCACACAAGCCGCATGATAACCTTAAAAAGAACATCATTATTGGCAAAAGGCAGGGTAAAAGACCACGTGGCCGCAGGCCGACACGATGGTCTGATCTACTTGTAAAGACCCTGGAAATGCCATTTCGCGAGGCGCTCAGACGAGCGCAGGATCGCGAGGGCTGGAGACAGCTCATCACCGAGGCGACTACATAAACAGGATCACGATCCTCAACCATGAGGGACCGACTATGGAGGAGGACATAAAAAGCCGTGTAAGACGAATTTAGGAGCTAGAATAATAAGGTTGCAAATATTTGAGATCGAAGACCTAAGTAATAACGTATGTAATTGTAAAGCTTCTGTTTGCGCACAGCATGTCGTTGAGAATACATATACTGATGAAGTGTATAGGACTGCCAAGGATTTACTTTCTAAAATAAACCGAAATCTAATGTAACAAATAATAGAGATAATAAATAATTTTCTGAAGTTTATTTTTGTTTTAATTATTTTCGAATGCATAATGTTAATTAAAGTAAGATTAAACGATTTATAAATATATCTTCTTATCTATTTATAAAATCATGGTAAAAATTAGGGGACCTGGATCAAAAGTAATCCACACGCTAGTTTTCATCACTTATTTTCTATTCATTCAACTATTCACTTTCATCACTCACGAAGACGTGAGTGATGACAAGTGAACAGTTTAATGAATAGATTAGTGATGAAAACTAGGTATGTGGTGTCGCGGGGGTAGGTGGAATGACCAACACCAAGCGTACACGATAATTTAAAGTATTTATTCGCAGTTAATTATTTACACAGGGCGTGGGTGAAGGCCCGCCTGACAGATTGCTTTCGGTTCCGAACTTCCCTGACGGAGCGGCCGAAGGTGGTTGGTGGCCGAAGGTGGAGAACGCAGCTGGTGGTGGAGTGTGCGACGACACGGCGGTCCAGGGGCAGCCCGTAAGTGGACACGCCGATGTCCACGCCCAAAGAGCCCGAGATTCGTTCCCTGGGGATCAAAACACCAGCTTAAGCCACATTTGTATCTGCGTTTCCTCTGATTGCGACCACCATTACAGCCAAGCCAAGCAAGTCGGTTTATGTAAGAGGGTAGAACGTGAGGTGAAGTAAGACAAAAAGATCGCAATCAGAACGGAGCACAAGCACAGTAAAAATAAAACAATAAATTATGGAAATAGCTGAGAATTACGCCAAATGCAGCTAAATAACAATTGGATAAAAATAGTACGCCAATGGCATTGGAATTAATTTAATTACGAGTGAATTTACTATTAGAAGGTTAATTAATCAACAATAAAGAATAGATTACTATGATAGGATAGATGAAAAGAACAAGATCGACGAAAGTTAAATATTAAGTATTTAAATATCAGCGACCTGCCAGCAAATAATTATAAACTAAGGTATTATTACTTAACTAAGCGTTAAAAGGTAACTGTTCATCACTTACCCTATCGGGGAGGATTCCTCACACTTTTAAATAAGTAAAAATGCAGGATAACTAATTAATTTTTGAAAATTCACTGTCGTAAGACGTACGAAATGGAGTACGGAGACGCAGAGAGCGACACGTCCGTGCTCGTATGCTACAAATTCAGTGTGTCGCGACCGCCGGCGCTCGCGCAGCTCGCGGCCGAGGCAGGGAAGGCGTCCCCCCGCAAACATCATACGATGTTTGCAGAACAAAGGATACAAAGGATTGAATAGAAATCACTTTAGGGGTCCGCGCCGCGCATAGATAGACCATTAGCAATTACGAATAATGTCGATAATGTTGAAAATCATTTGTTTTTAAATTATGTTACGTATTGAAATAAGTTAGATTTAGGTTATAAGTTAATTTAGATAGTTAAATAAGTAGTTTAATTAAAGAAATTACTATATTATAATAGTTTTTATTTTTATTTTATGTAAACATGTAACGATAACGTTACAGTGGATTACTTTTGATCCAGGTCCCCTAATTTTTACCTACTAAAGTAATATTTATACCGAAACCAGGAAGAAGTGACTACACCAGTGCCAAATCATTGCGGCCCATAAGTCTAACCTTCAGAGTCTTCAGATCATGCATCGCCCACAGATATGTACCCAAAGCCTGGAGGGAAGTCAAAGTAATATTTATACCGAAACCAGGAAGAAGTGACTACACCAGTGCCAAATCATTTCGGCCCATAAGTCTAACCTCCTTCCTACTCAAAACACTAGAAAGACTCTGCGATCGCGGGATTCGCGAAAACGTTCTTTCACACAGACCATTACACCCTCAACAACATGCCTATAGTCAAGGCAAATCTACGGAATCAGCCCTCCACAGCGTCGTAGCGCGCATAGGCGAAGGACTGACCAACAAACACTCTACACTAGGCGCATTCATTGACATAGAAGGTGCCTTCGATAAAACCAACTTCATTAGTATAAATCAAGCGTTAGTGAACTTTGGAGTCAACCCAACACTAGCTGAGACAATCAACAACATGCTCACACAGAGAGCGATTCGTTTTACTGTCAACACAACGACCAGAGGAATCGTCGCCAGAGGATGCCCTCAAGGCGGCGTCCTTTCCCCTTTACTGTGGAATATCGTGGTGGACGAACTCATCCGCAAGCTTAATGGGTGCGGCCTGCATACTGTGGGCTATGCGGATGACTTAGCCATCTTAGCCACCGGATGTTCGGACAGCACACTGTGTGACCTTATAAGAACCGCTTTCAAAACAGTTGAGTCGTGGTGCAGCAACCACGGCCTCTCAGTTAACCCAGCAAAAACAAAACTAATAATGTTCACTAACAAGCGTAATGTCAGCCACCTAAGACTGCACAAGCTGTTTGATACTGACATCCCACTTAAAACGGAAGTTATGTACCTGGGAGTAATACTTGACAGCGAACTTTTATGGAACAAACACCTAGACCTCAAACTAGAAAGAGCCTGTACATCGTTCTTTCAGTGCAAGAAAATGCTAGGACAAACGTGGGGCCTCTCCCCAAAAATCATCAGATGGCTCTACACAGCGGTAATCACACCAACACTAACTTCCGGAGCTCTCTTATGGTGGACCAGAACAACACTAACAACTACCAGAATCAGACTGAAACGACTTCAAAGACTAGCGTGCACTGCAATTACTGGCTGCATGAAAAGTACACCCACAGACGCCCTGGAAATGCTGCTCGACCTGCGCCCACTCGACCTCCTTCTTCAACAGGAAGCGACGATGAGTGCAATCAGGCTGCTAAACCTAGGCTTATGGGGCAACTGCAGTAGCCGCCACACATCAATCCTGAGCCAGGCAACAACGGCACAGCCGCTATTGTTGGCACCAAGTGACAGGACCCCTAGCAAATATCTAACACAGAAATTATATAAGATTCAACCATTTGAGACAGAGAAGGACCAATCAGGCACCGCGGAAGTCCGCGTCTACACTGACGGATCAAGAACCAAAGAAGGTTCGGGTGCAGGGAACCACTCCTTAGATCTCAACATCAACATAAGCATGACACTAGGCACACAAAGCTCTATCTTCTAATGCGAGTGCGTCGCTATCAATGAAGCTGCCAATGCCATCGCCAGACGAGAAATCACTGACCTCAACATCCGGATACTCTCTGACACCATGGCAGTGCTAAAAACCCTTGACAGCTACACCAGCAACCCAAAACTTGTATACGAATGCTATCTATCCCTGCAAAAGATTGGGAGGGTCAACAAGGTTAAATTGCAGTGGATAAAAGGGCATAGTAACTCCTTAGGCAACGATGCCGCAGATGTATTGGCGAGAAGGGGCTCGGACATGGTCATAGAGGGGCCACAACCGATCCTTCCCTTACCATATTCCCAACTGCGCGCCTGGATTAGACACAGGGCACTATCCCAACAAAACGAACGATGGACCATGAGTACAGCATGCAGACAATCGAAACTGACCCTCTCAGAGGTCACACTCAAATTGACTCGGCGTATACTCAACCTTAAAAGACAAAATCTGCGCATAATCGTGGGGACAGTCACCGGTCACTGTCTCCTAAACAAACACCTTTACACCATAGGCAACACAGACAGCCCTCTCTGCAGGGCTTGTCTAACTACAGATGAAACCGCCGCCCACGTAGTCCTGGAATGCGAGGCGGTAGCATCACATCGCAATGAAATCCTTGAAAACCCAAGGTCGCTCCGCGAAGCCTGTGAAAAACCCAGGAAACTTCTGCGCTTCTGGGCGGAGCAAGGCTGGTTGCAACCGTAACCATCACATCCCCCACGTACAAAGGACCGACTTTGAGTCTTAGTGCGGAAAAGGGAGTCCACTCTCATACTCATACTCAAGGCCCCGTGATCAGTCTCTGCACAAGAGATTTCCAAAGCGGAGATGTCTATCTGTCCGCTAAGGTCCTCAGATTGCTGTTGTGACTAGCTCGCACCCTTACAATCAGGGATGCAGATTTTTTACGTATAATGGCATTAAAACCGTGTGAATGGTAACCGCAAACATCTCCGAAGCACTACAAAAGCGGGGCAACCCCAACAGCATTCTGAATATACATTCTGTCAAAAAAGTTTCGGAAATTGATGATTTGTTTATGGTTCCAAATTCAAAATTATAGTGTTTTGTTGTTGTTAGATTGGCACAACTGTTTTTAATTAGATAATTAAATTTAAATACAGTATTGTTTTTAGTTATACCATATCTAGTGTGTATTGCGATTTATTTATTTATGTCTACCGAATGAAACCGGGTGCCACGAAGTAGTAATTTGAGTTTAGGAAAAAGAAAGAAGTCCAGTCGCGCGCGAGACGCTGTCACGAGCACACGTACTATTGATTGTGTACTTGGTCGACTAACCGTTTTAAAAACTACCCTCTTGTATTGAGAATGGAAGAAAACATATTAAGTGATGAAGATAAAAGTGATGAAGACGTGTTAATTGAATGTGAAAAGGAAATGCAAGAAATTGAAAATGTTAGGAAAAAAAGCGAGAAAAGAAAAACGCGTGAGAGTGAAGAAAGCAGTGAAGACGGATTTATAACAGTAAATAGAAGAGCAAAAAAGATGATAAGGAGTACTTCTGTAAATAATAACAATGATGCAACATCGAAAAATATGGGAGAACCAATAAACAGTCAGAATTACGAAGTATGCTTATTTTCACCGCGAATTTTATTTAAACAAATGGCTTTAGCAAAGTTTTTGAAAAATGAAAAAATTGAAAGCGTTGTTAAAATTAAATATAAAAGCCCGTATAGGGTATTTATTCAATTTCAAGATAAAATACAGGCAGAGAAACTTATTTCAAACACAAAACTGATAGAAATGGATATAAGGGCACAGCTCACAAATTATAGTACCCTCTCATATGGTATTATACGAGGCGTAGATCAAGAAATAACTGAACAAGAATTATTAGAAAATATAAATGCGTCATCTGAGATTATTTCAGCGAAGAAAATGAAACGTATGAGCGCCGAAAATATATGGATTGAAAGTGAGACAGTCCGATTATGTTTTAAAAGCGCCACCATCCCGCAAACTATAGAAGCGTATGGACTAAAGTTTACTGTTGAGAAATACATTTTTCCGGTTACCCAGTGCTCGAGATGCTGGAAATATGGCCACATTAGGAAGTTTTGTGCTCTTAACAAAGATGTATGCCCTAAATGCGGCAAGGATCATGATAATTGTGATATTGATGCGTTCACTTGTTCTAACTGTAAGGGACCTCATATGTCACTCGATAAAACTTGTCCAGTTTTTTATAAGGAAAAGATGATTCGTCGAATTATGAGTGTCAAGAACTTGACATATAAAAAAGCTTTAGAACAATACTTAATGAAGGAAAAAAATACGGCTACCACTGCCAGGGAGGAGTATACACAAAGTTTAGTAAACAACGAAATTCCAAGAAACATATTACTTTCACCTATTCTAAACAAAAGTTATAGCAGTGTGCTAAAAACAACAGCTGAAGTACACCATTCAAGTAATAATTATCAAAACAAAAATAATACTTATCACTGTAGTAAAACAACGCAAAATATAAGTACTACTAATAACAAGGAAAAAATGAAAAAAGGCACTAAAGAAAACTCTGAACAAAATATATTGGAGAGCAACATGACAGTAAATAACGAAGAATTTGAAGAGCAACTATCTAAGGATAATACCAACACTAGAAGAGAAAGGAAAATTGATATTTGGAATATATTGCTTAAATTAAAGAATATTTTAAATATGGAACAAAGTTTTGAAGCTAAGATAATGTTGATTTTGAGAATGATATTTGAAGAATGTAGATGCATATCTCAATTATTTTCGGGTGGAGCTTTTGTTGAACGTCTCTTTAGCTTGTTTGATGGGTAAAAGTTTTAAATTAATATACTCCAGTGGAACGCACAGAGCTTGAGGCCAAAACAGGTAGAGTTTACTGCACTTCTATCTACAGAAAATATTCACGTAGCCATAGTAAGTGAAACTTGGTTGGACGAGGAATCCCCTTTACATGTAAGGGGTTATAATGTTTATCGAAATGATAGATACGACTCTTATGGTGGTGTTGCAATCATCGTACATAAAACATTGCAGTCACATGCTTGCTCTATTGGTCGTATTAATCCAGGCATACAACTAGTTCATGTCAAGATTTTAAATTGTAAGTACCTAGATAATATAGTAGCCATTTATTGTCCTTCTTCCGTCCGTACTAATCAGACTGATTGGGATAATGTTTTTGGATTGGTAAGAGAAAAAACCTTAATTGCGGGAGATTTCAATGGTCACCATACTTACTGGTCATATAAGTGTGACCCCAGGGGAACACATATATTAGACTCATCCTTAGAACACGGTTTTACTTCAATTAACAATGGAGATCCTACGAGAGTGAAATTAGTAAACGGTATACTACAGAAATCAGCTCCTGATATCACATTTACATCTTGCGATATCTCTATACATTTTAAATGGCAGGTACTCAGTGAAAACCTCGGCAGTGATCACTTAATTATAAAAACTGCGATGAATTTTAGCGTTGATTTAAATTTTACTAGCAAGCGTAACTTTAAAAAAGCTGAATGGGAGGCCTATAAGATGGATCTTGAAAACGCATTTTTTACCTTTGATAGTTCTCAATGCCATAGTGTAAATGTTCAAGATTATTATGACTATTTTGTCGACCAGCTGAACTCTTCAGCCAGTAAGCATATACCTACTATTAAAATTTGTACTGATCCTACTAGCAACTTTAGACCAAAAGAATATTGGAATGTAAACTTATCAAAGTTGGTGGCTGAACGTAGATTAGCTTTAAGTAAATTCAGGCGAAACCCGACGCCAAGCAATCTAAAAATTCTTGAAAATAAGATTTCTGAAACTAGGAAAAAAATACAACAGGCCAAGAACCGTAGCTGGAATAAGTTTTGTAGTGACATAAATGAATGTACGAGTGTTTCTGATATGTGGCGTAAAATGAGATGGTATAAAGGTTATCGTCAGTCATCATTTTCAATCCCAGATTATAAGAAGAGAGAATTACTCCACTCACTTACACCTGATTCAGTTATGAATTGTCCTCCTGGTTTGGAGTCCACCAATGATTTACTCGATAGACCTTTCTCTATGCAGGAATTAGAATCTTGTCTTAAAAAGAAGGACACATCTCCTGGTAGCGATAGTATTACATACTTGATGGTTTATAACATGGCGATTTCCGGGAAGCAATTTTTACTAGACGTGTATAATTTAATCTACAGACTAGGTACAGTACCCAATCAGTGGCGTAGAAGGTACTGGTAGTACCTATACCTAAACCTGGGAATGGCCAAGAAGTAAAAGTCCGACCTGTCTCTCTTTTGTCATGTTTGTGTAAAATATTCCACAACATGATAGGTAAGCGACTTGAATGGTTTGTTGAACGACATCAGTTGCTATCTTATAAAACATGCGGCTTTAGAAGATCTCAATCTTGCCTGGACTCCTTGTCAAGATTGGTTAAATATATACAGTTAGGGTTCTCAAATCACAATCCAACAGCGGCGTGCTTCCTTGACATAGAGAATGCTTATAATAATGTATTAGTCGATAAAGTAATTGAGGCCCTCGATATGTTAGGAGTAGGGCAAAATGTATGTAGATATTTGTGGTCCATTTTGAGTGATAGGCATCTTATGATTAGATACAAAAGTGAAGATGGGACCTCTGACGTAAGATGTACAGGCAGGGGTCTCGCTCAGGGGGACCCGATATCTCCACTGCTTTTTAATATTGTGACCATATCGATATGTCGGGACATAACTCGTGTCATGATTTCTCAATACGCTGATGATTATGTAATATACATAAGTCGGAAAGACCTAATTCGGTGTGAAATTGATTTGCAGAGTGCCATAAATGCCATGATTACATTGCTAGATAACATTGGACTTCAATTATCTGCCAATAAATCTAAATTATGTTTGTTTAGTAGAGGTCATAGGAGGACACAACTTAAAATAAATATCCACGATAGTGCCCTAGTAAGTGTAGATGCTGTAAAATACTTAGGTATTTGGCTCGATAGATCCCTACGATGGAGCAAGCATGTGAATGAGATTTTAGAGAAAACTATGAAGTATTTAAACATACTTAAACTGCTGTCAGGTTCGGGGTGGGGTCTTCACCCTAAGCATATTCGTACACTGTACATTTCATTAGTCCGTAGTCGACTTGATTTTGGTTGTTTTCTGTACGGTAATTGTGCTAAGACACATTTACTAAAACTAGACAGAGTGCAAAACCAAGCTCTGAGGATCATTGGAGGATTTATTAAAAGTACACCAATTCATGTTATGGAGTGCGAGTTATGTGTACCACCCCTATATGTAAGAAGGCTCTATCTAGCATATAAGTTTTGTTTAAGGAGTATGTCTTGGTCAGAAAATATGACTATAGATTTATTAAACAACCTCTGTTCTGCTTCTCATGAAAGGTACTGGCAAAATATAAAGAAGCCCTTACTAATGATTGCTTATAATGAATGTAAGGATTATCAAATCCATAATTCTAATCCTCTTGAAATGTTTAAGCTAGATATTTGGTCTAATTACATAAAAATCAATGAAATTATTTCTACCAATCTAGACTGCATAAAAGGATCAAAAAGAAGCCAAAGGAATTTAGTTCATTTACAAATTGCTCAAGAATTATACTTCAAATACCCGGGACATGCCTACATATTTACTGATGGGTCTAAGAATAGTGATGGGATGGGGGCTGCATACTACGATCCCACAAGAGATGTATCCATGTTATATAGAGTAGAGTCTAGAGTTTCTATTATGACCGTGGAGCTCATTGCAATTTCAGAGGCACTAAACTATATTGAACGCCAAAATAATATCAATAGAAAGGTTGTCATTCTTTCGGATAGTAAAAGTGCTTTAGAACATTTGGCTCGATGTGCCTCTGGTCATAGCAGAGGGACACCGGTAGCCTACACAGTTTTAAAGTCACTACACAGAATGACCGATACATTAAGACTGACTTTGAGGTTGCAATGGATCCCATCTCACCTAGGCATACGGGGTAACGAGGAGGCTGACAGATTAGCTAAACTTGCTTGTACTGATGGCACGCCGTTTTCGATCCTGCCTTTTTATTTTGAAATTTTAACAAAAAAGCATTTGTTATGGAAAATTTAAAGAATATTTTGACGAAAAAAGTAAAGAAAAAGGCATATGGTTTAAAACTTTGCAGTGTCAGCCTCCTCGAATACCGTGGTTTTATAACATTAAGTTAAATAGGCAGTACATTGTTATTCTCCATAGGTTGCGGTCTGGACATTATCCTAGTAATAAGTTTGCCTACATGATGAAGAAGGTTAACTCCCCAAACTGCAACTTATGTAATAGGATTGAAGATGTACATCACATCCTTGTAGAATGTACTAAGTTTTCATCAGAAAGGGACCGAATTATACAAAAATTCAATATAAATAAGCACGACACAGAACCTTTCCTTAATATATTGGCTAAGCCAACAAGCGAGGCGGCAAGATTGTTGGTTGAAATGATTTTGTATATTTAGTATGTACTCTTTAGTATATTTTAGACTTTTAAGTTCAATCTGTATTCTAGATTAAGATTCGATGGGGCTGACATGCCAATTTGGTAAAAGCCTCTAAAAAATAAAAGATTAAAAAAAAAAAAAAAAAAGAAAGAAGTCGGCTGAAGCCATATCTGGTGAATAAGGGGGCTGCTCGATGGTATTTGTTGAGTTTTTGGTCAAAAATTCGTTCACAATGATGGCCTTGTGTGCACTGCAATTACTGGCTGCATGAAAAGTACACCCACAGACGCCCTGGAAATGCTGCTCGACCTGCGCCCACTCGACCTCCTTCTTCAACAGGAAGCGACGATGAGTGCAATCAGGCTGCTAAACCTAGGCTTATGGGGCAACTGCAGTAGCCGCCACACATCAATCCTGAGCCAGGCAACAACGGCACAGCCGCTATTGTTGGCACCAAGTGACAGGACCCCTAGCAAATATCTAACACAGAAATTATATAAGATTCAACCATTTGAGACAGAGAAGGACCAATCAGGCACCGCGGAAGTCCGCGTCTACACTGACGGATCAAGAACCAAAGAAGGTTCGGGTGCAGGGAACCACTCCTTAGATCTCAACATCAACATAAGCATGACACTAGGCACACAAAGCTCTATCTTCTAATGCGAGTGCGTCGCTATCAATGAAGCTGCCAATGCCATCGCCAGACGAGAAATCACTGACCTCAACATCCGGATACTCTCTGACACCATGGCAGTGCTAAAAACCCTTGACAGCTACACCAGCAACCCAAAACTTGTATACGAATGCTATCTATCCCTGCAAAAGATTGGGAGGGTCAACAAGGTTAAATTGCAGTGGATAAAAGGGCATAGTAACTCCTTAGGCAACGATGCCGCAGATGTATTGGCGAGAAGGGGCTCGGACATGGTCATAGAGGGGCCACAACCGATCCTTCCCTTACCATATTCCCAACTGCGCGCCTGGATTAGACACAGGGCACTATCCCAACAAAACGAACGATGGACCATGAGTACAGCATGCAGACAATCGAAACTGACCCTCTCAGAGGTCACACTCAAATTGACTCGGCGTATACTCAACCTTAAAAGACAAAATCTGCGCATAATCGTGGGGACAGTCACCGGTCACTGTCTCCTAAACAAACACCTTTACACCATAGGCAACACAGACAGCCCTCTCTGCAGGGCTTGTCTAACTACAGATGAAACCGCCGCCCACGTAGTCCTGGAATGCGAGGCGGTAGCATCACATCGCAATGAAATCCTTGAAAACCCAAGGTCGCTCCGCGAAGCCTGTGAAAAACCCAGGAAACTTCTGCGCTTCTGGGCGGAGCAAGGCTGGTTGCAACCGTAACCATCACATCCCCCACGTACAAAGGACCGACTTTGAGTCTTAGTGCGGAAAAGGGAGTCCACTCTCATACTCATACTCAAGGCCCCGTGATCAGTCTCTGCACAAGAGATTTCCAAAGCGGAGATGTCTATCTGTCCGCTAAGGTCCTCAGATTGCTGTTGTGACTAGCTCGCACCCTTACAATCAGGGATGCAGATTTTTTACGTATAATGGCATTAAAACCGTGTGAATGGTAACCGCAAACATCTCCGAAGCACTACAAAAGCGGGGCAACCCCAACAGCATTCTGAATATACATTCTGTCAAAAAAGTTTCGGAAATTGATGATTTGTTTATGGTTCCAAATTCAAAATTATAGTGTTTTGTTGTTGTTAGATTGGCACAACTGTTTTTAATTAGATAATTAAATTTAAATACAGTATTGTTTTTAGTTATACCATATCTAGTGTGTATTGCGATTTATTTATTTATGTCTACCGAATGAAACCGGGTGCCACGAAGTAGTAATTTGAGTTTAGGAAAAAGAAAGAAGTCCAGTCGCGCGCGAGACGCTGTCACGAGCACACGTACTATTGATTGTGTACTTGGTCGACTAACCGTTTTAAAAACTACCCTCTTGTATTGAGAATGGAAGAAAACATATTAAGTGATGAAGATAAAAGTGATGAAGACGTGTTAATTGAATGTGAAAAGGAAATGCAAGAAATTGAAAATGTTAGGAAAAAAAGCGAGAAAAGAAAAACGCGTGAGAGTGAAGAAAGCAGTGAAGACGGATTTATAACAGTAAATAGAAGAGCAAAAAAGATGATAAGGAGTACTTCTGTAAATAATAACAATGATGCAACATCGAAAAATATGGGAGAACCAATAAACAGTCAGAATTACGAAGTATGCTTATTTTCACCGCGAATTTTATTTAAACAAATGGCTTTAGCAAAGTTTTTGAAAAATGAAAAAATTGAAAGCGTTGTTAAAATTAAATATAAAAGCCCGTATAGGGTATTTATTCAATTTCAAGATAAAATACAGGCAGAGAAACTTATTTCAAACACAAAACTGATAGAAATGGATATAAGGGCACAGCTCACAAATTATAGTACCCTCTCATATGGTATTATACGAGGCGTAGATCAAGAAATAACTGAACAAGAATTATTAGAAAATATAAATGCGTCATCTGAGATTATTTCAGCGAAGAAAATGAAACGTATGAGCGCCGAAAATATATGGATTGAAAGTGAGACAGTCCGATTATGTTTTAAAAGCGCCACCATCCCGCAAACTATAGAAGCGTATGGACTAAAGTTTACTGTTGAGAAATACATTTTTCCGGTTACCCAGTGCTCGAGATGCTGGAAATATGGCCACATTAGGAAGTTTTGTGCTCTTAACAAAGATGTATGCCCTAAATGCGGCAAGGATCATGATAATTGTGATATTGATGCGTTCACTTGTTCTAACTGTAAGGGACCTCATATGTCACTCGATAAAACTTGTCCAGTTTTTTATAAGGAAAAGATGATTCGTCGAATTATGAGTGTCAAGAACTTGACATATAAAAAAGCTTTAGAACAATACTTAATGAAGGAAAAAAATACGGCTACCACTGCCAGGGAGGAGTATACACAAAGTTTAGTAAACAACGAAATTCCAAGAAACATATTACTTTCACCTATTCTAAACAAAAGTTATAGCAGTGTGCTAAAAACAACAGCTGAAGTACACCATTCAAGTAATAATTATCAAAACAAAAATAATACTTATCACTGTAGTAAAACAACGCAAAATATAAGTACTACTAATAACAAGGAAAAAATGAAAAAAGGCACTAAAGAAAACTCTGAACAAAATATATTGGAGAGCAACATGACAGTAAATAACGAAGAATTTGAAGAGCAACTATCTAAGGATAATACCAACACTAGAAGAGAAAGGAAAATTGATATTTGGAATATATTGCTTAAATTAAAGAATATTTTAAATATGGAACAAAGTTTTGAAGCTAAGATAATGTTGATTTTGAGAATGATATTTGAAGAATGTAGATGCATATCTCAATTATTTTCGGGTGGAGCTTTTGTTGAACGTCTCTTTAGCTTGTTTGATGGGTAAAAGTTTTAAATTAATATACTCCAGTGGAACGCACAGAGCTTGAGGCCAAAACAGGTAGAGTTTACTGCACTTCTATCTACAGAAAATATTCACGTAGCCATAGTAAGTGAAACTTGGTTGGACGAGGAATCCCCTTTACATGTAAGGGGTTATAATGTTTATCGAAATGATAGATACGACTCTTATGGTGGTGTTGCAATCATCGTACATAAAACATTGCAGTCACATGCTTGCTCTATTGGTCGTATTAATCCAGGCATACAACTAGTTCATGTCAAGATTTTAAATTGTAAGTACCTAGATAATATAGTAGCCATTTATTGTCCTTCTTCCGTCCGTACTAATCAGACTGATTGGGATAATGTTTTTGGATTGGTAAGAGAAAAAACCTTAATTGCGGGAGATTTCAATGGTCACCATACTAACTGGTCATATAAGTGTGACCCCAGGGGAACACATATATTAGACTCATCCTTAGAACACGGTTTTACTTCAATTAACAATGGAGATCCTACGAGAGTGAAATTAGTAAACGGTATACTACAGAAATCAGCTCCTGATATCACATTTACATCTTGCGATATCTCTATACATTTTAAATGGCAGGTACTCAGTGAAAACCTCGGCAGTGATCACTTAATTATAAAAACTGCGATGAATTTTAGCGTTGATTTAAATTTTACTAGCAAGCGTAACTTTAAAAAAGCTGAATGGGAGGCCTATAAGATGGATCTTGAAAACGCATTTTTTACCTTTGATAGTTCTCAATGCCATAGTGTAAATGTTCAAGATTATTATGACTATTTTGTCGACCAGCTGAACTCTTCAGCCAGTAAGCATATACCTACTATTAAAATTTGTACTGATCCTACTAGCAACTTTAGACCAAAAGAATATTGGAATGTAAACTTATCAAAGTTGGTGGCTGAACGTAGATTAGCTTTAAGTAAATTCAGGCGAAACCCGACGCCAAGCAATCTAAAAATTCTTGAAAATAAGATTTCTGAAACTAGGAAAAAAATACAACAGGCCAAGAACCGTAGCTGGAATAAGTTTTGTAGTGACATAAATGAATGTACGAGTGTTTCTGATATGTGGCGTAAAATGAGATGGTATAAAGGTTATCGTCAGTCATCATTTTCAATCCCAGATTATAAGAAGAGAGAATTACTCCACTCACTTACACCTGATTCAGTTATGAATTGTCCTCCTGGTTTGGAGTCCACCAATGATTTACTCGATAGACCTTTCTCTATGCAGGAATTAGAATCTTGTCTTAAAAAGAAGGACACATCTCCTGGTAGCGATAGTATTACATACTTGATGGTTTATAACATGGCGATTTCCGGGAAGCAATTTTTACTAGACGTGTATAATTTAATCTACAGACTAGGTACAGTACCCAATCAGTGGCGTAGAAGGTACTGGTAGTACCTATACCTAAACCTGGGAATGGCCAAGAAGTAAAAGTCCGACCTGTCTCTCTTTTGTCATGTTTGTGTAAAATATTCCACAACATGATAGGTAAGCGACTTGAATGGTTTGTTGAACGACATCAGTTGCTATCTTATAAAACATGCGGCTTTAGAAGATCTCAATCTTGCCTGGACTCCTTGTCAAGATTGGTTAAATATATACAGTTAGGGTTCTCAAATCACAATCCAACAGCGGCGTGCTTCCTTGACATAGAGAATGCTTATAATAATGTATTAGTCGATAAAGTAATTGAGGCCCTCGATATGTTAGGAGTAGGGCAAAATGTATGTAGATATTTGTGGTCCATTTTGAGTGATAGGCATCTTATGATTAGATACAAAAGTGAAGATGGGACCTCTGACGTAAGATGTACAGGCAGGGGTCTCGCTCAGGGGGACCCGATATCTCCACTGCTTTTTAATATTGTGACCATATCGATATGTCGGGACATAACTCGTGTCATGATTTCTCAATACGCTGATGATTATGTAATATACATAAGTCGGAAAGACCTAATTCGGTGTGAAATTGATTTGCAGAGTGCCATAAATGCCATGATTACATTGCTAGATAACATTGGACTTCAATTATCTGCCAATAAATCTAAATTATGTTTGTTTAGTAGAGGTCATAGGAGGACACAACTTAAAATAAATATCCACGATAGTGCCCTAGTAAGTGTAGATGCTGTAAAATACTTAGGTATTTGGCTCGATAGATCCCTACGATGGAGCAAGCATGTGAATGAGATTTTAGAGAAAACTATGAAGTATTTAAACATACTTAAACTGCTGTCAGGTTCGGGGTGGGGTCTTCACCCTAAGCATATTCGTACACTGTACATTTCATTAGTCCGTAGTCGACTTGATTTTGGTTGTTTTCTGTACGGTAATTGTGCTAAGACACATTTACTAAAACTAGACAGAGTGCAAAACCAAGCTCTGAGGATCATTGGAGGATTTATTAAAAGTACACCAATTCATGTTATGGAGTGCGAGTTATGTGTACCACCCCTATATGTAAGAAGGCTCTATCTAGCATATAAGTTTTGTTTAAGGAGTATGTCTTGGTCAGAAAATATGACTATAGATTTATTAAACAACCTCTGTTCTGCTTCTCATGAAAGGTACTGGCAAAATATAAAGAAGCCCTTACTAATGATTGCTTATAATGAATGTAAGGATTATCAAATCCATAATTCTAATCCTCTTGAAATGTTTAAGCTAGATATTTGGTCTAATTACATAAAAATCAATGAAATTATTTCTACCAATCTAGACTGCATAAAAGGATCAAAAAGAAGCCAAAGGAATTTAGTTCATTTACAAATTGCTCAAGAATTATACTTCAAATACCCGGGACATGCCTACATATTTACTGATGGGTCTAAGAATAGTGATGGGATGGGGGCTGCATACTACGATCCCACAAGAGATGTATCCATGTTATATAGAGTAGAGTCTAGAGTTTCTATTATGACCGTGGAGCTCATTGCAATTTCAGAGGCACTAAACTATATTGAACGCCAAAATAATATCAATAGAAAGGTTGTCATTCTTTCGGATAGTAAAAGTGCTTTAGAACATTTGGCTCGATGTGCCTCTGGTCATAGCAGAGGGACACCGGTAGCCTACACAGTTTTAAAGTCACTACACAGAATGACCGATACATTAAGACTGACTTTGAGGTTGCAATGGATCCCATCTCACCTAGGCATACGGGGTAACGAGGAGGCTGACAGATTAGCTAAACTTGCTTGTACTGATGGCACGCCGTTTTCGATCCTGCCTTTTTATTTTGAAATTTTAACAAAAAAGCATTTGTTATGGAAAATTTAAAGAATATTTTGACGAAAAAAGTAAAGAAAAAGGCATATGGTTTAAAACTTTGCAGTGTCAGCCTCCTCGAATACCGTGGTTTTATAACATTAAGTTAAATAGGCAGTACATTGTTATTCTCCATAGGTTGCGGTCTGGACATTATCCTAGTAATAAGTTTGCCTACATGATGAAGAAGGTTAACTCCCCAAACTGCAACTTATGTAATAGGATTGAAGATGTACATCACATCCTTGTAGAATGTACTAAGTTTTCATCAGAAAGGGACCGAATTATACAAAAATTCAATATAAATAAGCACGACACAGAACCTTTCCTTAATATATTGGCTAAGCCAACAAGCGAGGCGGCAAGATTGTTGGTTGAAATGATTTTGTATATTTAGTATGTACTCTTTAGTATATTTTAGACTTTTAAGTTCAATCTGTATTCTAGATTAAGATTCGATGGGGCTGACATGCCAATTTGGTAAAAGCCTCTAAAAAATAAAAGATTAAAAAAAAAAAAAAAAAAGAAAGAAGTCGGCTGAAGCCATATCTGGTGAATAAGGGGGCTGCTCGATGGTATTTGTTGAGTTTTTGGTCAAAAATTCGTTCACAATGATGGCCTTGTGGGAAGGCGCATTATGGTGGTGCAAAATCCAAGAATTTTCAACAAATTTAATCTGGCCTTTTACGTCTAATTTGCTCTCTTAAACGCCGCATAACGCTTAAATAATACTCTTTTTTTATCGTTTGACCTTCTGGCAAGAATTCTGAGTGCACAACACGGCGACAGTAAAAAAAAAACAGTCAACATGACTTTGACTTTCGATCGAGTTTAGCGCGGTTTCTTCAAATTCGGTACAGTTGGAAGGCGCCACTCCGAAGCTTGTTGACTAGTTTGCATGTCAAACTCGTAATCCCACGTCTCGTCACCAGTAACAATGCGTTTCATGAATGTTGGGTCGGAATTGACTCGTTCTAGCATGTCCTCAGCGACTCTTTTGCGATTGAGTTTTTGGAGAAAATTCAGGTCTTTTGGGACTAGCCGAGCGGCAACATGTTTCATACCCAATTTATTATTTAAAATGGTACGAATCAACTCGTGTGACACAGAAAGTTCGACGGCTAGCTCTCTCAAACTTGAATTAGGATTTTCAGTCACTATTTCCTTCACTTTTGCGATGTTATCTTCAGTAGCAGACGTTGATGGCCTACCAGAGAGAGGCAAATCTTCCATCACATCTCGACCGCTTTTGAAAGCTTTGTACCACTCATAAACACGTGTTTTTAATAAAGTCGATTCATCGTAAGCCTTCTGTAACATTTTCAGAGACTCCGAACACAAAATTTTTGTTCGATGTTTTTGTCCATTATGAAATTCGCAATACACACTAGAAATGGTATAACTAAAAACAATACTGTATTTAATCTAATTATCAGATGTAACTCAAACTCCGCGCCAAAATGGAAAACAGTAGTGCCAATCTAACAACAACAAAAAACTTATCTTTACTGTCATGTTCCACGTTTCGGATCCGTAGGTTAAAACTGGTAGGACGCATTGGTTAAACATCCGGCTTTTCAGGCACTGCGGCAGTGTCGACGTGAAGATATGACGCAATTTCCCAAATGCTGCCCAGCCAAGCTCCACTCTTCTGGCGATTTCCCGCTCGAAGCTGTCTCTACCAAGCTGTAGTACTTGTCAAAGGTAGACGTACTCTTGGACAACCTCGAGCGTAGTGCCCTCGACGGAAATTGGTTCCGGGATGACATGTTTGTTGAACATTACCTTAGTCTTGTCCAAATTCATCCCAAGGCCTATACGTCTCGAGGCAGCATTAAGACTGTGCAGCATTTTTTGCAAATCCTGCAGCGATTCTGCCATAATAATTATTTCATCGGCAAATCAAAGATGGGTAAGATATTCGCCATTTACATTAATGCCCAGTCCGTTCCAATCCAGCGTCTTGAACACATCCTCCAGTGCGTTGGTGAACAGTTTCGGAGATATAACATCTCCCTGTCTAACACCTCGGAGCACCTGGATGGGTTTTGTTCGGTGGTTTTGTACTTAACTGGACATTAATGCAATACAGTACAGGCTTCTTAACACCTTCACGTACCGCCAATCGACTTGGCATCGCTGCAAGGAGTCCAGAACAGCCTAGGTTTCGACCGAGTCGAAGGCTTTCTCATAGTCTAAAAAGGCCAGGCTGGTTATACTCTTCGGACTTCTGTATAACTTACCGCACCTTTGCGAAACCCAGCCTGTTCCGGTGGCTGGAAAGCGTCAAATCTTGCGGAAAGACGGTTTGTAATGCCCCTTGAGAACAGCTCGTAAACGTGACTCAGGAGCGTGATTGGTCTATAGTTTTTCAGGAGACTTTTGTCTCCTTTCTTGAAATAACTATAAAAACATTTGTCCAAAAGCCAGCTAGTTAGTCAATTTTTAAAAATCGGTCCATGGAGTGTTTTTAACTCTTCCGGCAGCAAGTTATACATGACAATACTCGTATTATATGCATTTCTTTTATATATACCTTTACGACGGGGAGGTTGATGCATTAGGTTTATGTATTGTTGTCTTAATTGCTTTTAAGTGACTTCCACACGTGTCTTGTAATAGTTAGGAAAGGACTTTACAAAAAGACAAGCTTCTTTAAATATATCGGAAACTGTGTAGTCAACATCCGCAAATTCAAGCCAGGCCTGTCGACTGGAACACAATGTTTTAGGTGTCAAGGCTTTGGTCATTCTTCTCGAAACTGTAGCCTGCCGTCGAGGTGTGTTAAATGTACTGAATCCCATACCAGTCAAGAATGTCCAAAAAAGGATCGAAGTGTACCTGCTCGATGTTGCAACTGTCTAGAAGATCACCCGGCTAATTACTCAAAGTGTAATGAACGACAAAAGTACCTTAATAGGTTAAAAGAAAAAATTGAAACTCGCAACAAAATCATTAGTACCAGCGAGTTTAAGTCTAGCACATCTATAAGTTCAAAAAAGCCAAATGAAATTCATCCAAAGCCAAGAACCTGGGCCAACATAGTTTCTTCGCATCAAACGGAAAATCCACCACCACGAATTGATAAATCTTCAGGCCCCGATGACACTACAAAGCAGATGCTTCAAATCTTGGCTATCATTAAAACCATCAGAGAACAGTTCTTAGAGTGTAAGACAATGCTGGACAAAGTCGTCCTGATATTATCACACCTAGATCAGTATGTCTAAGTCACAGAACAGTCTACGAGTTATTTATTGGAACGCCGATGGCATCGGTGGGAAACAGTCTGAGCTCCTGGAGCTGGTGAGTGATTTGTCGGTTGATGTGGTGGCTATTTGTGAAACTAGATTAACACAGCGTATCAACTTGAATTTTCCTGGTTTTGTTTGCTATCGTAAGGATAAACACCATAGTGGTAGAGGACAGGGTGTTGCGATATTGGTAAAAGGCGATATAGAGCATGTGCTAGTTCATCCACCAGAAACTCAGCACCTCGAGGCAACAGGAGTCAAAATAAACTCAGGTAGTTGTACTTACACAATCTTCTCTGTTTATCAATCCCCAAACCTACCATTTAGAACTCGTGACATAGATGTCCTGATGAAGTCTGACAATCAAGTCCTCATAATGGGGGACTTAAATGCCAAGCATGATTATTGGTATCCTGGTTCCAAAAAATACTAACGGAAATCTTCTCTATAGAATAGAATAGAATATCTTTATTTGGCACAAAAGAAAAGGTACAAATAAAATTCAATTAAAAACGACAAAAACAAACAAAGAAAAAATTATAACATGATAGAATTAAGCTTTTGGTGTGCCAAAAGGGTCCCCCGCTCAGCATTAATCGTGGCAGCTAGAAATAACCACCACGACACTGGTATTCTGCGGGGGCCCAGGAAGTATGCATTAAATACAGCTACGAACAAACAAACACATTACCTTTATTTAAAAGAAATAACAATAAAAATAGATCAATATATCAAAATAAAAATAATTAATAATATCAATCAAAATAATAATAATAATAAATTAAAGTCAAAAACAAGAAACAAACAACATCAATATAAAATACAATTTCAATAAATTTATAATAAATTTTATCTAAAAGTAATAACAATAGAACAATATTGATCAATTAAAAAATAAAATAAAAAATATAATCAATAAAATTAATACATTGAGCTCATTGCTAGAAGAGAGAGAGAGAGTGCCATCGGTAGGCAGCCACCCACCTAACCTGTCCATGTTGCGTGTAGCGCAGTGAGTTTGTAAGCTACCACAGATCAGGCAAAGTCCCCTAGAGATTGCACTCCCTCTGTCTTCCTTTACCGCGAGTTTTTTACAGAGTGTTCCCGATTCGCGAACACGCCACACGCCACGTTTCAATTTAAAAAATATCCACGTATTACAGTTTAAAAACACCGTGTTAAGAGCATGCAACGAAAAATCAACAAGTCGTGATAAAAACTAAAATTAACATAAGTGAAAGTGTGCTGGAGCATCATCAATACGGTTTTCATTGTGGCGTCCCGACGCGCGATTGCCCGAGTAGGTAAGTTAAAAAAGGAAGTTGAATTGTGATGTGGTTGTGGGTGAGTTTCATAGATCATACCAAGTGACCGCATACAACACGCCGCGCCGAACCGAAACACCAAACTAGGCATTGTTGTATCGTAACGATTGTGACTGTATCGGCGTT
Organism: Anania fuscalis; assembly: GCA_950371115.1. Lineage (NCBI taxonomy): Eukaryota > Metazoa > Arthropoda > Insecta > Lepidoptera > Crambidae > Anania > Anania fuscalis. Next base: position 14,926,444 of record OX493326.1, on the reverse strand, counting down.
TGTATTTGCAGTTGCAAGATGTGAGGTTAAGAGAGCAAGTGGAGAAAAACGATCGGGGAGACGCCAACCAGCCGCCGTGCTCGAGCTGGATTGCGGGGACCTGCACCCACAAGCGTAACGCGCACACCCTACTTGTAAGTATGCTTCTCAGGCGAGTGTTTCACTATTACCCGCACCGCCTGAACGTCAGTGCACACCAAACCAATCAGTGTGCCGCCATGGTCGGTGAAGTGGGTTGGCTCATCAATTGATGCACTCTTAACTTAAATCAGCTAATTAGCTGATTTAAGTTAAGAGTGCGTCAACTTAACTTAAATCAGCTAATTAGCTGATTTAAGTTAAGAGTTTGTGTGAACTGCCTGAACATTCTGTGCTTGCCACTGTCATCGCTTAAAAGATTGATGTTAAAATCACCAGCCAGTATTATCCTATCCGCCCCCGCAAAGCTGGTCACAGACTCAGTGATGGTGTCGAGGAATAAGGCTACATCCTGCCATGGCGGTCTGTATGCCGTTCCGACAACAATCACCTGGTTGTGCAGATGAACCGACAGCCACATTTGCTCTACTGTTGACCCTGTATTTGGATGTTGACACGGCCTGACATTAAGGCCCCTGCGGATGTAAAACCCCACCCCATCGCCACGCCCAGCTCTAATGTGAGCCTGCCTCAGTGTGTGTCTCAATCGATAACCTGCCAGCTTAGGTGCCCTACCCTCTTCCCCCGGCTTAAGCCAGGTTTCATTAATTGCCATAATGTCAGGAGCCAATTCCTCCACAGCCACTATGAACTCTTCATGTCTTGTGCCCAGGGATCCCGCATTAAATAGACCTACTGACAGATTTTTTAAGCCAAGGCCTGTGACTTGTATGAGTTATCTAAACACCAGTGTATTTTTAAAACAGATGAATTATAATATGCTAAATGAAAGATTAAGTTTGTGCCTGTACATAGTAAATTACTGTTATAGTAATTGATTATTGAATTGCAATATAAATTAATGATAGTGTGTAAATTGTAATAAGTTTTGGCAGATAAATGTGGCTTTTTGTAGATGAGAGTATGTATATAGTAATAATAAGTAATTGTAATAAATGTGGAAATGAAAAAAATTATAAAAATGCTACTGTAGTAATTCATCATAATAAATGTTATAAAGGAGTATATTGTTGTTTTTTATTCGACGCAGTTGCTCCCAACACATATTCATACATATAGAAACAGAAATAGGTATATAGGATTCAACGATTTTAGTTACATTCCTTTTAATGGGGGTATCTATACTTCATACCAAGGAGCCTGACAAAATTTAAGCGAAAAATTCAGGCTAGTTTCGGAGATATTCATCATAACAATCTCATTTCGTAACTACAAAATTCCACATCCTTTACAGCTGATTACTACTACAATGACACACTAAATACGCACACAAGCAAACTCAAAATCCAAGAATCAAGCGCGGTCAGCGGTGGGGTGAGATGCCGGGTCAGGAATACCAACATGAAAAATTTACCCTGTTTTTAGGGTAAATTAAAGTTTTTGAGTTGTTTTTTTTTCGATAAAGTAATAAGAAAAAATACGACTAGGTTTGTAATTAATGTTGTGATGCTAAGTCATTAAAACTTGACGAACGGTTTTTTACCCATGATTTTTATGTTTACACTATCACGTAGCCAACGCGGTTGCGAAAATAGGTACGCAAAATTGGAGGGATCAGGATGCCGCAAACTGACCAAAGAGTGTAATCTGAACTTGCGACTTGATTCACATCAAAAAACGAAAAGATTCACTTCTTTGATTATCAAAGCTGTTCTTACTTACGTATCATTTTGAATTATTAAAAAAAAAACCGCGGAGACAACGACAAGCTACTATTTTATTGTTGTCGCAAGCTCAAGTAATGTTGCGTAATTAGCTTTAATAAAACCACTTAGGTACACGACTAATTAGTTATTCATCACGGCCGCCAACTTGTCGTGTAATGAGTTATTCAATTTTATACACAAAACTACTAACATTCGAGATTTATGAAGTGTCGTTTAATAATATCATAACATTAAATTTAACAGCTAGTCTCAATAATAAACAAAAAATTACAATATCATTAAATCCAAATTTCTTGCCATTCAAATTCCACTTTATTTTTTCAATAAATTTTAGGGGTAAAAGTATGACAAGAACAAGTCGCAGAGTATCCGACTGGCCGCTCGTGCCGAAAGGCCGCCGGTGCCGCCGGGGCACGTGTCGGGCAAGGTTAAAGCATGAGCGAGCTAGAGATGTGCCACAGCCCACATTAGATCCGATCTTAGGGCTAAAAATTTTCGACTCACGGCGGAGGTCGGACTGGACTTTACTAATAAAGATTTTATTCTTGCACTATCTGAAAGTTAGTACTGTTAAGTAATAAACTTTTTTAGGTACATTTAGTAACAAATATCAACGAATGCGATTTATTGTTATTATTTTAGTCTTAATGACGACAACAATGTTTTATGCGTCTTCGTGCTAAAAAATTATACATTTTATAAGTGTTTTGATTTCTCTAGAAATCTCTTACTTTTGCCGCTAACAATAAAACCTAAGTGGTTAAGAATTAAAAAAAAACCTTTACATCTTTAAGTTAAGAATAAAATGTCTGATACAGTTCAATATGGCCTAATTGGTAAAACAATAGTTAAAACGTCCTTAATTGTTATCACTTATCAGTGCGTGTGTATCTTTAACACACACATTTATTATTATTGGTTTGGACTAAATGAGTTCGATAAAACATTGATGCAACTCGGACTCATAGCCCGATGGAGTGTAAGAGAGATAGATGCGTCACAAGCTAAAAGCTTAGGCCGATAGTGCCTCTCTATCGCTTGTTCCGCGCTCTTGCTCGTACGCGAAACGTGAAACTTTCGTGCGTGCAGTCGTGGTGCTGTCGGTCATCGATTTATAAGACGTTATCACGTCAAAAACTTGTGTCGCACTCTCGATTTAGTTTAAAACGGGGTGTCAAATCCCAATTCACGATCCGCTATCAATCAGGCATGTTTTCGTATCTTACAAATAATCCAATCATAAGCGCATCCCTAGCTGGCGTTTTTTCGGCTTTGACAAAGCGCGCGCGCTGCAGTTTTTGTGTGTGGTGAAATAAATCAGTCAGTCACTCAGTCATAGTGGTTTGCTCCGGAGCGGAATCTCGAGAACCGGAGAAATTCACCGGTGATTGGCCGATCTCCGGAGAATCTCCGGAGATCTCCGGAGAATTTTGTTATATAGTTGGAAATTTAGCCTCTATTCAGATAAGGATCGTTTATATTGTGAAATTTGAAGCTTGTAGTGAAAGATATAACTTACAGAAATGTATTTATGGGATTGGACAAAAAAAGCAGTCAATAAACGTATAAAATAGTCTTTATTGAATGAAAATTATGATTTCAAAGGGGGAATTATAAGCAAAAACTGGGTTGTGATTAATCAATTTCAGATATTAAAATTCTATCCGTGCGACTAAATTACTAATTGAGCGACTAGAAATACAGAGAGGACAACTTCAATATTAAGATAGATTCGATTTTTCCAATTGAGGTGTTACTTAACGAACTACTAAAAAGTTCATTCAAGCAAAGTATTGTAAGCTGCTTCATTATTGATTATTGGTGACTGATATTCTTTTTCAGGTCTAATGTTTTTTAATTCGATACTATTTTTTATGAAAATATCAGATTGTTTAATGCACGCAAATCCGAATGAGGGCGGAGGAAACAGTTAGTCCAGAAACAATTGCAAGGATTTTAGTGACGGGAACGAAGCTCCGTAATTCCAACTCCAAGCAGTCTTGACTGCTCTACCCCTAGAGAGTAATTTAGAAACGCGTAGGCTGATTACAGAAAAGATAAACTTTCTGAAAAAGATGATTCAACAAATTGTAGCTCCGAGTACGAGTACAAATCCGCAAGAATCCGTACTCTGACTTATTTGTATTGTTTTTATAATTAAAAATATTGTTTTTGTAATTTTTTTGGCTAGTTTTGTTTTATCTGTTATTTTTTTTATCTCTTTAATATCGCGTGCTTGTTGTGTATTGTAATTGTGATTATTTGTTTTGTTACTCTGTTTCTGTTTCGTCTCCTGTCCTGTAATGGTATGTGAACGGCGGTGCATCAGCTCATCGGAACCTTCCTGGTGTTTTCGACTGACTCCGAGCCGGAGTCGGCCGGAGGAATTGGGGGTTCTTTGGTGATCCGATGTACCGTTGACACTACCCGTCCCGCGCCCTGCGGGGTCTCCGCTGAAAACCAGGGTCGTTATGGCTCTGGCTGTAACGATAAATGCTGAGCGGGGACCTTTTTGACACTCTTTTTATGTTATTATATATATTTGATTCTGTTTGTAATTGTGCTTATGTGTCAAATAAATGTTTTCTATTCTAAATCTGATGAGTACAGCCAGAACGCACAACGCTTTCCTAGTCCTGATAATATTAAAGATACGAAACGAAGCTCATCACTGCCGCATCGAAAACAGTTTTGTGATGCGGCAGTTATGACAACAGTTCCATATTAAGAACGTATAGATGAAAATATGAGAATTTCAAATTTAATGTTTTTAAGTTCATCTCGCATGAACTCGAACAATATACTGGAGATGAAAGATTTAATCTTATGCAAAAAATCATAGAAGTCTTGAAAAAGAGGAACAAATAAAATCAAGAAAAAAATTATTAGAAATAATATAGAGATGCCTGACTACGGAAGTATCAAATTAAACTTAAAACTGTTTAAATGATTTTCATTTATTACCTAATTACTGACACTGACTACCTACAGTTTACAAAATACCGTGTTTGTCTAGATCAGGTGTCCGGCGATCGACTTATTCACGGTCGGGCCCGGTCACCTCTGCTTTCCGATCGCACATATTTACTACGTATGCACAACGTGACCCCTACAATAATAATAACATGAATCTGTACCTATAAAAACAACGGTTATCAATAAATTAATATTTCTATTAATCGTCTCTATAAGCCAAAAGAACCGGAGATAAACCGGTTTTTCTCCGGAGATTTCTCCGATTACTTTCACCGGTGATTCACCGGAGATTCTCCGGAGATCTATGCTCCGGTGCAAACCTCTACTCAGTCAGTCTCTTACTTGCTTCTTTGCGTGTGTGACGTGTCAGTCAGGTGCAACACGATGTTCTATCGGTATTCGGTATACGATTTCGACGATCTACATAACAAATGGTTATGTACTACCCTATTGCCAATTACCAACTTGTTGATAAACTAATTGGCGCAATATTTTTGGAGCGTCTCAATGGACACAGCTACCTCGAGTGTCTTCAAGGAACCTTGGAGGAACTGCTATCTAACATCCCTCTTCATCTCCGCCGTGGATTGCAGTACTTCTAGCAAGATGGAGCCCCGGCGCACTACGACCGCGTTGCACGTACGTGCGGGCCTGCTTGCCTGCCTACATTGCATCGGCATCGCGCGAAGGATTGGTTGTGCTGGGCCGGTTCTCTGGTCGGCACGTTCCCTGGTCCCTATGCCTCTCGACTTCCATGAGAAGTGAAGGACTTAGTGTGTGATGAAAGTGATCTTAACATTCAAAGTGCGTCACATCACAATAACGAAAGCGAAAAGTGGCAGTGACGTCAGTAGGTGAACTTTAGTCTGTAGGCGTCAGTGAAGAATATTTCTATATTTTTTTTATAAATTGGTGATTTGTAAATGCCTTTAAAGAAACTGACTCCTAATTAAGCAAGGTAAGCATGGATTGGGACCAAGCGGCACCTACTTACTCGATTGATTTTTAATTTATTTAGTTGTTTGTCAAAAAACTTATTTATTAGATAGGTACCTAGGTAGTTACACTTACAACAACGCTTAACTTGCAAGACCGTAGCCTGTGAAAATGTGATAGGGTGTCATAATAAAATAAATGTTATTAAAACCGTATTTTATTTTTTATTTCTATCCGCCTACTGACTCTGCTAAGGAAAGATAAAACTTTAAAATTACTAATCGAGTACAACAATTAAAATCAAGTAAATACCTTATCTACTTAAAATAAGGATGCAATCTAAGTCATAAAACATTGAAATTATCTTTTCTTAAGCTTCGAAGTTCGAACAAACAAAAAAACAATGTTGGCTATTAATTTTATTGGCATTGGTTTTAATGTTTGATACCAATCATTATTATGATAAGAAGCGCATTCTACACACACGGGTAGGTTCATGTGTGCATGAAGAGGAGCAGATTACAATTGGTCTGTGATTGGTCGACGAGACAGCCCGGCCGTGCTGCTAAACCAATCGCAGATCAGCTGACTTGACAGTTAGTATACACACAACTAACTTGCTAGTGTGCGCTGTGTACGTACACTACGTACGTACACAATCTGTAAACTACAGCTTGCACATGTGTTAGAAAAGATACAGAGTGTTTTAGGTTTGACTGTGATTTTGCGGGGAGAGAGGGCGCCACGCGCAACGTTAACAACTGCTCTATATAAGTTAAATCTTTAAAAATATAAAATCAGTCAGTTTTGTGAAAAAAACTAGTGCAAAGTGTTTATTCAACAACAACTCATGTGTACAAGTGTGTTATACCATGGTACTCTAAAGGAATCGTCTATGAGGCACCGACCTCATTAATTGGGACAACCAAGTAATTGCGTCAAGCGACAGCACGAGGCGCTGAGTCGACACAACGTGCTGCATCGACCCACCGCGGCCCCCGCTGCATTTTCGGCGTCACTTTGGTTCTAACATTGAACATCGTCATACGCGATTAGAATTAATTAAATTGTAATTTCTATATTTTAAATAAATTAGTTTTAATTAAATTGGTTTTTTTTGTATCCACCGCTGTGGCCGTTCGTAATTGGCGCAGTCGGTAGGATACTCGCGGTCGGTTTCGCGCTTCATCGAGAAGATTTCCGTTTCGTACGAGAAGCCTACCGTGTGGCTCTCAAGTCACATCAGAGTATCCAGAACCCACGACGTGCTACAGCGCAGGCATCCAGACATCGATACCGAACAGACAAAAATACCAAGAATAATGAAATTGTAAGTACACTGAATCTTTCATGTGTTGCTTCCCATTTACTTTGTAGTCCTATTTTTCTTTGTGTGAATTTCCCTCGCCAAAATTTTCCATCCCAGGCAATCGGGGTCCGATTCCCCTAGGCTAGTTAGGAATAATAGATTAGACGCTAATAGGAACATAAACCCTTCCTTAGACATAATTACAGAGGAAGAGTTAACTTTAAATATGGCCGATCCAGTAGATACCATTTTTAAAGCCCTTAGATTAGTCCCGGAATTTGACGGAAACCCCAATGTTTTAACACGATTTATAGAGCTTTGCGATCAGCTAGTAGTGAGACACGTTAGCTTAGAGCCAGATCATGAACTGGAGAATCAAGCCCTTTTAAACGGCATCTTAAATAAAGTTGTTGGGCCCGCCGCCCGTCTTATAAACTCATATGGCATCCCTAGTAACTGGCAAGGCATTAGAAATGCTTTAATTAATAACTTTGCCGATCAACGCGACGAAACTGCGTTGTATAATGATTTAGCTTTGCAATCCCAGGGACATAGCAACCCTCAAGAATTTTATGAGCGCTGTCAGACTCTTTTCAGTACAATAATGACATACGTAACTTTGCACGATACTATTCATACTACTATTGAGGCCAAGCGTCAGCTGTATAAAAAATTAACATTGCAATCCTATTTACGTGGACTAAAGGAGCCGCTAGGCTCACGTATCAGATGCATGAGACCCACATCTATAGAGCAAGCTCTACAGTTTGTCCAAGAGGAAATTAATACTCTTTATCTGCAACAAAGAAATGAGCATTTACCCGATAGGAAACTGCCGTTATACATGACTTCGCAGTCATCTAAACCAATCTACACTAGTTCTCCTGTCCATATGACACCGATGCAACCCGCTAAACCCTTTGCATTTAACATGCCAGGACCTTCCCATCCGCAACCATTCCACATGCCACAACCATCACAGAATTGGAGACCTAATCCAGTCCAACCACAGTTGAACCGTGGACCGTCACGTACCCAGCAGATATTTAGAGCCCCACCTCCAAATTATAATCCACAAAGTAATGTGTTTAAATTGCCTAATAGGAACACACCAATTGTTAGTCACCAGGCACCTAGACCCATGAGCGGCGTCAGCCACTTCGTTAGCAAGCCTTTACCACCTAGTGGCCATGATTGGCGTAGGTTTGGTAACCCGCCACCAAGTAATTACTTTAAAACGAGAGAAATGAATTTTAATGATTGCTCTGATTATGAATACGGCCCTTACTATGAGACCTACTCAGATTACTATTACGCGGAGCCGGAATATTACTACGACAATAATGACTGGACTGACAATTATTTTTACGAATCTAATTTTAGATATCCCGAATTAACCAATCCTGAGTGTAATTCCGAAAGTGTGGAAGAAAGTCCTTCACCTAGCAAGGATGGGGATTTTCAGAACCCAGGCCGGTCAGACAAACCAAAATAGAACTTAACATGCAAACGCAAAGACAGCTTCCGTACATCCAAATCTCAAATCCACCCTTAAAATTACTTATAGATACTGGAGCTAATCAGTCCTTTATCAGTCCAGACGCCGTCCAAAAATTTTTTCCGAACGTAGAACTTAACTATGACCCGTTTGAAGTAGTGAATGTACACGCAGTAAGCCGATGTAATTACTCTATCACTTTACCACGTTTCCCGGAATTTAAGGACGCGTCTGACATTACATTATTCGTATACAAATTTCATAACTATTTCGATGGTTTAATTGGATCTGACTTATTAAACAAATGGGAATCATCTATCGATTTTAAAAATAAAGTTTTTATTACCCAGAACGCAACTAACCCGATTCATGTATATGACTCGCGAAACGTTAATTTGTATGAAGATATTATTCCAAGATGTTCATCAAAATTAGTTAAATTACCTATTAATATCCCCGACGGAGACGCGTATATCCCGGAACAGATTTTATCTAATTGCATCATAGTAGAATGTTTAACCAGCGTCAAAGATAATCGCGGATATTTAGAGGTATCGAACCCGAGTCATCATGACGTCATTTTCTCAGTCGACCGTCAGGTTAGCGCCGAGATCTATAATGTAGAGTCCGCGCGTATCGAGCAACATGCTACGGATTTTAGCTGTGCTACGAGCGACTTACGTCACTCTCATACTACGAGCAATGACCCACGCCACGCGAACGCTACGAGGCCTTCCAGGCGTGCTACGGACGTTCTCTCGAGACTACGGACAAGTCATTTAAACGCGGAAGAGCGCGCGAACTTAGAAAATCTATGCGCGCAATACGCGGACGTTTTTTATATCGAAGGCGAAGCCCTAACATTTACAAATCAAATAAAACATTCAATTAAAACTACGGATGAACTACCGGTTTACACAAAGAGCTACCGTTATCCATACGTACATAGGCAGGAAGTCAGAGATCAAATAAGTAAAATGTTAGAGCAGGGCATCATCAGACCTTCTAGTTCAGCTTGGAGCTCACCTATTTGGGTAGTTCCAAAGAAGACTGATGCCTCCGGTAAACCTAAATGGCGTCTCGTAGTTGATTTCAGAAAATTAAATGAGAAAACCTTCGATGATAAGTATCCTATCCCTAACATCGCGGATATTTTAGATAAATTAGGTAACTGCCAATACTTTACCACCCTCGATTTGGCCAGTGGCTTCCACCAGGTGGAAATGGAACCCTCTGATATACCTAAAACAGCATTTAACGTAGAACACGGTCATTTTGAATTTTTAAGAATGCCGATGGGTTTGAAGAACGCACCAAGTACATTTCAGCGTGTAATGGACAATGTCCTCCGAGGTTTACAGAACGTAATATGTCTCGTGTACCTTGATGACGTAATCATTTTTAGTACATCCCTTCAAGAGCACATTATTAACTTAGAAAAAGTGTTTAAACGACTTCGCGAATCGAATTTTAAAATACAGATGGACAAGTCGGAGTTTCTAAAACTCGAGACTGCTTTTCTAGGTCATATTATTAGTAAAGATGGTGTCAAACCAAATCCCGATAAAATAGAAGCTATAAAGAAATATCCCGTGCCAAAAACACCCACCGAAATTAAAAGATTCCTAGGATTACTAGGATATTATAGAAAGTTTATCCCAGATTTTGCACGCATAACTAAACCCCTAACGCAGTGTTTGAAAAAAGGTTCAAAAATTACTTTAGAACAAAATTACGTAGATTGTTTCGAGAAATGTAAATTATTACTCACCAATGATCCCATCCTGCAGTATCCCGACTTCTCAAAAGATTTCGTCTTAACAACCGACGCATCTAACTTAGTAATAGGCGCTGTGCTATCTCAAGGCCCTATTGGTAGCGACAAACCCATAGCGTACGCATCTAGAACTCTAAATACCAGCGAGATAAATTACAGCACAATCGAAAAGGAGTTATTAGCCATAGTTTGGGCAACCAAATATTTCCGGCCATACCTTTTCGGTCGCAAATTTAAGATCATTACAGATCATAAGCCCTTGCAATGGGTTATGAATCTCAAAGAGCCTAACTCACGTCTCACACGTTGGAGATTGAAACTAAGCGAATATGATTTCACAGTCATTTACAAGCAAGGTAAATGTAACACAAATGCCGATGCTTTATCTCGTATAGAAATTCACAATGAGGAAATCAGTTCAGTAGTAGCTAATCCAACAGAAAAGGCCCCTTCGTTAGATAATTCAGATACCCTTACAGTACATACAGATGCTGAGAATCCAATTTTAGAAGTTCCCATTACAGATGAACCACTTAACAAGTTTCATAGACAGATTTGTTTCACTGTAGTCGGTGACATTAAAGGTAAAACCACAGTATCCAAACCTTTTGAAAGTCATACGCGTACCGCCATTCAGTTATCTAAATCTAATCTTGAGCAAGATGTAGTTAATGCAGTTAAAGAATATGTTAATCCAAAAGTCAAGACAGGAATCATAATCCATCCTTTATTAGAGATGTATTCGGTCATACCTATTATACAAAATCATTTTAAGAGTTCCGCTATGAATCTCGTCCTAACTAAAGTTGAAATCGAGAACATCAAAGAGTATTTACGACAGCAGGAATTAATAAAGAAGTACCACGAAGGTAAAACTAACCATCGCGGTACTACTGAATGCTACCTAGCTTTATCTCAAAAGTATTTTTGGCCAAAGATGAAAGAAAGTATCGCAAAATATATTAACGAATGTAATATTTGTGGCCAGGCAAAATACGATCATAATCCAATAAAGCAACAGTTTAATATCGTTCCACCACCCTCAAAACCTTTTGAAGTTTTACATATTGATTTATTCACAGTTGAAACAGAAAAATACTTAACTCTAGTTGATGCTTTCTCAAAGTACGCCCAAGCATATCATCTCAGAGATGGTACCGCTATCAGTGTAGTACAGGCTTTATTAAAATTCTGTACCCATCATGGCATCCCAACAATTATAGTCTCAGACCGCGGCACTGAATTTACCAATCAATTATTTTTAGAATTTACTCGCGTTCATAAGATCCAGCATCATAAAATCTTAGCTCACACTCCAAACGAAAACGGCATAGTTGAACGTTTTCACTCAACCTTACTAGAACATTTAAGATTATTAAAGTTACAGCATCGCGGAGAGTCAGTAGTCAACTTAATGTCATATGCCATCTTAGCTTATAACAGCTCCATACACAGTTTCACAAAGTGCCGACCATTAGAAGTAATTACAGGACATTTCGATCCTCGTGATCCAATAGATATTGAATTAACAGAGCATTTACTACAGCAATACATAGTAGATCATCGCAATAAAATGAGTAAGGCTTATGCGTTAATCCAAGATTCATCTCTACAAAGACGTACCGAGATCATCGAAAATCGTAATAAGTCCAGGGAGCCCGAAGATAGGTACAATCCCGAACAAAATGTCTATGTTAAAACCCCTATGGCCAGCCGTCAGAAACTAGCACCACGTTATACCCACGATACAGTATTAGCCGATCTTCCGATACATATCTATACTAAGAAAAAGCGTGGTCCTGTAGCTAAATCTCGATTAAAGAGAGTCCCTAAGAGCGCACGTTTGTTACAGGATAATAATGATGATTCTTCTCCGGGTAGCAGTCGCTCAAGAGATCCTACTTGACAGCTTAGAAGACGGTCCAGGCATTCTCCCTTTCAAACTAGGTCCCACAAAAATCATATCCCACTATCACTCCTTCTTACAATTCATAGATATTGATGATATAAAGTCTCAAGTAATTTTAGTAAGAACACAGTTAAATGATGTTCGGCCTCAGTTAAATAATAAAACTTTATCTCTTTATGAATCACATATCGATTATCTTAGTAAAAAGCTAGAAAAAGTTTCTGATCAGCTGCAGACATTTGAAATTAACCGTGTTAAAAGAGGATTGATAGACGGATTAGGATCTATAGTAAAAAGCATCTCAGGAAACTTAGATTATACAGATGCAATTCGTTATGATAATGCACTCAAATCTTTACAGAGTAACGAAGAAAAATTAGCCTTAGAATTTAACAACCACATAAGTTTAAGTAAAGAGTGGATGTCAGAACACTCTACTATTTTAAAGACGATTGCTGAAAATCAGAATAAGATAGGACAAGTACTTAACTTAGTTATTAATAGTGAAGCAGATAGGGAAACTGACTTGATTAAATACGCTCATTTAGCTCAGTTACTCTTAATATTAGGAGATAATATAGAAGACTTAGCAGAAGAGCTAGTTAAATTAGAAAACCTTCTAGCTTTTATACGTGCATCGAGCACAAACCACTCTATGTTAAGTTTAGATGTTCTAAGATCTATGTTAGATAAATTACAGAAATTATATAATAAAGATGAGGTTATCGATCTTGATCTCAGAGAATACTATGACATAATAAAATTAGGCTCTTACTATGCTAAAAATAAGATAGTAATAGTATTCAAGATTCCGATCTCCTTTCCGCATTCCTACGATCTTTATAAGCTATCCATTGTCCCTAATAAAGATCATAATGTTCTTATCCCAGCCTCTCCTTACATTGCAATACATAGAAATGATTTCATGTACATAGAGACAGAATGTCCGAAGTCCAACACTTGGTATCTCTGCGAGATGAAAGTAAACTACAAGCCGCAAGATCAAGTAGACTGCATACAAACTCTCATCACTACCCAGAGACTTCATGCCACAACATGCAAGCAGACCACAGTTATCCTCGATAAAGAAGCCTTAGAACAACTAGATGACAAGCACTACGTCATCACGTTCCCGAAGCCAACAAAAGCTCAGATATTCTGTGAGAAAACCACTTACACCACTCTTCAAGGGAGTTATCTTGCAACTGTTCCCTCCGGATGTTACCTCCAAACATCTGAATTCACCATACTGAATAGTAACGACCGCACAAGAGGAACGGCTATCAAGATCATGGACCTGCCTCCACTAGAAAACTTTTCTTCCAATTCACAAAAGCCACTTATCAAACTAAGCTCCATCAACTTAGAAAATCTGCACGCTAGTAATACGAAGATATCTATGCAGCATCCTGTGGAGATAAATCAATCTGTTGAAGACAGCCTGTATCATACTACCATACCAATATATGTAATACTGTTAAGTACAGCCGCACTCACTATCGGCCTACTTATCCGAAGATATTACACTAAACGTCGAGAAAACGCATCCAGCACGGACAATACCCAAGATATATATGCAGAAATCGCAGATAAGCAACGAGATGTCTCCAGCCTCACTACAGCAACTTTCTCGAAGAAAATTCTTCAATAGTTGCTGATCTTCGGGGGGAGGTGTTATACCATGGTACTCTAAAGGAATCGTCTATGAGGCACCGACCTCATTATTTGGGACAACCAAGTATTTGCGTCAAGCGACAGCACGAGGCGCTGAGTCGACACAACGTGCTGCATCGACCCACCGCGGCCCCCGCTGCATTTTCGGCGTCACTTTGGTTCTAACATTGAACATCGTCATACGCGATTAGAATTAATTAAATTGTAATTTCTATATTTTAAATAAATTAGTTTTAATTAAATTGGTTTTTTTTGTATCCACCGCTGTGGCCGTTCGTAATTAGTGTTATCTTTAACATCTAAACATGAATTAAGTGACACAGTGAAATAAACTTGAAACAGTGAAAATAACGTCTTATTTCAAATTGCCGCCGTGTTGATCCTAAAACAGAAATAAGAATAGATAAAAGTAGTGAATAATAAAACTATAACAGAATAAACTGACTATACACCGTGAATTTTGAGATACCCGAGAAAATTAACTAACATACTCAGATATCGATATACATCGAATTTGGCGAATAAAAAAAACGGAACGGCGTACGGTGTTGGCGTACGGAAGGAATAACTATGAATGAAAAAAAAATCATTCATAGTTATTCCTTCCGTACGCCAATATTACGCGACAAAATTAGGTGGATTTTGGTTCCGTTAATGTTGGAATGATAATGATTACTATTTGAATTAGCAGGACTTTTATAGTGCATATTTTTTAAGGAAAGTTAGGGACCTATTAAATAAATTTCTCATAAAAAATTTTTTTTTTATTCGCCGAATTCGATGTATATCGATATCTGAGTATGTTAGTTAATTTTCTCGGGTATCTCAAAATTCACGGTGTATAATACCTCAAAGTGAAAAACAAAATAGTGGAAAACCGCTTTAATTTGAATCTACTTATTGAACAATATTTAGCTACAATATTTACGTACACCTAGCGCCACCTAGGAGCGAGCACAAAAACTATCAACGATTCCAAACATAGGAAGCGTTTCGCGTATCGAAGTACTCACACCACTAGAGGGTGCTAATTAAATGATTTGAATCGTGCACATTTCATTCTAATTAAAGTAAAAATGTCGCAATTATGCGCTGGATGCCATACAAAGCTTCCAAAACGAGAATATCTTACCTGCTCGTACTGTAATAGTATGTATGACCTAGAGTGTGCAAATGTGTCTATCAAGCGTTTCCTGAACACAATGACTCCAGAACATAAAAAAAAATGGAAATGTCCTGCTTGCTACTGCAAAACACCAAAAACTGGAAACTTAAATACACCAATAAAATCCACAAGTGACGTTCAAAATGAACAGTGTAGTAAGTCACCTGAAACTAGTAACGTGACTCTTAGAAAAAATATGATTTCTCGAATTAACGACACGCTAAGTTCTGAAGACATATCGTTAATGGATGATACTATCTGTCCAGATACCGAGCAACATAGCAAGCAACCTGAATTAACCCTGCAAAACTTAAGCAACGTGATAACCCGTAGCCTTCAAGAAAATAATGAAAAGATTATAGTACAGTTACAGAACATAATACAAACAGAAGTACAAAATGCCATACATTTATTAAGAGAAGAATTTAAACAAGATATACATATTTTGAATGAACAAAATAAAAACAGAATAATAGAAATACAACAGTTAAATGTAAAAATTAATAAATTGCAAAAGGAAAATGATTTAATAAAAAATTGTACGAACAATTACACTACAAAAAGTACTGCTTCTTTTATTGACAACAGGAATCATGAAAACGATTGCAAAAATTTTTTTTTATTTGGCTTGGAAGAATACTACCAAGAATCAGAGTGTGACTTGTATGATCGAATTCATAGTATTTTTTGGGACTTGATGAATGTGGACCTGAGTGGATACATTGAAGATACAAAAAGAATAGGCCGATACAATAGAAATGGAAACCGGCCATTGGTTGTGGAATTGATTAGCAAAAGAATGGTAAAGTACGTTGTTAACAATAGTAAATACTTATACAGAACTGGCTTGTCAATATCAGAATTCTTAGACAGACCATCGCGACTGAAAAGGAAATCTATGCGAGATAAAATGTTGTTAGCTCGAAAAAATGGACTTCACGCAGTAATACGGAACAACCAATTATTCATAGAAGGAAAAATAACTGATATCAACGAGTCTCCTGACACAAGTGAAACTTTAAGCCCGTTGGATAATACAGAAAAAATGAGTCTAGCACCAAGGAAAAGCCAGCTGAGTAAACACAGCTACAATCATTCCTTTCGGAAAAACACAACAACATCTTTCTGAACAATTTTATATAATATTTCAAAATATGCAGAGCATGTACAACAAGCAAGACGTAATAGAAGCATTTATACACGACCATCCTATGTATAAAGCTATATGTATATCTGAAACATGGCTGACGGAAGAAAAAATAAATTAATACAATTTACTGGTTACAAAATCGCAGCTTCTTTTTGCAGAAAAAATCGGATTGGAGGTGGTGTTTGTATACTTTTACAAGAGCATATAGAATATGTAGAGAAGAAAGATATCACAAACATGTCCTTAGAATATATATTAGAAATAACAGCAGTCGAACTATGTAAAGAAAATATGTTAATTGTAGTAATGTATTGGAATAGAAGAGAGGAGGATGTTTTTTTGAACCAATTGAAACTAATTTTAAAACATTTAAATAATAAATACAACAAATACAATATTGTTATAGGCGGCGACTTTAACATGGATATATTAAAACCTAACAATAAAATAACTAGATTTCTAAACTTAATGTTAGAACACAAATTTAGTCAACACATCAAGACACCTACCCATACAACAGGAACCACATCTACATGCCTAGACCTAATCTTTACAAATTTTAGCAACCGAAATATAAACACTACCGTGCAAGAATTAGGGTTTTCTTTTCACTCAGCCACAATTATATAATTGAAAATACCACAACCAAGTAAACAATCAGATTGGTACAAAGAAAAACGGATATACAAGAAAAATGCAACAGTTAAATTTTAAACACAGTTACAGTTAATTGATTAGAATGAATTACTTGTCGAAAACAAAAATATTAATAAAAACTACGATATATTTCATGATAAGTTGATAACGTTACTAAACCAAACTATACCAAAACGACGAATAAAAATAAAACCAAACCCAAAAAAATATTGGTTAACCGTAGGAATAAGAATATCGTGTAAAAATAAAAGATTATTAAAAATACTTACAACAAAAACAAATAATACGACACTAAATCTTCATTATAAAAAATACGCTAAAACATTAAAAAGAACTATAATTAGTGCCAAAAAAAATCAATATATCAATAAATTAAAACACTCAACAAACAAAATAAAAACTATGTGGCAGATTATAAATGAGAGAACAAATAAAATAAACGTAAAAAAAAAGAATAATATTAAATTAAAAATAAATATTGCTGTAAGTTCAGATCCGAAACAGGTAGCTAACTCATTCATTAGCTTTTTCGCGTCGATTGGTGAGCCCGATACCGAGCCTGCCGCGGACAGCATCAGCGCGAGTGCTCGCTGCGCTCGCGGGCACCCTGTTCTCCGACCGACACAAAATACTATGTATCTAAGCCCAGTCGACTGTCCCGAAGTCTATAAAATTATAAAAAGCTTAAAGAATAAAAAAAGCCACGGCATAGATGAGCTTCCGCCTAGCCTATTAAAGGAATGCGCAGACGAACTTACTTTACCGTTCACGTTGTTAATAAACAAATCGTTTAAGGAGGGCACCTTTCCATCACAACTTAAAAAGACAATTATAAAACCGGTTTACAAAAAAGACGAAAAAATCGATCCAAGCAATTATCGCCCAATAGCACTTCTGCCGACTGCATCAAAAATTTTTGAGAAGGCCATTTGTAACCGCGTAACTAAATTTTGTGAAAAATACCAAATATTTGATGATTGCCAAAATGGCTTTCGAAAAAACCGCTCCACCGTTTTAGCAGTATATAAGTATATCAATGAGGTTGTCAAAGTGTTAGATAATAAACAATATGGCGTAGGGATCCTATTAAATATGACGAAGGCATATGATAGGGTGCAACATGATATACTACTTAATAAACTATACGGGGTAGGTATTCGCGGCTCTGCACATGATTGGTTCGCTTCGTATTTGAGAGATAGGCAGCAATTCGTTGAGATTGAATACTACGATACCTCTACAAAAAACATATCATACATGCGATCTGATTGTAAGGTAATAAATGCATCGATCCCTCAGGGAAGTGTCGTTGGATGTCTATTATTTTTGATTTACATAAATGACCTTCCCAAAGCTGTGGAGGAAACGTGTGTCTTGTTTGCAGACGATATATCCTTATTAACTTCATGCCGAAGCGATACTGATATTTATACGAAACTCTATTCACTTCTTACTAAAACTTCAAACTGGTTAAATGATCACAATCTAAAAATAAACTTCTCCAAAACTAAAATACTAACATTTCATCCCCACCAAAAAACTGCATTAAATTTAAAATTTGATTATAATGGCACAATATTAGAAACTGTCAAAGAATTTAGACTGCTAGGTATAAATATAGACACTAACATAAATTGGAAAGCACACGTCCGTAGGGTTGTATCTAAACTGTCGAGCTTCTCATATGCATTGCGTGAAATTAAAAAAACAACAAACATAGAAACGGCAATTACAACCTACTATGCATATGCGCACGCTTGGCTGAGTTATGGCATCATTCTGTGGGGCAACAGCACAGATGCAGCTGCTCTATTGATCCTCCAGAAAAAGTTGATCTGAATCATAGCTAACATAGATCAGACTGACAGCTGTAAACCGTATTTCCTTAGATATAAAATTTTATGCTTACCCAGCTTATATATTTTTGAAATGTGTAAATTCATCCGTAAATACAATCAATTTTATACAAAACGCGAAGACATTGACTTAGTTTGTATAAGTACATGTTACGACATCAAAATAAATTAACATTACCAACTTCTCAATTAAAATTAGCTTCAACAAGTACCTTCAGTTTTTCAATAAAAATTTATAATAAATTACCTGAAATTTTTAAAAAAGAAACCAAGGACACTGTATTTCTTCAAAAATTGAAATAATTCCTAATTAGTAAATGCTATTATAGTACAAATGAGCATTTTACTGATAAAACATATATACGTTACAAAAAATGAACATTCTAGTAGATAATAAATCGATTTTTATTTTTTTTTAATTTAAAGCGCTTCCTCTCTCCTAATTCATATTTCGTGCCCGACAGGGCCCATAATACTGGACTAAAATTGTACTAATAACACCTTATGCACATTATGGTTGAATAAATTATTAAGTATTGAGTATTGAGTATTTTATTGATTTATTTCGTTAGACAACATAACTTTTAAAAATGACTATGAAACAGTACCTTATTTTTGGGCATCGTATTTAGTATGATTTTTAGATACCACCCTATAAAGGAATGTAACTGATTTCGTTAGATCCTGTATAGAAACACAAAGTAAGATAGCAAAACATTATGTTATGATACTTTATGAGGGACATTTTTAGGTAAGCATGATTCAGATTTATCATTTGTGTTTCTGTTCTTATCGTTGTGACTCATCAGTTTTGTGTCATTGCAGGTCGCCATGAGTCAGATTGCGGCCGGGGAGTAAACTCGCTCCAAGTCTCCTGGTGTCCGAAACTGGTACACCTGGTCACCGTCGAATCTACGAGCGAAAATGCGCCCTCGCCTCGTCCAGGAATACCTCCACTGCACCCGGCGGCACTCCTCGCGCACCCGCTGGAAGAGCAGGCGGTTCGCGCGCGTCAGCCGCTCGTTCACGTAGACTCGCGCGCCGCCCTCGGCCGTCAGCCCGCGACGCGCGCGGGTCGCGCGCATCGCGGTCTCGCCCGGCGCCGCGCCCAGCCGCTCCGCGAACACCACGTCCCGCTCCTCGAGGGGCACCCCGAGGCGGCTCGCGAGCACCATGACGCTATGCACCGCGTTCTCGCCCTTCTCCTCGGGGAGCTGCCCGATGTCGAGGTCCGCGAGCAGCGCCTCCTGCTCGCGCTCGCCCAGCTCCAGCCGCAGCTCCGCGACGGTGCGCTGCAGCGCCGCTACCGCCTCCGAGCCCGAGCCCGGGCCCGACTCCGCCCGGCGCCGGTCCGCCTCCTCCATCCTTTGCTCGAGCGCCCCGATGCGCGCGCCCACGTCCGCCTTGATGACGCCGATCCGGTCCTCCAGCTCCTCGTCCCGGAGGCATTCGATCTGGGCGCGCGTCGCCCTCAGCCCGTCCCGCATCTCCTCCCTGAATTGGCGCATCTCCATGGCGAGGGCCTGAATGTCGCCTCGACCTCTACGGTCACGTCGTGCGCCATGTCGTTCGGGCTCTCTCGGTCGGCCTGGTCGAGGACCGACGCGTCCAGGTCCATGGGAAACATCCTGGTGGCGAGCCGACGCAGAGTGACACCGCCCGCCCGTCGGTCTTGGGCTGCTTGCTAGTGCAAGCGACGCACCTCCACGCATCCCTCCGCTCGCTGGGATTATAAAAACGTTGATCGGAGACACCCGCGCAGTCCAAGTCGTAGCAACGGCTGCACAAGCAACAAGTCATAAACCGACTGTCCTCGATCACTCGCTGGCAACCGTTCCAACTCCTTCCATCACTTTAAGACATTTTGACAGATTGGTCAAAAGTAATCCACAAATCCGAGTTCACGAAAAAAAACGTTTTATTGATTGTTCCCGGTTTTCCACTACGTAAAACAAATGTCCTGTGCACTTTTTTTTAAAATCGACTGTATGTTTTAAGTTGTTTATTTCTATTTAAATGTTTTTAATAAACACAGAGCTACAGATCGCGTGTTTACTTCAAAGTACCCACAAATCAGTCTACAGCTATTTTCTTGATCACGAATTCGCTATCCATGCACCGCTCCAACCTACTCTTATACACTACCGTAAAAATTTGAAGCCGTCTTTGCCTGACCTTGTAATAGCAAATAATATACACAATATCTCTGACGTCCAAACAGTACCTGCGCTATCTTCGAATCACCTACCGGTCTTTTTCCAGCTCCATATAAAAATAGAACTCAAAAAAATCCAACGTTACAACTACACCAAGGCTGATTGGATCCTGTATTGCTCCCATTTAAATGACAATATTTAGTTATCCTCCAGAATTCTCGAGACGGAGTCCGATATCGACGAGGCAGTCAGCGTCCTTTCTAACTGTATTATCTCGGCAAGGGATATTTCTGTACCATTGGTCACGGTGTCCCACAAATCACCTCAACTTCCCCGTAAAATCAAGAGATTAATTACTTATAGAAATCGACTTCAAAGACAGTATCAAAAAGAAACACACCTACCCACTAGAAAAATCTTGCGCACCCAAATTAAATTCTTGAACATTAATATACGTTCAGGTATTAAGAGTCATAATGACCAGCTTTGGAATGAAAAATTTAAAAAAGTTGATAATCCAGGATCAGACTTGTGGCGTTTGGCAAAGTCTGTTAGGTTGGCGTCATCTAATAGTGTTATTCCTCCACTAAAATGTGATAATGGCACAGTAACATGCGCGACGAATGACCAGTGTGAGGTACTAGCCTCTGCTTTTCAACAGAATATGACCCTAACCTCTGACTGGCATCATAATATAGATACTTCTCGTGAAGTCAAAGATGTCGTCGCAGTATTGGAAAACTACGAGCCTGAAACTCCTGGTGACTTAGTCCGTCCCAAGGAAATATGGAACCATGTTCGGAAACTTAAATTGAGAAAAACTCCTGGAGTAGACAATGTGCCAAATTGTTTGATAAGAAACGTTTCTCGGAAAGCTATCGTCCTTCTGACTAAAATTTTCAACGCATCCCTACGTCTAGCTAGGTTCCCACCAGCTTGGAAAACTGCCAAAGTAATAGCTATAAGGAAGCCTGGTAAGGATGGATCCGTCCCTACAAGTTATCGTCCAATTAGCCTTCTTTCATGCCTCGGAAAACTTTTTGAAAAGGTTTTGTACGACCGGCTACGAAAATGCACCCACAATAAGTTGATAAATGAACAGTTTGGGTTTCGCAATGCTCACTCTACAGTCCAACAGTTAGCCCGGGCTACTAAAAGAATAGCTCATAACCTCAATCTTGGGCAAAATACAGGCATGGTACTGTTGGATATAGAAAAAGCGTTTGACACGGTGTGGCATGATGGCCTTATCTTTAAACTTATTAAAAACGATGTTCCCTTGTCGCTTGTCAAATTGGTTCAATCTTACCTCAGTGACCGAACTTTCACCGTCCATATAGGTAACACGTCATCTAAAGAGCGCTCCATTCCGGCTGGAGTCCCTCAAGGGTCTATCATTGGCCCATAACTATTCTTGCTGTATCTAAATGACATGCCTAGTCAACCAAAAACAAGTTTGGCTTGCTTTGCCGATGACACCGCATGTTTCACATCATCTCCTGACATTGATTTAATAATAGCCAGATTACAACTTGCTCTTGAAATACTCTGCGAATATTTTACAAGGTGGAAACTCAAGTTAAATGCAGCAAAAACTGAAGCCGTCATATTTAGTCGCAAGAGAAAAATGCCTACCAAAAACTTAAGCATCGATGGGCATTCAATTCCCTGGAGGTCATGGACCGTAAACTACTTTGGACGGAACATGTTATCCATGCACGCCTCAAAGCTATAAAAGCATTTAGTGCCCTCAGCCCCTTATTAAATCGACGGTCAAACCTTAGCAGTCACACTATGATGGCCATTTATAAAACTCTAGTCAGACCATGTGTTACGTATGGCTGCCCTATTTGGAGCAATACTTGTAAAACCAACCACAAAAATCTTCAAGTGATTCAAAACAGGGCGCTTAAGATCGCTTTCAATACTCCTTTCTATACCAATTTATTAGAATTACATAAAAAAAATCATTTACCTACGTTATTTGAATATATTCTAAAATTGAGTAAAGATTTCTACCTTAATATAAATAAAAACCATAATAATATATTAATCTCAACAATAGGTGCCACACGACCAAATGTAAGTAATCGATATCGATACGTCACAAAGCTACCACATCACCATGCACTGTCTATCAGTGATTGACATCACTCGACAACGCATACAGGTCCCGGCGCTGGCACTGCGTAAATCAAATGTGTACTGTCAACTATCAGTGTAAATAAGTATTTATGCCTTGCCTGCTATATTATGATAAAAAGGTGAAAAATATATTGTGTACATACGTGTATCAGACAATTAATTTAAGTGTTGCAGGTGAAAGTTAGGTATATTGTTTTTGGTTAAAGTCATAGTTCATTATAAGTGTTTACTGATAGTTCTCATTTTTGTATCTTTTTATTTGCGGATGGTTAAATACAACCACAGTTATGTCTGCTTATTCTTATGACCAAAACGATCACTGTAACAAAGTGTCCGTAGACTAGTGAATGTAATGATAACACCAAATGTAAGGTAGTTAGCAAAGATTTTTTTTTTTAAACTTTTCGATAGGCAAATATTTATAATAGGCAAATAGCCTCATAAACTTTTTTTTTATATAAACCGATGTTTTAGACTAGGATTAAATGTACACTAGGCCTAAGACGTAAATATGTAATATCTATTTAAATAAAGACCTTTCAAAATCAAAATCAATCGATACCGTTTGCCGTAATCTCTTTATGGCAAAAGCAAAACGCTCTAGTCTTTTACATATGACGTCAATGTGTTTCTTCCAATTAAGGTGTGTGTCAATGTGTAATCCTAAGAAAAAAAAAAGTATCTACTTCGTCAATTTTTTTATCATTGTGCTGAATATTTAATGATTGCTGAGTTGTATGATATGATCGAAATAGCATGACTTTAGTTTTACTGATATTTATAGTCAAATCATTGTCATTCAGCCAGCCTACAATATTTTCTAAAGCACTATTTGCCATTGCGTCAATAGAATTATTATTGCCTTCTGCCCTTATTACTATTGTAGTGTCATCTGCGAAGAGTATACACTTATGTGAGGTAGCCTTTGGTAGGTCGTTAATATATACCAAAAAGAGCAATGGCCCCAGAATGCTACCTTGAGGTACACCTGATTCTTTAATCAATAATCCCGACCTATATGTTTCTTTCAAAATGTTGTGGTTGACTTTGGCGACTCTAGTCAGCTCTGTGCATTGTTTTCTGTTTCTTATGTAGCTTTCGATCCAGTCATAAGCTTTTCCCCTGATGCCATACGACTCCAGCTTCCGCAAGAGTTTATCGTGGTTTACAAAGTTAAATGCACTACTCATATCGAGGAATACTGACATGACTGGCATGCCGAGGTTTAAACTCTCTGTAACATACTTTATTAAGTCGAAGCAAACTAAAGTCGTCGAACTCCCCTTGCGAAAACCAAACTGTTGGGGCTGCAATATGTTATATGCAGCCACAAAGTTATTCAGTCTGTTAAGGATTGCCTTCTCAAACACCTTTGACAGTATAAAACCAATTTATTTCTGTAAATAGGCTTAAACTAAGCGCTTTTACACGTCCCAATATATTTTTTTCCCTACCACTACTTCGGGACAATTTTGGGCTAGCGCCGAGAAGAAGTAGCGCAAGAAACTCGGTCACTATTGTCAGCCTCTTTTTAAATAGTATATATTTTACATTACAAGATAAATGTACCTGTGCGAGCAGGGCAGTATTTATTTCCAAATATTTTTATCATTTAAATAATCATTTACAGTATAATATCTTATTTTCATTAAAGTTGTTTTAATATGAGATTTAAATTTTTACAGGGGCAGTTCTACGATAGACGCTAGTAATTTATTAAAAAAGCGAATACATTTTCCCATAAACGAATTACCCACTTTATGCAGTCTAAAATTGGGAACGGCAAGCTTATTCTTATTCCGGGTGTTAAGATTATGAATGTCACTTTTCTTAAGGAATAAGGACAGGTTTTTGCGGATGTACAATATATATTCATAAATAAATTGGGATGCTACTGTTAGTATATTAATTTTATTTAAACAGTTCTTTTAAGGAGTCTCGGGGTCCAAGGCCGTAAATTGCCCGTACAGCTCTCTTTTTGCAGTACAAATATAGATTCAATATCTGCTGCTGAGCCCCATAACAATATTCCATATGACACTATACTATGAAAATAGCTAAAATACACCAATCTTGCCGTTTCAACATCAGTCAGCTGTCTTATCTTTCTCACGGCATAAGCCGCAGAGCTAAGTCTTCCCGACAGAGTCTCGATATGCGCACCCCATTGCAAACGGGAATCTAAAGTGATTCCTAAAAATGTAGTAAAACAAGATGTATTAAGTTGTTCATCTTTTACAGTAATATTTGTTGAGACAAGTTTAACGTTGGGCATTGTGAATTTGATGCACTTTGTTTTATTGGCATTGAGCATAAGATTATTGGTGGTGAACCAATGCAATACTTGCGAGAGTGCATTATTTACATCGTCAAAAAAGTCTTTACCTCTCTTGATTTAAAAAATCAATAAAGTATCATCTGCAAATAACACTGTCTCACAGAGGTCTTTCGTAAAAGATGGAAGGTCATTTATGTAAATTAGAAAGAGCAGAGGCCCTAATATCGATCCCTGCGGCACGCCCATAGTAAGAGGCGACCCAGAAGCTCCATTGATACAAACTTTTTGTGTTCTGCCTGTGAGATAAGGGTTTACTAAATCTGAGGCATCGCATGAAACACCATAGTGTCTAAGTGTTTTAGTAAAGTTTGATGGTCCACACAATCAAAAGCCTTAGAAAGATCACAAAAAACTCCCAAAGCGTCCTGCCTACTTTCCCAAGCATCAAACACGTGTTTCAAGAGTGCAACTCCAGCATCTGTAGTGCTTCTACCTTTCGTGAAGCCATATTGTTTGCTATGTAACAATTTATTGAGGATAAAGTGTGATAAAAGTTGATTGAAAATTCCTTTTTTAACCCACTTGGTCCTGAATTAACTTTTATCGCTCAATTGATTTGAAAATTTGTGTATCGACTAAAAACGTGACATAAAATGCATAAAAAATGATAAAAAAAATATTACGTTTTTGGAAAAGCCGGAAAATGCCGTGTCGTAAACGACACAGTAGGAGAATCTACTACTATAATCATAATTCACTTTATTGATTGCATTATGCTTCGACTTGAATAATAAACTCATTTAATATGTTTTAACAAATTATATTACTTGAACTTTTTTTGGATTACTTACTAGGGGTATGATATGCTTCAAAACATGTTTTTGGATGTAATGTTACGCTACATTTCGTACAATAAAAATTGGCACTTTTATGACAAAAGACATAACGCAAACGATCCTCTCTGTATTTTACTAAATGGCCTCTGTGATCGTATCGTAATACCCCAGAAACACTTTGCGATGCTCGTCCACCCCTGCGACTGTCGTCTGCTTTCTTGTTTGTCTCAAGCAGACTTACAGCAATATTCCTCCGGAATTTCAAATGGTCCACTTGTCCTCCATTTTCTTTATATAATCGCCAAGCATTATGAGTGGCCATATCAAGGCAATGGCAGATCAGTGCGAAATACCACTTCTTACCTCGAATACTTGTCCTGTAAAGGCTGATATTCTGATCGGAACGGTCTACACCACCCATATTTTCGTTGTAGGACTTTATGATACCAGGTTGGTCTACAAGTACGTATTTTTTTTGTTGCTGGGAAAACCGCTTCACTTTATTCACTGGCAACACCTTTACAGCATTTGATGCCGCAGTGACAACACTATTGTCGTTCCACTTGCATACTACAATGTTCTCAGCTCTTGTGGATTTATATTTATACATGCCACGCTCTGATTTTTGCAACTCCTTATTTAGGGGCAAAGGACATTTAGACAATCGATTTTCTCTTACCGTTTCTGTAGCTTTCAACCCACGCTTACGAAGCTCGTCAATAAGTGGAATGGAAGTAAAAAAGTTATCGAAAAAAAGATGAAAAGGTGCTGCTGCATCAATTTTTCGAAGTATGTCAGCGTACTGTAAGACCACACTAGCACCCAGCCCCAGACTTTTGTATTCATTTGCATGACTTCCTTGCTGTCCTTGATATGGTTGGAACCAAAGTACATAGCCTAGTCGCGTAGCTCCCACCCAAAACTTATAACCCCATCTAATAGGTTTGCCACGTATAAATTGTTTACATGGGTGGCCACCGTAATATGGTATCATAGCTTCGTCAATACTATGGCATTCTTGAAATGGAGCAAAGTTTTTGAAGTTTCCATTCAACAAATTAAAAAGAGGTCTCAGCTTGGCAAATTTGTCATTCAGGTCCAGTTGGGTATTGTCGCAACAATGAATGTTAGACATTACAAAATTGAATCTGTCTCTTGACATTGCTGTAAAAACGATAGCCATGCCACAATCAGACGAATTTTCCCAGTACATGCTTCGTCGTGGAACAGTCACATAACCACTAAAGAGCAGGATTCCCAAAAAGCATTTCATCTCACTAGGGGAAATATTACCACCATCTTTATATTTCTGTGTAGCATATAGATTTGAATAATTTACCAGCATTTCAATAATAGAATTGTCAAACAAACATTCGAAGTAATCAATGGGATTTAGATTATTGACTGGTCCTTCTACATTTTGCCACGGGTTGTGTGTTGGCCTTATATCCCTGGAGCTCCATATATAGGTTTTATTTTTATAACTCGTTACATTAGGTACGCTATTTGAAGTAGATGGTATTGGTTCTTCAATATTGACAGGAGTCGGAGCATTGTGTATAGGATCCCGATCATCAACACAATCAATGCGTCGCCTTTTAGAAAGTTCAGCTAATGATAAATAGTCACCTTCACTGTCATCAGAGTCTTCATGAGGTTGAACTTCAGCAGATGCTAGTAGTTGAGACCCTGGGAGGTTTTGAAGTAAAACAAAGTCCTCATCCCCCGAGTCTTCATCCGTAACCTCAGCGTTACAATTTTCGGGAGGCGTTATGGTTATGAAGTCAGGAACTTCAATATCATCATTTTGCTCCAATTCGTCAATAATCTCGTTCAAACTTAGTGGTTTTCGTAAATTTCTATAACAAATAAACAAGCATTACAGATAGTAGTACATTTTCCTACTGTCTCGTTTACGGAACAGACAAAATAAACGCAAAATGTTTAACAAAAACATAAAAAAGTGACCTGTTTTTTTATTTTATCAAAGTAAGCAAGAAACAAATTTTGCTTTTTACATCACATTTAATTGGAAAAGAATAAGAAAAAATGTGTAAACTTACCTTGAATTACTCATTGTAATAATCACGATATTTAACCTTCTTTTGCACAAGTAAAATTAACTGCAAGTCACGGCTATCACTTTGCATTTACTGACTAATATCCTCAACATCTAATAGCAGCATCAATAACTTTTCTAAACTACCCTCATAAACTTCAATATTTTTTTAAAGTCGGTGTGTCGTAAAAGACACAGTAGGAGCAAGTGGGTTAAAAACTTTACTAAGTACTGGTAAAATTGAAATTGGTCGAAAATTTTAAGGATCATTTTTCTCGCCTGATTTATAGATCCTAGGGTAATTGGCCTGTAGTTACCGATACACCTTTTATCACCCTTCTTATATATTGGCTTTATAATAGAGAGTTTCAATTCGTCAGGAAAGAGACCCTCCGAAAAAGAGAGATTCAAGATATGCATGAGGGGTCTGCTTATGTAACTGGCACTAGATTTCAGTACCCCAGTAATGATACTATCATAACCACACGATTTACTATTATTAAGGGACAGGATTATATTATATGTCTCACTTTCATCAATCGGTGTCAAATAGATTGTCTGAGAATTGTTGTTTAAGTGGCTTTGTGTCATATCATTATCAGGCACCCGTTGGCTAGTCAAATTAATAAAATAATTATTGAATAAATTGCAAATGTCAAGGGCATCTGTGTATGTCGTATTATTAAAATTAATCATGTCAATATCGCTACTGGCCACTGTATCTGAAAGAGCTTTCGAGATAGTATCCCAAGTTACTTTACATTTATTTTTGCTTTTACGTATGTACCTATTATTATTTCTTCTTTGCGCATTTTTTATACATTTCACTGTACAGTTTACTGTACTGATGAAAAATTGTCTTATGTAATTTCTTGTTTTTTTTACACAATCTATATTTTAGATATAATTGCCGTTTATTTTTACAAGACATCCTTATTCCTTCCGTCATCGATCTTAGCTTGGCCGGTCTGTTATTTATCTTGACCTTGATTTTAGGAAAACACAACTCATAGAACAGTAGGAAGGTTTCATAAAAATATCTAAATGCTTCCACTAAATTGTGCGATTTCATGACCTCGTTAAAGGAAAGGCTAGAGATACAGCTACAAAATTTGTTAATATTATCCGCGCTATAATCTCGCTTGTATTCAAACCAAGTTGTGCAACATTTTTGTTTATTTGCTTTAAATGTTATAGTTTGCGCAGTTTCATGGTCAGAAAGACCAAGATAATGCACACCCGACTCTATATGTTTTATGTTGCTAGCTATTTTGGACCAAACAAGCCTTTCCCCTTGTCGGTAACTGAATGTGAAGCTGGAAATTGTAGCTTTTAAAGATACTTTTTAGATTTTCGATATACTTGTCATGCTTTATAGTATCCAAGTTCCAATCTCCACATATCACAACCTTCTTTCTTTGAAATTTACTTGTTATGTAGTCTAGTAACTTATCAAGTTTATGGAGAAAAACGCCTAAAGAGGCATTTATTTTGTCTGGTATTCGGTAAATCGTATAAACAATTAAGTTCAGACCCACAATTTCTATACCACAGCATTCAAAGTGAAGTTTAGTAACGAGCCCAGATGCGAAAGTCAAAGGCTTGACCTCCCACAACTTCTTAACCAGTATACACGTGCCACCTCTACTTTTGTCGCGACAGTAGGAAGACGCTAGTTTATAATTCGTTAACTTTATATTTGCTTCATTACTCTCTTTAACGAATGTCTCACTAAAACATAATATATCCACCTCCCTGTTATTGTCATTAAATTCATTAATTGTCAATTCGATAATGTCAAGTTTTTAACAAACACTTGCTATATTCTGATGCAAAATTGTTATACCATTATAATTACACTTAGACTCTAGGTTAACAGGATTCTGTGGATTTGAAACCGATTCAGTTGATATATTAGGGACAAAAAAACGGTTCTTCGGTTTTCTTTATAGTCCTTTTTATGCCATTTATAGTCCGGTCAATTTAGACATTCGAAGTTACATAAAGTCCCAACAAGCTGAATTTCAGTGAAATTGTTAAAAAAAATATATTCAAGGTCAAATGTCAAAAAAATGAGTTTTTCGCGATTTTCAGCAAAACGGTGAGTTTTATCATAAAAGTAGCTCAGACAAAAATTGTAGATCATAAAATTATCTATAAAAAAAGTAATGATACATTTTTTATGATTCAAAAAGTTCTTTAAAGTTGATTCAAAAAGTTATAAAAGTTGTTATCGTCATAATATGCACACGTTTCCACGCCACCTATGAGGTAGTGTACTTAGCGCGTTTTTTTTAACGTGGTTTCCCCAGTAGGCCTACTCCACGGGTCAGTTGTGATCCTGTTTAATGTAAAACTATTGCAAAATAACGGAAATTTTCAAAGATTGGAAAAGATAAAAGCGATGTAAATTAAAAAAAAGGGTTGAAGTTCATTCGTCTTATTCTTAAGTTTTAAATTCTTGTTCTTCTTCTTGATCTTCTTCTCCTGCTTCTTTTTCATCTTCATTTTGGATGCAAGTAAATTGCGTCAATAGCGATGTATCGCATGATACTTCGTCGGAGTCAAACGAATCCTCCATTGTTTGTGATCCAATATTAGAGCACGACCGGCCTCGACAATTTGTGCATGCCAATGAACAAAACAGTCCGACTTTTTTGCAACCACATTTAGCACTGCATCCCTTTTTGCAGTTGCAAAAAATAGTGTTCAGCAGTTTTTCCGGCGCAGGTGGAAGTAAAGTTTGAACTGGCTCTAATATATTGTTGACCAACTTCCAACCCCAGTCTGTAGGGTCTAGCTGATAACCAAGCCACACTTGAACTTGGTAATATACTCGAAAAAGATGTTGGTGAGCAGCAACTGAGGTTGGAGGAAGACAAGCTAATTGAACTTGTTTTTCATTTTTAGTATTTTTAACGAAACATGCATATCGATGCTTATCTAAACAGGTAGTTTTTTTAGGAGCTCCGCACATAGAAAGAAGAAAGCGGATGCTGTTGGTAATAACTTCTTGTTAAGTTGAATTACTCTTTTTAAAAACTTTAGCACATTGAATTAAATCTTGTTTTTCAAACATTTTGAAAACTGCTGTTTTACTCCTCCTGTAAAATGCAGATGTCGTATCACAGCCAGTTATTGCGTGTAAAAATAGTACATGATCTTGACACTTTACAAAAGTAAATAAACTTTTTGATGAATATATATCTGATTTATGCTAAGCTTTTCCTGGTTTTAAGAAAAAAATTGTTTTTTCAGTTGGCGTTCGAGCATCGAGTAATACAAGTAAGTCAACATCTTCACCAACAACAGTAGTTGTAATTGTCAAATTGAATTGCTCTATTGCTGTTTTAATAATCAATACATCAGCATCATTCTTAGCTTGTTTTACCAATATATTTTTAGCCGTAAACTTTTCTTTCAACATTGAAATGAACCGAGACTTGTTGTGGGTATTTGTAAGAAATTTCTGTTGACTGGTTGGGACTGTCATAAGTTCATCAAATAAAATGTCAGAAGATGAAGATGTTGCTAAAGTTCGACGACGTTGTTCTGCAGCTTTGATATTTCTCGTGCAAATAGCCATCAAATACGACAGTAACTCTGGAACCAAAATGTCTACGTACATATTGAACGTATTTATCTAAGATAACGTTGAATGTTTCTTCGCTATCCCACACAACGCGGTGTAGTAAGTATCCTCCGTCAATGATGTATGTCGCATTAGTGTTGTTAATATCAATATTTACTTTTTCAAAACAATCGTAAATGGTAGATTTCTATGTTTTACGCATCCCGATGTCATCAAATAACGATAAAGGGTAGGGAGCTAATTCATATTCAAAATATTTTTCTATTTCATCTTGAAATGCTGCAGTAATACTCATGCGTTGGAACAATAATACAGGGTCAATAGGTACTTTTTCTTCATGAACTTTTATGGAACTAGTCATAGCTAAAAGAGGAACAACTTTGTCAGCGCGTTTTAATTTAATATTATTGAATGTCAGTCCTGTCATTTTTGCCATAGAAGCAAGTCCAACTACACGAGCTTTATAACAATTAATTTTATCGTCACCAACGACACCACTCGCAATAGAAACAATTTTGTTAACCTCTGGAAAAGGATCATGCGTTGAGAACCACTCTAAAAGTCTTCGTATGTCTCTAGCATCTTTTTTTACTCGTGAATCACTTGCATCAACATGCTGCTCGGTCGTATCCATCCTAACATTAGCGATATCTTCTAATTTGTCACAAACTGTATTCATAGCATGCATACTATAAACCCATTTACTGATGACGCTCTCTTTTGTACTTCTCCCTCGAGCAATACCTCCATCTGTCTTCATAGCTTTCATCATAGACTGCTCGATTACCATGTCCGTTGAAGTTCCACAACTTAATTTGTCAGAACGTCTAACTGTAAAAAATCCTCCTGAAAACTTTTCGTAAACTTCAGGATCCATCAAATTCTGTAATTGTTCCATATCCTGCAATTAAAGGTGTGCATATTTAGCATAGGGAAAATGTCCAGATGCGTGAAAATAAGGAAGCATTTCTTTGACGCAGTTTAAATGAGCTTTCCATACGCTCAGTTCTTAGGAATTCTTTAGCAATGGAAACCATACAAAAATATTGAATCCAAAGTTTTGCAGTTGGTCCTCGTTCCTCATATTCTTTTAGTTTTTGATTAAATTTATTAAGTAAAGCTCCAGATACTTCATCGTCATTTTCAATATCATTGTATGAAAGAGTATTACCTAATATATGCTCGATATTTATGACTAGATCTGCATCCATTATGTCATTCATTTCAACTTCTTTTAATATTATAATTGCCAAAGTAAGCTGAAGTAGTGTATGAGCTCGAACAGCTCTTGCGTAAGCATGACCATTGAGCATTTTTTCTAATGATTTTGACGCATAGATCTCTGCTAGTACTTCTTTCATGCCGCTTCCTTGCATAATATGACCAATTGCTCCCATAAAAGACATCAATAAATGAAATCCTCCAAGTCTGATGATTTTTGATAATTCAGAGCCCTCAGGTGCGGCTGATACAATTTCTCGAGCTTTAGCATACAGGGGCTAGTCGAAAGTCACGATGCATACAGTGTGGCAATACCGTTTTGCATTTTCTAATGCACAAAGTAAAGTCGTATAGACAGTATTATAGTTACTGGCTGGTTGGTGAATAAATGGTAAAAATGAAATTTGTGATTTAGGATAATTCGTATGATTATTTGTTAAACGTTCAATAAAACCATTCCAACCGGGTAAAGACTCATTTTTCCATTTTCCATAAAACCATACTACATCAGCTTTTTTGAGAAAAGATACTGTTTCAGTTCCATAAACAAAATCTTTAACATTTATTTTACTGTAGCCTACTACACCGTCATTTGTATAAGTCTTTATCGGCACATGAGCTTTTGCCTTGAAATCTTTTGCTGAAAGAGTTTCTTTTATTTGTGGCATAGGTTCTTCTAGTAAAACTGAATGTTTTGGAGTAACAATTTGAATAATAACCGTTATGTAGAGCGTGTTATTGCCGTCTAGCGTATTTACATTAATATCAGCATTATCTGCAACGTATTGAATAAGAGTGCCACTTTTTGGTGGTAGGACATGAGAAAGACGATGGAAAACTGCTGCTGCCTCGTACATTATTGTATCATTATAAGAAGCACATAAACCAAAAGCCGAAAAGATTTGTATAAGACGTTTAGACCCGAACCTTCGATGAAAAAAAAACTGCGAGGCCTAATTGTAATTTAGATTTAAAAGACCTTGGTCGAACAGCAGTCATGATACAATGGCAAATATTTGTGCATATTAATTTTAAATGATCTAAATTTGATCGTTTATTTTTTAAAATTACTCGTTCCACAAGATATGTCAATAATTCTGGGATTCATTATTTAAATCTTCATACATGCGACTTGGTGGAGGGTAGTTAGAATTATTAAATACTGCGGTTAGAATATCTTCGCGAATAATAGCTGCAGCTGCCTCTAGGACTCTCAATCGTTCTTCTGTTTTATTCATTTTTTTTTCGTACCAGGCTTGATTCAAAATATGATGATGATTATCCACTAAGCATATGAATGTTGATGCTCCCGATTTCTCAGTGATAATAAGTTTATCACCATACTTTAGTTTTAGTCGTAGCTTAATCGTTCTGTTATCTAGAGTCGTAGTTTTGCAAACCTCTTGTAATTCGTTCAAAGTGAACAGACAGTCATCGCTATTTTCAATGTAAGTAAATATTTCCTCCATTGCCAAATTCGTAGCTTCGTCTTTAGGACGACCCATTTTAGCTCCAGTGGAAGGTTTTAAAAAATTAGCATAGCAATCTCGATGATACTTAGCTTCAGCAGCAACTAAATCATATTCAAATTCGACTCGAGCAAGAACAGCTTTTGCTAAAGCATCGTCACGAGTCCGAGCTGTTTCCAGAATTGAATCTTTAAATTGAAGTGTACTTACTTAGCTGATTCGACGCCGAAAATCTGAGGATTTTCTTCTTTCATACTCTTCATTTAATTTCTCGCCACAAAATAAGCATAGTGACGTGATCTTGTACGAGGAGGACTTGCTGTGGATGTACTGGCTTCTTGTTCTTCACGTTGTCTTTTATTAGCTGCAGCAATAGAAGACTTTCGAGTACAATTTTCACGGCAATTTTCATGTATTGTCACAGATTTCTGATTTTTGAGATATTCCGAAAAATCATCAGCTCTTTCGATACTTGCATTAATTAATGTCTTCATACCACGTTCAACAGTAACAACTTCACTTTCAGTTAAAAGTTTAGCACAAATAAAACAATATTCAGACATTTTTGATATAAAACTCAAAACAGCACAATATAGGTTATGATAAACACGTGTTTTCACTACAGAGTGACGCTCAAGACTAAGGGCTCCTGCACACGATGCCGCCACCGCGCCGTCACCGCCGCACGTTACACTGTAGATACGCACCGCGTAAAGCACGCCACCGCGCCGCTCCCGCGCCGTCAAAGCATAATTTAATCAATTAAAGTTTTAATTTAAGTTATTATGGATTGTGCTGCATGTAAATTTGGTGCCAAATAAATATTTTTTCTTTCTTTCTTTCAATTATAAACATATAATTTTGGTGAGATTCTCGAGTAAAGAAACAAACTGGTTACGCCATAGTATTTATTAGATTTAAATTTTCGCGCCTCATTCGATAGGCTTGTGTGTTTACCTTATAATAATTTTCGCCAGTAAACACGGGGGTACATCCTAGTCTATTCCCCTCCCTTTTTTTCCTACGGTCGCGATTCCTAGCGACCGCACGCAAACCAGTGTCAATTACGGACATGTCGGAGAAGCCTGCATTTTCGTGCTAGAAAATTATCCGCTCAGGAAACGGTCTTCAACTTGCTGCGAGGCTTTATTTGTGACGTTATATATGTGTGAACTGAACTTTGTGTCGGCTTTAAGTGTGGTGTATGTGCGTACGCTTAAATTCGACTTGGGCTGGCTAGATCGGCCTAGGTCTTCACCGAGGACACCCAAGGACCACCCCTGGATTAACGATCCTGGAACCACCCTGAGGACACCGTTTGTACATACCACCTTCACCTATTTCCCAATTACTGCACCCTGTTACGTATCACGTGTTACTGGCCCGCCATTGTGTATTTCGTCTGTATCCTTTTATAGATATCTATTTAGCGACAATATATTCGCGAACCATCAACCTACAGTCCATTCCTCTAGGGTCTCGACCCAACCACAAGCTATCATCCAGCATTCCTTAAAGGGACGGCTGGCTAAGTTCTCTTTTACCCAAGGCGCTGCTACTCGTGGCGCCACCATTTATTTTGGCCGCTGCGAGCCGAATCTTTATTAATCTGCTCACGTTATCCATATTTATTTTTTGACGCATAATTATATTGCGCTAAAAGGCCTCCCCCGCATATATTCATCTTTATTTTCTCCCTAAATAGATATTCTCGCCCCGCATTTCATATTTTATTTTACCGTCTCCGGTCCGTGATTGCACTCATCAAACCGCATATTTCAATCAATCCACGTTTATATGTATTAAAATTACGAATGGTCAGTACGACTTCGTAATTATATTTCCGCTAATTTATCTATTTGAACAGTCATTGCGTACTCTCAAATAGTCATTTTCGCATATTCATATCTTTATTCGTTAATAATAACACCTACAAAACCGCTCGCTTCGCTATCCTTCCGCTAGATAATTCTATAACTATAAGTAGGTATCATCTGACTGGTAGTACCTATCTTCGCTGCGTCGCGTTGACTGAGCCGCTGCACAGGCCTGTTGTACCTACTCATCACCGCGCTCTAAACTTTATTAGTAAATTTTGCATTTCATTGTTTTTTGTAATCGATAATGTCTAAAGCTCGTGATCCTGGTGATGCCATTGAGGCTGCAGGTGACTCCTTGACTATAGCCATTCAGCTGGCATTGTCATGTCGCAATAGAGTTTTTGCACGTATTCAAAGCATTTTTGACCTTATTGAAAGGGTTAATAGCGGCAGTGAGCCGCAAGAAAGCTTTATTTGTGCGTGTGTCAATCTTGATTCGATACGCAACGAATTCTCTGTTGCATAAGAATTATAACGCTCTTCTTTTTAAACAAAATCCTAACGCTAAAATCGAGGAACAATCATGGACTACTTTCGAGGACCTGTATTGCCGTATCAAATATACGTATTCAACTTTAACTAAGTCTTTATCCGCGCCTGATACAACAAATAGCAGTAATCTTATTAAGCAACCGGTGCGTCTGCCACCTATTGAAATTATGTCATTTGATTGTGACATCCGTAACTGGCCGATATTTTACGCTAATTTTAAAAGTACGGTCCACGAAAATAGATCATTGACTAACGCTGAAAAGCTGTACTATTTATTGGGCAAACTATCAGACAAGGCTCGATCAGCGTTCTCAGGAATTTATCCCGATGAACATAACTACAAAATTATTTTTGATTCGCTTATCAATAAGTATGAGGATAAACGCTTATTAGCTTCTACTTATCTAAATCAAATATTTGACCACAAGTCATTTACCGCCGCGACTGTTGAGAATTTTGAATCATTTTCTGATAATTTTGTTTCCGCAGCAAACGCATTACAAAACCTTAAAATTGATAATTTATCAAACTTTATTTTGTTCCACATCGCTATAAAGAAAATCGATTCAGAAACTGCTCGACTGTTCGAGATGAGCTCGAAAGACGAAACGCCTAATTTCGATAATTTGGTTAAGTTTATCAGAGAGCAATCACGCATTTTACAAAACACAAAAACTTTAAATGGCTCCAGCTCCAATCTTTCTGGTAAACAGCTGAATAAAAGGTCAAATAATAGGGCTCCGCAACCGCAATCTTACGCGGTCATAGATAAACCCGCGAAGTGTTTATGTCACAATTTCGTTCACGAACATTTGTATAGATGTCCCGCGTTTTCTAATTTGTCACCCACTGATCGCTTTAAATCAGTCAAGCAGTTGGAAGCCTGTATAAATTGTTTAAGTATTAAACATAGGGCGAACTTCTGTCAGTCGGAATCGAGATGTAAGGTTTGTAAAAATAAACATCACTCGCTTTTACATTTTAATAACCGCGATACACATTCTTCTAACGTGCAGGTGCGTAAGCACTCAAGTCCAGCCGCTGCGCCGAGCGGGCCACCCGCAACGCAGCCGGCTACGTCGCACTCACGCGATGCATGCGTGATGCGCAGTGACGTCACTGATACCGGTCTTAGTACCTCTGCACAGATTCCACAGTGCCATGCATCTATTGCCGCGTCAGCTTTAAGCGACGTAAATACTTCCTACGCGTGCCAACGTAATGCAAGCACGACAGTATTATTGTCAACGGCTACTGTCATTATCCGCGATGCAATTGATAACAGCCAACATCTCGTTCGTTGTTTATTAGACAGTGGTTCACAAATAAATTTTATTACCGCAAGTTGTTGTAAACGTTTAGGTTTGACTAATTATTTTTCTGACACTCGTTCGGTCAAGGGTATCGGCGGGACAGAAAAAACCGTCAAGGGATCCGTATACCTCCAATTCGCTTCTCGATTTAATTCAAACGTTTTATATAACGTTAACTCGCTAGTTGTCGATGAAATAACCGACAATCTGCCAACCGCTCCTGTAGATATAACCGCATTGCCTCATTTGGTGGGCCTCCCGCTAGCCGACGAGTCGTTCGGCATACCCGGTCCTATAGATGTACTGATTGGGGCTTCGCATTTCCCGCATTTGTTATTACCCCAGGTAGTTGGAAATAACAATTCCTCCGCGCCGCCAGCTGTAAAAACTGTGCTCACCTACGTTATTATGGGCACTGCGCCCACGTTGCCTCTACGGCGCAATAAGGCTTTGCTTGCTTGCTGCGCTTATGTTCCGCGTCTGCCCAATACTGACTCATTAGAAACGGCTTTAAAAAGGTTCTGGCAGGTCGATGAAGCACCCGTCACTCATTCCACGAGCAAATCATTCGAGGAACAAGAGTGCGAGCACTTCTTCTCGGCGACCACGAAGCGTGATAAGGACACAGGTCGATATACTGTGGCCTTACCATTTCGCAACGATGTGTTTTCGAAGAAACGCTATTTCTATCTAGAAAGAAAGTAAGAATCCGCGCCCGCATTGCGCGCCGCTTATAATGACGTCATTCGCGAATATATTGATAAAGGATATTTATCTCCCGCACCGCTTGCTTGTTCGGACGATAATCGTCCAGATTATGTTATTCCGCATCACGCCGTTGTACGTT
This sequence comes from Anania fuscalis, assembly GCA_950371115.1. Taxonomy (NCBI): domain Eukaryota; kingdom Metazoa; phylum Arthropoda; class Insecta; order Lepidoptera; family Crambidae; genus Anania; species Anania fuscalis. The sequence continues at coordinate 14,887,423 of OX493326.1, read as the reverse complement.
TAGACAAAACTACAACCAAGCTACGTTCTGTGTTAGACGCTAGCTCTAAGACAAGTTCGGGGCTTTCGTTAAACGATATTTTGCACAGTGGGCCGAATCTACAGGGTGACTTGTTCACTATTCTTTTAAATTTCCGCCTATTCGTTGTCGCTCTTTCGGCCGATTGCCGTCAAATGTTTTTACAAATTGGGGTGAGAGAAAGCGATCGTCGCTTCCAACGTATTCTATACCGTTTCAGCACGAAAGATCCTCTGACTTTGTATCAGTTTAATCGCGTTTGTTTTGGTCTTAAATCAAGCCCGTACCACGCACTCCGCACCGTACGACAGTTAATCGAGGACGACGGTCATGATTTTCCGCTCGCTCATGGAGTCGCGTCCGATTTGGTCAAGTGGACTTCCAATTCCCAAACTGTATTAAATAGTGTTCCCGCGTCCCATAGGCTATCTGAGGAGCTTGAATTCGACAAGTCAATAGAACAGAAGGTTCTTGGCTTGTGCTGGTGTAGGTCAAACGACTCCTTTGAGTTTCTCATCTCTACACCGCCAAATACGTGTACTAAACGCGCTATTCTGTCGGCAGTCGCTTGCTTGTGGGATATCATGGGTTTTGTCGCGCCAGTAGTTCTATTCGCGAAACTTCTCATAAAAAAAATTGTGGCTACTAAAGCTCAATTGGGACGATGAGCCCCATTGTGCGTGACATTGTAAAAATATGGCAATCTTTTCGCGCTGCCTTACCGCTTCTAAATGATTTTAAAATTCCGCGCCATTTAGGTCTGTTTGAAAATTGTATTTTTCGACTGATTGGATTTTCTGACGCTAGCGAGAGCGCTTATGGTGCTGTCGTCTATGCTCATATTACTCGCAACGACGAAGTTATCGTCCAGGTGGTCTGCGCCAAGTCCAAGGTGTCCCCAGTTAAATCGCTTACTATCGCCCGACTGGAGCTTTGTGGTGCAGAGCTTCTTTCAAAACTTCTTCGTCGTGTTTACGACACATATGACGCGCGATACAAAATCGCGTCTATTTACGCTTTCACCGATTCAAAGGTGACTCTTTGTTGGATTAATTCCTCCCCGCACCGTTGGCAAACGTTTGTGGCCAATCGCGTCGTCCGCATCGTAGATAACATTCCTGCGGAGCGTTTCTTTCACGTGGCTGGTACAGAGAACCCCGCGGACTGTTTATCTCGCGGCCTAACGCCTGATATGCTTATTGAGCATCCACTATGGTTGCACGGACCTCCCTGGGCGAAGCGTGATCCCGCTCAATGGCCTATGCATAAGGTCACCGACTTAAGTTCGGACACCGTTCCTGAAGAAAGGGTCCACGCACACCCAGTAGTGTCCGATTCCTTTGATTCTCCTTTACTCGCACTCGCAGAACGTATATCAATGTGGTCTAAATTACTGCGAGTTATCGTTTTCATTTACCGCTTCATTAAGAAACTTCCGCGCCGAACTGACGCTGTTACCGCGAGCGATCTAGACTTCGCTAAAAGTGTTCTGCTGCGTCACGTTCAACGTAAATATTTTTCTAAAGATTTTGCTAACTTGCATGATAACAAGTTTTGCTCACCCGCTCTCATTAAACTCAAACCATTCCTAGATAATGATTTGATCCGCGTAGGTGGTCGGTTATCTCACTCTGCTGAGACCTTTAAAACCAAGCACCCTGTAGTGCTACCGCGTCGCGACCGCGTCGTTGAGCTCCTTATAGATTATTATCATAAAAAACATTTACACGCCGGACCAGAACTGACAATGTCGTTGTTGCGTCATAAATATTGGATTTTGTCTGCTAGGCGAATTATACGCTTTAGAATCTACAAGTGCAACGCTTGTCACAAGTGGAAACCGCGACCACAGAGTTCACCGATAATGAGCGACTTACCTAAATTTAGAGTTACCACTGCTATTAAAGCATTTTCCCATACAGGCTGTGACTACGCTGGCCCTATTCAGTACGTCCCTATACGCGCTAGGGGTGCGAAGAGCCGCAAGGGCTATTTGTGTGTCTTCACTTGTATGACGACCCGCGCTATTCACATTGAACTAGCTACCGATCTTACCACAGCTTCGTTTATTGCCGCTTTAAAACGGTTTCTATCGCGCCGCGGACCGGTACAACGCTTGTATTCGGATAACGCAACTAATTTCCGCGGAGCTAATTCTTATTTGCGAGACTTATATAAATTTCTTGATAAAGAGTACCGCCCGCGTTTCGAGGAAGAGCTCGCTGAACATCGCATTGACTGGCAGTATAGTCCTCCAGCAAGTCCACACTTCGGAGGCTGTTACGAGTCCCTTATAAAGACCGTGAAGACTCACCTCTTTAAGGTCATAGGTCAGCAGCTTCTCTCTTACGAGGAATTGGTCACAGTCCTGGCTCAGATTGAGTGCTTGTTAAACTCCAGGCCTCTTACTGTGCTTAGCTCTGATCCCTCAGAGCCTAAAGCTCTGACTCCTTCGCATTTTTTACATACATTGCCGCTTCATTCTTTGCCTGCCGCGGAGATAGGTGCCTCTACTGCAGAGAGCCTGCTTGAACGACATTCTCTTATGGATAAGTTAGTCCAGTCGTTTTGGAAGAGATGGCGAAGCGAGTATCTTCATAGTTTACAAACGCGCCTCAAATGGAATAAACTTGACGGAGACGCGATCAGGGAAGGAACAGTAGTAATACTTATAAACGAAAGTGCACCTCCTTTATCGTGGCCTCTAGCTATCGTTGAAAAGTTGCATACGTCTAAGGACGGCTCCACACGCGTCGTTTCAGTACGCACTTCTAAGGGTACTCTGGTGCGACCTGTGATCCGCCTATGATGTATATCGATATCTGAGTATGTTAGTTAATTTTCTCGGGTAATTAAAAATTCACGGTGTATATTAAATGTTTAAATATTTTTCTATCGGTCATTGTAACTTATACTTACAATATAAAATATACATAAGTTTTAACTATAAGAATATCAGGTAAAATGAAAACCAGTCCCTTAATTTTTAAGCCAGTGTAACTTCGAGACATCTGTCTCTTGTTCTATTGTGTGCGTGGCTAGGGTCTTATACCTGCTATAATAAACGAAATACCGTTAGCGCTCCTGCACACGATGCCGCCACCGCGCCGTCACCGTTCCGCCGCCGCACGTTTACACTGTAGATACGCACCACGTAAAACATGCCACCGCGCCGCTCCCGCGCCGTCAAAGCATAATTTAATCAATATTTAAGTTATTATGGATTATGCTGCATGTAAATTTGGTGCCAAATAAATTTTCTCAAATCGAATGTTGATGACTGCAGGCATTACGATAAATAAAAACGCGAATTTGGAAATTTAATGCTTCGTTTGTTTCTTTACTCGAGAATCTCACCAAAATTATATGTTTATAATTGAAAGAAAGAAAGAAAAAATATTTATTTGGCACCAAATTTAGATGCAGCACAATCCATAATAGCTTAAATTAAAACTTTAATAGATTAAATTATGCTTTGATGGCGCGGGAGCGGCGCGGTGGCGTGCTTTACGCGGTGCGTATCTACAGTGTAACGTGCGGCGGTGGCACGGTGACGGCGCGGTGGCGGCCTCGTGTGCAGGAGCCCTTAGTCTTGAGCGTCACTCTGTAGTGAAAACACGTGTTTATCATAACCTATATTGTGCTGTTTTGAGTTTTATATTAAAAATGTCTGAATATTGTTTTATTTGTGCTAAACTTTTAACTGAAAGTGAAGTTGTTACTGTTGAACGTGGTATGAAGACATTAATTAATGCAAGTATCGAAAGAGCTGATGATTTTTCGGAATATCTCAAAAATCAGAAATCTGTGACAATACATGAAAATTGCCGTAAAAATTGTACTCGAAAGTCTTCTATTGCTGCAGCTAATAAAAGACAACGTGAAGAACAAGAAGCCAGTACATCCACAGCAAGTCCTCCTCGTACTAGATCACGTATCAGTGCATCAGCTTTTTGTTTTAAAGAACTATGCTTATTTTGTGGCAGGAAATTAAATGAAGAGTATGAAAGAAGAAAATCCTCAGATTTTCGGCGTCGAATCAGCTAAGTAAGTACACTTCAATTTAAAGATTCAATTCTGGAAACAGCTCGGACTCGTGACGATGCTTTAGCAAAAGCTGTTCTTGCTCGAGTCGAATTTGAATATGATTTAGTTGCTGCTGAAGCTAAGTATCATCGAGATTGCTATGCTAATTTTTTAAAACCTTCCACTGGAGCTAAAATGGGTCGTCCTAAAGACGAAGCTACGAATTTGGCAATGGAGGAAATATTTACTTACATTGAAAATAGCGATGACTGTCTGTTCACTTTGAACGAATTACAAGAGGTTTGCAAAACTACGACTCTAGATAACAGAACGATTAAGCTACGACTAAAACTAAAGTATGGTGATAAACTTATTATCACTGAGAAATCGGGAGCATCAACATTAATATGCTTAGTGGATAATCATCATCATATTTTGAATCAAGCCTGGTACGAAAAAAAAATGAATAAAACAGAAGAACGATTGATACCCTCCACCAAGTCGCATGTATGAAGATTTAAATAATGAATCCCAGAATTATTGACATATCTTGTGGAACTAGTGATTTAAAAAAAATAAACGATCAAATTTAGATCATTTAAAATTAATATGCACAAATATTTGCCATTGTATCATGACTGCTGTTCGACCAAGGTCTTTTAAATCTAAATTACAATTAGGCCTCGCAGTTTTTTTTTCATCGAAGGTTCGGGTCTAAACGTCTTATACAAATCTTTTCGGCTTTTGGTTTATGTGCTTCTTATAATGATACAATAATGTACGAGGCAGCAGCAGTTTTCCATCGTCCTCCTCATGTCCTACCACCAGAAAGTGGCACTTTTATTCAATACGTTGCAGATAATGCTGATATTAATGTAAATACGCTAGACGGCAATAACACGCTCCACATAATGGGTATTATTCAAATTGTTACTCCAAAACATTCAGTTTTACTAGAAGAACCTATGCCACAAATAAAAGAAACTCTTTCAGCAAAAGATTTCAAGGCAAAAGCTCATGTGCCGATAAAGACTTATACAAATGACGGTGTAGTAGGCTACAGTAAAATAAATGTTAAAGATTTTGTTTATGGAACTGAAACAGTATCTTTTCTCAAAAAAGCTGATGTAGTATGGTTTTATGGAAAATGGAAAAATGAGTCTTTACCCGGTTGGAATGGTTTTATTGAACGTTTAACAAATAATCATACGAATTATCCTAAATCACAAATTTCATTTTTACCATTTATTCACCAACCAGCCAGTAACTATAATACTGTCTATACGACTTTACTTTGTGCGTTAACGTATATATAGTTATTCCTTCCGTACGCCAACGCCGTACGCCGTTCCTTTTTTTTGCCAAATTCGATGTATATCGATATCTGAGTATGTTAGTTAATTTTCTCGGGTAATTAAAAATTCACGGTGTATAATATATATATATATAAGATTCAACGATATTAGTTACATCCCTTTTAATGGGGGTATCTATACGTCATACCAAGGAGCCTGACAAAATTTAAGCGAAAAATTCTGGCTAGTTTCGGAGATATTAATCATAACATCTCATCTCGTAACTACAAAATTCCACATCCTTTACAGCTGATTACTACTACAATGACACACTAAATACGCACACAAGTAAACTCAAAATCCAAGAATCAAGCGCGGTCAGCGGTGGGGTGAGATGCCGGGTCAGGAATACCAACATGAAAAAAAATACCCTGTTTTTAGGGTAAATTAAAGTTTTTGAGTTTTTTTTTTTTCGATAAAGTAATAAGAAAAAATACGACTAGGTTTGTAATTAATGTTGTGATGCTAAGTCAGTAAAACTTAACGAACGGTTTTTTACCCATGATTTTTATGTTCACACTATTACGTAGCCAACGCGGTTTCAAAAATAGGTACGCAAAATTGAAAGGATCAGGATGCCGCAAACTGACCAAAGAGTGTAATCTGAACTTGCGACTTGATTCACGTTAAAAAACGAAAAGATTCAATTCTTTGATAATCAAAGCTGTTCTTACTTACGTATCATTTTGAATTATTTAAAAAAAACTGCGGAGACAACGACAAGCTACTATTTTAGTGTTGTCGCAAGCTCAAGTAATGTTGCGTAATCAGCTTTAATAAAACCACTTAGGTACACGACTAATTAGTTATTCATCACGGCCGCCAACTTGTCGTGTAATGAGTTATTAAATTTTATAAACAAAACTACTAACATTCGAGATTTATGAAGTGTCGTTTAATAATATCATAACATTAAATTTAACAGCTAGTCTCAATAATAAACAATATCATTAAATCTAATTTTCTTGCCATTCAAATTCCACTTTATTTTTTCAATAAATTTTAGGAGTAAAAGTATGACAAGAACAATGCACAGAGTATCCGACTGGCTGCTCGCACCGAAAGGCCGCCGGTGCCGCCGGGGCACGGGTCGGGCAAGGTCAAAGCATGAGCGAGCTAGAGATGTGCCACAGCCCACATTAGATCCGATCTTAGGGCTAAAAATTTTCGACTCACGGCGGAGGTCGGACTGGACTTTTCTAATAAAGATTTTATTCTTGCACTATCAGAAAGTTAGTTCTGTTAAGTAATAAACTTTTTTAGCCTACATTTAGTAACAAATATCAACGAGTGCGATTTATTGTTATTATTTTAGTCTTAATGACGACAACAATTTTATTATTTATGCGTCTTCGTGCTAAAAAATTATACATTTTATAAGTGTTTTGATTTCTCTAGAAATCTCTTACTTTTGCCGCTAACAATAAAACCTAAGTGGTTAAGAATAAAAAAAAACCTTTACATCTGTAAGTTAAGAATAAAATGTCTGATACAGTTCAATATGGCCTAATTTGTTAAAACAATACTTAAAACGTCCTTAATTGTTATCACTTATCAGTGCGTGTGTATCTTTAACACACACATTTATTATTATTTGTTTGGACTGAATGAGTTCGATAAAACATTGATGCAACTCGGACTCATAGCCCGATGGAGTGTAAGAGAGATAGATGCGTCATAAGCTAAAAGCTTAGGCCGATAGTGCCTTTCTATCGCTTGTTCCGCGCTCTCGCTCGTACGCGAAACGTGAAACTTTCGTGCGTGCAGTCGTGGTGCTGTCGGTCATCGATTTATAAGACGTTATCACGTCAAAAACTTGTGTCGCACTCTCGATTTAGTTTAAAACGGGGTGTCAATTCCCAATTCACGATCCGCTATCAATCAGGCATGTTTTCGTATCTTACAAATAATCCAATCATAAGCGCATCCCTAGCTGGCGTTTTTTCGGCTTTAACAAAGCACGCGCGCTGCAGTTTTTGTGTGTGATGAAATAAATCAGTCAGTCACTCAGTCACAGTCAGTCTCTTACTTGCTTCCTTGCGTGTGTGACGTGTCAGTCAGGTGCAACACGATGTTCTATCGGTATACGATTTTGACGATCTGCATAACAAATGGTTATGTACTACCCTATTGCCAATTACCAACTTGTTGATGAACTAATTGGCGCAATATTTTTGGAGCGTCTCAATGGACACAGCTACCTCGAGTGTCTTCAAGGAACCTTGGAGGAACTGCTATCTAACATCCCTCTTCATCTCCGCCGTGGACTGCAGTACTTCTAGCAAGATGGAGCCCCGGCGCACTACGACCGCGTTGCACGTACGTGCGTGCCTGCTTGCCTGCCTACCTAACGAGCAGGTACGGGCATCGCGCGAAGGATTGGTTGTGCTGGGCCCGGTTCTCTGGTCGGCACGTTCCCCGGTCCCTACGCCTCTCGACTTCCATGAGAAGTGAAGGACTTAGTGTGTGCTGAAAGTGATCTTAACATTCAAAGTGCGTCACATCACAATAACGAAGGCGAAAAGTGAATTGAAAAGTGGCAGTGACACGTGGCGTTATTGCGCGTAAAAAAGCACGTCAGTAGGTGGGTGACCTTTGGTCTGTAGGCGTCAGTGAAGGATATTTTCATATTTTTTTTATAAATTGGTGATTTGTAAATGCCTTTAAAGAAACTGACTCCTAATTAAGTAAGGTAAGCATGAATTGGGACCAAGCGGCACCTACTTACTCGATTGATTTGTAATTTATTTAGTTGTTTGTCAAAAAACGTATTTATTAGATAGGTACCTAGGTAGTTACACTTACAACAACGCTTAACTTGCAAGACCGTAGCCTGTGAAAATGTGATAGGGTGTCATAATAAAATAAATGTTATTAAAACCGTATTTTATTTTTTATTTCTATCCGCCTACTGACTCTGCTAAGGAAAGATAAAACTTTAAAATTACTAATTGAGTACAACAATTAAAATCAAGTAAATACCTTATCACTGATCAAGCTTATCTACTTAAAATAAGGATGCAATCTAAGTCATAAAACATTGAAATTATCTTTTGTTAAGCTTCGAAGTTCGAACAAACAAAAAAACAATGTTGGCTATTAATTTAATTGGCATTGGTTTTAATGTTTGATAACAATCATTATTATTATGATAAGAAGCGCATTCTACACACACATTTAGGTACATGTGTGCATTAAGAGGAGCAGATTACAATTGGTCTGTGATTGGTAGACGAGACAGCCCGGCCGTGCTGCTAAACCAATCGCAGATCAGCTGACTTGACAGTTAGTATACACACAACTAACTTGCTAGTGTGCGCTGTGTACGTACACTACGTACGTACACAATCTGTAAACTACAGCTTGCACATGCGTTGGAAAAGATACAGAGTGTTTCAGGTTTGACTGTGATTTTATTGATTTATTTTGTTAGAAAACATAACTTTTAAAAATGACTATGAAACAGTAACTTATTTTTTGGCATCGTATTTAGTATGATTTTTAGATACCACCCTATAAAGGAATGTAACTAATTTCGTTAGATCCTGTATATATATATATTATTTAAAATATAACAACTCTAGATGTGTATACGTGGCGTACTCATGCATATTATGACGATAACAACTTTTATAACTTTTTGAATCGTTATATCTCAGAAACGGTGGCTTGTAAGAAAAAAGTATTGATACATTTTGTATAGATAATTTTATGATCTACAATTTTTGTTTGAGTTTTATGATAAAACTTACCGTTTTGCTGAAAATCGCAAAAAACTCATTTTTTTTACCTTTGACCTTGAATATTTTTTTTTCCATACACGGGAATGATGGGGAACTTCTAGACATTGTTTATAATTATGTTTGAACAATTTCACTGAAATTCAGCTTGTTGGGACTTTATGTAACTTCACTCTAATTTTTTGGTCTAAATTGACCGGACTATTATGATATACTCGTATTCATACTTTAGATAGTCAGTCTCTATATTTAGTTTAAAAGTGATACTATCCAATTTAGTATTATTTTGAGTATTCATTATTAAGTTATCATGATGCTGAACTTGTATAAATTTACAATTTTGATATTGTTTTACAATTAATTTTAACTGGGAATTTACATGGTTAACATTTAAGATTAATGTTTTTATTATACACGCTTAGCAATAGTATTTTACAATGTTTAAAGTGAAAGCAAGCATTGCTCAAGTTACATAACAGCGCATAGGGATCTTTATCGTGGCTACCGATAGCTAATATGATTATGTCGTCCTTGGTCACGGTTCTATATAAGTCATGGACAGTGCGCATTATGTCTTTCGAGGTTGAGTTTGGTTTTACCAGTCCAGTAACATTATAAGTGTCATTCCATCTTCCTGACCTCGTCTTTATGAGTTTGTTCATCTCCAACGATAAAAATGTTTGCTCTGTTCCTTGACGGGTTGTTGCTCTGTGGTTTGTTACAGACCTCAGCCGGGAATATGGCCGGGAATGGTGACGACGAGAAAACTAGGAATTGGTACTGGATTCTTTTCGGAAGCTCAATTTCAGCCCTTCTTCCGATTTCATTAGTCTTTGGAGTGGGTGTTTTTATACTGATAATCGGGCTGTTAGTACTCGGGGTATTTTCGTTGCTCCAATTCTTTGAGTTCTGTAAGTTATTTCGATTCTCTTCTTCCTGTGTAAAGTTTAATTTATGTTTGTTTAGACTTTTCCGATTTTTTCTATTACTTGTTTTTATTGGCGTTGCTTTACATATTTTTTTTAGTTGTTTAGTTAGTAACCCTTAACTTCTTTTTTTAGGCATCTATTTTCCTCTAACAATTTTACAATTTCATTTTCTGCTATGTCCAATTTTTCTTTTAGTTCCTAAATTGTACGTCCCATTTCATCTAATTTCTCAAAAGTTGTAAGACTCAATTCTGGGCAGCTTCTCACTGATTTTAAATTAGAGGTTGACATAAATGACTGAGACGATAAATCCTCTTCCTCAAGCGATAAAGCGTGAAATGAGTTCTCAGGCGTCACATTCACTCTATGCCGACTACGAAAGGTAATGTTGTCCTGTGGTGACTCAGAGGATGAAGCTTTGGGATCTCCTGTTTATTAAGGCATACGTCGCATTTATACCTCTTTTACTGTCTGCTATAATTAAATAAAATAAATTTTCGCTCATGCTTGTGCAGTCTAAGTGGTAATGGTTTCGACATAAAATACATATTAAAAAGTCTCTTTAAACAATGTCTTTGTAACATTTCCCGCATACTTGTGCCATCTTGTGGTGTAATCCTTAAGTATCAGTATAGGTGTATTGATTGAACTGCGTCCTCTATTGTTGAGTAGTCCAAGTATTATGGAAACAGGTCCAATAGCACGCTTTTACTAGCGTCCTCTAGTAGTAAGTGGATAACTTAAATATAATTGGTTCGAGTTTGTCATATAAGCATGCTTTTACTAACGCCATCTAGTAGTGAGTAGCTAGTGTCGAGCGGCAAAGATACTGTATTAGTCCTATCAGCTGATTGGTCAACTGTTGCTAGTTGCCATAGACCATTTTGTCTTATAGCATTAAGTTTGCACATGATGTTTTACTTATCTGTAATCTGCCTTAAGACAAATAAATACATTCTATTCTATTCTATTCTATTCTAAAAGGAAGCATGGCAAGTGCCTCAAAGTTGATGGTTCAATATGCATTATGTCCGTTGAACTGTTAGCTATTTTAGAAGCCTTATAATATGTATTGAGTAATTTAGCGGCAAAGATACTGTATTAGTCCTATCAGCTGATTGGTCAACTGTTGCTAGTTTCATTAAATCAAATCGATTCTGAAATTAACGTCCACTGTTGCCTTAGCCTCTGGTTCAATTTAATAATAGTCAACTTACATGCACATATATATGATATGTTAATAGGATCGACGTCAACATACTATATCAGAATATATTTTTTTTCAATATAGTCGTATCATTTACTATTAGCGTATGTTTTTTACTTTTTCACTTGCTTTTACGGTATTTGAAAGATTTCGTCAGAAATAACACTATATGAACGTATTTCAATGTTATTGTACACAGTTTTAATGTAAGCACTGTCTTTTGTGGACACTAAAAATTTTTAATCGTCCTAAAACACGGACTCGTAGTAAAACGTGCGCCAGTAGCGCCCTCTCCCGTTAATACCAACCAGTCAAAATGGGATGGTATATTTTCTAAATTCCCAAAGAAGACTGTTATTGCCGGTGACTTCAATGGTCACAATACGCCATGGTCCTATAAAAATGACAGTAGTGGTATTCAACTATCAGACTTTTGTTAAGAGAATGGTTATATTGCTATCAATAATGGCGAAGCAACTAGAATCAAATTAGTGAATGGTATTCTTCAAAAATCTTCTCCAGATATAACTTTTGTCTCCTCTGATATCGCGATTCAGATCAAATGGCAGACAACGTCAGAAAGTCTCGGCAGCGATCATATAATTAATAAATATAGTCTAAATAATATAAAAAACATAGTTTTGTAAACAAGCGTAATTTTAAAAAAGCTGACTGGCTAAAATACCGGTGCTTCATAAAAAACCAGTTAAGCTCATCTGACTTTAATTCTTCACACAATGTCCAAGTTTTATATGATAAGTTTATCACGTGTCTCAATACCGCAGCTGATACCAGTATACCTCAATTGAAAATCTGTACCGATCCTACGACAAATTTAAACCCAAACCTTGGTCGCCTCTAATTTTTCAAGCAATAGCAGCACGTAGATTGGCTTTTAAGAAATTTCGAAGAAATCCTACGCCCATAAACTATAATACATGGCAAGAAAAAATACTATCAGTCAAAAAACTTATAGGAGAAGCTAAATTCAAAAACTGGCAACAATTTTGTGACTCTATTGATGAGGTCACCTCCACGTCCGACATGTGGCGTCGGATGCGATGGTACAAAGGTATTCGGCAGAATGACTTTTCAGTCTCAGCTGATAAGAAAGTTGAATTTTTATGCTCACTAATACTAGATTATGCTCCTGGTTTGCCACCCGACTTTGTTTCAAACAACCCGCTACTAGAAAGCAACTTTACATACCAAGAGCTTATAAATTGTATAAAAAAAAGACACTGCTCCAAGAGACGATAATATAACATATTCAATGATATTGAATTTGCATGAGACTGGAAAACTATATCTTCTATTCATTTTCAATAATAATTTTGCCTCAGGATGTATTCCTCGTCAATGGCGCAGTATTTGTATAATTCCGATACCTAAAACTAACATGAATCATGAAATCAAGTTGAGACCTATATCACTTATCTCATGTATTTGTAAACTATTTCATCTGATGATTGGTAAACTTATCGAATGGTTTGTCGAATCAAATAAAATATTATCACCGAACAACTGGATTTAGACGGGGAAAGTCCAGTCTAGACAATCTAACTAATCTAGTAACACACAATCAGATAGATTTTTCGAGAGGAGCATCAACTCTAGCGTGCTTTCTAGATATTAACAGTGCTTATAATAACGTCTTGATTGAAAAAGTAATAGGTATACTTGACAGTATTAAGATTGGGCAAAAACTATGTAGATATTTATGGGTTTTTTAAGTGAGAGACATCTTAATATCATTTTAGACGAAGACCAGAACATAATTACAGCTAGATGGACCAATAAGGGCCCATGGTGATCCATTGTCACCTTTACTTTTTACCATAGCTAATTTAGACATATGCAAACGTATTGAGACTGTGAATATATCGCAGTACGCCGATGACTTCGTTTTATATACAACTAATAAACAAATTAAACAAAATGCAACCAGCACTAGACACCTTACTGTCATATTGGAAACTTTTGTGTTGGAACTCCAGCCGAATAAATCTAATTTTTGTATTTTTTCTAGAGGCTATAGACGACACTAAGTATTTTTTAACGTTAACAGATCTCAATTAGAAGTGGTAGACTATATCAAATATCTGCGAATGTGGCTAGATAAGTCTTTGCGCTGGTCTAAACACATAAATGAAATCTGTGATAAAGTAAAGAGATATGTGAATATGCTGAAGGTTTTAGCAGGCCCCTCTTGGGGAGTCCATCCAATACACCTGCGTAGATTATATGTATCTTTAATTAGGAGTAGAATTGATTACGGCAGTTTTTTGTACGACGTTAGTGCGAAGACTCATCTGGCCAAACTAGATAAAATTCAAAACCAAGCCTTGAGAGCAGCTGGTGGTTTCATAAAATCATCAATAATCCATGTCATGGAAAGTGAGATGTGTATTCCTCCTCTATATATAAGACATATATATCTTATGTAAAAATTTATTCTTAAAGCTAGATTTCGTAAAAACAATGTAACTATTACTTTAGTATCGCAAATGACTGACATTTGTTATCAAAGGTACTGGCACAATAAGAAAAAAACCACTTCAAATGGTGATGTATGAGGATTTAAAGAAAGAAATCGTACATTCCACTGAGATTCTAGAAATGTTTTCTTTAAATGTTTGGATGGCGAAAATTGATATATTTAATGTTATTGAAACCAATCTTGACTGTGTATCAAAGAAAAACTACAATCCCAGTGCATTAAAACCTAAAATAATACAAGAAATATGCTACAAATATTTCAATTGGAATACAATCTTTACTGATGGTTCCAAAAGTGAAGTAGGTCTAGGTGCTGCTTACTATGATCCTAAAAGACACACAAAAATACCAACTTATCTGTATAGTAAACTTTCTCCCAAACGCTTAAAATACAAACCGCTAAGAGACAGGGGATATCAACTATTGGTTCCAAAGCTGAGATTGGTTAGTGCTAGGGGCTGTTTTAAGTATGCAGCGGCAAAGATATGGAATGATCTACCACCACCGGTTCGTTCCGCATTGGAACTTTCGCTTCCAACGTTCCGCAAAAGATGTTGCAACTGGCTGCTCTACGAACAGTCATTAGCACTAGCTAATTATAAATTTAAATAGGCATTTCCCATCGCCACAAAAACTCAGAAAATTTAGATGTAAGTAAAGAATTCATGTAATTTTTTTATCTATTTGTATTACCATAAAAAAGGCTATGGCAGAATAACAGAGTTTGCGGGTTTCCTGCGTCCACTGAGCCATAGACCATTTTGTCTTATAGCATTAAGTTTGCACATTATGTTTTACTTATCTGTAATCTGCCTTAAGACAAATAAATACATTCTATTCTATTCTATTCTATTCTAAAAGGAAGCATGGCAAGTGCCTCAAAGTTGATGGTTCAATATGCATTATGTCCGTTGAACTGTTAGCTATTTTAGAAGCCTTATAATATGTATTGAGTAATTTAGCAGGTACAAACGTTGTTATATTTACAGACAGTAGAAGCGCTATTCAACATATTGCTGGGTGTGCTTCTGGTGACCGAAGCACATCTCTAGCATATTCCATTGTAAAGAAAATTTATGAATGTCAACGGACTAACATTATCTTAAAAATCCAGTGGATACCTTCTTATATTGGCTTGTACGGCAACGAAGAGGCTGATCGATTGGCAAGAGCAGCTGCCAGCGATGGATCTAATGCTTGTATAGAACCAACCTATTCCGAAATTTTATACAACTACAAAAAAAAAGTACATGAAATCTTTAAAGAATATTTCTTGAAAAAGGTATCTGAAGATAAATAACACTTGAAAAAAAAAAAAAAAAAAAAAAAAAACAAAGCACTCGCCCGGTATGCGATGGGACGTGGGTTCGAGTCCCACCTGAGGTCGATGATTTTTTTCAAGTGTTATTTATCTTCAATTAAACCTTGCATGGAATTGCTAAAAACAAAAATTTACAAAAGGTATCTGGTATAAAACGATCCAATGTCAGCCTCCACGTATACCATGGTTTGCTAATCGGAAGATGAAACGGATACTCGTTGTAACAAGATTGAGATCTGGACACATGCCTATAAATAAATTTGCTTATTTAAATGAAACTACTTTTACGGATTATTTCGCGATTTATTAACATTTTATTTAACCTGACGTTTCGAACACTTTACAGCGTTCGTGGTCACAGGTAGACTAAGGTGTTATTCGTCTTTACAATATTTTGAAAAAACTATAAACTACCGTCACTCAGTTAATATTAATTTGTGTTCCTATCTACGCAAAAAGAGCTAACTGTATCTAGAGGTCTTGCAGTGCGGGGCCTAGCATGGGATTTCGTTAAAACAGGATCCCATGCTGGTGGTATTTTCCAACCATCTTCTCTGTTAAAATTCGGGTGTCTTCTAATTTCAATTGCCTCCCGTAACATGCGAGGAACAAATCGTCGTTCTCTTGCAAGGACTTTAGGCTGGTCAAATCGTGTGAAATGGTTGGGTGTATCTAAGGCATGTTCACACACTGCAGACTTAGTATTCCGTCTATGTTTGATGTCGGCTATATGTTCTTTTACCCGCACGCCTATACTTCGTTTTGTTTGACCGATATAGGAGAGCCCACAGTCACATTCCAGTCTGTACACCCCCGCATCTTGAAGAGGTATGTTGCACTTGACAGGTGGTAAAAATTGGTTAATCTTTTTCGGCGGCTTGAAGTAGGTTTTGATTGAAGCGCGCTTCAAAATGTTTCCAATCTTGTCAGTGACACCCTTCATATAAGGTAGTACAGCAGGTTGGCGTTCGACGGTGGAATGCTTGACCCGGGGTCTGGAACGACGTGGTACCGGCAACTGGTTTTCCCGTAGTACCTTCCTGACATGCTGGAGCTCGCCAGCCAGGTGTTGGTCGTCACAGATACCCCTTGCTCTCTGAAACAACGATTTGCCTACGGTAGCCAACTGTCGAGGATGATGGTGAGAGGCACCATTGAGGTATTTATCTGTATGGGTGGCTTTACGAAAAACTGTATGACTAAGAGTATGATCCGGATTCCTAGTTAGTAAAATGTCTAAGAAAGCTAGTTTATTGTTTGCCTCAATTTCCATAGTAAATTTGATTTTTGGGTGGATTGAATTTAAATGTTCTAGAAAAGCAGAGACTTGATTGGTGGGTAAAATTGTAAAAGTATCATCTACGTACCGTTTATAGAACCTGGGTGTTATAGGTGATGTGCCTAGAGCTCTGGCCTCGAAGTCCTCCATGAAAATGTCTGCGACAATAGGTGATACTGGAGAGCCCATAGCCACACCATCCACTTGTACATAGAATTCATTGTCCCACAGTAAATATCCCGATGTTAGGCAATGTTCCAATAGTTCCGCATATTCTATAGGCATATCAAGTTCAACTAACTTCCTTTTAGTAATTTCAATACAGTCCTGTACTGGTAAACTTGTAAATAGGGACTGTACATCAAAACTGACCATAGTTTCATTATCCGCTAGGTGTAGGTGTTTAACCTCGCTGATAAAATGGTAGGAATCCTTCACATGTGCTGTAGTTGTTCCTCTTAGCCGAGATAGTGATCTAGCTACGTGCTGAGCCAGTCTGTAGGTTGGTGTATCAATCTGACTCACAATAGGACGTAGCGGGACATTTGGTTTGTGTATTTTTGGCAACCCATATAATTTTGGTGGTTTTGCTTATTTGATAAAAAAAGTTGACTCGCCAAATTGTGACATTAGTAATCAAGTAGAAGACGTACAACATATTTTGATGGAATGTGTTCGGTATAGGCATAACAGAAGTGACCTGGTATCTAACCTAGGCTTGCACGTATTGAACATTGGCTGTTTTCATCAAATATTATCCGAACCGGCATCCCAATCTGCGAGGGTCCTACTGGAATACTAAACATAGACGGAATACTAAGTCTGCAGTGTGTGAACATGCCTTAGATACACCCAACCATTTCATACGATTTGACCAGCCTAAAGTCCTTGCAAGAGAACGACGATTTGTTCCTCGCATGTTACGGGAGGCAATTGAAATAAGAAGACACCCGAATTTCAACAGAGAAGATGGTCGGAAAATACCACCAGCATGGGATCCTGTTTTAACGAAATCGCATGCTAGGCCCCGCACTGCAAGACCTCTAGATACAGTTAGCACTTTTTGCGTAGAAAGGAACACAAATTAATATTAACTGAGTGACGGTAGTTTATATTTTTTCAAAATATTGTAAAGACGAATAACACCTTAGTCTACCTGTGACCACGAACGCTGTAAAGTGTTCGAAACGTCAGGTTAAATAAAATGTTAATAAATCGCGAAATAATCCGTAAAAGTAGTTTCATTTAAATATATAAATATTATTTTAGACTTACCTTCTATGCAGAAGAGTACTGCGGCCTCCATAAGGTCATTTATTTCATAAATTAAGCGCAACAACTATATGCTTCAAAAAAATTGAAGCAACCTACAAAAGAGTGAGATATGCTTCTCTTGTCTATTCTGATAACTAGATACTTTTACTAATCGGGCCTATCAACTTGACAGGAACTTCGAAAATTTGCCAACAATGGAAGATTGTTTGGCATTTCTCGAAAAGCGTGCTATGGCGCTTAAGGAAACTAGGGACTATGAAGGAACTAATAAGAAGCCAAATAAGGTAACCAATGTTGCTACTTCCAATGTAAAACCATGTAAATTTTGTAAGACGCAAAGTCATAAATTGTACAGCTGTCCATCTTTCAAATCAACTCCGATAATAGATCGTAAAAAGTTTGTTTCTATGAACAAGCTGTGTACTACCTGCTTAAACTCCCATACCGGCAATTGCAGATTTAAATTTTCCTGTCAATCGTGTAAGGAGAAGCACAATACCCTTCTGCATGAAGATAGTACAATACCCTTCTGCATGAAGATAGTACACAAGAGGTTAGTGTTTAGGGATGTCGCACCGCCGGATCCTCGTCACAGACTAATGCCTCAATTTTCCGGGGGCTCGATCTAACCTGACCATGACTGAAATGAAATGAAATTTTTTATTCTGTATATAGGCCCACTTCCGGGCACTTATACACGTCCCAACATATAACTTAGCCCTATCACCGCTTCGGGACAATATATCGGCTGGTGATGAGAAGAAACTCGATCACCTTTGTCAGCCTGATTTTATTACAGGAAATACAATTACAAGATAGTGTAAGTGCGAGTTAGGCAGGCTATTAAGTCCATGCACTCTTGTCGTTCAAGTAATCTTCAACTTTGTAGTATCCTTTTTCCATAAGGATTTTTTAATGTGGTTTTTGAACTCATAAACAGGTAAGTCAACAAGAGTTTGTGGTACTATATTGATGATTTTTATACATTTCTCCAAAAATGAATTACCTACTTTCTTTAATCTGAAGCTCGGAACGGCAAGTTTATTTTATTTTTAGTATTATAATGATGTGAATCACATTAAAGGCTAAACGAACTTAGGTTTTTTCTAACATACATAATATTGTCAAAAATGTATTGTGACGCTACTGTTAATATTTTAATATCTTTAAAGACCTCCCTCAGAGAGTCGCGAGGCCCAAGAAAGTATATTGCACGTACAGCTCTTTTCTGCAACACAAAGATTGACTCAATATCAGCAGCTGAGCCCCATTGCAATAGACCATACGACAACAAGCTATAAAAATAACTAAAGTATTACTAGTCTCGCCGTTTCGACATCAGTTAAAAGCCTTATTTTCCTCACAGCATAAGCCGCTGAACTGAGCCTTCCTGACAAAGCAATTATATGGGGACCCCATTGCAGTCGGGAGTCTATTGTAATTCCCAAAAAGGTTGTTGAATTGACTGCATCTATATGATCGTCTGACATATTAATATGCGTACTGACCTGCCTCACATTGGGCATAGTAAATTTGATAAGCTTGTTTTTTTTTGCATTAAGTAACAGATTGTTAGCAGTAAACCATCGTACTACTTGAGAGAGAGTATCATTCACATCGTCAAAGGCAGCTTTACCTCGGTCAGTTTTAAAAATCAATGATGTATGTATCATCTGCAAACAATACTATCTCACAAAGGTCTTTAGTAAAGTAAGGAAGGTCTTTAATATATATCAGGAATAATATAGGTCCCAATATAGAGCCTTGGGGCACACCCATGCGTAATGGGGCCCCGGATGAGTCAGTTCCATTGACATTAACTGTTTGCGTTCTATCTGTGAGGTATGACTCTAACAATTTTTCTGATTTATTTGAAACACCATAATGCAATATTTTCATTAATAACGTTTTGAGATCTACACAATCGAAAGCCTTAGACAAATCACAAAAAACCCCTAGAGCATCTTGCTTATTTTCAAACGCATCGAAGATATGCTTAATGAGTGCAACTCCCGCATCAGTTGTGCTTCTACCTTTGGTAAAACCAAACTAATTCTCATGCAATAGTTTGTTCATTATAAAGTGTGATATGAGTTGACACTATTTTTTCAAATATTTTACTAAGAGCTGGTAGTACTAATGACTTATCCTAGGTATTCTATTTCGGTGCTGAGAAAAGAACACTTTTGAATGTTTATTGAAAATCCTGAGTTAGTTAGAGTATCTAAGACTTCGCGTAGCAGCGTTATACCTTAATTTATTGTCATGCTTAGGATCAGAACATCATCTATGTACACTAAAACGTTACCCGCTTCAATAAACCTCCGAAGTGTATTATTGATAATGCGTTGATAAACGGTAGGTGAATTACAAAGGCCGAAAGGCATTTTGACGTATTCGTAATTTGATTCAGGAGTTACGAACCCGGTCTTATGTATCGAGTCTTCATCTATAGGTATCTGGTGGAAGCCCGATGCCATGTCAAGGCTGGTGAAAAATTTCGAGCACCCAAGGCGATCAATGTGATCCTCAGTTAACGAAAGTGGGTATCTGTTTTTAATAGTAATGCGATTGAGTGCTCAATAATCCACACACATCCTATCTGCGCCGTCCTTCTTCTTAACTAAGATAATTGGTCTTGCGTACTCGGAATCCGATTCCCTTATTATATTTTTGTCTCACAAGTCCTTGACTATTTCGCGAACCTTAAGTTTCTTTTGGTAAGACAAACGGTAGGGGTGATAGGCTACTGGAACATCGCTTGTTAAATTTATGTGCATTTTTCCCGTTGTTACTGTTGTAGTAGCAGTACCAGATATTAAAAACGGAGAGAAATCACTTATTACGGTCATTAAGGACGTTAGGTCATCACCTTGAAGAGGCGTATGTACTTTGCTCAGTTCTACGGTATTAACGGAATTTACTTCGAAATCGTATTAGGAGGGTTAGAGTGGGTTAGATATTGCCCATACTTAGTTCTTACGAAGGTAACACCATCCCGATTAAGAACATCAGTTCCAATTATAATTGGCGTATTCATACATGATGCGCCTACAACGACAAAATCTACATCAAGCGTAACATATGTTACTAAACTCAACGGTAAGCGTGACATATTCGGTTGCAATAATTTCGTTGTTACTTATTCCTTTCAGGACGCAATGATTATGTTTCCGCGGACAAGAAAAATGCTTAAGGGCAGTCAACGATATAAGAAAAACATTAAGCGCGCCACTATTTATTAAAACGTCTACTGGTACACCCTGTATCACTGCCGTACACACGTCGTTATTTACGTTAGAATCTAAGAGCTCCTTGCACAAATTTAGCTTAAGTTGATTACTAGTTTGGTTCTCGTATCGAGCTTTAGCAAAACAATCACTTTCCTTGTGTCCTATCTTTTAACAGAAGGTACATGTGATTTAAGGCGGATTGTCAGGGGCTTTACGCTTTTTAGAACAGTTAACACTAATATGTCCAGTCTGGTCACAGATAAAACATCTGGTATCTGATCGATCAAAGTTGCGTTTTCTTGACGCGATATGCGGTACACGGTTATGATATTTGCTACGGCCAGGCTTGACATAATTCGCTAAAAATGATACTAGGTTATCTGTGGTAAGGTTGGCGTTAGCAGCCGCCGCCCTCACTTGACCATCATTTATGCCGCGTATTACTATTTGAACCATGAGTTCCTTACTCACGCCCTTAACTATGCGCAGGCGCAACAGTGATCTGCGTGCGTATTCGGCGTAACTAAGGAACTTATTCGAAGATGTGTTCATGACCTCGAATAGCGTTAATTGAGCGTAATCAATTTTCGGCGGACAAAGAGCGATCGTTCGTAGTCCACTCGTTTAGCCACGTTTTAGCATCCACTTTTAAGCAATGAGCAACGCGCGGTAAACATTCTAAATCCTTCCATTGATTTACCAATCTAGCCCGTTCGATTTCGTCACACCACACCTCAAAACTATTGACGGCAGGATCAAAGTTCGAAAGTTGAAAATAGTAAATCTGTGGTTTTACTCGATTTATTGCCAATAGGGCATCTGTAAGAGCTTGTGTGACCGACGGTGTCTCATAATTAGGTTGAGGTGTGCTGGCACGGTTAGGCGAAAACGGGTTTTGTGATATACTCGAGTTACTTTCTTTGATAGCATTCAACCGCGCTATTATTGACCCCAAACCCTGTTTCATCAAGTCGTTATCGTGAGCACGAGAGTTTGACTTATCGCGGTGTGATTGCGAGCGAGACCTATCGCGGTGAAACCGCGAGTAAGACTTATCACGTCGCGACCGCGAGCGAGACCCATCACGTCGAGACCGCGAGCGAGGCCTATGGTGGCATTGCTACGAGTGCGCCTTGCCTTTTGGCGTGGCGTCTCACTAGAATTCGATCTTTCACGCGAACGAGACGTTCGTGGCATTATTTTGTACAAGATAGCGGTTGTTCAACTATTACTTTTGATTACAAAAGCAAAAACGTACTCTCTTAAAAGCCGTGTGTGGGCACAGGTGATCCCACTTCTGATTTTAGGAATCAGAAGTGAGCAATATAAAAAAACCACAACTCACAAACTTTTGAACATTTATAATTAATTTAAATAAAAAGCGTGTCGACGCGGGTAGCGTACCTTGTACTAAAACTGACCGAGAGATACTGCCTCAAAGCCTTACAGGCATATGCGCCGACATCGACAGGGCATTCGGATAATGTGGTCGAGGCCGTGTATGAAGATAAATCTTAGGCCACACACCATACAACCAAGACCCACTTCACCCTTGTCATGGGCGACTGCAACGCCAAAGTAGGAGTACAGGAACGCGACGAATCGTGTGTAGGACAGCACGGCTATGGAACCAGGAACCACAAGGGGCGAATGCTGGTATACTTTCTGAGTATGCAGGGGCTCTTCTGCATGAATACCTTTTTCCAGAAGAAGCCCCAGAGAAAGTGGACCTGGCTAAGCCCCGATGGTAAGACGAAGAATGAGATAGACTCCATCATGACGGACAAGAAGCATATATTTAGGGATGTCTCTGTGGTAAATAGGTTTAACACCGGTAGCGACCACCGACTGGTAAGAGGCACCCTAAATATCAACATTAAACGTCGACGGGAAATGCCAGAGGAAGCTTTGTCTGGCACCAAAAAAAAGGTCCGGAGATTGGTGCGACGCGACCTCCGCAGCTACAATACTCGCCTCATAGAGGAGGCGATTGAGCAGAATCGGGGGTCGAAGGTCTTCACTAAAAGACTAGGAAAAAGTCACCTGACAAAGCTGAAAACCTCGGATGGCAGAATCGTCTCATCGGTTCCGGAAATTCTGGCCGAAATCGAAGGTTTTTAGGGCCGATTGTGCGCATTGCATTCCCTACAGCCGCAGCCCGACGCGAATGATCCAAGAACCAAGCTTACCCGCCACTTCACTGAAGATCTACCAGTTGTGGAGGAGGATGAGATTAAGGCGGCCCTCGGACAGCTTAGTAATGGGAAGGATCCCGCCGAAGACGGAATCACATCTGAGCTCCTCACAGATAGAACGCAAACAGTTAATGTTAATGGAGTTCCATCGACTCTTCCGGGGCCCCATTTTGCAAAGGTGTGCCCCAGGGCTCTATATTGGGACCTTTATTATTCCTGATATATATAAATGACCTTCCTTACTTTACTAAAGACCTTTGTGAGATAGTATTGTTTGCAGATGATACATCATTGATTTTTAAAACTGGCCGAGGTAAAGCTGCCTTTGACGATGTGAATTATATTCTCTCTCAAGTAGTACGATGGTTTACTGCTAACAATCTGTTACTTAATGCAAAAAAAAAAAACCAAGCTTATCAAATTTACTATGCCCAATGTGAGGCAGGTCAGTACGCATTTTAATATGTCAGACGATCATATAGATGCAGTCAATTCAACAACCTTTTTGGGAATTACAATAGACTCCCGACTGCAATGGGGTCCCAATATAATTGCCTTGTCAGGAAGGCTCAGTTCGGCGGCTTATGCTGTAAGGAAAATAAGGCTTTTAACTGATGTCGAAACGGCAAGACTAGTATACTTTAGTTATTTTCATAGCTTGTATGGTCTATTGCTATGGGGCTCAGCTGCTGATATTGAGTCAATCTTTGTGTTGCAGAAAAGAGCTGTACGTGCAATATACTGTTTTGGGCCTCGCGACTCTCAGAGGGAGGTCTTTAAAGATATTAAAATATTAACAATAGCGTCACAATAGATTTTTGACAATATTATGTATGTTATAAAAAACCTAAGTTCATTTAGCCTTAAATGTGATTCACATCATTATAATACTAGAAATAAAAATAAACTTGCCGTTCCGAGCATCAGATTAAAGAAAGTAGGTAATTCATTTTTGGGGAAATGTATAAAAATCTTCAATAAAGTACCACAAACTCTTGTTGACTTACCTGTTTATGAGTTCAAAAACCACATTAAAAAAATCCTTATGGAAAAGGATACTACAAAGTTGAAGACTACTTGAACGACAAGAGTGCATGGACAATAGCCTGCCTAGCTCGCACTTACACTATCTTGTAATTGTATTTCCTATAATAAAATCAGGCTGACAAAGGTGACTGAGTTTCTTGCGCCGTTTCTTCTCATCACCAGCCGATATGTTGTCCCGAAGCGGTGGTAGGGCTAAGTTATATGTTGGGACGTGTATAAGTGCCCGGAAGAGGGCCTATATACAGAATAAAGAATTTCATTTCATTTCATTGTATTTTAAGAAAGGAGACTAAAGTCTCCTAAAAACTATAGACCAATCACGCTCCTGAGTCACGTTTACGAGCTGTTCTCGAGGGTCATCACAAACTGTCTTTCCGCAAGATTTGACGCATTCCAGCCACCGGAACAGGCTGGGTTTCGCAAAGGTCATAGTCATAGTCATAGTCATAGTCATAGTCATAGTCATAGTCATAGTCATATATGTTTATTGCATCATGTTGGTACAAGGTTCTTAAATCTAAACAAATAGTCCCGTAACATGGCCCTGTAAGGGCATCGCAACAATATGGATGTATGTAAACATTTATAAGGATTATTACCTATACCTATTATAATACTATCTCTACAACTATACTAGAGTTCTGATGAGATACATATATTAACAATAATTAAATTGCATTAACATTAAAAATAATACAAGTAAGATCAGTTACATTTCTAGCTACTTACAATCAAAAAATTATTTAAGTGAGTAGAAACATTTTTTTACCAAATAGTCCTTTAGTTTTCTATAAAACTATTTTTCCTTTAACACACTCTTAATTTCAATAGGTATTCTGTTGTATATCTTTATCGACATATGGTAAGTTCCTGCGCTAACCATGTGTAGTTTAGTGTAGGGTTGTTGCCAGTCTATTTCTATTTCTTAAATTACGTTGTTGAGAGTAGAAATCTTTTGCTTGAGGATACCTGTCTTTATTTTTCCATACTAACTTGCATAATTCAAATATGTATAACGACGTAAGTGTTAGTATTTTTAGTTTTATAAAGTGAGGTCGGCAACTTTCCATGTCTGTTATATTGACTAGTATGCGAATACATCTTTTTTGAAGAATAAACAATTGGTTTACATCGGTACTATTTCCCCAAACAATGATTCCGTAATTTAACCATGCATTAGCGTAAGCATAATAGGCTGCTGTAGCTGTTTTTAAGTCTGTGCACTTTTTCAATTCATATAAGGCATATGTAAATTTTGAGAGTTTAGCGACAATTTTTGCTATGTGAGGTTTCCAATTAATGTTTGTGTCTATTTCTATTCCTAACAGAGTGCATGAGGTCTCGAACTCAATAATATTGTTATAAAAGGAAATGTTTGTATTCGTGTTTATTGGGTGTTTTTGTCTCGGCCTAAATTCCATTAATTTTGTTTTAGACATATTAATTTCCAAATTGTGATCTTGTAACCATTCTATAATTTTTTCTAGTGTGTTTTGAAGTTGTTGCTGTAGGTCTTGGCTGTCTGTGCAGGAAAATACGACTGAGATATCATCAGCATAAAGTATGCATTCCTTACTGATACATTCTGCTACATCATTTATGTATATTAAAAATAGGACACAACCTAAAATACTTCCTTGAGGGATTGAGCGTTCTACATCTAGGTTATGTGATCTAATGTTGTTAACAGTGTTATTACTGCAATTGTATTGTTCTATCTGCACGAACTGTTTGCGATTTTTTAGGTATGAGCCAAACCACTGATGCGCTTTCCCGCGTATACCTATTTCGTACAATTTTTTAAGTAGGATTTTATGAGATACCCGATCATATGCCTTACTCAAATCTAACATTATTCCTATGGCATATTTCCTTTTATTTATTATATTTAGGATTTCATTTATATATTTGTATACTGCTGTTATAGTAGATTTTTGTTTTCTGAACCCATGCTGGCTTTCATTGAAAACGTTATATTTTTCACAAAAGGAGTTTATACGGTTGGCCATAGCGGTTTCAAATATTTTAGAAAAGGTGGATAAAAGGGATATAGGTCGAAAGTCTTGGGGTTCATTAGCAATTCGTTTTTTTGGGACAGGTTTGACTACAGTAGTTTTTAATAAATCAGGGAAAATCGCCTCATCAAAAGACTGGTTTATTAGATAGGTTATAGGTGTGACTAGCTCGTTTCTACAATGTTTAATTAATGTAGGAGGAAATTCATCAGCACCGTAACTGGATTTATTTTTTAATGACTTAATAATTTTGTCTACTTCAACTGTACTGACTGGGCTAAGGAACAAAGTGTTTTCAATGGGTACAATAACGGGGCGGCCGTTTGGCTCTATATTCTTATCCTTATGTGATCCTACTGAAACAAAGTATTTATTAAGGGTGTTTGCTATTAAAAAGGGGTCTTTTATGATATTACCATTATTTTTTAATTGTATATCTTTATGTAGATTTTTGTTTGTTTTATTTGTGCGTTCTTAAATAATTTGCCACATTGTTTTAGTTATGTTTTTAGAAGTTTTCATTTTCTTAATATAATATAGTTTTTTTGATAATTTTACAGTACTTGTTAGCAGTTTTACATACTTTTTATAATACTCATTCAAGACATTGCTATTTATTTGCGTCTTTAATATTTTTAATAGACGTTTATTTCGACACGATACTTTCAAGCCCTTTGTTAGCCAGGATTTCATTTTATTAGAAAAAGTTACTAGTTACTTTTTCTTCGGTATACAAAAATCAAGTAGGGTAGTTAATTTACCGTGAAATTCTTTATAATTTTCATTTATATTTTTTTCAGGTACGAATATATTTCTCCAATTTATATCTTGCAATTTGTCTTTAAATAATGACATGTTATTTGTATTAAACTTTCTTTTATTTACAAAGTGTCTCTGCCTAGTATTCAATTTTATTCTTGATTGACTTATTGAAACCATTATGCCTCTATGATCTGAGAGTCCATACTCCTTTACCTCGATGCCTATAGAGGTCGTATCAAAGTTAGTAAAGATTACATCTAAGCAAGTGGAACTCGTAGCCGTAATTCTAGTAGGTTCCTTTATGTTTTGGCAAAAATTAGAGCTTTTATATAAGTTTACCATATTGTTTGTTTGTGTTGTTTTAACTAGAAAATCTGTATTTAAATAATATAGGTTACAGTACCATAGACCACATTCACACGGTGCGGCAGGTTATACAGAAGTCCGAAAAGTATAACCAGCCCCTGTGCCTGGCCTTTTTGGACTATGAGAAAGCCTTCGACTCGGTCGAAACTTGGGCTGTTCTGGACTCCTTGCAGCGATGCCAAGTCGATTGGCGGTATGTAAAGGAGTTAAGAAGCCTGTACAGTATGGCATCAATGTCCGTCCAAGTACAAAACCACCAAACAAAACCCATCCAGCTGCTCCGAGGTGTTAGACAGGGAGATGTTATATCTCCGCAACTGTTCACCAACGCACTGGAGGATGTGTTCAAGACGCTGGATTGGAACGGACTGGGCATCAATGTAAATGGCGAATATCTAACCCATCTTTGCTTTGCCGATGACATTAAGTTAAGTTTTTTGTTGTTGTTAGATTGGCACAACTGTTTTCCATTTTGGCGCGGAGTTTGAGTTACATCTGATAATTAGATTAAATACAGTATTGTTTTTAGTTATACCATATCTAGTGTGTATTGCGAATTTCATAATGGACAAAAACATCGAACAAAAAAGCGTTCAAAAGCGGTCGAGATGTAATGGAAGATTTTTGCATCTCTCTAGTAGGCCATTAACATCTGCTACTGAAGATAACATCGCAAAAGTGAAGGAAATAGTGACTGAAAATCCTCATTCAAGTTTGAGAGATAGCCGTCGAACTTTCTGTGTCACACGAGTCGATTCGTTTCGTAAAATATTTCTCTCTCTCTCTCTCTCTCTCTCTCTCATTCGTACCATTTTAAATAATCAATTTGGTATGAAACATGTTGCTGCTCGGTTAGTTCCAAAAGACCTGAATTTTCTCCAAAAACTCAATCGCAAAAGAGTCGCTGAGGACATGCTAGAACGAGTCAATTTCGACCCAACATTCATGAAACGCATTGTTACTGGTGACGAGACGTGGGTTTACGAGTTTGACATGCAAACTAGTTAACAAGCTTCGGAGTGGCGCCTTCCAACTGAACCGAAACCGAAGAAACCGCGCCAAACTCGATCGAAAGTCAAAGTCATGTTGACTGTTTTCTTTGACTGTCGCGGTGTCGTGCACTCAGAATTCTTGCCAGAAGGTCAAACGATAAAAAAAGAGTATTACTTAAGCGTTATACGGCGTTTAAGAGAGCAAATTAGACGAAAATGGCCAGATTTGTGGAATGAAAATTCTTGGATTTTGCGCCTGCCCACAATGCCATCATTTGACCAAAAACTCAACAAATACCAACGAACAGCCACCTTATTCACCAGATATGACTCCAGCTGACTTTTTTCTTTTTCCTAAACTCAAATTACCACTTCGTGGCACCCGGTTTCATTCGGAAGAAGACATAAAGGAGAATTCGCGGCGAGAACTGAACTCGATTCCGGAAAAAGCGTTGAATTTTTTTTTTTGATGATTGAATTATTCATTGGCGTTGGTGTATCGCTTCTGAAGGAGCATACTTTGAAGGTGATAAAATAAATTTGGATGAATAACTAACATTTTGTATTATTAATCTTTTCCCGGTACTTTCTTGACAGAGTAGTACATAGTTCAGATGGAGAATAATGATTGTATTTAGTTGTATTTCTGTACAATAATAATGCTAGATAAGGATCAGTATTGTCTACTTTACATTTTTTTAACATGTTTTTTATTGTTCCAATGGTTCGTTCAACCATCCCATTTGAACAACTCAAGTAGGGAGTAGATGTGTTATGTTAGAAATCCCAATCTTTGGCAATGTTTCTAAATTCATTACTGTTAAATGGGGGTCCATTGTCAGAAATAACAATACTAGGTATACCGTGACGGGCAAATATAGATTTTAATTGAGTAATGACAAGAATTGCAGAAAACCCAGACTTTAATAATGACATTTCAACATATTTTGAGTAGTAGTCAACAACAATGAGATATTTTTCACCATCAATATCAAACAGGTATATACCAACTTTATTCCAGGGTAACAATTTGTAGTCATGATGTAGTAAGGGTTCCTTAGTGTTATTTTTTTGAAATGACAAACATATTCTGCATTGGCTTACATATTTTTCTATGTCATTATCAATCTTTGGTTAATAAACTGCTGTTTTAACCATTCGAACACAGCTGTTTATAGCCTGATGACCTTTATGTATGAAACTGAGAATGTTACTTTTAATAGACTCTGGAATAATTATATTATTAGACTTGAAAACAATGTTATCAATGGCATGAATCTCATTTTTTAAAGGAAAATAAGGTCTAATATCCTCACTGACTTATCTTTTGTGTTCAGGCCTTTGACATAAAGTTTTATCTTTGGCAGTATACTCTTGAATTTCTTTAAGCTTTTCAGGACTAACTGAAAGATTGGAATATTGACATGTAAATACAGATCATGATCTAGGTCCTCTAATGAGTTTTCAGACAATGCCATTCGGGACAAAGTGTCAGCTACATAGAGAAATCGGCCTGGCTTATATACTATTCTTATCTTATATGGTTGGAGTCTTAACATAATACGCTGTAACCTAAGAGGTATATCATATACTGTTTTTTTGAAGAGAGTTATTAGCGGTTTGTGGTCAGTTTCGACTGTGAATTGCCTTCCATAAACATACTGATGAAACTTAGTACATCCAAATAGTACTGCTAGCAATTCTTTTTCTATTTGGGTATAGTTTGGTTGGCATTTATTGAGAGATGCTGATGCATAAGTAATTGGTTGTTTACCGTCAGATAAAACAGCTCCCATAGCCTCTTTAGATGCATCCACTGACAACAAAACTTCCCTATCGGGATCATAATATGTAAGAACTGGTGCTAAACAAATCAAGTTTTTTTTTTTCTTAAATTCAGATTCATGTTGTTCTGTCTAATCCCAGAAAACGTTTTTTGACAAAAGCAAGCGTAAATTATTGTTTTCTTGTGATAAATTCTTAATGAAGGGACCTAAATAATTAACCATACCCATAAATCTCTGTAATTCAGTGCCAGTGGTTGGACTAGGCATTTTGCAGATAGCCTCAACTCTGGCTTCATCAACTTTAACACCATCAGCACTGAATATATGACCTAGATACCGAACTTCTGATTGTCAAATTTTTGACTTTGATTTACTGAACTTCAAATTACATTCAGCTGCTCTTTGTAACACCTTTTCTAATCGTTCATTATGTTCAGCCTCAGTTTTACCAAAAATAAAAAAAATCATCAAGCATTATTTTTACTCCTTCTATGTCACCGAACCTTTTTTACCATCTCACTATGAAAGATTCAGGAGCTGCATTAATCACGAAAGGCAGCCTAGTAAATTTAAACCTGCCAAAAGGTGTTATAAGGGTACACAGCTTTGAAGATGCCTCAGACAATTTTAGCATCCAGTATTCTTTATTAGCATAAAGAGTGGAAAAGAACTTTGCACCTGCAATAGTGGACTTAATCTCGTCCATAGTTGGAATCTGATAAAAGGGTCTCATAATAGCTTGATTCAGTTGTCTAGTTTCAATACAAAGTCGAATTTGACCGTTCTTTTTAGATACAATAACTAATGGACTAACCCATGAGGTTGGTTCCTTAACACGAGAAATTACACCATTTTGTTCAAGATTACAGAGTTCTTCTTTCAGTAGACTTTGTAATTTAAAAGAGATTTGCCTGCATGTACTAATTGTTAGAGTTACTTTGAATGTGATTTTAACTTGAAGCTGGATGCTTCAAGTTAAAATCACATTCAAAATCTTTTAAACCGCCTAGACCATCAAACAAGTCACTATACTTTGTTAAAATGTTTTGACATGTACTATTGTTTGACAAGTTACTATTATTATGAGTTGCACCGTTAACCTTTTTTATCAAATTCATAGTCGTACTAGTTTCCCTTCCTATAATGTTTTGGCAATTTAAATCTACTTTGTGAAAATTTAAGTTAAATTTATCATTTCGGTGACTAACAAGTACGTTACACTGTCCTAAAGTTGGTATAACCTCCCCACTGGGAGATTTGAGACAAATTGTCCCGAAGTAGTGGAAGGGAAAAAAATATTGGGACGTGTAAAAGCGCTTAGTTTAAACCTATTTACAGAAATACAATGGTTTTATTGGTTTTACTGAATGTTGAAATAGTGTTGTGACAAGGATCCGGCGGCGCGACATCCCTAGCACGCGAACCGCCGTATCGACTACCGACATCCCTAGCACGCGAGCCGCCGTATCGACTACCGACAGCCCTACGCTCCCGTACCGCGATACCCGCGCCCGCACCCCGCCCGCGAATACGCTATATCAAGCGCGGTGGGAGGTAGCTCCGCAGCAGTCGTCCGTACTCCGCAACCGTGGCAAGACGTTCTCGCGCGCGCATACGTCACCCGTTCACCATTGCCTCGGAACATCAGAGTGCTGACGATTAGCTGTCCCGTCTTCCCTACTTACTTAGTTAAGCACCCGACCCATATCCTAATCCGAGGTTTCGCAGTCTAGCGGCGTGTTCTTTGACACGAAACCTCACTCCTAGACCTTGACCGCACTCCTGCGGTGAACCCATCCCCGGCCCGGACGATCTCGCGGCGTGATCGTGACGACACCGCATGCCAGCCTTTATTTCCTGTAGAAATATACTAGATTGCTAACTAAATCCCGCCATCGGTGCGGAGCGACCGAATATAATCCGCGACGCCGTCCCGTGGGAACCGCGTCGATCCCCGTCACCCCGCCTCACACTGCGTAAAGTGTATTGATAGTAAGACAGTAGTCACAGGTCTAGGTAGATTAAGAAGTGAACTAGCTATAAGGTACAAATGTGTGTTGTTAAATATAGAGATTGCAAACGTCCCGTTAGTTTCCTTGATTGATTCCCTGTTAGGATCCTAAAATTAGATACAAATCCCCTCACCGCACGCACCGCGGGCTTGGGCCAGTACATATGCTGACGAGGAACTCAGGCCTGAGCTATCCGAAAGGGTTCTTCGTCACATTGGCGCCCAACGAAAAAACCCACATAATCCCCAGGGGAGGGTACTAACCGAGCCGTCGCACCCAGGAAAAAATAATTCCGAAAGAGAGCGACGCCTTGGTAGTAGCCGCCATTCGCCATCGACAAGGAAACCAAATCTAATGCCCACATCTTGGATATACAACCTGAAGAAGCAAGAACTTGAAGAAGAGTGCAAGAAAAGAAGCATTGAAACCGAAAACCTGACAGTGCGAGACTTGAGGCAAAACCTCGCACAAGTGGTAAAGGAAGAAACCACATACACACCGAAAAACCGACCCGACCAACCTGACCAGTCCTCCAGCGAAAAAGAAGAGTATACCGATAACTCCGACTGTTTGGTTTAGATAGGTGGTTATTTTACTTGATCATAAATATTGTATATCGGAGGGTACTATTGAGTATGATTGAGTGGTAGGTAGTTTGGTTTTAAATGTCAGTCAAAAATACTTAGTTTTTCGGGACGAACGCGGGTCGGTCTGTGGGCGTTTTTTAACCTATCAAGCTTCAATTGCCCCACCGGTTGGAGCGCATAATAGATTTTTTATTGTGTCTCTTGACCTTGGCCTGACAGGTTAATAAGCTATATTGGTTTAGGCGGATTTACTTACATTACTATCGGTGACTAAAGTGCTACGTGGATTCCCTATCTATATTATTTATATTTACCTATGTGGTTGGTGTGTGAACAATTAATATCAAGAGGATACGGTGCATGGGGGCCCCCTTTCAAGACTTCAAAACGCCAAAGGAAGTTATAGGAGTATATTATATTTATTTCTATTTAAACTTTTAGGTAGCTATTCTTTGGTAGCAGAGCGTAGTTTTTTCGGTATTCTAGGGCCTCGTGGGTTTTAGGTTAGCTCGGTAGGTACAAAGTATATGTATAGGTACCAGTCATTTGGCAAAATTATTTAGGGTCGGTCGTTCATACTTACTCATTCTTCGAGTTAGTTCACTTCGGAAGTGAACGTGGGGTTTCGGTAATAGTCGGGTGAAAGGAATTTCTAATCTCATTGAGCCACACGGACTTGTTGACGCACAATAGCCTTGCTGATTCATCAGCCTTTTGTATCTAGGGTTTATTACGATATTGTAAACAGCAGATGTTTTAATTTAATTGCCATACAACATAAGCGGTTTGTTTGTTTCTTTGTTTGATTGTACGTATTTTAGCGGTAAATATGACAACTTCAAAGAGTTTTTGGTCGACCTTAAAGGTCAAGTTGCAATGGCTAATTGATAGTGCGGACTTAATCGATAAACCGGACTATTTTAATAGATTGAAAATTCGTTTATTAACTGTAACAACGGAGTTTACGTCATAATTAATTTTAAACTTTCGCATTGCATAATTTAAAACTCAATGAAACGGGAATTAAAGCGGAGTTTACGTCATTTGAACACGCTTATCAGCGTATTATTGAGTTTGCGGATCTAACCGTTAAGGCAGAGGAAGAGATTGTTATTGCTGCTAGAAGGGAATATATTAGGGCTCTTGAGGCTTATGATATGTTAATGATTAAACAAATGGAAAGCGGTACAGTTTCTAGTATCTGCTCTGAGGCCAAATCAGACGCTAACAAGCTCGATTCGGAGACACTAATTTCTCGTTTACCGGTACTTAGGCTACCTACATTTTCTGGAGTGATGGATCAATGGGTGGGGTTCAATCAATTCAATTTAGGTCTCTGACACCGTTTGAACGTAAGGACGTTACACAACGGCATAAACTTTGTTACTATTGTTTCGGTAGTCATAGTTATCGGGATTGTCGGAATACATCACGGTGTAATGGGTGCGGTAGTCAGAAGCATCACTCACTATTGTCATGTCTGGTCAACACCATATATCGTAGGATTAGTACATATTAAAAACGAATAGATGTCACTACAAGGCTCATTAGGACTGGGCTTGATATCAATGAACGATAAATCTTGATAAAAACGTTATCAGAACACTTTTTTAACACTTTTGTTTTTTAAAAATGAAATGTTAATAGAATTTTGACATTTATTTCAAAACAAATCATTTTAACTCAAATTTAAAACAATTTCGGTATAATGCCATCTACCGGTTTTAACTTAAACTATCTTTTATGGAAACGCAACGTCAGCTATTGGATTGAAAAAAACTAAACACGACATTTATGTTGATTATAGAGGTAATATGCATTTCGTATTATTTTATCCTACCCAGTACCAGTTGGGAGCTCTATTCTCGAAATTGTTGACAAATATGTTTACCTGGGACAAGTGTTGGGTAGGTCTAATTTTGAGAAAGAGGTCAATCGACAAATCCAACTCGGATGGGCAGCGTTCGGGAAACTACGCAACATCTTCTCGTCCAAAATACCTCAGTGCCTAAAGACGAAAGTATACAACCAGTGTGTGTTACCAGTGATGACATACGGAACTGAAACGTGGCCTCTTACTATGGACCTTATTAAGAAGCTTAAAGTTGCACAGCGCGCTATGGAAAGGGCTATGCTCGGTGTTTCTTTGCGAGATCAAATCAGAAATGAGGAGATCCGTGAACGAACCAAAGTCGCTGACATAGCCCGACGGATTAGCCGGCTGAAGTGGCAGTGGGCGGGGCACATAGCACGTAGAACTGACGGCCGATGGGGCAGAAAGGTTCTGGAATGGAGGCCGCGTATCGGCAAGCGCAGCGTAGGACGCCCACCCACAAGGTGGGCAGACGACCTGGTAAAGGTTGCAGGACGACGCTGGATGCAGGCCGCTTCCAATCGGCCGATCTGGAAGTCACTGGGGGAGGCCTATGTTCAGCAGTGGACGTCCTGTGGCTGAGATGATGATGATGATTATTATTTTATCAAATAATTTGAAAAAATAAATAAAGGAAAACCAAATTTTAAAATGTAAGTATATTTTTTAATGAGTAATTATATACTCTCTGGTAATTAACGGTCAAAAGCAAGAAGCTTCAAAATAATGTAGCTTTTCGACAACTGTCAAATATTTGTTTGTAGGGCTATCAGTTGGAGTATTGTAGTTTTATAATATGGGGATTTATTTTAATATTTGGGAAGTGATTTTAAAAATCAACTTTTAGAAGAAAAATATGGATTACTAATGTTTAGCCAAAAACGTTTCCCAAAATATAACAACCCAACTATTTTACAAAAAATTTCATTTGGCAAAAAAACATTTGTCAAAACAACTCATTGCATTTTTTTAGTTAGCTAATCTTTTTTGAGATATAATTGTTTGTCATGTTTCATTTAATCAAATGTTTCATTTGGCACAACTTTCTCTTTGCAAAATATTGCATGGCATACGATTTACAAACTTACTCTCCAACTTTGAAAATATCATGCTGCATCAACGTTTGTTTTACATAAGGTAAAAAAAATAGTTAAAATGGCTAAAATGGCTTTAAGCGATTTTTCTTAGATCCCAAAAGCAATAATTTAAGTAGCATATTTGTGTATGTAAACAAATTCAGCAGATTTATGTACACACACAAACACGCCACAACACACACACACGCATTTATATAATATATACTACAACCAAAGTGCTAAGAATTCGGGCTAATATTCCATGGGGCGCGACTTCAAATCTTAGTTGGCGACAATATTTTTTCGAAATCCAGACTTGTATTAAAATAGTTTGATGAAAATTGTTTATTCACGTTTAAAACCATTTTTAAAAACTAAACTCAGTACTGAACTTTTTTTTTTTTTTACATAATATACACAAAGTAAATAACAAATACAAAATAGGTCCCAGCTCGCCGTCATCAGTTTTCATAAAAATTAGGATCATACTCTAGTGAAATCAGCAACCGACTAAAATAAAGATAAATATATTACTATCTTAAACAAGTTATGGATGCGAACAAAAAGTTATTCAAGATAATATAACAACTTGAAAAAAAAGACGGCATCATGTGGGATCCGAACCCATATCTCATAGAAACTACGAGTGAGTGCCTTTTCAACTAAGCTACGAGGACGTGAGAACGATTTTCGAAATTTGTCAAGTGTTAGTTTATATTTTTTAACAGAGTGTGCAAACAATTGTAAACCTTATGGTGGTTTGGCATTCTCTGACGGGCCGAAACAGAAATTAATGTAAATAAATGTTCTATTTTTACGTAGTATAATTCTTTCTCTATGGTTCTATGAATTATGGGCAAGTTATCTATCACTGCGCAGATAGTGCCATCTAGTCAGAGAGGGAAACAAACGATGGCGTAGTTATGTTTTAGTTCCATTTACTCACCACCTTCGCTGTCTTTTGCGCGAGTTAAGGTGGAAATTTTCAAAGTACCGAGACTGTCCCTCTGTTTTACGTAGTATTATTCTTTCTCTATGCTATTGTGTTTTAATAGATCGGGTGACGTGCACACCCAAAGGGTTTACCACGCCAGATAACGATCACCACCGGCACCGCGCACGGGCGGCGGTGGCGGTGATAGATATTCTCCGCGGCGACATGGGTCTCCGCGTGCCTCCCCGCCACGGGTTCAGAGTCGTGCTCATTCACCGGATCGTACGCGCACACGCCATGAGTCGGACGAGCGGTCGCTTTGATAATCGTCATCGGGACGATTGCAGGGACGAAGAATAGGATAAGGCCCACCGCCACTCACTGGCCTCTCCAAGAACTATATTGCTACCTACAGCTTCGGAAAGGATTTTAAATGGTAATTCGGATAACAATATATTTGTGCGGGCGCTGCTAGATGCGGGATCGCAAGAATCGCCTATTACTATTGATCTAGCGCGTAGAATAGGTTTGGTCTTGGAGCCATCAAAGGAGCTAGTGAGAGGAGTAGGCGGGTTAGCAGCGGGAAATTCATTTGGTCGGTCTTTTATTACTTTCTCGCCGGTCTGTCAACGATATCCAGTTATCACAACACCTGTGACGTGTTTAGAGGATTTAGTAGGCAATCAACCGGCCTGCGTCTTATCAGATGCGATAACTAATTTAACGGTGGGTTTGGATTTAGTTGATCCAGATTTTTATAAATTGAAATCGGTCGATTTACTTCTCGGATCAGACGTGTTCGGTAAATTAATAAGCGGGGATAAAATAGAATTAAATTCTAACGGTTTTACTGCTTATCGGTCGGTTTTCGGCTATGTTCTTTTAGGTCCTGTCGAGTATGGTTCAAATAATTTAACTGATTCCAAGTTCTTTGGAGTGTCACTTTCAGATACACTACAAAAATTTTGGGAGGTTGAAGAAGCCCCAATGGACGTAAAACCAAGCCCACACGATGTAAAATGTGAGATATTTTATAAAAATCATACACTTCGGTTAAAAGACGGTCGGTTTATGACTCGTTTACCTTTCATCTCTAGTCGGACAGTGTTGGGGCAGTCACGTGGGGTAGCTGAGAAACGGTTTATTGCAATGGATTTGGCGGCGTTTGATTAGAGACTCGGAACTAAGAAAAAAATATATCGAGTTTATGAGGGAGTATTCGGACTTAGGTCACATGTCAGTTTCGAATTTTGATATTAATTCGGGCGAAGAGCATTATTACATTCCACATCACGGTGTCTTTAAAAATCTGGATAAAAACAAAATACGGGTTGTTTTTAACGGTAGTTGTCCTACTTCGACTGGTGTTTCTTAAAACCAGTGTCTACATTCGGGCCCCAAGTTACAGCGGAATATAACGGTTATTCTTCTAAACTTTAGACTTTATCACACGGTTTTAGTTACGGACATCCGAATGATGTTTCGACAGACACTGATTAGTCCTGCGGATCGAAAATATCAGCTTATATTGTGGAGAGAGTCTCCGGATAAACCTCTTCTGACTAGTGCAGGAACTAAACACAAATACTTATGGTTTAAAGTCGAGTCCGTACACAGCAATACGTACGTTGTTAGAGATGGCCGATCGGGAGCGTGAGCGGTTTCCACGCGCGGCCGCGGTTTTAGAGCGCGATATCTTTGTCGACGATATTTTTGTCGACTGTTGATTCGGAGTCCAGTGCCGTAGAGCTCCAAAAGGAACTCATATCTCTTATGCAATCGGGCGGCTATGAGCTGCGACAATGGCTGTCAAATACTCTGGAAGTTTTGGCAAACTTGCCAGACGAGCACAAGCAAGTGCCACTTATATTTGAAAATCCGGAGAGCCCCCAATCGGTTTCGGTGTTGGGAGTCTTGTATGACCCAGTTTCGGAATCGTTTTCTTACAAATCGGATATTCCTTCGCATGATCAGGCTTCGAAGCGAAATATTCTTACAACGGTTGCTCGGATGTATGATCCAAATGGCTGGATTGCTCCGGTGCTGTTTTCGGCAAAGTGTTTATTACAACGGCTATGGTTAAAGGGTGTCGACTTGGATGATCCCTTAGATTTGGATTTAGAACGTGAATGGCACTCATTCCGGTCAAATTTGGATAATGTCAGGAAGGCTTCCATACCTAGATGTATTGTGCCAGCTAAGGCTATACATGTCAGCCTTCACGGATTCTCAGACGCGTCGGAATCAGGCTTCGCAGCGGTTGTGTACCTCCGAGTTCTGACAGAGGACGGTAGGGTTTCGGTACATTTGCTCATGAGCAAAAGTAAAGTGGCTCCAATCAGATCACGACTTACAATTCCTAAGCTGGAATTGTGTGGTGCAGTGTTGCTGACTAAACTCCTCAATCATGTTTGTCTTTGCTTGCAAAGAACCATTGATGTGATGGAGATATACGGATGGACTGACAGTTTAATAGTATTGGCTCGGGTTCAAACCCTTCCTCATACCCTTCAGGTATGCGAGGCAAATAGAGTTACTCAAATTCAAAATTCATCAGTTCCCATCACATGGCGTCACGTTCCTGGACAACTAAACCCTGCGGATGTTGCATCGCGAGGATGCCCGGCGTCGGCTTTGGTCTCGCACTCTCTGTGGTGGGGTCCACCTTTGTTTTTTTTTCTTTTTTTGAGATGGGCTTGCTCTTGACACTAATCTTGCTCTAGAGCATAGATGGGATCTACGATGGAGCGAGCTTGCCCAGAAGATGCCTATTCACTCTGGACTTAAAGATAGTCAGGTTATATGCACTCGGAAATACAGACGCAGGCAGGGAATTCCACTATTTAGCTGTGCGCATTATAAAAGATGATGAAAAGCGCTTAGTGCGGATTATGGGTATATCAACTAAGAACGGATAGTAGCCGGCCGTGCGTCTGGATGTCCGATGGAAGAAAGGTGACGGTGGTATGAGCTCATGCAGCTCATGAGCACACTCTCCGAAGTAAAATCTATAGAAGACCGATAGGCAAGCAACCTTGTGGCGGTGAGCCAGGCTGTGCTTGGACGCCACCAATTTTTTATCGCCTATTATTCTCTTGGCTCTGCGTTCCACCGAGTCAAGTGCAGCAAGTTGGTATTTCGCCGAGCCGTCCCAAAGGTGGAAACAGTACTCCATGCAAGATCGGACTTAAGCTTTGTAAAGAGTTAAAAGCTGTCCAGGCGTGAAGTACCGCTTGACTTTATTCAGGACGCCCAACTTTCTAGCTGCAATTTGAGCCTTAGACTCGATGGTGGTGCCAAAGTTGAGGTCAGAGGACAACTCCATGCCAAGAAGTTGTAGAGTGTCGGTCACTGGAACAAATGTACCTCGGAAAGTAGGAGAAAGGGTGAAAGGACTCCTTTTTGTGGAGAAAAGACACGCCTGCGTCTTAGAGGCATTGAAGCTGACGAGATTGTCATCGCCCCACTGGGAGAGGTTACTTAACGTCAGGCTCGTACACTCAACCATGACCTTTCTCAGTCTTTGGACCTCAGCTCCACCGGCTCCTGCACTAGACAGATACTTCTCCATGACAGTACTGTCATCTGCGTACCCAACAATACCTGAAGATAGCAGATCATTGATGTGCAGCAGGAAAAGAGTCGCAGAGAGCACAGACCCCTGAGGAACTCCGGCGTCAATGGCCTTGAGGTCAGAGGAGCAGCCGTCAATGACTACTCGGATCGACTGTTCACTCAGGAACTCAGCCACCCAGCTACAGAAGCCAGTGGGGATACCGTACGCTGGAAGCTTGCTCAGCAGACTCGCAATGCCAAACCCTGTCGAAAGCCTTCGAAATATCCAGCGACACTGCGATTGCTTCGCCGTGGTTTTCGATGGCTTCGTCCCAGCAATGCGTTACATACACTAGAAAATCCCCAGTTGAACGTCCCCGGCGGAAGCCATATTGACGATCACTGAGAAGATCATTGTCTTCTAGGTATAAAAGCAGTTTCCAATTTAGAACCTTTTCTATAACTTTACAGAGTACGGAAGTGATGGCGATCGGTCTGTAGTTACCAGGGTCGGCACGGCTACCTTTCTTGGGTACAGCAGGCTTACTCTTGACTTACAATTCCAATGTCCAATTTCAATCTCAATCGAAAAAACGTCAAATTCCACTCTTGAAACCGACACTAGCGCCACATTGGAATAGAATTGCGCGGAAATTGAGGGAACTAAAATACATTGCGATCGCGTCCCGGGATTGCGAAATGATACTCTTGAAGCTAGTTTGACAGCTGTTTATTGCGTTAATCTTGCGTTGTTATTGTGAATTGGCACAATAACCAAAGTGTAACTTTTTTGATATTGCTTTCATTATAATTAGTAAAAAGGTGCTTATAATGGCTCGTTTAGTTTTGCAAAGTGTTATTCTTCGTGAAAACTATAGGATAGACCTAAAACATAGGCGTAATTAACGACAAATTACTTATTGATCACTGGCGTCGAAGAGGTTACTTTAGCAGAAACTATGAGCGACGATGAGTTTCATGCAAATTATCAATTCATCAAGGCTCTATTCTTGAATTATGCCAAAAACTAGAGTCACTATCACAAAATAATTCATATTAGTACAAAATAAAGGTTCGTAACCTCAAAAGTTGTTTTAATGTATATTACACGTTTGTGCGATTTTTATCGTACATTCCTCGACATTGATGCACTTGAAAACTACTTAAAATTCCTATGCACTTTGTTAGAAACACTTTTTTACCACCAAACAACATACTTTATCCCAATCAGTGAACATCACATAAAACTAGCTTTCTCAAGTAAGCAAAGGCCTAAATTCACATACTGCCATTCCTGCCTAAAATATATTATTTTATTAAGTTTTACATCAAAAATAATTTGGTACTATGTTTGTTATTATAAAATAATATTAAACATTTAAAATTTTAGACAAAACATTGGTATTTAAATTATTTCTCTTAGATTCTTTCTATTGATTCATTCACTAATGGTCTGTGGTGCTGTGATGCAAAGTGGAATTTGTAACTAACTTCACGCCAAACTTACGATTCCGGCCGGAATTTCAGGGGCAATACAAACCTGTCGAAATTAATTTCAAGAGTACCAAATTGTCGCACG
Source organism: Anania fuscalis (assembly GCA_950371115.1). NCBI lineage: Eukaryota > Metazoa > Arthropoda > Insecta > Lepidoptera > Crambidae > Anania > Anania fuscalis. The sequence goes on along the minus strand of OX493326.1, from coordinate 14,845,761 downwards.
ATTGGTATTGCATTGTATTGAAATTGAGATTGACTTTGCGTTCAAGAGTAAACCTGCTGGTTGCACATTGGCAAGCTTCCAAGATTTTGGTACGATTTTTGTCGTGAGAGAGAGGCGGTACAGTCGCGTCAGTACGGGAGACAACTCAGGCGCACAATATCTCAACACTCTTGCTGGTATGCCATCTGGGCAACAGGCCTTGTTCACGTCTAGACTAAGAAGGGATCTACGGACCTCCTTGTTGTGCACTGTGATCTCTGGCATCAAAGAATCACAGTGAGGCATGGTGGGTGGATGTTTCGAGCCAGCGTCTAGACGTGAATTGCTTGCAAACAGATCGGCAAATAAGTTTGCTTTCTCTGTTGCGGTGTGGGCAAGTGACCCATCAGGTTTCTGCATTGGAGGTAGTGTAGGAAGGCAGAAGTTAGATTCGACTGATTTCGACAGGGACCAGAACTGCTTACTACCCTGTGGGTACGATGCAAGTTTCACCCCAATACGGCTGACATGGTCGAACCTAGCTTTTCGCAGCACCCTTTTGCAAGACCTGGTGGCTGTATTATATGCTCTCTTCTTTGCTCGCACCTTTCGCGCTCGCACTTTTTGATCTCGAGCTTTTACCCAAGCCTGGTAAGCTGACTGTTTACGAGCCTCAGCTCGAGCACAGTCCGTATTGTACCAAGGTCGGGCTTTGTAACCAAACGGGATGTCGGAAAATGGAATGAAATATTCCATTCCCTGCCGGATAACAGCTGTGATCGCATCAGCGACGCATGAGGGGTCTTTCGAAGAGAAACATAATTGCCGCCACGGGTATGATGCAAAGAAAGCTCGCATCTCGTCCCAGTCTGCTGACTCGTATCGCCATACTCTCCTCGTACCCCTAAGGGTGTAATCCGGAGGAGAGCAGATCGATACTGATTTCACTACACAGTGGTCGGACGATCTCAGTGGAGCCGAGACTGAAACCGAATGTCTGTGCGGATCAGTTGTCAGCAGTAGGTCCAGGCAATTGGGTGTATGATCAGCGATATCCGGTATTCGCGTCGCTTGTTCTACCAGCTGAGTGAGATCTAGCGCCAATGCTAGCTTGCGGGCCTCTCGCCCAGCATGGTCAGTTTTCTGGTATGGGAACAGCCACTCTTTGTGGTGGGCCTTGAAGTGCCCCAGAAAAACAAGCTCTGCTGTTGGATATCGCTGAAGTGCGGAGTCTGCCGTCTCAGCAAGGTATTCCATGAGCCCAGTCGTCTCCCGATCTCCACTGTGCGAACGTAAACACTAGCGCAGAAAGATTTCACTACCCCAGTGTCCACCAAAAGCCACAGCACAGGAAATTCTGACTTCTCAAAGCAACGGAGACGTTTACAGCAGATGTCATCGCGAACATACACACAGACCCCTGCACATTTCTTGAACTTATGTTCGAGAGTGTATCCAGGGTAGTTGAGGTATGCTACGTCCGACGGTGCTGCTATCTGGTGGTGCTGCGTTTCCGTTAAGAAGAATAAGTGCGGCTTCTCGGTCTCCAGGTGGTGGTGGACCGGGTCGAGATTTGAGTGCAGACCTCGGATGTTGGTAAGGTGCACTTTGAGTGGGAGGAAGTGTCGCCGTTGATTAAACTTTTTCTTCTTGATTTGCTTTGTCATTATTTAACTTTTAGTAGGGGAAAGAAAAATATAGTCGAGGCGCTGCTTAGCAAACCCTACTCGTACTTTTCGGCTCAGCCGATCAGAGGGGAACTCGCTTGGAGACTGCGGGAACGCCCGAGCCCCCCCGATACCACTCCACCGGGTCCTCCTATCCAGTCGCCAACTGGCACGGTGGAGCATAACGGGATTTTTCGCAAGTTGGCGGAACAGCCTTTACGCGTGGCTAGCGCGTAAGTCGGGCCTCCTACTGACTGCGGTCGGCCAACGGCTGGGACCGTGCCTCGGATCCCGCTACCCTCCAGAACGAGTTACTCGATACAGCATCGCCTAAAGACAGAGACCAGTTCCAACAGCGCAACTGACTTAATTTGCAGGCTGCAGGGCTGCTTGGCGTTGGACTCCGGCGGGATGGTGGTCGCGAGCCAGGCGGCCCCTTCCAGGGCCTATCACCGCCTTTGGGATCTTCTGCCGCCATCACAAATTATGATGACGTTGCCCAGGGTGGACCGCTAGGAGGTAGATCCCAACCACACCCAACTGGTTGGTTAACTCGGAGTCTGACTGGCCCGAGTTGGGCGTCGATCAACTTACAGATCTGCCTGGGTTACGATGGTGTTTTGCGGTTACTAGTTCGAATCCCGAACCTGACTTAGATTTTTGATTAGAACGGTTTAGTAGTTTTGATAAATTAATATCGATAACTGGTTGGATATTGCGGCTTTTGAATAATTTACAGAATAAAAATAATCGGATATATCTCATAAATATTTGACGGCTGGTGAAAGAAAGAAAACTTTATAACATTGGGTTAGTCTTATTCAGCAACAAAACTTTAGCTCGGAAAGAAAACAACTGCGGGATGAAAATCAAGTTAAGGATCAGACATGGCTTGACATGAATAATTTGAATATAAACATTGATAAAACTAAAATCATTCACTTTCGTCAATATACACAGGCTCCCAACTTTACTATACATTACGAAAATAAAATAATACAACCAGTGACAGCAACAAAGTTCTTGGGCCTAATGATAGATCACCAAACTAAATGGACAACACATACAAACGACCTATGCACACGTATTAACAAATTTGTCTATGCACTTAAGGCTCTATCTAGAGTTGCTAGTCTGGAGACAGTCCTAACAGCTTACAATGGATATGTTGCTTCAATTTTGCGTTACGGAATAATTTTCTGGGGTAACTGTACAAATAAACTCGAAGTATTTAGAGCCCAGAAAAAGTGTGTTAGAGCCATTAAATCATTGACAAGAAGAGACAGCTGTCTACCATATTTTAAAGCATTAAAAATATTGACCGTGCCGTCTCTTTATATTTATAAAACTGCGATGTTTGTTAAGAGGAATCCACATTTATTTCCAACGATATCTTGTGGCCAATTAAAGAAAAGCAGGCGTCATGGTCACATATGGAGAGCATCAATTTCTAAAACAGCGCTAAAAAGTAAGAGTTTTTTCAGCATGGCTCCAAAAATTTATAATAAACTGCCAAAAGCACTTAAAGACGCCAATATTCGCGTGTTTCGAAAGCAGCTATCATCTCTTCTAATAAGTAAGGCTTATTACACCTTGACCGAGTTCCTAACTGACAAATTGTTAAATTATATTTAATTGACCATTTCATATTGTAAACTTTGACATTTAATATATTTGTATTTTTAATTAAAAAAAATTGAATAATGTGTGAGATCGTAAATACTTAATGACATTGAATACTTACTTTTAATATTTAAGGCTGTTCCCCTAGCCAATGACCTTGAGCATTTTGCTGCCTCTCGTCCCCTCTTCACCGCTGCATTATTTCGTAAAGTGATTGCGATAGTGAATGCGATAACGCCGCGACATCTAGTAAGCTTACGCCAAACTAAGATGTACTCGTGGCATGATTAAGCAAATACAAACGTAAAGCACGGATCGTAGAATAATTATAAGAGGCGGCCAGGCGGCAGAGTAAAATAATTTGCTCGCAATATCTCGTGGAATATTTTGGAAAAACATAATAAATTAGCTGTGAATAAATAAGGTAACGGAAATACATAAATTATAGCGACAACCCCTATAGTTTATTTTGTCAGTTATTAAAATATTTTTGGCAGAACAGAATACTAAAATTTAAATATTGTTTTTTAAAATTGATAGAATCAGGCGTTACTTTGCGGAAATCCATAACTAAATAATTATGAAAATGTAATTATTTTGCTTACAACTTCCGCTTAGTTACGCCGGCATAGGAACCCCAATTACACCACCTGTAACCCACAATCTGAGGACAATCACAGGCACATGCAAAGAGCACCGCCCTCCCTCCCTCAAATTGCATGCGAAACAGACGAATGCGTCGAGGTTTTTATGTCGGTGTTGGGTACTAACTTTTGCAATTAAAACTACTAAGCAATTTTGAATGTTTACATCCTATTATTGTGAGTTTCCTTCGAGATTACTAACTGTTACTTAGTAAACATATTTACTATCTAGTACTCTAGTTAACAGAATACAATAACAACAAACAAAAACTTACTTAGCGTTAGTATCCGTGGGAATCTGTTCAAGAACGACCTTGCTGCGCCCAGCAGACGATTTATTGAGCCCGCGCTAACGGTTTAGCGCGGGCTCAATAAATCGTCCGGTTTTCAGCAGGGCATAGACCGGGCCCAATTTGGAATGGCCCATTTCGGAACGTGCGCCCGACCTGACACCTCGCTCGATCCACAGTAGCATAAATTCTAAGAGAAAATCATTAAGCATTGCGTGTTTCTAATGATGTCTTTAGTCATTAGGCTACAACTCAAGACCAGAAAGAGGGATCCTGGGATAGTATTGTTATATTAAGAAGCAAGAAGAAACCACCAAAACTAAGCCACCAAAACTATGATTCAATTTCAGAATTAATTATTTAAATATATAATTCTGAAAATTCACTGCATAAGTTAAATGTCGTAATAAAGACATAGATTACACTAAATATCAAAATCCTAAATAACCTTATAAATTTTTGTGCGTAAACTAAAAGACGTACTAAGAATACACCAAAGCTTAAAAGTCGTTGAACAAAACGGTTAGGAAAATTCGACGGTCAAATCATGCGTAAAGTGACATTTCCAATCTAAGTAATCGCTAGGGTAGACCAAAGAATTGAAGGCTATATCAAAGTAACACGTTTCGGAGCATTCAATGACGAGCTGATTTATTAAGGTTAATTTATTTCTTTATTTAGTTAGTAGTAATTTAAAGTTAAGTTAGATTCTTTAATATTTAATTTGTTAGAATAAATAAATACAACAAGAAATAAAAAACTGCAAAATAAAAAAAAAACAAAATATGAATTGAAAAAATAAAAACTTAATCAAGTGGGATTCGAACTCACGACCATCGCATACACGACCACCGGGAGTGCTTAGACACCTAAGCTACCAAGTCGCTAGCTGTTTTGACGAAATCTTTTAAGTGTCTCTCGCTACGCTATTGATAAATAGAATATCTGATGAAACAATTTATGTATATAAACATAAATTGTTGTTTTTTTATTTTTTTTATTTAAAAACTGTTAATTATTCTTATTAAATTTAAAAATAAAACAAAATATATTATGATATTACATTGTGGTGTATTTAATATAAAGTAGGTTTTTTTTGGTGTTTTTTATTTAGGTTATTTCTTTATTACAAAATTATACGGTAAGGGGCACTGCAAGGGATTTTTAGGTGACGAATAGTAATGTACCTTAATAGTATGTCCCTAAGGTTGAAATTAATAATTCGGTATTCCTAAGCATAACCGCGGCTTGCTAAGACCACTGTCATAGCAAGTTAGTAGTAATATAAAGTTAGGTCAGATTTTTTTATATTTAATATGTTAATAATACAAATAAATAAATACAACTAGAAATAAAAAAACTGCAAAATAAAAAAACAAAATATGAATTGAAAAAATAAAAACTGAATCAGGTGGGGTTCGAACCCACAACCATCGCATACATAGCGAGTGCTCTGCCACCTAAGCTATGGAGTCACTCATGCTAAGTGACGAAATTTTGTAAGTGTTTCGCGCGTGCTGTTTTGTTCCGAGCAGTGATTGATCGGCACGGCGGAACGAGCGACACAGGTACTCGCGAACACGGCGGTCGTAAGGCGCGGGCGCGCCGTCTTGCTGGTAGTGCTAGTGCTGTCAATCCAGTGACAGAACTCCACGCGTGCGTGACACGTTAGTCCTGCGATCTCAGCTCCTCACTCTTGCACTCTCGTGAAGTGGTAGGGGTTCCTTTCTTCACTCTTTGGCGGTTTCCACACGTACCGAAGACGGCTATTATACGGCATTATCTACAGCAAGGTACTTGTACCTACCTGAAAGTACGTAAGTACTCAACATTGGATTATTTTTCTACATTGGGTAGATTTATTTTGAAATTTGAATTGTAATGAAATGTAAATACACTAAAAACCAGCAGTGTAGTAGTCGCAGTGGATAAGGAGTTCGCCCTTAGCGTGGAGGGTTTCGGGTTCAAATTCCGGTCAAGGCAAACCACAAAAATACTTTAAATTATTCAGCAAGTGTTTGGGGGACGAAAAACAGATTCGTAATACAGGCAATACCGCAGTTTGACCCTAATCAACGCCTGGTTGACTTTACTTTTAAATCTGAGAAAATAAACGTATCAAAAATAATAACTAGAAAGCAGGTTAAAAAGAAGTTTATTTCAGATTAGAGCCTTTGCCCTTTGATTTAAATCATGCATGGTCAGTGTGAGTATTCCAAAACATAACTAGCCTAGTTTGGGATCGGATCCAAGACCTCAACCTTACACGTAAAACTACTCTGTCATTCAGCAGCCGTTTTCCAATTACTCAGAATAGTAAAAAAATAAAACTGTTTTTGCTAACGGTACTTTCATTTCGCTATTTGACTTTCGGCATTTTCAAAGTCCTGTGTCTTCCGCCGCCTTTAGAGTCGGTTAATAATTCAAATAAACCTTAAGACAAAGCGATAGAATCTAAACTTGAGTATCGACTGTGTTCTGGCGGTCTCTCTTTGAGTTTGCGTTTGACGATGCCGGCCCTTGCGATACAATTTTTAAATTTAAATCTAATCACATTAGTTTAGAGTTTAAAATTGGATGGGTGTTGTCTGTTCTTCGGCGGCTGTTGGCAATAAATCATAGTAGCGCACGCACACAAACAAGCGAGCGTTTGTTGTTGTACTTTAGTAGTAGCTTCTTGTCCGCTACGTAGTAATCAGCTGCTTAGAGGGTGTTGATAGTTGCGTTTGATATCAAAGTTTTGATCGTGTTTTTTTCTAAAACTAAAGCTCGAATAAATAAAAAATACTTATTTTTTTTTTATCATAACGTAAACTTATTACCCTTAAAATATCTGACACTAATTCACGTACACCTTATATACAATCTTTCTTTGCAATTGGCGGTGTTCCCTGAGAGATGGAAAATCACACGGGTCGTACCTGTTCCAAAGGGTGGCTCATCATTGGATGTGGCAGGATACAGGCCAGTGGCTGTTCTTTCAACGCCAGCGAAAGTGTTAGAGTCTGCCTTACACAAAAGTCTGTATGCACAAGTAAGCGTACAACTGTCGGATGCACAGCATGGTTTTCGGCCGGCGCGAAGTACAACTAGTAACTTACTTAATTATATGGCGGATATAGTGCCAGCAGTGGATTGTGGTGTGCAAGTGCCGACGCCGACGCCGCGTATTTTGATTTCAGAAAAGCCTTCGATCTGGTCGATAATGATGTATTGCTTAAAAAATTAGCGATCGTAGGTTTCACACCATACCTGTTACAGCTGTTCGCTAGTTATATGAAGGATAGGCAGCAGTATGTGGAATTCGCTGGTTATACATCAGAACCATACTACACGAGGTCAGGTGTAAGCCAACCTGGGGCCCTTTAGAGTTTATTTTAATGGTAAACGATCTTCCGGGGGTAGTGGGAGACGCCAAGTGTTTACTTTTCGCGGACGACCTGAAGCTGTATCTGACGATCAGAAGCCCTGAGGACCGTGTGAAGTTGCAAAGGGATATCGATAGAGTTGTGTCTTGGAGTGAGGAGAACAGGTTGCAATTTAACACCTCCAAGTGTGTAACAATAACTTTCACGCGCGCACACAATCCCACTCTGAATGCTTATGAGGTAGCGGGGGTTGCAATGACTAGAGTGAATGAAGTAAGGGATCTGGGCGTCCAGCTCACTTCATGCTTGACATTTAAAAATCACGTGGTTAAAATCTACAAAAAAGCCTATCATAATTTAGGTTTTATACTGCGCAGGGCTCGCGGCTTAAAAACATCAAAGCGATTGTGGCACTTTACAACGCATTAGTTAGAAGTCACCTTGAATGTAATGCAGTTGTTTGGGCACCACACGAAACCAAGTATAACCTAATGCTTGAACGGGTTCAAAATAAATTTGTAAGGTACTTATATATGAGATAATACGGGGTATATCCATTTTACCCGTTGAAGTATCCGACCTTATTCGTTCTGGTGTAAAACTATGGTGGGATATAACGAACTCAAGGTCAGGAGAGAACTCGCACTGTTAATAAGGTCCTGACCTTATAAGGTCCGATTTTATTAGTGTTCATCCTGTTAACCTGTGACTATATAGGTGAAAAGCAATCGTAAAATCCAATTTTTAAATGTGTACCATAAAAACTAAAAAAGTTAAAAATCAACAACATTGACTTCATATTGCATAAACTCGTCCTATCTTTGCTACGTTTAATAACATAAATACATACTAGCTAATATTTACAAATGTGAAATAGCCTGCAAGTCGAATTCATAGCTTCGCATATCTTTCGCACGTCGCATTGTTGCAAGCAACATTAAATTACTGTTAATTTTATTATTGTGGCAACACTGAACGCCACTTCCTTTCTCTCTCTTAAAAACGTTGTATAGCGATTGTGTGAATACATACACTGTGTTATACATTGTGTGTCTTGAATACATGTTTCGAAGAAGACGGTTGTTGTTCATCTTCTATCTGGTTTGGTGCTGTGATATGTTCACTGTCCAATGTTTGGGTGCATAGAGTGTGTCTGGGGACTGATGTCTGGTAGAGGGCGATGCACATTCACGAAAACACCATTTAAGTAATATTTAGGATTTATTATAACTTCGAGACACACAATCGCTATACAACGTTTTTAATAGAGAGAAAGGAAGTGGCGTTCAGTGTTGCCACAATAATAAAATTAACAGTAATTTAATGTTGCTTGCAACATGCTGCGGCCTCAGCAAACATGTTTGCAACCGACAAATACTTATTTAAGTTTGAAATTATTAAGTACTAAAGGACACTTTGTGTAATGGGTATGTAGTCTTAGGTATATAAACAAGCTATTTTAATTAATAAAACAGTCTTTATTCAGCCTTCGGTGTTATCATTCCTCTCCTAACACACAACCTGTAAATGGCGACCCTGCCAGGAACAGGAAATATTTTAGAAGTCAAAAGAGAAGAAGCAAATAAGGTTTTGGTAAAGTATAACAGTTATACCACCTTATGTAAAAATAAAATATCTTCAAAACAAATAAATAATACAGAAATTACTTTAATAAATAAAATTTGTGAAGAGTTTTCCTACCTATATGACGAAATTTTAAATTTGTGTTGTGTGAAAGAAGAGGACCTCTCTTCCAAATCAAGTGACAATATGGCTAACGAAAAATTTGATTTAAAAATTGCGTTGAGCATCTTACCTATTATGACAAATGATATCGACAGTACAAAAAACTTGATAGAGGGCATAGAATATTACAGCTCTATATTGATGGAAATAGATTGCAAAAATAAATTAATACAATTTGTGTTAAAGAGTAGGTTGTCCCAGCAGGCAAAATTACAGCTGTCACAGCAATATACTACTATCGATGAGTTGATAAAGGATATGCGACGCAAATTATTGCCACAAAAAAGCTACACAGCTTTGCAATCCAAGTTATTACATTGCAAACAAAATAATAGGACATTAGACGATTTCGGAAAAGATATATCTGAGTTGTTTGCCGATCTGACCATTTCGCAAGCCAATGGCGATTCAGAAAAATACAAAGTCTTAAGACCATTAAACGAAAAAATGGCCATTAAAAGTTTCAGTGACGGCCTGCGAAATAGTCGATTGAGCACCATAATAGCTGCTCGTAATTACAATTCCTTAACAGATGCCATTCAAGCTGCAAAGGACGAGGAGGTCAACACTCCATCCACATCTGAAGGTATAATGGGTATGTACAAAAAATCTAATTTCAGATCAGCTCAAAGAAGGTCTCAAAGAGGTCAAAATACAAGGCAACGGGGCTTTCGGAGCTTCAATAGGTCGCGAGGATATCAGCGGCCACCATACAGTCAGCAAAATCAGGTATGGTCTCAATCTCAACAAAATAATAATCATCGCGGTACAAGTTATCGTAATAACCGAGGCCGAAACTTTGGTCGCAATCGCGGTCAACCAGCTCGTAGCAACGTAAACTACATGACAACAATGAACAATGTCCCCTCAGAAGATTCACATTTGGAATCTCTGAATCATTTTTTTCGAGAATAGCTTTGTATACTCGTGTAACAGCTTGTGCAAAGTAACAAGTTTCATTGACAAATATAGACACGATTTGTTAATTGACACGGGGGCATCGATCTCTGCTGTTAAGTATCAGTGTATCAAAAGTTTACAAATACCATTCCATAAAAATGAAGTTAACGTAAAAGGTATTGGCGGTGACATAGTTTCTTTGGGCTACGTATACCTTAACCTAAAATTTAATAACAACATTTTTACACAAAAATTTTTCGTCTTTGACAAACTACCATGCAAAACTGACGGAATTTTAGGGCACGATTTTTTCAGCAACTATAAAGCTAAATTAGATTTCGAATTAAACACATTAGAACTTTACACAGAAAACAACAAATATGTTAACGTAAAGTTTGAGTACATGGCACCTACATCGAATTCATATTTAGTCATACCACCGCGGTCCGAATCCATTCATTATATAAGTACTGACGAGAAAACAGATTGTTTTATACACTCCCAAGAACTCTGTGAAGGGGTCTACTTAGGTAGCACTTTAGTAAGACCCAAAAATGGAAAAATTCCAATTCGAATTTTAAATACTAGAGAAAAAGAGATTAAATTAAGTTATTTCAAAGCAAATACAAATAACTTAAATGATTACATTATTTGCAACTTCGAAAAACCAGTTATGAATGCAAAAAGGGTTAAAGAATTATTTTCGTTATTAAAATTAACGGGATTAACTTGCGAAGAACAAAAATCTATAGAAAATATTTGTGCAAAATTTCCAGATGTATTTTATTTACCGGGAGATAAACTAGGTGTCACAAATATTTACGAACAAACTATTGATCTAAAGCCAAATACCGCACCAATTTACACCAAACAGTATAGATTGCCTCATTCACAAAAAGCAGAGATCGATGACCAAATTCAAAAAATGTTGGATGACGGTATAATAGAAGTCTCAAAGAGCCCGTGGTCAAGTCCATTGCTATTAGTTCCCAAGAAATTAGATTCATCAGGAAAAAAGAAATGGAGAGTAGTAATAGATTACCGTAAACTCAATAATCAGATTCAAGACGACAAATTTCCCCTGCCTAACATCACTGAAATTTTAGATTCCTTATCTGGTGCAATGTACTTTACGCACCTAGATCTCTATCAAGGATTTTATCAAACTAATCTTCAAAAGGAAAGTAGACCTTGCACCGCATTCACAACAGGGAAAAATCAGTACCAAATGACCAGGATGCCGATGGGTCTTAAGTCTAGTCCTAATAGTTTCAGTCGTATGATGACAATTGCGATGTCAGGCCTTAACTACGATAAATGTCTAATTTATCAAGATGACTTGGTAGTTTTTGGAAGAAACTTAAAATTTCATAACCAAAATCTCATGGATGTTTTCACTAGATTACGTAAAATCAATTTAAAGTTAAACCCAAGTAAATGTACATTTTTGCAAAAAGAAATGTTATACTTGGGACATGTTGTTTCAAAAGAGGGAATTTTACCTGACCCTGAAAAAATTAAAGCTGTAGTAAATTACCCCACACCACAAAATAATGACGAAACAAAGAGATTCGTAGCTTTTGCGAACTATTATCGTAGATTCATTCCGAATTTTGCAAAAATAGCTAATCCCTTAAATAAACTTTCTTGTAAAAATGTAACCTTTAATTGGACAAAAGAATGTGAAAACTCATTCCAAAATCTAAAATCAGCGTTAATAAAGCCACCGGTTTTACAGTATCCCGATTTTTCTAATACAAGTGAATTTCTATTACAAACAGACGCATCAGGTAAAGCCATAGGGGCCGTGTTGTGTAACAAGGATGGTCGGCCTGTCGCTTATGCTAGCCGAAGTTTAAATAAGGCGGAAACAAGATATCCAACTATTGAAAAGGAGCTCTTAGCAATAGTGTGGAGCGTTAAATATTTCCGACCCTATTTATATGGAAAAAAGTTTAAGATACAGACCGACCATAGGCCACTTGTCTATTTATTTTCTATGCGAGACCCATCGAGCAGACTCATTAAATTTAGATTATCACTAGAAGAATACAAGTTTGAGATAGAATACATAAAAGGGCAATCAAACTCGGCAGCAGATGCCTTATCGCGAATTAATATCACATCTGATGATTTAATAAATATGAGCGAACAAATAAATGTGATGACTAGAGCACAAGTTAGAAAACTTAAAGATGGTAGCAATATCGGAAGTACTTGTAATGTTTCGGTCGATAATATTGACACTAACTCGAGGCCTGATCAACCGAGAGTTGTGGAAATAATTAAAAAACCAAAACATTTCACAGAACTATCCATATGTAATGAGTTAAAATATAAAAGGTTGTTAAGAGAAGAAATAGTAGAAAGATATAAATATTTTATCTATGTGCCCAAAAGCTCGAAGATTTACTTAAATACAATATCTCGATCATCGATTACGCGAGACGAATTGATGAGAGAATTGTTATTAATATGTAAAAAACACAAAATAAGAGAAGTATGCATACTTAGAAATGAAATAAATAAAGATTTTATTAATGGGCTAATAAATGCAATTGGTGATTACCCAAATTGGGAAAAATTGCGCATATGCATAGTAAATAACGCGCAAAGAGTAAATAATTTAGACGACAGAAAGGTAATATTAAACGATTTTCACTTGTTACCTACTAGTGGCCACGCAGGTATCAAGCGAATGACGAATAATATTAAGAGATTTTATTTCTGGCCTAGTATGGAAAAAGATATAATTGAATATGTTTCCAAATGTGACCAGTGTAACAAACAGAAATATTCAGTCGGCACCAAGCAACCCATGGTAATAACCTCAACTGCAAATTCAGCTTTTGAAAAAGTATTTTTGGACATAGTAGGACCATTATCTAAAGATTCATCAAACTCTTATTATATTTTAACACTACAATGCGAATTAACAAAGTTCGTTGAGGCATATCCCCTACAAAATAAAGATTCGGTAAGTGTAGCTTCAGCTTTCGTAAATAATTTTATTTTAAGATTTGGCATCCCTAGCGTAATAGCAACCGATCGCGGTACCGAATTTATAGCAAGTACAATGAAGGAAATATGCCAACTCTTAAAAATAAAACAAATTGCATCCACAGCATACCATCATGAGAGTATCGGAGCTTTGGAAAACACACACAAAACTATGGGTGCGTATTTAAGAATGTATTGTGAAAACAAAACAGGTGAATGGGGTTGCTGGTTGCCATACTGGTGCTTTGCCTACAATAACACGGTGCACTGTGAAACACAGTATACACCACACGAGCTGGTGTTTGGTAAACGGTGTAAAATACCATGTAACCTTAATGGCACCGTCGTAGATCCTTTATACGCTCATAATAGCTATCCATTAGAGTTCAAGTATAGATTACAACTAGCACAAAAGGATGCTCGGGATAATCTAATTACAAGCAAAATTAAGCGAAAAAACAATTATGATATTAATATTAACCCAATTATTTATAAGAAAAATGATTATTTACTGTTAAGAAATCCTTCAGATAATAAAATGGATCCAATATATTTAGGACCATATTTAGTGATAGATGATTTGGGTTGTAATGTAAAAATATTAAAAAATGGTAAGGAAGACATCGTTCATAAAAATAGAACGAAATTGTACAAGTAGATTAATAAAAACATTGTATCTAAAAATAGACACGGACAGTTATCAACTGTCGTTGTAAGCGGATTCATATTACCTGTGTACTTACTCGTAATACCAAATGTATTAATGAATGTATAATTATCACTGTTATTATTGTCATGATAGTTAAGTACTTATAAATATAATTATGTACTGTACTCTAAATGAATTATGAATATTGTTCTTTTTCATAAAAGGGTAGATGTAATGGGTATGTAGTCTTAGGTATATAAACAAGCTATTTTTGCAATAAAACAGTCTTTATTCAGCCTTCGGTGTTATCATTCCTCTCCTAACACACAACCTGTAAATTGTTTTTACAAGTACAAAGGTTATAAGTGCAAGAATACCATCATTTTACTTTATCAAAACTATGAACATTATAAACTAAAGATTTAATAGCTTAATTACAGATTTTTTAACTCCGAAGAGTATGATTTTAATTAGTTTTCATTATGCTTAACAGATGGTTAGTTTTTATTATCTATAGGTAGTGCACTCAAGCGTGCGGCAGCTCTCGAGTGAGTTCTACCATTTACTGTTTTAACCTCTACGGCGCGTACATTATTATCAGTGCTAGGAAATACTCTGGTCACCCTTGCCATCGGCCAGTACATAGGTGGTGTATTATTCTCATGCAAAATTACAAGCGAGCCTACCTCAATATTAGGTACAGTGTCTCTCCACTAAGGACGAGATTGCAAAAGATTTAAATAGTGTTTCTGCCATATTTTCCAGAATGACTGCTGCATACTAGTACATATTTTCCAAAATTTAAGTCGATTATCTGGAATATCTGACAAATCTTCTTCGGGATAACTATTTAAAGCCGTGCCAATCAGGAAGTGCCCTGGTTAGACATGGGCGTTTTCGATATTTTACAGTAACCGATATGTAATCGATATGGAGTTACAATATCGGATATGATATCCGATATGATATCCGATATCACATATCGATACGATATACTGTTTATTCAGTTATGATGGTTATACGGTTTATTCAGTTACGGCTCAGATATCGATATAGCCTAGTTGTAGTCGGTTTGCTAACTAAGAGCAGATATACGATACGGTTATTCAGTTACGGCAAAGTAACAAATTTGCTTGCAAATAGAAAAACGCTGAGAAATATCTTCAAAACATAATCGATACAAGATAAATTGACTCTTATTGCTAGCAAATAACAGCGGAAATCGCCTTCTCGTCACGCCACAATATCTGAAGAACCGCGTCATCTCTTTTACTCCAATGTAAGCATACCGACTTAGAAAGAGACGAAGCGAATATCAACTGAACAAGGATATCGATCGATAGTACGTTCGGTTATGAATAGTTTCGGCGATATGAGTTGTTTCGTTGCAGTTTTTCGATATACAGTTTTTAGTTTTGGTTGATATTATAGTTTTTGAAATATCGGTTACGTAAAATCGTATATCGATACGATATGATATTGAACTGATAGCCGATATAAGATACGTTTTGATATATCGGGCTCATGTCTAGCCCTGGTGATAAGTAGGAGAAGTCATTAACATCACTGGACAAAGGAACTAGGGGCCTATTGTTTAGCACTGCTTCAATTTTACATAACACAGTAGACATCTGTTCATAGTTTAACAAAGCTTTCTGAACTACTCTTTTTAAGTGATATTTAACACTTTTAACAGAAGATTCCCAAAGTCCTCCAAAAACTGGACTATAACAAGGAATAAAATGGAACTTAATTCCTTTATTAGAAGCAAAGACTTGCACTTGAGTTTGATGTTCTCTAGAAGATTGTAATTTATAAAATTCGTCTAATTTAGTTTTAGCACACTTGAATGTGGATGCGTTGTCACAATAGACGTCGGTAGGAAGCCCTCGGCGCGAGATAAACCTACTAAAACATGCGAGGAATGAATCCGTAGTTATATCAGATAGAAATTCTAAGTGCAACGCTTTTGTGACAAAACATACAAAAACACATATGTAGCCAGAGGATTGTATTTTTATTTATTTATTTTATTTATACCTTATTATATTTATTCAGTACCAACCTTTTGAAATGGTCTACATACATTGACCCTGTCGTGGGGTAGAGAACCCATTAATTGTTGAGATACATTTTTCTTTAACTTAAAACAAGTAATACATTTATGTATTACCTTTTTAATTTCGCGTAATGCGCTAACAATCCAGTATTTCTGATTCAAAGATGACAAAACAAGTCGTTGTCCTGCATGAAGGTTAGGTTAGGTTAGGTTGCTATGATTAATTTCGTTACTATGGAACCTCTAGGCAGTACAATTTGATGTTTTTGAGAGTAAGGTATGTTGGCGTTTTGTAAACGGCCACCAACTCTGATCAATCTGTTCTCATCAATGAAGGGATACAATGATTTAAGGTTACTCTTTACACAATCGTTTTTCCTTAAACAATTAATATCATCATTCATATACATTTGTTGTTCATGTTTTAATATTAACAGTAAAGAATCATTTAATTCTGTAGTTGTAAGATAAGAATGTAAAGTTTTGTTTGATATTGTGCGTGCGTTACGACAAAATCTTAACACATAAGCAAGAACCCTCTGCATCTTGTTTATGTCAGAATATTTATATATAAAGTCTAAACACAATTCAGTATTGTTTGTATTATTACAAGCCAGTACACTCGAAAACTCAGAAGCGTCGGAACCCTTTTTTATTACCTCGGGCAGATTGTCGATCTCAGGCGCCTCGTCATCTGGCACCATGTAATGCCTGTCATGAAGAAAATCTGGTGCCTGCCACCAAAGTCGTTGCTGCTCTAGGTAATGCGGCAGCACACCTCTGCTCAAGCAATCAGCTGGGTTATCAGTGGTGCCGACGTATGCCCAAGTGAAGCAATCAGTAAGTTGTGATATTTCCTTCACTCTGTTCGCGACATACGTATTAAGCTTTGCAGTATTAGTGCCTATCCATGCCAACACGATTTGAGAATCTGAATATAATACTGTATTATTTATTGTAGTTTTTAATGACAATTTGTTGTGCACACGAATAATAAGCTTGGCGAGCAACAATGCGGCGTTAAGTTCGAGCTTAGGAACAGTTAATTGTTGATTGAGTGGATTAACTCGGGATTTAGAGCACAATAAGGAAATTTTCACATTGCCATCACAGTCAATAACTCTTAAGTAAATACAACACCCATATGCAGTCGAACTTGAAGCATCAGCGAAACCTATCAATTGCAAGCGCTGTGCATTTTGTAAATTTGTGTAGCGGTTAATGTTAATAGGTTTCATTATTGCTAGGCTATTATAAAACTCATACCAAAGCGTTTGCAATTCATCATGTAAGACAGAGTCCCAATCCATGCGGGCTTGCCATAGCTTTTGCATAATGACTTTTTTTTGACAACAAGTGGTCCTGCTAGACCTAATGGATCATAAAACTTGCTTATAAAGCTAAGCACTCCACGCTTTGTATTTGGGATTGTGTCATTTTTGGGCGCAGCAAGCATCAAACAGTCTGCTCTGATGTCATAATTAATACCCAGTGTTTTCATTTGTACATTATTCTTTTGTAAGTCAATCTCATCAAAATACTGTTTACTTGTAGGAACGTCATACAAAACCTCAACTCTATTAGATGACCATTTATGTAATTGGAAGCCTCCTAGGTCCAGAAGGTTGCATAGCTGTTCCTTGGACTCAATTAATGACTTTAAAGAACTATCAGTTGCCAAAATATCATCAACATATGTTTGATGTTTCAAAATAAATGCTGCTTTTGGAAATTGTTTTGCATTGTGTTCAGCTAATTCTAACAAACAACGAGTTGCCAAATATGACGAGCTTTTGAGCCCATAGGTGACTGCGTTTAATTGAATACAATCAATTTCTTTCTCCGGAGACTGTCTCCATAGAATATTTTGTAATGATCGATATTTAGAATTCAACAACACTGCTCGAAACATATGTTTTATATCAGTTACAAATACAAATTCTTCAAAGCGGAACAGTATTAAAATGTCGAACAATTCACTTTGAACCACATCACCGTTTAAAAGAATATCATTAAGTGAAACTTTTTTATTTGTCTTCATCGACCCATCGAATACAGTCCTACACTTAGTAGTTTTTTTGTCCATTCTTATTACGGGATGATGTGGCAAAAAGTAGACTGGGTCTTTATTGAGATCATAGTGATTAATGTCAATTTTAGTAGCATGACCTAAATCAATATATTCTTGTATAAAATTTTTGTAAAGATCGAACAATGCAGGATCCTTATGTAATCTAGATTCGAAGTTATAAAATCTTTTCAAGGTTAGATGTAAGGAGTCACCTAGTGTTTCATTGACAGAGGTAAGAGGGAGCTTGAGAGGCAAAGCAACTTCAAACCTGTTATTTTTTAGCTGTACATGTTCTTTAAATATTTCCTCACTAGTACTGTGTTCTGACAAACTTTCTTTGAAAACCACAGGGACTGACCCAGTTTACCAAAAGCGAGTTAAGGATTCATCAAGATCTGAGTCACATCTTGTGCAAAACAAAGATACAACCTTTTGAGCAGGAGAGCCAGAAACATTTCCAGCTATTACATGGCCGAATTGTGTGTTGAGAAGTGTAGGGTAGTAAACATCACTGGTGAAGCCGCTGGCAGTTGGCTGCTTTGTAGGCGGCTCAGGGACACGCACAGGCTCACTGGACAGCAACACCTGGAAAAAGATGTCAGCTCCTATTAGAATGTGTATGTTACTCGGCTCATGAAAATCTCCATCTGCTAGAGTGATATCTGATGGCAAAACTAACTTTGACAGGTCTATTTTTTGCTGCGGAAGTTTGCATGTTATTCTGTCTAGTACAAAACATGACACCTGTGTATTAAAGTTATTAATCAAAGAATGTATTTGAAGTGTCACATATTTATTTAATTTATTAACAGAATTGCCTATACCTATGACTCCTGACTCAACTGTTTTTGGCTGTAATTGTAAAATTTCCACTAGTTTTGTAGTCACTAAGGAAATCTGTGCTCCGCTGTCTAATAGAGCTTTGACATGTACTACCGTTCCATCTGCTGCAACAAGTTTAACGTTGGCGGTTGGAAGTAAGACTTGTGTGCTTGTAGTATTTGACAGCAAAGTCACTGGATTGCAAATTGTGTCTTCATGTAACAATGAATTATGTTTTTGTTTGCAGGTATCGCACTTGAAATGATACCTACAGGGTTTTGTATGCAAATTTAAACAAATTTTACACAGTTTGTTATTGTTAACAAATGCAACACGGTCAGCGTTAGACATTAATTTAAATTTAGCACAAGTAAATAATTTATGGGGGCACTTACATAGCATGCAGGATGGCGCTGTCTTGGTAGCAGCTAATGCAGCTGTTGGCTCCTCCACGACCGCAGCTCCACAAACCTTAGGACCTTTGTCATGGTTTGGGGTTGGACGTTCTGAATTTTCGAGTGCAAGGGCACGCTTTTCTAGAAATTCAATTAGTAGCCCACGGTTAGGGCTCATTGTTATGTATAAATTGATATTCCCTATTACAAATAAAATCCAATTTCCGTATTAGCACACACAATATTATGGCATCCCATTGTTCTACATTACAATTTAAATTTTTTAAAGCAGCAAGTTTCTTAAGTTTGATGCAGTTGATTTTACAATAGGTTGTATATCTAACAGGAAATAAATGTGTTCACTTTTTATTCTATAAACATTATTGTATCTTTGGCTTAATATTTTGAGGCTTTCATCGTAGCTTTCGGCAAGCATTGGCAAATTCTTAACAAGGTCAAATGGTTCACCTTTTAAAAATCCTCTTAGATAGTAAAATTTTTGAATTTTGTCCAAGCTGCGATTATTGTCAATCAAGGATTCAAACAGTTCAATAAAGGTTTTGTATTCTGAGTATTTACCTGTAAATGGCGGAATGCTAATATCAGGAAGCCTGATAGGCACGTGTTTTGCAACTACTTCTTTGGATGAAGAGGCAGATGATTGAAGGTTCATGATAATTGCCAAGGTTTAAGTGTATTTTTCCTCAACAATATCAGGGTCCTCCTCATCGTGGTCCACCAAACCAATGATATTTAGATTGTATTCCTCATACTTTACAAATAATGAGCGAATGCGGTCCTCCTTTATGAGGAGGGCTTCCTTAGTTAACTGGCAAGTCTGAAAAATAATTATGCAATTTGGTTATTGAACCCTTGATTGCGCCTCTTTGCCTAATTAAAATAGCCAATTCGTTACCTTGCTTTTCATTAGGTCTTTCCATTTTGTTTGTATAGAAGAGACAAGATACTTAAAGTCTTTAAAATAACTTTGGAAATGCAAAATCGTACAAACAAACACTGCACAGTACACAATTCCGAAAATGGCGTACGAAACGAGGAGAAATCACGTTAGGAAACGCACACGCTGCAGGAAAGCAGGCGACTCGAGACGGGGTTCACACGCCACGCGCGGGAACCAATGACGGCGCACGTCCGGTATAGCTGCTAACCAAAGAGCGCGCGATCCACTCGCGCGAATTTTGAACTTCACTTTACTGCACGGGGATTGGGCTGTTTGCGTTGCCGCGATTCTTGCGCTGCTGTTGCCTTCTTGATTCTTGTTGAACAAACTTGTTCTTGACTCTGGACTGGACTTGCTTAATGGATGAAAAAAAATGGCGTCCGATGAATTTGAACAAAGATGGAAATTGCAATCTTGAAACAAAGTTTTCTTACGACTTCTTCGCATGCAAAATTTTCTTTAGAATATCTTGTAACAAAAATTGTGGCGTTTTCGCTTAATTGAAGATAAATAACACTTGACAAAAATCATCGAACTCAGGTGGGACTCGAACCCACGTTCCATCGCATACCGGGCGAGTGCTTTGACCACTAAGCTACCGAGGACGTCACGTGACAAGATGAAAGTCTTTTTGTGTTTTTTCTCGCTGTCAAAGCCAGCGTATTCTGATCAATGTTGTAGCTATATGTATAGCTGAGTAGTATACTACCGTCAACACCCTATAGAAATATTTTTACAAATATTTGACTATTGGTTAAGATCAGAAATGCTTAAACATTGTAAATTTTGTTTTTAGCAATTCCATGCAAGGTTTAATTGAAGATAAATAACACTTGAAAAAAAAATCATCGACCTCAGGTGGGACTCGAACCCACGTCCCATCGCATACCGGGCGAGTGCTTTGACCACTAAGTGTTATTTATCTTCAATTAAACCTTGCATGGAATTGCTAAAAACAAAATTTACAGCGTTTTCGCTTGTTTTTTGGCGTTATGCGTGGTCAGTTTCGGCGTATTGGTACTGCACGTTACCTGTTGGATCCACGCCACTACACAAAATTATAATCGGTGCACCAGCCCTTTCTTCCGATTGCGAAGGACCAATGTTTGGGTGCATAGAGTGTGTCTGGGGACTGATGTCTGGTAGAGGGCGATGCACATTCACGAAAACACCATTTAAGTAATATTTAGGATTTATTATAACTTCGAGACACACAATCGCTATACAACGTTTTTAATAGAGAGAAAGGAAGTGGCGTTCAGTGTTGCCACAATAATAAAATTAACACTAATTTAATGTTGCTTGCAACACGCATGAATATTATCGCGGCGCGCTGGAGCGGTCACCGGTGCAGCTGATAGCGACTACGTCACCGCGCGGCGGCCTTAGTTTGTACCGGCCGCTCGGCGAGCACCGCCGAACGCGCGCATTCGCAACTCCCGAACCAGTCCGATCCAGTACACGACGCGGAGCATACGTCACCCGCTTGCTACCATACCTATCGGCGCGCGCGATTATAACTCGTATTAAGTGTCGTCATTTTTTCCCTACACTCCTTCCAAATAAATAATCACAGCGGTGTTCCTCGCCGCCAAAACTTGAAAAAAATCATCGACCTCAGGTGGGACTCGAACCCACGTCCCATCGCATGCCGGGCGAGTGCTTTACCAGCTAAGCTACCGAGGACGTCACGTGACAAGATGAAATTCCTCAAGGATTAAATCCCTTCTGAAAGCACGGCCACAGCACCTTAGGAAAGTGCTGTGTGTTTATTTCCCAACCGGCGCGCGGAAAGGAAAGCCCGGAAGCCTATTACCAAAGCGGCAGCCGACGTAGCAGCGGAAACGCAGCGCGAACCTGCGCCGCCCACCACTACGGAGGTGGTAGCGGCACAGACTATACTGGCTCCACCGCCACTACCACCACCAAAACCACTACCACCACCACCACCAGCACAGTCGAAAAGGAGAAGAAAGCCGAGAGGTCATCGTAGCCGCATACCTGCTGCGAATGCTTCCCCTGCTCCTGAAAAGGAGCAGTCTGGGCCTGGGGATCGCCCGGGTGAGCGAACTTCCTCGAAGCGAGCTCGCCTGGACGAGAC
The DNA here is from genome assembly GCA_950371115.1 of Anania fuscalis. Taxonomy (NCBI): domain Eukaryota; kingdom Metazoa; phylum Arthropoda; class Insecta; order Lepidoptera; family Crambidae; genus Anania; species Anania fuscalis. Next base: position 14,823,486 of record OX493326.1, on the reverse strand, counting down.
TCAGTCACCCAGGGGAGAAGCCAAACGCGTAAAAACCGACACGAGACCAAAGCGGACGATGAGCTACGCAGATGCGAATAAATCGCATCTGAGAGTAGCGGTTACCACCGGTCCGCCGAGGGATCTCTCGTCCGCCCAGGCAGATCAGCTCAAGGAGACTATCGACGATAGTATCCTGCAGGCTATCCTGTCTCCACTCTCTCCGAGCGCGCAAGCTCCTTCCTTCCGCGGCCGCCCCTTCCTTTTGGATGGGGCACTAGCGATGTGGTGTGAGGATGCGAATGCTTTCGGCTGGCTGGTCGACAGTATCAAAACATACTATCACCCATACCAGGCACCACTCTGACTGTTATTAAACAGTCAGAGATGAAGAAAAAGCTGAAGGCGGGGCTGCTTGTCCACTCCCGTATCACTGACGCTGCCACACTGCACCGAGTTCTTTGTGCCCAGAACCCGTGGTACAAAGTTGATTCTTGGCAGTGTTATGATATGACGGTAGACAACAAGCCTCAAGAAGAGGATTCTAGGGACAAGGTGATTCATCTTATCCTGGGATTCCCCGAAGACCAGAAGCAGACTATCCTGGAGAGAGATCGCCGAGTAGCCCATATGTCCGGCAGTGGCTACATCCGCTTCTTCTCTCCGGACGAGCCCGTAACAACCGGACTGGAACCAACAGCGACGAGTGAGGCCGCAGGGACAACATCCAACCCAGCGGCATCCACCTCAGCTCCCCAACCGGGTACGAGCGAGATGGAGATAAACTCGGCGCTGCACATTGAGGGGAGCACCAGCGACGAAGATGTCGTCCTGCGTAGCCCTTAGCTCCCTCAATGCTATACAAACAAACCTCCAGCACAAGCAGATAGCGGCGGCAACTTTACGCAGAGTGCTGGAGGTCAGCAACAAGACCGTCGCTCTGATCCAAGAGCCCTGGATCAGGAATAATAGAGTCTGCGGTCTAAACAACATCGGTGGTAAGTTACTGTTGGACACCTCAGTTGACAAACCGATAACCTGCATCTACATGCCTAAAAACGTAACAACAACCTTGCTTAACCAATTCTGTTCTAGAGACCTCACAGCAGTGAAGATATCTACAGTACAACAAACCGTCCTAGTGTTAGCTTCGGTGTATATGCCAAGTAAGGGCGAAATTCCTGCAAGGGAACTAGCCCAACTGGTACAACACTGCGAAGCACACGAATGGGACCTGATCTAGGGTGGGTCAATTTTTTTTTTTCTGTTCTAATAGTAAAAATATTCTGTCTTACTAGATAAAAAATTAACCCTGTAAAATATTATTCAAATATTTTTAGTGGAACAGCCCGCGCATTGGACTTTTATAAAATTATAACAATGTAACTGAGCACACAATACTAACATCTTTATCTATCTATCTATCTCTAAAATAAAAACTATTAATAATAATAATTGCTAATAACACTTTTAGTGATTACTAGCATAGGTAAGTTTTGTGACATACTTATAGAGGTGTATTAATAAGTGGTCGTAGGCTTACTTCAGCACTGATTTAATTTCTTATTTTGGATTTACTTTTGTGCAAGAAAAAGAGTGTTATTGATAAACGTAAAATTGATTAAAATTGGTTGCGTATAAAACATTTGATTCGTTGTTTTGAATAGGCAAAAAAAGGAGACAAACTTATTAATTTCCCCTTTTCAAAATTTTTAAATTCACAAGGGCAATAAGTTACTAACGAATGAAAATATTATAATGGACATATGGCTACAACGAAAAAATAGAAAGAATACAAATAGAGAACTACCTTTTTAGATATTTTCGAACTTGTGGCTTAAAAAAGAAACAATGAAAAGCATCACTTTCTACTGTGTCGCACCCGAGAACAATTACAAATCATAGAAGCTTATAAAGTGAAATAAAAATTTCCGTAGATAAAAAAATAAGAACATAAGTAAATATTTAATAGAATATTACGTCTTCGTGTTTCTTCCTCAATTTATGAGTTTTAGCCAAATTTTGTGTCAAAGCTTACGCCCTAGTTTGGTTTGAAAGAAAGATACATGAAACATACAGATGGGTGCAAAAATTTATTGGAATGGATCCAAATCTCTTGATATTTGCCAGAAAACTTTAAGTTATTAGTAAATACCTTAATTCGACGTCATTATTATTTAGCTCATTTAGAAATTACATCTGCCAATGTTATTTAAATGAATAACAAACGGTAAGGGACTTGCTGCAAGTAGAATACCGAAAGTATGAAATGTGCTCCATATAGGAAGACAACCTTGTGTGTCTCATGTGCCCGGTCTAAATATTGAAGTTGCGTGCAGGTACCAATGTATCTAAAATTAGTCACATAATTTTGTTACAAATCATTGAGGTATAATGTACTAGCGTACAGTACATTATACCTCAATGTTACCAAACAAAGAAGTTTTGAACCACGTATGCTTCTAAAAATCACGAATGAAGAAATTATGTCATCAAAGCTTGCGGAAATAAGAACATGATTTTAATATTTTAAATTACTATGCATACACGCAGGTTGTCGGTTTTGATAAAAATCAAAAGAAGGCTTAATGCAAGCAAAGCTGGCGTCTCAAAAAAGTAATGCCTAGATTTGAAAGCAAACAAGATTGTTTGACCAAAAAGTAAAGTTTTTTTTTAAAATGTTTTTCCTAAGTAAAATAAATTTAAAGCTGTCTAAATTTTAGTTTTTATTAATTTTTGTGCTCTTAACTTTAATAAACATTAATTTTATACTAAAAATTTTAGAAATTTCATTAAATAATTGAATTTGATTTTACCTTGTTTTTATCAACTTTGAACCGCATGCGCGGGCTAAAGATACAACTCAATTTGACTTTTTTTAACGTAGCATTACTTGTTTACTCATTTGATGAAATAATACCACTGTTGAACCTCACTGATTTCATTTTATAAGAATAAAATAATTAATTAGGTAACTCACAAATTATATGCTTATTGTATTAATTATAATTGCTATTACGGCCGACAGAGTTTCCTCTTAGCTACCGCTTCGTTCGAACGCTGACGAGCAACTGACTGAGTAGCGATCTCCCCCGATACTGCTGCGGTGTTTTCCCCACCACAACTCAATTACGTCAAGTCCTATTCTTGGTCGACCGTTAGTGTTGCCAACATTTAATTAAAATACATCGAATCACGACATTCGGCCATCCGGCACAGTGCAACCTCCCGGTGCACGTCTGCTACTAAATCAGTTGCTTTAAGTTTGGTCCCATACCTGAAATATTACATTTTGGGTATATTATATTAATTTACAAGGTTGGGATATGTTTAATTAACATCGTAAACAGGTCAATCAAAGTCAAAGTCATTTATTTTTGCAAATTGGCCATCAATGGCACTTTTACATGTCCCAATTTTTTTTTTCCTACCACCGCTTCGGGACTACATATCGGCTGGTGATGAGAAGAAGCGGCGCAACAAACTCAGTCACCTTTGTCAGCCTGATTTTATTACAGGAAATACAATTACAAGATAGTGTAAGTGCGAGCTAGGCAGGTTATTAAGTCCATGCACTCTTGTCGTTCAAGTAATCTTCAACTTTGTAATATCCTTTTTCCATAAGGATTTTTTTAATGTGGTTTTTGAACTTATAAACAGGCAAGTCAACAAGAGTTTGTGGTACTTTATCAAATAATAAATACACTACAATACTACAATAATTAACTACGTCTAAACTATTATGGTTTCTTAAGCTTACATATTCAATTCTGGATACATTATGGAAATTTACGAGGTTGGGCTATGTTCAACATTGAGAACACGTCAATATAAATTCCTAATGGTTTAAACTAACTTTAATAACACATAGCATTTCAGACACATAATACTGTGCACATAACAAATCATATCACGACATTCGTAAACATAACTAAACTAGATCTGCGTTTATTTACTTGACTTTATAAGTCACAAATTTACGAGTTTGGTGACACTTAATATTGCTGGTTAAATATACTACTTACGAACTAGATAATTGAATATTATGCAATTAAAAAAAACATTGCAATAATCTTTAAAAATATTGACTGGGGAAAATTCATCTAGAATCAGAATATTATTTCCGAAAAACATTGTAAGTAATCTTGCATGATAGATAAGGGAGTTAGTGCACATGTTTTACTATTATAAAATTACATTAGGTAAATTTTCTTTTTAATTACTTTTTATCAATTAGTGATATGACAGACGGTGTCTCTTAAATTAAAGTAAAATAAAGATAAAATATGTCAGGTACATTCAGTCGTTTTAGGAATCTTTAATAACTAAAACAAACTCGTGTTTGTTGCAACACCCATAACAAGAGAACGTCTGGACCGACTCTCACGGTCCACGACCTGTTGGATTTGTCTCCGTCCCAATAAAAATATAAAAATAAAAACATTAAAAAGCTGACGGAAAAAGCACTATTTGGCGGTACGAAGTTCGCCGGGACAGCCAGTAGTCAAAATCTTTCATGTCATGTATTAATTTATCAATAAGTCACTTATAGTATAATATAGATTTTAATTGGTCGGGATTTAGTCGTTTTATATCTTCTATTGTAAGTATATCTTTAAACACATTGTAAGGCAGAACACTATTGTCTATTGGATCCCGTTTTGATCTCGTGTTACTATCACTAGCATTTATGGTCAATTTAATATTAAATTAAATATTTTAAACGCTTAAGAATTATTTAAATAAAATATTATATGGTAATTAAAGCACTAAACATAACGTTCTTTAAAAGATTGGTACTGCCTAATCGACACTCAGTCTATGAATCGGCAGAATCAATGCGGTATTTCCGCAAAAACCTAACAATGGCGTTGGTTTTAATAGTTGGTAGAATGCGTATGTCCATTAAGTGTTTTCTGTTTTTAACTAATCATATTGTTTTGTAAAGTTAAAATAAATAATTACTCAGATAAAATATATTAAACTTGCCCTGTAAATTTTCTCGATTCTCGCAAAAATAAATTGGACGGATTTCGTAAAGGTGCAATGCAAATAACAGTTTAGACAGGGTAGGTACTTCGATCATATTTAGAAAAAAAAAACTATCTAGAATCACATGTAGATATACTATTCTAGAGAAATATGGGAATGCTCATTGTACTTTAATAGTTCATGTTAACCCATGGCCTTATCCTGTCTGCATCAATCATGCTATAATACGAGTAATAACAAATAGCCCGTGAGGTCATCTTTAAAAACTGGAACAGCGTGTTCCGATAATTACCAGGTAAAAATGAAAACGAATAATAATGAATTGTTTCGGTAATCACACCAACTAGCCAACCCCAAACTAAGCAAAGCCTGTACTATGGTTACCAGATTACGGATAAACATACCTACATACATTTATAAACATCCATCACTTATGTGCAAATGCTTGTGTTCATCACACCAACATTTGCCGCTCGCGGGATTCGAACCCGCAACTCTTTGTGGAACACACATAGCTCTTGCAAAGCGCACATGGCCGTTTAACTAATTGTGGTGGAACATACATAGCTCCTTAACAGCACACATGGCCGTTTAACTAGTTGTGGTAGAACACACATGGCTCCTTAACAGCACACATGGCCGTTTAACTAGTTGTGGTGGAACATACATAGCTCCTTAACAGCACACATGGCCGTTTAACTAGTTGTGATGGAACATACATAGCTCCCTAACAGCACACATGGCCGTTTAACTAGTTGTGGTGGAACATACATAGCTCCTTAACAGCACACATGGCCGTTCAACTAGTTGTGGTGGAACACACATGGCTCCTTAACAGCACACATGGCCGTTTAACTAGTTGTGGTGGAACATACATAGCTCCTTAACAGCACCCATGGCCGTTTAACTAGTTGTGTTAGAACATACATAGCTCTTTAACAGCACATATGGCCGTTTAACTAGTTGTGGTGGAACATACATAGCTGCTTAACAGCACACATGGCCGTTTAACTAGTTGTGGTGAAACATACATAGCTCCTTAACAGCACACATGGCCGTTTCAACAGGACCACGCATTTTCGTACTAACTGATGCAGAACTACAATTGACTTGGAACCTTCTCTACTGTTCAAGATAAACAGTAACGTTCTATATATTTAAAAATAAAACTTGTGACGAGGATCCGGCGGATCGACATCCCTAGCACGCGAGTCATCGTATCGACTACCGACATCACTAGCACGCGAGTCATCGTATCGACTACCGACATCCCTACGCCCGACGCACCGCGGCGCCCGCGCCCCGCCCGCGACGACGCTATCAAGCGCGGCGGGAGGGAGCTCAGCAGCAGTCGTCCGTGCTCTGCAACCGTGGCAAGACGTTCTCGCGCGCGCATACGTCACCCGTTCACCATTGCCTCGGAACATCAGAGTACTGGCGATCAGCTGTCCCGTCTTCCCTACTAACCTAGTTAAGCACCCGACCCACATCCTAATCCGAGGTTTCGCTGTCGTGCGGCGTGTTCGTTGATACGAAACCTCACTCCTGAACCTTGACCGCACTCCTGCGGTGAACCCATCCCCGGCCCGGACGGTCTCGCGGCGTGATCGTGACGACACCGCATGCCAGCCTTCATTTCCCGTAGAAATATATTAGATTACTAACTAAAACCCGCCACGCACCGCGCCGAAGTGTAGTCCGCGACACCGTCCCGCGGGAATCGCGTCGATCCCCGTCACCCTGCCTCCCGCGATACAAGTATAACGATAGTAAGACAGTAGTCACAGATCTAGATAGTTTAAGGAGTGTATTAGCTGTAAGGAACAAGTGTAACGACAAGTAAGACAGTAGTCGCAGACCTAAGAAGTGAACTAGCTTTAAGGAATAGTGTGTGTTGTTAAATACAGAGTGTGCAAACGTCCCGTTGGTTTCCTTGATCGATTCCCTGTAGGATCCTAAAATTAGGTACGCATCCCCTCACCGCTCGCCCCGCGGGCTGGGGCCAGTACATATGCTGACGAGGAACTCAGGCCTGAGCTAGCCGAAAGGGTTCTTCGTCACATTGGCGCCCAACGAAAAAACCCACACAATCCCCAGGGAAGGGTACTAACCGAGCCGTCGCACCCAGGAAAATAAGTCCGAAAGAGAGCGACGCCTTGGTAGTAACCGCCATCCGCAATCGACAAGGAAGCCAAATCTAATGCCCACGTCCTGGATATACAACCTAAAGAAACAAGAACTCGAAGAAGAGTGCAAGAAAAGAAGCATAGAAACCGAAAACCGGACAGTACGAGACTTGAGACAACACCTCGCAAAAGTGGTAAGAGAAGAAACCACAGACACAACGAAAAACCAACCTAACCAACCTGACCAGTCCTCTAGCGACAAAGAAGAAGATAGCTCCGATAACTCCGACACCGAATTTCAAGACACAGAGATGTCGCAAGAAGAGAAAAACGTCAATCAATCGAAAAATAGCAAGACACACAGTGCTAACACAAGTGAGTGCATAGTATCGAGGTGGAACCTGCATTTCGACACGTACGACGACCCCGTGGAGTTCCTCGAGAGGCTGGACGAGCTAACCGAAACAGGAGAAATTGAAAAGGAAAATCTGCTAAAAGTGATACCAAGACTTCTAAAAGGTAAGGCTGTGTTGTGGTACCGTAATAACAGAGACTCGTGGACGACATGGGAAGAATTCATAGAGTGTTTCATCGTAACGTTTATGCCAAGCAATTACGAAAACGAGCTCCTAAGAAAAATAGTGACGGCTAGACAGAACTACAGTCAAAAGTTCACCGACTACCTAATCGATTTACAAACACTAATGCGCAGATACGCAAAAATGTCAAAAGAAGAAAAAATAAACAGAATTTACGAGAACATGAACCCAAAATACAAATTCTACATAAAAAGAACCGAATTCAGTACAGTGAACCAACTAACCCAACTCGCAAAAGAATATGAGAGCGTCACAGAAGACCGACAGAGAAGTTTCAATAAAAGACTAGATAAAAGAAACAGCTACAACACGAGAACAGAAACAACAAACTATGAAGAAAGACAACCAAAACAAACACAACAACAGCCAAGGGAAGCTACAAAGTATATCCACAACTACAACCCAAACACATGCTGCTGGAGCTGCGGTAAACCCGGACACACGTCAAGAGAGTGTAGAGGGAGAAAGATACTATTTTGCGGAGGATGCGGCAAAATCGGCGTGATGAGCGTCAAATGCTGCAAGGAAAAAAGAAACCTAGTACAATCCATGACCTTAGGCACCGAAACAAAGAACGGGGACAACCGCCCATACATAGAAATTACAGTATTAGACACGACGTACCAAGCACTGGTCGACACAGGGGCAACAAGATCGTACGCAAACAAAATAATTTACGAAGAATACATAAAGAAAAACATGAAACCCGAGATAATATCAGAAACCGCAAGTACGGCTAACGGGGAAAAAATTAATATCGGACAAGCACTACCATTGCAAATAAAAATCAAAGACAGAATCATAAAACACCAGATGTTATACCACCCCCAGATCACAAAAATAATCATCGGTATGGACATACTAAACAGAATGGGAGTTGTACTAGACTGGAACAAAACAAACAAACCAAAAATAAACAACGAACAAATAGAAACCATCACAAACACCAGCAACAACATAGACACGGATAACATGGACCCAACACTAACAACAGAACAAAAAACAACATTACAGAAAACAATCGCCGAAGAATACGAAAAATGCGACAAAAGCCCCAAAGGCAACACATGGACAACCCACGAAATAAAACTGAAACACGACCAACCGATAAAACAAAAATACTACCCGAAGAACCCCAAACTCCAAGAAATCATCAACCAACACGTAGACGAAATGCTTAAAAACAACATTATCGAGAAATCAAGCAGCCCATACAGCTCACCAGTGGTATTAGCAAAGAAAGCTAATGGAGAGTACAGATTCTGCATAGACTTCAGAAAAATCAACCAGATATCGCACAAAGATGCATATCCGATACCACAAATAGACAACACCCTAGAGAAGCTGAGGAACGCGAAATACTTCTCGAAAATAGACCTGAAAAACGGCTACTGGAACGTAAAACTGAAAGAAGACAGTAAACCCATAACAGCCTTCACCGTTCCAGGTAGAGGACTCTTCCAATTCAAAGTAATGCCCTTCGGACTTCATTCAAGCGGAGCTACATTCCAGAGATTACTTGACACAGTAATAGGACCGGAAATGGAGCCACACGCGTACGTCTACTTAGACGATATTATTATATGTAGCCCATCATACAGACTGCATATAAAACACTTAAAAGAGATATTTAAAAGGATAAGAGAGGCAAGACTCGAAATAAACAAGAAGAAAAGCGAATTCTGCAAAACAGAGGTCGAATACCTAGGGCATGTCGTAAACAAGGAGGGAATAAAAATGAACCAGGAAAAAATACGAGCAATTACAGAACTGAAACCACCCGCAACAGTGAAAGAAGTAAGAAGACTAGTTGGAATGACATCATGGTATAGGAAATTCATACCAAACTACACAGAAAAAATGAACCCACTACTAAACTTATTAAAGAAAGACGCAAAGTTTACCTGGGACACGGAACAAGAAAAGGCATTTACCGAAATCAAACACACCATCACACAAGATACACTACTCAAAAGAGCCGATTTTAACAAACCCTTCACGCTACAGACGGACGCAAGCGACATAGGCCTCGGAGCCGTACTCCTACAAAATCAAGACGGAACAGACTACCCGATAATGTACGCAAGCAGATCACTGAAACCAGCCGAAAAAAAATACACAACGTCAGAAAAGGAATGTCTAGCAGTAGTATGGGGAATACGAAAAATGAGACCATTCCTAGAAGGCTACCAATTTACAGTCATGACCGACCACCAAGCACTAAAATGGCTTAACACAATCAAAGACCCATCAGGACGACTAGCCAGGTGGGCACTAGAACTACAACAATACGACTTCAACATAGAATACAGACCGGGAAATCTCAACAAAATCGCAGATGAACTATCCAGGAACCCAATATATGAAATAGAAAAAGATAACACAGACTGGACACAAAGAAAGTTAAAAGAGATAAAACAGGGAGAGAACACCGAGTACAAGGCTGAAAACGGAAACCTCTACCGAAAGATAACCAACTACGCCTACGGCCCAAGACTAGAACCCACCTCGGAATGGAAGCTGTGCGTCGCCGAAAAAGACAAACAAGATATAATGAAGGAAAACCACGATACACCGACAGCGGGACACCTCGGAACAGCAAAAACACTGAACCGCATATCACAGCGATATTATTGGCCCGGAATGTACAAAGACGTCACGTGGTACGTAAAAACGTGCAAGACATGCCAAGCTCACAAGAAACCACAACAAAGGCAAGCAGGACTCATGCACATAAACAACGCAGAATCACCCTGGAGCGTAGTATCAACGGACCTCATAGGCCCCTTACCCAGATCGTCAAACGGATTCACATGGATCATAGTCTTCCACGATAAATTCACAAAATGGACAGAAATAAGACCACTACGAACAGCAACTGCCAAAACAGTAACAAAAGCCTTCAAGGAATGCATCGTAATGAGGTACGGATGCCCGGAAACACTACTAAGCGACAACGGGAGACAGTTCACAAGCAAAATATTCGAGGAAGAATTAAAAAAGTACGGCACAAAGCACAGACTGACAGCACCATACTCACCCCAAGCTAACCCCACCGAACGCGTAAACAGAACCCTAGAAACAATGATAGCAACTTACATAAACAACAACCACAAAAAATGGGACGAATACCTACCAGAACTGAACTTCGCAATCAACACATCCATCCACGAATCAACCAAATATACACCAGCATTCTTACTATTTGGACAGGAATTAAGAGCCCCAAAGGATAGAAACGAACTCCCATTACCACACTTGAAAGAAAAAAGAACACTAGTACAAGTCCACGAAATCGTAAAAAACAACCAACACACAGCCTCACTACAACAAAAACATCAATACGACAAAAATAAAAAGGAATGGAAGCCAAAACACGGCCAAAGGGTGATGAAACGAAACTTCACATTGTCAGACGCAAACAAACATTTTTGCGCAAAGTTAGCACCCAAGTACAGTGGACCATACGAAATAATATCCAACAGATCACCAGTCATCTTCGAACTACAGGACATATACACAAAAAAGAAGTGTACCGCACACATAAAAGATATAAAACCATACCACGAATAAATAAAAAGGAAAAAGAAAAAAAGATAGACAAAAAACAAAAAAAAAACCGAAACAAAGAAACACCGATATCCCGAAATCAAATTACATCGTAGAACCACAACACTTAAGAATCCAACTTACCCACCAATTTAGTAACAAAAACCAAACAGTAAATATAAATACCAGGAACGCGCAACAAAACGCAGTACAGTATAAGGCAGACAAGATGTCGGAACCGAGGACCCAACCAATAAAACGAACAGGTCAGGTCACAGTTCGAGGAAAGGCCTGGGAAATCGAGCTAAGGAGGAACGACTGGGTAAGGTTGATCACCTCAAAACCCAACCCCAGCACATCAACACAAACAGGCTCTTCAAACGGGCAACAACAGTACCCGACACCGGGACCATCAGCGATGGAACCAGGATACAAAGAACAGGATTTGGAACTGGAGGGCTGGTCAGAACTGCTGGGTGTGGAATACATGAGCGACAGCGAAGTCGAGGAATCGGCAAATCACATTGACCTTCTCAGCAGCGCCAACAGCGAACTGGAACGCCCGAGCAAAAGAAAACGCAGAAGGGGGGGAAAGAAGAAACGGCGATCCGGGAAACCAAGAACATGGATACAGAACATCAAGACGCGAGAACAAGCCGAGAACGCCGAAAACAACTAGGTCGTACCTCTTCTTTTTTTACGTAAATTCAAACAACAATTAGGCACCGTTATCCACAATATTTGATATATAAACAGTAAATCATAGATACCATTTTAGTATATCGATTTTTCGTTCATTAACATAACAATTGATAGTCATTAAATTAAATTATCAAAAACGCCGTACGTAAGATATCATGTTTAAACAGTAAATTATATATACCATATTAGCATAACTAATAGTGTTAAACACGTTACCCGTAGAATATTACATTTAAACAGTAAACTTTATTATCCGTAGCACCTACATAAATAAGTACACATTGTAATAATTAATTAACAAGTCATTAGACTATTAAACCGACTTCTATAAAGAAGTACATTACAAATTGTACGCGTAATAAGTAAATAAATGTAGTGAATATCATACCACCGCAAGCGCATACCAATCGTTGTAAATATCATAGTTAAACCTTAACGCGTAATTGTACAAACGCTAGGTATGTACGCGAACAATAGAACGCAAGCGCATCCACCGACCGCTCGACAGGCGGAGGCAGTGGAAATCGACCCGCGACGGCGAATGCACGCTCAATTTTTCATCCGCGCACAACACGCGACCATCGCGATGTCCGCGTTCGTAAATCAAATACCGTTTTCTTATGTATCATCATTTTAAAGTTATAATTATTTAGTATAAAGTATAAGAAACGTTTATTATCGGCAAATAAACGGACTTCTCAATAATCCGAACCCTGATAAGAACAGTATGAATTTCACCAAAAAGGTAACAAAACATTATTGTATTAATTAGCAATTAGGTAAATTGTTAAACCAATAAACATGTATGTTTAACCGACTTCTATAAAGAAGTATATTACAAACGTACGTAAAGAAGTACAATTGTAAAAGTTAGTACATAATTAGATAGATTACATAACTAATTAAACATATGTTTAACCGACTTCTAAAAAAGAAGTATATTTAAAATATATGTAATTAAATAGTTATATTACTAAACCGATAAACATATGTTTAACCGACTTCTAAAAAAGAAGTATATTTAAAATATATGTAATTAAATAATTATATTACTAAACCGATAAACATATGTTTAACCAACTTCTAAAAAAGAAGTATATTTAAAATATATGTAATTAAATAGTTATATTACTAAACCGATAAACATATGTTTAACCGACTTCTAAAAAAAAAAAAGAAGTATATTAAAAATGTATGTAATTAAATAATTATATCACTAAACCGATAAACATATGTTTAACCGACTTCTAAAAAAAGAAGTATACTAAAAATGTATGTAAGTAAATAGTTGTATTACTAATCCGATAAACATATGTTTAACCAACTTCCATAAAGAAGTGTGAAACAAATGTACGTAAATAAGTACACATTGTAAATGTTTAGTAGATAGATTGCCTAACTAATTAATCAAAGAGGTTTGGCCGATCTAGTAGAAATAGATATTTGTGAAACTTTGTAAATGAATACCAGTAATTTTAACCGAGTAACAAACATTGTTTTACCACCGAAATTAAATTAGTCAAATAATACATTAAATACCTAGTATAATATAAAGATTTAACCCCCCTGTAAAGACAGCAAATTATAATATTGGTCAAATCTTAATTAGATCTTGTAAGCTTATTTTGTATACTAAAGAAATCTAGCAGTTTATTATACCGAGCCGGAAATTTCGCTTTTCTAGTATATGGATTATATACCGGACCTTGTGATTTTTACAGGTAAAAATCTCCAAAAGCGGGGAGGAGGTGTGACGAGGATCCGGCGGATCGACATCCCTAGCACGCGAGTCATCGTATCGACTACCGACATCACTAGCACGCGAGTCATCGTATCGACTACCGACATCCCTACGCCCGACGCACCGCGGCGCCCGCGCCCCGCCCGCGACGACGCTATATCAAGCGCGGCGGGAGGGAGCTCAGCAGCAGTCGTCCGTGCTCTGCAACCGTGGCAAGACGTTCTCGCGCGCGCATACGTCACCCGTTCACCATTGCCTCGGAACATCAGAGTACTGGCGATCAGCTGTCCCGTCTTCCCTACTAACCTAGTTAAGCACCCGACCCACATCCTAATCCGAGGTTTCGCTGTCGTGCGGCGTGTTCGTTGATACGAAACCTCACTCCTGAACCTTGACCGCACTCCTGCGGTGAACCCATCCCCGGCCCGGACGGTCTCGCGGCGTGATCGTGACGACACCGCATGCCAGCCTTCATTTCCCGTAGAAATATATTAGATTACTAACTAAAACCCGCCACGCACCGCGCCGAAGTGTAGTCCGCGACACCGTCCCGCGGGAATCGCGTCGATCCCCGTCACCCTGCCTCCCGCGATACAAGTATAACGATAGTAAGACAGTAGTCACAGATCTAGATAGTTTAAGGAGTGTATTAGCTGTAAGGAACAAGTGTAACGACAAGTAAGACAGTAGTCGCAGACCTAAGAAGTGAACTAGCTTTAAGGAATAGTGTGTGTTGTTAAATACAGAGTGTGCAAACGTCCCGTTGGTTTCCTTGATCGATTCCCTGTAGGATCCTAAAATTAGGTACGCATCCCCTCACCGCTCGCCCCGCGGGCTGGGGCCAGTACATATGCTGACGAGGAACTCAGGCCTGAGCTAGCCGAAAGGGTTCTTCGTCACAAACTATAGACGAGACTTTTTATAAAATACCTGTTGAACATAAAAGCCCGGCTGAGATGAAATTGGTCAAAAGGGGGCAGATAAAAATTTAATCAAATAGTAGCTAAATTTAAGTTATTAATATTTTTTTATAACTTTTGAACTTATAACGTTTGGACTAGTCAGATGTGAAGTTCGGTACCATTTTTAGTAGCCTGTACACTTTTTGTTATTTAAAATATTCTAATATATAATACCTTACAATGTATTAAGTACAAATATGATGCCTGAGATACAATACATATGTATTACTGCTTACTTAGTTTAGATATCTAAAATAGTCAACGTCGTACCGATATGCCTGCTGTATCATAAATAATTATTTCCTATTAAGATGTGCAAGTAACTTGCGCAATGTAAGTATTTATAAGCCTGGACTAGATGCGTGAATATTAATAATATTATACTATTAGGCACGATCATT
The DNA here is from genome assembly GCA_950371115.1 of Anania fuscalis. Lineage (NCBI taxonomy): Eukaryota > Metazoa > Arthropoda > Insecta > Lepidoptera > Crambidae > Anania > Anania fuscalis. The sequence continues at coordinate 14,808,435 of OX493326.1, read as the reverse complement.
TTCTTTTATAAACAATGATTTATTAGCATGTGTCGATATCATTGTATGTCTACACCAAACTGTAAGCACTACTTTAATAAACTCTGATGTTTCTTTTACAAAGTTATTTTTGCTGTTCTTGATCCTTCGTCATTACATTATTTAAGAATTTCTACTAAACATATTTGATTCGGTTAATTAATTGAAAAACTATATCCACAAAAATTAGAATAGCCTAAAATTTCCAGCCCTACCCCCCAAAATAGTAAAGTGATTATAACGAAATAATTCACGTTTAAAGGATAGCTAATGTGGCAATTAATTGTAGCATAATTTTACCTATTTTACCAACCCCATCAATTGCATGAAATGATTGAGTCTAAGAAACAGGACCTTTTTTTTAATCAAGAATATCCAACAATTGGAAAGGCTTCTAAGTCTAAACTTTTTTTTTAATTTAATTTGTGCAGAGCAAAATTTATGGCCTGCTTCTGTTGAGCATCAATATGTAAGCTGACATACAGCCTCATAGACCATACTATATAAATATAGTAAAATTAATTATGATATATGTTTGAAAATAGACAATTGCCAATATACACACATGATAAGTACTACTAGTAATAATAAGATTATTTCGTTACAAACATGTATCAATAATATTGTTCTGAAGGAGCGGGGTACTTAAATAAATTTAATAATTTGTATGAAAACCTCAAAGACTGATGAGTAGGTACGGGTGGATCATCCTGGTGTTGGTAGAATTGATCTCGCTGGGCTTATCCCTTCGACACCCATCCCGATATGAACGTTTCTTGTCTCGATCTGAACGGAGCTACGAGCGACCTCACTCGTGCCTGCAGTCGCCTCTGCCAACAGCAGATCTCATCCATGGCGCCGAAAATAATTAAACCAAAAGCATTAGTTATATACTCATTCTAATCATTGTTCTTAAAGAGTCAGTCAAGTATTCTACCTAATTATTAAACCTTTGGTCAATATAACATGCAGGTACATCTAAGTTTGATGCTTTTTAAATTAATGACCCTGCTGGATAAAAAACAAAAATAGTAGTACCTAATCAGGCAGAGTGGAATACATTTAGTAGAGGGCTTTATAATCGCTCTTTCCTAATGAGCTTATTGTAAGCATTATAATGAGATTTACCTACATCGGTAACCATATAAAACGTTTTTATTCAGAGCTTCTACTTAAAATGTGCGATAGACCTAGCCTAATGAACTGAAGGTTCATGATGATCACGATTTACATGCATGCATTAAAATTGAAGCATAAATGGTTTATATAGCGTCATAGGTTTAGGTAATGTCATCAACTTTCTTATTGCGGGTCAAATATTAATATATTAATATCATAAAACGACGTCAAAGAGTACCTTTGATTAAGGTTTCTAGGACTCATTTGACCCTTAGCTCACTACACACCTAGCCGCTACGCTTATCTACTAGCTTAAATCTAGGGCACACCTAACCCTTAGCGCAAGACACAACTAGCAGCTACGTAAAGTAGTATAAAAGAAATATTAATAATTTACTTCTGTACTACTTCTGTACTACTTCTGTACCATAAATAAGCTTTGTGATTTGTTGCAAATTGACTATTGATTACTTGCTTCAAAATAAGGAAGTACTTGACACAAGCACTCGACACACATGGCCGTTGTACTCGTGTTTAAATAAGACTAAGGACACACTTGGCCCTTATTCCTGCTATCTACAAAACCTAAGGATACGCTTGGCCCAAACGACTCACATGGCCGCTTCACCTACCTAATAAGAAGAGGTTTTTAATAAAGGACACACTTGGTCCACGCGACTCACATGGCCGCTTCACCTACCCAATAAAAAGAGTTATTTACTAAAGGACACACTTGGCCCACGCGACTCACATGGCCGCTTCACCTACCTAATAAAAAGAGGTATTTACTAAAGGACACACCTGGCCCACGCGACTCACATAGCCGCTTCACCTACCTAATAAAAAGAATTCACTGGCTTCTATTTAAAAGGCTTTTATTACTAGTTATAATAAAATTTCTCAAAAAATATAGAAACAAGTAAAATGATTAGTGCTATAGTCTCGCCGTAGCAGAATACTATCCTAATACAATGCTTAGCGACAATTATAATGATATCAAATTACTTCATTTATCATGGGCAATATTTCAGAATAATTTTCCATTGAAAATTTCGTACATACCTTTTTGTGGGCTGCAGCTTCATCGCACTTCTGAGTTTTGATGAAATAATACCACTGTTGAACCTCACTGATTTCATTTTATAAGAATAGAATAATTAATTAGGTAACTCACAAATTATATGCTTATTGTAATAATTATAATTGCTATTACGACAGAGTTTCCTCTTAGCTACCGCTTCGTTCGAACGCTGACGAGCAACTGACTGAGCAGCGATCTCCCCCGATACTGTTGCGGTGTTTTCCCCACCACAACTCAATTACGTCGAGTCCTATTCTTGGTCGACAGTTAGTGTTGCCAACTTTTAATTTAAATACATCGAATCACGACACTCACAAGACAGTAAAATATCACTATTAGAATGCAATCACAAAACTTTATTTTTTTTCCATACATGAGTGACCCACCCTACTGATCATCTCCGCAGACTGCAACGCACATCCCCCTCTGTGGGGAAGTAAGGACACAAACAAAAGGGGTAAGTCTTTAGCCGAATATTTACACCAAGCAAACCTGAACAGAGGTACAGAACCCACTTTCGTAAGCTCAAGGAATCAATCTATCATAGACGTTACTTTGGCAACACACGCGGCGGCAGACCACATTGAGGGTTGGCATGTATCAAATGAACCCTCCTTCGCAGACCATCGCCGCGTCTGTTTCTAAATACAGTACACACAAACAGACCTTGTTCCATATCGCAACCCCCGCAAAACAGATATAACAAGGTACACAAATCTACTAACCAAGTCGCTAGGTGATGTACAACTAACAAACGTACCACTTAGTACTGATAACATAGAATCAAACGTTCAGCTCCTAACTGAATCCCTTAGATACAGTTATGAACTGGCCTGTCCTGAAGTAACACTCAAAACCTCGGGTAAAAGTACCTGGTGGGGGCCAGAACTCGACCGACCACGCAAGGGACTCAGGACACTCTTAAACCGAGCAAGAAACACCAGGTCCACTGAAGATTGGGAAAAATAAAAAACAGCACAAAAACACTACAAGAAAAGAACCAGATTCTGGAGAACGGAAGGCTGGCATGATTTCTGTAATACCATTAACTCAACAAACCAAGCCGCAAGAATAAAGAAAATCCTTTCAAAAGGCGATCTCAAACTCCTGGGCTCCCTGAAGAAAGAAGACGGCACTTACACAAACACAGATGAGGAAACCAGTACAGTACTAATGGAAACTCACTTCCCAGGCTGTCGAATAACGTCAGACTATGGGTGGTCTGACGAGCAATACAGCACACCAACAAACCTAGAATGGGAAATCGTAGACAATGTAGTAACGACAAATAGTCTAAGGCTAGGTCCATCATCGAGTCTAAGGCTCAAACTGCAGCTAGAAAGTTGGGCGTCCTGAATAAAGTCAAGCGGTACTTCACGCCTGGACAGCTTTTAACTCTTTACGAAGCCCAAGTCCGTTCTTGCATGGAGTACTGCTGCCATCTTTGGGACGGCTCGGCGAAATACCAACTTGCTGCACTTGACTCGGTGGAACGCAGAGCCAAGAGAATAATAGGCGATAAAAAACTGGTGGCGTCCAAGCTGCACGGCCTGGCTCACCGCCGCAAGGTTGCTTGCCTATCGGTCTTCTATAGATTGTACTTCGGAGAGTGTGCTCATGAGCTGCATGAGCTCATACCACCGTCACCTTTCTTCCATCGGACATCCAGACGCACGGCCGGCTACCATCCGTTCTTAGTTGATATACCCATAATCCGCACTAAGCGCTTCTCATCATCTTTTATAATGCGCACAGCTAAAGATTGGAATTCCCTGCCTGCGTCTGTATTTCCGAGTGCATATAACCTGACTCTCTTTAAGTCCAGAGTGAATAGGCATCTTCTGGGCAAGCTCGCTCCATCGTAGATCTCATCTATGCTCTAGAGCAAGATTGGGGTCAAGAGCAAGCCCATCTCAAATAAAAATAAAAAAAATAAAAAATAGAACAGTATGGGCTCTAAAGAGCTTCAAGCCCTTTAAGTCGGCAGGGCTGGACGGAATCATCCCAGCACTACTACAATGGCAGACCAACCAAGTAATAAAACATCTACTACCAATCTACAGGGCTTGCATTGCATTTAAATACATACCGAAAACATGGAGAGAGGCTAAAGTAGTCTTCCTGCCAAAACCAGGCAAGGAGGACTACACGCACGCCAAAGCTTTCAGGCCCATTAGTCTAACATCATTCCTTCTAAAAACACTGGAAAGACTAGTAGACCGGGACGGAGCGCTAAAACGTAAGCAACTACATCCCCAACAACATGCATACAGAACAGGCAGATCAACAGAGTCAGCGCTGCACATGGTGGTGCATAAAATAGAAATGGCTATCACAAATAAAGCTTTAACCCTAGCTGCCTTCATAGACATAGAAGGGGCTTTCGACAAAACCATGCACAACAGCATTAATCACGCCCTAGAGAAATACAACGTCGATCCAGTCATAAAAAACTGGATAACGCAACTAATAAGTAAAAGGGCGGTTCAAATAGTGGTGAACACTACCACAAGAGCAAAGGTAGTAAGAGGATGCCCCCAGGGTGGTGTCCTTTCACCACTCCTATGGAACATAGTAGTGGATAGCCTACTGTACAAACTAAACGAAAGAGAATACAATACTATTGGTAATGCAGACGACCTAACAATACTGATAAACGGAAACGCTGAAAATCTGCTCTGCGGAATTATGCGTTCAGCACTTCAGATAGTAGAAAAATGGTGTGACGAGCATCAACTGTCAGTAAATCCGAAAAAGACAGAACTTATTCTTTTCACCAACAAAAGGAAGTTACCTCCACTACAATTACCAAAATTATTTAACACAGATCTCTCGCTATCAACCCAGGTGAAAAACCTGGGCGTTATCCTTGATAACAAACTGAATTGGGCGAGTCATATCGATACAAAAATAAAGAAGGCCTGTATAGCCCTTTGTCAATGTAGAAGACTAGTTGGTAAAAGTTGGGGTCTAAATCCAAAAATCACACTTTGGCTATACACATCAGTTATCAGACCTTCTATAACTTATGGATCAGTTGTATGGTGGCCCAGAACACAACTGACCACAGTGAAAACAAAACTCCAGAGTCTACAGCGACTAGCGAGCGTAGCAACTACTGGATGCATGAGAACCACTCCATCAGCCGCGCTCGAGTTCCTCCTAAACTTGAGACCGCTCACAGAAGAACCAAAAAACAACTCTGGCGTCGATGAAGTTAGGATATATACAGACGGCTCAAAAACGGCACATGGTACCAGAGCCGGCGTCTTCTCGAATGATTTAAACATAAACATATCGACCACACTAGACAAGTTAAACTCCATCTTCAAGGCAGAATGCATTGGTATAACCAAAGCGGCACAGGCGGTTGCAGCCAGAGACGTCCGAGATCTTGGCATAAAAACTGTCTCGGATAGTGCATCCGTACTCCAAGCCCTACAAAACAATGTCGTTACCTCCGCACTCATACTAGAGTGTCACAATGCACTCCAATCCATTGCAAACACGAACAGAGTAGTTCTGCAATGGATCAAAGGACACAGCAACTCACTGGGAAATGACACCGCAGACGAATTGGCCAAAAGAGGATCGAAGATAGTAGTCCATGGACCGGGACTACTACTGCCTATACCTCAGGCCCAAATTAAAACGTGGCTGCGTGAAAGAACCACAGAAACACACCATACCGAATGGATGAACAGTGTAGGATGCAGGCAAACAAAAGATGCAATTCCGGTAGCATCAAAAAAGCTTGCCCGCAGCCTCATCAGACTAAAGCGGAACGAACTTCGGAAGGTTGTAGGTACTATAACCGGTCATTGTTCTCTAAACAGGCACCTATTCCACATAGGAGTAACAGACAGCCCCACATGCAGAGGATGCATGGAGGCAGAGGAAACGCCGCGGCACGTGCTCATGGAGTGCGAGAGTGTGGCAGAACAACGGGCACGAATTCTCTAATCACCAGAATCACTCTCGGAAGCCTTCAGGAGCCTGAAGGGTCTACTGACCTTCTGGGATGACTTGGGCTGGTTGGAGTAGGGGAAGGACAAGCACGCACAATGGCCCAATCAAGAGGCATAGTGCGGACACCTCCCAGCTAAACTAACTAACACTTTGACGACCTCCGTAGCCGAGAGGCGAGCACGCCGGACTTTAAATGGTGCCGCCATCTCTGAGGTTCCAGGTTCGATCCCCGGTCGGGTCAATGTAGAAAATGAACTTTTCTATATTGGCTCGGGTCTTCTTTTCTTTTCTGGTCGTTCCCTCAATGCTGAGGATCGTGACTGTATGCCAATCTTCTCCACTCGGTCCGGTTCTGCGCCATATGTACCGCTCCCTGTATCTGGCTCGGGTCTGGGTATGCATAATATAACACAAGTGCTTTAGCTACTTACCTTAGGATCCGAGCAATGTATGTGATGTTGTCAAATATTTATATATTTATAACACTTGAAAAAAATCATCGACCTCAGATGGGCCTCGAACCCACGTCCCATCGCATGCCGGGCTAGTGCTTTACCAACTAAGTCACGTGACAAGATGAAATTCCTCAAGTGTTTTTTCTTATATATGATATTAATAGTCAAATATTTGTAAAAATATTTATATAGGGTGTTGACGGTCGTATACTACTCAGCTATACATATAGCTACAACATTGATCAGAATACGCTGGCTTTGACAGCGAGAAAAAACACTTGAGGAATTTCATCTTCAAATAAATATATAGAAAATATCTCAAACGAACATTTAATCGGCATATAAGGAATCTTCTGTGTTAGTCCAGATCATTTTCTATATGCGTGAAAATGTTATCTAAATCCGTTGGCATAATGTCATTGAATCACAAACATCCAAACACCCTCACAAACTTTTACATTTATAATATTAGTGGGATCACCACATTATCTGCCACACTAGGGGCCATATTATTTTATACAACGCTAGGTGTATTCCATGATTAAGCCACACTTGGGACCATATTTCTACAACGCTGGGTGTATTCCATGATTAAGCCACACTTGGGACCATATTTCTACAACGCTGGGTGTATTCCATGTTTAAACCACACTTGGGGCCATATTTCTACAACGCTGGGTGTATGCCATGATTAAGCCACACTTGGTGCCATATTTCTACAACGCTGGGTGTATTCCATGATCAAGCCACACTTGGGGCCATATTTCTACCACGCTGGGGTTATCATATAATTACGCCACACTTGGGGCCATACCACGCTAGGGGTATAACATAATTGCGCCACACTGGGGGCAATATTTCACTGATGTACCACACTGGGGGGTACAACATAATTCGCCACACTTTAATCACAAGGTAATGTTTCCGTTATGTAAATTTCATCCATTTCTAAGTCCAAAGCCTTAGGTCTCAGAAAATTAAGCTCAATTAATAGGATATCCACACCAACGAAGAGCATAGATACCTAAATATGCGACTCAAAATCTTAATTACAAAATCTAAAGTTGTCAGTAAGTCCCTAGGCTATAAAATGACAGTTTAAGATAACAAAGAAAGCAATTAGAATAGTTTGTTACGGGATTGCTACCATGTACCTTATTTTAAAACAATATTAAGAAAGCAAGTTTAAGAAATAACCTCAATGTTATTTAATCTGAATAAGACTCATCACTGTTTGAACTGGCATCACTAGTCAAGCAGCTATTATCAAAGTATGTAATCCACGGTTTCAAATGATCAGCAGCAAATTTGTATTTGCTATTCGAGTGTCCTTCAATGTTCATTCTGTTACAGGCATCTTCTAAATAAATCGGTATAATAACTAATTAAAATGAATTATTACGGAATAACGCGCGAAAGCACTAGTACGATGCGTAGAACGAAGGACGCTTTCGCCACAAAAAGAAACCGTGTTACATTTAAGCTAAGCCCAGTAACTGATCAGGCCAATTTTTGTAATGCTCCTCGTATACCGGATACCAGAATCGATACATCCACATACATACTTTTAAAACCAAACTAAGTAATATTTAATGGACAACTGCTTTAATTAAATATTAATTTTATGACGGGTAAACTGAATAATCAATATCTGAGTTGACTTGCATGTATTCAATATTAAATGATATCTCTTGTAATTTAAATGTTATACTAACTTCTAATTTCTATAACTTGTGTTTAATTGTACGCCAAAAGGGCAGGGTACGGCTAGCTCTTAAGACAAATTACTATTTGTATTGTTGTGTGACGAAGAACCCTTCCGGCTAGCCTAGGCCTGAGTTCCTCGTCAGCATATGTACTGGCCCCAGCCCGCGATGCGTGCGGTGAGGGGATGTGTACCTAAATGAGGGTTATCCTACCAGGGAATTGACGGAAACCAACGAGACGTTTTCACTCTATTTATTGCACCGTGTAGGTTCACAATTTACACAAGTTCCTTATAAACTAGTACACTTCCTGACACTTATTCTATACCTAAACCTGTGACTACTGTCTTAAACTATATGGGGACGGGCGTGGCAGTGCGACGGGGGCCGGCGCGAATCCCGTGGGCGAGTTACGGTCGACGCGTAGCGAGGTGGGTGTTAGTAAACTAATTTATCTCTACTGGAAATGAAGGCTGGCATGCGGCGCCACGCGAACGAGCCGCGTGGGCGACCGGGCCGGGGACGGGTTCACCGCAGGAGTGCGGTCAAGGTCTAGGATTGAGGTTTCGAGCCTACGAACGAGCCGCTGGCCACGGAAACCTCTGGACTAGGATACGGGTCGGGTGCTTAACTAAGTTAGTAGGAAAGACAGGACAGCTAATCGCCGGTACTCCGATGTTCCGAGGCAATGGTGAACGGATGACGTAGGCGCGCGTGGGAAAGTCTTGCCACGGTTGCGGAGTACGGACGACTGCTGCGGAGTTCCCTCCCACCGCGCTTGATATAGCTTAGTCGCGGGCATGTCCGTGAACTTATTGTTATATACGTATACGTGAATTGTCTGGCAAATCAACTAAAAACATGAGTTCCCGTCGCATGCAGAAGAGTTCTGGAGTTCCTGATAGTTTTCAATAATAGTTCTGGATATTTAGCCAGAAAAAATGATATTGACCAAATGCTCTGCTAACTTCTCGTAGCACATCATTATCTGTAAAGTAACAAACTAAAGCATTTTTATTACTCTTGCACATAAGGTAAGCAGTTCCTGATACTTAAAAATAATAGTTCTGGCGTATTTAACCCTAAAATGTATGATGAAAAATAAAAATATATTATTTTTAAAGTTAATAATTAAAATCCAAAAGCCATAAAACCTTCATTAAAATAAAAGCCTATAGCGATTCCTTAAGTACCATTGCTAAATAAAAATAATTTCATGGTTAGACCTCAGAAAGCATAGGTGAAAACTCAAAAATCACATTTTTTGCTTTATATTATTTTAATCAAGTGGAAATAATCTAGGAAGCTAGAACTCCTCGGTTTCAGATAGAACTAGAACTAATTGATAGCTCACATAGCAAATTAGACCTAGAACTCATAGAAACACCCCAGCAGAGCATAGGTACAAACTCAAAAATCATATTTTTTGCTTTATATTAATTTTATCAAGTGCAAATAATCTAGGAAGCTAGAACTCCTCGGTTCCAGATAAAACTAGAACTAATTGATAGCTTACATAGCAAATTAGACCTAGAACTCATAAATACACCCCAGCAGAGCATAGGTACAAACTCAAAAATCTAATTTTTTGCTTTATATTATTTTAATCATGTGGAAAAAATCTACGAAGCTAGAACTCCGCGGCTTCAGATCTAACTAGAACTAATTGATAGCTCACATAGAAAAGTTAACCTAGAACTCATAGTAACACCCCAGCAGAGCAAAGGTGAATACTGAAAAATCTCATTTTTTGCTTTATTATAATTTTATCAAGTGGAAAAAATCTAGGAAGCTAGAACTCCTCGGCTTTAGATACAACTAGAACTAATTGATAGCTCACATAGCAAATTAGACCTAGAACTCATAAATACACCCCAGCAGAGCATACTCGTATGTACAAACTCAAAAATCATATTTTTTGCTTTATATTAATTTTATCAAGTGCAAATAATCTAGGAAGCTAGAACTCCTCGGTTTCAGATAGAATTAGAATTAATTGATAGCTTACATAGCAAATTAGACCTTAAACTCATAAATACACCCCAGCAAAGCATAGGTACAAACTCAAAAATCTCATTTTTTGGTGTATATTATTTTAATCAAGTGCAAAAAAATCTAGGAAGCTAGGACTCCGCGGCTTCAGATATAACTAGAACTAATTGATAGCTCAGATAGTAAATTAGACCTAGAACTCATAAATACACCCCAGCAGAGCATAGGTACTAACTCAAAAAACACATTTTTTGCTTTATATTAATTTTATCAAGTGCAAATAATCTAGCAAGCTAGAACTCCTCGGTTTCAGATAGAACTAGAACTAATTGATAGCTTACATAGCAAATTAGACCTAGAACTCATAGTAACACCCCAGCAGAGCATAGGTGAATACTGAAAAATCTCATTTTTTGCTTTATATTATTTTAATCAAGTGGAAAAAATCTAGGAAGCTAGAACTCCTCAGTTTCAGATAGAACTAGAGCTAATTGATAGCTCACATAGCAATTTTAACCTAAAACTCATAGTAACATCCCAGAGGAGCATAGGTAAATACTGAAAAATCTCATTTTTTGCTTTATATTATTTTTATAAAGTGTTAAAAATCTAGGAAGCTAGAACTCCTTGGCTTCAGATAGAACTAAAGCTAATTGATAGCTCACATAGCAATTTTAACCTAGAACTCATAGTAACACCCCAGCAGAGCATAGGTGATTACTGAAAAATCTCATTTTTTGCTTTATATTATTTTAATCAAGTGGAAAAAATCTAGGAAGCTAGAACTCCTCGGTTTCAGATAGAACTTAAGCTAATTGATAGCTCACATAGCAATTTTAACCTAAAACTCATAGTAACACCCCAGCAGAGCATAGGTGAATATTAAAAAATCTCATTTTTTGCTTTATATTAATTTTATCAAGTGGAAAAAATCTAGGAAGCTAGAACTCCTCGGCTTCAGATAGAACTAGAGCTAATTGATAGCTCACATAGCAATTTTAGCCTAGAACTCATAGTAACACCCCAGCAGAGCATAGGTGAATACTGAAAAATCTCATTTTTTGCTTTATAATATTTTAATCAAGTGGAAAAAATCTAGGAAGCTAGAACTCCTCAGTTTCAGATAGAACTAGAGCTAATTGATAGCTCACATAGCAATTTTAACCTAAAACTCATAGTAACATCCCAGAGGAGCATAGGTAAATACTGAAAAATCTCATTTTTTGCTTTATATTAATTTTATAAAGTGTTAAAAATCTAGGAAGCTAGAACTCCTTGGCTTCAGATAGAACTAAAGCTAATTGATAGCTCACATAGCAATTTTAACCTAGAACTCATAGTAACACCCCAGCAGAGCATAGGTGATTACTGAAAAATCTCATTTTTTGCTTTATATTATTTTAATCAAGTGGAAAAAATCTAGGAAGCTAGAACTCCTCGGTTTCAGATAGAACTAAAGCTAATTGATAGCTCACATAGCAATTTTAACCTAAAACTCATAGTATCACCCCAGCAGAGCATAGGTGAATACTGAAAAATCTCATTTTTTGCTTTATATTAATTTTATCAAGTGCAAATAATCTAGGAAGCTAGAACTCCTCGGTTTCAGATAGAACTAAAACTAATTGATAGTTTACATAGCAAATTAGACCTAGAACTCATAAATACACCCCAGCAGAGCATAGGTACAAACTCAAAAATCTCATTTTTTGCTTTATAATAATTTTATCAAGTGCATATAATCTAGGAAGCTAGAACTCCTCGGTTTCAGATAGAACTAAAACTAATTGATAGCTCACATAGCAAATTTGACCTAGAACTCATAAATACACCCCAGCAGAACATATGTACAAACTCAAAAATCACATTTTTTGCTTTATATTATTTTAATCAAGTGGAAATAATCTAGGAAGCTAGAACTCCTCGGTTTCAGATAGAACTAGAGCTAATTGATAGCTCACATAGCAATTTTAACCTAAAACTCATAGTAACACCCCAGCAGAGCATAGGTGAATACTGAAAAATCTCATTTTTTGCTTTATATTTATTTTATAAAGTGTTAAAAATCTAGGAAGCTAGAACTCCTCGGCTTCAGATAGAACTAGAGCTAATTGATAGCTCACATAGTAAATTAGACCTAGAACTCATAAAAACACCCCCTAGCAGAGCCTAGGTACAAACTCAAAAATCACATTTTTTGCTTTATATTAATTTCATCAAGTGGAAAAAACTAGAGCTAAATTGTTTAGATAGAACTAGACCTAAATTGTTTAGATTTTTTTATTTTTCAGATTTAAAAACTGTTAATTATTCTTATTAAATTTAAAAATAAAACAAAATATATTATTATATTATTAATATATTATATTATATATTATTATTATTATTACATTGTGGTGTATTTTATATAAAGTAGGGTATTTTTTGGTGTTTTTTATTTCTTTATTACAGAATTATACTGTGTTACCTAAAAATCCCTGCACTGCAAGGGATTTTTAGGTGGCGAATAGTAATGTACCTTAATATTATGTCCCTAAGGTTGAAATTAATAATTCGGTATTCCTAATCATAACCGCGGCTTGCTAAGACCACTGTCATAGCATGTTAGTAGTAATATAAAGTTAGGTCAGATTTTTTATATTTAATTTGTTAATAATACAAATAAATAAATACAACTGGAAATAAAAAAATCTGCAAAATAAAAAAAAACAAAATATGAATTGAAAAAATAAAAACTGCATCAGGTGGGGTTCGAACCCACAACCATCCTATACATAGCGAGTGCTCTGCCACCTAAGCTATCGAGTCACTCACGCTAAGTGACGAAATTTCTTAAGTGTTTTGCGCGTGCTGTTTTGTTCCGAGCAGTGATTGATCGGCACGGCGGAACGAGCGACACAGGCTTTCCCTCGGACAGCTAGCGGCACACTGCCTTCCGCTGCCCCGCACAGCACGCCAGAGAATCAGACGTTCGTAGATAATGAATAATAGCCATAACTTTGTCAATAATGGATCAATTTAAAAAAAATTTGCGATGAAATTATAGATTTTTTGATTTCCTACCGATTGGTACAAACTAAATAATAAGATAAGGATTAATTACGGAGGAGACGCACAGAATACATTTTTATCGACGTCGTTTAAAAGCTTGTTTTTGTAACTATTAATTAGAGGAAATACAAATTTTAAACGATGATTTTACAGATAAAACTTCAAAGATTACTTTGGTGTCTTTAAATTATCGCTATACGCATCAAATAAGGGGTAGAATGCAGCTAAAAAGTAGGAAAAATCTAAGTTTTTGTGAGGGAACCCTCTTAATACAGAAGTATATTTCCTGGAACGTAAACTGGAAATGGTCGAAACGTATTTTTGAATCATGCGAATTCCAATTCGAATACGAAATAGATTCGCTTAGAATCAAATTGATCAATGTATTGTTGTCATTTTTAGGGTTCCGTACCAAAAGGGTAAAACGGGACCCTATTACTAAGGTCCCGCTGTCCATCTGTTTGTCTGTCCGTCATAGTTCATTTGCTTGAAATTTACTGGACCAATTAAGTTTCAATTTGATAGAACATAATAGTTTTATATAATTATGATAGCAAGACCAGCAAAAGGTCTGCTTGATGTGTAAAAATAATGTAAAATACTTAATCAGTTTTTATGTACCTACTTTACAAAGTTTGGACTTGAATTATTATAAGATTTAAGTAACAAGCCTATCTAGGACTAATTTAACAAAACAAATAAATATAAATAAATAAATATTGGACAACATCACATACATTGATCTAATCCTAAGATAAATAGCTTGTGTTATAGAAATCAGAAACAACGAGTCATTGACGACCTCCGTGGCCGAGAGGCGAGCATGCCGGACTTTAAATGGCGCCGCCATCTCTGAGGTTCCGGGTTCGATCCCCGGTCGGGTCAATATAGAAAACGACCTTTTCTATATTTTCTCGGGTCTGGGTGTTGTGGTACCGTCGTTGTTTCTGATTTCTATAACACAAGTGCTTTAGCTACTTACCTTAGGATCAGAGCAATGTATGTGATGTTTTCCAACCAATACCAATACCAATACCAATATAATATAATTGTGAGTGGTTTTGTGCGCGTAATTTAAAATGGGACAAGCCTCCAAGGGGTAATCCGCTTATACAAGTCGGATGTTCAACGTGTTATTTCTTGTAATTTTTGTGTTGATTCTTACCTACTTTTTTATGCACGTTTAAGTTACGAGCTATATTTATAAGAAAGCAAGTTTTGAGTCTGTTTTTAACCGACTTCAAAAAAAAGGAGGAGGTTCTCAATTCGTCTGAATGTTGTTTTTGTATGTATGTTACGCGATTACGCCGTCAATTATGGACCGATTTCAAAATTTATTTTTTAGTTTAAAAGGGTATACTCCCGAGGTGATCCCATTTCCACCAAGTCAGATTCTGATGATGGGATCCCTGGGAAATCGAGGGCAACCCTCAATTTTTATAGGCACCCATAATGTTTTGCATATATTTTCTGACTCGATGCTGATTTTTGGGTCTGGTAATCATCATGTCATGTTGCTGACCTGATGATGGAAGCCACAGAACTCCTTAACGGATAGGAGTTAGAAGATAATACTACAATTTGTCGACAGAACGTATTTCGCAGTATGTTGAGCAGACGTGGAGCTTATGAGGTACCAGACCGCCAATTTTTATTTACTGGGGGCGTACCCGCACACCCAGTAACGAAAAAAAATTTGAAAGTTCCTTTCTTAATTTAACCTGTTATTTAACGCGAGACCTTATCCTATGGTTACGACACCAAAATAGCCACCGTTCTGGTTGGAGTGTAGGTAAACCCTTTTCTTAAGACTTAAAAATTTTCTTCGAAAAATTGACCCTATATAACACATTATTTTTATCATACCATTGGATGGGGGGTCCATAGAGGACCAATATTAGTTAAGGTTACTTTGCTGTAAAGTAATTTTTGGCGAAGTTAGGAGGGAAAAAATAGAGGACTTAACACTTAAAATTGTAAAATAAAAAAAGTTTAATAAAAAACTAAAAACCGACTTCAAAATGAAACTAAAAAGCGAAAAATAATATTGACTAAAACATACCTAATCAGTTCTTTTTGGAGTCAGTGCGAATGAACACATTTTAACTCTCGATGGCTGGCACCGACTCCAAAAAGAACTGATTAGGTATGTTTGAGTCAATATTATATTTCACTTTTTAGTTTCATTTTGAAGTCGGTTTTGAATGATAGTTTTTTTATAAAGGTCACCGGACGCTCAAAAAAGTACGCTTAAAGATTTACCCAGATACGTCAAGCAGTGTTACTTCTATTAAAGTTAACTTAGTAATTTCAAAAGAAAAAAACGCAAAATATAGAAATATATAGAAGAAATATAGAAAAATGTGTTTTTTGAGTTTGTACCTATGCTCTGCTGGGGTGTATTTATGAGTTCTAGGTCTAATTTACTATGTGAGCTATCAATTAGTTCTAGTTCTATCTGAAGCCGCGGAGTTCTAGCTTCCTAGATTTTTTCCACTTGATTAAAATAATATACAGCAAAAATGAGATTGTTCAGTATTCACCTATGCTCTGCTGGGGTGTTACTATGAGTTCTAGGTTAAAATTGCTATGTGAGCTATCAATTAGCTCTAGTTCTATCTGAAACCGAGGAGTTCTAGCTTCCTGGATTTTTTCCACTTGATAAAATTAATATAAAGCAAAAAATGAGATTTTTCAGTATTCACCTATGCTCTGCTGGGGTGTAACTATGAGTTCTTGGTTAAAATTGCTATGTGAGCTATCAATTAGCTCTAGTTCTATCTGAAGCCGAGGAGTTCTAGCTTCCTAGATTTTTTCCACTTAATAAAATTAGTATAAAGCAAAAAATGTGATTTTTGAGTTTGTACATATGCTCTGCTGGGGTGTGTTTATGAGTTCTAGGTCAAATTTGATATGTGAGCTATCGATTAGTTCTAGTTCTATCTGGAACCGCGGAGTTCCAGCTTTCTCGATTTTTTGCACTTGATAAAATTAATATAAAGTAAAAAATGAGATTTTTGAGTTTGTACATATGCTCTGCTGGGGTGTATTTATGAGTTCTAGGTCAAATTTGCTATGTGAGCTATCAATTAGTTTTAGTTCTATCTGGAACCGCGGAGTTCCAGCTTCCTAGATTTTTTGCACTTGATAAAATTAATATAAAGTAAAAAATGAGATTTTTGAGTGTGTACCTATGCTCTGCTGGGGTGTATTTATGAGTTCTAGGTCAAATTTGCTATGTGAGCTATCAATTAGTTCTAGTTCTATCTGAAACCGCGGAGTTCTAGCTTCCTAGATTTTTTGCATTGATAAAATTAATATAAAGCAAAAAATGAGATTTTTAAGTTTGTACCTTTGCTCTGCTGGGGTGTATTTATAAGTTCTAGGTCTAATTTGCTAAGTAAGCTATCAATTAGTTCTAGCTTTATCTGAAACCGAGGAGTTCTAGCTTCCTGTATTATTTGCACTTGATAAAATTAATATAAAGCAAAAAATATGATTTTTGAGTTTGTACCTATGCTCTGCTGGGGTGTTTCTATGAGTTCTAGGTCTAATTTGCTATGTGAGCTATCAACTAGTTCTAGTTCTATCTAAAGCTGAGGAGTTTTAGCTTTCTAGGTTTTTTCCACTTGATAAAATTAATATAAAGCAAAAAATGAGATTTTTTAATATTCACCTATGCTCTGCTGGGGTGTTACTATGAGTTCTAGGTTAAAATTGCTATGTGAGCTATCAATTAGCTCTAGTTCTATCTGGAGCCGAGGAGTTCTAGCTTCCTAGATTTTTTCACCTAATAAAATTAGTATAAAGCAAAAAATGTGATTTTTGAGTTTGTACATATGCTCTGCTGGGCTGTATTTATGAGTTCTAGGTCAAATTTGATATGTGAGCTATCGATTAGTTCTAGTTCTATCTGGAACCGCGGAGTTCCAGCTTCCTAGATTTTTTGCACTTGATAAAATTAATATAAAGTAAAAAATGAGATTTTTGAGTTTGTTCATATGCTCTGCTGGGGTGTATTTATGAGTTCTAGGTCAAATTTGCTATGTGAGCTATCAATTAGTTCTAGTTCTATCTGGAACCGCGGAGTTCCAGCTTCCTAGATTTTTTGCACTTGATAAAATTAATATAAAGTAAAAAATGAGATTTTTGAGTTTGTACCTATGCTCTGCTGGGGTGTATTTATGAGTTCTAGGTCAAATTTGCTATGTGAGCTATTAATTAGTTCTAGTTCTATCTGAAACCGCGGAGTTCTAGCTTCCTAGATTTTTTGCACTTGATAAAATTAATATAGGGCAAAAAATGAGATTTTTACGTTTGTACCTATGCTCTGCTGGGGTGTATTTATGAGTTCTAGGTCTAATTTGCTAAGTAAGCTATCAATTAGATCTAGCTTTATCTGAAACCGAGGAATTCTAGCTTCCTTTATTATTTGCACTTGATAAAATTAATATAAAGCAAAAAATATGATTTTTGAGTTTGTACCTATGCTCTGCTGGGGTGTTTCTATGAGTTCTAGTTCTAATTTGCTATGTGAGCTATCAACTAGTTCCAGTTCTATCTAAAGCTGAGGAGTTTTAGCTTCCTAGATTGTTTTACACTTGATAATATTAATATAAAGCAAAAAATGAGATTTTTTAATATTCACCTATGCTCTGCTGGGGTGTTACTATGAGTTCTAGGTTAAAACTGCTATGTGAGCTATCAATTAGCTCTAGTTCTATCTGAAGCCGAGGAGTTCTAGCTTCCTAGATTTTTTCACCTAATAAAATTAGTATAAAGCAAAAAATGTGATTTTTGAGTTTGTACATATGCTCTGCTGGGGTGTATTTATGAGTTCTAGGTCAAATTTGCTATGTGAGCTATCAATTAGTTCTAGTTCTATCTGGAACCGCGGAGTTGTAGCTTCCTAGATTTTTTGCACTTGATAAAATTAATATAAAGTAAAAAATGAGATCTTTGAGTTTGTACCTATGCTCTGCTGGGGTGTATTTATGAGTTCTAGGTCAAATTTGCTATGTGAGCTATTAATCAGTTCTAGTTCTATCTAAAACCGCGGAGTTCTAGCTTCCTAGATGTTTTGCACTTGATAAAATTAATATAAAGCAAAAAATGAGATTTTTACGTTTGTACCTATGCTCTGCTGGGGTGTATTTATGAGTTCTAGGTCTAATTTGCTAAGTAAGCTATTAATTAGATCTAGCTTTATCTGAAACCGAGGAGTTCTAGCTTCCTATATTATTTGCACTTGATAAAATTAATATAAAGCAAAAAATATGATTTTTGAGTTTGTACCTATGCTCTGCTGGGGTGTTTCTATGAGTTCTAGTTCCAATTTGCTATGTGAGCTATCAACTAGTTCCAGTTTTATCTAAAGCTGAGGAGTTTTAGCTTCCTAGATTGTTTTACACTTGATAAAATTAATATAAAGCAAAAAATGAGATTTTTTAATATTCAGCTATGCTCTGCTGGGGTGTTACTATGACTTCTAGGTTAAAATTGCTATGTGAGCTATCAATTAGTTCTAGTTCTATCTGAAACCGAGGAGTTCTAGCTTCCTAGATTTTTTCCACTTGACAAAATTAATATAAAGCAAAAAATGAAATTTTTCAGTATTCACCTATGCTCTGCTGGGGTGTATTTATGAGGTCTAGGTCTAATTTGCTATGTAAGCTATCAATTAGTTCTAGCTCTATCTGAAACCGAGAAGTTCTAGCTTACTAGATTATTTGCACTTGAAAAAATTAATATAAAGCAGAAAATGTGATTTTTGAGTTTGTGCCTATGCTCTGCTGGGTTGTATTTATGAGTTCTAGGTCAAATTTGCTATGTGAGCTATCAATTAGTTCTATCTGAAACCGAGGAGTCCTAGCTTCCTTGATTTTTAGCACTTGATAAAATTAATATAAAGCAAAACATGAGATTTTTGAGTTTGTACCTATGCTCTGCTGGGGTGTAATTATGAGTTTTAGGTCAAATTTGCTATGTGAGCTATCAATTAGTTCTATCTGAAACCGAGGAGTCCTAGCTTCCTTGATTTTTAGCACTTGATAAAATTAATATAAAGCAAAACATGAGATTTTTGAGTTTGTACCTATGCTCTGCTGGGGTGTAATTATGAGTTCTAGGTCAACTTTGTTATGTGAGCTTTCAATTAGTTCTATCTGAAACCGAGGAGTTCTAGCTTCCTAGATTATTTCCACTTGATTAAAATAATATAAAGCAAAAAATGTGATTTTTGAGTTTTTACCTATGCTTTCTGAGGTTTAACCATGAAATTATTTTTATTTAGCAATGTTACTTAAGGAATCGCTATAGGCTTTTATTTTAATGAAGGTTTTATGGCTTTTGGATTTTAATTATTAACTTTAAAAAAAATATATTTTTATTTTTCATCATACATTTTAGGGTTAAATACGCCAGAACTATTATTTTTAAGTATCAGGAACTGCTTACCTTATGTGCAAGAGTAATAAAAATGCTTTAGTTTGTTACTTTACAGATAATGCTGTGCTACGAGAAGTTAGCAGAGCATTTGGTCAATATCATTTTTTCTGGCTAAATATCCAGAACTATTATTGAAAACTATCAGGAACTCCAGAACTCTTCTGCACGCGACGGGAACTTATGTTTTAAGTTGATCTGCCAGACAATGTTCTGCTAAGTTCACGGACATGTCGCGGGCGGGGTGCGGGCGCAGCGGTACGGCGGGCGTAGGGCTGTCGGTAGTCGATACGGTGGTTCGCGTGCTAGTGATGTCGGTAGTCGATACGGCGGTTCGCGTGCTAGGGATGTCGCGCCGCCGGATCCTCGTCACAGTTGTAAACCCATATTGTACTCCTTTGCTCTTCAATAAAGATATTGTGATTATGACGTCCTGATGGCGGTGAGAGATGACCGCTAGTGCCGGGAACCGCTCATAGGGACGTTCCCATCAATCTATTCCTCGTCAATGATACTTCGTACCTGTCCTTGACCAAATATAATTCGGCTATTCGGCCTAATAAATCGGCTAGTGATCTCCCCTTACCTTTATTGACTGTATGTTATTACAATTCCATTGTAGCCTACCCAGATGCTTAACAGTCCTTTTCATCTTGACCATGGTTAATTCTTACTAGTGAGTTCAACATAGTGCAAGCAAGGGTACGGTACCCTTTGATTTGAAGTTTGAAGCCATTCGCACCAGTAGTGCTATTTGTGACGAGTAGAGAGACCAATAATTTATCTTTGACATTATACTATTACTCAAATGATACTTCATAATTAATTAATTTTCAATAATTAATTAATATTTGAATAATTTTAAATATTATTTTAATTTATATTTAATTTAAATTGTTAAAATTAATCACATGTGTTATTTGTATTTCAGCGCCATAGCATGTAGAATATTATTCAGCTTTAAGATTTAAATCTGTACCCATATTCTATGAAATAAATGATTTTGATTTGGTTTGAATTCTTTGGAGTTGAATTGGTACTCTGTTCGAGGAAATATTTTCTATAACCTTAATAGTGGAAGAGTTAATTACTTTGCTAAATGTATCAGTAATCCCCAAATATAACAATTTAGACTTATTTTTCGACGTAACTGGTTCATATAAATATTGTAGAAAATAGCTCTAACCACCCTTCTGAATGGGATGCAGAGTATCGGTAGGTAGGTAGTGGCTTGAAACTGGTTCAAAATTAACCGGTATAATAACGGTTAAACCGGTTTTATCGTAAAATTCCATTCCGGTGCGAAACTAAATAGGAGCAATACTTTGAACCTAAATAAACCGGTTTATTCCTAGCCGCTTGCGACAATCGCGACGCGACTTGTTGTGACTTGTTGAAGTACCGCCGCGTGCGTCGCTCGTAAGATCAGTCAGTTTCATTCTGTCATTCATTGTAATCGTTGCGCGCATCCTATCAACATGGGTCGAAACGCAAATCGAGTATATATATATATCACCAGGTGGTTTTAATATTTTAAATTAGTTTTTATTACACATTTAACAACAATATCTGTAGTGAGTTGGCGTCTTTTAATTACTAATATTTTGGGATCGAAATAATGTAGGTAGGTAGGTAGGTACAATATGATGTTTACAAATTTATTTTACAGTTCGCATTTCACATCAAAAACAAAAGTAATTATTATGTTAATTTACTAAGCTAAATTAAGATTATTAAATGGTAACATTTATAAAAAAAATATTATGCGGGGATATTTCTTGCGAAAGTTATATCAGTTCCGTGTTATTTTTGTGGTTAGCATATATTTTTTTTTGTTGGAAATGGCGCAAGAATTCCGCTTTGTCTTGTCAATACTAATCAGAAAGGAAAATTTGCGCATATACGTGGTGTGCATAAGTATAATAAACACAAAACTCACAAAAGTGGAAGCACTTTGTGGCGGTGCACAAATAGACAAGAGTGCAGTGCATCATTATCACTTGACAATACAAGGAAAATAGTTACAAGAGAAACTCGGCATACATGCGATACAAATAATATCACAAATATAATACATGACCACATTGAGTATTTAAAACAGGCAGTGTGTAAAGATCTTCGAAACATACAAAATAATTTTGTAGAAAATGAATCCAAATTATGCAATAAAATATCTGCTTCAAATTATGGTTTGCTGCCTACGTTCCATTCAATTAAGGATTCACTGTATAGGGCGCGTAAATCTTTCCCAAATACAAATACGCTTCATCACTCCACCACTGCAACAGCAAGTGTTCGAGAAGCATAAGGGAAGAATTTTCTTGTATGTAAAGGCGGTGAATCCGAAAAAAAATTAGTGTCGTGATTCGGTGTATTTTAATCAAATGTTGGCAACACTAACTGGTCGACCGGGAAAAAGACATGACGTAATTGAGTTGTGGTGGGGAAACACCGCAGTAGTATCGGTAGAGATCGCTACTCGGTCAGTTGCTCGTGAGCATTTGAAGTAGGCAGTTGCTAAGCAGTTACTATGTCAGTCGAAGTAATCATTAATGTAGGGACATAATTTCTAATTTAGGAAGTGGAGAGTTTGTAATAAGTTAATATGGCAAGTCATGTTAAATAAACCCAAGTAAGAACTTCGGCAGTAGTATCATTTACCACATCTCAGAAGTGGCACCGTGATCTTCAGCCCACATAAGTCAAAGGTATGTTAAATTATTTAAAATTGAATTGTATGTAGGTACCTAAAGAAATTATAAGTTTTAAATACAATTAAGATAGGGAGTGATATAAAAATTGCTAGCTAAGTCTGAAGGGTAATTTTTAAATTCATGTGTACGGTATTGTGCTCCGATCATGGTCGGGGCTACTCTCTGATAGAACGGGCACAATGCACAGCACATGTGTTTGAATTTGAAATTGTGTTCGTATATGGTCGGGGCTACCCTCCGATAATACTAACATAATTTGATGCTAATTTATTTTGATCTACCTATGTAATTTTTATTTTATTATAAACCACATTTGTATCTGGAATGTGTTTGGACATGGTTGGGGCTACTTTTCGACATGACAGGCACGGTACTGAGTACGGTTGTGTTTTAATAATTGTTTATATGGACTCTGCTACTGTAGTTCGAAGGTCACTATTTCGACGTACGTTAGTTCGAAAGTATACGAGTACGACGAACGTTAGTTCGAAAGTATACGAGTACGATGTACGCTAGTTCGAAAGTGCACGGCAGCGAAGTATGAAATGCCGGCGTACATTTATTACAAAGTTATCGAGTGCGATGTATTTTTAATCAAAAGTACACAGTTGCGAAATAAGAAATTACAAAGTACGTTGGTTCCAAAGTATGAGAGTACGATGTACCTAAGCTAATTAAAAAAATAACTACATGGTAGCAAAGCATAAAATTCCGACTTACCACTTATTTAAACTCGAAAGTAAGACATACACATCCAGCAACCTAAAACATAAAACTATATTTTTTTACGTTTTTCTACAATTGAGTCTTTCGGCGTCGTCATTACAAAAGAAAATTTTGCATACAAGAACATTACAATAAATAAAATACTAGCCTTAACTGTGGAGCATACATTGTAGAAGAAGGGTTATAAACACTACGCTTTCAAAAATAAACATAATAATACAAATTCTTTAAGCACTTCCTAAGATTTATGCTGATTGATTGAATAACAATTGGAAAAAATGCTTGGATTTAATTAACTTTAATTAGTAACTATTTGATTAGTATTATGAATAATCGATTACTTAAATTAAGTATAAAGTATGTGTATCAATATCATATTGTATTAAGCAAAACTTTAAATACATTATTTTATACGTTATGTAGCAAAACAGTGCATAACAAAATAATAAAATTCTTTAAAAAAAGTCAGAAAAAAAATGCTTGTCGTGCATTAACTTCATGTTGATTTTAGAATAAACGTGTAACTTTATGTTGTTTTTTTTTAATTAGCTTAGGTACATCGTAATCTCATACTTTGGAACCAACGTTCTTTGTAATTTCGTATTTCGCAACTGTGTACTTTTGATTAAATAAACATCGCACTCGATAACTTTGTAATAAATGTACGCCGGCATTTCATACTTCGCTGCCGTGCACTATCGAACTAGCGTACATCGTACTCTTATACTTTCGAACTAACGTTCGTCGTACTCGTATACTTTCGAACTAACGTACGTCGAAATAGTGACCTTCGAACTACAGTAGCAGAGTCGTTTATATGTGATCGGGGTTACCCTCCGATAGTATTAACATAATTGAAAACGTATGTTTTTTTTGTATATTGTGTTGAGCTTGTATATGGTCGGGGCTACTCTCTGATGATGCTTACTCAATTCAAAGCACTCGTATTACGATAATGTAGATAATTATTCTTTCATAATAACTTATTATATATTCGTTTATTCGAGGCTACCAACTGATCATTTCAACGAAATCGGTAGCGCGATATTTGAAAGTTTTTGTAACGGGACGCGCTTGCATGTGGTCGGGACTATCACCACCCATACTGGCACATTCTAGACGCGCCTTAATTTGAAACTACCGAAAGTGTTTGAGTACTAAAGGGGTACCTAGTCTCCGACACAATACCAGCATATCTGTATATAAGTTAATTCTTCTTTTGAGGCAGATTAGTGTGTCGATCTTTGTTTTTGGGACTAGTTAAGTGTGCTGTCCAAACGAAAATAAGAATTTATAAGCTAACTAAGTAGTCATAATCATAATCTTATATTTATTGCTTTCATTTGGTACAAAAGGTCAAAAAAAAAAAAAAAATTAACATATCCTCAAAATGATCCCTGTTAGGGCATTACAATTTAAGGTAATGGAGACAAAAAATCGTAAATTAAAATTTATACAATGCCCAAAAGAAACTTTTTTGCGTCAAGTACTCTTTCAATGTTCTGTGAAATTTAGTATCCTTCTTTATGTTTTTTTTATATATGGTGGTAATTTATTATAAACTTTTACTGACATAATGTGGAGCACCAGAACTTACTATGTGTAATTTAGTAAAAGGTCTGAATAAACGATTTCGTTGACGAAATTCGCTTAAGTATGTTAGTTCCTCTGCTTTAGTTTTAAAGAGTTATAGCTAAGTGGGCTATATGATGTATATGGAATTTGGAGTCAAACTGATTAAGTACGTCGGTCTTTGACCAAAGAAAAAAATATATGAAAAGAGATTGGCTAAGTATACTAATTAATATAGGAGCATCCATAACTTGTAGCAGTTGTGTAAATAGAGTAGGCCAGCTTTTGAGTTTTCGATGAAAGCTACAGAGCAGTGAGACATGTAGTTATTTAACGTGTAGTTGTGACGTGTAGCAATGATTTAAGGCCATGTGTGCCACTATTCATTTTTTTGCTTTAATAGAATATACACAATTTTGCAACATTTTTGAGCTAAACTAAAGCGC
The DNA here is from genome assembly GCA_950371115.1 of Anania fuscalis. NCBI lineage: Eukaryota > Metazoa > Arthropoda > Insecta > Lepidoptera > Crambidae > Anania > Anania fuscalis. The sequence continues at coordinate 14,783,142 of OX493326.1, read as the reverse complement.
AAAACATGTCACATCCCTGACTAGGTTTAAAAACTCGAAAAGTCTCAAATAAAACAATGATGATAGTTGTTCCACAAAAAAAAAGACGGCCTCCGTAGCCGAGAGGCGAGCTCATCGGACTGTCTATGGCGCCGCTGCCATATCTGAGGTTCTGGGTTCGATTCCCGGTCGGGTCAATGTGGAAAACGAACTTTACTATATTGTCTTGGGTATGGGTGTTGTGGTCCATCGTTGTTTTCTGATTTTCATAACAAAAGTACTTTGGCTACTTACCTTACGATCAGCAATGAATGTGTTGTGTGTTTTATGGTCCAATATTTAATATTTGCCTTTAAAATATATTTGGATTGGGGTTAAGTATACCCTAAATTTTATTGTTAGGCAGGGCGGCTAATTGTGTCGTGCGCCAAGGGTAAGTGTGCCCTAGATTCTAGTAGTTACGCGTAGCGGCTAAGTGTGTCGTACGCCAAGGGTTAAGTGTATCCTAGATTCTTGTAGTTAAGCGTAGCGGCTAGTTGTGTCGTGCGCTAAGGGTAAAGTGTGCCCCAGATTCTAGTAGTTACGAATAGCGGCTAAGTGTGTCGTGCGCTAAGGGTCAAGTGTGCCCTAGATTTTAGTATTAAAACGTAGCGGCAAGGTGTGTGTTTTGCACTAACGGTTAAGTGTGCCCTAGGTTCTAGTAGTTAAGCGTAGCGGCTAAGTGCGTAGTGAGCTAAGGGTTAAGTGAACCCTAGAACATATCACGATTTAATCTGCAATAAGGAATGTTGGTGACATTACCTATGACGCCGTATAAACTTTTTGTGATGCTACAATTTCAATGCATACATGTAAATCATGATCATCATGAACCTTCAGTTCATTAGGCTAGGTTTATCGCACATTTAAAGCAGAAGCTCTCAATAAAAACGTATTATATGGTTACCGATGTAAATCTCATTATAATGCTTACAATAAGCTTATTAGAAAAGAGCAATTATAAAGCCCTCTACTAAATGTATTCCACTCTGCCTGATTAGGTACTTTTATTTTTATTTTTGACCAGCAGGGACATTAGTTTATAAATCATCAAATTTAGATGTGCCTACTTACATGTTATATGGACCAAAGGTTTAATAATTAGGTTGACTACTTGACTTACCCTTTAAGAATAATGATAGGAATGAGTATATATCTAATGCTTTTGTTTTAATTATTTTCGGGACCATGGATGAGATCTGCTGTTGGCAGAGGCGACTGCAGACACGAGTGAGGTCGCTCGTAGCTCCCTTCAGATCGAGACAAGAAATTTTTATATTGGGATGGGTGTCGAAGGGGTCAGCCCAGCGAGATCAATTCTACCAACACCAGGATGATCCACCCCTACTCATCAATCCTTGAGGTTTACTACAGATAATTTAATTTTGTTAATTACCCCGGTCCTTCATAAAAGTATTGTTGATACGTGTTTCTAACGAATAATCTTATTATTTGCAGTAGTACTTAGTATAATAGTAATATAACAGTAAGTTGTCTATATGATTGTGTATATTGGTAATTGTCTTGTTTTAAAAATATTTCATCATTAATTTTACTATATTTAAATAGTTTGCTCAATGAAGCCGGACGCCAGCTAACACCTTGATCCTCATAGAATATGAATAGATAGATTGTAAAGGCTAACGAGTGCAATATCATTAATCAATGAAACAGAAGCAGGCCATAAATTTTGCCCTGTACAAATTACATTTTAAAAAAGTTTAGACTTAGAAGCCTTTCCAATTGTTGGATATTCTCTAATTAATAAGAAAAGAGGTCCAGTGTCTCAGACTCAAACATTTCATGCAATTGATGGGGTAGGTAGAATGGGTTAAAGTAGGCTAACATTAATTGCTACATTAGCTAGCCTTCAAAATACTATTATGTATAGCAACTTCTATACACAATAGTATTTTGATTAAAAAAAAAAACATTTATTGATGCTTAATGCTAAGAATCACATTAGGATTTGTGTTGATATGTGATGGGGTTCAGAATCTAAAGGAGACGCTGTTGTTGCTTGCTTGCGATGGAATAATAATAATTTGGAGGGGAGGACTGGAAATTTTAGTCTATTCTATTTTTGAATATAGAAATAGTCTTCCAACTAACTAAACCGAATCAATTATGTTAAGTAGAAATTCTTAAATCAGGTAATGACGAAAGATTAAGGACAGCAAAAATAACTTTGTAAAACAAACATCAGAGTTTATTAAAGTAATGTTTACAGTTCGGTGTAAACATACAATGATATCGACACATACTAATAAATCGTTGTATAAAAAAGAAAGTAATCGTGCTCATAGTATAAGATTATCAATATATTCATGCTACTAATCTAGGTTTCTAAATACGTACACTACGCAAGTTGTATACCTACTTGCACATTATAATAGGAAATTATTATTTATGACACAGGCATAATGGTTCCACGTTGGCTATAATTAAATTTAATTTATTTGTACTTATTACATTATAAGGTGCATAAATATTAGAATATTTTAAATACCAAAAAGTGTGCAAGTTACTAAAAATGGTACCGAACTTCACAACTGACTAAGTAGTTAAAATTTTATAAAGTTATTAATGTCTTTTTAGCTACTATTTTTATTAACTTTTGGTGTGCCCTCTTTTGACCAATTTCATTTCAGCCGGGTTTTTTATGTTCAACAGGTCTTTGATAAAAAGGTTTCGTTTATAGTTTTATTTTGAAGTATGAAGAACATTAACGTTTATCTTAAACAGTGGAGAAGGTTCAGACAATAATTGTAGTTACGCTTCGTCAGTTAGTACGACAATGCGTGGTCCTGTTTGATCTGTGGGTGCTTGTTGCAGGGGTGATGCAAACAAAGATAAAAATGAGCGTATTGCACTTATTAATATATTTCACACTATAAAGTTTTAGAGCCAATATTTTATAAAGGGGACCTTGTTAAAATAACCACGCTAAAATATTATAAAATTGTTCTAAATAGTTGTGAAAATTTGTAAGCCCGTTTAAGATTGTAATGTTGGAAAATTAATTGGACGACCGTCTGGTGTAGTGGTTCCTGCTCCGGACTACAAAGCCTGGCTGCGGGTTCGTATCGCGGGGCAAATGTTTGTGTGATGAGCACAGGTAATTGTGCCTAAGTCAAGTACCTAATGAAATAAGTTTATTCATTATCTAGTAACCATAGTTCAAGATTTGCTTAGTTTAGGCCTAGCTAGTTGGTGTGATTGCCGAAACGATTAATTATTATTCATTTTCATTTTCACCCTAGTAATTATCGGAACACGCTGTTCAAGTTTTTAAAGATGACCTCACGGGCTATTATTTTAAATATATATTAGCATTCTTGCTGCAGATAGGATAAGGCCATGGGTTAACATTAAATTTTAGAGTATAATGAATATTCTCATATTTCTAGAATAGTATACCTACATGTGATTCTAGATAGTTTTTTTTAAAGTGAGCGAAGTACCAACCCTGTCTGAACTGTTGGTTGCATTGCATCTTTACGAAATCCGTCCGATTTATTTTTGTGAGAATCGAGAAAATTAACAGGGCATGTTTAATATACATTTTATTTACCTTAGTAATTATTTATTTTACACATTAAAAAACAATAATATGATTAATTAATAGCAGAAAACACATACTAGACATACGCATTCGGGGTCAATGACCCCGACGCCATTGTTAGGTTTTTGCGGAATTACCACATTGATTCTGCCGATTCATAGACTGAGTTTCGATTAGGCAGTCGCAGTACCAATCTCGTTACGTTTCGTGTATAAAGTACCTACCATAGAAGATTTTATTTTAATAATTCTTAAGCATTTAAAATGTTTAATTTAATAATAAATTGATCACGAAAGCAAGTGATAGGAACACTAGACCAAAACGGGATGCAAATAAACTAGTGTTCTGCATTACAGTGTGTTTAAAGACATACCTACAATAGGATTCCAGATGACATAAAACAACTAGATCCCAATCAATTAAAATCTATATACTATAAGTGGCTTATTGATAAATTAATACATGGCATGAAAGATTTTGACTATTTAGGAATAGAATTTGAATTTGAATTTAAATTAGGAATAGTAAATAATAATACAATTGATTTTACCTGACATATTTTATCTTTATTTTAATTTAATTGTAATGAGACACAAAGTCTGTCATATCACTAATTGATAATAAGTAATTAATTAAAAGATTTACTCATTGATGTATAAAGTAAAGATACGGCTGACAGAACAAATCGCCTTGCATTTCCTCCATACATGACACACTAACCCCATCTGTCAGACTTTGATGTCAACTGTCAAATAGCATCATAGAGTAACCACAAAATTACTCCTAAGTAACCTTGTAAGAGCGGCTTATAACGAAAGAGGAACTAAGAAAAAAGTTTTTATTTCACAGATGTTATATTTAAAGTAGTATCAGAGTAATTATAACTTTTTGCTTTTTCAAATTAAATACGTCAACATGAATTAAGGTAAAATAAAATAATCTTTATTTGCTTAAACACGGTATGCATAGGTGTTTTAAAATGAACGTACCTAGCATGTTTAGCCAACACGAGGTATGCAAATTAAATATAAAATTGAACTAAAATGAAATATAAAATTAATCTAAAATTGCATTAAATTAAATTAGGTACATAGATGTCAGGCATATTATAATTATGTTTAAATTTATATTTATTATTTAAAAAACTCCTTTATGATATGTGAGATTAGCCACTTATCCAATTTTGTTTCAAATTGATTATTATTTAATGTTTTGAATTAATTAGGTATATTATTGAAAATGTTTTTATACTCATTGTTATACAGCTTTTTTTATACTGCATTCTTATTGGAGTTTTAGTAGTAACAGGATATTTTGATTTCTTGTGTTCCGTGGATAAATGTCAAATGCCCTATTAAAAATATGCATAATTTGCATTACAAATACACATGTTTCAAATATATACAGGGACGTCAATGTTAGTAATTGCAACTGTGCAAATAGAGGACGACATGATGTTCGTGAAGGGACACCGCATATTGCTCTTATGCATCTTTTTTGGGCAATAAAAGCTCTATTTATATTAATTAGTATCACATCAGTAAACTGTAGCGTAATTTAGAACCTACACTGCATGATGGGTAGCAATCGCAGTTTTTGTTACAGATCTAACCTGCTTTAAAGCATAAACAAACTTATTGACTCTGTAAGGATAGGTCCAGATCTGGCTAACGCGCCGTGAATGCACAGGACGCGCACAGCGCGCGATTTGCGCGCGAGCTGCACGCGCGCGGCATGCGATCCGTTACTGCAACAGATTGGTGCGCCTCTTTAGCGCAACTCATGCAAGGCTTGTACAATGCGCGCGGTCTGCGCGCGTGCAGTTCTGGTTCACGTTCGAGCCAATTTAAAGGTCGCGTTCCCGCGGCTCGCGCGCAGTCTCGCACTGCGCCTGATGTTCATACATTATCTATATGCGTTTTCCAATTTACGTCTTGTTCTATAGTTAAACCTAGGAATATCGTTTGTTTTATTTTGTTAATTTTTGTGTCTTTATAATGAATATCAATATTTTTGTTTCTGTTTAATTGTATGTAAGTAATTAGTAAATAACATCAACATTACTTTTAAATAAAACTAAACTTTTCTTATAAGTTGTAATGATGACTAATCTATACATATAATTGAAGCTATAAAACAAAAAACAATTTCTCTCTCTATCTCTCGAAATGAAACAAAAGGTATGATTCCGAATTCAGCAGCACGCAGTAGTGCTGGTCCCCATATTTCCTATATGAGTTTATATGAGATTACATCGACAACCATTTGGTGTAGTAGCGCTCCGGACTACAATGCGGGTTCGACTCCCGCGAGGGGCAAATGTTAGTGTGATGAGCACGAGCATTTGCACCTAAGTCATGGATGTTTATAAATGTATTTAAGTAGTTTATAAATATATTTTAATATGTTTATTATCTGTATCTAGTGGCAATAGCACAAGATTTGCTTAGTTTGGGGCTAGATAATTGGGTGTTTGTGGATACAAGTTATTTTTATAAGTATACGGAATCATACCTTAAAACTTTTCTAAAAAAACTATATCAGATAATTTATATATATTTATTAATTACATTTCACTGTCCTTCGAATAATTTTTTTTTTTTTCTTAAGCCTTTTGTTATTTTTGACATGTTTTCAATTTTTGACTCATAGTGCTTTATCACGTAAACTTAAAATAAGTATTCAATAAATCATCATAAAATAAAAAAATATATATTACATCGCATGTACTGGACTGCACTCAGTGCACTGTGAGCACTAATGCACGCCGCTACAAAGTTGTATCGGTTTTGCACGGTAAATATGGCGTTGCTTCGTAAAATTGACAAAGAAGTTGGAAAATTGTTAAAGTAATGTAAATAAGTTTAGTGTTTATCAAATATGCGGATTATTGGTGAGAAGTAAAATTTGAATTTGTTTTAATGACCTTTCTGTCGTAATTTATGCAACCTTTCAGTGAACATTTAGGCATTTTTATTTTTTCATACAAATGGCAGATCACGATGACCGCCGACCACTGACTACGTCACATCGGCCTCGGTCGGGTCATTTTCGGGTCTCTTTAGGTCCAACACCCAGACGTGTGGTCCGCCCTGTCCTTACGAAGTAATATATATAAGTCAATGGATTTACTGTATTTTTTTTAAATCTTCCATATTACTTGTAATAGCGAAACATGTGCACTCCCTAATCATGCAAGAATCTCAATAACTTACCATGTTTTTCGGAAATAATATTCGTAAAGAATTATTTGTAAAGAAAACGTTTTTTTTAATTTAAAATATTAAATGATCTAGTTCGTAAGTAGTATATTTAACCAGCAATGTTAAGTGTCACCAAACTCGTAAATTTTCGACTTAATAAAGTAACTAATAAACTCAGATCTAGTTTAGTTATGTTAACGAATGTCGTGATTATGATTTGTTATGAGTATTATTGATGTCTGAAATTGTATGTGTTATTTAAGTTATTCATATGTTTCCAATGTTGAATTTACATAATGTATCCAGAATTTAATATATAAATTAGGAAACTATAGTTAAGTCAACTAATTCAGTAGTAGACGTGCTTAATTATTTTCATTGACCACAGTGTTGTTCACAATGTTAAGTAAACATATCCCAGCTTTGTAAATTTATATAATGTACCCAGAATATAATATTTAAGGTTAAGGAACTATAGTTAAAGCAACTGATTTAGTAGCGGACGTGCACCGGGAGGTTGCACTGTGCCGGATGGCCGAATGTCGTGATTCGGTATATTTTAATCAAATGTTGGCAACACTAACTGGTCGACCGGGAAAAAGACATGACGTAATTGAGTTGTGGTGGGGAAACACCGCAGTAGTATCGGTAGAGATCGCTACTCGGTCAGTTGCTCGTGAGCATTTGAAGTAGGCAGTTGCTAAGCAGTTACTATGTCAGTCGAAGTAATCATTAATGTAGGGACATAATTTCTAATTTAGGAAGTGGAGAGTTTGTAATAAGTTAATATGGCAAGTCATGTTAAATAAATCCAAGTAAGAACTTCGGCAGTAGTATCATTTACCACATCATGATATCGCGATTGACCCGCAGTCAATCTCGATTTAGTAAAAAATGAAAAATTTTTTTTTTTTTTGCAAAAAAGGTGGGTAATCTTGTGATAACGATCAGTTATTACAGTTACATAATTTAAATCACTATTCCTAAATAAAAATATAGTAGGTATTCAACCCTGTCGTAAATATAGTTAAGTTACGATAAATATTTTACAAGGTAGGTATGTAATAGGTATATTCTACCGGAGATAAAACACACTACACATGCCTGTGACATTTCATCTTCTGATGAATCTAAACATTGAACCCGTCGACGTTGAACGGTTTCTTTTTAACCGACTTCAAAAAAAAGGAGGAGGTTCTCAATTCGTCTGAATGTTGTTTTTGTATGTATGTTACGCGATTACGCCGTCAATTATGGACCGATTTCAAAATGTATTTTTTAGTTTGAAAGGGTATACTCCCGAGGTGGTCCCATTTCCACCAAGTCAGATTCTGATGATGGGATCCTTGGGAAATCTAGGGCAAGCCTCAATTTTTATAGGCACCCATAATGTTTTGCATATATTTTCTGACTCGATGCTAATTTTTGGGTCTGGTAATCAATAATACTGCAATTTGTCGACAGAACGTATTTCGCAGTGTGTTGAGCAGACGTGGAGCTTATGAGGTACCAGACCGCCAATTTTTATTTACTGGGGGCGTACCCGCACGCCCAGTAACGAAAAAAAATTTGAAAGTTCCTTTCTTAATTTAACCTGTTATTTAACGCGAGACCTTATCCTATGGTTACGACACCAAAATAGTCGCCGTTCTGGTTGGAGTGTAGGTAAACCCTTAGGCGGGAGTATTTAACTTTTAGTCATCTTCCGACGGATTTATTCACAAAACTAAGGAACTTATAAGAAAAATAAAAATACTATAAAAATATTTGATTTTTTACCTAATGTCTCGGTGAAACCAAAACACGATAATAATAACTTGGCTCGATAGAAAAAATTCTTAAAAATAGGCCGTTTTATGATTTTTGGATCGATTTTCTGGAAAGATTTTATATCATACAAGTATGTAAAAATTAAGCAGTTTACTAAAGATCAAAGTTTGCTAGTGTCTCGGTGTAAAAAAAAATCAATTTTGTTATGTTATATGTACCAAAGATTAAAAAACCTCGAAAACCATGCACAAAAGGCGTGCAAGCCGCCCCGCCAGTGTCCAGTAGGACGTCGCCGAGGTAGGACCTGTGTTGTGTTGCGCTCGGACTCCCCCCGCCCCCCCGCACACCATCGCAATAGCTACGAAATTTAATTCTTGTAAATATGTAGATTTTTTGGGTGGAGCCAGGCATACCTCAACCTCAATTTTACTTTATTTGGTGTTACATCAATGAAAAAACAAAATTATTACATGTACAAGAAATACTCTGTAAATTTGTTGTAAGTAATACGGTGATAGTACATACATAATTCACAATTTAAAATGTAAAAGTATATTTTATATTTTATAATAATTCGTAATTACTATGACTAGTAAACAACCGATTATAAACCCCTATAGACCGTGTTTAGTCTCAAATTAGAGGTATCGACTAGTTCTACACGATTCTAAGGTTAATTAAAACAACTTTAATGAAAAAAGGATATTATTAGTGAACGCAACAGCGGGCACCTGCTCTGCGCGGGTGGCGCGGGGCGAGGAAGCGGTCATATATACGTCTGCTCGCGCGCCGCGCTCCGCACATCTCACTAACCACGGTCGCGCACGCACATACTTGTCGGGCATTATTTGTAACGTAGAACTTTTATTCTCGTAATAATTACAAGCACCTTACAGTTTTTTATCTTTTATTTATCATCCTGTAGGTTCCTTCCTAGTATTGGTTAGGCCTTCGGGATCATAATGGTCCTTCAAACCTCTAAAATTCGCGAGAATTAAACGGTTATATTTCGGCTTTTCGTTCTACCGACCTATCTTACGACCAAATTTTTAGATCGGCAACCGTTATCTGGTTGGAAGAAGTAGCGGCGAGACTCCGTGATCCAGCAGTCTCTAGTGAAAGCAACGTTTAGTGTTTTCTGAAGCTGAAAACCAGCCAGCAGCGCAGTTCAAGCCGAGACTTTCGTCGTGACGTGCCCCTTCGTAGCCACAAATCGAAGATCAAGAACGAAGATATCAATTCGTCAGCGTCAGTGCAGATCTCAGTGAACAAGAGAAGTCATCCACGAAGAAAGAAGACATCGGCAGCATAGTGGGACTTTAGGATAAGTTGCGCCATAGCACGAAACCGTGAGATCGATCCAATTTTGCCTTCTTCTTCTCTTTCAATCATTTTCATTAGAAATATTCATATTTCATTGTCATTCCCATTTCATTTACATCATCTTCCACAATCATTCATATCATATCTTCATTTCTTCTGTATCAGTAGTTAGCAAAATCGTGTAAAGTATAACCGTTACGTATTTGAATTTTGTTTAACGTAACGTAACTGCTTTCATCATCGTAGTTTAAATTTATATGGTGTTTGTGCTTTGCATAGATTTAAAGAAGTAAAAATTTTCATCACGTAGTTTATTTTTGAATTACATTTTCAAAGTAAATAGTAAATCAGTTTACATATTTTTTTTTACAGTCATACATTAAGTAATTTGTTGTGAGCCTTGCAATAACATTTCACTAGTTAGGCGCCTACTAACATTACACAATTTATTTTTCATTATTATTATATTTTTTATTTTTTTTCCTAGGTCGGTAGACACTGACGGCCCCTCGCCTGGTAATGAGGCAAAGCAAAGTGGTACCGTTCCTATCTATTTTTTTTACAAAGCTTAATTACCTTCTTAATTTCCAAATCATTTATTAACTTGAATTTGCCTGCACACACTTATTTACAATCAATCGTAACTACAAATAAATAATAATCAACCTTAAATTAAAACTTAACATTACTTAAATTAGTTTATTTACAATGGCAGAAGCTAAATTATCCCAATTAATTAAAAAACGAGGTTCAATTAAAAGTAAGATTACATGTTTTTTAAATTACATGTCCACAATACAAGATGTCTGAGTAGCTCCGAACTCCGCTTCTTTTAATGAAATAAAGTTTCGTCTTGAACGGATAGAGGCTTTATATGAGGATTTTGATAATCTTCAGACGGAGATCGAGGAGCTGGCGGAGGATCCTGAAGTGAGGTATCAGGAGCGCGAGGTCATCGAGAGCCAATACTATGGCGCGATTGGCACCGCGAGAGCACTGATCGACACACCTACTGCGGCTTCTGCTCGCGCACTGAACGGTTCTGGGGTAAGCTCTCTTGATGTAAGCACACATGGACACAACAATTTCGTAAGATTGCCTAAAATTGAATTGCCTACCTTTAACGGAGCCTATCAGCAGTGGCTTGAGTTTCGGGATACATTTGTTGCAATGATTCATTCCAACGATGGTATGGATGAAATAAACAAATTTCACTACCTTCGCGCTTGCTTAAAAGACAGTGCCGCTTTAGTCATTAAAAGCTTAGATTTTAAAGCCAAAAATTATGCATCCGCTTGGGAATTGTTGTGTAAAAGATACGACAACAAACGCCTACTCGTCAATAATCATGTGCAATCGCTTTTTAGTGTAAATAGCATTCAGAGAGAGTCTAGTAAAGCTTTGCGATACATAGTCGACATTACGAATAAAAACTTGCGCGCTTTAGCTACCTTAGATCAACCAACTGAACACTGGGACACTTTGGTTATTTATATGATGGCTACAAAATTAGATTGTACTACAAACAGGGAATGGGAGGAGTTTCGTAATAATCGTAGTGACCCACCCACACTTGAAGTTTTTTTAACATTTTTGACAAATAGGGCCGACCTTTTGGAAACTTTGGAGGAGGCTAAAGGTAACAAAGCTAAAAATGATTTTTTACAGCCAGCTAAACCTAAAAGTTTTATTGTTTCTACTGGAAAACCTAAAACCAATTCCTGCCCACTGTGCCATAAGGAACATCAGCTGTTTTCGTGTGACTCATTCCGTAAACTACCGGTTGAGACACGCATAGTTAAGGTCAAAGAGTTTAAAGTTTGTCCAAATTGTCTTAGGTCAGGTCACCACGAATCTCGTTGTAAATTATCACACTGCAAATATTGCACTGTGAAACACAACACGCTCTTACACATGGAATTATCCAACGAAACCATCTCTCATGACAGCATTGTACTTTCAGCCGATCATTCACAAGTTGCTAAAACAACCAATATATTACTTTCCACAGCTCTCGTCAAAGTCATCGACAAGCGTGGAAAGCCTCATCCAGCCAGAATTCTGCTCGACAATGGCAGCACGGGTAACTTCGTCACACAGGATCTCTGTGGCAGACTACACCTTCCTACACATCTGGCAAATTCAAAGGTAACAGGCATAAACAATCAAACGTCCAACAGTACTCAGTCTTGCTCTCTTACATTGGAGTCTTACAATGGCGAATACAGGACGGATATTGACTGCTTTGTTCTCCCACAAATAACATCATTATTACCAAACACATACATAGACATACACGACTTACATATACCATCTGGGGTTTGCTTAGCTGATCCGAACTTCAACGTACCGTCAACCATAAATTTATTAGTAGGTGCGGACGTCTTTTGGAGTGTGATTGGTACAAATCGCATCCAGTTAGGTAAAAATAAACCCGTCCTATTCGAAACTAAATTCGGGTGGTTAGTTTCAGGCTCCATAAGCCAACAGGGTGCAAATAATCACATGTGTATGTTCACTAGTAATTTAGAAAGTCAACCAGACTTAACTAGGTTTTGGGAACTAGACACCATTTCATCTCAACACAAATTTACTCAAGATGAACATGAGTGTGAGAAACATTTTACAGAAACTACTACACGCGATAGTGAAGGTCGTTTTATAGTTTCCATGCCTCTTAATGACTCACCAGACTCATTAGGTGATTCTTTTTACATAGCAAAACGACGCTTCCTTTCTCTTGAACTTCGCTTAGAAAGGGACTCGCACATGAAACAGCTTTACTCAGAATTCATGAGAGAGTACATAAACTTAGGTCACATGACTGAAACTACACCTCACACAAACAAAAAATACTGTTACCTGCCACATCATGGCGTTTACAGAGAAAGTAGCTCCACTACTAAATTAAGGGTGATTTTTGATGCATCTGCCAAAACGTCTTCGGGTAAGTCTCTTAATGACATCCAGCGTGTAGGGCCTACGATACAGGATGACATCTATCCCATTTTGCTACGTTTTCGTGAACATCAGTTTGTGGTCACAGCGGACGTTGAAAAAATGTACAGGCAAATTAATATTGAAAAAGATCAACGTCCGCTGCAATGCATACTGTGGAGGTTCGACCCCTCACATCCACTTAAAACATATACGCTGAATACTGTAACCTATGGTACAGCATCAGCTCCATTTTTAGCGACTAGATGCCTATCACAGCTTGGCTATGAGTCGTCTGACCCTAACATTCAGCGAGCTATTTGCAAAGATTTTTACATGGACGATTTTTTGTCTGGCGCCGATTCTGTTAGTGGCACAATTAGTCTATGTAAAAAGGTAATACATTTGTTAGAGTCGGCAAAATTTAATTAGAGAAAGTGGCACTCAAACAACGAAGAAATTTTGAATGGAGTAAATAGTCACAATCTAAATTCACAGAATTTAAATCTAAGTTCAAAAGAGGCAGCCAAAACATTAAGTCTTCATTGGAACTGTTCATCTGACACACTCACATTTTCTATTAATATAGATTCTACAGACAAAATTACCAAACGGTTGATTTTATCAACAATATCTCAGGTCTTTGACCCCTTGGGACTTATATCACCTTGTATCGTTGAGGCTAAATTACTAATCCAACAATTATGGATACAAAAATGCTCATGGGATGATGAAGTACCTAAAGAAATTAAAAATTCTTACATTGAGTTTGCAACCTCACAACCAAGCTTAATTAACCTAAGAATTCCCAGATGCATCAAAATCCACCCATCTATTAATACACAAATTCACATTTTCACCGACGCGTCTGAAAAAGCTTATGGCGCCTGTGCTTATATTCGCAGAGTGGATGAGAACGGCGTAGTCAATGTCCGACTTTTGAAAAAGTAAAGTCGCGCCGATTAAAACAGCCACCATACCGCGATTAGAGCTCTGTGGAGCCCTAATGGGAGCAAGACTGTATGCAAAGATTGTTTCGTCAGTTACCTTTGAATATATCTCCTGTATATGTTGGACAGACTCAATGATTGTCTTGGGCTGGTTGTCTTCCACTCCTAATCAACTTAAGTCTTTTGTTCGGCATAGGGTCATAGAGATACAAGATATTTCCCTTGAATGGCGATACGTTCCGTCAAAGCAAAATCCTGCAGACTTAGTTTCCCGTGGCCTGCGAGCAGAGTACATACAGGACTGCACGCTGTGGTGGAATGGACCTTCATATTTGCAGCTAGATTGTTGTGATTGGCCTAATATTCCTAATCAAAGTAATGTTACAATTAAAGACCTCCCAGAAACAATAATTAAAAATTTTCATACACAAGACAATCAAAATATAAATAAAGACAATCAACAAAACTTACTGACTACACTAATTAATAAATATTCAAGCCTATCTAAATTAAAACGCATAGTCGCCCACATACTAAGATGACGAAGTGGCACACGTTACGCGGGGAGCTGCAAGAGGGGTCGCTCGTCCTGATCAAGGACAAGGCGAATCCTCCATTGATGTGGCTGCTTGGATGGTGGCTGTTTTAATCGGCGAGACTTTACTTTTTGAGGTCAAAAGTCGGACATTGACTACGCCGTTCTCATCCACACTGCGAATATAACCACGGTCGCGCACGCACATACTTGTCGGGCATTATTTGTAACGTAGAACTTTTATTCTCGTAATAATTACCAGCACCTTACAGTTTTTTATCTTTTATTTATCATCCTGTAGGTTCCTTCCTAGTATTGGTTAGGCCTTCGGGATCATTATATAAACGATAAAAATATTTGGAAATAAATACTGCCCTGCTCGCACAGGTACATTTATCTTGTAATGTAAAATATATACTATTTAAAAAGAGGCTGACAATAGTGACCGAGTTTCTTGCGCAACTTCTTCTCGGCGCTAGCCCAAAATTGTTCTGAAGTAGTGGTAGGGAAAAAAATATTGGGACTTGTAAAAGCGCTTAGTTTAAGCCTATTTACAGAAATAAATTGGTTTTAATGGTTTTAATGGTTTTTTAATTAGTTTATTGACTTTAATTTGTAAACCAACGATAATAGACCCCTCGTGTTTGGTCTGAAATGAGAGGCCTCAACAAGCTCTACGCGTTTATTTATTTTATTCTTAAGTACAAAATGTGTAGTAGGCGGACTTAATGCCATTGGCCTCAAATGAGGGATCTCAATAAGTCATACAGGTTTCCTGTTTTTTTTTTTTTTAAATTTATTTATAAAACTAAAATAATATTTACAAACAAAATTTACACGAATCGAATGGAATAGCTTTATAGCTTTACCGCATACCGTTGCCGTTGTATATATATAGATTTAGCTATAATTATAAATAAATAATAAATATTGGACAACATCACATACATTGCTCTGATCCTAAGGTAAATAGCTAAAGCACTTGTGTTATAGAAATCAGAATCAACGACGGAACCACAACACCCAGACCCGAGCCAATATAGAAAAGTTCGTTTTCTACATTGACCCGACCGGGGATCGAACCCGGAACCTCAGAGATGGCGGCGCCATTTAAAGTCCGGCGTGCTCGCCTCTCGGCTACGGAGGTCGTCAGAATTATTAAACTAACGCTAATGGATCCCTTGACTTTTGGTCTGAAGTAAATTTTGCATGACTAGAGTTTTCCCGGGAATTCTCGGTACTGAAATAACTGGGAATTCCCGGGAAAATACATTGCTTCAAGTAACCTATGGTTCCCGCTGCTCGGAAGTACCTACAAACAGAAGAACGCGCTATCCCCTTCGTCAAAGGTGTCATTTAAATTTGTGTGATTAAAAAGATTACACAAAAATGGCTATATTTTGTAAATAAATCCTCAGTAAAAAATCTGTAATTTACACTGAGCTATTTAACACGAGCACGACTAATCAACACAGTATTATTATCTTAGTTTTTTATCCGGTATCGAACGTAACGAATCGAACGTATTCTCGGTATTTCCCGGTACTCGCTGACTACTGTACCGAGGATTCAAAAATCAGTTTCAGCACCGTTACTGCACAGCCTACATTCTACTACTTATCCTACTACTGATCCTTACTTTATTTTTTTGCTCCAATTAGAAAACAAATCTCAAAAATGACCATATACAACAACGTCTTTGGGAAACTTTGCTACAGAAGCGCATGTATTTTGTTTATTGTATAAATTGGCACTATCGTTTAAGGACATATACCCGCCATTCTGACGCGTCCGAACTTACAACTATTATCATATTTATAAGTACTTAAATGACACTGTCCAAATTGTTTGAAGCTTAGCTCGAAGCTCAAAAAAGTCACGGATATGATATTCAGATAAAAATAATATAGTCTAAAATCTTTAATTATTGAATGTTACTTTAAAAAATACGTATCTCTGTATCACTCAGTTTTTTTTAAGTTATTCAGTTTTTATCTGCACTTTATACTGATTTCTATATTCGCCGCCGTTAACCAGACATTTTAAGAACGCGGACTTAACTAATTTAGTTATTATTCTATGATAGCGAATAGGGAAAATAGGGAATAAGGAAAAGTATATATAAAATAATTTCAGGTAATTGCAAAAAGGGCAGGGAATAGGAGAAGGAAGATTATTTTTCCCTAAACATCTTAACCACGCGCAGGCCAAAATTGAACATTTTCCTTTTCTCTTTATTTCAATCTCTTTACATTTTTTCCAGTGCTGTAATAACATGACGGGTTTTTTGTCGATAGATGAATGAATAGCCCCTAAATTATCGCCGGTCGAGAACCAGACACACTGTTTTATTTATTGGCTGGAGGGCGTCAACTCTTGCGCCTAGACGATTTATGACGACTTTTTAGAATAGCTTATAGACGTTGCTCAGGAGCGTGATCGGTCTGTAGTTATTTAAGAGTTTATCTCCTTTTTTGAAAAACCGAGTAACCGCGCCCTCGCTCCACGCCCTTGGCGTAGTCCTATTGCTTAAGACGGGGTTAATTTGAAGCCTTATACGAGACTTTCGACACATTACAGGTGGAAATTGAGTTAGCCTCTGACACTCCCGACGATGAATATACCGAGCGAGCTCAGTTCGAGGAGCGGTACTACTCGCTGCTTGCGCAGGCGCGCAAGGAACTGGCCGCCTGCGCTGCTGACCGCGCTGGTTCGGAGGCGGGCTCTGCGATAGGCTCAAAATCAGGTGCATCGCTTAAACATAATTTTGTGCGCTTACCTAAAATTGATTTGCCACACTTTAATGGTAGCTATGAGTATTGGCTAGAATTTAGAGACACCTTCCTTTCACTAATCCATAATATTGATTGTATCGATGACATAAAAAAGTTCCACTATCTTCGTGCCTCTCTTAAAGGACAAGCTTCCGAATTAATTAAAAATATTGATTTTAAAGGCGATAATTATTCATTGGCTTGGGACTTGTTATGCGACCGATACAATAACAATCGCCTTTTAGTTAGTAACCATGTACAGGCTCTGTTCGATGTCGAACCGGTTTCTAAGGAGTCGTCTATCTTATTGCGTCGTCTTATTGATATTACTAACAAAAACATTCGCGCACTTAAGACATTGAATGAGCCTACAGAGCATTGGGATACTCTTATAACATTTATGATGTCAAGGAAACTTGATTCTACTACTAGTAGACATTGGGAAGAGAATCGCAGTGGATTGCCTCATTCTCCTACTCTTACGCAATTTTTATCATTCATTACTAACAAGGCTGATTTATTATAAACTTTAGAAAATAATCAAAATAAATTAAACACACATAATCAAAATAATAAACAAAAAAGCTTTATTATTACTAACACTGGGGAAAATTTAAATAACAGTAAAGATGTACAAAATAAAAACTTACAAACTATTAATTTACAAAATAATAACAATGATAACTTAAATAAAAAAATAATTAAATGTCCTTTATGTTCTAATGATCATCTGCTTTATACTTGCCAATCATTTAGAGCTTTATCTGTTGAATCACGCTTACAAAAGGCTAAGGAATTCAAGGTCTGCCTTAATTGTTTACGCTTAAGTCATCCCACTAAAAGGTGTAGATTATCAGGTTGTAGATATTGTAAATCTAGACATAACACACTTTTGCACACTGAATCAACTGAGCTGGCTTATCAAGACCCCATGCCGTCTCCTAGTGTCGCCTTACCAATCGATACTTCTAACAGTGTCGTGTTATCAGCTGATACTAGACATCAAACTAGTACACCCAATGTATTACTGTTCACAGCTATTGTGAAAGTGGTGAGCTACAGCGGTGAGAAGTTCAACGCTCGAGTAATGCTTGACAATGGCAGCACGGCGAACTTCATCACGGAGAGCCTCTGCACCAAACTGGGTTTGTCACGACGTAATGCGACCTCCACTGTGACAGGTATCAACCAACAGTCTTATAGTACACAGTCTTGTCATCTTAATATTGAGTCTTCTAACGGTGACTAAAAGGTTGATTTGGACTGCCTAATTTTACCTGAAATCACTAAAATTTTGCCCTCTTCTTTTGTCAATATTCAGAATATTCCTATTCCATCAAAGCTTTGCTTAGCTGATCCTACATTTAATATTCCATCTGTAATTGACATTCTTCTAGGAGCAGAAGTATTTTGGAGCGTCGTAGGCACTGCTTCTATAAACTTAGGTAAACAAATGCCAAAGTTATGTGACACGAAATTCGGATGGATTGTGTCTGGCCCTGTTTACCAAGCAATTCCACCCTCTTCTCAACGCTCACATTATTGTAATTTTGCCGGCCACTCAGACAAATTTATAAATAAAATTCATAAATTCTTTATTGTGAAATACAGGTAGGTACAAAGAGGTCTTACAGGTTTTTTTTTAGGTCAGCTGTGATCTGCCTTAATAGGCGTACAAAAACAAATTAAAACAATCTTAATATTAATAAAAAAGTACAATTACAGTCACTTATGGTACCTAATAACATTAAAAATAATATAATAAGTCAAATAGTTTACACATTATCTGTCAGGAATTCATTCAACGAGTAATAACATTTGTCAATTAGAAATTCATTTAATTTTATTTTGAAACTTTGTATGTCAGTTATAACCCGTATATTTATCGGGATTTTGTTGTAAATCCTAGGGGCACTATTGCCGAATATGCTATTGCTGCGCAGACTAGTTTTGCAACGAATTGACATCAGCATGTTTTTATTTCGATCTCGACTTCTGTACTCAAATTTTTTGTTATTATTTTTAACAAATAAAGCGCATTCCATAATATAGAGGCATGGAAGGGTTAAAATCTTTTTGTGTCTGAAATATGGCTTACATGATACGTCAGATTTTAATCTGTACATTGAGCGGACGCATCGTTTTTGTGCTTTAAATACAGTTTCTCTTTCAGTCGAATTTCCCCAAAATATTACACCATACCTAAGAATCGATGCTACGTAGCTGTGATAGGCTGTAAGTACTGCAAATTCGTTGACAATCGATTGCAGTCTGTAAAGAGCAAATGAGAATTGACTAAGCTTTCCGCAGAGTTGTTCACAATGAGTTTTCCATTTTAAGTTATTGTCAATATGCAACCCTAAGAATTTTGTATTGTTCGTTTGTTCAAGCTTTATACCCATGTAGTTAATGTCTACGCCTATTTCAGTGTTTTGTTGACTAAAAGTCATAATTTTAGTTTTGTCTAAATTGATTTTCAGATTATTAGATTCAAGCCATGCGATTATTAATTTCAAGGATTCATTTACGTCATTTTCAAGTTTTGTCAAATTTTTATTATTAATAAATACAGTGCTATCGTCAGCAAATAATGTCATATGATGGTTCACTGCATAAGGCAAGTCATTAATATAAATCAAGAACAGTAATACCTTGAGGCACGCCAAACTTAGCAACTGTAAAATCTGACTGATAGATTTTTTCATTTTTAGTTTTAGGTTCGATTCTGGTTATTTGAGTTGCATGTTTCCTTCCCGTCAGATAAGATTCTATTATTTATTAGGAGTGCCCCTTACTCCATACGCGTATAATTTTTTTAGTAGAATGTCATGGTCTACACGGTCAAAAGCCTTAGTCATGTCCATGTATAGTGCTATATTTGGTTGTCTATTGTCAACGTTAGAGTATACCTTGTGTAAGAAGTCATATATTGCCATATTAATGGACTTATTTTGTCTGAATCCATATTGCTGGGTAGATAGAATGTTATTAAATTCAAAGAAATTATATAGTTTTTGGTGTATGACCTTTTTAAATATTTTAGAAATGATAGGAATCAATGCAATTGGTCTATAGCAGTTAACAGCCGTCTGATCATCTTTTTTAAATATTGGCTTGATTATGGAGATCTTAAGCTTTGCAGGAAAAATGTCGCTCTGAATGCTCAAATTTATATAATAATACAAACCAGACTTAACTAAGTTTTGGGAATTAGACTCAATTTCTTCTAAACACGCTTAATCTCAAGAAGAAAGAGCCTGAGAATTAAGCTTTCTTGAGAATACATTCCGAGCCCATGATGGCAAGTTCGTTGTGACCATGCCTCTAAAGGATGACCCTGCTATCTTAGGCGACTCTTACACTATGGCAAAGCACCGCTTTTTGTCCTTAGAGCGTCGTTTTCAGCGTGATCCTGATTATAAGGTGAAATACCTTGACTTTATGACTGAGTACGAACGCCTAGGTCACATGACTGAAAATAAAAACAGTCAACAGTCAACGCCACATTCAGGTAATCACGTTGAATACTTCATACCACACCATGGTGTAATTAGAGAGTCAAGTACCACGACAAAATTGCGAAGTGTATTGGACGCATCAGCCCCTTCTTTTTCAGGAATATCACTCAACGATATTAAAATGGTAGGTCCTAAAGTACAAGATGACCTTCTGTCGATCTTATTACGATTTCGGCAGCATAAATACGTTGTCTCCGGTGATGTGGAGAAGATGTATCGTTGCATTGAAGTCGCACAGTCACAAAGATCTCTTTTACAAATTATATTTCGAAGCGACCCCAAAAAATCATTAAAGACTTATAGCCTCAACACAGTCACATACGGTACTGCGTCAGCTCCTTATTTGGCTACAAAATGTTTAACCAGCCTAGCCGACGCAGCCTCTACCGATGACGTGAGATCGGCAATATCACGTGACTTTTATGTTGATGATTTTTTAGGCGGTGGCTCTACCATACAAGAAACCATAAGTCTTGTAAAAGAAGTCACAAACATTTTATCATCAGCTCATTTTTTTTTAAGAAAGTGGCAATCTAATAGTCCTGTAATTTTAAAGGCCATCAGAGGTGACTCATGCGATAAGACTGAATCCACTTCCTTAAGTCTTACTGACCACAACATGTCTTCTAAAACGTTAGGTTTGTATTGGGTGTGAGTCAGATTCCCTATCATTTACCATTGACATTGATACCGTAGGAAAGGTCACAAAACGTCATATCTTGTCCGTGATCAGTCAGATATTTGACCCCCTAGGCTTGGTTGGCCCTTGCGTTGTCGAGGCAAAAATAATCATGCAGCGACTGTGGATCGAGAAATGTGAGTGGGACGACGAGGTATCGCATGAAATAAAGAGTATGTGGTCAACATTCGTCTCAACTCTCCCTTTATTAAATAATTTAAAAATACCTCGATGGGTTTCGTTTGACTCATCTATTAAATACGAAATTCACATCTTTTGTGATGCGTCTGAGAAGGCTTATGGCGCATGTGTGTATGTCCGATCCATAGGTAGCAATGGCTCTATCAGGGTTCATCTTCTCATGTCCAAAAACCATGCATCACCCATAAAATCTGTTACGATTCCTCGACTCGAACTTTGTGCCGCATTACTAGGGTCAAGACTGTGTACAACCGTCCTCGAGTCCCTAACAATAAAAATCATGCAATGCTTCTTTTGGTGCGATTCTATGATCGTACTCGGGTGGTTAAATACTTCAACAAATCAACTCAAACCCTTTGTACGAAATAGAGTTAATGAGATTCAGGAAAGCTCTACCGGTCACAAGTGGAGGTACGTACCGTCAAAAGACAATCCGGCAGACCTTGTTTCGCGCGGGGCGAAGGCCGACATAATCGGTGATACCACGCTATGGTGGTCAGGCCCTAGCTTTTTACAAAGTCACGAACGTGACTGGCCTACTACGCCCAATAACGTGAACCAGGATCTACCTGAAGTGATTTCAAATTTTATTCACACCAATCAATCACATGATATAATCAAATCGTTAATTCATTATCATTCAAATTTCTATCGCTTACAAAGAGTTGTGGCTTATATAAACAGATTTATTTTTAATTTGAAAAATCCTTATTCTAAATTACATGGCTCACTTTCAAGTGAGGAGTTAAATAATTCATTAATGTGTTTACTACGCAGCGCACAAAAAGAGATGTTTCCAGAGGAATGCAATTATTTAGAGTTGGGAAGATCTCTACCGCGAAAAAATCGTTTACTCTCATTAACACCATTTCTAGATCCTGAAGGAATCGTACGCGTAGGTGGTAGGCTCGACAATTCTCCGTACGATTACAATACGAAATATCCTATACTGCTGTGTAGTAAGCACCATCTAACTAAAACATTATTTCAAATGCAACATAAAAAAATGTTACATGCAGGCCCTCATCTTTTATTAGCACATTTGCGTCTTAATTATTGGCCGCTAGGTGGCAGGAATCTTGCTAAATCGATTGTCAGGCAATGTATAAAATGTTTTAGATACAAATGTAAAAATTTACAGCCTTTAATGGGACAGCTTCCCCTGACTAGAACTAGCCTTGAATATCCTTTTTATAATTCTAGCGTTGACTATGCCGGTCCAATACTCATAGCTGACCGTAAGGGTCGAGGCTGCAAGCTCACAAAATCGTACCTGTGCATTTTCATTTGCCATGCAACCAGAGCAGTGCATCTCGAGCTCGTCACTGACCTCACTAAAGAAGGCTTCATAGCTGCACTCTATCGGTTTATTTCTCGGCGTGGTAAACCTCAAAGCATACTATCTGACAACGGCACGAATTTTGTCGGAGCCAGCAACGAACTACAAAGATTCTTGTCGGATTCTGATGTTGCATCTGAAATTAGGTTTGAGTTCGCTCCTCCTTATTCACCTCACTTTAATGGGATGGCTAAATCAGCTGTGCGGTCTACCAAGCACCATTTGAAGAGGTTGCTAAGTCTCACTAGCTTCACATATGAAGAGTTGGCAGCCTGTTTGTGTCAAATTGAAGCCGTACTTAATTCTCGTCCTTTGACTCCTCTTTCCTCTGATCCTTCCGATTTCAGTGTTCTCACTCCTTCCCATTTCTTAATTGGACGGCCACTTACGTCTGTACCGTGTCCGCAGATTCCGGAGAAGAACATCAGCTGCTTCGACCGCTTCCAAAGAATAGAATGTATTCGACAGCATTTTTGGCAGAGATTCTCTCATGAGTACATTTCCTTACTCCAACAGAAGACTAAGTGGTCCACTTCTTCCGGTCATCTAGCTGAGGGAATGCTCGTACTAATTCGGGACAAGACGCTGCCACCACTTGTTTGGGCATTGGGTCGCGTGCTGCGGACCTACCCTGGACCTGACGGGGTCTCAAGAGTGGCAGAGCTAAAAACCAGACGAGGGCATATCACAAGAGGTTTCAATAACATTTGCCTTCTTCCCTTCGAAGAGGTCAAGGGGCGGGAGGATGTTCGTGCGCGGGATGCGGGGACCGACAGCGGCGCGGCGCGGGGCGCCGGCGCTTGAGAAACCACTGCACTACCGAGTGGCATCAAACAGCTTCGTAATGGAAAAGCGCCCAGCGAGAATGAAGTCACTTCAGAATTTCTTAAGGCAAGGGGACTTTCCGTTCTTGGGGACCTGAAGAGACTATTAAACTCCGTCATAGCCAATAGGACTACTCTGAAAGCGTGCAGAAATAGCGTGGTGGCTCTGTTAAAAAATGAGATAAAACTCTTCTGAAGAACTACAGACCTAAGCTGTTTTCAAGCGTCTTCACGTCACAAATCGTCTAGCTGACAGATTTGACGCCTTCCAGTTACCAGAGAAGGCTGGGTTTCGTAAAGGCTATAGTCCCGTAGACAATATTCACACAGTAAGACAGATTCTACAGAAGTCAGAGGGGTATATAATCAGCTATTGTGCCTGGCCTTTGTGGACTTCAATAAAGCCTTTGACTCCGTTGAGACCTGAGCTGTTCTAGAATCCTTACAGCGATGCCAGATCGATTGGCGATTTGAAGAGGTGCTGTGTAGCCTGTAAAAAATGCCATTGATGACTGTTCAGGTCCGAAACCACAAAACAAGACCTATCCAGTTGCTCACAATCACAGGCTTGAGACAAGGATATCTCCGAAGTCAAACGCACTAGAAGACGTCTTCAAGACACTGGATTGGAAAGGAATGTCAACAGCAAACACTTCACGCACTTCCGCTTTGCCGATGATATTGTCATCATGACGGAATCGCTAGAGGATTTGCAAAAAAATGCTGCATAGCCTCAACGCTGCCTCGCAACGTGAGGTCTAGAGATGAACTTGGACACTATCAAGACATGTTCAATGACCATGCTATCCCCGGACCGGTTTCCGTCGAAAGCATGGCGCTCAAGGTTGTCAAGAAGTATTTCTACCTCGGGTAAGTGCTGCAGTTGGGTAGACACAAC
Source organism: Anania fuscalis (assembly GCA_950371115.1). NCBI lineage: Eukaryota > Metazoa > Arthropoda > Insecta > Lepidoptera > Crambidae > Anania > Anania fuscalis. The sequence goes on along the minus strand of OX493326.1, from coordinate 14,758,608 downwards.
TTCCAGCGAGAAATCGCTAAGAGAGTGCAGCTTGGCTGAGCAGCGTTTGGGAAGGTGCCTCACACCTTATCGTCGCCACTGCCACAATGCCTGAAGAGCAAGATATTCGTTAGTACGTCCTACCGGTGATGGTCTTATTTCTGGTCGTTCCCTCAATGCTGAGGATCGTGACTGTATGTCAATCTTCTCGACTCGGTCCGGTTCTGCGCCATATGTACCGCTCCCTGTATCTGGCCTCCAGTCACCTCCTTGATTTGGTCTACCCATCTAGCTGGCGCTCTTCCTCTAGCGCGCTTCTCCTTCATTTGTCCGAGAATGATGAGTTTCTCCAGGCTGTGCAATGGGGATCGCATTTTGTGCCCAAAGAAACTCCGGATCCTTTCCTGGCACGTAGTCAGCAGGCGCTTGGTGACCTTTAGCTCTTCGAGGATGGAGACATTGGTTCTCATAGCTGTCCAAGGAATGCGCAGCAGCTTTCTCCAGCACCACATTTCAAAGAAATGGATCTTGTTGCGTTCTTTTTTTCTGAGACACCAAGTCTCCACCCCGTACAGGAAGATAGAGAAGACCAATGTACGAACTAAACGCATCTTAGTTACTCGGCGAATAATATGGTCTTTCCAGATTTTATCGAGGCTAGTCATGGCACTTTTAGCCATCCCGATACGGCGTCCGATTTCTTTCTCGCAGTTACCACTGTTAGAGATCAGCGACCCCAAGTATATAAATTACTCCACTTTTTCATAATCCTTGAGCGCATTTGATGGACTTAAATCTTGAGCTCTATCTACCACCATCACTTTGGTCTTAGAGCGGTTTATGTGCAGACCGGTGATGGTCTACGGAGCCGAAACGTGGAACATGACAGTAAAGCTGGCCCATCGACTTCACGTCACGTAGCTCAGCTAGCTATGGAAAGATCGATGCTTGGGCTTTCCTTAAAGGATAAAATCCAAACTAGATCATCAGGCAGAAGACCAATGTAACGGACATATTCAAAAAATGTAGCAAGCTTAAGTGGCAGTGGGCTGGCCAGTGGCCACATCTGTCGCAGAACCAATAAAAGGTGGAGTAAACGGGTTCACGAGTGAAGACCATGCCTTGGTAAACGTAGTGTAGGACGGCCTCTAGCCCGATGCACTGACAACCTCAGGAAGATGGCTGGCAGTGGATGGATGAAAAAAGAGGGAGATCGTGCTCTTTGGCGATCTTTGGGAGTGGCTTACGTCCAGCAGCGGACCGCAATATGTTGAATAGATAGATAGATATCATTACCATTCTTAAGAACTCATTACCGTCGGCGATAAATTACATGGTAAAAAATGGTGATTAGATAAACGGTAATTATATTTTGGGAAGTTTTGTAATTTACTTCATTTTCTATGGAACCTATAATTATAATTTATGAAAGAATTGAAAATAATCATTAGACAACCACATTACGCAATTGTAATTTTAAAATGTGTCCTTCTATTAACCATAAATAAGCGAATGGTGTGGAGTTTACTTTTAAAACAAAACGGTGTGGAGTCGTTAATTTAGGGCTTGACGGCTACAATAACAATCTTTGACACATCAGCGCTGGCCGACTAGAGAGCCAAGACTTCCGGCGTCCGGAAGAGCTATTCAAAGCGATGTTAGGCTAATTCCGAAAAGAGAAATCAAGCTGACCAAATCGTCGAATGGTAATTATGCTGATACCCGAGGACAATTTTTGTAAGGACTAATTATATTTGATCTTTAAGTGTTAAAAGCATATTTTTTGTACAGATTAAACATTATATTACAGGAATTTCTGGTGAAAACTTCGATCTTCCAAGAGGAATATGAGAATTAAAATTAATTGTGTTCAATTTTGGGAAAAAGGACACCAATGGTAATGAGATTTTCAGGTTTTGACCTGAAAAAAATGTATGTTAGGGCCATTAAAACAGCCTAGCATGTGATGTGCGAGCTAGGATGCGTTGTAACCTTAGAAGTTTTTATTAGTAAGAGTCAAAATAAATGCTTTACACATGTTCTTTGTGACCAGACGCGCGATATGGTAGTTTTGAAATATTCACCCATACATCAATGGCGACAAGTTAAAGAATCCAAAAAATATTACAAGTAAAGTAATAATCTTGACAAAGTAAAGTGAATTAATAGTGAAATTCATGTAAATTAATACCGGTACACACCAGTGTGAACTTAGCTGCGCGTAAAAAATTTGCCATCTTGCTTGCAGTGCATCATCGAATTTGGTGGCCAACTTCATTATTGTTTACGTACGTATGTCATCTTCGGAATCGGAATATTTGGATCCGATATTAGAACCGACTGATACAGGTAAAAACGTTAACAACTATAAAGTAGCTCTAGTAAAAACCGGAAAAAGAACATATATTTATAAATGTAACAAAGAAGAATTGCAACAGGTTTTAAAAGAAGAAAGTATCCATTATCGGAGCAATGCAGGCGTAGATGAGTTAAGAAGAATTTTGAGCGACTATTATAAGCCTAAAAGTATAAACCTTAAACAAAAAATGTCGATGTGTGGTGATATAAAACCATTTGGAGGCGAAAAATGGGACGTATTTGTCGAACAACTGGACTTATTTATGGTGGTTAATGACATTCCTAATGAAAATAAGGTGCCATTGTTAATAACTAAATTAACACCGGAAGTATTTGAAGTCCTTCAGAGTCTTTGTAACCCAGTTAAACCAAATAAAATAACCTATGAAGAATTGTGTACCAAGTTGAAAGAGAAATATGATGAACCACGATCAACAACGATTGAAAAGGCCGAGTTTAGACGACGTTACCAACTACCTTATGAGAAAATACAAGATTTTGTATTGCAGCTGAAATTACTGGCTATTAAATGTAACTTCAAAGATACTGAAGACCAAATTAAGGAAAAATTCATTGACGGTGTAATCTCAAAAGTTATAAAATATGAATTAATGAAAAATGCCGATAGTAAATCACTAGAAAACTGTATGGAGATAGCTAGAAGCATAGAAGCGGCATTGATGTGTAATAACGAGCATTCATCTGAAGTCACTGAAATATTCTACAATAAACATAAAAACAACCAAGGAGAAAAATTTAAGAGAAATGACAAGCCAAAGGAGCAACATTGTTTTTGTTGTGGTAAGAACAATCATTTTAAGGCACAGTGCTCTTTAAGAAAGAAGTAATGTTCCGAATGTGGACAGCAAGGACATATCTTTAGAATGTGCCGAAAACAGCAAAAACAAACAAATATTTTGGAGATGAAAGAGTCAGATGAGCAAGAAGATAATGAGGCAATAGATTAAATTAAAAAATTATATGAAGAATATGAAACCTATACTTTTGACCGTGTAATAATCAAAATATATACTTTCAATTAGACACTGGTTCTGATGTTACAGTAATTTCCTTGAATAATAAAAATAACTTTTTTAAGAATTATCCATTACAAGCTTGTAAAATTTTGTTTAAAAACTTTGACCAAAGTGTAACACAACCGTTAGGATTATTGTCAAACATACCTGTAAAATTTAATCAGGAAAATAAACATTTGAATGTATTTGTTGTACAAAATAATTGTCCTAGAGTGGTGGGTCGTGACTGGTTGAAAGAATTAAAGTTGTGGCCCCCTAAGATAAATAATCACCTTTATTTTGGAATTAACCAAATACAATCTATTTCAGACGCACAACAAATTGTAAAGAGCCAGTTCGCAGAAGTATTCAGCCCGGGTTGAGGAAACTTTAAAGGTGAAGAAATAGTATTAAAATTAAATCCAGATTCAAAACCTATATGTCTGCCAGTACGTAGAGTGCCATTTGCTCTTCGAGAGAAGGTAAATAATGAGATTAAAAGGCTTATTAACAATGGTAGGATTGAACCCGTTCAACAAAGTGAATGGGGTACACCAGTTGTTCCTATCCTTAAGTCCAATGGTTCAGTAAGACTTTGTGGAGATTACAAACTCACAGTTAACAAGTGTCTGCAAATTGACCACTTTCCACTGCCACATGTAGACGATATATTAAATACACTGAAACATGGGGAATATTACAGACAGGCTTAGTACAGACAGTCAAAATTGCACTACCATTGTAACTGAAGTAGGTACATATAAATACAAATACTTGCAATAATGTGACAATTAATGACAGTTACTCACTTGGCTCTCAGTTAGGATGTGAGTCACCAGTTACTCAGTTAAAAAACAAAAAAAACATAAACCCAATGAATGTCTCCGTTGGTTCCCAATCAACCCAAAATCATATAAGTAGTAGTTATGTTCAGCGATAAAATAGGTAAAAACATGGGCCTATTACTAAACACATATTTGGGACAAGGAGTTGTTAACCACTGCATGCCAGGTTCCTCATGCTTTGAAATTATGAACCGAATTATTAATTATAAATTAATTAAAATAACAATTTAATAATTTTTATTGGTAATAGGGGCAATGTGAGCAAAAATGAATTAGCAAAATATTTAGACACATTACATTTGTTGAACTTAAACAAAATTGTAATGTTTACATTCCCTTATAGTAACAGCTTGCCACAGGAGGAAAATGATATACGATATAAAATGAATTTATTATTAAATACCTTGACTTATTTTTTATTCAGAAAAAATGCATGTTATTGACATCAATTATTATTTGAAAAATAAATCAATTTATTTGACCAGAGATAAATATAATCTCAGTGGAAAAATTAAAAGACAGGTAGCAATGTAGCTATCATTTTTTATTAAGTGTACAGCCAAGAACTTGACACAGTACAGCCAACAAAATGACATATTATTTCATACATTGGAATCAGTTCCAATAAATAATAATAATTTAAATTGATTAATAAGACAATAGAGGAAATCTCTCACTCCACCTGTATCGACAAAGGAAAAGTCTTACAGTCTTAATATTGTACATCAAAATATACAAGGCTTTTCCGGCAAAGACCTGGAAATAACACTTTATTTACAGGAAATGAATATACATGTCCTTTGTCTTACTGAGCACTGGCTTAAGAAATGTGAAGTGCTCATAGGGATTGAAAATTGGGAAGTCATTAGTTTGTTCAGTAGAGAGTCAGCTCACTAATTCTTATTAAAAATAATATTAAGTCAAAAGATCGCAAAAACATCGTGGCACTTTCTATAGAGCAAACTATTGAACTAGCGTGTGCTGAGCTGGAGCGGTATATTATTGTTAGTGTATATGTCGTAGCACGATCTTTAAATTAAACACTTCATGATGTGGCCGGCCATTTCATAAAATGGTCGTATTTCATAAAACGGCCAAACAAAACTGGCCGTATCGTTTACACGTCAACGTTTGATGATATGTCAATCAACGTTTAGCCATATCATTAAAATAGGTATAAATACGTTTACAAGTTACTCTGGAATTCGTTTAATATTAATTTTGGGCAATAGATAAATAAAACATTATAAATATTTGTAATTTTTAAAGGAAACTAATAAATAATAACCTAACTAACCTCAAAATTACGTGTCGAACTCCACAATAATTTTACGTTGCGCCTTTTTTTCGAGTGAATTTCATAAAAATCACTTAGCTTGATGTCTTAAGTTAACGATAATTCACTGCAATTTAATTTTCTATTTACACCTATTAATCACTTTCACAATTCACAAGAACAGAATAATAATTGTCCGCCGCCATGTTGTCAAAATAACCAAGCGACATCAGCGCCTCTACCGGTGGACAATATAACTGTTTTACGATATGACCACCAATGTTTAGCCATTTCATTAAGTTGTCGGTCATATCGTCAAACGCTGACTGATTCATTGATCTGGCCTACCACTATCATGATGTGGCCAGCGGGTACTGTGCCGCATCATGAAAAACGATCATTTTATGAAATGGTTGGCCACATCATGAAGTGATTAATTCTAAGATCGGGCCACGACATATATAAACCCCCATCTGCCGATTACCTTCTTTTTGAGTCCATTATGGAACAGGTATTAAAAAAAAAATATCAAAAACGAATAAGAAGATAGTTGTATGTGGAGACTTTAACATTGATTTATTAGAGGTAACTCAAAACTCTATAAGGTTCCTAAATCTTTTTAAATCCTTTAATTTAATTAATCTTTTTAATGAACCTACACGAATTACTCCTACAACAGCTACTTGCTTAGATAATATTTTCTGTAATTGTAAAGTTATGCAAAAATATATTATAAACTGTCTAAGATTAGATCATAGTGGACAAATAGCCACATTTGAGCACCATCATGTTTCACCAATAGTGGATATTGTTTGTAGGCCAGTCACTACCAATAAATTAGATAGATTTAAGAAAAATATTGATTATGGAATAAATATATTGCCATTCAACAGCGCTAATACGGATGTGTCATATGAAAATTTGTTTGGATTGGTTAAAGATGAGTTTAACAATATATTTAAGCAAAAACCCCTTAGAATAAATACAAATAAATGTAAATTCAGCGACTGGGCCACAACCGGTATTCATAAAAGTAGGAGAAAATTATATGAATTATTTGAACTTAAAGCTCAAACTCAAGACCCTAAAATTATTGAACATGTGAAAAAATTCTCTAAAATCTTTAAAAAGGTATGTTTAGTAGCCAAATCAAATTACATTCGTGATATTATTGCTAGCTCCAAAAATAAAATAAAAGCCACTTGGAGCATTATTAATAGAGGAACATGCAAAAATAAACAATTAGATCGCACAATTAGCCTTAACGTTGATAATAAAATTATTCAATCCGACAATGAGGTAGCTAACGCGTTTAAGGATTTTTTTCTAATATACCTATTGCTACAACTAGTAATTTAAACTCTTCACAACTTTTTTGAAATCAAATGTCGAAAAATGTACTTCTATTCTAAATTTTAGGCATATAAATCCCGAAGTTATTGTAAAAACTTTTAAAGAGTTAAATATGAAAAAAACAGAAGATTTATGGGGCATTTCAGTTAATATAATCAACCATATAATTGATAGTATAGCAACGCATCTTGCTTGTATATTTAATCAGTGTATTGATGAAGGTTCGTTTCCTAATTTGATGAAGTACAGCAAAATCATACCCTTATTTAAATCCGGAGATAAAAGTGATCCCTCTAACTATAGACCGATATCAATTTTACCAGCTCTTAGTAAAATATTTGAAAAGTTAATCTTCAATCAACTCTTATCACACTTCAGAATAAAAAAACTATTGCATGAGAATCAGTTTGGTTTCACAAAGGGTAGAAACACATCTGATGCGGGAGTTGCACTCATTAAGCATATCTTTGATGCATTTGAAAGTAAGCAGGATGCTTTAGGGGTTTTTTGCGATTTGTCTAAGGCTTTCGATTGTGTAGATCACAAAACGTTATTAATAAAATTACGGAATTATGGTGTCTTAAATGTGTCAGAAAAATTGTTAGAGTCATACCTCACAGATAGAACGCAAACAGTTAATGTCAATGGAACTGACTCATCCGGGGCTCCATTACGCATGGGTGTGCCCCAGGGCTCTATATTGGGACCTGATATATATAAATGACCTTCCTTACTTTACTACAGATCTGTGTGAGATAGTATTGTTTGCAGATGATACGTCATTGATTTTTAAAACTGACAGAGGTAAAGCAACCTTTGACGATGTAAATAATGCTCTCTCTCAAGTACTACGATGGTTTACTGCTAACAATCTTTTACTTAATGCAAAAAAAACCAAGCTCATCAAATTCACTATGCCCAATGTGAGGCAGGTCAGTACGCATATTAATATGTTAGACGATCACATAGATGCAGTCGATTCAACAACCTTTTTGGGAATTACTATAGACTCCCGACTGCAATGGGGTCCCCATATAATTGCCTTGTCAGGAAGGCTCAGTTCAGCGGCTTATGCTGTGAGGAAAATAAGGCTTTTAACTAATGTCGAAACGGCAGGACTAGTATATTTTAGTTATTTTCATAGTTTATTGTCGTATGGTCTATTGCTATGGGGCTCAGCTGCTGACATCGAATCAATCTTTGTGTTGCAGAAAAGAGCTGTACGTGCAATATATTGTCTTGGGCCTCGCGACTCTCTGAGGGAGGTCTTTAAAGATATTAAAATATTAACAGTAGCGTCACAATACATTTTTGATAATATTATGTATGTTAGAAAAAAACATTAGTTCGTTTAGCCTTAAATGTGATTCACATCATTATAATACTAGAAATAAAAATAAACTTGCCGTTCCGAGCTTCAGATTAAAGAAAGTAGGTAATTCATTTTTGGGGAAATGTATAAAAATATTTAATAAAGTACCACAAACTCTTGTTGACTTGCCTGTTTATAAGTTCAAAAACCACATTAAAAAAATCCTTATGGAAAAAGGATATTACAAAGTTGAAGAATACTTGAACGACAAGAGTGCATGGACTTAATATCCTGCCTAGCTCGCACTTACAATATCTTGTAATTGTATTTCCTGTAATAAAACCAGGCTGACAAAGGTGACTGAGTTTTTGGCGCCGTTTCTTCTCATCACCAGCCGATATGTAGTCCCGAAGCGGTGGTAGGAAAAAAAATTTGGGACATGTAAAAGTGCCATTGATGGTCAATTTGCAAAAATTAATGACTTTGACTATGACTTTGTTGGCCAAGATGAAGTCTATCTCGTTTTTAGTAGCACCGTTGGGGCTCTGCCAGGTCCATTTACGATGTGGCGACTTCCTGAAGAAGGAATTCATCATAAAAAGTCCCTCCCTCTCCATGAAGCCGGCCAACATTTGACCTCGAGCGTTCCGTGTCCTAATCCCAAATGGCCCAACTACCAGCTCGTCACCGCATCGTTTACCCAGTTTTGCGTTGAAGTCCCCCATGACCACCGTGTAGTGAGTCCGTGGGTTACGTATGGCTTTGGATATATCTTCATACAATACCTCCACGTCCTCATCGGGGCCTGTCGAGGTCGGGGCGTAAACCTGTATGACCTTCAGCGAGTACCGTTTAGATACTCTGAGTATAAGGTACGCCACCCTATTCGACACGCTCCCGATTTCCACAACGTTGTTCACGAGGGACCTGTGGACTATAAACCCGACACCACCCTGGGACTGTTGGTCACCCTCCCGGAAATAGAGCAAGTTATCGGACTTCAGCACGATCGTGTCCTCTCCCTCTCTTCGGACTTCGGAGAGACCCACGATATCCCAGCGCAACTTGCTCAATTACTCCTCTAGTTCAACCAACTTCTCCTCTATCCGCAAGGTACGGACGTTATATGTTGCCAGGGCCAAGGTCGTCTGGCGGGGGATCCTTGCCGCCCGGGGATTCTTTGCACCCCTGGTCTCGGCGCCGGGCCAACTTTCGCCTCGGTCGGCTCGGCCACCGGGGCCGCCGGGCACTTGGGGCCGTTTATTAAGTGCGTCTTCCATTTTGGGGGTTTTGGGACGTCACCCACCACGCTGGCCCAGTGCGTGTTGGTGGGGATATGGACGCCAGAGCCTTGTTGGCTTGGGGGCCGAAGATGTTATTTGGCACCCCTTACACCCCATGTGTGTGTGTGTGTGTTGTGTGAGTAATGTTGAGGTTTGTTTTCTAGTAAATATGTGTATGTACAACCAAGCCAAGATTTTAAGTTAACACTTATTACGTGAGATAATGCCAACATCCTCGTAGTCCAAAGTCTTAATCCAGTGTGTGTGCAGCTTTTTGCATTCGCAAGTTGTCTTAGTATATATATTGAGGATTTTATTAACATAGTTATACAGGTGAGATGACTGTATCGTATATTGATGTCTTGCAAAATATATAAAATTCCTTCTTTTACTTAGTATGGTGCTATCAATGGGAAGTGATTTATGTTTTATCAAAATAGTATGTAGAATGTAAAACTGTCGAATAGTCAGTGCACTAGCCAAAGTATATAGAGCATGTGTTGAAAATCTAGGTTTTTTAAGGTACCTTTAAAAGTGACCTTTGAGAACGTTCAACCTCCAGAAATTTAATTTTTGACGAACCCCCCCAAACCGGTATGCAGTATATCATGATCGACTGAGCGAGGGCAACATAGACTTTTTTGAGAAGCTCCTCATCAGCAGAGTACCTAAGCAATTTGAAAATCCATATAAGTTTTCTGATTCTACCAGCTATAAGATCAATATGCGAGTGCCAGGATAGACGCTCATCAATAGCAACACCTGAGTATCTTGTGGAGTTCACTCTACTAATAATAGGGCAGTTACAATTGATTATGTTCGCATTTAAACAGTTATGAATTTTAAGGACGTAGTCAAGTGACGGTTTAGTTCTACTGGTGATGGCAAAACACATGAAATTAGTTTTATCCGTATTAAGCGTAAGTAAGTTTTCTCTTAACCAGAGACTAGTAGTAGCAAAAGCGGCTTCAGCATCCATTTTTATGGAGTCCCACGAGTTTCCAGTTACCACCAAAGCAGTGTCGTCCGCGTAAGAGAAAACCCTGGTTATAGTAAGCTTAATATTACAGAGGTCGTTTATGTATATAAGAAACAAGGTTGGCCCAAGCACAGAGCCTTGAGGCACACCAAATGTCAGATCAGCATCCTCACTCAGGAACTGTCCAACTCCAACCCTCTCTCTTCTCCCAGTCAGGTAGCTGGTGAGTGAGTTCAGGGGGGTACCCCTGATTCTGACATTTTCCAACTTTTGCAAAAGGATGGGAACAGAGACTATGTCAAATCCCTTTTTAAGTCAAGGAAGACCGTAAGGCACTTGCCTCCATTGTCCAGCTGATTAGTGATCAGGGAGTTCAGAGCTACAACCGCATCCTGGGTAGATTTGCCGGCTTGAAACCCATATTGAGAGTTTGCTAAGATGATATACTTTTTGAGAAATTGCGCAAGTCTTTTAATAATAATCTTCTCTATGATTTTGGACAATGAAGGCAAGACAGATATTGGTCTGTAGCTATTGACATCCTCTCTGCTCCCACCCTTATGGACCGGAGGCCTTTTACCACTTATCCCTATATTTGCGGGATTGTCAGCATAAGGTTCACTTGCTGGAGGGGCTGCTGGTATAGCAAAAGCTGTGAATGATTCTAAAGCCGCGCAAAAGAGTCTTCAAGAATCTGAAAGACATAACAGAACGATGGAAGCTCTCGGAAAAGGATTATACATTAAACCTCATAAAAAAGGTGCGGGTTTATACCTAAATCCTTCAAAAAACTAATAAACCGGTTACCCAGACGTGCACTTACTAACCTAGATATATTAGAACATTCCAGTGATATTCCATTTCGTGGTGTTTACATGAGAGATACATTGCCCTTGAAACCTAGAAAAATTGAATGTGGAATACTGAATTTCGATAGCATCTCAAATCCTGGCATGCATTGGGTAGCCTTTGTAAAGAAAAACAATTACGTTTAATATTATGATAGTTTCGGTGATTTAAAACCGCCTTTAGAAGTTATAAAGTATATGAATAACTTGCCTATAAACTACAATTATACAAGACATCAATCTTTTGGCACTGTAAACTGTGGTCACCTATGTCTTAAATTTTTAAGAAACTACTGGAAAAAATATTTATATAATAAGTGATTGAAATAAAAATGTCATTATAAAAATGTCTTTCACTGTGTCTATAACTGGGAGCGGAGCCTCTTTGTCTACAAACTATTCCCCAACTTTGGAACTCCGAGGAGACTACGAATGTGGTCTTGTGTATTTTTCAACGTTCAATTCTATTCCTAATATATATGAAAGAAACGATAAGTTTTATTATGGTGAAAATGAAATTATACAAATTCCTGAGGGATCTTATGAGCTTCAAGATATACGTGATTATTTAAAATATAACACTAAAAACAGTGTGTTAAAGTTGACCTGCAATAACAATACATTGAAAACGAATATATTTTGTTCCAAAGAGATCCATTTTAATAAAAAAGAATCATTAGGTAAAATATGAGGATTTGGAATGAAAACAATAAAAGCAAATATATGTACTGAATCGCAATATCCTGTTAGCATTCTATTAACAACCATCGTGCGGATTGAATGCGACGTAGTTAGTGGTTCATTTGTTAACTGAAAAGCAAGCCATATAATTTATGAATTTGTACCTAACGTGCCACCTGGATACCGGATAATTGAAATACTTAAAAATGTGATTTATTTTCCTGTAAATCAAAATTCTATAAGTGCTATCAACATAAGGCTGTTGGACGCAGAAAATAAACAGATAAATTTACGGGGTGAAGAAGTGTAACTATATTTACATTTTAAGAAAAAAATGATAAATTTCAATAAAAACCCCAGCACAAAGACTTTTCAAGACAGTCTTCAAAGATAACCCCACAAAGGCACATCGCTTCAACTTAAAAAGAAGCTTACCAAAGCCAACAAAGATTTTCTTAAGCTAATTGGGTTAATAAAATGAATATTTTAAATATATCTCAACAAACGTCATATGACAATACCATTGAAAGTTTTGAGTACCATTCTTACAAACCATACGTCTTAAGTTTTAACACGAATGATGAAATAAGAATTCCTATCAACCAGCAAGACTTGTACGTGTTGCCTTCACTTAGTAGCCTATACATCGAAGGAAAAGTAAATGTGTACGACAGCACTTCTAAAGCAGGAGTTTCAAATGTACATTTTGTTAATAATTCAGTACTGTTTTTATTTTAAGACGTGAGATATGAATTAAATGGAGTAGAAATTGATAAAATTAAGAACGGTGGTGTTACTACTACTATAATATAATGTCCGATTTTTTTAGCACTCATCCTGCTAGCCTGTGACTATATAGGTGAAAAGCAATCGTGAAAACCAACTTTCAAATGTGTATCATAAAAACTAAAAAAATGAAAATAAAAATACAAAATAACAACAACGACTTCATATTGCATAACCTCGTCCATCTTCAAACGTAAAACCATCTGTGATCATCTGTCTTATTCCTTCCCCTTGTAAAGAGCGAGAGCTAACAGACGTGAAAAATGGCCGGAGTTCATTCATAAACTTATACTACACGGTCAGATGTTTGGCTTGTTTACCTTTAACATTGTTAACTTAAAATTAGGGCTTAAATGTAGCTTAGTGCAAATTTTCTAATTTGAAAATCTACATCATTTAGAACAAACCAATTAAAAAAATACAATGTCTTAGCTAAGTAAATGTTAAGTTAGCAGCTTACCAATGGTAAAACCAGTAAAACGGCCCTCATATCAGCTTATCAAGTAAGTACATACACTGATATTCAGGGGGTTTGTTTCCAGATAAGGTAGTGATTCAAATTTCCCATCACACTTTCACAGGCTGTGGACTGACGAGCTATCCAAAACCATGTTAAGATTGTTTTAGGTATGCGACTTTATTATTGAGAAAGGTAATTAAAACTAACCGAAAACGATAAGTTAGATAATTCTAACTCAATGAAATTCAAAATACCTAACATAATTTTATGATAACTCGGCGTGTTTAAAAATTTGAATCATCTCTCTAGGTACGATTGTTTATTTACACTGTTCCTTACTATCGAAAATTGAACTCATCATGATTAAAAATACACGAAAACATTCCTCATCTAACTCAAGATTTAGGTATTCTAGTTTCTACATTTTTTATTACACTGACCGACCACTCACACGCACACTCACATTGTGACTTTTTGATGGTTCTACATTGACTAACTATCACAGAACAAACTAGGTTAAAATTGTGTTTTTAATAAATGACAGATTTTGCGATACTACGACGCGCGCGGAAGCCGGAAGCGCGTCCGTATGACGCATCTAATCGCGACAGGCGCACGACCCGAACTAAAAGAATTAAAGAAAGCGAAGCGCACTGCGCAGCAGCGATCGGTCAAAGTGCGGCCGCCAGCGCACCAGACGAAGCAGTAGTGATGTAGTATCTATCGAGATAGCGCGAATCGATACACTGTCATTTAATTTTAATACTAACAATTAGAAGAAGTTCAATATCATTTTTGTTTCTGTAAATTAAAAATCAAAAAGTGATTTAATTTAAACGGTGTAAGGCCGGGTATAGCAAAAGTCTCATTAAATGCCACAGGATGATAGCTTGTAGCCGTTTGAGTTCTTGCTTTTGAAATTTAAAACCTACCTACCGTCATGACGGGTGGCCTAAAAGTAGGCCCAGCTCTGGTTATTTTAAACTTTTCTGCTAAGATCGACTGATAAAGAAGGCTACAGAACGTTTGCCTTCCTCTGCACTTTGTTTGTGCTAAATGCAACTGTTCCCAAATTGGCCGCCAGTTGAGAAGTTATTAAAAGAAGTATAAAATTATGTTATTTCTTAGTAAAACAGTCTCGCATAAGCAATCGATCGAAAAGTAAAAGTAATAGTATTCTTTATTTGCATAATACAAATTGCTTTTACTCTTTGATTAATTCGATCATAAGTGAAATTATTACTTATAATTGTTGATATTGTGACGTTTACAACGATATCAATTGCATAGCGAGGTGAATGCCAATAGTTTTACACGTCGATACATTTCCCTTTTGTTACTCATCCCTAGGTGTCTTTAAAATTCCGACAATTTAATTGGCATAGGCTTAGAGCTAATTTGGTCAAAATAAATGATTGCATGCATGGAGGTAGGTCTTGCGTTTGATTCACGGGCTCGATCTTTTTAAATGACACAATAGTCTAGGCAGCACTTCTCAACTGAGGTTGTATGCTCGATTGATAGTTAGTCTAAAAATGATTCAGTCAGTACCCAATGGCCAAAAAAAAAACTACAGGAAATCGGCACAATTTATAAACTAAAGATTTTAATTAAGTACCATGAACTGTGCCAGGAAAAGACCGACATACCTCGTAACTTTATATCGCGCTCAGAATACCCACAATCTAGGTACGAACAGCCTTGGCCAACCTAGAAAGCGCTAAACCGCCTTCAGAGGCCGAACCGCCGCCGGCAGAGGTTGGCCCATACAGATAACATTTGATAAAAAGATAGAATCAAACTTAGGAATCTTAGTAATTAGGATAGGAATAAAAACAAATAATTATTATTATTCCATGAGCCCTGGCAATACGTCAAAATTTTTAGAGATAGGGTACCTGGACGCTTCGAGTCAATTAGAGCGATTGGGAACTTGTATGGCCTTTGCGTAGGTAAAGGATCTCGGAGATAAGATCACTAGCTCCTGGTCTAATTTTAGTCGGTCTTTTCGGTGCATCTCAAACGATCTAGTACAAAGGGGCCGCC